>OY720159.1:5000000-10000000 GCA_963082805.1 Hemicrepidius hirtus
TGTAGAGAAAGAAATATTGAATCAAGACGTTCTATTAGTTTTATATTTTAGCTTTATATAAAGAAAAATTGTAAAAATGAGGGTTTGAATTTGAAATTCGCGCGCTTTTTTTAATAGCAAAACTCAGTTATCCTAGCTGGAAATTAGACAAATACATGAGATCATTCTTTTAATATCATCAATAACATTTGCAAAATGTGTTAAAAACTGTTTAATTCATCAATTTTCCAGAAATAAAAGGCGCGAAATTCAAATTCCGAAGCTCAAGTTTTTGGAACTTTTTTTCTTTCTGTATAATTAAACTACAAAACCAATAGTGTATCTTTCTTTAAAAAAAGCTTACAAACAGTTCAGCTTTAAAATAATTAGAGGAGAAAACAAATGAACATAGAAATTTTTTGCATTGAAATCTCTATGGTGCAGAACCTAATTCTACACCCTGTATATTTTGTTGCATCGAAGTTAATAATTTACATAAATGTTTAAAAGATGAGATTATATGAAACACCCTGTAGAATAGATATTTGCTTCAAATAGCAAATAAAAGCAAAAAAATTAGAAGCATGATAGATAGCGAAACCAGGGAAGAACCAGAGCCATTTCCTTTATTTTCCTTTACCATAAATCAATAAATTTTAGCAAAAAAAGTAAGGGCAACACTTATGAATTCACCTGATCGCCTGCGCCCACTTCTTCCTCTGGTCGATTCTCGTGTACACCTGCGGCAATGTTTGAAGACTGCTGGTCCAATGCCAACAATACATTGCAGGTCTTGAAGTCAAACCCTGCGTGAAATCATGCATGCTGTGTGACTGTTTGTTATTTCAACCAAGGCTTGTTATAAAATGCAAATATTTTTGAAAAAACCTTGCACATTTTGTTTGATAAAAAAATACAAACAGTAATAAAATGCAAAGTTCCTATATTATAGCTAACCACATGTTTTTATAAAATATATGAGTTTAATGGATATAATTAAAGTTGACCAATGAACGATGGAATAAAATAAAGACTAAATCAAGAAAAAAAGCACAGATGAAAAGAAGCACATAGAAGTCAATTTCGTGCCAAATTATTGACACCAGGCAAGCAGTTGTTATTGATTATTATGCCACGATTGATGTTCCCATTATTCGAGTAACCCCAATTTCATTTATACCTGATCGCCTGCACCAATATCAGGTTCGGATCGCTGTATATGCACTCCATTTGCAATGTCCGGTGATTGTTGTTCAAGAGCCACGAGAAGATTCAATGTTCGCCAGTCAAATCCTATGCGTTAATTTTTTCGAATAAGCCAATGTATAGTTACTTTAATGCCAATTATGTTTCACATAAAAGGCTTTGTTAATTACATACTACTACTTATGGGCCACAACCACTACATTTATAAGGCAATAAAACACTAAAAATTTGCAGGGTTTAAAAATATAGAAAGAATAAATTGACTATTAGCCTAGACCTTTTAATACTTTAGAATTAATACACAGCTGTATTATTCAAAAATATTAATTGTTTTGTTAATATTCAAAATAGAAGGGTGTTAAATATATTTAAAAAATAAATAAAAGATGCAGTTTATTTAACTGAGCAGCCCCAACTAATATTTCTGGTATTTCTTTTAAATACAAAAGTTGTACAGAATCTGCTCTTGTATTTAAAGTTTAAAAAATATTCGATATATTGATTGGGGCCTGTTCATCAAACGACCTATCACCTTGGAAAATATTTTTTAAAAATTGTCATGTGCTATGCTACATTGAAGCGGAGTAACAGGGAATGATGCAATAAACAGTAATTCAACTTGGGATCAATTAAAGTGTAATACCAACTTATTTATCTATTTTTTATTACAACAATTTGTGCAATATAAGGAGCATAGTAAATCTTTTCGAATAATACACAAATGTTTGCATTAGAATTCTTTTAGGAACAAAGTATATATATGTGACAAGGCAAAATCTTGATTTAATAATCAAATAAAATAAAAAACTGTTAACTTTTCTACAAAAACATTTTTAGTTTTGGTTGTTGCACCATGCAGTAGCATGCAATAAACAAAGCAACGATTATACTAGTTTGAAATGAAGCAGCGGCACAAATACTGCTTATTTTTTTATAACTTCTGATAACTTCGACCCAATGAACTTAACGGTCAATTTTATCACGGACAAAAAATTCTCTGAATTCCATAAAACACATCAATTAAAGTATGTTTGTGTTTTACACTCACATCAGTAATCAGAAACAGTACTCCTTTCCAAAAACACAATTAAAAGCAAGAGTGCTTAAGAAGATTGAGATATTAATGAGCCATGAAAATTTAGAAGAAATAATGAAAATCAAACTAAAAATTACTAAAGCATCCTTACCTTTGGAGGAGTCATCATAACCTATGTGTGCTACGGTTTCACGAACAACCTTCTGGTAGTCGACAACGGCTTTTGAAGTGATTTCTCCGCACAGCAGGATCATTCCAGTTTTTGTTACGGTTTCTAATAACATTCTAAATAATTTCTATTCTTATTAACTTTTGCCAGTAAACTTACCGCAAGCAACTTTTGCATCGGGATCTTGCTGAAGATGTGCATCGAGTATGGCATCGCTGATTTGGTCGCACATTTTGTCTAGAACCCAAAAGCAACATTTTAAAATTGAATGAATCGAAAGTAAGGATAATTTTTATTCAGAAAAGTGCGAAAAAGGAATCGACTATTTTGGAACACGTGGTGACGCGATCGTGTGATCCGGCGAAAAAAAGCTTAAACTCCCGTGCCAATTCATAACCTCAACTACTTGAGGTAAATGCAGATTGTGGGGACCTTCAGACGGAGTTTTTTCCGTCCCATGACAAAAATAAATACAGCATGGGGTTTGTGCGCACAAGAATATCTCCCACTGGTAGCCATCTTTACATAACAAGGCATAATTTTGAAAAAGGTGACTTACCAGGATGGCCTTCGCCAACAGATTCTGATGTGAAGAGGAAATCTGACCCATCCTCCATGTCATAGGGCATGTGTCCATTGGTATAACCATTTGTAAGGTGTGATTGTGGCATTCTGAACCTTGTATAGAAACTCACTGCTGCACTATCAATACTAAACTGATTGCGTTCGGCTGTAATGGAAAAGAGACCTCTGTGAACGAAAACAGAATTATATAAGCTTGGTGCTCACGTGACCTTCACTCAAGCTCGTAAAACGAATTTTATTCCGACTGACTGAAACATCAACCCGAACGTAAGTTTTAAACCCATACTATCGTAAAAACGGTTAAATTTTAAGAAAAAAAGTCCATTACAAATTTTTACATTTTATGTAAATTCTGTTGATTATAATTTATTTTGAAAAGGCGCGTAATTTGAATGGTTCCTAGCAATTTCTGGTGATATTTCAATTTTTTTTAAGTATTATGTCCGAAGCCTACTAGATTTATATGGTACTTCATCTTAATCATGTGTGATAGGTATTAAATTACTGTGTTGTGTTTGTACATGGTTTGCACGTTAATTTGCAATTTCAAGAAATTCTAATTAATATACTTAAGTAAATGAAGAATTTGAGTGTAGGTATGTATCATTTTAATCGTTTTCCTAGATACTTCTCCAACATTGCATCATTTTTACATCATTTTTGTAATGTGCTATAACTAATGCACTTCAATTTTAGAGTATAATTACATCCGTTATGTACTCGGCTATTATGTACCATGTATTTATTTTATGTTACACTATATTTTACTGTAAACTGCCTAAAGGGCGCTTCACACAAGCGCGTTTTTTTGCAATTTTTTTATTGGTTAAATTTGGCGGCAAATTCAAATTTAACCAATGAAAACAAAAAGAAAAATCGAAAGAAAAAGATCGCACCTGAATGTATGAGGCTTAACAACAGGAAAACTGCTTTTTAAATCAAATTTAACATATTTATTTACAATCATTGTCTTATCTTAAAAAAATAGGATGGTTTGCGATATGAACACATTTACCTACTGTGGCTGGAAGTGTAATTTCAATCATTTATTGGAAATTTGTGTATCGTACTTAAAAATGTTACCCATTTCTATTTTTACTAGGTTTTTTTTTTTGAAAAATTCTTAAACAGTGAAAGCAATAAAAACCCCCCAGTTGCCATCATGAATTCTGAATCTGTTGTCTTTGATAGCTTGACAGAATTTAAAAATTACAAATTTTATTGGGATATTTATTTAATAATAAATACATGTTTGTTTAAATAAAAATTGAATTATTTATTTAGAACGATTTACTTTTTAAATAAATAAACGTTTTGGCAGTACAACGAACGTTGAAAAAAAAACCAATGCAACGACAGAAATTCTATTCATACGTTGGCGTAAACGTAAATATATTTCGAAATTGTTTATTTTAATAAAAAAACAATATTTTCAAAATAATACAATTTTGTAACATCGTATGTTGGTTGGCTTGAGTAAATCAATTTGGTAATCTGCCCCCGTTTAAAAGAAATTCGTTATAACCCTTTTTGCTACCCTTTTGTTAAAAATCTAACCTGTCTGTGTCTATTGATTTGTTGAGAAATATTTGTAAAAAGACTTTTGCCAATCGGTTTACTACAATTTCTTTTTAAATGTCAATCTATTTTTTAAAGAAAAACAATTTGATTGGAATTTATTTATTATGAACAATATTTTGAAAATATGGGTGTTCCTAGTATTAGGTAATTTCGTGAGTAATTTAGACATACCTACAAACTAATGAATTATAATACTTGTTAATTGTTTTTTTATTGTTAGACCTCAACATCGTCGCCAAAGGGTAAATACTGGAGTGAGTTTTCTTTTCGAACGTAATTTAGCAAACTCTTTATTGAAATTATTTATGGTTACATATTTTCTCAATTGAACTATATTGACCAATCATGGAATCACACCACAATATTAATCATAGAAACATAATTAAAATTCGTATCTTCCTCTAAAATATAGGGTTATCCGTCAATATTTCGTCAAGAATTTTGCAATATTCTTTCCCAAGAACTATCTACATATTTCTTACACAATAAGAATATCTATGATAAATAACTCATTACAATACGTATTTAAAATTCATTATAAAAATATTTTATTTGTGATTAACTTTTTTTACGCCTTTCTATAATAACCAAATATTGATAGTCCAGGAGGTAGCGGTATATTTTAAGACTAATTTCTATCAAGCTGAAATTTTTTTTATGAGCTGGTATGGTTATGTCTGCCAAATGTAGGTGGTCGGCAAAATAGGACCGCGGGACATAGAGCGCTAAGAAAAAAAATTGGCCAACTAACCAATCCAGGACGTCAGAGAGTGCTTCTGTCCCGCTCAAATTGTCGGACAAGGTGATTTTTGTGTTTGTTAAATTAGTATATAGTAATTAAAAAAAAATCAGGTTGATGGTAATAAGTCAAATGTCTTAAAAACAATACGAACCCCAAACGGCGGATACTGATTCTGTTCCGACTCTGATGTCGGACAGTTAATTTTTTGTTGTCGGAATGTCTTAAATAACGAGCAAAATAGGAATTAGCTTGATTGAAGTTTGTAAATTTCATCAAAAAATAATTAAAAACAAAAAAATTATGGGCGCTTTATGTCCCGCGGTCCTATTTTGCCGACCACCTACATTTGGCAGACATAACCATACCAGCTCATAAAAAAAATTTCAGTTTGATAGAAATTAGTCTTAAAATATACCGCTAGCTCCTGGACTATGAAGATATGATTGGCAGTTTTGTAGAGTTAGGCAGTAACCCAGATAACTGCCCCCGAGGGTTAGCCCCCTTGAATGGGAAAATAGGACTTTTAACGACATTCCCCCAAATATTGGAACGAGGTTTGTGTGCTGTAGCAGATTATAATGATTACATTTTAAAAGGAATTTTGTGTTTGTAATGTTAAATATTTGTGGGCCTAGGTGTTGTACCTCTACCTTATACGATAATGTTTAGCTATCGCCTATCGTTAGAATTTAGAATAATGACGCAGGCATTTCCATTAGTACCTCTTAGGAATGTACATAAGCAGTTTTAATATTAAATACTTCGTTAATTTTCTTCAGTTATAAACATACTTTGGAATTTCAGTTCTTTATTATTTTAGTTAAATGAAAAATTTAAAAATTATAAATAAACAGTAAGATTTGGAAACGAATTTTCAAAAGAGATCCTCGTGGATAGTTGATAACCTTAGCCCTAATCTCCATGCAAAGCAAAATTTTATTTTTGGATGAAAGTGTGTAACACTTTTTATCACATTGCTTCATATCATAATCAACGTCAATTCTTAGTATTAATTACATTTAGTGGGGACATGTGAAACAAATGTCTGATTGAAATATAAATACAAAGTTTTATTATCTTTACTTTCACTTGCTTATTTCTTATACTTGCAATAAAACAATGATTTATATTGTCTGGCATGATTACAACTTGGAAATATACAGGGTCTCGTTGGGAAGAAGAATAAACAGGCAGAAAATATTTTTTTTAGAAGTAGTAATATTACTTGTGTATAGTTATACGTGAAGTTACCTGTTTTAATTTGTTAATAATATTAAAAACAGTTTTCTTCTTTTGACAATTTTTTGGATTAATACATACTTCTAAAAAATTTTGTAATGCACGAACTTGAACGTCCCTGAACTAATAATCATAACAGCTGTTAATTTATTTTGCATCCTTCAATAACTAGGGATAGTCTACGGAATTCACTATCTTTACTGGTATTATCTTTAGGTCGTTAAATTATTCAAATTCCTGCGATAAGAACGACCGAAGATTGGCCAAGAGCAAAGAGCAATGCTTTCGGCAAAAATAAACAAAACTTGTTTGAAATTATTAGCAATCCTTTCATTCATCAATTTATTTAGTCACTCATATTCAGACTATTAATCATTGGATTTTTGAAAAAAATATAAAAAACGTTAAAGGAATTGCAAATCCATTTAAATATAATTTTTGAAAATTGGTTTTTTAAATTTTGAAATGATGAAAAATTTTCTAGAAAAATGATAAAAATAGTAAAATTGTTAATGAAATAATTACATATAGAGTCCAGATCAAAACATAAATGATATAATAAATTATTAAACAATATTATAAAAATTTACTCAAAAGTGTTCGCACATTTCGAAAGAATCTATAAGTGAGTAGGTAGGATCTTTAATAAAACAGCATTGAACGTTTTTTTCCATTAGAATAATTTAAATTTTTTATAAATCAAAATAGGGAACGTGAAAAATTAAAACATCATTCCAATCGTTATCGTTTTTAAAGCGTTTGAAAACCAGAAGGCGATTAATGTGGTTTCAAAAACCTCAAAGCTCACTACAGTATTTTCTTGTAACATTGCATCATGCTTTGTATAAAAGCACCAATTCTCTATATTTTGAATTTTATTAAATGAATTCCTATCCCGAAAAAATTCAACCCTATGTTTCAACCAAAATAACTGACACAATTTCTTCAATAAATAACTTACCTCGTTTGAATCTGACTAAGACCAAACACTTCACTCAAAGAACACTAACTTAAAACTGGTGTTAACTGAGGCTCGAGTAAATTTATTAAGAAGTTATCATTTTCTCCCACTTTTTCATTTTTAGAGATAGCCAGAAATTAAAATCAATGTGAATCATTCCTTATTAGCATGACTTTGCTTCTTTTGGCGAAGTCATTTACTATCATGATGTAACTTTAACTTGCTATTGGTAGGGTTTCGCTGAAGCATCTTTCTATTATCTATTTTCATCTCTAGTGTTATGTTTTTAAACCTTACGTAAATTCTAACTTGTGCTGCAATTTTAAATGTCTAATTATAGAAAAAGAAGAGTTATCCTTGAGAATTTGCAGATTTGTTTGACCCCAAGATTGTTTTTCTTTGTATTCTTTTTCTAAGAAGCAATCAATAGGGATACGTCAAAAGTAATAATTAGTTTTTTTAAGATTGTGCTATATAGATTAGATCTATTGTTTGATGGTCCATTTTGTTTGAAAATAAAGCAATGCTTTGAAAAAGATACGTTTGGTTTTTTAAAGATAGAGGTATATTAATGTATTTTTGAATTTTGATCAACAATTCTTAGAGACTGTGGTTTAGAAAATATCAAATGTGAACCCTTTAACCAGAAAAAAATTAGAATGCTTAAACGGGTTTCGGGAACCAAGTTCCCATCTTCAGTAGACTGAAAACTGAATATCAAATTCGCATAATAATAAGTAAACCATTACAATTGCAAAATGGAGCAATTTGTAGAATTAATATCTTTTACTTGAAACAGATAAACAGAAGGTTAACCCATTAACACATTAATAGTATTTATTTTTATTTCTTAGCTAATCAAGCGTCTTATTTTACTGTATTTTCCTCTAGATACCTATCGAAGGGTATTACCAGTATTCTGGAATTTACAACGTACTTATTTTGAATAAATAAATATTTTTATTATTCATTTTTTGTAATTACCAATAACAAAATATGTTGATATCTATTTACTTATTGTCGTTGTCCAATGAAAATAAATTGCCACATAATTTATTTAATAAATACTGTAAATGGTACCCCATTATAAATTAAGGTACAATATTATAAAAAAGTATAATTACTGAACAGACAAAGAAATGGAGGGTATGAAGGGATTCCTTGAATTGACAGGGCGCACAAAGGCCAAACTGTGAATTAATTCACGCACCATAGGGATAAAAATCCCCCCTCCTGTTTAAAAAGCCGGCTTCCTGTGATAAAAAAAGCTGTTGGTAGGGGGTTGTTTACATGTTGGTAGGGAGTTGTTTACTTGTTGGTAAGGTGTTGTTTACTTGTTGGTAAGGTGCTGTTTTCACTGTTTATTATTTTTTTATTATATATTCAGGATTTTGTCTTGTTGCCCTTAACATTCTTGCTATAAGGTAAAGAACGAGAGCACAATACATATAAAAAATAGAGTGCGTTAGCACGAGTGTTTTTTCGGTTTTGTATTGCGCACTCGTTTTTTTATATGTATTGTGCTCTTGTGCGTTACCTAGCAACAATGTTTCGGGAACTACTACTGAAATTTTCCGATAAAAATCCAAGGTCTGTTATACAGTGAAGTCCATTTATTATGCAATATAGGCATGTTGCAAGTTAATTGGTGTACCCACTTTAGCATTGGAATATAGGCAACCCATTATACACTGCTAAGCACTCTTGCCCCTGCCTACTGATGAATTTAAATTTTCAATTGTCAGGAATGTTTTATTTTGAGGTTAAACTCAGTTAAACTTTCATGTGTGGCTGATTTCGGTTACATCATAGATGGTTACATAAAAAAAAACTAGCTAACTGTATAATGGGTTGCCTATATTCCCATGCTAAAGTGGGTACACCAATTAACTTGCAACATGCCTATATTGCATAATAAATGGACTTCACTGTATGTAGGTATATGAAAAAATACTGTATTCGTACATGTTACTACCATACTACCATAAATTTACCAGCCGCTTCCTGACGCAAAAATAAGTCGAAAATGTCTATAAAAATTTTGTCCTAAACCAAAGCATAAGGAAGCTACACGTCTTTGAAAATGGTGTTGAAAAAACGGAAAACTGTTACATTTTAAAAACGGTTTGAGATAAAAAATCGAAATTTTGCAGGCAGCCTAACCTATTAAAGGTATAAACTTTCTACTATTTTCTTTTTTGTAAATTAACCATGGGCGGCGCGAATGGGGGCTACCACCTTATTCTTGTAATCCGTTTTTCTTAACCTTTTGTTTTTTTCCATTTTAGTTTAGAGATTTGTATTCCCTGTTGCCTAATTAACAAAAAAGGTACACTTGTTTCAACTCGCTTGGACTAACCGTTTCCTATAAAATGCAGGTTTTCTGTTTAGCCAAAATCAATTTAGAATGCCATGGATTTGTATGTAAATTAATTTATTGAAAAATAAATAAAAATAAAAATAGTTACATTTATACCTTCAATAGGTTAGGCTGCATATAAAATTTCCATTTTTTATTTCAAACCGTTTTTAAAATGCAATTGTTTTCCGTTTTTTCAACACCATTTTCAAAGACGTGTAGCTTCCTTATGCTGCGGTTTAGGACAAAATTTTTATAGACATTTTCGACTTATTTTTGCGTCAGGAAGCGGCTGGTAAATTTATGGTACTAGGTTTAGAGACACCCTGTATAAAAAGCTCATTTTAAAAACCCCTCCTTCAAAGACAATAAAAGTTTAGGAAAAGTATGGGAAGACGAAAATCCAAATTAAACTGATAACCAATATAATGAACATGTAGGTAGCAGTTAAGCCAAGAAGATAAACTGAGTCATCTATGAATATACTACCCGCAATGTGGAACAAATGTGATAAGACCTGGTAATATCATTATGAATACAGGGGCACTGCAATTGTGCTGATTTTAAAATCTTTTATTTTCTGTTTATAAACAACTGTTGATATGCGCATCAGCAAAATCAATAAACACAACATAATTTTCTTTAAGATATTTAACATCTATCAGAAGTTTTTATCATTGTCAGTCATGTATTATTTTAATGATCCACATTTTTGAGATTGCACATGCTATGCTTGTAATTAGAAATTGTAGAACGTACACGTAGTACCTACCTACATGGTGTTACAGGATAAGATGGACAATAAGGATGATTTCCAGCAATATTTCAATATAACAAACAAATTTAAATTCTGCCAAATTAAACTTCTGTTGACGTTACTTTTTAAATCACATCATCCATTTTATATTTTCGTCCAAGACCAAATTGGAGTTTGTGATGTGAATATTATCCGCTATTTTTAATGCACCCTGTATATTTAAACAATGTTTTTTTTTCGAGAATGATAGAAAGACAAAGTAGCTACTTTAGGCTAGAATGTTAGATGGTCTCTTTGGTCCGGGACCTGATATGGCTTCACTTTTTCATGTATACCCTGCATCAAAGACTAACCAAGCATCCTTTGATGTTGATAAAAGCTTTAAATCAGGGTGTCTCTAAACCTAGTACCATACATTTACCAGCCGCTTCCTGACGCAAAAATAAGTCGAAAATGTGTATAAAAATTTTGCCCTAAACCGCAGCATAAGGAAGCTACACGTCTTTGAAAATGGTGTTGTAAAAACGGAAAACAATTACATTTTAAAAACGGTTTGAGATAAAAAATCGAAATTTTGCAGGCAGCCTAACCTATTAAAGGTATAAACGTTCTACTATTTTTGTTTTGTAAATTAACCAGGGGCGGCGCGAATGGGGGTTATCACCTTATTCTTGTAACCCGTTTTTCTTAACCTTTTGTTTTTTTCCATTTTAGTTTAGAGATTTGTATTCCCTGTTGCCTAATTAACAAAAAAGGTACTCTTGTTTCAACTCGATTGGACTAACCGTTTCCTATAAAATGCAGATTTTCTGTTTAGCCGAAATCAATTTAGAATGCTGGATTTGATGTAAATTAATTTATTGAAAAATAAATTAAAATAAAAATAGTTACAGTAAGTGTTCGTACTGTTTATACCTTCAATAGGTTAGGCTGCATGCAAAATTTCGATTTTTTATCTTAAACCGTTTTTAAAATGCAATTGTTTTCCGTTTTTTCAACACCATTTTCAAAGACGTATAGCTTCCTTATGCTGCGGTTTAGGACAAAATTTTTATAGACATTTTCGACTTATTTTTGCGTCAGGAAGCGGCTGGTAAATTTATGGTACTAGGTTTAGAGACACCCTGTATAGGTAAACATTTAAACAGAAAATAATCTTTAATAAAAACAACTCCCAAAAATTTATTTTACTCTGTTTTAATCACTATTGGGGTAATCTATGGAGTAGATGATAATCTCCATTCCGCTTTTCATAAGTTTGTCGATGTGACAACCAAATATTTCAAAATTATGGGGACAAACTCTTACAGGAGCTCATTTGTAAGCAAAAACGTTTATAATGTCATGCCTGATTCCTCTGCCTAATCGAGAGTCCACCCAAGAATGAAACGGTTTTACCGCGATCGGCGCTACGCCCGCCCCTATTCACAGTTTTGATCATTTAAAAATCTGATTTTTTTTAGAATTTATACTTTGACATGGACATAATATTTCAAATCTTCTAATTTAAGCAAATCTATGGAGTTTGGGATTTCTGAGATCTCCATGTTGATCATTTTTATCTTTGATGTATCACAATTTCTTATCACATCAATATTATTTTAACACGTGTGTTAATATAGAAAAAAATGTGAAAAGTTAAATAATTATCTCAACTTTTCTTGCTTTTCAGTTATATGGATGATGAAACGTATAATGAGATTATATCTAGAAGTCTTTATACATAAATGTGTCTGGAATATTGCGGCTTGTTGGTGATAAGGTCAGTGAATTTTTTTGTGTAATTATTATTTTTATATGTTATATTACTGTAATATCTAAATATTGATAATTAAATAGTTAATAAATCAATACTTTGCTTGAACGTAAATCACGAATTCTACGTTGTATCTAGCATGTTTTGTAAAATTTAATATCAGTATAATAATATAAATTAATATATCAAGAGGAGCGCCTTTCGTAGAGAAACAACAATTTTAACACTCCGACAGCATGAGTTAAAACATTTGTTTTCTTCGTGCAATGATATTTTATGACAACAAACTTTTACGAAATATATAAAAGAGACTTTGCGTTGTATATAATTTAATAATTATAAATCCTGGGTAAACATTTTTATGACGAATAAAAATAATACAAGTATGATTTATACAGGGTGCTCCAAACCGACCGCACAAAAATGGTGATACCTACGATGTTCTATAACCGAGGAATGTATAGCTAAGTATTTTGTTTCTGTTTTCGATAATTTTTTTGTAATAATCCTCCAAAGGCAAAAATTAAACATTTACAAAATGGTTTTATTAATCACGTTATGGAAAAATTGCCTTCAATCAATATTACAACAAATAACAACCTTTGTCTCTTGTGATTTTTTTTATATTGCACTATCCGTTATTTTTTTTTTCGTGGGTATTTAAAGTTTACCAATAATGGTCTCAGAAATATGTAGCAACAATATTATGTTGTTGCTATGGAAATAGCATTAAGTATCAAGATCTGACAGCTTTGAATTGCTTTGATTTCAACTCGAAATTAAATTTAGGTTTGTATACAGCGTTGCCAAATGAACAGTTCTTCAGGGCGGATTTTCTGGGTGCGAGTGCGAGGACATATTTTAAGAAACAACAAAATGGCTTTAATATTAGAATTTATCACTTTTTTGTGCGGTCGGCTTGTATAATGTACACCCTGTATAATGATGTATTACCAAACACCTAGCATCGTCAAATTTTATCTTATCTGTCATATCTGAATTTACATCAAAAATTCCCTAGGAAGTGCACATCATGGCGTTCCCCCCATGGTGGAGTCATTTTCTTAATGACGCGGCCAACAAACATTGTTGCTGTTTATTTCTTTTTTTTAACTAAAACTTAAAACCAATAGAACATTTGAAATCTGTATTTGTTCCTCTACAAAACGGTCCTGCTCCTCTAATTTAGCTCAAGGATAACTAGGGAAGCAAATAAAAAGTTTTGCATTGAAATGCTTATATTGCGTGCTCGAACTCTACACCCTGTATATGTAATATAAGTAAAACTAGATAAATACCGTTAATTTTCGTGTGTTATATTCAAAAAAATTATTAGGCAGTTCAAGAATTGCTGCCAAAGAATACTAGCACATATATTCATAGGTTCACCGTTATCATTTCTAGACTAATCTTAGTTGGATATTCAAAACCATGTTGAATATGAGACTATAATAAATACAATAGAACCTCTTGTAAGATAAACACACTACTAAGATTTTTTTAACTTTATCTAGCCTTGTCTGTTTGTTGAGTCTGCAGATGTGATTATGGGAGATAAACCTAAAACTTGATACTTACCTTTCAAAGGTGAATTGCTTAAGAGAAAAACAAGGAATATTATACCAGTAATTATACTGACGAAACTGATAACTGAAGCCAGACATGTATTTAGGTTATTGTCATCCAGTAGAAATGGATGGAGGTAAAGAATTACGCAGAGTTTTAAGAAGTGCAGAGAACGTTATCAAAAATAATTTCGTTTATAACGCACACTTCACTTTGTTTTTCTACCCTTGATGTGTCATTTAAAGCGAATGATAATAAGGATATTTTTGAATTATTATTTATTGTTAATAAAACAAAAAAAGTATACAACAATTTTTAAAAATTCGGATTTCGTTATAGGCAGCATTGCCTTACTTTTTTCAGCCTGAACATACGCCTCCTCATCGACTCCGGTCGTTTCAGTTAGCAGTTCTTCTGATTCATCCGAATTCTGTAATTTTTTTTAGGTCATCTGACCATCTCAAAGGTTAAAAGCTGGGCCCTAATAATTTCTAAAATCGTATAAAAAGAGTATAGGAGTTTTGAACATAAAATATTTACCTCACGGTCCTTCAGTTTGACCCTCCAAATGGCTAAACCTCGTAGTACCAGAAACATGAAAGATTGAAACAAAATAAAATACACCCCATTGGATGATCAGTGTATTGTAGTTTTCACATTTGTAACTTGTGGGTATTCGTGCTTCATATTTTTAAATCAATACTTACATCACAACCGCATTATTTGTATTTTTTGCACATGGAAATGCGGATCCTACAGAAACCGTATCACAAAACGACCTTTCATCCTTCATAATTTAGTTTGGCAATATTAGTTTATTATAAATATCTTGCGCAAAGAAAAATCATGTAGAATTTAGTAACAATATTTTGTGAATTTGTTTTGATTGGATATTTTATTTAACAACAATTCCAAGAATTAAAAATTTGATTATAATTTTTTGTTCTTAAGTTTTGTTTAATCTTTTTCATGAAAGCCTTTAAAGCCGACTTTTACCATGGGTAGTAGGAGATATTAAATATATTCTGTAACACAGACATTCTTTGTTTATTTCATTTGCCTCTCCAATTTACATAAAGTTAAAATTTGATCAGAAAAATGTAATTCGTCTTAAACGATTATGCAAAAAAATAATCTTTGATATTATAACCATCGAAATATTTAAATTCCCAATCACGAGATACATTTTGTTATTGACACAAATATTTTTTTGGGAATAACTTTATTAACGTCATCATACTTACTCATAACAATAAAAAAATTAAAAAGAGTTATGGTAGGTTTAAAATTGCTTTTGTTTGTAAAGGTTATCTAAACAAGATACGCGATGAACCTTTGAATAAACTTCCAGTAATTTCTGGATCTTTGCAATATTGCAATGTATTAGAAATAATTGTTGTAATATTTTTTTCATCTTGTCCAATCACCTTGTATAATCAAAATCGACAGGATTGCATAGCGAAAAGGTTATTGATTTGCGCCTTTTTCTAGTTTTTCGAGAACTTTAGTACATCTTGGGAATTCCCAAGATATAAACAATTTTATTTTGTTTCGAATATTGATGACATTATTATAAAAAATTAGTAAAGAACCTTAACACAAATTAATTTACTATATTCTTTAAATTGATAGCATTTGGTTATCGTTTGAAATCCCAAACAAATTACTTAATTCTTTCAATAAACGCTTAGTTACCACTGGTTACCAGCAAAGGGATTCAACCTTGAACTTTCGAAATGTAGATGCGTTACCAAGAACAACAGCTTACGCAAAAATTGCGTTTATATTTAATCACATGCTTAGTTTTGATAAGAGGAATAAAATTAAATTAAATTAGAATCGGATGATCACCTAAATTGAGAATAAGTAACAATGGGTAAATTTATAATTTAGTTTAACTGATTTTATACTACAGGGTAGCTATTAAAGATTGGACCAAAGCCGTAGCGCCCAAACGCTTTGAGATTTTAATTTGAAATTTGGAACACTTCAATACAACATCACTTCGCATATTTTACAGTATTAAAACATTTTCTTTGACTCATACTTTCGGATCCCGGCCGCCATCTTGAATTTTCTTAAATGGTAATAGGGGTAATGCAATACATCATTACAAAGCTTGATTATTCTTCTTTCTAACCATGGTAAATTAATATGGGGTTACATAATAAAATAATGTAAAAAAATTAGAAAACAATTTGCCGTATACTCAGACGGCTATTTATTGTATGCTTCAAATCTAGGTAGCTTTGCATTAACACAACGTCAAAATTAAACAAAAAACAAAATAAACAAACAATGAAGAAACAAGGTACCTACTAAAATTAAACAAACGATTCTAAAAGTTGAAAAACAAATACCATATTGTGATTGTTAAAAGTATGGAATCAAAAAACTCCTATATTCACCAAGATGTTAAAACTGTTTTGTGTCACCATACCTAATCAGTTTCTGTCAACCAGTCCATGTTTAACTAAAATCAGATTGTTAAATTTCTACGAAAAGTATGACAATGTACCTACTGTCATCTGCTAAACAATTATTGATTGTTTTTTTGTTTAATTTTGGAGCTCTGTTAAAGCAAAGCCACCTAGAATTAAAGCATTCAATAAATAGCCACCTGAACGTACGGCAAATTGTTTTCTAATTTTTCTCCATTATTTTCTTATGTAACCCCATAATAATTTACCACAGTTAGAAAGAGGAAACATTAAGCTTTCTAATGATGTATTGCGTTACCCCTATTACCATTTAAGAAAATTCAAGATGGCGACCGGGCTCTGAAAGTATGAGTCAAAAATTTTTTTTCTATACTGTAAAATATGCGAAGTAATGTCGTATTGAAGTGTTCCAAAATTCAAATTAATATCTCAAAGCGTTTGAACGCTACGACTTTGGTCCAATCTTTAATAGCTACCCTGTATATCTACTTTCGAATAAATTATTGTTTCGTTTGAAAAGTATCGGACGAATTTTTAAAAGGAAATCCGTAATAATTTTCGTATCGCAATCGAATTAGAGAAGAAAGCCGAAAAGCCACATTGGATTCCAGATTAATTATGACGAGCAGCAAAAAAAAAATGAAATATTCTTAGGAACATGCCTTTTGCGTTCTAATTTGCCACAAACCCACGATTGTTAGGTGCATACACTGGATGCACTGTAATATCATCATCCCTTACTTTCAAGACTAGGTACTAGGTAATACTATCACCCTGGTAGACTGAAATTGTAATTATTATACTTTTGTATTATTGTATACTGTAATAATTATTTTATTATAATTATTAAGAGATACTACTGTAATATGTAATTTTAAATCAATATTAACACTGCACCAACCATAGATTTATTATCCAATTACGTAAACACGAAACATTGTCGCTTATCAGAAGAAATTTCTTTGCAATACGCTTGTTATTAATTAAGCCAGGTTAAATGCCGATAAAAAACTGAACTAAACCAGTTGTTTTATTGTTATGAGTAAGAAAAATAGCATTACACAAAAAATAAAATGCTAAAGGATAAATCTATAATATGTGAAAGAACTCGTGAAGGTCGCTGGTGCTTGCTCTTGATGACGTCTTAATTATTAGATTAGTACTACGGTACCATGATTAGTACTACTGTGAAAACAAGAATCAACAGGTACGGCATATACATCGGTTTTCTTTTAGTAATTCCAAAATTCGGCGTTAGTTATATTATTTTTGTTGGCTTAAAAGACATGACATTATTACAAAAATATTTTTTTATTGAAGTTTTGGGAAAACATTAAAATTTTTGGAGACTCATTTTTAGCAAGGAATTGTAAATGGGGAGAGTTAGCTTATAAGAAGTGCATTATGAAATGTACTCAGTGTTGAATCCAGAGGCGCTAACCAATGTCACGCGGGAGTAACCCCGAGTAGCACTGAGTTGCTCTGAGTAGCACGGATTACTTTTTACCAACTTTCTCTTATTCGGTGAGCTAGAAAAATCATATTAGCTGCAAACGCTCTGCCAGTCAGCCCCAATCAGGGGGAGATTCAAATTTAAAGGTAGTGTTAAATAAATATCTACATGAACTGATGAACCGACCCAAGGGTAACTACAGAGGGTCGATGTTAGCACTGAATCTCAGTATAGATGGTATAGGCACCTATAACCATTGCACATGTGCAAAAATAAATATTTTTTCAAAATCCTTATCCCACTTTATATACTTTTTATGGCCGTTTAATGAATTGCTCTTGTATAACAAAATCTAGAGGAAGATTCCCTTGTCATCGCATTTTATATAGGTATTTATTCAATTAAAGAAACAACATTTTTTATGTTAGTTTTGATACGTTGGGCACTTCATATCTCTAGACCGGATGGTCCGGATGGTACTATTATCGTTAATAGTTAGGTACAATGTGTGTATGTATGTGTGAATATATCAAACCATTATTGCGAAAGCAAGTTTTCAAACAATAGTATATTATTCAACGAGCATGTTAGGATGGCTATTATTCACGACGGTTACATTTACGAAACGAGCCGCAGGTGAGTTTCGTAAATAACCGGAGTGAATAATAGCCAATAACATGCGAGTTAAATACTATACTTTGTCCACGACTATTACTAAATAACAACAATTTTTGTAAAAATTTATAATTACCAGAAACATTTTTTTAAAAACTTCATCTGATCAGCCATGACATTGTACCTACTATATCAAAGGCAGCAATTGTTTTTGATGTTATTCGAGAAACGTCAAAAAATTAATACTGTGCGCGAGCTTTTGATTTTGCAAGTATTTTGTATTAAAAAAGTTAAAAATGGACAGCGACAGTGACGAGATGTCTTGTACACCACCGCATATAACAGAAGCTGCGAAAATGACTTCTTTAAGTTTGCTGGTATTGTATTGTATTTTGACATTTGTGATTTTGACGTAAGAGTGAATTATGTACCATAATTCACGGCAATTTATTATGGGTAGTCTTATGTTTAACAAAACACATAAATAATCGATGTATAATTTAGTAGTCGTGGATAAAAAATTGTCAAACCGATGCGATAATACGAACATTTATTTGGTATCAGATTTCCATGAAATGTATTTTCGCTGAAATTTGTAGCTATAAAATGAAGGCTAGTATTCTGACCTTTTTAAAGATTTTAATTTCAACATTAAGATAATTAAAAATTTAGTCACACTTTTCTCCCAAACTGTTAGATCTGCAAGAAAGTAATAATTTAGAATTTACAGTCGCTTCTTAAACTGTTTGTGGCGTAGGGGGTTTCTCATTTGGTATTGCCATATCAAATCAACCAAAACTTAAAAGAAAATCTAGCCCTGTTCATTTTCAATGGAGTCGTGTGTGCTATGTATTGCGGTTTTTAACGACATGTTTCATTTTCTAGAGCATGCGTGCACGTGCAAGTACTACCAGGGTTCTATTGCTACCTACCTATATTTTAATCATTGATTATTAGTGGGTATGCTTGCTGAAAATTAATGACCTACCTAAAAGTTGATCACTGATATATTAATTCAGTACTGTATCACTAGGGCATTTTGTTTATAGGGCGATAATTGATCGTTTGGGCATTTATTCAATATATGATGATATACAGTGTGTCCGCGTAAGTTGGCTACATATGGAAAACTTTGTTATTATTGATTTTATGAAAAACAGTTATTCTTCATAAAAAGTTCTGCATGTTCTAAAACCCAAAATTCAGATATTAAATTATATCAGTCGTATCATAATAATAATAATAATTATATCATTTTTGTTCAAGAGTAAAGTAGGTACCTTCATTTTTCACCATATCGAAAAATTTTTATAAGAAAAGATGTTATAGATTAAAAATAATTTTTAAATATTCAATATTGTTTATTTCTAATTAAAAAATATTATTAATTAATTAATGAATTATTAAAGGTAATGTATTAATCTTCAAACTTAAACTTTCAATGTTATCGCAGAGAAAATGTAAAAATAATATTTTTTAATTTTAAATAAACAATATTGAATATTTAAAAATTATTTTTAATCCATAACATCTTTTCTTATAAAAAAATTTCGATATGGTCAAAAATGAGGGTACTTTACTCTTGAACAAAAATGATGTAATTATTTTTATTATGATACGACTGATATAATTTAATATCTGATGGTTGAATTTTGGGTTTTAGAACATGCAGAACTTTTTATGAAGAATAACTTTTTTTCATAAAATCAATAATAACAAAGTTTTCCATATGTAGCCAATTTACGCGGACACACTGTATATCTTTGATTGTACGATTTTACGCATCTTATTTTTCTAATACTGGTAATTGTAATTAAAATAATTACTTGGATAGAATAGATTAGGATATACGTCAAATTAATCCAATGTTTTAATAACCAAATGTTCCAAGATCAAATGTCACTAAACTGGCACAACAGAAACATAAATTTTGATCTTTAGCAACTGGCTGAATTTAAAATTTTGTATCACATTAATTCAAAAAGATAAAACTGAAATAACGTGACCTTCAAATATTAGTTCTATCTTTTTGTAGTTGTTACTAATTTTTTTATAAATTAATACATTTTTAATTGTTTAGGGGCGGGTGCGAAGTTATAAATAAATAAAAGTACAGTTAATTATTGTGTGGTTTATTGAAAAACAATGTTATAAATAAACAAAACAAAAAACACTATTTGAACATTAATATATGCATTATAGTATTCTAAGCAGTACGAGTAATTCTTCATCTATACTTCAGTTAACTCGGTTATTACAATAAACAATAACAACAAGGTTAAGATATTGTATTCCAAAAGGCACTCCTAATTCGAAAGTCTTATATAAAGGGGACTGACAAGACAGGAACACAATTATTGACTTTCCCTACGTTCTTATTATCCTTACAAATCTACATATAAATATTAATTAGATATATCAATGTGGTGTTTAGAATTCGTGCGATGATAACATTAGCTATATTAAATTAGCCTTTTAAAATGGTACAAATCAAGTATTTTATTCTACAATCAGTACTATCTTTGGATTGGTTACATAAATAAAACGAAATAATCTTACAGTTCTTAAAACACACAGGTCATCATTTATGTTGTCAAGATTGAAATTTGTACAATTAAGCAACAATTGTAAAATGCTTACTGATAACAATGGAACTTTTATCATAATAATTTTATTTTGGAAGAACATGCATCATTTCATATGCTTCTTAAGACATAATAAAGATGGGTTAACCAGTTAACTCTTAGGTTTGTCTATTAATAATATGATAACAAATTCTTACATGTTAAAATATAAATTCGCTAGGTATATAAGAATACAGGATGGTTCAAAATTCATAGCACATTGTAATTCAGAATGCAAAAGCATTGAGATGTTGTCTGCACATTTAATTAATAATATTCTTTTTTTTAATTCTCTCATTATGAGAAAAAATTGCTACTTTTTGGACCACCCTGAATTTTTGTATTAATAGGGTGTTGTATATAAATATCTACTATAATATTTTTTGGTGAAATAAAAATAACAACTATATTATTTGGCTAATGACTAGATTCTTATGCCTAAATTTTGTATAGTGATTGATATTATAAGCAACACTAGTAGTTGACTCGAAAAATTGCAACTTATAAGTTTTAGGGTTACAGTAAGTAAACAGCTACTGGTTTGGATTTCTAACTAAAAAGTAGGTAATTATGTTGATTTTTATATAAAAAGTATGGCAATGCATTTTTTGTTAGCATAGTTGCGTTTAATATTTTTTTAAGTATCTGCTTATATCAGTCATGATGTTGCAATTATTTCGCGTCCCTATGTTTTGTAAATTTTGCCATAATGCAATTATTGTATCACCCTCTCAATACTTCCTTTTAAAATTTTTTGTCAATATTTTATAAATATTAGATTAAACCTACACAATTTAAGAAATGTTAAAATTTATTACAAATGTACATTGTTAAATATTCTAACTAGAAAAATACAGAGTGTCTGCATATTATATAGTACTATTATATACATTGAAAAGAAAATAAAAAAAAACTGTAGGGATAGGCTGCAAAACACGTTTCTACAATTTATTATTGTAGCCTGTAGGTAATAGTTAGATGGTTAGATCCTACACTAAATTTGTGCGGATTATTTAAAATTCATTTTACCTAGCTATACTGTATCAAGAACTAAAAGAGTTTGAGGAAATAAAAAGCAGACCCTCTGTTTATCTTTGAAAAAAAATTAGTAGGAAAAATTAGTAAATAAAATAAGTTTCAAACAATAACATAATTTTTGCAGTAAATATTAATATTACTGGCAGTATTTTTAATAGCAAAAATTTTGTTTTCAACCAATTTAAAAATTTTGCAAATTAAATTAAATTGAATCTATAAATAATTAATGATGATGATTATTAGGTTTTACTATGTTGATCGAAATAATATACAATTTTTTAATTTGAACAAGATAGAAGACTTTTCCTGCTAGATTCGCTCTACATAATTTCCTGGGAAAGTCCCAAAAGCTCCAGTTCTTTGACTTGAACCTACGTACCAACCGTCATCACATTTTTCTAACACATACACTACATCACCTTCCAACAGTTCCAATTCATCGTCGTTTTGTGGACGATATTTGTAGAGGGCTCGGTAACTGCAATAAAAAATATTATCTTTAATATTATCAAATTTTTAAACATTAAGAAACAGACAAGAGACGTGTAAAATGACTTGGCGTTTTTAAATTGAAATAACATGTGTACCGATAAAGATAAAACATTGTGATAGGAAAACTAGTAACATTTCTTAACCTTTTGGCCCGTGTATTAGTGATAATGTATTTCCGTTAAACCAGATAACTCTTTCATCATTTTTGCACTCAAAATTAATGTAATAAATAAAAAGCTCCGCATGCCATCATAGCAATTATAATTTTATTATATTTTGATTTATCAGTTTTTGCTTTAAATTTATAAACAAACGGCCTTTTTCATTTTTAATTTTAAGTCCAAAATAGTTATGTTACGTTTCATACCAGTCGGATGTTTTTCAAAAAAAAAAACAACCAAACGTTTTAGAATTCCATAGAAACAGTTAGATTTGACTTTTTTGTTGCGTGAACGGCAGTAAAAGTAAATTTTGCACCAATCACAAACCGTTATTTTACTTTAGCGGCGCAGAAGTAGATAGGAGTTTGTGATTGGCACAAAATTTACTTTTACTGCCGTTCACGCAACAACTGCAGAAAAGTTTTTAGAAAATGTTCTGGTTCTGTCAGTTTTGACTTATCTAATTTTCTAACAATAATTTCTGATCTTTATAAAACAATGTAGTATTTTAGAAATATTTTTAAATACTACACTTTATTTACATATAAATGTCCATCAGATAAAAAGTAATTTCCGGAATTATGGGTCAAAAGTTCGCTATCACAATGAATGAAATATTATGTCATTTATTACTTTATCTATTATACTTTATTTATAATACCAATAGTGTATACCCTAACAAAGTTTGCATCAGCAAATGTAAAATGCTAACTCATTCCCCAGTACTAAAGTATCCACTGTTGTTGGTAAACAAATCAAATTTTAATCAAAACATATGATTTTAATATGCCCCCCTCTGACATTGCATCAGCTATATTAATCTATTTAAAATTTTAGGTATTTATTAAAAAAAAAGTATATAAACTTACGGTACAGGTTCGGAGTGTGTGTCAATATGAAGAACTTCATTTATAGGATTCTTTGAATTACTTGCTGATTTGCTTAGCGAACCATAATTTCCTCCACTATTAATTTGTACAGGCTTGGCACGATAACTAGATGTAAAGTGTTGTTGATAAGGAATTGAAGGGAGGTAACTGTGACTCCCCATCGACTCTTTACCCCCAGCAGAACCATTAACTAACATCGAATGAGCTGCTGGTGATGCAACTGGTTTTCCACTAACAGGGGTTGGCGGTGGCGGGGTACCAGGATCTATAAGTACTTCTACATAGGAAACTGGGAAAATTCCCTTCCGACCTCCAATTCTGCCTTCAAACCAATTGTCATCTACTCTTCTAGTTACTACCACTAGTTCTCCTTTCGCCAAGGATAATTCCAGGTGCGTTTGGGCTATAAAGTTGAATTTGGCTCTCGCCTGTCCCTCGTGCCCTTTTCTCGGCGTTGATTTAAGGCCATCATATGGAATTATCTAAAACAGGTTTATTTTTACTTTATTTCTTGAAAACTAATATTTGGATTCTTTCACAATAAATAAATGATCAAATCAAATACAAAAGCGGTAAATCATTTTATTATCAAAATTTTGAATTTTGAAAGACCTCTATTTCAACATTCTGTGATGGTATAGCAATTCCGATTTTCTTTCCAAGAAAGTAGATAATACGGTTATCAAGTACAGAAATATTTGTGTATTATGTTTCCTCAGATAACCCACTGATTATTGTTAAAACGAAATGTTGTAATTTTTTGTCCGATCCTAAAGGGGGTTGCAGTTTTTTAGATTAATAGGGAGTTTCATAATTCATTAAAAGTTTTAAGTTTGAATAACGTATGCAAAAGAGTGTAGATAATTGTTTTTTCGCGACTTCCAGGTGGATTTCCTGTAGCTAAAAGACGGCTGCAAATCGTTCTTTGGAAAGATTTATTTAATTTTATTTTATTTTAGAATATTACAGATATGTAGCCAAATAAGTTTCAATCCGCCCCTGCGTCTTGCTATTTAACAATATATTCAATACCTTTAAATTCTGAATTTAAATCCCACAAGCAAACACGTCCAGTCATCTTTCCAAATACACTTTCACCACAGCATCTATTAATTTCCCAGGCCTACTAACCTCGACATAGTTGGCGGGAAAGAGCCCGATCATTGCATTATGTTCGCCTTCATACCAGTTCTTATCCACCTGTCGTCTTACGTAGATGACGTCGCCTTTGCGGAAGGTCAGTTCTCTGGATGATTGACCCACGAAATTATATAAGGCCCGGGCCACCAGACGAAGCTCAGGTGACCGTGGCCTAGGCTTTATCTTGGGACTATCTTCAGCAGGGAAGTCGTCGTATCTGTTCAAAGGGATAGGAGATTTTTGAGATGGGATGAAGTTATCTGTATGTCTTCTGCTGTTCATATCTTGTAGTTCCTTGAAAAAATAATATGGGTCTTTAAAATAGAATTATTTTTTGATTTGTTGTCAAAATGTCATTTGAGTAGATGAATTGTAGATTGTAATGGGGTTGTTTTTTAAATGTGTGTATCAGTATAGGAAAATTTATTGTGTGATATCAACGCCAGATGACTGACTCTAGATTTACATAATTTTGGTAAAGGAGCAAAAAAGTTACTATAATACAGATTATAGGCGATGGAGCAGGGGAAGAGCGAATCAAAAATTTAATTTTTTTTAACCCTCTGTAATATTAACTTTCTAACAATCTGCAAAATATTTCAATATGCTATGGTACAATTGCCTAATTTTGATTGAGAATATTAATATACAAGTGAAGTTTCGAACTAATTCATTAATTACTGTCGTGCCGATACAAAATTTGTGTCTGCAGTACTCGCCTATTCACAGTTACTCCACTCCATTGAATGTTAATTATGTTCGCCACTCAAATTGTAAGCAAAGGCAGGTCATGCACAATATTAATACGGATTACCACTGCCCTCCATTAGCGTATCTCTGAATATTTAATTTAGTAGGTATGTCGGATCTTGATTAGATCACAATTTTGGTAAGCAACGAATGCTATAAATAATGAATACAGATATTTATGAAAATGTCAAAACAAGAGTGCATTTGAATAAATCGGTTTCACAAAAAAACATTCTTTACAACCGCTTGAAAGTTGGTTACAAAGGTTTTCAAAGCGAGTCTATTTTTAATTAATTTTCTTTTCAGAATCCGTGTAATTATTTTCTTTCGTATTAGAATTTTACAGAATAAATGTTAAATCAGTAGCTTTAAAACGCAACAGTGCCCGTTTCATATTGGTGACTATTCAGGTTTCGTATTTATTGAATTTTGAATATTTTGCGTGTTATATTTGTCGGTTATCATTGATTTCGGTTTCCTAATTTGCTATTGGAAATGTTTTTAAAAGATCTTTAATTTTTGTTGTGAAAGTTTGGGAAGTGTTTACTAACAGTCATGCTAATTGGATATCCTTGAGGTTTGCTCCAATTATGTTATTTTGCGGTTATAACTAATCGCATTCCACATCTACTAGATCAAATTATAAAAACCTGAGAAATACCTAATTTTTCTTTTGTAGGAAAAAACTTATATGACTTTGAAAGTAGGCGATACCCATCTAATTAATTTCCGTTAGAAAATTGACATTGGGATATCATGATATTCACTAATTAGACGATTCGTTTTTGTTTGGCCTGATTTTTATATTAAAATAATAGGCTATTCTAGATAAAGGTAGTAGAGCTATGTAGAATCAACGAAAGACAACCACCAAATTTATAAAGTCATTAGTCATTAATCAAGGTAACAAAAATTACCAAATAGTTCTTTCATTCGGAACGTCACATAATTTCCAGTTCATTAATTTTATCAAACTTTTACACAAAAAGACTTATCACGTCCTAAGAAGTCTCAAACGGAAACATGAATGTTACAGAAATTATTGAAGTAAATTAAGAACAAATAACCGTTACTGACCCTGAATACTGACCATTGTTAGTCGTTGTTAGCATTACAAGCGGCGAAAATCCACCATTTCGAACTAAATTTCTACACTACTTACATCGACGGAATCGCTAACCTGAAGATATTTTCGTCGTCGTTCTTCTTCATATACGCGTTTCATGTGCTCCGCTTGCCTGCGGGACAGCTCTTCTTCGCTCAAAGATTCTTTTACCTCCTGCCTTATGGGGCTCTTGTAATGGATCGTCACCTCGTTTTCCACATATTTCCGGGGCGACTCTGCAAGAAGAATACACTTTGACATTATTGAGTTTTGTTTTTGTTATAAAATACACGTGAAAACTACAGAGAACGAAATACAAGTAAAAGTGGCGAAGACTAGTGAAAATATTTTCATAAGCATTGGATATCTCTTTTCTATTTGGTGTGGTTTTTATGAGGATATGTAAACGTTAGAAACTCACGATTGATCTCCTTTCGTTTATAGCCGGGGGGTTTTAATCTATGAATTCTGTTTTATAATGGTATTAGGTGTGTGAACACTTTCATAAAACCATTTCACTTTTTGTATCTTAAATAATAAATTGTTATTAATTGATAAATATATAAAATATACACATGTAGTATTGCATTAATAAGATATGCAAAACCCTTCAGTTTAGTATGAAACTTCTACTCTTTTGGCTTTGGTGTTCGACGTTTCTGAAATATAAGTGTAGGAGTCTGATCAATGAAATTAATGTAAAATTAGTGCCATGTGAAGACAAAAATGTTAAGAGTTGTGTTTAGCATGGGAGATATCAATTTGAAAATATCAATATTAGTTTCATCTTCTGCTGCCGCACGTTTGAGTTAGACAGAATGAAAAAAAAAGGTAACAAAGGGTTGTTAACATTCATTATCTTTTCAGATATGTAGATGTATCCTAGTTTAATACATTTTTTTAACATTGTACTTAATACGATTGTTTTTCGTGATTACAAATTTAAATTTCCCAAATGAATTTTCTAATTTAAATTTCTTCGCATAAAAATTAAAAATTTACCACCTAAAGCGAGTCCCTAGGCGTTTATAATTTTATCGCTTGGTCTTCTTATTAAACGTCATAAATCAAATTTAAATTCAGGCAAACCAAATGATTCAGTGCGAGATATATTATAGCATATTTTATATTCTACACGCGAATGCTGCAAATCAATGGTTTTTATAGCGACAGACATTTTAAACTGTGCTGCCCTGTTTAGTTTTACCCGGTTAAATGTCAACTATGGATGCAATAAATTTATGCGGAAATAATGTGAAACTAATTGTCCGTGTGAGGTCGATACTTCCTATCATTAAAATTGCGACGTTAGAGTTAGATTTAGATCATGTCAGGTGGTATGTGCGGGACTAGTACTGTGTAGCAATAAAATTAATCTGGAAAAGGAGTTTTGCTATTTTATGATTATACAGCGTCGAACAAAAGTAGTTCATTGATAAAAATTGGAAAGTTGATACCGTGAAACTATTTATACTGCTAGGAATGAACTCCATTTTTGCCTTATGCCAATTAGTTTTGGTTTCCTATGCCCCCGTTTTGGGGAAACTATACAACTGCATTGCGTTGAGTACTACCTACTATGCGAGTCTCCGCCGTAGGAAAATAAAACGACCGCTGTTGGAATAGATTCAAGTTATAGAAGAAATATAATAAAAATATATGTATAATATAATATATTATACGATATACAGCGTGCCCACGGATTGAGTGCATATAAGGTGTAAATGACAAATTTTTTTAGAGTTGGATCTTCATGTTCTGAGGATCGTTCCTGCTTAGTCTCAAACTAAGATATTGAAAAAATGAGCCAAACCAATTAATATACAGGGTGTTTTTTGGCTGAAATCTAAAAATTAGTCAAGAGTAAACGGTCTTTATTTTAACAGATATAACAAAAATGTATTAGAAAAAGTTGGTTATAATTAAAAGCTATTGAAGATTTTCAATTTTTATACAAATCAGCCTACTTTGATTTTTTTCATCAACATGAGATTTTTTATTTGTGGTTTTAATGTCCCATGCATGAAGAGTAATTAAACAAACTACTTGAAAAACAAATAATAATTTATTAAAAAAATACTAAACCTTATTTGTTACAAACATGAGTTCAAAAGTATTGGATTAGATGAAAAAACAAAGTAATAGGCTGATTTGTATAAAAGTTGAAAATCTTCAATAACTTTTAATTCTAAACAACTTTTTCTAATACATTTTTGTTATATCTGCTAAAATAAAGACAGTTTACTCTTGACTAATTTTTAGATTTAGGACAAAAAACACCCTGTATATTAATTGATTTGACTCATTTTTTCAATATCTTAGTTTGAGACTAAGCAGGAGCGATCCTCAGAACATGAAGATCTAACTCTAAAAAAATTTGTCATTTACACCTTATATGCACTCAATCCATGGACACACTGTATATAAAAAAAATATATATATCAGTAATAAAAGAAGACGACTATTTTAAATCATTAGCTGGTCATACACGCACACTTTTTCCTGCAGGAATTACTGTGCAATTGCAAGAGACAGGTGTGGGGGAAAAATGTATGTACGCCGGCACGCGCCAACGCCAAGACGCACACCACCCTTTATCGCTGCGCCATTCAGCAGGTTTTCATAATAATGAATAGGGAGCACATCACAGGATTGTTCAAGATAAGGAGCGCATCCATGGGGATCTCGTAAATGGTTAGAAATAGAGAACGAATAGGTACTCTGAGAAGTAGTACTATTCTATTGACTATTATGATCATCTTTCAAGTTTTCAGTGCAGGCTGAAAAATCTTAAATTATCACTTTATTAAGGCACTTTTTATTTCCTTTTTTAAATCACCAACTTTTCAAGATACTGAAAGAGCTATACGCAAAAAGTTCTTATATCAGTCAAAAGGAAAAAAAAGATTTGAAATCTGCACTAAAAAGTGCCTTAATAATGTCAAACCATTTTGCGCTACTGCCTATAATAGTCAAGTTAAAAGGGAAAATAGAAAACTGAAAATTTAAGATTTTTCAGCCTGTACTGAAAACGGCGTAAAATTTATAGAATTTCAATGGTGATCGTACTAATCCTCAAACCCTGAACGTGTGTAAGGACTAACGAGCATAGAATAGAATGAAATTTACTTTCGCACGAGTATGAGGTTCGGGTTCGACCTGAAGGGGAGGGCCGGAATCTTATGATTGCGAAAATGGACGGGTGCAATTCCGACAATTACAGGGGTAGGGTGGGATTAACCCATCCTTTTCAACACAGGTGTTTTAAAAATCCAGAATACGAATGAAAAAAGTGTATTATTGTTAAAACATTTAACTACCTACTAACATTCAAGCGATGCAGAATGCATGCATATACTGTTATAGTCGGATTTTTTTTAGATGCCTTCTCTCGATTTACAAATATTTGTTTGTTTGAAAGATATAGAAACAGACGCTTCCCTAATACGACAAAAGGAGATAGGGAGGCTGAAAGGAAGAAACAGAGCTCCCTATTTTTTTTGTACCATTAGAGAAACGTATGTTTCTATCTTTCAAACAAACAAAAATTTGTAAATCAAGAGAAGACATCTAAAAAAAATCCGACTATAGTCCGATTTAAATAATCTATGGCCTCTGATTTTAACCTTTTTATATACGTACTAAAAGGTTTCAAAAATAAACATTCACTAATTGGAATCATTAATTTCATAAAATCTACTTAATCTAGTTCGCGTTTTTGGAGTTCCATTGTTTGCAGGTAGGTATACCTACATGGTTGTAGTATATTAATGACTCGAACATTTACACGCTTTTTATTATACAATTTTACTGTTTTAACACAAAGATAAGTATAAAATTAAAACTTGTCCTAATCAGTAAATAATTGAGACTACATTCTTTTAATAGCCGGGTTGGTTTCATGCAAATTAACGGAAACAACCACCAATTTACGCGATATACTTCTACACAAGTTTAGATTAGGTACTAGTAATAAAGGAAGTTAATTACTAGTTTGTGTTTTAATTTAAAACACAAGAGTAAATGCCTAATAATTTTAAAGCGGTGAAGGACCTCCTATGTAGTACATTCTATATTCAGGTAGGTACCTAGAGCACTCGGCACGTTTTAAATAGAACAGTTAAATTCTGTTGTGTTTAATTTATCATTGCTGCTAATTTTAGGAGGCTCTTTTAATTTATTTAAAACATTTTAGTGGGTTGTTTATTTAACGCGAAAACGAGCGAGTTTTAATTGTTTTTCTCTAAGTAAATTTGATTTATATTATTCCAGTCAGTTTGTTTATGAAGTAGTTTTAATTAAGCCATGAAAATGTAAATTATAATAAGGTAATCAAAATAACAAGAAAGTGCTTAACCAATTAATGCATTGTTTTGTTAGAAGATATCATATGAAGAAATGTATAAATGAATATTTACATATTTTACTTTGAGTGAATTAAGGGTGGAAAGGAGATGTAGGCTTATAACAGTATTGACGTAACGACTGCGATATAGTAGGCCCAGCCTTATAAAGACCGTCCTATTTTGGTACCACAGTGTTTTGGGCTGAAGAGATTACTCTTTCGGCACGCACATAGAGACCAAAATCGTGTAAAAAATTATGCTACTACGATTAGGCGAAGACTGTTTTATATTTTAATTGTCTAATTACGATTTAATTTAAGTCATGATGTAACACCAAGATATCTATGTACATCTTAATATCTTCCGCATGTGCTTTTACGGTGAGCTTCGAAACAACCGCATCAGATTTAATTCAGAATTCAAATAAGTATGTAAAACAGCTCACTTGTGAATTTGGACTTATCTGGAATAGCCTCTTCTAATTCCAACTTTGCTTCCTCTTGTCTTATCTCGTGCTTTAAGTTAAACATGTTGGTGGATTCCAAAAACTTTAAATCTTAAAACTTTCAACACTTTTAGCACTTTCTTTGCACTCCATTTAAAATTGTAATAGCTAATTTTAAGAAATTAGTTTGAAATTAAATATAATTACACCGAAATAGAACTTGCTCAAACCGTATTACGCTACTCGTGCATAATTGATTTAATTAATGAATAATCAAGTTGGCGTTGAGTGTTACGCTCGAGTTCGTGGAGATGAAGTCAAAAGACTGTCCATCCATGTTTACTGATGGTACACTTGTGCCAGTGACCGTTTTCAAACTTCCCTAACAAATGCTGACCGCGTTTAAAGTCCCCGTAATGTTCATTTCATTGGCCTACCGACAACTTAATAATCTAGCGAACAGAACGGTTCGTGCGTGTCTTAAAGAGAAAATTGCTGTTGACAAATGGGACAGATGATGTACACTGAAACACAGAAGGTGTGTCCGTTTATGACATGAGAAGTGTAAATCCGAATGTAATTTTCAGACTTTCTCTTTACTCTGCAATTATATTGTGATTTCTTTCATTTGTTTATTTTGCCAAGAACTCAATCTTTAAAAAAGTTTGAACGATTGCTGCTTTCTTAAAATTCATCTGTAAGGTATTGAATTAACAGCTGTTAATTTTTTTTATTTTTCATACTCGTAAATGTATATAATATTCGTATTTAATGAATCAATTAATAATATAAACAATTCTAGAAAGCTTTAAACTGACTGACCTACTAAGCTTACTATACCAGACTATGAGTATGTATGATTTTTTGAATATAAAATAAACTTTGGATTTTCAAGCTATTTTGGCATTCAACTTCATGTTAAAGTAACAACAAACGTTTGCTTGAGAAAATCTAGTCTCATTACGATTGTGCCAAATATTTTCATTATGAAATATATTTGATAAATCCTATCTACTAATTTTGAATGTTGCTTAAACGTTCAATATGTGTACATATCGAAACTTAAAATCAGCAATTATGTTTAATAATCTTCGGTTAGTGAAATTATGAAATTGGTTTACTACTAAATTTTACGCTTTTTAGATTTGTGCGTAACTTAATTTGTTGTATGGCGGAACTAATGCTGTAAAGTGCTAAATGGTGTCCAAAAATATCGAAAGTAGTTTAACTATGCCGAGCCTGTTAATAATTTTAATGATAGGGTATTTTTTTAACAGATGAAAAACGTGATTTTTATATAGCAATTAAAAATTTAGAAGAATTTTAATTAGGTACTTCCGCAGATAAAAATTATATTTATGTAAGTAGTAGTAGGTACCTACTTATCAAAATATAAAGTGGGTTAAAGTAAGTCTATATTCTGTCTTTCATATTGTTATAGAATGGAAATAAGAAAGCTGAACATATATAAAGTTGCAATGCAAATAAAAGATTCAAAGTATGATAAGTAAAAGTTAACAGGAAGAATAAAAACATACCAACACTGAGCAATATCCAAATAAAAAGCCCACAAAAACTTGGCACTATGCGCAAATCATTACATCTTGCATTTAAAAATTATAATTAGCACTTTAGGTACTATTTTTCTTAAAAGGAAATAGAAGGTCAGTTATGTTGTTCTTATGCAATTATTTATGTATACCTTTAGCAATGAGTAATGAGAAATAAATGCTTCTGCTAAACGCAGCACCGAAAATGCAAATGGAAGTGGTTTGCAGAAAATATTTATTTTAGTTCTCAAGTATATATATATATAGAAGTTGGGCAAAAAACGAATTAAATCCGCAATGTTCCTATTATAACAAGCTAGTAGCAAATACCTGAACCACGAAGGTAAATAATACGCCAGTTACACCCAATGATGCGAAAAGTTGTAACCTTGATTTTTTTAATAGGTAGGTTAAGTATTTCTCTGAGGGCATAGAATTTTAACTGTGAAATAAAATCTAAGGCTAAAAAGTAAAAGTATCGAATGTTTAGATTTTATTATTGCCAATAAATTGAATCAATATACCTAATTAAAAAAAAATTACGTAATCCGATTTTACGAAACCCTTTTTATTGTGGAGCGTTAAACGAAATCATTAATTTCTACCACCACTGTACAAGGGTGTATTATATTAATAAATAAGACAACGGCTGTGGAACTGCGTAACTGCCTCGAGTTATATAATTTAATGACAACAGTAGATTTTATAATTTAAATTACTAAACAAGAGATTTTAGATAATTGTTTACTTAAAATTTATGTAAATTTTAAAGTATTTTAAAGAAATTATAAAAAGTATTAAAAACAAAGAGAGAGGTACATTTAATAATATTTTATGAATGCTTATGTAAATATATGTATGCTAAAATACTTAATCAACATAAACTGAAATACCTAATCAAGTTGTTAGAAAACAATGATATTATTGCATATTCTGATTAAAATTATGGAATTTTATTGTATTTTGCAGTGGCGTGCGCTCCATGGAAGCAAGGGAAGCACTGCTTCCCTATAAATTGCTAGAAAATAAACTACTTTTCAAAAGAATAATAAAGTAAAAAAATTATTTAATATAATATTATATTTAATATTTATATTGAAATACGAACGCATTCGCAATTTTTTTAAGAACTACAGCACTAATTTCTATTAATAATCGACTGACTTTGCTATTAATGTAAGCCTCGTTTCTATAGCATAAGCACTCGCGCTTGAAGCTTCCAGTACATATACGCAAGAGAAATCCAGCTTCTGCAAGCGACCGGCGCGTGGTACGTTTTTACGTCCGCGGGTATAGACCGCCATATACGCAAATATCGGAGTTGCTTAAGACGGAATTTAAACGGCATCGACGGCTATTGTAGCAGATTCGTGTATTTGTGGTATGTGTACTGTACTCAAAAATGGTTTGCTACATACAGTTTCGAAGAAAAATTACAGATAATTCAAAAAGGGAGAGAAAATGTTTAAAAAATTTAACATTCAAAGTGTACTAGATATTTTAACCCGAATATGTATGAACAAAATGAGTGGTTGACGGGGTGTGATAGTCTCTGTAAACTTTTTTGTTGGCCTTGTCTACTTTTTACAAAAGAAAACGGAGTTTGGAATAAAAGTGGATTTTCCGATTTAAATAATGTGTGCATAAAGTAATAAAGAGACATACAATATTTCGTATTCACTTGCAACGATAATGAAAAAAATATATATTTGGAAAGTCGCGCATTGAAAGAATCGAGTAGTGTTGAAAAGGTTTATTGATGTTGTTTGTTTTCTTGGAAAACATGAACACGGTTTTAGAGATGATGACGAATCTAGTACTTCAACAAAGGGCAATTTCATGGATCAAACTTCTTTATTAGCGAAATATGACAAAGTTTAACACTGCGACTGCTTCCCTTTCATTAAATCTCACCGCACGCCACTGGTATTTTGCATGATTAATCCATTATAAACTTTAGGTACAGTTCATTACAAATTCGAAATGGAACTTGAAAGTTTATCTGATGTGTTCAGTTATGAAATATCTATGCAATAAAACGGTATTTTGATGTAACATTAAATTTATTTCAAAACTTTCTCTCAAACTAATAATAATTATTCAATCCAAATCTCTTAGTGGAATTTTATTTTTAAGTCCTTTTGGGAGCTGAGAAAATATCCGTTACGCAGAATTTAAAATTAAATTCATATATTTTAAGCCGAACCAATAAAATGAAATTACGTAAATAATTCAATTCACTTCGGTGAAACGTAGGTAACGATTGCTTTCAGAATATAAATACAAATGAAATTGGATCCTTTTCCCAGGGAAATTACTTTGCATCCCAAAGGCTTCTCGAATCAACATCTGCATTCTGTGCGTTTCTAAATTTCATGAAATTATCATCGAAAACAACACGCTAAGATATTTTCAAAAAAAAAACAAGTTTCAAGAAAACGTGTTTAAACTATTCGGAGCAGAAGTTATGTAAGACTTCATTGTACAAAACAGTGGATAAATTTTGAGGAACTGATTTAATATTGTATATTAGCACTAATATGGGGCGGGCGTAGCGCAAAAGTATAGCCCAGAGACTCTGCTCTGCGACTATAAACGCTGGTGGTTCAAATGTGACTGCGGAATAAAACCGTTTCGTCGATTTAAGTTTTAGATGTGGGACTTATGACCTTACCAGTTAGTTACCATGTGCAATAAAAACTATTTTTTTTCAATAACCATTTTAGCGAACATAAATATATTGTTTGTATTATTTCAGGCAAGCACTACTATAGAGTTGGCGAGGTCTAGGAGTCGAACCGATGTACGGGATGTGGATTCCTACAGGAATTGGTGTTGCAGTAAAGAATAGTATGAGATGTTAAAACAAACAAGGTAAGATGTTCTATTAAAATGTTTAGTCGTTAGTTATTTTATTATTTTATCATTTTTACTGAAAATTGTAAATTTATGTTTACCCCTACGGGGTAAATTGAGGTGGAAAATATCCAAATGGTTTTCGGTAGAACCTGATATCAACGTTAAAGCCGAAAAGCTTAGAAAAGTTTTAAAACTAGGTACTCTTCTTGATTTTCAGTGGACCTAATTCAATTTATCGCCTTTAACTTTTACGTCAAGGAAATTTTGAAAACTGGTATCAAAACCATTACAATAATGCGGTGGAATTTAATAAAATTTATCTAATTTCAAACGAAATTGATAAGTGCGTTAACTAGAAATTTAAATTTCACTTTTAAAAATCCAATTTCAAATCGTATGAAACAAATTAGTTACGACCTTAAGCTGTTAACATTTTATAACAGAATGCTATAACCAGACTAGCTTGGGTGTTAATACAAATAGCGAAATTAATAATCGACACGAATTTCCAATACTATCTAAAGATGTAATTTTATGGGATACTTAAAATTTCTTTAATCAATTCGAACCTCGCAGTAAAATCCACGTTTACTGTTATGACTTGAGAATGTAGAGATAAGCACGAGAGACATTTAAAATTCATTTTTTTCGGTTTTTATTTCAACGGGTTTCAGTTATCCACGAAATAATTTTTTCTTTTAAAAGAAAAATGCTTAGAATTTCCGTAGGTAATTGATTTTTGACTTAAAAATATTAACTTTAATGAAATGTTAGAATTAAATTTGCATTATTATTGAATGTCTTTTTCTACAAAACATACCAAAACTTTTTATATGGGAGCACGACAATAATTGTTTGTAAATAATCAAAACCTACACAAGATATCACAGAACTTGTTATTAATCAAACTGAATCAGTTGCATCAGAAATAAAAAAGTTCATGAAAGATCACAAATTTACTAACTGTATGGTATCGGCCCATAAACAAGCGGGATGTTTCCTCCGATGGTGTGCCGGTGCAGGAGTGTTTCCTGCTGCCGCGCAATTTGGCCCGGCGATTTCCTGCGGAGATGCGCTTCTGTGCTTGTCATGATACACGCAGTTTCCTCTCCATTCACAATTCCACAACTTAACACTTTACACTCAAAGTTACACAGTAATGGCCACAACTAATAAAAGGTCCACGAGCTTTAGCTTCACATTACGTAAGATTCCTCCTGGTGGCATTACTGCTATCAGCTGCGTTATCTTATCGCTTTCGATTTTTCCGACAGGTTGTGTTTATTTTAGGGAGAGGTTGTTTATGTGTCGCATAAAGCGAAAAATGTGCGTATACGCAAAGCAGGTCGCGATGACTACGCGGGTTGGGAAGTTTAAGTAAATAAGAATAATAATAAGAATTCAGCACGTGCCTGTGGGGCCCACAAGGACCTTCAAGACGAAGGCCCGCGCACGACTAACGCCGCAGGTGATGTCGGCTGAACGCTAATTAATAAGCAATTGCATTAAAACAATGGGTTTTCATACCTGAGCGCTATTGGCGGACGCGTGGGAGGAATCGCGACAAGTCAATATAACGTGAGAAGAAAGATAAGAAGAAATTGGTTTACTTGCGATCACTACCGGCTACGAGTATAGAAATTTTAATTAATATTATGTTTGTTTGTACATTTTTCATTAGGAAATCGTTATTACAAAGGTTTTTATAGATGTTGCAGTATCGCTAGTGCAGACAGTTGCATTATCAGAATGCTCCTAAAATCAATAATCGACCCAAACCGATGATATAATCTCCAGATTTAGCTCGACGTAATGTACAGTATAGGACAAACGTTTTGACTTTATTACACAAAAAATGAAATGGTTTTGTTAGTTCAGTACTCCGACGATAATAAGGAAAATAAACACAAACCTGTTCCAAAATTTAGAATGCTTTTATTATTCTTTTTGCTCAAATCTCGATCTTCAAAATGGCTCAATATCCTTACATAATAATATACAATTTTCGGGGTGTTTTATTATTACACATCAATGAAATTAATAATCGAAGAAAATTCGTGATAATATCTCAAGTTGCAAGTTTATGGAGTCCTTAAAATATCTTTAATCAATTCGAACTGTACTATAAAATCAATATTCGCTGTTACGCGTTGAAAGAATATTAAATTAAAATATTTGTAATTTGATCTCGAAATATTTTACGTATTTAAAATTTTTCCTAAACTTCAATGAATACATTTTCTGGGAAAACAGCATCCACAATTATTATTCAAGATTTTTAGAATGCAAATGAATATTGCAACAGTCTGTAAATTGTTACGGTAATATGCAATAAAATGAAAAGGAGTTGCAGAAAAAAGTTTTTGATAGTTTCACAAATTTCATTTTGTTTTTGATTAAGAGTTTGTAATCAATTATTCACATATAATTGCACAATAATGTGAATAATTGTTCCTAGATGTATGTTGAAAGAAAGATTTATTGTTCAAGCGGTTGCCTATGTTGAACTAAAATAATTTATTATAAATTTCAGTTCAGTAGGTACTACAACGGCAGGGGCAACTGCTAAGGTCTTTTGATATTTGAAGCACAATTTTGTAACTTATTCGTCTATTTTTTTTATCAAATTTTTAGTTATCTAGCTAGTATACAACGTATACAAGAAATGGGTGGCGTATATCCAAAACTTTTTATAGGAATACAGCACTGCCAGAGTGCACCCCCTCTCCTTAATTTCCAAAATGAATGTTTGGAACCTTTTTACTTTCCCATACCACTACTGGTATAGGGAAGTATTGATATCATGAAAATTTTCGAAATCGAGATTTTCGCGGAAATACGTCTTTTGGATGTCCAGGAACCCAAAAAAGTAGTCTAGAAAAAATGTCTGTCTGTGGGTGGGTGGGTGCGTGGGTATGTATGTAACGCCTCTAACCCAAAAACTAGTGAACCGATTTTGATGAAATTTGAAATGAAGGGGTATATCGAAAATTCATCGACAAAATAAGCTTTTCAAAAAAATCCGAAACCGGAAGCGGAAGTTAGACATGTTTTTTTGGTATCATTTTTTTCAGAAGCGGAATTTTGAAAATCTGAGTAGGGGATATGAAAGAACGGCATAATTCCAGGGAAACAGTTTTTTACCGGAGTCTCTAACTTCAAAATTTCGACTTTAAAGCCCCATAACTCAAAAACCAGTTATCTGATCAGGTTCGGCAACAACTTGTTTGAAAGCCCTTTGGCTGTACTACACCAAGAAAAAAAATAATTCACTAAATCCAAAAACGGTCGCAACAGCGCTCTTCCAAAAATTTTGTAATTTTTGAAAAATTATTACAAAAAAACTGCTCTAAGGATTTTGTTTAAATTTTCCATACTTATGCAGCTTGGTGTTAGGTACATTTTTGTTTTTTGATGAACGCCAGAATTCCACTGTGGCGCCCTCTACGAGGTTTTGAAAATCGGAAATTGATGCTCCTATAGCGCCTTTATTAGTCAAAATATGAAATAACTTTAAATATAAGAGTTATTCAGTATATAATTCTGCATTCTCCTAAATGTATACACGTATACAAGGCGTTTGCTTTCCACAGTACAATAAGCAACTTTGTTATTTTAAATGAAACACCCTATATATTATTATATAATTGAATGAAAAATTTAATTGTCTGTGGAAATATTAATTTTTCTAATTGGATAACCTAAAAAAGGCATTAATAACGAAATTCCTAATAGGTTGGGCATTAATTTCGTGCAATTAGAATTTGTACAACGTACTTATTTTATTGTTTATTAATTTTTAAGTAAAGAAGTGCACCTGTAGATATTACCGTCTCGAACGTCATTTTTTTAAAGTCGCCATCTAATCTTGGTTACAAAATTGTTTGCATTTTGCATCATGTAAAAAGTGAATTTTAATCGTGTTATCAAGTGCTTTTCCCGAATGAAGTGGAAGGAAAATTTGGGGAGGGATTAAGTAGGTACATTTTGTTAGGTACTATGCTTGAATTTGTGTAGGTAGATAGTTACCTACCATCACAGTACACTGACCACCATGTTTATTATATACCAATTGATATGTACTTATTATACAACGCTTTTTTGATTTTTTTTAATGATTTTATTAGAAATGAGATTTCGATAGTAAATTTCTAATGTCTAAATTATTTTCAACGTGCAAATGCATACACTAACAGAAAGTGAATATTCAAAACTGCAAATTGAGTACTTGCATTCTTTTAGTAAATATGTTTTGTTTGTACGATGAAAGTTTTAATATTTTTAAAAATTAACCAAAGGAACTAATGTCTAAATTATTTTCAACTTGCAAATGCATACACTAACAGAAAGTGAATATTCAAAACTGCAAATTGAGTATTTGCATTCTTTTAGTAAATATGTTTTGTTTGTACGATGAAAGTTTTAATAATTTTAATTATTAACCAAAGGAAAAATTTTCTCATTTCTGGTAATATTTCATAATCAGTTTAATAGGTGTTAAGGCGACTTAGATTATTATTCATACACTCATGAGATTTTTTTTAGTTTCTACATTTGCTTACAAATCCATACATCAGCGATTCTTTTTGGGGACTTTCAAAACAACCTCCCCTGGCATTTTCCCATACTAAAAATGAACATTATTTCGTAATTCCAAAAACCGTCTCAACGGCGGCGCTCTTACAAAAATTTTGAAATTTTTGAAAAATTATTAGCAATAAAAAACGATTTTGTTTAAATTTTCTACACTTATGCAGCTTGGTATCAGCATCAGCTATATTTTGGTTTTTTGATAAATGCCAGAATTTCACTGTGGCGCCCTCTACGAAGTTTTGAAAATCGGAAATTGATGCTCCTATAGCGCCTTTATTAGTCAAAATATGAAAGAAGTTTCAATATAAAAGTTATTTAGTATATAATTCTGCATTTTCCTAAGTGTATATCACGTATACAGGGCGTTTGCCGTCCACAGTACAATAAGCAACTTTGTTATTTTAAATGAAACACCCTGTATATTATTATATAATTGAATGCAAAATTTAATTGTCTATCACACAGTATAAGGTAGTCATATAGCTAAAATGTACGGTTGATGAGAAAATCGCGAACTTCCGCTGCGTTAGTAAATTAGATGCCTGTCTCTCTTCTGTACGTATCGAACCCGTATAGTCTGGTGTTTCTCGCTACGCATTCAAGTGATTTCCAATGCTGCCTCGCGAACTACTGTTGAATACCAAAAACGAAATGTTTATTTTTAGTATGGGAAAGTCCCGGGGAGGTTTGCACCTCCACTTTTTTCTATCTTCTAACCCCATGAACAACCCCGAAATTTACTGCGGCGCGGTCAGGCGGGCAAATCTAATATAATTAGGTACACCACGTCCTGCGTCAGCATCAAAAATGTAAATATAGATTGTAGGCTTTAGCTCCAGATTTAGTTTATCACCCCCAAATAGAACGAAATTAATTTCCGCTTGTACCTTATCCGTTCGTAACCTTGAATAATGTAATCAATAACCATGAATACAAGTTTATTGTATATCAATTTCTACCTTATTATAGTTTTCCTATTCTATACTCCAGTTTCTTTTTATAAAACATTACCTTGACCTAATATTAATAAAATTATTGCGAGTATCAATAATAGGGGTAGTAGGTTTTACAATACCTGTTTCGAAAAAGTCTAATCCATGGTGTCCCTTGGGAGGTGGTGTCGGAGCCTCGGGTTCTACATTTAACAGTGCAAATTATGAACTTTCACTAAATTAATGCATTTTTCCATTAATTTTCAAGTATTCAAAGCATGCAATGAGGGATGATGCATACAGCAAAGCGTAACATAATTGAACTATTCCGAGTACGGTCTAATTTACCTGAAAATATTCTACAAGGTGCAGAAATTTTTAAAAGGTGTCGTCTACGTGCTTTCTTTCTATGTTAAAATACAACACCTTTAAATGTGACAGAGGGTCTGGTTGTTTGTGGCCACGAAGATTTGTACCTTACTGGTTCGGCCCTTGGACAAGGCGGCTGATAACGTCTTACAGGTTGATGAATTCTCGGATCAAAATTCTGCTTTACGGCCCCGTTCTGCGTCACAACTCGCTGGCGACTCTTCAAAATTGGCGAAAGTTTTGTCTTAAGACGCGGGGGAGAAACGGATTTAGGTCTGGGACGGTCTTTCCTGAGGGAAGAGGTATCCTGGGATGGCGGTATATTTTCAGGAGACGATAAAGAGCGCGTGTTATCCTCCATTTTTGGGTATTTATGGGCTACCCATGGTCCTGTTAAATAAGGGGCAATGTCGCGTAGTTCATGCATATTTGGAGAAGATGTAAACATGTGTCCAAGCAGTGAAATATTACTTTCGGGTGAATCGAATCGCTGTCGGAGTCTTTCTACTTCGCCCAAGGGACATCCTAAAATTTTTGCTAATTCTTCTGCTGATTTTTGACGTACATCCGATAAGAATACTGTTTTCTTTGGATATAAACTTGCTATTTTGCTGATTATATTAATGTGCGGCATGTACCGATCTTCAGCGCGGAAATAAATGGGTGACACTACTCCACCTCTTCGAATTCTACTGCGACCTCTGCTAAAAATCCAAGGATATTCATATTTTCTTCTTAGAGTATCCACTTCTCCAATCGCTTGTCCAGGAATTATAATTTGGCCTTTCATGTTAAGTTCAGGATTGCTTCTTGAACGTCTAGGTGCTGATGGTGACCTGGGGCTGTAAACGTTTTCTACATGTTCGAATTTATTTTTTAAATGTCGCACTTCTCCAGCCCTCATTATTTGAACAATTCTTGACGGCGAAAGATTTTCATTGCTTGCAGGTCTGAACGCCGAACCGTTTGACGAAACCGAATTCGGCGGCGGTGGCCGAGCTGCTGCCAAAGCCGCCGCTGTAGCTTTATTTTGTTCTTGTTCACCAAATAACTCTTTAAAATCTTGATAAGACTGTGACGGAACAAGCTTACGCGGTTGCCGTAGTTCTTCGGAATGGCAAAATTCCAGCTCCTGTTGCGTGTCAGTCGCGAACTCTCCTTCATTATTGTTGCCGTCCGCCGCTCGATAAATAGTTGGCGTGTAAGGTTGTTCCTCTGCCACTAATTCGAAATATTCGACTTTCTTTTGAACATCTTTGTTGCCTAAATAAACAACTGTCTTAGTTGATTCATCTGTACTGCCGCTTTCTGTTTCACTCATAGATGTTACACGGTTCGTAACGTCCGTTGAAACTAAAGCTTTTTTTGGTTGTGCCCACTCCTGCATCGTTGCGTTTATGTTGTTCTTGTGCGCATCTGTATCGTCTTTAGCTAACACCAAAACAAAATCACTATCTCTATGTTTTTTATCTTTTTCATCTTCGGACATCTCTAATGAGTAACACGTTCTTGGTGAAGCAACTTCGGAAGTGGTCGGTTTCATTTTAGCTTCGGCAGCTGCAATTGCACCTCGCGTTTCTTTGCCTAACACCAAAGAAAGGGAAGCTCTGTTTTTCTGACGTTGTGACACCCGGTCCATCACTTCTCTGCTTAAACTTTGAGATAATCTTTTTTTATCAGTTTCGGATAATACGAGACTGGTGGACATGCCACTAGAAGATCTGCTAGGTTCTGAAAGATACCGCTGTCTTACTAATTCATCAGAATTTCTTCTCACGCTCAATTTTGGTCTGTGGGGCTTATGACTTTCCGCGGAAACATCAATGCTGTAATCAGCAGGAGATACCTGATATTTACGTTGGCCATTTTGGCTGTATATTTCAGCAAGCTGTCCCTTTAGAAGATTAATTTGTTCAGATGATAGGCTACTCCAAATTCTACTCCCTATTCCATGAGTCAGCAAGCGTTCTGATTCTAGTAATTTTTTACGAATTTGCGTTACTCTTCCTTCTGATTGTGAACGTCTTTCAGTCATACTAGAAGCCAAATCAGCAACAGAATTACCACGCCACAAAGGTTTGTAAAGATCCCTTCTGAATACTAATTCATCGGGTACCACGCTTTTATAAGAGCTTTCCTTTAGTTTTTCAAAACTATCTTTAATATTTTCTACTGATTTATCTCTTACTCTTAAACCTCTATCACGTTCTTTTCTCCAGCGGTATGTTTCGACATCCTTAGGACGAAAAAGAAATCCCTTTTCTTTCTGATCATCTTTTAATTTTATATACAGTGTTTCCAATTCCTTTTCCGCTCGTTCTCGCGTATGCACTTCTTTCCAACGATCGAAATCAATTATTTCTTCTTCATGTTTACGTCGTGGTCTAAGTTCACTGGATGAAGTAGTGCGTTCTAGTTCTCCCATCCTCTCAAGAGTGGAATAAAACTTATTAAGTTCTTTGAACTTGCTACATCTTTTGGGAGAGTGAAGAACTTCAGTAAAATAAGTTTTGTATTCTTTCTGTGATAAATCTGTTGAACCAATACTTAATGTCTCATCGTCGAATATTTCCTCTTCTGCATCATCAGCGCTACGAGATCGTACTGGTTTTCTTTTTACTTCTTCAACAGCACGGGAATGTTTTGTTTGTATTATTTTCCGAGAAGAAGGTGATCGAAATAATGGTGGAGAAGGTGGGGTGGGAGCTCGAGGCAGTTTTCTTTGCACAACGGGAGACACAGGCCGACTGGTTTCAGTAAAAAATAGTTTTGAGGAAGGACTAAAACTCCTTTCTTGTGTAACGGGTTTCTTTATAATTTTCTTTTCCAAAACTGGGGATACTGGCCGACTAGTTTCACTAAAGTATAATTTTGCAGAAGTTCTGCCGCGTTCTAATGTATCTTTTACGTAACGTCTTTCAACAACTGGGGACACAGGTCTACTGGTTTCCGTAAAGAACAACTTTGAAGCTGGGCTAGAAGATCTATCGCGGTGAACTGGTTCTTTTATGTATCGTCTTTCAATAACTGGAGATATTGGTCTGCTGGTTTCAGTAAAAAATAACTTTGAAGCTGGGCTGGAAGATTTGTCGCGGTCAAGTGGTTCCCTTATGTATCGCCTTTCGACAACTGGGGACACAGGACGACTAGTTTCGGTAAAATATATTTTTGCGGATGGACTAGAACTCCGATCTGATTCTAGTGGATACAAAGATTTTTGACTGGTATATCTTCGTTCAACTATTGGAGATACCGGACGGCTAGTTTCACTAAACATCAACTTAGGAGTAGGGCTAGTGTTTCTCTCTTCTTGTAAATATCTTCTTTCAACCAGCGGCAATAGACGATGCTTGGTGTCGGCGTAAATCTGCCTGAAAGATGAAGTGGAACTTCTTGTGTTCCGTCTTTCAACTACTGGAGACACCGGACGGTTTGTTTCTGAAAAAAATAATTTTCTAGATGGACTCATAGTCCTTTGTCGTTCTGCTTCGAGACATTGCTGTAAGTATTCTACATCTCTTTTGGAACTTCGTTTTCTTTCTATCACTGGTGATACTGGTCGACTTGTTTCTGTAAATATTAATTTTGAAGTACTTGCACTTTTCCTGATTCCACAATCGTGACTTATGTCTGCACGTCTTCGTGTAATAATGGGAGATACTGGTCTACTCGTTTCTGTGAATATTAATTTGGAAGGACTTCGATCTCTTTTTGGTTCATCTCGTTTAACAATTCTTCTTTCGATAACTGGAGATACAGGCCTACTAGTCTCGGTGAAAATCATTTTATGGGAAGGGCTTTCGGTTCTTCTTTTGGAGTAAATGTACTCTTCACTTCCGAAGTTCTCACTAGGATATTTTTTTCTTGTAATAACTGGAGAAACTGGTCGACTTGTTTCAGTGAATATTATTTTTCCTGGTGAACCATGATGAACAGATCTTTCAGAGTCGAATCTTCTTCTTTCCGAGCCCAATTTTGGAGTATGTCTGCGTACCAAAATTGGGGATATTGGTCTACTTGTTTCAGTGAAAAATAATTTTGGGGGGAGGCTGATACTACGGAATTTCTCATCTTTGTTTGCAGGTTTATCTATTTTCCATGTTACAGATTTTGGACTAGCCGATCTTGAACGGACAAGAGCTGCATCCAAGCTTCTGAATTTAGAATCTGTTACCGGTTTTGTATGGTTTAAATAAATTTTAAGAGCCCCAATTGATGGCTCGGAGAACGAAGACGAATGTCTTTGGAGTAAACGCGTTTTCTCAGCGATCCAGGAACTTTGACTGGTAATTGATGGTGGTGGAGATGGAATATCTCTCCAGAAAAGATGTTGGAAAAAGGAGTTAGTTTGAATTGCTTCTCTTTGTTTCTGTATAGCATCTTGAGTTAAAGCATAAATATTTTCAGTTGTTTCGAATTCTTCTTCTGCTTCCATATTTCGAAGTTTTCTAAGAATTTCAGATCCAGCTGCTTTTCCTGCACACTTTTTAGTTGACTTTTCAACAGGTTTTATTTTAGTTTTCTTATCACGTTTAGCAATTTCGCCATTCAACTGATCTTTCTTTGATTTCTTTAGTTTCTTACTGTCAGCTAATGTCATTTCCTTTGTAGATTTTTGCTTTGAATTTTTGTTTGTTCTCAAAGAATGTAGTGAAGTTGATTTTGATGTGGAGGGACCATCTCGTTTGAACATTTTTAGTGATTTCAACGAATCAAGGGAAGTACTTTGTGATTTTTGAGATGACTCCTTGGATTTTTCTGATGGGCACGGAGAGGGAGTAGTGTTTCTTGTTCGAAGAGTTCTGCTTAGAATTGGTGTTGCTGGTAAAGAGGTGGATACTCGCGATGATCTTAACAATTCTCTTCCCCGTGGACTAAAGCCGACTTGAATGGGTAGAACTTTTTCTCTAGAAGAATTCAAGCCATTTCTAACTGAAGAGTATAATGCTTGAGATTTTTTATAAGTTGCTCCTGCAGGCAAAGAATTAATTTGGGATATTACAGCTTTTTTTACTTCTGTTGGAGAGAGTAGATCAGTTGATTTTACAATTTTACTGTTTCTATAAAGAGGCATTTTTGGTAATGTTAGATCAACCTTTCGTTTTTCAGAACCAAATGTTCCTGGTTTAGGTTTGGAAACAGTTGCCATCTTCTTGGGTATATTTAGCGAACACGTTTTACACATCTTTCGAACAGGACTAGTCGATAAAGAACGCGATAAACAACAATGGTCTTTTGATAAGTTTATGTCTGTTCTGCTATTTACCCTATTCGGGGACGCTTTACTTGTAGAAAGCGTTGACGTTATACTTGATTTTAAGGATGGAAAAACGCTTACGGTTTTAGTAACTTTAAGTCGCGGTTTCGTTTCGCTCTCGCCTTTCCTTTTCGGAGTAGGCGACAACTTGCAAGTTATTTTGTCCTTCAAGTATTTCACCTTATTTCTGTCAACGTTAGATGTTGACGTGAAGCAAGTTTCGTGACGTCTACTACTAGCCGACTTTTCGCCACGTACCTTCATAGTGGAAATTAGACGCAATGTGTTGCTGTTCCTTGAAGAACGTCGTTTTGGGGGCGATGGGGGAATGGGGGGTGGTTTAGGTATAGATGATGCTGATGCAGACGGAGCGCTTCTTTTATATTCGCCAAATACGTGACGAGGATGAGGAGGTACTGATAAAGGATAACAGAGCACCTGGGTTTGAGGTTTGGTATTCTTATGAATCCTAATACGCGTTAGGGTTGGTGATATCGGGAAATACTCAATTTCCGCGTCTTCTGTGAAACAAAAATCTTATTTAATGTTTATTAATCAACATAATACTATCACTGTTAAAAGAAGGTGATTGGAAACTGAAAAAATGCGTGTCGTTCATGTAGGTATTGCGTGAAACCGAAATATCAATGTACTATTTAAAAGTAAAGAATAAATAAGTTACCTCTAGAATAGTTCAATTGCTAAAGCTAAAGCCATGCTTGTTACAGAGATCGTTTAAAACAAACCTTTATTCGTTAGAAGTAGGAAAGTCCTTCCCCACGGTTAGATGAACTCATTAAATTAAACTACGTTATTAAACTAAAATTACATAGTCGCAGTTAGTACCTTCACCTAATAAATTACGCAAAAAAATTATTACTTCTTCGTAACAGCAACTTACCCTTAGGCCGTTCTGGGGCAAGTTTTCGTAGGCCATGTAGAGGCACATCACCTCCTTTTTGTATGTTTTTATAGGCCTCTCTCTGTTCAGACGGGCTTAGCTGTTGTATAGCATCTTCGCGTCTCCTAAACACAAGCGTTGAATCGCTTTCGTATCCAGACTCCTTCAGGGCTCTGAAAATTGAAAGCAAACATTATTTTCACGCTTCGATAAACATATATCTTCTACTAATAGAAATTTGGAAGATACTTCTAAGATGCTCTTGCTTTTGATTGTGAATGGAACAAGAAAATTGAATATTTGCTTGAAATTTTCAAATAATAAACGGATGATAAATTTTAAATGTCTTTATGATATTGGGAAATAGGAAAAAAATACGTACTGGCTCATGTAACCCCTTGGTTGTGGCACATTCTTCTGTTGTTCCAAATGCTGCAAATAATTGATTTTTAATTTATTGCGTTTTACAGTAAAAAACATCAAAAGTAACATGCAAGTGTTACATCTGTTTGGAACGTTAACATGCCTGGAAATCGTGTTCAGATTGAATAAAGCACTTAATATGTAGGTAACAATAAACCATGTGGTATACATCCAAGACACAGACAAGGTTGTGGAAATTTTCGTGCAAGTCAAGTAAATGTATTGTAGAAGGATAAACCAGAATAGTTTCGACTGTTTTGTTTTGAATAATGTAACAGACAGAAAGGTGTTTGAGTAAGCCAAGCGAAATTTCTGGTTTATCCGTACAGGAAGACATAAGACAGTGCACAAGAAAATGTTCAGGATCGTGGGTTTCATGCCCCTTACACTTCTAGTGATGGCTCTTGAGAGCAAGTAGTTGTAACTTGGAAGAGCGGAGTGGTCGTCCAGCCACTGTGCAACCAAATAAGCAACATTTCGTTAGTCACAACACCAACACCCGCAGCAGTAGGAATATTACGATACAGTGCGTTAATTAAATTGTTCCTGTTAACATTTTGCCGTACACCTTAAAGTGGAAGATTTTCTACTAGGTATAATTTATTTATAATAGACCGACTGAATCCAATTTAAAATATTTCTTTCAGATGGTTTTAACAATATTAAACGTTTTAGCTAAACTAATCTTTAATCTTTGTTCCGAAATCTCCAATTAGAATATTTACATAAAAAGGATAAATTTTAAATTGGTATAATTCTTTCGAAACTAAATAAAAGTGATCGATCATTAAATTTCACGTCTACTAGGTATGCAACAGTAACAGTCATCCCATGAAACAAGACATTTCATCAAAACTCTGGACAGCTCATGAAGTGCTGATACATAATGTAACGGAATAATACTTTACTAAATGACAATTTTTTTTAACTTTATATAATGCTACTCGCTTATGACTATTGAAAATAACAATAATTTCCCGGTATCTCTGGGAGACACCCGGAAATCTAATCTGAGGGAGTTTATGAAAACATGAGAAACTCTTTGTTTTGAAAGCTTCTGTGGGTTATGAGGGACCATTGATATCTGGTAAATTCTACGACTCCGGATAAATCTGCAGACTCCGGGTGATTCCGGAAAACTTTGAGAGACTAGGAGGCTGTGGAAAAGTTTGAGGGACACACACATTGGGATTGGAGTTCTTTTGAAATACGGTCGAGTCTAGTTTGGGAGAATTGAAAAATTGAGTCTTTTAATGGAATCTACGGAGACTGATCCTGTTGGGGTTCTGGTACTTTGCGAGATTTCGGGGAATGTCTTGGGAAACTCTTTTCAGGAGATTCTAGAGCTTGTTGGATTCCGTTCGTCAATTGTCTAAACCGAAATAAATATGTGCTGTGTATTACCCTGGTAATTGCTGATTTTGTGAAATGTTGTTTGGATACCTACGTGTCAGTTCTTCATGATCTGTTCAAGAAATATCCAGTGGCTGTGACATATACACGTGACTTTCTGAGTTCATTTTAACTTTTTATTTGATTTTAATACCTGATATGATTTAAAGGTGTACGGTAAAATATGAAACGAGGTTGTTAATATTCGTGTAGATACAAAATACCACAAATGCCAAAAAAATGTTCATAAAAAATGTATAAAAAATATCGTACCCCGTCGAATATATCCATGACTTCGTCCCACCACTAAAATAAAAAATATGGCATTTAGTGAAATGAAGCGTAGAACTAATACATAAGAAAAATTTGCCGATTACTGGTCTTGGTTATAAAAAACATCAAATATAAGTAGTTTCTGAGTAAAACCTGAAATTGTACAATAAATATTAAGAGTAGGTTAGCATTAAAATTGCTGGCAAGGATGAATTATATTCTTAAAATAAATTCACGTGTGCTTAACGTAATAATTTATTTAACAACCTGCTGCATTGATTTTAAAAGCAATTCTAATGGTTTGAGTTGTGCAAATGTACTAAAAGCGTAACACAAACACAATAGTGCATTTCCTTTGCACCAAAAGCAAAACACAAAACAAAGGTGATGGCTAGGGTAGTACTTTCCGGTTTTGATGGGAAGATTATGAAAAATTATATAAACACAAGTTACCTCTTTTGCTTCTTTTTCTGAAATTGATGATCGTCCTGGTAGATAATTTTCAATACGTCCTGGTTGATTTTTGTACACATCCTGTCCGTGTCTGGTGACATCGCTGTAAATAAAGGAACAGCAGATTAAGAATGGTATTTTTAGTTGTACAAGTACGTTTACTTACCCATTTGTAGCATCACTGTCTCTAGGTATGGTAGTGGAAGACATGTAATCGTATTCTTTATCTGTACCAGGCTGTAGACGCCGGCGGTCCAAAGTTGCGTACTTGCTGTCCGAAACGGTTCCGTCGCTGTCGTAATAGTCGGCGCTAAAAGCACTATGCTCAGGTTCAGAAAAATATCCGGACGCATACGGATATCGAGCTGTGAACGAAAAATCGCTCTATTATATAAATTTATGGGAAGCCTGGATAAAGCAACCACACCACTTTGCCGTAAGCCGAGACAAATGATAATGCCACATGTAAATATAACAACAAAAGATAAGAGCGCTAAAAGATTCATCTTGTGTCAAGGTTCTTGTTTAAGTGTAGAACGACTCTATCTTATCTTGTCGGTTTGGGGTACTTGCTGGAAAATCATGTGAATGACACACCCTAGGGATGCTCTGTTGTCCATGGATACGACAATTTTATTAAAATAAGTTGCTTTTTGCTTTTAACAAATGCAACAAAAAAGATTCTGAAATTAATTATCGCCGTTTGATGAAGTTGGAAAATGACATTCGAGTGCCTCAGAAAACTTTATCCGTGAAGTTTTATTCATATTAAAAAAAATATTGAAAGACGACAAGAAATAGTTTTTTGTTTGTGTTATTTTAATTTCAAGAAGAAATATTCGCGCGATCCTCGGTTAAGCAGAACAATCTTAAAGCTTTCAATCCCAAATTTGAATGTTTTATGTAATAATTCACGCATTTAACATAGGCAAAAATTTTTTTAACTTTTAATCAAAATAAATGCAAATTCAGATAAGTAAACGAAAATTAATATGAAGCATTATTCTTTTTTCAATAATGAAGAACTTGAGCAGGACTTGGAGCCTTTCTTGGAACTTTGCTTTTCTTTACCATTGTCTTCCGCTTTTATCGTTTGATATTAAATTTTAAAGCACGTACAAACAAGTGCTTTTATTTGTCTCGGATTAAACTAATTGTAGAAGCGAAAACACAAAAGAAATGAAAGCAAAATATGTAATATGGTGTTACAGAAATGCAAAATTATTGCCTCGCAACCTTTGTGGAACACAAAAATACTTCTAGTACGGGAATTAGATTAAAATTTAGTGCAAAGCCGGTGCTATGTTAAACTTTTAAATTTGCCCAAGGAATAATTAAATTTGCGATGGAACGATCTTTTATTTCGTTTCGGAGTAGAGAAAATTTAAACGTTGATTATGATCTTATATAACTTTTAGATTATTATATTTTTAATTACCGGTATAATTCTTTGGACAAACTTAAATTTCGACAGCTACGGTGTATGTACAAAGACAAGTGAAGCCAACCACACCAAAATCTGTAACTAAAAAATACCTCTGCGCTGTTTATACCGGACCGTTACATATTCTCCTGAAAAACGTAATAATTTTTGTAATAATCAGTTAAAAAGCTGAAATAAAATATTATTATTATTATTATACATAAATACTTACGATCCGGTTTTTGTTTGTGAATTGTGTCATACATCCTTTTGTACCATCTAGACTGATTGCCGTCTCTGACTTCCTACAATGGACATTCACTAATTAATGACTTATGAACAGTGATAATATATTTTTTATAGCTATTGATGATGTCATGATGATAAGGTTGAGATAAGAGAAATAATATAACGCCTTGTAGACTAAGTGACCTTAAATAAATATCTCAAACGTGGTTTCTATTTACAAAATGATTAAATAAGATTACATTTTCGGTTTAGATATCATCAATTGAAAGATACTTTTTTTTGAGAGAAGTAGTAGATTGATCTACATGTTGAGAAAAGTGGCAGTTTTTCAGAGAGTGTAAATGTTTAAAAGTTTCGTTCACTTGCAAGCAAGAATGACACTTTTCTTTATATTTTTGTACACTTAAAGAAAAAAATGTCAAAGACAAAAACTTTTTTTATTTACCCTTGTAATTCCAAAGGTATGCAAACTGAATTTTTAATTTGTCAATAGTATTTTTGTTCGTTACATAAAATGTTGTGCAAACCTTATGCGTGAAAGCGTCATCCGTGCATTCGCGCAATGAAGATTTCGCTCGCAAGCTCGCCCATTCTTCAAATCACGCTCATGCAGGAAATTCGTCTTCCCGCATTTGGTTTGTAAATAACTATTACAGTTACAGAAACTGCAAAGCTGGGAACTAGGAAGCATGAAAAACTGTATTGTACAGTAAACTTCTCAGTTTGGGTTCATGGCCGCAGTGCATTGAGGTGCCGGTCTTACCGTCATACCGAGACTTCGCGTATTACAAATATCTAAAGTAGCACTAAATCTAAATAAAATTCAGTTATGATTCTTACCGATCTTAATACAAGAGGCATTCCATCTTTGGTTGTTGGCCCAATACCAATTTCATATTTTCTTGGTCCTAGATCTGCCATTTTTCTGGGCCTTTCACTGTCCGATTCACTGGTGTATTCGTTCTTTATTTGATATACTAAAATGGTTAATATTATTTTTATTGGATATTTTATGAAAGTTTCTAGTACTTACAAACTTCTCCAGGCCCTAGCAACGGTGGCCTGTCATCCTGATTTCTATATGAGTAAACAGGATCTGCCTGTATGTACGAAGCACCCCTTGGTAGCTGTCCTTCTAATTGAAATGGAAAAAAATGTGTATAGATTAAACACATTTTTTAAACGAGTTTAAAATTTAGTATCTCTTCGATAATGTATGCGCAATACTGACCTCTAGCTTTCTGCAAAAGTGTGATAGTGGGGTTCTGGGCCCTTGGTAGTCGTGGGGTTGAAAATTCGGTAAATCCTGAAGCAGGAGCTGAATGGCTTGTAGGTATTCGTCTCTCTAGTGATGAAGAAAGTGCAACCCCTACGTTGCTGCTGCCATCAGGTGGCTGCCATGGGGGTTGTACGGACGGCGAAACGGGGGTGCCTGAGCTCTAAATGTAAATTATATATTTTAATTTTTTAATTATTAATTTCGTTTACTATCTCGGTGTAAATAAATTTGGGCTTTGGAGTCAACTACTTGTGGATTAAAAAAATTGCATAAACTAAGTGTCTCGATGCTTTACAATAATCTTGCGTGGGGTACTATTTTAATCCCTTTCGTATACTGAAATGTATCAACAATTTAACAGTAGTACGAGATTGTGTATCTTAAAAGCGAGTATGTTTATTTCAGTTATTGATATTTCGGGTAACACGTTCGAAATTGTATAATACATAGTAGTAAACAAACCTAGGACCTAGGTGCAACGATCTACCCTGGCATCTTTTTATAATCTTACACTATTGGCGATACGCCAATTGTTACATGTATTAAAGTTTGATACAACTAGGAGAACGTGACTATTTTATCTGTGCCCAATGTCATTAATTTTACTTTTATTGTTTTAAATGACTGAACAAGGTTTTTCTATGTTTATGTAAAGTTTGGAGACGATACAAGATGTTCAGTATTTTTAGATAAGAAGATATGAAAAACAGTTTTAAGGGAAGAACAGCTCCCTTAAATGCTTAATTTAAAATATCATTTTTACTATTATAACTCTTGAATATTGTATAAGAAATAAAGAGCTAAAATTTGCTAACTGGCGTTACATTTCGGCATTTCTTTTTTTATGACTTTCATGTCATAAAATATAAAGGGAGTGTTTTTAATCGGTTAGATAATAAAAAAAGAAATTTGTATAATTTAAGGAGACACGTTTTAAAATTTAATGTCAGTATTTTTTAGTTCGAGAATTGAATGAATTGAAAATCAATTAAATTATTCATGTATTCTGTCAGGGTTACCAAGATTAGCTTAACAGATATTCCTACAAATGTTAAACAAACTACTGCGACATTACACATTCTCTTCTGGGATGGTACTTCAAAACATTCATTTACGAGCCTAACTACACCCCATTTAAACTGCTATTTGTATTATACATCAGGATCCTTTTGAAAACATTCCATGGAATACTTTAAATACCCCCTCTTAAATGTAATTTTTACCTCTGGTTTAGGTTTATTTTTCCTCCCTAATACAGGCGATTCGAAGTTGACAGGTCTAAATTCCTTCCGTTCAACGGTTGGGCTGGAGCCGGCACTGCGTGGTGTCCACACAGGTGGAACAGGATCATCTTTCTTCTTGTGCTCCTGGGACTCGTGGATGTTTTCTTTCGGTTTAAATTCGGCAGGTTTCTGGCCTGGTGACCATACTCCTAGAAAAATCATTTTCAGTATAAATAATTAAATAACTTGCCCCTATATTCAATAATTATACAGATAGTTTAGTAAATGTTTCACAATGAAGGTGCAAGTTATTAATGACTACCTATTATAACATAAAGGAGCAGATTAAATCTATTACACATTATATTTTGTACTTTTACACTTCGGACTATTATCATTAATTAATTTATGTCATTTCTCATACGACCGCGACATGCCATTTTTTTTATTTAATATACTTCCAATTTCAATTTAGAACATACTTTTTTTAATACTGCAAGTTCGCTAGTGGTAATAATAATTACTGTCTTGCCTTGGTGTCTAATTCTGTCTTTTGATTGCGAAGCGGGTGCGAAGCTACATTTGATGAAATCTGAGCTAAAACTACCTGTACTAATTATAACATCACTTGAGTGAGTCACAAGAATATACATAGCCACCCTTCACAAAAATAAAGTGCCATCCATATGACAAAACAACAAGCTGTCCATAAATGCTCAAAACGGTTTCCATTTCGGTCTATTATCTGTTTTTAACTTCCGGCTATAAATAATACGAAATAATTAAGTTTTCCCAAGCAATTCGTTCTGGACGTGTGCTATATTTTAATATTTTGCACCTGCCAACCTATTTTATGCCCGTCATTAACTCCGTTGACACACATTAAGCAGACAAGAGTTGTCTATGATTTTTTTTAGATTTTGCTAAATGTTGTTTGATGTTTTCTAGTTATAAAAATGCCGAAATACAAAACCTTCTATACGATAATATGAAATTCATAATATTATACTCCAGTAGAAATTCATTTAAATAAACATGCTAACGGCAAACTAATTTCATGTGGATTCTGCTGTTCTGCTGAAACTCTCGGGGATCATTAGTAATGCTATTGTACTTTCAGGGAGCTATTAATTATTTGACTGTTTCATGGCACAAAAAGGAAAACCAGGCATACACAGCATTCTGAATGGCAATGCCAATAATCAATACTTGATGATTACATTTCATCATTATGATGATTCAACAAAATTTCCTTGTTGCTGAATTACTTGAAAATGTTTGGAAGTAATCAACAAGGATATAAACTTTTCTGAAACTGCTATCCATCATCAAAATGTAAAACGTATTGCCTAAAATAAGTCTACTAGACACTGTATTATGTGTGTCGCAATCATCTTTCGAAACTTCATGAAAAGTCTGTAGTACAGATCATGAAGAATTAACAGAAATATTATTTCAGTAAACGAACAATGTTTTCGGTACTTCATGGAATGCAGACTAGGCCGTTTTAGATTCTTTGTGAAATAGCAACAATTTAAATTTTGAAGTTATTTTAGTTCAGGCGGTTGCTGTCTTGTCTAAAAAAGACCCCGTAAGATTACGATTTTGTAGTGATTCTTTACAGTTTCGGTTGATACCGGGATATTCCAAAGGTTAGTTTGGGAATTGTGAGAGTCTCTAAAGCGTTAAAAGAGATTTTGCTGACAGTGAGAGACTCCGATGAGTTGGAATTTGAGGTCTCTCAATGAACTCTTGAAGGCCTTGATGCCCTGAGGAGTCTTTGGGTGACTCTAAGGAAAATTTGCAATTAAAGTTCCTAGCCAAATTTTAAAAGGGGTGACACGCTTGTTTAGAATTTGTCACTGCTTCGTTGTTGCAGCTCCTAATAATATTAGTTTCTCGTTGCAGCACAATTAAAAATTATTTTTTAGGAGATTAGGCTGAATATCGTCTTATATTTGATGTAATTGTCCATCAATCCAACCTCTGTTAACATAAATGACTCATATTATTTGAAAGACATTCTTTTAATGTATAAACACATTTTTAAAACTGAATGTTATCAGATTCTTTTTGTTGAGTCTGTTTTATCTAAGGTGTTGGTTAGATAATATTCCAGTTTACAGACCGACCTTGCACACGTTTTGGCTTTCGATATACTACCAAAACCCTCAGTTAGTTTATTTTCACTAAAGACTAAAGATCTACTATTTTAATGTACAAAATATGTTAAATTGTGTGACTTAGAAATTATACGAAGTGTGAGTGTTTAACTATGAATATAATGTTGAACAGCTTCCTTATTCTACAAGAATTATCTGCAAACTGACAAGTAAGTGGTCCAATAATCGAAAAATTTTTGTAAAGAGGCATTACATTTGCGCAACTTTTCACTAATTTAACAAACTTTGTATCTCTTAAGGTATAAAGGTAGTCGAGAGATCCCCATTACATCATCTTATCTCGGGCACCCTGTATTATTGCAATAGTTGTATGTTTTTCTGTTCTTTTGGCAAGAATTCTGCTTGCACCGAAGGAAACAAAATAGTTATTAAACATTTTTACAATCAAGTTGCAAAGCATGAAAACTCCGCATCTCAAGAAAGTGCGATAAGTTCTTTAACACTTCCTCGAAAAAAAAAAAAAAATAAGGTATCCAAAATCTGCTTATCAAAAAATTAGTGGACAAAAAGTGGTTTGAAATTAAAGTTCGATGTCGTATAATCTGTCGGATCAACGACATAATTTTATTCATATTGTTAGGGAATGGCATATAAAGGACACCGTGAGGAGACAAAAAGAGCCAAAAATTTGCAACTTTTTTTTGTTTAATTCCTGATTCAAAAAAATTGACTTGTCTATGAAAGCATTTATTTAGTAGTTTACATTTTCTCCGACCGGGGCCACCCGGAACAATCCAGCCCAGTCCGCCCCTTTTCCCAGGACAATTCAAGAACATTTAAATTTGAAACATTGGCGTACCTTTTTTTAAACATTGGTTTTACCGAATACCTAGCTTTGGAAAAAATAATATCCCTTCAAATCGTTGCTTTAGACTTCTAGAGTGTTTGCGGAACTAAGCCGCTCTGGGAGAATCTGCGAACTATGCGTGATTTATTAAATTGTGAGGAACCCCGAAGAAACATAACTTGGGTTTTTTTTGTTTCCATTCGCAATCGGTTCTGAATCTTTTGTGTTCATACAGTAATTAAATATTAGCAATATCACTAAATGTATTTTGCAAGGGAATTGAGATATTAATGTAAAAAATCAATAACTTTATTGATGTCTGTCCGTATTTTTTATGGAATGTCTAGTTTCGGAAAAATGTTGCGATTATAAAAATCACAATGAAAAACAATTTTTTTAAAATTTTTTATAGAGAACCTAAATCCCTGGGGATAGCGAAACACAGATTAAAGTAACTGAACTGGATAATAAATCATGAGGTACAATTTCGCTTCTAAAACAAGACAACCTCAAATTCACTATTGTGAAAAATTGAGTGGAAAATTGAAAACCGAATTCGTTTATTACGAGCCACTCTCGAAACGTGTTTTGTTGTTATTAACTTTTTCATAAAAGCCACATCAAGAATCACCTCCAATGTTCAATCCTTATACTCACTCATAAAACAGGCTGGAGCAATATTTTACAGCTTGCGACAGTTTACTCAGACTTACAGCCACCAAGCTGACACCTACGTAATATCTACCACATTTCCTTGTTACTGCGAGATAAATATAGGCATCACCTAAAAGTGATGTAACACTGAAAACCGAAGGGTTTAAAACAGTGTGTTTTGCTGAAACTCTGCTGTTGGAAATTAATATTAATATTAAACTGAACTAATAAAAATCCGTTTGAAACAGAACACGGTTAAAAATTCTATAAAAGCAGAGTGTGGGACACGTGGTTATTTTCATTCACGAACCGCCTACAGACCGAAGTCTCTTTTGGTGAAAATATTTTTAGAACAAACTGAACCGTATTTATTTTAATTAAAAATTCGAGAATAATTGCTTTTGATTTCGCTGCCAGACAGGCGCTTTGAACAAGTACAGATACAGAGGGGCATTTGATTGAGTGATGGTATATGAAAAGGTTTTGTGTTTCTTGTTGCTATACATCTATATTTGTCTCTTTATTAACAATCTCGCAATCAAACTATTCTGAAATTGTGTTTCATCAGGTTTACAAAAATTTCAGTAGTATAACCCTGATAATAATGAAATGACCATTGGATTATAAAGAAATACATACTTATTTAGGTCTAAAACTTATAATACAACTGAGTTTTATTAAACACGTACTGATTTGTAAGTGCAATAATTTGTATTGCTTTTAACTGAAAATATAAACCTTCTCCTGTGATAATTATGTGCGTTTCAAAATACCACAATTTATCTTTGATTTTCTGCTCTTTAAGTTTTTACACGTTTTCTGGGTTTTTCGGAAAATGAATATTTATAACAAACACTTTCAGTAGTGAGTGGAAGGAAGAAAAGTATTTAAAAGAAGAGAAATGTGCTGTGGAACCGCGAGAAACGTACAAAATTAGTTTGTTTCACCCTCTTCCTCGCCATTAATTTCCTTTTCCCTTTATTGTGCCCGGAAATCAGTTGTTCCCTTTTGGAATGTAAGCTTACACCTTTGAAACATTTTCACTAATTCTCGAGCAGCTTAAACTTCGCTTTATGCTATCCATGTTTACTTTTCATTATTTATTTTTGAAATTGTTTCTAATTACATCTATTTGAAGTACTGTTTAGTAATCCTAAATTTTGAGGTTTGGTAAATGCAATTTTTTTATAAATAAAACGAAGATTTGGCGGTCTTATGCAAACGAAATAAATCGTTAAAAATTAACTAGAAACTGACAAGTTTACACCAACAGATCAACGCCAACGCGGTATGTTGATATTGAACTTGTAATGCGTTTATTTACATATTTAACAAATGTATGTGTGTCTTAAATTTTTGGCTGCGTTACAAAGGAGAAAGTGTAGCGTCCTTTCGTTATACTTTTTTTCTAATACTGTGACGTAATAGCGACAATAATAATATACAACTGGTGTCGCTTATTTCTGATGGTACGGCTCAAATAAACGACAACTGGTGGTCCGGTGCAGTTTCTATAATTACAACATACGTAAAACTCGTAGGAAATTTATTTGAATATAAAATTATTGACGTCGTAGTGAGAGAAGATGTCAGTGATATTTTTATGTTCGTCAAATTTTTATGTTTTAGTACTTTCGATTAATAAGAATATTTGGTTGAATCTGTGGTGGGAAACGATTTTTTTAAAGATTGATTCTGGAGAGGTATAACAAATAAAAAGTGACAAATATCGGGGTTAGATATTTATTTTATTTTTCGTATAGACTTGCCCTGAAGGGAAAACAATTTGTTGTATTCCACTGCACGTACCCAATCAAAAGGCGATTGTATATACTTGAGAAATATTTATTAAAAAACTGCCCAAATATCTATAAAAGATTCTTTTTTACGCGAGGTTGGAAGCTTTGACAATGTGTCGTGAACGAATTTACTTTTGGAAAAAATATACAACATATTCAATAAAAAAAATGTTTAGATGAAAAATTCTCCAATATTATAGAAAATTAGTGTACAGCCTTGTAATGCTTACTATATTTGAATTTACTGCTGTGTATCACGAGACCAGATAAAAATATATATGTAGTTCCCTATGTTAGCGTAATATTGCAAAATCAAACATCCGTTCCAACTAAATTTAGAAATATTCATTCAAGCAGCTAAAAAATATCCTTGATGTTATGTACGTTACATTTTCAGGTTTGCAGGTTATCTACATTATTTTTGAGAAATTTTAGATTACTGTCTTTTAATTTTTAAACATTGCCATGAACAAAGAGTTCTTAATTATTGTAAAATAATTTTAAGAGCATGAACTTAATTCTGTTACATACATGTCAGATGATAAAATTTAGAAAATTATTTTTGGACCGTAAAGATTTTCATTAAACTTTTGAATAATTAATTATCTTAAAAAATTCCTCATTCACGACATGATTTTAAAGTAATTCTCAGATGTGTGAAAACTGTAATGTCACAAAAACCTTAATTTGGGATTGTTAATGTTTGAAAAATTACCTGCTTTGAAACTAAAAATAATGCAAAACCTTTGATGAACGGTAACTGCTTTAACTAAAATTTAGACGGAGAGAACACGAGCAGATTTACATGTTGAGAGAAGGATTGAAATTATATTTTCTGTTCCTATTCGTATTTATTTCCGTCTTTTTTCCTGTTTGTACAAAAGAGAAAATGTATAGAAATTAGTTATTTTTATGTTGTTTTGCTGTCCAGAACGCGACAAGAGTAATCGTACTCAAATTAAAAATATTATTTTCACTGCACCTCCATTGAAATCAGTTTTACCCCCCATGTTAAGATTTTTGCCCATAAACTATAACTTCTCAAACTAATTTAATATCAAAATGAAATGTAAGAAAATTCTAACAAAAAACGTTAAATTACAATATCTTCAAGTTAAATAATATTTAGGCCCGGTATTACAATTTTAAACCACAGCGTCCCAGTTAAACTTCAGAATACAAAGGGAAATCTTGGGGAAATCCGGAAATAAACTCTTTTAAACTGAGATTATAATACGGGGCCTTAATGATAAATAAAATAATTTAAAATAAGGCAAATAAAATAAAATAAATTTCAAAATATTTTTTTTTCGGCAGATATTGAAGAAATTTTAAGTTGTAATATATTATTTGAGATTGAATTAAAACAGAAAATAAAAAATTACTTGGATATTTGACTTTGCCCATACAAATGTTTTAGTTGATTAAATAATTCCCAATCAACAAAGACTTCTCTTCTTACATATCATTTTGACACAAACAAATCATCTAAGCGTAGAGAAGTCTTTATTTCCTTATTATTCCGGTGTTAAATCCTATATTGATTAACAACTTCCCATCAAATATGCTCTTTGCTTCCATGCTTTTTCAGTTTTGCATTTTTTCTTTGTCTTGACAGAAACATATTTTGTTAACTTTACTGTAGCTATACGATCTGTATACCTTTATTATTTCGTTTATGTAGTATTTCCGGTACAAAAAGGAAATAAATCCATACAAGTAAAGTGCATGCCCTTAATTGGATGCAGCTTTTTTCATTACAGCTTTACCAAGCTTTGTTGAAAATTAGAAAAAAGTAAAAAAGTTTATCCTACAGTTGCAGATATCCTATTTCGTTGCACGTGGTTTTCAGGCGTCAGTTGTTAATTTTCTTTAACGATCATCTTAGTTACTTTAATCAAAACCAAATTTTAATTGTGAACATCTCGCCATGGATTAAATGCGAAAAAACAAATCGGCGCTTAAATGAATTTATAATAACGAGTCTAATTTAACATCCTGTTAGAATGGTTAACACCATTTTGTGAAGTACCCTCTGGCTAAAACCGTTTCTTTTTATTTTAAGATTAGGTGCGTTATAAACTTTTAAAATGTGAAGGGTGTTTCGTAAGTGCAGTTTCTACTAAAAGTGATACGAAACGGTTCAAGTGTATAAAAATACCTGAAGGGATCACTGGAGCTTTGAAAGTGGGCGTAGGGGCACGGGCGATCATAATAGGAGTCCCAGACACAAAAACGGGGCGCTCAATCCCAACTTACACCTTCACATCCGGAACAGCATAGCGTTCGAACGCGAACGACCGACTGGCGTCGCAACCACCAGTCTGCACCGCGACGCTTAGAGACAGATTTAGCTCACACATCGCTAACTAATCGACTAAATTTGACGAACGGACTAACTCCAATGTTTGTTTAGCCAGCTCGATTGACACATCCTGTCCAAGTTCGCAAGCGATACGGTATTCCGACTTTATTTACACAAGAAATAAATTTAATTATATGGAGTAGTAGGTAGTTTAGTAATTGGTAATCACCTGAGTTTACGGAGAGCTCACATTTTCCATTACCAGCGCAACTGGTAATAAATTAAAAACAGGACGCGAATCCATCCTGTTAGTTAAAAGTTTTCCGGTTTCCCAAACTCATTTAGGACGCACCCCGATTTCGTAACGTTTAGACTCAAAATAAAGACTTGGAAGACGTTCAAATTTTATAATGAGCCATAAAGCTGATAAATTTATATACTTTTGTCACAATATTGCGTTTACATAAGTGCATTAATATTGAGAGTATACTATATACACACGACAACCCAACACGCTTTTGGAAAAACGTGAATGTTAATGCTCGCTGTGGAATTTGATAGAATAATGAATGTCTTCATTTCACCTGAATTTGACGAGTTATTCGAGAACTGTGAATTTCACCACTAAAAGCAAACATCTACCTACCACATTTTCCAATAAATTCATTTATTTTTTAAAGATTGTGCATGGTTGGAAACACACAACAAACATGTAGGTACCTATTTCATGATTTAATGTTATTGAATGAATGTTATTCAAGCTTTATTGCAGAAATTATAAAACATTTTCCACGTAAAATATTTCAAAATTTTTATAATTCTATAAGGGGTATAGATATTATCAAAATTTTTCAAAACATTATACCATCAGAAATTATAGAAACTTCTGGTTTCTGTCATTGTTAGTTCGCAAATAGATGCAAATAGAACCTGGAACTTTAGACAACGGAAATAGTTTGAATATAAAATTAGATTCCATATATTCTTGTAAAAACCATAATACATCGTTATTGAAAGTTTGGTAAATAGACGTTCGATTGCGAAAATTTGTTTACTCAAAGCTAGAGGCGCTGAGAATCTCATTGAACCAAATTTTTCTTAAAAACTACTAGCGGAAATATTTTGTAAATTCTTTAGTAAACACGTAGTAGTAGTTCCATTTACTTAAAATAGAATCTCTGAAAGGTTTATTACCAGACCCCTCAGAACTTCCCACATATTAAAGAATTCCGTTCATTTGAGTGTTTTCTAAGAAAATGAAGACGTCTGTATCATGCAATTATAAAAATTAAATTGAATTATATATCAGAGATAGTTTATCTGTAAACGACTGTCGGTAGACGTATGAGAATTTCTCTTTCAATTGTTAGAAAACAGTTCGCTGGAAAACTGCAAATGTCCGTAGAATACACCTAGTCATGTGATTAGACTACATATCGCGAAAGCTCTCATAATATTGAGTGATTCCAAGGGGGTCTAGGAAGACAAAGATAGACATACATCCTCACATACACCGCATCTCCAACATTAATTCAGAAAGTAACAAATTTATACAGCTGTCACCTTGTGTCATCTTCACTTGATAAGTCACTTTTCACAGCGATTTAACTTAAATCATTGAAGTAATAATAAATCTGGTTTATAATATAAGATTATAAGTAGTCGGGCGAATTGTGTAACATTAAATGTTATTTTATTAACGACTGCAACTTATCTATGCAAATTTCTTGAGATAACTTGCTGTTTATTAATATTTCTAAAGATTAGTTACAATAGCACGTAGGTCAAATGTCATGACAAATTTTGATCTAATTTTGAATCACTCAATATATCACTCAGAGGGTGCTTCTTTTATTCGGATACGTTGTAAGGTCCAAAAGGTCAATATGATCAAAACCTCTCCTGGGGATTGAAAATTGCTTCAGGAAAAAATTTCTGTTACAAAAGATATAGGGAAGATTTTTTTGGAGAAAGTTTTCAGAGTAATTGAATAGGTTTTGCATAGGTTAGCAATTGGTTCAAATTAGTAGTTTTAAACATACACGTTTTTGGAATTCAGCTTAAAGTAATTCGGTTATATTTTCAGTCGTTCGTTAAGATAAAGTCTACGATATTATAGGTAGTACCTATAATAGAATTTTCCTATCCTTATACATATTAATACAGCTACTGTAAATATTAACATATTCCTAGTATAAATAAAATATAGAGGGGACCTAGATATCGTGAAACTTTATTATATTACACTAGCTAATATCGCGTATAATACCTAGCATGTTTGTTTTGCCCTCCGACCTTCAGTTTTTGGGTTCGGAACTGTAAGATTCATTTTCATTCTCTTTTCACCTCCCTTCCTCGTGATAATAAGTTTAAATGTAGGTACCTAATAAGACAGACCAGGATGGTTTTGATCATAAACCTTTAATTTTTTTCACGTTGCCAATTCGAAGCTTTCAAGATAATCCATCTATCTATCTATCTCTAATTATAACATACATATTCAGAATTGATTTGTATGTGCAAATCCAATAAATTCCTCAAACCAAGTGTTAAGTGACAAAAAGATGCATTCAGTAAAACTGCGTTACTTCAAAGCGATGCGCGTCGGAAAACAAAGGCAAATTATATTACTGGGTCTTATTTTTGAGCGTGCTTTCCATACACCGGTAGCGATTCCCTTGGGATGTCGTTATATTTTACCTTGTTTTTATGCTATAAAGGGTGAATTATGTTTTCTGCAAATCATCTGGAGTACTCTGTCGCATGCCCTTAGCAAAGTGTAATAAATTGAACGTGAAGGTTATTTAAATTTAATATGTGCATTAATTTATTTCACATTTTATGGGAAATATGTTAGATTTTACTGTTTTTCAAACTTTACTTAAATAAACTACCAAGAAAAATCAGCGTTACTTTAAGATTGTAACATAAATTAAAACCCCAAATGAACACAATCTTTTCTAAGCAATGAATTGGCGGCAAACTTTAATCGTTAATTTTCGTGTTTGTAAACGCAAACGGAAAAGGGTAGTTTTGTTTTATAGAAAAGGTACGTGACGTTAATCGAAATTCTACTTTCTCAGTTTAGATTAATGCTTTTCTCGTCCTTTATCCACATAGCAGAATGCTTACATGCTGTACACTTGATGTTTTATGTTGAAAAGCACGCTTTTAAGTGGCGTAAAGAGCTAAAAGTGTAATTACGTTATGTACGGCCGTGCATTTAGAAGCCTCTTCTAGTTTCCTTCCTAAATAAGTCCATGAAGCGAATTTATATTATAAAAAGTGTGAAGAGAAACTAAAAGTAAAACCAAAAATGAAAAATATGCTAATTTCTCTTAATGAGATTTAAATGAGAAAATTTTGGAAAATATCATTTGGTACTAAATAATTATTTTTAAATAATTTTTAAATTGTTTAAAATTAAAATATTTTTTATAACACGGTACCTAGTTATTGTAATTAAATCATTATGTTTGATATTTTTTCTACCCTTGAATACAAGGGAACAAATATTCCAACTTTTCTAATTTATTATTTGATTGCTGGTGTTCTTTAATAAACTTTTACTGAAATTAACAATTGATATCTCACTCTGAAATTCGGCTTATAACTGCACTCGTGTTTTTGTAGGTGTCATAATTGTCTTTTATTGCGGGAAGCTAAATGTAAAGCTGTTCTGATTTTATAATGAGGTTAAGCTTGACATCATATTCTGATAGGGGTCGATCGAAAGTTAGCAGGTATGACAGGTTTCATATCGCTAAAGTCATTGTCCATGACCAAGATCAGCGTCTGAATATTTCAGCTGAAGGAAACCGTTCTAAAAATTTAGAATATATGAAAAGTGGACATAAAGAAGGGCTGCTCAAGGCGGGTTACCAGACGGCTGTCCACTGAGTAAACACAGGTCGCGAAAATTCTTTGTCGATTTCTTTGTCTACTAAATTTTATTACAAAACGTGTACTTTCCACTGAAATCAATTTTTTGTACGTCTAAACATCCCTGCATCCAATCGCCCATGTATCCAACCGTCCCTGCGATATATCGTCTCTGTGTTTGGAAAAGTGTACGTAGATTCAAACCCCGCTACCGTTGGTTAAACATGTAGAAATACGCATAATGGGTCTTATGTATGCCCTTTTGTCTGTTATATGGGCATAGTCGAACCAGGGATATTCTGGCCTCCATATTACGGCGTGGTGTGGGATAACGGGTGCTAGATCTAGCTTCCATGAATAACCGTGGATCATATTCCACAATCCCCTGCGAAGACCATGTTTAGCGCCTATAAAATTTCCTCCTGGGGTTGGAATTACCCCAGTTAGGAGAAATACTTAATTTATGGCTGCAAAAAGTTTTCAGGGATCCGCATACCGAAACCTCGACCTAGTATAATAATCTTAATTGTTAATACAGCTCTACAGGTTTTGTAGACACACGACTTTTTAAAACTGTTGGTGCCGCCTAAAAAGGTAACTATTTTTATTCTACTTTAGAGTCTGGTTACAAAATACCCGCAGAGTTTATGTCCCATCATCCTATAACTTCTATAACTTACGTAATCGAAATATATTCAAAGAAATAAAAAAGAAAGCGAATTAATACGTCACCAACTGTATACCTACCTATTATTTCGAATGAATTGTTTTTAAATTACCTATTGTCTTGAATATAAACTGAGAATCTGATTGACAGCTACTAATTATCTCTTGTTATATTTTTATCACATTGTCTAAGTCAGTATCTGCCTAATTCCATTGAATTAGTCTAGAAAATATTTTAGGCAAATTAAAGTCTTTCATTGAAAAGTTAACGTGGACTAAGAAAGTTAAAAACTCGAAACGTGGTTGCTTCCTAGGCCTAAAAGCTATTCCAAACAAATTTAAAATTTTGTCAGAGGTGCAGAAGACAGTAGAAAACTATTCTGCTTCATTTTCGAAGAATTCTCCTTCACCTGATTAGCAAATGTACGAGTGGGTCATCAATCCTTTAAATCTCTGTTGCCCTTTGAATCGTCGTATCTTTGCGAATTCGGTTTCTCGGCGCTTATGGAAATTAAATCAAAAAAACGGGAACTATTACAGATGGTAGATGAGGAGTTACGTGTGTTTATTTGATTTAGAGTCGCGTGTGTCGTGAGGTACAAAAGTTTAGCTGACACTGGTCTAAAGGAAGTTACTTTAAGGCAGTCCATATAGCTCAATCCTATGTATTTTAATTTTTCGAGAAATAATCCTCCTAGAACTTCTTCAATTTCCTAATTAATTTCCTACCCAATTTTTGGGTTTATGCGATACGCAACTTCATCCGGCTTAACAAACAAAAACAAGAGACTATAGAAAAGCCTGTTAGTTTTGGTCTTATAAGCAAGGATGACAGAGCTTGTAAGTTTTCAGGGCGTGCTAACCTAAACTAGCGACATAGCTAACATCGGTGTAATCTTTCCCCCAAGGATTTTCTCGTGAGGGGGCGCCTTGTAATAATCTCACGCTTATTATCTGCTTGTCATGAGGTGAAATGAAGGATGATCTACATAAAGCACAGCACAAACAAACCTCTACCAAGCAGAAAGCCCCGAGCTATTACTAGAGCAGAGTCAATTTCATGAAGCAGGCTACTGCTACCCTGGTGTCGATTTCTGCTAAGTGCTCGGCTTATCCTGCGGGCCTCCTTTCCTGCCCTGGTTGTGTACCCTACACCCATGCAATCATGCAGTATAACCGTAATTAAGGGAAAAGTGGCCGCTATAAAACGTGCTTTTTTATGAGCCTTTCTAATTTTATCCTTAATATTTTTTGTTGTGCTGAAGTGGTACTGACACAGAATTAATTTCAGGGGTTGCTTAATAAAGCCTTGTATTCTTGGACAACTTTAGTAATGTTTTTGCATAACTTCATATACAGTTTTACTATGTGATTACATAGTTAACGCGAGATAAAATAAATAATTTCTCTACTATTCCACTTTACAGATAAGAAAATTTTAAGTTTTATTTATTACTGAACCGTAAGATTAATTTTAAACCACAAGTAACAAAGGTTATCTCTCGGGTTATCTTAAATGTCCATTAATAATTATCTATTTTGCACAAACTTGCAACCTATTAATTTTAGTGAAAATATCGTGACTGAATATGTGGTTTAAATAATAAATTACATTCTTGAACTACGCTTGAAGAGAAGAGAACATTTCAATGTTAAAACAATAAAATTCCTGCTCTCCCATTTACCTTAATTTGCAAAGTTTACATTACAGGAAGCTTGGTGTGAGATTAAATTTGGGAAACTTCTAAACTTTTCATTCAAACTGTTATGGAAATATTATTGTTGAATTGTTCTGAATATTTTCTTTTAATCTTACGAAACAGCTACTGTAATAAAAGATTATGCTGCAAAGTTTTGTACAAATAATAATCGTACACTTTTTTAATTACTGATACAGGCGTGTAATAATAGCACTTCCCCTCTAAATATGTCCCTTAATTATTTCTTAATTTACTTTATAAAGTCAATTTATTTTATATAAAAGTTTATGTTTATAAATAATACTTTTATTTATGCACGATGGAAATAAAGTACAGTGGTCGCTCGGTTCGCTACGCTCGGCTCGGTAAACACTATAAATACAGGGACTAAAATACACTTCACTTCCGTGGTGCATACAACATTTTTTGCATTAACGGATTCAAAATTTTATTGCAAAAAATTGAAACTTGAAAACTTTAAAGAATAATAATATTACCAAGGGATAATAACCATTTGTTTTAGTCCCGGTTTCAAGGCTGTAAAATATATCATTTTATTCCCGTTAGTGCAAAAAAGGTTTGTAGATATGATGTTAGTAACTTCATATCCTTGGAAATTTACTCTAAATTTCATACAGGAATGATATAAAAAAATATTTGCAAAGGCCTGATGGTAGTATCAAAAGATAATATTATATTCAGGGCAATGTGTTTTATTTGTTTGTTTACTCTTTTAAGATTTAATCAGATAAAATGATAAAAGAATTTTCCTATATATGTTTTTGTTTTGATATGTAATCTGTTAAAAATATAGCTGTTATCCTGAAATATTACTAAAGTCGTTCAAAAATTCTAATAAATATAGCATGTGTTTAAAGAAGCCACTTTTTTATTACAGAAAAATTCCACAATATTTAAATATGACCTAATATTTACAGCAATCGTTTTAAAAAGACAACAATTCTAGTACATTATGTAATTTTTTGTAATAATTACTTAAATGGTAGCACTTTTCTTTAACCTTCAAGCACACCAACACCTACTTCCAACCTAAATTACAAATTTCCGGCTGCACAATTGCTTTATTTCTACGTAAACACTGAACAAGGTCGACTTTTTACAGTAATTTGTGGTTCTAAATTACAATATTTATCCGCTTTAATTAATTAAGAATGCAGAAGGAATGAGAACTTTGATCTAAAGGTGACTTAATTTTTATATAAAAGTAATGCATACTTTCCGGTACTGTAAAATTCTAAATAAACTCTATTCCTAAGGCCAAGCATTATTTTTAGAATAAGCAGGTAATTTTAATGTGCTGATTGCATGCATAAGCTGTTTGCTGTTATTAAAGCGACCTTCGCATTAAATTTCTTGCGAATAAAATTTTCAGTCCCAGAGCGGATTTTAGCAGCTTTCAAGTTTCAGGAGGATTTTAACCTCGTATTAAGTTTTTACTAGATATGAAGTTTTACGTTTTTAGTTTACAAAGTTTTTTATACCTGATTGTAGCCCGTAACCTAATTTTAAAAATTTAAATTTAGAACAGTGTGTTTCGTAGCTTTACGCATATACACACACGGCCACATTTAAATTAGTGACGTTACGTCTTGTATCGGAATCAGAAAGGCGGCTTGTAAGATTAAACAGACTTAAAAATAACTAGAATGGCAGATATAAAAAATAGCTATAATGATGTACAAAAATATTATGTATAAATCAAATAGTTGGGCTGGGTTCCGAACACGAGTTGTCTGTTATTATCATCACTGGCATATAAACAACATCCAGGTTATTTTAAAGCTCTAAAAGTGTTAGTTGCGTTTTAATTAGCCAACAAAAAAACAGTTCACACTTCAGCCAACCACTCACCGTCCGACATCTCGTCTTCTGAATTGTCTGCAGCTCGCCTAGTCATATCAACAAATTCCTGAAGATGTTTAGGAAGTTCTTTAGCATCTTTTAGAAAATCGCCGTCCATAACCAGCACGGGTTCCCCATTATCTTCTGCAGCGGAAGTGTCACCATTTCGGGGTTCCTCACTGTCATCCCGTTTTAATCCGTATTTCCGCATTCTCTCTTTCACTTTGTCCATAAACTCGTCTTCAATACCACTCGCGTGTGTCACTTCGCACATGTTGCTATTTTCGGTTGATTCCTCAACCTGTGAAGTTCGCGAAGAAGTTATTTTTATCACCTTGTGCATTTTTCTTTCCTCTCGTGCCGCCACTTTTCTCATATATTCATCGTACATTTTTTGTCGGAAGAATTCCGTGGGCGCCATCGGCGTTGTACTTTGGTTCTCCGTTTCGGTTTTCAAAAAATTCTCTTCTTCAGTATGTACAGCGACGTCTCCTTTTTTTGATATATAATACTTGTCGGCCTCGAACTGCCTAAAAGACACTTCGTCTGCCATCTCGAATATCACTTTTCTCTTTTCTTTCTCCAGTTTTTCTATCTCCTCTTGTAACTCCTTTTCCTTTTCGCGGATATACTGGATTTGACGTTGATGGACCTCCTGTGGCAAAGAAAAGCGGCGGTTGGGGATATTAGTGGAACGAGTAGTATTCCCATCGGAGCTTTGCACTCGCGTGCCTTCATTTACTGCTTTGCTTTGATAAGTTCCAGTTGCTCCTACACTTCGGTTTGAAAATTCGTGGGTTTTATCGAGGTGCGGGGCACTCGCGCTCTTCTCCCGCACTAGATGCAGCCACTCGTTCAAATCGTGCATTTTAAATTTCTCTGTGTCTAATTTTTTGTCTCGTGGTAAATTGTTTCTTTCCTCCGGTTTCGGTGCGTAGGAAGAGTGATTACCTTCACGACGTGAGTGTTGCATGTTGTCGTTGTGCTGCGCTGAAGTTTCTCGGATGATTGCCAAAAGTCTGTTACTAAAGTCTCCGGGTTTAGACGAGTTTTGATCCTTGCCAGCCTCGGATAATCCGGTAATTCCCACCTTTTTGGGTTCATCCTGGATTTCTTCGTGATATCCCCTTCTGTTCATAAATTTCTGGTGCAATTCAAGCAATTTTCCGGCTTCGTCGGGCACTTTTTTTGTGGTTTCTAAATATGATTTTTGCGTGGGAGATAAACATACAAGCACGTTTGGATCTTGCTGTGTGGGCATACCGACCCATTTAGTTGAGGGGTTAAAGGGCATTTCTTCTTTTGTAGCTGGAAGGTTAAAAGAACTGTTAGTATCATCAATGATAGCTTTCTTTGACATAAACGCGGGAATTATTGGTGTAGGAAAATGCTTTCTCAGCCTCTGTAATGAGGGTGTTATTTTTGTCTGCCAACTGCCAGTCAAGTCCTCGATACTTTGGGAGACTTCGGCTAATTCTTCTAGTACGTCTGCGCCGAAGGGTAGAGACATTAATTCTCTTAAACACAATTCCCTTAGCGTTTCAGGCTCGTACACTTTCAGGATTTCTTTTATATTTTCTTCGTCTTTTAATAAATCTGCAACGTCCGCTATTGATGAACACATGGGATTATAACGCGCGGTACACTGTGAATTAGTTTTACTGGATCCTTCGCTGCTTACAGATGGCGATCTTGAAGGACTAACGGCATTTACATATTTACAAGGATCATGCAAATGTAGTTCGTCGCAAAACCCCTTAAATTCTTTGTTGAATGCGACTTCATTAGATAACGAGATGTCTGTGTTTTCAAGAAGAAACTCATCAACTTTCTTTTTGGTTTCTTTAGGTAAATTCTTGAAGTGAGCGTCTTTTGTCAGCGCTTGAATTGCCACATAATCTCCTTCCGACAAATGTGACATGACATTTTTAATAAAATCACCGATATTAGATTCAAGTAGCTGTCTTTCGCAGGCCGTTTCGTTTTTAGGAGTCGATAAGTCCGGTGTGGGTGGAGGGGTTAGTTGTGAGGGAGGTGGTAAAACTTTAGCTGCATCTACTGTAATTTCTTTTGTTGTTTGTAAAGCTTTTTCAGAAGTATCGTTGTTTAATTCTTGTAGAGATGAATATTGCGAAAGTCCTTCACTTTTGCTCTCTTCATCTTCTCCATCCGCATCTCCATTATCCTCGACGTCGGATGTCTCACTAGGTGTTTTACTTGTTGAACTGTCGTCTAAATACACAACTTCAGCACCTGAACTACTCGTTTCCGCAATGGAAGTGCTCCAAGTTCCTTGAACATTCGCCGCTTCCGTTAATTTTCCTCCAACAACCACGACCTTTTCACTCTCTGATTTTGGAAAATGTGTTTCCATTTTCTTTTGAATACTTTGTTCGTCTTTACTCCGCACAAATTCTTGACTTTTTATAAAATGATACGTGTCTGAACTATAATAAGGAGTTTTTTCCCGATCACCACCACTACTATTATCACTACCCTCTTCGCGAATTACATCTAAAAATCTGGGGTACTGCAATACTGGCATGAAATGCTCAGCAATCGCTGCTCGTTTACGAGCTTTACGCTCCTTATAATTTTCTTTTTTTTGAGTTTGAGTTTGACTAGTTGTTTCTTCGGGCGCGGTTGCAAGATTTAAACCTTCAAGAAAATTTCGTAAATTGCGTTCGTCTTCCGGAGATATTAACGTTATTTGAACTGTTTCTATTTCCTCTTCTAGAGGTAAAGTCATGGTGCTTAAACATTCACCACCCTTTTCAGATTTTTCCTCCGGTTTTAATTCTTCGGTTATTTCCCAATCAACATCAGAATCTGCTTCTGAGACTACAGCGCTGCATTCCGCGCTCTTATCTTCACCTTCACTGGCCTCAGATAACTCTGTGATTTTAAGGAGGTCATCACCGTCTAAACTTTTGCTTTTTACAACGGTTCCTCCGTTTTGTTTTTTATTCGCGTTCGTTTTCTTCGACACTGTTTCAGGAGATTCTACTCTGTAATTAGTTTGTACGCGTTCGAGAACTTTGTTTTCGGCGATACTTTGCACTTCGGCATTTTCTGTTATGTTGTCGACGCCGGTGGCGCTATTTTCCACGTCGTCGTTTCCGCGCTCTGTCACATCACAATTTAATGGCGATGAAGGTACTTCCACCATCGTTTCACCGGTCGAAGCATCAGCCGATACTACATTTGAGTTTTTAGTTTTTTTACGGCTTGCGCGCGAACGTCTTTTATGGGACCTTGAGTTTCCCCCCATTTCAGTATCAGCTATTACGTCTTTTTCGTTATCAGCTGAGACAGGTTTCGTGACTACTATTGTGGTAATATCGCTACTTTCGTTATTGCGAGCTGCAGTGTCACGTGCCTCTTGACGTATTTCAATGCCAATGCCTAAGTGCACATCGTATTATAGGAAGACAGGTGAAAGATTAAGGACATCAATAACAGGAAGACGACACTTTTTGAGCCAGTCACAAACAAGTGTTATTTTCGAGTTAGGGAGCGTTAACATTGTTATTTTATGATGGGGAAACTAAATTCAGGTTGCGAAGCCTTTATTTGCAGTCCTTATTTTTACGAGTCATGCTAGATGGGTTACAGTTAGAAAACCGCACGTAAAGTAATATTTTATGGCTTGTGAAATGTATCCGGACATATGACTGCATTTATTAGTTGCTACCATGCGCCATCGCAACACTATAAGGTACTACCTGTTGAGCTTACATAATTATGTTTGTTTCAACGCTGCTGCTTGATTTTCGCAAAAAAAGTTTGAAATATGCTAGCTTCAAGCTTTCATAAAAGCGCAAGCTCAATTCAAACGGCGTTTTTTAGTGTGTTTTTAGTTTGAAATAATTTTTAAATAAAATCTGCCACTAAATAAAAAATGTAATGTTGTTGAATCTATTAAGATATACCTACAATAATTGTTGTCTTGTACGTTATTGTAGGGTAATATTTACACACTTGCAAAGAAAAATTGGCAGGATAAGATAAAACTCTGTTCATATTTGTTGATTAAATATTTGATTATCTATTAGATAGCAACACATTAAAGCGGCTATCAATGTCCGAACAGGAACGTCTTGAACTTTATAGGAAATATCCAAGTTCATATGCAGATTATGTAAATGTTGAATTATATGTTGATTGCTTGGACAATAAAGAAATCAAAACATTTTAATATAAAGCTTTGTTTAGCTCACAAAATCAGAGAACACGCGAGGTCATTTTTTAAGTTAATTGAGACGACGATGGAGGTTTGCTAAATTTTTAAGTTTATAATAGTAGACCATGATTCAAATGGTATAAGTAAACCTTTGAAGCACGATGATGCAAATCTTTTTAAATTTTAATTTTCCTTAATAATGTTTAACTTCAGTGGATTTTCAGTAAGTACGCCGATATACTTCCAAAAATTTAAATAAAGTTAAACAATTTCAGAAGTTAGGCTAATTTTAGGAAAATTCAAATAGTTTAGTTTAGTTTAATTTTAAAATAATATTTTTAACTTAAATAAATTAATTTACTGCAAATGCAATTAATAATTAACGTTAGTTTGTAAATAACTTCAAATAGTAATTGAAACGGGAATTGAATCAAGGTATCAGTGCAACTAATTATTTCCTTAGAACGTTAACATCTTCTCGTTTGTTTGTCTGAGAAGATATTAAAACAGAAATTCATACAATTTTGTATACATCATTTCTCAGTAATTAGAACGTTTGTAGCCGTTATTATAATAGAAAAAATTTGCAGTAGCGATCAATCAGTTTTTATCAACAAAAATCGTTCAGAAAACAATAAAGCAATTTTATAGCCACACGAAATCCCACGTAAAATTATACTTTTCACGGTGCAAAAGTGTCTCGTGTCGGAAGTAAAATTTCCCAAGCCATAGAATACCAACTTCCCCTACTATCTATATCTACAGGTGCAGTGTGCTATTATTTAATGAAGCATGCAGTTAAATTTTCATGATTAGTATGCTGAGTAAATCGCTATAATTCCCACTCATGCTATAATGGAGAATTTAGAGGCACAATTTATAATAATGTTACGGTATTAATTAATTAATCAAACCAATCTTATTCATCAATACACATGCACGATTCCTATAATAAATAATCACATACCTCGTGGTTCTGCAAATAATGATGCAGCAGTAGGACTTAAACTGCACGTGGAGGATAATGTCGACCTTTGTGATATTACACCATTTTCTGGATCACCTGAAAACATATAATATATATTTTACCCAGGTTGAATTAAATTACAAAATAGATAACAATCGGGTATAAGTCCTATAGAAAAAAGTGTCGATCTGTTTGCAAACAATACTGTAGTTGGGAATGAGATGGAAATGGAAAACAATTACACAAAAATATTTATGGTCATAAATAATACATAGGTAACTGATGATGCAAAACACGAAGCATGTAAAATTCTGTGTTTACTAATGAAGGTCAGCTGCTTCATTATGTCACTAGATTATACCACAGACGTTGTTATTTAGTATACAGTTAAGTTGCGACCATTTTTGGTACATGTTTGTCCAATTTGATATTTAATTTTTTAATCAGATTTCTGAAGTATATATTGAGGTTTAAATATTACCATGCATTTACCAGGTGCACTGATTGAAAGCTCTAATTAACACAGTAAACACTAGCAAACATATTATTAGATAAATAATAAATAATTATGCTGTAATTTTCTCAATTAGAAAAATGTTAATGAAAATTAATAACTAATAATAATAATTATATAAACAATTAGTTCCTGGTCTAGTCTAAGAAATATTACCAAAGGTTAGATTCCTTCCTTGGCCGAATTTTGAAGTAATCAAGGAAAAGTGAACTTTAAAAACCTGATGTTATAATTCAGCTCAGAGATATATTTTTCCTTTCTAATGCCTATTAACATTAAATAATGCTGCTGCAATAATGAAAAATATTTCTTTCTAATTAACCGTATTATACGTAGATATACACCTACGCTTGCGAAAAAAGTGATCAGGTAATTACATGGATTATTAAATTATATTCCTTGTGTTCAATGCCATTTATGAAATACACTAGGTATCACGATTTGAAAACACCCAGAAACGAAAAATATAGACAGCTATTGCAATGAAATCGATTTTAATTTAAAAGCTAACTGTTTTGGTAACAAGGAAGTTTATTTAGAGATTATTGGAAAACTAAGAAAAATATAGCACTGAATTGCAATACAAAATACCTACGTATGCAAACTTTGTAAACTTAAAGTTTATTATTATTTAAAATTAATATTAGAAATTACTAGTGCAAAACATATACAAAAAATATAAACAATTTTATAAAAAGTTCCTAGCTGAAAATTTCATATTTATACAATTTTATATTTTTAGGGAACGTATAAATCAAAATAATATAATACCCATTTTAATCTATTGATATAAACGTTTGTAAAAAATTAAAATTCACCTTAGAAAGATTACGTTTTTTATATATCAACAAAATGAAAGATTCTGCGAACTGGCACAAGACCACGTTGGAAAATTTAAAATTCCACAAACGCGACAACTGGAGCCCGACGTAAGAATCAGTAAACTATTTGCCGATCATACCGGATTAGATAGATAGGCTATATGGGATGTGCGGTGCATAATCACAGAGTCCCACTACTCTTCCGGACATGAATGCGGCACACCGGAGGAAGGGAGTGCCATTTACCGGACTTTGTGAACCATGACACCCACACCTTAAATTAAATAATGTGGGCCGGTTCCTATTTACATACTCTAATGTGTGTACTATCAAACTATTTTTAGAAATTTGCTAAAGTGCCTTTTGTTGCCTATTGCGATACGATTAGTTGATAGTTATCATCGGATTCAATTGTTTTGTTGATTAATTTAACTGCGTTAGTGCTGATGGATTTCAAGTAGTGCATCAAAAGTTTTATGCCGACAGTAAATAAATCAAATTGATAAGAATACCAATCACTTAAACTTTTCTTATAATAAAATAATGAAATATTAATAAATAAGGGCTTGAATGTAATCGTTAGGTTATAAGCTCTTGTAAAATATGGAAAGCTGTTGTATAGTATAGGTATATAGATTTAGGACAGATTTAGAGACAAATGTTAATCTATTAGTTAATTCCGCGGTAATATAGAAAATTATAAACGATTTATCAAAGATTATATCATTCTATATTCACCGAATATTCACCTTGTTAAGAGGAGCTCAACTAAATTAATAAATGAGATACACATTTTAATACGTCCTAGGGAGCGAATTGATAGTAAGTTTTAAAATATTGTTGGTTATTAGAGAAAACTGAACATAAGACGACTATTCAGTACTAATATCATAAGAGCGCTTTCGTATATTCGAATATTATACTTTTCGCGATTTCTATTCGAAATTGATGTTGCCATGGAAATTTCCCGAGAGCTGTGCTCGAGGGATATTTCCTAATAGTCCAGGAGCTAGCGGTATATTTTAAGACTAATTTCTATCAAGCTGAAATTTTTTTATGAGCTGGTATGGTTATGTCTGCCAAATGTAGGTGGTCGGCAAAATAGGACCGCGGGACATAAAGCGCCCAGAATTTTTTTGTTTTTAATTATTTTTTGATGAAATTTACAAACTTCAATCAAGCTAATTCCTATTTTGCTCGTTATTTAAGACATTCCGACAACAAAAAATTAACTGTCCGGCATAAGAGTCGGGACTGAATCAGTGTCTGCCGTTTGGGGTTCGTATTTGTTTTTAAGACATTTGACTTATTACCATCAACCTGATTTTTTTTAATAACTATATACTAATTTAACAAACACAAAAATCACCTTGTCCGACAATTTGAGCGGGACAGAAGCACTCTCTGACGTCCTGGATTGGTTAGTTGGCCAATTTTTTTTCTTAGCGCTCTGTGTCCCGCGGTCCTATTTTGCCGACCACCTACATTTGGCAGACATAACCATACCAGCTCATAAAAAAAATTTCAGCTTGATAGAAATTAGTCTTAAAATATACCGCTAGCTCCTGGACTATAATGAGCACAATACGTTAGTATGAGACATTACAGCTACATAGGAAAGATAAAACAAAGTTGTTTACAGTTTGGGCTCTTACAGTATTATTATTTATAAATCACATACGTTAACCAAAAATGGAAGGCAGGAAAGTAGGATTACCTCCTTAACTGTAACTGCATCCAGAAAATCGTGCTTGGATTCTTCTTCCATTATATTGAGCAAGAATCTAGACTGAAGTTCAAATGATTTTCAAAAATCAAGCTTTTAGTTTTAATTTTTTGTTTGTTTATAAAAAGATATTTGTGTATTCATGCGAAATGCAGAGACCAAACCAATTTAAAACATCCAGTGACGTGTACATAAGATTTCTACGACTGGTGGTACACTTGTATTTCAATATTGTCCCTATTCGCTCTCATAATTGAAAATAGATATTTTAGAAGAATATGCAGAACTTCAGCCTTCAATATCGTTAAAAGTATATGCGAATGGTTTTTTAAGAGTAGCTAGAGATTTTTATCCTCGTTTACGTAAAACTCCGATAATAGTTTTGGTACAAATCGTTTCATCAATCATTGTTGCAATTGCAACATCAAGCGTCCTTTCACAGTTAATTTGCTGCCAATTATCTATTATGTCTCGTCTTACAAAGTATAATGCGCTTTGCGTATAAAGTTTTCACGTAAAGATCTTTCATACCATTTTCACCTCTGATTTTATTTTAATAATTATTATTTTACTGTTTAAAAAAAATTAAAAAGTGTTATCGTGTATTCTGGTAAGGCGAACCCAAAGAAACAAACTATTCAAATAATTTAACTTTAACTATTTATAAAATGTATTTTTATCACAAAAACCTAAAAGTGTACAAAACTCTCTGGAGATAGCGTGAAGTTAGAAATGTGCTTATTACCATTAGCAAACAGCATCCTGCAGCTATAACTTTCAAACTAGATAATTAGTTGAAAGCTAATATGCATTTACTGCACTTAGAACTAAACATCTTGTGTCTAACAACTAATTACCCACCCACTAGATGTCCTAGTTACTAACTTAATTATGTACTTTCTTTATTGAAACGGACGGTATTTGTTTACAGTTAACAAATGGCAAAGATGTTTTATGATGCACTTACTTTCATTTAATAACAGTTGACTCGTTGTAAGTAAGATGGACAATTCGAAAAATTTCATTAATTTAAACACTCTTAAATAAAATGAATTTCAACGTTTTATTTCTTCTTTTATGAAAACGGACGAGATTTTTTTCTTGACGCAGGGTGCAAAGTTTATTAAATTTTTATTGGGGAATTTAAGAGTAATAGGAAAGAAAACCCGATAAAAGTATAACCTCTTCAAGCAAGGACGTCATAAAAAATATACTGGTAATAAAATATTTAAAAAAATAATAATAAATCTCCGTTTGTTTGTACCTATTCTGGCCTGTTAAAATTTTATAAGTTTAAAATATTTTATTACGCAACGTAATCCTACATTATTAACGTAAATAATGCGCAGTTTAGATCGATAGAAATTAACAATTAACCAGTTCTGCTTGACCAATTTCTACAACAATTTGAATAATTGGTTTAAATAGGTAAACCACGAAAAAGGATGCACGCTAATTACAAACAAAAGTTACGACTATTGTTCAAATATAACTGTTACAATTCCAATCCAGGAAGTCCGCGACAGGCTTTGTCTCATCACTCTTATGCATTATCTATACATGATCGGAGGTTTACTGTAAAAGGTTAGGGTAATTTCTGAATAAACTATTTCATGGACACTTGTGGGTGGAAGAGCTAAACGGTTAATTAATTTTAAAATTGGTATTGAACGCACATACTATTTTTGTATAGGTAATGGATATTTGTAGGTGTCGGTAAAATTGGTCGCGGTAGCAGTGTTCTTGATGTATGTTATAAATAATGACAATATAGAGGTGTTGGTCAATTAGTAATATCAGCTCGAACTATAAATTTTTAATTGAAACTGAAAATTACTGAGCTATTAACATTATCATCGTTTAATCCGTGGCTTATTGGTCTTTATTCCCATTAATTATTTTATTAGCTTTAACTAATAGCTACTCCATTCAAGGTCTACCATAACGTAAGGAGATAACGGTATAAAGTAAAGATCAAATTGTAAAAGTAGAGAAGAGACTGAATTATTATTATTATTCCAAAAATTGTTTCTTGGGAGCGTCGAAAGCAATGAAACGTATCAAATATTACTAATGAACGGATTATTTTCCCAAAAGCTTGGATTTTGATTAAAAAACAAAAATGTTACAGTTAGATATTTGATCTTTTTCTTAAATGAGCCAAAAATTAAGAATATGGTAGTGGTAAAGAATTCCAAGTAATTGTCAATGTTGTTCACTACAGTTCTAAAAATTCGCATCTTTCAAAAGTAATAATTACAAAGCAGTAACGTCCATCAATCTTCGGTATTTTACTTTACAATGCAAGACCGGCTTTTTCACATAGTGCTACGCCCCACAGTATCGACTTTCTGTTACGGCCAGTGGCATACTGTCCTTTTGAAAGGATAATGTAAATCCAGTTATCGAGGTCTAACAAAAGCACTAAATCTGCTTTTTGTTCGAAGGATTAAAATTACATTAGAGACGCCTCTTTCAGCAAACTCTGAAACGTGCTCTATAGTCTCAAAAATCACGTAGATTCTTCTCAAACAATGATGAAAATGAGCAGGTTTGTCTAAAAGTTCACCCCACGTGATATTTACATATAATTGTATTAGAAAAAAATATCTCTAGCTTGTTTTGCATGGATTTTAATTTGATATAGTAATTAAATTAATTAAGTGGGAGTAAACCTTTAAAATAAATGAAAATGATGAAAACTATCTGGAATTACATTAACCTAGTTCTAATTGATACAATTTTGAATAGGGTTTGATGAGCGCGCTGTGCTGTTTAATCTACAGAAGGTGCGGTGGAAAATTCAATTTGTGATCTATTGCATCATCGAAGCGTTTTGCAGTGTATTTTCTATAGCCTATTACGTGGTGTTGCTAAATAAACCAAATATTTACTATTGTATTCGTTTAAAATACAATTGCTCTATAAATCTTCCTGATGCCAACCGTTTCGATTTAGGTCGACTCGTAAAATTTTATAAATGGCACTCTAATGTAATTAATTTTCAACGATAATTGGAAATGTATCAAAATCAAACATCCAACGGGGTTTTAAAATTTTAAATCTAAGAACGTTAAATGGAATATTCATGAACCAATTCTGGCATCGCCTGGGAAAAAACTGATTAACACAACAAAGAGTTCCCGTCAATCATGTTTTTTAACTAAAATTTATACCATAATTTATATTCAAATCGAATGTTTTAATTTGCCAAATAACGAACTGAAAATATCTAATGAACTGCAATTTACTGCATCTATCGTTTTCAATTTATCTCCTTTAAGTTTTAATTACATCTCCCGATTACGTTCATGGAAAAAATATGAGAAGCCTAAACCTGCAATAGCGACTTCCACTTCTAATAATGATGGCATTAAATTTCTGTTATTTTTGCAAACGGTACAAATTAAGAAATTTTTAAAACATAATCAATATCCTTGATCAAAAAAATCAGACATACTTTGAAAGTATGTTTTCGGAGGTGGTTGGAATTCAGCAGGAAGAAAAACATTAATTGAGGTTTTAATTTAAATAGAAGCTAATATTGCATGTTAAGTTGCAGTTAAGAAACTATTCTTGTTACATATCGTAAAAGAAAATTAATTACCATGAAGTGGTTTTCCAATAATTGCTTCTACAAAGTGATTATTGAGTAAATTTGCATCGTTTTCACAATAGAGGCTACTTCTTCTTTAAACACCGATTCGATTAGTTAATTAGGATTCTTTGTTAATTTGATATTGAATTGAAATTTTTTTCTTTAATATAAAAAGACCTTGAATATTCTTACGTGAACTGTTATAAATGAATTGTTATTTTTATGCCCGTTGAGATAAAGTAGTAAGCGAGGGCCTCTGCCCCGCGGGTTAGTATGTCGCCCGAGGGCATAAACATCGAATGCATACGACGTTTTATTTTTCACTTTGAATTACGTAAATAAATTGAAAAGTTTGAACGTGCAGATTTATAAAATAGACACGGCCATGGCTTGGGTTGGGGGTGATGTTTGTGTATGTATCTATGACGATGACAATACAGGGTGTCTCTAAAATATGGTGCCATAGCTTAACCACAGATTCCGGGGATCAAAATAAGACGATTTAACGCAACTTACCTCTATCCGAAATTGCTTCGTTAAAGCGCTATTCAACGCTATTCAACGGCCAATAGTTTTCAAAATTTTTTTACAGAGAGACATTCTTATTTCAAATATTTTTTGTCTCTTGTTTGATTTCGGTATTTGCTATAGTTTAGGCTGAAAAAATTATTTTTATTGGCTGCAGTGCATTTCTTAAAACAGATGTAGTAGTCTAGTTGTCCCGTATGTTGAGAAATAAATCACGAAGAGACAATTTGATATAAAGTTTATTACTAGCAAGTATGTAAAGGGTGGCGCAAAATAATCCGAACCATTTCTGAATCAATGGTTCAGCTTATTTTGTACCACCGGTAAATTAATAGATCTACAGCAAATGCTCAATGTGACCACCATTTTCCCGGATGCAAAAGTTGATTCTACGCAAAAAATTGTCTCTTCGTCACTTATTTCTCAGCATACGGTACAACTAGATTACTACATTGTTTTAAGAAATGCACCGCAGCCAATCAAAATAATTTTTTTCAGCCTAAACTATGAGAGATACCGAAATCGAACAAGAAACGAAATATATTTGAAATAAGAATGTCTCTCTGTAAAAAAATTTTGAAAACTATTGGCCGAACTGTTAAAAAAATATGAGCTTCTTTGCCTATGGATGATCAACCTTTGACCACTTACGCGACACTCCTGAACAAAAAAATGATGTCAAAAGATCTTTGGCGTTGGACAGCTCTTTAACGAAGCAATTTCGGATATAGGTAAGTTGCGTTAAATCGTCTTATTTTGATCCCCGCAATCTGTGGTTAAGCTATGGCACCATATTTTAGAGACACCCTGTATATTAGAGGGCATAATAAGCGATGTATTCATAACACCTGCTCTCATAACTCCCTAGGGCGTAATTGTGGAAATATAAAACAGAGGTATTTTAAACTTTTTTAAAAACCTACAAACATTTAGTTCTGCTAACAAGGTCTAATCAATAAGTTCATGATGTAATCAGTGATGTGACAGATGTGAGCAATACACAAATTGAAAAGCAAGTGAGTCATAATAATTTGGGGATCTCTATACGTAATTATTATACAGTTATAAAAATTAACTTTAGTAGAATGTGAATAAATTAAAAATTTAATATTACAAAGTAAATATAGCTTAGCTTACTAAAACAATGTTTTTCATATTTCAAAATAATGTGTACGGATTTTTTAGATAAATGCAATAACCTACTGTTACGTTGACATGGGAGATAATGCAACTTTTTTTATTACCCCGAAAACAGGGTTTTCTAAGTAAACCTCGATGTTAATGAGACCTCGGACGTAAATGCGTGGAAAGCCGAGTTAATACAATAAACTAATTTCCTCGTTTAATAACAAAATTGTTCAGAACTTCAGAAAAAAATATTAAAACCTTCGTGAATAATAAACTATTAAGAAGACCTACTTTTTACAACTTCCTGAACCACTTTGGTCGACTTGCGTGATCGTCTCCACCTAAATTTTCTCAACGAACCGAATGCACTTTTCCAGGATCTTTTCTTTCTGGATTTTCCACGTTTCGAAGTAGTTTGTCGAGGAAGAGTTCCTTGAGTTTCAAGACACATTAACCACGGCACTTTCATGTCATTAAATAATTTTAGCAAAATACCGGGAAAATTTCGTTCGTAAAATTCGTTTTTCGTTTGTACTTCCGTAAGAGATATAAACTAAACCGTTGAAAATTTTGATGCGTACTGAATGAAAGCACACGCGCCTTGAATTTTTGTTTTGTTGTGTGCACGGTATAATAACAATGATCTTGGAAGATGGAGCAAATTTGGCGGAACTGATACGTCTGGCACACCTTTAAGACGTTCCTCTTTTTTAGGTACAATAAAATAGTTATGCGCTTGGAATTATTTTCAGCTGTTCTAACACGTCTTACAATGTTTTCGGTCTTTTCAAGTCTCATTTTCTTTCATTTTTCTCCGGAATAAAATTTTATTAATGCACTTATTTTCTGACTCTATTTGCTTGTTGTGTTTACCTTAGTCCGAGAATCGAAACGAATTTTAATTTCCGTTTCTTAAATAATGATTGATTAAGTAAAAATATAGATTTAAGACGTACTTTTATAGGAAATGAAGTGTAGTGTGTGGTTGTGGGTAGTGGGGGCGTTTATAAACACAATGCAACTGGGCAATTATTTAAGATAGGAAGTAGTACAGATCGTCTTAAGAACCCGTGACAAAATAATTACATCGTAAAATACTTTTATATCCCATTGATTAAGTTGACAATCATTATAAACAGATATTATGGGGTTTTCGAACTTTAATTACAACTGTAGAGTATATATTGGATGTAATTCCACATACATACATACCCATTTGATGGATACCGTAACTTCCTTAACTTACATAAGTATATTTGTATTTAAAAATTGTGAATAGCGGTGAGATCTTGGAAACTTTAACTAAAATTATCAAAGAAGGTATACATAACTACTATAAGACCACAGACCGAATGCAGTATTCGACTGTCCCTGTTTTTAGCACCCCTACCATTAATTGAAGGTTTAGATAAATGAAATACTTTGCTAAGATACCTCAGAGAGCCCATAATTAACTGTAATTCGTCTTAGTTGTAAACATATTTCAATGTTACTCACCATTTCTTTCCAATTGGCCGTTAGTTCTCGCCAAAATATGATTTTCAGTATCGGTCGAGTCGGATTGACTTCGATTTATCGTTACAGAACTGCTTGTATGATAACTCGATTTTGATGTGCTCGATCCTGTAATTGAAACAGACGTGAAATGAACAATATGAAACAGTGGATGTTTCAAATACTCTAAATTAAATTCTTTTAAAAAATTACTTAGCTTTTACCTTTTACAATGGTTACGCACTTATAAACCTTGTTTTAAAATTTAAATAGAAACAGCCTAGAATAGATAGTTGATTTAGTGATAAGTTTGTTAAGCAAACAATTTGTTTGATTAAAGTTCTACAACTAATTTAGTTCGTTAATTTTCCTTTGTGTAAAACATTCTTTTATTGAGTTAAGATAAAATTTAGAAAATCTGTTTTGATGATATTATAAGAAAACATTTTGTGAAGGTTGTCCATAAATTCGTGTTTGGAAAACCTCTGCACTAAAATTTTCGTAAAGAAACGAAAACAAGGAAACGATACACATCATTAAAAATACAGAAGTTCTCTGAAATTATTTCAGCTTCACATGTTCTGCAAATTCTCCAAGGAATTCCTACGAAAAATTGGAAGGAGATGCTTTACCCATTTGTTACATTTTTGACAATAACCTATACATTAATAAACCTTTGTTCTTTCCAGAAAATAAAATACTATAGTTCAATGTGAAAGCAACTCAACTACTTCAGACATAATATTTAAAATTACATTTTTTTCACAATTAACCCTAAGGTCTTTGCTAAGCAACATATTGTTTTGCTTTACAAAGACGTGTTAGCGTTACCGTAGGTACTCTTGGCGTACAGTGCTCAAAAACTCTCTAATATCCACCAAGTCAACGTTAAATTACAAATAAAGTAAACCATACAAATCCTAATTTACTTACGTTCAATTGACTCCGAATGAGTTTCCTGCTGCACGGTTTTATACTGTCGCCGTTTTGGAGAGCCCTTGCAATCCCTAGAAATAAACATCCATAAGACCACCACGATATGCTTTGAATTGGTGCCTTAAAAATTATCGTACTAGTCTTAACACTTTTTCATCAGTTTGACATATTGATGTACGTGAACACAATGGCCAGGCTGGTCACGTTATATTATCGGTGTGAGTCCACGGAATTCCGCATGGAAGGTTTAGGGTCATTCTAAACTAAAATGACAGGGCGAGGCTCGGTTGCGAATAACTTATTAAAGCCGTAAGAGCGTTCAGGTGTTTTTTTTTCAACCAAATTGAGGTTTAATTAATGCGTGTTGTGTTGCTAATAGAAACATTTTTTTAAATGTTTTATAATATTTATTTTGACAAAGACCTTGACAACAATATTACAATTCTCTCGTCGGTACTTTGGTTTGATCTAGCGTAAACTATCGATAATATTTTATATCACATTTTTTGTCGTAAAACAATAGGAAATGTTTATCGAGTTGTATATGTGTTTTGTGTTACCATTCATTGCAAATAGTAAAATAAAATTCTTGTAAATAAGTATGCAAAGAAAACCTATGGAATAGAACATCGAACACTGCTAATGACACGCTAACACGGTCTTCCAAAACAGCAACATTAATGACCTAAAAAGAAACAAATTAAGCAGGCATTGATGGTAAATTTGACAACGAACGTAAACAAAGCAAAGATTATGAACCGTGTAGGAAGACAGATTAGATTAAATAATCATATCCTCGAAACGGTGGATGAGTTCATATACCTTGAAGCTTGAACACTTTATAAAAGTGGGCAAAAATAATCAAAACCCAAAATCGTAAGCAGAACAAGAATGAGGTAAACCACTGTTCGAAAATCGGACTGTATACAGAGTGATTTAGTATAGTTAGATAATGATAAAACGTTGGCAGATGAAAAACTATTTTTACATGAACATAGAACCTACCTATATACGTTTTCGTTAAGGAGTTAAAAGCCTTTGAAGATTTGTAATCAAAAATTGCGGTAGCATTAAGGTAATGAAACAAAAAAAATAACGTTGGAGGTCAAGTACAAGGTGACTACGACTACGATCCCCGGGGTGAAATTCGTTGGATTATTTTCTGGAAAAACTTGGAGCGGCTCTCTTATACCAAATAGAAATTTCTACCTGTCAGCAGTTATTGGAAAGATTTCAAGATGCAACTAATCACATAAGAAATGACCCAAATATCATACGTCGTGTTACAGAATCTTTGGTTCGTCGATCTGAGGCTGGTATACAAGTTTAAGAGACATTTCGAAAATGTCTTGTAAGGTTGAAACTCAAATTTTTGTTATGTTAAGCTTTTATGAATTAACTGGTGTTGAATTTTCAAAATCTATAACTCCTTAATTACGACGAATCGGATCTACGTTAAAATAAACAGCAATCGTCTTTAACTTAACGATAATACTGTACAGCGATCCTACTTCAGTTTGAAGAATATAATAATAATCTAAGGTATCTCTAGAAGAGGTTACTAATGTAGCATAGAAAATTACAAGCGGCGCTGAGCAGAGTATTTAGCAAGACAGGAAGAGACACGATAAACAAAAATAGAGTTCTAAATTGGCGTTCTAGAACATTAAAGTAAAATACGCAAATACCGCAAATAAAATAGCTTGGCAAGATCAAGAAGGTGATAAGAAGAGTTCGAATAGAAGGAAAAGATAAAAAAAAGGAAAAGCTTTTGTTTATTCAATAGGGGTCGATCAGGTGGCGTCAGTACGTTAGCAACGTGGCTACCTCGGTGGGTAAACAATAAACAAGTACACACTTGCAATTGTCGAAAAACGTAAATCACGTGAGGCCAGTCCCGTGGTTACCATAGATATTACGCTTACTCACCGAGGTAGATAACGTGATGAGCGGTCCCTATGACAATCCATGAGCGTGTAGTTGTTTACCCACTGGGGTAGACCACGTGTGGGTAACCCTATTAAGTTTTGATTTAGGAACTGTCGTGCTAAAGGCCTGGCATATACTAATAATAATAGTGAGTTCGAGCGCTCCTTGAGACGGAAATTTGTTTCGCCCATGGTTGTGGGTGTCTGTTCGATGAGTGTCAAATGACAATAATTGACAAATGAATTTTATAAAGGGTGGATAAAGTATTCTACTATAAAAACACTTCATCTTTTTGTATTAAAGCAAAGGCTTATTGACTTATTAAACTTTTTACTTTTCAGCTAAATATCTTTGTTCGACACAGGTTAATGGTTTCTTTGCAAAACTTTTAGTTATTATGAGCAGCTTGTTTCTAATTTTATTAATTACTTGTTCGAAAATTCGTTAACTAAAATGAAACTTCGGTTGACTTGTTAAGAAATTCTATTTATATCTCCCCATCCTGAATTTGAAACAAATATTACAAAATTGAAATAGCCGTGGTACATTATTATTCACTTTATTATAAAGGTATGTCCGGTGGATACGTATGATAATGTGTAGGTTTACTCAGAATGTCTAACCAACCATATACTTTAAATTAAGGAATTTGTCAGAAAAATAATCAGAACCTATTACTATATTGTATGGGATGAAAAAAATCACGTTTTACTTTTGATAAAACAATTCATAGCATACGTTGTCGGAAAAATATTCTTAATCAAACTTACTCATTAAGGCCCAATTTGAGGGTGTCTCCAGATTTTTTCAATAGGATGTGTGCGTCGGAGTTGGTGATGTCGCGAGTTGGTTGGTTGTTGATTGATGTTATTATATCGCCTTCTCGTACTCCCTTGATAGCCGCCTTGCTGCCTGGATTCACCTACAATAAAAAATACAGCTGAGTATTTCAGGTTGCGTACTCTGCAGGTTCTCTACGCTTAAGCGACGTAGTAAACCCAATCTATAAATTGGCTTCAAGCAGCAACCTTTTTTCTAATACAATCGTAGCTATTTTAAAATAATTGAATTTTTATTTACTTATGACCGATTTCTTTGGCAATGGTTAACTCCTACACATGCAATTCGTGTAATATAAATTACGTCTATATTTGTAGATGTACTGCCTAGTAGGTATATCAACATTTTGAAATTATCAGCATTGCTGCACAAAAATGAATTTTTATTTAAAAACGTGCAAGGAAAAATTAAATATATTATTCAGATACGTTAAATGTTGGATGTTTTTGTAACAAGAAAGGCTTCCTAGCGATTCTTCTGAAAACAAAATATAAGTTGAATTATTAGATGTAAAATTATTTCAGAATATATTTGATAAGTTTGATAACTTTCGCCAGTGTTTACTGTAGCAACACAAGTATGTGAAAAATATTAAGAAATACCTAATTGACAGCTTTTTATTTATTTTTAATTAATTATGGCTCTGCCGGTGCTATTCGAACTTGTATATACCTGAAAAATAATTTTAAGCACACATTTCATGAATTTTAATAACCATTAGAAAGGAAATGCTTAGTATTTATATCTTCTCATAAAGGTTTTTCTTTAGAATCCGTTTTACATATTGTAGTACGTAATAGTATTGATTTACAGTTATTCAAACACGATTTTATTCCCGCTTCAGGCAGTTCGTTTGCATTTAAAATCAGAATTTGAAACCCGTCGTACATCTAATTTACTATGAACAACCACGCGGAACTCAGATTTATAACTCCCTTTCGGTATTAAGAGTTAGCCATTTCGTAGCGCCTAGCACCCTCTTAAACATTTAAAAAGGAACTTAAAATACCCACCACATAATCTCTGCGTTTTCCGTGGGGCGTGCAAAACTTCAGCATTTTAAACGCGAAACTTTACACCTTTCACCAACATTTAACACGCTACAGTAATCAGCAAAGTCCGGTGTTCCCGAGTTCTTTGCATGTACTTATTTCATCGACTTCACAAGTACACAAGTTCTTCGTCTTGCACGTGGAACAGGATGGGTTTCTTCGTAGTTTAACGTGTATAAAATGTGATTGATGGAAAGTCTCCCAGACATGGGAAGTAGCCACCCCGCACTTGCATTTAAACGCTCATTAGTATTCTCAAAGCTCAGAGCCACTATCTCTGGAAAAGGGTATTTACGTATTCTAATCAAACCCAGTCACTTGTGTTACTGCCTAGGCCAAGATAGGTGGGTGCAGTCTGAATCGTTAAGTTACAGACTTTGTAATCGCAATAAATTTACTTTTAAGGCTTCTTTTTTTTTTTAACAGAATACACCTACACTGTACTACACATATGAATCGGCACATCAATTTTTTAATTTGATATAGAGTAAATTTCAAAATAAAATGCTTGGAACTGAATAAATAGATTAACAATTCCTCATGGAGCATCAATATAAATTTCTAAAAGATCCACTTAAAGAAGGGCGATGAAAGCAACTTTTCACTTTAGGATTCGATTTTGTAAATAAAAACGTTGGGATTGCAAACTCAGACAGAAGGAGCACCACGGTAAATGAATAAATGATGAAGATCTTTTTAAAATCCGAAGAAGAAAATATATTATAAGGGAAAATATAAACAACGGAAATATAATTTTTTGGATTTAATGAAACATATTTTGTTAATTGTCAGAAAACTTGATGTGATGGTTTCAATTTAATGAAAAGCTCGTCCTTTGCCCAGACTTATTGGTTGTTATTTTCAAGCATGTTGATTAACATTATTTTACTGTTTAATATGTTAGTTAAAAAAATGTTGGCACATGAGTAATAAGTGTTCAATAAAATTTCTGGCCACGAGCGTGTTGTATCAAAGACATGTCGTATTGAGGACATGCGTTTACTTTTAACAAACTGCAGCTTTAACCAGAAATTTTACAAACACCCGTTATGTCGTTTTGTTGAGGAACAACGAGTACATTCTGTTAAATTCTAGTAAGAATCATAAATTCCATATAAATAACAAAATGAGGAATAGTTTTTCAAATTATATAAAAATTATATACTAGGTCAAAAACTTGCTATTAATTACACTTCACATTTCTGGATCAAAGTCGTAATCACAATTAACAATTCTTGGTGCAGTTTATAATTTACTGCAGAATAACATACGTTCGTAACAAATAGCGCATATTAACCTTGTTATAATGCAAATTTAATTTATGCACGTAACATATTTGCAGTAAATACAGGTTTATTATTTCACATATTATATATTATTATCATGATGAACATCAACCACAAAGTAAATCACGAACTAAAACTGTACACGAAGTAAACGAACTCGATGCGTATTAGCATTCTGAAAACCTGGTAAACCGCGACCAGAACCGACATTTGATACTTTTAACGCCCCATTGTGGATTAAGTTTCATATTGTTAGGTAAATATTAATAGCCATGCGGTAACGTATTCACGTGGGCGTAAATACACGCAAGGTGCCGCAAAAAGCTGAACTTTTTGGATAATTTTTAATATGGTATATTATGCGACCTGGTACTTAAAACAAAGATCAAAGGGTTGAATCAATGTTCAGAACACTCTAAAATATCATTTATCAAATTTTCATATAGTAGCTGTCAAAGAGTTCCAAACGTCTTTTAGTGTCCTTTCAGTGTAGCGTTTGTGGACATGCAACAAATTTAATCGCAGGTTTTCCAAAACGATCCGAAATCCACAAACTGTAAAGGCTTTTCTGGTGTCCTTTAGTTCACATCAATAATTTTCTGGTTACAAAATTAAATATTGATAAAAAACCAAATTGAACCCTTGTCACACTTTCTCCCTTCAAAACTTTTAGATTTGTTATGTTTAATCGACATCAGTTGACAGGTCAGTATAACATTTGGAAAAACAGTTTTAGCGTAAAACTTCGTATCTCTTAAGGTAGCTGAGATCCCCATGTACATCATCTTAGCTTGGACACCCTATATATACGGATTTTTCGAAATCAGCAAAGTAAGCTTGAAGAATGGGGAATAAACACCCTTTAAATAATAATCGGGGTATAAGTATGTGCGTGTGTGTGTTCCTTCCTTTATAAAAAAAACAACTCATGGCGCAATTTAAATGCAAATAGATATTACACGATCTAATAAAACCAATGCTAATTCCACACATGGAAATTACCAGCGAGTTTATAAATATTAATGCGTATTGAATGAAGAAGCGGTCGTGTTGTTACAATTGCACTGTAAATTTGCGGTAACCCATTAAGATTAATGTAATTTCAAATTGCCTTTCAGCAACAAGGAGAGCTTTAAACGTAACTAAATCAGCAGTTTGTGCCGTAAATCCCGCAATCTAATACCTGTAGGCTATATTAATTATGGATTTTTGTTCTTGATAACTTGAGGGATAGCACATTCTGTTGATGCTAATAGAGTAATGTTGTTCATTTCTGGTCTGATTACATCTATAACGGAACCTGCAATTCTCTTTTTTACACGCTGATTTATTCAACACTGAAAATGGGATTTGCTTAACTTTTACCTTGGAGAATTTACAGAATATCCCGACAGGTAATTCGTTATGTGAAAAATGATTGGATAACAAGTTATGACATATTTCTCTTTCTTTTTCTCAGAGTGTTAATCTTAGTTAAGAAAATTTGAATATTAAGTACATGAGGTATATACCTATGTAATAAATTTTCTAAACTGAAGAAAACAATAAAGATATTCCGTACCCATAATGAGTTAGGTAGTATAAATAATAAAAATAAACACGGAAACTGTCTAACGAGAACCCTACTCAAAAATTCGCTAACCATAATGGGAGAGTAAAATTATTTGCGATTCTTGGAAAGTGAACACTGGACACGTTTATCCATTTGTATAGATGTCAACACAAACTGTAGATTGCTTTTATGTTCTACGATTAAAGTTCACCGGATTTATTTATTAGGGTTCGGGCGTTTTAAGGACCCCTGACCCTTGTTGCAAAGAAGGGTTTTTGAAAACTTTGTTCCTAGTTTGTTTACTGTTTATGAAGCTCTTGTTCTTTTGGGCAACTTCAGGATGGTTTTTATGGCAAAATCTTAACTAGATACTACTACACGAAATAATTTGAAAGACATATTTCTATTTTATTTCATTTTTTTAATAAAAACAGTCGATTGTTATACATGGTTTGAGCAAACAATATTTTGGTATGATAAACTGGCTATCAAAATGTGCGTTTTTGCACGATCGGTCTTTTTTGTTTACTTACTAGATTCGATGCCAGAACAGTAAGCTGCATTTACTGGTTGCTAGGTGTAACAAAACAGTAAGTAATTCACTTACCGTTCTAGAACAGTAAGTAGTATAATTCATTGTATTGCGGACATGATAACTATGGTTACCGTGGTTGTCAGTTAATTTATAAAAAAATAAGGTTATATAGGTACTTTTATAATTTTTTGAAATATAACTATTAAATCAATTTTTTTTATTGCGATCGTGCAAAAAACGTTATAAACATGTCGAACGTTAAGGGTTACCGGTCTCCGACAATAATTGGGGTCGTCGCTGCGCTCCTCCCCAAACAATTGTCGTCGACCGGTAAACATCCCTTACCGTTCTTAATACTTAATATACTATTTCGAATAACTGTTTATGTAAACTGATAAATTAAAATATATGCTAAATTCCTTGATGGGTCAATAAATTATGAAGGATAAAAGGGTAAATAGCAAAATATTCACGAATATGGACCAAATATTTAAATTTCTAGTGTCAAAATTACAATTAGGTATTTGAATTTTTTTCTTCACGCGGGTAGTATTTTCAGCATTTCTGTAAGTTTACTGGCAATAAAAAATAATTTTTTATAAAACTGTTTTGTGATTAGGTGATTCATACCACGAAAGAATCCTAAAACGATTTCAAATACTTATCTAAATTTTCTATAAACCTGCAAAGTCAAGGTTGGCCAGATGTTTTATCATGTCCAGTTCGCTTTGTTCCCCTTGATGTTATACACATTTGTAGATAACAAATTGAAAGAGACTCAATTAGTCGAGACATGTCTCTCTTTAGTGGTGGTTTAAATGTGTAAAGTGGTTTTACGTACATACCAAATATAAACACCAAGTAAGTTTGCATTTTATAGGTGTAACTTTAATTATTTTTTTTTATTATGTTTCACCAGCTCAGTAATGCCTGCTTATACAGGGTGATCATTTGAAAACGATCCACCCCCAATATCTCGGTGCACAAAGCTTTCTAAAGAAATCACCGAGACACGTCAACAATATTAATGAGGGGGACATATTTTTACATAAAAGTTACATAACACGTTTTATCCCCCCACCCTCCAGATGAGCCTCCTCCTCAAAAATTTTAAATGGCAAGGGGGGTTATGTGATACCTCATTTGAAAGGCCTTTGGATTACCTACATTTTGACGTTTTGCTTTTTAAAATCGGTTGATTCGTTTTTGAGATATTAAGGGAAAAGTGTTTAAGTTTATTAAAACAAAAGGGAGCTTTTAAAACGCATAGCAGGCTGTTGTCATAATGCACTACTGGATGTTTTTATTGTCACTACTTGTCAAAGTGTTTGGCAATAATAATTGTTGATGTTCGTTTAAATTAAAATCGATAGATTTGTTTTTCAGAAATTTAAAGAAATATGAAAATTAAACAAAATAGCCGGCTGTGCAGAAACAATTAAATGTTTTAACGTTTGTGCAAATTTAATATTACAGTGATTACAGTGTTTGTGTGTGTTTTACTTTGCGGTTGGAGATTTTTGTGAAATTTAAAAAATGGTTTACACGTTAGCTGAAAGAATTGAAATTATTTTGTCTAATTATTATATTAAATTTCTGAAAAACAAATCTATCGATTTTAATTTAAACGAACATCAACAATTAGTATGGCCAAACACTTTGACAAGTAGTGACAATAAAAACATCCAGTAATGCATTATGACAACAGCCTGCTATGCGTTTTAAAAGCTCCCTTTTGTTTTAATAAACTTAAACACTTTTCCCTTAATATCTCAAAAACGAATCAACCGATTTTAAAAAGCAAAACGTCAAAATGTAGGTAATCCAAAGGCCTTTCAAATGAGGTATCACATAACCCCCCTTGCCATTTAAAATTTTTGAGGAGGAGGCTCATCTGGAGGGTGGGGGGATAAAACGTGTTATGTAACTTTTATGTAAAAATATGTCCCCCTCATTAATATTGTTGACGTGTCTCGGTGATTTCTTTAGAAAGCTTTGTGCACCGAGATATTGGGGGTGGATCGTTTTCAAATAATCACCCTGTATGTAGGTACACGGTTTTGTTAGTATTCAAACATGACTTTACACAGTGGCTAAATTAAGATGCATCGATGCACATCCTCTGCAGTTTCTGTTTAAAGTTTTATGCTGGCAATAACTTATAATATTATAATACAATATTATAAATAGACGTCTTGTGGGAATTTACGTTTAATTCATTAATGAAGGTCCCTTTTTCTCAGTTCATATGTTTCCGCACTCGAGCATAGATCAATCGTTGTAAGAATTTTGCACGTATATTTTTTGTATGAATTAAACTCATTCTTGAATGTTCGTCATTACGTGTAACATTACTACTTATGTGTATTTTCATTCAAATTAATTTGCAGGATGAAGATCATAAAACTTCTAGAGCTGGCTGTGGTAGAGTGATTTCAACGATAAGGTAGGATGCTTTATGACAGTATACGGTGATGGGTTATTGTTAATTATTCTTGGTAATTTAATTAAAATGTCAGTCAAACAAAACATTAGCTCCAGGTGTAGAGATTGACCCATTATGCAACTTCCAAGCAATTTCTATATTTACTGTTTTTATAAAACGGGGCTGTAGAAGGAGTCACACTTCTTCCCCGTATAACATAATAACATAATAAGAAAAATTGTAAAAATTCGTTATCGTAAATCTTGAACGGTATAGGAAACTTTTGACTATGCATTCTTCCTTAAAATGTTTACACCTTAGGTGTGGTTTATTATCCTGCAGGACTCGCACTAATAAGAACAAATAAGGAAGATTATTAAACGTGTATCCCAAATCGTGAATTGAAAGTTTTGATATTCAAGACCTCTTCCCTAAAACCTCTGTACCTTAAGCCTGATTTACATCTCTCCGGACGCCCTACAATATTGTTTCGTATAATACTATTAGATATAAATTAATAAAAAGAACTGAAATGTCTTTTCAGAAATCTTGCACTAGGTTTAAAATTGAAATCTACTGACAATTAGTATCTCGCCTTTTAAAATATTTCTCTTCAGACCTGGTTTACCACCCTGCATGATATGAAGTAGAATTAAACGTTTGATATACAAAGCTTTAAATTACGAACTATTTTCCTAATTTTTTGCGGTTTTGTCTTGACATGCTGCATGTAGGTACTGCATATGTTTTCTATAACATAATAAAAATAACGTAAGAAATGAGGACGATGAGAACTTCCAACCGTGATTCTTGAAAAAAATAAATATTTTTTTCTGAGCAATAAACGTAAACGCCGCTACATAAACATCAAGTTTTTTTTAACATTCTTTGACTACACACGAAAAAACAATATTCATCCAAAATTGGCTAAAATTCTTTAAACCTGTAGATATTGTACATCATCTTTGTTCCACAAAGATCAAATAAAAAGCATATTAAATACTTAGAATTATTTATCTTTTTATTAAAATTATTATATGCTGATTTTGTCACTCAATTTCAGAGTTAAATATTAAAAATTCTAAATAAGGATAAGCTTGTATAAATATGAATTGAATTTCTTACCAAATTCAATATAAAATCGCACTTAAACACAAAATCCGATTTCGTATTCGACCAAAGTAGGTCTGACGATATCTAACAGGCTCCCTCCGTAAGTCTTATCGCGTCACGGTTCAATTCAAACTAAGCCGGGCTCAAACAAATTTCTAAACGGGGCTATTTTATTTTACGACATTTCTCAAGAATCCTTTTCTCACGGTGTTAATTAAAAACAGACGTCTAAATTTCACACCCTTGTACTCGGGTCGGCTTATCACAACCACTCCGCTATATTAATAATCACAAAAGCCCTCTGAAAGGGAAAAAGCCGATTAAGACTGGTATTTTAAGTCTCAAGTGGTTACACTTAAAATGCTAAATCCATTTGGATTAACTTGCACGTGCTGAGGTTCTTGAACGATAACCTTTCTGAATTTTACTTTACGGTGTGGGTTTAGTTTTCTAGTTTATTGTTTTTGGCAAACAAAGTTAGTGGAAAAATTAGCACACGCTAACAATCATGTCTTTCCTGAAAAATGTTCTCCTTTTCATCTTTAATGAATTTCAGAATAAATTAGGGGTAAGTTTCCGTAAAATTTCAAACGAACTTTCAGGATGATTTGGGGATATAAATTGAAAACCCTTGTTTCACGTCTTTCTGGCTATACTGTAATAATGTTAACTGTTAAAAGGCACAGATCAATAATACCCCCTCTGGTTCGAGTTTCCCTTTTGCTGACATTTTAAAATGAAGGGGTCACCATTTCAGGTTATTTCATGTTATTCCTCATTCCTGCCAAGCACACAACGAATATGTTTCCGCTTATCGGGGCATTTGAATTTAGAAAATCACCTCTTTGTTTTCATTCACGAAAATAGGTACTTGACGTTTTACTTCAAACTTATGACTTGGCATAGATATATGTAATATTATTATAAAATTTTCAGAAAAAAATCAATAAAAGGAATAGAAACTTTTTAAAATCCTGAAAATCTAATGTATGTAAAGAACTACATACCTATTACAAAAAATAAATACAAAAACGAATATGTTTTTAATCCATTAAAATAAAAAAGTATCATCTGATCTTTACCATCAGTCTTCCAGACGATTCCCTCTCGGTGTAGTTTGAAAAGTACTATTTATGTTAACCCTAATAGTTCAGAATAGTTCATTTTCTGGCAACTCATCTGTATTAGATAGTGAATTATCACTCGTATCCTGTTTAAAGTCACAATCTTCCTGATTAAATAACTTTTGAATATTGGGGGAAAGGTTAACGGATATAAGATCAAAAACAAATTCCAAAAAGAAAAAATATTGCGGAAAAAGATGACAAAATGCGTACATATAAAGATACTGTTGCTTATAACTCAGAAAATTCACACCAGAAAAAAATATTTGTAATATGGTTATATTCCTGAACTACTTTCAAAAAATTACAACGCAGGAAACTGCGAAATATAAATATGGGTACGCAAAAACTCTCCCCTCCGTTTTTCTCACAATAGCTCTATAAAACTTCAAACTTTCCCCGAGGCTTCAGATTCTAGGACATTATATAGTCAATAATGTCCTCCTAGAGCAGTTTTGCCGGCTTTCCCTCTCTCAGCTGTCTTCAGGTTTCCTGCTGAAAACTTTTGCAATGGAATTCCTCAGAATTATATGTTCACATGTTTCGTTTAACATTTCTTTCTGAAATCTCTCGTTTTGTTTTTTGTTATTCCAGATCCTCTCTATGAAAGTTATAAATGTGATTCATGAAAGGTTTCGAATACCTATAATACCGAGTGATCATTTAAATTTCAGCTCTAGTTATCCATGGAAATTTAAGTCATGCCTTTGATACTGCCTTACTTAGTTTAGGGTACTGGTTCTCAAAATAAGTACCGAGAAGTCAAATTTAACAATGAGGTGTTTTTAAGAAGAAAATATTTATTTTTTCAGTTCCTACTCATCTATGTAGTATGTACAGATAAATAAATTAAACCGTTGTTGGTTGTATCGGGTTGTACACACATTTTAAAACAGAGAGTACGTCCTGCAAGTCGGTATGTTTTGCAGGAATTAATAATCGATCTTTTTCTGCACGTCACGATTTTATTTATACCATAATTTAAAATATTTAAAACACCGGAAAAGAAAACATTATTATTAAGAAGAAAAAAATCAAGATAGTGATGAATACATGAATCAAGAAAAATAGTAGCACGCAACTATAATAATATTAGGTTTAAGTATAAAAATGAAATCACTCAAATGTTACCTACTTAGAAATATGTTATACGGTGTGGTAATAATTTTGATTCTAATCCTTCATTGTTTGTTGAATATTATTAACGAATTACGATATGACACCCAGTAAATTATAGAAACTTGTCTGAATAAAATGTTTGCAATAATATTCCACAATTGCAAGGAATACCAGTAGGGTGGACGTATAACTATAAAAAAGAAAACGGATCATGCACGGCGAAAATTAATAGAAAATAAAAAATAGAAATCAAGAATAGAAAATATAGAGAAAGATCTCTCTAACTAGGTGATGTGATCTCAGGACGATAATTTTTGTAATTACTATTTCGATTCCTGTTATAATTTGCAAGTACTATTTAGTTACTGGAAAAACTTTATCTTTGTATTTGCTTTAGTTTTAAATATCAACCTTGTTTTGTACCGTGCCTTCAAAACAAATCTCATTTGGGGTTGACTGTGCTCATTTTATAAAGTAAAAGCTATTACTTCATAAATATACACACCCATCTTTAACTTTGACTATTTGACCAATAGCGTATTATCACATGGTCGTTAATTATTTACTCAGCTGGTTTAGTGTCGGGTTCAAGTATGAAGATGTTCAGTTAATTGTTATGCTCCACTTAATAATTATAATTAATAATAATAGTGTGGAGTTGTAATTGTTATTCGTAAACATAACAGGTTGAATGTTCTGGAAGTTATTTGAATTTGTGCAAATGTATTACACAGATTGCAGCCTGAAAAGGATTCTTGCATAGGTTTAATGTCTTTGATTTTTGATAGAAGACCATGTGTAATCGATGCGGAATAGAGCCAAGCCAAATTGATACAAAAAGTTTATTTTGATTCAGAATGCATTACTACATTACATGAGTGGATTCATTTTTGGTTGAGGTTCAAAAATAAATAACGGAAAGTAAGCTTTAAATATACAGTAGTGGCAAAAAACAAAAAGGAATAAATTTTGTTTAACCCTGTAAACAATATAAAACTGGATTTTATAAAAATCAAAAAATATAAATAAACCTCTGGCTTTTGCTCTTATAACTGCCTCCATTCTTCATATCAAATTCTGGATAGCTTCTTGGGGAATGTTTTCCCCTTTACAAAGAACAGCGCGCGTTTCAGTTGTTGAAGATTTCTAGAGGCAGGTAAATGACTTTTTTAGAGCATCCTAAAGATCAGGGCTTCGTGTTGGTGATCCCATTAAATATTAACTTAACTTGGGTAATCCAAAACAACTCTTGCTACAATGTGGTTGAGCATTGCATTAAAATGAAGTTATTTTTTATAAATGACGCAAAAGGCATGGCACGGTCCTGCATAAGGTTTCTCAGATATAATTGAGCATTCATTGACCTTTGATGAATGGGAACGAACTCTTTACGGGGTTTGAAGCAAATTCCTTCCTAAGGACATTCTTAACTTTCCCCCAAATGGTTCTCTTGCAGATGCTGCAGGCAGCAATTCTTTCTCCAGGCATTAGCCATACTCGTTCACGGCCATCTGACGATTTTAAGCTTACCCTGGTTTCGTTTGTAAACAAAACTTGCTTTCCAGTCAGCTATGGACGAATTTGTATGATTCATTGCAAATCTGGCTACTCTGATTATTGTACTGACCAGCGATGCAATTGTGGGCTTGTATATCTTCTGTTCCTTACAACTTGCTACTCATCCCTTAAATCTGTAACCTTCTTTCTACTCTGTTCACGTTTTCTGTGGCCCAGTTTCTCTGAATGTTCTAATCACCCGACTAACTGTTGAATTATTAACACCTAGCAGATTGGCCAAATAACGTCGATTCTCTTACACACTCACATATCTGGTCGATTCATATTTTTAAACGTAATTGTGTAAGATTATACTATTGTTTATTATCTAGTAGGTATCTACTTTTGAAACTTATTACTTGAGAAAATCAAGAGTCAATAATGTTATACTGGAACTTGAACTTAAAATAAACTTACAAACAATTCAACAACTTTAAACAAATCCGTCTATGTTTCATTAGCAACCCCTTGCAACTATCAAGATTTACTTATTTTGACATAAGCCACCTATGCTTTATGATATAATTTCAGAAATTCCTTCAATAATAAAAATGTACCCGAAAAAGACTTTACTCCAAAGACATTCAAAGAAGTTTTTATGCTATAATCTAGGATCGACACTTTTTGCAATATGAACAGTTTTCACTCATTTTCGTCGGTCTGATAACATCGACATTTTCTCGACCTGAACATATATCGGTTATTTTTAGAACGATTCTTCATTGGCAGATAAATTGCAGGTTAATAATTAATTATTTGGCAGGAGAGTGGGTAGATCTGAACTCGTCCATCATGAGGTGCCTCCGTTTTAAATCTGTCTGAGTTTCGAGCCAAACTGTTACACAATTGCACATTCATATTTCGTGATTCATTGAACACATCGGCACTAGTTAAACGCCGTTTGCGGCCGAGTGGTGCTTGATGAATTGATGAGCATGATTTCATTAATTTTATGCTATTATGATTGCATGGGTAGATATTTGAAAGACGCGGAGGTTGTTGCAAGGCCTAAGGTCAAGCCCTTGAAATCAAAGCAATTATTAAATCTAATTTGTACATCGTAATTGTGGTTTGCTATTTAAAGTGCACCACTTGTATTTATTTAACTTAACTAACCACCGAGCAGGGCAGAATTAATGTCACGAAATATTGATTTGGAAACGAAAAGGGTGTTGGCGTATTTTACAGCTGTACTATTGAAATCTGGAACAAGTTAGAACGGTTACACGGGAAATTATGATTCCTATCCCTTGCCAATTTTCTTGTCTTCGCAAAAACGAATTTTGTCTGACTCAGTTATGAGTATCTTCCAGTGTTTTAGAGCTTGCGGCACGATTTCTTGTCTAAATCGCTATTGTTCTGAAACAATAAACTCGCGATACAAATAATTTTATGCTTTGTAAGAACCCGCAGAAACTTTTGCTGAATTTGTAAACTAACTATGGAACTAAAATCTCCTAACGATTTAAACTTTTTTTAATCTTGTATTTTTGACAATTTGATTAACTATTCCCCTTTGAACTCAAATAAGCTGTCATATAAAAGTACTTCACATTTACCCTGATATGGGTTTTTCATATTAAAATTCAAGTTTTTGTTAAAGCCACAGTGACAATGAGTGCTAATGTCAAGTACCTGATTGCTACGACCGTCTTTTTAGGGTTGCGATCACGTCTGGTGATGAGATAAACTGTTGAACACAGTACTTGGAATATTCAATACAATCATAAACGAAAAGTTAACGATAGAGTGGGTGCAACCCGAAAACCATGATTGCCAATATAGTGCGATAAAAAAAATTAAAAAAAAGAGAAAAAATCAGATTACAGATTACTATTAATTATAGAGGAGTATCCATGAAAATACTACATTCAAACTTCCATTTAACAAAATTACTAAAGAATTCGGAACTTTCTTTAAATTAAAATAAGGATCTTTCTGCATTGTCGTTTGCCTCCATCGATTAAATCTTTTATGCTTGAACAATTTTCGTGATCATTATTTGAAAAGAAGGAAAATACTTTCCACTGATCCCTAAGTTTATCGATGTTTTATTTGTTGTCAACATTATCAAGCTACTATTGTATTAGACCTTCCGTGTATGTTTATCCTGAGAACCTGCATCCAGATTTCTATCACTCTTCTGATCTCACCTGTTAAGGAAGGGCCCCGCTGTTTCTTAATGTTTATGACTTGGTTTATAGTCTTGTTGTTTGTCCGAGTGTTTGTCTTATCTGTTTGTTTGATAATTTGTTCGTTAAATCCAGTGTGTGCAACACTGTATTGCCAATTATTGATTGTTTTATCCTCCTGGGTTCCGAATAAAAAATTGATCCAGGACATCTGTCTTCGTAAAATGCAAGTGTTCTGTATTTTTTCTATTTATCAATTATCCCTACATTTGTAGGTAATTAAAGCTGAAGGTGTATGAAAGCTCTACTACTGTAAATGACCGATGTGACTGTTTTAAGTGCGGTATATCTATCAAGCAAACCAATTACGTTTCCGTGTCATGCTGACGGCCAATTCCTCAACATTACTTAACGCTGGGGTTCCATACTAGCCAAATTGGCTCTTTCTGACAACCGGGCTCAAGTGCAATCATCGCATCAATTATCGTCAACACGATGTACCCACCAGTCAATTACAAACACTTGTGGAAGTTTCTGACCCTGAGTTGTCGGTTGCCACGCTTGAACTCCGTTAACAAACCAACAAACCTAAGACGGCCTTTCTGCAGCTCTGCACTTGCAGAAGGCCCCCTTTTATGCTACTTCCTGCAGCAATGCGGGCACTTACAGTGTATAATAATTCCGCCGGTATTAACTGTAAGTAAATAATTGACCGTTGAATAGAGGAAAATTATTGCATTTGTTCGGGGTTAATTGGTAGACAACGTGTACACTCTGAGTAAGGCTTTGGGTGATAGATGATTTCAGTTTTTATAAATGCACTTCAAGCCAGTAAATTATGTTCAACTTTATGTAATCAAGTGTAGGTTAGGTTAGGTCAAACTTTTTATTAGAGGTTCCAAATAAAAGGAGAAGTATATGCTATTGTTTGAAAAACCGATATTTTTTTTGGGCAAATCTTTCGCAACATGATATGGTAAAATCATTTAGTGCAGGAAACAACCTTGTATGCTTTCCTTTGATATTTTCATTTTGTAAATAAGTATCGTATTTCGCCTTTGGGTAAAATACGTGAACCCACCTTTCAGAAAAGGTGTATAAGTGTAAGTAGGGTGCTTGCACGTTACAGATGTCTCGGATAGCGTGCTTACCATAAAGATCACGAAAGCTGAGAGTAATAAGGTACAGATTTGGTTCAATAATGTAAAATTTGCAAGGTTGCCTATTACTCCTATAACCAGTTGTGGTTATACGAATTTGAACTACAGAACTAAATCAATCTATTAACCGTTTTTATGTTCCTCGAGATATTTGTTGAACGATTTTTTTCTCTTTCCAGCAATATGCTATTGTATCGTTAAACTGTAAACGAGACTGTAAATAAAAAAATATTTTGGTAAGTACCCTAGGCGCTTTTTGTTTTATAAAAGGAATATTTATTGAAAGGAGATAGATATAGAAATGCATCAGAAAATTATCAAATATTAAGGTTGTCGGAATCGAATTTTTCAAATAGCGTAGGTACAACAGACTATCCATAAACTTTAGTTGCTCACTGAAATCTGCTATCTCTGTATTTCGTGTAATTTTCCAGATCCTTATGTTTATAAAGAAAAACGTATCTAAAATGGATTCAGTGTATGGTATTTTCCGTCTGTTACTGCAAAACCTTAGCAAGAAAAATGACTAAACAAAAAAGTTTCAGTTTCACACGTACTTGGAAGGTGACCAAACTTTAATTCGGAATGAGGTCGGAAGGTGAAGCAGCAAGCAATTGAACCATTACCATTTATTTTTTTAAATTTATACTCTCAGATTCATAAACTCCCCTTCTTCTTAAATATCTGGGTTTGAATAATCGTGGCGGCGCGGCGTTGCTTACGTTATTGATAGCCGATCTAATTAGTTCGTTGGAACTGCAGCCAAACCATACCCTGAAATTGCGTGTCCTTCTTCCCTTTCTTTACCACCCCTCCTCCAGGAACGTGTATGTTTCTTCCCTCATAATACGACCGAAGTGCATTCATTTTTTATATTTTTTTTCTTTTCCATTTTTTATTCTATACCACGATATTTACATCTTATGGTACTCCGAAAATTAAGAGAATTGTTGTGTACCTTGCCAATTCGAACATACACTGCTCCTTTATCGAAGGAACATATCCCTAGGCTGCACTGCACAACTGATGGTTTAAAGAAGATTGCTAGAAAGGAGAATACAATTTGTAGAAAGCGCAACAAGGATAAACGGATAACAGGAACTAATACATCGTTGCGTTGGTTACTTACCCCTTTTTTGTTTTATGAAGTGACCAATTACCGGGCTCAAAATTACTGCGCGCATGCGCAGAAAATACTAGTTCCTATTATATGTCTGTCCTTGTCAATCTTCTTTGAGCAAATCTCAAGCAGTATGCTCTTTCCATAAAGGAGTAGTGTATGTTCGAAAGTTTAAACAGCCAGGGACGCGACCGGTAGTTGTACCATCCAATTTCTGTTGAACCCTACATAATATTTGAATCTTCTAAAGCTGCTAAAAGTTGGCGTTTTTTTGTAAATCGAACGATATGTTCAACAAAATTGGCAGAGTGTAATACCTAATCTCTGATACTGCATCTGATTAGAAAATTTACGCGGGTGTTTTTCTCCTCATAGTTTACCCAGTCTTTCAAAATACGTGGCAAGGATGGGTTGGTAGTAGGTAGGTTTAAATGATTGCACGCAATATTAGCTACGCAGCTAAATTTGAACTTTGAATTTCTGCCTTGATTTCTGCTAACAAAACGCTATTATTATAATTTTTAAAAATACTATCTACTTGGTCCTTGGAGTTACTTATTGTGAATAGAATTGCTCTAGTAGTCTGTAAAAATTTAGAATTCGTTGCCCGTTTCTTTTCAAACTGACATTTCTAAGAGTTCAGTATAGGCACATTGCACCCTTGCCACCATTCTCCAGAATCACTCCAGAATACAACTACACTTTCTCTGAACTCTGAACATTAGTGGATTGGGGAAAATACGAAAACCCCACACAGCATTTACATGCGCACGTGATACACACAAAAAAAACGTAAGGAATGTCTGAGAATGTGAGAAATATGATCTAAATGTCCAGATGGCCCCATTACCAAGCATTCAATATACAAGAAACAGACGCAGAAAAAAAAATAGCATTCCTAACTGTGGAACTCAAAATTAATATCCAAAAATTGTAATGCCAACCTCTAACATTTTAAAGTTTAGGGTGTATTTAATCTGACATTTTCCTATATACGGAGATATAGGTATACGACGTACTACTCCATACATACGTATATGAAAGGTTAAAGGTAAGGGTAGGTGAACGCCGATAAAATCTAAGGGTAATTAACTACAACCCCCTATGACAATTCCGACAAAGATTCCGGCAACTTTGTAACAATTTCCCCAATTAAGTTCTTAATCTCAGCATTAACGACAAGATTTGAATGAGGATGCTCGATTTAGCTAACTCATTTAATATTTATTGCCGTGTGCGGGTGCTACGCTTCCAGCCTTGCACGAGTCCTTTATATCAAGGAAAACTACGTGAGCTGACTAATTTAATTTTATGTTTCATCTCATTACTTAATAGTTCTACACTGCATAATAAATTAAGGAAGAAAAATGAGTTGGTAGTACGCTTTACGAGTATCCTCATAATTTTTATAAATTTAACTTGTCGTGAGTGATGAAGGTTCGAGGAAGCTACCTGGATTATTAATAAAAAAAAGTGAATTTAAAGAGACATTCCTAACACCTAAAATAGGTTTCGTTGGCGTGTAATTACAATTGGCGAGCTGAAAATATTTATTTTACTTAGAAGTTTATTTTATAAACGGAACGGTCGCATAAAATCCTACGAGTTTTCTAATCTTGAAGCGTTATCATTCGGCTCTTCCACATTATGTCACCTAACCTTTCACCTGAGCTATTAGCGTTTAAAAACAACTTTATTTTACTGCGTATAATCTGCGTCGTTCGGTGATGAGGTTGAAATATGTAAAACATGGCAGATAGTCATGCAAATGGGCTCCAGATAGGGGCATATATTGTACTCATTTCCTGATGGCGTCACGGTGCCTTTGTTTTAGTACCTCTGTGCGTTTACTATTACCGCTAAATGTAATAAAATCAGCCATATTTCATAATGACGTTTTCCGCACCAGGAAATAAATACAGTTCTATGTTTATAGTATGAAATATAATCTAAATATGCTTTTCACCCTTCGTTTAGTTTGTAATGGTTTCTGTATGTTCATTATATCAGTGCATATACATGCACTTATTCAAGCACGTTTGCAATCCACTTTACTAACATGCAATTTAACAGAGAAAAGCAGGAAAATTACAATACAAAAACAATATTGACTGAAGTATTCGGAAGTGTTTCTTATGTTAGTTAAATAAATTCCTTAAAATAGAAAAATTGCAGCATATATTTCCGGAACTATAAATAAATAAAACTGGACATCTCTCAGATGGTGTCAGTGATCCTATCTTTTTAGACAACGCCAACGTGTCGATGTCTGACGAACCTAGTTTATTGTATCTTTAAATAGCGATGTCGTCGGATCGATTTAATTACCTGCATTTTTTACAACAGGATTGAGACGATGAGAGATTGATAATATGAAAAGGTTTTTGACATAATTTATCGCGATATTTTGCATTGAAAGGTACAAGGACTAAAAGGTCATACCTACCTACTTTTTAATTTATCTAAGGATAAACAATTCAAACTTAGGTAATACAATGATTGAATAACTATATAAAAAAAGCTCTAGACTTTTAACTAAACGGTAGGCAGTACATAAAAGTAATTTATGGGGTGGCACAATTGGGATTTCTTTCATATTTTCATAACTTTCCTTCAGATAATTTTAAAAACAGGGGCTCATGTAACCTAAACCACTTGCCATTTTGTTTGCATAATATTTTAAGTAAAAGAAGAAAGAAGTCAAATATTTATAAATAATTTAAAATTTTGTAAAACTTTCTATACACAGTGGGAAAAATATCTGTAGTTGTTTGAACTAGCTACGCCAAAGTGTACTATGATTGTTTTATATTTCGTTTCTTTTCACTTCATTTTAGTCCTTTGACATTATAAGTACCTACTACTTCCTTTGAGTACGCTAAAGCAATTATTACTAATTATAATTTTTCAGTGTTCAAATGTTTTGCATATTATTATGTTGATTATAGCGCAATAATTATTATAATTACAGAGAAAAACGATACGGTATGAACTTATCAATTGAGTTCTAGAATTTAAACCATAAATAACATACCAAGACTTATAATCATCGTATTAATTAAAAGAAACATTCATCTCGATCTCGCATTAATAGATTAGTTAGAAGCTAAGATTAATTAATAAATTATTTTTTTACACTTTAAAAATGGTGCAATTTGCGTGTAACTTCTGTCAGCTATTAACTCCTCTCTAATAATTGAAGTATAAAATGAAATGTGATCTGAGAGGTTTATGAGTTCTGGGTTAACTACAGTTTGTAAAATTTCGTTCTATCAATCATAAATATATAAATAATATTTGAAAAATGTATTTGAACTAAATATTATGTCATATTTAAAAACATCATAAACGAAATCAAAACAATGACTAAACGTTCTATCTATAACGTGTGGATATTATCAGCATTTACGAAATGAGCACAAATTTTGCCAATAATGTAGCAATAATAAATACGTAGTAGGAAGAATGCCACTGCTACAGCCAACGAGAATGCATAAAACAACGGCGAGGCCCTGCACAATCGAGTCAAAAGGACCAAATTCCACACAATAACTTACCCTAGAAATTCGCAGTGGTTGTTGAACATCTACGCCTCCGTGCATGCGAAAACCCCAGGGCGAGCCTCCATCTAGGACCACTTCGCGTGTAGTCATAGTTCTGTGGGACTTACAGCCAGTTGGTCCGTAGCCAAATTTTCAGTACACAGTTTTTAACGCCGCTCATCGATCAAAATAGATATTTTCTGTATAAAAATTAGAAATTACCGCACAATAAGAGTACTCCAGGTATATTTAGGCGCCACTATATAAATATATAATAAAAATATTTCTTTCTATTTACGGTTGATGCTTGGGATTGTTTTTCATTCGCCGTGTTTCAGTTTTTCAGCGAACACGTCGATGTTTTAGTTCCGAGTCTGATAATAATATTAGATTAGATAAAATCGAAATTACTTTCCATTGAGAATTAAAGCGAGGGTTTAAATTACCGTATAGAAAAATAATCACACATCACTTAAATGTAAATAATAACAGTTATATAATCTTATCAAATTTCACTAAAATTCTTCACCCACTTTATAGTAATTGTCAGCCTTGAATGTTGCGTCTAAATCTAAATTTTGTGTGTCGTGAACTAAGGTTGTTAGAATGTTTAATTTGCACATGTATGTAATGTCATTTCGGTCACGTGTTACGCACCCACGCTTTTGATAGTGGACGGTGATGGTGCTCCGAGCGCCGCACGCGAGTCGACTGCGTCATGACGCTCCACCGCAGGCCCGGGTGCCCTGCTGAACATGTCTTTGCACTTGCGAGATTCTTCTTCCTCCTACTCTGCTCAATATCGAACAGCACCCCCAGCTGTTTGTGTTTTGACGGCAGCTGAAAGATGATTACCGGTTAATTAGTTTTATTGGGACCAGCTGAAAATGTCTGGCTTAACGCGATACGTTAACTAAACCACCCCTTGCGTGAGGAAAAATCGCAGTCACGAATTTTTGTAGGGAACTCGTGAAATGCTCAATTACGTGCTTTTCCCTAGTTATTAATTAAATTAACAATTTGAGATTGTAAGGGGAACTAAGTGTGCTTAAAGACCATTAAATTTTCTCTAAATGGGATAATTACTTACCAAAGCAAATAAATTCATGATATGTTTGAAGTAATGATTTTGTTGAATTTTATTAATAATAATGTAGTGTCTGATAATAACACAATTAAAATGAAATTATCTATTTAGACGTGTTAGATTCTACCTAATTATTAACACCTTTTTATGATCGTTCTGTGTATTCATTAAATGTCTATGTAATGTATTTGTCAGCCCTAATTTTAGACAAATTATGTTACATCAAATAGTTTTGCCTCTTCTGTCCCTTTACATTTTCATGCTTCGTTATTGTAAGTTGTGGGATTAAACATCGCTGCTTGTTTCATTCCCTTCCAATTAACAGCTTTTGACGAGGAACTCAAAGCTTACGAAAAGTCTGTTTTACACAATAATAAGACGCGTTGGGATACAAATAATGAAGCGTTTTCGTACATATTAATTTTCTTTTAACATATTTTGCATTATTGAAGGAAAAAGAGCTTTGCTGAAAATAGAAGAATGTAAAGTTTTCAAACAATTTACCTTATTACCTCGTGGTTTGGTTGATTTCGTACTGTACCCAAAAATAGAGGTGAAGTAATAAAGTTGGACCATATACAAAAAATATTTCGAATATAAATATTACGAGTTGCATGCAATTTTAGCGATCATTTTGTGAAGGTGGTTGGCATTCGTAAGTTCTAAATACTAGCCTTGCCAAAATTACACATTTTATGAACGAGTATTGGAAATGGTTTTATGGAATTGGTTTGATGTTATGTATTTAAATATTTCCAACATGGAAGCAGCATTCTTGTTTTTCTTCTCAGTATTTTTATTTCTGATTTCAGGTAATATTTCATTTAAAATGTGTCTGTAGTAGGATTGCGTCTTGGTCGACCTGCTGTCAAATGATGATATAGATATTTATGCATTTTAAGGGAGATTCGGTTAAAACCATGTCAACCACGGGGAAAAACCATGTCTAACTTCCGCTTCCGATTTCGGATTTTTTTGAAAAACTTATTTTGTCTATGAACTATTGATGTATTCCTTCATTTAAATTAAATCAAAATTGGTTCAATATAGTTCAACGGAACGAATACTTTTACTTTAGGGGTCGTTACCTTAACAACGGCCGCGAAATTGTATTTCACGGCCTGTATTGTGGACGCTAAACGTTCACTTCTCGTACGGTTGCACAAAATAGTTATTTGTATACCAAGGACGCGAAATGTGTCTTTATCGTACCGAGAGAAAATTGTCGCCGAGGACGCTTGCGGCCGAGGAAAGACAATCTCGAGGGCGCTAAAGAATTTCGCGGACAAGGTATACACAATATTTTTTGTGCAACCGTAAAAAATGTGTAATTGTAAATGTTATTGCTTTTAGAAAACCTACAGCTTAATTCATTGTAAATAGAAAAACGGCTTTCAGTTAGCGCGTTACTATGGATATGGAGTAAATAAAACAATTAGTTTTGTATAAATTACAATGATTTTTACTTTAGCGGCCGCTACCATTAGCAGCGGCCGCGAAATTAGATTTCGCGTCCTGTATAGCGGACGCGAAACGCCCACTTCGCGTACGGTTGCACAAAAACAAATTTAATGCACTTGACCAGATATTTTATTGAACATCTGTTATAATAATCCACAATCGCTATCTTTGCATGTAAAATAGAACTTTTGAGCAAATGACTAGATTACATGGTTTATTTTTACATTCTGCTGTTACCTACAAAGTAATTAAGTTCTTGTTTTACTAAACCTGAGATACTTAAATCACAGACCAATTTCAGCAAATTATACTTAATATTATTATTGCTACGGAACAAATTCCTGAAATATAATAAGTTCAAATAAAAGCATTGTCTGGAGAGAAATTTCTATAATATCGTAATGTAAAAAACGACTTCATACTTTTTATAGGAATTTGTGTTGGATTCAAAACAGGGAGAGTATTGTTTACTAATAATCATTGGAGTATATTAATATGATAACCTTCTAACCCAAAAGTTCTAATAAATTCAACACTTATGTAATATGTTCATAATTAAGTTTAAAAACGTTCTGCGGTGTATTTGAAGTCTCTAAAAGTTTAACCATAAATCAGAGAATTGTACATTCACTCATGAACTTATAAGTTATTGCTTTAAAAAGGGAAATTAAATCTTTTATGATATACTATTCAATGATTTGATGTTCGTTGATACCATTGTTTTCCTCTATATCTATAGTTTCTTTGAACGTAATCCCAAGTTACTTAAATGGTAGCTATAAAATTATCTGTGACAGCATGGCCACTGTATGTTGGAAATAGTTTTCAGAACTGTAATAAACACCAGCGGAGTTTATTATCTGATTACTGATGCTTAAACGCTGCTGTGAACGAAGTCTTTTATTTGCTTTTATGCTCTGAAAACTATTCAAGTTCAGATCTGCATTTCTGTCTGCAGTTTATCATACGTATTCAAAGGATATAGTTTTTATTGACATCAAGAAAATAGACAAACATGAGGGTAGCAATCGAAACAATGACCTACATCGGTACCGTTTTCATAATATATTTGAAAATTTCAAATCGTCATTCTTTATCTTGATATTCGCGGTCTCTAAATTATAGGATTGTTAACGGATATTTTTTCAGCTTACGGAGATACATTTTAAGTTATTCCAATGCAAACTTATTGACAAAATGGGTTTATCAGATATTTTTAAAATTTACTATGCCTTTCACTTAAAATCGGAAAAATTATAAATCAAATAAAGGTAGTAGTACAAACTAACAAATCGATTTAAAAACACTTTGGTTTTATGCCGGTGTTATCTTGGTAAGATTTTCATAAATGTGCGGCAGCAACATGGTTCCTCAATACGATGTTTGGCATGATAAAGATTTTCTCTGAAGGTTGAAATTCCTCCAGGTAGACCAAATTCTCAGTTAGGGTCTATATAGCTACTCCATATAGCGAGATGCCAAAGATCCGCATAAGAAACAAACCCCTTCGCTAATTTCTTCTTTTCTTATTGGTCATCTTTATTCTCACGGTCTAGCTACCCCTGTAGGAATGTTGTGGCAATTGTAATGTTTTTTTTTAAATTTAAAGCTTCTGTAATGAAGGCTGATCTTTTCCAATTTTTGTTGAGCAGCTTTATCTAAAGTGTTGGTGATCCTATACCAGCCGTCAAAATAAAAGCTCAAGGTTTTTGACAAAAGTAATGCCTATATTTCCTTAAAATACTATATCCTTTCTTACATTAGATTTAAGTGATAGACGAAAATGTTTGTAGATGCAGATATAATAAAATTGAGCTTTATATTTGAAAATCCATCATACTTCTAATCCTAATGGTGAACGACCAGCCTGGATGAGGTTAAAAAGAATAATAAAAATTATTAGTTTTAACATTCTACAACCTTTTACATATTAGACCTTTTAAGGCTTTCTAACTTTTAAAATCCTAAATTCATTTCTTTTTTTTAACATTCAGAACGAAAATTACTTCTCACTTTTAATTTAATGAAAAACCTGAGAACGTTCAGTTTCGTTTGGTACGTTTTAAAGGAATCCCAAGACGGTTTTTCTCAGCGAAATGTTGTTAGGAGCAAGAAGTGCGAACTTACAGTGTCTAATTTGTATTCAAGATTTAAAATTCCTTTCAGTAATACTTGAATTTATTAAGAAATGAAGCACGTCATAAATATTTATCATTTCGAAGCTGTAAAATCTATTGAAAATTTGCGAATACTAATGAAGGTTATTCCCTAGGGAAGCGCAGACGTTAACGGTTAATCATTTGTCTCTGTCATTATGCGTTTAAAATCTTAAAAAAAATAAGGGGGTGTTAATTCAAGGACATGTTTTGAAGTAAATAATATTGAGAAATAAAAAAAGAAAATATATGAACTGTAATAGTAATTTACGTTCGGGCAGTCCGGGAAGTGACTTGTTAAAGTATAAGTTTAGAAGGTTATGGATAAGGCGACGAAGGATCCGAATTCAGAATTAGTAAAGTGATATATACCGGACAGAATGAAATAAATAATTTGTTCTAAGTTCTATATTTGACAGAATAATTATCTATTATTTTCAGGAAGTTAGCAAGGTGTGCTGTGCTGTAGTCCAAATCATAATAACAATAAAAATAAAAAGCAATTACTTCCATTTCTAATTTTCATCTGTTAACGAGGTAAACCCCGCAGCGATGAAGGTTACATTGTCCCATTTAAGCTAGAGATGATGATATTTCTAATATGGTATAGACCTTGACCTAATAAGGCTTCCATTACACATTAAAATTCCGTGCATGGATTATCTCTAGGCATCCCACTTAAAACGGAAGTATTAAAAACATGAATTTAATCATTTTTCCTATCCTAAAAGCTTAAGTGATTTTGGTCAATTACCTAACTTATCAAGATATCGTTTTACGTAAATTGTTTTCCTCTAAAGTTTAAACGTTGTGTGCTAAACTGCACGATACTGTTATGAATGCTATTTTTGCGAATAAAGTCCCTTGCCAAGAATTTAAAAATACTGCATACTGCGAAAGAACAGTTGAATTAATTTTGAAGTTTTTATGTTCTCGGAATTTCTTTATGTGGTGGAAGAAAACATAGATCTAACAAGACAAGTAAACTTTACACAATACAAACGTAAAATATAAAAACAAAAAGAACAACAAATTTTTATCTATAGTTTGACGGAAAAATATGTTTGTTACAATTTCTAAACGGTTATGTGGCATTCCCATTTACTATTTCCTAAATGAATATAAAAAGTAAAAGATGATCGATTATAATGCGTGTCCCGAGTTACATTTTACTGCAGAATATCATGACAGTCTATTATTCAAATAAAAACTACGAATTTAATATTATCTGCAACATTTAATTAAAGTGTAATGGAGGTAATGTAAATGTTGTAATAAAGTAGGCGTTTGTATCTGTTTTAAACTAAAGGAGAACAACTCTTAAATTAATTAGGCTACCGAAATGTTTGCAAAACCCGGGGGAGGGGGGTGAAGCTGGTGTTGTGGATATGCAGGATTAAACATTTGTATACACAGGTGTTGAGAAATAATTTATTACTATCGATATATTTCCAAAACAATGGAGATTTAAATAAATTACACCGAGCTTTGGTTCGATTTGTGGCAGACCAGTTTGGAGGCACCAATCGCAAGTGACTTTGGTAGCCCTAGGTTGAATATTTTTACAAAGTCGTAGATCTATTTAGGGACAGATCTAGCTTACTTTGAGGTAGTAAGTAATGATTATTATATGTTCAGTTGTCATTATTTCCAAACACCGATACCACACAAATAAATATTTTGTTAATATTCTTTTGCTTTTGGTTTATTTCGTTTGTAATAAATTATCGTGAGATGAAGAGTCTTGTGTTTAATAAAGTGTTTCTAGGTAAATGATGCCAATTTGTTGAAGTAAATAATCGACGTTAAACCTTCATAATTGAAGCATGTTAGCTTAACTATAATCTTCTATCTCTTACGCCAGCGTGAGCTTTCTCTATCCCTATCATCCCATTTTACGATTTTTGGTGTTTCCTAATCTTTGTATATCCCTTGAAGTATTAAAATTACTTTTTCTCCCCCTAGACAATCCGGTGCTGTTTTCTTTCGTTTCACTCGGTTAATCTGTTAAAGTAATCGTTCAAAATGAATTCCCCTCAATGTCATCGCACTTCCACTAATGAAGTGGTCTTGGTCTGCCTAATTTATGTAAGTGAGTACAGACAGATACTGAGGAAATCGCAGTTTTCTGTATTTTGAAACTCTGGAATATATTTTAGTGTAAACAAAATGTTTAAATACAGATATACATTTTGGGCACCTTCTTAGAATAAATTAAAATAACTATAACCGCTTAGTACCTATAAGTTAATAAGTTTTAACATGGCAGTCCCGGTTATATTAAGAGATAAAAGCTTCGTTATCATTTAATTAACATAACCAGAAGATTAAATAATTTTCAACTAAATTTAATTTCGACCCTACATTGCCATGTTAACTTTCCATTACGTGTATTGTAAATTACCCACCCCTACATAACTTTAGTTGCTACACAGTTTATTAATACATATACTTAATTCAGAAAATAGGTCGTGAATAATTTTAACTTTTAAGAGGGAATTTTCATTAGTATCTTATTTTACGTAATAACCCTTAAATAATATAAAACAATTGCTATTTACATAAAAGTTAATTTCAAGGTAATTATTTACTTTATGGCTTTTCCCTCTGTTGTTTATCAGTCGTGAATATTTACATTATTCCTCATTAAAACGTGCTTGGCTCTAACTCACCATTACATAATTTAATACTTTCGTATTTAGAAACGTTTATTTGCCAACAATTTACTGTCCAAAAACATGCAATATTCGAATTGTTGTTAAACACATCATTACGACGGCGCTTATAGAAAGTCGCGCACTTGAAAAAAGCCGCGCAATGACTTACACTACAAAATAGAAGAAATAAATTTAATTCACTATTTCGGTTGTGCCTTATTAACTTTGTCTGTGCTGGAACTGGGGGAACATAAAGAGGCATAAAACGTCGTTCCAGAAAGAAACAGATGTGTCGGGGAGCCATTTCGGGATCATGCGCCCTATTCTGATCAATATTTGTGCTCACGTGCTTATGTTTATCCTATTTTAAGTACCATAAGAGCCCTTTTGGATTTTTACGAGCTGAATATTCTTTCACTCATAAAGCTAACTTTTCAAGACTTTATGTCAGAATGAGTGTTTTATGCTTTTACAAGACGTTTTAACGTGGTGGTAGATTCAATTTTGAATTTATGCTTGCAGGATTCTGCTTGAAGTTCTACGTAACTGGTGGCGCTAGGTACTAGACTGGTATAAAATCAGCACAAAATTTGTTTTAAATAATTTAACATTAAAAAAATCTTATGTCAAAATATATAACCAATGCAAAAAGATAGATTTGCTTAAATTTTCGCACCATATCACATTGTAGTTCAAATAAGCAGGAATATTTTAATTTTATAACTGGCAGTGCCCTCTTTACAATCATTACAGCACTATTTATTATGTATTAAAGTTTGAAAGTTTCTTTGCAAACAAACTTTAAAACTTTACGACATGTCGATAAACACATGACAAGAATGAACAATAATAAAGTTATAAAAATAACAAGAAACAAACAACCAATACGTCGAAGAAGTAGCTAGTATACGTTCCAACACGAGATGGAAGGACAGTGTATAATAAGCTTGCATATTGGAAGCGGAAGGAACAAACTAAAGAAGATGAAAATATTTTTTTACTGTTTATGCTGGTTTGAAATTATAAGGTTCCTGCATATTCAGTGAAGTCCATTTATTATGCAATATCGGCATATTGCAAGTTAAATGGTGTGAGCACTTTACCATTGGAATATAGGCAACCCATTATACACTGGTAAGCACTCTTGCCCCTGCCTACTGATGAATTTAAATTTTCAATTGTCAGGAATGTATTATTATTATTGTTTTCAATATTAGATAATCTTTTTTTAACTAAGAACATGTTTTATTTTGAGGTTAAACTTTCATGTGTTGCTGATTTCGGTTAGATCATAGATGGCTAGATAACAAAAAACTAGCTAACTGTATAATGGGTTGCCTATATTCCAATGGTAAAGTGCGTACACCAATTAACTTGCAACATGCCTATATTGCATAATAAATGGACTTCACTGTAGGATGTTTTTAAAAAGTATCTACCTAGATAAACAAAAAACTACTTCCTTTGAACATGGGTCAAAAATGTTTCACATGTAGTATAAGTCATATAGGTAAAATGTACGGTTGATGAGAAAATCGCGAACTTCCGCTGCGTTAGTAAATTAGATACCTGTGTGTCTGTACGCATCGAATTTTTCCATTGAAGGTACTTTTGAGTATACGATTGTTTGCCATTGGTTGACGTATTGTCGGGTTTTGTCTTTTAAAATTTAGTTGACATATTTTCCGAGACATTTATAATGTCTGTATACGGTACAACGGTGTGTGAACAAATTCTACACCCTGTATATAGTTTCTAATTATGTATGCACTACTAGGGACGCAAACATTTACTGAGGTCATATATCACCCCATCTAACACTTATAGTCTAAGACCAAATCACACACATCCATGAACGAAGCAGCTTTGAACTGCTCCGCATAAGATTACGGCATTTCTAACATAGCTTACCATTGCGCTATATTGCACCCTCGCCCCATACGTATTACTATCACAACAAAAGTTATAGGCACCATGCATCTTTGCATAGGTATTCTGATATTCTGTAACATTAAGTATGAAATATGATTTTAGAGACATCAAACTTAAGTAAACTTTCGAAAGTGGTCGAATATAAATTAATTTAACCAATTTATTATTGTCGTTTTTGGTGGGGTTGCTAGCTGTCATATTATAGCACATTGCTTGGACTGGAACAGTTCCAACCTTCCCCCAGGCGAAAAAGTTTAATAGAAAACTTATTATTATTTCCTTTTGAAGTAGGTTTTTTAAGAAAATTGGTAACATTTGTGTTTCCTTCCTTCTACAGAGGTTAATTCGGAATTGAATCTGTAGACGGATGAAAATACATATATTTCGGTTTCCGGTGGTGTTAGAAAGTAAACAGTGTGCGGAAGATTGAGAATGGGAAGGAAACAAACAGACTGTGAGTACAAAGGATTAGGAAGATCCTACAGGAAGGTGTGTTAGCCTTGTTCTACAATTTTTCATATTGATTTACTTGCTCATGATACACATCCTTTGTGATTGAGGATAAACATTATCACCCTGCAACATTTCTTATATCGAATACCTATTTGCATCAAATTTATAGCATGTATTATTTGCTGATTCTGTAAAATTAATGGTTGGCAGATTTTAACAATATCTGTGTGTTTGACCGTTTAGAATTTTTCTTCTTAATTTTTTTTTGCCTGTGTTCGATTATATCCTCGTGGTGTATTATACAAATCCTGTAAGTTTTATGTTTGAAATGTGGAGGTGTATAACAATCAGTTCAAAATTGTGTTTTAAAAATCTGAAAAGTTTCTTTCCTAAAATGTTATCATTTACTGTCCCCATAGAAATTGCTTAACACATATGTTTTTGACATTGTTTTGATGTTCAGCACTGATGGAAAACGATTCTAAAAATTGATTTCCAACAATTTCTTTAATAAAGTTGTTAACATTGCTTTGAGATTTGTTAACCTTTTACAATGTTAAACGTTCATAGGGACAAGCCTTAAAAGATACTACTTGTATATGATAGTATATCAGATAATTTTCCGTTTGGAAGTGATGTTGTTTACTAGAATTAAATTTTAAAGGAAGGGATTCAGCTGGATTAATTATTTGGGGCTTTTTCCGACACATTTGGGTTGAGGAAATGAAAGCTAATAATTTATAAACTTTACCTAAATCAAAGTAGTTGTTCTTAATTTCCACTAGCCAGATACCAACACTGCGCAGATTTTCCCGTATTCGAGAAAAATATTATAAACCTCTTCCTAACCTCCAACTTTGGAAGGCGTTAACGAAAGGAAGAGGTTTCGGAAAAAAACTTTATAGCAAAAGTTTATGGTAATTTTCGATGTAGAGTCACTTCCTGAATTTTTTCTCACTTATTAGTCAACACCCTGTATATGTATAGTAGTATCAGTTTAGAATTGATTTTTAGAATTTATGTTTTTTTTTTAAATCGTAGTTCTTGCAACGAATATTACTCTAGAAAATAAAAATGCAATTTCGCAGAAGCACACACTTATACTATATTTTACAGAATATAATTACATATATACAAAATATAAACAAAACGAAAACTTAACAAAACAGAACAAACTTAACAATAACAATATAACAACATAACAATATCTGTTGTAATTGGTGCACTCAGCTCTATAATAGATAGATAAATATTATCAGAAGTTGATGGCGGAATATTCTATTAATTACTACGTATACGTTTGAGCATTGTACTTTGGTTCAAGTGTACAGTCCCCTGAAAGTTTCTTCAAACTTAACAATTAAAACAATGTTCCATGTCATGCAATAACAACAATAACAAATTCTCCTCGCGCGAATGGAACATTATTTTGAACAAGTATCATTCGACTAACAATAACAGCGTAAATTTCATGTCTTCGGGGGTACATAAAATAGAGGAAAGTTTTAATCTGCACTGAAAAGGCCTGATCTCCTCTGTTTTAAGTAGTTTTAATGCCCGAAAAGATAAAATTTGCATTTTAGTAATTCTAGCAGTAGCAAAAGCGCACACACAAATTATAAAACGAGAAACATAAGGCACACGGAAACCAATTCAAAATCTTACACTAAATTAAATTTAAAATTAAAATTACTTTGAGGAGTACCTCTAAGGCAATTTACACTCTGCACTAAGTACATGTTTGAGTGTTTTTACCCTTCACACCGGCGTCCTCATCCTGAAGCCTTTGTTAAATATAAAGTAATCATATTAAAAATAATATAGCTAAGACACTACAATTATAAGACAAACATACATAATTCTAAAAATATATAATTAAAAGACATATTCAAACCTAAAGTTAGATTGAGAATAAATTATTACTAAGCACTATTAGTAGTACTAAGAACACTAAGCTGTAATAAACTAGAACAAAATTAGAAAGGTGATACCTATGTGGAATTTGAATTAAAATATACCTGAATATATATGAAAATTAGGTTTTTTGTTTATGGTTTTTCCTAAATATTTGCCTTTCAATTATGATTCATTTTAATTACCAAAATAATTGTTTTTTACTGTGCTGTTAATGAGTCGCAGTGGTATTTAAAATATAACAGCGAATACCTATCACCATTATTTTCGAATGAGGTCGACATAACAAATATGAGTATTTTTATACAAAAGACACTCTTAACAACAAACAAATAGAGCGAGTAACTAGTTAAAAGTGCAAACTTAATGATTAAACAATAAAACTTATTCACGGTGCAAATACAAATAGCAAATAAAATTTTGTAAAGTTTTGGGAATACAAACAAAATTAAAAATAAAAATATAAAATGAAAGGGTATTCTGTTACAGTCGTGTACTGAATGGGTAAGAAAAAAGAATTATCTAAGAAAAACTTAACGTTTTTGTGAATTTTCGAATTTTAAAGACAAAAAAACAAACAAATTATATTTAGCTTTTAACCGCGAAAAAATAAAACAATTTTTTTAAACTGTCAAATAAAATAGTCGTTTGGTATAAACTATAAAGAGAAATAAAAAGGAATTTTTACATATCTGGTCTATTTTGTGGAAATAGGAAACAAAAAAGATTGTGATGTATAACCAGTGGCATGTTTTTTTTATTTATGAGAGAAACGAATTATTTGTTTAGTTCTTTGACATTTATTAACGTAATTTGATGTAGCAATAAAAAAAATTATTATCTTCAGTTTTCGTGTAGTACTAGAATTTTGGGAAGCAAAAGAAAATTTATTGGAATGTAACCTGGATTGTGCTTGAAAAAATGGGTTAGTATAACATTTACCAAAATTATATGAAAATATCTACGAAAAGTGTTAATTTTAGTAATAAATTATTTTAATTCTACTAATTTAGATAATGGGTGTAGATTTCTTGCTATAGTGATGTTTGTTAAATAATAAATCATATTAAAGTGGAGATAAATACAACAGGCGGTATTGAAATTAAGGAAAGTTTCCATCTAAGAATAAAAATGTCAAAATGAAATAACGAGGTAGATTAAATTTTCAAGTGAAAAGCGTAGTATTTCTGTAAGATATTGTAGGCATGCAGTCGGAATAAGGGATGCAAGAAATTGAATATCTGTGATAAACGTTTAATTTAATTTTTTTAATGTAAACGGGGGGTAAAGTCAGACGAAAATATTTAAAACTTGTTAGAAAAGGTATCAAATTTATGAATTAGAAATTTTTTAAATCAGCAGCAAATTTTAAAGGTCAATAACGAAAAGCTGTTTATACCACCAACTTCTTTTAAAAATAAATAATATACAAAGCAAAATAAAAATATTAAAAAAAAGTATGGAAAGTTCTGTTTTTGTATCTTATGATGTCACAATTTATTTTTTCCCATTTCTAAAGAAATTCCTTAGAACTTTTCTAAAGTTTGGCCGTTCATTGAATTAAAATTTTTATTATACCCCTATTCCTTTTATTATCCCGATGCATAAATAAAATAAGTCATGAATATATTTTTTGAAGATGTCAAGGAGATTTAGAAAACGATTTTAAAAATTTGAAACTACGTTCATTTCCAAAAAGGTCTAAAAACAGTAAAAACTACTAAAATAATGTTGCTATTTTTTGAAACAAAACTCTAATGAAAGTAAAATGTTTTTTAAAGGAAAATATATAATTTTGCTATTCGATTTGATGATAATTTATATTTAATTTCATTAACTATGCCACTGGGAGCTATCTTCAATAGAATTTATGTAATTTTTAAAATTTGTTCGTAAATGAAAACTTTCCGTTTTATATTAGCACTGAAGGTATTATAAAGAATTGTGTTCTAAAGAGATTAATTTTGATTATAAGCAGGACCAACATAAAACTTAACAACCGTCTTTTCATAACGGAAACTTAACAGAAACACCAACAATAATAGTTAATATGAACTTCGTGATATCAAAAACATAACAAAAACAACAAAACAGTAAGAAATGGAAACAACGGAAGATAAAAACGAAAACTTAATAGGAAATTGTAACTAAACAAAAACTTAATGAAACACTGAAACTTAAAAGCAACTTAACTGAATTTAACGGAATTAACGATAACTGTAACAATCAGAAAACAATAAACAACCAAAACTTTGGTTTGAGATAATCGGAGAAATAACGCAAACTTAAAACGCAAAACTTAATGTAGTTGGAAAAACGTAACATTAACAGACAACAATGGAAAACTTCAGTGTCCGGATTATGTGAAACAAACAACAATATTGGAAACAGAAACTTAACGTTAACGTTAACAACATTTTATAACAGTAACAGTAACTAGTTGGTTCTTACTTCCGTTATGACAGAGTAGATCTGGTTTAACCATAAACTTAACAGGTTGTCGTTGCTGGCGCTTCCTCATCCATCACGTCTTTTACTTGTCGTTTGCTGACAGATGGTGTTTTAATTTACTTGTGCCGTACGGTTTGCTCGTAGATAACGTAGGATATCCTAAAAATCTGTGGTGGAAATCCTTGAATTAGCGAATCTGTAAAGAAAAACTGTTTGATATAACAATACTACTAACATATTCAAACTTAAATAAATATAAGTTTGGTAATTCTACATCATTGTAATAGGCAATAAATTTGCCACATTTACAGAAATTATTAATTTAATTATGACTGAATTAATTTCGCTGTTTTATGTTACTGTAAAAGTGAAGGGTTGTCATAAAAGTTAATCTTATAGGTGATAAACTCACGATATTAAGCTTTAATTTCCAAGAGAAATATTTCTATGCATATTATATGACCAAGTCAAGTTTAATAATTTCAATAATTTTCATCATTAATCCGAGATGCTATAAATCACCTTCTTGATAGTTGGATGTATTTGCTTTTTAGTACCTAACCGACCGCAATTTAATTTCATATTTAAAATTATTAACAATAAGCTGTAAGGTGCAGCTTTGAATAATAAATTTTCTTGATTTTTGCTGATTTTCAGATTTAAATCCAAGCACTTTAAAATTTTTATAATCCGAAATAAATTCTTTCTACGTACCCATAAAAACAACTTTGTAAAATACTTCCTTGCGTTCTTATACTATGCAATGCTTTCAGAATACGTGCTGCATATCTCAGCGCAAATAAAACAAGACCAAAGTAATTCCCGACCTAAATTTTTGCACAACTAAATTTGAGGATTATCGCCGGGATTTGGCACCTTTTCAAGAAATTTTCTCCTGCGAATTCTAAGACACCGGACTTGCTGTAGTCCGGAAAGATAGTTTGCATGTTTGTAAGATCTACGTCAGCTTTGTGCCATCGAAAGGACTGAAAGCCGGCTTTGTAATTTACACGGACACCCTGCCATGTAGATAAAAGGATGTTCTTGAAGGAAACTGTTACAGTTGTTTTATTTCTCTCCGGAGCGCTTTTTTGTGGGGGGATTAAAACATTAACGAAAATCTAATTTATATTGGAATTAAATTTAAATTGTTTTGGGAAATCGAAAATTCTCATTTTCTTTTGTTATTTATGTTCCTTTGGGTTTTATCACGTGGTGTATACTTTCGTTTTACCGTGTTTGCGGAAAGATTGTGCACCGCTTCATAACAACGGGAAATAAAATTTATAAACTTGCTGACGCACCATGGAATTTCAATATTGGAACGTAATTTTAAAGGAATTCTTCCGATTTTCTGACAAAAATTTTCCAATCTTATAAAATAAATATATTTACAAATTAAAAAAATCTTACCAAATTGTCACAAGATATAGTTGCAGAATATTCAGTTTTACAAGATGTGTGTTATTTTTCTTCTATCAGCGCCAGCGTTGAAGTAAATAAAACAAACAAAAACTTAACAACAGTAGCCGGAGTCACCCGGAGGGCGCTCCGGATTCAACAACGATCAACTGCAACAAGTTATTTCAGAATGGTTTTTCGAAAAACCGCGAACCGTATATATAGTTATGGGACCCCTCCATCTGTGTATTGAATTCTGCTTTCTCCCACCATCTTCAAATCTGTTCCAAAGACGACCCGTTTACATTATAATGGAACAAAGCGACCCCACGTTCTGTACTTTCCCTTTTAAATCCCTTCGCTTGTCCCTTTTTAAATTTACATACATTGTGGACAGGTTGGCATATCGAGTTTGTGGCCTGTACGCGCCATTTCTTTATAAATAGACAGAGGTACTTCTTCTGATTTTGGATTTTTTGTTTAAATAGTACTTAAAAAGCCCTGAGAATATTTTTGGTTTTTTGTAATGCCAATTTGACATTAGTATTTGATTATTTTCATTTGATGATGTGGTTGCTTTTCCTATCTTTGATTTAATTATTATTTTTCAGATATTTTTCCCTTTATTTTTAATTTGGCAAATATTTTTTTTTCTTTATGTACCGTTTAAAAATACGGTTATTTTCTAAAATTTCTGAGTAGTGATAAATAAATATAAATAATGTAATATTGTATTCCTTAACCTACATCTTAAATGAAACAATTAGGAACAACATTGTGGCTTCCGGATTAGAATCGTGCATCGGTATAGGAACTGCCTGACATTCATGTTTAAGACGTTCTAGGTGAAAGCTATCTGAAAGCTAGAAATCGTGTTTCAGAATTTACTGTAACAATAGCCCTGAAGATGTTCTATGAAACATTGGATGAAACGTCCATTCTACCGCTGTCGCGGTCCCAAAACTACATTTTATTAAGAACGGTAGCGTATCCAGCTTATAACAAAGAAATAATTGCTTTAGTGCCGGAAAGGTGATCACAAAATGATTAATTCGTTAGTTCGAAATTGTCACCATTATAGATTCCTGTCAATAATATTTTCTTTTTAGCTATAAGAAGAATAAGTCAGTTTCGTTTAGTATTTACGCTGATCTGTAAATTTGAATTTGGCACATTTGATTTTTTTAGGTAAAAAATTTAAACGTGTTAATTCAACTTTTTTTTACCCGCAAAAAGAATTTCTCAATTACTTTTTAATACGTTTTGTTGAAATCTGAACTCTCTTATCGGATTTATTATTAAAAGGGTTTGTCCTGAAAACTTTATCCATTAGTGGCAATGATTGCTAACTATTAATCACTTTAAAGTTTCACTGAAATTTTCACTTGCAGACAAACAGAAAGAATTAAATCAATCATCTTAACGAAACTTTAATCTACTCTTAATGGTTTTAACGTTACATTTCAATGATTTGTTTGGAAAAATTAAATCTGCAACTGTTCTCATAGAAAATGCTGAGAATACCCGCATTTATCGGAGACATTTATATTTCTCGTGGGAGAACTAGCAAAATAAATCGTAACAAAAGTGATTTAACTGTAGAAATGTAATTGATTTTAAATCCTGCACCAGCATACTATTATTATTGATGACGCGTGTCCAGCATAACATTCTTGATTGTTATTTCGTTTGTTAACGCATTGAATTTGAATTGTAGTATTAATAGGGGTATTTTGAATAATATGTAAGCTATCTACATTCTGAAAAAAAATAAATTATAATATGTATGTATTCAGTATTAATATGGATTGGTTTTAGAATCATTTGGTTATAAGTTATAAGTTATAACATAACCTACTCCAAATGCTTTTTAGTACAAATACTTCATATTTGCATATTATTATGCAAATATCAAATCTTCCTAGTTTAGAAAATAAATTCTCACACTTAAATTGCAGAGGGTCTGCTCCCTAAAGCAACCACCTGAACTACAGCCATCCCCTCGCGCTCGCTTTCCCACGATCCACACAACATGCAATAATACCTTTGCGTACACCGTTCCTAAATTGCATAGCGTTGCATGCCCAGTGATTTTCTCACACCTTTGTTAGGAATCCGAATCTGGAACCTTTGGGGTTATTCTTGCAACCCGATGCAAGTGTGAATTTTATTGTAACTGAGAAAATATTAACGGTATTGGTAGAAGGATGAAGCAATATTTTGTTTCATTTTTTAATTTCTTTGGAACTTATAAATCGATGAAAGGATGCACCTAAATTTATCTAAACTTTTTCCACTAAGTTTTAACAGAAGAATCGCGTCGTGATCTTCTTTCCTATACGATTTTAACACGAATTTAATTTAGTCTAAAATTATAACCGTTTAACTAAATCTAGCGTTAAATTGTTAGACTTAAATTGCTCTATTGACATTCTCAAGCGTCACTTTGTTGAAATCCATGATTATATAAATAATAAATATTAAATAAAATATCGATTTCAACGGGAAATAATAAGATTTATTCGCTTTATACGTATTTCGGCATCATTGTGCCATTGTCAAAAGCTATTATAAAATAATGTAATTATAAGTAAAATAATTCTAGAAATTTAGTTTGTGCCTACAAAAATAATCTGCTGTGTGCGCAAAAATTATACATAATTACATGGTTAGGTGTAGGTACTCCGACTCTTCTTACATAATTTTATTTCAAGTAACGTTCCATATACGAATGTAAATTATCCCTTATTGCCTAGCAATTTCTAAAAGGCAAAAGAGCAAATTCTTTATTCAACTGCTCATTCTGAGCATAATTTCAAATTAATATTTTCAGCTTTCAGGATCAGTTCCTAAGCTTGAAGATGACATTTCACTTTTTACATGCAATGAATAACAAAATATGTAATGTAGTCATGTAAATCCGAACAAAAAAAATTCTGTCCTTTATTTGTCATTTTGCCATTTTCCACGGACTCAACAATTCTTTATCGTAGAACATTACTCAAAGAATACTATATTGGGATAATTTGGAACATTGGTTGAATTTCCTTCATTTCTGAAATATTGCAAGTTCTACGCAATAATTTTCTTAATATTATACCTATATTATTTTTAGAATTTTAAGATATTCAAATTAATATAATTTATTATATCTAAAGCAAACACTTATCAAACAAACTTGTCTGAGATAATACATAATATAAATCTTTGTTATGATGTTTCAATATTTTAGATACCGTTATAGGTACATTTAACTGGAATAACTTTTGTGTATCTTCGCAGACAATTCGGTTGGGCTCTCATCCCCATCTCAAAATGGGGCTTACACGGGGTTTGTTCTTGTTCTTACACAACGTTCTTACAGTTAAAGGAACTTGCGTAGATATAATATATTCGCATGGGATTTACTCAACGCAAATTTACCTGAGGAACTGGTTTGATCAGTTGTGTTCCCTCGGGATAAATCTGTTTTCTGCATTTGTCATACTCGCGCGTGTATGCTTGTAAACCTAAATTATGCAATAATCGCCCTTAGCAAATTTCTAGTCCATTAAGATGATGATGAGAATCATCGGTAATTTGTGCACGCTGCATGGTGATTCACATTACCATGTTGAAATTGTTCAATTGCAAAGACAAGAGAAATGGTCGGTGTCGTCCAGTTTGGAATGTCTCTGGTCTAAATAATTTTAATTGGATTTAGTTAGTAGTATTTACTAGTACTGAACCGTTACTTTATACTATAAAAGAGCTTTCTGAGAAAATAATTATAATTTACGTTTTATAGAACGAAGTTTTTACAGATTTTTCAATAATAGTTTTCTTTTAAATTTTCTAGAAATATTATAATGTGAAATCTTTCTCCAACATTGTTATTTTAAGAAAAACAAAAAAAAAAGCAATTTGTAGGTTGAGAAAAGGTAATCAATATTTTGTAGGCAATCTTACCAAAATTGTCCTTTTAAATTAGGAAAGGTCAAGAAGAAGACATTCTTTTGTTTTCCGTCTATACGTTATCCTCAACGTCTTCTTTCAACCTCTCCCAACGTAGACAGCAGGAGGTTCTGCGATATTTATTTAGCAACCCATTTCCATAACACAAAACATGAATATAAACCAGGATAAATGTTAGAGACAACAATGGCAGAGAAAACAGCATGATTGTAAGTTCATTATGAACGCTTCTCATGATCCAGTTCAAATATGACGCAGTATTTTATCATTCGCAAGCTGAAAACCGGCAGAGCTAAGGAACCGTATATCAAGGACAGGGGAACTACGAAGAATTAGTTCTTTTCAGAATCCGAACATGCAGCTGCTTGGCATCTAAAGAGGGCCCCTTGCTATCAAAGACGAATAGCACGGACCCTTCCTTTTCGTATTCTTCTGATTAACCTTCTTTTGATCTTTGCACAGCTGTCGCGTCTTGACACGTGCGTAAGATACGTTATTAGGTAAAATATTAGAAACGACGTGAAATTGTGATATATTGCGGTCATCCCCTTTATTGCTCGACCTTATTTTTTCAGTTAATACCGAACGTGATGAAGATAAGTTCATACAAAAGTTTTCAGAATTTTCTTCCCATCACGCTAAGAGAAAAGTTAAATTATTTGCTTAATTTTTTTTTTATACTACTAAACTAACCACTATATGTTTTTACTTTTATTAGGGTAGTCCAGTGACCAGTAGGGTATCTGGGTATGTTTTTAATGTTCACAATGTCCCCCGCCACGTAATACTTAATTAACGACATGTTAGTTTGGTTGCCTAAGCATTGGACTATTGCGAATAAATGTAGACGCCACCGTCGTGGTTTACTTAAAGGCGCGGATAAATAATATTTGTCGAAGTTTTCGCTCAAATAACAACAGTTGCATGATCTGAAATTAATTCAGCAATTTCACAACGTATCTCTTACTCTAATAATAATTTCTGTAGCTAAATAATTAGGGAAGGAATTATACAGAAAAATTTTTTTCATTCAAATTTATATGATAGATGAACAAGAAAAAGGTGAACCGCCATTCGTACCGCCGCCGCCTGGCTTATCTACAAAAAAAAGTACTACAAAGTTTATACCTTCAATAGGTTAGGTTGCTTACAAAATTTCGATTTTTTGTGTCTCAAACTGTTTTTAAAATGTAATTGTTTTCCGTTTTTAACTCCATTTTCAAAGACGTGTAGCTTCCTTATGCTGCGGTTTAGGACAAATGTTTTATAGACATTTTCGACTTACAGTGAAGTCCATTTATTGTGTAATATGGCTCAAGTTAAATGGACCGCCCACTTTATCATTGGCATATAGGCAACCCATTATACACTACTAGCACTCTTGCCCCTGCTTACTGATTTTGATTATTGTTTGTCAAATTACACAGTGTTTGTTTAGTTTTTAATAAAAGCAAGAATTAAAACGAATGGTTTATTGGAAACATGATCTATACAGACGAAAAAAAAATGTGTGTACTATATCACTCCGGATTATCGAATTATCAATAGGTAATGTTAGGGATAATTTTAGTGTAAAATCTAATCTTGTTCTTTATCAAAAACTAAAAAAAGCACACTTTCTGTAATATTCAATATTAAAAAATATTGTTATAGCTTCCTTTTAAATTGATTTAGGATATTTGGACCATTAAACAGAACATTATTATTTGGTTAAACATTCGTAAATGACAAAAAATATTACGATTTAGATGTTTATTACCTTCGCTGTTATTGTTTTCTATATGGTACAACATCAACAGTAGTTTTATTTTGAAATTTTCATACAATATTTACCAACCAGTACATGAAGAGTAGTATATTATGGAAATTTTGGTTATAATCTTTGCAATATGCTTTTTTTTCGTAAGTATTTTAACTGATTTTATATGAAATTATTGTAATGTTATTTGTATACCAAGGCCGCGAAATGTGTCTTTATCGTAACGAGAGAAAATTGTCGTTACCTTCAACGGCCGCGCAATTGGATTTCACGGCCTGTATAGCAGACGCGAAACGTCCACTTCGCGTACGGTTGCACAAAAAAATGGTTATACACAAAACGATTTATCGATCGGTTTGAACAATTTATCCTTAGATAATACAAAATTGCACTGATAAGACTGCTACTAATTTTGTAAAGAATTTAAATAACACATTTTACAAGATTGTATTGACAACTCTTTTTAGAAAGCAGCTGTAGGATATTCAAGAACAAATTTTGAAGTGAAACAATTCAGTATTTGCAACAATACTCAAGGATTAATAAAGATGTATGGAAATATAACCAAGGAACATGGTAACCATTATCTTACACTGGAAATTATAACACCGGTTGAATGGGGTGCTAATCTAGGGGTGGGTTTCGAATTATAATATATAAGAGAAACACTAAAACATACGTTGCAGAAAATAACTTTACTAGAATCGCTAGTTACTGAAAAAATCTCGGTGGAATTATTTACCATCAAAGAAAAGAATTTTTGTACCTCTGCAAGGAGCTACATGGGAGAATTTTGGTATGACATGATTAGAGCTACAGGTCAAGTCAATATTAAATCTTGTCCACGACCAGCGGTAAAACTGTTTTCCTAAGAATTGTATTGCATAAAGTAATAATTCTGCCATTTTTAGGGACGATACCATATACAGCATTTATTATTGGATTTTAATAAAATTTCTTTGCAAACTTTTCCATTTGGAACAATCAGAATTACCATGAGAGCAATTGACAACCGAAATCCACAGATTAGCATGTTTTGTTTGATAATAGTAGTGGAAAACATTATTAATTAGCAACAGGAAATAGTTATTTTTATATTAAGTGCGCAAAGCAAAGGTTTTTTAAGCTTGAGAATGTTAGGTTTTTTGTCGAGACCGTTAGGTCGAGACAAAAAATACATTCGAAAGCTCAAAAAATCGGCTTTGCGTACGTAATATAAACAACTTTTTTTCTAAAATTGTACAGCTTTACCTAAACAGCAAGTTTATTATTAAAATATTGAATTCATAAAAAAACGGCAGCATTATTTTTTAAAGTTACCGTTGCACGGGTTTCCGTAGTTACTAATGTAAATAAAAACGCAAAAACAATTCTGTCGTTTGAATAAGTGTCGCTTTCCAAGTGTTTTCTATAAATTCTCTGAAAATGGACGCTGATTCTGAATAAGTAGTTGACTTGTAATTGCCCGTTAGAATTGTTTCAATAAAATTTTCTTCTTAGTTTATTCTGAATTTTAGAAATGTCAGAAATTTTTTTTTTACCGTTAAAAAAAATTTTTTTTTCACCGTTAAAAAAAATTTTTTTTTCACCGTTAAAAAAACGCGTGCTTTGCGCACTGAAATTAATGCGTAAACAACCATTTTTTGAGCAATTGTAGAAAAATACAATTTTCTTTCCAAATTTTGCTTTTATTAATTATTATTATTATTGTTCTACTACTTTATTCTATGATTTTATAGAAATTGTATTATATACTTGCTTAAATTGTTTTAAAAACTTTGTGTTTTAAGAGAAACTCTGCATGCTCATACTTACTATTCTATACCAGCTTTACTTTCCCGGACCGTACTTTAATTAATATCTCCAAGGATAGTTACATATGATCGATCTTCAGTAAATATGTTAAATATTTGTGGAATACACAATCAGAATACATTTAATCGTACTGTAATTTTTTTGATATAATTAGATTTTAGATATTCAAAAATTAAAAGAAGTAAACAATATGTTGACGTAACCTTTTATTGCAAACATCCCTGTGAATAATAACTTGAGGGTAAATTTTAACTTGCTAAATTTATGCACGGTAGTATATACCTTGCATTTGCATTAATATGTAAATTTCTAATCTATGTGCTTCTATTTTCCAATAATTATGGTTCTCCTAGACTAATACCTCAGTTTATATTATATCTGACGAGAAATACGGTTATATATTTCCTAAAATTCAAGGAGAACATTCCTTAAATAGAAAGTAATGTTCTATTAATATATTTTGCAATGCATCTAATGATTGCATTTATAAACTGTGATATAGAAATCTATTATAGTAGTAATTGAAGGATAGCAAAATGGAGGTCTAGTTTTGTTGGTATGATCTTCTTCACGAAGAGCTACTATGAGACAACGTGCAGGGTAAATCCATAAATAATGCAAGCAATATCTTTGCAAGAGAATCATGAACTCTTTGACAAAATAGAAAAAATAGTGTATAAAACTCACATTCAATGCGGGTATTATTAAATGGTCATTACATTTTCATAATACACCACTATTGTTGGCTTGGATTAATATTATTAAACGCCTGTTTAAATTATAAGAAAATTGAAGAACGCAAAAAATATGCAAATAATGCATCGACAAGAAAAACGTATGATTTTATTTATTCAATTTAAAACGGCAGAAAATAAAAATATTAATGGATTAAGACTCATCGCAACAACCATCTTGCTATTATGCAAGTCCAACCTATTTCTTATCACATCTACCAGGTAATTTTTAACATAATATGGTTTTTATGAGCGATGATAATTCTCCTGTTATGAATAGAAAAGGGGGGGGGGGTTCTTGTTATATTCACAATATTGGAATTAGAATGTTTCACCTGTCTCAACTAGTCTTAATCGTGGGTTCGAAATGAAGTGTAATTTTCGCGAAGACATTTAATTTAAAAGCCAATAATCTATTTTAATTAAATATGAGTGGTTAGATTAGTGTTAGTTACAGTTTTATTAAAGTTCTAAACAACTTTGAGTTTGTTATTATAATATCATGTGTTGAAAATATCTGTGTAATTAAAATGATTGTTTTGGAGTTCAACCACAAAGTGAAGAAGCTAGCAGGCTGCAATTAAGGTAAATAACTAATTTTTTAGACGTTTTAGTGTACTGCAAAATTACCTTCTGAGGTTTATATCTCATAATAATTATATAGGTAGTACTCGGGTAGTACGGGTAGTACTGTATTTTCTTGAAGTGTTCTTCGTTATCATGCGTAATACCAACATTTACAATAGTATCTAGTTTTGATTTTTTTACAATATTGCATTAATTGGTACATACTATTTCAGAAGGGTTTTGTATTTATGTTATTTCACTCTCCAATTAAAAATAACAAATGGCTACGGATCAACCTTGTTGTTATACTGAAACGACATTACGCGTCTCGTCTTTCCGTACCGGAAACATTTCCGCTGTCGAGTTACATTACGTGTAATTGCTCTTTATTTATTTAATTTTTCCTTTTGAGTAAATGTATTACTCTCCCTTGTCAAAACTTGTTGGGATTTTAAAAGATTGAAATGTAATTAGCTTGACTATTATTACGACTCCGATTTTCCATCGACATTAATACCCAGGGTCGTGTTGAAAACGTACTTTTTTTGCAATGGCAAATACGCACTTGCGCTTTCAAAAATTGCTTTTTGGGTTGCTGCAGATGTAGACTAATAAATAGTTTTATATACCGCCCTATGCTGCAGATAACTAAAGTACACCACTATATTTACCTTGAGCATTGCTTTGAGGTTTCTATTGATAGTATCTAGCATTTTCTCTTTTATTTCCGAGAAATTATAAATCTGGAAAGAGAAATGTAGTTTTCCTTTAAATAAAGGGACTAACGGTTTTTTCTCTTTTTTGAAACTAAGCAACGTTAAATTAATAGAAGAAAAGAATATCACAAATACCGATAAATATACAGGGTTTTTTACGAACAAATTTTTCAAAGGGGTTGATGATAGACGTCCGGATTTTACATAAAAAGATGTCCCCCTTGTTGTCTATTTTTGACATGCCCTGGCGATTTTTAAGCAAACAGCCGTTTTGGAAGATACTGAGGGTGGCTACTTTTCGTTGAAAACCGCTGTATGTTCGATTAGGACAAGCTTGTTTGTAAATAAAGAAAACGTCATCAACAGTAATAGTTTTTGTTTGGTTTTCCAAAATTTTTATAAGAAACATTTGTAACAAAATGTAACTTTTAACAAAATTTTAAATCGGTCAAAGCTGTACTACGGGGGCGTCAACCATTGCGGCCACACTTGCCTTAATCTCGGACGAAAGACAAACCCATGGACATATATACCGCTGCACAAAACACCTTCATTTTTTGAATACCGTAGGTATATTAAAAAATTTTACCGTATGAAATAAAAATATCAGGAACTTTCATTAATATTTTGTATCCGCCTTTAAAAACATTATGCGGTAAGTAGGTACAACGGAAATACAACTTGTTTGCATATGGAAATGACTCTAAAAATTATGTATGGTATCTAACTTTATGAGTTTGTGACTATTTAGCAGTATTAGTTTCAAGTACAATGGGTAGAATTTTGAATGTCATGAGAAGGACGCTGATGCTGTGTTCATTAAACAAACAATCGTAGCAACAGTAGCAATAAAATGTATGTTGGCCATTGTTTCATACTTCGTGTACTTATTTTTTCTAAACTTTTGGTAAGTAACTTTTCAAACTACAAGAATATCTAAAATATATTAGATAAGCTGCTATTTTAAACTGAAAAAGCTAAAAATTCATGAAATCAATATCATTCTTGTGCTTTGTTTTTGTTCAGTAATCATTCTTATCTTTTGAGTTCACGTATTATTCTGAAGTAGTTTCCTTCTTTGTACTATCCAAAATCCAATCTTTCTTAGGGCCAATTTTATTATATTAGTGACACTGAGCAATTTTTATATGTAAAAGGCATTGTACTTTTCAGGGTTATGCAAAAAACACGTTATACGTTAAAAGATTTCAAAACTGCAATCCGTCAGTGAATTATGATGGCCATTTCAACTTTACATTCAAAACCGTTGATAAAGCACAATACCTTGATGGAACATTAACATTAAAAGTCCCTCTGAGTAATGCCATGGAAGTAGGTATATAGGTACATACACTAAAACCTGCACTTTATCGATAATGTCATCATTTATACAACTCGGGGATTAGTTCCTGATTATTTACCAATCACTATTATTATTATTATTACTATACAACTATTAGTCCACCATCTGCATCTTTGTCCCAAGTCCTAAGCGTGCAAAATCCCTCTTCTGATGTAATCTATCCAAGTACATTGTTATCACACATTTCTGATTTTATTTAAATTTAAAGTTCATTATATATTTCAGTCCAACGTTTCATTTGATATTTTAACTGGCAAAACCTATCGTCATGCATTCTCTATACATGAAAAGAAATCTTGTGACGCCATTCATAAATTTTATGGTGAATTTATTTATGACCTAGAAAGAACTGCTCAAAAAATACCAGGAATATGTCCCATGCCAAAGGTATCAATTCTAGTGCAATTTAGTATCAATTAATTACATCTAATTTTTTTATCTAATGTTTCTGTTAGGGATTCTATCAGTGGCATAACTACAAACTGGAATATGAAAAAATTACCACTCTTGCCAATTTTCCATTCGGAAAAATACGTATTACAAGTACTACAACCAACAGAAATGCTATTTACATTTGTACCATAGCGGAGGTTGAGCATTAATTATTAGAACATGACTATTGGGATAAAGATTTTAATTACGTGCGCAATAATATATCGCAAGAAATTATTTTTTTAACCTAATGTTTATAAAAAGGATTAATTTTACTATCTAAAATTCTAAATAATTGTATGCTAGAATTAACAAAACAAAATTTGTAATTCAAATGAGCTTTTACCTCAAAAACATAATTTTCTGAAAAGCTGAAAAGTTTAGCTGCTCCAAAATCTATTATTTCAAATACCAGGAGTAAAGTAGAAGTAAACAATAATTAAAACAATGAATATAATATTATGGTGAACTGTGTGTACGTGTCAGTGTGAAAAAAAGGGTTACATTCACAAGAAATCCGTAAAAGTAAATAAACTATATGTCTATAATAATATGTAATCTGATGTTCTGATGAATATTTTTGTTATTTTACTGTTTACTGTTGTTTTAATTTTTTATTTATCTATTCATGTTATGTTATTGTACATCACTCAAGTCACAGTTTGCGGCATGTTTGTTAATAACGGAAGGTAGTGTAGTAACAGACATAGTAATTCTAAAAAATCTAAGTAGGTACTAAATGATACCAGGAGGTCGCCTGAAAATTTTATGGAACACGTAATTGGGAAGATCTCCATTTTCAAGTATTTTGGTTTCCCAAAACCACAGTCTCCTAGGATTTTATATTCTTTAAAAAAGGATTCAATTCAATAGCGGTAATTTCTGAAAACATTTGAATTCCTGATTTAGATGCTCAAATATATTTTCTATGTAGACCGGATTTTGAATATTACAACTCAAAAATTTTTTAACATATTATCTAAATCCAGAATTTAATATAAAATATAAAAAGGATAGAAAGTTCTATATTAACGTTTACTTTTATTACAAATATATCAAAATTCTACATCCAAAATGATATTACATATATTTTAAAAATGTAGCTTAACTCATCGTTAAACTACGGAAACTTCAAATAAATAGAATATCGACATCTGTTCTATTCGTGTTTCACATTTCTTAAATGACATCACTCCTCAAAGTTTGTGACACTTTTTTTTAGCACCCTGTATACATTATGCATATAATGTGTCTGCAACTTCTGCTAGTTAGCGCTTTGTTTGACACCGCTTGGCGCTTTTACAAATTGGAAATCATGTTTGATGTTTTTTAATTATTTACTATCCTGTGCTTTCATTTTACCCTTCGTTTTTCTCTGCCGAGTTTTTGTTAAGGTCTAATGCACTCCGGTGAAAACAATCACGTTGAATCTAGACAAAAAATGCAAAACTGCATGATATGGTTGTTGGAATATTTTGTTTCGGGAAGAGATAATCGCAAAGCAGGAAGCGGATATTATACGAGTACTATGATCTATCGATACTGCTGCAGTGTAAAACGACCTAAAATTCTCACGAAAGAACATTGATAAGAAGGTAGGAAACAAAGAACCTTTACGGTAGACATTCCACGATAACGTTGGGCAGCTCAATTAGCTTTCCTCTACGAACATGCAAATGAGAATGAAGGTTTGGCAGAATGTTTTTAAACTGATGAATTGTCACTCAGTCACGTAGGATATTTTGAGACAACTAGGTAAACGCTAAAATGACTTTGTGATTGTTCAAAGAAACCCATTTTAGAGGTTTATTTGTAAAAATGTTTGGTTTACGGAGGGATATCGTCAGAAGCGTGCTGTACAGGATGATTCACATACTCGAAGACAAACCCTTGCAAGAGTGGCAAAATCGTTGATAGTAGATATAATATAAGTGGCAAATTCTTTGAATTAAGGTTAATCAATTAAAGCACACCCAACAATCAATTTATAGCCTGAAAAAATATACAGTGTGTCCGCGTAAGTTGGCTACATATGGAAAACTTTGTTATTATTGATGTTATGAAAAAAAGTTATTCTTCATAAAAAGTTCTGCATGTTCTAAAACCCAAAATTCAACCATCAGATATTAAATTATATCAGTCGTATCATAATAAAAATAATTATATCATTTTTGTTCAAGAGTAAAGTACCTTCATTTTTGACCATATCGAAAAAATTTTATAAGAAAAGATGTTATGGATTAAAAATAATTTTTAAATATTCAATATTGTTTATTTACAATTAAAAAATATTATTTTTACATTTTCTCTGCGATAACATTGAAAGTTTAAGTTTGAAGATTAATACATTACATTTAATAATTAATTAATTAATTAATAATATTTTTTAATTATAAATAAACAATATTGAATATTTAAAAATTATTTTTAATCCATAACTTCTTTTCTTATAAAATTTTTTCGATATGGTCAAAAATGAAGGTACTTTACTCTTGAACAAAAATGATATAATTATTTTTATTATGATACGACTGATATAATTTAATGTCTGATGGTTGAATTTTGGGTTTTAGAACATGCAGAACTTTTTATGAAGAATAACTTTTTTTCATAAAATCAATAATAACAAAGTTTTCCATATATATAGCGCCAACTTACGCGGACACACTGTATATACATACGTCTAGGTTTTAATAGAAGTCCAATAAGTTATCTCAATTGACTTTAATTTAAATTGAAATCGATATGGAACGTACGGAAATTCATTTTGATAATAATTTTAAAAGTTAGAAAGCCACTTAAAATCTGGCGGTGTTATTTTATGGAATTTTCTCAGATAACAGACTTAAATACTTAAAGTTAATATTTTACGTCGCTAATATATTGGCAAATTTTAAGCAACGCATCCAAGATAACGTAGCGTATGTTTTAAAAAATGGCTTTTCATAAACCCACTCACTATTACGTTTTCTGATATTTGCAGCTTCCGTAACTTTTTTTTGTAAGTACTGTCCAATCTGTATTGTCCACAAATGTTGTGTGAAACCGTAAATCAAAGTAAAGAGAAGATACTATACAGGATGTTTCCTAAGTAGGTATAGAAAATGCAGGAGATGAATCCTGGGAGAAAATTAAGGCTGCTTTTTCGTATAAAGTTGTGTCTTAATATGCTTCCTTGAAAAGTTAGAGGCCTCTTCAAATATATAGTAGTTAGTTTTTCTCAAATTTGGACAAACAATAGAAAAATACAAATGTCGTAATTAAAAGACATTTTAACGAGGTACATGAACAAAAATAAAAAATTGAATAAAATTGAAGTGCTAATTCTAGCAGGTTCTTTAATTTTTTATTCATTATTTCTTCAAGAATTCTTTCAATTTTTATTTTAGTTCATGTATACCTCGTTAAAATATCTCTTAATCTTTCTTAACGTCTCTATGTCCAAATTTGAGAAAAACCAAATTTTCACTCCATTTTTGAAGAGGCGTACCCAACTCTTCAGGGAAGCATATTAGGACACAAGTTTATACGAACAATTGGTCTTAATTTTCGATTACTTAGGAAACACCCTGTATGTTATAAAAACCTTGAATTTGAGAGAAGTAATTTACTGATCGAAATGAATCGAGCAGAAACGAACACAAAAAACTTGATATTATTCGGAACCTAATTAAAAAAATTCAACGAAATAATATTAAGTTACGGAATCATTTTTCAGGGTTTTCTTTGCTTAAAGAAGAAATAAAAATCCAAAATATATTTGTTTATTATTGAGAACCAGATACGTTCAGTTGGAAACCAATTAATTTTCTTGAATTTCGCTTGTCTAACCCGCCCTACATTCAGTTTCTCTTATTCTCACGGAAATTAAAAATTGGTGTAGATTTAACTGCGCGATAGGTTTAAATTAGATTTTGATTAAATACTAGGAACACAAACCCGTACCACCAAAATATTTAAGTAAATTCTAAATACCAAAAATAGATGGTTGCAGAGATAGGAAAAAGGAAAACCATTACCATTTGAGTAGTTGAATAACACCCTCTGAAAATTTTCTTCGCATTTGAAAATTTATAAAGTTCAATACGTAGACTAGTTTAAAAAGAATCAGCTAGGTATTCAGTATTCAGCTTGGAAATAACGTCTGGTATATTAAAAAGCGACGGGGACAAGGGGTCCCCTCCTTGTACTTCACATCGCAGTTTATTATGTAAGTTTTCTGTTGCCTTTTTTCGCTTCTTGTGTCGATAGTTTGATAATAATTTTCTTTTCTTTATAGAAGTGTTTTGAAAGACTTTTAAAAAATGTTCACGATGTTTCCAAAGATAGTTTCAATTCACGTTAGCCAAAACGTGATATAGAAGAGCGATTGAAATGTTTTTCTTCTTAAATATTATTTATTAATGAATCAATCACTGGTAGTTTGTATTATAGGTATATGAAAAAAAAGTTTTTAAATATCATTTAGGTTATAAAAAAAATTTCGTATCTGATTATATGAATTAAATTGTGCAATCAATTGAGAAATGGAACTTAAAAAGGAATCATTTTCCGATAGAATTTCATTGTTAAACAAGAATACGCCAAATTTTTAATATTATCTTGTGAAAATAAATTGTGAAGAAATAATAAAAGTCCATTTGCGTGTGAGCGAGTTCCTTTTGTTTGTTGAGGCCTTGGCACAAAACGGTGTCGCAAGACAGAGGGTGGGTGCGAGCAGTCCAGAGTCACCGAGTTCCAACTCCAGGCGCCTAGGACGTGGCGAGGACCCCATACTGATGCGAAGTTGCACGCTGCTATCACATCCATCACGGACGTTTCTTACAGAATCAGAACTTCGGCAAAACCAAGGATTACAAGATAACAGATAAAAAAAATGTTTTTTCGATGGTTCTCGCGTCGGCAAATAATTGTAGAAGAACTTAAGTTCGGGTCACTTCTGACAGTTGTCATGTCTGGTTATTGGGTAAACACGGGGGAAATTGAAATCTGGAAAATGTTTATACAAATATAACGATGTTTGATATTGTGGCAATTAAGTAAATAAAAGTCGGGGTCTTTGTACCATGTGTTCAAAAAATAATTACATAAGGGTTGTCCATGGAAAATAAAATTACTATCTTTTAATACTTAAAGTATCAGTTAGCTTATAATTTTTAGATTAGGTTGATGACAGTTAACTTTACAATTAATGAACTGTAAAACTTATTTTTGACATTACAACCCTTATGTAATTACTTTTATGGTACACTAAACACACTTGGGTTTCTTTGAAGGCAACATTTTCCGTGTTCGTCTTTTATCATTTGCTCTTTGAACATGCCGTACCCAGATTCAATTTATGGCCAGTTTATCAATCCCTAGTTAGTTCCTTGTAAAGCTAACTAACGGTTAAGTGTCATGGATACGATTCTTGTAACAATTCGTATTCACGACAATTTGACCCTTGGTTAACTTACCAGAGAGTTAACTCTTTGTTAAGCTAACCAACGGTGGACTGCCATGCATACGTTTTTTGTAACAATTCTTATCAATGACAATTGACCTTTGGTTAACTTAACAAGGAGTTAACTACGGATTGATAAACCAGGCATTAATTTATTAATCATGCATTTCATTCTGTGAACCCTCTAAAACAAACCAGGAGACCCTTAATTTTGTTCGCTGTTTCATCCGTCTCGGTGCTGGACTTTCAAGGGATATTGGATTGAAATTTGGATCTCCTTACAACATGTCTCTCAATCTGATTTTTTGAAACTTTTCTCTCTCTGAACGATATTATTTAAATAAATAACGCGCACAGTTCGTGCATACTTGCGTCCTGCACAATAAAAAAAATTAACAAGTATAAAATAATCTCAGAAATTATAGAAACGTTTACAAAGTAATTTTAATTGGAGTTTCTTAACAATCTGTATAACTAACTTTAAAATGTAATTACTTGAAAAGTAAATAACCACAGAAATTATATAAGAAGTAAGAAATACTACACAAACATTCTGCCATCTCTTGAATTAACAAGTTGTGACTACATTGTTAAAGTTTCTCCATTTGCTGATTCACTTATAAATCCTTTCAATGAGTTCCAGTTCCAAAATACCAAAATTAACTTTAGTATTTAGTTATGTACAAATTTAACAGTAACTAACTAAAGAAATTTGATTCGATGCTGCTTGTTATAAATAAGATAACCTTAACGAAAATAACTGTCTTTTTAGCTATTATCCCAGAGTTGGTTGTTCAGAAGCCTTTGTTAATCAGTCTTTCAGGCATTCTTGTTAACTGGGGGGTGGTACTGCCTCAATAAACCGATTATCACCGCCCCACTTATCGAGCCAACTTCGGCTTTTCCGATAAATCTCGTTGAATTTGGTTTCGCCAGCAGATTTAGTGTCTCTCCGCGGAATAGGAAATGAATAAAGCTACCAGTGTTCTTACATTCTCTGCACCTCGAGAGAAAACTGCGATCGATAACCCGATATTTATACTCTTTTAACAATGGATTTAAATATGCAATTTTCATTTTCTTAAAGGTATCTATTGTTCGCAAAATATAATTTCAGAGTTACCGAGTTTACTTGTAGAGCACCGGAAATTATTCCTGAACCCTACCTTTAAACAAAGCAATAGACTGGTTGATCGTAAAAGGTGGAACTCAATTAAGGCGAACATTGAAAGACCTTCAAAGGAATAATTATATTACAAAAATTTCTAGAAGGAATTTAATTAGAGGACTTTAAAAATAATAGATTCAATGTGGTTTAATTTTAGCGGCAGTGTCTTGCTACTTACAAACAGTATTGGGTAGGATCTAGATCCAGTGGATGTAGATCCAGGATCTAGATCTATTATATTATTTCTTCTCTTTCGATCCTATTTTTAAATGTATCTGGATCCCTAATTAACAGATCTTACCCAACATTGCTTACAAAGGGGTTAAAGGTTAAACGAAATTATGAAGATATAAAGAATTGTCTTTTTGATTAGACACGCACTAACAAACTAAGATCTACTAGGGTTGTATACGAATTTGGAGAATTTACTAACATAACAAGGATGGAGAATATAATCCCTTTTGTCATATTTGTCTATAACTCATAAGCTTCTTAACTACCTAGCTAATTGCTATAGTAAAGATAGCCCATTGTAATTAAGCCGGATAGTTTACTCAAATAAGCTAGGGTAATGTCACGAAGGCCTTGATATGTGGGTTGTTTGAGAAAATGTATTCATGGACATGTTTTTATTACGGCCATTATGATTTGTTTGAGTGGTATTTGTTTGGCCGCGTTACTAGGAAAATAGTTAAATTGATTCAGCAACAAACAAACATTTTCTACATGTTGAAGAATCCTTAACTTACTTATAAAATAATTTAATTTAAATTTAGTAATGCTTGTCTTTGATTTGATTATCTTCCACTCCCATATTTTAACTTCAAAGCAACTTTGCAAGATTTACATATTTTTAGTCTTTTTATCTGTTCCTAAATGTGATACGTTTTCCTCCCGTATTCCACTGCGCTAGTTAATGAAACGGTCAGTCAATACAATTTTTATAAAACATATTACTAATGCAGCGTTCAAAAGATTGCATAAGCCACAGTATTGCTCTCTTTTCATCGTCTTTTTGTTGCAATTTTGCACAGCAAGTTGAAAATTTTCCTTCATTTCTGCATTCCCCTTTGAAAATATTTATACGGAAGTAGAATATAGAAAGTTTTTGTTTTGCCCAGCAGCGCTTTCATATTTTTGAAGACGAAAATCGAATGCCAACGTGCTCAGAGGCAGACAAAAAGTAAAACACTAAAAATATTTCAAATTCAATACATATGGGATATTGAGTTTGGCTGACTTTGATAAATGAAGAGAGCTGAAATGCGAACTGTTGTACACCACTTTGAGTCGGCAGTAACTCATAAATACGACAAGAATTTTTCATTTTAAAACCTGCAGCTCGTAGTTCTCTTATATTCGGCGGTAGAGAATTGTGCTCTATATTCCATAATATTACTTCAACATGATCTAAATGGCGTCTAATGGAGCGACCGACAGGATTGCACGCTCGACATTGCAGAGTGTGCTGTGCATATTTGATACGATAACATCGCAGTGACCGCAGCACGGCCATCTGCGCTTTCTCAGTCCGCCAAGGATGCTCGTTTACAAGGACCTCGTAATAACAACCCTAAGATATTCGAGTAATATTGCTCACTCCTGGGGCATGATTTTGGTCAGCCATAAAACTTAACGGCCATTTTAATTATAATTTAGATGCGGAATACATTCCCGAAAACCTGCCCGCTCTAATGTACTGAGACTAATAGCCAATTACATCGAATATCCTAGGATAATGTGAAAAAGAAACTCTCGTGGGATTCCTCGAAACCAAATACCGAATGTTTTATGAGAGCGAAAGTATTGTAAGTCAACTGGACACGATTTTCGATTGGAAACTACTTTGATGACACGCAGAAGAGGTTTTTTTAAGCTTAGAGAAGTCTTGCTGAAAAATTTAGGAATTTACTGCAAATTGAAACCGTAACTTAACTAATCTCAAGAAGATTTAATAGGATACGTTCCAAAAAGACCTGAAAACAAAGGGAAAACGAAAGACAATTTCGTTGGTAAGTTATTAAGTTTGAAACTAGACTTCGAATTATTTCTGAAACCAGATAAATAAAATAATGGTAGGTTGAAGAAAAATTATGCTTGAGGATGTTATTTTTACAGAATTAAAATTTTCAGATATTGCAATATGACACTTAAAAGAATTTTCAGGATTGTTCGTGTTCTACCAAAAATTGCGGAAATATAAAGGAACACAGAATATTTTAACTTTTTTTAAATTTTGTCTTTAAGTAAACAGTAAGTAAAAGTAAACAGATGCACATGCATGCATAGATCAATGAACAAGTTGCAATCTTTAAAAATAAAGAACTACATAAAAGGGATAAGGCGGAAATAAGAATCGCACGAACTAGTTTGAAGTCAAAGAGTGCGATTGGAGTGTCACGAGCAGAAATAGATGTCGGCTAGGGGCTGTCGAAAATGACAACAAAGGAACATAAGAGACACTTGGAAAGCAAAACAAACGTTGCTTTACAACCTTTTTAGAAACCTACTCCTAAACAAAATTGGATTTTACGTACGAAATGCGTGACATAGTATAAACTCTTCCCATTTAATTTATTTTACCAATTATCACGTATAAAACCACATTTGTATGAGGTGTGGAAATTGAAAGCAAAAGGGAGTTTATTACTCTTTGACTAAAGGGTTACGTTGTTGTAAAGCAGAAATATCCAAACCTAAAGAATTTTGTACCTTATGGGTTTAGCGAACGTAGTCTTAAAAAATTATCGTCCACCGACCACCTGCTCTCCAAAACAAACAATAATTCACCAGTAGGTAGTACTAGCTGTGAAAGCAAAGGTAAACAACAAGTGTGAAGGGTCCCATCCCTGTCTTGTACCTTCAATCTATTCCCCACTAATTAAACTTCTACCCGATGCAGAACAATTTCTCTAATTAAGCATCTCGGACCCTTCGTAACAACTTAATTACTTTAGGAATGTTCTGGGGAACAGGACCGCAGTTGAAAGATCTTTATAAAAATTGCCCGTATTTTAAATTTAGTGCTTGTACTTACTTGCACGTGTTTACAAGCTTACTTGTACCAGATTCTAGGGTAATTATAATAGCCAATTTTTAATGTTGCGAACCGGGATAATAAAATGTGTAGCGGACTTTAGCTACTTTAGATTTAATTATGATAGTCCTGTTTTATGAACACACGGTGCTAACTGAAATAACGAAATTACCGGGAAAACGGTGAAATTAAAATAAAAACAATCAGCATTTGCTAGAAATTTGTTTTTAATTCTATATGCAGGTAATTTATTAAGTTTGGACAGTGTTGTTGGTTCAAGGGTATTTACCCTTCTTCAAAAAAGCGGGATTCAGTATACGACCAGATTGACATAGGATGCGCTTTTCATAATATACCGCCCCTCAGATGTGTGGTGAAACTGTGGGTACCATGTGATAGATGTTTGCACGTTAAAGAACCTTCTTTGTAGAGCAGAATGTGGTGTAGCGATATTTGTGTGAATGTGGGTTAGATTGAGTGTACGAGTCTTTTCATTTTCTAACTATTTCATTTTAAGAGAAGGCAAAGAGTGATTATTTTTGGTACCTATACATTTTCCAGTGTTATTAAAGTACCAAAAATAATCAGATAAATCAAAACTAATATTACTTATTATTTATTAAAAATTTAAATAAAAAAGAATGAGACAATGGACATACCAACAAAGAGGTATTCGATATTCCAAGGAGTCTCGAATGTAGTGGTTGTAACTGTTTTAGATTCATAAAATATTATAATTATTTTCTAACCCAACTTCGTTCGTAAAACAAACCTTTCAAATCTGCAGATTTGGGAAGAAATCAGGATACCCATTAACACTATAGGAGTAAAATCGCCGAATACGGATATGAATAAGAAGTGTCCATCTACTTCATTTTGATATTCCGAAAGGTTGAGATTATGGTGAACTATAAACTAGGACTTTTACATCAATGTAACTTTTACTTAACACCCTCTTAAAAACACGTGTTTTATGGTTCATAAAATGAAAATGTAGGAACGCAAATTGCAAGTTAAGGCAAACATCTAATAGTAATAACACGACATGGTGACAATGGGCTCTGTATTTATTGCAGCCGTGGTGATAAAATGGCGACTGTTTTCCCACTAGACTAAGAATGAGCCGAAAGCTGCAATAAACTGAAGCTGCTATAAACTCGCCCTCTCTAAGCTTTAGTTGAAACGTTAGCTAATCATCAAAAGCGCAGTTTTATAGTTTATAATGCAGTCCCAGCTATGTTATTTATCAGTAGAGTTACTTTGACTGGTCCAACACTTTCAACAAAGCAAATGCACTGTGCTGTTAGAATTTATTGAATTTTCCACTTCACGTTTTCAGTATACAGCTGAAACGGTCAAAGGACGATATTGAAATATAAGATGGAAATTCGTAGATGAAAGCTGAATCCAAAAATGCAATACAGGGTGACTGGTTTTTCATCGTCCAGCTTATATCTGCAGAAATATTAAAGATACAAGAAAAAGTTAAAGGAGAGACTTACCTAAGAGAATCTGGTGTATAAAATAGCCCAAACATGTAGTGCATATATACACAAAAATATAGGAAATAATTTGCATAAAAATAATCAAACATAATCGTAGTCATAATTTTCTACTCCTTCCTCACTCTGTGAGATCATTTAACAACATGTCACCTATCTGCAATGATATACAGTGTGTCCACGGATTGAGTGCATATAACGTGTAAATGACAATTTTTTTTAGAGTTGGATCTTCATGTTCTGAGGATCGCTCCTGCTTAGTCTCAAACTAAGATATTGAAAAAATAAGCCAAATCAATTAATATACAGGGGTTTTTTTGGCCTACATCTAAAAATTAGTCAAGAGTAAACCGTCTTTATCTTAGCAGATATAACAAAAATGTATTAGAAAAAGTTGTTTAGAATTAAAAGTTATTGAAGTGTTTCAATTTTTATACAAATCAGCCTACTTTGATTTTTTTCATCAACATGAGATTTTTTATTTATGGTTTTAGTGATCCATGCCAAGAGTAAGTAAACAAAGTACTTGAAAAACAAATAATTATTTATTAAAAAAATCCTAAACCTTATTTCTTACAAACATGAGTTCAAAAGTATTGGAATAGATGAAAAAACCAAAGTAGGCTGATTTGTATAAAAGTTGAAAATCTTCAATAACTTTTAATTCTAAACAATTTTTTCTAATACATTTTTGTTATATCTGCTAAAATAAAGACAGTTTACTCTTGACTAATTTTTAGATTTCGGCCAAAAAAACACCCTGTATATTAATTGATTTGGCTCATTTTTTCAATATCTTAGTTTGAGACTAAGCAGGAGCGATCCTCAGAACATGAAGATCCAACTTTGAAAAAAGTTGTCATTTACACCTTATATGCACTCAATCCATGGACACACTGTAGGTACTGAAAACAAAAAAAAACTTTGTGGAATTGGTGTTATAAATAACAGGGCTGTTATTCAGTATAATCTCCATTTAGTTAGAACTTCCTGTCGAATCCAACTTTTGCTCATATATTTTCATAGGATTCGGCGTCGATAATGCTGGAAATGACTTGCAAATGCAGTGAAATCAGCGTTGTCCACTACACGCGGCGAATGGGTGAGCAAAACTCGTCCTTCCTGCAGGACCTATATTTAAATTGCCTGCAGCACGTGCAGCCCCTATTTACTTAATGTCTCGTAAATTTCAGATTCAAGCAGATGTAGCGGCCAGAATGGTTTGGGTTTTGCTTAATTTTATTTCGATACGATAATGTCGAGTTGCTCAATTACGATATTATTCTGAAAGATTTCTAACCGCTAAATCCGTATTATTTGTTTACGACCAATGAAATAATAATCACAAGAAAATAGGAAATTGTGCTTCCACAAACCTCGTGCTTCACGATTACTGGTGAATTACTTAAAAGTCTGTGCATATGAAAGCTCTAAATGTAATGAGTTTTCAGGTTTCCTGTACTATACCTACATAAACTTACATTTTATTTGCCAAGCTGTTCGATAAATCTTCGAAACATCGACTGCACGTAAATTCTAACACCATGACCTCAAATATCAAGTTTCATACATTTCTCATGACTGAAAAATATAATATCCTGCATTTCCGAAGAAAAAATCTAACTGGAGTTTTACTTACCTATATCAAATAATGAAAAAAATTGATGTTATGATCGCATAGTGGCTAATAAACTCTTTTAGGGTAGATCTAATCCGAAAATTGGAATTAATGATTTATTTATTACGAGTTAGAAAAAGTAGAACACTAGTTTCATAAAACTTGAAGGTACATCAGCAACCTGAGCACGTGATCAGTCACCATGTAGGTATAGGTAAATATATTTATAAGAAGCACGAGAGAAAATTCTGGGACATAGATCAATAATGTAAACCTACGCAAAACGAAATACGGCCTTAGTTGGATGTTGAAAAGTTTGATACAGTACAACAAACAGAAATATTCGAACACTTTTACAGTTTGTTAATATTACGCGCACTGAGACTGCGAATTTTACATCACACCCTACATAAAATTTTAAATATATTATTTCAAGGTGAATTTATAAAACAAGAACTTTTGAGAATGGCATTAAAATAAATACCTCAATCAAATACTTAAAACTGAATAAAAGTAAAACAAACATAATGAAGATAATTTTTAGAACCAAAATTTACGAGCCTAAACCTCCAAGCAAACTTGCTACCTGTTCTTTATACTTTCACAAAAAGAAACATTCCCCTCGAAATAAAAGAAAAAAATCTAAACATTTCATCTGGCTGCGGGTGTCTCAACCAGCCTACTTCACAGCAGACGCAGCCGCGATTAAAATGATAATAAAGGTGATAAAGTTTTTATAATCCCTAACGATCTTAGTTATGCTGTTTTATTATAATTAAAAGGGACATTATGCAGGAAAAGTTTTTGGAGATTTTATAATGCGGCGACTCCACTTATACTAGGTTGCAACGCATTTTATGCTAACGAGAAACGCGACTATATTAAATTTTGAAAGGTAGAGGAAAAGCTCGCGAGCTTGTTTTAAAGATCCTCCTTTTTCAACACTTTCGGGCAGAAAAGAGATCCAATCGTGCATTTCTCTTTATTCCAACAGAAATTCAAATAACAATTTCAGTTTGTATCAGCTACATCTTTATGGATCATAAAATTTTGCAAGCGTATACAATTTGACCACATCGGAATAAAACGACGACACTAACCAAAAAATAATATCTGTAATGATCGTTTCAGAAGTTCTTATTTGAAGGATTTGTGTAATTCTAAAGCTTAGACACAGGCAGGTCATTTGTTCTTAAACTCACCCAGAAGTTATCAGATTTCAGGAACTTGAGCAATTCTTTTACAGACGCAAAACTTAGCTATCGCTTGATGACGAACGTCAGATGAAAAGAGACTATAAATTGGGCCAAGTTACGCTTGTCAGATTCTCTTCCCATCCCCACATTTTATTTTACTTTGAAAATATTTCTCATCGCTGAGTGTTCATGTATCTCTGAAAATTGCATCTACTAAAAGCAGCAAAGACACGTCGAATTTATCTCTTTTTAGTTATACAGCACTCTCTTTTCTAAAAAGGACATTATACATTGAGGCAGCAAAGTGAGGTTTAACAATGTAGGAGTCTGCAGATTTCTTACTTTGAAATATGGGACCATTACTTTTATTTTTACTTTTATTTAAAGTATTACTATTCCTAATTATATCCGAAGACGAATAAATCTAAAACTAATCTAACGGTCCAAGTAATTTGTCATGCAAGTAAATATTTCGAGATGGTTTGATAAAAAAAGTTTCAAAAGATCTGTTATGCTTTCTGACATCTAAAGGGCTTTAAAAATCAGTTAGTGTTTCCCATAGGAACTGAATACATATTTCTTTTCGGTACATTAAAATGCAACGAAAGAGAGTTCGCTTCCGAAACACAGACCGCATACATCTAAGGATTTGTAAAATTTAGATTGGTAAAGTTGACGAAAACAAATGATTGTAGAGTTCAGGAATTTATTCTCCATCGTAATGCATGCGCATATATTTGTAACTCGTTTCAAAGTATCATGTTTCGCGATCAGACTGAAACATATGTGGGAGACTAAACGGCAAGATAAAAGATAAAAGCCAAAGGATCTTGTCCGGAATGCTCGATACACGTGCTTTTCCTGTGTTGTGTTGAGTCTATAATGGAGCTGATTTTGTTTCAAGAGAGCCATGCATCAATTTACTTGTCCGTCCCAAAGAGACTGCAACGTAAACTTTCCTCTTAAGGGCTGTTCGAAATTGTTTCCCACGTGCTTTGCCAACTTGTTCCTTTTGGAAAATAGATTAACAATATTCGGTTCACCGAGGATTGATTTTAATTTCTTTAGATTAATATTGTTCATCAAATTAGGCTTTTAATTTAACGGTGACTAAAAACTGCGAATAAAATACTACAATGCTAATATGAAACAACGAAGTACATGAATTCAAGCATATCAACAACCCTCGGAGTATAAACCCCAGAGAATCACGTAAATACCTAAAATTAATTCGCGATTAAAATTAATTCTAACTTTGGAATTCCCATCACAAACAGTTAAATAAATTGGGAGGGCTTAGTCAGAAACATGACTATTAAATTAAATCTTGGTTGTTAAATATTAAATTTTTTTACTATCAATAACAGAGTGTTCATGCAAAAGTTCGTGCTATTGTGTAATGGGCACTATGATGCTATATATTTGTTCTGAAAGTTTGCCAAACAGGCCGGCATGTCGCATTGGCCGCTTAATTAAACCAATAAATCAATGCAGACCAACAGGAAACTGAAACTATTCCTGTTTCCTATCTGCAGTTACCCCCAGAACATTTACTCTCTTATAAATAAAAATTTGATTGCATTATTTGTATTATAAATAAAATGAAGTGTAAAATTCGAAATGTTTGCTCAAGAAAGGCATGAAAACTTTCACATCATTAAAACTCTTGTTAGGTGTTTTTCAAAGCATATCATGCTTATTAAAACACAAAACTTCGATGTTTAGGAGCAATATTTTCTTTGTCGGCATTTTTTTTAAACGCTCAGGGAACTTAAAAGGCCGTACATCTTCCCACCCTTAGACTAACTTTTGGCGTAGGTTAAAAAGAAGATGAGATTTGCCTTTGAAGAACCGATTTCGGTAAACCGCAAAATTTATTGTCAGCTTGATGACGTAAAAAGTAGAAGGTTTGAATGTTTTTTTAAGGGATAAATGCTCCACGATTCACCTCACCTCGTGACCTTTAAAGATATAATTCGTATAGAACAGTCAAGAAAAGAGCCAACTAAAAGAGGGTTTTCCTTTTATTCCTTGGAATATTTATTTTTAGAGATTCCTGTTTATTATAATAGGAAAAGGATTGCCACTACTACAGGAAATTGAAGTAAATTTTCTCTTTGATTATTTTATAAGTTGGTTCTCAATTTTCAATTTCCTATGTTGATGTCAACGAGCAAGGCAGTCTAGTAAGTGCTATCATATGAAATGGCAAAAAGCGAAGCAATTCCCATTTATATTATATATACACAGTTATCGGCGGCAGATTTATGTAATCCCAAAGTAGTAAACCTGTTCAGTTTTGCTGTTCAAACTTTTGATAAACGTTCTCCATTCAAAATGATTTTTGCGCGATTTATTTCACAAAAGTAAACTTTTCTGGGGGCATTTTTAATTTAAACCGTTCACAGCGGAGTAAAAGCACGCCAAAGTTTTTGTTTGTTCTTAAGAAAAGTCTAGCTTGTTTAAATTAAACTTTTACATTTCAGTAGCGTTTGTTCTGAAGTATCAATTCGTTTAACCGATCGCGAATTCCGGATGTTCGGAAATTGAACATGTGAGTTATCCGGGAGGTGAGAACTCCAAGTAAATACGAAGCTTTTAAAAGAAATTTAGAAGGGAGAACTTTTTATTGCGGTGCCGGTTTCCGAATAACTGTAAAGACAGTAATCTCGAGCTCTTAGGAAAGGATTTCATTTCGGAGTTTTGTTTCGGCTTAAAGCTTCTCATATTACTCTCCTTTTTACTCTGAATGAAAAATTGAATAGATATAGAGCTACCCTCTTTTGAAATATTTCGCTTTTATACTAAATCATGTATCTAAGCTATTTGAGCTCGTATGTGCGTAACACAAATGGAAAATATTAGTCAATATGTGATTTTTTTTTTAATTTTCCATTACTAGACGACAGCCTGTGGCTTCGAGATATACAGGGCGTAAAAATGGTGGTGCAAGCTTTTGGTAAAATCATGAAACGTAATGTATTTTCCAGAAATTAAATTGATTTTTTTGGATTAGAATGGGAAGAAAATAAATTAATCTCACGCCTACTCAAGGCCCTTCTACCCTGTATGTAACCCCGTTAACCGAGCAGTACCAAAAGCCGTTCTAGTTTTGAATTAGTAACTGTCCTCGTTGATTGTTGCAATTTTAGGCTGGATTCTCTTAAACTTGCGAAGACTTGAGACAGGACAGTGACTAAAGACAGCTTGTGCGATATTTCCTTTAAAATTGGACAGACAATTTTATCTCGCCCTTGTGCTACTTTAACGTATCATGTCTAGATTGTTTAACAGGCATCCTATATTACCAACACTAAAAAAATAGGAAAAAAGATCTGCATTAATTGTTCGGTAAATTCTTTATTCTCACTTTAACTGCTATTATTTAGAAAAAATAATATTAATTCCGAATTATTCAGTATACTAGATCATAGATATAAATAGGACTAATCATTGCATTTACGTTCATTTTAAAAAAGTTATGATTGATACGACTATATTGGGAATACTAAATTTTGTTGTCTAAATTCCAGAAAAACCACCAGAGAGTTGTGTTTAACAAAAAGGGAATTAAACGTGATAGGTTTTGTCCAATTTCTGTTTCCCATCAACGTTCGATGTCATAAAATGTAACCGGTGATGGAAATTTCAATAATAATTTGTAAAACAGGGTATTGTCCGTATAGTCAGATAAACAATTTTGCAGCTAAACATATTATCGTATTTCCTATTTAATATGGTTTAATTACGAATAATTCACTTGTAGTAATTGTTATTATAGGACATGCGTTTGCATATTGTTCACTTAATTTCCAAGCAACCCACCCACCATGCGCCTCTGATTTAATTTGCATTGGAAATCATCATTGCATGATGGCTTTATATCGATTCTGCTGCCAATAGTTAATAGTTAAATTAATATAACTAAAATTCGAATGCAGCGCCCCTGCAGTTTATATAATTGTCCGATATTTGTTGGTTTTGTAGATGATCCACAATATGCGTAATTTAATTAAAAAGTTCATTACTCTTGCCAATATCAAAATGGTATATAATTTGATTCCACATCAAATACATAATTTCAATTTAAAATGTTTTAGTGTAAAGTGTAGACTTTAAATTAATTTTAAGTAAGTAACTTAAATATACCGTATGGAAACTTTTATTCGATGAACATAGGGAAACGCATATGATTTTTTACTATAATTTGTAAATTCTGGAAATCAATTACTTTACATTTTCAAAAATTGCTTTTTAAATCTGATCTAGTGATCTAGTCTAATGGACAAAGAAGGGTGAAATAAGATTAGTTAGTTAATTTAAGATTTTAATATCCGGCTCTATTTCAGATATTCTTCAAGCGTATCCAAGGGCTGTATCTGATATACCAATGACTTGGGCTGCTGAAGCGCTTTTAACTGCTGGTATCTATTGGACAACACTAAGGGAGGATTATATCAGATGTGTACTGTGTACTGTACTCGGAAGTGTGGTGTAGTGAACTATACTGTACTATAGTGTAGTGTGAGTGATTGACATTGTTTTGGTTTTTGGACAGTGTTTGGTTCGGGAAATGGATGGATTTCGTGTATTCGCAAGAGGACAACACAGTATTGTTAAAGGTAGGTCCGACTACCAACGCTGCAAGGAAGACATTGTTATGTGAGTCGTTTTTGGTTGAGGGATTTTGATAATATTTGAAAATTATATGTATTTTGAAAGAGAAACATTTGCTGAATGTTTAATGGGTATTTTACATTACCCGAAGAAATGTTCGCGTTTGCGTTTCGTTCGTTCAAAAGTTCGTGTAATTACTGCTCTTGTACCATTCGCGTTCGGTAGTTCTTGCGCTCGTGTTTGATACATAAAGAATTAGATTTAGATTTAGGCTGCACAGAAACACACAGATCGTCCGGCTCCGCCCCCTGTAATTTCATGTTAGTTACTACAGATAGATGCGTGTCCTTTCTTCTGTACATATCGAACCCGTATAGTCTCGTTTTTCTCACTACACATTCAAATGATTTCGAGGATCTGCCTCGCGAACTATACTGTTGAATACTAAATACGAAATGTTTATTTGTAGTGTGGGAAAGTTCAGGGGAGGTTTACACCTCCACTTTTTATTTTTCACCAACTGTCACGGACAATCACACAACTCTAATTTATGAAACGGTTTATTGTTACTGAAATTAAAGAAAAAAATACTTACTAAATTTGATCCCTTTTAGAAAACCAGTATATAAAGGAAAAGCTGTCCTTTTATTTTTCCCTATAACATTATTATTTTATCTTTAACTTTAATCTTTATCTATTTATTCCTGTAGGTATATTGAATAACGCTTCAATAATTCATACGTTTCTTATTGAACCAGCAAAGATATTTTTATAAATTAATTCAAAATTTTATCGATATTAGAAACGTTTCAGTATTTCCACTTTATTAAACTCACAAAGATTGGTAAAACAACACAATTCTCTTGTTTCACATATACTCAGGATAAAGGAACATATTATGTAAATTTTTATTGAGATTAACTTATAATTCTGTGTACAAACTGGTAATGTTAGCCCATAATTTGGACATGTTAAAGGCATCAGAATTCGCTGTGGGCGATTGTTGCGGAATATAGATCCATACATACACGTGAGAAATGTAGAGATGTAGTATCCTGATTTATCCCGAGGGAAGATAACCGAGCGCGCCAGTTTCTCAGGTGAATTTGTGTTGAGGAAAATCCCATGTGTACATGAATACACAAGGTCCGTTAACATTACATAACGTTCCTCAAGACAAACACTATTCGTAAACCCTTTTTCGAGATATTAGTACAACCGGATAAAACCAAAATTGTACCAGATCGTTCTATAAAATATTTATATATCGTAGCGAATTTTTCGATTATACTTTATATTCCCTATTACTATAAAATGGTATTACTTCCTCTAGAGAAACTTGAATCCAAAGACAAATCCACTATATTTAGCAATTTATTGGAATGAACGGTGTCCTGGAACGTTGGAACTTGTAATATTTCAAAAATGATGTCACGGGAATTCGGCGAATGCTCCAAATTATCGCAATACAATATTGCTTGAGTAATGGAACACGATAAAGAATTGTTGAGGCCGTCGGAAAATGACAAAATGACAAATAAAGGACAAACATTCTTTCTTATTCGGATTTAGATGTCCTAGATGTTTTCTTGTTTCTTCCATGTAAAAAGTAGAATGTCAACCACAATTCCAAGACTTCATTTTCCTCCAACTAAAATATGTTAATGCTAGCTTTGACAGAGGTTGCCGCTTCAAAATCGATTGTATAAGGAAACTAGGAAACTCAAAATGTGGTCCTATACCTTTATTTATTAAACGATATTAAAATAAATTGTTAGATGTTACAAATATTACAGAAACCGCATGTATAAAAAAAATACAGTAATAGGTAAGCGCTTTTAAAAACAGAATATTTGTACCAGGGAAATAAAACTAAAACTTGAATCCCTCAGGAACTGTAAAATAATTAGCAGCGATAATGAGGAAACACGGGTGGTATGTGAGTTACAGTAACACAACACATGGACGTTTTTCTCATGCTAATGGGTGTTATTGTAAGGTAAAACAAAATAATTAAAAATAACAGTTATACCACTGACCACTGGAATAGTAATAATCAGAATTTCAGTAGAGAAACCCCGAATAAATCAAACAATTCTAATTTACGATACATTTTGTTGCAGAACATCCAAAAACTCTTTTTGTGATTAAAAATCAAATGGAAATATTAGAGTAATAATTAAATTTATGAATCATGTACTAAAACTATTACATAAATGTTAGAGAGCAACGGATTAACTTCAATTTTTCAGACACTATTACCCACGAAAATTTCAAAAGAATGTTAGTAAACCATCAGTTTTCTACGTCCTACCAAAATAAAAATGCGAAACTAGCAAGTTCCAAAACAAAATTCAACTAAACTCGTTAATACTGTAAAATGCTAGTGAAAAAACTTTGAAAAAAGCAAAATAAAGTACGCTGCAAGTTTCTATCCCTGCAAGTTCCCAGATGCTTTCATCCCAAGTTTTAATGTGCCCGCTTACCCTTAAGCAAAAGCGTGCACTGACAATTTGTACAATGTATCTTAAACAAGAAAGTTGTGACAGTTGTAATTAAATTAAGTAAAATTAACGTGACACCGACAGTGGAGATTACGAACAGTTAAAACAGCTGCAGATGGACTTTTCACAGTAGGTACAGAATATACCCAAAATGTCTTGCACAATTTGCTGTTACTGGCAATCAACGACGTACTTGCTTTAAAAATATCGCTTAAATTAACATAGAAATACCGAAGTTAACGTTATACGGTTTATCCAGGGTTTATTGTTGAATACTGTCTGATTTTTAAAAAATAAAGATTGTATAAAATAAAGACGCAAGGATTAACAACAACTAAATGTAAATACCTAAATATTAGAAAAAGCAATGGAAAACATCATAACATAATTTATCATTATATGTACTATTCTGAATTCTTGATTTTAGGAAGGGGGTAAGATAATGTCACACGTACTTACGCTACAGTAGGTGGGACACAGACAGCATCCCAGTATCACTCAAGCCATTCAATTCTTTGAATGAACTTGACAACGACCGCAATATTGGTGAGTGCTAATACCGTTGAAAATACTAACAACTGCAGAAATGTTAAAAGTCTTAAAATATCTAAAAAGACACTTTATTTTTCTCTACCCCTGAAATAAAAATTAAAATTGTAGCAGTTGGCAGACCAGGTATTTCAAAGAAGTTCAGTCTATCCTCGTAGAGTCGTAGATAGTTTCTGCGAGCCCAAAACGCCTAAAATAAATTCTATTACTATAATATTCCATTCCTTTTTTTTAAAGTTGAAAACCCAACAATTACTGATTCATAAATTGGTTATAATTAACGCTTTTAAAAAAGTAGAAAAGAAATAAATTTCCTCACAGCGCTATTGTTTGTCACAATACATTAATATTAGCGTTTCGATAAAGTTGTTTACAACATAAAACTCACGAAATGAAGTCTCTGACAACAAAAGTATTTTACTTAGAAATTCAAATTACTTTCAGGCGTGCCAGCCTTGAAACGAAAACATGTATATTACTCTACATTTACTGTCGACTTGTTCAAAAGACGATCAAAAAAAATGTAATATACATATTTCTGTAACATCATTTATTGTTTGCTGATGAAATATGTTAAAAACTAGCTTTAATATTATGATAAAGAAATACAGAATTCTAGTATATTCTTATGATTTTATTATTGTTGAATCTCTTTCATTGTCTGTCAACTTAAAGTCAGTGATGAAAATGTGTGATATCTTTTTGTGCTCTTTTCCGGATGTCAGCTGGTGCTTACTTAAGAAACGTCTATTCTTATAAATAACAAATAAAACAAGATTTTATTACGTTGCTTTTATTAGTATAAGATATAAGGGCGTCGAAGTCATTTTTAATTTACCAAGAACCGGCGGAAATCTTTGCGGAGACGTTGCTACATCACGCAAACCCCGCAAAAAGATGAGCATAAGGACGGCGTCTTCGCAGAAGACGTCATTCTTAATTCAGGGTGTCGTGAGCGGCGCCCCAGAAAGCCTGGAAGTTTTTCACGATTTTCCGCATTATGAAATTCTGAACTACATAGGTACCCGTCTTCTCTAGATCTAAAAAATTTCTTAATAAGGAAAACATGCTTGTTATAGGTATTAAGAAAATTATTTATTATTGTTTTTACTAGATTACACACAGTTAATATGCGGAATAAATATTGCTAATACTAATCCAATTACATCAATCCAAAAGCCCGCCTGTTTAATCAAACGATGTGGTAAACGAGAAAATTGCATAAATTCGATACCTGCATGGACGCACTTTGTGACTCTCTATGTCCTTTTTCAAAGAAGAATATTATTATCCCTAATGGATGCATTTTTCTCGTTTATCGATTTTATAAATTACAATTTTATCAATTAATTTAGAAAATTTATACTCGCCTTATCGTGTCTGGTAAAATACGAAAACTTTATTAAAAACTAAGTTGATGTAATTGATCCAAAACAAAATCTTTGGTAAACTTGCTGCTTTTAAAAAGTTACTTGTTAAAAATTAAAATTATCAGGCAGTTTTGCACATTAAAATAAGGGATTTTTTTAACTTATTAATTAATCTTAGATTATGCCCTTTTTTCAACCGTCTGTCGGTCAATTCAGCCCGAAGACGTGTTAGCTTGGGTTTCTGGATTGACCGTCACGGTGGTGCCTCCCGGAGGACTTGGTGGTTGGGTTGTGGTGGTTGACGACGGTCGTCCGTAGAGGTAGCTTGTTCCTCTGTTGTAACCAGACTCGTATGGATCTCGGGGTCGGTATGAGCTGCTTGCAAAGCTGTCAGTGCAATAAGAGAACTAAATTAAATGGTATTAGTACAAAATTAAAATAAATCATAAATCAAAATTAATATGTGACAGAAGGTATTTCTGGGTATTGCAGGATACCTATTTTGTAGGTAATATTGCATTACTTTATATTAATTTTTCAGAACCATCAGTAGCTTCAAAACTTAAAAGAAATTACAATAGAAGGTAGTAAAAGAATTACAACTACCTCAAATATCTTTTACATTTACCATTGAAATGTAAAACATCAAAACAACAGTTTATGTGAGCAGAATTGAATTTTTATTTATTTTACATTAGAATTTCAAAGCTGGTTTATTTCGTGTAGGGAAAGGGTGCACAGCTTTGTATGAAAGCGATTTCCTAAATGTTCCAAAATAAGATTTTGCGTAAATTGGATTAAGCCCTGTTTGTATTTGATGTGAACTATATTTTATTACTATTATCGCATTTTTATGGTTTCAAAATTATTTTTAGTAGTTTTTAAAGTATAAAGTTTCAATACAAAGGTTAATACAAATAAAGGATATAATTTAATATCGATTTAATATTTTCGTCTTATACCATAATTTATGGTTATTTGTCGGTATAGGGTCAAACAAATTAAGTGGTCAATATTGTTAATGTTATTTTTTATTATTTATGTTGGTTGTAAATAATGGGAACTTCTACAGTAACAAAGTAATTTAATTACTGAATTCCAAATTTAATTTATAGGTTGTACTAAAATATAAAAAACCATGCTGTGGAAAAACTAAATGTAAATTCAGCAAATTGCGTTAGTGAAAAATTTAGCTGATAGCGAATCCATTTAAGATCCACCACATAGTCACGAAAAGGAGCTTTATCACTGTCAGTGTATCTGAAAAGGCAATTAACATTTTCAGACCTTTTGCTAGAGGAAATTATGCTCGTGAATCTGATGGCTAACTTTTATTGTTTAGTGAATTGATTTTATCTATAATTCACAAATAAATATTTGTATTTAACTAAATAGAAAATTTTCTCCAACAGGAATAATTTCTGAAATGCCAAAATAATTTTCTTATTCATTTTTCCGGTGACTTTTCATTAAAAACCTTTTTTATGAATGTTTCTGAATTTTTCCTGAACTTTGAACAATAATATTATATCCATTTTTCAGCAGCATTGTTACTTGCATAGTTTTTCAAAAAATATTTTTATGAAACATTGTCATGCTCTACTTCTAATACTTTATTTCATTTAACTTGGGTTCGGAAATAACTGAAGGTTAAATCTATTGCAGTAATTTAACTTGAAAACGTTGGGTATCGATTTGAATGGACGGACGTTGTAACAGCATGCAAAACAAAACTGGTGGTGTTTAGAAGTGATCATATTTTACGGCAAGGTTATCAGATTATTTTTGGCCTAGTAATGCATAGACCTCGAATTTGGAGTTAGCATTGGGGCGACCCTAATTGGCCTTTAAATACAAAATAAAGCTCCGGCTTCCGTAGTTCGACCACAGACCATATATCACCAATAAAGCTCCGTGTGGCTGAGTATTAAAGCTTGGCTTTACTAAGTTTGTAACATTTAATTTATAATTGCAGCTCTAAATTTTCGCGGCATCGGTGGCGTTGGTAGTGTCAGCAAACGCGAATTGGTAATTCTGGTTATAGAGGCACCAACGCAAGAAGTCATCAGAGGTGAGTGAATTAGGACGTGACGTATATTTCCGGCCCTGGAAAAAGGACCGGAACCGCTGACCGTCAGTTATGAAAATATTTGCTAATTTTATGACCCGTGTATTTTTACGTCAGTGTGAAAACGCGTTTTGCAATGTTTTTTACTTTCTGTTGCGCGTTATACGAAAGTTCTCACTTTCCTACGATTTAATTAAAACCTTTACCTTTCTACAGTCGATAAAAATGGACAAGCAACTAATACGGATGTCTGTGGAATAATCTTCAAAATTTTTATTCCAATACTCAATAAACAAAAATATTTGCCTTCTTACTTTCGTTTTATTAGTTTTATATCACTTAACAAATTCAGTTTCATTCTGATTTCCAGACTTCGCAAGAGTTTCTTCCAACACTTTTCTCTAGTGCACTTTATAAAAGTTTTGAACTGTCCTGATCATTAAAAGATCTCTGATTTTATGCATAGTTTCTAAACTTGAGAACATCTCCGCTTTCATCTAAAAGTTTCTATCCTAAAAATGATAAAAACTTTATATAAGTGCAACATCTCGAGCCAGAACAGACAGCACGGCATTTAAATTCAGTTTTGTATGGAGCAAGAAGGCGATTGCATAGTAAGGAAATCAATCACGCTGCGGACTTTATCTGGGTCAAAAGTTCAGCATCTGATCGGAACAAACAAACAAGTGATAATAGATTTGTAGGGACTATCTGTCAGAGACTTGGTAGTGTCGTAAAACTCCATGAAGAGAAAGGAAAGCTGCTGCTGCTCCAGAGGGAGCGAGCTGCTGCAGGACAGCCGAGGTTTAGGTAAAGGGTATTGCGCACGGTAAATCCGGTGACCACATTAAATTTTTATGATCGGTCGGCTGGGCCGTAATTTATAGCATTTCCTTCGTTTATAACAGTCCACCCTGGCTCAAGCTGCCCACTTATGGACCTAAACTGTTTTACATTACGGCGCGGTTAAATCAGCAACTTCTCTGCGGCCGCCAACTTTGCTAATGTTATTCCCGAACTTGGTAATCTTCTTACATTGTTCTTAGTAGTTTATGAATTGCTTACCTAGCTCTATATCCCGTATTATATTTTACTTTGAAATAGATACGTATGCCTATTAAAGGCAGTTGACATTGAAGTAAAAGAAAAAAAAACTTTACAGTCCCTATATGCTTAAAATTAGATAGCATTGTGATTATTTAGAAGATGTTAATCGAATACATATTCGATTAATTAGGAATTATAAAAGAGAGTATTTTGGAGTAATAAATAAATTTTAGGCGCACGCAGCTTTAGTACGCTACACGTATGTGACTATTTTATTTTGAAATTATGTCGACGTTTCCGACTTGTGTATTAGGAATAATTTAATATGGGTTTGATTTTCTATTCTATGACATTAAGGTGGAGAGACATACTGATTAATATGTTATATCTTATATCTAATTGTGTGCGATATATTGGAGTTAATAAGACGATGTGCATGTTTGCTTTGGTAGTTAATTATTTAGGATAATGTTACAAACTCAAACACCACACATGTTGAGGGAAACATGTTAACTATAGTTTGCTTGGCGTACACAAAGTGGTTGCTTGCATATTGGTGAAAGGATTATTTCCTCATAATACGACTGTCTATTTTGCAGTTTACGACATTATAAGGTAACTTGTTGAAAACTACGTAAATAAATACATTTTTATAATTTATCTGTCATTGTGTAAAATATTTAGTTGCTTCGAGTCCATTGCAGTGAAAGTAACTAATATTTGTAATAATTAAGTGCTATTGAAAGAAATCCTTAATTACTTATTCTATAATAAAATTTATTACTTGATCTTTTCAAATAAAAAATGAACACTACCAGGGAAATCACTGAATGCTAAAACCAGGCTACTAAAGTGGTTTAATGAAAGAAAAAGATTCCTTCATTAATTTCAAGTATTCAGATTTTTCATGAAATGAAAGTTTTTATGACAATAAAGTTGGTAATTAATACCGATGCTTCACTTGCTTGCCTAATTAGAAGACTCTGATATTACCACCGTCTTCACCGAGAAAATCCTAGTTTATTTTTTTATAGTTTCAATAATAACAGAATTAGCTATAGTGCACACTTAATTTGGTTCAATATGTATACAGAATACGTCAAAGTAGAGAGCCCTACATTATTAAAAAAAATTTAAAAAAATTGCATGCACGAAAATGAAAAATCGTGAAAAATAATTCTAAGCGATTTTTATTTTGCATCAAAACTTGTATTTATCTGCTTTTTTTTTGATGCGTATTGCAAATAGCTAACTAATCACGGCAGATTAATAAAGTGTTGGGGTTCGTTTTCTATATAGGTCTCCAGACTTATTTCCCATGCCCTCGCGATCAATACGAAACAGTTACTCGAGCGAATTATTTATATGGCTGGGGAAACTGTAAATTTAAATCTAATTTAGAAGCCAGGCTGGCAAGAGTTTAGAACGTCAGACTCATAGCTACTTGCATAAAGGCTCGTTCACATGGATTTAGTAGAAAGGCAAGCTGTTAGAGCAAGTCAACTATGCTCGTGTAGACGAAGAAACTAGTGGTGAGTAAAGTACTAGATCTAGCAAGTGAAGCCAGGACAGCAGGTTGTAGACGCCTCAACTTACTTCCCCGCTGTTGCCCCCCACATATTTTATTCAAGAACTGTTACTAATCAGAATAATTAATTGCATGTGGACGTTTGTTGCAGTTCTTGTTCGCAACGGTTTCGTATTTATTTATTATTTTAATAAATTTGTTAGTCAACAATATTAAGGTGGAGGGAAAACACAACATTTAAATCTGTGTAATTAATTATTAAAGAATCTGGGCGATTTTAGAACGTCACCAGCACTTCATCAAGTATATACTTTTTTCAAGTTCAAACGATATTACTAGGATTTCCACCACGTGTGAACAAGCACTGGAAAAGCTACTATCCTGTCATAGAATGAACCCAATGACTTGCTCCAGTAGCTTGCCTCTCTGCTAAACCCGTGTGAACGAGCCTTTGGTCGTAGGTTAGAGTCATGAAATGCTTTGAATAAGTTATATACGCCTCGGGTTCATCTTATGTAGCGGAATAACCCCATAATGAAAGAAAATGTATATGAATATGAAAAATATTATAGCAGGACACATATAATACAACCCATTCTTCCAAACTGTTACGTTCGGATTGTATTCCTTACCTGATTGGTTTACTTGAAGTAGTCCTAGAATTATAAAACAATAGTTTAGAAATAAAAGGGAAAATATTAACTTCGATGACTTGACTCGGCCATTGTAGGAGGGTAAGAACTAAATTAATATAATATGTACATTTTTATGTAGAGATGTTTTGCTAGTGTTTGCTTGTAGTATTATACACGGTAATTCATAATTCAGGTGCTCGGAATACACCATCATGTTGTCACCCTAGACTGTTTTAGTCAATATTCAACATTAAAAAGTTAATACATTCGTGTTTAAGATATGTCACCCCTGTCAATGGAATAGAATGTATAATTCGTCCATATTATATGAAATTTAGGAGATGATATAATTTTTAAATGACGTACCTTCGTCAACTCTTACTTTACAACGGTTGTGTATGCTCCGAGTGCGCAAAACTGGTATCACTCTGTATAGTAAATAATCACAACATTCCTCTGTCTCTATAGCGTAGGTAGTCTACTGTGTAATACCACGAATAAATTAGTGTATATGTAGCAACAGGATAATAATTTATATATTATGTTCTAACATTTATACCTTGTGGTCATTGAGTCGCAAAAATAGTAAAGGAACGTTTTTACTTACCCTTGTTCTCGCCATCCTCGGTCTCTGTTATTATAATCTCTTCCTCCTCCATAATTCCAACTGCTGGCATATCCAGATCCAGAATTACTATATTCTGGTCGTCCAACTGCAAAGTAGTATCCCCTTCCGCTGCTGTCAAACCCAGAGCTTCCCCTAGTTGTTTCATCCCAAGGTCGATAACCATTACGATCGTATCGATCGTAGTATCGGTTTCTGTCATCCCTATCGTATCGGTCTCTAGTGTCATACCGATCATAATATTCAGGTCTTCTGTCATAACGATCTCTGTCGTATCTGTCGCCGCCACGATCTTCGTATCGGCGGTCGTTATCGTAATATCGCCGATCGGTGTCGTAGTATTTACGATCGGTATCGTAATATCTTCGTTCATAGTCGTCGTAGTATCTGTCCTTGTTTCTGTCATCGTATCGATCCCTGTAACCCCTGTCATCGTATCTTTCATCGTATCTACCTCTGGATGATTCATATGGATTTCTATTTTCCCTGTTATTATAATAATCACAACGAATGCATCTTTTTTCTACATTTGTACCGTCCCGTTCCCTCGCTTCCGGTGCATCTTCCGGTTTTATTGGTCTAGAGGAAACCGTTTGTCCGGAAGATGATGACGATGATGATCCATACCGATTACCATAATATTGAGTTTCTCTCGGTAACCGAGTTATTTCAGGTGCATTTATATTAAAAATGTCTTTTACAGATGCGCCTTGAATTTCCAACGTGACTAGCAGTAACAGCAGCGTCACACTAAGAGCTTTGCTTCGGGCAACCTACAAATAACATTCAATTTATAATTTAGTTGCTTTTGAGACTTATAACTATATACAGGGTGTTAATGAAGTACGTAGACAAACTTTTAGGGGCGATTCCTTTATTAAGTTTATACAAACATTTATTAGTTTATCAAAATTAGATAAAATATTGTATAAACCCACCCACCCTTACCAGCCTGAGGGCTAAATTTGGGTTTCTGGAATAAACATTCAAAACTGTTTAATACGTTAAAAAAATCACAATCGTACAACCTTGTTTTACATATTTTGTTATCAACGATATTTACTATTTTGTAGATTAATTACATTATGGATACTAGAACATTCCACCAAATTCGAAAAATTTATTTCAAGTCATTTTCCGTAAGTACTTTCAAGTCTTTCTGAAAACCCGTTTCCTTCCTGACCCTAGATCCAATGAGGTGACCTGCTGCGGAACGCTTTTCATAGGTGTTTGTTATGCTACACTAAAGCTGTCCAGTAAAATTAGTTTTACCTTTTCTAAAGTAAATTTCTGTAATATCTGAATTCGTTTATTTAGCATTCGTTCGAACGTCGCGCTGTTCGGACGTGTGTTTTCATTGCTCTCCTATATTTAATAGTATTTATATTGTTATACGTGTCGTTTTGTGTTTTGGAAAGATAATAAACCAAGTTTATAATAAGTGGCGTTGAAATTTTTCTAAATTTTCTTCATTGTAATTTCTTAGTATTTTAAAAAGGATAGAAAAATTAAGAAATGCCTGCAAGGGAAAAAATTCAAAATCTGAAAGTAAAGGATTTGAAGATACAACTTGCCAAGCGAGGAATTAGCTCGTCGGGGAAAAAGTGCGATTTGATAAAAAAATTAAAATCAAATCTAAACTCCAGTTATGTCCTTGATGACTGTAAAAATAACGACACTGACATACTTAGCAATAAATCCTTTAACAACGAAAGTGAAAGTGACCATGAAAGTGGAAATGACATTGTGAATGATAAGGACGGCAGTCCTGGAATACATGAGCGTAAGAAGCATAAAAAATGGGTTTACTACCATTATCAAAATTTAAATCATTTAACAAAAATGATTAATAACATGCGTAGTGTTATTTCGAGTTTAATGAGTCATAACAGAATTTTAAGAGAAAAAGTAAGGGTAGCAAATAAAAAAAAGGAAAAAAAAGTTCTACAAACACCAGATAATGGATCTAAGAGGACCATCACTCATCCACCGAATCAATCGCTTCCAAATTCGGTGTTTACGTCTAAAAATCAAGAAAATAAAGAAGTGATTAAAAATTCGGTCGTTGCAAATATTAAAAATAATAATAATAATAATAAACATAGAGATCTTAAAGAGAGTGACTCAAAAGTGTTAATCCTGGCAGACAGTCACGGGAGACTACTATCCAAACTTATAAACTCAAAATTAAACTGTGATAAATATAAGGTTCAATCATTATTCAAACCTAATGCAACATTCGAATATGTTGTGCATGATATTGATAAACTTGTGTCACATTTTAGTGTAAACGATTTTGTTATTATCATCGCCGGAATAAACGACATTATAAAAGGAAAAAAGCTTGACAAGCAGGTTTTAGAAAAGTGTATGAATTTAGGTGAGAAAACTAACGTTTTAATACTAAGTGTACCTTATATTTACCGTAGCCACGTCCTGAATAATTTAATTTACAATTATAATTGCACCCTCGCTCGAGAAATAAATAAGTCTCCGGTAAAGACGCATTTTGTTGATGTTAATAAATTTTTAGGAGAAGGACATGTAAATAAACAAGGTATCCACTTGAATAAACGTGGTAAACTGATATTGTGCTCTATCGTTACAAACTTCTTATCTGTTTCTGAACGTCGACTATATCAGCATATAACTGATTTTGAACCAAATCCGAATTTTATCAATCATAACAACTTAATACAAATTAACTTCCTACCAAAGGAACAGAGAATACAAAAAGAAACTCCGGTCTTAAAAATACAGGATCACACCCAGCCGTGTGATAACAGTAGGGCGGGCCCAGATGCTTTTTTAGTAAAGAAGAAAAAGAAAAAGAAGAAGAAAAAAAAGAAAAAAAAGAAGATAAAAGGCAAAAAAGAGTGACCTTAGTTCCCCAGTTAGAAGTAAGTTTAAGTGTTCTGTTAATAAACATTCAATCAATAAGATCAAAAATAGACCAACTTTATTTATTTCTTCAAAATTTAAATAATCCGGACATTGGGCTTATAACTGAACACTGGTTGCACCCAGATGAAGATATTTACTTGCCTAATTATACAATTTTAACCAAATTTTGCCGTGCTCATAGTTCACATGGTGGCACACTGATATTGTTAAAAAATGATTATCTTTATAAAAGTATTCATCAATTTGATTTTTTAATTGTTGAAAAGCGCTTTGAATTTTCTGTAGTATTTAGAAACGATATTAATCTGTATCTTGTTTGTTTATATAGATCGCCTTCTCATATATTATGTCATCTAAACGTTTTTATAAATAATTTGTATTCATTGCTGGACCTTCTCCCTAAAAAATGTAAATTATTGATAGCAGGTGATTTTAACATAAATTTTAATAGCAACTCAAACGCAAAACAGCGTATAGTGAACTTGCTTAACTCATTTGGGTTGCACATGCATGTAGATGCTGACACACGAATAAATACGGAGTCGGCTACTCTTCTTGATTACGTATGTACAAATTTTGATATAAATTTAGTAACGACGTCAGTATTAAATGGAATAGCAGATCATCAAGCTGTCTTAACTAATATATCCGTACCAATAAAACTAAATCATAGTAATATTATCGAAAATAAAAAATTAAATTATGGCAGAATATTTTCAAAAAGAAATGTAAATAAATTCACGGATAACTGCATCAAAGTAAATTGGTATGAGTGTGTTAATAACGACAACTCATACGATAATAAATTTTCATTATTTAGTAAAAAAATTCAGGAACTCGCTGAACAGTCTTTTCCTCTGAAAGCAATCAAACCGAGGAGGTCGAAAGTATGGACCACTATTGGAATCAGGACCTCGGCTAAATATTTCCGTTTTCTACGATACGTCCGTAAATTTATTAACAGTGACTATTTTGTACAATACTACAATAAATATAAATCTATATACCGGAATATAATTAAGTTAGCTAAAAGCAGCTATTATGAATGTAGATTAGCAAAGGCTTCGAATAAAACGAAGGAAACTTGGTCAATTGTCAATAATTTAAGAAATCGTAATAAAAAACATGACGTAGAAATTGAACTGCAGCCAGACCAGTTAAATTCACATTTCTGTTCTGTTGCTCAGTTTCTCAGTTCAAAGATTCACGTAGATAATGTTTATCCAATCCCTTCAGACAAATTTTTACCTAATTTTCCCAATGCAAGTTTCTATCTATTCCCGGCTACATTAACAGAGCTTAAGGATACCATACAAAAAATAAAAAACAAATATTCCTCAGGATCTGATGGTATATCTGGTAAAATTTTGCAGTTTTTACCTAATTCGGTACTTGAAATTCTTTTGCATCTAATTAATGAATCGTTTACGTTAGGACACTTTCCGTCCATACTAAAAACGGCACTAGTTGTTCCCATCCATAAAGGTGGGGACCCACAAGATCCATCTAATTACAGACCCATAGCTCTTCTGTGTACTTTTGCAAAAATCATAGAAAAAATTGTGAAAACTAGACTTCTTGCCTACTTGGATAAATTCAAAATTATACACAAATTTCAGTTCGGTTTCCAAAATAATAGAAATACAAATGATGCCGCGTTTAACCTCCTACATGACATTTATTATAATGTTAATAATAAGCGAATAGTTTCAGTAATGTTCTGCGATATCTCTAAGGCCTTTGATTGTGTTAATCACACCTTGTTACTTCAAAAGTTAGAATTATATGGTTTTCGTGGCGTACCTTTTGACTGGTTTAAATCATATCTTCATAATAGAACACAACTAGTAAAAATTTCAGGAGAATTATCGGCTCCCTCGGCTGTTACGCGTGGTGTACCGCAAGGATCGGTCCTAGGACCGATTTTGTTTCTTATTTATATTAACGATATATTTCAGCTCAAAATCAATGGCAATTTTACAATTTTTGCTGATGATACTTGCATTCTTTGGTCAAGCAGCCAGTCTAATATTTTGAATAATATTATACATAGAGATATGATCAAAGTAAAAAAATGGTTTGACTGTAATCACTTATGTTTAAATGCAGGGAAAACAAATATCTTAACGTTCAACGGAAAAATCAATGAAATTAAATTCGACAATTCTTTCATAACTCAAACAAACACTGTTAAATTTTTAGGTTTATTGATCGACAACAAATTAAAATGGACAAATCAAATAAATAAACTTTTGGAAAAATTGTCGAAAAATTGTTACGCAATTCGTACCATTTCTCACGAATTGGGCTATATCTCTACCCGTCTTGCTTACTTCGCTATTATTGAATCACACCTAAGGTATGGTATCGCATTTTGGGGTTCTGTATCACAGGAGAGTATCAACTCTGTTTTTGTTATGCAGAAGAGAGCAGTCAGATACATGTGTGGTGCAGGGTCAAGGGACTCGTGTAAACCACTTTTTATAAAATATGATATTCTTACAGTTACTTGTCTTTATGTGTTGGAAGTATCTTGTTTAATTTTAAAACATAAAAATACTTTATCTTCAGAACACCCTACTCTGCTTAACACTAGGTCTGACGAATCTAATATCTATTTACCGAGGCCAAAATCACATTTGATAAAAAACTCAATATTTTACAATGGTAAAAAAATTTACAATAGCTTGCCCAACAATATAAAGAATATTACAAATCTCAAAAGATTTAGGAATACCTTACGATCGCTCTTACTTAGCAAAGCTTACTATACGCTGCAGGAATATTTTGTTGATAGTAGTATGTAAAGTTTTGTTTGTTTGTTTGTTTGATAATTATTATTATAATTTTTTTATATTCTGTACTTGTATTTGTTATTATACATTTATATTTGTTATTGCATGTATATTTATTTGTTGCGTCTTGAATTTTTTTGTATTTTATATCTCTATTGGTAACATTTTATTTTATACTGTATTTTTAATATGTATTTATACATTATGTTCGTTATGTTCAACGCCACTGGTATTTGAATTTGAATAAATATCTATCTATCTATCTATCTATCTACTAAACATTACAGAGTGGTATAACCAATTTTTTGGAGACTTGAAAACAATGCAATCTCATGATTTTTAAATTATGGGTGAGCAAATTGTTTTCAAATCGAGTTGGTTGTGTATGTTAGAAAGCACACAACGAGTGTAACTTTAAACTAGCTTCATGAATGCAGCAGACAAAATATATTTATATCAATATATTTTTTCTGCTGCAGAGAATGAATGTCAGATTTGTAGTGAGGAGAGTGTGGTGGCCACGTTTGTCAATCTGTATTGTTATACATTCAGAAAACTGCCGTGACTTTTAATGTGGCAAATGGAAAATTCAGAAAAATGTCGAGTGATTTCGAGAATATGTCTGCAGATTTTCGAAATGGCGTTTGAACAGAAAGCGTTCGTTCAAGGAGATTTTTTTGTTTAACGTCATGAGATCACAGTTTGTTATTCTCGCAGAGAATGGATATGCATGACAATTTTTATATTTCAACCCTTGAAAAAGTGCTCAAAACATGTTAGCGTTTTTTATATTTATAAAATAAATAAATAAATTTATTCGCCACCCCTTATGTGTAACACAGAGGTACTATACTTTGACAATAGTCTAATTTCCCTTGCAAGGCTAGAAAAAGAATACCATATGTATCTCTTCGTTTCTTTGACAATCGTTGCCACAGTCTCCTCGCTGCAAATCTGGCATTCATTATCAATGCACTTTTAATTTTTCCGACAAAGTTACATTCCGTTTCATTAAAACAAGAATGTAGTAGTAGCAGTAACTTTTTTATATCCAATAACTTATCAGTATTTATAATACCTTGATGGAAGTCCAAAAGTAAATGTGTCTTATTTCTAAGTCTGAGATACACGGGTTCATATCTGTAGGGGAAATTTTTATTAGTATATGTAAGGGACCGCTGTATTCAGAAACATGTAGTAGTGTAAGCTTTATTTAAATTCTGTATATTACATAAAAAGGAACGGTGGTGCGTCTCGTGTGAATACGAGGTTTGACATAGATTTTTTTATATAGCGACCTCGATCCATTATATTCAATATTAGGTTTGCCATCTACTACTCGAAGAGGTAGGAGATAGGTCGTATTTGCTTAAAACCGTTTCAATTACACTTTTTACTATTTATTTTTATTTCGACGTGAAGCCTTTAGGACTATAGAACATTAAAGTCAACAGAAACAAAGAAAATTCCTCGACTAAGAAAACTTTTCTCTAAATTCGCTAGATTACACAAATAGCAGTTTTTCTATGGTACGTTCCCAAATTAAAATTGTTCTTCTGCCGCTTTATATCACTTGCTGCGGAGGTAGCTTACTAGGCAAGGTTAGATACATGAATATTACAGTCTAATAAGCATTTATTTCAATTCAGCCTCCGCAAATTGTAGTTTTTACAACAATTCATAGTGCGCTATTATATTCTTTGTTTTAATATCTTTCCTTTATTTTAGATATTTTCATATTACCTGCTCATGTTCAGAGAACAAAGGAGAAGCCTTATTGTACGAACGATCTCGTCCATAATCAATTTTAGTAAAAAAAATAGTGCCTAGTAATTTTGCAGTTAGAATTTAAGTTGTGGTAACAAATTTTAATTACGAATTCATTCCTATTGATCAACTAAATCGTAGTTTTATTCAAAGTTTGGGTTTGCTAACTGCTCTGCTTTTGAATATGAAAATACACTTCTCTGAGGCAGTGTAGGTTTGCATATGAATCAGTGTTGTGTTACCCAACATCCAAAATTTGCAATTGTAATCAGGTAATCACTACTTTTACTCTCGAACTATTTGAACTAAGAGGTCGTCCTACAAAAACAACCAGGAACATTGCAACTGTATCGAGGGTGTCGTGGTATCTATTTCGGATAGTTAAACGCAGATTAAATAAATATATACCTGTTCTAAAAGAGAATAATTTACTGTTTTGCAATCGTTTGGTAAAGGTAAATAATAACCCTGGGATAGGCAAAAAATAATGTGTAACTTTTCCCTGGTTACAATGTTAATGAACCCAGCTATCAATTCAATCTTCATGGTCCGATTATGCCATAAAATACGTGATCCTGTATACAACTAATTCTTTTTATTTAATTAATTATATATTTCCGATTCCACACATTTCACAAATGTAGCACTTTACCGTCGTTTTACGTTTGCCTTTGTAAAATTGAAACACAATGTTCATCATTGACACACTATTTTTTTTAAATGTCTTTTGAAACTGTTTATACTGAAATTCAATTATAAAGTGCCAGTAAAATACGCTTTTCTAAATGTATTCAGTCGAAATTACAAAGGATGACTGGAACATTATCTCTTTATATAAAAGTATCTTAAATATTAATAATTGTAAACAGAAACACCAAATCTAAAAGCTTCAAAATGTTAAATAATTTAATAACCGAAATTAATGCTTAATTTGTTAATTGATGTTAATCTGTTTCGTAATGTCAGTGAAATTTTGTAATGTTAACCCCAGCACATTAATAATTAAAAAATATCTATATTTGTAATTTTGAATATAAGTACCATGCTGTAAATTGAAACTTTCATTTCGGAAACTGAAAATTGCTATTTCTCATAATTCAGTTCCATTCAGAAATCCTTATGTTACATTTTTTAAAACACGACTGCCTATGCTGACGTAAAATGACCCATGTGGCTCGCAATGCTATTGAAAATTGTAAGTCTTCATATTATGCAGGATTATACGACGTAAAAGGATTAAGTTAGCATTAACAATCCCCTTTATTGTGAATTAAATTTAATTTTATAATTTACCCTGAAAAAAGTATATTAGCATTGAAAAAAATTTAAATAAATCATCCAGAAAATGGAGGAAATCATGGTAAACGCGTTCTTTGCATTCTTTATTCCCCAAAAACTTTCCTATAGTAGATGTTTTTGATAAATTCAATTTGAGTGAACATTGAGACTGTAACGTCCAAGTATAGTCTAATCAAAACAAAAAAAACTATTTATATAAATAATAAACTGTTTTTGTTTATTACCTTTTAAGAATCATTCCAAATTTCGTTTCGTACAGGTTCCTTGGGCTTTTTTGTTAAATAAAATTTGACGTTGGTTAGACAAAACCAAAAAGTATCCTAGCAAATAGTTTTCACAAACGTGTAATTAAATATAATGTTGCAAAGCAAATAGTCCTTTACTCGGTTAAACACTTGAAAAATCCTGAATTGGACTCTCGGAAACCTACGTTTCAGGGATTTTCCTAGCACTGCAATTATTTTACTTTGCGTAGTGTTGTTTGTGTTGGGTATAGCCTTAAGCTGTCAGACCTGTTAACGGTCAGTCAAGCTCAAAACGTCAGATTTTCAGGAAAAAATCAGAAATAAAGTTTGCAACTAAAACTTTGTTTGATGTTGATGTTGGATTGAAAGTTTCGCTAATAAAACCAAAAATCATTCTGGGAGCAGGTTAAACAAGTTTTGATCAGAAAAGGAAAACAAAAATTTTAAATTAATAAACAGTAATTTTATATTCTACTGCTCTTCTGTGCACAAATAATTATTACAAAATAAAAACTCATACCTACCCGCAATGTTTGTCGTAACAATACCTTTTTAGCATTTTATGAATGATTCTCATGAACAAAAATTTAACGCAATCCTGACTGCAATATTTGTTGTTAATTTGAAAGTTCCCAAACTGAAATTTGTATGAAACGAATAACAAATTAATTATTTTTTTCTAGCTCCCCAACCTTTACTTTGTGACGAAGCCTGATGTATATTTAACTTAAAATTAAACTACTGTTTAAAATTTTTCAACAATTACTTAAAAAGTAAAAAACTATGATTTCGATTCCAAATTCCAATTTGTATAATGTACGAGTCATCTTTATTAACTTACGCTTATGTAATTGATAATTAGTCTTTTTGTATGGATCATTAATAACGCAAATTTTTACCTTGCCACGTTAATTATTACAGAATATTTTTCGTTTTTATTTACCAGAGATAAATTTAAAATTTTTTTATTTTATAAAATATTTACTCCAACATAATTAATTTTTTTGGCTGTTCTCGAATACAATGAAAACATCTCTGTTAACAATCGTTAATTTTTGTCAAAACCTATAATTTAATAAATATAGGGATAATAATAAACGTAATCTTAAAGCTTACTTTTGAGAATCCCATAATGCCTGAAAAGGGAAAATCAAGCTCACACCGTAAGGTCCATGTGTTAGAAGAAAATCACTTTCAAACGAGCGCACTAGTACCACACTTCGTTAACGTTCTGGATAGGTTATGGTGTAAATACTGATAGAAAACGAGTGAATGTGTTCATCACCTTTGTCTCTGTTTTATACAGTGTATCTCCGGCAGGTTCACACTCTGTAACCTTGCCACCGGTGGGAGTCAAAGAGTAATTTGTGGTTATCGTACCTTTATATTTCTGATGGTATGGTACGATGCATTTGGGATCAAAAATTCTTGCATGTTAACGATTACGCGAACCAGTTTGGGAAGCGCTCTTTGTATATTTGCAATTGTAATTTTGATTTCGCTGTCAGGTTCATATGTGTATGACGAGAATATAAAAACCAAATTAGGAAGATTAATGAAAACGAAAACGTTATAAAAGCAACAAAAAATATTCTAAATGGAAATAGTGATAAAAATTACTGCGTTACAAATGATTTTATGCATATGATTATTTTAAATATTCTATTTTCGGTATTCTCTTAAAGATTAAACGTACCTAATCTCTTTGCTTATAAAATTTCTCCTTGACAGTAAAGTTTGATTTCCTATGGTCTTAAAGAATATGTTGTTTATTTAATCCCTTTGCAAACATGTTGGTCAATACCTTCAGCGGTAACGTAAGTAAATATAAAGATTACTTCTCCCCTCAAGAGTGCCTATTATACTTCGATATAAAGAATGTAGGGAATATTAATAAAAAATAATAAATAAATAAATATTTGATAGGTGATCAAAAATAGTATTCTGTTACTACGTCTATATTATATAAATATAGTTAAATGAGACAAAATATGCAACACGTCAAGGCCAGACCAGACACAGTAAAAACATGAATGTATTCCTAATATTCTCTCATGTTCGATTTGAGGAAATGTTCAATTACTATTTATTGTTTCCAGATCACTTATTCGAAGTAACTAACATATAGTTTTATTCTTATTAAGCCACTATTTAGACATTTATAATTAATTTAAAGATAGTGGAGAGGTATTTCTGAAATGTGTGTATGTTAATATGTAGTAACAAAACATTTAACATTTTTTACGTTTAGTAACTGTGAATATATTAATACATTCAAACGGAAGGAAAAATTGCCGAAATGCTCCAACTTTTAAAACTGCAATGTGATAAGCAAAGTGAAACCTCAAAAGAGAAAGGAAAACAATTAATAGCACAACAGGCATATTTTAAAATATATCATAGAAATCAACTAAAATTCGTAGGAATTATTTTAAAATGTCTTCAGTGTTACGCTTCCAAGCCATCGCCTAATCAAATTAGCCAAAATAATGGGAAAACATCCCGAAGTTTTGAAATTTGGCGCAGTTGTTCATTCGAGTGTCCTGCATAAGATACAAAAAGTCTGCCAGGGTGGGGGGTGAGTTTTTCACTAAACTCAATATTTCTCGAGATATTTAAGGAAAAGTTAAAAAAAGGGACCTTTATGCCCCATCCTGCCTCCTGCTCAACTCCCAACCTGGGGGACTTTTAGTATGTTATGCAAGACACTCGAATGATCAATATGGATTTTTTCCACCATTTGCCAATGTTTTGACTAATAACTGGGCTACAAATAGCAGGTAGTTTCTCAAGCTTACTGGATTGCTTATATTATTTGGAGAAAAAAATGTTCTACAAAGCATCCCATCAGGTGAATCCGAAATGGCCCACTTCCTCTGGAGTAGTTGTAGGGGACCGTTAATGCAGCATAGAAAAAATGAATAAACAAGTTGAGTTCTTAAGGTTACCTCTTTATAACCCCGTGCATTAATGATTAATATTTTTTTTAAACATTTTTCCTAGGCTACATTAACAGTCCCCTATAACTACCCCACATTTCGAACTCACCCTGTAGGCTACACAATTACAGAAATATTTTCGTAAAGATTCTATACAGTTGGTGGATGTTAATCGAACGTAACATAATGTTTACATTTCACTGCTGATTTGCAGGCATTAAAAGCTATCCCTGTCTTTCTGGATGGCCGACTCCTGCATCCCTGTGTTGATATTCCGATAGTAAAATCTGTGCTATGCACCACCTACTCCATATAATTCACATTTATGTTTTTCGGTGTTTTATCTGTCTGGGTTACGAATGTAGAATAGGAAATCCCCTACCTATCATAACAGATGACTACATGGGGCGCCTTTGTTTGCTGTGCATCTACTTATCGTACCTACCTGTTTATTGTAAAATTGTCCTATCTTTCATATGACATGTAACATCCTGCCCACCAACCAATATTGACTAAATATCTACTAAAGCCAAACACCAAACAGGGTAATCTCATTATCTGTATAGCGAATAGTTGTTACATAGACTTCGATTATCCTTCTTTAATGAAATTTTTTATTTTCAAATTTGACAATTTTTGTTTAGAGAATTTATCCAGTAGGTACATCTGCTAAAATGCATCGAAATCCGTAACAGGAGCGTCGTCGTTAGGAAATATGCTTTGGGGGGGGGGCGCAACTATTATGGAATCCAAGAACTCGCCCTGTCGCAAACAGCTAAAATTACTACCTATATAGCCTAGCCCTTGCTTCTTGTTTATGGTTGACAGCAATAAAACTCGGTAGGATCCCGATGGACAATGTGTTGGGAAATTTCCGGTTAAAATTTGATTTTAATTCAATTATTTAGCGGGGAATTGGGGGGGCGCAGAACAGCTTTGGGGGGGCGCGCGACCCCCCTAAAATGGTCTAGCGACGCCACTGATCCGTAATATTCCTTTAATCTTTTCTATGGCTACTAAACTTTAAAGGATTTGGAGCAAGATACGTTCGCGTTATAGGGTTTCCCGGTTAGACAGTTAAAAACTTGACTTTCGTGTAAATTTCCTATAATCTGGGTACTTCCAACTTAATAAAACTCTAGTGTGGCAAGAGATACTGCCAAAATCAAAGTTAGTGAAATGTAAATCCCTTTTATCTAATAAAATGTTATTCATGAACCTTGAAGTTAAAAATAAGTAACCCATTTTAAAATAAGGTGAATATTTTATACAAAAGACGCATGCTACTTTCATTCAGTGTCATTTGAATTACGACAATCATATTTATAGGTACTTTCAGTCACTAAAGTATAATAATCATCAGGACTAAGCGCATAGTTTGCTATTAACAAACCGTCTAATTTTATGTCATTTCGCCAAAAGTCTTGCTGCTCAAAAGAAGCGTAGTAAGCACAGCATAGCGTAACATCCTTGTCTAAATTTTCATCATTGAATGCAGAGATCTTATCGATGTTTTAATATCGCAACAAGTTTCCGATGGAATTTCCTAAATAAACATGATTAATGCCAAGGTCATTAAAAAGCCCCGAGAAAAGTTCTGTGAAGAACATGTAGATGAAACTCAAAGACTACAAGCCGCTAATGTTCAATAAATTATATTTCGGCCAGAAAGTCTTTGTTTTTGTATGCCGGAAGGATATGACGAAACTTTAGGTACATCGGCCATAATTTATGTTTCAGCCACCTGTACAATGGCTTGTGGCCAGCAGTCGCCACCGTGACGAGAACAGCATGCTATGAGTTTATTTTCCGATGTATTTTAACATCATTTCGCATTTCGAAGAACATGGAGGTAAGAGCCGGAACGGATAATTGATGGTAAAGCCTAGAACTTATAGTAGGTAAACACGCATTAGGTGACGGTTTGTAATTAAAATTATTAATTGCCTTAAGAAGCAGGCACAGTTCATGTCTTCAAATTAACAACAAATTTGGCAAATGCGCAAACAAAATGTAATATGATATACGAGATGTAATTGCTGACTGCTTCTGACTTAATGTTTTTTGGTTAAAATATTTCCCGGAACAAAATTGTTAAAAGTTTTATCGTTGAGATCACTTAATTCATAATTCATAAGATTAAAAGAAGACGCGTTGTTTTTCGGAAAATACTCGCCAGACGATTTAAAAAAAAATCTCAACAATAGAAAAATATTTGTTCAACGGTTACCTATTTTATTAAAAAATGCTTAAACGTATTACTTTGTTGCTTTTTGTGTAAATATTCTTATTATAAGGTGTGCGTGGTAGGCTGCATTTTCGAGTTGCTTTTCACAGTTTTGGTAATAATATATGCGTTAACTTCGTTCATGTTTTTATTAAAATGCATCATTTAAATGAGTCGTTGTCACGTTACCTGTCACATTATTGTCAACTAAATTATTAATGAACTCTGTAAAATATTTGGTTCAACCAAAACTAACTAACATTAATAGGTACTGGTTACGTTTGTTACACAAATCATTTTTATGGCAATCATTCAACAAAATAAAATAATGTTATTATGTAAATTGTAAATTGTTTACTGGCTTTCTGTTATTTAAGACGAATGATTGTGAATAAAATAGTATACAAACCTTGGTGGAAAGTGCTTTATAATACCTCGGCTATTGCTGACCGCGGCGCTGCGCGCCTTGATCAATACATCTCGCCTCGATAATGAAGCACCTTCCACCTTGGTATGTAATATACTATTGTTTATTGGCTATGCTTATTGACACGATGGTATGTTGTATTTATATGGATGCTTGCTGGGCGTTCACTAAACTTATTTCCAGAAAGCAATCTTTTAGATTATTCTGTCCACGAATTTCACGGCACTGTTAAAATGATTTCCTTGAAAATAATATGGTAATAAATAATATTCCGTTTATGTTAATGTAACAACTGTGCACTAATTTTTGAAAACTAGATATGAATTCCATGGAGAAACTTAATTTTTTCTGAGGGTATTGCCAATTGCCCAGAGCTTCTTCAATTTCGCTGTTTTCGCCCTTAGAATCACTCACTCTGAAAAAAAATCTTCGCAACAAATAATTTGTGGAAGCTATATCCACAAATACAAATTTGTTGGGTTATCACAAAAAATATGTACATCGTCATGATATCATTTGTTGTCTGAACAAAACGAATTTGTGGCAGGAAATAATAATAACATGGCAACATATTTTTTGTGTTAACCCAACATATTCGTATTTTTTTCCAAGTGCTCGTCATCCTAGTGTGTTTTTGATTACTTCATTCAAATCATCTTGTGAGGCTGTTCATTTGGAAATTCTCCTCCAATTCCGTTCTAGGGAAAATCCATGGTCCCTGCGAGGCATAGGGATTCACATTGGATCACGTTTTTATAAGCGCCTTAGCAATAAATTGGTGAATATTTTAATGGTTCTCGACGGTGACGTTTCAGTTTTTTCCTTTCGGGGTTATTTTTGTCTTACGGGTATTTTGTTACTTTTCTACTAAGGTCGGCTGGACCTTGCCAGTTGCTACAGAAGGTGTCCACGTATCCTCAACTAAATTTACTAAATATCACCATTTTAGAAGTCACAATAACTGTATAATATTTTTTCTATCTGTGATGTTTGATTTTAAATTCTGCTTCGAGTAAAGCAAACCCTAGTAATTTTAGTGTTTTAGATAGTCCCTTATTTATTCATCAACGCTCTATACCCCATATTCCAAAGCTATAACAAACTATTTGCTAGCTGCTGAATTATATGGCCTTCAAGTATAAAAAGTTATACGTGGTTGTATAAGATTTAGATTTCAAAAAGGCGTTATTTTCATTTAAAACAAAGCATTGAATAGTTTCCTTATTTATTCGACCTATTACTAAAACATCTTCAAACAGAAATTGGACTGTAGTATTTAATGTCCTTGTAATGGTTTGTAATTTCAAATTTACAAAATTTCCGGGTATAATGTGCAATTTTGAAATCAGAACTGTAACAAGTAGTCTAAATTCTGTTGTATCATATAAGTATACCCAATTAACGCAATACACGAATATATTAACACTAGCTGAAATAAAAGCCCATTGTATAACATCTTTAACTACTAAATTATATTATATGACGATATCAGAGACTCTTTGTTATGAGTTACGTAATTAGAACTATTATCCCTCATGTATGTGATTGACATTTATGGATATGTATGGATAATAAAGCGACATTCATTAATTATCGTTACTAAACTTGCGATAAAACAAGTATAGTCGATATTACGAATATTCTAACTTTAACAAATTATACTACTCTTGGCTTACGTCAAGTACAAACAGTTTAATAAAATTTGCTGTAAATTATAATAAAGTTTAAACTATTGCTGCTGTTATTTAAATGAAACACAGCTCTCCTTTCCATAATAAATGATGAAAGAGCAACCAACTTATGAAGTTGCTTATTAAAATTTAATTAACACTTGTACAATAATATAAGAGGATATAACTTCTATATTCTATACATAATTTTGAAAACAGTTTTATTTTATCGTGAAATAGATTACAATCCTGCGACAGCATTAATTTAAAAGTTATTACTGTTTGAATATTAAATTCTATTTTATTAAATTTTTTTCTATTACTATGAATAATTGAAATCTTGTTCTCTTAATAAAACATTTACTTTCAGTGTAGTACGTAAATGAAAAACAGTTCTCAATGCAAGAAGCAAAATGGTAATGACTGTAGCAATTTTCTCATTAACAAATGAAAATCTCTCGTAAACGAGATCTTTATTTCCCGTTTCTTCGACTGTCGTTTGCGGTTTAGCAAGAGAATTAACATTCTTCAGCGCATACTTAAACTAATGAAAAGAGCTTTCTTTGTGGTTCACCTCATAACGAGGCTACCTACAGCATAAAAACCCCCGTAAAGAACTGCCGATTTTCAGGAACGAAGATAATATTGGCACACTTTGTTGTAGATATTTATTTCCTTTTATTGTCTTTCTTACTGCTTTCACACAAATGAACAACACAACTTTGTCTCCTTGTTTGGTTGTACTTATTAAAGGCATTTGGGAAGCTCAGAAAGATTTAATGGTTTTTTCCGCGGTAATATTTCATCTCGCTTGAAATGTTTCACGAGGTACGACTGCATTCATTTTTAAGAGGAATATAGAGCAAATAAACAACATGACAAGTCCAAATTGTGACAGGTGGTAGTTAATTAGGTTTTATTTCAGAATAATCAATAAATTGAACAACAACAAAAATATTTTCCCTTTGTCAGCACACGAATGTTTATTTGGTGTTTGCTTTCCTGTTCTGTTTAAGCAATCGACATAATTCCATCACTCAAGAATTAGGTAACTATTAAGTTGAAGCGTAGTATGTCTTCGGGCAAGAGGTTACCATGAAAAAGTTGTAGACTTTAAATGAATGAATCGAATCACCCGGTATAGGTAATCCAAATTGATAGTAAATATGAATTTTTTTAGATTTAATTTAAATTTAATTTTAATTTTTTTCAACGACCAAATGGTACATTTGGTTAAAGGTAGCTGTTGTGACTTTAGTCATTGTTAGACCCATATGCAGTATATTTCATTCCTGTACTATGAAAAAATATTCCTGGATGTTCACCCTGTATGTATCAAATAATCAAACAGAACGCGATAATAAAGTAAATCCTTTGTCTACTGCAACAACGCTGTTCTGCTTGACTTGACTAATATTATTAATTATTATGTTCACAGTTTTGTTTTAACATTCTCCAATTTACTCTCAAAGTCTACTATAAAAGAGAACCAAACGGAATGCAATAATAAAAGTAAATGTTTGTCTACTGAAACAACTTTGTTCTGTTAGATAGATATTATTATAAATTAAAATGTATTCAGAATTTTGTTTGAAGGGTTTTCAATTTTCTTCCAAACTCTTGTTAAAAAAGAATACTATAATAAATTATTAAAAATTAAAATTCATTCGTGCCTGGATTTTACCTCTACTCCGAAATTTATAAAATGATTCATTAAAGTCTGCTTGTTTCATAACCAACTAAGTGTTTTGTCCTGCAAGTGAATATGCAGGAAGGAAATGATGAATAATCAAGATGCAACCAAAGCAGACGTGGATAAAATTATAATTCTTTCGTGGAAAAAGTTCTCATTATTTTTATGTTTCTCTTGTATTTTCATTTTTTTTCATGCTACTTTTATCTTTATATCGAGAACAACATGCAAAAAATCAACTCATTACTTTTTTTAAATTGAAATGCAAATTTATAAATCTCCGTAAAAAAATGCACAATAATTTTTCATCTTCTACTTACTTTAGTTTTTTTATATTACGGTTTTTGTGAGAACAAAAAAGTATGAAAATTTAACAAAAGTTCATCGTCCACCTAAATTATAGTTTAGCATTTTTCTCATCTTTTGCAACTGGTTATTTTCTGCACTGGTAATATTATTCGCGAATAATAGCTTTGTTCCTGTCAAGAAATACCTACGAATATTGCTTTGTTTCCTCCCTCTCGACAAATGTTCAAGTTGCGTCCTAAACATTCACAAAGCAGTTTCAGTTCCTGTTCATTTCAGTCTAAAATCCGTAATTAAATTCTCTTAATTCATCGCTAATTATGAAGTTGAGCGAATTTATTTTGCCATTCGAGGTTTTGGCAGGATTGTATTGTTCTCTCGAAGGAAAATTACGAGTAGAATTGTCAGGGAAATTTCGTCATGACGTGACCGACTCGCTTGCTGGCTATGCTCCGTACCTGATATATTGTATACGCTGATATTTACATAATTTTATGCTAATAACATTATAACAAATACTGTGTTTGCAGTAAAATGTTAATGTACCTCAATCTGTTGTATTTTTAATACCAGCTTCTTCTTTTAACATTCTCGACCGTCTAACGCTTTGTATCTCGGCAAGGAAGAGAAATCGAATACGTCATTATTAGCGTTTCTGTATTCAAATGACTAAAAATCCCTGTAAGAGTTTGACCGCAAGCATACGAATCACCCTGTATAGTGAATTTGATTATTTTTTGGTTCCATTTGATCCTCATTGTCCTGTGACTATATCCAAATAGGCATCACTATAAAACCACGTACGTATTTACATTGGGTTTTTTTTTTGTTTTTGACACAATTGCCATAGGCGTGCGCAGACTTTCCATTAAGGAGGATCACATTGGCTGTCACAGAAAATAAAAATAACCCAGAGATTCATTTAAAAAAAGGCACTTTATTTCAAATAAAAACAGGATTGAAAACACGGTATTTTACAAAGAAAAAAATTAAAAGAAGAATGTGGTAAAACTTATTTCAAGAGTATGTTTTAAATTCTGACTGCAATCCTTTTTGTATTCTCTTTTATAGAAAGTTAAGTACCCCCTGGAAAGAGTTAAGTAATTTTACAAAACCATTAATTTAATTCACTGAACTGTAAAAATCCTCCAACACACTGTATATACGGTAACCTATTACATTGTGGGCAAGGTTAAAACTTATATCAACCAACATTAAATTTTAATTTATTGCTAACTAGTACAGATAATGATAAACCTTGATTTGTATATTTTAAATTTGACAATTAGTTGTTTTATTTTAGGATCGTTTAAAAAACAGTTTGCTGTTCAGGAAACAGCCTTCAGCAGTTTTTCAATGTTAATACATCTCTTCCTACCATAGATAACAATGTTTATTTTGATAGTAACAACGACATTTAAATTAAAAGACCGTTTTTCAGGTTCAGTTATTACAAAACAATGTGACTTATTTGATTTCCTGCCTTTTACTTCTACTATATTTTTATTAATCCATTGTGTTTAACTTAACAATTATTTTTTCATAAAAGGTTTAAAATAAGAGAGTGGTAAATAAAATAATTATTTGGAGAAATTATTATTGATAAGTCCAATTGTTCTTGTCAACGTTTCCTGAAAAAAAACGAATTGAAAGAAAGGAAACTTTATATTTTTAAAAAGTAGAAATTGTACTTTAGATAATCGTTCTTAAGTGTCTCCTGATTTACGGTGCGTTACCCTTCTAAGCAATTTTGTGTTGCAGGAACAATTTCCGTGTGCTGTTAAACTTCTGCCGTTAGTTAAATAGAAGGAGCGAGAAGTAATTATTAAGCAGCGTTCGGTGAATTAATCCGGTAGCTTTTACCATCAGCAAATAGTCGACCAGCATCAGCTATCAGACTGTGTAAACTCTGACGGAATACTAGTTGTTTCAGATTATGCATATTCTAGTGTTGCACTAAAGTAACGTTAGGGACTTCGGTTCAGAACGCTTCTGTATACGAACTTACCAGGCAAACTTGCAAATTGCTTGTTTAACCCAATGGCTGCGTGTGTGTGCAACATCAAAGTATTTCCCAATATCAGATTATGTAATCCTATTTCGGCCCAATAAGTGTACCCCCCTTTGATATATTATGTTTATTGAAACTGGTGGTTTAATTTGCTCCCGTTAATTATCGAGGGATTTCATCTAATTATTTACAATTAGGCATTAACCCTCACAACTATTACCTTGTATGATAACCCTTTGGCATAAAGTCAGGGTTTCTCATTATAGACCAAAGTGCTGACGTCAATTTATTTATAACATCACTTTTAGTAATACATTTTCAAGGCACGTTTGAGGTAAAGTTCACCAGGTCAAAAGCTTTTATAGTACTATACAGGATGCGTCTGAATTGACAGTTAATTAAAACGACTGCTTCCTTTGAAATATAACAATGCAACAGGACATATTTTTTTGGCGTTTGTTTAACCTAGCCGAGACCACGCTTATGGAAGAAATATTTTTTTAATAAACGACAGAAATGTTTAAAAAGACTTGGTGTCGGTGGTGGTGGACGATATTAGAACACATTGTATTATTTGCTAATGGAGGGCCTTTATTCTCATCGTAGTCATCATCATTTTTATTATACTCTGCCTGCGTTAACGGGTGCCTACTGCTGGAACCCTATTAAGGTCGTACTGGGTTGTTAGAAAAGAATAAAAAATAAGCTCCAATAAAATAAAAAACACTCATAAGAAATTCAAAACACAACGTCCTGCACTTTTTGTTTACCTTGCCCCCATTCCAAAACTATTCTTGTCCCTCTGTTGCATGTCAGTCCTCACTCCAGTCAGTTCTCCTACACTTCGTCTGCACACGTTTATCAATACTAGATGTGTTTCTAACTACCTTCACTAATTTTCTATCATTCATTCTTCGTCCCAGTTTCATACTGGCTCTATTTTGCAAGTTTGTCTGCTACGTTTATTTCGAATTCTGTTGACTATTTTTGAAGGAGTTTCATTTCTGCATTTATTTTCGGTTTATTCACCTTAATGTGTACAAGTACGGACACGTCAACGATTGAAAATACTGTTTACGTTTTTGAAGATGATTAAAGGTGGTTCAGCAAACGTAAGCTTTTCGCAAACCTGAACGTTTTGAATAGAATTTTGTAAACAGTATAAAATCTCCGAATTTCGCAATTCATCTTGATTTTCTAGTTTGTTCAAATAATATACCGAATTTAAATCCTATACTTTAAAAAGTGATGCGGAAAATTTTCATTACCTAAATTATTTCGGGTAGGTACATTAACAATTTTATTGTCTGATTCATATGCAGATCTTATAGAAAGCAAGGAAATTCCCTGTCTAAATTAATTTCTGTTAAAGACGACCGACGAAATCATAAATAATTCAAGAGCGTTACCTTCATCGTGTATTGAATATCGCATTAAATTCAATGCGTGTAAACAATTTTTCAGCAAGAAGACTGGGAAATTCTTGTGTGTTTCAGAAAAATTCATTAAACGTAGGTGTGAACTGGTTGTAAGGTTGTAACGTAACTATAGGACCCTCGTGTAATAGTGTAATAGCTGAGGGTTTCGGGGGGAAAAATTTCTGATAAACTTTTAATCGATTCGTAACCATTTACGAGTTGCAGATTATTTGTGTTATAAACAATTATATTTACACATTCAGAATTAAAAATAATATAAGTTGCAGCTATTGAATAAAGAAAATTGACTTCCTTTCCAACAAAAAATATTTATAAACTGTTGCTGATTTCATAACCGTTTTGGGAGTTACAAGATTCACATCCTCAATTTAATACACACTTTTGTATAGTAATCAATATACAGCGTGTGGATAAAGTTTGGAACAAATTCAATATCTCCCGAAATATTGGTTTTTCTGGAAAACGCTCGGACAGGTATAGCGATTTACATTACGGCGCATATTTTAAGATGCTTCAAAAATTTTTTCCGTTAGTCATTTTTTTGTAGTGACGTCGTCGACTTTTTTTTTAAATAGAAACACGTATATTTGATTGTCGCATTGGATAGACACTGTTTTTCTCTTTTTAAGCTTCTAATATTTTTATACCCTTACATAAGAAAATTTTTGAGAAAATTGCTAAAATAGTTTTACGTCTCAGTAGGCCGATCTGGAACAGCGGGTGCAGCTCCAACTCAAAGCAATTGTTTATTTAAGCTTATTACTTTAAAGTGAACAGAAATGTGAGTATAAAAGTACATAAGATTATAAAAAAAGATAAATTAAATAAATTAAATTAACAAGAAATTGAAAAAAAATTTTGATAGCTTTAAATGACACACAAAGAAATGATCGATAAATTGTTATAGTAGATGTTCAAATTCATATTCGTTTACAGCTCGACAGTGTCCAAGACGAAAAATAAACTCTTGTTGAACAATTAAACAATTGCTTCGAGTTGGAGCTGCACCCGCTGTTCCAGATCGGCCTACTAAGACGTAAAACTATTTTAGTAATTTTCTCAAAAATTTTCTTATGTAAGGGTATAAAAATATTAGAAGCTTAAAAAGAGAAAAACAGTGTCTATCCAATGCGACAATCAAATATACATGTTTCTATTTAAAAAAAAAAGTCGACGACGTTACTACAAAAAAATGACTAACGCAAAAAAATTTTGAAGCATCTTAAAATATGCGCCGTAATGCAAATCGCTATACCTGTCCGAGCGTTTTCCAGAAAAAATAATATTTCGGGAGATATTGAATATGTTCCAAACTTTATCCACACACTGTATTTATATTTTCTGCTTCAACTTGGCAGTAAGACTTATTAAATTACTTCAACCCAAAAAGTTTGAAAAATAGATGGACTCTAGAGAATCATAAACAGTCGGTCTTTAAAATGTAATACGGTTTCTATTTAATTTAATAGACATACACAAATTTCTCTTGCTGAAAATTTTGCCAGTTCGTTTTACTTGAAATAAAGACAACTTTTCTATTTGACAGAGTTATTTAATTTGACGTTTGGTATATATGCTTTATTAATCAGGCGAGTTCTGAAAAGATCAGCATTGGTGGTTTTGTTATAACACGCAACTTTAACTGTTCTTACCTCAAAAATAATTAAGAATAGATCATACAGTCAAATGATTTTTTGTCCAGAATTAACTCTTCTGCCTGTAAAGAGCGACGAACTTTTAATCACCCTGTATATACCTACAGCGTTTTTCAACGAAAGGTAGTCTCACCCTCAGTATCTTTCAAAACTATTGTTTGCTTGAAAATCGCCAAGACATGTCAACAAAGATAGCAAGGGGGGCATCGTTTTTCGTAAAATTCGGACTTCTGTCATCAACCCCGTAGCCGTCACAGCCATCCCCTCTAAAATTTCAAATGTCACCATACCATGTGCGGCACATCGCCATCGTTGGGAAGATAATTTCATAAGAAATTCATTCTCCCATTTATTTTTTTTATTCTCTTCAAATTTAGACATAAAAAAATTAGAAACCATATTTTATTTTTTCGTTACAACTCGGCTATGCGAATTTTTTTGTTCATAGGGCATCCTAAAGTTGGACTGTCTAATTTAAAGAATAATTGTTATTACTATATTTAATAATTAGAACATTATTTTTGTACTAATTGGTACCACTACTTAAATTGAAATAGACCAAGGAGAAGAAAAATTGAAAAGGGAACCGTAGTACATTTAAAAGATAATAGTGACAGATAAAAGTAAGTAACAAATATTTGGAATGACCCTTGATTATAATTTAGTTAAATGAACAAAGCTTCCTAGGTAATGTGTCAACAGAAACAAAACTTGAGCTTACATTTGTCCTATATTTTAGGCAGTTTAATTCTAAAGTCCTTTTAATGTTATGCGGGTGTTTTCGGCTGATTAAGTCCACGTTTTGGATGTCCAACCCATTAGGAAAAGCTCATTTATTTTACGGCGGCTACGAAAGTCGTTGCAAAACCTATTAAACATTGCAGCAAAACGCCGTGATATTCCACAGAGTGTAATAAACCTTGAAAGCATGGGAAACGTGTAGATATTAGATGTATTTGGTAGAACAGAAATTTCAGCGGTAATGAACGAAGGCCCCGGACCGGACGCGTCACGCTTTTGGCTATGTATCCGGTTTTCGTAGCTACGATTCGTAGCGTCCATTGTCCGAACGATCAAGCGCCTCGCGCGGCCGCATTATTTGGCCTTTACTCGCGAATTACTGCTACAATAATAAATGTTATCCTTATAATTAGGAAAAGGAACTACTTTTTTGAGGTTGTTTGGACTTTACTATTAAATGAACTACCGCTTACGGTTTTTCAGCCGTGCAGTTTCATTATAATAATTCACAAAGGAATTTTCAGCTTATTACTTTACGATTGTTTAATATTTAGATTCTGTCTGATAAAATAAAATCAAGGGGGTATTAGTTTGGATTTATGTAAATCGGTTTATTTGTCTTAGAAATATACGAATCTGTACCTTTTAGATTCTATAGATACAGACCCTCCCCTTCTTCAAACTTTTACCACCACAATTTCGTTATCTCCCGATTTCTCTTACATCCAATTACATTTTTTATGCAAGTTTGGATATCCTGTGTTATGTCCCCTTTAATATATAAATACATCCAGGCACGCATGTATTACGAACACACGAAAGTTGATAATTTTCATGATTGTTAACCAATTGCGCTATTTGTGTCATGTAAAACAAAATAACACAATATTGATTCCAGGTACGGTAAACAGAAATCTTCTTCAACCGAGATAATTGTTTTGCCCCTGGTCGCCCTGGTCGCAAACGAAGGAAAGGGCCACCCGTTTCCTTCGTTTGCGGTATCCATTTTCAAACTTTCTGCCTGAGATTTCCAAATTTTATTTTACATGCCCATATCACATCAGTTACTTTATTTCAATTGAGCCTGTCAAGAATTTTTCTATTTTTATTATACCCTGTTTTTCCCCGGTACATTATTGCGGGTTTATAACGTCTTCTCCAGAATCCATTTTAGCTCCCTTATTAATATTTTGCTGCCTCATAGAACCAGGCCAATCTACGGGGTGTTAGGAAAGCCATTCACATAATTTCAAGAAAAAAATCTAAATAAATCTCAGGGGATCTCAAGGATATTGTATCTCTTTGGATTATTTTTGATTTTTATTATCTATTTATTACAAGATTATTTTTTTTAGGAGAGGTTGGTTCGTAAAGCGTTTATCCATGAGAAGTTCTCAAGGAAATAATTATATTTCGTTATATTTTTAAATACTTACCTGCGATTTATTAATATTAATAGACAACAGACAGGAAGAAATGTAATCTAACAAAATCTGCGTTATTGCAATTTGTTTGTATTAATTAATAATTCTTTAAAGATTAACTAACATCATAGCTTAATTTTAGACAATTCTCCACAGAATTATTATTATTTTAATTACTTTATTTCCGCTTAGTGAAGATACTTAAAAACAAAATTGTAAACGTATTAAATATTATGTGTAGGTGTTATAATTAACGAACCTAACTTGCAAGGTTACAACAAAAACAAAAAGATTCTCATATATGTCCAAATTATAATAAGTTTGTTTAAATCATCTCTGAGGAATTTACCATAATAATGTTTTCTCAACTAAAAAATAATTGGCGTCTTATTAGCCGGGCATATACATTTCCAAACGTAACGTAATTGAAGTAATTTCAAAAACGATTATGCAAGAACTTGAATCGGTTAATGAAGTCTCCTGGTATTTACCCATTTACCTCTTTGCATTACATCCTTTGTTTTGAAATTGAACGTGACCGTTTCTTTATTTGACGTTTAAAATATGAACTGTTATGAACATATATGACAGCTGTGTTTCCTATTTCCTGTTCTAGATTTTCCTGACAGCGGAAGTTCACGAAATCCATATTTTTTTATCTAAAATTACATCAAATGAACAACGGTAAACAGCGGTCATCAATCACAATGTGGTGATTTCTAAAAGCACTTAAAACTTGATGGATAAATAGGTCATCAACGAATATGCACATAACAACCTCAGACCTTCCTTATGAGTACTTGTAATTTGAACCGACATGTAAACAATTCATTATTCCAATGTTACTGCCACTTTTCATGACTTCACCATCAAAACATAATACCAAGTATGCATGTCCTAATTTGAATAAAACAGGAAAGCGTTAGACAGTATCAACTCTCATTGGCCTTGTGCAGAAAAAATGTAATAGAGTGTTCGTTCTGAGTGTGAGAAAAACCACCTACACAATTATTGTTTTGTCACTTTAATCTGACAATTAGTAGACTTGTTTTGAAAATGCGTTTAAAATAAGGTTAACTGATTTAAAAGAATAAAAAAAGTATTGCGTGAGATAACCTTAGAATTACAATAGGGCATATACATTTTTACACAAGGATATATATGTAAAATTTAAAATACGAATGTGTGATGTATCCACTAAGTTATTCAAGAAATAGTACTATAATGGTTTGCAAGAGAGGAAAATTGCACATAGTAGGAAAAGTTTAAATATAACGCTATATTCCTGAAAAGTTTATGGAGTGCGGTCTATGAATTAATATTAACAGCGCACACATTGCTATACGCTATATTTTCCACCATTTATTTGATATGCATATAGTATCTTTATTAAATTTTAAACTGCCAGAGACGGTTTCACTTGATACAATATCTCAGTGGAATTTACAGAAAAACGCTTTAATATTTAAAAATTCTTGTCAGCGCGCTATAGCATGAAACGGACATAGCTTTGTTGTGACCCTTACGACGTGTTCAATTTGTATAGCGCATGTCAAATTGATAAGGAGTTTTAAATAAGAAGGTGGGCACGCTTGCCGACAGCCCTCGCCAATTGTCGACAGCAAACAGAAGTTCTGAATGTGCGCTATCGGGCTACGTGCTCTTCAAGCGCTTCTCCGGGTTCATTTCAACAAAATTGCTGGAACCACATTTTTACCTATAAATTACTGAAGTCTAAAAGTGAACGTTTTACAAATTTTTTTTATTATATCGCTTGGATATAACGAACTTTAATTTTTCATTGTGAAAATTTTGATATTTTCAGGTTTTTTAATTTCGTAAACCTTGGCAGATGCTCTATCGCGTCTAATAACTATAAGCCATGCCCATTTCGAAAAGAAATTTTGCTTGCGCCATTTTAATTCACTTCGCTTATTCTTTCCCCCTTCCCCCGCAAATATTTTGGTCACAGGCCGCTATTGGTGTACATACTGCAAGCATTATTTTATTATAAGTATCAACTACGAGTACGTCAAGGGATAACCCACTTTAATAATAATAATTTCCCAAATTCTACACAATACAAAATAGGAATCATTAATTCGCAAATATTCCCAATGGTATTCACATAAAAAATTTGGGATTTTACATTTCAATTAATTCAATTTAATATCTCCATTATTCCAGATCTAAAAGGATTCCTACACCTGTCATAATTTACTGAGAACTAGTGGTTTAGGTATACGTTCTCCTTCTCTGGAATTCCATTTCTGATATTAACCTGCACTAAACCCATTCCAAACTGGTTTGAACTTTTTATGCAAAACCATAGCAACTTAGAATTTCCATTACACAGGTAACTTAATTAAAATTTCCCAATGTTTCCTGCTCATAATAATTATTCCACGTTAAATATTTAACATCAATTTCACATAAATCGACGAGATTAAAGAAAACGTGACAGAAATAAAAGTTAGTTCGAGAATCTTTGTCAGATAACAATTTGTAGAACAATGTGTTCCGCGCCTTTCAAAATGTAGTCTATTTCATTTTGATTTCATTTTATTTTGAATAACTCAAAAAAAACCAAATTATGTTTTAAACTTTTTACACACCCATTGTCGTTTTTTGAAGCATTTTACCTGGTTGTAAATATCTCGAAAGCTTTCAGATATATTTTATCCAAAGGCACGTCATTAAGATTGTTTTACCCTTTGTAAACCTTACCCGGTCCATCATTATAGGGTCAAATATACAAGACTAGTTGACTAACTATACTAAAGAGAATTTAATAGAGACGTCTAACCTGATGGTCCCCTGATAATTAACAGGTGAATAAACTCGCTGATTTGTTTACTGTTTATCCTAAACTTGGCCGAATAAGTATAGAATATCAGTTAAAAATTTCACTTTCCGTTCAGCAGTTCCCTAGCAAAATTAATGAGGTAATTAACTCGCAATTTCGATAATGGTTGAGCTAACCATGCCAATTGATATTTATAAACAGAATTTTTTCTTACATTACTGATTTCAAGCACTGCTGACTTTTATTTGAGGAATCTCCTCGTTTTGTTTACTCATGAACGTATTACATTTAATATATTCTGTGACACCGATCATTTATTCAACAGAAATAGTTAAGTCACCCACCCCTCGAATTTATGTTACACCATAGCCAGCTTCATTCCCACAACTCTCAAAAGAGTTAAGAGAATGAAACTAGTCATGGCTACACAATAACTGAATTGCGATCTTTAATTTCAGCAAAGGGCGCACTGAGATCAGTTCCATTTCGTGTCATCTTGTACACATTTTAGTTGTATAATACAGTTTGGTGCAAGTACCTATTATACGGACATGAAAATATTTACTCTTCTTGACAGAAATAATTAATGCCCTTCTCACTTTATTTCTGATCATTTAATAGCAATTGATATATTTTTATTTCATTTAGATGTTCTACTTGGCATGACATTATTAGCTACTTAAACCAAGGACAGGCTGAAAGCAGGTACCTACTCTATTTAGTAATTAAGATTAACAAGCAGGCTTTTAACCTTACCAGCTAGTGGGGAATAAACTAATCTCGCGTATTAGCCCGTTTGCTTGATGAATTTCTTAATTACCGCGTTTCTCAAGTTTACATGTAACTTATAAAAATATTAATTAGATTAATTAATATATCTTTAAATAAAACATTTAACAGGCTGATGCTAAAAGTCTACTTGTAAATAAAATATGTAACTGTACTAGGCTTAAATTCCGGTTTTTATTTATACTACTAACATAAACAAAATTAGTTACAGTTAAATTAACCAGACATAGTTATGTTATTAATGCAAAATGGTTACCGGTTGGCCTAACTCTCACCAAAACATGAAATAACTAATGCACCATTTGTTAAACAAGATCTGTATCAGCTCACACTTTATCAAGATTACAGATTAATGGTCTGGATTTAGCCAGCAGTTTTGGGGAAGCTCACTACTTCCCTACTTAATTGTAATTTAAATTTATTTTCCAGCATATACTTAGTACTATATAAGGTGGATGACAAAATCCGCTCCGAGCTACAGAGGGTTTTATTGAGATCGCATTGCAACAGTCGATATACCAATCGAAATAGGTCATTAAATACTACTGTTTGATTTTCAGGAGCTACTAAATTTATGCAGGAATAGTTTTTTGTAAAACCAATCTATTAGCTGAAAATATAATTTTAGTGTTCAGTCCGTAAAATTTCATTAGTAGTTGTTTTTTTTTTGCTTCCTGTTATCAGTCTGGAAATCTGTTAATTTAGAGTTTCCTATTCACGAAAATTTCGAGCTTAAACTTTTTTGTTTATAGAATAGTTTCATATAATATGTTCATGGACTTTTTGTCCCTTCCTGTCTTGATACATTCAGACACCTTACTGTCAACTTATTCAATACTTGTCAGCACTTTTTAATAAAATTGTGTATATCTTTTCTTTTTCACACTGGTCTCGAATCTTTTAAATCAATATTTGACATTTTCATGATTTTTCAACACCGTTGTAATATTTATTACAATATCGTATCATATCAACAGTGTAGCTGAAGCTTTAGTTTTTGTTCCCACCATAAATCTGAGTACAAAAATAAAAAGTACATAATCAATTAAGTTGTTTGTTCAAATAAGTTGCAGCTGTTTTTGAAGTATTAACGAACAAACAATCTCGAAAAAATTAATTACTTCTGAAAAGAGTTTCAGAATTTTTCATGGTTTCATACCTAACTAAACTCCTTCACAATATGTTGCAGTTGAAAAGTTTCTAGTTTCCGTGCCCATATATATCTCAATGGATTGCAAGCGGATACATTTCTCCCCTATGCCTAAATGCCGAAGTTATAGATTTAGCTAAAAGCTCTGCGCCTGACACAGAACTGTTTAACATTTGAACTTGAAGTTCGCGAATAAAACTCCCACACAGTGGCGTAACAACTCCCCTCGGCAGAAACGGACTCTTTAGCAACATGAACCAAACAGGTGCTGTTAGAAACAGAATATTAATACGAGTTGAAATGTGAAACTATACAAAATAGAGTTAGAGATGAAACTTTATTTATGCTTTCAAATACCTATGAGCTTATTTATTCCTTGTCTTATTTTCATACTCATCAAGTAGGATTTATTTTTTACCCTGTAGTTCCTAATCCTATTTTACGGATTCTGTCTTTATTCATCCTTTTCTAGTTGTGTATACTTCTTCTTCAATGTATATTATCAGAGTTTCCGGACTTTGGCTATAACTTCGGCAAATGCGTATCTATCTTCTGAGGCCTGTAGTCTCCAGTACATCGAATTCCGGTGTATTCACGGATGTTCTTGAATCTGTTTTCTGCCTAATTCGCATTTGCCTGGAGCTGTCTCGCCTTTTAGCATTAATTCTAACCCACGAATACCTAGTGTAGTTTTATGATTTACAATCGTATTCCTACAAAATATTGTTTGATCATTGTTCAAGATTTATTAATCATCTTGTGCTGATGTAGATTAGAAAATACTTCACATTACAAATGTTTGGCAAATCTACATTTTAGTTGAGTTAAGGTAGACCCGAAGTTTGCGATAGTTCCGTTTCTAGGCAACACACACCACACCCTTGAGACTATGCAATGCATTCCAAACAACACACCGAGTTAACGAAATATCAAAGATGTTTACCAACGCTTCCTTTCAATTTTGTGGCGTGACATTCACCGCCATTCAATCATCCCTCAATACCACATCATAGGAAAATGTCAAACACCCATTCTAGCGAATAAAGTTGATGCAAATGTAACGTTTGTCCCTTGACGTCTATTTTACGTAAACAAAGGACTTTTGTTCAGACCAACGCAACGTTTCCTCGTTTTATATTTTATCTACACACATCTTATTTAATACTTCTCAAAGAAAAAACTGAACTTATATGTTTTTTAAGTATGAATTTATTAAGAAAATTTAATAGAAAATAAAGATGTGGAAATTTACGTTAAATCTTTGTTCCACAGGACATTTAACGCATCAGCAATAACATACTATTGCAACCCACAATTTTATATTTCCTTAGAATTTCTTCGAGATATTGTAAACAACTCTCTAAATCTGGAAAAAGCGTAGCAAGACGTACCTACAATAAATATTGCAGAATTTTTTATTATATCCACAGAAATTTTGAATATTTCATTTCTACTTAAGGTATTGCTTGAATCTAAAAATTGTTATTATACAGTTCACAGAAAAATTCATTTTTAATAACTTCAAAGTTTAAAAAAACTACTTTGTTAGTTGATAGACCATTTAACTTTTCATACTGCAACCGAGCTCGCTTTGGAAAGGAAAAGAATCTACATAAATACATTTCATTGAATACAAATACGACTTTTCTAGTTCCTCCATCGTAGACCGCAAAAATTCAATATTCTGTGCATAAATATTACTCTTCACTTTGCATCTTTCCCGTTTTATTTTCAATGTAAACTATTTAGTTTCGAATGGAACAACTTGCTGGATAATGACACAAAACAGTTTGCAGTTGCTGGAAACAGTTGTTGAACATCTTAAATAACAGTTTGTATATCTAACTTTAAAACTTTCTTACCCGCGTGCTTTTACTTGACATCAGAAGCTTATTTTAAACAAGTAAGTATTCTTGTTGTTGTTTCTGTTATCTTTATTCACACCGTCACGTAAAACCTGGATTTAAAGACCTAGTTATAACTTCTTCCGAAGGTACAAATTGCCTGCTTGTTTATTTTGCTTCTTGAAAACTTCAAAATTATACATAATTCTCGTTTGTATCTGACCAACAATTTAATACTGACAGTTCAATGCATGTTGTATACGAGAGCTTTCTCATAGAACGCTTGTTATCTTTTATTCTATAACGGTTCAATAAGCCGACATCAAAAGCTCACACTACCAACCAGATATAAAATAAATTCGTTGAAGCGCGAAGAATTGTTTTTTTAACGAAGCCGCTGCAGAATAAAATAAGTTTCAACTTTATCAGGCCATTCTTTAGGCCGCAATAAAGAACTGCGCTTACTAAAGCGCTTTGTTTCATCAAAGTGTAAAATTTAATAAAAAGTAGATGACACCGACACCGTAATTTTGAATTATGGCACGAAATTTTAGTTCAAATAAAGTTTTTAATTAAAAATTTAGCGATTTATTTTTGCCACCGTTATTTAATTTATTTGACTGTTTTTGAACCACAAAGTTTGTTTTTACCATTCCAGTCTTTTCAACCGTGAACATTTTAATGGGAATTTTCTAGAGCAAGCGGAAGTTATTTGATATAAAATTTATTACGTTCAATTACTGGAACTGTATCGACAAACAAATGTATACTAGGTAACTTACACAAACTCTTTAAAATTTGTATTTCTTATGAAAAAAGTTGGATAGGAATTTTCATGAAAGTTAAATAAATCTCTTGAAATTATCTTGAGGAAAAGGAAGGGAAAAAGATATTAAAAAATTCCGACGATTAAAAATTATTTTTTATATTCAATACTAACCTTAAAAGGAATGCGATGCACATGATTCTGTACAAATCCGCGCCATACCTTGAAGAAAATTATCAGGGCGCACACAAAGCTGCAATGTTTATGAAATTCGCAGCGGTTGCCTTGGAAATGAAAACAGGTGGCATTTTGTACCTGCAGAATTAAAGGGAATCGTAGTATATGAATTGAATATCAAATTCGTTTTAATTCTACATATAAGCATGCTGTAAGGGAATCTAGGTAAAAACATCCCAGGAAGAAAAAAGCTTCGGAAAGAAAAGCCCGGCTAAAAAAATCCCCGGAAATCCCTTGGAAAAAACATTCTCGAAATTGCACATTGAACGGTTACAAAATTTATTTATATTGAGGACCCGGTTTTTCCCGAAAAAATAAATTAATTTAAAAATGTATTCAAGGGACACTCACATTTATCTTACCCTTAACTGAACTTCATCCTTGACTTCAACGCTAGCAGATATTTTGATGATACCGTAGGTTCCTTTTATCCAGAGCTTGTTTATGTTACGCACAGTGTAGATGACAAATCCCAGAAAAATAATTATAATTCAAAAAGGTTTACAACTGTTCGAGGTAATTATTTAAATTTAACTTGTCATGTATAAATGTTGTTATTGCAACATCGTTTTTTTTTTAATTTACCACCTACAATAACTTTTCCAATTTCCTCTCCAAAACCGCATTGAAATGGAATTTTTAGTTCCACCTACACAGAAACGGATAATATATGTACGGCGTTATTCTCGTTTTGTTAGGGTCATTAAGAATTTTACTTTCAAGTAGAGAGACGGTGTAAATGTGCCTTCCATTTCGTTTTCCTTTAAAGCTTGGTTTGCTGGTTCAATTTAAAATTACAAAGATTGCTTTTTAAGCTTTTAATATTCGATTTTTTGCCGGATGTATATTCTTTACACGTAATTCCAATTTCCGCAAAATTGCTTTCGAAATTAAAATTTCCAGGCGGCGCAATTATTGCTTGCAGCAGGATGATGCACGGCAAAGCGTCTTTGCTCATCTTAGTTTACGATGAAAAGCAAAATAAACAGCTCGCTTTAGTGGGAACAAAAAGAAGGCAATACTTTTATAAATATCTTTATTTAATACTTTTCTTCTCACATTTGTATATAAGTACCTAAACGGGTTATTAAGTAACAAAATGGGATTTTATTCTTTGTTGGAAGATTTTATTAGCCGTATTTATAACAAGTTTATTTTAGAACTAAAAGAAAATTTCGTTTAGCTTCAGTAAACAGTGAAACTTGATTGAAGAAATACAACCTAGTTGAGTTAGTTTTTTTTTTTTGGAACAAACAAACAAGTTAGTAATACGAGTTTTTTTGTGAGGATCACTCAAATGTTAAAGCTAAAACATTCAATTTTTACGATGAATTAAAACTGTATATACAAATACAAAAGTTTGTATTTGGTGAATAAAATATTCATTAATCAACATTAATATTTAAACGTTATGGTGGGTATCCATTTAAGACGGTATTTGCACAGAGGGCGTACCTACACATAACCGCGTTGTTTACATAACACTAGTGTATAATCAAATGAGCCGTAAATTGTTACCATAATAAAGGAGTAATTAAATTTATATTTAAAAAAATTCGAAACACTGTCAGGAAAATGGTATAGACATGGAAAGCAGATATCGAACCAACGCATTCTAAATTCCTAAATAAAAAATTACTTTTTTCTTCAAGCGTATCATAATATCCGTATTGTTGTACAGAACTGGCTATGTAGAAGGAAGTCATTTTGTTAGTAGTCAAAAAATGAAAATAATGTTACTAGTACAATAATGTGTTTACGTATCCATGGCAACGGCAGTATTTTGCCCATAGCTCCGCCCCCAAGGTTGGTAGAGGGGAGAGCGTTGTCCTGTGGAAATGACTTTTTAGGAAATATTTATTTACAGCAGCAGAATATTTTTACACTTGAAGAAAAAATAGTATATATTATTCGGAGTAGAACGTCTTATTTGTGTTTCGCTCACTTGCACTTGCACTTGCAATATGAACTCAACTCAACACAAAAAGAACTCTTTCTACTCCTAATAATATAATATACTATTAGTAAAGTCTCCATTAGATTGCTACGACCCAAAATAAGAATAATTAATTTACTCCAAAAATGTTTAAATACTTTGAATTGAATCTAAGAAATATTAAGGGTGTCTCTGTAATAATTATACTAATCTGCCCTACGTTTTTACCGCATATCGATATGATAATTTAAAATACTGAAGTATTCAACTCTTTGGTTTATGTAAATAATGTTGAATGCTGCTAACGTAAAAATTGAACTTCTTTTAAGATTGGAGAAACCCAATATAGTACAGTTTCATTGTCTAAGAATTCCTATTACCTAAGAAAACATAAAAATTAGTTTTAAACAATAATTGATATTAATTTCGTTTTAGAAACGATATTAACTAAAAGTACTGCTTTCTCAAGTTTCTCCATCTTGTTAGCTATTGAGTGACCTCGAATCCTTAGATAAATTGTCTAAAAAAATGATTTTCTAGACATTGTTGGAACAGGTAACTAGATCAACAAGAATAATTATAATAATAGTAATAATAATAATGTAAATGTACCCTTTGCATTGTCTAACTATTACTTAATCACATTACTGGCTCAGATATTCGATGTGACGGACAGTCTTACAACAACCTACATAAAAATTTAAATAAACTAAAGCACAAAACATAACTTCAACGTTAGAATTATTTCGGCTTTGGTATTATCACATGTAAGACGACTCGTATTGTTCTGAACTTAGCACCTTCACTCGAGTTGATATAATAAAACATTTTACGTTTATAATTCACTAAAATTCCAATCTCCAAACGGGCCCTCAAGTCGCCTGCTTGGTCTTTTTAGGAAAATGCAGGGGAGCTGGGGGATATTTTGCAGGGCTACTATTCGCGGCGATGTCATCTCGAAACGCCAAAAATCCTAGTTGTGCGTGGGAAGCCTCGTTGAGAGCTCTTGAACGAATACACGCTCTGTATTGGTCCGTGGTGAGCTTTTGCCCGCCAGGACCCCCGGAGCAGACCTTTAACAAAAATAATTACGTTAGTTTTATTGAAAGAATTTTCTCTGAATGTTGTGTGAAGGACAATAGACAAAGGCAGGCGAAATCGCTTCAGGCCACGCTAAGTAGTAATCAGGAAGCGTTGAAACTTATCATTTTCCTTACGCGCATAGTGCTTTGGGCGTGGGGTGATTTTATTACAATCGATTTTTATTATCAGGAATGTTATCGGAACAAAACCTGCTTTCCTCAAAAAATTCCTACCAATGTTTGTCATTTATTACTGTAATGATGATCTATTTACTGTTTCAATAATGCGTATTGTTCGTAAATGAATTGTACGAATTAGCGAGGGTGTTTGCTTTCCTGGTAACAAAATGAAAATAATTTATTAGGTACGGGGAAAATTTTCGGGCTGTAACTTTATTGATGCAATAAACTCGAGGGTTCTTGTTTATCACTCACAGAGTTCGGTGATAAAATTGTGACATTCATGGGAGTGTACACTTGATTTTTGTTAAAGAAAATATACTTTCTTATTCCACATATCTATTTTTTTGGGGAAATTACTGATTCATAAAATAACTATTTGTATTTATTTTACTTTGAAATGTATGAATGAACAGTTTATACAGGGTGTCTCTAAAATATGGTGCCATAACTTCTTTACTGGAAAAAGGTGTTTTTTGACATCATTTTTTTGTTCAGGAGGGTCACGTAAGTGGTCAAAGGTTGATCATCCACAGTCAAAGAAGCTCATATCTTTTTAACAGTTAGGTCAATAGTTTTAAAATTTTTTTTGCGGAGAGACATTCTTATTTCAAATATTTTTTGTCTCTTGTTTGATTTCGGTATCTGCCATAGTTTAGGCTGAAAAAATTATTTTGATTGGCTGCAGTGCATTTCTTAAAACGATGTAGTAATCTAGATGTCCCGTATGCTGAGAAATAAGTGACGAAGAGACAGTTGATGTCAAAAAACACCTTTTTCCAGTAAAGAATCACATCCCAAATTTCATCCTAATCGCTAAAAACAATATTTTGTTATTTAAAAAAAAATAGAAATTTTTTGAAGATCTTTGGCGTTCGATAGCGCTTTAACGAAGCAATTTCGGATAGAAGTAAGTTGCGTTAAATCGTCTTATTTTGATCCCCGGAATCTGTGGTTAAGCTATGGCACCATATTTTAGAGACACCCTGTATACAATTTCGAATTATTTTCCACATATCCAATATTCCAAGTTTGATGCATTTTCCAACGCGTCTTTTAACTACAAGAATTTGTAACGTCTATACTTCTAACTACATTTGCGTGAAGATTTTCTATTGAATACCAATTTAATTTTAATTGTAATCATTCAATTTGAACAGAATTTAAGTCAAAAAGCTTGCTAGATTACGAAGTTCGTGAATACACCAATTTAGTAAATTAGTAAATTATTTTAATAATCCCAGAATAAGCTTAAAGGATGGTTCGAAGTGAAGCTCGGGAAGTCCTTAAATTTAATCACTGCTCTGCATCAAACTGACAAAATGTAAAATAACTGGACAGCCTCACCATTCTAAAGGAATTTTCCCGAATCTGAAGAATTCGTTACCCTTTAAACGGCTCATTTACAAAAGTGTTTCATTAAATTAACATAAAATTACTAAAGAGTTGTTTTGATTAAATATTTAGTTATAATGTTAATATAAATTTATTTTGTTATTAAATGTCTAGGAAAGTTCTTTTTGTCAAGAAAATTCGTTCATTAAACACCTTCACATTACAGGCAAAATTTTTGTGAATTAATCTTTGGTTTAAGGTACCAAGAACTAAGTAACTTTTCTTTTTAAGAAACTTTCCGCTACATTACTTTTCTGTATTTCCAGTATATCGCTAAATTAAAAATAATAATTAAAATCAGAATTTTTAATAAATCAATGCTTGTTTAAAAAAGTTAAGTTGTATTTCTAAACTACTTCAGAAAAAGGGAATCGAATTTCACAACTTTTCTCAATATCCCGAACTCTGTATCTTCAAATCAGAGAAAAGTTATTATCCGCCGACACTTTCCCCAATCAGTTTGTGCAATAACTAACAAGAATTTATTATTCTCAGTTTTACAATTCCGGGAACGTCTTTCGACAAAGAAAAGTCGTGAAGGTACGTGTATCTTCCTGTCTAAGTTGGGAAAAGAAACTGTTTCGCATAAATCTCGAATCAGGCAAAATGAGGCCGATATTGCGGCGGATAAGAGATAAGGCTCATCAGGTATTCCAGACGTAGCCTCTAAATTTGTCAGGTAACATCTCGCGAGCGGCCATAGGATAGATGACTGACCTTAGGGTGCCAGATGTGGAAGATGCCGGGGTCGGTGGCGCGGATCACCTTCATGTGGCTGCGCACGTACTTGCGGTACAACATGACGTCCTCGCCGCCCCATCCGACGATCTCCTCGTCGAACCCTCGGACACGCAAGAAGTCCGACCTGAAACCAAATAAGAAAGTTGGCAAGAACGAATAACTTAATTTCAACGGCAATACATCATCACAAATAGACCAGGAAATGGCGGCTTTATTATTATTTATGTAGCGGCTTATTAGTTTCCCTATAAATACGTTGTAAATGGGGTGTATTAGTGGGGAAAACGCTCTAATAATTTTAGCAGTTAATTTATTACGCTGTATTACACACAAAGTCTGTTTTAAGTCGATATATTTTTATTGCCTCTTACACAATTTATTAACGCTTCACTGAGGCGCCCCAGCCTTAAAACAAGCAGCGCCGACTTTTATTAGTTGAATACAGGGTGTGTTCTAATGTAACCAGAAGTTTCAAGCTTCAATTATTTCCTCCAACATATTAAAATATTTTTAATACCAACAACTCCCGAAGCAAACTTTAGCTTTCGTAATTGCTGGTTTTGCTGCCTGAAAATGAAAGAGCCGTATAGATTTTTTAGATTTTCTCATAACTCCAAAACATTTAATTTTGTGTTTGCAGAAGTATTGTATACTACATGTAACACGCACAAAGAACTTCAATGATAATCGAAGAGCAGTTCTGGTTTATATGAATAGGAATATAAAGCTAGCTGTTGAAACGGGGTATCAGAGTTCACGAACTAAGCGAGAAGGAAACAAGGCCATAATATCCTGAAAACAGTATAGGTACGTAGTATTGAATTATCGCAAACGCGATCACGTTTTCTGGTTTTATTTTATTTCATAGTGGTTCCAATATCAAGTCTGACTAAACGGTCACTTCTAATTTCCTTCCATGAAATTAACAGCGTCTGAAGTTTCTCGTGGTAAGCAACGAAGCATCTTTAATAGTGCCAGTGCCACATATCCGGAAGGATCTGGAGCCGAAGGAGACGAGGAACACCCAAATCCTTTCCTCGACATCTCAAGAATGTCTTAGTTCCCGAAACGCATTAGGCTTCTTCAACTTTTTTTGTGGTACTACTATACGATGTTTTACAGTTTGTTATTTCCAAACTTATAAGATTATTTTAGAAATGTTCAATCGCATGGAAGCCGTGTGCCGCATGCCCCGAGAAGAGTTGAAAAATGAGGAGGCAGATAAATAATTGCTGGTTAGTAATATTGAGATTTAGCGATACCTATGTGCTTTTGTATTTCGCATGCTCCTATTGTTTGCTTAGTTTATCCATCGATTGTTCAAAATCTATCTAAACGAAATTTACTGTGGAGGATAAAGCAAGATAATTTGTACTACACTTTCCTTTTATCTCAATTTCAAAATCTCTTGGATAACGGTCTTCTAAATGTTTATTCAACATATGATGCTAATTGTATAAGTTCTTAAAAAATATGAGTCTGTTTTGTCAGTTAACAATCTTCGGGTCTTAAGGGTGCACAGTAGCTTTAAGTCTGCTGATTAGCAGGGAACTCCCACTTGCCAAAATAAGGGAGTGCTGTTCCTTTTTGGTAATTTCTCACAGAAAGTCCATTATTCTGGTAGGTAAACGTATTTATTGATTGATTTATTCTCATTCTGTTGATGTTGGTTGGAGACAATATTTGGGGATATATTGCAAAAATCCATAAAATGGGAATCCCGAATGTATTGATTCAGGCAATTGAAAGGGGTTGGAACGCTATTCGAGGAATATTATCATGGGTACAAGAAAGTGGATGTTTTACTAAATATTAAAATTTGTTTTTCGTATAGGGGCTTGTTTTACAAACTTCAACCCTTTCGTATGTGGCAAACACATACTTAAACCATCAGCTCAAAATCCTTTTCTAGTTAAATGCCATTTCCTTTCTTAATAATACCGAATTATTACGACGGAATTCTTTGTATAATGAAAATTTTTTAATCTAAAACATAATAAATATCACTCTGAATCGTACAAATTTATCCTTGGCAGCACCCATTTTTTGCATTTTATTATAAAACTCAATAGTCCTACCCACATATAATAATATAATTCCATCTTTCATCCTTGACGTGTTAATGCTTGAATGCATATTTAGGGTTACAACGTGTGGAGTTTGAGTTAATTATTCAAATGTATCGCACGTTGTAACTTTAAGTGTTTAGATTAAACGAAATATGAAGCGTATAAATAGATAATGTAGCTAAAATATACAGGGTATAAAATTTGATTCACGCACCATAGAGATTTACGTCTGAATTTGAAAGTTTGAAATGAATTTCAAATGACTGTCAATACAGAAAAAAAAACTTACAAGGCCGAATGTCCACCAGATAGCAGCGACCACAATCGTCTCCATTTGGATTACGCAATCGTCGATTGTGGTGGGTAGGATCTGGTGGACATCCGGCCTAAGGAAATTTTTTGACATCATACACTTGTTCGTTTTTTCGTGTTTAGAACGAAAGTTCTAAATTTTGCAGTAAAAGTAGCAACAGCGGCCACTACAAAAAAAGCACCATGGTTAGGGTAATTACCTTATTATTTTTGATCTAGATACCTACAATAATCTATGAAGCTCTTAAAATGAGCTTATAATGTACAAACATTCTCAATACAACTTCCAAAGCAAATTAATACTTATACAAGCGATATTCGTGCGGTTCTCCGCAATCTTCCTCAGTAATGACACACAAGATAAACGCAGGTGAAACCTGTCTTATTTTGGCAGTTCTCTGCTATCTCACGTTATTATAGTTTGTCTAACTATCGCCCAAACAACCTTAAGAGTATCAAGTGCTCTTAAGATAAGAAAATCGGTCCCTGTTTCTGAACGTCAAGTTTCTACCGCGTTTCTCTTCGTATTACGTAATTGTCAGAAACTTATGTTGAAGATATTAAAGTTAACTAACCACTAAATGTTGCCATATATTATTTAAGCACTTGTCATTTTTGGTAGTCACCCAACTTATATTCAAAAGTTTACGTAGTCATCTATAATAAAACTAGTATAGCGTCAAAAGAGTAACGAGCAAGAAATTTTACAAGAATACGTTTTTATTCCTGGATTTTTTTTCTCAAGCAAACTTCGGTAGCGTATTCGCTTGGACGGAAGTCTGAGAGTTTGGGGTTCAATTTATTAAAAGAGCTGTATTGCCCGATATATATTACTTCGGCATCAAGTGCAAGTATAATAATTATTAAAAAAAAATAACACGTTTAAAGGTTTGAGTCTGAATAATTCTACAACCCGTTTTATATCAATCATGTCACTGATAGTTTTATTATCTTGGTAACAGTGTAAGATCTAGCATTATGTAACTGCACTTCCAATAACATTTCCATAAAAGCAAGATGTTTGATAGATAAACGTACAACGCGCTTTGCATACAAATGCCTTTTTCATCAGCAGTGCATTTTATGTGCTTTTCAAATGGTGCAAGTGCAATGCGCTCCGTTTTACTGCAGCTGAAGTTGCACTCAGAATAAAGTATTTGGCTGACGTTATCCTAGAACACAAAATAAGCACATAAAGACTCATGTTGTATTAAACATTGAATAACATCTGTACCAAGAAAATAATAAAAAAAACTCGTAAATACAGAAAAGCACAAAAGAATATTGTTCTTTACTTTTATACGATGGAAGATAGATACCATTTGAAATGCGATTTGTAAAATCAATAACAAATGTAATTACGTCTTTCAAAATTTGAAAATAAATTCCCCTTTGTTGTTTTTTTTTCGTATACTAGGTATGTACTTATTTATTTAATTTCGGCTTATTTTTGCTGTTAAGGCTTAATACAATCGCCAGGGAATAAGCACCTGGAAATTCTGCTGAATCCCTGGCTCTATATTTAATAAAGTTGGGAATTAACCTCTAGACGTCATAATATACTTACTGGAACTAAATCTCTCATCGCTCGATTTTTAGGTTGAACGAAATATATTTTCTGCTTGCTACACCTTAATCCCACTCAATCTTTTTACGAAAAAAAAATTCAATTATAGGATTTAGTTCGTGAACTTATAACTATACTTCTGTATTCTTATAGACAGACCCACAGTCTTAGGGATAATAGTCGAAATATGCTCTTAGCTTGGTATATTAAAAATATTTACAATTGCACACAAAATTGATGAAGTAACGTTTTAACATTTTTCTCCTAACTTACAAATATTTTTAGATATTTCTATGTTGTAATTAGGTACAACTTAAACTAACTTATCACGATCATTTATTTTAATTTTATTGTGAAAGAAGTGTTATGTTTAATTATCTTTAGTAAACTAATTGAAATGAATTTATGCAGGCACGAATTTGCCTTTCCATATGTTGTGTAGGCCTGTTAAGCGTCAGACCACTCACTAGGTAAATTAGACGGTTCTGACCCTAGGGACCCAGAAAGAAGGACAAATGAGTTTCACAATTTTGTAACAAAAGTTAGAATCCCATAAGTGTGCATGAAGCAACCAACACTATATGCATAAATTCATAATGAAACATTTAGTTATCCAAACTGTTTTAATTCTTTGAACATTTCATTTCAAGAAAACTTAATTTTTATTCAAGCTTTTAAGCTAATAAAATTATATCAGTGTCATGTTAAATCTTACTGATAAATAATTTATTATAAGTCTTACAAAGAAAAACAACGTAAAAGCTACTACAAGATATAGCTCGGTTTCCATCCCCTAAAAGTACCTGTCCCAAAACCTTTAAAAATAAAAGCGAAACAAAATCGGTTGTAGATGAAAGGGAAATGTTCTAAAGAATATAGCGGGGTACGCTAAGAAAAAAGTAACACTTAAAGAGCTGATATACAACGCATTTTTAAATCCAAGATTTACATGTTACAGCACCTGCATATTTTAAAAGCGCTAATGGACTTCAATAATTAAAGCTTTTTGATTTTTTACAGCTAAAAGCTGTCTTCATAAGAGGTGAAACGAGGTACAGAATATAAGTGCATAGATTTTTTGGGGCGGAAGAAAAGAAAACACGCAAATATGAATTTTATGATACAGTACATACAATATGAAAATGAACATTGCTCTTCGTAGTGGATCTCGTTTAAGCTGAAATGTTATTCCAGAGGTTTTTCGATTAACTCTGTTATTTTCTCAATGTCTGGTTGTAATGAAAATAAAGTTAGCACGGAAGTCTTTAACTCGCACTGTTAGTGTGAAAGCGGAATTGCCGGTAACATTAAGGTAATTGTTTTCGGTTTTAAATCCCCATACAGCCCTAGTTGTTTCCTTCCTTGCGTTCAAAAAGTAAAAAGTGAAAACTATGTTTGATAATAAATTGTCACTCCAAGCCGACACAAACTTTTCAACTTCCAGTGTTTTCACTTCCAATTTTTTATTCAATGGTTGTTGGAAGATATATCGTAAACACTTAATATGTAATAAACGATAAAAGCCACAGAATACGTATTGGAAATAATTTTCAATTTTCATTACATGACTACCTATGGCATCATATTGTAATTTGAATATAAGAAATAATACAATATGTACCACTAAGCATTTGTAGTACAGGGCGATTCACAAAGGTTGCTACCAAAAAACACGAAATGAAAGTACAGTGGAAAAGTGTTTATGAAAACGATTATTGTTTATTATCCGACTGGAGAAAGAGGAAAAAAGCAAAAGGGTTGAATGAGATCATTTTAGCTTAAATTTTACAGCAATCGAAAATGCGAAATCTTCATCATTATGTTCATATTGTTCACAGCTCAAGAAAATGTTATAGATTAAAAAAAATGTAAATATCAGTGGATTAGTGCTCATTCTTTTATGAATACAATTATTGCAAATTTTATGGGTACCTATCATCAAGTTAGGCTTTTTTAAAACAGCATTGGGTCAGACATAAACCTAAGAAATTGTATATGATGCTCCTGGCGAGGAGTAGATATTTGTTACTAAAGGAATGCATGTACAAGGAGGCATTTCAATTCAATAACTGATAATGGTATCGTATTGTCTAGGTTATTTGGACAATGAGAATATGGCGAATTGGTGACTATGTCTGTTGACGACGCCGACGTTGATGGTTGTCTATTGGTTGTGAAAATCTCAGATTCGAAGAAATACAAGTCCAAAAAAGTTCAGGAAGTTTTCAAAAAAAATCCGTTTCTCAAACTGGAAAAATTTTTGACCCCTTCCGATTTCCTTTCGAAATTCCCAGAATGTTATATGAAGTCTAAACACTTGAAAAAAATGTGCCAAACATCCCTCATCCCCTCCCGTCTAGTCAAAAAAAATTCAGGAAGTTTTCAGAAAAAATCCATTTCTCAAACTTTACTCGCCACGTGGTGAACAGTGGGAAGGGATGAGGGAAGTTTGGCACATATTTTTCAAGTGTTTAGGGTTCATATTACATTCTGAAATTTTCCTAAGGAAATCGGAGAGGGTCAAAAAATTATCGAAATAAAAGGAACCTCATTTTTTGGAAAAAAATTTCACCCCTTCAGATCTCGCCCCGATTTTCCCAGAATGTTATTTGGAGGGTATACACTTGGAAATTATGGGGCAAACTTCCCTCACCCCTTCCCACTGCTCCACACCTGGCTAGGAAACGTTCAGAATTGGGTTGTTCCAGAAAACTTTCGGAATTTTTTTGGACCAGATGCAAGGGTATGGGGGATGTTTGACACATATTTCTCAAGTCTTTACCCTTCATATTACATTCTAAAATTTTCCTAAGGAAATCGCAGAGGGTCAAAAAATCTTCGAAAAAAAAAGGAAAGACTATAGTCTTTGCTCATTTTTGGGAAAAAAATTTCACCCCTTCAGATCTCGCCCCGATTTTCCCAGAATGTTATTTGGAGGGTATACACTCGGAAATTATGGTGCAAACTTCCCTCACCCCTTCCCACTGCTCCACACCTGGCTAGGAAACGTTCAGAATTGGGTTGTTCCAGAAAACTTTCGGAATTTTATTGGACCAGATGCGAGGGGATGGGGGATGTTTGGCACATATTTTTCAAGTGTTTAGGGTTCATATTACATTCTAAAATTTTCCTAAGGAAATCGGAGAGGGTCAAAAAATCTTCGAAAAAAAAAGGAAAGACTATAGTCTTTGCTCATTTTTGGGAAAAAAATTTCACCCCTTCAGATCTCGCCCCGATTTTCCCAGAATGTTATTTGGAGGGTATACACTCGGAAATTATGGTGCAAACTTCCCTCACCCCTTCCCACTGCTCCACACCTGGCTAGGAAACGTTCAGAATTGGGTTGTTCCAGAAAACTTTCGGAATTTTTTTGGACCAGATGCAAGGGTATGGGGGATGTTTGACACATATTTCTCAAGTCTTTACCCTTCATATTACATTCTAAAATTTTCCTAAGGAAATCGCAGAGGGTCAAAAAATCTTCGAAAAAAAAAGGAAAGACTATAGGTAGTCTTTGCTCATTTTTGGGAAAAAAATTTCACCCCTTCAGATCTCGCCCCGATTTTCCCAGAATGTTATTTGGAGGGTATACACTCGGAAATTATGGTGCAAACTTCCCTCACCCCTTCCCACTGCTCCACACCTGGCTAGGAAACGTTCAGAATTGGGTTGTTCCAGAAAACTTTCGGAATTTTTTTGGACCAGATGCAAGGGTATGGGGGATGTTTGACACATATTTCTCAAGTCTTTACCCTTCATATTACATTCTAAAATTTTCCTAAGGAAATCGCAGAGGGTCAAAAAATCTTCGAAAAAAAAAGGAAAGACTATAGTCTTTGCTCATTTTTGGGAAAAAAATTTCACCCCTTCAGATCTCGCCCCGATTTTCCCAGAATGTTATTTGGAGGGTATACACTCGGAAATTATGGTGCAAACTTCCCTCACCCCTTCCCACTGCTCCACACCTGGCTAGGAAACGTTCAGAATTGGGTTGTTCCAGAAAACTTTCGGAATTTTATTGGACCAGATGCGAGGGGATGGGGGATGTTTGGCACATATTTTTCAAGTGTTTAGGGTTCATATTACATTCTAAAATTTTCCTAAGGAAATCGGAGAGGGTCAAAAAATCTTCGAAAAAAAAAGGAAAGACTATAGTCTTTGCTCATTTTTGGGAAAAAAATTTCACCCCTTCAGATCTCGCCCCGATTTTCCCAGAATGTTATTTGGAGGGTATACACTCGGAAATTATGGTGCAAACTTCCCTCACCCCTTCCCACTGCTCCACACCTGGCTAGGAAACGTTCAGAATTGGGTTGTTCCAGAAAACTTTCGGAATTTTATTGGACCAGATGCGAGGGGATGGGGGATGTTTGGCACATATTTTTCAAGTGTTTAGGGTTCATATTACATTCTAAAATTTTCCTAAGGAAATCGGAGAGGGTCAAAAAATCTTCGAAAAAAAAAGGAAAGACTATAGTCTTTGCTCATTTTTGGGAAAAAAATTTCACCCCTTCAGATCTCGCCCCGATTTTCCCAGAATGTTATTTGGAGGGTATACACTCGGAAATTATGGTGCAAACTTCCCTCACCCCTTCCCACTGCTCCACACCAGTCTAGGAAACGTTCAGAATTGGGTTGTTCCAGAAAACTTTCGGAATTTTTTTGGACCAGATGCAAGGGGATGGGGGATGTTTGGCACATATTTCTCAAGTCTTTACCCTTCATATTACATTCTAAAATTTTCCTAAGGAAATCGGAGAGGGTCAAAAAATCTTCGAAAAAAAAAGGAAAGACTATAGTCTTTGCTCATTTTTGGGAAAAAAATTTCACCCCTTCAGATCTCGCCCCGATTTTCCCAGAATGTTATTTTGAGGGTATACACTCGGAAATTATGGGGGAAACTTCCCTCACCCCTTCCCACTGCTCCACACCTGGCTAGGAAACGTTCAGAATTGGGTTGTTCCAGAAAACTTTCGGAATTTTTTTGGACCAGATGCAAGGGGATGGGGGATGTTTGGCACATATTTCTCAAGTCTTTACCCTTCATATTACATTCTAAAATTTTCCTAAGGAAATCGGAGAGGGTCAAAAAATCTTCGAAAAAAAAAGGAAAGACTATAGTCTTTGCTCATTTTTGGGAAAAAAATTTCACCCCTTCAGATCTCGCCCCGATTTTCCCAGAATGTTATTTTGAGGGTATACACTCGGAAATTATGGGGGAAACTTCCCTCACCCCTTCCCACTGCTCCACACCTGGCTAGGAAACGTTCAGAATTGGGTTGTTCCAGAAAACTTTCGGAATTTTTTTGGACCAGATGCAAGGGGATGGGGGATGTTTGGCACATATTTCTCAAGTCTTTACCCTTCATATTACATTCTAAAATTTTCCTAAGGAAATCGGAGAGGGTCAAAAAATCTTCGAAAAAAAAAGGAAAGACTATAGTCTTTGCTCATTTTTGGGAAAACAATTTCACCCCTTCAGATCTCGCCCCGATTTTCCCAGAATGTTATTTGGAGGGTATACACTCGGAAATTATGGTGCAAACTTCCCTCACCCCTTCCCACTGCTCCACACCTGGCTAGGAAACGTTCAGAATTGAGTTGTTCCAGAAAACTTTCGGAATTTTTTTGGACCAGATGCAAGGGTATGGGGGATGTTTGACACATATTTCTCAAGTCTTTACCCTTCATATTACATTCTAAAATTTTCCTAAGGAAATCGCAGAGGGTCAAAAAATCTTCGAAAAAAAAAGGAAAGACTATAGGTAGTCTTTGCTCATTTTTGGGAAAAAAATTTCACCCCTTCAGATCTCGCCCCGATTTTCCCAGAATGTTATTTGGAGGGTATACACTCGGAAATTATGGTGCAAACTTCCCTCACCCCTTCCCACTGCTCCACACCTGGCTAGGAAACGTTCAGAATTGGGTTGTTCCAGAAAACTTTCGGAATTTTTTTGGACCAGATGCAAGGGTATGGGGGATGTTTGACACATATTTCTCAAGTCTTTACCCTTCATATTACATTCTAAAATTTTCCTAAGGAAATCGGAGAGGGTCAAAAAATCTTCGAAAAAAAAAGGAAAGACTATAGTCTTTGCTCATTTTTGGGAAAAAAATTTCACCCCTTCAGATCTCGCCCCGATTTTCCCAGAATGTTATTTGGAGGGTATACACTCGGAAATTATGGTGCAAACTTCCCTCACCCCTTCCCACTGCTCCACACCTGGCTAGGAAACGTTCAGAATTGGGTTGTTCCAGAAAACTTTCGGAATTTTATTGGACCAGATGCGAGGGGATGGGGGATGTTTGGCACATATTTTTCAAGTGTTTAGGGTTCATATTACATTCTAAAATTTTCCTAAGGAAATCGGAGAGGGTCAAAAAATCTTCGAAAAAAAAAGGAAAGACTATAGTCTTTGCTCATTTTTGGGAAAAAAATTTCACCCCTTCAGATCTCGCCCCGATTTTCCCAGAATGTTATTTGGAGGGTATACACTCGGAAATTATGGTGCAAACTTCCCTCACCCCTTCCCACTGCTCCACACCAGTCTAGGAAACGTTCAGAATTGGGTTGTTCCAGAAAACTTTCGGAATTTTTTTGGACCAGATGCAAGGGGATGGGGGATGTTTGGCACATATTTCTCAAGTCTTTACCCTTCATATTACATTCTAAAATTTTCCTAAGGAAATCGCAGAGGGTCAAAAAATCTTCGAAAAAAAAGGAAAGACTATAGTCTTTGCTCATTTTTGGGAAAACAATTTCACCCCTTCAGATCTCGCCCCGATTTTCCCAGAATGTTATTTGGAGGGTATACACTCGGAAATTATGGTGCAAACTTCCCTCACCCCTTCCCACTGCTCCACACCTGGCTAGGAAACGTTCAGAATTGAGTTGTTCCAGAAAACTTTCGGAATTTTTTTGGACCAGATGCAAGGGTATGGGGGATGTTTGACACATATTTCTCAAGTCTTTACCCTTCATATTACATTCTAAAATTTTCCTAAGGAAATCGCAGAGGGTCAAAAAATCTTCGAAAAAAAAAGGAAAGACTATAGGTAGTCTTTGCTCATTTTTGGGAAAAAAATTTCACCCCTTCAGATCTCGCCCCGATTTTCCCAGAATGTTATTTGGAGGGTATACACTCGGAAATTATGGTGCAAACTTCCCTCACCCCTTCCCACTGCTCCACACCTGGCTAGGAAACGTTCAGAATTGGGTTGTTCCAGAAAACTTTCGGAATTTTTTTGGACCAGATGCAAGGGTATGGGGGATGTTTGACACATATTTCTCAAGTCTTTACCCTTCATATTACATTCTAAAATTTTCCTAAGGAAATCGGAGAGGGTCAAAAAATCTTCGAAAAAAAAAGGAAAGACTATAGTCTTTGCTCATTTTTGGGAAAAAAATTTCACCCCTTCAGATCTCGCCCCGATTTTCCCAGAATGTTATTTGGAGGGTATACACTCGGAAATTATGGTGCAAACTTCCCTCACCCCTTCCCACTGCTCCACACCTGGCTAGGAAACGTTCAGAATTGGGTTGTTCCAGAAAACTTTCGGAATTTTATTGGACCAGATGCGAGGGGATGGGGGATGTTTGGCACATATTTTTCAAGTGTTTAGGGTTCATATTACATTCTAAAATTTTCCTAAGGAAATCGGAGAGGGTCAAAAAATCTTCGAAAAAAAAAGGAAAGACTATAGTCTTTGCTCATTTTTGGGAAAAAAATTTCACCCCTTCAGATCTCGCCCCGATTTTCCCAGAATGTTATTTGGAGGGTATACACTCGGAAATTATGGTGCAAACTTCCCTCACCCCTTCCCACTGCTCCACACCAGTCTAGGAAACGTTCAGAATTGGGTTGTTCCAGAAAACTTTCGGAATTTTTTTGGACCAGATGCAAGGGGATGGGGGATGTTTGGCACATATTTCTCAAGTCTTTACCCTTCATATTACATTCTAAAATTTTCCTAAGGAAATCGCAGAGGGTCAAAAAATCTTCGAAAAAAAAGGAAAGACTATAGTCTTTGCTCATTTTTGGGAACAAAATTTCACCCCTTCAGATCTCGCCCCGATTTTCCCAGAATGTTATTTGGAGGGTATACACTCGGAAATTATGGGGCAAACTTCCCTCACCCCTTCCCACTGCTCCACACCTGGCTAGGAAACGTTCAGAATTGGGTTGTTCCAGAAAACTTTCGGAATTTTTTTGGACCAGATGCAAGGGGATGGGGGATGTTTGGCACATATTTCTCAAGTCTTTACCCTTCATATTACATTCTAAAATTTTCCTAAGGAAATCGGAGAGGGTCAAAAAATCTTCGAAAAAAAAAGGAAAGACTATAGTCTTTGCTCATTTTTGGGAAAAAAATTTCACCCCTTCAGATCTCGCCCCGATTTTCCCAGAATGTTATTTTGAGGGTATACACTCGGAAATTATGGGGGAAACTTCCCTCACCCCTTCCCACTGCTCCACACCTGGCTAGGAAACGTTCAGAATTGGGTTGTTCCAGAAAACTTTCGGAATTTTTTTGGACCAGATGCAAGGGGATGGGGGATGTTTGGCACATATTTCTCAAGTCTTTACCCTTCATATTACATTCTAAAATTTTCCTAAGGAAATCGGAGAGGGTCAAAAAATCTTCGAAAAAAAAAGGAAAGACTATAGTCTTTGCTCATTTTTGGGAAAACAATTTCACCCCTTCAGATCTCGCCCCGATTTTCCCAGAATGTTATTTTGAGGGTATACACTCGGAAATTATGGGGGAAACTTCCCTCACCCCTTCCCACTGCTCCACACCTGGCTAGGAAACGTTCAGAATTGGGTTGTTCCAGAAAACTTTCGGAATTTTTTTGGACCAGATGCAAGGGGATGGGGGATGTTTGGCACATATTTCTCAAGTCTTTACCCTTCATATTACATTCTAAAATTTTCCTAAGGAAATCGCAGAGGGTCAAAAAATCTTCGAAAAAAAAAGGAAAGACTATAGTCTTTGCTCATTTTTGGGAAAAAAATTTCACCCCTTCAGATCTCGCCCCGATTTTCCCAGAATGTTATTTGGAGGGTATACACTCGGAAATTATGGGGCAAATTTCCCTCACCCCTTCCCACTGCTCCACACCTGGCTAGGAAACGTTCAGAATTGGGTTGTTCCAGAAAACTTTCGGAATTTTTTTGGACCAGATGCAAGGGGATGGGGGATGTTTGGCACATATTTCTCAAGTCTTTACCCTTCATATTACATTCTAAAATTTTCCTAAGGAAATCGGAGAGGGTCAAAAAATCTTCGAAAAAAAAAGGAAAGACTATTATAGTCTTTGCTCATTTTTGGGAAAAAAATTTCACCCCTTCAGATCTCGCCCCGATTTTCCCAGAATGTTATTTGGAGGGTATACACTCGCAAATTATGGGGCAAACTTCCCTCACCCCTTCCCACTGCTCCACACCTGGCTAGGAAACGTTCAGAATTGGGAAAGTCTTTGCTCATTTTTGGGAAAAAAATTTCACCCCTTCAGATCTCGCCCCGATTTTCCCAGAATGTTATTTGGAGGGTATACACTCGGAAATTATGGGGGAAACTTCCCTCACCCCTTCCCACTGCTCCACACCTGGCTAGGAAACGTTCAGAATTGGGTTGTTCCAGAAAACTTTCGGAATTTTTTTGAACCAGATGCAAGGGGATGGGGGATGTTTGGCACATATTTCTCAAGTCTTTACCCTTCATATTAGATTCTAAAATTTTCCTAAGGAAATCGGAGAGGGTCAAAAAATCTTCGAAAAAAAAAGGAAAGACTATAGTCTTTGCTCATTTTTGGGAAAAAAATTTCACCCCTTCAGATCTCGCCCCGATTTTCCCAGAATGTTATTTTGAGGGTATACACTCGGAAATTATGGGGGAAACTTCCCTCACCCCTTCCCACTGCTCCACACCTGGCTAGGAAACGTTCAGAATTGGGTTGTTCCAGAAAACTTTCGGAATTTTTTTGGACCAGATGCAAGGGGATGGGGGATGTTTGGCACATATTTCTCAAGTCTTTACCCTTCATATTACATTCTAAAATTTTCCTAAGGAAATCGGAGAGGGTCAAAAAATCTTCGAAAAAAAAAGGAAAGTCTTTGCTCATTTTTGGGAAAAAAATTTCACCCCTTCAGATCTCGCCCCGATTTTCCCAGAATGTTATTTGGAGGGTATACACTAGGAAATTATGGGGGAAACTTCCCTCACCCCTTCCCACTGCTCCACACCTGGCTAGGAAACGTTCAGAATTGGGTTGTTCCAGAAAACTTTCGGAATTTTTTTGGACCAGATGCAAGGGGATGGGGGATGTTTGGCACACATTTCTCAAGTCTTTACCCTTCATATTACATTCTCAAATTTTCCTAAGGAAATCGGAGAGGGTCAAAAAATCTTCGAAAAAAAAAGGAAAGACTATAGTCTTTGCTCATTTTTGGGAAAACAATTTCACCCCTTCAGATCTCGCCCCGATTTTCCCAGAATGTTATTTGGAGGGTATACACTCGGAAATTATGTGGCAAACTTCCCTCACCCCTTCCCACTGCTCCACACCTGGCTAGGAAACGTTCAGAATTGGGTTGTTCCAGAAAACTTTCGGAATTTTTTTGGACCAGATGCAAGGGGATGGGGGATGTTTGGCACATATTTCTCAAGTCTTTACCCTTCATATTACATTCTAAAATTTTCCTAAGGAAATCGCAGAGGGTCAAAAAATCTTCGAAAAAAAAAGGAAAGACTATAGTCTTTGCTCATTTTTGGGAAAAAAATTTCACCCCTTCAGATCTCGCCCCGATTTTCCCAGAATGTTATTTGGAGGGTATACACTCGGAAATTATGGGGCAAATTTCCCTCACCCCTTCCCACTGCTCCACACCTGGCTAGGAAACGTTCAGAATTGGGTTGTTCCAGAAAACTTTCGGAATTTTTTTGGACCAGATGCAAGGGGATGGGGGATGTTTGGCACATATTTCTCAAGTCTTTACCCTTCATATTACATTCTAAAATTTTCCTAAGGAAATCGGAGAGGGTCAAAAAATCTTCGAAAAAAAAAGGAAAGACTATAGTCTTTGCTCATTTTTGGGAAAAAAATTTCACCCCTTCAGATCTCGCCCCGATTTTCCCAGAATGTTATTTGGAGGGTATACACTCGGAAATTATGGGGCAAACTTCCCTCACCCCTTCCCACTGCTCCACACCTGGCTAGGAAACGTTCAGAATTGGGAAAGTCTTTGCTCATTTTTGGGAAAAAAATTTCACCCCTTCAGATCTCGCCCCGATTTTCCCAGAATGTTATTTGGAGGGTATACACTCGGAAATTATGGGGGAAACTTCCCTCACCCCTTCCCACTGCTCCACACCTGGCTAGGAAACGTTCAGAATTGGGTTGTTCCAGAAAACTTTCGGAATTTTTTTGAACCAGATGCAAGGGGATGGGGGATGTTTGGCACATATTTCTCAAGTCTTTACCCTTCATATTACATTCTAAAATTTTCCTAAGGAAATCGGAGAGGGTCAAAAAATCTTCGAAAAAAAAAGGAAAGACTATAGTCTTTGCTCATTTTTGGGAAAAAATTTCACCCCTTCAGATCTCGCCCCGATTTTCCCAGAATGTTATTTGGAGGGTATACACTCGGAAATTATGGGGCAAACTTCCCTCACCCCTTCCCACTGCTCCACACCAGTCTAGGAAACGTTCAGAATTGGGTTGTTCCAGAAAACTTTCGGAATTTTTTTGGACCAGATGCAAGGGGATGGGGGATGTTTGGCACATATTTCTCAAGTCTTTACCCTTCATATTACATTCTAAAATTTTCCTAAGGAAATCGCAGAGGGTCAAAAAATCTTCGAAAAAAAAAGGAAAGACTATAGTCTTTGCTCATTTTTGGGAAAAAAATTTCACCCCTTCAGATCTCGCCCCGATTTTCCCAGAATGTTATTTGGAGGGTATACACTCGGAAATTATGGGGCAAACTTCCCTCACCCCTTCCCACTGCTCCACACCTGGCTAGGAAACGTTCAGAATTGGGTTGTTCCAGAAAACTTTCGGAATTTTTTTGGACCAGATGCAAGGGGATGGGGGATGTTTGGCACATATTTCTCAAGTCTTTACCCTTCATATTACATTCTAAAATTTTCCTAAGGAAATCGGAGAGGGTCAAAAAATCTTCGAAAAAAAAAGGAAAGACTATTATAGTCTTTGCTCATTTTTGGGAAAAAAATTTCACCCCTTCAGATCTCGCCCCGATTTTCCCAGAATGTTATTTGGAGGGTATACACTCGGAAATTTTGGTGCAAACTTCCCTCACCCCTTCCCACTGCTCCACACCTGGCTAGGAAACGTTCAGAATTGGGTTGTTCCAGAAAACTTTCGGAATTTTTTTGGACCAGATGCAAGGGTATGGGGGATGTTTGACACATATTTCTCAAGTCTTTACCCTTCATATTACATTCTAAAATTTTCCTAAGGAAATCGCAGAGGGTCAAAAAATCTTCGAAAAAAAAAGGAAAGACTATAGGTAGTCTTTGCTCATTTTTGGGAAAAAAATTTCACCCCTTCAGATCTCGCCCCGATTTTCCCAGAATGTTATTTGGAGGGTATACACTCGGAAATTATGGTGCAAACTTCCCTCACCCCTTCCCACTGCTCCACACCTGGCTAGGAAACGTTCAGAATTGGGTTGTTCCAGAAAACTTTCGGAATTTTTTTGGACCAGATGCAAGGGTATGGGGGATGTTTGACACATATTTCTCAAGTCTTTACCCTTCATATTACATTCTAAAATTTTCCTAAGGAAATCGCAGAGGGTCAAAAAATCTTCGAAAAAAAAAGGAAAGACTATAGTCTTTGCTCATTTTTGGGAAAAAAATTTCACCCCTTCAGATCTCGCCCCGATTTTCCCAGAATGTTATTTGGAGGGTATACACTCGGAAATTATGGTGCAAACTTCCCTCACCCCTTCCCACTGCTCCACACCTGGCTAGGAAACGTTCAGAATTGGGTTGTTCCAGAAAACTTTCGGAATTTTATTGGACCAGATGCGAGGGGATGGGGGATGTTTGGCACATATTTTTCAAGTGTTTAGGGTTCATATTACATTCTAAAATTTTCCTAAGGAAATCGGAGAGGGTCAAAAAATCTTCGAAAAAAAAAGGAAAGACTATAGTCTTTGCTCATTTTTGGGAAAAAAATTTCACCCCTTCAGATCTCGCCCCGATTTTCCCAGAATGTTATTTGGAGGGTATACACTCGGAAATTATGGTGCAAACTTCCCTCACCCCTTCCCACTGCTCCACACCTGGCTAGGAAACGTTCAGAATTGGGTTGTTCCAGAAAACTTTCGGAATTTTATTGGACCAGATGCGAGGGGATGGGGGATGTTTGGCACATATTTTTCAAGTGTTTAGGGTTCATATTACATTCTAAAATTTTCCTAAGGAAATCGGAGAGGGTCAAAAAATCTTCGAAAAAAAAAGGAAAGACTATAGTCTTTGCTCATTTTTGGGAAAAAAATTTCACCCCTTCAGATCTCGCCCCGATTTTCCCAGAATGTTATTTGGAGGGTATACACTCGGAAATTATGGTGCAAACTTCCCTCACCCCTTCCCACTGCTCCACACCAGTCTAGGAAACGTTCAGAATTGGGTTGTTCCAGAAAACTTTCGGAATTTTTTTGGACCAGATGCAAGGGGATGGGGGATGTTTGGCACATATTTCTCAAGTCTTTACCCTTCATATTACATTCTAAAATTTTCCTAAGGAAATCGGAGAGGGTCAAAAAATCTTCGAAAAAAAAAGGAAAGACTATAGTCTTTGCTCATTTTTGGGAAAAAAATTTCACCCCTTCAGATCTCGCCCCGATTTTCCCAGAATGTTATTTTGAGGGTATACACTCGGAAATTATGGGGGAAACTTCCCTCACCCCTTCCCACTGCTCCACACCTGGCTAGGAAACGTTCAGAATTGGGTTGTTCCAGAAAACTTTCGGAATTTTTTTGGACCAGATGCAAGGGGATGGGGGATGTTTGGCACATATTTCTCAAGTCTTTACCCTTCATATTACATTCTAAAATTTTCCTAAGGAAATCGGAGAGGGTCAAAAAATCTTCGAAAAAAAAAGGAAAGACTATAGTCTTTGCTCATTTTTGGGAAAAAAATTTCACCCCTTCAGATCTCGCCCCGATTTTCCCAGAATGTTATTTTGAGGGTATACACTCGGAAATTATGGGGGAAACTTCCCTCACCCCTTCCCACTGCTCCACACCTGGCTAGGAAACGTTCAGAATTGGGTTGTTCCAGAAAACTTTCGGAATTTTTTTGGACCAGATGCAAGGGGATGGGGGATGTTTGGCACATATTTCTCAAGTCTTTACCCTTCATATTACATTCTAAAATTTTCCTAAGGAAATCGGAGAGGGTCAAAAAATCTTCGAAAAAAAAAGGAAAGACTATAGTCTTTGCTCATTTTTGGGAAAACAATTTCACCCCTTCAGATCTCGCCCCGATTTTCCCAGAATGTTATTTGGAGGGTATACACTCGGAAATTATGGTGCAAACTTCCCTCACCCCTTCCCACTGCTCCACACCTGGCTAGGAAACGTTCAGAATTGAGTTGTTCCAGAAAACTTTCGGAATTTTTTTGGACCAGATGCAAGGGTATGGGGGATGTTTGACACATATTTCTCAAGTCTTTACCCTTCATATTACATTCTAAAATTTTCCTAAGGAAATCGCAGAGGGTCAAAAAATCTTCGAAAAAAAAAGGAAAGACTATAGGTAGTCTTTGCTCATTTTTGGGAAAAAAATTTCACCCCTTCAGATCTCGCCCCGATTTTCCCAGAATGTTATTTGGAGGGTATACACTCGGAAATTATGGTGCAAACTTCCCTCACCCCTTCCCACTGCTCCACACCTGGCTAGGAAACGTTCAGAATTGGGTTGTTCCAGAAAACTTTCGGAATTTTTTTGGACCAGATGCAAGGGTATGGGGGATGTTTGACACATATTTCTCAAGTCTTTACCCTTCATATTACATTCTAAAATTTTCCTAAGGAAATCGGAGAGGGTCAAAAAATCTTCGAAAAAAAAAGGAAAGACTATAGTCTTTGCTCATTTTTGGGAAAAAAATTTCACCCCTTCAGATCTCGCCCCGATTTTCCCAGAATGTTATTTGGAGGGTATACACTCGGAAATTATGGTGCAAACTTCCCTCACCCCTTCCCACTGCTCCACACCTGGCTAGGAAACGTTCAGAATTGGGTTGTTCCAGAAAACTTTCGGAATTTTATTGGACCAGATGCGAGGGGATGGGGGATGTTTGGCACATATTTTTCAAGTGTTTAGGGTTCATATTACATTCTAAAATTTTCCTAAGGAAATCGGAGAGGGTCAAAAAATCTTCGAAAAAAAAAGGAAAGACTATAGTCTTTGCTCATTTTTGGGAAAAAAATTTCACCCCTTCAGATCTCGCCCCGATTTTCCCAGAATGTTATTTGGAGGGTATACACTCGGAAATTATGGTGCAAACTTCCCTCACCCCTTCCCACTGCTCCACACCAGTCTAGGAAACGTTCAGAATTGGGTTGTTCCAGAAAACTTTCGGAATTTTTTTGGACCAGATGCAAGGGGATGGGGGATGTTTGGCACATATTTCTCAAGTCTTTACCCTTCATATTACATTCTAAAATTTTCCTAAGGAAATCGCAGAGGGTCAAAAAATCTTCGAAAAAAAAGGAAAGACTATAGTCTTTGCTCATTTTTGGGAAAACAATTTCACCCCTTCAGATCTCGCCCCGATTTTCCCAGAATGTTATTTGGAGGGTATACACTCGGAAATTATGGTGCAAACTTCCCTCACCCCTTCCCACTGCTCCACACCTGGCTAGGAAACGTTCAGAATTGAGTTGTTCCAGAAAACTTTCGGAATTTTTTTGGACCAGATGCAAGGGTATGGGGGATGTTTGACACATATTTCTCAAGTCTTTACCCTTCATATTACATTCTAAAATTTTCCTAAGGAAATCGCAGAGGGTCAAAAAATCTTCGAAAAAAAAAGGAAAGACTATAGGTAGTCTTTGCTCATTTTTGGGAAAAAAATTTCACCCCTTCAGATCTCGCCCCGATTTTCCCAGAATGTTATTTGGAGGGTATACACTCGGAAATTATGGTGCAAACTTCCCTCACCCCTTCCCACTGCTCCACACCTGGCTAGGAAACGTTCAGAATTGGGTTGTTCCAGAAAACTTTCGGAATTTTTTTGGACCAGATGCAAGGGTATGGGGGATGTTTGACACATATTTCTCAAGTCTTTACCCTTCATATTACATTCTAAAATTTTCCTAAGGAAATCGGAGAGGGTCAAAAAATCTTCGAAAAAAAAAGGAAAGACTATAGTCTTTGCTCATTTTTGGGAAAAAAATTTCACCCCTTCAGATCTCGCCCCGATTTTCCCAGAATGTTATTTGGAGGGTATACACTCGGAAATTATGGTGCAAACTTCCCTCACCCCTTCCCACTGCTCCACACCTGGCTAGGAAACGTTCAGAATTGGGTTGTTCCAGAAAACTTTCGGAATTTTATTGGACCAGATGCGAGGGGATGGGGGATGTTTGGCACATATTTTTCAAGTGTTTAGGGTTCATATTACATTCTAAAATTTTCCTAAGGAAATCGGAGAGGGTCAAAAAATCTTCGAAAAAAAAAGGAAAGACTATAGTCTTTGCTCATTTTTGGGAAAAAAATTTCACCCCTTCAGATCTCGCCCCGATTTTCCCAGAATGTTATTTGGAGGGTATACACTCGGAAATTATGGTGCAAACTTCCCTCACCCCTTCCCACTGCTCCACACCAGTCTAGGAAACGTTCAGAATTGGGTTGTTCCAGAAAACTTTCGGAATTTTTTTGGACCAGATGCAAGGGGATGGGGGATGTTTGGCACATATTTCTCAAGTCTTTACCCTTCATATTACATTCTAAAATTTTCCTAAGGAAATCGCAGAGGGTCAAAAAATCTTCGAAAAAAAAGGAAAGACTATAGTCTTTGCTCATTTTTGGGAACAAAATTTCACCCCTTCAGATCTCGCCCCGATTTTCCCAGAATGTTATTTGGAGGGTATACACTCGGAAATTATGGGGCAAACTTCCCTCACCCCTTCCCACTGCTCCACACCTGGCTAGGAAACGTTCAGAATTGGGTTGTTCCAGAAAACTTTCGGAATTTTTTTGGACCAGATGCAAGGGGATGGGGGATGTTTGGCACATATTTCTCAAGTCTTTACCCTTCATATTACATTCTAAAATTTTCCTAAGGAAATCGGAGAGGGTCAAAAAATCTTCGAAAAAAAAAGGAAAGACTATAGTCTTTGCTCATTTTTGGGAAAAAAATTTCACCCCTTCAGATCTCGCCCCGATTTTCCCAGAATGTTATTTTGAGGGTATACACTCGGAAATTATGGGGGAAACTTCCCTCACCCCTTCCCACTGCTCCACACCTGGCTAGGAAACGTTCAGAATTGGGTTGTTCCAGAAAACTTTCGGAATTTTTTTGGACCAGATGCAAGGGGATGGGGGATGTTTGGCACATATTTCTCAAGTCTTTACCCTTCATATTACATTCTAAAATTTTCCTAAGGAAATCGGAGAGGGTCAAAAAATCTTCGAAAAAAAAAGGAAAGACTATAGTCTTTGCTCATTTTTGGGAAAACAATTTCACCCCTTCAGATCTCGCCCCGATTTTCCCAGAATGTTATTTTGAGGGTATACACTCGGAAATTATGGGGGAAACTTCCCTCACCCCTTCCCACTGCTCCACACCTGGCTAGGAAACGTTCAGAATTGGGTTGTTCCAGAAAACTTTCGGAATTTTTTTGGACCAGATGCAAGGGGATGGGGGATGTTTGGCACATATTTCTCAAGTCTTTACCCTTCATATTACATTCTAAAATTTTCCTAAGGAAATCGCAGAGGGTCAAAAAATCTTCGAAAAAAAAAGGAAAGACTATAGTCTTTGCTCATTTTTGGGAAAAAAATTTCACCCCTTCAGATCTCGCCCCGATTTTCCCAGAATGTTATTTGGAGGGTATACACTCGGAAATTATGGGGCAAATTTCCCTCACCCCTTCCCACTGCTCCACACCTGGCTAGGAAACGTTCAGAATTGGGTTGTTCCAGAAAACTTTCGGAATTTTTTTGGACCAGATGCAAGGGGATGGGGGATGTTTGGCACATATTTCTCAAGTCTTTACCCTTCATATTACATTCTAAAATTTTCCTAAGGAAATCGGAGAGGGTCAAAAAATCTTCGAAAAAAAAAGGAAAGACTATTATAGTCTTTGCTCATTTTTGGGAAAAAAATTTCACCCCTTCAGATCTCGCCCCGATTTTCCCAGAATGTTATTTGGAGGGTATACACTCGCAAATTATGGGGCAAACTTCCCTCACCCCTTCCCACTGCTCCACACCTGGCTAGGAAACGTTCAGAATTGGGAAAGTCTTTGCTCATTTTTGGGAAAAAAATTTCACCCCTTCAGATCTCGCCCCGATTTTCCCAGAATGTTATTTGGAGGGTATACACTCGGAAATTATGGGGGAAACTTCCCTCACCCCTTCCCACTGCTCCACACCTGGCTAGGAAACGTTCAGAATTGGGTTGTTCCAGAAAACTTTCGGAATTTTTTTGAACCAGATGCAAGGGGATGGGGGATGTTTGGCACATATTTCTCAAGTCTTTACCCTTCATATTAGATTCTAAAATTTTCCTAAGGAAATCGGAGAGGGTCAAAAAATCTTCGAAAAAAAAAGGAAAGACTATAGTCTTTGCTCATTTTTGGGAAAAAAATTTCACCCCTTCAGATCTCGCCCCGATTTTCCCAGAATGTTATTTTGAGGGTATACACTCGGAAATTATGGGGGAAACTTCCCTCACCCCTTCCCACTGCTCCACACCTGGCTAGGAAACGTTCAGAATTGGGTTGTTCCAGAAAACTTTCGGAATTTTTTTGGACCAGATGCAAGGGGATGGGGGATGTTTGGCACATATTTCTCAAGTCTTTACCCTTCATATTACATTCTAAAATTTTCCTAAGGAAATCGGAGAGGGTCAAAAAATCTTCGAAAAAAAAAGGAAAGTCTTTGCTCATTTTTGGGAAAAAAATTTCACCCCTTCAGATCTCGCCCCGATTTTCCCAGAATGTTATTTGGAGGGTATACACTAGGAAATTATGGGGGAAACTTCCCTCACCCCTTCCCACTGCTCCACACCTGGCTAGGAAACGTTCAGAATTGGGTTGTTCCAGAAAACTTTCGGAATTTTTTTGGACCAGATGCAAGGGGATGGGGGATGTTTGGCACACATTTCTCAAGTCTTTACCCTTCATATTACATTCTAAAATTTTCCTAAGGAAATCGGAGAGGGTCAAAAAATCTTCGAAAAAAAAAGGAAAGACTATAGTCTTTGCTCATTTTTGGGAAAACAATTTCACCCCTTCAGATCTCGCCCCGATTTTCCCAGAATGTTATTTGGAGGGTATACACTCGGAAATTATGTGGCAAACTTCCCTCACCCCTTCCCACTGCTCCACACCTGGCTAGGAAACGTTCAGAATTGGGTTGTTCCAGAAAACTTTCGGAATTTTTTTGGACCAGATGCAAGGGGATGGGGGATGTTTGGCACATATTTCTCAAGTCTTTACCCTTCATATTACATTCTAAAATTTTCCTAAGGAAATCGCAGAGGGTCAAAAAATCTTCGAAAAAAAAAGGAAAGACTATAGTCTTTGCTCATTTTTGGGAAAAAAATTTCACCCCTTCAGATCTCGCCCCGATTTTCCCAGAATGTTATTTGGAGGGTATACACTCGGAAATTATGGGGCAAATTTCCCTCACCCCTTCCCACTGCTCCACACCTGGCTAGGAAACGTTCAGAATTGGGTTGTTCCAGAAAACTTTCGGAATTTTTTTGGACCAGATGCAAGGGGATGGGGGATGTTTGGCACATATTTCTCAAGTCTTTACCCTTCATATTACATTCTAAAATTTTCCTAAGGAAATCGGAGAGGGTCAAAAAATCTTCGAAAAAAAAAGGAAAGACTATAGTCTTTGCTCATTTTTGGGAAAAAAATTTCACCCCTTCAGATCTCGCCCCGATTTTCCCAGAATGTTATTTGGAGGGTATACACTCGGAAATTATGGGGCAAACTTCCCTCACCCCTTCCCACTGCTCCACACCTGGCTAGGAAACGTTCAGAATTGGGAAAGTCTTTGCTCATTTTTGGGAAAAAAATTTCACCCCTTCAGATCTCGCCCCGATTTTCCCAGAATGTTATTTGGAGGGTATACACTCGGAAATTATGGGGGAAACTTCCCTCACCCCTTCCCACTGCTCCACACCTGGCTAGGAAACGTTCAGAATTGGGTTGTTCCAGAAAACTTTCGGAATTTTTTTGAACCAGATGCAAGGGGATGGGGGATGTTTGGCACATATTTCTCAAGTCTTTACCCTTCATATTACATTCTAAAATTTTCCTAAGGAAATCGGAGAGGGTCAAAAAATCTTCGAAAAAAAAAGGAAAGACTATAGTCTTTGCTCATTTTTGGGAAAAAATTTCACCCCTTCAGATCTCGCCCCGATTTTCCCAGAATGTTATTTGGAGGGTATACACTCGGAAATTATGGGGCAAACTTCCCTCACCCCTTCCCACTGCTCCACACCAGTCTAGGAAACGTTCAGAATTGGGTTGTTCCAGAAAACTTTCGGAATTTTTTTGGACCAGATGCAAGGGGATGGGGGATGTTTGGCACATATTTCTCAAGTCTTTACCCTTCATATTACATTCTAAAATTTTCCTAAGGAAATCGCAGAGGGTCAAAAAATCTTCGAAAAAAAAAGGAAAGACTATAGTCTTTGCTCATTTTTGGGAAAAAAATTTCACCCCTTCAGATCTCGCGCCGATTTTCCCAGAATGTTATTTTGAGGGTATACACTCGGAAATTATGGGGGAAACTTCCCTCACCCCTTCCCACTGCTCCACACCTGGCTAGGAAACGTTCAGAATTGGGTTGTTCCAGAAAACTTTCGGAATTTTTTTGGACCAGATGCAAGGGGATGGGGGATGTTTGGCACATATTTCTCAAGTCTTTACCCTTCATATTACATTCTAAAATTTTCCTAAGGAAATCGGAGAGGGTCAAAAAATCTTCGAAAAAAAAAGGAAAGACTATAGTCTTTGCTCATTTTTGGGAAAAAAATTTCACCCCTTCAGATCTCGCCCCGATTTTCCCAGAATGTTATTTGGAGGGTATACACTCGGAAATTATGGGGCAAACTTCCCTCACCCCTTCCCACTGCTCCACACCTGGCTAGGAAACGTTCAGAATTGGGTTGTTCCAGAAAACTTTCGGAATTTTTTTGGACCAGATGCAAGGGGATGGGGGATGTTTGGCACATATTTCTCAAGTCTTTACCCTTCATATTACATTCTAAAATTTTCCTAAGGAAATCGGAGAGGGTCAAAAAATCTTCGAAAAAAAAAGGAAAGACTATTATAGTCTTTGCTCATTTTTGGGAAAAAAATTTCACCCCTTCAGATCTCGCCCCGATTTTCCCAGAATGTTATTTGGAGGGTATACACTCGGAAATTTTGGGGCAAACTTCCCTCACCCCTTCCCACTGCTCCACACCTGGCTAGGAAACGTTCAGAATTGGGTTGTTCCAGAAAACTTTCGGAATTTTTTTGGACCAGATGCGAGGGGATGGGGGATGTTTGGCACATATTTTTCAAGTGTTTAGGGTTCATATTACATTCTAAAATTTTCCTAAGGAAATCGGAGAGGGTCAAAAAATCTTCGAAAAAAAAAGGAAAGACTATATAGTCTTTGCTCATTTTTGGGAAAAAAATTTCACCCCTTCAGATCTCGCCCCGATTTTCCCAGAATGTTATTTGGAGGGTATACACTCGGAAATTATGGGGGAAACTTCCCTCACCCCTTCCCACTGCTCCACACCTGGCTAGGAAACGTTCAGAATTGGGTTGTTTCAGAAAACTTTCGGAATTTTTTTGGACCAGATGCAAGGGGATGGGGGATGTTTGGCACATATTTCTCAAGTCTTTACCCTTCATATTACATTCTAAAATTTTCCTAAGGAAATCGGAGAGGGTCAAAAAATCTTCGAAAAAAAAAGGAAAGACTATAGTCTTTGCTCATTTTTGGGAAAAAAATTTCACCCCTTCAGATCTCGCCCCGATTTTCCCAGAATGTTATTTGGAGGGTATACACTCGGAAATTATGGGGCAAACTTCCCTCACCCCTTCCCACTGCTCCACACCTGGCTAGGAAACGTTCAGAATTGGGTTGTTCCAGAAAACTTTCGGAATTTTTTTGGACCAGATGCAAGGGGATGGGGGATGTTTGGCACATATTTCTCAAGTCTTTACCCTTCATATTACATTCTAAAATTTTCCTAACGAAATCGGAGAGGGTCAAAAAATCTTCGAAAAAAAAAGGAAAGACTATAGTCTTTGTTCATTTTTGGGAAAAAAATTTCACCCCTTCAGATCTCGCCCCGATTTTCCCAGAATGTTATTTGGAGGGTATACACTCGGAAATTATGGGGGAAACTTCCCTCACCCCTTCCCACTGCTCCACACCTGGCTAGGAAACGTTCAGAATTGGGTTGTTCCAGAAAACTTTCGGAATTTTTTTGAACCAGATGCAAGGGGATGGGGGATGTTTGGCACATATTTCTCAAGTCTTTACCCTTCATATTACATTCTAAAATTTTCCTAAGGAAATCGGAGAGGGTCAAAAAATCTTCGAAAAAAAAAGGAAAGACTATAGTCTTTGCTCATTTTTGGGAAAAAAATTTCACCCCTTCAGATCTCGCCCCGATTTTCCCAGAATGTTATTTTGAGGGTATACACTCGGAAATTATGGGGGAAACTTCCCTCACCCCTTCCCACTGCTCCACACCTGGCTAGGAAACGTTCAGAATTGGGTTGTTCCAGAAAACTTTCGCAATTTTTTTGGACCAGATGCAAGGGGATGGGGGATGTTTGGCACATATTTCTCAAGTCTTTACCCTTCATATTACATTCTAAAATTTTCCTAAGGAAATCGCAGAGGGTCAAAAAATCTTCGAAAAAAAAAGGAAAGTCTTTGCTCATTTTTGGGAAAAAAATTTCACCCCTTCAGATCTCGCCCCGATTTTCCCAGAATGTTATTTGGAGGGTATACACTAGGAAATTATGGGGGAAACTTCCCTCACCCCTTCCCACTGCTCCACACCTGGCTAGGAAACGTTCAGAATTGGGTTGTTCCAGAAAACTTTCGGAATTTTTTTGGACCAGATGCAAGGGGATGGGGGATGTTTGGCACATATTTCTCAAGTCTTTACCCTTCATATTACATTCTAAAATTTTCCTAAGGAAATCGGAGAGGGTCAAAAAATCTTCGAAAAAAAAAGGAAAGACTATAGTCTTTTCTCATTTTTGGGAAAAAAATTTCACCCCTTCAGATCTCGCCCCGATTTTCCCAGAATGTTATTTGGAGGGTATACACTCGGAAATTATGGGGCAAACTTCCCTCAACCCTTCCCACTGCTCCACACCTGGATAGGAAACGTTCAGAATTGGGTTGTTCCAGAAAACTTTCGGAATTTTTTTGGACCAGATGCAAGGGGATGGGGGATGTTTGGCACATATTTCTCAAGTCTTTACCCTTCATATTACATTCTAAAATTTTCCTAAGGAAATCGGAGAGGGTCAAAAAATCTTCGAAAAAAAAAGGAAAGACTATAGTCTTTGCTCATTTTTGGGAAAAAAATTTCACCCCTTCAGATCTCGCCCCGATTTTCCCAGAATGTTATTTTGAGGGTATACACTCGGAAATTATGGGGGAAACTTCCCTCACCCCTTCCCACTGCTCCTCACCTGGCTAGGAAACGTTCAGAATTGGGTTGTTCCAGAAAACTTTCGGAATTTTTTTGGACCAGATGCAAGGGGATGGGGGATGTTTGGCACATATTTCTCAAGTCTTTACCCTTCATATTACATTCTAAAATTTTCCTAAGGAAATCGCAGAGGGTCAAAAAATCTTCGAAAAAAAAAGGAAAGACTATAGTCTTTGCTCATTTTTGGGAAAAAAATTTCACCCCTTCAGATCTCGCCCCGATTTTCCCAGAATGTTATTTGGAGGGTATACACTCGGAAATTATGGGGCAAACTTCCCTCACCCCTTCCCACTGCTCCACACCTGGCTAGGAAACGTTCAGAATTGGGTTGTTCCAGAAAACTTTCGGAATTTTTTTGGACCAGATGCAAGGGGATGGGGGATGTTTGGCACATATTTCTCAAGTCTTTACCCTTCATATTACATTCTAAAATTTTCCTAAGGAAATCGGAGATGGTCAAAAAATCTTCGAAAAAAAAAGGAAAGACTATAGTCTTTGCTCATTTTTGGGAAAAAAATTTCACCCCTTCAGATCTCGCCCCGATTTTCCCAGAATGTTATTTGGAGGGTATACACTCGGAAATTATGGGGCAAACTTCCCTCACCCCTTCCCACTGCTCCACACCTGGCTAGGAAACGTTCAGAATTGGGTTGTTCCAGAAAACTTTCGGAATTTTTTTGGACCAGATGCAAGGGGATGGGGGATGTTTGGCACATATTTCTCAAGTCTTTACCCTTCATATTACATTCTAAAATTTTCCTAAGGAAATCGGAGAGGGTCAAAAAATCTTCGAAAAAAAAAGGAAAGACTAGTCTTTGCTCATTTTTGGGAAAAAAATTTCACCCCTTCAGATCTCGCCCCGATTTTCCCAGAATGTTATTTGGAGGGTATACACTCGGAAATTATGGGGGAAACTTCCCTCACCCCTTCCCACTGCTCCACACCTGGCTAGGAAACGTTCAGAATTGGGTTGTTCCAGAAAACTTTCGGAATTTTTTTGGACCAGATGCAAGGGGATGGGGGATGTTTGGCACATATTTCTCAAGTCTTTACCCTTCATATTACATTCTAAAATTTTCCTAAGGAAATCGGAGAGGGTCAAAAAATCTTCGAAAAAAAAGGAAAGACTATAGTCTTTGCTCATTTTTGGGAAAAAAATTTCACCCCTTCAGATCTCGCCCCGATTTTCCCAGAATGTTATTTTGAGGGTATACACTCGGAAATTATGGGGGAAACTTCCCTCACCCCTTCCCACTGCTCCACACCTGGCTAGGAAACGTTCAGAATTGGGTTGTTCCAGAAAACTTTCGGAATTTTTTTGGACCAGATGCAAGGGGATGGGGGATGTTTGGCACATATTTCTCAAGTCTTTACCCTTCATATTACATTCTAAAATTTTCCTAAGGAAATCGGAGAGGGTCAAAAAATCTTCGAAAAAAAAAGGAAAGACTATAGTCTTTGCTCATTTTTGGGAAAAAAATTTCACCCCTTCAGATCTCGCCCCGATTTTCCCAGAATGTTATTTGGAGGGTATACACTTGGAAATTATGGGGCAAACTTCCCTCACCCCTTCCCACTGCTCCACACCTGGCTAGGAAACGTTCAGATTGGGTTGTTCCAGAAAACTTTCGGAATTTTTTTGGACCAGATGCGAGGGGATGGGGGATGTTTGGCACACATTTTTCAAGTCTTTACCCTTCATATTACATTCTAAAATTTTCCTAAGGAAATCGGAGAGGGTCAAAAAATCTTCGAAAAAAAAAGGAAAGACTATAGTCTTTGCTCATTTTTGGGAAAAAAATTTCACCCCTTCAGATCTCGCCCCGATTTTCCCAGAAGGTTATTTGGAGGGTATACACTCGGAAATTATGGGGCAAACTTCCCTCACCCCTTCCCACTGCTCCACACCTGGCTAGGAAACGTTCAGAATTGGGTTGTTCCAGAAAACTTTCGGAATTTTTTTGGACCAGATGCAAGGGGATGGGGGATGTTTGGCACATATTTCTCAAGTCTTTACCCTTCATATTACATTCTAAAATTTTCCTAAGGAAATCGGAGAGGGTCAAAAAATCTTCGAAAAAAAAAGGAAAGACTATAGTCTTTGCTCATTTTTGGGAAAAAAATTTCACCCCTTCAGATCTCGCCCCGATTTTCCCAGAATGTTATTTGGAGGGTATACACTCGGAAATTATGGGGCAAACTTCCCTCACCCCTTCCCACTGCTCCACACCTGGCTAGAAAACGTTCAGAATTGGGTTGTTCCAGAAAACTTTCGGAATTTTTTTGGACCAGATGCAAGGGGATGGGGGATGTTTGGCACATATTTCTCAAGTCTTTACCCTTCATATTACATTCTAAAATTTTCCTAAGGAAATCGGAGAGGGTCAAAAAATCTTCGAAAAAAAAAGGAAAGACTATAGTCTTTGCTCATTTTTGGGAAAAAAATTTCACCCCTTCAGATCTCGCCCCGATTTTCCCAGAATGTTATTTGGAGGGTATACACTCGGAAATTATGGGGCAAACTTCCCTCACCCCTTCCCACTGCTCCACACCTGGCTAGGAAACGTTCAGAATTGGGTTGTTCCAGAAAACTTTCGGAATTTTTTTGGACCAGATGCAAGGGGATGGGGGATGTTTGGCACATATTTCTCAAGTCTTTACCCTTCATATTACATTCTAAAATTTTCCTAAGGAAATCGGAGAGGGTCAAAATATCTTCGAAAAAAAAGGAAAGACTATAGTCTTTCCTCATTTTTTGGAAAAAAATTTCACCCCTTCAGATCTCGCCCCGATTTTCCCAGAATGTTATTTGGAGGGTGTACACTTGGAAATTATAGGTCAAATTCTCCTCACCCCTTCACAACCGGTTGGAAAATTTTCCGAAAAAAAGTTGCATAAAATGTCTTGTTTTTTCAGGCTTTCAACTTGATTGATGAAGTCCTACAAGTGGTGTTTATGATGGCTTGATATGGAACGAATTTGAAGTTGCCGTACGAGAAGGATGAACTCCAATCTGCGATGCCATGTTGTCCCACTACCTCAACAAACTGTGATCCTGTCTGTAGTAAGTTACTTGTTTTATTATACAAAGTCTTTTAAAAACTGTTTTATTCCTTGACTACCTTAATGAGGAAGTTTGTTATGTATTTTGTTGTTAAATTGGAGCTGGGAAAACCTTTCGGGACTGCCCAAAAATTTAAGAATTGTTTAATGTCATGGGTATATCTAAAGAGTTCATTATGTGTTTCAGATAAAAACCATGGGGGACCGCAGTCAGATACCAGGGAGAAGACTAATATTAGGAGCTGGAGGTGTGTCGCAAGAAGATTCCAAGTTCCTGTTTTCCACGAAGAAACAATTTCCAAACCTACCTAACTAAGGAATGCACAAGCTTTTATTTTCCCATTAGAGGGAATACATTTTTTTCAGTGTCTTTAGAAGTAGATTTTTACGAAATAAATGTTTTGTATATAAATTAATGACAAATTTTACTTGCTATTTGCTGAATAAATGTTGTAAACCAAGTTTATGTCTCGTTTGTTGTTTTCCATTAACAGGACGGGGGGGGGGGGGGTTCATGTGTTTAATTTATATTTTTTAAATTCTTTACAAAGTAAGCTGTAAGATTTTGTTGCGCCTGATGGGCAGGTAACCAACCATACGCTCAAAAGTTAAGTCGACTGCAGCGCCACCGCTACAAGCGAACGGAATATTACTCAACTAAAGTCAACTTTTAGATTGTGACCAGGTTGGCGGGCTGAAAATGTACATTAGATTGTGAGCGTCCCAGCGGTTTCGTAAGGAGCGTTTAGACTGTGACCAAGTAGGCGGCCTGAAGATGTACATTAGAATGTGACCATGTCGGTGGTTTAAATTTTGTGGTGTGAACGCACCTTTAGCTAATAAATTTTGCAGTGCGAACGCACCTTTAGCAAATACATTTTGCAGTGTGAACGCACCTTTAGCTAATAAATTTTGCAGTGTGAACGCACCTTTAGCAAATAAATTTTGCAGTGTGAACGCACCTTCAGCTAATAAATTTTGCAGTGTGAACACACCTTTAGCACATAAATTTTGCAGTGTGAACGCACCTTTGGCTAATAAATTTTGCAGTGTGAACACACCTTTAGCAAATAAATTTTGCAGTGTGAACGCACCTTTAGCAAATAAATTTTGCAGTGTGAACGCACCCCTAGCTAATAAATTTTGCAGTGTGAACACACCTTTAGCAAATAAATTTTGCAGTGTGAACGCACCTTTAGCAAATAAATTTTACAGTGTGAACGCACCTTTAGCTAATAAATTTTGCAGTGTGAACGCACCTTTAGCTAATAAATTTTGCAGTGTGAACGCACCTTTAGCAAATAAATTTTGCAGTGTGAACGCACCTTTAGCAAATAAATTTTGCAGTGTGAACACACCTTTAGTAAATAAATTTTGCAGTGTGAACGCACCTTTAGCTAATAAATTTTGCAGTGTAAACACACCTTTAGCAATTAAATTTTGCAGTGTGAACGCACCTTTAGCAAATAAATTTTGCTGTGTGAACGCACCTTTAGCTAATAAATTTTGCAGTGTGATCACACCTTTAGCAAATAAATTTTGCAGTGTGAACGCACCTTTAGCTAATAAATTTTGCAGTGTAAACACACCTTTAGCAAATAAATTTTGCAGTGTGAACGCACCTTTAGCAAATAAATTTTGCAGTGTGAACGCACCTTTAGCTAATAAATTTTGCAGTGTGAACGCACCTTTAGCAAATAAATTTTGCGGTGTGAACGCATCTTTAGCTAATAAATTTTGCAGTGTGAACGCACCCTTAGCTAATAAACTTTGCAGTGTGAACGAACCTTTAGCTAATAAATTTTGCAGTGTGAACGCACCTTTAGCTAATCAATTTTGCAGTGTGAACGCACCCTTAGCTAAGAATCTTTGCAGTGTGAACGCACCTTTAGCTAATAAAATTTGCAGTGTGAACGCACCTTTAGCTAATAAATTTTGCAGTGTGACCGCACCTTTAGCTAGTAAATGTGTCAGCTAAAGGTGCGTTCACACTGCAACATTTGTCATCTAAGGGTGCGTTCACACCACAAAATTTTATTGCTGAAGGTGCGTTCACACTGCAAAATTTATTAGCTAAAGGTGCGTTCACACTGCAAATTTTATTAGCTACAGGTGTGTTCACATTCCAATATTTATTACCTAAAGGTGCGTTCACACTACACAATTTATTAGCTAAAGGTGTGTTCACACTCCAACATTTAGTACCTAAAGGTGCGTTCACACTGCTAGATTTATTAGCTAAAGGTGCGTTCACACTGCAAAATTTATTAGCTAAAGGTGCGTTCGTTCACACTACAAAATTTATTACATAAAGGTGCGTTACACAGCAAAATTTATTAAGTAAAGGTGCGTACACACTAGAAACTTTATTAGCTAAAGGTGCGTTCACACTGCAACATTTTTAGCTATGGGTGCGCTCACACCACAAAACACTTCGAAAATTAAGAGAAAGTTCGCTAGGGATCGTTTTCAAATTTTCCTATATTATAAAACTCCAAGCGTTTAACATTCGTAGTTAATTTTTTTACAGTGTGACGCTTATCTCTAAGGAAAGGCTTCTTTAAAATTTTTGTTAGTCCTATAAAGGACTGTTTTTATTTTTACATCATTCTCCTTCAAGACTGATAGTCTTCGGCTACCACCTGGAAGAAGTGGGCGACGGCCTTCCCAGGATGAAATCGTCCGAATACCTACTCCAGGAAATCGATCTAAAACAAATTATTTAGAACCTGTTTTTAGCCCCGAGTGGTGCAAAAAATGAGGAAAGACTATAGTCTTCCCTTTCTTTTTGGTCATTTTTCTCACCCTTTCCAATTTACTCAGGAAATTTCTAAAATGTAATTACGGCTAAATAAAGACTTGGAAAGTATGTACCAAACATGCCTCATCCCCTCCCAACTGCTCAAAAAAATTCAGAAAGTCTGCACAAAAGGAACACTCTTTTCTTTCGGAAAATTTTCCAACCGGTTGTGAAGGGGTGAGGGAAGTTTGCCCCATAATTTCCAAGTGTATACCCTCCAAATAACATTCTGGAAAAATCGGGGCGAGATCTGAAGGGGTGAAATTTTTTTCCAAAAAATGAGGAAAGACTATAGTCTTTCCTTTTTTTTTCGAAGATTTTTTGACCCTCTCCGATTTCCTTAGGAAAATTTTAGAATGTAATATGAAGGGTAAAGACTTGAAAAATATGTGCCAAACATCCCCCATCCCCTCGCATCTGGTCCAAAAAAATTCCGAAAGTTTTCTGGAACAACCCAATTCTGAACGTTTCCTAGCCAGGTGTGGAGCAGTGGGAAGGGATGAGGGAAGTTTGCCCCATAATTTCCAAGTGTATACCCTCCAAATAACATTCTGGGAAAATCGGGGCGAGATCTGAAGGGGTGAAATTTTTTTCCCAAAAATGAGCAAAGACTATAGTCTTTCCTTTTTTTTTCGAAGATTTTTTGACCCTCTCCGATTTCCTTAGGAAAATTTTAGAATGTAATATGAAGGGTAAAGACTTGAAAAATATGTGCCAAACATCCCCCATCCCCTCGCATCTGGTCCAAAAAAATTCCGAAAGTTTTCTGGAACAACCCAATTCTGAACGTTTCCTAGCCAGGTGTGGAGCAGTGGGAAGGGGTGAGGGAAGTTTGCCCCATAATTTCCAAGTGTATACCCTCCAAATAACATTCTGGGAAAATCGGGGCGAGATCTGAAGGGGTGAAATTTTTTTCCCAAAAATGAGCAAAGACTATAGTCTTTCCTTTTTTTTTCGAAGATTTTTTGACCCTCTCCGATTTCCTTAGGAAAATTTTAGAATGTAATATGAAGGGTAAAGACTTGAAAAATATGTGCCAAACATCCCCCATCCCCTCGCATCTGGTCCAAAAAATTTCCGAAAGTTTTCTGGAACAACCCAATTCTGAACGTTTCCTAGCCAGGTGTGGAGCAGTGGGAAGGGGTGAGGGAAGTTTGCCCCATAATTTCCAAGTGTATACCCTCCAAATAACATTCTGGAAAAATCGGGGCGAGATCTGAAGGGGTGAAATTTTTTTCCAAAAAATGAGGAAAGACTATAGTCTTTCCTTTTTTTTTCGAAGATTTTTTGACCCTCTCCGATTTCCTTAGGAAAATTTTAGAATGTAATATGAAGGGTAAAGACTTGAAAAATATGTGCCAAACATCCCCCATCCCCTCGCATCTGGTCCAAAAAAATTCCGAAAGTTTTCTGGAACAACCCAATTCTGAACGTTTCCTAGCCAGGTGTGGAGCAGTGGGAAGGGGTGAGGGAAGTTTGCCCCATAATTTCCAAGTGTATACCCTCCAAATAACATTCTGGGAAAATCGGGGCGAGATCTGAAGGGGTGAAATTTTTTTCCCAAAAATGAGCAAAGACTATAGTCTTTCCTTTTTTTTTCGAAGATTTTTTGACCCTCTCCGATTTCCTTAGGAAAATTTTAGAATGTAATATGAAGGGTAAAGACTTGAAAAATATGTGCCAAACATCCCCCATCCCCTCGCATCTGGTCCAAAAAAATTCCGAAAGTTTTCTGGAACAACCCAATTCTGAACGTTTCCTAGCCAGGTGTGGAGCAGTGGGAAGGGGTGAGGAAAGTTTGACCCATAATTTCCAAGTGTACACCCTCCAAATAACATTCTGGGAAAATCCTAACCAGATCTGAAGGGGTGAAAATAATGTCCAAAAAAAGAGCAAAGACTATAAGTCTATTTTCTGGAAAATTTTCTGACCTCTTCGGATTTCCTTAGGAACTTCCCAGAATGTAATATGAAGGGGCGAGGGAAGAGTTGCATATAACTTCCAAAGTATCGCTACCCTTCAAACAGGATTCTGGGAATTTCCTAACGAGAGTGGAAGAGGTTAGAAAAAATTCCTAAAAAAAGCGAGGACAGCCTTTAAATTGTTTCTGCAAATTTTCTAACCAGATCGAGAGGGGTGAGGGAAGTCACACATATATTTTCCAAGTGTAGGTACAGCCTTCAAGATATATTCTGGGAATTTCCTAAAAAGATCGGCAGGAATGGCTGAAATTTCGTACATGATTTCCAAGTGTATAGACTACAAATTGTAATCTGGGAATTTCTTAACGAGATTGTAAGAGGTGGAGAAAGTTTCGAAAAAAATTAAAATAATAATAATAATAATAATAATAATAATATTTATTGTTGTCTTTGGAATACATAGTTTGTGTATAATAGAGTAGGTCAAGGTAGTAAGGGTAAATAAATGGATATGTAACAACCGTATAGAAGATAACATTAATGTTAAGTGGACAATTTCATATATACAGGGTGTTTCACTAAACGTAACTATCAGCTGTACCTGTATCGGCTGTACCTCGGAAAGTATATGTCCCACATTACGGTAAAAATTTCTTGTATAGTAAATTTTAATACAAATAAACAATTTTTTTTTGTAATGTTTGAATCATAGTTTCCGTGTTACAGCCGCTAGCTTAGTAACAATCATCCTGTATATGATAGTATCATTATTCTCTCAAATTACGCTAACGTTAATAAATTCATAATTTTAGTTCCATTAACTAGAATAGTTTTTCCACTACTAGTTTTAGAACACACCATTATTTAACTTGTTTTCAATGCAAGAAGTTGATTTTCTCGGCTAGTGGTGACTAATTTTTTATTATTTACCACACTGGTCAATAATGGAAACAATTGGCTCTTTAATATTATGCTAATAATGCTCGTCAGAGAAAAATATCTTCTTTATTACCTTGGTGTATAATATACTATTATATCGAGTCTATAAAATAGCTCATGGAAAGGATAAATTGTACGATTGACACACCTGTGTTCTTTGTACAGGTGAAAAGCTTAGTGGCTTTTCTTTGTGGAATACATTTATTTTTAATAATCCAGAATTTAGAACTTCTGCTTAACTTACTTAATTTTTTAACAGTCTGCATGTCATTTTAATGATAGATAAATAAAAACGCTTTTGCATGAAACAATTTATGTCGAATTTACTTACCTATACTGACAAGTCATCCCATAACCAAAATCCCTCCAAAATCCCGTATCTCTCGATATAACCAGTTGGTCAGTTTCAGGTGGAACTTCGCGTCCTTGAAGGGTATAAACCACATGAGGATTATAGAGACTGAATACAACAGGATAGTACACTTTCTTGCCGGGAGATGTGTTCCAACGACAACGGTCCAAAAATCGCGCACTAAAAACCACGTCTACATCACACATGAACAATAACACATCTTTGGTTTCAGAACGACCCTCAGGGCCCCACGCCCGTTCAGCACCAACACGCAATCCTTTACCCCTAGAAAAAGTTTCGTTAAGGGCCAGTAGCCGCAGGTTGTTCGCGTTTCCTCCACTGTTCTTTGTCATCAGCACCCGCGACATTATCGTCCGCGCTTCCGAAAGTCCTTCTTCCCCGAAATAAACGACTGTGAGGTGCACCCGTCGGTCGTTTTTCAGACCAATTTTCACAAATTTGTCCATGAAACTCTGAAAAGTGGCCGTGCGACCCGACAAGGGAAGAATAATATGGATTAGTTCTTTTTCACGGGGCGTAGCAAGTGCTTCTGTGTTTATCGTCTGTAAGGGGGCGAACGGCCTCATTAACACAACCTTAGTGAAACCGTTGGCGTGAAAATGGTGATTCACATTGCTCTTATTTACACTTTTAGTCCTAAAGTACAACTCGTATTGGGTCCCAGTAGTCGGCTCCGTCCGGTATAAACCCTCGAGGAAGTCGTCCAGCGTGTACTTGACGCCTTTCCGGGATTCGGACGAGCCTTGTGTTATGTTCTTGTTAAGGGCATCTACTGCCTTCATAAGAGCGTCCAATAGATCTCTCCGTTTAAACCCTATAGGTTTTTCAACTACACGTTTACCTAATCCTAAATCTATGGGATATACCCTGCTGAACGTAAAATGATTGAAGGGAATTAGTTCGTACTCGTTATTGAGCGGAACCCCTCGAAAGATTTCTGCAGACATAACTTGTTTGCGGATGTAATTGGCACATTCTCCATTCGTAGGCGTCGCTACCAAAGGAGATGCGGACGTGTTCAGATTCACGTTGATGTTAAGGGCTGGTGTTTCCTGCTGTTGCCCCCCGTTGCCTGCAACAAAATTATAGCATGAATATATGTTCGTTTCACTTGACTTCTACAAAATTACTATACTTAGCATTTTAATTAAGAATAGCCGAGCAGACGTGCAAAAATTGTAAAAGTGGCGATTCTTTTAATTCTTTTAATAACGTCACGAAATTGTTCTCGACTCCTTGACTAATGTCGGGGATTTGAAAAAAAAACTATTTGGAAAAGAAATTTTGTTAAATGTTTGTAAATGCATAATTGAATTTTGTATGTGCCAATTGTCGTATGCCTGCTAGCTTTTTCAATTCAAATAATTCTATCCTGAAATATTGAGTGGTTTCGATTTCGACGTTCAACCAGCACCTTGCAATTAGTATAAACATAAAACGTATTATTCAAAGCATTGGGTGCATTATACACAGAAGGGAGGGAGATTATACTAACGGGGGTATACCCACGTGCTTCCTATCTAAATGTAGACGCTAACGTTTAAACACCGTTTAAATCACTCATGCAGGCCGAAGAAGAGGGTACCTACAAAATCATGTAAAACATCCCCTATTACATACAGCTGCAAAAATGTGACACAAGTGAGATACTCTAGTGACACACCCACCAGTAATTAAACAGACGAAAATTTCAGCGTGAAAGTAACGGGTGTTCAATAAAACCCGGGGTCTAGTCTCTAGTAGGCCGTGCTTCGAAGTGAGTTACATTTACATGGACAAGCAACGAACTACAGCAGGGTTTTTTTTCAAACATTCAGTATTTAGTTAAGTTTGGAAAAATGAGGAAGGTCTACCTTTCAGAAATCTAATTAAGCTGTGAAAGATATTCTTCAGCCTGCCTGGTATACTGGACAGGTAAGCACCTAATACCCGTTGTATTTTTACCTATACCTTATGTTATCTCGTTGTCGCTCGATTTGGGGAAGCCCCTAATATAATTGCATCCTTTGATCTTCTTTGTAACGGCTTCGTCTTTACCGTAATATAATATATCGTGTCCAAGCAAATCAAAATATTCTATTCTTCGCCATTAAGGGGAGAATCAGCAACTTCATGTAGGTATCCGGGCCTCAATAGAAGGAATAGCAAAGTTTCCGGTGAAGTGTTTTCTCTTTACAAACGTAAAAATGGACTAAATCCAAAAGAAAAATCCTTCTGGTCAATATAGCGGAAGAGCAATCCTCCTGCTGGGACGCACATAGTAGGAGCCTAATCGGATCTTAAATGTGGCAGCATTATCCTTCGGTTTACCTGGATAATGCCTATATAATCTACATCGTAAGGAAATCATTTGAGATAGGTACTTTCTTGTACATAGCGATTATATTCGTATCTTAAAGGCTAAGAATCCTCAACCGCGCCTTGACAGAAGCTGCAATAGTCTACGGACAATTTAATCTGCAGAATCAAAGTACAACATAATCATCCATTTGCCACTAGGAAGTTACATTTCACAGCAAGTAAATAATGAAAGAAAATAAATCATGATGTTAATATCATGAAAAAATTAAGTGGACACATAAGTCGAAGGCGATAATAAAATAAAGTGAACCCGAAGGCGAATGGCAGAAAGATATAAAAAGAAATGATGCAATGTGCAAATCAATTTCCTATACGGAAAATGTCCATTCTTCTGCATACATTCGGAAATTTTAAAAGCCGATGTTTTTACTTTGTAAGTAATACAGGACAAAATATATGGAACCCAACATTGTTACAAAAAGACAGTAGGAAGCAGACAACCTGATGCTAATGAATAGTCGATCTGATTATAATCTGCGCGCTTTCATTACGAGATTTGTCCAGTTCGTTAGGTCGAAGCGACAAACCTAAAATCTAAAATCTAATTAGAGGAGGTCATGTGAAGATATGACTTGTACACGTGATCTTGTTAAAGGGGCACCTCTTGCTTGGCACAACTGGACATGAGGGCGACGAAGCGTGTTCTAATTGCTTGCCTTTCTCATAACCGGTCACAAGTTTCCGGGGCTACAATTAAGGGCCGCAGGTCCTTTGAACTTTGGCTGATTTCCTTTTCGCTGCTGCTTGCTATACTTACTTTTTCCAACGATTACTGCGTATAAATCATCAATGGGGCGTTCTAGGCCCGTGAAGCCAGCGCCGTGTGAAATTTTATTGCTCGGTATAAAAAGTTTTCGTGTTTGATTTATCTGCCAATATACAAAACCAACTTGTATAATATCGACTGCTCTGTTATAAAAATATCCAATATTATTACGAACCTATCGAGAGATAAAGACAAACTGCTTCTATTAACTTTTATAGTATGCAGTTTTTATCGCTTATGTTCCAGATTTTTACACGAACGTTGGACATATGTGGCATTCTGTTTAACTGTTTAAGGAACAACCCCGATACTACGTTATTTTCACTATTTCTATATGTTCTGTTTTTTTTTATTTCCCAAAGGATTCTAAATGTTACGCCCATTGAAATATTTTGTTGACCATCTCAAATTCTATCAATACATAACCGAAAAAAATGTAATCATCATAAAATTTTGCTTTTAGGGGAGGTTTTGCTAAGACTGGGCGTTCCCTATTTTCACGGTTTCCAATATTTATTGCTGAAGAGTGAAGAGTAATATTCATCGAGCTTTTAGGATAAGATTCTTATTTTTATTTATAGCGTCTTTTCTAAATTCTAGTCCTCAAAATTATTTCGGGGCAAACATAATAAACGGTTGAGTACCTACTCATTTATCAAAATATTTGTAAATTTCCATTTTATAACATCAATAAATTGTAATTTATAATTATTGGATAGATATGTCATTTTTATATTACACTGATATTTGTCACAATTAGTATTTGAATTGCATTGCATTTATAATTCAATCTAGCTTTTCCGCTATGCATTTTAATAGCAATGAAAGTAGAATTTATTTCCGTTGTACATAACGTAGGGGTTTGTTATTATTTAATTTAAAATGTCGTTTATGGGGGATGCTATGCATTTTAAAATAAAATGCGGCTGGTGATAAAACCGTTGAAATGTGCGAGCTTTTAGCAACGGTTATCAAATCTACCTGGAAATATACGGCAATTGAAGAGCTACTACTGTTGAAACTTTTTTTTATATTATTTACTTTATTTTAAAGGTTTATATACAGTGTGTGGATAAAGTTTGGAACATATTCAATATCTCCCGAAATATTATTTTTTCTGGAAAACGCTCGGACAGGTATAGCGATTTGCATTACGGCGCATATTTTAAGATGCTTCAAAATTTTTTTGCGTTAGTCATTTTTTTGTAGTGACGTCATCGACTTTTTTTTAAATAGAAACATGTATATTTGATTGTCGCATTGGATAGACATTGTTTTTCTCTTTTTAAGCTTCTAATATTTTTATACCCTTACATAAGAAAATTTTTGAGAAAATTACTAAAATAGTTTTACGTCTCAGTAGGCCGATCTGGAACAGCGTGTGCAGCTCCAACTCGAAGCAATTGTTTAATTGTTCAACAAGAGTTTATTTTTCGTCTTGGACACTGTCGAGCTGTAAACGGATATGAATTTGAACATCTACTATAACAATTTATCCATAATTTCTTTATGTGCCATTTAAAGTTATCAACATTTTTTTTCAATTTATTGTTAATTTAATTTATTTAATTTATCTTTTTTTAAATTATCTTATGTACTTTATACTCACATTTCTGTTCACTTTAAAGCAATAAGCTTAAATAAACAATTGCTATGAGTTGGAGCTGCACCCGCTGTTCCAGATCGGCCTACTGAGACGTAAAACTATTTTAGCAATTTTCTCAAAAATTTTCTTATGTAAGGGTACGAAAATATTAGAAGCTTAAAAAGAGAAAAACAATGTCTATCCAATGCGATAATCAAATATACATGTTTCCATTTAAAAAAAAGTCGATGACGTTACTATAAAAAAATGACTGACAAAAAAATTTTGAAGCATCTTAAAATATGCGCCGCAATGTAAATCGCTATACCTGTCCGAGCGTTTTCCAGAAAAAACAATATTTCGGGAGATATTGAATTTGTTCCAAACTTTATCCACACACTGTATGTATTCTCAAAATATATTTACAGGGTGTTAGCTTGTCATATGTCATATGGCTAAAATGTAAGGTTGATGAGACTGTCACGAATTTCAAATCCGTTTTGTAAATTTTTAAGATTTAAGACTGGGGCGCTGACGGAAATGGATCGATCATCCGGCTTGAAATTACAGCTGACCAAGTATATAGGGACAACTCGGCGCCAACCGTTTCAGCGTCATGCCAATTCGGCGCCAGCCATTTCGACATCAGCCGATTCGGCGCGAAGTGCCAGTTATAAGAACACAATATTTTTGTATATAATATGTTTTCAACAATGTTTTTAAAACTGAATAATATGGAATTTGGTGCTTACCGAATGTTGTCTATTGCTCGGTCTACCTGTTCAAATAAATGGCTATGAATAATCTTCCAAAAAGTGGCTATGTGAACTTTCAACAATATTACAAAATAAATCTTAGATCGTGTACAGCAACTACGACAGCATAGATAAAACTTTTAAATTCTATGGAAGTGTAGGGTATATAACAGCAACTTATAATAATAAAAGATACTGCAATTCCAAGATTTAACTGAGGTATTTATTTATTATGAAAGACTCTACGAGGAATATCAAATCTAAAATTCATCGTAGGGGTTATTTAACTTACGATTCTTCAACTCGTTGATTATTATTCCAAGGTTTCTTTGAGGACCATCTTCCCAAATGATTCAATTCAGACATTTTTCATTGTCAAATTTGTACATCAACGCTTCCTCATTTATTCGTAACACAAAAGCATTTTCGTTCATGTTTAATGAAAAAAACATGGAGATGTTCATGCTGGGTACACACAACGAAGATGAAGTGTTTTCCCCCCTACTTGTTTCCTTACAGTTGTCGTCCTGTATATATCATCCAGATTTCGCACAAGGAAGTGCGAATGCACCGCGTAAAATACGCCGGTTTCCCGTATAAATTTCTAGAATGTCTCGTAAAATAATACAAGTGCAAGTTTCTGTATAGTGTACAGCTTTAAGACGGCGCTGTTAATTTGTATAAAAGCCTACTAAATCTCCAAGTTTTATCTAATACTATGTTAAAAGCGCAGTGTATTGTAGTTGTTGCCGAGGGTCCTTATATGTTGTCGTTTAATTAGAGTTCCTGTATGTGTTCGTGTTTCATTTGTTCAATTTAATTAAGTACTTCACGTTTGCCTTTCTGGCTATATCGTTCTTGGAAACTAATACTTAGTTAATTCCACTTTGTGCCAGATTGAAAATAAATATAAAGTACGTAAAGAACGAGCAAAATAGCTTTACTCTTATCTTAATTGAAATAAAATGTTAAATTTTCAGATTTAAACGAAAGTAATTTTAGAACTGAATTAAATTTTTGCCCGTTATTTACATTTAGAGACTAAAAAGTTTTCACGGCATAAAAAGAAAATTATTAACCGAGAATGTTTTTGATATTTTCCATTAAATAACTAAAGCAAATAAAATAAAAACCTTATTCGACAGAAACTACTTTTTAAATTATTTTAAGATAATGTTACATAAAACTAGTTAGAAGACCTAATTAATCTACAAGCCTTTGCACCGCTCGTTAGCTTTCAGCGCGTTTAAGCTTCTTAGCTGTGTTTAAAGCCCCTTGCAATATTAATTATAATCCTACAATTCTTTGATGTCTTTTATGTAATCCCTGCCATTTTTAAAGCCAACACAAAATTGAGGAATAATATTTTTAATCTACTATACAGGGTGTCCCGAAAATGGCGCATAATATTTATGGGGCGTTGTAGGTGACTGACAAGGGAGTAAGGGAAAAATACAAAACAAAATTCTACCTGTCGTGTTTTTGTAGTTATTAACCGAAAAAGAAGTGCACAATCTGGCACATCCACATTTTATAACTTGTTAGGAGGCTATTTATTTTGATTGTTACCTACTCATTATTACCTAGGAAACCATAGGACTGGTTTTTGAACAGAGCACAATGTTGCCAGAATCATTTTCGCGCTATCTCGATGTAAAAATGTCTTCAGTAATAATTTAATAATTTGTAATTACGTGCTTTTTTGCAATTTTTAAAATTTGGAAACAATAAAAGACATTATTTTCTACAAATAGAGTACCCTTAGTCAGTTTCATTTCCAATTTTTAAAAAGTTACATGTGTTAACTTTACATCTTCATATCTTACAAATTTGAGCGAAAAGATTTTTTTTAACATTTTTCTCACACTTGTTAAGCGGTACTGAACAGCGTACCATATATATTTTGCGCCATTTTCGGGACACCCTGTATAAAGAAAGGTTTTTACAAAAATGTTGCTATAGCGTTATTAGATTTTAAAAATAACATGGCTTGGGCATTACGTAATGTTTCGTCGCAAAAAAAATTATGAAGTAAGTTTTTAATAAATTTCTAAATAAAATATTAATATTAGCAACATAAGTAAGAAAAACATATGTGACAATAAATTTCATCAAGCTAAGAATTTTCATGACTACCGTTTTAAGGCGTGATTCTAAATTAGAAAGAGAATATTCATGTCCATTAATTTAAAAATGCAGCTGTAAAAATTCCCTTCTGCTCATCATGCTAAGACCGAATTATTCTTTAATTAAATCAAAATGGCGCTTGCGCAAGGCTGGTATATAGGTTTTAACATAATTTGCATTTATTCGCTTAAATTCAGGAGTTTTTTCTGTTCCGTGCAATAATCAACTATTGCAAATTAAAATGTAAATTTTGCCTAGAAATTTTAGAGAACAACTGAAACGTCGACACGAAGCAATTTACTTATCACGTTATTTTGCTGTTAACACTTCCCGACTATGCTCATCGATTCGTGCAAAACCAGCAGAAATGCACGAAAAGTTATAGAAACTAATAAAACACTGAATTACATTCAATAAAGAATTCAATACATGTTCATTAAGATCTAATCAGTGTAATTGATTGCGCAGGCACTGAATTTGGTATCGCTGCAGTACAAAGCTAAATGCTGAAAAGGAAAATTTAGTACAACTTATTGTCCTTGCTTTTAAGCGGAACTCAGGGTGATACCATCGCACTTCTGTTAACTGTAGTTAGTCATGATAAATTGGTTTTAACCTACTTTGCTTTTTCCATAATAGCATTGGAGAAGGAAGCAGTTGAAGGTTTAAGCTAATTTTAGAAAAATTAAATTACAACCCCAATTTGATTTTAGTCTGATCTTCGTATAAAAGTAGAATGTGATACTGCGAGCAGGAAAATTAAAAAAATAACCGTTAGTAGATAATTAAATCTAAAGGTTTCACGTTTCAGTTTATAAACAATAAAAGAACGTTGACCAAAATGGTGATTGTAAAACAAACATCAATTTCAAAGCCCAATTAGGATTATCCAAAAGCATTCGACTTTGTCAATAAAGCTATTTGATCAATAAATTGCTGGTGATTCCTATTTTCGTATTACAACTTCCTGTTCAATTTTTTCGAAAAATTTAAAACATTTTATTCAATCATCCCTAGACTTGTCCAACTCGAAAACTAAACATAGGCTTTCGCATTGAGCGTCATCGTGCAGTACACTACATTACACCGCACTAGAATCTACAAAATTGCCTTTAATTTTTTTTTCTATTATCTAATACATAAAATATAGTTTGTCAAAATGCGTATTGTTTATAATTATCTGCTACCCAAATAAACAAACCAAAGTTCGACGACATTTATATGTAGAAATATGAAAGAATAACATTATTATCATTTTTTTTTCTTTTATGCTAGGTTGGTTCCTAATCTAAATGGATTTTCATTCACTTTGGCTACCTACTACTTACAAAAATTATTAAATCATTGTGATTATATAAAAATAACACCTGGACAATGAAAAACGTTAATGTAGCAAGCAATAAAAAAGGGAATAATGAAGTCTTATGTCTCTACCTTGTTATCAGTAGAGAAACATAAATTATACAGTTTATGTCCGGAGATTGGGTTACAAAGAGATATTATGATTGACAAAAAATGTTGGGGATTAAGTCCTACTTAGTTTGAAATAATTTGTATATTTTCGATTTTTTCAAATCAAGGAGGCCTTGGTGGTAGCTGGCAGATAAATAAATATTTTTTTATCCATGTAAGGGGGTAGTTTTTCCGTGGTAACTACGACAAAAGTTTATTAAGAAAAGTTGCTCACAGTGTAACATTACCACCACATGCACAATTTCAGAAATATTGGCTTTTCTCCGATTGACAGTAAAAGCATGCTTTGACTGACATTTGACTGTCTCCAAAGTTCCACATTTGCTACCTAGGCCATGCCTAGGCAAAAGTGATCATTTTTGCTGACAGTAGCATTCAAAATCAGGTTGCTGCGAAAAACAAATAAATTTGAAATTTTTATTAATTAAATTTAAGTTCCATATTTTTCACGATTTCTTTAATTTCGGATCGGGTGAACATTTCTTCGTCATTTTCCATTGTAAATATTATTATAAATTAATTAATATTTACGAATTAACAAGATTAAACTATTCTATTCACAACAAATAGAATGACATTTCTCAAGTATGTTTTTTCATAGCAACCAATAAGAACTGCATAGCAACAGATGCTTGCTGATACTAATAATACAAAAAATATTAAAAATAATCATTAAATTAATGTTAAATGTAAACAATCGGAGAAAAAATTATATGTTCAACACGGCAGAAATGCAGATTTACTGCCTTGGCTGGTTTCACAGCTTCGGCTTCGCCTCAGCTGTGAAATACCAGCTGTGTCAGTAAATCTGCTATTTTTCTGCCTTGTTAAACAAATAACTATTACTTTCATAAAACTGTCTGCTTGTTGGACTTGTGTTTAGGCTACATTCTCAAATGTCCATATTGTCGAAAGTCTACATCGCCAAAAACTGTCCAAAACGTCGAATTATTACAGAAGGGCTACTTTACCTGAACAAAAACATTTCTTTTTCTACCACCAAGGCCTCCTTGACATTTTGCATGGGTGCATGATTTTACATTGTGAACAATTTTTTTTAATGAAGTTTTGTCGTAGTTAGCAGAGAAAAGCTACTTTACCTGGAATAAAAAACATTTCTTTATCTACCACCAAGGCCTCCTTCATTTGAAACAAATGGAAAATATACTTTAAATACTAAAAATTAATTTCAAGTCAAGTAGAGCTTAATCCCCAAATATAAAATTGAAATGCAAACATTTTTTGTCTATCCGTGACGTGCATCACAACACAATCAAAAAATGGGCAGCGAAATTTAAACGTGGAAGATAGCATTGAAGAAATGTTTTCTGATTTCTGGATTTAAGGGGAGGGAATCGATAATCCAAAGAGTCAATAAACCATAAGAGGAGAATACCACGCTGTTACATCAACTTCGAGAAGAAATAAAGATGCTAGAATGCAAACTAAAAAAAGGTCTGTTCTTCCATCAAGACGAGGACTTTTCACCCCTTTTTTATTGAAAAATCTAATTCTCGAATATTTTAATGAAAGATCATACGATTTTTTTTCTGGAATTTACTTCGACAAGAAGTGTTTTCTTGGGCAAAATTGGTTTCAAAGAGTATAGGTACTTAATAAGAATAAGAATAAAAAAAAGAGTAAAGATTCAATCTGATTCAGTTTAAAACTAATTATATAATTTTGAATTCAACTAAAAATTCAAATTAAATAGAAATTACTAAATCCCAAATGAATGCCCTGAATTCTGCACTTCATAAAATAAATTAAACTAATAGGTACTGAATCAGATTAATTCTATTGTTAAATAACTAATGCTAATCGTTCCATGTAAAATAACGCTATGGCTAAAAGCAAATGGTTTTCCCGTGTTATTATTATTAATAACATGTAACTGTCTCCATGTGTAAAACACGGTCGGTTCTCTGCAGAGCAAGCTTATTACAAATATTTTGCATATTGCGCACAGAACAGAATATTAGGCAACATATGCACCGAAACAGGTTAAAACTGAACCTGGAGTTTCTCGTGCCAGGTGTTCCCTACTATAATGACCTGCAAGTTTTTGCTACATCATTAATGACCGTTTTAAAAATGTTTATACATTTGAGAATTAAAATTTCCTACTATTAATTATGAGGGAGTTCCAAAATGTGCGTGATTAGAACTGTGCTATTTTCAGGTTGTTATCACCAAAACTGAAATATTTTAAAGAGTTAATTAAGTTGTTTTCTGCCATTTTTATTTTCTTTACACTAACATATAACGACTTTAAAAAATTTCCTTTTTGAATAAGATAAGACGAAAATTTATGCTGTAATAAATTACTTCAAGAGTAGTTTTTAATCACATCTGCACTTTCAACTTTTGACTGGAACTTAAAAGGCGGAGACGTTTTAAAATGCAGACATTTCTGCATTAATTTTCAACTACCTAGTTTGCATCTAAATTACATTTTGTATAGGAAAACGTGATCCATCTTATGAAACCTTTTATACAATAAATGCATATCCTTATCCCATTAATGATGTAGGATAATGAACATAGAAAAATAAGACTCTGAGTGGAAAATAGTTTAACAAAGAGTTTGTGACTGAATTCATTCCGCTACAAAGAGTACTTCAGACAATACCGTTGTTATTTATGTGGAGCTTTCCACGTATCTTGAAACTAAAAATCCAAGAGTAGGTGTGCTTATTATATTATTATTATAAGAGGAATCATGAAAATATTCAACGAAATAACGTATCACAGCTTCCGTATGAAAAATAAACAAAACCTTCCATTCTGGCAAATTCTCCAATTTGCAATTTTCTTGAAATTTATTGATTCAATTTCTCGTGACATGTTCAGATACGCAAAGAAGCCTGTAGAGAATATTATTAAACTAATATTGCGGGGAAAGCGTCCCCCTCGATATGAAACCTGAAAAATAAACATTGCTTAGTTACATTGACTAGTATGATAACTTGTTAAGACCAGTGGTGGTATGGGAAAGTAAAAAACTGATGACACAAAATACTGCATGTGAGGTACTGCCACCTATGATTAAATAGTTTCTTAGTTGCTTTGCTTTGTGTGTCGAACCATTATTAAACACCTTATTAAATAGAATTTGTTTTGAACAAAGTCGCGTTGCAGTTACATATTTTTTTGACTCGTAGACAATTATAGAAATAATAAATATTAAATAAAATATCAATTTCAACTGAAAATAACATAATTCATTATTTGCTTACCTAATACCATTTAATTTTGAAAGACAAAACGCAACAATACGTCAACCAATAATTTTTTCAAATTTCTATACGCGTCAATGAATCAGAAATTAAAAATACTACAATTTTGCTTATTTAATCGTATTCGTATCTTTACAAACAAAAAAGATGCAGCCTGTAAATTTTCATTAATTTTTCAATGCAAGTTAAAACGTAAAATCTGAAAAGAGCGGATCTGGCTCAGAATGTCCCTTTAACTCGGTTATTTGTAATTATTTTGAAAGGGTCACATAAGACTTTTAGATAGAGAACAATTGGATACATCCAATCATCCAAAATATATACAGGGCGTTACGAAAAAACAAACAGACAAAGGGTCAAAGGGCTGTAACTCCGCAACCAATAATTTTTTCAAATTTCTATACGCGTCAATGAATCAGAAATTAAAAATACTACAATTTTGCTTATTTAATCGTATTCGTATCTTTACAAACAAAGAAGATGCAGCCTATAAATTTTCATTAATTTTTCAATGCAAGTTAAAACGAAAAATCTGAAAAGAGCAGATCTGGCCCAGAATGTCCCTTTAACTCGGTTATTTGTAATTATTTTGAAAGGGTCACATAAGACTTTTAGATAGAGAACAATTGGATACATCCAATCATCCAAAATATATACAGGGCGTTACGAAAAAACAAACAGACAAAGGGTCAAAGGGCTGTAACTCCGCAACCAATAATTTTTTCAAATTTCTATACGCGTCAATGAATCAGAAATTAAAAATACTACAATTTTGCTTATTTAATCGTATTCGTATCTTTACAAACAAAAAAGATGCAGCCTGTAAATTTTCATTAATTTTTCAATGCAAGTTAAAACGTAAATCTGAAAAGAGCGGATCTGGCCCAAAATGTCCCTTTAACTCGGTTATTTGTAATTATTTTGAAAGGGTCACATAAGACTTTTAGATAGAGAACAATTGGATACATCCAATCATCCAAAATATATACAGGGCGTTACGAAAAAACAAACAGACAAAGGGTCAAAGGGCTGTAACTCCGCAACCAATAATTTTTTCAAATTTCTATACGCGTCAATGAATCAGAAATTAAAAATACTACAATTTTGCTTATTTAATCGTATTCGTATCTTTACAAACAAAAAAGATGCAGCCTGTAAATTTTCATTAATTTTTCAATGCAAGTTAAAACGTAGATCTGAAAAGAGCGGATCTGGCCCAAAATGTCCCTTTAACTCGGTTATTTGTAATTATTTTGAAAGGGTCACATAAGACTTTTAGATAGAGAACAATTGGATACATCCAATCATCCAAAATATATACAGGGCGTTACGAAAAAACAAACAGACAAAGGGTCAAAGGGCTGTAACTCCGCAACCAATAATTTTTTCAAATTTCTATACGCGTCAATGAATCAGAAATTAAAAATACTACAATTTTGCTTATTTAATCGTATTCGTATCTTTACAAACAAAAAAGATGCAGCCTGTAAATTTTCATTAATTTTTCAATGCAAGTTAAAACGTAAATCTGAAAAGAGCGGATCTGGCCCAAAATGTCCCTTTAACTCGGTTATTTGTAATTATTTTGAAAGGGTCACATAAGACTTTTAGATAGAGAACAATTGGATACATCCAATCATCCAAAATATATACAGGGCGTTACGAAAAAACAAACAGACAAAGGGTCAAAGGGCTGTAACTCCGCAACCAATAATTTTTTCAAATTTCTATACGCGTCAATGAATCAGAAATTAAAAATACTACAATTTTGCTTATTTAATCGTATTCGTATCTTTACAAACAAAAAAGATGCAGCCTGTAAATTTTCATTAATTTTTCAATGCAAGTTAAAACGTAAAATCTGAAAAGAGCGGATCTGGCTCAGAATGTCCCTTTAACTCGGTTATTTGTAATTATTTTGAAAGGGTCACATAAGACTTTTAGATAGAGAACAATTGGATACATCCAATCATCCAAAATATATACAGGGCGTTACGAAAAAACAAACAGACAAAGGGTCAAAGGGCTGTAACTCCGCAACCAATAATTTTTTCAAATTTCTATACGCGTCAATGAATCAGAAATTAAAAATACTACAATTTTGCTTATTTAATCGTATTCGTATCTTTACAAACAAAGAAGATGCAGCCTATAAATTTTCATTAATTTTTCAATGCAAGTTAAAACGAAAAATCTGAAAAGAGCAGATCTGGCCCAGAATGTCCCTTTAACTCGGTTATTTGTAATTATTTTGAAAGGGTCACATAAGACTTTTAGATAGAGAACAATTGGATACATCCAATCATCCAAAATATATACAGGGCGTTACGAAAAAACAAACAGACAAAGGGTCAAAGGGCTGTAACTCCGCAACCAATAATTTTTTCAAATTTCTATACGCGTCAATGAATCAGAAATTAAAAATACTACAATTTTGCTTATTTAATCGTATTCGTATCTTTACAAACAAAAAAGATGCAGCCTGTAAATTTTCATTAATTTTTCAATGCAAGTTAAAACGTAAATCTGAAAAGAGCGGATCTGGCCCAAAATGTCCCTTTAACTCGGTTATTTGTAATTATTTTGAAAGGGTCACATAAGACTTTTAGATAGAGAACAATTGGATACATCCAATCATCCAAAATATATACAGGGCGTTACGAAAAAACAAACAGACAAAGGGTCAAAGGGCTGTAACTCCGCAACCAATAATTTTTTCAAATTTCTATACGCGTCAATGAATCAGAAATTAAAAATACTACAATTTTGCTTATTTAATCGTATTCGTATCTTTACAAACAAAAAAGATGCAGCCTGTAAATTTTCATTAATTTTTCAATGCAAGTTAAAACGTAGATCTGAAAAGAGCGGATCTGGCCCAAAATGTCCCTTTAACTCGGTTATTTGTAATTATTTTGAAAGGGTCACATAAGACTTTTAGATAGAGAACAATTGGATACATCCAATCATCCAAAATATATACAGGGCGTTACGAAAAAACAAACAGACAAAGGGTCAAAGGGCTGTAACTCCGCAACCAATAATTTTTTCAAATTTCTATACGCGTCAATGAATCAGAAATTAAAAATACTACAATTTTGCTTATTTAATCGTATTCGTATCTTTACAAACAAAAAAGATGCAGCCTGTAAATTTTCATTAATTTTTCAATGCAAGTTAAAACGTAAATCTGAAAAGAGCGGATCTGGCCCAAAATGTCCCTTTAACTCGGTTATTTGTAATTATTTTGAAAGGGTCACATAAGACTTTTAGATAGAGAACAATTGGATACATCCAATCATCCAAAATATATACAGGGCGTTACGAAAAAACAAACAGACAAAGGGTCAAAGGGCTGTAACTCCGCAACCAATAATTTTTTCAAATTTCTATACGCGTCAATGAATCAGAAATTAAAAATACTACAATTTTGCTTATTTAATCGTATTCGTATCTTTACAAACAAAAAAGATGCAGCCTGTAAATTTTCATTAATTTTTCAATGCAAGTTAAAACGTAAATCTGAAAAGAGCGGATCTGGCCCAAAATGTCCCTTTAACTCGGTTATTTGGAATTATTTTGAAAGGGTCACATAAGACTTTTAGATAGAGAACAATTGGATACATCCAATCATCCAAAATATATACAGGGCGTTACGAAAAAACAAACAGACAAAGGGTCAAAGGGCTGTAACTCCGCAACCAATAATTTTTTCAAATTTCTATACGCGTCAATGAATCAGAAATTAAAAATACTACAATTTTGCTTATTTAATCGTATTCGTATCTTTACAAACAAAAAAGATGCAGCCTGTAAATTTTCATTAATTTTTCAATGCAAGTTAAAACGTAAATCTGAAAAGAGCGGATCTGGCCCAAAATGTCCCTTTAACTCGGTTATTTGTAATTATTTTGAAAGGGTCACATAAGACTTTTAGATAGAGAACAATTGGATACATCCAATCATCCAAAATATATACAGGGCGTTACGAAAAAACAAACAGACAAAGGGTCAAAGGGCTGTAACTCCGCAACCAATAATTTTTTCAAATTTCTATACGCGTCAATGAATCAGAAATTAAAAATACTACAATTTTGCTTATTTAATCGTATTCGTATCTTTACAAACAAAAAAGATGCAGCCTGTAAATTTTCATTAATTTTTCAATGCAAGTTAAAACGTAAATCTGAAAAGAGCGGATCTGGCCCAAAATGTCCCTTTAACTCGGTTATTTGGAATTATTTTGAAAGGGTCACATAAGACTTTTAGATAGAGAACAATTGGATACATCCAATCATCCAAAATATATACAGGGCGTTACGAAAAAACAAACAGACAAAGGGTCAAAGGGCTGTAACTCCGCAACCAATAATTTTTTCAAATTTCTATACGCGTCAATGAATCAGAAATTAAAAATACTACAATTTTGCTTATTTAATCGTATTCGTATCTTTACAAACAAAAAAGATGCAGCCTGTAAATTTTCATTAATTTTTCAATGCAAGTTAAAACGTAAATCTGAAAAGAGCGGATCTGGCCCAAAATGTCCCTTTAACTCGGTTATTTGTAATTATTTTGAAAGGGTCACATAAGACTTTTAGATAGAGAACAATTGGATACATCCAATCATCCAAAATATATACAGGGCGTTACGAAAAAACAAACAGACAAAGGGTCAAAGGGCTGTAACTCCGCAACCAATATTTTTTTCAAATTTCTATACGCGTCAATGAATCAGAAATTAAAAATACTACAATTTTGCTTATTTAATCGTATTCGTATCTTTACAAACAAAAAAGATGCAGCCTATAAATTTTCATTAATTTTTCAATGCAAGTTAAAACGAAAAATCTGAAAAGAGCAGATCTGGCCCAGAATGTCCCTTTAACTCGGTTATTTGTAATTATTTTGAAAGGGTCACATAAGACTTTTAGATAGAGAACAATTGGATACATCCAATCATCCAAAATATATACAGGGCGTTACGAAAAAACAAACAGACAAAGGGTCAAAGGGCTGTAACTCCGCAACCAATAATTTTTTCAAATTTCTATACGCGTCAATGAATCAGAAATTAAAAATACTACAATTTTGCTTATTTAATCGTATTCGTATCTTTACAAACAAAAAAGATGCAGCCTGTAAATTTTCATTAATTTTTCAATGCAAATTAAAACGTAAAATCTGAAAAGAGCAGATCTGGCCCAGAATGTTCCTTTAACTCGGTTATTTGGAATTATTTTGAAAGGGTCACATAAGACTTTTAGATAGAGAACAATTGGATACATCCAATCATCCAAAATATATACAGGGCGTTACGAAAAAACAAACAGACAAAGGGTCAAAGGGCTGTAACTCCGCAACCAATATTTTTTTCAAATTTCTATACGCGTCAATGAATCAGAAATTAAAAATACTACAATTTTGCTTATTTAATCGTATTCGTATCTTTACAAACAAAAAAGATGCAGCCTGTAAATTTTCATTAATTTTTCAATGCAAGTTAAAACGTAAATCTGAAAAGAGCGGATCTGGCCCAAAATGTCCCTTTAACTCGGTTATTTGGAATTATTTTGAAAGGGTCACATAAGACTTTTAGATAGAGAACAATTGGATACATCCAATCATCCAAAATATATACAGGGCGTTACGAAAAAACAAACAGACAAAGGGTCAAAGGGCTGTAACTCCGCAACCAATAATTTTTTCAAATTTCTATACGCGTCAATGAATCAGAAATTAAAAATACTACAATTTTGCTTATTTAATCGTATTCGTATCTTTACAAACAAAAAAGATGCAGCCTATAAATTTTCATTAATTTTTCAATGCAAGTTAAAACGAAAAATCTGAAAAGAGCAGATCTGGCCCAGAATGTCCCTTTAACTCGGTTATTTGTAATTATTTTGAAAGGGTCACAAGACTTTTAGATAGAGAACAATTGGATACATCCAATCATCCAAAATATATACAGGGCGTTACGAAAAAACAAACAGACAAAGGGTCAAAGGGCTGTAACTCCGCAACCAATAATTTTTTCAAATTTCTATACGCGTCAATGAATCAGAAATTAAAAATACTACAATTTTGCTTATTTAATCGTATTCGTATCTTTACAAACAAAAAAGATGCAGCCTGTAAATTTTCATTAATTTTTCAATGCAAGTTAAAACGTAAAATCTGAAGAGAGCGGATCTGGCCCAAAATGTCCCTTTAACTCGGTTATTTGTAATTATTTTGAAAGGGTCACATAAGACTTTTAGATAGAGAACAATTGGATACATCCAATCATCCAAAATATATACAGGGCGTTACGAAAAAACAAACAGACAAAGGGTCAAAGGGCTGTAACTCCGCAACCAATAATTTTTTCAAATTTCTATACGCGTCAATGAATCAGAAATTAAAAATACTACAATTTTGCTTATTTAATCGTATTCGTATCTTTACAAACAAAAAAGATGCAGCCTATAAATTTTCATTAATTTTTCAATGCAAGTTAAAACGAAAAATCTGAAAAGAGCAGATCTGGCCCAGAATGTCCCTTTAACTCGGTTATTTGTAATTATTTTGAAAGGGTCACATAAGACTTTTAGATAGAGAACAATTGGATACATCCAATCATCCAAAATATATACAGGGCGTTACGAAAAAACAAACAGACAAAGGGTCAAAGGGCTGTAACTCCGCAACCAATAATTTTTTCAAATTTCTATACGCGTCAATGAATCAGAAATTAAAAATACTACAATTTTGCTTATTTAATCGTATTCGTATCTTTACAAACAAAAAAGATGCAGCCTGTAAATTTTCATTAATTTTTCAATGCAAGTTAAAACGTAAATCTGAAAAGAGCGGATCTGGCCCAAAATGTCCCTTTAACTCGGTTATTTGGAATTATTTTGAAAGGGTCACATAAGACTTTTAGATAGAGAACAATTGGATACATCCAATCATCCAAAATATATACAGGGCGTTACGAAAAAACAGACAAAGGGTCAAAGGGCTGTAACTCCGCAACCAATAATTTTTTCAAATTTCTATACGCGTCAATGAATCAGAAATTAAAAATACTACAATTTTGCTTATTTAATCGTATTCGTATCTTTACAAACAAAAAAGATGCAGCCTGTAAATTTTCATTAATTTTTCAATGCAAGTTAAAACGTAAATCTGAAAAGACCGGATCTGGCCCAAAATGTCCCTTTAACTCGGTTATTTGTAATTATTTTGAAAGGGTCACATAAGACTTTTAGATAGAGAACAATTGGATACATCCAATCATCCAAAATATATACAGGGCGTTACGAAAAAACAAACAGACAAAGGGTCAAAGGGCTGTAACTCCGCAACCAATATTTTTTTCAAATTTCTATACGCGTCAATGAATCAGAAATTAAAAATACTACAATTTTGCTTATTTAATCGTATTCGTATCTTTACAAACAAAAAAGATGCAGCCTGTAAATTTTCATTAATTTTTCAATGCAAGTTAAAACGTAAATCTGAAAAGAGCGGATCTGGCCCAAAATGTCCCTTTAACTCGGTTATTTGTAATTATTTTGAAAGGGTCACATAAGACTTTTAGATAGAGAACAATTGGATACATCCAATCATCCAAAATATATACAGGGCGTTACGAAAAAACAAACAGACAAAGGGTCAAAGGGCTGTAACTCCGCAACCAATATTTTTTTCAAATTTCTATACGCGTCAATGAATCAGAAATTAAAAATACTACAATTTTGCTTATTTAATCGTATTCGTATCTTTACAAACAAAAAAGATGCAGCCTGTAAATTTTCATTAATTTTTCAATGCAAGTTAAAACGTAAAATCTGAAAAGAGCAGATCTGGCCCAAAATGTCCCTTTAACTCGGTTATTTGTAATTATTTTGAAAGGGTCACATAAGACTTTTAGATAGAGAACAATTGGATACATCCAATCATCCAAAATATATACAGGGCGTTACGAAAAAACAAACAGACAAAGGGTCAAAAGGCTGTAACTCCGCAACCAATAATTTTTTCAAATTTCTATACGCGTCAATGAATCAGAAATTAAAAATACTACAATTTTGCTTATTTAATCGTATTCGTATCTTTACAAACAAAAAAGATGCAGCCTGTAAATTTTCATTAATTTTTCAATGCAAGTTAAAACGTAAATCTGAAAAGACCGGATCTGGCCCAAAATGTCCCTTTAACTCGGTTATTTGTAATTATTTTGAAAGGGTCACATAAGACTTTTAGATAGAGAACAATTGGATACATCCAATCATCCAAAATATATACAGGGCGTTACGAAAAAACAAACAGACAAAGGGTCAAAGGGCTGTAACTCCGCAACCAATATTTTTTTCAAATTTCTATACGCGTCAATGAATCAGAAATTAAAAATACTACAATTTTGCTTATTTAATCGTATTCGTATCTTTACAAACAAAAAAGATGCAGCCTGTAAATTTTCATTAATTTTTCAATGCAAGTTAAAACGTAAATCTGAAAAGAGCGGATCTGGCCCAAAATGTCCCTTTAACTCGGTTATTTGTAATTATTTTGAAAGGGTCACATAAGACTTTTAGATAGAGAACAATTGGATACATCCAATCATCCAAAATATATACAGGGCGTTACGAAAAAACAAACAGACAAAGGGTCAAAGGGCTGTAACTCCGCAACCAATATTTTTTTCAAATTTCTATACGCGTCAATGAATCAGAAATTAAAAATACTACAATTTTGCTTATTTAATCGTATTCGTATCTTTACAAACAAAAAAGATGCAGCCTGTAAATTTTCATTAATTTTTCAATGCAAGTTAAAACGTAAAATCTGAAAAGAGCAGATCTGGCCCAAAATGTCCCTTTAACTCGGTTATTTGTAATTATTTTGAAAGGGTCACATAAGACTTTTAGATAGAGAACAATTGGATACATCCAATCATCCAAAATATATACAGGGCGTTACGAAAAAACAAACAGACAAAGGGTCAAAAGGCTGTAACTCCGCAACCAATAATTTTTTCAAATTTCTATACCCGTCAATGAATCAGAAATTAAAAATACTACAATTTTGCTTATTTAATCGTATTCGTATCTTTACAAACAAAAAAGTTGGAGCCTGTAAATTTTCATTAATTTTTCAATGCAAGTTAAAACATAAAATCTGAAAAGAGCAGATCTGGCCCAGAATGTCCCTTTAACTCGGTTATTTGTAATTATTTTGAAAGGGTCACATAAGACTTTTAGATAGAGAACAATTGGATACATCCAATCATCCAAAATATATACAGGGCGTTACGAAAAAACAAACAGACAAAGGGTCAAAGGGCTGTAACTCCGCAACCAATAATTTTTTCAAATTTCTATACGCGTCAATGAATCAGAAATTAAAAATACTACAATTTTGCTTATTTAATCGTATTCGTATCTTTACAAACAAAAAAGATGCAGCCTGTAAATTTTCATTAATTTTTCAATGCAAATTAAAACGTAAAATGTGAAAAGAGCAGATCTGGCCCAGAATGTTCCTTTAACTCGGTTATTTGGAATTATTTTGAAAGGGTCACATAAGACTTTTAGATAGAGAACAATTGGATACATCCAATCATCCAAAATATATACAGGGCGTTACGAAAAAACAAACAGACAAAGGGTCAAAGGGCTGTAACTCCGCAACCAATAATTTTTTCAAATTTCTATACGCGTCAATGAATCAGAAATTAAAAATACTACAATTTTGCTTATTTAATCGTATTCGTATCTTTACAAACAAAAAAGATGCAGCCTGTAAATTTTCATTAATTTTTCAATGCAAGTTAAAACGTAAATCTGAAAAGAGCGGATCTGGCCCAAAATGTCCCTTTAACTCGGTTATTTGTAATTATTTTGAAAGGGTCACATAAGACTTTTAGATAGAGAACAATTGGATACATCCAATCATCCAAAATATATACAGGGCGTTACGAAAAAACAAACAGACAAAGGGTCAAAGGGCTGTAACTCCGCAACCAATAATTTTTTCAAATTTCTATACGCGTCAATGAATCAGAAATTAAAAATACTACAATTTTGCTTATTTAATCGTATTCGTATCTTTACAAACAAAAAAGATGCAGCCTGTAAATTTTCATTAATTTTTCAATGCAAGTTAAAACGTAAATCTGAAAAGAGCGGATCTGGCCCAAAATGTCCCTTTAACTCGGTTATTTGTAATTATTTTGAAAGGGTCACATAAGACTTTTAGATAGAGAACAATTGGATACATCCAATCATCCAAAATATATACAGGGCGTTACGAAAAAACAAACAGACAAAGGGTCAAAGGGCTGTAACTCCGCAACCAATATTTTTTTCAAATTTCTATACGCGTCAATGAATCAGAAATTAAAAATACTACAATTTTGCTTATTTAATCGTATTCGTATCTTTACAAACAAAAAAGATGCAGCCTGTAAATTTTCATTAATTTTTCAATGCAAGTTAAAACGTAAAATCTGAAAAGAGCAGATCTGGCCCAAAATGTCCCTTTAACTCGGTTATTTGTAATTATTTTGAAAGGGTCACATAAGACTTTTAGATAGAGAACAATTGGATACATCCAATCATCCAAAATATATACAGGGCGTTACGAAAAAACAAACAGACAAAGGGTCAAAAGGCTGTAACTCCGCAACCAATAATTTTTTCAAATTTCTATACCCGTCAATGAATCAGAAATTAAAAATACTACAATTTTGCTTATTTAATCGTATTCGTATCTTTACAAACAAAAAAGTTGGAGCCTGTAAATTTTCATTAATTTTTCAATGCAAGTTAAAACGTAAAATCTGAAAAGAGCAGATCTGGCCCAGAATGTCCCTTTAACTCGGTTATTTGTAATTATTTTGAAAGGGTCACATAAGACTTTTAGATAGAGAACAATTGGATACATCCAATCATCCAAAATATATACAGGGCGTTACGAAAAAACAAACAGACAAAGGGTCAAAGGGCTGTAACTCCGCAACCAATAATTTTTTCAAATTTCTATACGCGTCAATGAATCAGAAATTAAAAATACTACAATTTTGCTTATTTAATCGTATTCGTATCTTTACAAACAAAAAAGATGCAGCCTGTAAATTTTCATTAATTTTTCAATGCAAATTAAAACGTAAAATGTGAAAAGAGCAGATCTGGCCCAGAATGTTCCTTTAACTCGGTTATTTGGAATTATTTTGAAAGGGTCACATAAGACTTTTAGATAGAGAACAATTGGATACATCCAATCATCCAAAATATATACAGGGCGTTACGAAAAAACAAACAGACAAAGGGTCAAAGGGCTGTAACTCCGCAACCAATAATTTTTTCAAATTTCTATACGCGTCAATGAATCAGAAATTAAAAATACTACAATTTTGCTTATTTAATCGTATTCGTATCTTTACAAACAAAAAAGATGCAGCCTGTAAATTTTCATTAATTTTTCAATGCAAGTTAAAACGTAAATCTGAAAAGAGCGGATCTGGCCCAAAATGTCCCTTTAACTCGGTTATTTGTAATTATTTTGAAAGGGTCACATAAGACTTTTAGATAGAGAACAATTGGATACATCCAATCATCCAAAATATATACAGGGCGTTACGAAAAAACAAACAGACAAAGGGTCAAAGGGCTGTAACTCCGCAACCAATAATTTTTTCAAATTTCTATACGCGTCAATGAATCAGAAATTAAAAATACTACAATTTTGCTTATTTAATCGTATTCGTATCTTTACAAACAAAAAAGATGCAGCCTGTAAATTTTCATTAATTTTTCAATGCAAGTTAAAACGTAAATCTGAAAAGAGCGGATCTGGCCCAAAATGTCCCTTTAACTCGGTTATTTGTAATTATTTTGAAAGGGTCACATAAGACTTTTAGATAGAGAACAATTGGATACATCCAATCATCCAAAATATATACAGGGCGTTACGAAAAAACAGACAAAGGGTCAAAGGGCTGTAACTCCGCAACCAATAATTTTTTCAAATTTCTATACGCGTCAATGAATCAGAAATTAAAAATACTACAATTTTGCTTATTTAATCGTATTCGTATCTTTACAAACAAAAAAGATGCAGCCTGTAAATTTTCATTAATTTTTCAATGCAAGTTAAAACGTAAATCTGAAAAGAGCGGATCTGGCCCAAAATGTCCCTTTAACTCGGTTATTTGTAATTATTTTGAAAGGGTCACATAAGACTTTTAGATAGAGAACAATTGGATACATCCAATCATCCAAAATATATACAGGGCGTTACGAAAAAACAAACAGACAAAGGGTCAAAGGGCTGTAACTCCGCAACCAATATTTTTTTCAAATTTCTATACGCGTCAATGAATCAGAAATTAAAAATAATACAATTTTGCTTATTTAATCGTATTCGTATCTTTACAAACAAAAAAGATGCAGCCTGTAAATTTTCATTAATTTTTCAATGCAAGTTAAAACGTAAATCTGAAAAGAGCGGATCTGGCCCAAAATGTCCCTTTAACTCGGTTATTTGTAATTATTTTGAAAGGGTCACATAAGACTTTTAGATAGAGAACAATTGGATACATCCAATCATCCAAAATATATACAGGGCGTTACGAAAAAACAAACAGACAAATGGTCAAAGGGCTGTAACTCCGCAACCAATAATTTTTTCAAATTTCTATACGCGTCAATGAATCAGAAATTAAAAATACTACAATTTTGCTTATTTAATCGTATTCGTATCTTTACAAACAAAAAAGATGCAGCCTGTAAATTTTCATTAATTTTTCAATGCAAATTAAAACGTAAAATGTGAAAAGAGCAGATCTGGCCCAGAATGTTCCTTTAACTCGGTTATTTGTAATTATTTTGAAAGGGTCACATAAGACTTTTAGATAGAGAACAATTGGATACATCCAATCATCCAAAATATATACAGGGCGTTACGAAAAAACAAACAGACAAAGGGTCAAAGGGCTGTAACTCCGCAATCAATAATTTTTTCAAATTTCTATACGCGTCAATGAATCAGAAATTAAAAATACTACAATTTTGCTTATTTAATCGTATTCGTATCTTTACAAACAAAAAAGATGCAGCCTGTAAATTTTCATTAATTTTTCAATGCAAGTTAAAACGTAAATCTGAAAAGAGCGGATCTGGCCCAAAATGTCCCTTTAACTCGGTTATTTGTAATTATTTTGAAAGGGTCACAAGACTTTTAGATAGAGAACAATTGGATACATCCAATCATCCAAAATATATACAGGGCGTTACGAAAAAACAAACAGACAAAGGGTCAAAGGGCTGTAACTCCGCAACCAATAATTTTTTCAAATTTCTATACGCGTCAATGAATCAGAAATTAAAAATACTACAATTTTGCTTATTTAATCGTATTCGTATCTTTACAAACAAAAAAGATGCAGCCTATAAATTTTCATTAATTTTTCAATGCAAGTTAAAACGAAAAATCTGAAAAGAGCAGATCTGGCCCAGAATGTCCCTTTAACTCGGTTATTTGTAATTATTTTGAAAGGGTCACATAAGACTTTTAGATAGAGAACAATTGGATACATCCAATCATCCAAAATATATACAGGGCGTTACGAAAAAACAAACAGAGAAAGGGTCAAAGGGCTGTAACTCCGCAACCAATAATTTTTTCAAATTTCTATACGCGTCAATGAATCAGAAATTAAAAATACTACAATTTTGCTTATTTAATCGTATTCGTATCTTTACAAACAAAAAAGATGCAGCCTGTAAATTTTCATTAATTTTTCAATGCAAGTTAAAACGTAAATCTGAAAAGAGCGGATCTGGCCCAAAATGTCCCTTTAACTCGGTTATTTGTAATTATTTTGAAAGGGTCACATAAGACTTTTAGATAGAGAACAATTGGATACATCCAATCATCCAAAATATATACAGGGCGTTACGAAAAAACAAACAGACAAAGGGTCAAAGGGCTGTAACTCCGCAACCAATAATTTTTTCAAATTTCTATACGCGTCAATGAATCAGAAATTAAAAATACTACAATTTTGCTTATTTAATCGTATTCGTATCTTTACAAACAAAAAAGATGCAGCCTATAAATTTTCATTAATTTTTCAATGCAAGTTAAAACGAAAAATCTGAAAAGAGCAGATCTGGCCCAGAATGTCCCTTTAACTCGGTTATTTGTAATTATTTTGAAAGGGTCACATAAGACTTTTAGATAGAGAACAATTGGATACATCCAATCATCCAAAATATATACAGGGCGTTACGAAAAAACAAACAGACAAAGGGTCAAAGGGCTGTAACTCCGCAACCAATAATTTTTTCAAATTTCTATACGCGTCAATGAATCAGAAATTAAAAATACTACAATTTTGCTTATTTAATCGTATTCGTATCTTTACAACCAAAAAAGATGCAGCCTGTAAATTTTCATTAATTTTTCAATGCAAGTTAAAACGTAAAATCTGAAAAGAGCAGATCTGGCCCAGAATGTCCCTTTAACTCGGTAATTTGTAATTATTTTGAAAGGGTCACATAAGACTTTTAGATAGAGAACAATTGGATACATCCAATCATCCAAAATATATACAGGGCGTTACGAAAAAACAAACAGACAAAGGGTCAAAGGGCTGTAACTCCGCAACCAATAATTTTTTCAAATTTCTATACGCGTCAATGAATCAGAAATTAAAAATACTACAATTTTGCTTATTTAATCGTATTCGTATCTTTACAAACAAAAAAGATGCAGCCTGTCAATTTTCATTAATTTTTCAATGCAAGTTGAAACGTAAAATCTGAAAAGAGCGGATCTGGCCCAAAATGTCCCTTTAACTCGGTTATTTGTAATTATTTTGAAAGGGTCACATAAGACTTTTAGATAGAGAACACTTGGATACATCCAATCATCAAAAATATATACAGGGCGTTACGAAAAAACAAACAGACAAAGGGTCAAAGGGCTGTAACTCCGCAACCAATAATTTTTTCCAATTTCTATACGCGCCAATGAATCAGAAATTAAAAATACTACAATTTTGCTTATTTAATCGTATTCGTATCTTTACAAACAAAAAAGTTAACGGCTCTAAATTTTCATAACGTTTTCAATGCGAATTGAATCGTAAAATCTGAAAAGAGATACCTGAGGGCGGCGGAGCTGGCCCAAAATGTCCTTTAACTCTATCAGAGAGCGTTAACAGACCGAAGGGTAAATGATATCTCGTGATGTTAGTAGGGCTGTACTATTTCCCGTTAAAATCGATATTTTATTTAATAGTTACTAATTCTATAATCATGAATTTTAACAAAGTAACGCTTGAAAGTGTCAATAATTTAAATTAAATTTTAGTTCTTTTTGTTAAGTGATACATTTCTTTCCTGAAGTAATAAGGGTATGAATTATAGTGCATTACTTTTTCCACTAATTAAAAAGTAATTGTAACGTATTCATTTTTAAAAGTAATGTACCAACAACTTATGTTGAAAGGATTGAAATATTGGAAAATGAAGAAGGGAAGGGGGCGGGGGTAATTGAAGTGGTTTAAACCTGAAATGTGAAGCGGTACTGGCGGTACCTTCCTTTGGATAGCAAAGTATTGAAAAAATAAAACTATTCAGAGTCACTGTAAACTATTCGGATTTTGAGCGCTCTCCCAGCATCTGCATCCAGTACTAAGAGCGATTAGGAGCTACTTGCATCCAAAAAGTGTTGCCATAAGAATACATAAGGTACTAATGGTTACATGCAATAAATTGGAAAAAAATATTAATTCCTCTTCGACTCTTTATAAATTGAAAATTTTATTTTTTGTGTGGAAAACCAGCCAGGAGCGAAAAACGTTTTCCTCTCGACGTGAAAGTTAATTTACAGTTGGTGATTTGACCTAATTCCGTGTTAAAAAATGTTTTCCAAGTTCGTAATCAAAGACAAATCGGTTCCACTAAAAGCGCGTAGTTCACAAAGAATGAAAACCCTAATAATGGTAGTGGAGTAAGGAAATTATAACATAAAAGAACTTTAATGAATCGGACACAAAAGGACACGATAATGCCAAGTTAATGAAGGCCATTAGAAATAGCAGATCTGAGTGGTAAAAGCGGAAGCGAAGGAGCTCGAGCTCCGCAGAGGCTTTAATTAAAATCTCGAGATTCCTGGTTATCATTATCATTCGCCGTATTTTGTTCCAAATCCAAACCTTATAAGATACGAAATAAATGTTAATAGCAAGAAGGAAATCTTACAAAAGATCGTTAGGTCATGGTGGATGACTTTACGTATTTTAGAAGCACCATACATTTCAATATCTTCCAGTATTATACTGTTTGCATTGTAAGCACTCACTGCAAGTCTTCGTACAAACTTTTAGTTCTAAAACAAATCGAGTTTTCTATACATTCCCACTAGGTATGCGAGGAAGTACTCATTCTGAGTAATTCATATAAAGTATAGTAATATAAACAAAAAATTATTAGCTAGTTATTCTTGCTCCTAAAATTAAACAATATTTCATTATTTTACCTCAAAACAGCAATAATCAAAAGTAATTTACTATTATTATGTTTTTTATATTGTGGTTAGGTGAGTATATAAAATAGGTACGTCAAAATTAATTAGTTTTGACAGGAACAGGCAAACTTAACTTATTGGTTAACTAATTAGAAACTCACTCATCGGGATAATGGAAAATGCACTTCAGCATGTGCTCAGGTCTTTATCGAGAAATAATGCCAGTCACTCAGTGCTGTTTTCAATTCTAATAAGTCAATAACACTCTCTACTATATAATAATGAAATAATAACGTACTACTATACAGGGTGTTTCCTAAATACGTGTAGTAAATGCTGGAGGTGAATCTTACTTTTACGTATAAACTTGCATCCTCATATACTTCTCTTAAGAGTTACGAGGCTTCAAAATGGAGTAAAAATTTGGTTTTTAATTTTTATCTCAAATTTGGACATAGAGAGAAAAATACAAATCATAAAATTAAGAGACATTTTAACGAGGCACATGAACAAAAACAAAAAAATGAATGAAAGAATAATAGAAAATAATCAATAAAAAATTAAAGAAACTGCTTGAAATGACTTTGTTCAGACATAATACAAGCTTCAATTTCATTCTATTTTTTATTTTTGTATTTATATGATTTTTATTTTTCTATCTTTGTCCATATTTGAGCAAAAAATTAAAAACCCAATTTTTGAAGAGACGTAACTTTTCAGGGAAGCATATTAGGATGCACGTTTATACAGAAAAATAGTCTTATTTTGCGATCAGGATTCACCTCCTGCATTTTCTACAAGTACCCTGTATACAGGGTGTTTCAAATTCGAGGGGAACCATGAGAATCTCGCTTATTATAAGAAATAGAGTTTTTTTATGCCCGATTGCACCGTCGTCACTTAAATTTTAAGCGAGCCTTAAAAGTTGAATTGCCATGGATGCAATTGTCACCAAGAATTGTATCCATGGCAATTAAACTTTTAAGGCTCCCTTAAAATTTAAGTGACGACGGTGCAATCGGGCATTAATGTTTCAGAAATTTGTGAATAGAAATATGCCGCAAAGAAATTTATCAGTGACATAAAAATTTAACATGACATCCATAGGAAATAAGAATAAAGTTGGCGGTTAAAAACGAAGCCAAAAAATGAATACCTTCAGCTGGCAGAGAATAAAAAGTTGTCCTAAGAATGTATTTACAGTTTTACAATATCTTTTCTAATATAACAAAGTTATAAATAAAAATAAAAATCATTTTATTTAAATTTTTCTCCATAACGGACGTAGTTGTTGGGTTAAATTTCTTTGCTGCATATTACGCATAAAATTTCGCAAAAGTGCAGAATATAAACTTACCCTCTATTTCTTATAATACCCTGCATTTCTTATAATAAACAGGATCCCCATGGTTGCCCTCGAATTTGAAACACGCTGTATAGGATAATAATAATCTACCCACTTTGTTATTGTAAGACTTACACAGTCGGTTAAATTAGCAAAGTTGGGCAAAATTAAAAGGAAAATCTAACGCCTTTCTCGTTTTTGGTCAAATGCTGGCAACTTTCTGAAATAATCTGAAAAAACTGAAAAAAGTTTTCTTCGGTTTTTTCAGATTAATTCATATATTTTCTTAATTAAGTATATCTGGATCAAAAACTAACAATGTTGCATTCAAATACAAAATGTTCATTGTTTAACACGAACGTTTTGGTGCAAACGTGCATCTTTAAAAAAAAGTAAATCACCTTGAACCTATACTGCTCGTTTTACACCTACTGGAACTGAATTTTAAAATATATGATTTAATCCACCAAAATCTACCTAACCTAGTCCTATTGTTCTTCCAATTTCACGACTTGTTCCTTGAAATTTGTATTCGTGACCTAGATATAGGTACATAAATTCGCATTTGATCCAAAAGCAAATAACAGGAATCTAATGACGGAACTGGAATTCTATAATACTTAATACCTTAACTTTAAAATATGCAAAAATAAAGTATCATAAAAAAACTAAACTGGGAAATGGGATTACCTACAACTAAATCTAAATATAATCATGTAATCAATGTAATAATGTACCTATCCTGCATTCCACACAACACAAAATTTTAAACTGTTGTACAAAGATTCATGAATTATCATGTGAAAATATATTTCAAAACGAAAAGGTAGTTCCTTCAATAGTTTCAAGGTTGCAATATTATAACCAATTAGCAATTATTTTGGAGAAGCAAATATTTACCATTATTTTGATAATAGTTTTAAATAAATTATTATAAATAAACTAAATTTTACAGGTTAATCATATTAAGCAAAGCCGCACGCTTGCAATGCAAATAAGTTTAATGAAACTGTATTACACAGAAAAGCCAATGCTGTGTGTTTATTTGAATATATTTTAGGATAGAATATCAGTTTTACGTATTTTATTTTTTACTTGCTTTGTAGGTTCGTCTGAAACTATCCCAACTAAAATTTTATTAATTATTATAATTATTATGAAAACTTTTCAGAATCTATCTACGTAACAGCACATTCCACATTCTGTATAAAATTTTCAATATAATTTCATTTGCATTATTTCTTCATTTAGATCCTATACGTTCGTACCATCCGAATATATTTTAATTAAACGGAATTTAATAGGCTCGTAACACATTAAAAGAACGAATTTATTAAAAAGTATTAAGTACAAAGGTACAATTTTATTCATATAACGAATAGACTTGTCGGAAACACATTTTTACCCTTTCCGTTTTGCTAAATTTTAGTAAAACCTTTTGTAATATCATGTGACGCCTGCAAATGGCGTTTTTATTTCCTGAAATTAAAAATACAAATGTATCGTCGCTTGTTTGTACCTTTCTACAATATTATTAATTTAAAATTATTGCATTTTAGCATAAATTAGAAAAATAAATGTGTTTGCTCTCTTTATAACACATCAATTATTCTAATATTTTCAATCTTATAAAATTCTAAATCTAATATCAAAAATTAATTTCGAATCAGAATATTTAATGTAACTAATAAGTTCCGATTTTCAGGAAATTGTATTGCCGTAACTTGCAATAGAGGAGGTTACTGTAACGCATTGATTTTTAAAGATGGGAGAAGAGTTTACTAGACACCAGTGGCGGCTCGTGGTAATCATAGTAGGTAGAAGGTAGGGGCGTAGGGCACAATTAATTGTTTGTTTTGTTGAAAGTGCGATAAAATAACAATTTTACAACCAGAAAGTTAAGTGCAGCCCTCACCACAGATCAACAAGAGCTCAACCCTATTGACTTCTGACTAGTAATCGCATTTGAGTAGGGATTTAAATATTTGCTACTATAAGTTTAGGACAAGTTTACCTGTCCGCATAATTTCAACGAAACCCTTCGTCGCAATTATACATTCTACAACGCGATTCTTTTCCTGTCTTAGAATTTCGATGATACCTAGTCGAATTGTCTCAGGTTACGATGGCTAACGAATTTTTTAATGCTTCCCTACATACAGAATAGCTATAAAAATAAGGGTAGGTACGTCCATAATACAATTAATTAAAAAGCTTTCATGTGACTGAAACAAAACAACATGCGGTTCGGGGGTTCCCGCTGTTTTAACCTGTGGTTGATCCCACTTAGCGATTCAACATGTTGTTTACAACAAACAGTACAACCACACAATAATTAGTGGAAAAAGGAAATATTTAGAGTGTTTTGCAATTAATCGGTTTAAGAAAATGAATGCAACTCGAGTGTTGAGTATGCTCTAAATAATTTTTATACTTAACGCCTAAGAATAAAATGTTTTTGTTAATATCCTTAATAGAATTTTTAATGTAACACCAACTGCTCTACTTAATACCCCATATATTTTTTCGTTACGTTCTGGTTGAACAGAGAACATTTGATATTTCATGTTACTCAGATCTTTGGATCCTTAAATGGCGACTTTCATTCACCAAAACATCAGTATATGCAGTATACAGTGAAGTTCATTAATTATGCAATGTTTGCAAGTTAAATAAATGGACCGACCACTTTACCATTGGAATATAGGCAACCCATTTTACACTGCTAGCCACTACTCGTATACAATCTATAGACCTACACAGGTACCGAGCGACGAACACATGATGATATTTTGTATTCGCATTATTTTAAACAACCTACTTACTACAATATTGAATGCTACTACGTAATATAAATAAAGAATTTTCGTAATGTCACTATCGGTCTATAGCAGAAATATGTAAAAAGTATAGACTTTTAAAAATAAATTTCCTATACATAACAATATCGTTCGTAAACCGAAATATTCATGTTGTGTGTGCTCTAAAATCGGTTTCATGGCTTTTATGTATTTTTCATACAAAACTGCTATTCAATTTGTAATAATCGTATTTCATAAAAGTGTCGTTTATACATTTCTGCTTTTAAATCTGCTGGCAAGTTATTGTTTTCCGGAAACCGTCGCAAATGGAAGAAGCGGTACGTACTTTACTAAAATATACTCAAACATAAAATCACGTGAGTTCCCAAGAGTACAAAGAACAAATAGCATGCAATTACAGTAATTCTGAACTGCTGAAAACGCAGTGAAACTCCTCTAAAATGCTGTTGTTTGAGAACTGGAAAAAAGAACAAAAACCACCACGTTAGCAGGATAACATAAATTTCTTTCCTCCAGGATGCTCTTATAAATTGGTTCCGATTTCATTTTATTTGCTTTAATTTGTTCTGAAAGTAGGCAGTAAAATGGAGGATATTTTTGTTGTAATTTGCCGCGATATTATTACGACAGCTACTCTTTTTTAAACAAGATGAAAGAGATTTTCCGACTGAATTATAAGGTGTATTTCCGAGAGGATTTATGCGTAAATTTGGACCCTAATCGATTCGGGATGTGGCATTGTGACCTTCCTCCGGCATTTTTATAGATTAGGGCGGAAATATGCAGACAGCGGGAAAGTTTAGATTCACATTCAGAGCCTGAAATACTTTATTACGATAACCCTCGCGACCCCGAAAAATAATTTCTTTCCTTTATTTAAAACTTTTAGATTTTTTGTTAATAAATATCACCTTGAACGTGAGGGAAAAACTGATTTGTTTCAGAATTATTTTAAAACCTCGAAAACCACAGTAAATATAAACAGAATAATAAAATTTCAGAGCACTTTTTCCAACTAATTTAGCTCACATAACCACAGGCTTTATATATTGTAGACAATTAAATAAAAGTACAGTCGAGGAATGTACAGTCCACCAAAGAAAGGAACTCTAATAATGCAATATAGAGAATTTGTCTCACACCTTTTTACTATCATGGCAATTTATAATTCGCGAATTGGTGCATTTCCAAAACTACACTAATTTCTATAATACCAAACAGTGTATTAATTTTTGTATACGAAGTGATATAAATTTATGCACCTACACCTAACCGTAATTATGATAAATAAATAATTAAAGCGAGGTGGAAAGGTCAGTCGTTTATAGTGCCGTCCTAGGAGTTTGAGCGCCCCTGGGCTAAAAAAAAATTGGCGCCCTGGCCCAGTTGACATTAGATTGAACAATAATGGAATAATACATAAATAAAAATTATTTTTTTACAAAACTCTCTCCTTGAAAGAAATTAGAAATCATGAAATATGTTTTACTTACATTGAATCACAAGTTGTTTTTCAACTTTAAAATTTAAATTAAATAGCAAACAAAATTTCAAACATTCTCAGTTCTTCGGCGCCCTTGGATCAAAGGCGCCCCTGGGCTATAGCCCATTTAGCCCAATGGATAAAGAGGCACTGGTCGTTTACCAAAAAGCGCTTACACTTTATAATAAAGCCAAGAAGGTGAAAGAAAACATTTCATAAATATCGTTCCGTCTTAACTTATCACTGACATGACTATTTTAATATTCATGTCGAGTTTTACAAATTGAGCAAGCAGCGGCACGCAAGCGATTAATAAATCTGATATCTCAATGCAGCTCGTTCGTCAGAAATGGCTTATCTTTCCACCAAAATTCATGAGGCTGTTAGCGAGCTCTATGCAGCAGAAATGTATTAAATCAGTCACATACAGAATATACTCTAGTGCTAACCCAAATGCACTTGTCAACAATTCTTATTTGTAGCTGCGAGTGCAGCATATTTTTCTCAATTTCCGATATTCTTCCATTTATCATTGCTTGAAAACTACATAAAAATCGCTTTATATTCTCGATAGAAAATTATTATTGAGATTATATTCAAACCCTCATAAAGTTCTAAAATAGACCTTTATATTATTGTAATATTTTTCCTGTTACAAAGGCGCTTTTTATTCGGGACCCAATTAAAATGCTTTGAATTTATGAAAATTTAAAAGGACTTAAAACATAGAATTACTCACTGGTAAGCTGCAAGAGTTGGAGTTTAAGCGCTCGTATTTCGGCTGTAAGCCTATCCACCTCCTGTCGGTTTTCCTCTTCTCTTTGTTGCAGGAGCTGCTGATATCCTTGCCCGCTTTCCTGCTGGTTTGACTCCTGCTGTGCAGCTGTTGAACCTGAAAACAAACGCAAATCGTTAATTTCTGTTTATTTCTTATTATAATTAATTAAATTTAAGCTTGGATGAATCATTAAATTAATTTCGCTCAGTCTTGGTTGGCTATTGAATTATGTTTGAAATTTGAATTTTCTTAATTGTCGATTTTCTTATTAAATAAAATCACTTTAGAAGTGCTATTATTATTTATTGGCTCGTGATTAATTAGTATTAACTGAATTAATTTCAAAGAACAAGCACTCTTACTAAATTACTATGTAAAACTTCACCGTTGAGCTTTCCTCTTCCTGGCACTATTTAGTTTGGCACTAAATTACCTGCCCGGTTAAGATAACGTGAATTACAAGGCTATTATCTAAAGATAAGGTCTGACACATGCTGTGACAAAGGGGTGCTAAACACCCAAAACGGACACAATCAGCCAGTTCGAGATTGCATGTTTCCGCTCTTGCGACGACGCTGCACTTGCAATACTGCATAACAGGAAAACCTAGGAAATTGATAACAAGGAATGGATTTCTAGTGTAAATATCAATTTAAATTCTGAATAAATTCGCATTGGTGTGAAATGTCAACATTAGATGAAAAACTACGGAGAAAAGTGTGGACAACTATTCTACTGCAAAATTTTTAATAATGAGGATGGACCATCTTATCTTTTCGACATGTTCTTAATCTGGATGTTTATTTCTGCTTGTTTCCCTTATAGTTTTTGAAATGTATTCTTAAATATGGATATAAAAATTTCGTTAAGCAATGGTTTAATCCAGGAAATGCCCTACAAAACAACTGACAAAAAAAAATCGCAAATCACAATTATACAGGGTGTCTCTAAAATATGGTGCCATAGCTTAACTACAGATTCCGGGGATCAAAATAAGACGATTTGACGCAACTTACCTATATCCGAAATTGCTTCGTTAAAGCGCTATCCAACGCCAAAGATCTTCAAAAAATTTCAATTTTTTTAAATAACAAAAGATTGTTTTTAGCGATTAGGATGAAATTTGGGATGTGATTCTTTACTGGAAAAAGGTGTTTTTTGACATCATTTTTTTGTTCAGGAGTGTCGCGTAAGTGGTCAAAGGTTGACCATCCATAGGCAAAGAAGCTCATATTTTTTTAACAGTTCGGCCAATAGTTTTCAAAATTTTTTTACAGAGAGACATTCTTATTTCAAATATTTTTCGTTTCTTGTTTGATTTCGGTATCTCTCATAGTTTAGGCTGAAAAAAATTATTTTGATTGGCTGCAGTGCATTTCTTAAAACCATATAGTAATCTAGTTGTCCCGTATGCTGAAAAATAAACGACGAAGAGACAATTTGTTGCGTAGAATCAACTTTTGCATCCGGGAAAATGGTGGTCACATTGAGCATTTGCTGTAAATCTATTAATTTACCGGTGGTACAAAATAAGCTGAACCATTGATTCAGAAATGGTTCGGATTATTTTGCGCCACCCTTTACATACTTGCTAGTAATAAACTTTATATCAAATTGTCTCCTCGTGATTTATTTCTCAACATACGGAGCAACTAGATTACTACATCTGTTTTAAGAAATGCACTGTAGCCAATCAAAATAATTTTTTCAGCCTAAACTATGGTAGATACCGAAATCAAACAACAGACAAAAAATATTTGAAATAAGAGTGTCTCTCTGTAAAAAAATTTTGAAAACTATTGGCCGAACTGTTAAAAAGATATGAGCTTCTTTGACTGTGGATGATCAACCTTTGACCACTTACGTGATCCTCCTGAACAAAAAAATGATGCCAAAAAACACCTTTTTCCAGTAAAGAATCACATCCCAAATTTCATCCTAATCGCGAAAAACAATCTTTTGTTATTTAAAAAAATAGAAATTTTTTGAAAATCTTTGGCGTTGGATAGCGCTTTAACGAAACAATTTCGGATAGAGGTAAGTTGCGTTAAATCGTCTTATTTTGATCCCCGGAATCTGTGGTTAAGCTATGGCACCATATTTTAGAGACACCCTGTATAGGTACAGGATTTTTCAGCAAAAAGTAGCCACGCTCAGTTTCTTTCAAAACTATTGTCTGCTTAAATCGCTAACACATGTCAACAAAAACACCAAAGGGAACATCTTTTTACATAGAATCCGGACGTTTGTCATCAACCCGTTCGCCGTCACAACCACGCCCTTAAAAATTTCAAATGGCACCATACCAGGTGTGGCACATCATTGGAAAGGAATTCATTCTACTGTTTATTTTTTTATTCCCTACAAATTGAGACAAAAAAATTAAAAACCATACTGAGGATGGCTACTTTTCGTTGAAAAACCCTGTAACATGAAGACATTTGAGATTAATTAATAAATAATTTTACAGATTCCAATTTGTAATTTTCTGCGTTTTCTTCTTTTAGAGTTTCAAGGTTTGATACAGTTCTCATGATTTTAAGACCATTATACTCTTTACTAAGCATATTTTTCTGTCGTTTCTTAATTCTTAAGACGCTACTCTTAAAATGGTCTATTACCCTGTAATAAAAATCAATTTTGTGATGTGCGCAAACCTATTGTAGTATATTAACTAAATATAATGAAATTACCTACGCTGTCTTATCGAATAAAGTAAAAACTTCTGAAAATATCTAAACCGAGTAAATCTAAAAAATAATCTCATACTTATGTAACTTGCAAAAAATCAGTATTAAGAGGTGCTTGAAAATATAACAAGAAACGTGCCAAAAGGGATTTCAGATAAAAACCTGGAGTCTAGATAAACCCCTGAAAGCTTTAGCCCAAGAATAATGAACATTTTCATTTCACAATTCTATAAAAACACATATCCAGAACTGCGTTCAAAACTGTATTGGATATTGCGGTATATCCTCAAAATTGCACCACAAAGAAGCTAGCACTGTAGAAGAAATGATTAAACTACACAAAAAATTTAAATAGACGACGTTAATTCTATAATAATGGCATCTTAAATAAGTGTGTAGATGTTGAGATAAACACGTTTATGTGTGTTATCGTAAGCTTTATAACACGGGGACTCTAAATCGAGCACTATCGTTCAAAACACCACACACACGTTCGGCTAATTCTTTTATTAAGCTTTGTAGCGGTGTTCTCTGTATTTATGGTCGAATTAATACATTTCTGTAATCTTTATTTATGTCTGAATTAATCTGCAGCACACATAATCTAAATAAAGGGCGGTAAACAATTTAATGGATATTCCATGAACTCCCCCGTAACGTTCATATTGATTTAATGGAGGCGAAGGGTAATGAAATAAACGTATTTTGCTAAAAGCAGTTTCTAGTAGGATTTTATTGGAACACACCCCGCCGATCAAGAATTGTTGATTTTCAGCACGTTAGATTTTAGCACAGATGCTATTATACCGCGAAAACTAAACTTGCAGACTGTCAGTTTAGATTACACTTAAATAATAAACGTCGCTCAAAAAATTAATTCCCATGGATACGCTTATTATTTAAGTGTAACCGGTGCAATTGGACCTAATAAATATTTAGTTAATTGCCTGTCAAATAAATACATCGGTTGCTTCTCACTTTGAGAACTATTTTTGTGCCAAACTTGGAAATAAAACAAACTATTATTTCTTTGTAGGTACATGTTTATGACATTCGTCTAGATTTATAGAATCTAGATCTGTTTAACTCGATTATATCAAATCAACTTGTAGGTACTTTCGTGAATATGCACATATAATCTGTATACTTTGTCCATTATCTGCTCCTCTCTGATACAACATCATGTTATGCTAAATTTCGCCATACTTCCTCAAACAACGATAACGCAGTATTTAACAACAAACGTAGTTTTCCAACAATAAAACTGAAAATATTTGATTATCCCTTCACAATGAAGTACCTACTAAATAAAAGCACTCTTGATGCCTTGATAAAATTAAGTGACTCTTATTCCTGAAATAGTTTAGAACGAATAACAATTTGGGTTAAATTTTTTATGACAAAATTTCCTTCATTACGTTTATTTTGCTCAAGCAATTTCTCAAGCAGTTTCGACATTGATTAAATATATCTCGCTTAAGGGGCTCTTCATTGTTTTGACAATGTCGCTCGCGAAATTGTTAAGCAACAAACTCTCGCAACAAGCAATACATGTTTTCGATAAAAATTTAACTAGGTACTTGTGACAATAATTACTCATGAAAAATTTTAAGTAGTCGTTTCTTGTAATAATACCACAGATAAGCGCAATATAAAAACTTTTTATTTATAAATGCATTACATGGGGGCACCAACTACTGAAACGGCATTTACTTTACGGCCGCCTTTACTTCACGGCCGCTTTCACTTTTTGGTCATGATACAAAAATATCTATTTTGTTTTTAAAATTCTATTATATTCCATTATTAAGAATCTAAGGTAACTGAAAAAAGAACATAAAACAATCCAAGGAGTGAATGATTTCGAGATGGTACGGTACCACCTTTTGGCAGCTACTGATGTGTGTTAATGCACGTTTTTATGGAAAATAAAGTAAAGTGGCTAGGCATGTTCTTTCAAAATTTTATTCTGGTCATAAAATAAAAATTTATGATTAAAATCGTACATCGAAAGCATTGGTTTATAAATTTTCACTTGTCCTTAGCATTATTATTATTATTATTATTATAAGTGCAAAAGGGGAACTGGCTAGCTGTTTTTTGATTTACAAACTACAAATTCCAGTATTTTAAATGCGAATCAGAAAAATTAAATAAAGTCTTGTTGATATAGGGCAAAGAATTTTATATTGCTTCCCCAAACAAAGAACTTTCTTCGGTCTTTCAAAAGAAAAGTTTGCGGCAAGTAAAAGGCGTTTGTATTCAAAAACTTGAAAAAGTTTTAATATAAGTAGAGACAAAGTTTGTAGAACCATTATTTTATATTCAAGATTTTTTTAGCGAACTTCATACCAAGAGATAGTATTCGGAAATCAAAATTGTTTGGAACTAAACCAAAACAAGCTATTTCAAATATCTTAATGTATTGGTAATAATGTTTGATGTATTCAATCACAAAACTTCTTTCCACCTTACTTATTGATATTGAAAAGTATATATTTATGTCTTTATTATAGATTGAAAATACGAGTTATTGATCTACAAATTTAAGCTAAGGATTTATTTCACAAATATATTGGCTGCTGCAGATTCACCGTGGTAGCATTTCGATGTACAATATTTACACAATGGGAAGAAGACGGGGGTTTATCAGATGTGCCCTGAAAAAGATTTATATCTCCTTCAAGTTACTTTTATGGCATAACAATAAAAACCTCTTTTAACACATTTGAAAAGGAAACTGCATGACTGTTGCCTACTAAACCTTCCCCAATCGAGAACTTCCGAATTCACAAAAGGAAGGAATATTATTACGTAAAAAATTTTAATTTGTACAGGGGAGAAAAAAAGGACAAAATCTTATAAAGTGCTCCGCATTATTACATTCATTTCTCATTGTTCCAATTATGAGGTACCGCATATAACCATAACCTGCAAAAATTCTGCTTTATTACATGACCGAGTTTAACAACGTTTCGTATTTTGTTTGTTGAAATTAAAAGAGTAAATGACTGCAGCAGGTACCTACCTACTAATTAATTTATAATTATTTTTGTGTAGGTAGGTATGTAATTCTCAAACGTATTTCTACAATTTGTAGAGTTTATTTCGACAGACCACTATTGAAAGATAAAGTTTTGCTCATCCTACCACCAGTTCGTAATGTACGTATACAGTAACTTCTTAAGTCTCTATAATTTTGGCAATACATTTATCCGACATCCTTATTATCTGCGTGATCTTACTGTTTCTTTTGTTTCACTGTTCACCACGTCTTATTCGTTCTAGCTCCAAGAGTGTGTCGAGAAGGCTTTTAGAATTCTCATTTCCTTAGTTCTCAATGGTTTAAATGTATTTGCACTTATTTCCCACAATATGCATGATAATGATGAATGCTTTTACTTTGCAGTCAACAATGATCATCTAAACGGGGGATGGAAAATTTATAAATACAGACTAAATTTACATACCATGTATTATTATACTGATGTGAACAGATGTGACTTTAGTGTTTTAAATTTTCTTCGAAAATTACTGAGCTTAATCTACTCCTTAACCAGGACTTATATTAAAAGAGTGACAGGTAATAAATATTTAAATATAAATTATTTTTAAACGTCTGACTATTTACTACAAAATCTATGCAAAGAATATCCAAAGACAATCGAAGGAGAATAAAAGCTTTCTCATAAGTGAATCTATAAAAGATAAAACAGAACAAAGGGTTTTCTTAATCCTTGCTCTTGTAACAAGATTCCCAATTTCAGGTCTTGTCTAACAAGTGACGGTCATTACTACCCTTGGTCTTGTATATTGATTTATTTCATACTGCATCGTAACACCCATGTTTAAGTTAACGATTTGAGTCCGGTAAATAAGACTTTACGGTATCAGGTCCGGTAAAAACTTTTACCGGACTCAAATGAAATAAATCGATAATCAAACTATTTATTACTAAAAAACTACAAAATTAATAAATATGACAATTAAAAAGAAACTAAATATTAAAATTGACATTAATTGTGCAATAGATTTACGAAGAACTTCGTCAAAAATGTTATAATTTTCTCCCGTTTTGACAAGACAAACAGTCAAAAAACAAACACTTCCATTTCATAGATGTCCATATTATGAATTCAAATTTTTATTTTTAATTTTTTCAATTTTAAACAAAGATTTTGTGCCTGCAGTATGAAATAAAACGCATTACGACATACGTCCGGTAAACTCTTACAGTAACTCGTCTCAAAATTCCTGACTCGGCTCCTTCGTCGCCTCGTCCTTAAACATTTCAACTCGTTACTGTAAAACTGAGTTTACCGTACTTATAACGTAAATTACTATTATCGACATATCGAATACGGTTACATCTGACATTTTCACTACACCTCGGGTGGTAATAATAACGCAAGCAAAAAGACGCGTGCCTATGGTGGACAGGACAATAAACGAACCACAAGCAAGGATACGTAAATCATCTTCTCTAAATAAATTTATTTATTATTAAATAAAAATATGTAAAACAATATTTTGACTTCACCGCCTCAATTGAAAAGGATCGAAAACAAAAACAAAACTCGAGCAAAATGTTATCCGGTTGGTGGAAACAGTTTTGGATTTGTTTGAGTTTTTATTTTTGCTTTTGGAGTTTTGTAATTTAGGAATAAAACACAAACACGACGAGTCCGTTTGGTTGAAAATCGGCATTAGAAGCACAGTCTACAAACACGAAATATATACAATAATCTCATGATGAACAAAATGTAGTTCAACATAATTAGATTATTAACATGCAAAGATTGCAAAAAAGAAATAACAAAAGCCAATATTTTTTTTATCAACCTAACTAATTATATTCACAAGATACGGATATGAAATGAAAAAGTACCTGACAACCCCGCATAATATTTCATGAAATTCAGTAATTTATATTATTATTAATCATATAGGATTATTAATTTGCGGGGAGACCCGAACGCATGTTCCACACCCCTTGGCCTCCGGCTCCTTGAATTGCAACATAGGGTAAATCAGGACCGCGTATAATTTGTTATTATTAGGAGGTAGTCAGTAAAATTGTTGAGCTTGAATCTAACCCATTTCGGAATTTGATGATACAATTTTAGTCCAGTACATCAAGATTAATCGATATCTTCAGGCCAGACAAAAAAATTTATATAGCTTAGAATTTTGATTGTTTACTCATAAATATACAGGGTGCATCTGAATTGCTTGCCCAAACTTTACCAACGTGATAATATATGGAACAAAACTGTAAAAAAAGTTCCTATAAATACAGGGTGTCCCGAAAATGGCGCATAATATTTATGGGGCGTTGTAGGTGACTGACAAGGGAGTAAGGGAAAAATACAAAAAAAATTCTACCTGCCGTGTTTTTGTAGTTATTAACCGAAAACGATGTGCACAATCTGGCACATCCACATTTTATAACTTGTTAGGAGGCTATTTATTTTGATTCTTACCTACTCATTATTACCTGGGAAACCATACGACTGATTTTTGAACAGAGCACAATGTTGCCAGAATCATTTTCGCGCTATCTCGATGTAAAAATGTCTTCAGTAATAATTTAATAATTTGTAATTACGTGCGTTTTTGCAATTTTTAAAATTTGGAAACAATAAAAGACATTATTTTCTAGAAATAGAGTACCCTTAGTCAGTTTCATTTCCAATTTTTAAAAAGTTACAAGTGTTAACTTTACATCTTCATATCTTACAAATTTGAGCGAAAAGATTTTTTTTAACATTTTTCTCACACTTGTTTAGCGGTACTGAACAGCGTACCATATATATTATGCGCCATTTTCGGGACACCCTGTATATATCCAAAAATGGTTCCTTTAAAAGTTACGCGCGATTTTTCAAAATTAGGAATAATCAGTATAACCGCATAGATTGTAGTCTGGAGAGCGCGGTGGCCACGCAACTGGTGCACCTCTGCCAATCCAACAATTCGGAAAATTACTAGTATCAAGGCTGAAATGTGGTGGAGCACCGTCATGCATAAACTGTTTAAGGAAGCATTTTTAAACACATGCTTATAGCAACTTTTTTCCAAGTTTTGTTCCATACATAACGTTGGTAAAATTTGGCCAAGCAATTCAGATACACCCTGTTTTATATCTCTTATCCTGACCCAAATAAATTATAACCCCACTGTGTATTATTTCGGTATATTCCTTTATTAAGACTGTGTAAATGTCACGTAGTTCATTTTCCAGGACGGATGCCAACGTTATCTACTATCATACTTTTAGTGTGCTTTCATAAAATAGGCAATCATTTACCTGAGGCATTTCCGCCTACAAATAAAACAGGAGTCTGTAAATGACAGACTAACAAAAGGATGTATTATCTCATATTACGATGGTTCGTCATTTTGTTGTTCACTAAAAGAAAACAAGGAAATGCATACAATCCAGTAAATTTAGTAACTCAGACCTATTCGCATGTTGAGATTTGGACATTGCAAACAACCTCTTACACGGTTACTGCAACAATCGTTAACGAGGCAGCCATAGTGAAGTTAATTAGGCAACAGCATTGAATATTGAACACGAAACTAACTCAAGAGTCAATTATACGTAGTGCAGACGGTGAACTATGCTAAACATATTTCATTTTAATTATGCTGCATCTCGTTAGCAAGTTGGAAAAACATGTGCACGCCCTAATGGTTCTTCATTTCAAATTTGTGATCATTAGTTTGTTACTTGTAACTTCTGGCTTAGTTGTTACGTGCCTGAATTTTTTTATACACACACAGTATGTAGGAACTAAAGGAGAAATTAATTGTTAATTAGTTCTAGTAGGTACTTTATGTTATCGTGACATGACTTTATTTTAGTTCACTTTGGAATCAGTTCCAATCTTTCACATTCTTTATAAATCAGTTTTGGCCTAAACAGCGCCCCATAACTACGTATGGTGATTTTTATTCTTACCCTAATTTCCCTTAAAACTTTGACGGAACTTGAAATTTAATGAAGAACAACAAAATATTTAATTCAATAAAGCACACAACTAATCATACAAAGAATGTGAACATTCAATTTATTTTTATCTGCAACAAGATTCAATTTTTTTATTCACTTAAAAGTATATTCAACACCGAATGACCCACTAAAACCATTTAAAAGAGCAACCTGAGCTTGGCATATCTACCGAAATTTCTACGCATAATTTAATTATAGGAAGGTGCAAAAAACTCGACAATTTTCCAGCCAACGCTGTCCTGAATACACGAGGCTGTTTTACCTGGAAGGAGGAAATATTGGCAAGCTGGAAGCGTAGACCGTTTAGGGACTCGTTTACATAATGTAGGCGCGCAAAATAGGCCTTGCGTCGTGCTAATTACAAGGGTAGCATCTTAGAAATGAACGAGCTTGATAAGGTAATCAACGCTGATTGGATAGAGCTCGAGGAAACTGGGCCGTTGCTGATTAAGAAGTGCAAAAAAATGCACGCCTACACGAACGCTTGTCGCTTGGCTTGTTTGACGAGACCTGTCTGTCGGAATGCAAGGATTTAAGATGAAAATGGTTTGACTCGTTTTAGTAGGAACGCTGAAATATTCGCACGAATATTTAACTATCCCGCAGCGTCAGACGACATACCACAGGGAAATCGAAAAACTTCGCCCCTGATCCCTGGGAGATCCATCATAGTAATCCTAATTTTTGTTCAAGCGCTTCTTTGAATTGTAGCGAATTTGCTTCTGAATTTTAAATGGTTTTGCTACCCATTTCAAGGAGACGTCATGTCTCTGTATCAGATATCCTTTGAAATTTAAATGGGAACTACTTTGATGTAGATTTTAGTTAACAGAAGACTTTTTCTCAACTTCAATTCAAGTGGTTCCTAAAGTCCTAATAAAATGATATACGAATTTTTAGGACAATTTTTCAGCAACTTGTTGCTATTGTAATTCTGGAATATAACACTGATATTCAATCACTATAATCCATCACTAACCAGATGGTAAAATTGAAAAGGCACGGGAATCCTGCAACTGCCACCAAATAACACGGTGGGAAATGTTGGAAAGACTTAAGGGAAGATGAGTAGTTAAAGTCAAGACTCGCCTTGATGAAAATGAAATGAAAAATAATTTAATTTTTTTTTCTTTTTATAAAGTAATTTTTTTAAACCACGCCCGGTTAACAGTAATGTGTTTCTATTTATAGTAAATTTGTGGCGAATTTTTAGTTGGAAATACGTTTACATAAAAAAATTCATTACAGAAAAGTATAACTAGTTTTTCAGTATTAAGTGCTAGAAGGAGAACGGAACTTAAAACATTCAACGCGTAATCCTTGCATCCCTAAATTAATTCCCTCTCACGAACATACCATGCAGGGGCTATGAATATGGAGCCAACATTCAATTTTAAAGTTCAGAGGAAAATTCTATAGAAAAAACTTTTTTTTCAATTTTTCACAGTAGTGCTACATGCAAAAAAATAACAGCTTTTAGTAATAACATTGAATCTAAAATAAAATTAATCGTACAGAAACTACGAATGTGTTTGGTAAATTTTTTAAGAGTAAACCAGAAAGAGTTTTGAATATACCCTGTGTAATTTATTCCGTCTTTCCTTCTACGCTCATCTGCAAACAAGAAGTAAAAGGGATCATAGAATGAAAAGATTATGTTATTATTTATGCCTTGTACTTGATTCTTTTGATGCGACTTCAGCCGGTATGTGTTTCAGCCATTCTTTCACCGCTGCGTGCTGGGGTGTCAAGTGCACACGTACGTGTGGGATGGGGGTGAAATAGCGGCGAAGAAAATGAAAGCAAGTATAAGCACCTTTGTAATATCAGATAGCAAAATCAAAGCCAACGTGCACATTCCCGACATTACAACTTGTTTTATGTATTCGGTACGAAAATGTAACGACTGTTGCGTTTACTTTACTAATGGTTTAACCAACACGTTAATGTGTGTTTGGTTTGCGGTTAACGCAAGCACGTAGCATTCGCCAAAACGCACCCATTAGACTAAGCCGTCCGTTAAATTAAGCCGGACTTTTACTGTAAATCGAATCCTCGCGTCCATATAACCGATTCCAGTCACAAAGAGCTTGAGTAATCAATGCGCCATCAAATCCAATCGTTAAATACACGTTGTTTTCGGTAAAGCGCGCACACGTAATTTGTGAGCTTTTTGCATTTCATTAGACATTCAAGGGCTTTTTAGTAATTGTCGGAAAGTGGCCTTTGCTTATATAAACGACCTTAATGAATATGGACTTTAGCTAGACTGCTTTAGGTGATATTTACAGCAAGATACCCCCATCTAGTGTTATTCCCAATTCTACTCCGATAACTCCAGAACCGTCGCAATTTAAGCCCAAAGGTAACTAACCTATTCATCATCTGACGGAAGATTAGGATCTCGTTAATGTAAGTAAACTCAATGGCTTTTATACATCTAGGAAGTAATGGAATTCATGGTGAATTGGAGAAGAAAGGAACGTCTTCAAATTAACAAAAAAATAAATTATACGCGAATCAGTATTTGATATAATAAAATGTTTTATAAATGCTTCAACTGATGGTGAGTTTAAATAAACACCATTATTAACAAAGAGGAATATCTTCTGTTTTTTATCATTTCTCCATTAGTAGATATCTATAATACCATACATACGAGCACTACTACTCGACAAAAGAATTGAACTGCCATTGGTAAGATTGATTGTTCCATATTGTGTAACTAATCTCTTATACAAATAGTTCTCGAAAGTGTCACTCACCACAAAGTTTTTACATTATAATATGGATTATAAACTCAATTTTTCTTACATTTTTCATGTAATAATAATCTTAGATACATTAGTCACGCAGGTTCATTAAAATTGCAATAAAATCTTGCAGATTAATACGTTCCATTAAACAAACGCAGAAAATAACTACCAACCCCAACCAAAAGAAACGAACTAATTAATTAGAGCCCTGTTAGGGGCTCTGTGCTTCAAGTTTCATAGTTATTAAAAACTTTCATGAAGTCAAATAAATATTACTAATACATAAAATGATAAATATTTTTTAGAAACAGTAATTCTGATTGAATAAGGTTCAGACAGAGAAATACTAATTTGTTTGGTGGTAACCGGGTTGTCTTTCTCCTGTATACAGTGTGTCCGCGTAAGTTGGCTACATATGGAAAACTTTGTTATTATTGATTTTATGAAAAAAAGTTATTCTTCATAAAAAGTTCTGCATGTTCTAAAACCCAAAATTCAACCATCAGATATTAAATTATATCAGTCGTATCATAATAAAAATAATTATATCATTTTTGTTCAAGAGTAAAGTACCTTCATTTTTGACCATATCGAAAATTTTTTATAAGAAAAGATGTTATGGATTAAAAATAATTTTTAAATATTCAATATTGTTTATTTACAATTAAAAAATATTATTTTTACATTTTCTCTGCGATAACATTGAAAGTTTAAGTTTGAAGATTAATACATTACATTTAATAATTCATTAATTAATTAATAATATTTTTTAATTGTAAATAAACAATATTGAATATTTAAAAATTATTTTTAATCCATAACATCTTTTCTTATAAAAAATTTTCGATATGGTCAAAAATGAAGGTACTTTACTCTTGAACAAAAATGATATAATTATTTTTATTATGATACGACTGATATAATTTAATATCTGATGGTTGAATTTTGGGTTTTAGAACATGCAGAACTTTTTATGAAGAATAACTTTTTTTCATAAAATCAATAATAACAAAGTTTTCCATATGTAGCCAACTTACGCGGACACACTGATAACTTGGTTCTATAATATATTGTATCAATTTATCCATATCTCAAATAACTTCATCCAGAGACTTGAAATACAAAAATATTACGAACTTGTTATGCACAACCTATCCTTTCTGCTTTTAGTGCTACTCTCCACCGCGATATTACGTTTCTGCTTATGTAAATTATGTAACGATTTCATAACATATATGAAATTGCGAAAGGTGAACAGTTCGTGTAAGATTTCCATAAACACAGTATACAATCTATACTTTATAATATGATTTATGAGAAAAACACCAGCAAGAACTGTTAAGCCAGTCTAGAGCCTTGAGTATGAGTTTCAGTGGTAGTGAAATAAATTTGCCTCCTAATGAATGTTTGCGAAGTAGTCTTAGCTTAGGCGTGAAATGACCTCTTCTTATCTTCACTCAAAAATACTAAGACAACTATTTTCTGCATAATTATCCTTTCCGAGATTACTGCTGAATACACCTCTGAGAGGTGAAACACCCTTAACAAAAAAAGAAATCAAAAACTAGTAAATTAGCTTTACAAACAAAGTTCACTATCCTGATGTCACCGAAATTCAATGAAACATAAATTAAGCATTGTACTTGGCGACTCCTCCACACAAAGCAAATCCTGGTTTAGCGTATGGTATTAATCAACACAGTTCGTACTAATTTTGGTTACCGATACCGCTAACAATACGGGTACGTGTAGAGCTAATGAAACTCAATGTTGCTCTGTTTACCGTTGTTTGATCATTTCCGTACATATGCCAGGCTTGCATGTAGCATTTACTGTAATTAGTTGATCATCAAAAGCAAACTCGTACATACGTGACACAAAATCAAACAAAATTTTCAAACGACTCACAGGCTTTACAATCGGTCGTATTTTCTCTTCCTTTTATTCAAATGTACGCAAAGCCTTATTGGAGAGACCGCAGTAAAAAATCTGACAGTAACTTTTTCACTAAAGAGAAGCCCATAGGAATTTAGAATTCAATTTCGTTTTCCATAACCGTAAAATTATTGGACTAGAAATATTTAGGTGATAATAAAATCTTGGAAACTTCACGAGAAGACCGAAGTCAGCGCGAATCCGCGACAGAACCGATCAGTTTAGCAATGAAGGAATAAAATAAGACAAAATTGATTTAAAGGTGATGGCAAAATTCCCCTAAACGTTCTCGTTGTAGCTACAAGGGATTTTACGTGAGTTATTTTAAATTGTTAAATAAGACAACAAAATATCAAGAATAAAGAAACTCCAAAACATAATGGACCACCTAATTGTTAAAAATTAATTTTAAAATGTAAATTTTAATATCCATCCTTTCGAGGTATTTTATATTAAACTTTCGCGATATCAGTATTTATTACTAACCTGAAACACAGAGAACAGAGTTTCAGGTTCGTGACATCCGTTTATGGTAAAGTTGGAGCGCTTTCAAATACCACAAGAGATTTTATTACAACGACTAAGTTGCATTTAATTAATTAAAGGTCTTGGAAGGACCTTGACGTTTCCAAAGCTTACAGCGCTTTAATAACGTAATCGTCTTAGTTGGAGGGTTCAAGTACGATTACTCTAAAGTTTTGATACCTACCTATGGTTTTGCTACGTAGGGGAAAGTTGCCGAGTATCAAACTATGACAGAAATTAACCGAAAAAACTAAGTTTCTGTTCCGTGCTTGATTTAATTTCAAATAGTTTTTCGTAAGGGTAAGACGCAACAAATAACATGAAATGCAGGTGGCGCTCAAGGTGAATGAAAAAAAAAGCTCAAGGAAAGAGCTGACAGCATTCAGAATAACATAAATAAGAGAGCCCTATCAAACCATAAAGAGTAAAAGAAAACTTACAGAAGGAGCAATGGAGAGGGCAAAAAGATGAAAAAAATATAGTGCGAAATATTTGAAAGGAAAAGACGAAGAAGAAGAAACTAAACTTACAACATACAAAAACAAGGGGAAATAATAAGAACAGTCAGGTAACGAAAAGATAGACAGAGATATTTCAACCAACATAAAAAAAAACAAAGCCCAGCAAAATGGGAACAGAGTGGAAATGATAATGTAGTCAAGGGAAAATTTAAGCACCCCGCGAAGTAATAATAAGAACATGGTAGGAACAAAAAGTACCCACCATTCGACCAATAGCATATAGGTACACAGACAAAGACTCAGTATCAAATAAAAAGAAGAACAAAAGATTGAAAAATGAAAAAGAAAAATACCTCGAATAATTTTTGATGTAAAAATAAAGGAAAGAATAAAGAGGAAAAATAGAGGGACCACCAAAATTGCGTGATACCGATTCATATGGGACACAGTCCCATAATTCCGGGAAACCAAGGTCGGTATGCACCCCTATGGTAGAAGCAGAAGAGGCAATATTAGCACGGCTAGAGCAGAATCCGGGTTGGAAGGGGCGGACCTGTATCATGACCTGCAAGCTCGCCCGATTTAAACCTCCTTGATTTCTTTCTTTGGGGAAAGCGTTAGTGTACTCTACGCATGTAAACGACCTCGATGACCTGCACCAACGAGTAGATCAGGGGTGCCACCGAATCCAAACCACTGTGGGGGTTTTCGAAAGAGTTCGAATGTCCATGCGGCGGAGATTTCATGCCTTGAAATGGAGGAAGGACACTTTGAACAACTCATTTGACTTTTTGCCTTTACTGTTTGTTCATAAATTACATTACATTATTCGTAACTCCGAAACCGTCCATTTGCGGACCCACGTAATTTAAAACTTTTCGTCATATTTTGGGCCATACTTTCACTCCTCAAAGTTTGTGACACTTGTTTTTTAGCAGCCTATATAAGCCTTCAGTTCAATGGTATTAGTCAAACTATAATCAATCTACAGCTCTGATGATAGCAATAAGAGGGAGAGTGTAGAATGTTATTTTTATTTTCAATAAAGCAAGACATACTAAATATTTACTTTTGTGCTTTACAGCGGATTTATGAAATACTGTGGCATTTTTAACTGAAACAAAATGAAAGTGTATAATATAATAAAGGAAAAGAACTGTGAAATGTGCAACTCAATTTCTCGTTGGAACTAACTAAAATTAAAACTAACGTTCCATGCAAAATAAATTCCCACAGAAATGTGCTTCTAATTTTAAAAACGTGACTATACAGCATGGCAGATACAGTTCTACAAACTCTTAAAAGTAGATAAAATACCAGGGAATGCAACTATACGATGAAATGGAAGATCTGGTAACATTACATTTGCATATGTACGTGTTGATAGGTATAATTTCAAAATATGAAACCTAGAACTTCCACATACTGTAAATTAATTTAAATGATCCGAGACTTACAGGATTATACATTTCGTCATTCAAATAGGAATGTGAACTGTCTAGAGGTCGGTGCCGTAGTGATTGATGACCTCCGTGACAGTTATATTGAAATATTTGAATACTAAGTCTAGATAAATGCGAATGGGTGCGAGATCCGCCATCTGACTTATGAATTCTTGCCGCCCTTAATGGAAATATGGATTCTATTTCAACTTGAGGAAAATGAATGATACTTCTCGCGAAACAGAATGTTTTACATTTAGGGAATGGATGGAAATGCTTTTTGTCGAAGAATGACAATCTTTTGCGTAAAAGACACCGCTTGTCTAAAATATATTACAAATAGGGCTTTTTGCTGATTCTAAGATAACGTATAAATATTTACAATAGAATTCAGATTTGTTCGCAAAAAGGGTTCCTTTTATGGATACTTTAAATTTGTTCTAATTTCCATAATATAAATGCCAGCGTTTACGTTTTACGGAGAAACCAACTTTAATGACACTGGGGTTCTAAAAGCTTTGGTATTTTTTCAGACAGCTTAAACTTTTAAAAGCTATGGTATACAAATTTAAAAACTGGTCTTATTATTATTTACCATTTATTATAGTATTTATTTCAAAATCACGACTATAATTACAAATAGTTTACTTATGTTATCGTACAACTAGGAAACAGTTGCAAAAGCTTTTAAATTATCAAATTCGAAGTTCACGTTTTAATACCATCGTAAAACCCGAGACATGTTCAATACGGTATAGTGTAATTCCCGATGTTGTACACGAAGAAGTTTGGAAAGTTTTCTAGTCCTTTTACAAGAAATTTGTTCAAACTATCTCAACTGAAAACTAGACGGAGGAAGAGACTGTTTTCTAGTCCTTTTACAAGAAATTTGTTCAAACTATCTCAACTGAAAACTAGACGGAGGAAGAGACTGTTTTACTAAGTTCAAGGATGGCTTGCGGTTGCGATTAATGGAAAATCTCTCGAAGACGTCACAAACTATCTTAAGGGTCAAACCACGGCCCAACCTTTGGAAGTTACAATTCACATCAATAGAATATATTCCTAACGTCTCTATCCTAGGTCAATAAACTTGTCCTTGAGAAATTATCACTGAGTTCCTATAGTTAATTAATGGAAATGATTCCGAAGTTCATTTTTTACAAATAGAATAGCTTTTAGATTTCTTTATTACTAATTGGAGCAATAGAAAAGTTCATTCACACTATTATATTTTTATATTACGCGGTACAACTCCTGAAATTACCAATCCTTATACAATCTTGAAAATTTGCACAATTTCCTTAATAAACAATTTTATTTTTAGTCCTGGAGTTATAGAAAAGAAAGGCTGCTACTTGACCAAGAAGAACTTCGGAAGAACGCAACGGAAGAAAAGTCTTGAACTACGTACCCTGAATTTATTTTTGTACGCACCGAATAGGCATGAATCAATTGCCAACTCTCGTTTACATATAAATGGAAGTATTTTTAGTACTCAAATACATTACGTTACTTCCACAGTACCTATTCACCTTAGTACTTGATTGCTGAATATCCTCAGGAGTTTAATTTTTACATAATTGCTAACTCCCTGAATTTATTAACTACCTACTTCAAAAATTTATTTCAATCTCAATGCGAATCTCTGTAGGTACCTTAATGAAACTTTTATTTATTTAATTTTAAACCAACAGTTCCAACAAGAGTAGGTATTTACTTAGGACGGCCTGAAAGGTTAACTATCTGAAATTTGTGTTGTAGGTATGTAAATGTCCAAGCAGTTGATAGACACAACAACTTTAGCCTACATGCTCCAACAAAAGCAAAGGCTGTGTCACGCTAGGTTTCAGACGACTCTCATATCCCTAGGGATATAATATACTGAACGTCATAGAGCGAACTGAGGTCCCCACGTATTCTGTACTATTGGTATACAACAACACGTACACACACGCTGCACAGCTTTTCAAAGACCGAAAATGTAGACAACTTTGTCATTGACACCTGCTGCCAGCTAAAGTGGATTCGTACGAGAAATCTCAAGACTCCTTTAATAACATACAAAGTTGTGGGTTTCCTTCTATCCCAAAACATTCCATTTATTATTTGTGAGAATCCGAGCGTTATTTTAGTGTTGCATGCAAATTTAAAATAAAAAGGAGTAATATTCAGGTCATAACCAAGGTTTATTTACCTGGCAATCCAGCTTGAGTCTCCTGTTCGTCAGTTTCGGGTTCCAAGTTGTTCAGACCACAACGACTAAGAAACAGGAGACTGATGAGGCTCAGTGAACATACGAGAAGGAGGAGCCGTGTTAATAATCGCATCCCCAATAGACGGACCATCCCTACACGGCGCTTCCTGCAATTAAAAAATAATATTTAACATACATAAAAATAATATTAACACCTAAAGAAAGTAATTAAAAAGTTCGATATGATCAAGAAAGTTTTAATATGTTTACTAAAAAATAAAGTCGATCTCTTAGCGTTTATATATAGAAAATATGATTTATGCCTGTCAAAGTAAGATGTTGCACTGGTTTTCAGTTTTCGCAGTATTTCTGACGAAAATACTTTTGGGAAATTGATAGTAAACATATAACCCTATATATAAGTACCTGATTTTAAATTTACAATTTGTAAGAATCCACATTGCTTACAAACTACTTGTACCTATAGCTTTCAAGCAACCAGCAAACAAAGGCAAAATCTTGAAACCATATTGATCGTTATGCCATCGTTATTGACAATCTTACCTAATCAACATAATATGCAGGTATGCAAGCTTATTTGCAACCTGTTCACAATTCTTCCTTACAATTCTCTTGTATCACAAATACATATTGTATCAAAACTAGAGAAAAATGTTAAAATCTACAGTAGACTACAAAATGTACAAACCAAAGAGTTTAAAACAAAGAGAAAAACGATGGAGTGACGCAGGTAGTACACACTGAAAAAAAAGAAAAAAAAAGAGAAGGAAAAGATACAAAAATGTCCTTTACCCCAAAAAATGGACAAACCAGGAAGAATGCTAATGGCAAAAAAATACAGAGATATATCGCTTAGGATATGGAAACGTCGTGTCCCGCATTCCTCCCCTCACATTTCGTCCTCCCCATTTCGTCCCCAGGAAATTTCGTCCCCTTACATTACGACGAAATTTCCTGGGGACGGAATGTGCTGGACAGAGGAACCCACAAGATATCCTACGAACAAAAAAAGATGGAGACCAAATAAATTTAATAAATTCTATTTTTACCATGATTATATACGATCCATGGAAACACCAAATGGGCAAAGTGAATATGAAGAAATAAACCAAAAGAACCTTGTCTAACCCATGTATACAGGGTGTCCAAGACAAGGGGCGCATCCATGGGGATCTAGTAAACGGTAAGACATGGAGATTCGGCTAAATAAAAAGAAATCTTCAGCGTATTGAGGACCAGTACGATCACCATTCAAATTCTGTAAATTTTGCGCAGTTTTCAGTAAATGTAAATTTCAGTGTAAAGTAAACAATTAGATCACACGATTTGTAATTATATTGATATGAACTTGCAGCGATAATTGTGACTGTTATCGAATTTCCATTTACAACTATAAATTCTGAAAGCATATTTCAGATGTTAACTAACAGCAAATCATTATCAATTAATTTCAATTCAAACCTTGCCCTATGTTTTACACGGTCTCCTTTCATAACAGCTATTGTCAATAACATGTAATAATTGTTTGCGTCTATTATGGTTTTGCTCTATACATTATTCTATTGCAATCAAAAGGCGTACATATTCTCGAAATGTTCACACAAACTAGATATACAGTTGGTTGAACTTATAGACCAAGCAAGCTGAAAACCAAAGGCTTTTTGGGAACTATCTGAAAAAAGTTTGTTGTCATTTGCTCATTTCTTAATGTTAAAATTAATACACAAAACAGTTCATTAGAAAAGAGCTACAAAAGCACTCAGTATGAAGCAATATTAATATTTTAATTTTAAATTACAAAGAACACCTACGCACCCATAACATGTTATTGGCACATGTACTGAAATTTGACAGATGAGCTCTCGGGGAATAATAAACTTCTAAATACGTCAATCAGTAATTACGGCCTTAATTAAATTAAGAGAACAGCAATAATGCTTGATATGCCAACTAACAGAAAATACAACATTAAACAATGTTCGGTTAATTCAATAACTTTCTTGTCCGATTCCTCCTACGAACTTTATCTCTGTCGAAGACTACGGTAAGTTTTGAGATCAATTCATTAAAGAAATACTGACCCTTACAAAAGTTACAATAAATCTGAATTAAAATCTTCTCTAAGAAACAAACCCAACCAACGAACAAACTAAATTAGAACCACATAGCAATTTGTTTTCTGTTACATCAACTAATATTTTGCCAAACAATTATATTTTGTTGACACAACAACTTCATTTTTCAAAATGGAGACTTTAGTCTTTTATCAAAACGTTGTTGTATATCAAATAATGGCCACCACTTTGAATATTGCTTTTCTGTTTGATATTCCAATTTTGTTTGTGTTGTGTTGTGCTTTAGTAATTATTTGCAAACTTATTTTAAAAAACCAATAGTTTGCTGATTTGTTTTGCATTTTCAGGACTACATACATGTTTACATAAAATCCTCGTCGAAACTGATTTAATGTGCGCAGCATACTTAAAATTTGCGTAAACGTAAATAATATAATTTGAGGGATTTCGGTTAAATTAATTTGAATACATTACAACATTTAGAGAGGGTAAGTTAGTTGCTGTGATAAAGACATAACCATAACCTTTGATATAAAAGGAGTAAAAATGTTATTTAGTGGGAGAATGAAACGGAAGGTTTTATATCCGCTCTCGAAGTTTTTATGATCAAAACTCAACTGATTACTAAGTACGGGTGACATGACACTGCTTCATGTATAAAATATTTTTATGTCTCGAAAAATGCAAGAATGTAACGTTGAATTATAGATTTTTAGAATTAATCTTTTTAAGTTAATAAAAAATAAAATTACATTTCTAAAGATCCACAAAAATCAAGTAGCCTTGCCTGAAAACATTTTAATTGACATTTGTGTAAAATTTGACGTTTATCTAAAATATATTTTTTCTATAGCAGATGTTAAAGTGTGCTTTGTTCGACTAAAAATAGTTGATCAACTATTACTTTAACCGCAAGGGTAGATAAAGTAACACTTTAACCGCAAGGATAGATAAAGTAGTTTAATTTTCTGGAAACTCCATGGAAACCGAATGGAAACCTTTGCTACTGAGATTTTCGGGTTTAATATAATCTAATTTTAAATTGCTTTTTTTTACATTTTTTTCTTATTTTTTTAACATCTGCTATAGAAAAAAATAGAATTTTATACACGACGATAAAATATAATTTTATCGTCTTGTATAAAAAATAACTATTATTTCTCATTTTTAATTTTATTTCTCATTTGCAACAAAATGATAAAAATTACATATACCTAAGGCCATATATCCACAATATTATGTACTTTATGTAAAATATTACAAAATAAAACGAAATTCAACTGTCACTCACTTTGACGTCGCTGTCGTTGGATGAGGAAAGATTTTGAAAGCGAAAAGCAGAAAAATGAATATTTTAAACGCATTACAAAATTCAATCATGCAGATGCAAGCTCGTTTGAATTTTAAGAACATTCGAGCTTTCTTGTCTCGCCTCTTGTCTATGCTCTCGAAAGTCTTTGAAAAAACGCAACACGAGAGTGTGTTCGCTGTTTTGCCATTCCTCCTTCGAGCATGTTTCATTTATGAAGGCACTACGTGAAGTATTTTTCTGAATTGCTTTTCCATGTTTTCTGAGTAATGTGTGCTCTAAGTAAGACTTATCTACGATATACTTCTGTAGGTTAACTTAACAACCACCAGACTTTTTTTTCAACTTTAACTTCTAAATATTTCGCTTTAAAAGTTAAAGTCAATTAGAGTTTTAAATTAAGTTTAAAAGAATTCCTGATAATTACTTAAAATGATGAATATTCTTTAAAAATTATAAAGTTTTGATGAATGATAATGTAATTGGACACATTTACATTTCTTTACTCAAGATTTTATTTATTACTGTAAATTGTTTAAAGTTATTTTAAGTATAAGCATAAGTATTAGTATACATTATTTATTATTCCTCCTACTTACAGAAAAATGTAATACCAAGACAATTTACATTTGGAAAACTCAATTTAGTTATAGTTCGAAATTTGAATAAATGTTTCCTGAACCGCTTCTGAACAATTCATAATTACACCTCCCTCTTTAATTATACCATTTGCTATTTACGAAGTTCTTATTTAACTTTTTCCAACAAGTACCTACTCTTTGTGTTATTTAATGTTTTAATAGCCAACACTCCTACTCCAATTCTTTTTCATTTATAAAAGTACCAAATCTTTTCTTGAAATCAAATAAATTATGTATCATATTCCTGACATCATTATAAATATTACTAAACGAGAAGGATCGATTTATTAAAGGTTTATTAGTGTAAGAGACAAGCTAGCTCCATTATGTTGGCATAACTGTGATATACGCACCCTAATGCGAAACCCCAACAATATAATAATGAACTCGAGATTTATTCAGTACTACAGCAGAGACAGCGAGAGGGAATGAGATGAAGCTTGCGAAGACAACCTGACCAGAAATGATGCCACCATCATCATCGACTTATGTAATACAACGATTTGTAACCAAACGGTCTAAGCAGTACAGCAAGAATGTCGAGTCTGCATCGCGAACAAAATTGATATTTTTCGTGTCCTGGGGGAAATAAACTCGCGATTGCGGAGTTCTAGACTTTGGAGATTCGGAAATATATTATGTCTTTTGACATTCAAGGAAAAACCATATTGACAGACAAAATACTCTAGCAAACAGAAGCTTAAACTTAAAATTATGTGGAACTGGAAATAAACATACATGGCGGATACTATATTTGTGTAGAGCATATTAATCTGCAGGAATTATTCATTGCGTATCTATTGAATATTTAAACCAATGTTGAAATATTCAAACTCACGTTGTTTAAATTTTAGTGCCTGTTGTTTTCAAATAAAACTATTATCGAACCTAGTGGTTTGGAATAAAGCAAATAATCCATACATTATTTAATAGAATTAATATTCCTGAATTTGCATTGATAGACAGCTGTGATGTTGTTAATGCGGTTTGTGGGGCGAATTAGTTGGAGATCGGGCAATCCCTCTCACACCGGTAACAGCGAGCTTATTATTTGGTTCATCTCACAGACGTTTTCCTTTATACATGAGTTCAAATCAGATTATTTTATTAAATCTGGTGAGCATCTCCTACAAAATTAATGTCGAATTATAAGCGTTAGATTCAACAAATCTATAAATTATTTAGCAGATGCTCAGGGGTGGATATACGTAGAAACTAATGAAGCTGAAGTTTAGGGTTGCCAGTTTGCAAGGGTTGCAGATTTATTAAATTTCATTGAACTTTTTAAGTAGTTTACAAACAAAATCGTCTTTTTGTCTGACTACGTTACTTTTTTGTTTAGAGCTTTGATTCATAAGGGCATAATAATAAAAATAATAAAAAAATAAATCGACGTTTTATAAAGACGAGTTTATAAATGTTGCAAGTCCCAACACAACATTTGGGACTTTCTGTAATCTGTAATCTGAAAGAATAACTATCAAAGAATATTTTCCTGTTTGTATAAAATAAAACTGAATATAAAAATTAAATTCCGTTGTCAATATTTGTTTAGCCTGCACGAACGGTGTTAACCTCAATTTTTATTCATTTTATTATCTTGATATCACGATTGTTCGCCCAGTATTAATTTTTAAATCAATACATAGTTTGCTGTTGTTTTTATTAAAGCCCTTTTCTCATGTCACCGTAGTAAAGTTAAAGCTGTATTTTCACAAAACTAATTACTATACAGGGTGTCCCGAAAATGGCGCAAAATATATATGGTACGCTGTTCAGCAGCGCTAAACAAGTGCGAGAAAAATGTTAAAAAAAATCTTTTCGTTCAAATTTGTAAAATATGAAGATGTAAAGTTAACACTTGTAACTTTTTAAAAATTGGAAATGAAACTGACTAAGGGTACTCTATTTGTAGAAAATAATGTCTTTTATTGTTTCCAAATTTTAAAAATTGCAAAAAAGCACGTAATTACAAATTATTAAATTATTACTGAAGACATTATTACATCCAGTAAGCGCAAAAATGATTCTGGCAACATTGTGCTCTGTTCAAAAATCAGTCGTATGGTTTCCTAGGTAATAATGAGTAGATAACAATCAAAATAAATAGCCTCCTAGCAAGTTATAAAATGTGGATGTGCCAGATTGTGCACATCTTTTTCGGTTAATAACTACAGAAACACGGCAAGTAGAATTTTTTTTGTATTTTTCCCTTACTCCCTTGTCAGTCACCTACAACGCCCCATAAATATTTTGCGCCATTTTCGGGACACCCTGTATAGAACCAAGCATAAATTGGGTAAAACTCTAAGTTTAATCGGTGTATGTAACAAGTCAAAGGTTATAACTGTTTAAACTTATAATTATGTTCATTTCTCAAGCGGCCCATATCGAAAAACTCCAAACAGTTACTTTCTACATTTTAATCAGAAACTCCAGTCAGACATACCCACCAAGTTTAATTGACATCCGGTTCAATTTACCAACGTCATACCGACATGACAGAATCAACGTCAGCAATTCGGTGTTCTAAATGGCATCAACTTCATCGAGAAAATTGACATGTCATTTGATAAATCTGCAGTTTTCCTGTTTCCGAGGAAATCGGAAAAAGAAAACTGTTGTGTTTGCACTTATGAGTTTAGACCTTTAACGAAATTAGACAGATGTTCAGTTAATGGAATCTATTGTGCGGAGAAGGAAATCGTAGTCCGTTATGGTGGAAATTTCAATTATTCCATTCAACAGAACTGACACTATCGACATGACAGTTAATGAATTGCGATTGTTCAACCGCAGCTATTAATCTATGTACGAGACCAACATGTCCACGCCGCGAAATTACTGGAACACTTCCGGCATTTGCTGGAATTAATTCCAAATGCGGCCAAAAATACGACATTAAACACCGCACATATTTCGAATGCGCGTTGAAATTCGTATACTCGGACGCCCCGAAGCGAGTGTATCATCAACTTTCAATAAAACTTTAGTATATTACGATACGTCGACGTTTCAACCCCAAATACGCCACTCTTCGATTGTCAAACCCTCAATCCGCAATCTCATTTCGCTATGCAAGTTTTGCGTATTGGATCAGTCACTTCGATATGCGATTTATCAATCTTTTCAACACCAATCCTGAAAACTCGTAAGAAATATCCTACTTTATAATAGATTGGAGCGCCGGGGTGAGACATTCCTTGTATAAATCTTCAAATACCGACGTACCCGATAATCGATATTTCTTCCAACTTTAACTTATAAAACTAGTTTTACAGTTCCGGCAAAAACCTGAAAATACTATTTTTACTCTGATTTTTCCTTCTTTGCGAAACTTGTTAAAGACCAATAAACTTTTCGCTTACTGATACTCGTATATAACAAACTGAAAAAAAACTTTCAGCATTGAACAGATTCGGAATTGAACTGCAAACAAGGTATTTTACAATTTTATGTAGAAGCCTAGGAGAAATTCAATTTTGCGCAAATAATTGATAGCAAACAGTAGTTGATACAAGATTTAACACCCGATTTCAACGTTCAACTTTAATACACATTCGTCGCTCTGTGTTCCTTTAACGTACAATGAACTTTAAATACGGAATCAATCTCAAGCACGCCTTCATCTCGGCTAGAAAGTAAAACTGTAGGATACGTGTCAATACGATGTTTGGCACGATAAAGATTCATCTTGGGGAATTTATCAGTTAGGGTGGAAAATAGGCCATAAGTAACCGCAATCCAATGAGGTTCCAAGTATACGCGTTCCGAGAACTCGCTCATTATAAGACGAGAAACACTCTTTAGGAACCTACAGCCACCCGAAATTTAAACTGTAATTAATATCTTAAACACCCTTAACTATGAAACAATGAAATGTGTCATAGCATTTAGCAAATGTAACAGATTTCCAATAAAATTATTTTATTAGAGACGTTCCCAACTAAAGGTGTTGCGTAATTTATTTTCATTGATTTGATATTCTTGAATTATTTTATAAATCTAACTTTATATTATGATTGATAGATTGTAATGGATCAAGGTCTCGTTATGAAAATCTCTGACACATCATTGTACTTATCAGATAGGCTGACTGAATCAATTTTAACATTTTTCTAATTCAGAACAAAAAATATTTATCTCTCATAATCTCATCGTAGTTATTTTTTTTTTACCTTTGCATTCAGTAAACATACGATTTTGTTATTACCTAATACTTAGTCAATAGTTACCCATTACCTATAGCGAGTATTCCTTTGTAATTTTACGTAATACAACACTTTAGATAAAATTTATCTATGGTTTCTTTTTTGTTTTCGTTGTGTAAATATGATTGGGGACGAGTTATTCTCTAGAATAGCGATCAAAAACAGGACAGTGTAAGTGAAGACACTGATTGCGTTTGTATCCTTATGTTGGATTCCACAGAAAGTCCAGAGCACGAGAATAAGGCTAAATCTACTGTCAATTCCACAAAAAAAATGTGTTCACAAGGAATTTTCAGGCGTTCTGGAAGACGGGGCAACATAATTTACTTTCGAACGAAGGAACCATTTTGTCTTTCATTTGTAATTTTTTTTATTGTGTACGAGATTTTGAAAATCGAAAATTGATGTTCCTATAGCTCCTTTATTAATCAAAATAAAGTTTAAAAATAAAACTTCTTCAGTATATAGCTCTGCATTCTCCTAAATTTATATCACGTATACAGGGTGTTTACTTTTCATAGTACAATAAGCAACTTTGTTATTTTAAATGAAACACCCTGTATATTATTATATAATTGAATGCGAAATTTAATTGTCTATCACATAGTATAAGGTAGTCATATAGCTAAAATGTACGGTTGATGAGAACTTCCGCTGCGTTAGTAAATTAGATGCCTCTGTCTCTCTTCTGTACGTGTCGAACCCGTATAGTCTGGTATTTCTCGCCACGCATTCAAGTGATTTCCAATGCTGTCTCGCGAACTACTATTAAATACCAAAAGCGTAACTTTATTTTTAGTATGTGAAAGTCCAGGGGAGGTGCGCAACTCCACTTTTTTATGCTTAAATTTGTCATGTCAGGTTTTTTTACGTCTTTTACTTGAATTTTCCGAAAAAATTCAGTTAAATAATATATAAAAGAACCATAGAGCTAGTATCACACGATAAATACAAATAAGTGGGAGTGGGTTCCTCATATGAAGATTACGAACCTTATCTATTACCTATTACTTGTGGGAGAGACACTTTACTGAACCTGTTCAGCAAACACATTATACTACTTAAGCTTTCATTTACCTGAAATTTAAATTTAGCCCACATGTTGCGGTTACGTGCAGTGTTTCAGACAGTTCTATTACCTCCCATGTTAATTTCAATCATTCTGTCTTTGAATGTGCATGTTTCTATAGTTTGAATGCAAACTACTAAATTATACCCTTTACCTGTTAATATATCTCAGTTTTTATATTTATATATAGTTGACCATCCTATCTAGGGTCAAAAATTACTTCCAAAGTGATTGTTATCAAAAAAATGATCTCAATTCAGCGAAGACAAAGATATTATTTTATTTGGGCTGTCTTAATTTTTTGTATGGTGGGGTTTACAACTAGCAGCGATTCAGTCTACTTGGACTTACTCCCTTTGCCTTTTTGGCTTGATCCTTTTGCTTCTAATGTTACCTGGATTGGATTATTATATTTCCGGTCTTCCCCTTCTGATCATATTCCAAATCTCTTTTTCTCTATGAAATCTTCCTTTTTCTGGTCTGGAATTTTTTGCGGTGGTTTCTCCTTTTGCTTACAAAATTCATTAACAAGGTATTTCCTAAAAAACAGTTCCTGTATATAAGGGAAACATAGACGTTCCTCCAGTCAAATTATGATATTATAAATTCTTCAAACTTCATTAGCTTAACTATAGTAGAACTTCATGTTGAAGCTCGTCTTGAGATTACAGGATTCTACATACTAGTTATAATTTAAACACATCATAAATCCAGTCTACTAAGAACAGTACATAATAGGAACCAAATTATATATTTCAACTCCAATAACTTTCATGCAGAGATGGGTAGCATAGTTTTGTAAAGTTTACGATTAGTTTTGTGCTAAAGCAGTAAAGGTAAGGCAGATGTACTCAACAGCAGCACTCTACAATTATTATACTACCGGAATTAACACTAACTAGATTTTCTTTATTATCATTCTATCTTGAAGGGAGCAACTATTCTAAAGCTTGGGACCTTGGGCTGTGTTGATACTGTCTACTTGTTGATAATATTGTACAATGTGATCAACAAAATTTTTCATAAGGGTTGTATGGCCATGAAATATATAAACTAGTCTGATTATAATAAAATTGAGAAAAGGAAGAAGTTGAAGTTCTCTAATTTTCTTAGTAGTACCTATCTGGTGCTGAATACATAAACTATAATGGAATTTCTTAATATTATATACAATTTAATTGCCTGGCAATTAGTCGATTTTAATAGCAAACTTAAAATAATAGAGTACGCTGTAAATTAGTACAGGACGTAAAATAAATTCTTCTTTGATCAATTCCGGTATCGATTATATCCAAACGACTCAAGAAAAATTTTATATGCTTTATCAGTCGCTATCGGTCTTCAACTAGGACAACTTGTTTTAATACTTGCCAATGTATTTTAACTACCGATAACAACGAAAAATTTAACAGACAGGGCGTTTTTTAGATTTATTTTCCACTAGAATGTCAGCTTAGATAAATTTGAAAGGAACGGGCCCATCTGCTACTTGGTCCGCTAGCATTGCAGATGATATTTCACCCATTGCACGTGTTCATCCCACTTAATGAAAAAGTTTACTTAACCCAACCGTACCCAGAAAAAGATATTGCTAAACGTGCAGAACTCTAATTAAACAAACGTAACGATATTAAAATGGAATAATGTATCTATTTTTAGGTAATCCTGAAAGTAATTATGAAATTTCAATAATTACAACTAAATAATAGCATACCTACATTAAATAATATGCATGTTTCAATCTCCACTTTCCTGTAAATCTAGTAATTACCAAATCCCTGATTTGTGTTAATGTATTAAATAAGAGATAGAGGAAGAGCAAGCAAAATGAAGCCATAAATATTTAATGAATTTAATTGATGTGGTAGTTGACTCGCTTTGCCCTTTCAGGCAACATAAATATCAAATGTAAGGATTTTCTTTACTAAAAGTTCACCATCCCAACTTCAATCTAATTTTTCTTACCTACTGGGTGTTTCCAAGAGGCGTTCCGTCATAGGAAATGTTTCTGGTTCGAGTGGTCCCCTCCTGTAACAAGAGAAAATAGTGTCATAGATATAAAAGTGGCTGATTTCATATGCAAATTGTCTCATTCACACAACACGTACCTCTTGAGTTTGACGCGGATTTCCATTTAGAGACAAATGCGCCAAACTAAAGTGGAAAACAGCGAATTAAAAACCCGAGACTAAATTAGATAATAAATTATACAGCGTGAAATGTGAGATCGAGCTGGTTGTGGTAGAGCGACAGCGCGGCAGGTGCTGTTGGATAATCCCCAACTTCTGCGACGGTCTCTCTTTCTCTCTCTCGGAACCATCCTAAAATAATTACTTCACTGTTTGCTATCCTTTGTGCAAAAATCGAATCTAAAATTCGTTAAAGGCAATTATTTAAAAATTAAACAAAATTGCTATTGCCAGAGACAAAGGTACAAACAAGTAAAAGTACTAGCCTTAATTAAAGTTTTATTGCGTTTAAATTCAATACTGAAGCTCTTACACATTTTCTCTATTATTGATACTTGAAAATGAATGTGTCAATATATTATACGAGTTACAAATTAAATTACAAGCGTAATAGACATAATTCTACAAACTCCTGAAGACTAGGACACATCCCTCGCAACTCAAGTCGAATTTTAAAATACAGCATTCATAACAGACTACAATTTTCTCCCAATTAATAATCCTTTAAGAATTTCTTCTCTACAAAGTCCTTATTACTAAGTTTAATTAAATATAAAAGACTTTTCTAGATCTTGTAGCAAAAAATATGTCATCCAACAACAAAGTTTATTAAAAATAAATAAATTCTACCTTTACCTACTTTATGTTAACTGATTTAAATATTTTTATTAAATTATTATTTAAATATTTACCTACTTTTCATATTTTGCTATGAATGGAATTACCTGTATACCTCCTTATATTATTACGTATTCCACTTATAATTTGTGCTACACTAGTGTACACTGACACCGTGTTGGTGTACACTTGGTTTACGTTCGTAGCTATTCAATAGAGTGGAACACGTTGTACCGCCCAAGTGCAACACTGGTGTACACCAGTGCAGGAAAGTATTATACAAGCTGCTCACTTGAAAATTCTATCATTGTATGGTTTTTCAAGTATCCAGATAACTTTGATTCCACGATCCTATAAATTTCAATTTGGAATAACAAAACCCTTTTCACCACTCCCTCAGATTGCTAGATACTCCTGCAAGTCCTTTTTTACGACATTGCTTTATTTTTTGCCCTATACCCTTCTATTTGACGCCTACAAAACAGTTTCCTATAACTTTGGAAAGCTTTTAACTCAAGACATTTCTTATATCAAACTTGTTTCAATTTTACTTACATAAATATTTTAGAACCTTGCAACTCACTGGATATTAGTGGAAACGGTAAGTTCAATACTTTGCTTAAGCAAATAGTTATTAAACAATTTGTATCTGAAATAATGTATCTCTAATCTAACAGCCTCTACAATCTCTTTATAAAATCATTAGATTTTGATGGGGGAGGATAGAAAGTTGTTGTTTGGAAAATCTTCTGACATTCTACGAAACTTTCAACTTTCAATTATAGTTTAATGATGACTAATAGAAGGTAGCTTTCAAGCGCACATATTTGCGGTTTCCGAAAAACAATTTCAGAAATTTCAGAAATGTACTACGTATTATTATTATAATATATTATATTATAATTAGAATCCATTTTTAATATACAAATAAAATTACAAACACCACAGGGCGAGTCGAAAATGGCGCATTTCCTCTGGAGTGGTTGTAGGGGACCGTTAATGCAGCCTTGGAAAAATTATATTTGATGCAGTGCAATAAAATTCCAAAGGAAGATTCAACACGTAAAATTGTATGTCGATATAACATAAATATGAAGAGAAACAGTGGAAGCAGCAAATAAAAATGAGCTGCAAGAAACCGCACAAGAGACTCACATGAGACGGAGAAACGTACCCCAAGAAAAGCAGATTTTTTTAATTTTCCGTATTATCTGAATCTTAGTTAATTAAGTGAAAGAAAAAAAGTAGCAATTGAAAGTAGAAAAAATAAGTCAAACGACAAGATGTAACCAATGTAGAAAGCAATGGACTGAAGATAACAAAGGGGTAGGAATAACTTGAAAAACCTAAACTGTAACTGTACTCAATATAAACTTTGTTGTAGAAGCCATTGGAATCAGCACCAAAGTTCAATTAGTTTTAGATAATTACCTTTGTTTAATTAACCAAGCGAAAGGTGATATTTTAGATTTTACCTGGTTCTGAATCCGAGAAGTAAAGAATACGAACAAAATATCACATTCACATTTGAATGCTTTCTACGATTTTAGACCTGCTATTTATTTTTAGGAAGTTAATTAACTATTGGTGATAGGTACAATAAATTTTTAGTACTGCCACTAAGCGGTCTCACAAAAATGTGGGTCATATGCCAACAAAGTTAAATTGAATCAGTCAACTTGAACAGGGAACACGTCCTTATTTTACGAATTCCAAATAGCTGTCTTCTTATTCTATAAGTGTCAGATAAACCTAGCATGCTTAAAGAGGACATGACCACAAATATATTCACATTTATGTCATCATTTATATTTTATAAACCGAAAACTGTTAGAAATAATATTATAAAGTATATCTAACTCTAAATATATGGGACAACCTAAACTCCTGAATAGTAAGTAAACTATTACTTTTGCATTGCTCTACCCTGTTGTTTATTTCGCGTACCATTTGACTTTGTCTTGTGATTTGTTAACTACAGCTCTACCAGGCTTAGAAACTTGAAAGAGGGCGTGTCCGGCGCTGATATAGTTTTTCAAAGTACAGTGAAAATAAAAGCATTTAGGCGGCAAATTTAAATAATTGTAAATACTTTTCATTCGAAGCAGTCTTAATGTGAACTTCGTATTTGGCAGAAAACAAACGATTAAATAAGTAGGCTCTAATACATATAATATCGTTGATAATAAAGTATGACATAATCGTTGATTGTATAGTAACCAATTAATTTCACGCCTGGAAATATCCACTACACATTGAATATTCAGTGAATTTCTGTAATTTCAGAACCGCACGACTAGTCTACAAATAAAGAATTTAATATAACCCCCAAACACATTAGTGGTGGAACACGGTATAATAATCCTTAGAATCGTAAAAAATAATACGAGAAAATCCTTTGGTTTAGGCTCAACTAAAATGAAACCACAGCCGAAACCTGAAACTGAAAATAACGTCTAAAAATGCTCGATACGTACATTTTCCGTAGCACGTGGGAATAAACTCGTCAGCTTTTCTGGAAAGCTTTTTTCAGGTCGCAATCTTGAATATTAGACAGATTACAAGGACCTGAAAGCTGGCGAAATTGTTATTCCTGACGTGTAAAGAAACAAGAGCTGTGGGCATATATTCACCCTCTGTTCCATACTTGCCCTGTATTTTTAGGAGATTCTCGCTTATTCTCTTCAAGCAATATTTCTCTTTTGTAAATATTTTACAAGATTAATCACAGAATGTTGACGCTGTCTCGCTGTCTGCTGATGTAGTACGCATTTTGAAATATTTGCGAGCAACTAATGAAGCCTTATGTTTGTGTTCATCATTGACGATGTTAAATTATTTGAAATATTATTTTCTGAAAGAAACGAAGAGAGTTTTAAAATAAACATAAAATTTTTATTGTAATCCCAAACGAGGAATGCTTTGGTGAATAAATTTTTTGATACTCTAAGCTGATTCTGGTTTCTGTTTTGAACGAATTGGGAGTTTGCAAAAAATAAGCGGATTAATTCGTTCACCTGTATTGATTGATTTAAAAGGGATAAATAATGGTATTGTGAAAACCGCTGAAGCGCAAAAAAGACCAAATTAGAATTCAATGCAAATTCTTATTACCTCTCGCTTGAGGAATTGCGAAAATTGTGAAACTTTTGTATGTATCTCCCCTTCCGGCTTTGTATAGCTCATTACAGATTCCGACAAGATTTCTCTATCCACATTATTGAAATATTCAGTATACGCTTCCTCGATTTTCTTTGGCCTCTGCCTTTCCCGAGTTTAAATTTATGTTATCCAGGCTGAGAACTCCAGTTTCCACTGATATATTTCACAACTCTTATTGTAAAACGCGATAACTTTTAATTATCTTTGCCAGGGTTTACTTTGCGTTAATTTAATGACTCTCAAACATTTTGACATTCTATCCGTGAGAACTGAACGTTACGAAGTGAAGACTAAACTTAAAAAAAAGGTGGCAAAACAGACAACACATTTTTTTTAAATAATCATCATATCAAGATGTAACTGTAATCCTTAAATGACGTCATTTAGGTTCTTGTCTCCTTACAAAAATACAACGGCCTGACTTTTTTTGGAATAATGTGATCATAAAATGATTTCATGATTGTGTCTTTGAGACAAATGTTTAACTAGGAATTTTTTTACTAGATAATTACATTTTTAACTACTATTTGTTATTGTTCAGATCCAAAGACAAATATTTACATGTTACTAACTTGCAAAGTGATCTGATTGTAGAAATGTTAGAAATCATAAACTTTTAGTTTTGTATAAACACACCGAATTAAATTTAGAAATCTAAATTCCACTTTTATTTTTAGAACTGAAATGATTAATTATACAGGGTGTCTGGAAACTCTGATCAAAAATATTTTGGGAGGAATTATTCTAAAAGTGATATAACAGTATTAAAAAACGTAAAACAAAATAATTTAACTACTTCGAGCTACTTGTAACAGAGTATCAAACTCCAGTTCCTCCTCTATTTCAGTGCATAACTCAAGCCTCCTTAAAAGGACTGACAAACTCTTAGCGAATATTCCCTTCTGTTGCATAATAGTTTCACAGCAGGCTGTTATCCTCCTTTGTCTAAGTTCTTCGATATCATTTACTCCTGTCTTGTAAACTAACGTTTTGAGAGATCCCCAGGAAATTTCTTGTATAGATTATGTTGATTCTTGATAAATTAAATACAAATACTAATATTTTTATGTGTGTAGAATCACCTCCACAAATATTTGTAGATAGTTTCCGGATACCCTGTATAAAGAAAGCTGTAGCCTGCCTATCCTTCTTGTTTATATTCCCAACACTTGTGAAAGAAACATCGATAGAAATAATTACTGCTACAGGTCCTATTTCAGTTTGAGTTTTCTTTAATATTTGTTAATATTAAAAAATCAATTAGTAACCTATGCGTGATGTAAACAAGCCTTTATGAAACTAAAAATAGAATACAAATTAAACAAGGTCAATTCATTGAACTGTAATTTTACTATAGTCTTTGTGGTAATGATTTTGTCGTAGTGTAATAATTTAAATATTTTTCACCACAAAAGATTTACGTTAACATTGGGGTCGTGTGTTCGTGTGTTTGTCAAAGGAAAACATCTAACACTTTATGAACAGCAGTGGAGCACAAAAAATTACCAACAAACACAACAAAAACCTTGACGCGAGCTTTGCGTGAGGGCGAATTCGTGGCTTGTTTGCAATTCTCACTTTACACCTTCTGAAAATTAAATAATTGGTAAACGATGCACAAGTGTGAAAGCGTACCTTTCAGAAAACTTTTTTTATTGAAAGTATAAAACTACGTATGTCAATAAATAAAAAAACCTTTACATCTTTCACATGTTTCGTTTTAGTTTATTTCATTATTTATTATTTTTGGACGCCATCCAATTCAGATGCGAAACTTTTATATTGATGGGCAAAAGTTTGACGGATTCGTCATTTACGAAATATCGTTCGCTTTTTTCATAATCAATTTTGTTGCCCTAAATAGTAGCGCATCTCTTAGGAGTTGGTCGACAATTCATTTTTTATTACACAATTGACGGTTTACCACAAACAAACTCTGAAAAGGCGAGAAGATGCAGAACTGAAACCAATTTGATGAGTTTTTCAGTTAGAATTTAGTAACTGTAAAGAAATCTACGCAGGCGATCAAATATTGCAAAATAAATCTGAAACTCCCATTCTTCCAGTCTTCAACCAATAATAAAAAAATATATTTTCCCCGACGTTATAAAGCGAAAACCCGGCTATGATAAAAGATAATCAGACGCAAAAATGCTATCCTTCTTGAGAACACAATAAGCCTAAACATTCGGAGAATTCAGCCTACGCACTCCTTTACGTTTTGTCATAAAATTAATATCTGAGTTACGTTGTATATATTACATATCTTGGCAAAGCCTTGCATAGTTTCTGCGTTCTTAAGCGACAGTTACAAACGAGTCCAGAATTCTAGAAACGATAATTCTATGTTGTCAAAACTACCCGTTCTCCAAAACAAGTGCTCTTCATACATATAACCGAAACCCAATTTATAGTGCAGCAAAATGTCTTACCCTCATCTGACTGGACAGCTTTATTATTTTAGAATGAAACGTTCAAATTTTCTCTAAAAATTTGAATTGGGGATGAACTAGTCCGGTACCCTTTACAAAGTTAATAGAACGTCAGATATATTGTATACTGTAACTATTTCCATAAAACAATTTCAGAGAATATTTTCTAAAAACGTATATCCTTTCTTTTCATAAATATCTGCCTAAATAAATTTCATAGACAAATAAAAAAAACTTGAAATGATGTCGTCTAACAAGAAATGGGTTCCACATACTCAGCACATTACAGTAAAGAAGGGCTCAAAAATATACAATAATTGTTAGTACCACGAGGAAAAGGAATAGCAATGGAAGAACGAGATCATAACAGAAATAACTGAAGGATGCTATATTCCATAAAAGAGAAGCAGTTAGGGAAGAAGAAGATTAATAAAAGTAAAGGTGCATATAAACTATTATAAAATTGGCTCGAGCGAGATCTTTTCGACGGAAAAACACACAAAATACACACTGAGGATATCGACTTTCAACTAAATAAAACAACCCATTCTGCATTTTGTAAATCTGACATCCTGCAACAGGTTGATAGCCAGAAAAAGTTTTTAAGTAGCCAACTCGATCTCCCAACTTAACCTCTAAAACCAAAACTATCTTCACAATATGTGCTGACAACAAATCGTTAGTTCTACAAATAATCCCTAGAACTTGCTCAACAACAATCCGTAAATATCCTTTATTGGAAACATTGTTCGTAAAACTAATCCTTGATGCGTTTTTCAAAGTTCTATAACAAGCTGCATAAAACTACACCGTAGATTCCGAGGATAACAAAATTGCTCGTTATTCTCGATTCTTCCAACGCATGTTTTTAGCCGCACCATTAAATCTTAGAATATATTCTAACAAATAACTAAACTTTCATTGGTGTAAGGACGAGCTGGTTGGGCCTAATATTCTTGTAAACTTAAAAGCGCCCGCATCCCATTTGTCGCCTTGGTTGATTTATATTCAATCCCTATTTTAAAAAATGTATTTCTATTTCATACTTGATACCAAGGGTTTGTAAAACCAAAATAACAATCTTTCACAAATTGATTGCGTTACAGAAAATTGTTTACCTGAACAGGTTACAATAGATTTAATTGTGTAATCGGCTAGACCGAAAACATTTAATTCCTGTTAGATTATGTAGGTTCGTTGCAATTTATAGGATTTTCCAAGGTTTTTGTTATGTTTTCATTCCGTCTTTTGTACTGAAATTGCGGTTGTCAGCAAAGATTCAAACAATTAAACCGTAAAAATGTTCTCTTTTATTTCTGAATTCACAAAATGTCCGGAATACATTGAATAATATCTGGGAAATAATTACATTTTGTTTGTTCCAAAATAAAATATAACACGGTAATTAATCCTCTCGTCTGCACGACAATACCTTTATTCGAAATCATCTACAAATGTTAAATTAAATAAAAACAGGTCTACGTTGCCAGTCAATGTAGAAATGTAGAAAAAACTTTAAACTTAAATTTGTAACAAAGCTCAATTAAACACAACAACTGCAATAACAGTTTTTGTCTGGAAACAGAAAAATAATCAGGGATTTTCAGACATTCCTAATTTGATCCTTTAATAGCGTCACTACCAGAGTAGACGCACGTTCTGCAACGAGCTTTAAAAGGTGGATTTGTAACTTGAAATTTCATTGCTAGATAAAGCACTTCATTTACTCGGATTTAGCATTTCCAACTGCACTTAATTCCGCAATTTCTTAATGGATTTGGATCAAATTGAAATATAATCTTCCGTCAGAATTAGAAAAGCACGTCTACAGCGGGCGTGGGATACGGAAATGATAATTAGCGAAATCTCTCGACGGCCCTCAAAACAAGCATCAAATAAAATACAAATAAAAAGGGAGTTACAAAGAGCAATTCTTAATTAAATATTCACAAGGGAAACGGCGATGTTTTGTAAAATTTGTGGTTTTTCAGGTAATCGTGGCAAAAGAGAGTACAAACAAAAAAGAAAAATTATGAGCTAACATAGGTAGTCAACGATTTGTACATTTTCAGGGATATTGTGTTTCTTATTTTAATTTATAATTAAAATTTTCACAAAAGGAACCCTCCAATTTGAAATTCGTAACAGAGATTGTTACGATAATGATATCAAGTTCAGAAGGGGATTAAAAAAAACTTTAGTCAATTAGAATTAAGTGTCTCTGGAGGACACGAATCTTAACTTAATTCGAAAGTGTAACATCTCAAAGCAACTCCAAAGCGGTTATTTCTTGGTAATAGTTCCAAAATACAAAAACTTCGAGCCAAGTAGACTCGCCATTACTCTTGAAGCGAAAATAATAAAATAATCCAAAAATCGGTCGCAACGGCGCTTTTCCAAAAATTTTGAAATGTTTGAAAAATTATTACAAAAAAACTGGCCACACGATTTTGTTTAAATTTTCTACACTTATGCAGCTTGGTATTAGCTACATTTTTGTTTTTTGATGAATGCCAGAATTTCACTGTGGCGCCCTCTACGAGGTTTTGAAAATCGAAAATTGATGCTCCTGTAGCGCCTTTATTAGTCAAAATATGAAAGAAGTTTAAATATAAAAGTTATTCAGTATATAATTCTGCATTCTCCTAAATGTATACCACGTATACAGGGTGTTTACTTTTCACACTATAATAAGCAACTTTGTTATTTTAAATGAAACACCCTGTATATTATTATATAATTGAATGCAAAATTTAATTGTCTATCACATAGTGTAAGGTGTTCATATGGCTAAAATGTACGGTTAATGAGAAATTCGTGAATTTTGAATATTTTGGTTGGGCTCTGACGAAAACGGATCGTCGCGGTCGGTCGGTAGCGATCGCCCGGCTTCGCCAGCTGCAATTTTAAGCCGGTTACTACAGATAGATGCGTACAAATAGAAGACGAACAATAATTGTAAATATGCTATTGCTATAATATTCTCAAAAAAGCACAAACAATTGTGAGCAATCAAATGCTGTAATAAACACCAATCCTGCAAAACGTTAAAATTGTAACTTAATAACGGAATACCGGTACCTACCAGGTACCTACTACAAATAATTTTAAACCCAAGAGCTATCATCACAGATTCGGATACGAATAATGTAATCAAACTGAATTTCCCAGGGGCAGGTTACGTGTAAACAGACAAACACTCTTAGGATAAGTAGAAAAAATTGTGGTGTACGAAACTTAAGTCTGTACCTGTTCATAAACTTCTAAAGGGCCTTTGATCGCAAACCAGAACGAACATATGCAAACACAAAGTCAAAAGAATTCCAAGAACATTAATAGACTTCGTTAAAAGGGAAAAAAATTTTACATGTGGTGCTAGACATCAAAGAAAACTAACATATAAAACAAATGCTGAAAGTGAAATAAAAGCATACAAAAACTCAAAGAGGCCTAAAATGGAACTTTATAAGAAATTTCTGATAATACATAGAAAACATGATTTCCAAAAAATTAAAGCAAGCAAAAGGTTTAGGAACTCAGTCTGCTTAGTGGACAGTAAGTACCATAAAATTTTATTTCTTAAACCTCCAAAAAAAGAAATCTATTGGGCACGGAATGAAATTTTTGAAGTCGGCCCCTGTTGTGGGCAGCATATAAACCAATCAGAAGCAAGAACAACAATACCTTCTTCTCTAAACATGTTCATTTATATCAATAAAACTATCTTTAAAAAATGTGTTGACTTCACCACCTCAATTGAAAAGGAGCGAGAACAAAACTCGAACTTTCCGCTTGGTGGAAACAGAGTTTTGAATTTGATTGAGTTTTGTGTTTGTTTTCCGTGTTTTTAAATTTAAGGACAAAACACAAACTTGACGAGTCCGTTTAGTGGAAAACTGGCATTAGGAAGTTTAAAAATACAAAAAAAATTATCGACAAGTGAGCAAAAATTCAAGAAATCCAGCAAATACGTACAACGTCAATAAATATTAAAAATATCATGTTAAACCAGTGACGCAGCGAAGGGGGGTTTTAGGGGTTAACCCCCCCCGACCTATTTAGATCTAAAAAATGTTAATCTTCTTGGTAAAAAAAATTCATCTTGGCAACAGCGTTACCTAATTGTTCTATAATATATTCTCGTTTTTTAATACTTTTCTTAATTTTTTTGAAAACCCCCCCTAATACAGAATTCTGGCTGCGCCACTATGTTAAACTTAATATAATACCGTTTTATCAAATTTTTGATACACTAGATTTCCTTCCACCTTCCACTTCCAGTGAAAATAGCGAAACTAGATCAGGGCTTCAACACTGTACAACATTATGAAAAGTTAGAACGATTCACGTTCAGCAAACAATTGATATCCTTCCATTTATATAACTTCTCTAAACTAACAACCGAATTACAAAGCAAAAGGTAAATTCTGGTAACAAATTTTTATTGCAGATATTTTTAACTAAAATTATTTATAGCACGTAGCAATAAAGCTGTGGGGTTTTATAAAATAAATTTAAATTTTTGACAAATTCTAAGTCACATTTAAAAAATTATCCCCCAGTTTCCATACTAAATTAACATTGTCGGTATAATTGAAATAACTGTTTGACAAATGAAAATTTATAAAACGACAAGGATTATAGATACATCCATTTGTTACTTCAGTTCACTTATTACGGCAGCTAGGATAATTAATTTTACGTCTGTTCCAATTTTGGCGGAATAATTCTGCCGATTAGCGGGCTGTGCGACTAACACTCAACATGCTCGTGCAATAAATACTGCAGGGTTGACTAATTTCATGCAATTATTGTCATTACGAGTCGTAACTCGTATTAGGAAGTCGGTTTCGTTATCCTACAGACAAAACTGTCATCCTTTAAAAATGTTGACGTAGAAAAAACTCACTGAGTTCAATTTTCTTTTGACTACAATAAAATTTATGTCCAGGGTGCGAATAACTAAAAATTATGGACGTGTTTCGACTTATAATAGAGTTACCAATAACCGAAAAACTTCAGCCAGCCAAGCTAAAGCGTAAATTCCAATGTTACCAATAAAGAGGTCACATTCGACCCTATGTTTGTAATTTATTACAAAACTGAAAATTGATCTTGCTCTGGCGTTATTTATAGCTTCAGAGATTTATTCATTGTGTGGAGGATGAAATTTTTTTTCAATTTCTTTTTTATTTAAATTCTCAAATGAAATGGGTTTTACGTCAGTTGTTTAATGAGCAATTTATATCTGCCGTATTTAATGACGCTCACTACACGAAATCATATTAGAGAAATAAATGGAAAATGGAGAAAAGAAGTTTGTTAGGGGAAAGCCAGAGTTTTGTTACTGAATTATTAAATAATGAAACCCAATCGCGAATGCTCACTTTGACTACACCTAAACCATCAAACATTCATTGGAACATCGAATTAATAATTTAGAACCAAATAAATACACCAAAACTCCTGCAACACGAACAGCTGAATCCGGATTTAGGTAACCAAAATTTGTTAAGAGAAAATGTGCTACAATTTGTACTACTTGGTTTATCGATTTTACTTGAAATTAATATAAACTAACAGTTATCCAAATTTAATCCTAAAATAAATTTTTGTAAACTGATTTGTGCTCTTTACAAAATCTAGCGGGTTATGTCTTTGGCTCTGAAGCTAACCTATATAGCTGTGGCTTTTGAGACTCTGATCTCTGATCAATAATCATTTAACTGATTTATGCTCTTAAATGATTTATTGATCAGTACCAGACACCGCTGAACATATATCGACAAAACATTAAAATCGCTCTAGAAAAAGTTTAAAGAAGGCTGAAGTAAAATATTTACACTGTCATGGTCATATGGACGATAGGTTAAAATTTTATGTCAAACTATCACCATAAAAAATTAGAACCATTTTTTAAAAGTTTGAGTCGGTTTGAGTAATTTCCTAAAAATGAAAAATATGAAATATCAAAATGTACAATGTCTGCAAGATTAATGTCCGGATTACATTAAACAATCACACAAATGCACCTGTACCAAAATTTCAAACCCCACCAGAATATTATAATAAGCCACACTAATGCAACGTAATTTTTCACGTTTTCCATTTTCTAAGCTCAAAAGTTCATAAATATATCTAGAACGATTTATAATCTTCTCACATTTCAAATAGTAATTCACTGCACTATGAACGAAAAGTGTTGAATGTATGAGAGGGTTAAATGAAACGTCTAGCGTTCTCCATAAATTAATGAAAAATTGATTAAAAAAAACTTGCGATCTCCAACCTAAGTCCATCAATCTTTTACTTTAAAAGATATAATTCACGACAAAATGGAAAGAAGCTTTTTAAACCAGATACTGCAAAAGTTAAACTTGCAGTAACTAAAGCGATATAATTTCAAATTATACCGTGCACTTAAAGCATTAAGCATAAAGCATTAAGCATTAAAATAAAAGATTGGAGAACTTCTGTCGTATTTCCGTTTTGCAGCAAACTGTAATGTAAACAAATTGTTCAACAGTAATTTATTCAAAAGCAACAGTAATATTATTTACTTAGCATTTCCCTAAAGTTTATTCAAATGTAATGAATTATGCTTACAAAAAGAAAAAAAATTGCATGTCTACATCACACAGGACCCGCAGGAGTATGAAGAGACATCTCTGCGACATCCTGTCGTAGGCGCCTATTTAAGAGACGCTGAAACGCTGATGTTTCCCACTTTGTAAAAATCGAAATAAAAACTCTAATTGTGTTTACGTAGTCTATCAAAGTTCAAAGCAGTCAGTGACCAAGGCTAACTTTTATTGGTACAATCTGCTTAGTATGAACAAATTTTAGTTTCAGCGGTTTCAGCTAAGACTTTTATTAACCCAAAAGTAAATAGGACTTCCCACTAACCCCCGAAGTTTAATATGTTTGGATTTTCAGGTTTATGGTGCCCAAGCAACGTTGGTCATAAAAAATATTAGCGGTCAGATCTGATAATTCTTTTCTAGTTTATTGGAATTGTGTGATTCATTTCAAAACCTCCACCGAAGTGACTAAGCTTAGTTTGTAGATCCAGTTGTCACATAGTCGTTAGATATTTAAATTTAAATATTTTTAAACTTATTTAAGCTTCACTTATTAAAAGTGATAACACGGTGAAATATTCAATTTTCAGTTCTTATATTCTTCACTTGTAAATTAAATACGTGCTGTAAATTTCGAAGGGCTGTGAGTAGCACAGGTTTTATCAACAATTAAATAACAATTTAAAACATAATTAATAAAAAAAGATTTGTATTAATATATCGGATTAATACATAATTCGAGGGACTGGTTAAGAATTCATAATCATCCATAATTATTTACATGTAACTTATAAGTTGTAAGAGACAAGACTGCTTCTAACGCTAATATTCTGAATACCAGCATCCTTATAAGAGTTAACATTTTATAACATAATATGATTGTAGGAGACCTTTTTCATTTTACCCAATCTATACAGGGTGTCCCGAAAATGGCGCATAATATATATGGTATGGCTGTTCAGTACCTACCCCTAAACAAGTGTGAGAAAAATGTTAAAAAAAATCTTTTCGCTCAAATTTGTAAGATATGAAGATGTAAAGTTAACACTTGTAACTTTTTAAAAATTGGAAATGAAACTGACTAAGGGTACTCTATTTGTAGAAAATAATGTCTTTTATTGTTTCCAAATTTTAAAAATTGCAAAAAAGCACGTAATTACAAATTATTAAATAATTACTGAAGACATTTTTACATCGAGATAGCGCGAAAATGATTCTGGCAACATTGTGCTCTGTTCAAAAATCAGTCGTATGGTTTCCCAGGTAATAATGAGTAGGTAACAATCAAAATAAATAGCTTCCTAACAAGTTATAAAATGTGGATGTGCCAGATTGTGCACTTCTTTTTCGGTTAATAACTACAAAAAGACGGGAGGTAGAATTTTTTTTGTATTTTTCCCTTACTCCCTTGTCAGTCATCTACAACGCCCCATAAATATTATGCGCCATTTTCGGGGCACCCTGTATAAAACGCTATGAATCCTGATTTTCTATAGAAGAGCAATCAACTTTGAATAAATTCACATTTCAATGCAATTATGAACCATTAATTAAGTTTTAAAACTTGATTAAAAGTTAATTATGAAGTCTTAGTAAAGAAACTTGTAAAATACCTCACTAAATAATTTTCTATGCATCTACACAATTCTCTTAACTGAATAGGTTTTAAAAACAATTATTGAAGCCATCTTTTTAGACAATTTTTTCTTTGAAATGTAAGTCACTATTCTGAATTTTTGACATGACAATGCATATATGCATGCTGTTAATAGAAAATCTTGTTGTTTTGTATAAAGCAAACACTCCGTTTTAAGATCATTCCAAGGGTTGTTTTATGCCAAAATCAAAAGTGGAGTTCAAAACAGAAACACACTAGCAAACGAATGTTGATTATCTATAAGTCGGTAAAATATCCGAACCTATTTTTTACACACTGTGTATACGTATTTTGAATATCCTGTAACATTTTGTGAATGACAGAATTAAAAAAAATTGCACAATTACTGCCCAAGTTTAATGGAGACTGTAGACGATGATACGCAAAATGAGGAAACATTTCTACATTATTATCTTTCCTTTATACACATTTATAGCTGCGTAAGTAACCTAATTTTTTATACTATTTCGACAACAGTTTACTGTAATCAACTAAATTATTTCAGTAATTAGGAAAAAAATACTTACCGAACTATGCGAGAAGCCACAGTTCTGTATTCTAACTTAGCCAGTTTTTATCACCATGATTCGAGTCGTCCTCATGTTTCTCCGACCCTGAAATGAACCATTATATCAAGCCAAGTCAAGAATATAATGCACTAAAAATGATGATATTGAAGGAGGGCCCAACAAAAATGTAAATAAAAGCGTGTTCTCAAAGCAACCACATTTTTTGATTATTTCGCTTGGATGGACAATGATGTCTACGAAACCGGAGACCTCGAATTCGCTAGAAACATCACAGCCAAAGATGAACTAAACATAATAAAAAAAAATCTAAAATACTTCCACTTTTAACTTCCTGAATGCCATTTCCGTATGTCGTTATAAAATACGTAAAATACACGTTTTTCACGAATTAATATTTTATGTCGCAAAGGATTTACGGAAACGTTAGCTGTCGCTGGCTTTCTTAGCTCGACACACCTGAGAAAATGCGGTTCATTAAATTTTCAGGCCAAGCCTGGTGGTAATGCCACTCATAAAACTGAAACATTACAAGGCCACAAAATTCAGAAAGTGGTTTATAAAGGTTTGAATCAGCTAACCCCCATCTTAACCGCGGTTAACAACCATTCCTCGCAACTGTTAAAACTCATTCTCTTTTCGTATAATAGCCACACAACCCAATTTAATAGATATATTGAAAGTTAGGGGCTGGAGGTTCAATAATTGCTCCTTGATGCTCTTATATTAGAATCGAGAGAAACAGCAATTCGGTAAATTGAAACTTACTAACAAGCACATGTGCTAAACTGTTAGATACAGTAAGTAAATATGTTGATATTCTGAAACTTCAGAAAGTTATGCTCAGTCTCTAAAGTGTCCTTAAAGTTTACTACAGCGAACAGTACATTAACGAAGTTATTTTAGCCATGCACAAACGTAGCTGTTTCCAGAAGTATTCCTACAAGTCCACTGACCCAAGTGATAGTCAAGATTTAAACTTTGCTCTTATTGCTACCAAAGAGATTAATTTTGAAATTGTGTTTGAATATTCAATACGACAAGACAGCCACATTTGGGACCGCAACGTCTTCAATGTAATTTGAAGTTTCAAAACTTTCGATATTACAACATGTTTCCAAATATCTTTCAAACCCTAGTGACTCTGAGCTATGAAATCACTATTTTTTAATCGAATTCAGTTTTTTATAAATACCTATATCTGCTTCGTCAGAGGAGTTCGTATATACAGGGTGTTTCATAACATGTGGGAAGTACTTGGGGGATGTATGCAGGTCGCAGGATGTGAAAATTAATAGAAGAGTTAGACCTAACTCGTATTTGTCCCACATTAACGGGAAATACTTGCAAATCGTCCATGAGAAAACCATTAAAAATATTTTGAGCTACCAATTCCTGCTGGCGACGGCACAATTGGGGAGCGGTATCATGACTTACTATTTTTCTCGAAAAACACGAAATGAAGTCATGTTGAAATGCATCTAGATCGAAACCCCGTGCAATTACACGGAATACAAGTATTTATTAAAATATAATGTAAGGGCCGGCGTAGTGCAGCGATCTGAACCTTTGGTTCCTAAGTTATGCCACAATGGTAGTTGGGGTCCAGCTTCAAAACGACAGGGGAGGCACTGGAAATCGATCTATATGTTTAGATAACATTTTTCATGAAAGCTTGGGGAATATTACCAAGTAGGAATACCACAAGAATTAACAAATATTCCATGAAATTGTAAATCGCTGCAGATGTTCAAAAATACCTAAAAACCCCTGAAAATAGTATTACTTTTTGTACTTATTGTACTATTAGTATAAACTATTAGAAACAATTTTGAAACATGCAAAATTTAACTCTCAATATAAATTATATAAGAAGCAGAAGAAATACAAATACAAATGCATAGAAATCTCTTCCCTGATCTTCAGCTACCTCAGAAACATCAAACGTGTACATGTGCGTTTTCAAACTGACGATTTCTATGCAAAATGACAACAATTTGCCAAATTTCCCATTCTCTAATCCCAATCTAACGCATTGAACCAAACCATAGAATAATCTCGTCACGTTTTAGCGATGGCTGTAATACTGCTGCAATTTCCAAAATTGCCTCATTGATTTGATCGGTTGTCCGACTCCATTGCAACAAGAGCTTTAAGAACGAACTTTCAGAAAGGTGCATCTTCTCGTACTAATACACAGCACGTACATGTAGGTATATAAAAACACAATTTCTTGGTTATGATCTTACTAGATACTTTGTAAAACTTTTCAAGTTTTGAATTTGAATCTTTTATAAGCGAGACTTTTCGTAAAAGAAGTTTTCACTTTAATTTTTTTAGAACAAAAATCTGCAAAATCTTTTTACTTTTATTGAGACATTTTAGGTTTTTATTTCATCCAAGTTGTTTTGTGTGGTTTTATGTTTATTACTTAACTTTGCGCATTTTACTCGAATAAATAATACCTAAAACTTTATAGGATAAATTATGGACTACCACCAGAAAATCATTTGAGATTTCTATTCGTTTATTACATTTTTTATATTTCCATTAAGCACTTACAATGAGTTACATAATAAAATATACAAAGTCTACAGAAGAGAGACAACGCAGAATAAACAATTCTTGCTAACTCAACATTATCGTTTAAATATTCAAGACTGTTCAATCAAACCCCTATTTTGATCATCATCGTGTGATTCATTAATTAATCTTTTATGCACTGCTTGTTTAGCACCACCCTATTGCTGTAAAATGAATCATGTCTGACGCACAAACAAAAATTATTTCTAAGCGTTTATTATAAATGAATCGGCAAACAAGGGGTACACAAATTAATTTGTTGATTTGTATATTCTCAGAATCTTCATTAAAATATAAATTTTAGCATAATGTGATAAATTAAGAATTTTTTAATAATCTTCAAACATTTTCCTGCTTTCGCCAACCATCGATCAACCACACTTTATAAAACCGGCCCTTTAGAGTAACAAGGCTTGATACAAATCCAGACTTCTTTTTATATGAAAATTTTAGTACTGCTTTCTGGTACTGTTTGAAATCTTTACTCCTTAATCGGAGTTTTTAACTTGGGCTATGAAAAATAAATGTGATACGGTCCTGATAACAACAACAAGTAAACTACACGTTAAATGGTTTTGAAATAATTCATATATTGGCAACGAAATCCAAAAGAAAACAAACAAGTAATTGTTTTCCTTTTTTCTCAATTTCCGGATATTAAAAGTCGAATCTATAACTCGTCTTGCTAAACGAAATTCTATGCTAACACAAAAACTCCGGAAGCAGAGAGCTCCGGAAAATGAATTTGGAACGAACATTTCTACAGTAAAATATCGGACCGAGCACCTATAATTTAAAAGTATAATTTAATCGACAAAGTTCCGATCTGATAAAACAGGTGTGTTAAAATGTATTGAAAACAATTGGGCGGCTATGGTATGGGCGGCCGCAGAATGGAAATGCGGGCGTTCTGAAAGGAAAGGCAAATGAATAAAGGATGAATTGACATGAAACGAAGAATTTTACGGCCACCTTCAAGATTTACCATTTACCAATATTAAAGTAAAGAATACCGAAAGGCTACAAACGAGGCAAGCGCAAGCCTGAATTATTAACGAGGCAGATTATGAAATAGTAACGATAATAGGAACTTTATTCATTACCAATGCGAGTAGATTCAAAGCAAGCTTTATAAACAAGAATTAAAATATCAGTTTTTAAAATGTGAAAAACCGACTTTGAAAGTCTAATTTCAAAGAGTTACAACTAAAACTTTAAAGTCAATTTAAATTTATGAACCACATTTCGTTATCTTAAATTATTTTTAATTTTAACAGTTGCGTTACATTAATCTACGAGTTTGCACACGCACAATTTCATATAAAATGGCGTGAAAGTAAGCAATTTTTAAATGCAAATATGCCATATTTAATTCAACACGAACGTACTTTCAACCCTAAAAAGGAACCATTATACGAGAATGATTCTTTAATTTATTTTTATCAAATGTAACCTAAATCTCACAGTTTCTGTTTAAAAGGAACAGAATAAATTAAAAAATTGGTATTAAAAAATTAAGCCGGTATGTTTGCGATTTCTGGGGGAAAATCAATGTCCATTCCATATATACATGCTCGATCTGGCGCCATGCGATTTCTTTGTTACTACAGTAAGGCCCGGTCTTTCCACCTTCTATTAAAGTGCCTAATAGCTATTTTGTTAATAACTTTAATAGGAACCCTTTTCCGACCGTTTACTAATGCCTTTCTTTCATAACTGGCGTCAGTGATTGGTCGAAACAAATTTATTTGTCAAACAGCTATTAGGAACTTTATTAGGAAATGGAATGGGTGGGCCTAAATGAAATAATTAACAAATAAAACTAAGATCAGAATAGTTATTTTTGTATCAACTGCGCGAGAATGTCAATTTTTGACGAGGCGCGAGCCGAAGGATCAAATCATCTTTTCAAAACAATAAGTTACAAACTAAGGTAGCACAAATCCAAATACAATCAAAAGATAATTTTGAAAATAAAAGTAATTTATGTTACATTAATTATTCAATCTTAATTTTTTTTAACGAAGTTAATTATCAAGTTTACTGTTACGCATAAAATATTCATTTTACAACTTGACATTTGTTCTAAAATTGCCTCTAATGGGACACCTTGAATAATTAATCTTGTGAACTGCTGAATTTATAATTGAGCTTAGTGGCACCAATACTGTCAAGGTAGGCTACATTACGGCGTACCCAAGAGGAAGTTGCAACGTTGCAAATTCAATTAAGACTTGTGAAAAGTGCAGTAAAATAACCGGAGAAAAATTATAAATGTTTAACAGAAATAAATAATGTTTTGATAAATATTTATATACAGGATAAACTTTAATTTTCGAACCATTGAAATGTTAGGGCCAGGTTCATCAATCCGTAGTTAACTCCTTGTTAAGCTAACCAATGGTCGACTGTCATGGATGAGATTCTTGTAACAATTCGTATCCATGATACTTGACCATTGGTTAGCTTAACAGGGAGATGATAAACCGCCTCTAAGGGCGAACAATTGTCATGGATACGATTTTTAAAACAATCGTATCCATGACAATTAATCGTGGCCTAGGCAACTATCGGTTAGGTAACTCTAAAGTTATGTACGCACACTGCGCGGCAACCGGCAATTTATTATTTGTTTCTGCAGTTTAGTTTAGCTAGTCTAGATACAGGACCCGAATTAATACTTTTACAAACCCTATACTTAATAATAATATAGGCTAAACATGATTTAATATCAAAGACGTTTACAAACCATCAGGTTTCCACAATAAATTCGATTAAGTTATCATCTTTCTCTGGGGGTGAATTATGATACTGTTACAATTTACGTTGCGCTTTTAGTGGATTTAACGTAAATAAAACAAAAACATTGTGATTTATTAAAATATGTACTTCATTTCGTTGGACATGAAATGAAAAATTGCTTTTGTGAATGTATATTGTAATATATATTCATTCCCGTGTACATGCAATGAAAATTTTTATTTTCATCGCTTGCGAGGATTACTTTAATTTTCATTCTGGCAACGTTTTCGGTTTCACAACGCTACTGTTTTCAGATGTCAACCTCCACAATAATATATTTTTTGTTTATTATTGTAAATTTGTTATCCCAATATTTTAACTAATCTATTGCAAATTCAAACTTATACATCGCTAAGCGAATTACTTTAATGCAGCAGCAATAGGTACAGTAATGAAACACCGCCAGGGATATTTCGGTGTTAGTTAATACAATCTAAACATGTCTATCCAAACTAAGCCGAACGTAAACTCATAATGTAAAAGTGCAAAATTTTATTAACGCAAACAAGAAATATTCGTTAAAATTCTCCAAAGTAAATAATTCAAGTTTTGTTCTACGTGCATTACTTTATAGTTCATACTTAGCATATCCAATATATTTTCTAATATACCTACATGCCAGACAAGATTACGAAATTTAATATTATTCACTTTAGTAAAACTTGGCGTTACGGCTATCGCTTCTAAACTTTAACTCTCAATTTATTTAAACTAGCTGTCTAGAATAAAGTTAACATCGGTTACACACAGAGAATACTAAATATATTTTAATTTTCCATTTATTATATCCTTAATATTATCATTATCAGTCGGAACACTAACTAAACAAATTTATTTATGTTCAGAATAAGTTAACTGCAACGCCAAAGTTTCATAACAGCAGTGTACTTGCTATGAGTTTATGTACCTACAGGTAACTTACAGTTAATCAATACTTCATGCTGTATGAGTATGTATAGAGAATATAACCTACTGCAGTATTAGATACATGTATCATACACGGGTGCAAAGGTGATTTCAATAGGCACCTGGGTTTTAATTTAGGGTGCATAGAACCAGTGGCGGCCCGTGACCAAAATATTTGGGGAGCAAGGTCGCAGACGAATAGACGCAATTTAAGAGCAACTGGAAAGCTTTGGGATGAAATTAAAATCCTGAAACTGTCATATTTTTTATAATAAAAAATTAGAGTAATAACCAAGCGATATAATTTAAAAAAATATTCGTGAAACGTTCACTTTTAGAGTTCAGTAATTTTGTTGAAATCAACCTGGCGAAGCACTTTAAGAGCATGTGGCACGCTAGCGCATATTCAGCTTGTATTTGCTGCTGAAAATTGACGAGGTCTGCGTGTCCAGTTTCTTACTTAAAACTTCTTGTAAGTATGACATGCGCTATACAAATTAAACATGTCGTAAGGGTCACAACAAAACTATGCCCGTTTCATGCTATAGCGCGCTATGACGACACGGAAGTATACTATTTCGAAGATGTAAATTGCTTCAACTATACATTGAATTACGGATATTACGGAGTACTATGGTTTAGAAAAAATTGAGATTTCCATTTTTTTTGCTGCAGGTACATGCCCCTGCGCCCCTTGCCCCCAGCCGCCATTGTATAGAACACTGTACGTAGTACAAAATCTTATTTCTCAATATCTAAACAACAACAAAACTCCTTCACTATTGAAGAGTCATTACTTCATGGCTAATTACTAGCACACATAAACCTATACAGCTTTCAAACTCTAATTCAGTAACTTGTCGGGTATTGCCCTTAAATTGCCTTTATACATAGGCAACACTATTAAAGGTTCAGTAAATTATAATTGCTTGTAACTATGAATGGGTAACCTTTCCCTAATAAGAAATTAGAATCGTGCCATGCCGTACATTTCAATCTGCCACAACAATTTTCGCCGATGAAATTTTCCTCCACAGCCCACAACTGGTTTAAACATCTATTAATATTAGAGAAAATCCACAGGGAAATTAGCAATTTACACGCTAATATGTTCGTTCTGCTCCACCGTGTGAATTTACATAATTCATTATATAATATAAAATTTAGGAAAATGTATCGGTTAATAATTACTGACATAAAATCGAATATATCTACCTTTGAGATATTAGGTACTACGTCACCCTGTCGATTAGGGGCATTCCGTGCCCTTGACCGCACTGATTATGTTTAATTGACATGTTGATGTTATTGAGTTTCACTTTATATCTAAATCGATGTTTTTGAATTGATTATGCAGCCGAAAATCGGAGAGTAGTGTCAACTTTTTGAGTCAGAAATAAATTATACGTAATACAAGTATACACAAATGATATGTTTACAATGTAAAATTAATTGTTATTACGAATTAATTTGTATTGCAAAACAGCAAAAGTTCAAGATAGTTGAATAATGGAACACGATTAAATTGTGTAGCCATTATTTCGTTCAGAGAAGAAGCACTAAAGACAAGAACAACAAAATAAATCCGTTAAAATTTCAACTAAAGCTGCTTATTCCATTAATCCGAATCTCCTGAAAATTTCGACGTACTAAAATAAGACGTAAAATACCCGCACAGTTCGTCCCTCTTTTAAATTTAATATTTTAATTTCCGAAGGGAAGCGTTCTTCGATTTAAACTACCCTCTTGGAAAAACTAATAAAGTTCGTTTCCGGATTGTATGTACATACCGCTAGTTTAAACCAATTTTATACGTTTTAAGTGAGTTAATCAAAATTCGAAAGTGCAAACAAGTTTTCCAATCAGTAAATTAAATTACGACTGGCCGGACAGGAGTTGACGCCGAAAGACTAACAATAGTAAAACGAATAAGCAAACTGGGAAGATCCAGCAATCAGTGCGATCCACGTAGGGGCGGGCAAAATGAACGAGTATTTGCAAAGTGAAGCCCGGAAGCGCTTTCAATATCCTGTGCCTATCGGAAGCAGAATTCAAGGGGTTTCTTTCTACCAAGGCAAGGACTACACGCGTGCCTCCTCGTTCTCCAGTTCACTTGATCAACCTTTTGTTTGAACCAAATCTTGGTCGGGAATCAGTGATAACCGACAAGATCCAAGTACGACGTTATACGCTCCGGGCTTTAGGCACTTTACTCTCCAAGTTTTTGTCTGTAAAAGTTCATCAAATATTGAATTTCGGTTGAACTGAATGGATATATGGGTTTCCTCGATTCAATCAGTGCATTAATGGATTCTGTACACGCAAACTCGTTTGGGGCGACCTGCACTCGGTTTTCTTTACAAAATGTAATTATTAAGCTTTCTCATTAGAAAGCCTCATAGCAGGCTTTTATACAGTTTCCAATTATTACTTTTCCTTATCCTTTGAAAAATACAAAAGCTTCGAGAAGTGGGTTGCTTGTTCTCTTCAGCTACACAAGAATTATTCTCTGTAACTCTATTCCTAAGTAATTGGTTTTCCTCCGTCTTCCATCTGTCGTCTAATACTAAACCAAATTTTCCCCGCTTTTCCGAAACAACTTTTCCAACACGATTCCAAAGAGGTTTGGCACAATGTTAAATTTTACAAACCAACAGACCTGAATATGCTATTTAGATTCAAGTTTTCACGAAATACTTTTCCAAGTTGCGAACTTCCTATAGCCCTAGCATTAAATATTCCGAATCGATTAAAATTGCTATATACCTGCAAAATTAGCTAAAATGTAATTAAAAATTCTTGTTTTAATGTTTTTGTCTTCCAAATTGATTTTAAATACAATTTTCAAATTAATATGACAGTAAGTTTAATAAACTGAGTTTATAATAATTTAACTTTTTCTCATTTCCCTTGAAAACAAATATAGCGTTTAAAAATTTCTCATTCTGATTCAGTTCGTTTCTATTGAATTGGATATAACTCGCAACGAATATATAAATGGAACTACCTCTGAATAAATGTAGTCCACACGAGCTTTCCATTAATTTGTGAGCTTTGGTTATCGATCTTTATCCATTACCCTTAAGAATAGTAGGCTGGTGGAAGATTTGAGTTGCAAATCCTTTCATTTGTATATTTATTTACCTTTGTTTCAATCCCCTTAACCGTAGACAGTTATATATCTACATGTTAATATTTGAATTTAAATAAAGAGTGCTATTTATTTACTTATTTCCCATTACTTTCTGAACTCCAAGGAAATACTAGTCAGAGTCAGGTAGTATAAAAAAAAGTTTAAGATTAGGATATTTTCAGGATAAACACAAGCAATGCAAAACATATTATCAACCGTATCAGAAAAAAAACTTAGATTACGTTTCAGTGTTTAAAATTTCAGGTTTTACAAAAAAAATATTATATGAACGAAAAATTACCAACAGTTGAATTACAACTAAAGAACCAGATGATAGGGATATTGAAAACAGAAAATTAAGCACCAGGTGTAGCAGAAAATTAAAAGATTCGAAAACAAAGCAACGAGGGAGAGGTTTAAGATAATCGCAAAATTGAAAATACAAACGGAATATTATACAAAAGAGAAATGGAGAAACTGGCTCGCGAATTGCATAGACGAGCAAGAGAGAACTACAAAGATTGTAGGAAAAAATCTAGGAAAACAATCCACTGGAAAAAACATCCACAAAAAAAATCCAGGGGAAAAACGTCCACGGAAAAAAACTATGAAAAAAAAATTAGATACTAAAATTTAGTTCTCTCCGTAATGCTTCGCTTTCCTTAATTTTTTTTTTAATATTTATGTAAAGTTCAGATCTTAGAAGACGGAAATAACAGAAATAAGTAAAGTAATTAGTATACAGGGTGGTGACCTGGAGAACGCAACATAAGGATTTGAATGCTAAATCTTTAATGTTGAATTTTTTGCTTCCCTAATTATTTTCGAGGTAAACTGTTCTAAAGTTTTTTGTAGAGAAAGAAATACTGAATCATAATGCTCTATTACTTTTCCATTTTAGTTTTACAGAAAGAAAAAAATTGTAAAAATTGAACGTCTGAATTTGAAAATTGCGCGCTTTTTCTAATTGCAGAACTGTCAGTTATGCTAGCCGGACTTTTATGTTTGATAATAAATAAATTGTATGTTAACTCAAGTAAAAGACACGGAATGGACCCCAGGAATTCTCATACCATGAATGATCTCCACCCACTACAATCGACGACTCCTACCTATTATACCGGGTGGCCGGTCTCAAAGGTGTACATAGGGATTTAACATTGTATTGAACGTTTCTGCTGATTCCTGCACGCCAATTCAACTTACAGGAATGGTAGGTTCTTCATAAGTAGCTTATATTTAAATCAAGATTTTTAGATTGTTCAGCTTATATACATGAAAACTCTCTGTGGAATAAAAGTTGCGGTTAGTGCATTTTACTAAACACAAGCAATGCAATGACTTTTTCAGGTGTTTTTAAACGGGAATCTTGGATATATCTTTAGAGTGTTGTGTAAGCAAAGAGCCTTTGCAAAGCTAAGCTAATCCTTCGCGAGCTCAGCTGGCGGTCGCATAAATAGGAATTCAAGTGTCATTGTTGAGTGCACTAGGATCAGGACGCTTTGTTGTAATCCTTAGAAGGACGAAGCGGTGTCGTTTTATGCTTCCCTACCCTCCAACCTTATTTTCATGACAATGTTCTTTCAAAACACAACGTTTCCGTACAACATTATCTGTTTAAATCGAAAAAAAGGCGTTATGGTGCATTACAATCCTTAAAGGCGCACTTAGAAAGGGATAAAGTGACAAAAAAATAAAAGTTTATCGACATACGGAATATTTCCCTCCATAAAAATCCTAAAAAAATACATCATACAAAAGTGCCTAACATAAGTAACTCAGATGTGTACAAAATATAATTAAGTTGGTGATAAAAGCTTTTTAATAGTTCAAAGTTCATTCTGAACGAATTGGCGAACGCAAGAGGGCAGAACACGCGTCCAAAATGAAGGGAAAGAAAACCCTCACAGACAGCAGTCACTCACAAGATGATTTCCGGGTAACACACAAGGCTATCGAGGAAAAGACCCGAGTTTCAACTTGGAAAACCGTCTTAACTTTCCTAAAGTTGTTATTGAATTTATGTCACAGAATGATGGAAAGGAAAAGTCGAAAGTTGACTCAGACATTACTATACGTAAGGGAAAAAATTGAAACTTTTACTTAATTTTCAATACAAAAAATTATTTCTGGAATATACGGAATTATTTTCAAAAAATCTAATTAAACAGTCAAAAAAAACTATTGCTTTCGACGCATTGGTATAACATGGAAAAATTTCCCATTTTATCCCACTTCATTATTACCGGTAGACGTTTCATCCGCAATGTCTAAAGGCATCTTCATGAGTAGTGCTGGGAATTATGTTCGCAAAAAAGGCACATCTACAATTTTCACGTCTAAAATTCTCATGCTAGTATCGATAACGGACCAATTCAATATTTTGTATTCAAAATATTCACATACAGATTTTGCTAAAGCCCCACAAAGTTGTGAGCTATAAAAAGGATATTAAGGAGTGCTGTTTATATTGGCTGTGTGCAAAAAATCCACTCGTAGCTACCCCAAAAGTTTACCTTCATTAAGCATTTATTAAACAAGGTAGGAATGGAAACGCTAACCATTTCAGCAGCACTAAAATTTAACTTTAGCTAGGACGTTAGTGAAAGAGGTTCTACGCAACAAAGGCCATAGTAAATTTCGCTGTCACAATGAAAACGTAGTCACGCAATAGCAGGAAACCGTTTTGTTATCAATTTGACAGAAAATTTCGTTCTTCCTGAAAGAGAAATTACCATCAGTATTATTATTCAATTTAATTTGAAGATCTTCGTCCTTTTATTTTGCATAAAAGTAATTAAAATGAGCAGAAAGAAGTTTTTTTTCTCGTTTTCTAAAATTGATTTTTATTAAAATGCATTTCATTAATTTTCACTGCGTTGCTAAATTAAGAAAAGATCACAATAATGTCTTTCTAAAAATATAATTTTAGAGTTCAAATATAATTCTCAGAATCTACATTATTTTTCCTGAATCATATTTTCAGTCTCTCGCGTTCACCAAATTCTTATGCATTTGGCGTCGATTTTGTTGTGCGTATAAAATGGTAATACGATTCGTAAATCTTTCTCTTGGAAATCAGTGAGGCTGAAAACTTGCGTTAAAAATAAAATTTGACTGAATAAAAAAGGAATACACTCACAATGTTCTGCATTTTTCATTTCATTAGACAATATCGTGCCTGAAAGTTGAGAACATTTTGTGTCCCGTTTCTTCATGATATTCCTCCTAATTCGCAGGTTCAGAAAAAGCGCCTGAAACGTCAATTTTCTCCGCATTATTATATATTTATGCACTTTTAATTTAAGTTCTGCGCGAAGCTAGAACTTTCGCGCCCATAAATCTGAAACTTTGTCAGAGAATTATTACACAGGAACTTTCAAAGACTTTGATAAAGTTGACAAACATAATGGTACAAAAAAAGAAGAAGGATAACGTTAAAATGTGAGTTGAACAAATCGTACCTCATGGCTAAAATGGCGTTAGAGGCATTTAAATAATAATAGAGACATATCATTGCCAAATGTCTTACATTTTCTGTTATTTTTTACAATTATGGCTGTTTCCAAAATTTCGCCGAAAATAAACACTTAAATGTCTTGAACTTCCAAAATTAGCCTGTAATATTATTTAGTCAACTCAATATTAGGCAACTATCAAAAGTTGATTTCTAACAATCCACGTCAGTAACATCAGCAACTATAAAAGAAAAATTCAGAGTTGTGGAAAAAATAACAAAGACCTGTAGACAAATAACCGGAATATGGGGGAAACCAAAACTGACAGCATGACTATACTGACTTTGAAGACGCTGAGCTTTAAGAAAATGATTACATTTCTGGTATTATTTAATTGCCTGCTCCCTAAGTTGAAAAATGTATCCGAAGAAACCTGGAGATGGAAAGGGATTAATTAAAATTAATGGTGCGGTGTTTTAATACTAGATAAATACAGTGAAGTCCATTTATTATGCAATATAGGCATGTTGCAAGTTAATTGGTGTACGCACTTTACCATTGGAATATAGGCAACCCATTATACAGTTAGCTAGTTTTTTTTTTATCTAACCATCTATGATCTAACCGAAACAGCAACACATGAAAGTTTAACCTCAAAATAAAACATGTTCTCAGTTCAAAAAAGATTATTTAATATTGAAAATGAAACAAATAGGATCAACAGCAAGCAATTACGAGTATTATAAGTATAACAAATGTTCGAAGTGCCCACCTTGCATTTCCAAACAGAAGGCTAAAGGATTGTTAATTTCGAAATTAACAGGTATGTTTCGACATTCATTAATGCAGGGGCAAGAGTGCTTAGCAGTGTATAGTGGGTTGCCTATATTCCAATGGTAAAGTGCTCACACCATTTCACTTGCAATATGCCTATATTGCATAATAAATGGACTTCACTGTATACGACTCGAGAACACGAGCATGGTCTGTTGATAAAGGCGTCGACCCTTCTCTTATTGCTTTTATTTAGATTTTATTTGCATTACCCTAAAGCTAATTACGTTATTATAATTACTTCCCAACTAAATCCCAAAGCATAAATTTTCAACGAAATAACTTCCCTTAAATATTAATATTTTACCACAAACAAATTTTTTTACAAATCTTTAAAGTTAGTTGAGACCATATAACTAATTATTGTAATAAAACGCTAGAATTCATTGAAAGTAAAAAAAAGTGAAAGACATGTGGGAAGATTTGTACTTTCTCAATAGACCACGCTTGGCGCTGACTTGGTGTCATCTGCCTAAACTAATATCTTGTATCTTTTAATATTTCAGGTTACAGAAAGCCACGACTTCCAATGAAAACGCTGTTAGACCTGCTTTCAACTACACATAATAGCAAGCAGACCAAAAGTTACGGAAGAATTCCTCACCGACAAAGAATTGTTTAATACGATAGTATTTGAGTCGAGGTACGAGACCCCGCCTATTCTGGGCATGGCTATATTTATATTGCCCGACTGTTGGCTAGAAACTTGTATCGTAATGAAAAAATTGTATCATAACGAATGCCATTAAAGTACAGGTAGTAAAAATCTCAGAAATAATATATAATAAGTTTTAGTTATCGATTAATTGAATCGATAGCGGACCTTCGAAAAAACTAATAATAGTTAGAAAATTATTACCGCTGTGTGATACGAATATTTTAAAAATCCACTTTTAATGATGCATTTACCATTAAAATTTTCTACGCCCTATACACTTGAATTCTAGAAAAATTACACTTTTATAATAGTTTAACTAAATAAAATATATAGTAGGTAATTCCGATAGATAGTTGTTATAAGATCATGGTATTAAATTGAAACATTAAATCTGCGAACCTATATAACTGGTTCAATCTATTGAGATAATATGCAATCAGATTAGATTGAAATCAGGAGATTACACTAACCAAACCATCAGATAGGTATTAGTGTTGGAAATTCAAGAGATTCCGGTTTCTGGTTTCGGGTGCGTGGTTCCACTTCTGACGATGAATTATTATAATATTTCCCTCATTCCAAGATTCTCCGCGTACTTTCGTGATATGACAGTTTACCTAAAGAATGCAATCCTTTAGTGTCATTGTGGGAGGAAACACCGCACTTCAGCAGCCCCGGTAATTCAATGGAGGAGCTCCTCGGGGCACTGTTTGCTCGTATTCAAAGTATGGGGGTTTATTAAAGCAATGCGTGAGTCTGAGGAACCTGCGTGAGGCCGTAAAACTACTCATTTAGATTTTATCTTTGGACATATAAAAGCGAAGTTCGCTACAAGGAAACGGCTGATTGTGATTCTCACTTACGTTCATGTCACTCTAGCCGATATTTGCAGGAAAATTAAATACGCGTGTGCGTGGAACTAGTAATTACCATTTTTATGCCTCATTAAAATGTAGCGGAAAGTGTTTTTGAACTTTGTTGGTTTAGTCAATATGTCATTAATTAAGCGCTGTTTGCTTTGCCTTTCAATCTGCACTCGTGGATGTAAAACATTCCCCTCCAAGCGCGTATCTGGTGTTGCTGTTCTATTATAGCTGCACCTCCAATTATAACCGCTAATTACAAACACGGAGAAATTGCTTTTTCTCGTTGGGTACCCATATTTTTATTTTATTAATTTTCCACTTAGGCCACCCCTAACTTTTATACCTTTGCTTACTTCCTAATTTTTTTTTCATATTTTTGAAATATAATTTTATACCGCCTATATCAGAAACTTGCTTTTATACATACAGGATGCACCACAAACAGGTACTACAAAATATTTAAACCAGTATTAGATTAACCCAAGTCATAGCAAGTAGAATCCAAAGGCACTATTCACAGATTCAGAGTCACTAGCACTACAAAATTGTTCCTGTTTCCATTTTTTGTTCGCGTTGTTAAAACAGTAATAGGTACTTATCGCAACTGTTTTAATTTCTAGAGAAAGTGTTAGTCAACCACAAGCCAACCGTAACCACAACTTAGCGGTTTATATCTTAAATTAGCCGACCCCGGCATGAAACACCAAGGAATCGAAACCAAACACTCGCTTAAAGTCACCTGACGTCAGGTACTACGTTGAATTTAGATTTCAGAAACTCTAATACTCAGATTTTTTAGTAAGATAAACCTCATTTAAACTGATGTCCTGCAAAACTTTTACTAATTCATGGAATTATGAAATGAGCCGGGTTTTCTGTATAACTTGCACCCTTAACACATATGAAACAATAAATTATTAACTGAAAGTACCTTAGTATAATCCCTTGTTCATTTCTCTTTACTTGTAATACATATTACATTAATTTATATAAAACATGTTTAAAAGTCTACTGTACTCAGCATTTAGCTGTAAGCACTTATCTAATAGAAAGACCTAACCGCCTGTCGCACACTTCCAGTCCCATTATCTGCAGATACAATAATAAAAGGCGCATGAAGAGAACTAATAGCACAAGCAGAGTTTCTAATTTAAATTTAGTCATCACAAAAACAGGGAAATCTTTCTACGTAACTACTAACTCTTGTTTGATGGATTAGGACATTGTAAACCATTAAATTACAGATATTGTAGCAGAAGCAACTGAAAAATTCGATTTTTTATTTCTTCGCCAGCTTTCATTTAGCTGCCGCGGTAGCTATAAGTGAATGAGGGTCCACTTAGCAATGAAGAGGTTTGGTGGACTTCTGACTTTTGACGGTGTCCCAGAATGACTTTTAAAGATTTACAGAGCATGTAGTTGTACGTTCGAAAACAAAATATTCTTAATATAGGGTGTCTCTAAAATATGGTGCCATAGCTTAACCACAGATTCCGGGGATCAAAATAAGACGATTTAACGCTACTTACCTCTATCCGAAATTGCTTCGTTAAAGCACTATTCAACGCCAAAAATCTTCAAAAAATTTCTATATTTTTATATAACAAAAGATTGTTTTTAGTGATTAGGATGAACTTTGGGATGTGATTCTTTACTGGAAAAAGGTGTCTTTGACATCATTTTTTTGTTTAGGAGGGTCACGTAAGTGGTCAAAGGTTGATCATCCACAGTCAAAGAAGCTCATATCTTTTTAACAGTTGCGCCAATAGTTTTCAAAATTTTTTTGCAGAGAGACATTCTTATTTCAAATATTTTTTGTCTCTTGTTTGATTTCGGTATCTGCCATAGTTTAGGCTGAAAAAATTATTTTGATTGGTTGCAGTGCATTTCTTAAAACAGATGTAGTAATCTAGTTGCTCCGTATGTTGAGAAATAAATCACGAAGAGACAATTTGATATAAAGTTTATTACTAGCAAGTATGTAAAGGGTGGCGCAAAATAATCTGAACCATTTCTCAACCAATGGTTCAGCTTATTTTGTACCACCAGTAAATTAATAGATTTACAGCAAATATTCAATGTGACCACCATTTTCCCGGATGCAAAAGTTGATTTTACGCAAAAAATTGTCTCTTCGTCATGTATTTCTCAGCATACGGACAACTAGATTACTACATCATTTTAAGAAATGCACTGCAGCCAATCAAAATAATTTTTTTCAGCCTAAACTATGAGAGATACCGAAATCGAACAAGAAACGAAAAATATTTGAAATAGGAATGTCTCTCTGTAAAAAAAATTTTAAAACTATTGGCCGAACTGTTAAAAAAATATGAGCTTCTTTGACTGTGGATGATCAACCTTTGACCACTTACGTGACCCTCCTGAACAAAAAAATGATGTCAAAAAACACCTTTTTCCAATAAAGAGTCACATCCCAAATTTCATCCTAATCGCTAAAAACAATCTTTTGTTATTTAAAAAAATAGAAATTTTTTGAAGATCTTTGGCGTTGGATAGCGCTTTAACGACGCAATTTCGGATAGAGGTAAGTTGCGTTAAATCGTCTTATTTTGATTCCCGGAATCTGTGGTTAAGCTATGGCACCATATTATAGAGACACCCACCCTGTACATAGGTCCACAAATCAACCGTTTTAAACAAACATTATTCTGCACTGTACATATACCCATGGAAAGTCAACCCAATTTATTAGTTCTTATAAAGTGTTAATCTAATTCACTGAAATTTTAGAACTAATTCAATATTTATTAGCGAAAATCATACAGAAACTTAGGCAATTTCCAAGAAATTGCTCATAAAGCAAAATTAATGATCCTGCACGGCCTAAGTTTTATACATCCCCTAATGAATATTTGGCCATCCTCGTGGGAAATTCTTTGAAAGGCTATAAACCAGAGCCCTCATAACTTTATGCTTATTATGGATTAGAATGTCGTCTTTATTACGCTGCAAAGCTTTCTACTAATAAAATGAATTTATTACAGAAATTGTCAAAATAGGTCCTACAGATTTCTAAAAATACCGACACTGATCAAGTAATAACGCACAATATTCTAATTAACCTTAAAATTATTTAATTCAATTTCTCAAAAATGAAATAGGTACCATACACTCAAAGTAGATTAATTTTCATATTTTTCTCTACTTTTACCCTACTTTGGTAAAGCAAAAGCGTGCGTGATAAATGAGCAGATGAACCCAAGTTGACGATATCCTCATTGAGGTGTCAGATCTCGGTTAGCACTAATATTTTATGCTAAAATTTAATCCTCAAAATAGACAGTAAGTTGGTAGCAAAAAAATACACCGAACAAAATTTGCATGTGAATAAATAATACCATGTAGAAGTTATCATGATATCATGTTTGATTTTAACCCCAAGGTCTTGCGTATTGTTTCGATTACGTAATGACTCAAATAACTGACATACATTTCAGAGCAAATTAACCTTGCTGTATTTAAAGTAGTTTTCTTTCAGTAGAAAGGGTTGAGTGATTGTTTATATTGTGTATACATACACATCAACGAACTGTCACGCTAACTGGTTATAATTAAGCCTTTAGAATGAACAAAAATAAACAATCCGTATCGCAAACTTTACAGAATCAATTATAGAATTTAAATTTTTATAAAAAAAAAGCTACAACTTAAAAAAACTTCGCTGACATTCAGCCTGATATTATTTTTCAAGTCACAGAATTTTTCACATGACCTCATTACGCAACATTTTGTTGACCTTTATCTTGCAAAAGTACCCACTAAAAGTCAATTGATGTTAAGTGTCCACTTTTTTTTCTGCATGAGATTTTTAATCTTCCATAAACACCGTTCTTAAAAAGTTGCTATTGTTTAATAAAAAAAATATATATCAAGACGTAGTTTTCAGACTCCTAATAATTTACACAATAAGGAATGTTACCTTGGAGAATACATTCAAGAGGAAATACCCACAAAATTTCTTAGTGGAACATTTACCCGGGGCAGTTATATCTCTCTGAGGTACAATTAAATAAAAAATTAAAGCTCTAAAGGTTCACACCATTTTCTTTTTGATTATCAAATAGAGAGGTGATCAAATAATATCAATTAAAAATAACTATAGTTATTTAACAAAATGGAAAGTTTAAACCTTTTACAGGAAATACGAAATAATTGTTCCTAAATTAGTTCTATTCACGGTTGGGTAATTAAGAATCAAGTATCCTATACAGGGTGTGTAAAAATGGTGGTGCAAGCTTCAGGTAAAATAATTATTCCTTGGACAAAAATAAGGAAAAAAGTTTATTGCAAAATTGTAGGCGCATAGCTACCCCTCACCAAAACAATTTAAGAAATGTACATTTGGCAACCTTGTAGCCACCTACTATGATAAGTTGATCACTGATGACCACAATTTATTATCTGTCATTGCATCAAGGCACTCTGAAAGACGCTAAAGCTAACACTATTACATTGCAATATTGCCAAATCTATTTTTTACGCAGATAAAAAAATTAAATGATTTGAAATAATAAAAATTATTAATTTCTTTTTACTTTTAAACGATCGATGGCAATAAATTTTAGCTATTATTACTAAATGTACGCACAAAGTAACTTGATTTTGAAATAGCAGCTTTTTTTACTGTTACAAATTTTGAACTTTGAGGGCTTCGTGTAAGTTCAGGAAGCCTTTGCCAGTTGTTTTGCAATAAGCTTGTTGCCTTATTTTTGTTCAAAGAATAACTTTACCTGAAGCTTGCACCACCCATTTTTACACACCCTGTATAAACCAGCAAAACTATTATTAGACAAATTAAATTTTAGTTCTCTTTATCGCCTTTAAATTTACTATTTGTCGAGAACACAGTTTAAATATAAAAAGTCAATAAATTTACCAATTAAAAAAAAGCGAGACTATAATAATACTAAACACTATCCACTTGAAGAAATATTTGACAAGTAATAAGTTGCCAAGGACATTTTTCAAATATAAAATGTATAAATAACAGTACTGTGGACAGATCCACGTTTAAGTGCCATAATAAATATAAATATAATAAGAGGTCGGATTTATACGCGTTTATTTAAAAGGTTTTCCGGACGTGAGGGTTGTTTCATACCGATTTTATAGATAGTAATCATTAAGAGGAGAAGGATCAAAACGAATTTTTGGTGACAAGACATTAAACGGTATTATTTTTATTCCTTCCTGGAAATCGCAAGTCTTTAAAGGCAGCCTGTTTAATTTCAAAAAATCATAAGTTAAATAAACAAGAACTTGGCAGTTGTGCCACTTAAGAGACTGATACTAAGTAAATAAAATTATTAAATAAATAAAAGTTAAATAAACACAAATTTCTTTCGTTGATATCCGCAATGATGATTAAAAGGTCCTCCTTTGTAAAAGAAAAACAAACTATGATGATTAAATACATTTGGGAAATTCTAGAAAACATGCAAAATATTTTCTCTCCATGAATTAGTCTTCAATAACTCTTAAGTACAGAGTGTTGCTTATTTTGTCTTTATTAGTCCCTATTCAGTTTTAATTGTATACCGAAATGATTCTCCATGTTTCATAACCCCATCCCAGCATTCCATGTTACAAGAACATGTTTTCCCTTGTTAATAATTAAATCCCCTTGGATACGGCTCTACTTATTGGTATTTCTTTGCTTATAAATATTTATACTGTGTATACAAGGTGAATGAATTCACGTACGTAAAATTGTAAACACTATAAATCTCCGCAGCTGTTTACACCTTGCATAATTCAGTAGACAGGATCAATTGTTTGTACATAAAAATCCGCTCTCTGAATCTAATGGGGTTTAATTACTTACAATTTTGGTCTGCTTATTATAGACTACGTTAGAACCATTTAATATGCTATGATATTTTAAACATAAATCACATTCGTTTTCCCACGAAGTCGAAAAGAAAATTTTCCTGAAAAGTTTTTCCCTTTTCCTACTAACCCTAGTTGCATTTTGTATTATCTGCAATCTAAAACCACAAAAACCCACTTAGACACTTCCACAGCACCCTAGGATTTATTACCGACGAGAAAACAATCTTGGAAGGACTAGGAAGTTTTTCTATTTAGTTAAGCCTCGATACTATTGCAGATAGAGTTTGGTTTGTTCGACTTGTTAGAACTTTAATCATGTTTTGAGATAGAGAAGATAAAGTTTGATCCGTTTCACTGTTAATTAAATTAAAATGTTTTAATTTAAAAAATACACATTTCGTGAATAACAGCAAAGAAAAGAATGATTGTATTTTTCTTACTGTGAATTATTAATTTAACTGTGGCGGATTACAAAGCGCCTTTGGCTTTGCAAACCGAGTAATTTCCACTTTCGGTTATAAACGTTTAAATGTTTCTTTTACTCGAGATGCCCTAAAAGCGAGGCCTTTTAATCCCCTTTTCCAGTATGTAAAACTGACGCTTAAAATTCATAGCTGGAGCGCACCTCCTGAAAAACTGAATATTCTAAGGTCTGCATTTGAGTTTTTCTTTCATTCCAAACTTAAATTGCAAAAATACTACTAAAAATAAACTTACCTGTTCTAACATTAGAGCCCAAATTATGAACAAGTTCTAGTTTGCAGTGCATTTCTGATTCAAACACTTTTGCAGAATAAGCATTATTTTACAATTATTTTAAATTGAATAGCAAAGTGAGTCTAAAAGTCCAAATATGGCAATTTCCAATTATCAAAACAAAACGCACTTTTCAGCAAATACCGAAACATGTTTCAAAGTTCGCACGCTTCAACCACATGTTAGTATTTACAAACTGTTTTTATTTTTATTTAAGAAAAGGTTTCCTGTCCGCAAAGCACGCAACCTTGGCATCGCATTTTAGTTGTTCACGTCGAAAAACAACCCGTCTTTCCTGAAAAACAAAGCGCTGGAAGAGCGCCGTTGTTTCTACCGCATTCACGCCGGAGACGTCGTCGCAAGTGCGTCCACGTTGATAAAGTAGCGAAGGAACTAGGACTTTACGTTGATACCGTCGTCGCAAAGCGTCACCAGAGTTTGCGCAAGCCACCTCGACTATCTCCGTTCTAGATCGGACCACGGCGTCGCGACGCCCAGCACTATTATCAGATGTCCGGGCACTTCGCTCATCTGACAGATTATCTCAGTGCGAACGATTGCCCACCTTTCTTCATATCTCTGCAATCGACAGACATTTCGCAAGGTCGAATCGCTGCGGTTAACATCACGAACAGCATCGTTTTAGCGTCGGAAAAGAAAACATTCTTCCTGCTTCAGCCTATTGAGTTCATTGATGAGTTCGGAACTAATCAGAAATCGAAGAGGATTTGCTAAAAAGTTCTTCGATCCTATTCCCTACGGTTATACAGTACAGCAGTCTTAAAACTCAAGAGACCTGGGGAGAACACCCACTGAGACTGAATTTTATATTTTCCAATTTTCGAAAGACAGAATAATACAAGGAATAGTCATATATTAAACTCTAACCCTATACCCCTAACATTAATTAATCATACGTTTATTTATAAGATCATTTGTTTTACTTGGAATAGTCAGGTAGGTTCGCTGGCCTACCACTTGCAATATTGTTATACAGGGTGAGTATGTTAAGAAGAATCAGCTGGATATCTCTGTTATCTATTGAGATCACTTTCTTAAAACTAGAGCATTAAATAAAAACATATAGCAACGATAATCATCAATAAAAGTATGTATTAATAAAAAAACATTTTATCTACGTAATTTAAAAAAATCGTCTCACTGGGAAGACCAAAAAAAATTTGACTATGCCTACACATAGAAAGAGTTGGCTATTAGGTATAATCTACCCAAGCAGAATTATTTTAATACAGATAACGAAGATATCCAACCGATTCTTTTAAGCTTTCTTTACAATTTTGAAAGTTTCACAAAACTTCAGGAAGTATTTGCGAACTTTTTCGCAATAAACCTTTTGCCTTGTTTTTGACCAAGGAACAACGTTACCTGACGCTTGCACACGGGTTTATACACACCTTGTATAGTACTAATTACATGTTTATTCCAAAGTTGAAGCATTTAAATAAAATGTGGCAGTTCGTCCAACAACTCGGGCTGCCGACCGACACTGACCGTTCCATGAGGGGGGGATACGTTGTTCATAACATTTTTTATCTTTTCCAACTTTTATCGCAAAGTATTTTTTAATAATTTGTGGATTAAGAGTCACCTGATTCCAAGTGCGCTGCAGAGGTCCCCAAGCATTGCAAATCAAATTTAAGGTATACAAAGATTTTAGGGAAGATCATACTCAACCCAAGCCCTTGATCAAAATTTCAGTCCACGATATGAGATAAATTTTTAATAATCTTAAAAATTCAGTTTCTTTCAATTTGTTATCTGCATATGTGCATAAGATCAAGGGGACCAAAGGGAACTGGAAATGAGAAATCAACATCTGGCCAACCTTGACTTTGCAGGTTTATAGAAAATTGGTACCTATTTACCGTAGATAAGTATTAGAAATCGTTTCAGCATTCTTTTGTGGTATGAGTCAGCCTATCAGAAAAGAGTCATCCTATAAAAAGGCCATTACAAGTTATTTTATATTGCAGTGATTGTAATAATACGAAAATACAAATACTTATTGCAAAAAATAACATTTTCTTTGAAGGGTTTATTTATTTTAACTAGTACACATCCACTACTGAAAATAAAATTACAGAAGTGAACAATGTATTAAATTTACAGACAATACTATTCTCGTGAAAAAAAATGTATTTCAAATAAATGTAATTTTAAAAATATTTTATCCCTATTCGCTAGCCAGCTTTTTGGAAACTTATGTTTTTTAGAATATGTTAGTCTAAACGATTTTGCTATTGAGTCAATTGAGTGTACGTGTCACGTGAACTTGGTAAAAAAAATTTAATAGGAAAGAGAGGAGGAATAGGAATCAGAAACGGTTGTTCTATCTGCACTGACGACACCACGTTGGGCACGATCATACGAACGTACCCCATGTTCATAACATCTTTTGCCTTTAAAAACTTTTATCTCAATGTGTTTTTTAAATAATTTGTTGATATAGGTGCATTTTAAACAAGATAAGGCTTCCCCGCATGATTCCCCATTGGTACGGTAATATTGTATAAACTGCAATTCCTACCATCAAAAATAACTCGCCATTTTCAACCTGAAGAATGTAACGACGTCGCACTGGTAGGTTTATTTAAAAATCTATTGCAAGTAAATGAATATAACTGTAATTTTTTCATAAATTTTCTTTCCGTATTAAATGTTTTTCTTAGTAAGATTGAAGCCGCCACCCCGTATTTTTTAAACAATCAAAGATAAGACAGAGACACATACTTGTATGAATCTTTTTTTTATTTAAAAGGATGTCTACTATCCCTTCCCATAATATTGGCCATTCCTTCTTAAACACCCTGTATATCGACGAGAAAAATATTGGAAATAGGAATTGAAATTTCTAAATGTTCATTGTCGACTTTAAGCAGTTTATTTTTCAGTTTATCCAATATTTCTGCAAGTATTTTCGTTTCGTGGTGCAATGTTTGACAATAGGGTGTCTTTCAGACATAAGAAAATTAACATGGAAAAATTATGTAGAGATCAACTGAAGCTATGAGTCAAAAATTGTACAAAACAAGTAAAAAAGGCATCATATATAAATACGTTTGTCTCACCATTATTTTTATAAAAAACTCACCAAACACTACTTTCCCCTTTGTTAAAGACTTAATGAAAAAAAATATTTTTAAAAAGAATATTTTAACACGAGAATACAATTTGTCTGCTGTAAAAGTAAATAAACGTATGCTTTCTGATATGTTTAATGTTTGCGTTTCACAATTAAGAGCGCGAGTAATGTAAACATGTAATAAACTTGTTCCGCATTACAATCAGGAAAACTTTCGCGCAAAATAGCATTCAGCTTTTCAACCAAAAGGATAAATCTAAGAGTGTATGTTGTAGAGCACCCCATTTCATAGCAATAAAACATTCGGCAAGTGTTGTTCCACTGGTGCTAGTGCCAAGTGTACCAACATAAATTGCAACATGCACTTAAAGTAAGTGCTTTAACTACCTTACCTAATGCTAAAATTGCTGTTATCATGCTATTTGAGTTTAAAGAGGAAAATAAATAACGAATGCAATTATTGTAGACCCACTGTACTAACAATTGCTAGATTATTAGAGGAGCCCTGCTTCTACCGGCACCAACTGCGATGCATTTTCTAACTCGAGATTTCAATTGAGCTGTCTGGAATGAAACGAAAACACTTTCAGATTACATTAACAAGTTTCTTTAACCGAAACTTATGTAACTAGTATCGTAACCGTATAATGTTAAAAACAATTTTTGAAATGAATTACAAACTAGTGATGAAGTTTCTATACACATCTATTTTTTCAGGAAATAATTATTCATATAAATGTTCAAAAATTTAAAATAATACTCATATTACATACCCCTTTTTCATATGTTATCATTTAATGAAGCCGTAATCGTGGAAACCATTCATGGAAATGGAGTTTTTCCAACACCCTATACTACCCCAATGAAATTAAATTCATATTCAGCGATAGTCAAATGAGTAAACGCAGGGTATAATTAATAACTTAATAAAACACAACAGTGGCGTTCCGACCGTAACTGTTTAATAATCAACAAATTGTTATTCATAGGTACTTACAAAGCGTATCTGTTGTGTAAACCAAGTAATTACATGAATTACACCGTACTTCCCCTGCGAACATAGCTAATAAAGCTTGCACCCAATATAACTCGCTATCCTCTAATCCCCTCAGAGCAAAGGGAGCGATAAAGGTGTATAGTATACCAAGAACAACGAGGGGTATGTAATAATCGTGTTAAGATGCTACCAACCCAAATTCGGATTTCGTATCCATTGAAAATCCGCACCCCCATTACCAGCTTACTTGCTGTCACAATAGGATATTTCGAAATTATGCACCGTCTTTTATGAAACTTCGATCGAATTAGAGCGAAACAATCTAAATACACCTACGTGTGCTTTAAAGAAGCGAAGCAGAGGGGTTTCAACGAAAAGCGTCCCTCCAAAACTGAATTAAATTTCCCGCCCTTCACAAATGTTTCCTGTCACTTCCCAGTAGCGTTACTTGTATAAAAGTTAGATTTCCGCGATACGAAGCATATAAGGCTAACATGAGTGTGTACCCTTTATAAATTTTACAATTTTGATGTATATGTCAAACAGTTTCATTTATTATCAAGAATTTAGAACAAAGGAATTAGAACGTTACAAAATGTATTTTCCCTACAAATATTACAGAGTTTTTCAAACGTACTACTCATATCTTTGCTAATTTTTATACACCCTTACTTAGTCCGCCTAGCCGTATCCGAGCTTGACAGAACCGTGCCGTGCCCGTACGAGGCCGTAACCGAACCGTATACAGCGGTACCGTGCCGTACCGAACCGTGGCCCAACATGATTTTAATCATAAACATTGTAGTACAAGAACTACTCTTCTAAACTAATAAGTAATAACAAATAAGAGTTTTTTTTCCTTCTAGGATTACGACACCTGGGCTATTGTTTCTCCAATGTGAGCTCCATCTTCTTTTTTCGGGGTTAAGATAATATTCTCTTTGATTTGGTTTTCCACAGCAAATAGTTTTATGGTACTAATTATTAAATTATTACTGGCGCCCTTTATATTAACAATTTATAGTAAGTACCAGTAGGTACTAATAATGTGCTAGATACAAGAACTTTAAAGAAAGGTTTTTGTATTGAAAAAAAAAACATTGAAGGGGGATAATTTATGAGGAGTTAGAAGTGTCTCCAGCTGCGACCCATACTTTAGTGGCAACTGCGAGGTCAATATTTTGGAGGATCTCTCATTACAAGTTTGATAGATTACGTCTCTAGAGAGAGAAGTTTCAGAAGTGACGCCAAATGCACTGCCCAATCCTCTAGCGATATTAATCTTACAAAGCGGTTGAAACTCTATTGGGCCGTCAGATATAATAAAGCACTGGTAAACATTTGGTACTAACACTAATCATCAAAAGCCATTTAGTTTATAAATCCATTCATTCATGGTATCGTAACCATTAAATTAACACTGCATTATAATTTAAAATTATCCATTTATAAGTGTTTGGTAAAACGTAAGCAGACACCAGACAGCATGTGCAATTCCCAATGGGAATGAATGGATTACGTCAAATTGGGTTCCTAATTTGAATATGTCCTAATTATTTAAAATTAAAAGTACAGGGTATCCTACATTTAACATCAATTAAAAGACTACTTATAAATTTAATAAAAATTATTTGAACGTTGAACTGTGATGGTATTACCCAATGATGAAAATTAATTCCCCAAGAAGAAAAACTACAATATACTACTCCACAAATAATATTGTAAGATATCAACTATCAATCATTCAAAGATGACCCATAGTCGACAAACATGGAAATCCGTATTGCAAGAAACCAATCAATAAAGAATTGAAGTCTAACGGAGAAGGGAGCAAAGAGACAGAGGACAAATATGGTTATCTTTAATTTGGTTTCCATTAAAATATGAGGTGTTCCTGTATATTCCTGTTGGCTACCTCAGTTGTAAACAGCACTACTAATTATTCTGCTAAATATCTTTATTAAAAACCAAAATAATTTCAATAGGTACAGGTATATAATAGATTTTTTTTTATACTCTGTATATATGAACCGAAACTAAAATTAAACAATTTATTATGGAAATTTATCTAGCACATCAAAACTGGATTATAACAAATTGTATAAAATCTATATTTACATTGGGATACAATATAAATCTTATTTCTTCTTAAAATCATAAAATCCGCACGGCAACCGTTTAAGAATTTTTACACGTTGAGTGCCTTTTACCCCTTGCAAAGCTTTGCGCTTTTCATTTTACGACCCATAAAAATATTTGAATAAAAATTTGCAAATAAAAGTCAGCTAATGCTGTCCCAATATGACTTATGCATACAGAGGGCAGCACCGCCATGTGTCACCATCTCATAGTCATTATCCCCGTTCTATAAAACGTTTAGAGCATTCAGGCCACAGGGTAAAATCTACATAACGTGCTGCTGAAATAACCCCATCTAAATTTAGTTCTTAGTCGTATCAATTCCGATCGTTACTCCTCCTCCGTCGTTTACAAAATATTAACGACACAACTTTCGGATATATAGCATTGATGCCGCAGAAAAGTAATTACAAATTCCATCTAGAAGATCGTAATCAAGTTATAATACATGCACATAGTAATTCACATTTAGGCAACTCAAGTCGTTTCATATTACAGCCTACTGGCAAATTTTCTCGGTCTCATTTTAAATGTCCTATCAATTTTTTGCGTGAACGGTTGCAGTCATCAATCGTAAAGGCTGCTTATCGATCGTGAAGCTTTTTCGAGTAGTTTCCTGATTAGATATCATCTAATTAGTTTTTTTGAGAGAATCCGCTATGATGTGTGTCATAAAAAATTGCCCCCTTTGCCTTCACCCGATTAAAATTTGATTAGCATGCGGAAAGCGGAAATGCGCCACAATTTATCTTCATCCTCATGCCTGCGAATGAATGATTCTTTGGATACGTTTATTATTCATCTTTGTATTAATTACTTATTTTGTCATGTGCAAATGAGAGAACAAAGGACTCTGCTAGTGAATGGGTGCTGACCCTAACTTTCAACGTCATCAGTGAATTTTTTGTTGAACTAAACTACACATTCCAAATTTTTTGAATTAATTATAGCAATAAAAATTACGTTTTTTCTGGAAAAAAATAAACTTAAATAATTTGGTTTGTCAGAAATGTACAGTAGATTCGTTTAAAGATGATACCGAAGTTAACCAAGCAAATATACTTTTATAGTTTTTTTTTCGTGGCTGAGGTAAGCCAAATTAATTTTCCGTCACTATCTTGCCAATTATTTTTAAATCTTCTAATTGTATTTCGATTCTTCATGATATTTTAATAATAAAGTATTAAAATTAAACTATGTCTTTCAACCCATACGTCACCATTAGAAACACATATTTAAATTTTGTTTTGTTTTATTTATGACCAACTGTATAAGATGGGTTACCTATTTTTCAAATCAACTCAATGTATTTAGAAAATACAAGAGCAAACAAATCTCCACATCCTGAAAATTTTGTCAATATCGTGATACCTTTTCTGTGTCAGCTCTTTTACATTACATCCTTTAAATCGATTTAATACCATCTTTACTCTCACTTGGTAGAAGTACTAATGATCAATCAAACGTCAATTTTTTAAAGCGATTACTTACAAAAAATAAAGAAAAAATAAAACACTACAAGAGTGTCCTCTAAGTTCAATCGAGAGAACTGTAAGTGTGGGGTCAGAGCTTGGTAGGCAAGTTTCGAACGATCTCACCAACCCCTCTGTTGAGCGACGTTCCAAGTCGGAAGTAAACTGTAAGACAGCTTGTGGCTAAATTATGCCCGAAACATCCCATTTTTGGAAATCAACAGCTGGGTGTAGTACTGTAGGTACTGTACTTTCAATCGCAGTTGTACTCGTATGTAACAGATTCGCTCTATTTTAACAACAAGTAGTGGAGGGTTCTCCCTATTCAACTTTATTTCCTGCTGGTATACAGCGATTCTTTAGTTTTATGATAAAACGGCGATTGAAACTACGCCCGGCTGATGATGAGTTCCAATGAGGACGAAACACGTACGAGATGTTACCATCGAAGTTTTGCCATAAACTTTCTTACATTTTATTTTATTAGTGTTGGTCTACTACCGTAGGGACTTTTAAACGAATGAACCAAATAAAAAGCAAATAAAGAAATGTTATAATGTTTAAGTTACACTTAACCTTATGTAGAAAAAAAATTCTCGACATCATCCTCATTTGGTTGATAGGTACTACAATTTCGTGCTTTGTGTGTGGTGGTAGGTATTTCTCGGCGCTGATGGTAATATCATATATGGAAGTGTAGTACGTATAGAAAAAAAAATCCTAACGGATATTTTTCTCGACTATTTATTTCTACCGTATTTTATGAATTTTTATTCCCCGTCTTTTTCCCCCACGTCTTTACGAGATTTTTATGCCGACTCTTATTTCTAAACTTTAAAAGGTAACTTATATCTGATTTAATATAAATTTTATTAATAGCATTTGAAAATATAGAATAAATCTTGAAAAGAAAAGTATGTTTACTTCATTGCTTTAGTTTAAGTTTTAAATTGTAATTTTCGTTAACTTAGATAGCATTCAGTGGAAGAACAAATCAAATATACGACAAAGTTTGAACTTTAAAATCAAGAAGTATCCAAAGAAAAATATATACCATCACGTTACAGAATAAAATATTTAAAAAATGTGTTTTTTAGAAAGCTACACGAAACACTAAGATTTTTTTATTTAGTTTGCAATAATTAAAAAAATTAAAATAAAGTAACTGAAAAGTTTAACAGGTGAGGTCTCAGCATGCTAATCCCTGACACCTCGTTTCACTTAGGCTGCTTAAGTGATCCATTGTGCACCCTAACCGAGACTTTTGTCTGTGTATAGAGAAACTCCAACCCCTAAGAGAGATCTCTATCGTGCCAAACATCATAGGTATACTTCCCGAAAGTAACGGATAAATTCAATAAAATCGTTGAGAAAAATATTTCAAATAAATGCTCGGACACATCGATTTTTATTTTTAAATTATGATTTGGAGATGTTATTTTCAACCCCCCACCACCCAACCCCTAAGCGCTGCCAACCCCAACTTTAAATATTCAAATAGCAAAGAACTCTTTCTGATACCTCATCTGATAGCTTTTTTTATGCTCAATACAATAAAAAAAAGTTTTTCAAAATCGGTTGATAAATAACGGAGATATTTACCAAAATGTATTCAAATGAAAATGCCAATATTCGAGCAGGCGTTGGTACGGCTCTACAATGGGTGGTAAAAAACAATTGCAACTTGTTTGTAATTGAATGTAAACAAAATGTATCTATCTATCTCCAACCTCAATTATCATTAAAACTTCGATTCTTTCGGCTTCAGTAAATCTCATTTTTGTTATCTTATTTTTCAAATGCAAACAAGTTGCAATTGTTTTTTACCACCCATTGCTAGAGCAGTACCAACGCCTGCTCGAATATTGGCACTTTCATTTGAATACATTTTGGTAAATATCTCCGTTATTTATCAACCGATCTTGAAAAACTTTTTTATTGTATTCAGCATAAAAAATCTATCAGATGAAGTATCAGAAACGATTCCTTGCTATTTGAATTTTTAAAGTTGGAGTTGGCAGCGCTTAGGGGTTGGGAGGTGGGGGGTTGAAAATTACATCTCTACATCATAATTTAAAAATAAAAATCGACGTGTCCGAGCATTTATTTGAAATATTTTTCTCAACGATTTTATTGAATTTATCCGTTACTTTCGGGAAGCACTGTATAAAAACCAATAATCTAAGTTTCTGTTGTTTCATTAAATAATAAATATTATTAGCAACTATTAAATAAGATAGTACGGCTTGACTAGCAAACCCTGTATATACATGACCTAAATACCTAAAGGTAATATCTTGTTGAATTTAGTAAAACTCGATACATTTTTCTATATCCGTTTTACTATCACTTAAATTTCCAACTGAAATGTAAATATTTAAAGAGATCGCTCTGTATAGGGTAATAATTTTGGCGAGGTCCTCTAAATGAACTCGAGAGCAGAAAGAAGCAGTTTTAAAAGCGCCGTAGAAAGAGCATTGTTATTGCCCTACAAGGACCTTAATCGGTAAAAGAATTTACGAAGCGTGCTTTTAAGGACCATTACAATCATCTTCTGAGCTAAAAGTTAAGGCCTTAACAGCAGTCGATAATCATCCATCCTCAAACGAATTAAAATAAAGGCAACGTGCACAAGGGAAGGTTTTATATAGCTGGCGTATGCTTTGTTATAATGGATATTTCAATTCGAAACCGCATTTGATTATTTTTACTATAACGAGCAATAAGGTCAATGTTGAAATTTGAAACAAACAATGGATCTATTTAAACCAAGTACCTACTCTACTACAATTTATTGCCCAAAGGGATATTAAATATTCAGATAATTTTGTTAACTGCTCTTGCACTGTCATTCATTCGTACCATTTTAACTGTAAATTGCACCCCGTCCCGGCCATTACGATCTTTTTGTCTGTTCACAACAGAATTGTTCCTAAAACTCCATCTATCTCCGTCTATTATTCCCGAATGCAGTACTACTCGATTTTATATTCTATTATGCAGGTTCGATATTGCGTTCGGTTTTGGAACTAGTATACAACACCACTAACTTCCATTATATGAAAAGCGGATGTGGAATGAGGCGCATTTTGGAATAATCCCGGAAACATTGCCTCAAATATTGACGTTGTGGACATATTCAACCCTTACATAGATTAATGACTGCGGTCGTGTACATCGGGACGTATTAACGATTACATTTAGGTACATCAATAGCAAACATCTACTATTCACATCGCCGCTCCTGGTCGATCTTTTTATCCCACTTTTGATCCATTTTTCGAAAAATAACAATACTCATGTGAAGCTTAAACGCTTTGCACGACATTTAAAACCGCTACGTTGTTTGCATGTGTAATCAGGGTAGAAGCAGAGTGGGTCGCTGACAAAATAACCTGGAAATTAAACCATACTAGGAGATGACAACGGTTGATTTAAATTTTGTGGAAGAGGGAAAAGCCTGTTAAAGTATCATAACCATCAACAAAACACAAATTATGAGAAGTGCTTATTCGTCAGAAAAAAATATTTAGGAATTTTTTCACAACTTTTAATTTTTTGACCTGAAATTTTAATTCTTTGTGGTTTTCAACAACTAATTTAGAAAAAGGAAGCAGAAGAACAGTCACGCAATTTAACAAATATTACAACAGTAGTATACTAACAGTTTTGTTTTAAATACCAAAATTAGTTTTTATTAAGTGATTATAAATAATCATCCGATAAGTAATTTTTGATTAACCATTCTGAGAAGCTTTTATGGTAACGAAAACAGTTGTGGCTAGTAATACCAGGTAAGGTGGTTGCTGCAATTGGATCATAGTTGGATCAAAATATTCGAAATCTAATTGAAGGCGGGGGGGTTTTATAGATTGTCCATTTGCGTGTCCTAACATTTTTTTTTGTAAAGTGGTTTAAAAGTGGTTTGTAAATGGTTTCTGCTAATTTTTTTTATAATGTACTACCTACTCCAATTATCCAGACAAGATTTATGGATAAAACAACCTTTCACATTTTATTACAGCATCTGGTTTCTTCATAATCTTTTTTCACCAAACTAACTGAAGAAAAGCCATTTATTTTATATTTTAATTCTTGCGCTGCTTTTGAATAAATGAGATTCTGTTCCTCCTGCGAATTTTTCCGTGTTACTCAATCGACTGAAATCAACATCAAACCCTAAAGAACAGAGAGGTATGGATCGATTTATCTTAAGCAGTTATAACTGTACAAAGGAAAGTGTGGAAAGACCCTAACGTCAGTAATACATTCAAGGAGTATAATATGCTTGCTGTCAGACTATCTTTGCAAATCCTTAATTTTCTGTTTGGGCACAACTATTGAATTTTTTGCGATCTACCAAAACCCTAAATTGTAATTTTTGTGACTGCCCACGGACAGACAATCGCGCAAAACATGTTATGGTCTAATAATAATAAAATAAAAACGTTTGTTGCTAAACACAGAAATGTAATAAACAATGTAAGCTTGCGGCCTCTGATAAGTCGATTCGGCTTAAGTGTATTCCTACAATTTTGAGTATATTCTGATAAAACCTTACTGAGCAGTGGAAACTTCGCTGTTTATGGTCCCTTACATTTCTTTCAGTAACTCCGATAGTGTTCTTATGCCACAACGGAAAGAATGGGTCTCAGGCGATCGGTTCTATCTTAAAGCTTGTGATGAGGCAGATCCAACCTTGTATCAAACTCAAGTTTACTCCAGGTAAATATCTCAGGGGGTTCTAGATAAATTGGCGATAATGGCCTGCACAAATGGAAACCTCAAAAGACGGGATAAAAATAGAAACAGAATCGTAACTTGACACACAACAAGGCATGGACACCTAAACGGACATTTCCATATTATTATTGTGCCAAACTACTACCAATGTAGGTGTTGAATTCCCAGAAGGAACAATATCTACCATTATTCCGGAGGATTGTTTTAAAGCAACGTGTTGTCCTTAGAAGCTAGCCGAACAGCTTCCTCGAAAAGAATAGGTTAGCTTATAATGCCATGTCTCTAAATGTATATGAAAGATCTTTATTAGATTTTCTAATTTTGAAACGGTAAATAAAATTAAACTGCTATTCTTTTTTTATTTAAATAACATCACAAACTTTTATTATAGCATGATCTTTACCTATTCTCAGAGAACGTTTTTAACTCTTTGGATTTTATTACGCGTCCACTGCACGAACTATTTCAGTTTTACTGCTGAAAGAACATATTTTTTAAGGGTTGTCATTTCACATACTGAAACTTTTACATTTACATCGCTCACCGCTATACCTATTCGAAAAGCTATTATTGGGTAGTTTATTTTTTATTAAAAATTTATTTCTGTTTTACAGTGTCGATGTTATGTGACATGCGTTTTTGTTCATTTGGTTCCATAATTATTGTATCATAGTTTATAAATGGCAGACTCTTTTTCTAGGTACGCCAATTTCTTAAAAACAAGCTAAATATTTTATTTTGAGAAAAATTACATTAATTTGTGATGCCTATTAATTAATAATAATAGATGAATGAAATTCTATGAGCAACCAAGCGAAATATAGTTCCTTCACCGCATCCTCAATGGCTTTACCTCACTAAAACTACCAATTCATTCGTAAGTAACTTACAAAACAACAGAACTAAATCCCAAGTTGCATTCGAATGGTAGTTGCAATACCAAAAGGTAATCACAGTGCACTAAGTTCCTTCTACATCTCATCAAATTTAATTACACCATTGTAAATACAATTACCTACAGTAAATCCAGCGGCTTCCTATGAACAGTAACGAGAATGGAACATGCCGAACAATTTACAATACGTACAGAGAATGCACGAGAGAGCTGGTTACGCATCGTTTGTCACAATTTTCCTTCGTTAAATGTAGCAAAAAGAATTGGAGTTAATAAATTGACATACGAGTTTGAAATTCGATGAATATCTCGACGACGGCGGTGGAAGAGGTGCAAGGCGTCGTTAGGGCGGAACAAACGTGTTCTAGCATCGCGGTGTCGGGGATGACGGGACAAATTGGACGCAGTCACTCGAAACGAATGTGTGGTGAGCTCGAGGATGTCTCCTGAGAGCTCCAGGGATCCTGCGACTTGCCAGGTGAACGCGACGCACTAACCAAGTTCCAAATTATTAATCAGATCCATCTCCGAACTATACATTTTATTTTCTCAATCCTGCATTTTTTAACGTAGGAATGTGTAGTATAGAATGAATACGCATGACTAGTGAATAAATCACACTTATTGAATTGTTTTTGAATTTTTTTATAACGTTTAGACATCGACAGTCGCAAGAAGATTATATTTTCGGAAAATAGCTTAAAACAAGATACATAAAAAATTTATGGGGTAACACTCTTGCCTTAGATTAAATCTTAAAGAAAGCTATAGAGTTTGGCGTTGGTGGGTTTAACATAATCCAACAACAAACAACGAGACAATCAGACAACGTTGGAAGACCAAACATTTATGCTCATAAGACTTGTCCAAGATATTTACTTCGTGTAATAGGTATTGTTTCGTAATTAGTTTAAAAAATATGTTTATCGATGCCTTCATACCAAATTATTTCGGGTTACTCCTGGGTTTGCCCTTAACTGAGTAATAGAATGTAGTGGGACCCGTTTGACGCTCTTACAACTTTCCCCACCCGTAATGCATTAATTTCTCATACATTAGTGCAGGCGCCACCTCCAGGGGGATCGCAAAATATCCACATGGAAAGGGTGCGCGAAATGTATTATAATGCAAATCAAAGAAGAAGTCGCGAGATTACCAGACACGGTTCAAATGTAATGCGTTTTATTATTCAGGGAGAAAATGCATCCGCTTTGACATATTTTTTACCAATTTTACCTTTCGTTATTGTTTATTTGTGTGTTGTAATGCGGATCTATTTACTTTCTTCCATACTTTTTCCCAACTTTGTATTTATTTCTATATTGACTCGATACTGCAACTCTTTCAGCAGAAGTTCTTTTTGCAAAAAATCAGGTAAAATTCGGCATCGGTTCCTTAAGGGTGAATTCCGTGAGTGCAAAGCAACAATGGTGTAGTATTATACAGAAGATTAATTCGCTTGAGCATGCTAACATAAGCAGAGCATACATAAACAAAGTAAAAGTTTGCTGCTTCAGGTTCTGATATTATTGATTAAAAGGACTTAGAACCATCCTGTAAGAATATCACAGGTGTTTGTCACCAGTCTCTGGTAATGCCGGAAATGACCCAATATGTACTCAACCTCTTTATCGAATTTCCCTAGTATAAGAAATTTTCTCAGCATTTTATTTAATACTACCCACGATCTTATAAGGGATGATTCGGTGGTGAAACATTAACTTTCATTCCAACAAAATTATTTTTAAATGTTTGCTGATTTTGTAACCGATTTAAAGTTACAATAAATTATTTTTCTGTTTTAGTCGTATCCTCATTTTAATAGATAGTTAGCTTTGTAGTAATCAATACAACTACTTTCAGTACTTTCTGCTTTTCATTTAGCCGCAAGAGTTACTACTCTTACTAAATTACTTGTGCCCGAAAAATAAGTAGACTCTCGAGAGTCATAAACTATCGTCTTTAAAATTAAATGCTTTTATTTAATGTAATAGATTTTTCTTCCTGAAAATCTAGTTATTTCAGAGTTCTGCGGTCAGATCAGAATAATTGAAATTGAAAGTAAGTTTTGATGTTCTTGATGTTTTCCCCAGCAGAATAACAAAAAACGCTGCCAGAAATACAAATCTTAAAATTTAAAATTTCGCCGAGCGCGCGGCGTTGCCGCCAAAAGCTATACCAACAAGTATTTTTCAATTTCGAACCAACATAATATAGAATGTTTTGTTGAAGCACATATAGAAACATTTTATTGAAACCCAGCAAAATTCAATTTTATTAGCGCATCAAACTGCTGTGTATGAACAAAAATATAACCTACTGCTACTTTATAAAATAAAAAATAACCTTATGTTCTGCATTGAATGCTATTTTTAAACTATCTAGATGCACATACTGATAATCTAAGTTGAAAAAATCAAACAAATTTATATCTGACGTGAGTGGTCTAAACTAAGGGTAGCGTTATTTTATTGCCTTTGGATCTAATAATCGAAATTTCAAACGTTTCGTTACCAACGAAATCAATCTTGTTTCGCACAAGAAAACTCCCTCCTAAGAATGAAATTTCCGAAAGAAGCCAACATTCTTATAGTTTAGTTATGATCCTTGACACCTGCAGTGCAATAAGGTGCCAGGAATCCGCGTACCCAGACCTCGTTCGTGACAAGCAAATAAAACACTTTCAAATTTTTGAAAAGTATGAATCATATTCAATTAGTTCCAAAAAAAGTTTTTCTTAATTTTATATATTAAGTTGCTTTACTAACACCGAAACTTGTCTCATAGTTTGAACTGAGCGTTTCCAGTAAATCTCGAGGGAATCCTATCTACAATGGAGCATTATTCAGTCGCAGTCTAGCCATCTAACCGCAGTAGCTGCATTACAACAATTCAACATTACAAATGCATCCGACTGAATCGAAATAGCTATTTTCCTAACAAGTGCAGAAAATCGATTTTTCCGCACGCAAATGCCGTTGACAGCACGACGCGTAGCGGAGTGGTGTCAAGCATTTAAGTGCGGAAAAATAGGTTTCTGCACGTGTTAGGAACAATAGTTTTTCTACTAGCGTGCGGAAAAAAACATTTTCCGCACTGTTTTAGTGTTTTAGTGCGGAAAAGTGGATTTTCCGCACCGTGCGGAAAAGTGGATTTTCCGCACTAAAACATGTGCGGAAAATGCGTTTTTCCGCACGCTAGTAGAAAAATTATATTACAATTTTAAATACCGTAACACCTTGATTCCTGTACTAAAACGAACTGAAACGCGTATTAGAGTCTTGTCATAACTTGTCTTTTAATAATCGCAATCCAAACCCATTTACTGTGAAAATTTAAATTAATAATGAAATTTTGGAAAGATTACAAACGCTGTTACGTTTTTCAATGTTTATCAAAAGAAAATCTAAAGAGAACAAAATATGGATAACATTCGACGTGAATCAAACGGATCTGAAGATGGAAATAAATATAAATTCCAAAGTAATTAAAAACATTGTGTTAGATAAAGGTCAAAACGACCTTTAAAGGAATGTAACAATGACCCTGTTTATATACTTAAAAATTTTGAGTTTTCCGCAAATTCCTGAAATTTGATTCCTTGTACTTTACAGTAGGTTGTTTTATCTTCCTAATGATAAAATGTAATTAACGTTAAAAAAAATTAATGTCCTCTCGATTCCAATGTGAGATTTACGTCTGAAAAACCTTTCTTTTTTGTTAAAATAAAAAAAAACAGTGTAACCCGATGTCAAGAATAGGTTGCACGTATAATTTTTTTTTTAGGAAGTGCAAATATCTTCAAGATAAGTAAAATTTAGTGGTCTGTGGAAATGCTAGATATTGTATTAGAATTTTTCTTAAAAGCTTTTAGTTCTAGTTCAGTAGAAAGGGCGAGATACGAATTGTTAATAGATTTCAATGTCAAACCTAGTGCAAGACTTTTGATAAAGCATTTAGTAGCCTTCCTTATTTATTATACTATTTTATTAATCTACCCGAAGTCCCGAAACAAGTGTGGGGTGTCTGCAGAAAAGCAAATCGGGCCTAAGATACAGTGGTTTTAGGGAAGAGATCATATTTAACCAAAAGATGAATATCAAACTTTCAGTTCACGATTTAGGATAAATTTTTAATAACCTTCCTCTTCCTTATTTCCTGTTATATTATTGCGAGTCCTACTGGGGTAGCAAACCAAGGTGTAAACATTTTAGGGAAGAAATCTTTATCAAAAGATTTCCTACTCTTCAGAATTTACGATAATGAATTTTTGCAATCTTTCTTATTATGTTATTCGGCTACGACGAACAAGGGCGAGCCCTGCGGTTCACCAAACGTAGCCCAGGGCGTTTTATAAAAACAGTAAATATAGAAGTTACTTCTTAGAAGTAAGGGGCGAATTACAATAATTAACTATAAACCCATCACCGTATACTGTCATAAAACATCCTACCTTATCGTTGCAACCACTCTTGCTAACCAGCTCTAGAAGTTTTCTGATCTTCATCCTGCAAATAAAATTTATTGAATATACACAAATATAAGTAGTATAGTTACACGTAATGACAAACGTTCAATAATTAGTTTAGTTTATTACATATAAAATGTATACCTACTTGATATTCATATTTGGTAGGTATGTAAAACCACTTAACACATTTACACCACCTGCACTAAAGGTAGACATTTTTGGACTAAAATGAAGTTTGTTTCAATTTGTTATCTACAAATGTGCATAACATCAAGGGGAACAAAGGGAACTGGGCATGACAAAACATCTGGGCTCTGGCCAACCTTGACTTTACAGATTTATAGAAATTTATATTTAAAGGTAGATAAGTATTAGAAATCGTTTTAGCATTCTTTTGTGTTAGCAGAATCATCTTTTCTTAACGAATTGCACACATATTTTTTGTCTAATTTAAAAGCTCTTAATTTTTTAAGGATTTGTTGGAAATTATTTTGAAAATTCGATGAATCGAGTGTGCAGCGGTTGTTATGGAAACATTGTAAAAACATGAACAGTGGAATTGAAAATCGGACACTGCAATAAATTATAAAATTAGCAACATTATCTATGGTAGCAACTTTGAGATTCTCCTTGGAGGACTTTTCATTTTTCAAAACAAATTTGCAATTTCGTTTGATTGTGCTTTCGGTTAAACATTTTCCAAGATACTGAAAGTTCAAGAAATGTAATAATTTTGTATTAAATACTTATAGCAAATAATTTTATTAGTGATTTTCATTTGCTTCCCTTTTCCATACTTGTCAGGATAACTAATAGTTCCTTAACTGAAATTAATGATGAAAAGTTAAAATTTTCGATTCCGGATTAGAAAAAAAAACAACCTTTTGTTATTTACAAAATCCATAATTTTTAAAAGATCTTTAGCACTTAAAACATAAAAGTAAGCTTGAATAATTCTCGTTTTCTTTCAGGACTATGTCCTAAGTCGGAAGATTTTAACAGACCATTTCAAATATTTCACACAACTTTAGAAAATTAGGGAAACACAAAAAAGGCATCAATATAGTCTGACTTTAAATTCCAAGTTTTTAAATTACATGCTAAGCTGGAAATTGTGAATTCAAGTCGAATTTACAGTTAAATCCGAGATCCTAATGTTTGCATTATTGATTGCCTTTTCTAACCCTTCGTAGGAAGGTATTGATTTCACCCAACTTTTTTCATACTAAAAAATTTCATGAAAACCACATTCAGAACGAAAATTATGTACAGTCCTCTTTATATTATTAATTAATCTGATGAAAGCGGGTGATTTAAAATTTGACATTTACCATTTTAAAAATTAAGATTTTTTTATACCTTTCTTTACAAATATAGAAAAAGTAACAAGATCTTTTCGGTGGATATGAAACATAATACGATGATGCTGTAGGTAATTAAATTAAATAACAGGGAAGTGATCGATCATTAGGCTCCACTTTTAGTTTGGTCTGCGATAGAAACACAATATGATACTTTGTTTCAAATTCAATTATTATCATTATTATTATTATCATCATTGTTGTACGTAGTACTGAAAGTTACGAAAGCAAACAAAACACAATATAATTTTATATTTCATACCAGATACAAGGGTGCAGATATGTCTGAGTTCCCAACAGTTTTAATGAAAACATTTAAATTTCTGCTACCCTTACAAGAATATTTTGAAAAAATACTTTTTTTACTCTTTATACCTCAATTCAATGAACATAGAAATATATTTTCCAGAGCTTTACAACTGCAAAACTGTCTTGTCGTGATAAATAAAACGAAATAGATCTAAACCTGGGTTTTGAAGTACTATGTCGGAAACAGTGCCGTAACTAGGCAGGTGCAACAGGTGCACGAGCACAGGGCCCAGCATGAAGGGGGGCCGAAATGGAACCGATAAAAAATTATAAAAAATGATATTTTTAAATATTAAATTTCGCCACCGTACTTTGCTATTGTGTTCAGATATCGGTGAACTTGAGTGGGCCTATGTGCGGTCATGTAACAAGGGTTTTAATCTTTTAATCCTACTCTTCCTTTCTACCTGTTCACCAACAGAGTTTAACGTATTTTCTGTTTATGAATCACTTGTGGGAAGAGGTATTGCTAAATGTTTCAACATCTGTTTGTAGTAAATATTTTGCAGTTATAAATTTTTACGATGTTTTATTACTTTAAACTTTTAAAATTGTAAACTTTTACCAATGCTTTTACCCACGAACAATACCCTTGGTACGTTTAGGTAAATTAAATATACTTTCTAGAAACAATGTACTGTTGTCTGTTCATACCTTCAAAATTTATCATTTGCATGCAGTTCACAGGGTCGCTCAGCTCAGGGAGCGAAGAATGAAATTAAAATAAGCATTATTTTTATTTATTATATATTATGTAGGTACTTATTTGTTGTGTACACAAAAGTTATTTATAAACAATTGTTATATCGTGTTTGTTTTATTATTGCTTTTCCTAATCAAAAAATTAAGGGGCCCAAAAAAATCCTTGCACAGGGCACATAAAATGCTAGTTACGGCACTGCGGAAACTTCACCAAAATATTTTAAAAGTTTATATCAAAGCATAAAATTCTGCAGATAAAAGAAGGGGATGTAAAATGCAACTTTTGCTATTTATTATAAGTAGCCTATAGTACTATGTGCCTGAAGTCCATGGTATATGCCTGGATATTTTGCTTGTATTGTCGTAAGGCTGAACGCGACAATATTTTAGTTCTAGTGAGAAACTTAATATTCATCTCAGACAAAGATTTGTCAGTCTTGCTGAAAATAAGGACGAAACACAAAATTTTTTTACCCCCTCTTCGACTTCGTCGGTGCCCCAATATCGGGGCTTCAGCCCCAGTTACTCCAGGCCAGAATATTTAAAAATATAATTTTAGAACTTACATATTAAATTATCGTCAGTTTAAAACTATTTTCCTTTATAATAAATAATCTTCACGATTAGACATATCAGATAGTAATTGCAATTATTTAGTTTCGCATTTGTAATTGGACTTTAAATTTCTTTGTAGCTATGTATAGGAAAATACATTGATATCTTGATATCTCACGAAATTTGTAGCATACCAATGTCATGGTACAAAGTACAAAAAAAGTACATGACATCTTGCTTACAATGGATGTTAGACAAAGAAAAGAAGATGCATTATGGGTGAAGCTAGCAAAGGACAACGAAATATTGTCTGTAGATAACCGTTGCGCTGGCGCGGCGCTGCTGTATATAGCGTCATTATTTACCACCCACATAATTTGAAATAGTTATACAGTACAACTTTCCAAAAATAAGTGGCAATAATGATTATTCAATAAATAGAGACACCCTTCTAATTATATAGCTATAGCTTTTCTATTTATCTATTTTTATTATTAAATAAAAAAAATTTAATATGTTAAACATATGTTAATGCCTTTATGGATATACTATAAAAAATATTTCAACATACAAATCAATTTCAAAAAATGATATCGAAAAACGTGATATATATAGAATAATATAGCACATTGAAGCATATTGCAAGCCCCTTAGCAACAAGGTTTATAACCCGTGGCTTGACCTTGAACCTAGCTAAACTACATTTCTAGCATCTGCATCATAAGGAAGTTTTATTAAAAAGATATTAGTGAATTGATTAATAAGTAACTTCCTATCAAACTGTCCAATGTCGGTGAATGTTATAGAAAAATCAATACTTGCCTCGTGTACGCGGGAACTCAAAAATAAAACATACAAAATTGGAAATGTTCAGGACGCATATAACAAAACAAAATGAAACTCAAAATAAACTTGTTGTTTAAACTTTGAAATTTGTATTGCTATTGACGACATTTTTGTATCATTCTTTTGGCAAATGTGTCATAGCATAGCGTTATGTAACATTTATGAATATATCTATGTTAGATTTATGTAAAATTTAAAAATAGGTATAAAAACTTTTTAAAAGAATAAAGTTTTAAAAGTACATTACAAGATATAGGTATGTAATTTCCTAATTACATGCATTGGATTTTCTTTAAGACGTCTGTGCATAAAAGTGTTGCCAAACATGAAAACTCTGAAATTCTATCTACATCCTAAGCTATATTTAGTTATTTTTCACTTTGTATGACTCCTTAAATAGATTCATGTTTGTATAACGAACCTTGTAAGATTTGAATTTAAAACTCGTTTCTATTGATTTTTATCTAGTTTTTTAGGAAAAAAGGAAACTTGTGGTCTTTTTATTAGGTACTACCGTTATCTATTGGTTACTACATGGTATTAATATTTTGTACATTCTAATATAATATTAAGTATTGTTTTGTTTTTACTTTGATTTAAACTATTTATTAATATCTTAAATAAATATATCGAATATTAAAACAAAGTTTATAAAACATTTCATCCAAATAATACATGGTTTACTGTGCGGTATCAGCGTAAAACAATTGAATATTCCCAAAATTAATAAAAACGTATATTTTGGTTTATTTTCTATGAAACCTTAATCCGTATAATCGTTACGCTACGTGTTATAACATTGATTTTAACCTCTTCATTATTAAACTATCAAAAAATGAATTATTTATTTGCGCGGTTTTGAATTTCCCGCTAATTTACGCTCAAGTGGGTTGAGCTCATTTTGGTACCGTACTATGTTCAAACCACAAACATTAGCGAGCGGCAAACGTATGTTTCTGTGGAAGTTCTCGTTTATAATAACAAGTATTATTGTTAAGCTTGTATAGCAAGAAGCGTAATGATTTAGTGAAAATATTAAATAATATCAAGATGTACCACATGCCAAGGATGTGTAGGACTTGTTTGCAAATGTCAAGAGGAGATTTTAAGTTTGTTAGCCTCGATTCTGTTGATCCGCTTTGGGAGTCCAATTCACCTAACCTCAAAGACCAATTAATTTCTCTCGTTCCAGAAATGGTAACTATAAAATCCATGAATTAAACTTATTTTTAAATTTTAAGCTTTGCTTAAATAGATAGCATTTGTTTTATTATATATTTGCATCTTTTTCCATAGCTGATTGTGCTTTGTTGGCAATGGTTGTTTTCTTCTTCTGGGGCCCTTCAAGTAGATTTTGATTCAATGAATGTTTGTTATGAAAGAATATAATGAACATAGAGTACTGATAGTTGTTCTAATCAAGTTACAACCTGCTTTTTGCTCCTATAATCATAGAAATGTTTCGATCACCCATTGCATGTAGTTTTACCATAGTGTTAATATGTATATATGTTGATTATTACTAGAAAGAATTAATTTGATAACATTGTGTTATAAATTGTTTATGATTTTGCTTGTTGTTTTAATCCCTAAACTTATAACATCTCTGTTTCATAGGTACTGTATACTATAAGAACAATTGTACCTCTGTTACTCGCTATACAATTAGCAGTATCGTATGAATGTCCATGTTCAAACAACCTTAAGAATGGTTAATCATATAAAATAATCCTCTGCAATAAGTTAAATACTTATTTGCTCAAAACAGTAGGTTAACATAGCAAAATCAAACAACCACACCCATTGCATACTACAGTGTTAGAGATACACATCTGTTACCTTTCCCTTGTTTTCAATTATTTCCTGCTTCCATACAATTTTTTGGCATTGTTAAATATTCAGGGTTGAATCTTGCTGTTGTGAATACCTATATTGATTTTGAATACTTGGTCTTTCTTTGGGTTTGGAACTTGTCTTAGTACTAAGTTTGGCCAAATGTAAAATCTATAGTCAAAATGTTTTTGGAATCAAATAGTAATTGTTTATTCCTTTTTTGTTTCTAGTTCCATGATTGGGAACATGATTAAATTAAAAAAAAACAATTGGTGGATATTTTGATATTACTCAATTGTTTAATAATAAAAAGTTGAACTAAATATTTCATTATGTACTAGTACCTAATAATACCATGAATTGCAATGTCTACAAAAAATACATTTGCTAAATTTTTTTTATGTAATTTTTCAATTGCAAACAATACATTTGCATATGATTTTGTCTAAACTGAAGAAAAATTAATACCAATAATGAATTCCATAGTATTGGCATTATTAAGCAAAACCTAAACCTAATAGAATGTCGAAGGAATGATATAATTAAATTAAATATAAAATAGTGGCTTTTATGCTAAATATTTGCCCAAATACTAATTTAATATCAAATAACATAAAGCAATAATATTTATTTCGCTATAGGAATATGTATGCATGTACAAGTTAAAAATGTAGAAACTTGATACCAGTCAATAAAAGAACCTGCAGGCGGCCATTTTGATTGCCTGGTTTGCGGCGCCAAGTTTAAATCTAAAGCAACTATGTTGTATTTTGAATTATACTTTGACTATATTGACATCATGTTTTTTTAAATAATATATTATATAGACATTCCTGTGTAAATACAATTCGACTGATGAAAGCTATATTTATGAATGTATCTCGGTTGACCTTGATATAGTTTCAGGAAGAAAATGCATATATTATAGTATATATAACATATTTATTAATAGGTAATGCGCCATTTGTTTTTAACTAAACTTTTGGCATTATTCGGTTTAAAGAGTGATTCATTAAAATCAATAAAAATAATTATCCATGCCCTACACTCCAGTTAAATAAAAGATAAGTCGAATGTAAACTTATCAAAATTTATATAGAAAAAAAATTGTTAATATCAATGACACGTAACGGTTTAACAATTTTGGTAGTGGAGTGTATAGTAAGTTGCCTATGTAGTTAGGTGCAGCATATACAAAAATAAGCACATTCGGAGTGATTCTGAATAACAATAGCCATTTGATTAAGTTTTTGTTGTTTCATTTTTCATTGTTAATATTTTTTTTATTTAAAGTTATCTTACATCTGCTCCTAAAACTTACAACCATAATCAATTTTTTGATATAGTTTATGATGACTTTGATGAGTAATTTTCATTGATTTCCAAAATAATGCAATGTTATTTTAGCGCATGTTGCTTCTGAGTAATCTATTTTTCTAATAATAATAAAAACAATATAAAAAAGTATACAATGTTTCTTGAAGATTGAATGGTATTGGAATGCAAGAAATAAAAAAAGCTAAAATGATATTGATTTGTGAGACCTAAATTATTATTGGTGCTTCTGTTTGTGTAGTTTACCTTTATACAATGGAAAATCTGAAATTTGCCAACATCTTCAACCATGTATAACTTTTTTAATAATAGAGCTTAGATGTAATTTTAATTTTCAAAAAAATCATGAAAAATAGTAGACCCTACAGATAAAGCGTACTGTGAATTTTTTTTAAACAGAACCTAAACAGTTTGGCAAAACTAGAACTTATTTTTCCTTTTCGGGAATAATATGGTTAATATATTTATTTTCTGAAACTTATGATACAGTTAAACTTCCATATATTAACGAAGTTCTCTATATACGAATTTTTTTGGGAAACCTTGAATTTCGAAATAAAAACTATGTAAAATAACTTCCATATAGCAAAGTGAAGTTAATATATTATAATACACTTTTTATAGAACTTTAAAAACCTTTTACTGGGGTGGATGAGAATCTATAAACTCCTCGCCTGTTTATGGTACACCAGATATTTTTAAATAGTATAAGGAAATGAGTTGACACTCGGACTGCGACTAGTTTTGGAATTTTAACGTGACGCTGTATTCTCAAGAAATAATTGCATAGAATTTGAGTAATGGGTAGGTCCAATTGGATTCAATACTGATGACAAATCAGCAAAACTGGTGCTGTTTCACTGTCTTGCTCTCGCAACAATAATAGAACCCCCCCCCCCTATTGGTATCTGGAATTTGTAACATTTTGATTCAATTTGTGTAGGTACTGCTATTTGCCCATTGAAGCCTAACCCACCTTGAAATTTTAATCCAGATAATCACAATGTCTTTCCGTCCTTTCTATATTTTGGCCGCCATAACTGTACTTGTAACTTGTCAACAGACAAAATTAGTACCTATACAGGGTGTCCAAGATAAGTTGACATTATTAAGGCACGATATCACCATGCATGCGCTCTTTATCTTGGACAGTCTGTGTCTGCAACTCCTCTCCGAATGCATTCTGCTGTGTACTACAATAGTATTTTTAATTTTATGTTTAATAATGATTAGCTCAGTAGTGAATTGGTAATCAGTTTGGGGTATAAGCAAAATGACTTATTACGGCTTGTTTCGTTCCTGGAGTATGGTAAAAGCTAATTTCAAATTGGGTGAATGGAGTAACTCTGTTTCGTTTTATTTCTACCCTTAACTTAAAATAGTGCTAAGGGTATTACATGTTAAGTAATTTTTCAGAAAATTGACAATTCCGGAGAATATATTTGCACGTCGTGTTTTATTGCCCTCCGCACATCGTTCGAATTCAAAAGGATGTGTCAGGCAACAGAACAGAAATTTCAAAATCACAGCTATAAGTACCGCCGGCCGTTTGGGGTAGGTCCAGGTAGTGCTCAGTTTCATGTAACGCTTAATGAAAATTGTAAAAGCTCTCAGGAGGTTGCTAATTTTCGTTGTCAAAATTTAAATTATTTACAAGCAGATACTAGTATTGATATTACCGAACACCATCTTTACGATGCAAACAAGGTTGTACCTCGTAAACCAATAAGTTATATAAACAATGTAACACAAAAACTCCCAGAAATTGATGTTGAAGTTATTGTACGAGAAAAACAACCCAGTCCTGTTGAAAAAACCCCAGAAGTTGTAGTACCACCGAAAAAACTCGATTCTCTTGCTTTAAGAAAAAAATATAACATAGGTAGCGAAATTTCCATTTTAAAAACTGAAAAGAATAATCCAAGTACACAAGCCTTAGTGAAAACGTTATGTGAAGAAATACCATTCTTAAAAGAAAACAGCATCAATCCAGAAGCTTTAAATTGTTTTATTCGTATTCAACTTCTTTCAGAAGATTTTGTCAAAACCAACACATGTGGAAAATATTCCTTGGACGAGCTGAAAGAAATTACAAACGCATATTATTTTGAAAAACTTGAAGATCTACTGCTTTGCCAATTTTGCACCAAAACCTTCACTACAAGACACTCTTTACAAATTCACGAAGACGAACATGCGCTCGATAAACTTTTTAACTGCCCCCATTGCGATATGCAATTTTTAATTAACAGCAGCTTGGAACAACATGTAAAAAATGAACACAATTTAACAGAACCAGTTCTAAATCTAACTGAAATAAAAAGTGAAGTTAAACCACCAGATCCTGTAGAACCAACCATAGAAAAAAAAGAAGAACCGGAAATACCAGATGTAAAGGTACAAGAAGATCAAGAAAAACCACCTTCTGAACCACTCAATTTGAATGAAGAAAAAAAAATAGAAATTGAAGTTAAATCAGAAGATACTAAAGTAAAAGTCGAAGATTCAAATTTAAAGGTTGATGATCAGCCTAAATTAGAAATCCCTACCGAAAAAATAGAAGATATTGAGATAAAAAAAGAAATCTTGCCTGAGACCAAAGTAAAAGTTGTGGATGATGAAAAATTATTTGATCCTACTAAATTTTCAGAACAACTCAGTATCAGTATTAAAAAACATATTGAAGATGTTCCTGAAAAATTAAATGATAAACCACTTCAAACATCCACTCCGGTTAAAAAGAAACCAGTAGTAGTAAATCCTCTGAAAATTTTAAAAAAGAAATACAATATTTTAATGAAAAACAAACCAAAGCTTGTAAACTATTGCAAATGTTGGATTTGTAGTAAAGTTTGTCATAATAAAGTACAATTGAATCAGCATTGCCAATTTGTACACATTCCATCTGTTTCTTCCAAATATTGGGGAAATATTTTAGCCACTGTACGATTAATACAGAAAACAAACCCTCGACGCATTATAACAAGATCGTCAACTCGAATAGTTAATGATAATGTAATAACTCCATTTAAGTGCAACATTTGTGAGAAAACGTTTTCTGAAGAAAATTTCTTGAACATTCACATGTATGTTCATACCCCCACCATTTTATCTTCTGAAAATGTAAATATGTTAGGTGACGATGGTCCTGAAATTTACACGTGCTACTTATGCAATAAAGGATTCACAAAAGAAAGATATTTAAAACTTCATAATTTGCACGTTCATCTCTGTAAAACTACAACATGTAAGATGTGTAATCGGGTATTCAAAAGTGATTTCTGGTTTGATAAGCATCGATGTCAGTTACCAGTAGTGGAACCAGTTCCTGAAGTGCATGATGACAGGAAAACATATCCTTGTAATTTCTGTAATAGAAGCTTTGCTGCTTTGAGATTCATGAAATCTCATCGAAAACGTATGCACTACGACCTCATTAGTCGGGGTCCCTCAAGGAGTAAGGCTAAATATTTGGCAAGTAGAAACATTGGGGGGGAATCTTTAGAAATTGGTGATCTCGATTTGGATGATCCCATGAAATTATATACAATTGCAGGAAGTTCTGTATTTGAAGATGAAGAAGACGTCATTGAAATACTTTCAGATACTGATGGAATTAGTTATGAAAGTGGTAATGATTCGGAAATGCAAGGCGAGGCAGATGAAGAGGAAGACGACGGAGCCGAAGAAGAAGAAGTAAATGAAAGTATTTTTATGCAAAAATCAAACGAAGTAAAGGTCGAGGTCTTTAATAATATGATGAACGAGGTTAAGGAATCTGTTCCTCAAATCCCGGTTCCAATTAATGTTAGAAGAAAAAGTGTCACTCGTACTACAACATCCCCAAAAATTCAATGTGATTTCTGTGGTGAATTCATTGAAGAGAATGTTTATGATAATCACATTTACGAGCACAATAAATTAAGACTCCAAAGAGGCTCAAGTAGCAGAAAGTCTGATGGCAATTGTGATACATCTTTAGAAGACACCTTGGATAAAAACAAAATCGTATTAAAATGCCACATATGTTTCAGAAGTTTCCAAAGGAAATATCATTTAATAAATCATGTAAATCGACACTTGGAGGGTGATCCAACTCTTACTGATTCAGCTCGATCAGAAATTGATGAAAACGAAACCCCTCAGTTAGAAGAAGAGGAGGAAACTGAAAATTATATAAGCGAAAGCGAAAGTCCTCCAAAAGAAGAAGACAGTGCATTTGAACACAGTTTATATATGGCAAATACTTCAGACGTTTATAAGTGTTGTGGTCGCACATTTAAAATGAAAGCACATTTGTTTCGTCATTTTGCTATAAAACATCGATATTTTAGCGGTGACAAACTGAGAACCGCGTCCGTTGGGAAAGTGCAAATACCACCCAAACTCAAAGTACAAGGACAGGACGAAGATTCCGATGAAATTCTAAGTAATAAAAGTAGATACCAAACCAGACATTCATTAACAAACCCAAGTACACCTGGAACTCCCAATCCAGAGCAGGAAACTCCCGAAAACGATAAGAAAATTAAAATTGAAGAATTGGATACCGAAAATCAAATACCAGCATTTAATTGTTTGAACAAAAGAAAATCTGAAGCTGATGAAGAACAATCACTTCAGGAAGAAGTTCCCATTAAAAAAAGAAAAACAGTAGGAACAAATGAAGGAACAAAACGTAAGAGAATTAAATCTGAAACTGATACCAGTATGTTGGACATAAAAACAGAATCGCCTTCTTCTGTTTGTAATGAAGAGCTTGAACATGCTAATAAACTTTTGATATTAAAATACGAGTGTCATATTTGTGAAAAAAGATTTAAACAAAAATGTCAATTGCGTGACCATTTAAATGTTCACACAGGGGCCAAACCATACAAATGCGAATTTTGCATACCACATCGCGGATTTACACAGACATCTTCATTATATGTGCACTACAGAAGAGTTCATGCTCTTATAATGAAAAATTGCCAATGGGAAGTGTATTCAAAAAATGGTACTTGTTTAATATGCTCTGAAATATTTGAAAAACATGCAGTTATGTTTCAACATGTGAAAGATCATTACTCCGAAGAACCATTTCAGTGTGAAGTATGTAGGGGTGAGTTTAGCATGATTTGCCATTTTAGAGTGCATGATATGGATCCTGAAGAAATGCGGAGTATTGTAGCACCTAGAGTAATAGTGAAGAATGAAATAATGAACGATATTGAAGATGAATTATCAGCCAATGTATTAGATAAGAAAAATGTTTCAACGGCGATCAATTCAAGTGAGAAGAAGAGGAAACCTAGGAATAGAACAAAACCAAGTGATGGAAATGCAACCCCTACCAGTTCCCTTACAGAAGAGACTTGTGATTCAGAGACGGATTTACTGGGTAAGATTGAAGATCCTGAAACATTAAAATGTGTAGCTTGCAATAAAACATTTACAGATAAACAACAATTACGGTTTCACAAGAAGAGTTTAGCGCATTTTCAACAGACACAGTTACTGAAGAAAGAGACGAACGCAACTATTCCGGATGGCGTCAATGAAACTCCGGATACCATTGAAGATATTCAAAATAGTGTAAAAGCCATTATGAAAAAAATTAGTAACATAAAAAATAAAAAACATCGTTGTCTTGCTTGTGGTATGGGGTTCACCAGAAAAATACAACTTAGAAAACATAAAAGAAAGATGCACCGAGCGGTTCGATCCAGGATTAATCAAAATCCTGTAAAAACTAAATTGTTTACACTAAGTACTCCAAAAGAACAACCAGAACATGTAACTGCCGATAGTGATGTCAAATTAAAATCTTCAAATGAATTGTCAAAATCAGATGATCCTGGAGATTCTTTAAAAGAACCGGAATCTCAAGAAAGTAAATCTGTATTAGATGCAAATGCAATTTGCACCAAACCGGATAATTGTGAACCCTTAAAAAGTGAATCTGGGACAGATAACTCCATTCTTGACGCACAGTACAAAGTTCCTTCACCTAAGGTTTTGGAAAACACTTTTCTTCCAAATACAAATGAAAATTCTGATTCTGACATCAAAAATAATTTAAGTATTGATGCTCAGGTTGTTTCTACTGAGCATTCTCAAAAAGATATAATAAAAGATGAAAATCGGGAAACTGCCCGTACTAACCTCCATGAGTGTGGGGGCCTAGACAATTTAACATCTTCCAACCATGAAAGTAAAGAAAATACTTTAAATGTTAATAAAGATTCGGAAATACAATCAAATACACAAGTTACAGAAGTTGAACCTGTAAATACTTCAGAAAAATTAGTTATTAAAGCAGAGTCAGTTACCTCAAACGAATCTCCAATAATCAAAGACCTGCAACAGAAAAAAGGTCCTTCTGATGAAAGCCTGGATGAATCTCCAGTACTGCCACGTAATTCTTCTGCTAGTGAAATTTTAGATCAAAATTTATGCAAACAAAATGAAACAAATTTGGGTTCCTCTAAAATTAGAAAGCTAAATGGTCCACATGAAGCTCTAGAAATGCAACATACTTTTAGTTCTAATTTTACAAATGCAGCTCCTGAAGAGGTAAATAGAAACTTTGACCGAACATCTTTAGATGTAGATATGGTTAGATCTAATGTTTCTAATTGTGACGGTTTGGGAAGTATTTTGGATCTCAAAAAAGATCCATTTTCAAACAAAAATTTAGAATGTCGAAAAAATGAAGACCCTTCTAAAGATTGTATATTTGAGTTTCCTAATAATTTTTCTGGCATATGTAAAGAATCTCTGGAAGCTTCTAGTGATAATTTAGAGTCTGTATAAGTGGATAGGCTTTATTGTTTTTTTTTAATATTGACCCAGATGAGCATCCTATGAATATGAAACTGTAGGCTTCCATCGCCGGTCAGTTTTTAAAGTCATTTTAGCTAATTGCCATTTTGTTTGTGAATCATGTAAAAAAATTTTAACATTTAAAAATAATATAATCATAGACTACTATAGGTAGATAGCATCATAGTATTATGTTTTATATGTAGATGTGCAAATTAGTATTAGTACTGATCATAGTTTCAATCTCAAAGCAGCTGGTACTATTAATTTATTATTAAAATGAGACAGACCATTTGAAATACGATTAGTACTTTTATTAAAACATAATGTGTAAGATCACGAACATTTTCACAGAAAATATACAAAAACACATGTCCTTAGATATAAAACGTTAACTAAATGTATGTATCTTAAAATTAAGTTTATGACGTTATGTTAATCGATTATTCGTTTTATACTTTATGTTTAAGTTAATGTGGTGTCTTAAAATATAAAATGACATCATGACTTGTGGAAATGCAATTAAATAAATATATTTAAATGGATTTGATTTGTTCTTCTTTGATGGGTTTTTTGATTGTGATAGCTCCTTTGTCTTTTGTTGCATGAACTGCATTGCGTACTGTTGGCATAGACAGCTCCGAAATTTCACGGACCTCCTTAAATATTCTGTCTAATGTTGATACAACTTCATCAACATTTTCTTTTGTGAAAACCATAGGTGGTTTGAATTTCAGGACATTACAATCGGGACCATCTGAACTTATCAAAATCTGCTCTTCCTTCATTCTGTAAAAATTTTATAAATTATATTTCTAATTCAAAAAATGGACTTTTTTCAGATGAAAGAAGCTGCTCTGTATGTGAACTGAATAGTAAACAAAATAAAACATGTTTGAAATAGCACATCTCCGTAAAAGTAACAAAAGGTATGTAAAAACTAGTTCTAAATATTATTTACCTGCTAACAACATAGCTTGCAATTGCTTTTGCTGGTGTCCTTGTATCTCTATCGGTAACAAGTTCAACTCCAACAAAAAGTCCTGCACCTCGAACGTCTCCAATGATGCTGTGTTTCTTTTCTAACATTTGACAGGAATCCATTAAGTATTCGCCTACCACTAATGCCTGTTCTCTTAAATTTTCCTTCTCGATAGTGTCAAATACTGCATTTGCTATGGCGCATGATACTGGGTTTCCGCCATACTATAAACAATGTTAAAATTTAATAATCTGAACCATATATCATTTTAAAACCCTTAATGTACTTTAAAATGTATACGTACTGTGTTAAAATATTCTACACCGGTTTTTTCAAAACTATCAGCAATTGCTCTTGTTGTGATAACAGCGGCTACAGGATGTCCGTTACCCATAGGTTTCCCTACAGTAACAATATCTGGTACAATATCATCTCCTTGCATCTGGAACGCCCACCAGTGTTTTCCAACTCTTCCAAATCCAACTTGAACCTCGTCAGCAACACAGATACCTCCAGCTGCGCGCACATGTTTGTATACCTCTCGCAGATAATTAGATGGAGGAATAATTTGCCCTCCACAACTTAAGAAACTCTCAGCAATATAAGCGGAAACTCCAGTCCCCTTTTCCTTTTGGACTTTATCGCAGATATCCTTGATCTCTTGGGCGTATGTGGTTCCTAGCTCATCATTTTTGTGAGTGGTTGAACGGAATTTACCTCTATAGGTGTCTGGACACGAAGCCTACAATTCAAATCGGTATAATGCAACTTGATCATGTGATATAGAAAATATATAATAAGGGTTGTGTTATACTTACAACGTGAACATGGTCTTTCTGGGGTGGACCTCCAGGGAGATTGAATTTGTAATGCGAGATGTCAATCAAGGAAGTCAAATGACCATGGTATGCACTAAAACAATAGAGTGCTCATCTCTACCCTACAACCCTTTCCCACAAACACACCCCAAATAATGCTTAAAACCATGGATGGTAAGTCCAAGGCTGTTAATATAAGATATCCACGAAACAGATTATTTCACAACATAACAGCAGACAAATTGATTATTAAAACTATTAACAGCCTCAGATATTGAAATAGTGAATGACAGTGCTATGAGGGCTAAAGAAGGCCAACAAAGGCAGCCTTAGGATTGCTGACAGCACTGAAAGGGTGAATGATTTCTTTATTAATTGTCGCCACGATGGTACAGGCTCTGGGAATGCCTATTAACTTCCGTTTGGGATTCTTCTGGTCCTTAGGGGTTTTACTATTTCAAGAGCTGCAATAAAAAAATGAAAACGGTGGTATTAGAAAGGTTTACTACATATATTTCCATTATATTTTTAAACCTAAGGAAACTTAAAAAATAAATGGTCAATGAGGAATTAGATATGTTGCGAAAGTTATTTCTACAAAAATCAAGGGTGCAAAACTATTTATGCATTGTTGCACAGAAAATTTTCCACCCCTTCAGCATTACTGAAAACACGCAGGATGTTTCATTATCGATTTGATCATTGACAAAACACCATACATGTCCCATGCATACAAAGCTTCTACATACTTTAATGCAGGCAATATAGAAACAAACTTACTGTTCAAGTGTTATCACATCTTTATTTCCTGTGTGTATTTGAGCTAGTCGGAGGGCCAAATCATTAGCTTCTGACCCGGAATTGACAAAGTAACAGACGGATAGTTCTTCTGGCATTGTGCTAATCAATCTTTGAGCGCATAATACAATGTTGTCGTGCAAGAAACGATTATTGGTACTTAGAAGATTCATTTGGTCACATCCAGCTTGAACAACATCCGGATGACAATGACCAACTGAAATAAAATTTTAGCTACTTAGTAATATTATCTTCGATTTTGTAAATATTAGATCAAATATATGGGTCTTTAGTATCCAGAAAGATTTTCAATTCAGATAGGAAGTGTTTATGAACAGATGATAAACTATTCGCAGATTTTCCGTTTGTAACATATCAAGCATTACCTAAATAGATAAATTGGATAATATTTGTAATGCACATAACGTTTGAACAATATGTTGTTTGTTCATTAGTTAAATGATATTGAATATTTGCTATGTAAACTCTTCATACTGAGAATTTTGTTTGAACTAGTTATCTTGCTCTAGCTATATCAGTGGAAGTGTAATTCCATTATAAATCTGACTCATTCTGGATCAATCCTGCTTTATATTTATTCAAGCAAATAGTACCTACTTATATCATATCGGTCATGAAAGAGTTGAAAATGAAAGTGCAATAAATTTTAATTTCCACTAAGAGATAAATTTAGATACATTTCAAGGACGATTTCAATTTGCTACGATATATTTCAGAACTCAAAGATACTTGCAGGTTTTTTTTTATCTGTTAAGGATATTGTATGGAATTAGTTTGACTTAATTCCTAAACATTAACCAAGTAGGAATTAAAGAAATATATTTTAGAAAGATATACAGTGTGTCCACGGATTGAGTGCACATAAGGTGTAAATGACAATTTTTTTTAGAGTTGGATCTTCATGTTCTGAGGATCGCTCCTGCTTAGTCTCAAACTAAAATATTGAAAAAATGAGCCAAATCAATTAATATACAGGGTGTTGTTTTGACCGAAATCTAAAAATTAGTCAAGAGTAAACTGTCTTTATTTTAGCAGATATAACAAAAATGTATTAAAAAAAGTTGTTTAGAATTAAAAGTTATTGAAGATTTTCAACTTTTATACAAATCAGCCTACTTTGATTTTTTTCATCAAAATCCAATACTTTTGAACTCATGTTTGTAACAAATAAGGTTTAGTATTTTTTTAATAAATAATTATTTGTTTTTCAAGTACTTTGTTTAATTACTCTTCATGCATGGGTCATTAAAACCATAAAAAATCTCATGTTGATGAAAAATATCAAAGTAGGCTGATTTGTATAAAAATTGAAAATCTTCTATAACTCTTAATTCTAAACAACAAAGACAGTTTACTCTTGCCTAATTTTTAGATTTCGGTCAAAACAACACCCTGTATATTAATTGATTTGGCTCATTTTTTCAATATCTTAGTTTGAGACTAAGCAGGAGCGATCCTCAGAACATGAAGATCCAACTCTAAAAAAAATTGTCATTTACACCTTATGTGCACTAAATTGTGGACACACTGTATATGTTATTGTTAGTATTTGATCCGAAATATTTTTGCCAAAATCTGATGCATGTGTGTCTTATACTTTTCTTAGAACTACTATAATGTTTATCATTATCATCTTTGTCTATTAGTATATACATGACAAGACAATAATTTTGTGCGTCATTAGAATTGTTTAACTAATATTCAATTGTTTTAAATCTGCATAGGTACCTATTCATGCTTGAAAAATAAGATCTGAATTTTTTTAAACTGACGTCAATGCTGATTGTTACAATGTCTACTATTAATGATTGTTCTCATAGAGATTATTTTAATATTACTTTAATGCCTTTCTATTTCTACTATTCTACTCCTATAAACAATTGGCTACAACTTTTTTATATTAAAAAGATTTTGTACCTGATCAAATTTTATTCAATCCTTCTAGAGTGATAAGATCAAAATTTCGTTTTTTTTTTAAACTAATTTACTTTTTCCATGTAACAAAGAAAACTATAACTTTCCAATATTAAAAAAATCAAAGTTTACACATGCAAAAATTTTTTGTTTACAGTTACCCCTACAACAAAAATTTAAGTTTTTGAACAATCAAATATTTCTTCCAATTTTAAAATTTAAATCCTTCATATTCAACATGATACAAAAAAGAACTCCAAAGTTAACATTGTTTTTGTGTTGTCGTACAAAACCAAAAATTATAATTTGAACCAATTTTCAAATAATAAATAAATCAAAAAATATTCACCATGAGCAACATTGTTGATGCAATCCAAATAGGCGGTACCCCTTTCATCGTACATGTATTGGCCCTTGGCTCTAACAATCTTTAAGGGATCATTACGGAAAAACAATTGACAAGATGACCTAAACAGAAAATTTTAAAAAAATTAATTATTATATGCAAATCATTTCAAAACAATAATATTTACCCAATATGTTTTTGGCGAAGGGCGATGGTTTCTTTTTTTGGAAGTTGTTCCATTTCAGTAGATGATCAGTGATCAACTTGGCTAAAGGGTTGCAGTGAGATAATCGCTGCGCTAATGCTGGAGCCTTGATGGATACTTCTGTACACGGCGTCGATATATATTCGGGCAGCACCCTACGTCATGCGCGTTTCAACGTGAACGTCAAAGGCAAGGGATTTATCATCATGAAATGATGATTAGAAAAAAATTGATAAGTACTTGTAAATGAAGGCTTGCGGTTCAAGCAATTGAAGTTTATATGGGGCTATCGTTCGCTCAAGCACGTGAATGTGACCTGCACGTGCTTTATCTTTCGTTTGGATGGCATTTATCCTTCGACACACTTTTCTTTAAAAAAAGAAATTACGAAAGTGAATACATAATAATTTTCTTTCTAATTATAGCTTAAAACAGCAATAAAATATTAATAAACCTTATCCAATAATTATTCAAGATATATTTACCACACCAAAACTTTCTTGAATTTTCACTTTTATCAACCACGGTTGACAGATTTAAAATCGTACCACCACCAGACTGCGGAAATGCGAATTATTGATTTTTATGTTTACCTAGTAATAAAATAATTGATTATTAGCCTTAATATACCTAGTCACATTTACATAAGTGGATCAAGAACATTTACAGAAACGGTAATTGCTCTTCAATGTCAGTAAACCATTTTAAAACTTTCGACAAAAGCTGAAAAAATTAAATACTTTCTAACTCTAATTGGAATAATTTATAATACATGACATCAATTTTTAGTCGTTAATCTAAACGTTCAAATTTGGTTTTGTTTTAAAAAAAAATGTTAATAAACAATTTACTTTCGTAATAGGTGAACAGATATAAAATGTTATGAAAATCAAATATTTTGATTTATTTTTTATTTTATAATCTAATAACAAAGCCAAAAAGGGGGCAGCATTAATAACGTGTGTTCTCAATTTTTCAATTTGTGTATGACGCACAGTATGGTTGGTAACTAAATAAAAACAGAATACGTTTCTATATTTGTTTTTTTTTTTTTTAATTAATTTCTCTAAATTGTGCTCACATATTACTTTCTTTTTACAATTTTGTTTTACCGAGATTTCTTATAACTCATCGTAGCGACCCACTTAATCTAGAAGGCCTCTTACCCTCAGGCAATTTTCCGTTTGTTCCTATTTTCTTTAACTGTTTTAACTTTGGCCCAAGTTGTCCAATTTATAGCAATTCGCTTCTTTTCCTTCTCCAATATTCTGCTGATCTGCCTTTGTCCCTTCCACCTAGTTCGCAATACAATGCTTGTATGGTGGTGCTTTTCTAAAGGTTTGTCCGATCTATCTCCACTTCCTTCTGCGAATAGTTTTAACTTATCGATCGTAGATGGTTTTCCTCCAAAATTCCTGCTGGAAATTCGGATTGGCGAGAATATTTCCAATAATCTCCTTTAATTAACCATCGACGAACACTCTTGTACTTAGTTTGTTGTCCGTATTAGTTTCCATCCAAGATTCTAAAGTAGTACTGTACTTTGTACGAGAAACTGTCCTTGCATTATCTTTTTTGTCCCTACGGCTACACCTCTTCCAAATATAATTACAACATTTTCCAGCTCTCTTTCTTCCACTATTATACCTTCCACACCCTACGCTGCCTTCCGAAGTCATTCTTTGTTCTATTTTTTGAAGATTGAAGAATTGTTGAAACAATTTCCTATAATTCTCTGGTAATTTGTAGTTCTTACGATTTTCCGCATGTACTAATTCAATTCAGAGGCTTTCTTGATTTAGGATTATAGTCGCTAGATTATTTGAGCATAACAACTCAGTTCTCCGTTTTTAAATCGTTTTATTAAGATGAAGATCAGCAGTTGGACACAAGAGATATGGGTGGGCAATAGCTGTTCCGCGGCTTAGATTAAATTCAAGAGGACAAAAGGGAAATACTTTATTACGAGCACCATTTGGTTTTACCTTTAAAGGTAGAATTGTCTATTAACTGATGTGGCTGTAAAATAAAGGTGGATAGAAAACAACTTTATGAAGCTCTTTGGATCAAAAATCCACATACTTAGTAATATCAAAGACTTAACAGAACGTTGAAAGGTTGAATTATCCACAGTACTAGAGTAGAGGTACCTAATCAAGAGGTTCCATGTGCGAGTTTTTACCAAGGAACTATGTTACCATGGTAATTAAATTGAATTAAAGTAACAGCATTATCCTGTTACCAATCTGCGATGAAACTCTTCACATTGACTTAATCTTACATCACATCAGTGCTAGTGGGTATTAGATAAAAGTTTGTGACGATAAGGTTTGCGACTTAAGTTAGTAACTAAAGAAAACATTAATTTCCAAGATTATTAGTTTATAGCTTTTTGTAAAATAATTACCATATTATACTAATAATAAATCTGTATTTATCAAAAACACTTTTAGATCGTGATGAACAAATTTTAAAAAGGCTTCCAAGATTCTTGTCCTCATTTCGTTCAAAACAACTCCACGAAGGAAAATTTCTGTTTTGTCCTGTTATCTTCAACAAAATTTAAAATATTCATTTTTTGTTCATAAATAAGTTATCTATCTCCATGTTTTAAACTTCCGCCAATAAGCCGCAAATCACTTTAATTGATGGCTTATAATGAATATCGTTTATTTAATAACGACATAATATTTTTAATTAAATTATTTTAATTGCTTTACAAACAAAAAAATGGGATTTTTCTTTAATAGTGTATAAGGAAAAAACGTCTTAAGAATGTTTTGAAATATTTATGTAAACTATTATATCTTTAATCACTGGGGATTTTAGGTTTGTTACTTAACATTCATGAATAAATATAAAGAAAAAAGAAGAAAAGCACTAAGCACGCTCTGAAAAAATCTTGTTATTCCTACAAATAATTTCTTGAGGCTATACCAACAAATGCGAACTTGTTAGGTTAACAAAAAAAATATATTGCCATGTTATTAGTATAATTTCCTGCCACAAATTCATTTTGCTCAGACAGAATTTTTTTACAAATTCCTATCAGAAAGAGTACCATGATTATCTACTGTTAATAACCCTGAAATATTTAGTAGGTCCAATTAAAACATTGTGAGAATCGCCTTCGCGTAATGATAGAATTGCCAGCGTATGAGCTGAATTATGGCGAGTTCTATACTCGCCAAACCTTTATCTTTATTTTTATTACACTTTCCTCAATCTCAATAATTTGGAAAAATGAAGACAATATCCGGAATAGAGGGCAGTTTAAATGGGTTGGGTTAACCCTATGATAATTTCGAAACGGCTGAACCGATTTTGATGAAATGGAGAGCCGAGGGCGATTGTGTGATTGCTTGTTCTACAGTGCCGTACTTTTATGAGTAGTAAATACAATCTAGGGGCATAAAACTTTCTTCAATATCGAAATTTTGATTTTTAAATTAATCCAAGCCCAATTGAACTGTGGACAAGGCATGAGCACCAGCCCCATAGCGAAAAGTCTACTCGATATGAGTAAAACCAGATTTTTTTATCAAAACACGTGTTACCATAGTAACGGAAGTGAGGATGACTTGGTAGATTTTATTTTGTATAACCCAACTGTATCCTTTACCTTGTTTTTCTAGATTCATTACCAAAAAAGACGTCCCCTAGTTAAACGATTCATGATTTCTAATTATGTGGTTTTTGTCTGGAAGTAATTGAACTTTGAAAAATTTTGATTATTTAAAATCACATCAAAATTTAAAGTAGGTGACGCAATGGAAACAGCAACCTCAAGTGATAAAACCGTAGATTAATTTAATTAATTTAAAATTACTGAATATGATTAACAAACTGCAGATTTCAATTTTTGCTTCAATAATTTCTAATAAAATCAATTTTATTTGATCGATAAAATAGCATAGTTACCTTTACGGTAAAAACGCCCCCTTAATTATTTAAAACCCGATAATCCACCTAAATAAAAAATGTAATCTCAAATATAATTAAATTTTTAAAATTTGAAATGCTAATATATGTAATAAGTGAATAGTAGTATCTAAATCTTATTTGTTCATATATCATTTTAAGTAGCTCCTCTTATTCTATCTTTACAAGCCCCTATTGAGTAAGAAGTAGGTATGAAATATCTACCTACTTGTATAAGAAAAATATTTATTGTTTGTTATTTACATTGTTCAATGACACAATCATCTGATAGAAATTGTCATTGTTAAAGGAATTTTCATCCTATATCAAGTGTTGTCCTAAAGCTTAAACAATAAGCTTCAACCACATCTCCTGAAAAAAATTTTAATGATATCATTAGGACTTCGACTTTAGATTATCGTCTCTAGATGCTTTAGCAAAAAGGAATTTTTTGATGATCTTTAAATTTTCTTGTTCCTGAAAGTTCCTAAAAGTTCGGCCGCCGCGGAATCGACTGGCCAACTAATCGTCTAATCGGCGACAGCGAGTTGTCCCATCCCCTACTGTCCTGGCTTCATTTGCTGGATCTATAGTATCTACTATACTCGCCACTAGCTTCTTTCTTCATATGAGGTTAGTTACCAAAAGCTAGTGACTTGCTTCAGCAGCTTGCCTCTCTACTAAACGAGCCTTTACTATACATTGGTAACATTGGTATATCGCTATCAATTAAGGATACAATATTTCCGATACTTATGATTAGAACAATGAGTGCTGATTATAATTACATATCAAAAAATATAATTGAGTAAAAACCAAGGAAGACCTCGGAGTAATTAAAATAAAAAATGTATGACTGAACAAGGTGGTACTTACTACATATAAAATAATCCTTGAAAATCGCATTTAAAAAATTATTTGACGTCGACAACCTATAATGTAACTTTTATCCTAAGGAACATTTCAATAACTTTTTTATTTAAATAAATGATAAAATTGATTAGACAATAAAACCCTATCAGATTTAAATAACTGACGCAAATCGTTGATGAACATCGTTTTTTTATTACGTTAATAAATATATTTTTATTAACAAAATTTTAAATTTATTAAAGGATGCTTGCATAATTCACAATAATATACTTAAAATAGAAATGTTTATTTATCTCGTAGTTTCCTGATTACGCTAATTCTGGCGAGCCCACCGGTTACAACCAATGGATAAGTAAATCTCTACATGTTTGATTATAATATTATAAGGAATGAAGAAATGAAAATAATTTATGCGTGCAACTAATTAATATTAGAATGCTAGTCCGTAAATTCTTACAAACTTAACACGTACTTGTTTATTAGTATTTCAGTAAACTTACGTAGTTAGTTTGTCAGTCGACTTTGTTATTCCATTGTTATTCCCTCTTAATAAATAAGATCTAAATTTATATAGATATTTTTAACATATTTACGCAAACCATTATACAGGGTACCTATATATTATTTACCTAATTAAATATTTTAGAAACCATCCTACCTGCAATTTAATTAAAACGATACTTTTCCTCCAAAGAAAATTGCTTATTGTTAAGAGTTTCATCAAAACCCTATAGTAACTAATAACTATAAACAGTCTTGAGTACGTGACTAGATTTCATCTATCTCCGCATTACCAGACCTTTGTAAACACAAGAATATCAATATCGTTTACATCCATGTATCACCTAGGTTATCGAAAAAAAAGAAAGGAAAATTATCTTCGAGTCTTTCTCAGATTAATAATGATTAAAAAAAATAAAATAAAAATCAGAAGCAGATAAATGTATTTTTTTTAACTAAATTTTTCTATGGAAAAATACTCGATTTTGCTTGGATTTTGGAACATACATGGTACAGTACCGAATGAAAACCGTAAATAGAATAGGTACCTACGCCTGCTGCATTTCAGGGGGTTTGTCAGCTACCAAGGGAGGTAATATGGGAGTGAAACTAATCACCGAAAATTCCCTGAAAAACATCACCTGGTAATTCCCGGATTATCAAAATTTACTAAAATTTATAGTCTTTGTTTAGATTTTCCAGGTAAACGTAATTTCTAGTAGGGTGGCCGAAAATTATTACACCAAATTGATACAACGTATTCTAGATACCAAAAGCAATAAAATAGTTCCTGTAAATACATGTCCGAAATTGGGGCGTTGTGGAGCTACGACCTCCTAAAATGGACTGATCACTTTGCATAGGTGTAGGCCAATCAGTGAATAGAAGGGTAAAGTATTTTAACAAAAACATTAGAGCAGAAATGTAGATACCCGTTCTATCTTCTTACCTCATATTTTTACCTATCTGCCCATATCTTTAGCAGCGCGATGGTCATTTCGTTACTTCTATAGTCACTGAATGGCCTGTAAATTTATGGGCGAAGCGACAACAGTAAATAGTACCCGATCGAATAAATACCCTGTATATAGTGGCGCACGTGAATTGGCTTGGGCTAATTGCGGCCAAGTCATGTCACGCGATAACCACTCATTAAAAAAACGTTACACATTTAGTTGGAAACAATCTAAAAATACACAAAGTTGTTTCTAGTTGAAATACTAATATAAAGTGATAACACAAATGTTACTTTTTGACCTTTGAAAAATTATATTATAAAATTCATTTTTACACTCACTGATCACGTGGTATCTGATCATATAGATCAGGGACTACAAAACTTACTTAGTTTTTAGTTTCTTCTCGCATTTTTAACACTTGAGATTGAGGTTGAAAAGTAATGCAATAATAATTTAACATAAAATACAATTTATTGGAAAGTTGTACTGTTCTAAATTTTCAAGGCAAAATAAGGAACTATATTTAAAATTCTGCAACCTCTTAGTACACAAAGCATACCTACTACCTCGGGTGGGGTTAATCTTATTCTTTATAATATCTTTTTTTTTATTTAATATATCTACTGCCCATACATTGGTTTGCAGCCACTTGGATTTGCACACGAGCATCAAACATTACAAGAGTTTCAAAATAATCTCATTAATGTTTAAATTGAGATTATTTGCAAGAACGACATATTGACAAAAAAAATAGAATAATTTATTGTATCTATATCTAACTAAATTATTACTCAATATGAAGCAATAATCTACGTGAAGAAGTTATCAAGACAAAAAACCGCGCAAATGCTGAATAATAACAATATAGTATTTGTAAAACTTTTCAACCACAATAACAATGGATAAGATCCTTGAATAAAAGTATAACCCTTTTGACCCTGTTATTCTAATACAATAAATAAATGAGCTAAATACTTTGTAATATTTCAATTTTTTTGTTATACCTACAGGGCATAAGATAATAATTAATCCGTAGGTATTAAAGGTAACTTTCATTCTGGGCTACTCTTCACTGCGCATCCTGTATCCATTTTACAACCAAAACTCACTATAAGAACCAAAGATAATTAAAAGAAATAATAATTAACCCAAAAAAGAATTAGGACAATATTTTTATAGCTAAAAGTTTCTGAACCAACTTGCACTAACCAATCGAACCGGGGCCCGATCGAACCCATCCGACTCTGGGGTGGCGGAGAAAATATCCCAAAGGAAGAAAGATAAATAGAGAGCTAGTGTTAGCGTTACCGTACTCTTAGCGTACGGTGCTCAAAAACTCCCTAATAAAAAATACTTCAACGCAAATAAAAATGGATTTTGAAAAAAGGGCTATTCAGACAGTGAAGCCAGCATTTGAAGAAGAATTAATGGTATCTGGCTGTTTTTATCACTTGTGCCACCATAGAAAAATTCAGAACCTGGACGTTCAGCAACGATATAGAGAGGACAAAGTTTTGAAAAAATTCTACGGAATGATGGATGGTTTGGCCTTCTTACCACTCGAAGAGGTGCGTAGGGGTATGAAATGCGCAAAATGTTCCCGTGAAGCGGAATGTTCATCTAACGACATTAGAAGGAAGGTTGGAATATAACCATTTTTCTAAGAGAACGAAGATGCACTAACAACAAATTGGAAGGCTGTCTACAAAGAAGAAAAGAAGAGTTCATGAAACACTACAACTCCGGATATACGGTATCTGTGAGGATTATATGTTTCGGGTACCAGAGACGTACAAAATTTTCTAAAAATATTATAAGTCATAATATAAGATCTGTAAAAATTTTCGAACCTTACTGTAGTTATAAATATTAAATAAATATATACCTAACATGGTTTTGGTTTTTGGGGAGTTTGTTTTGAGGCCTTGAGGGGTTCCCGTTTTGAATATTTACCCGGGGAATTTTTTCTTGGGGTATTTTTTCCTAGATTTTCTTCACTCAAATACAACAAATGATGACAGATGAGGAAGACTAAGAAGATATGAAAAAGATAATGACAGCAATAACGACTACAAATTTACTGATAAGCATTTTTAAACAAGTTTCTTACATTTTATAATCATAAAGATATTCGTAACCTTGGAATAAGCCACACTCAAATAATTTGCAATCAATTTTGTTATCAATAGATAAAAATTAGCAATAAAGCAGTCTTTAATGAGTAGGATTAGCAAAATCGGTTCCGCGATTTCCGACAATATTATCTACTAAGGAAAGCTTAACTTTTACCTGCGTCATAAGAATGAGAAATTAAATACCTACACAAAAGGTATACTAGTAGGTATATACCAAAGTAATGACAGAAGATAGCGAGGAATCTGGGATTCCCTATGGGAAATCAGACCACCGCGAAAACAGATTCGGCGAAAAGTGCCTATCCCAGCAAACCCAGGATCCCGGGCATAGGTATACCTACCTACTAATATGCATTTACATGATAGCCTCCTTGAATGTAGCCATTAGGTACTTCCTGAACGCCAAAACGTAGCTTTTCATATCTATTAGGGCCGATTTTTCAGTTCTGATTTAACCCCCCCCCCCCCTTCAGCTAAACCAAGATCAATATCCACGGCAATTGGCCATGAGCCAGAGCTGTATTTAGGAAAATCAAAAATATATAAAAACTATAGGAATAAATTAGAAACTGGAAAGACCCTCAATCTATTATATACATAGGTAAGAAAATCTGACCTGAGCAGGGGGGTTATAGAATGGAAATACCTTGTTAAGAGTTATTACTGGATTGTATGTTGACTAATCATTGGCAAATGTTATAATATAATAGGTGACATTAAATATGAAAACACCTAAAGTGTATCACAATAAAAATATTGCTAGGCAGGTAGGTAAGTACCTATACCTGCCACTAGAAGTTTTTGGAGAAATCATCAGCAGTTTGTGAACAATGATATAAAACATTTAGATGTTGATCTTTTGTTCAATAATGGAAAATTTTTAAACAGGCCATAACACCCTAAGACAACTGAAATGGTACCTACATAACAAAAGCAAAATTGGATCAAAAATGTTATTTAGTCTTTTAATAAATTTTATTACAATTTACTAGCACAAATAAAGTATTACATCAAGTTATACAATGAAAGGAATTTGAATGTAGGTAAATATATTGTTGAGTACCAAACAGGATTGGATGGCATAAATTATGAACTTGAAAGCACTTAAAATATTAAAAAACACTTCACTATTGTGTAATTTTTTACAAATTTAGATGAAGGATTGTGTAAAAATATGCTGTAAATTTACAGTTAATGTCTCTAAACATATCCCATACAATGTAATTTTTAATAGTAATTTACTCTTTAATATATGTAAATAGATATATTAATTAAACTGCTACAATGATACATGGGATTGTGCTTAATATTATTTATAGACTTATAGACCTTGTGACACAACACACAATTGTGCTAATCCTGAAATATACCTAGCACACGGCATATATTTAAAATAGAACAGAGCTCATATATTTTGTTCATTAAAAGTATTAGTTCTATCAACACAAACAACTACTAGGTACACATCATACACCATACAGCAAGAAAGTACAAAAATGATGGCGATGCAAATGTTGCTTTCAGGCACTGTTTAAACTTTAAATATTTCTTTTCTTTTTCTCGTGAAGAACATTATCGGCGTGTATTTTATCCTTAAAGACACTGAATCTTCTTGATATGTCGGGGAAAGGTTATGAGCAATTAATTATTCCAAAGGCATAAATTTTAGGTACCTACATCATAGCTACAGAAAAATAATTTTTATTTTTGATTAATTTTGTCATAATAATACTAAAACATAACTTAGGAAGAATAAAAATATTTTTTATAAAAAAAAAACCTTCACATATTCCTTACAAAAATTATAAACTTTTATGATGTAATCTTTGTCATTGATATTCCACTATCTTTCAAATTTTTGTGCTACTTTAAAAAGTAAATCAGAACTCATAAATGTCCCATAATAATAATATATCTTCTTAAATCTGTTATACAAACTTTCAAAGAATGCTATAGATTAGATTATAAATCATTAGCAGTTTTGCTATTAGAGTAACTGCTGCTGCAATACATTATGAAAATTCACTTAAAAGGGAGACCAATTAATAAAGCAAAAGAAAAAACTAGAAATGCAAAGCTTCATCGAATTTCAAATTTTTAAAAAAATTACAATAGGTATTGTTGCAAAAGTTTTTGTTATAAATATATTTCTATTCAATCTCGTTAAGGATAAAAAAGCTGCATGGTTAGTTTGAGATATAACTGTTAAAATAATAAACTTTATGAGACATCAATGTTTAATAATCGACAGCTATCTGTAATGTTCATTTTCTATACATTTTACAAATCAGCCCTTATTCTCTCATTTCATTACAAACTAATGGAAATATGATGTACAGTTTCAGATAGTTTACAATGTATTACAAAAGGGATGGTATTTAAATGATGAAAAAAATCTACTAAGGACTTATTGAGTTTTTGCTTAAAAAAGTGAAAACTCTTAAACATTGAGATCTTATTTTTTTCTAAACATTTGCAAGGCTAAAGTAAATGTACTATTTTATTGCTTTTTTTAAACGCACCAACATGTTACAAAAGAAAATATACCAAAAGTGGCCCACTATAATACCATGTTACATATTTATCCATATTTTTTTTTGAAAAATATTGCAATATTCATAATAAACATCTGAAGAACAATGAAGAGCTGGTACTAGAAATTCCATTGAATAATAGAAACAGCCCAAAAATATTATAATATAAAAAAAATGTAGCTATAGCTTAAGATATTTTGAAAATTTTTTTTATACAGGGTGTAGAATGGAATCAAACAGGGATTTCAATGGTAAAATTTAAAAGTCAAATATTATCTTCCCTAATTATTTTAGAAAAAAGGTCCATACAAATTTTTTGTAGAGAAAAAAGCTATTTTGAGGTAAATCTATAGTGGCTTGGAGTTAAGTTGTGACAATTGCTGTACAGTTATCTTTTATTTCACAGTGACTGTTATTTATTATTGAAGTGTTCAACAGTTGTCACACTGTAATTCCAAGGCACTACAGATTTTTGCCAAAATAGCGTTTATTATTTTTCGGTTTGTGAACAAACAAAAAATAATATTAATAACATTTACCTTTTTTGTCTACAAAACCTATACAACAGTTTTTTTGTAAAATAATTGGTAAAGAAAATATTTGTACCATAGAAATCCCTATGCTGCGTGATTCAATTCTACACCCTGTATAGTAAACAGGTTCAATTGTTTGTTGCAATATTTCAGCATACAAAACTCAATTATCTAATAATAAAATGGTTATTAAATTGGAAATATAGGGGCACCCTGTACATGACAAAAAAATGATTTATGCAGAAAACAAAATACACATTATTCCAATGCCAACTCTGTCGTGATACATCATACTCTATAATTAATTGTTTTAAATTTTTGCAATTTTTACATATCAAGATGATATTTGATGTAAATCATATTTCACTTATTTTAAAAATTAATGAAAACTATAATTTTACAAATTACGTTATACGTACTGAAATTATGCTAAAATAATGTAAGTCAAAAAAACTACACATTAGTGTATATGAAAACTATTTAATATACATAATAGCTATCACTAAAATAATCGGTTCAATAAAAATCAACTAGAAACAACGAGACCATCAGAATCATTACGAACGAGCGTTAATTCATTTAGATAAAAATTCTGCTTAGTTACAGAGTACTTACGGTTTTAATTTTTTTGCGAAAAATATTTACCATGTATGAATGAGCGGGAGAAATTTCTGACAATTCATAAAATTGAAGGCACAGATTTGATTCCAAAAATTTTGTTCTACTTTTCTGGAAGTTATTGAAACTAAGCACAATTTTTGTTTTACTGATTCATACACAATATTATGTAGTCGATTGAGATCATTGTTGGGATTGGGCCGTAATGTACCTACACTTATTCTAAACAGCTTTAACGCACGCATTAATAAGAATGATACTGTACACAATATATGTGCGAAAAACCACTTACACCAATGTTAGGATGATCATAAGAATTGAGAAGTATTTATAAAAAAATATTTCGGATCACCATCTTCCATTTATAAATACGGCTCAAGCAACTTCTTTAAGTCACTCGAAGTAACATATACGGATATTTCTTACACTAATGCGCTCTAATTGTTTAAAAAATTTGTACCATACTTCGAGGCAGAAAAAGGCCTGCCCTCTTTCAAGAAAAATATGTTTGCTAAAATTGCTGATCATTATTCCTTACATTATATTTTTTGTCCTTCAAGTGACTTAAATAAAATAACTCTTCTAACAATTTACATAATGAATATGCAATCATTCGCTCACACAAAACATCGATATTAAACTATGTGTTTATTATAATTATATAAAAATACAGGATAGAGATTTTTAATGGGGCAATAATTCATAAATTATTATAAAAAAATATTTACTTGTTTTATAATTATTTCAAACTGTGTTTGGTTTCATTGTGTAATTTTTTACCGCTAAAATGGAAGGTTTAAGAAAAGTCATAACAAAATATGGAATCCGTACCTACTAATGCTTTTGTAAAGTTTTTTATTTTTTTTTATTTATTAAAAAAATAATACACTAATTTGGGTTATATACTTACCCTTGATTATGATATATACTTAGAGATAGCCCACGCAATATTAAAAAGTAGTGCCCAGATTTAACCATTTTCCTAGATGTAAAAATTCCATTGTGATGAAGAGAACCACTAAAGCAGAGGATAGAAGATACAGTCAAACTCCTATGGAATATTTAAACAATAAATGGAACCTAAAAATTGTATTTTATATGATTTCTCTAACACTTAACGTAGTATCTGGGGTTTGTTTAAAACGGGGTAAAATTTTTCATATGTAATCCAGTCCATGTAAGAATTGTATGGGCTAAAAATTTTGGACAACCTTAGGCTATCTGCAAGTATAATTTTTATTTACTTTTTTGTTTAATTTTTTTTATATTTTTTAATGAAATGGTGTACCATTAAAAATTGCTATCTTATATTATTTATACTGCACCAATCAATGCGAAAAAAAGAACACATTCATACCAACAACATGACTACAAGAATGTTTGACAAATTGGACTCTTACCTTTTTAAAAGACAAGGTCTGATTATAATGAGTTATGAAAAATGTGATGTATGTATAATATAATCAACATCCACACTGTTTGAAGGAACAAACAAACTACTCCACATTAACTAATGAAACAATAAACTGTGTGGTAAATTACCTATTCACTACGAATATTTGAGTATAATGAAGGCAGATGATTGAAACCTGAGCTTGCCGATTTGGGCTTGCGTGAGCTATAGATCAGAGTCACAAAAACAAATTAAGTTCAACTACACACAGCTACTTGCACTCAACTACCATGTTCATAATGTTGTTGTTCGTTGACGTGGGAATAGATCCTGGCATCCACATTGATACTAGCCGTCACACGCACCTCGAAATTGTGATCCTGGACAACAGAAAATTGTCCTGTGTAATTCATACGTCTATCTAACTGTTCAGGATTTACAACAGCAACTGCAGCTGGAAGACCTGTATTGATGAGAATAGGGTAGGAGCAAATGTTTGGTAATACGGGAATTTGGTAACCGTCAGGTGATATTTGCACATCTGATTCCTCCGCCAGCTGTTCTTGTGGAACTCTGTGGAAGCTAGCACTACACTGGGGGCCTAGGACTGACCTTTGTCATTTACTGTTTGCCTGTAGTGCTGTGTTTATTTGGCTCCACAAGTCCTTTTTACACGATTTTGATCTGCAACAACAAACCAATACGTATCATCTGTTGTGACTTTTTTCCTACCTGGAGGACAGCACAAACAAATTAATTTCTAGCTGTATCACATAGCTAGACCTGTGCGCCGCGCCGCCGCGCCGGGTTGATCTGCCGCCGCCGCCTTGTTTTGATGCGCCGATACCGCTGCCGAATATTATCGACGTAAAGGATCCCACGCCGGCCGCCGCTGTTTACATCGACGCAATCGGCGGCGACAAATGGAATTATTTAAATCTATATAAAAAAAATTGTCCGGTTTCGGCAAAAAGCCCTTTCTTTGAAAGGTTTGGGAATGTACACGCATTGCAATATCTTTTTCATTATTGGAATTGCAAAAATCGCCGATTACGCCGCCGGTAAACCCCCGCCTATATAGTTCGGCGACGCGCCGCCCGCCGACAAACTTTAAAATGTCGCCGCTGCCGCTGAAACCTATATCGGCGCACATGACTACACGTAACTCTTATTTAAACAGGCCAATCAGCACCCTCCTACAAAATCACATGATAAGACCTTGACGTAATTTGTTTATGCTCTCCTCCACAAAAGTCATATGGCGAAATGTCATTGGAATGCCTTATAAGTACTAGTAGCTATTTTTTATACACGCTGTTCAACAAGTATTGAGACAATACAACGGGAATGGATGAAGATCTTTCCATACATTCCCCCCAAGGCCCTAATCCAACCCTTGGAGAACAAAACAGCAAATTTAAAATAAATAGAGGTTTAATTGCATACCTTCGAATCGACTGCAACCACTCTTTAAATTGTGCACTTCCCTCGGGTGTTATTTGAAATGCAGCTCTAGCAGCACACACAATACTAACAAAATCTTCGTAGTCTGCTGGAGTAAGATGATATAGTTTCTGATGCATACACTGTATATACATCTGTTGGCATTTCTGCACCAATGGTGTTAAAGCAGTTCGAAGATGTTGCATAACCAAACCTGGATTATTACGAGATAGATATTGAGCTGATTCAATAGCAACATCATGTAGTACAAATGGGCTTACTATGGAATTTACAGCACATATGCAAAACTGATGAAGATATTGTGTACCTATAACAAAAAAAATTGAATACTGGTATTGTAATACAACTTTGTTTCACCGACACAACTTCACTATAGTTTACTTACCCAGATGTTTTGAAATTCGTAACAACCATTTAACATCCTCCCCATATGGAGGATTCCTAGCATACTTTGCTTGTGGTCTGTCATCATGTACTCTTCTTGCAAGAGTTTCCATGGCAAGCATTCCCACTCTATATGCTGCTAGCAGGTACCGAAGCTGTGCTTGACTGAACTGCTGTGGTTGTCGATGAGGTAGAGGCCTGGCGTTCATTGGTTGAGGCTGAACTGGTCCAGGAGCATTTGTTGCAATAGCTACTGGGAACATGTGTCCAGCAGGAACAGATGCAGGGCGGAGGTTAGCAGCTTGTGCAATGGTAACAGCAGTTCCATAGTACTGAATGTTTGGCTGCATTTGCGGTGTGGCATTAGGCGACATATTGCTATATGAAGATGCTTGACCTGGCGCATAAGTTGCGGGAACAGGTGCTGGAAGTTGGTACTGAGAAGGTGCACTAGATGGTACTGCATAAGCTCCTTGCTGCGCCTGTGCCATATTAGTATATGGTGGCTGCTGTCCATTATTAAACTGTTGATTATTTGTATGAGGTGGATACTGAAATTGTGGAGGTGGCAAATACATTTGCATATGTGGAGGAGGGGGTTGATGCAGTTGCACAGCATGAGGGTGTATAGGGCCCCCATAACTGACATGTGGATGAGGATGCAGACCCTGAACAGTAAAACTGTAAGGGGCCACTGCATATGGAACAGACATTCCCAACGGTGCAAGAGTTGTCACCGTAGGATGTTGATAAGGAGGTGGGGGAGCCGTGGTGACTACTACAGGTCCGTTATTCGTAATCACTGAAGCTCCATTTTGTGGAGGTAAACCTTGGGGAACTTGTTGCTGTAGATCGACCCCAGCATTTGGGTCTACAAGAGCCACCAAAGGATCCAAAAGTGGATCATGGGGCATATCATTTTCCATTAGAAGTAACTCTCCACCTGGAGTATGCCGAACATATAATTCATACCAGTACTTGGCAACTTGGAACAGAACTTCTGGATATACACCACCTCCTTTAGCAGCTGATTCAACCGTCAGACAAGCATGTTCAAGCATAAGGTCGCTCTGTTCTTTACACTGTAATATAGCTCTTTGAATTTCGTTAGGATTGAGAGCATGAGAATGAGGTAGACATGAAAGAGCCAATTCAGCTGCAGCTCGGACCATGTTAGGATCACAACCTCGTGATGCTCGATCTGCTATACTTGCTGCTTCTGGAGGTGTTAGATGACCTTCCCATGTTTCAATAAGAAATGATATGGCTGCCGCCCCAATTTCCATTGCTTGACCTAAGACATTATTTAAAATTTCATAAAATGGTAATATAGTAACTTACTGAATCTTTGTGCCTATACACTCAATGCAATTCTTATATAAAATAATGTTAATGTACCTGTAATCCATGAAACATGTGACGAATATGTCCTACTAAGCCAATTTGGACTAACGCAATTATGAAGACCCAAGGCATACAACCCTAGTTGGAAAGCACACATGTGCAATGCACGATGAGGACCATGATGATTCTGACTGGTGGACGGTTGTGTAAATAAAGATGTACTGCTATTACCACCAGCTTTAATAAGCACTGTTTTTGCTAACTCAAACATGAAATGAGCACCAGCTTCTGAAGGTTGATTTGGAATGGACGGGTATGCCCGTTTTTTATATCGTGACTCCTTTGTTCTTGTAGTCACCTGTACTGTTGGATTTTGAGTCTGAACTGAGGAAGAAGCTCCCAGAGTCAAATTGGACATGCAAGATTCTACTTCTGCACTTGTTGAACTATGAGGACGGCTACCACAACCTACAATAACAATGTATCATTTGTTGATTGGCCACTGCGAGCAAAACTGTAATGGACTGGGAATACTAGGAACATTGTTGGATGACTGTGTGAAAGTACTTACTCATATCCGCTGGTATCATTTCAGAAGGTGGTACAAAAGAACCCAATGGTGAAATAACCTTTTCACATTCTTCTCTTTTCAGATTAGAATACTGACTTCTAACAGGAGGATTATTGGAATAATAGGAGCTGACAATGGGTGTCTTGAGCAGTTGATGAATGTCTTTATCCAACAATCGATCCATGATTCGCGCAACCTTCCAATTATCATCTTTATAGAATACCAATAAGCTAATAGCAAGATCTCCCCTCTGTCTTCGAGTTCCTTCACATAATAGGGGATGATCAGCTTCTGATACATTTGCTTTCATACCCAAAGCAGCCACTGCTGCTTCGAAACCAAGTGGCTCATCAGTTGGTAAACGAACATTTAATACTTTTCCTCTATCTCGTCCTACTACACTTGGCATTACTAAAGCATCGAAAACAAAACTAGCCAACATTATTGGCAACAAAGCTTCTCCTCTAGATTTTAAGGTTCCTTCCTTTAGTTGTTCTGCTTTTTCCCTTAAAATCTTTAATTCCTTGTGGCTTAAAGGAATTCTCTTCAACAAATTTACTAAATCTGATTCTTGATTTGCTAATTTTACTTCTAAAGGTTTTGTACTAGCTGGTGGCCTCGCCATTTCTAAGCCAAACATACCAACTCGAAACGCCAAATGAAAATGTTCCTGATTTTCAGCCAAAACACTGCAAAGGAATGCACACTTTGCAAGTGTAGCAGAAGCCAAACAACTAAGTTGATGGGAAGCTGGATTAACTTGTTGTTTTTTACCCTTTCGTTTTGGAAGAGGTGGAATTTCAATCATTAAATTAGGTGGATTGGCTAAAAGTTCCTCAGCCAATTTAACTCCCAACATACATGCCTCTCTACTATGACCATGTGCATGCAAACCTTCTGCTCGTGCAAAAAGAACATCCCATGGATCATCTGCAGGTTTAATATTTGCAAATACTGCTGTTTTACCATCAGGATCTTCAGATTTGGATGGGTCTTTAAGAACTTCATTATTGGCATTAACAGTGTCTTTAGTATTATAAAAATAAACGTTATATTCGTCACCAGATTGTGGCGACTCCGAATTTGATGACGACGATTCATCTTTAGATGGTCTTCGAGATGATTCACCAGTTAATGTCCATTCTAAAACTGGTTTTTTAGATTCTACATTCGCGTGATTATTTGGTATGACTTTCTTGTTACTATCACTATCGTCACTACTGCCCGATTGTTGTGTGGATGCCACAGTCAATTCTGCACTACTATTACTGGCAGAATCGCTACCACCACCTTCTTGTGAATCTGAATCAATAGATTTGTAACCTGCTGCTATTAATACACCATTTTCTTTCAAGACACCCACATCATCTTCGTTTTCACAAAACCCTTCACTACTAATACTAGATCTAGTCCCATCCCTTGAACGTTCTAACTGCGGGTGAGATGGATACTCAACAGGGTTGAGATTCATAACATCTGTGAAATCAAATCTAGTAATTCTCGAACGTGGCCCATGATGATGATGGTGGTGGTGATGATGATGATGACTGTGTAGGTGATGAGAACTTGAGTGTGGATGTTCGTTATTCAACACAGCCTGACTTGAATTCACTTGCGTAACAATTTCTGAACGATTTTCGCCAGAGTGGCGAAAACAAGTGAAGGGGCAATGGTACATAGGATTAGTATCCTGAGTGTAAGTAATTCCTGGCATGGGATAATCATCCCAGTCCAAATAACATGCTTCAATAGCCGGTTTGAATCCCGTGAATACTTCTAAATCCATCCTAAAGCCCCCATTTTTGTTGGAATTGGATTGGTTTGAATTTGATCTACTTTTACTGACTTTTTCCATAATTTTCATGTGCCAAGTTGTAAATTGATTGTGTAACATATCGCGTTCTTGTGGTGCTAAACCTGGATTTAACGCAGCTAATCTCCACAATATAACAATCTCATCACATAATGATGAACATGCATGTTGAGAAGCATGGCTGTTGCTGTTAACATTATTATGTTTTCCCCCACCACTTCCACCGTGACCTGAACCTCCATTCAACAAAGCCACTTTGGTGTTAAACCACCACACCAAAATCTGCAAATTTAAATATTAACGAACAAGAATTTTTTATATACCAGAATGTTACTTGTTCACAGGCCAAACATTCTTCTGTTATAATTTCTAATAATGGAATAGCATTACGGTCATTTCGTTTAAACATTTCCCTAACTATACTAAGTAAATTCCACATTCCCTCTGGCTCTCGTCCTCTTAATGGACGCAGTAAAGACGTCCATTCTGCAGCAGCCGGTGGTGCTGTTGTACTTAAATAATTTACATCGCTAAAATTAAACGAGATTTAAAAAACGGTTTAACTTGAAAATGATGATAATTTCAACCTGAAAACTATTGGTGCTGGAACGCAGAATTTGATAAGAATTTTTTTAATATTATCATGGAGAGCCTTTTCATCCAAATACCATGATGTTTGATCATTCGCTGATGCCCCCGCTGTAGGATCTGGTGCTCCACAAACAGAATTAATAGCAGAAGGTTGAGAACCCAAAAGTTCATCCAACAATCTCTGAGCAGTTGGAAGAATTTGTTGTGGTAATTCGCTTATTAAATATTGGGCAAATTTTTGAAGCTGCTCCCGATGCAACCGAGATAAAGATTCTGATACTGGAGCTCTTAATGTTACAAGATGTGCCTAAAATAATAAAAAGAGGATTTTTCTTCTACTTTTAGACCGAGACGAAGTTTAAATGTTTGTTCAGGTTTATTTACTTCTAGTACATTGTCCTGATTTTGCATAATATAATTTTTATATTTTCAAACAATTTGACCTAACGTTCTAATTGCGACTATTAGTACTCCAATACTAAAATACTCCCAACATGATACGTAAATACTGAAAAAATTCAATCCATAAAAATAAAAAAATCGAAAGGTTCATAAAGAATAATTTTCTGATTATTTTCAATTTTGTTAAAATTTTCAAATTCGTCATGACATGACAAATTTTGAAAAATTCATAGTGGCCGCCATTTTGAAGTTAGAGAGTCCGGCAAAAAACTGTTTCCCTTGAATTATGGTCTTCTTTCATATCCGCTATTCAGATTTTCAAAATTCTTCTTCTGAAAAAAAAAAGTTACCGAAAATACATGTCTAACTTTCGCTTCCGGTTTCGGTTTTTTTTGAAAAGCTTATTTTATCGATGAATTTTCGATATACCCCTTCATTTCAAATTTCATCAAAATCGGTTCACTAGTTTTTGCGTTAGAGGCGTTACATACACACACACCCACAAACAGACATTTTTTCTAAACCATTTTTTTGGAAAATCTCAATTTCGAAAATTTTCATGATATCAATACTTCCCATATACCAATGGTGGTATGGGAAAGTAAAAAGCATATCTGGTATGGAAAAAAAGCAAAATTGTACCATGACTATTGAGTTTTTTTAATTTGTTTAATGTATGGATATTGTTGTTTTAATTTTTAAAACAAAGGGTTAGTAATGAATCAAGTGTAAACACGGTAATAATAATAACAGTAATTACTAATTAGGTTTGCCTCAAGCGTGGTGAATACTTTCACATACTATACGTACAAGTGTAACGATTAAAAAATTGTCGAGCCATAGGTACAGTCCATGCAGACAATCATGGTATACTGCATGTAGCCCACGTCCGATCCGTTAGGTACTGCTACTAGTTTAGATATTATTTTTTATTAAAATGGTCACTTGAATCAATACTGTAGAAAATTTTACATCCTGCTTTCAAATTTGGCTTTTACTTCAGCAATCAACACCTGACCTTTTAATTACAATGATCGCCGTGATCTTTAGGAACTCCTTCTATCAATATCCGCATAGAAGCAAACAGTCGCATCTTTCGCCTTTACTATAGCTATATTATTAGGTAATATTTGAGGTCAGTTAAAAAATTCAAAAATTATTGCTAGGGGTGGTACTTGATGATAGGGTTGTTGATATATGATATATTATTTTTTATGAAATTGTAGTATGGAGGTCGCTTATTGTTACTATAAAACAATAATAGCTAAGTATGTGCAAGTAGTGTTTTTGAGCACGATTTTTGTTTGGCTTGACAAAAAAAAAACGGGTTTATTTTTTATATAAACGCTAAAATTTACGTTTTCCCATTATGGTATCTTCGAAATGTCATTTACAGTCATATCAACAGCGAAAACATATCGAAGAATACGATTTATGTATGCAAACAAAGTGATTAAAATAAACCCGACCAATAAGTGGAAGGTGACTGACCCAATGAATCCGAGTGAGGCAGACGGCGACGACGTGTGAGCACCAGTAGGCGGTGGAGTTGCAGGTGCAATTGCAGGACGAGATGCGACGACGGTCGAAGGTCACGGCTACGTTGTGAGTGCCCCGCGGTGACTGGTGCACGCTTGCAGACAGATGGAATCCTAAAAAATATATGAAATATTGACTACCTACTGCTACTTGAATCTCCTAGATATAAACATGCAAATATTAATACCAGGAGTTCAAGAAAAGAACTCAGGGGCAGGATGCCCTTTCCTGTAAGTCAGTAACTAAAACTGTTGCACCGCTAGTAGGTAACATAGACCCAAGCATAAGGTGCGGTAAACTATTACTTATACATATAAGCGATATTCCTCACTAAGGGATTATTGTGCAAAGTTTGGAGAAAAAGACAAAGACGTATCAACAGGGTTGGAGCACAAGGTAAAGGTGTGCTGACAATCTGCAACAGACGTGGTTAGCTGCACCGGGTGGGTCAGTAGTTGGTGGAGGCGTCGACGATTTTGTAAAAACGCGGATGAGGCAGTTTTTGAAGGTGGATCTTCGAGCTCCTAGGTCGGTGAAGTTATTCCGGCCTGCAGTTGCCTTAGTGCTGATTTGTGCTGGGTACAGTACAAGATCCGTTTGGGGCTCCAAGCAAAATGAGATCCTAGGTTGGCACTACTAGCCTTTGAGATCGGTAACGTTTACAAACAAGGGACGACAGACCCTTGTGTTCTTTCACGATGCGATATGGAACGAGGGGGTCACGATAAATTTTTAGACTACGCCTCCCTAGGTAAAGAAAAGAAGAAAAACTTCTAATGGAGCAAGAATCGTGTTAATGTGGGGAGGGTGGGGGGAGTTAAGGTCTATCTAACGCACTAGACTAAAAGCCTCACATGCAACTAAGAATTTTTCCCTAGTGAAAGCCTTCTTTAAATAGACAGGAGTACTACTAATACTTGCGCGATAGAAGGGGGGAGGGAATTACTCCCCTAATATATTTACAATTTTTTATTGTATCATTATTTGTCACACATAAAAAAGTACGGACTAGAACAAAGAATAATTTCCAATTTTTCGAAAAACTTTCAAATAATTTTTATTTATTCGTCCATGATTTCTAGAACAACTCTATCTTAAAAATGGGAGCTTTCGCTCCTCTAAAAAGGGGTTTCTATTTAATTCATTCGTTCTAAGCGAAAAAATAGCGTGGTCAGCACCCTTGGGGCTAAAGGGAATTTCACCACCGATCCCTAACGAAACGGTCTGCGTTCAAATATTAATCTTCTTTGAATATAAACCGTAATTAATGATACTTTCAAACTGAAATCGGTTCCTATATCGTTAACATAGCGGACCACAAAATATTTGGTAAAATTGATATCTAACCCATACAATCTTTTAGAAAAACTTTCCGTTTAATTTTTCAATACTGAACATCAAGTTTTGTCAGTATACTTGCAGTATTCTATTCCGGTAGGTATTGTTTGGTGACGTCAAAAGACCGAATTCTTTTAGAGTTCATAATTATGGATGGGCTGGAAAGTGTCTTCACGTCAAGTGATACCTATATTTAATTAATATCACTTTCGTTTCGTAAATAGCTTGCGATTTATTTATAACATTCCAAAGAAACGTACAAATGTTCAGGACAGAACGAACTTTTTGGTGGAGGTTGCTAATTTTAAAGAAAACGATGTAAATAACCCATTAGCATTAAAAACTACCTTTATAAAATGATGACGAGCAAATTTGTTATTCTCAAGATAAATATGTAGTGTAAGCCATACCCATATCTGTTTTAATTTCATACAAGAACATTTTTTTTACCTACCTATTTGCAATGGATCTTTCACACTATGATTACGATAGAGACTCTCGCCTCTAGCGAATTCATCAGCGGATCCATTGGCCAGGCACGAATAGAGCCGGATGTCCTCTTCATTATCCGGAAAACTCCAGAAGGCGATCCTGAGCTGCAGCTGCTCCGGAACCGGGGGATACACGCGCTCCACCAATTCGAAGGGAATGTGCGACGCTACACATTTCGCTGCTAGTTCTGTTAACGAGGGAACTGGTTGTTTATCTGGAAACAAAGAAGGTTTCTTCAATTAGTTTCAACAAATCACAATGTAAGCCTGCTGAGATCTTGAAATTGATTAAGCATAGGGAGAATACGAGGTCATGGCACTAATAGCTTACAATGTAAGACAATGAATAATTAAATCTGATTTGTTTTCACAGAGAGCTTTGAAAGGGTACAGCTCGATCTATGTCGATGCAGTAGCTAATTAACCGACCAGGGTATAATGCAACATTAATTACCGGAACCGCTACATCGGCATGGAACATGATTATAATAATGTCACAACGGCAGCTGAAATTAATGTGCAAGCACTCTGCACTTAATGGAAAGCTTGTTTAGCTTGTCCCAACTTTTTATGTTAATGGTAAAGTCGCATCAATAAACCCCAGAAATGGTTCTTGTTCTAAACAAGGCAGAGAAGGGATTATGGAGGCAATAAGCTAATTAACCGGAGCATGTTGTTTCTTTTACAAGAACAAAGCTTGAATTATACATTTAAAATGTAAATTTTTTAACCCGACCCTGCAGTTTTGCTTGGTGAAAATCATGATGTACCGTAATTTTTCACATCCGTTTACTCGTGCTGTGCTACTTCCTACAGAGACACATCGTGAATCACTCATTAAATTAGCCACGCTTCCGTTACAACGTCATAACATCTAGTACGAGGAACATTTCTTCTCCTACTGCATTTCTAGAATATTTCTTTTAGGAAAAGTTACAAACATTGTTTATAAAAGCTGCACGAACGAAAAATCTCATTACAATATTTTTTTATTTTACAATTTAATTCATGGTTATAGAAATTTTTGATCGAAGTTTTTTCCAGGATTTTGCCATTTCGTTAAATATAAAATAATGTATTTTCATTTTTCCTCAAGCATTTGTTAATAGTCCTCTAGGACGTGTATAACTGATGACTTATCTTATCTAAGGATTATACAAATAAGTCGATTATTCTAATCAAGTTCATTCGCAATGTTTATCAGATAATATTCAGAGTGCATATTCAGGTGAATCTACTTTCAATTGTTTATCGTACGGCAAAGATTACTAAATAATTCACAATAAGCAAAAAATTCTGTCATAATTTAAACAACCATGCAATATTAAATATTATACAAAGCTATAGCATCAGCTACAAAGAAATGCAACCAAATACAACAAACAATCCTTGTTTCGTTTTGTTTTCTAATTTCTCTGTATGTTTTGTCGCATTTATTAAAAATTCTGCCTTTTTAAATACAAAATAGTATATTATATTATTAGGAGTAGAAAGAGTTCTTTTTGTGTTGAGCTCATATTGCGGCCGAGGCGCACGCGCCGAGGGTGTGCAAGTGAGCGAAACACAAATAAGACGTTCTACTCCGAATAATATATATCTACTATTTTTTCTTCAAGTGTAAAAATATTCTGTTGCTGTAAATAAATATTTCCTAAAAAGTCATTTCGACAGGACAACGTTCTCCCTTCTACCAACCTTGGGAGCGGAGCTATGGGCAAAATACTGCCGTTGCCATGGATACGTAAACACATTATTGTACTAGTAACATTATTTTCATTTTTTGACTACTAATAAAATGACTTCCTTCTACATAGCCAGTTCTATACAACAATACGAATATTATGATACGCTTGAAGAAAATAGTAGATTGTTTTATTAGGATGAAAAGTGGCACTTTTTTTGACGAGCAAATTTTGCATGTGTGAGGCGGAGCGTAGCGTAGCCGAACGGATGCGATATTGCGAGTCAAAAGAAGTCACTTTTAATCCGAATGAAACATACTATTTTTTCCGCAACCGGAACAACCGGATTCAAAATAATAGAATTAAGATGCGAGGAATTAGAGAACAGTACTACTACTAAAATCAAGTCTTCTTAGCTTTTGTTTTCAATTTTATTTATTCTGTCAAACCCAGCCAAACCATCGAAAATGTTTGAACAAGATAATGGTAAAGAAGATACACCAGCAGAAATTTTAGACCGTGCAAAAGAAGTTGTATCAAATCTTCTGCCCAATAAATCTCGAGAAGTATACGAAGGTACCTACAACAAATTTTTAAATTGGTGTAACGAGAAAACCGTAAAATCGTACACGGAAAGCGTACTATTAGCGTACTTTTCCGAATTATCCACTAAAATAAAGGCTTCTACTCTTTGGGCGCAATATACAATGTTGAAGGCAACATTAAGTTTAAAAAATGGGGTAAATATCGAAAAATTTTCAAAACTCCGTGCCTATTTAAAAAAAGAAAATAATGACTACACACCGAAGAAATCGAGAATTCTTAGTAAAGAACAGGTGGATCGATTCTTGAAGTGTGCTCCTGATTCCTGATAAGCAATACTTGATGATGAAGGTGTGTTTTAGTTTTAAAATCGAATATTTTACGTTAATTAAATTTTGACGTTTGTAGGTTATATTAATTTTGGGTGTTGCTGGAGCTTGTCCCTGCGATGCGTTACTACATTTAAAGATTAATGATATTGAAGATCTTAAATCAGTCTTACTGATTAAAATTCCTAACACTAAAACTAATAAGGCTAGATCATTTACTGTGATGGGAGATAGCTATTTTAATATTTACAGAAAATTCTTTGTCTAATATCTTTGTAGTGTTTTTTCTTAAATAAATGTTATTCACATAACACACCAAAATCTTAACCAAAAAAGTTAAAAGTAAAAGTTCCTAGGAAGTAAAAGTACTTTTACTTCCTAGGAACTAAAAGTGTTGCCTAGCAACACACACATTTTTTTACTAATAACAAAAACATCAACTTCACTGTCCGTTTTTGGTATCAAAAGTGATCACTTTTAAGACGGTTGCGGAAAAAATACATTTTTCTACTCCCATATGTGAAGTAATAGGTTCACACAGTGATCGCAATAGCAAGAACGTGAAGTCCGAATGGAATAGATTTATGGAATTTATTTAACGTATCCGGCCATAAAATTTTTGGCACCGATAAATATGAACAGATCTATAATACAGATTCTTGTGGCCAACAGCGGCAGAACACCTGCACTTGACATTTCCGAATATATCCTTTTCCATTGGTATCACTTCTTGCGATTCGTGGCGTTTGCGTCAAGGGTTGTGGAAAGTCATTGAAAAAATATAGTGTGCACCAAAAATTGCGATGAAGCGGCCCAGTCAGTCGGTGATAATCCCGACCTATCGAACTGTAGAAGCAAGGTACCTACAAGTTAACAATTTACGAAGTTTTTAAATTAAATAAATTATTTTTTTCAATTAAAGAATTTTCTAAGTTCGATTTTTAAATCGCATTAGGGACCACGTCATCCTCAAGAAAAGAAAACGTTTTGTTTAATGAAATATCTAATTTAATATGCGCAGCGAGATACAGATCGATGACAATTATTAGATTATTAACTCCATCAATAAGTCATAATGCATAATGCAGTTACAGCCCCATTAAATCAAACAGTAAGCTATTTTTTTTGATAAATTATTACACTCGGAAGTATCCGCTTTTCATATCCTTGAAAATAACAGTATTACTTTTCAATTGCGCATATAACAAGGAAATTCGTTCATTTTGCTGTTAATTATTGAAAGATGCTCCTGAGAGAAGGTAATCAAGAGTATCTGTTTTGAAATTTAGAATTGAATATTTAATAAATAAAAAGGTATAAAAAATGAAATGGAATAAGATTACCACGATTTTTGAGCAACCAACTTTCCGTTTCCCAACTAATTATGTCTCCCTTTCTCTCTCTCTCTCTCTCTGTGTTTAATTAGTAATAGGTACAAATATCTACACTAAAGGCATTTTTGCAAACTGTATTACTGTTCAGGTTGATTTATTTTTGTGTTGACGTGTATTCAGACCCCAGACGTGAATAAAATTTAATTAAAACCGAAAGAAGAGTTACAAACTTAAATATTATTATACTACAAAATAACAACAATATATTTCATTACAACAATCAAGAATATTGAAGTTCAATATCAATCTACCCTCCGTGACTGATATCGAATCCTCTAACCGTTTTTTGTAATAACAAACACCCTAAGTTCATGATCAAACAATTATTATTAATATACGTTACAAAATATTAAAGGTCAGGGCAAACAAACAACCCTATTCATCCCCATCAACATGTGTTTACAAATTATTGTTTTCTTCGTTTCGTGTATACCTACTCATAAACCTACTGGTACCCGCATTCATTTATAATAGCTTTAATACCTTTAGTACGTTAGATGGAGACAATACAGAAAATATCCTCCCTCAGGTAATTATTGTTTAATAAATATCGAAATACTTCCATACATCGTTTAGAGAGAACTCCCTGTGTCTATGATTACTTCGATACATTACACGCACCCAGCTTTTTTCGCGTGTTTTTCTAATTTCGAACTATATTTCCTGCCAAGGCTTTTAACACCGACGACCAAGAGATAGATATTATAAAAAATGCAAAAAATCAAGTTTGAGACCATAATACAAAAAAAATTAGAAAATTAAATATTATGCAGATACCGCTCCGAAGAGAGGGCTAAATTCAACTTATCTGCTAGCACTTCATAAATATCCTGACACAAACTGAAACGAGATTTTAACTGAAATTCTACAAATGTGAAAATAAACGATTTCATTTAAATTTTACAAAATTTCCTGAAGTCTCATATCCTGCAACCCCTAAACTTAAAAATGGTTGCCTCATCTATAATACCCTGTGGCTGTGGACTTCATCACCATCCACCATCTACACCACTGTTGATATTTAAATGTCAACCTCAAAAAGCGTGATTCATACAACAGTAAACAATTTGTGAAGAAATATTAATTCATCTAAAAAAGATAAGTCATATTTGCCCTAGGCAATGGGTGTTTCACGATTCTTTTTCGGAATAACCCACCTTCTACAGTATTACAACACTCAACAGGAAAAATAAATTAAGTCATCAATTCGTCATTATTTTAATATAAATCATCATTTTCCTTTTTTTATAATTAAACCACTTTACGTTTAACTGTCATACTTGTAGTTCAAAAGTCTTAATTAACAAGGAACTCTTTAAGTGGAATACATACCAATCTTCATAATAAAAAGAAACGTGGCTTTAAAAACTGAAAGTTCCTAAATTGTTCATCATCGTAATAATTTACCACTGAATAAGGCTTGGTTGCTTGTAATTGTAATTTATTAGGTTGCTTACTGGTTTTAATTTTCTTGCCTTCGACGAGTTAAAATGCAACTGTATCTTGATTTATTGTTTCAGGGTTTAATGAATACCTTCTTGCACAAAAATTTAATTTAAAGGGAAGAATTTGAAACCAACCTGTGTACCTATTCGTAGACCTAAGAATAGAAAATTTGTGAAAAAGGATATCAAAAAAGAAAACACACCAAAAAACAGAATCAATTGAATCTCTCTGGTTTATGCATGGGTTCACTGAATTGTATGCATTTATTATAAGAACACGCTAATTCTAATCACTGAAAGGTTAATTTTGTAGGTGGGCGAGTTTCCCGTTTCTGATTTTGATTGCCCTTGGTTATGTGAACAGTGCATGAAACATAGCACATTACCTCCAATATTTTTACTATTACATCTTGAATAACTGAAAATAACATAGGTACAAGTTATGTAGGGTTTTTTTAAACGATAGGCGCCATTTTAAGCGAATTTAAATCGAATAAAAATTGCGAAATTCCTTGCACGTACCAGGCTTAACTAATGTACTTTTATTAAATTTTAGAAACGATTCGAAATGCAACAAACTACAAAGTGCAATAAAACAATGTGAGAATTACGACCCATAGTATACCATACGTTTGTCTTTTACGACATATCCATGCGAAATTACTTGCCAACTATGCAAGAAATTATGATGTGGTAAAAAGTGGGTTACTACAATATACATTGTTTACAAAGAATATGTTTATTATACAGTGTATTTGAAAATAAACATAGCAGTTTATTAAAAATGAATTTTTTTATCAATATATGTCAAGGCTGTGCGAAGGGTGCGCTCGCCTCGGGCGCCGCCAGTCATAGGGGCGCCACAATTAAAATAAAAATTATTAAAACCAAGACAAAGTAGCGTCATTAATCTCATTTTTCTCCGCCCCCCATACTTACAAAAATCACCCTCTATCAATTTGACGGTTTCTACATAAGGGCCCCAGATTCAGGATTTGCCCCGGGCGCACCTTTTTCTTTGCACGACGGTGCATGAAGAATCTACATCAACTTTAATTTTCTTGTGTACTACATGAATAAAGCACAAACGATATTTTTATTAAACGAACATAAGAAGTTTTATAATTTCTAGCCCTCGTCAGCGTAGTAATAGAAGTGTACCTACTAGTAAAACAAAGAAATGAAACCAGTCCTCGATAAATAGCCCTGGATTGAAATACCTTCGCCAATAACATATCCAGTCAGTATCCACGTACATAATTTTTACGATAGTTAGTTGAAACAAAGAAAATTATACATTCCAGCACTGGAATGTTTAGGTTCACGTTTCAGTGCAAGTACAAAACTGTAGCCAATAACCATAAAAGTGTTTTATGTACTTTTTACAACGTATTTTCAAAGAACGTTTGTAAATCTCTAATTATATAGAATGGTGCTTCTTTCTGCTCCTACGCCACTGTTTATACTACAGGGGGTTGCATTGCAACATAGGTACGGTTTGTTAGTACAGACAGGTAATTTACCCTCTGCAGGTTAAAAATGTGTAGGATTACATACAAATATCTGTAACGTATAAATTTACAAAAATTAATTTAGAAATAAATACTTTGAGGTTCACCATTCCGACCACACGAAAAATTATTACTTATAGCGTTATGTATATGGCCTTCCACGATTACCTATGACTAAGACTTCCCAAACAGCAATAGTTGGTTGGGAAAAAGTACTTTCAGAAGAAAAATCAATCAGAAGCTACGCTGTTAATTTCAGATACACCCTGTATAATAACCTTTTCGCTTTTGTAATATTTAATAACATTTTAGATGTACGATCCGTAATTTAAGTGGAAATACGCAAGTTATAAGCCTATATTTGATTGAAACTTAAATAACGAAAGATAGTGTCCCCCGGAAGGTCTCGTGGTCTGTTTTTGTAACTTTAGAACCTGTAAACTTGATAACACTGATTAGAGATATGATTTTTTTTCCAATGATTTTTGAAAAGAGGTCAAATTATCTATATTGGTAAACAACTAAAATGATATAATTTTACATTGACGTCTAGGCGGTACTGTACTCTGTAACCGTACCCTACAAAGTTAATTTCAAATGTTACTTTAAAGTTCGTACAATTAACTTAAAAACATGCTTTGCAAAATAATGTGTAATTATAGAACCAAACAAATTTACGGTTAGATAAGTTACGGAAGCATGGAGAAATTACAAACACTCTGAAAATGAAATGTATGAACATGTTATACAGTGCTTCCCGAAAGTAACGGATAAATTCAATAAAATCGTTGAGAAAAATATTTCAAATAAATGCTCGGACACGTCGATTTTTATTTTTAAATTGTCATTTAGAGATGTAATTTTCAACCCCCCACCCCCCAGCCCCTAAGCGCCGCCAACTCCAACTTTAAAAATTCAAATAGCAAGGAATCCTTTCTGATACTTCATCTGATAGATTTCTTTATGCTGAATACAATAAAAAAAAGTTTTTCAAGGTCGGTTGATAAATAACGGAGATATTTACCAAAATGTATTCAAATGAAAGTGCCAATATTCGAGCAGGCGTTGGTACTGCTCTAGCAATGGGTGGTAAAAAACAATTGCAACTTGTTTGTAATTGAATGTAAACAAAATGTCTGTATCTATCTCCAACCCCAATCATCATTAAAACTTCGATTCTTTCGGCTTCAGTAAATCTCATTTTTGTTATCTTATTTTTCAAATCGTTTTAATAATAAGTAACACACACTCCACTAAGTAATGTCAATACATTTTGTTTACATTCAATTGCAAACAAGTTGCAATTGTTTTTTACCACCCACTGCTAGAGCAGTACCAACGCCTGCTCGAATATTGGCACTTTCATTTGAATACATTTTGGTAAATATCTCCGTTATTTATCAACCGATCTTGAAAAACTTTTTTTTATTGTATTCAGCATAAAGAAATCTATCAGATGAAGTATCAGAAAGGATTCCTTGCTATTTGAATTTTTAAAGTTGGAGTTGGCGGCGCTTAGGGGCTGGGGGGTGGGGGGTTGAAAATTACATCTCTAAATCATAATTTAAAAATAAAAATCGACGTGTCCGAGCATTTATTTGAAATATTTTTCTCAACGATTTTATTGAATTTATCCGTTACTTTCGGGAAGCACTGTATAGTACAGGGTGATTTAAAATAAACTAGGTCACGTTGGCTGTGGTTCCATATAACTTTCATGGAATCACATGCAACTTAGTCATTATTTTAGATCACTCTGTATCTTTTGCTGTATGGTGTAGGTATATTAGTAAGATAAATGTTTTATGTTTACCACTACTAGAAGTACGATGAGGAAAATGCAATTTTGATTTACTACACGAGTCTTATACAGAATGTATCAAAAATTGTTTACATGCGACTGGCTGAATACACGATCGTTATACAACTATTTTCGTCCATGCTTTCTTCTATTTTAATTTAAATTGGAGGGTGTAACATCAAAGCTGCGCTCTTATGTTTGTCATTTTTTCAGAAGATATAGAATTTAAAAGGCAGAAACACAATTTCCTTTTCCATTAAACCAAGGGTGTTATGGTGGGTGAAATAATAATAATGCCAACAAAATTTTCCAGTCGCCAGTTTCGATTAAATTAAAATAGTAATTAAAATTTTCTCTATATTATTATTTCGAATTTGTTTTCAATTCTATTTGCGAAAAAAGTTGAAGCACCGATCGATCAGCAATTTTTAGTACACAAAAAAAATTCAGAATTTTTATTTATGAATCCTAAACTAATATCCAGTTTGGTACCTTCATAACCCAAAACTACCCCTGCAATGTTATATTATAACTTTCAGTGTTTGCAAAGCCTCAGGTGTTTTGTATGTCCCTTTTACTGTTTATATGGGCCAACAGAATGACCACAGTTATGAAAACGGTGGAGGATGTAATTGATTTGATGATTTCCAACAGCCGACTATAGTGTATATCATATTGTACATACAAAAAAGTAAATCGAATTTACAATAAAAGGAGTTGTGTCCACCGGTATCCACAATGCTATACCAGGTATTGTTTTAATTATAACTTAGATCGAACGTGCAGGACAAGGACAACAAAAAAGGTGGCCGTTATGATTGTTAAAACGCTTGGTGAGTTTTGTGAACAGCAAGAGGTTGAGATCATATCACGCGCATGACCTGTTTAAAAGCATCTTCAAAACAAGTTCCTAATAAACAGACAACAGCTGATGTAGCCGAAGGTCAATAACTTCGTGATGCACAAGTGGAAAAACAGAAGTGGGAGCACGAAGCATATCAAACTCGCCGTGAGGCACAACAGACGAAGCGACAAAAAAACGTCGAGGGGTGGTAAGAATCACGTCTGCCTTGCCTTGAAGGTGAGCTACACCGAAACCGATTTCGCTTTGAAGAAGCATATAAAACAACCCCACAGAAGGGAAAAGGGGAAGAAGGCGACAGACACAGATGAATGCACTCTCTGCCCGACTAGTGGCCATAACGATTGAGAACAAAGAAATTATTTTTAAAATGAGACTGAAATGCATCGGTCACGCACAACACGCAGTGATTTTTATTCCGATGTGCATCAGGGGCCAAGAGGAAAAAGGAAATATAAATAACACCATTTTTTTGAGCTTTTTAAAAAGTGATTTAGATAAACCACTTTTCATTATAATTTACAGCACAGGATAATTTAAATTCAACAAATTACCAATATTATTCGAACGGATAAATCAATAAAGCAAGTTAAAATCCAGGGATTGATTTATCTGCCGAAACATAACTCCAGGCATAACTCCAATATCAAATGTTTAGTTGTGTATTAAATTAATTCACCATAAACTTAAAACATACGAGATGCAACCAAAAAGTTTTCAGACTGTACTGATAGGCTCCTTAGAAGATAACAGAGCGCCCCTGAACTTTCCGTCAGGAATTAGAATTGTTCTGCCCTGAAAGACCTTTTGTGCGAGGATCTTTTGCACTGCCTGCCAGCATTCCTTGTATTTTTTCGATGTTTCCAGATTCACTAAAACAAATCCGTTATCAACCCGGTGGAATAATCACACAAGCACCAGATTCTACATGGTACCCTGATACCATTTGTCAAAGTAGAATTACGAAATTTGAAAAATTCAATAAACTATTGATACCAAATCCTATTCTATAATCGAACTTCCAATAACTCACCCCAAACAAAATGAGCAGAGGCTCTGAAAAATTCCATAATTTTTGGTGAGGGAACTTTCGCCACTTTTCAGTAGATATCGTATCTCTCTTGGGAAACATTTTTTGCTATCCCTCTTGGGAAGCGGTTTTCATGAAACGAATCAGGACCCGAAATTTTAGGTTACCTTTTACTCAAGCAGACTGTGTTTGCAGGTAATTTCTCAAAAACCAAAAAAAATACCTACACTGGCCATAACAGACGTACTAATAATAAATATAAGCAGAATAGTGGAAGAAAATGATATCTGTGTTTTTGGATTTTGAAAATTCTCCGCAAAAACTGGATGCAGCCCGCGAGGAATCATGAAATATCTTCAAAGTTACGGGTGTTATCAACAACTATCACGAGTTACAGATGTTACATCTGACATACAAACTAAAAATATCCGTTAATAGAAACATATGTTAGATAGATACGAATGCCAAAGGTCCAAGGGACTGTTTTTAAAACGAAGGGCAATGTGGGTGTTTCTATTTTCGGAAATAATTAAAACTGCTCAATGGGAGATATAACCATGCCACATACAGTATAACTTGATTTTAAACTGGCGGGTGGGAATATGACAACTATGAAACAATATTTTGTCATTTAGGGCTAGAAACGTTTAATAAATTTATGTGGATAATATCAGAGAACGTAAATTAAAGTGACTGTAACAAAATTTTAACTATAACTAATCAATGTGTAATTCTTGCACTCAACAATGTATTCAAGATAAAACTTGTAGGTACTTACTTACTGTGATAAAAATTTTCCACTTAGTTTGATATCTCATACAGTCCTAAAATTAACCACCTAAGTTAATTATTCTTACAATCAAATTTAAACCCCAACAGTGTAGAGAATTCCACAACAAAAATCGTGTAGACGTTAGTTCTGGGTATATACACAAAATGGTCTAAATATTTAAAGACTGTATGGCACGACATCAGGCTTATACATAAAGTGCGAATTGAAAACAAGGAATAAAATTCTAAATTATTAAATTAAGTTATAAAAACCGTTTGGGATTAGATCGACCATAATAAAACAAAAAGTAAACATTTCACCCCTGTTGCTAATTAAAAATTTTTTGAGTTGTTCCACGGACTTTGGAATAAAAACGTGAAAAACTGTCTGTAATGCAGAGATATCCGTTAGCAGAGGTGCACGTTATTGATCTTCTATTACATTTCAATTTTGGATCACAAAAATGTACCTAGTACCTACTACTTGTTTTTTCCCGAACAAGTTGGAAAAACATGGAATTAATAGTGAAGCTATTTTTATGAAATTTCCGTTTTATAAAGAAGACATTCATTAATTTCGGCATATAAAGTGTTAGATATACCTATCCCGAACAAGGATAGAACCGAGCGACTAAGTAAATTGAATTCCGGAGGCGATTCCAGGGCACCAATAAGCCAATCCGCGAAGTAGTTTGATAGATACCTAGGTTGGGAATATTAACGTCATCAAATCAAGTTCTCTTGCGAATTCGGAACTTTGTAGAGAAAATGTCAAAATGGAATAAGACAGATAGTCTATATATTTATAAAGGAAGGTGAGAACATTAATTTGCAACATTTTTTGGGTTTATTTTCTTCCTATAGCACCGCTATTACGAGTGATAAAAAATGTACAATTTGTTTATGTAATTGGGATAATTGGAGTTAGTTCCACAATATACAGGGTCGTTATTAAAGATCCGCTGCTAAAACAGTTTTAGATATTGCCACTCAAGTACTGTATACATAATCAAGGAAATGTTTGCATTTCACAGCAGAAAGTCAAAGAATAACAAATAAAAATTGAACAAACATTTGTAATAAAATTACAACAATATTAATTATAATAATAATAATGCACTTAATTGATCTACAGTGTGTCCACGGATTGAGTGCATATAAGGTGTAAATGACAAATTTTTTTAGAATTGGATCTTCATGTTCTGAGGATCGCTCCTGCTTAGTCTCAAACTAAGATATTGAAAAAATGAGCCAAATCAATTAATATACAGGGTGTTTTTGGCCGAAATCTAAAAATTAGTCAAGAGTAAACTGTCTTTATTTTAGCAGATATAACAAAAATGTATTAGAAAAAGTTGTTTAGAATTAAAAGTTATTGAAGATTTTCAACTTTTATACAAATCAGCCTACTTTGATTTTTTTCATCAAAATCCAATACTTTTGAACTCATGTTTGTAACAAATAAGGTTTAGTATTTTTTTAATAAATAATTATTTGTTTTGCAAGTACTTTGTTTAATTACTCTTCATGCATGGGTCATTAAAACCACAAATAAAAAATCTCATGTTGATGAAAAAAATCAAAGTAGGCTGATTTGTATAAAAATTGAAAATCTTCAATAACTTTTAATTCTAAACAACTTTTTCTAATACATTTTTGTTATATCTGCTAAAATAAAGACAGTTTACTCTTGACTAATTTTTAGATTTCGGCCAAAAAAACACCCTGTATATTAATTGATTTGGCTCATTTTTTCAATATCTTAGTTTGAGACTAAGCAGGAGCGATCCTCAGAACATGAAGATCCAATTCTAAAAAAAATTGTCATTTACACCTTATATGCACTCAATCCATGGACACACTGTATATAGTTTTCCTAATCCCAAAGGATTCTACAACTTATGGTCGGGAAAAACACCTTTTAGAATGAATACGAATTATTAATTCGCCTAAATTGTGATGATACATAAACACGATGACCCTACAAAAAATTATAAAGGGGAATCAATCGAAAGATTCATTTTCAAAGTAACAAAGCATGTAAATAATCATGCGCTAGACGTCTATATAGTAGAGAGGAGCACTATCCTGCTGAACCCAGACACATTGCTTTCAATAAAAAAGAAAAGGCCAGACAACATTCAATGATACCAGTATACACGTTGATTTTCTTGGGACATTGGGTATGAAGTGTTTCCATCCAACGTGGGTTGATATCGGACTAGTAATCTACAAAAGTTATATACCTGTCGGCAAATCCATGTAAATAAAATCTGACTTCATTCGAGAATACAATCGAATGGACAAAATTTTTACTAAAACAAACATTTTTATTCCAAAGTAGTCCCTATGTGGAGCAAATTCTAATCGAAGGCATACTCGACTTTTTGGAATAGGCTTCTCACATTTCCATTGTCAAAGTAGATCAAACTAAACACAACAATACACAATAAGGGTTAGTAGAAATTATTGTTGTCCTTCTAGAAAACAAGTTCAAGTAGTAATAAACTATCCGCGAATCTCGAGTCTACCTCATATAAATTCCACAAAAAATAAGAACCTAGAGAAAATTGAAGGAATTTGGAATTTTTTCATCTTTCAAAAGTAGTATTGCTTGTATGAAAATTAATGATATCTGAAGTGTACCTACAAACCAGTCAGAAAATACGAAGAAAATTCAAATGTGTATCATCCTATTTGTCCAGTGGCAAAATGGCGCCCGCGCTAGATAAGTGTACTAGCGAAGAAAAAATTACTATTGTGTGGTATTACGAGTAAAAGGGTTTCCTGTAAAAAGAATAACCATAAAAAATGCGTAAAACAGGGGTCCACAAATACCTACTCGCAAGGGTATTTAAAAGTGCCCTCCCTTTTGAATATTGAACTTCAACATTTTGACTTACTACAACAATAATAAATATTAGGTTTGATATTTTTTGGACTATATTGAGGCAGAAAAGTCCGCTATTAACTTGCATAGCTGGGGATGCGCTATAGTTTGCTATCTGAGCCTACTGTGACGTCTTCTCAGAATTTTTTAATATAATATTTCCACATAGAAAAATAATAAATATTAAATTTGATTTTTGGGGTAAACAGAAGCAGGAAAGTCGAATATTAACTTGTATGGACAGTTTGGAGTCTCCATTTTAATATCTGCCCCCTTAAGACTGCGAATATCGCAACTTGATGATTCTGATAAGTAATTTTTCTTGTTTGGAGTATCATACATGATGCATGACTTTACTTATCCCATCAAAGTTTTAAAAAATATTTAAGTAAGCTTTACGGGCAGACACAATCCAAAACCGTTCGACTCAGAGCCGAAACAATGCTCGATTAAAATGTATTTTGGTAGAACTCCAAAAGCATACCGCAATAACTTTTTGCTACATAAACAAACTTCTAAACGATGCCAATGTATAAAAGAATGTTAACTTTCTCATTTAGAAAAATGAACAGTTCCTGTTTTCTTATAAAATTACATATCATTTATTATATTATGTATTCTGTATCTACACGCAAACATCTGACGAAAAAATTACGAATTTGTACAGAAGATGCGTAGGTAGATGTCGTAACAGTAGCTTTCCCATGAATAACTTCTCAACTAAAATATGTCAGTGGCTAAAAATATATTTACTATACTATATATAAATATAACCTTTTCACGGATTTTAGGGATACGATGTGAAGGAACATAAACAAAAAAAAAATTAACTTGTATTCTGGAAATATCAACTTGTTTGCTTTTCCAATTAAAATACTCAAAAACTGTGCTATTTCTAAAAACAGTAGATATTATTAAATTTTAACCAAGCAAACAATATGCGTGCGTGTTTCGATTTCAATATAAATTATTATTATAAATACTACTTAGAAGATGTATAATATATTTTATTTTCCACTTGTCAATTATTTGTTGTTTATATGATCGGTCAAAGAAAGTATATTAAGCACTCCATAACGCCCTAGGGCCCCAGCGATAATAGGATAAGTGTTATGTCAGTATTGGGGTTTTTCCATTGGTCTGATCCATGGAAAATTAAAATAAAGTCCGTAAGACAGAGATTAGACTGAGCGATCAGCGTCGGTCGTCCGCGAACGGTCACCGTCGACCAAATTTCCAACACAAGTATTCTAATGGGCAAAGTTACATTGAACGGTCGTTCACGAACGGCCTCGATCGCTATGCAACGAACAGTTTGAAATTAGAATTTTGATCGGTCACGAACGTTCAAAAGTAATTCGTAACCCAACTTTTTAAAAGTGCCCTTGTTTTTTCTACCAATAACAGTAAAGAACGGTCACCATTTGTTCCTTTTCACTTGAACTGGACATTTTTTAATGAATTTAAAAGAAAAAAATGTATTTTCTTAGTCTTCAGTGCAATGATCACAAACAATTTTTTACCGCCACCGACCGCCACCGGTCGCTCAGTCTAATGTTACATTTTTAGAACGTTGCTAACCGATACTGATCGATCGAAGACGTTCGCGGACGACCGACGCTGATCGCTCAGTCTAATCTCTGTCTTAGACAGATAGTGTTCGGATAGGGTATGTTTCTAGATGCCAAAAACCAAAAACATTTGCTGCTCTTCATTTCGTTAATTATCGCTATTTCTTGATGTAACACTGAGACGTTCTTTCCTAACCTTCTGCATGACTAGGTACTTTCAAGGAGAGTAACCCTTTTTAATGCTATACAACTTGAAATAGAAACAACTCCATTGTAAAAAAATAAAATAAATATTCTACTCCTACCGCGTCTGCTACCATATCTTGTGGTTTCGTAGGAAGCAGAGTGCAGATTATTTACTTCAGACGAATATGTAAAAAAAAATAATCTTGAGAATTATTTTTGTTTGTTTCTCCCTTATATTATAAGAAACGATAAGTTGGTTTAGAAACTTTAGAAACCCTAAACCTATTTCATTTATAAAAGTTAAGTACATCCGGGAAGGTCATGATCTTTACCCATCTCTATTAATTCTGCATGTTCAATCGTGTCGGAAAGTTAAGCATTATCAATTTTTCATAGCCATGGCATCAGATGAGGTAGTAGAGTGCGTAGCCGCGGTCATGGTGCGGGCAGACGGGCCCGGAGGCGAAAGGCTAATGGCCTGAGCAGCACCACAACAAACCAGCGATCGTCCTGTGCCAACCAGGCCGTAAAGTCACTACGAAGTTCGAACCTTGACAGCCGATGCGATGCACTGCACTTTACTCGAACTACTTTCTCCCCTGGCAAAAAGACTTTCTAAACTCCTCTTGAGTGGCCTTAAGTAGGTCTCCCTCGATTGGAAAGGAAGTGCTGGTAAACTCTTGATTCGCAATTTTTTCATCCGTTTCATTTCACAAGAACAATTTATGTGTTTTTAACATTCACTATTAAATTGTTCAACTTTCAAACAAACAGCTGCTGTAACGACCGAACTAAAAAGGCGAATATATTATCGGTGATTGTTATGAAAAACGGTTAACCCAACTTCTATTTTTGTTCAGACAAACTAGAAATTAGATTTTTAATTTCCAGTTTCCTATTTTACAGACATAACACAATTAATTTGATACTGATTTGATACTGATTCAATCTATAACCCAAAAAAATCCTGTAAATTTAAATCTGATGACCTGGGTGGCGCAAACAAAACTTTTATTATCCGTTGTTTAATTTTAATTCGATAATAAAAAAAGCCAACGAAAATGGCCTTAGTGATATAAATATTGTTGTAAGGGTCCTAGAAGTAAACATTTGAATCATAGCAAAGCTATCGTATCTCGTATGGGATCACGCCCAAACCTTCTAAGCTACTTGGGAATATTTTAAATAAAGAATCGTGTCTCGAGTCATCGAGTGCAATGGTATGCAATCAATCGAATACAACACTTGGGTCTGTAGCATACTCCGTGGTCTGTAGCCAGTCAACCTAGGGACTCCGCGGTCACATGTACCGGCGGCCCGCCACCCGTGGCCACTTCACCGCGCCCACTTTCCCGCGGCCAGCTATCCTCGACCGGCTACACGTACATATATGATACATCATTGAATTCAGAATTTGAGGAAGGGTCCAATTATCTAAATTATAAAGGGCGTTCCATTGAAAAAAATTTAGTCAATTTTGATTACACCGGAAGTAATAAAATAAGTTTATCAACACTCAATAATATTTTCTTATGAATAATTATAAATGAAATAACAAAAAAAAATTATCAAAACATGGGGGTAAGGACGCATTCTAATTTTAATTAGAGAGAAAATTAGCTTTTCTGAAACACGGGGCAAACAGGATTAACAGTTAGTTGGTCTCCCAATTACTTCTAGTAATAGAAGCTTATTTTTTAGTTTTACGAAAGTCGGAAAAATTCATTTAGTACCTAATCTACTTCTGTAGCATCTTAGCGGCTGGACTTCAGCAGGTATAACATGAGCTGGTAGGAACGTACATGATACAATGTCTAGTCGTTGATTTCCAATATTCGCTAAAATTAAAAAGAAACTGGGATTAGAGCGTTATAACATTATTACTAATATTTTAATATAGGTACATAATAAACATTTTCTCACACTTCTTTTACTTTACTCCAAATAAGTTCACCGCTAAAACTTAGTTCAAAATTATATTATTTCAAACTGTTTACAAAAATTGTAAAATTTCGTATGGCGACACTAAGAACAAATCCTTAGATGCAGCGTAAGTTAGGGTAGTTTATCCTTAACCTTTATTTTTAAATGGAAAGTCTCATAAGGAGTTACTATTAAAGATCGAAGCAAAGTTCTCCAGCTAAAACGGTTCCAGATATACATTTAAAACTTGAAAGCGTTTCGCTAAAGTTGGAGTAAAAACAACCCGAGACATAGTAGCCTATGTGTTAGGATTAGAGTTATTAGGCGTTGTCGTGGTCTTGGGGATGAAATCTACTTGGCGATAAGGTGGGTGACACGTGTTCGAACCTTCCGACCTTTTCAAAATTCTGGAGGTTTCAATTCATCGTTAATGTAGTTGGGAGGGCAAGGGTGGGGCATGTTAGGCCCGTGCTTAGAATATTTGCAGTTGGTCAGGAAAAACGTAAAACAAGCCTTCTTCTCGGATAGGAAGTAAAACTGTAAGACTCATCTCTATATAATGTTTGGCAAAGTAGAGATTTCTTCTGGGAATATTACTTGCGATTCTCATTCTTAGACCTCGGCCCATTTCAATCAAGCAATCATTCATGGGTTAGTATCATTCGGAATCATTACTCACAATACTATCGTTTTCTTGAAAATAAATTAAAGGGGGGGGGGTCTGCTCAAGGTTTAGTAGATGGTAACATGGTTTTAGCAAAAGAGGTTTTAATTCTTTCTTTAATAGCAACCCTGAGACTCAACCTAAAATAAGTAAACACTATATGATATGAACCTCGATATGAACCAATATCGTAAGAGGAAATCATTTCAAAACTTTATCCAACTGCCAGGATTGTGGCTGTAAGTGTTTTTTGAAAGATTTATAGAACAATATTGAAGATGCACAGAGAAAACAGTTCGCTTTCAAATACAGGAAATTTTAGACCCTATTTCTTAAATCATAAATCCATAGCTAAAATTTGTAATTATCGTATTCCATTTCTCATCATCATCGCTCAAGGGTTTTAGTTAGAAATAGCTGTATTTGGCGTGCTGAAAGGCTTATGAAACTTTAAATTATCTGCCTATTAATATTTCATGTGATACATCAACTCCTCACTTAAGTTGAGGGCAATTTATTGAATTAATTATTTACTTAATAATTTCACAAACTTATTAGTATGCATTGTAATTGATATGCCATTTTCTTCATTTTTCTAATAAAATTGGAAATAAATTGTAACGCTATCGGAAAATACAAACAGAAAAAAAATATTTACCTAACGCACCCAACCTGAAAAAACTTTTAAACAGGGTGATTTCAAATCGATAAACGGCTTTGTACGGTAAAAATTTAATATGTCTAGTTCACAGTCATTTTGAACAACTTTTAAAATTTAATCGTCCCTATAGGTACTTAACCCAACTACTCTGGTAGCCCTAAGTCATTTAGTAGGTCGTTGACGTCTGCAGTAATAATTTAAGCAAAGTCAATTATATGCACTTTACACTTACTTGTACATCATTATATATACAAGCAATAAGCAAGGCTATAAACTTTAGCTATAGCACTAAAAAAATTGAGAACCATTCTTATTTTATGAACACTGTTTACAGGGTGTTCAATAAAAGTGCATTGGTATGTATCTTGGAAACAATAGCTACAAAGAGATAAAAGAGGGAACTTACGTTGGCTTAGGGGCATTAGTATAAGTACACAAGCATGGTTTATAAAACCCAACAATAAGTAGTATCATACAAATTTTTCCCCTTCAATGATATTAAGGTTGATATATTTACGTATAACCACTTGAAAGATATCGAGTAAGAAAGTAATTAACGCCGGATACCATAGCATGCTATAAGCAAACATTTAAATGCCTTTCTAATGTCGATAATATTATTACAAATGATTTAATAATGATATGTTTATATTCAAGCTTAGCAAATGTTATCGAATTAATTTATTTATACAGTGTGTCCACGCATTGAGTGCACATAAGGTGTAAATGACAATTTTTTTCGCTCCTGCTTAGTCTCAAACTAAGATATTGAAAAAATGAGCCAAATCAATTAATATACAGGGTGTTTTCTTGGCCGAAATCTAAAAATTAGTCAAGAGTAAACTGTCTTTATTTTAGCAGATATAACAAAAATGTATTAAAAAAAGTTGTTTAGAATTAAAAGTTATTGAAGATTTTCAATTTTTATACAAATCAGCCTACTTTGATATTTTTCATCAACATGAGATTTTTTATGGTTTTTATGGTTTTAATGACCATGAAGAGTAATTAAACAAAGTACTTAAAAAACAAATAATTATTTATTAAAAAATACTAAACCTTATTTGTTACAAACATGAGTTCAAAAGTATTGGATTTTGATGAAAAAAATCAAAGTAGGCTGATTTGTATAAAAGTTGAAAATCTTCAATAACTTTTAATTCTAAACAACTTTTTCTAATACATTTTTGTTATATCTGCTAAAATAAAGACAGTTTACTCTCGACTAATTTTTAAATTTCGGCCAAGAAAACACCCTGTATATTAATTGATTTGGCTCATTTTTTCAATATCTTAGTTTGAGACTAAGCAGGAGCGATCCTCAGAACATGAAGATCCAACTCTAAAAAAAATGTCATTTACACCTTATGTGCACTCAATCCGTGGACACACTGTATATTGTAAACATTTAGTTGGTCAAAATTATAAATTGTAGAGCTTCCATGACTTGTAAGCTTGTTGGAGCTGTACATCTACGTATAAAACAATTTAGTAATTTGAAGGTTGTATACTTTGATGCAAGAGACATGTATGTTTGGCCACCAAAATCCTCTGACATGATATCCTCTTAGATTATGGATACACATTAAATAACAAACAACTTCACAGATCTTAGGGGTAGGGTGCAGAGTTGCTGGAAAACAACTCTTGTAATGATGTTGGTTTAAAAATTAAAAACTAAAATAATTTTACACCCTGTATTTTGAAAATGGTTCAGGTATGAAGTAATGGCCTTCCATTGTAGGAAACCCTACCCTATTGTACTTCACCGATTAATTGACCTTGTTGTTGTTGTTCAGATATCAACGAACCGCAGCTTTTTTAGGACACCCTATAGAGCAAAATGGAGAGTTATGGGCAGAGATCTACGAAACACACATATACCATGTTTCTTTTTTGAAATTGGAAACCACACTCTATGATACAAGGGGTTTAGAAACCTATTTTTCTACTTACTTGGTAGATACTTATCCTACAAATTAATGAAAAAATGGAAATGCTAATTGTTAAAACTGGTTATGCTTTAAATAACAAAGGGTATTTTTGTATTTTTAAAAGTAAGTACCTACACACCATTTCATTTGCCCCTTTACATGTACCCATTTAACATTGCAGGGCAACTTTCTTCATAATAATGTCTTATCTGACTTGAACATGTTTACAGAACTTATAATTATCTATTTATACTTGACTAATCTGAAGTATTATATTACATATTGCAAAAAATATAATAATAAAGACATGATACTACTAGCAATGGGCAGTAATGGAAGAAAGTCGTAAGTACCTATATTTTTAAAAATGCTGCTCTGATACGTCTCTTGATTAAACCATGGACAAAACCTTGTTGTTTACAACCAGTAAAATGTTGGAAAACTTTCCATAAATATAAATGGTGACAATAATTTTAATAAAAATAAAAATAGGTAATACGTTATCTTTTGGGAGTTATCCATAAAACCCCCTTATCCTGTTTCTTAAATTAAACATTTATTATTTGGTATTACTATCACATTTGGATAAAGGAAGAATAATTCCATATAATATTAAATGAGTTGCTTATAAAGTTGGGTAGGTAGTACAAATCGGAGAAACGAACAAGGAACTGGCCTGGGCAACGCAGCAAAAGTAGGCAGGTACACATAAAAAAGTAAACAAAGAGCAGCAGGTTGGACCACACTTACAAGGTCTGAACAAAGGAACATTCTGAACTCGAGTTTGTGTTAGAACAAAGACATCCTCGAGTCGAGTCAATAATGAGAACTCACCATCTGCAGATTTTTTAGTAGACCCATAGCTATAGGAGCCGGACCCTACCGTGGGCTTTTTCCACCCCCGCCAATTGTTGCAAACACTCTCCGGCTCCGAGCTCCAGCTGCAGAGGGAGTCTTCCTCGAAGCGGTCAGAATCTTCAAAACTGAATCGGTCGCCTTCCTCCCATTCCAGCATCGCGGCCGCGACATCGCCACCCCCGTCACCCCCAGAAAGGTTCCCAGCGCCCGCCACTTTCAAACAAAGAAATACCCGTCGGGCAATAAAACCCTACCTTGACCCACAGCCCCCGGGGTCAGTTGCCTCTATGGACACCTTCACCCCCAAGCGATCCCAATAATTTCGTGTATTAAACGCTTGCGCGCTTAGTTCCGCATATTGGCCTTATTTTTACCCACACATTTTAATTCACCACTTGCACTGACAACCGATTACTTTCACACAAAATCAAACACAAAAACACTTATCCACCCGTGTCGCGACCTCCCCCATCAACGACAACAACAAATATGGCGAGCGGATGGAACTCCACTGGGGCTTGCGCGAGCACAAATTTCACCCTGATGACAGTTCTTCTTTAATTCAAATTACCGCCATCAGATGACGATCAGAACGTCAAGTAAAGCAAATTTAATCCACTAGGCAGCTCCACCTGTTTCCGGTTTTCAATCAAGGCTATTCTCATAGCTCCAATATTAAGTTGAAACTTGTTCTAAACTTATCATACGTTCTAAAACACATCTATTCCTGAAAATACATGTATCAAAGGATCAAAGACATTAATTTGCTTTCGATAATTATTTTGTGATATTCGTTATAATTACTATAACAAAAAGAAAAAGGTTCTACATTTAAACTATCCACATCTATGTAGTACAATATCTTTTCTCATTTAAAGCTTTAAATTTTTTAAATATTTGTTTTATTAAATAAAAAAAACCGTCACACTACAGGGTGTAGCATTGGATATGGCACCATACGGATTTCAATGCAAAAATTTTTATGTTCAAATTTTTAAATTTAGACACTCAATGTTTGCAATTTTTTTCTTTTTGTAAAATATAGAATAGAACGTCTCGACTCAGTATTTCTTTCTTTACAAAAAACTTCCAGACAGTTTAGCTCTAAAATAATTAGAAAATGAATGAACACAACCAGCAGATTTTAGCATTGAAATCCCTACGAGCCTATGGTGGGCCCTGGGCCATCCAATTCTACACCCTGTATTATCACTGTATTAGAAACTCAAATTTCTGTATTGTACCAACTGAAAAATCTTATACCCAATGCGAATTGGTAAAAATTGCACCAGCGCAATCTGACAGCACTCTTTTGTAACTTCCTGTTGTAGCAGAGCGAGTTGTTCTGACTGTAAGTAAATTTGTAATCGTAATGAATATCCCAAGTTTTACTTTACAGTTTTTGATAAATACATACATGAAATAAATCCCCTTACTTTATATAATTATAAGACATGGATTTTATCTCATATCCACAAACTCTGTCTCCAGATGAACGTGGGGAAATTTGTCAACAACTGTCAGATTCATGTTTTATTGGTTAAGACCGCTAACTGATACTTTATTATTTTTTAGATTAAAATGGCTCCTAGAAAGGGTAAAGTACAGAAAGAAGAAGTCCAAGTAAGCTTGGGCCCACAAGTTCGCGAAGGCGAAATTGTATTTGGAGTAGCTCACATATTTGCAAGCTTCAACGATACTTTCGTTCATGTAACCGATCTTTCTGGTCGTGAAACTATCTCCCGTGTTACCGGTGGAATGAAAGTAAAGGCTGATCGTGATGAAGCCTCTCCTTATGCCGCTATGTTAGCTGCACAGGTACGTAAAGTTCTATTTCAACCTCGGTTAACTCTGCTGCCACCGCTTAATTCTATCACCAAAGCAAATAAGCGTTTTGTTGCTGACCTACATTTATTTTAGGATGTAGCTGAAAAGTGTAAATCCTTGGGAATAACGGCTCTTCATATTAAATTGCGTGCCACTGGGGGAAATAAAACAAAGACTCCTGGTCCTGGAGCCCAAAGTGCACTCCGTGCTTTGGCTAGATCCAACATGAAAATTGGACGTATTGAGGATGTAACGCCCATTCCATCTGATTCAACTCGCAGGAAGGGTGGTCGCCGTGGTCGTAGATTGTAAATTGAATTTTTATATCGGTTTTATGAATATTGTTCATATTTATGTAAGTGTAAAATTACAACTACATCCAATATAGTATTGGTTTTGTCGTATGGGACGTTTTATTTAATAAAAGACATTTTTAAACCTAAATAGGAATTTTCAAAAGAAACAAATAATCTAGAAAAGTTTTAATTTATTGAGTATAGTTCTTTACTAATAAATATGAAGTTAATTAGTATCAAGCTTACATTTTAAAATAAAGTACATTATCGATATTCTATAAAAATAATTAAAAAATTGATAATAATTTAAAGCATAAATTAGTTCATTGATTATTTATATTATTCTAACATATTTACCATTCCCAATTGGTTTAAGCTGACTGTATATTATGGTTATATTTCAAAATTAAACTTAAAAATACTTAAACTACAGTTCTCCCTTTTTCATTCGGAACCCACAAGTTTACCCAAAGTCAAAAACACCTTCACTTGATGCTCATACTTTTGAGGCTCCTTATTCTCAACAGTAGTAATGGTGTTAACATAAACATGCTGCATAGTAAAACCAGCAACAATTTCATCTCCAATACTTAAATCTTGTTTAGGGGTTACCTGTAGTTTTACTACAGCCTTGTTTGATTTTCTCCACACTACAAGCCTGTAAAAAGGTTCTGCATATTAATATTTGTTTGAAAAACTAATAAATAAATTTTTACTTTGCATCATCCTGAATGTTATGTGTGTCACCAGAATCATCATATTCAGCAGCATCATCCCGGGGTGGTAAAATAAATGTACTGGTAGGTATAGAAACATTTGCCACTACTGGTACAGTGATGGGCCTGGGTTTTATTGTAATAGAAGGTTGCCTTGAAAGGGATGCATGTAATAAACTATTTGGTTGACTTCCTGGAAGAGAAGCTGGTTGCTGCTGCTTCTAGCAAAAAATAATAATAAATAAAAATTTATTTGATGTACACAAATTTCCTATAAAAACCTTCTCTATTGGAGATTCTTCAACTGTAGATTGACTATCTTCAATAACTTCCTCTGGAACAGTAGTTTCAACTTCTAAATCCACTGGTAAAAGTTTTATTACAGTTTGATGCTGGGTTGGATTTGAAAATTTTAATAACAGTTCACAGGTTTTTCCAGCCCTTAAAGGCTCCACTGTTACAATACGAACTTCAGGAACGTGGTAGCTAGAATAACAAATAATTATAGTATCTTCAAATTACAATTCCTAGCCCTTAATATAGGCCTAAAAACTTACAAAGCAAATAACTGTATTTTGAATTTAATTGAGTTGGGATTATATTCAGGTTTGCTAACATTGTGCTCACATGACCGACAACGTTGTGAACGCTTAACTAGGAGCTGTTTGTGAATCGGAAACAGCTTATCAACAGTTGCAGATTGCCATTCAGGTTGAACCAAACGTTGCTCCATTGTTGTTACTATAAAATAAGTTTAAACAATTTAAACATACAAATTAAAAAGAGGCTAACCTTCGGATAAATTAACAGATTTAGTAAACAGATCTTCTGGAAGTTCTTCAACATCTTCTTTTGCCACAGCACCTTCAGGCTCTTTGGGCTTAGCTTTTAAAAGGGGATGAGGAATATCCGGTAATCCCACACGTTTTCTCAACATAGATGCAGTTATGCCAGTTCTGTCCTGTTATTTTTAAAATTAAATTATTTTTTTTAAATTAATTTTATAAATCCTTACAGTGAAGCTCATGTATCTTCTTTGCTTCTTCTTATCCTTTTCAAGTTTTGCCTGCTTATCTAACAGAACGATTCCTTTGTACATGTCCTGTATCTCCTGCAAACGATTTGCATATACATTCTCTCGTTCTGGCCATCCTCCACTAACTAAACAAATGAAATATTTTGTTATAGGTGTGTTAAAAGTTTCCCTTTAAGCAAAGAAAGAAAAGTTACTAACCAGCAGACTGATCTGGGATTCCTACATCCCTGGAACTCCAACGACACTCCAAGCATAGTAAGTAAAACACCTTGCGAGGAGTAGCTTTTGGGTCTTCTGGATTCTTAGGGCCTACAGTGGCAGCTCGAGTAGTTAATTGTAGGTGACAACTTGGGCAGTCGTAACAATTGCCGCACCTGTTCTTTTTGAGACGAGCTTCAGATGAAGGAAGATTCTCGGCACATTTCCCACAGAAATGAGAATCAACCTGTATTTAAATATAAATGTCACCTCTACGTAAAATTAAACAGAAATGTAAAGCAAACCTCATGACAAACACAGAATCCACACCTTAATTCCAAACAATGACGACAAAAATACAATTTTGATATTGGTTTCAGTATACCGCAAGTACATGCATATTTTACTACTTCTGGTCCGATAATATAAGACATTTTAAACGATTAATAATCCAATAAATTATAAACTAAATTAGAATGTTTATAGGTTATAAATTGGAACTGACAAGTAAACGTCACGGCAAACGTCATGTAGGAACATAACCTTAAATACAGCTAATTTTTCAAATAGTTGGAGATAATTTTAAACAGTTTTATGAGTTTTATATAAAGTACAGTTTGCAAAGATTACATTTACAATATCCGATAATTGTTTCTAAAATGGATGATTCATTTCAAATAATAGCAGCAGAATTCGAAAACGAATTTAGTACCAACGAAATTACTTCTGTTCAAGGTTTGTACATCAAAATGTTTTAAATTACCTTTATAAAAAATTATCTAATCTTTCCAGGACCATCAAATAACGATACATCTACGGAAAATACAACGAAACCTACAGTTTCAAAAGGTTCCTCCCATTCTTTGCTTGTAAATCCAAAACAAAAAGGAAATCCGTTGTTAAAATCCATTAGAAATGTACCTTGGGAATATGAAGAGATGGTACCTGATTACCAAATGGGTAGATCAGTGTGTGCTTTGTTTTTATCATTGCGCTATCATAATTTAAATCCAGATTATATTCACAACCGATTGAAACTGTTGGGAAAAATGTACGAGTTAAGGGTGCTGTTAGTTCAGGTTTGTTGTTTCTTTTCTTAAAACAAATGAAAGATTTACAAAATTTAATTATTAGATAGATATCAAAGACCCCCACCACCTCTTAAAAAATCTTACACGAATATGCATATTAGCCGATTTAACTTTAATACTGGCTTGGAGTGCAGAAGAAGCTGGACGAATATTAGAAACATATAAGGTTTATGAAAGTAAACCCGCAGATAAAATTATGGAAAAAAGTGAAACTTGTCCTTATTTACAGGTACGTTTTTATATTTAATTGTATAATTAAATTATGATATTATTTCTGTAGTTAATACAAATACTTACATCTGTAAAACCCGTAAACAAAACGGATGCAATGACTTTGATAACAAAGTTTAAAACATTGAAAGGTATCATAAATGCATCTGAATATCAGCTCTCGGAGTGTCCAGGTTTTGGACCTCGCAAAGCAAAGAAATTGTATACTGTACTCCACCAAAACTTCTGCAAATAATAAATTAAGAGTAGCTACATCTTTATAAGTTTTTGTATTTTTCTATTGTGATATTTTTATACCAGTTTAATTTTTGTAATTCATAATTCAATATACTGGGATGGAGGAGGACGCCCAATGAACTGCCTTGTATCCATAACTGTCCTATAAAATCCATCTTTTCAAAATCCCATCACTTGCACTTTAGATATTATGATTAAATTGCATTATTTTATAGACTTCATGTGGTTAAAACACTTATTTTTCACTTAATCTATTTATTCGTTGTTTTGTTGTATTTTCCGAGACATGTTTTGAAACACCCTGTATACAAAAGCAGTTCAAACCGCCCGCGCATTTTAGCTGTTCGTGTTCCCATCGTTTTATTGGTGGAGCCAGTTCGTATCTTTGGTTGCCTAAACTGATAAGTACTGGGTAACAGAGATAATGGGTTGCATAAGTTCAGAACGGAGGCAATAGTTGCAACCCCTACAGGATTTCTATCCTGACTGAAAATACCTTTTAAAATATTTTTTTAGTTAACCTTGGGCCCCCTTAGGTCTAGCAAGTGGGTCATATAAATCACCCATCTCCCTGGTTATGAAATTCACAAATCTAGAAGTAAATCTATGCCAATGTATTTTAAACAAATTTTATATTATACAATGGGCCACTGCAGCTGTCCTAAGGGTAGGGGTAGATGCCGTAGCTGTACATAGTAAGACCCCGATCCGTTATAAACCAAATCGCTTATTTTTATGCCTTAAAAATAATATTTGTAATTATGTACCAGGAGCTAACAACTAAAATCAGATGTCCCCCCTCCCCATCTCACATTTTAATCTAAGACATGAGACCGAAATTCGAACCAAGGACCTCTAGGTTCGACTTTGTTAAAAAATGACTTAGAAAAATGGAGTATTTTGGAAAAAAGCCTGTAGGTACCTGTTCCATACTCGCGCTGACTTTAGCTAGCCAACAACGTAGGTACCTATTCCAAAAAATTGCATGCTGGAGACCCTTTGACTCCGCGGAACTCCCTGTATAAACTTTTTTAACATAGGTAACCTTCGACACTAATTAGCGTAGTGAATTATCCTGTCCCTTAATTTCTTTTGAGTAAATACATTTTTTTCTTGCGGTTAAAGCACAAAGTGGAAACCTGTTTAGATTAATGGGGGTCGTATAGTTCTCTTTCATAATATTTTTTATACGTTTATTACTGTCAACAAACCGGTTGGTCGTGTGCTGCTCTGCAAACAAAGGGAAACTAGAGACAAAAGGTCATTTGCTATGTCTTAAATTTTCCTCTTGAGATGTCAAGGTTGAAATGCAGAAACCGTAATAGTTGCTCTCAAAATTTTAGCTAAAGATTATTTATTTTTAGGGTAAAACTTGAAACTTCAAAAACATTACAATCCCATTTAGTTTTTATTTTTACCTTACATTTGTTTATTCTTTGTTGTGTTATTTTTGAATGTCAAACCCATTAACGATTACGTTTTTTTGGGAATAAAAAATTGCTTAAATTTATTTGCTGAAGCTGGTTCCATTCCGAACCTTGTTACCGGGAATATATTTAAAACAACTTAAAAGCTGGTGTAAATATTTAAAACATAGCACTTAAAGTAATGTACCGTGCCTGCAAAAAAAATATCATTTAGGGTAGGCTGTACGACGTCCGTCATTTTAGCGTTTTTAGAATGGCGATAGCGTTGTGTGATTATGACCATGCCGTTGTCATGATCAGAACCACAGAACGCTTTCGCCATCCTAAAAACGCTAAAAGTGATGAACATCACAGTTGTAGCCAATAAGAAAAATTCGCTACAGGAAAAGACCCCTGATAAGGTCAATTCTTCTCTACATTTCTATTATTGCTAATAAAAATGTTTTTCAAGATCCAAGATGAGTGTATTGTATGTACTACATATTAGTTTCTAGGTTGTTATATATCATTTTTGTTACTCTGGTTTGGTTTCTGGTGCTATATGCAATTCCTATAATGTTTACCTCCTTGTTTACCTTGAAGATTTTATAACAATGAACTTATACCATTATTGCTTACTGTGGAATTTCTGTTGTCTTTCAGAATTATCCCAGAATGTATCGTTTTTTAAATTTTAATTTCAAGCTTGCACTATTACTACTTAGTAATAGACGGTAATAGCTACTCCAGAAGGAATCTTTATGTCGTTCGAAACTTTATTTTGACATGGGACGTACAGCTTGTCAAGAATAGGAACAGACCTGACAATCGTGCCAATGTCGCCAATAGCGTCCTTATGTCGAGAGTTCTACGGCTGTTCCCATTCTTGTTCCACGGCTGTTCCTATTCTTGACAAGCTGTACTTTTTGTTAAATAAATTTCCCAAAGTAAAAAAAATAGTATGTATATTATACTCGGTTAATGAGGAGGCATTGTAGCATGCGCTCCATTGGAGCACTCCTCGCTCCGCTCATCGTATACTCATGCTACAATGGACCCTCTTATCTTATTACACTTGTATAATAATATACTATTATACCATCATGATGTTAATCAAGGTAAAAAGAAGGTGACTGAGATCAATATTTAAATTTCTATTGTATAGTATTTGCATTTAAATTTAAACAATGAAAATAATATTCGATCGCAAATTTTAGATTTAAATAACGCTAGTTTAAGTTCTTTGGTCTAGTTCATGGCTAGCCAATTTCTAATCCAGTTTTAAGTCGTGACTAAAACTAAATCGTGATTTAAAACACAAAGTTTATAGCGTCACCATAATAGCTCGACTGACAAAGGCTACTATAACAAAGTGATTTCGCGAAAGTATAGGTACCCGTTGGTAATTGACGCGATTTTTAAATTGAGAAGTGCTATTTTCGATTGGGAAATGACATGACAAAAGCCTTTAGAAATGCTGCACCCAGAAATTAAATAATTTATTATCAATAATATTGAACGGGAAATACACTATCGATTGATTGTTACAATTTCGAAATTAATTTTATATAGGTAACAGAAATTTGTAATGTGAAACAAATTTAAATCTTGATTATTCTTGTATAATTATTATATTCGAAACACTAAAGACATTTTCTAATTATTTATCTTTTCGTTGATTGAAAAAAAAGTAATTTTATTAAAGATTTCACATTAATTCTACTCGTAGTAACTGATTAAAAATAACAATAGAGTATAAAGTGTTAATTTGTATAATTTATTATGTAAGGATGATTTTAAGTTTGAAATTCACATTGTATGCGTTTCCCCTTTTGTTTGTCTAATGTTTGGTATTACTTATACTAGTATAATAAATGCTTTTAGAGTTCTACGTAAATATATAATTTTATTGTTAGATCTTAACTTTTGGAATTAATTATAACAATTTTCCAGAATTACGTTATAGGAAACAGTGTTCTTATTTAATTACTTTATTTCTTGAGAAAATTTAATTATTTTGTTAGAATACAAAAAATTATAATACTACTAATTATTTCTTTTTATTTAGCTTCGGTTACACGCCCATTTTACGAACATGGAGAACATTCTTGTGCAAATGTTTCAAATCCTTAATACAGGATGTCACCCAATATAGGACGTCCTTAGGTTACCAGAATGTTTTTGGAATATGGTAAGTAGGAAATATCTAATCAAACTTATAAGGTTTTTTTCGCAAAAAAACAACACGTAACTTTAAAAATATAATAACAGGAATAGCGCCACTTTTTTATGAATGTCAGAATTTCACTGTGGCGGCCTCTACGAGATTTTGAAAATCGGAAATTGATGCTCCTATAGCGCCGTTAGTAGTCAAAATATGAAAGAAGTTTAAACATAAAAGTTGTTCCGTATATAGATTTCCATTCTCTTAAATTTATATCACGTATACAGGGCGTTTGCTTTCCACAGTACAATAAGCAACTTTGTTATTTTATATGAAACACCCTATATATTATTATATAATTGAATGCAAAATTTTATTGTCTATCATATAGTATGAGGTGTTCATATGGCTAAAATGCACGGTTGATGAGAAATTCGTGAATTTTGAATAGTATGTTGGACTCTGACGGAAACGGATTGTCGGTCGGTAGCGATCATCCTGCTTCGCCAGCTGTAATTTCTAGTCGGTATCCACTACAGATAGATGCGTGGCTTGGTGTCTTTCTTCTGTTCATATCGAACTCGTATAGTCTCGTTTTTCTCGCTAGGCATTCAAATGATTTCCAATACTGCCTCGCGAACTACTGTTGAATACCAAAAACGAAATGTTTATTTTGAGTATGGGAAAGTCCTAGTGTCCTAGTGCACTCAACTAAATTATATTAGAAGGACATTGTTTAGAATTAAAATTCTAGTTTAAATTTGTGCCATCATCGTCCCTTGTCATAATAATTGGACCTCTGACTCTAGAATCAGATAAATTCGTAATTTTCCTAGAATGTAAAAAAGTCATATTTCGTAATGATCTTTGTCTGATTAGATCAAATAATGGTTCACAGTTGGAACATAATAATATATAACCATATAAACGGCAATCAACATTACACCACAGAAAGTACAAACCACACATTTCCAAGCAATAGTTACAACTCTACACATTCTATTGTGTTGCATATTTTATTTAAAATTCTGGTTTTTGAAAAATGGGAAATTTATTATTCAATTATTTGTTGTTAATTGTTATGGCTGTTCCCGGTACTTTCGGGAATCGTCCAAATAATAAAGCTACTTCAACTACAGCCAACCCTGCTTCAAACCTTTTAAGTAAGTTTCATCAAAATGATTACAAACTGAGTTTTGAACGAAGTGAATCAATTCGTTTTAACGCAAGTTTTGGTAGTTTGCAAATTCGAACTTTTAAATTCAACCGTACAACCCCTGTTGTTAATGCCACTTTTATTCTTAAAATGGATGTGGGTAACGATTTAGAGGTACGTATTATTTAGAGTATAGTAAGTCTTTTTAAGGTTTCGTGTAAATTACGATTACAGGTAATTACACAAGTGTACAAATTTGCCAGTAATGAATACCGAGAGTTTCCAATACGTTTTGAATTAAATGTTTGTAAAGGATTAGCTTCGAATGCCTTTGGTTTATATAGGATATTAAAAGAAAATGGAAATGTTATCTGTCCATTGGTAAAGGTAAAGGCTTCTAAATAATAAAATATGCAGCTTTTAATTTTAATTCCTGATTAGGGAAAGAAATATTACTTCTACAATTTTACACCAGATGCCTCTAAATTTCCTCCCTTCATCCCCAGTGGAAAGTATATGATGGAATGCCAATTTATGTACCATTCTAGTGAAGTATTTGTTTTGTACAATTATGGATCAATTGATCGTCCTATTCCTTACCTCTAAACTACTTTAATGTATTGACATTTCAGCACGTTTGTTGTCTTCACAGATTTGTAGTCCATCAAACCTATTTTTGTTGCTAATTTAGGTTTGATATTAGAACGGTCTAATACTTTCTGTGCGTTTTTGATTTGTTAGCGGTACCTATTATATTTCGAATTATATTTTTAATTTGGTAGCAGTTGTTTTATTGTTTCATCGCAAGCTCGCTCATTCTTCAAAACACGCTCGTACAAGAAATTCTTCTTCCCGCATTTGGTTTGTAAATAACTATTTTAGTATGGAAAAGTCCAGGGGAGGTGCGCACCTTCACTTTTTTTACCTTCTTTGAATGAATCAAACTGGTTTCAGTATAATAGATTATTTCAGCCTTTTTATGCTGTTTTCGGCAAATAGAGTAAAGCCTTCAAATAAGAACTCATTGGGGATTGCCTGTGACGCGTACTAAATAAATTGACAATACAATCTTTAATTAGGTTGACTTTGAGGCTGAGCTGTATAAAAGATTTCACTCCTAGTTCAGTTGAACCGCCATCAATTGTCATGGATATGATTCTTAAGAACAATTGTATCCATGAGAATTGATTGTGGATCAGCTGAACTAGGAGTCAAATCTTTTATACATAACTCGGCTTAAAAATAACAATTATTGGAGATTACCAAAATAATGATAACAAAGTGATTGAAGCCCGCAAGTTTGGAACCCCTTAGATTTATATAATTTTGGTTTTGGTTTAGTTATAGTTCGTTCTAACTCGTATACCAAATCTTATTAGTTTATATTAAAGGGTGTCTGAGATATTAATTAGGGGCTGTTCTAGCTCACTAATGAACATTTCCGGATCAACGTTTTACAAAGTTTCTTCCATTCTTTTTGTTAGTAGTTACTATACAGTTTTAAAATATCCAACTGTATTTTTTAACACTTTGTATAGCAGAAAATTATATCAATTATACATATTCAAATTATAAATCCCAAACGTTGACTAGATAATTCTTGCTTTAAAATTGAGTTTTTTCTTTCAGTTATTGTTTACTGTTTAGTATCCATGGTTTTTTAATTGTTCATTATATGCACCTTAATTTCATTAGCTTTTATTTGATAAGTAACAAACATTGACACATGTTATTAAAAATTGGCAGCTGTGTTAATTTAAGATAAAAATTGAAGGCTAAAGTAATTTTACAAATCTAACCAAAGGCGCAGTAACACATAATTTTTTTTACATAATACGACATCCTAAGAGGATTATGTAAAAAAAAATCAAAGTTAAGCGTATTGTCATATACAGGGTGATCATTTGAGAACGATCCACCCTTAATATCTCGCGAACGGCGCGAACCATACCATACCAAATATAAAAAAAATGTAAAAATACGTTTTTATAGAGGATGGGGAGACTCGATAGCGTAATCCGTATCGCGCTAATACTTACCCCGCCGCCCCCACCTATACAACCTTGAAAAGTTTAAATGACACTATGTCCTTTGTGATACCTTAAATTAAAGGTATTTTAAAATTATATCTTTTTACGCAAACAAAATTAAAAGCCATAGATTCGTTTTGGAGAAATTAAAAAATCAGTAGCTATAGGTATTATGGTTTGTGGCTATGATCGTGTCCTTGTCAGATTTGACATATGCCAATCTGACAAAGACACGACCACAGAACATGACAATTCAATGAAACAAGAATTTTTAAAATAATTATTTTTTTGACGTTTGTTTGACGTTTATCTGACATAAATAAAATTGTCGTTGAAAGACTCTACTGCTTTTCAGTTGTCATAAAAATATTGTTGTTAATAAAATAGCCTTCTAATTGGTTTAATTTTTAAAAAAGGGCGCTTCTAATTGGCTGACGGAATATGAATTGAATTGTCAGTGAAATGCAAATGGTCTGAAAGCATTGTTTATTTAAGGAAAATATCGTATAACATTTGATTGCTTTAAAATGAATAATTGGGACACATTGAAAACGTTCCTTCAAACTGTTCCTTTACGGGCCATTGTTACATCTGAAACAATTTTGTATTTGAAAAAGTCATCACTGTTAATTTATCTAAAAATCTTGTAAAAGCCATTTTATCAAAATACCTTAACACGATCTTAATGACGCTTTTAAAAACCCCGTCCTTGAACTTTAAGTTGTAAAGATTAAAACACTTAGGAGATCTCCTGGGACCATAAAGATTAATTTTGTGTAAGTATAAATGATGATGCGTAACAGGCCTTAAAACATTCCATGTAAATGGAGGTCCACATGTCTTTTACCTTAATGATCTTTGTAATAATTTTTCATTTTGATACGCAGTGCTTGATGGGCACGGATTCTTGGAAATTTTTATGATACTTCTGTTTAAATTATTATTTTAGGAAATTCCTATTTGGTTGCGTATATATAAGCGAGTTTTTCTTTATTTTAATTTTAAATTAATAATTAGAGATCGGATTTCTATGTGTTTGTATGTTGTATGTATGACAGTATTCCCTAATATTTGTTCAAACAATTCTATCTACTTAAAAATTATATATTCAGTACATTTCAATAGACTGCACTTTCAAAATATTATAACTTTTACAAAAAAAAATTATTAAGGAAGGTATAACAATAAAATTTTTTATTAAGTATACGCTATACGCATACCATACAGTTAAGCACGTGTTACCTGCAGGATAAAGTTAAATAGACATTTACGTTCGTTACGCTCGAGTGAAGAAATAATTATTAACTAGCAGGAATATTATGTTTATGACATGAAATCTATTTCACGAGACGTTCTTTTCGATTTAACAGAGAAGCTATTTGGGTCTAGTTACGACTTACATCTTTAAAATGTAGTTACGTATAATTATAAAAAAATTTGACTCTCGCATCTTACGACAACACCGTTTGAAGTTTGAAAAAGAAATGGGGGTTTCACTGAGTTTTGTAAATTTTGAAGATTTTTGACTGGAATCGAATAGGGATGGTCGTCGACCAGTAGCGCTCGTCCGGCTTGGCGGAATGCCTCGAAAACTATTGAATATCAAAAATATTAATTATATTAGATTCTAAGGGGTCGTCGTGGTAGAGCATTATTTTTCCCGCGCTGAAAATGGTACCTACCAAATTTCTGGCAAAAGGCTTGGCCTGGACTCTGGAAATCTAAACCGAGACGAGTGCCTTTTTCTATTAATCTGGAGAATTTGAGAATTACCTGAATTGGGTTCGTTCCGAGTAGGTTAATTGTTAGGACGAAAATGTACATTCGATCTATCTTCCATTTGCAATGGTGTCAACACAAGCGGGGCCAATTCCGCGGTCACTTTGCTACTGTCACTGTTCTATGTTAAATAGTTCCGACTGACCAATCATTAATCTTTGTCAATATTATAAACGATTTGCCTATGTTTGGTAACCACCAATTTTATAGTGTTTGCATAATAAATAATTTATTTGATTGCGTTGTAAAGTGTCCTAATAAAAATCTGTATTGTATACACTTAGAAATAGGGATTGTTAAAAATTCGAGTGTTGGTAATGATTTACCAACGCCCTAGGGTGTTATGGACTGCTTAAAACACCTCCTTTGACGGATAATAATTGACAAGTGGAAAGGATTTAATGCATTTTTATAGAATATTTATTCTTGTGACAAATTAATGCAGTGAAAGTATTTTGACAAAATTATATTTCTGAAAAAGAATTTGTTGTAAATATCTACCTTTTTTTTCACTGTTTTTTTTATAAACTTCGCTTCGGCATGGTTTTTAAATTCAGGAAGTAGGTGCGTTTATTAAAAGACTTTTAAAAGGAAGTTACTATCTCAATTTGCACACATTCAATATACCAAGAGAGTAAAGCCTATTTCCGTCCTACTTAAATATACAAACCATATAATTAGGTTTTCTTTAAATTACACAAGTGTAGACTTATGCTGAACGGTAATTCTTCATTTTTACGAACTCGAGAGCGAATTTCCGTTGACTACTAAAATATGCAATTGGTTTAAACCCCAAATTTATTTTATTCTTAATATCAATTGTGAACAAGCAAAAGTTTTATACTGTCCATCAAATTGCCCTTTTGTCAAGATAATTATATCAACAACTAGGGTGCGTGTGTTATCCTCATCTTAAGACACGCAACAGGTTTGAATATTGCGCTCTTACCTGCCGCACATAGACGCTGCTTTGGGGGGGCACGGTGGGAGTAATTTTAGCCGGCAACTTGTGGCGTAGGTTAAGTCTTGGAGGTTCTTAGGGGAACTCGGTTGCTTTCCGTTGGAAGAATACTGACCGTGTTTGTTTACATTTTCACGTTTAGAGGTGTTTTAACGATTTTGTGTTTAATTCGCGTGTGGATTTTAAGTACTTTGCGCTGGAAGGCTTTTACTCAGTTTATGATTTTGTATTCAGTGGTGATTGGACGCTAATTTCCATTTGAGGATTAATTGGGGTGCTTGATAATTATTTAATTTTTTGTCACCCAGAAGAATTAATTTGGTAAGTACTTTATAAAAAAAAAGGATAAACTTGGGAAGTAATTTTGTATGATGGAATATTAATATAATTTTTTATTTTAAATGTTTACTATCTAGGTACGTAACTAATATGCGCATAATCTGGTTTTGAATATTTCCAAGGTGGCGCAAAAAAGTTGTCCTTCTTGTTTTCAGTTTCACATTCTTGATAAGATAATAAAATACAGTTTTGAATATTTTTGCATTCTAACTCGCCTAAGATAATGAAATCGTTAGTCTTATCTCTAAGGTTTGAAAAAGGTAGATTTATGTAATTTATCAGTAGTAGGAATGCTCTCTATTTGTTTGAAATAAAACTTTTGAAGTATATTATATAGCAAGGGACTAACTACTAAGGTACATCATTTAATTCCTGAGGGTGAAATTATTTCAGGAGCGAGCGATGCGAACGAGGGAAATAAATAATCGCTCGAAGGATTACAGATATCTCAGTCCCGTGGTGGTATTTTTTGCACTTTCGCATAATTTATTTGAATATTAAAATCATTCTAATTTTCTGCTTGTTAAAGTGACAAACTACCAACAAACTTCGAAATTATGAATTATCCACGGAATTATCTATGAACCCTACTATCTAAAATTATAAAAAACAATCTGGTAACGTAGAAATTTGTAAATTCAATCCCTAGGGATTAAATATTTATATTTATTCCCTAAGGATCAAATAGGTACATTACTTCAGTCCCTATGGAGATGGATAAACAACCCCCTTTACAATAATTTTGCCAAATTTATTTAAAACCTGTTGCAAAAAATATCCTATACTTAATAATATAATATACAGTGTGTCCACGGATTGAGTGCATATAAGGTGTAAATGACAATTTTTTTTAGAGTTCAATCTTCATGTTCTGAGGATCGCTCCTGCTTAGTCTCAAAATAAGATATTGAATAAATGAGCCAAATTAATTAATATACAGGGTGTTTTTTTGGCCGAAATCTAAAAATTAGTCACGAGTAAACTGTCTTTATTTTAGCAGATATAACAAAAATGTATTAGAAAAAGTTGTTTAGAATTAAAAGTTATTGAAGAATTTCAACTTTTATACAAATCAGCCTACTTTGTTTTTTTCATCTAATCCAATACTTTTGAACTCATGTTTGTAACAAATAAAGTTTAGTATTTTTTTAATAAATAATTATTTGTTTTTCAAGTACTTTGTTTAATTACTCTTCATGCATGGGTCATTAAAACCACAAATAAAAAATCTCATGTTGATGAAAAAAAATCAAAGTAGGCTGATTTGTATAAAAATTGAAAATCTTCAATAGCTTTTAATTCTAAACAACTTTTTCTAATACATTTTTGTTATATCTGCTAAAATAAAGACAGTTTACTCTTGACTAATTTTTAGATTTCGAACAAAAAAACACCCTGTATATTAATTGATTTGGCTCATGTTTTCAATATCTTAGTTTGAGACTAAGCAGGAGCGATACTCAGAACATGAAGATCCAACTCTAAAAAAAATTGTCATTTACACCTTATTTGCACTCAATCCGTGGACACACTGTATATAATATAATCCATAATAATTCTGTACCCATTACATTATTACCTAACAAAGTAATCACTTGCCGCATCATAATAGAAAAAGTATTCCTTTTGAATACTAAATAAATCCCTTCAATTATATCAACTACGAAGAACAACCAACTGAATTACAAAATAGGCGTACGGAATAATTTTAGAAGTCCATTGTTCTAAGATAACAAACCCATTTTGTGTAAAACTCACAAAAATGTTAAGTGGGAAACAATAAAACAACAGGTTTGTATTAAATCACGGAATAAGTGATTCGAATTTTAATTTGTTACGAACTTACAATTGATTAAAATACTGTGGGCTATGTTGAAAATTTGTCTTTTTAGTATTTTAACCGTAGGTTCATTGAAATGTCAACGTAATCTCATGAAAACTTGCAGTGACTAAGCAAGACCTCCTAAAAGCTTAGTTTAGATAATATCAAGAAAAATTTGACTAATGTGTAGGTAGACTTTTAAACTGGCTATTGCCAAATCTTTAGCTAAATATAAATGCAACAGATTTTGAAGTTTAAGGTCAAACTTGAGGAAAAGTTGTCCTAACATGTTAAGTACAAAAAAAGTAAACTATTAATTAGCATACCTACTCATAGTTCACAAAAAATTAAATGTACTTAACAGTTTTATTGCGATTTAAATTTGTAACAAAAATTAATATATTCTTACCGGATTGGTCCTTTAAAAATTCAAAACGTTTAGTTATTTGGCAAGATGCAAACAAACATGCATGTAATTATTTCTTATTTATTAAAAAAAGTATAAATAAACATGATTTAAATTATAAATAGGTTTCAACCTTCAAAATGCTTCATAATATTTTAGTTAAAATTTGCAAATAATTATCTAAAATGACGTATTACGCTTGGAATCTTTAGGAAAATCAAGGTTCATCTGCTTCTAATTAATTTATCTAATATAGAGTTACATCCACAGTCGATTTATTCTACTTGTACGGTGTAGTCTGTAATGAAAAACTGTTTACTTCTTTCTGTACTTTTCTTACATACATTTCTCATTTCTTCATTTCTCCGCATGTAGTGGACTTGCGATTACCCATCCAGTTTGAGGTTTTCTTTCCATTTGGTCATTTTCTTTTTCTTACTCTTATGTTCCATGAAAATTTCACAAGCATTGTTTTGTTGATTCTGGTGAAGTGCCTCAACCATCATAACCAAGGGGTAAATCACAGTAAAAATTATGTAGACTAACGTACCTTATGTAAAAGACTACCCAGCTCTCTCTTTGAACACCCTACACTTTCCCTGGATTATCCACGACATGCCCACATGTACACTGATAGGGTTAGGTATCTACCATCCTGGAATACCTGGAAATTGCCTGCAAGTTTAAATTATCCCGATGAGGTCCTGGAAATTTTCGTTTTGGTTCAGATTAATAACCGTCCTACAATTTATTTATTCTTTTATATTTTTTATTGCTCACTTACTTGCGGCCCTCCATCTAACATGCATAAACATTCACATCCATGGTTAGAGTGGATTTAACTTACTCAGAAAAATACCGCCCCATATTGAATTCGAACCAACAGCCGCAAGACAATACGACGATTGCAAACACCATGACCTCAAGGCTAAGCAACCCCCACAGTTTATTTTAAAAATATTTCCGGGCAAATCATTCTATTGGTCGTATTTCAAAAAACCCCTTAACTATATTTGTTGGGTGCGTATATTAGCATTAGGTATAGTAGTATAAAACAATAGATTTCCTTATTCGTTGGTGAGGATGTCAGGAACAATTTTAATGCATTGAAATTTAAAAAAATTGCACATGGAATTTTCTAAGAGGGGAGGGTGGTTACAAACCTTGTCAGTACAATCCTGTAAGAAAAAGTTCTTAATATTAAATAATTTCCTTAAAATTTGTCCTGGAGTTCCTGGAACTAAAAAATGTTGATTTGATTGGCACACTGACTAAACTTTGGTTTACCCCTCCACTATAACTGTAGTGCGATTACTTGGGTGTTATGGTTGTATTTTTTCTCATTTTGAGAAGTGTGTAGACTGGTGTCATTTGCAGCGTTCCTTAAATATTTCACGAACCATAGTCGAAGTTGAGATTTCTGACTAGAACTCCTGAATTATGTACCATACCGAGTCCTGACGAGAAGGTCAATCTGTTCAGTCCCTGCCTCTGCAAATAATAGAATAGGATTAAATTTTCGTTACCTGATGTACCTATTTGCATTTTCTTGGTACTTCGTACCAAGCTACTACCTGGCAATAGACTAAAAATGTAAAAGATTCGTCTCTACCTTAGAAAAAGTTATACAACACAAGAACCAACTAAATAAACTAAAGTAGTTTGAAAACTATTGACAATGCAATTCTGTAATTCACAAGACAAAGTTTTAACAAAGACCCGAAAGAAGAGGTTTGCTAATTTTATAACCATTATTAGAACAACTGTAAGAATTACAATTTGTTATTTCAAATTTAAGATGACTTAACCCTGCTTTAAATTTCAAATTGTTCACACCACATTTAATGTTTCTTAGCAGACATTCTTATAAGGTACCAAGGGAACCAAATAAATTCTTAACGTGTCCGGGAATACACAATTTCATATTTTATGTTTCGGAAAGTATCCTCATTACAATTCCCATTCTGCAATCATTGCTTAAACATTCCTGAGATGTAGGATTGTAAAATTTCAAAAATTGTGGGCGTGCATAATATATAAATATGTATGTTGAAGGTGGCCATGGGTATGGATGGGTCGATCCATCACATACCAGAGCTAATCATCTTCCGCATATAAATGAGGATTAAAATTACATATTGCCACTATTATAGTCTTCGTGACTTGATCGATAGTGATAGAATCTGTTGCGGTTGTCAAATCTGTTACAGTTTGCAATCAATTTTGTCTTGAAAAAATATTATGGCCATATTCACGGTTTAAATATATGCTCGTAGCATAGGTTGTTTAAAAAATAGGCACAGATGTTAAAAATAAAAATAGTTTGTTAACTGGTGAAATATAAGGCCCATGCATACCGGCGCGATTTTTCTTTTTATTTTCGTTGGTTAAATTTGGCGGCAAATTCAAATTTAATCAACGAAAAACAAAAAGAAAAAAATCGCGCCTGTATACATGTACCTTATACAGGGTGTGTCTAGTACCATAAATTTACCGGCCGCTTCCTGACGCAAAAATAAGTCGAAAATGTCTATAAAAATTTTGTCCTAAACCGCAGCATAAGGAAGCTACACGTCTTTGAAAATGGTGTTGAAAAAACGGAAAACAATTGCATTTTAAAAACGGTTTGAAATAAAAAATCGAAATTTTGCAGGCAGTCTAACCTATTCAAGGTATAAACTTTCTACTATTTTTTTTTGTAAATCATCCAGGGGCGGCGCGAATGGGGGTTATCACCTTTTTCTTGTAACCCGTTTTTCTTAACCTTTTGTTTTTTTCCATTTTAGTTTAGAGATTTGTATTCCCTGTTGCCTAATTAACAAAAAAGGTACTCTTGTTTCAACTCGCTTGGACTAACCGTTTCCGATAAAATGCAGGTTTTCTGTTTAGCCAAAATCAATTTAGAATGCTGGATTTGTATGTAAATTAATTTATTGAAAAATAAATTAAAATAAAAATAGTTACAGTAAATGTTCGTACTGTTTATACCTTCAATAGGTTAGGCTGCATGCAAAATTTCGATTTTTTATTTCAAACCGTTTTTAAAATGCATTTTCCGTTTTTTCAACACCATTTTCAAAGAGGTGTAGCTTCCCTATGCTGCGGTTTAGGACAAAAATTTTATAAACATTTTCGACTTATTTTGGCGTCAAGAAGCGGCTGGTAAATTTATGGTACTAGGTTTAGAGACACCCTGTATTTTAGCAATTGTCAAACTATTATAAACTCTTGTTTTGCTACGAAATTGGTTTGCTCGTGGATAAGAAATCGTTTTTGCCCTTCTTTTTGCACAATCCTTGAACTCAAATTTTTGTTACTATCCTACGGTATACTCAAACCATTTGGAAGTAAATTTTCAAGATTAATCAACTCTTCAGTTCTTAATTAACTAACATACATTTATTTACAGGACTAGTAAATATTCGAAATTGTAAATTTTCCATCTCATTTTAGCAAACTGAAAGCACAACACTTTTGTTGTGAACGCGACATTTCTAAACGTGACAGTCGCCTTCTTTGAAGTTCCACTTTAATTGCTTTTCTGGTCTTCATTCTTTAGTAAAATGCGTAAGTAGTACGCCTTATTAAGAAATCTATAATAAAACGAACACGACAGGAGCCGGTTTAAAATCATGCGGCATTATCGAAGTAGCGTGGCGATTTCGCTTTCTGAACCGGTCAGAAGTCCATGAACAGCTCTTCTGTTATGCTTCTAGGGCTATCTACTCCAGAAATGTGATTAGATATTCATATTTTCATTAATCATTGATATTGATAGCGTGCCTAAAATTCCTTAACGGTTTATAGTTGATTGTAGGTATTATTCAATATGCATTAGCTTTCTATTTATTAACATTTTTTTCTTTTTCTGTTGGCGTTTAACAATTTGTCTTACGCAAGTTGTAGAAAAGGAAATAAATAAACTTTGTTGAATTTTGGTATACCTCAAGGGTTTCTTTTGGGACCGTGCTATTTAGCACCAAAAAACCTTTTCTAAAATCTTTTTAGTTATCGAATCCTGCTCGAACAATTTTTTTTTTCTTCAAGCGTATCATAATATCCGTATTGTTGTACAGAACTGGCTATGTAGAAGGAAGTCATTTTGTTAGTAGTCAAAAAATGAAAATAATGTTACTAGTACAATAATGTGTTTACGTATCCATGGCAACGGCAGTATTTTGCCCATAGCTCCGCCCCCAAGGTTGGTAGAAGCATTGAATATAGTAGTAGGACAGAATGCTTATACCAGCGCCCAACTTTGAGAATGTTCCACGGCCGTTATTTTCCAGTGGGCGCCACCGTAGCGGCCGTTTAAAGTTACGCCAAACATTTTCGATAGGTGTCGCCCCTAAAATTTAGTAATTTCAAAAATATACAATTTACAATAACAACTGTCACCGCTATCCATCTACAGAGGGCGCCTTTGCGGAATGGCATTACACTGAATATTTCGTATTTATACAAATGAACCATAATTTTATTATAGCAACCCAAAAGTTAATGTATAAAATTTAAAATCGATAAAATTGGTAAAAAAAAAAGTTTACGCAAAATCAATCGGAAATGCCAAGAGGTTTGCATGACGTTTGTTCAGAAACCGGGAAATCAAAAAATAATAAATCCTATCTGCAGTGCCTTGGAATGACAATCTATTGTTCATCAGAATGCCGCTTGTACTGTCAACGTTTATTTAATACGAAAAAAACTGGAAATCATAAAATGCGATTATTTAGGAAATGGTAACAATAAGATATCACTGAACGGCAGTTGTCAACTCCATTTCAAGGCACTAGAGATTTTCGTCAAAACAGCTTTACCACTGGTTTTACCTATTTTTTCATTACTCAGCCTTTGAAAAACTATAAAATTAAAAATGAATGTATGAGAAAACGCAGAATTTTTTCTCTACAAAAAACCTATAGGTAGTATGGCCCTTTTTTCTAAAGCTGCAATTAAGTACTTAGTAAAACTATTTTTCCTTTATTAATTATAATTTGTTTCAGTTTAATAGCTTAGCTTTCTCATTACTAGAGCCCGGAAATTTATGAAATTTCATATTCTTCAAAAATGCTTAGATTGTTCCGAAATTTAGAATTTTCACCTCTGGTAGTAGATATAGATACATTTAATTAGTGCAATAAAATTTTTCATATTTCATTATATTTTGGTTGTTTTTTTATATTTACGAAAAATTTTCATATTTTATAAAAATCTTCATATTTAGTTCATATTTTTATAAAGATTTCTATAGTTATTTCATATTTTCTTTAATTTTTAAAATAACTTTCGTAAAAGTAATATTAAAAAAGTTCTTGAGAATATTTTTGGAAAGCATCATAATGTTTCTAAATCCTGTAGCATTTCTCGGTATAATCTGTCCAAGGTAGGGTTTTAAGTGGCTCTCGGATTAGCTACAAAAAATAAGAACCTATACTAAGAACAATCCTTTGATTGTTCTCTTATTGTAAGAAGATCAATAGCAACATAAATTAGTTTTTAGCAAAGAAAAATAAATTTCAGAAATTAAACATGATCATATTTCGAATTTTTAATTTGCGCCAGTAACATCCTGTGATTTCAAAAATATATTGACCGATAAAAGACAAGGGCTTCTGCCTGAAAATCTAGAGAAATTGTTAGTGATTTATGGTAACAACAAATTGTAAAAATAAACATGTTTTTCAGTGTATTTTCTAATTTTTATGTTATTTTTGAAAGTAGCATAAAAGTTTCATATTTTGCATATTACCCAATGTTTATTCATATTTTAGCATTATTCCTGCTTCATAGTTTATGTTATAATTTGATATTTTTTTGCATAACATTTCGGGCTTACAGTTCTTTTGATAAGAGCAGCTCCGCTTCAGTAGATTGCGTAAATGTTCATAAGAGAAGACATTTTTATAAACGTTTTATTTCTCTTCAACTTGTATTTCAGTGGGTGTTCTTTGAAATGAAGAATTAGGTACATAAAGTATGTTTCTCCTACTAATATAATAAATAAAGCTAAAGTTCATTAAATGTTGGTAACTTTGCATTAACCAGTTCATTAAATTAAGGTAAACACAATAAAATGGGAAAATGTATTGCCTTATTGTCATCTGCACTTTTACCCAGACAGTAAAATAAATAAGGAAACATTTTTAACTCTTGAGCGGCCGGTGTAATTTGTGCCTAAGTGTAGGTACCTTACCAAATATGGACGTGTAAAATGCGCGGGCTATACAGGGTGTTTTTAAACTACAGTCATTAATTTCTGGAGGCCATTCTACGTCAGAAAATATGAAATAAAGTTTCTATAAACATGGGTCCGGAAATGCTTCCTAAAGCAGCTGGAACCGTGTGAAAATACTATCCAAAACTTGCTTTTTATTTAATATCTCAGAAAGTGTTCGGGATACATCGATCAACTTTGGCATGCGAGTTAGTGTTAACAGGGCTATTATAACGTGCTAACAACCAAAACGAAAATCTGCCAGGGACGTGCAGAAATACGGGGGAGGGAGACCCCTGCCCCCCCCATTTTTTTATTAGCAACTATTCCGAATTTTTTAAATTAGGAATCTCTTATTTAGACAAAATTACATAAAAAAGGTCCTCTTGTTAGAAACCCGTAGAAGCAACCGTGTCCGAGAAAAATTATGTGCATGAAAATTTTTGTTTTTTCATGCATATAATTTTTGAAGCAATTTTCTTTGGACATGGTTGCTCCTACGGGTTTCTAAGAAGAGGACCTTTTTTATGTAATTTTGACTATATAATAGATTCCTAATTTAAAAAATTCGGAATAGTTGCTAATAAAAAATGGGGGGGGGGGGAAATGGTCGCCCTCCCCCCTATTTTCGCACGTCCCTGCCAGATTATCGTTTTAGTTGTTAGCACGTTATAATGGCGCTTCTAACACTAACTCGCATGCCAAAACTGATCGCTGTATCTCGAATACTTTCTGAGATATTAAATAAAAACAAAGTTTTGGATAGTATCTTCACAGGGCCCCAGCTCCTTTAGGAAGCATTTCTGGACCCATGTTTATAGGAACTTGTTTTCATATTTTCTGACGTACACACTGTTCCGGGATACTGCTTCATGGTTGTTTTTTTAACATTCCGCATTTCCTATATTTGTATGACCGCATTATCATTAAATCACAATTTCTGCTGCTTTTCATTATTTCGACGAAGCCATGATTATTGAAGTGACCAGTTGTGCAGAATATAATTCACAATGAGAAACATTTTGAGTGCATAATAGTATATTATACACCAAGGTAGAGAAGACATTTTTCTCAGCCGAGCTGATAAGTTTTCTCTACCGTCGTTTATATAGGTACTATTTTTTCCACTACTAGCACATTTATTCCTTTTATAATTAATCGTCTTAAGTTATTTAATAAAATAAAAAAAAATGTGCTATTTATTTATTGTTTATTAATTAACTCATTATTGGAGTAAGTATAGTGATATACCTATTATACTAGTAATTATTAATATTATTAAATTATATTATAAACCTGAAACATTTTAATTCACATTATGGTATATGCACACTTCTTATTCTTACTCAATAGGCACCTTCACCAATTCTTAGAATGTATCCAGAAACTTGTTTTCTTGATCCATCCTTTCACGATGTCGCCTTTCAACATTTGACACAATGTTATTATGTTTCTTCATGTACCTATGTGGATTAATATTTTGTTTTCTTGAAAGCAGGTTCTTCAGATGTTGAACTGTTTTCCGATTCCTGCAGCTGCTCGGGTGCTGAAATTTCAGGCTTTTGTATATAATTTTATGCATTAGATATAAGTATTCCCATTTTTTTCTATTTCTACCACTAGTGGAATTGTGTTCTTTAATATCTTTATAAGTGTTATTCAATCCTTTCCATTTGGTATCACATTGTTGCCATGTAACATTAGAAGTACCAGTGCAGTTGATTTTCTGAGCAATTTTTGACCAAACATATTTTTTAGACTTCTCTGAGCTTCTTCATGTTCTTCAACTAGTTGTATTCACAAACCAGTGCGATCATTTTTGTCCAAATTATTTTTTTGTCTTCGGCGCACACACGCTCTCAGCCTTTCGTTCTTTTAATATGTTATCTAAAATAGTTGTTGCATATACCTACTGCATCTAAAATATACAATAAGAAATGTGCTGGTTATGATCCAACGCTAACAGTAATAATTATAATTTAATAATACATACCTTCACGACCTCCTCTTTCAGTATCTTGTTAGTTTCTGCATCTTGTAACTCCACAATTATTGTATCAAGATATACTCTTGGAGTGGGGCCTTGCATACACCAAAGATAATACAGGCATAAATTTTAACCAGCACCTCAATATTATGACTGCGAAATGTTATAACCTAACCTATGAACCTAACTTGACATGATTGGAAACCACGTGACCAAAATCCGCAGTTGCTCGATCGGCTCTCATTCGGATATTTCCGAACGGCGAACGCAGTTAATAAATGCCGGTATCTACGGTATCTATGTACGTCATTGCACTCTGTTGAGTGAAAGTTGTAACAAGGAAAAAAATCCACAGATTAAAACCCTTGTTGACAAATGATTAATGCATCCGAAAAAATCTGAATATTATATTACTGCCCCATCTACCGGCCCTTTTACAGATGACAAAACTAGGCACAATCTTTACCATTGGAATAAACATTCTGACCTACTACTATATTCAATGGTAGAAGGGAAAGCGTTGTCCTGTGGAAATGACTTTTTAGGAAATATTTATTTACAGCAACAGAATATTTTTACACTTGAAGAAAAAATAGTATACTATATTATTCGGAGTAGAACGTCTTATTTGTGTTTCGCTCACTTGCACAGCCTCGGCGCGTGCGCCTCGGACGCAATATGAGCTCAACACAAAAAGAACTCTTTCTACTCCTAATAATATAATATACTAATATTCTACCATATCAGTCGTGTATTTTACGGTATCCTGTGATGTAAAGTACTACTTTTGATGTCTTTTAGAAAATATCCAAACACCATTTACTATAAATGATTGAGTTTCTAAACAACCCTTGCTTATTTCTATTGCTTTTGGTCCTGCTATAGTCTGGCCTCCCCCCAAGCTCGGTCCTGTTATGCAAAGCATTTTTCTTAAAACATTTAAAGAGAACTTTATCCAAATAAAGATTTATTACTTGGTTTAAATTCTTGCAATTATATTTTCCATTGCCGCAATAAATTCTAGTCAGTTCGGTATCTGTATGTCGGTCGTATCTACACATGTGGGAGTCTTAAGTTGATCTTGTTAGGCTTACCTTTGAAATAACAATGCCTTCATCTAAATATTTTCATTATTTGTAATCAGCAAGACTGCCGTTGCTGTATTTAAAATAAAGGCTGATAGAGGAGGTCTACGTGGATAACGAAAGAAACTAAAATGGAATTATATCAACATTTTTTTTATGTGTTTGGAACAATAAAGATGAAAATTCAGAAGTAATTATTATTGCACAAAATTGAAACTTGACAGGAGTGCATGTGGGTTTTGTAATTTTAACTAAACTGGAATGAGTGACTCATAACGATCATGTACAAATATTGCTCTCGAAGTGGGTGTTTTAGTAGCGTTCAAATTAGTTTTTTGAACTTCATTTATTGCAAAGACGCATTTATATTTCCCTGTTGGAAATTCTTTATTACCATTACACTGAGATTGTTTTCTGAATCACAAATTCAATTTTAACAAAACTTCCCATAAAATACTATGATACTATTTGTTTATCTGAAACACTTTGACTTTCCAGAAATGTTGTTAAAGTCTAGCAACCATCCAAACACATTCTCTGATTAAAGATAATGAGAAATTTTAATTTTATTTATTATATATTCAAGACAAGAACATGTACAAGAAACGTAGGTAATAATTCTTCCATGTTCGTGCAAAATTAATCCACTCGCTTCGCTACGCTCGCTTGGGATTTAGAACATTTACACTTGCTAAAAAACTGTCGCTTTTCTTAACTTTTAAAAGAATCTACTATCAAAAATGTTTATGGAAAATATTGTATTGTCTTGTGACTGTGCATAATATAGTCTCGGCATAATATTATTTAATTTTTTTCTAAAATGACTAAGAAATACACACAGGTGACAATGATGCAATGAATGAATAAAATGAAAGTTTTGAATTTTATCTTGTTACCGATTCATATTTTTTATTTCTTAGATTTTGTAACAGAATGAAATTCACTAATAAGTATGTATACTTCCCAAGCGATTTTGAAACAATATCTATAGAAATTGCGGTACTTTCTACTTTATGCATACAGAACTTAGTATTTAGTCGTGTTTATTTGTGCTGTTTTCGGTATCTACCTCCTGGTAGGTAGTACATATGAGTAAAGTTTTTTTAAATGCAGAAACTTTTGTCCATTGTTTATTTTTTTTACAATCGAGGTTAAGTGAAATTGTTATCAACCTCATAATTACTTCGTTGTTGTGTATGTAGGAAATTTTATTACGTTTATTGTTTATGTCCTTATGTGGGTGCTGCTATAACCTTTACCTTGACAATTTCCTTATCATATATTATGCTACATATTATTCAAACACATATTATCACAGTAAAAGTACAAATCGAATATACAGTACTAAATTTATAATTGATTATATAGCGGCTATATACAGGGTGTCTCTAAACCTAGTACCATAAATTTACCAGCCGCTTCCTGACGCAAAAGTAAGTCGAAAATGTGTATAAAAATTTTGTCCTAAACCGCAGCATAAGGAAGCTACACGTCTTTGAAAATGGTGTTGAAAAAACGGAAAACAATTGCAGTTTAAAAACGGTTTGAGATAAAAAATGGAAATTTTGTATGCAGTCTAACCTATTGAAGGTATAAACAGTACGAACACTTACTGTAACTATTTTTATTTTTCAATAAATTAATTCACACATAAATCCAGCATTCTAAATTGATTTTGGCTAAACAGAAACCCTGCATTTTATAGGAAACGGTTAGTCCAAGCGAGTTGAAACAAGAGTACCTTTTTTGTTAATTAGGCAACAGGGAATACAAATCTCTAAACTAAAATGGAAAGAAACAAAAGGTTAAGAAAAACGGATTACAAGAAAAAGGTGATAACCCCCATTCGCGCCGCCCCTGGTTAATTTACAATGAAAAAATAGTAGAAAGTTTATACCTTTAATAGGTTAGGCTGCCTGCAAAATTTTGATTTTTTATCTCAAACCGTTTTTAAAATGCAATTGTTTTCCGTTTTTTCAACACCATTTTCAAAGACGTGTAGCTTCCTTATCCTGCGGTTTACGACAAAATTTTTATAGACATTTTCGACTTATTTTTGCGTCAGGAAGCGGCTGGTAAATTTATGGTACTAGGTTTAGAGACACCCTGTATACAGCGTGTTTCAAATTCAAGAGCAACGATGGTGATTTCGTTCTGTTCCTAGTATTACCATGCCAAAAACTGACAATCCATTCTATCCAAAAAAAATCCTTGCATATTGTTTAAACATGACTGGACACTTTCTCAGTTTAGCGTTGTAGTCTGCAAGCATCTGAAATTTCCTGGAAGAGAACAATTAAATCGGACCTAACCCATCGCCTACGCTATCTTCAGTTTTAAATGTAAATCTTGTAAGAAGTTACCTAGGACTTCTAAGAGTATGAAATTGCTGAATTAAAATGCAATAGGAATATTGACGACAATTGTTTCTGAGGCACTCAATCAATTAACAACATTGTCTTTAGTCGTCAGCATTGCCTTTAGGAGACAATATATTACTATATACTTTCCAGTATTAAATAGAACATTATTTTTGTTAAAGGACCAAATTTTATGTGGAGGGAGATAATCGCCGAACGAACGTAACCTTGTCAGAACGTTAGAGAATTAATTGTAAGACAAAGTTATTAAAATTTAAAACGTATCCGGGGTTTCTGCAATGTTAAAAAATTCACTGTTTTAAATGTTGTACAAAGAGAAACATTCCTGCCCAACGAGACATGTAATCGATGTAAATTTTGGGTTGTACATTATGTTAGCATTTAACACGTTCCTTTCATATTAAAAATTAAATACCTACTGGAAAATTCTTCAGTTGTAATTAATTCAATTATTGTTTAGTTACAGTTATTCAGGATAACTTTTGTGTGAAAATAAGGATTCAAGGCGTTAGGAAAGCCGTTATGGTAATCGTTCAACTGCACCACGTTGTGTGTAACGTGCCTATATGTGGTGAAAAGTAGTAGATTAGTATCTGCTCATGTTCCGAAGAAAAACATGTTCATAAATTTTCTGTTTTAATATTTATGTGAGATGGATGCTGGAAATGATGGCATTGAGGAGCTACTATGTTGAATTTTTTGCCTGTTGTTTAACATGAAATTAAAATTTCAAGGACTAAGAGTGGGTTTGTTGGTGTAGTACATAAAAACCTTCAAAAGTTCAAATTTAAAATTAGATGCAGATAATAAATCTTAATAACTTATTATATTTTTACTTACAGTTTTTTACCGGACTCTCTAACTTCAAAATGGCGGTCGCTATGAATTTTTCAAAATTTCGACTTTAACGCCCCGTAACTCAAAAACCAGTTATCCGATTAGGTTCCGCAACAACTTGTTTGAAAGCCCTTTGGCTGTACTACACCAAGAAAAAAAATTATTTACTAAATCCAAAAACGGTCGCAACGGCGCTCTTCCAAAAATTTTGAAATTTTTGAAAAATTATTACAAAAAAACTGGTCTAAGGAATTTGTTTAAATTTTCTGTACTTATGCAGCTTGGTATTAGCTACATTTTTGTTTTTTGATGAACGCCAGAATTCCACTGTGGCGCCCTCTACGAGATGTTGAAAATCGGAAATTGATGCACCTATAGCGCCTTTATTAGTCAAAATATGAAAGAAGTTTAAATATAAAAGTTATTTAGTATATAATTCTGCATTCTCTTAAATGTATATCACGTATACAGGGCGTTTTCTTTCCACAGTACAATACGCAACTTTGTTATTTTAAATGAAACACCCTGTATATTATTATATAATTGAACGCAAAATTTAATTGTCTATCACATAGTATAAGGTATTCATATATGTAAAATGTACGGTTGATGTGAAATTCGTGAATTTTGAATATTCACTCTGACTGAAACGAATCATGCGCGTCGGTCGGTAGCGATCGTCCGGCTTCGCCAGCTGTGATTACAACAGATACAGACGTGTCTTCTTCTGTACATTTCGAACCCGCATAGTTTCGTTTTTCTAGCTACGCATTCAAATGATTTCCAATTTTGCCTCGCGAACTACTGTTGAAGACCAAAAACGAAATGTTTATCTTGAGTATGGGAAAGTCCAGGGGAGGTTTGCACCTCCACTTTTTAATTGTACTTTTGCAGTACTTTTATAACTTGAGGTATTATATTACGTTCCCATATTTAAAATAAAAGAATAACCAAATATTTATTATAAACATTTTGTTACACCTCCACATTAATCTCAATTCTCTAGAAACCTATTTTAGAGGGTTTGCTTAAATATATCTCCCCATCACGTTTTTTTGCTAGCACTTCATTAAGTTCACACTTTCAGGCACTCCGGCCACAAGATAAATGATTTAGATATTCCTGGGAAATGTCTTAAGGCCTTTACACAAAACTATATCGTTTATCTTGTACTTCAAAGATGTGTAGGAGAGTCTATGTCCTAAAGCTAGATCTATAGTCGGGTTTTAAACAGAAAAAAAATTATAAAATTAGAGACGTGAGATTACAAGCTAGGAAGATTGGACCAAGTTTTTTTTTTATAATAAAAGGTGTGGATTATATCAATTATTGGTAATTTAAATAAAATCATGGCAATAAGATACGAAATAGAAGATACTGTTTCGTTAATTGAAAGCGATTACAAACCTGTTATTTGCTATCTACCGTTAAATAAATTATTAATTGAACCAGTATTCACCAGCTTGATCTAATTGTGACTAATTTAAGTGAAGCAATTAAGATATGTTTTTATAATTCCTTGAAGAAATTATTAAAATTAAAATATAGTAAAATACTACAGTGTTTATTTACTTTCCAACCTTTAAATAGTAAACAAACAAACAGCGGTAAATATAATCTCATCATGCATATTTGAAATACTCCAGATTTCCAACAAGTTTTAAAGCAATAATAATATTTTATAATTTATTCGTAACAACGTAGTACTAGATATAAATCTTTTTTTTTGTATATTTAGCTTTAAGGTACCGCCTTGTTAAAATAAAACTTTTTTTGGACTAACAGTCATCGTTTTGATGGCTTTTTTCAGATCAAGTGGCCGTAGGCGTTTAAGCAGTTAACATTTTAGTGTTTCTTATTAAAATGGAAATAGCTTAGAACGCTAAACTTTTGAAAGCTCAAACTTCAGTATAATTGGAGTTCTTTTTTCGTATTTTTATAAATTCCTTTTGTTGATACATATATTGATACAGTGTTTATAAAGTAGGGAAATGTAGTTACAATGTTACGCAGCACAACCATAATCGGTTCGTTAAGTTATTTCAAAGGGGTTAAGTCCATTAGTTAAAATTAGCCAAGACATAATTCTTGTTAGACGTTTGTTATTGAATACCGATGGTGAATTATAAACTACAGACAGGTTATTTTCGACGATGTTCTAACTTCTGGTCAATACTCCAAATATATTTGCCCTCTCTGTATTACCGCTAAAAGCAGCTGCTCCAAATTTTTAGATAAGATATAAATTATTTTTGGTCTGGGTAAATCAGGAAGTTGTTAAATTTAAGTAGGTCATACAGGAGCTGTCTGGGGATTTTAAGAAGCGATTTAATTGAAAAATATGAAATATAGGCGCGTCTAATAGTTCTTATGACGTTATCGTCTCACAGGTTTTCGACTTTTAGTATTACACAAAAACTTTTTTGTTGCAATTTTAAAGACTAGACTTAGCAGCAGTTTATTAGATATCTTACGATATATCTTCCCTCCGTGAAATATATAGGAAAAAGCTTTGCTGAAAACGCTTTAACAAATAGTAAGCAAAAGAAGATAAAAGTAATGGAACATAGATCATACTACAAACTTTCGTAAACTCTATTTTATTCTATGAAAACATTTTTCTTATTTTTATATTATATTGTCCAAACTCTTTTAAAGTGAAATGATTGTAATTTCAAAATATTTTCGTACACTCACGGTTCAAAGCTGCTCAATTCTACCAAAAAGTTCTACTCTTGAGTTTATGCACACTTCCTGTATCGGTATATTTCAAATAATACTTTTTCTACTTGCGTGTTTTATTTTGTCTTAAAGAAAGCCATTGCATGTTTCGTAAACAGTTTTCAAGACATTTTAAATCGTTATTGTTTAGAAAGTAGTTTTATTATTTAAAAGGTACCTATACAGAGAAAAATGTCTCGCTCTCGCTGCAATAAATTTTTCCAGCAATTACTTCTAAAGCAGAGACAAAGATAAATTTTACAAAATTACCTAACGTAATTGTAGCAATACATTCTTTCTAATTATTTGCAGAATTCGTAGTACGCCATTACATTGTGTATGAAAATATCATAAGGTTCTGCAATTAAATCCCGAGGTCAGTGGAGAAACCCCGAAAACGGGGACGGTGACTTCCACCACCAGCTCAATTATTTTTATAACTAGGTACACCGTTTAGTTCCACTATAAGAATACTAGAAAGGCTTTAAGGGGGTATTATCTACTTCTAAGAATAAAATCAAGAAATTGGTAAAGGTTTATGTAATCCTTATGTATCCTTGATTTTGTTTTATAAAACTACAGTATGTCCATTTTATCATACAACCCCTTAAGCCGCTATAATAGGCAAAATACTTTACAGTCTAAAGATGGTATAGTGAGTTCGAAGCTTATACGGGGCGGTTTTTCATCTGAATAAGTTAAATTGAACCATGGGTGTTGTGTATGTTGATCGCAAAAAGCATGTTAGATTCCTCTTCCTATAGGACCTCCGTAGTTAGAAAAGTGCTTTTCGGAAGTGAAAAATTCTTTTTCAATTTTTTGTTGTGTCCGTTATAGACCTTTCATTAAATAACACTTTTTTCTTGGAGACTGTCTTTGCTACAGCTCATATTTCTGGTAAATGTTTTTAGCAAACTTCGTGGTGAACTTAGAAAAAAAGTTAAAGTTGCAATATTTAAATGTTTTCTAAAAAAATGAAATTTAGTGTTGCAACTGGAGCAATGACTTTTTCCAATAGGGTAACACAATAATTCAATTTATTAAATTGGAACAAACTTCGCAAATTCTTGCTAAAATAAATTAATACAAGTACCTAGCAATTCGTTCGGACTGTATATTTTCTTTCTGCATACAACACCTGAACAAATAATAATACTCTACTTTGAGGCACAATCGCCTTTTACTGAGACATAGGTATACCATTGTTGACATAAAACTTCTTTGTGCGTTTGTGCCCATTCTACTTTTACCGTAGTTTTAAAACATGGCTTAACTAAAGGTTACTGCATTTCTACCGTGCAGTTAAATCTAAAATCTGCAGGAAGAAATTAACTGACAATTATCGTACGTGCTTGCGTACCATGTTGAACGCTAAACGTAGTTAATAATCAGTTCTATTACACTTTCTTCAAGGTGCAGGTGTTCAGGATGGTTGAAAGAAATAGGAACAAAACAATGTGAGGGCACAGTTGGTTCCCATTATATAGCGACAGGTGCCGTTTTACTAGAGCTTACAGTTTGGGATTTAAAGGGACCCTGTTCGGAAACTTAAGGAACCGTTTAAATTGGCTTTTGTTGATAGATTTAGTAAGATATTTAAAAAAAATCTGGAAACAGCACAAAATTTTATAGGCTAGCCGATAGGAAACTTCTTTGTCTTCTGATGTGATATTTTAAATTACGAATAAGCTTCTGCCCGTTGCAAACATTATTGACAACTTTTTATAATCCATCTACTTTCGGATTACTACCGTTTTACTACTTATTAGAAATATTCTAGTAACAACTCAACTCTTTCGAAAACCCACGCCGTTTTATCTTTTCTAAAAAAAAATTAAACTTTGTATGATATTATGAACTGGCCTGATTCCTTTCGTTTCGCTGTATTTTAATATTGACGTGCATACAGTTAAAGCTTTTGTTGTTCACCGTAAAACCATAACTGCATTTCTGTTGGAAGTAAATTTTACAGCAACCCTCGATTATCGTGGTATTATCTGTGACTCTATTAAATGAGTAAGTCGAGCTTGACAGTAATAGCTAACATCAACCGTGTTATTTGCAATATAAGTATTGCAATTATTATTAATAACACGACTGAAATATTCTTCAATGATGTAGGTAAATCATAAGTTTGGAAATTATCTCTGCAGCTACTCGGTTTATGGTTTACTTTTTGCATTTTTTAAAATTACATTTAGGAGAACTCTGTTGCGTGTTTTAAGAAGAAGTTAAGTATCAACAGCGCCTTTTAATTTTCGTAAACCTTGTTTAATCCGGTTTTTGAATTTTTTTCTATTTTTCACCTGTAATTTATAGTCGACCATTAAAACGGCGAGATTATAAGTGTTCTAACGCTGAAATTTAATTTAGAGTTAGTAGTAGTAATCTTATTCGGCCATTACCGAAAACAAGTTTCGTGGCTTATACGTCGTTTTGTAATTTATTAACATTACAAGGATTACTTCTGGATCTTTTCAATATTTTTTCATTAAATTAAATCGTAGTGATTTGTAGCTTTTATCTTTTAAGCTGGTTTTAAATTAAATTTGACCGTTACGAAACCCGAACTTCTATTTTATGTGCAGGTATATAAACACAAATTCAGTTTTCTTTGTTATCTATGTTCATTCTTTCAGAAATTCGCAACGGGAGTCATTTTTAGGAAACTCTAAATTTAAAGTTGGATAGGTAGGTATATCAAAGAATCGTTAAATATATGAAACAGGAAGTAGAAGCTACACATTTCTGTTTGAATAATTTCTCTTAATATGAATAACATGAAAGTAGGAACCCATAAAGGTTAAAAAAACATTTTTCTTTCAGTTAATCATCGTCTCATCGACATACCGCAATAAGTTCTTATGTGAAACATTTTCACTCAATCCTATTTGAAAGTTCAATTTTAAAAACAGTACCTTCATGTATGCAAGACACTTTCGATCATAAAACTGGATCCTTTAAAAGTTATTAGTGTTCGTAAATCAATCCAAGCAGTAAAACGAGACTTTTGAAAGAAATTTGATACCTCAAAACGACTTTATTTTACAGCCCATCCAAAAGGCCTGCAAACGTTCGTCTTGGCAACTTAATTTATGACCTAGGGCTAGTTGACCTACACTTGATTATCCAGAACAGTTTAAAGGCTTATGTCTAATTTTTTTGGCGTGTGCCGCTCATTTTGAAGCAGTATGTCAAAACGCCAATCTAGTTATGGTTTATTCTATTCTATAAGATTACCAAACAATGAAGTAATAAAATTGTATACTATTAGCAGTAACAAAAAAGTAACGTTTATTGCCATTGAATATAATTCAGCCTAGATAATCAGGATTTGATTTAATTTCAAAATTTTTGGAAGAGAGCTGTTGCGACCTTTTTTGGATTTTCTAAATTAATAGTATAGTAACGCCAAAGGGTTTTCAGATAACTCGTTTTTGAGTTGTGGGGCGTTAAACCCAAAATTTTGAAAAATTCATAGCGGCCTCCATTTTGATGTTGAGGGTTGAAGTTGAATTATGGTCGTGCTTCATGTCCGCTACTCAGATTTGCAAACTTTTGCTTCTGAAAAAAAAAATACCAAAAATCATGTTTAACTTCCGCTTTCGGTTTCGGATTTTTTTTGAAAAGCTAGCTACTAACAGATTTTTGCAAGACGGTTAGTACTGTGTCTAACTATTCATGACAGATAATTGTTGTTATTAAAATATATAAAATGTCGTAGAAATATTCGAATTTGTATTTATTTGTGTCTCGTTTCTTTTTCAGAAAATATGTAAACATAAAGGAAAATCACTCAAATCTAGATGGCGTCTGTGACAGTGCAGACTCACCACCATCGCCTGTCTGCAATGTCGCCCTCGAGGGACTCCATGACATATACCAGCACTAAAGGCTTGCTAAATGCACCGGGGCAGAATAATTGCTTTCTCAATAGTGCAGTTCAGGTGAGATGATATATTGTAGTCTCTTCACCTTTTATGCTTTGTTATACCTTCCGACCTTGAAACCGATTTATTACGGGCATGTTAATTATTTCGCAGTTGCCAAAAATTAATTTTGTTTTCTTGGCTCTTCTCCAACAAGGAAATTCTTTGCATTTTTGCTATGAACATAAATAAAATGGTTGGTATAGAACATTAACCTATGTGTATTAAAAATACACACATGCAGAAAAATTATTGAACATGTCATTTAAATTATTTTACAACAAGATGTTGCTAAAAACTAACGAGAATATTACTTTATCAATGGAGCTGTTTAAATTTTTATTTAATAATTTTTTGCTGTCGGTAATGTGATCGTGATGCCAGTTTCCATAAAAAAGGTGTAGGAGTAGGACCTCCCCCAAGATTCTCCCATATTTGAAAGACTTTCTTCCTTTTATATTTTTAAATTCTTGTTCTATGTACAAAGTTTAATTAAAATGCGAATTTCTCGCTTGCCCAACATTTATTTAAAATATCAATGCAGGTATTAGAATGTTCTTTAATTAAATTGGTCATTGTCCAACATAATCAGCTCTCACATAAGAAACTGAATAAAAAAAAATTCCATGATGTCAAAATGAAAAAGTACAAAAAATGGCAGTATCATAAATGAGGGTTTTATTTTTATTTTTATGAAATCATAACTTGGAAGATAATTTAATTTTTAATAAAGGAATTAATTATTTCGATTTAATAAATTCAATTAATTCTAGGTAAGGTAAAATTAAAGTCTGCAATATTATGACAAGAATGATTTGATTATTATCTACTGTTGAATAATTTGTGCTGATAGGAAGTCACATGTCATATATTTTGTCGGTACATATAAACTTGTTACGCAAATAGAGGTATGTAGTTGTAAAACGTGATTAGCCTAGACACCTACAAAACCTGAAGTTCAAGGATTAATTTATTAGCAACACCAGTGTATGATGTCCATTTAATCGTTTGTTATTATTTCATTCTCTAATTATTAATTCGAACTGCTAATTGAATACCACTCTTGTTGTGTATCCTATAGATTTATTTTACTACATTCGGATTATGTAGAGTTTCCTTGTAGGAAAGGTCTGTACAAAACGCTACCACATATTCCTGACACCATAATAGGACGATCTATCTAACCAAACGCACCTATTAGATCATCCTATTTTGGTCTCGGGAATATGTGGAAGCGTTTTTACATATCTTTCCTTTCAGGGAACCCTTTAGACTATTTTATTATTTTTTACTTCAGCAAAGAGTAAAATTCTATGAAGCTCCTCTGGATAGTTTCCGACCAATATCGTCATGAAAATTGCGGTATACTATATGCATCTGTGCTGCCGAAGAATAATTATTATCGTGAATGTCATTCATTTCCTAAAAATACAAGAAATGCTTTCATAGAAAATTTTAAGGATTTATTAAAGTATTTTTTGAAACACTCCATCAATGATAAAATGTCTATACTTTTCATGATATTTTTAATAAATATCTAAGAAACATACTTACAGAAAGCATTAAATTTGTTATCATTCTATAATTTAATCTGACAGTTTACAAGGAAGGTCCATTTAAAACATTTAAACGTTCTAATCTCTATCCACGTGCCTCTCCCATTGCATTGGTGAGAGAAAGTTTGGAAATGTAATCTTCCGAATTTGGTGGTTCGAAAGTTGCGTGATGCGATAGGAGTTTGTCAGTTTATACCAACTGGAGATGTGCCCAGGAACATCTTGTCTAGAACTATATTTTGATTTCATTTATTTACAATCATTACAAAAATACAGAATTACACCACGGGTTACACATTTAATTAAAATATGAGTAACCTAGTACATACTTTATATGTTTTTGAAATATAACTTGAAGACCTTGAAATTTCCTACAGTAACGGGAATATATACGTTTTTACGTTACGTTATTCTAAAAAGACAACATAAATTAGAAAGATTTTAAAACTGTTGACAGAATAATATTTATATTCCGGTTCCACTCTTCCGCTGGTTCGAAAAGTTTCACGTAAACCACGGTCCACTGCAATTGCAATAATTTCCTTGTTTGGTATCCTAAACCTACTTAACTGTGCTAACTAAAGTAAACGTTGATACTCATTAAAATCTTATGATCCTTTTGTTCGTTGCACTTTACGGTTCTAAAAAAAAAAACGGTTGCTAACTGTATAGCTTGTAAGTTCACGCTGGAACTATTTCTGTGCTAAACTTTAAATTGAACTGGTTTCCAATATTCGATTCCCAATCAATACAAGCACATGCCGGAAGCTTTAAATCAAAAACTAATTAAATCGTGTTTGTTTACTTCTAATAATTATACGTGCTTATGGGTTTGGTTAAATGGTTACTGATTACTGTGAGATACTGAGGACATTGCAAAATTAACGAAACGATGCAGATTCCTAAAACAATTGAAAATTGCAACAGTACCGTCTAGTGGTCCCCAAAAACGATATCGTCTATACATAATTTATTGGTAATTAGCACAGACTATTAAGATTTTTCAGCATACAAATTTTATTTAATATTTTTTATAAGTAAACATTAAAAATATAATGTTTAGACTGTTAACAAAATATTTCTAACGTTGCTCGTACTCAATTTATTTTTATAGCTAATCTATGTAATTCCAGAAGGAACCTGAAAGCAATTTTTTAATTTAAAAGGAAGCCGGGTCGATTCTGTAATTATCTCGTATCTTACCGTCATCTCTATTGAACTGAAATTTAATCTAATTAATAATAAAGGACGTAACCGTGACTCGTATGTAGTAGACATGGAGATAGAAATCTTTTAGAGCACGATAAAGAAATTACTGCTTCTTAAAAAATAAAATACAAATTATAACTTTTATCTACGTTATTATCTAAAAGCAGTGACATAATTCTTCCCCAAAATAATGAATTTATTATTGTTGCAATGGCACACTTTTCGCTGGTCTTGATTTAATTTAATTTAAACAGCTGTAAGTAAATCATAACAACTTCCTTTAGCTGTTGTACCTAAATAACAACAAGAAGACAAATTTGCAGCTTAAAATTCATTCTACAAAATTTTATTAAAAATAATGATAGTTGTTAACAATCTTAAAAAAATATAAAGCTGGTTTGACATAAACAAATCACTACCGATTCAACTAAACAATCACCTAAAAGACAAATTGTAGTTAATTATTGAGCGTTTAAGTGTTTTAAAAATACCCACATGAAGACGTCAAGCAAAGACACCCGGGGGCCGTTTTTGCCATACGGGCCGTCACCGGACGTTCAACTCTCTTGTCCTGCGTGCAAGCCTATGGAGAGGTGTGCGTTTTACAAAACGAGGTACTACTTCGTGTATGTGTGCGGCTATTTACATATGTAAATACGGAACATCTCCATAAAATACTGAATCTGATATCTTCGCATGAAGAGGATTTTTCTAGACACCTCTGCATATTTGTGTATATGATTGTTGAATGTTGTTAGTGATGTCTGATGTAGTAGAGGTACTCATGTATGTAAATAAGCAGACGAGAGATAATTTTGAACACCAATAGTGGAACTTTGGTGACAGTCAAATGCCAGTCAAAACATGCTTTTATTGTCAATCGGAGAAAAAAGTATTTATTTCCAATTCAGTTAGTTGTCATGGATACCATTGCTTGAACAATCGTATCCATGACAACTGACCGTGGTTCAACCGAACTGGGAGTCAAATACTTTTATACAACTGGGCCTTAGTGAATCCTCATGTATAATAACAGCAAATAAATGTCTAAAAAATAAGAGTCGTTACTTTGAACGTTACTTATTACTTAACTGGCTGTAAAACCGTCTGTATATTAATGTTGCTGTTGAGTGCAATTTATTCGCATTTGTAATTTTAATACAATGTTTTGAAAATTAACACAACAATAGAAACTACTTAAATTTAACTGTTAACTGTTAAAAACATTCGTTATTCATTACAACGGATTTAAACATAATATGACGTTTAGCCTTTCCCATTGTTTTGTGAACACAGTTCTGTAAATACGCTAAGCAGAATAAGTCAATCGGTTGGAATCTAAATTTAACAACCAATAAAAATAAAATAATTTATTTAATAATGATAGATTTTTGAATTCCTTAGACAATATTTTTAGTTTTGGGGTATGCAATGTGCTCCGGTTGGCTTTAATGAATATTGGGGTATGTGGGATCAGCAGATCGAGACGTCGATCAAACAAACATACTTATCGGTTCTGAAAAAGTCTTCTAAAATAGATAGGCTATTCAAAAGTTGACTTATAACTAATCAAAACCAAGAACGAATGAATTCTTGTAACCCCCGTATATTAGCAGTGTATCAAATACGGTACGTTATTTATTAAAAAAAATATAATCTAATACAAAAAGTATCTAAATTATAAAATTCCTAATGAACATAAAAACTCTGAAATAACGATCAACTAAACTACACAATGTAATTCAGGTTAACGAGATTTCATTATAAAAATATGGGCACCTGTGCGTTGCCTGAAGGCATCGAACTGGATTTTTACTTTTTAGTGTCGCGGTTGGACATTCAATGAGCTCGGATTTGTGAAAAAGATGTGTGATCTAATTTTTTCTTCACAGCATGAGACAGAAAACGCGTAGGTAGAGAATTCCAATATAGATGACGGATTTTTATAGTATTTTAATTAAGGTAGTATCAAAAAAAACCTTTTTTTTGGTTGATAGGAACAAGTTTGTGAGAACCAAAACAATTTACGAAACTTAATCTTGATGAAATTGCGTGTAACTGTAGATACTGTAGATATAGAATTCGAGTAGATAGGTACCTCGTAAAAGAGCTAATAAGAAATGCTAAAAGTTTGTACAGGGTGTCCCGAAAATGCCGCATAATATATATGGTACACTGTTCAGTACCGCTAAATAAGTGTGAGAAAAATATTAAAAAAAATCTTTTCGCTCAAATTTGTAAGATATGAAGATGTAAAGTTAACACTTGTAACTTTTTAAAAATTGGAAATGAAACTGACTAAGGGTACTCTATTTGTAGAAAATAATGTCTTTTATTGTTTCCAAATTTTAAAAATTGCAAAAAAGCACGTAATTACAAATTATTAAATTATTACTGAAGACATTTTTACATCGAGATAGCGCGAAAATGATTCTGGCAACATTGTGCTCTGCTCAAAAATCAGTCGTATGGTTTCCTAGGTAATAATGAGTAGGTAACAATCAAAATAAATAGCCTCCTAACAAGTTATAAAATGTGGATGTGCCAGATTGTGCACTTCGTTTTCGGTTAATAACTACAAAAACACGACAGGTAGAATTTTTTTTGTATTTTTCCCTTACTCCCTTGTCAGTCACCTACAACGCCCCATAAATATTATGCGCCATTTTCGGGACACCCTGTATTTTCAATATGATGGAGCATCAGAAGAAGAGTTAAGTTCCATTGACACATGAGGAAAGCACCGAACCCCTATACACATTTCAAAATTCTAAATGTCTTCGTTTCCTTGAATGTCCAAACGTGTTTAGGCTATTACAAATAGTATGCATCTAAATTAAGAACTATATAGGCAAGTTCTTAATTCTTGCAGTAATTGTCTTCCGATACGGACAAAGAATTACCTACAACTGTCTATAAGAAATAGCGCCTACCTCATCCTTATTATTAGGATATCCTTTAAACCGTATGACTGATCAAGCGATACACCTTGAATACAAGAGGATGTTAAACCAAACGCCCCAGCAGCTCTATTAATTAATACTTAGGAAGTTAATCAAAATGTACATTAATGCTAATCCTTTTTTCTGTACATTTAATATTATTCTTCCTCAAATTTACACAAACTGATAATAATTTGACACCTTCAAGCTTCAATAAGTTGCTACTTTCTAAATTCTTTTCTGATCGGGGGACACAATTGGTGTGCAGGAAAATAGTTAAGATTTTTAATTGTAACTACTCTTATGCCATCTAACATTAGTAACGCTACAACAAGCCCTAGTAAAAAAATGTATTGTATTTGTAAGCAGTTTAGCAGGAAGTGGTTCCAATATCCTAAAAAACTGTAAAATCTGTAAGGCTGTAAGTTTATAATAGCACGTGCTCAGACGTTTATATCGCAACATCCTCTGACGTTGTGCATCATTATATTGCCATTACACAGCTGCTTTTTTTTTTGATAAACAGCAAGTTATAATTTTCTACCTGACCGCACTTTTAATACCTTGCCAAATTTTCTAGGCTTTGTTTGTCCTTCTTCACCTTGGGTAAAGACAGGGGTTAAGCTTTTTTCTGCTACTGTTGGATCAATGAACAGGATTGCTAATCAAAGCGTTAGTTGTTACTAAGCAACGAATTTCTATTTTTTTAGGAACCGACTTTGTATTTCTCCATTCGGATTTTTACGAATTCATCATCTTTTTCAGCACGGTTTAGGTCCTTCTGGCCTGGGCCGTTTTACATCCTTCTTTCGTTTGGATTGATGGAGGAAACTATCAGTTTTGGTAGACGATCTTCAGTCGTGTATTCTACCCCATATGCTCCAATTTAATGTAAAAATTATATTAATCTTTTGCTTTTGATTTTCTTTGAGTTGAGATGCGTAATTGCGAACTGAGCTTCGACATTAACATTGAAAACAGTCTTCCTCAAAATATTGTTATTGCTTTCAATTTGCAAATCGTACATTGGTTACAATAAATTAAATCCTAATACATAATACAACTCTGTAAAAGTGTGAAACTGTAAAGACAGCTTTCTTATTTGCCGTTGGAAGTTTAGTTATAAATCCTATACTACTGGCGCTTAGTACTAAGAAACGTTTCCTATCTAAAAGCGATTTTCATTCTCTCATGTGTGGACACGTGCGGTTTGCATTAACACTTTAATTGAAAATGTTTTATTTATCTTTACTTTAACACGAATCAAGAATTTCTTCTTTAATATCACGTTAAGGTTTGTAATTTAATCGCAGGCTTACAATTGATAATGGTATCTCCTAAGTTTTGAAACCTTTCAATTTTTATATGAAATAATTATCGACACATCGTTTTATCCTTCGGATACCTAAACTAAACTCTGTAAAAAACATTGACTTTCTTATGAAGATTTAGTCTGTAGTGTAGAGGAGGGTGTTCCAGAATGAGGCATGTTCCTCAATGGGACAAGCTGGATATTTTCAAATTTTGCGTCAATATGTGAACCTGTCACAGTCCATTCGGATGCTTGTACGGCGCTGCCCCATTTCTGAAATTTTCCTAGTCCTACAATAAGATTTATAAAATGTTGCCTCATTGTGGACCATCCTCCCTTATTCATTTGGTATGAGCATTGTCTAATCTGCAAAATTGTACAAAACTGGCTTTGGATGTGATAACACGATAGAAGTTTTTTCATTATTCCACACTATTCCAATATTGGATATAGGTACGTCTCCCAAGTTTCTCTTCATTTTTAACTGATTTTCATATCGAACTGAGCCATGCTTTATTTATTTGTCTAACCATCGCATTCGTGGTCAACCTACTCCTTCTATTTGGTCTCCTTGTAGTTTTCCTCTATCCTCTGGGTTTGTCTCATAATTAATACCATGAACTTATAAAAAATATTATTTAAGTACGCAAAGAAGTCTTGTTAAAATTTATAATGTTGTATCTAGACAGAGTGTTATTTTTGGTGCACCATATTTACAAAAGAATCTTAATATCTTGGTAGTAGCTTCAAATAAAATTCCTTTTTCAATTTAAAACTACACCAGCCTTATGTTCATCTAATACACAAAATGAAGGGGAGACAACATATAATTAGTGATGCACCTGCACCTGCCCTAATCCAATCACCTTTCAGAAAGCGTCATGCATCTAAAGGGCAAGACAGGTAGATGTTTATAAAAACTCTTTTTTTCTTCTTTTTTTCGTTGTTGTATAATCCCTTTTTTGTAACTTTATAACCTTGGTTATATTTTGTCTACCCTGTAACCTTGAAAAGTGAACTGCAGCTTGCCGAAATGGTGCATTTAAGGCCATGTGTTTGCTCTTATTACCTTGCTGACCTCACAGTGCAACTGCATCTTAGTGCTTCGTTTTTCTTCTCTTGCTTCTTGGAACCAATCAATTTTTGTAAGATTCAAGGTCGAGGTTAAATTTTAGTTTAATCTTTTGGTTAATCAATTGGCTCCCTGTGATAAAAACTTATAAAAATAATTAACACCTGAACGTTGTGGTCCGAGTCACATTTATGCTACTAATCGCGATTAATAATTTAATTGAAATGAAAAACCATCCAAGAAAAATTTTAACTTTATAGATCTTGAGGGGAGTTTTTCTCGTAGACAGTATTCTCACGGTTATAGCCTGGTAACCCAGTCAGTGCATTTAACATTTTGGTTTAATTATATTCAACAATTAAATGGTTTACGCACCGGTGATCAAGATTGTAACCATATAATGTATATAATGAACAATACATGGTAAACACTAACTCTCCCAAGCACTTCTTAGAAATTAATTAGTTCTAATCAGAGTTAATCTAAAAAAAATACATTGAAATAGTGTTTAATCTCTTTTTCCACAACCACTTTTAGTTGCATATAAAACTAGATTTAAAAGTACTCCGACATGCACATCCTGTAAAATAGCAAGAATTTTTCAGAGAACTTTGTTTGTTTCTCGAAACATTAATGATAGTGAAAACTTTTACTACCTAGTATCAGGAACGTGCAATCAATTTCTCTAAAAGTATAAACCACATTCACTTTAATAAATACTGAACAATAAAAGCAAATAAATTAATCAACGGCTTCCTTGAGTAAAAATTAGTAACTGTTGATGCAATCAATGCTACTAATTTCCTCGATAATCTACCAACCACGAATGCGTATCAGCAGCTATCAGAAACAAAAAAGATTGTACTCCGAGTGTGAAGTAACCGAGATGCAGGGCTACTATTACCTGTAATTGCTACCTACTTTATCTTATTTTTAATGGATATGAGGAAATTACACACGAGATCTTGGAATGCGGATAAACAAGATGTTTCGGGACGGTCTTGGTGCGTATGGGTCGGATCAAGGATGGGTTTAATTTTTATTTGCTGCATTCATTGTAAAAATCGTACACCAGTATTTTATTTTTATAACTAATTATATATTCATCGTAAACTTAATTTATAGCAGGAAAAAGAAGAACAAAGTTTTATTTTCCTACCATTAATTTATTGTTAAACGTTTTTTATAGACCACAATCTTGAATTTTCTTTCTTCGTGTTTACTAACAATAAAAAGAACAAAGATTTCAAGAATGAAACAAAAACTAGGCAAATGGTAGATAAATACATCATACAAAAACCGCTGCTAGCCTTCAAAATAATTACAAATAATGAGGAATGCGTCGGTCTGTAATCTCATTATAGTACTCTTTAAAAAATATCCTCGTCTAAAAAAACAAGAGATTGCCTGATTAGTAATTATAAAGTAACAGGAAAAAAAAATGTAAAATGTACATCAAGGCAATGGTCCATGCATGCAGATTAATGATTTTTAAAAGTCTGAACAATGAGGTTTGCTGTTTGTCTTACGTAGTGACAACACAAAGAAGAGCTTCATTAAAAAAGTCGATTAGTGATGAATTAAACAAGCGAATTTTCATTGGAATTTACATGGAAGTAATTTACATAATAATTTATTTACGTGCTTAAGATTGTTTTGGGCATGCGTGGTCTGTAGTGTGGATAAGTACCGAGTATTCCTTGTGGACTGATTTATGTTGCAGCCAGGTTAAGTAGCCTGGAGGTAAAAAGCAAAACTAGATAGATGAGGACAGTTTTGAGAAATGTAAGCGAATTGTATAGATCGTATAAATTTTTGGATAGTGACAGGGAGGGATTAAAAAGTAACCATCGAGGGGGGGACTTACAAGCGCCGAAACTTTACCGTAAAATAAGATGCCCAAACTTTTAAATTGATTTTGTCTTAAAGGATATTTTTTTGTAATCTCTGATACTTTCAAGTAATTTTTTTACAAAAATAATGTATTTTTTGTTTTTACTACACGAAAATTTATTTCGATGACGACTCCTTACTTTCCATCTTCAATAGCTTTTAGGGTTACACCGTTTTCGATGTTGAAGTATGGGTTAACCCAAGGTCAATTAATTTTTTATAATAAATATACCTCATGATGTATTCAAGGTCAAAATTTAAAGCGTATTTTTTTAAGTATACCTGTCTGCAATAATCAACCAAATTAGCATTAATGAGTTGCACATATTAGGTAGGTACAAATTTTTTGAAAATTTAATGAGAATAAACGAAGGACAAACCTAACACAGGGGTTTGATTGTAGTTTGTAGTAGCACCTGTAATCTACAGTGATGTAACAACTGCGTTATGTTTAGTTCCCAAGAATATTGTAACCACAAACAAGATTTAAACGTTTCCGGTAACGATATCCTGTAACTAATAATCTGACAATTCTATGAGATTATAATTTGTCTAAGAAGTGTGTAACACAGAACTGTATGAAAGTGTGTGTTGATAATATAGATAGAAAGAAATGTAACAGTGAAAGTAGATCTCGAAAGGGAAATAAAAATTTCAATGTCAAATTATAAGAAAGTCAAAAAAGCCTAAAAGTGCAGGGAAACAATTTTGTCCTTAAAAATGAGTAAAATGAGGATTTTTCAGACAAGAACCTTTTATAAAAATACATGTGGAATATGAATAGATTTTCATTATTGTATTCTATTTTAAATTATATTTCCTAGAAACAGTTACACTAAACGAAATTTTAACACCTTGGAAGCACAGACAAAGACGCCAGATGAGTCATTTCCAATTACTACACTACGTAACAAGACAGGTGAACAATAAACTACTTAACCAGATAGTCACAGTTTGTTAACATCTCATGCTGCATTACCACAATTAATTTAACTGCAATTTTGGTCTTCCCAGAATTGGATCTTGCAGTAATTGCAATTCCAATCACAACAGGCAAAAAATAAATTTAATATCCGACCTTTTAAGGAGGGATTTTCCCTTGTTTTAATTTACTTTTCTGTCTTTGAATTGAAATCGTTTATACAGAGCTTCCCGAAAGTAACGGATAAATTCAATAAAATCGTTGAGAAAAATATTTCAAATAAATGCTCGGACACGTCGATTTTTATTTTTAAATTGTCATTTAGAGATGTAATTGTCAACCCCCCACCCCCCAGCCCCTAAGCGCTGCCAACTCCAACTTTAAAAATTCAAATAGCAAAGAACCCTTTCTGATACCTCATCTGATAGCTTTTTTTATGCTCAATATAATAAAAAAAAGTTTTTCAAAATCGGTTGATAAATAACGGAGATATTTACCAAAATGTATTCAAATTAAAGTGCCAATATTCGAGCAGGCGTTGGTACGGCTCTACAATGGGTGGTAAAAAACAATTGCAAGTTGTTTGTAATTGAATGTAAACAAAATGTATCTATCTATCTCCAACCCCAACCATCATTAAATCTTCGATTCTTTCGGCTTCAGTAAATCTCATTTTTGTTATCTTATTTTTCAAATCGTTAATAATAAGTAACACACACTCCACTAAGTAATGTCAATACATTTTGTTTACATTCAATTACAAACAAGTTGCAATTGTTTTTTTCCACCCAGTACCAACGCCTGCTCGAATATTAGCACTTTAATTTGAATACATTTTGGTAAATATCTCCGTTATTTATCAACCGATCTTGAAAAACTTTTTTTTATTGTATTCAGCATAAAAAAAGCTATCAGATGAAGTATCAGAAAGGATTCCTTGCTATTTGAATTTTTAAAGTTGGAGTTGGCAGCGCTTAGGGGTTGGGTGGTGGGGGGTTGAAAATAACATCTCTAAATCATAATTTAAAAATAAAAATCGACGTGTCCGAGCATTTATTTGAAATATTTGTCTCAACGATTTTATTGAATTTATCCGTTACTTTCGGGAAGCACTGTATAATATGATAAATTGTAATTGTTCGTGATGCACGTTAATGCTAATTGCCCTGAAAGAAGACCTGCACGTTTACACGAAAGTTAGTGCGAAAATATTGTTTTATATTTTTTTAAAGAAAATTGTGTTTCATGATTCTGAAATTAAAAATCGAGAAAGTGTGCAATAAAAATCTCATTAGTTTCAACCACGATTTTAATCAAAATCACTGACCGCAATCATCTAAAACAGAACACAAGGTATACTCTATAAATTTATATCTTAATTTATCAAGACTGAGTATTAAGTAGCATTGTTTCATGTTTATTTCAGTAATCATGCAAGGGAAGTTCCCAGGAGGCGCTAGTTCACATGGGCAAACCGATATGCTTTGATGCACATTCCCACACCGTCTACTCTTATCCTTATTCCCCTTGTATTACATTATTTTTTATTAATTACGTTTTTACTAGCAATGAAACACAATAGATAGATGCGTTATTCTCAGTAGAAATTCAATTTCTTTAAATGGACTTGACTTTGTACTTTGACTCTTGACATTTAAATTTACATTACTTGGAGTACTTAACAACATACCCTTCAAATATATTTAATATTTTTAAACGGTTCATTTAGCCCCGTCTCGCTACTCTACAGAAAACAGAAAGTACATTCAATAGAACTTGACATTTTTTCATTTTTACGACAACATATGTTCAATTTAAGCGGCAGATTTTAATCAACAAAAGACTTCATAGTTACCGAAAAAAATACTAAAACTCTAAAGCTTCCTAATCTTATCTTTTTTGTATTCACTTGTACATACAGTTTTTCAAGTTGAAACGAAAGAACATAAACCAAAGCAAAACGGAAGTGGCAAACTTTCCCGCGCCAGTTCCTGTCTACATCAGCCATTATTATTCCTTCCGTTGACCCGTAAATGTACCTGTTGTTTGCTTCAGTGACCCCAACGTGTAGGATCTAAACTTGTTAGGATGTTTATGAAGCGTTTGATTGTAATACATGAATGCTTAAGACTTTATTTTTTGCAGGTGGCCTTATTTCAGGCTACATAACCTGTTTCAATTTATTCAGGAAAATGTTAGGGTTTGACGTTGGTAGAAGAAGAAATTATTATGTTGACATTATCACGATTTTTTAAATGTTTCATGTAAAGAGGGTAGGGCATAAACTGTGACTACTTATTTGCGTGTCTCAGGCACAACTTGTGTAAGAAAAATTTTTGAACTGTGGTAATCTGATAATGATTATCAAAAACGTACTATGCAACTGTCGCAAGTTTATATTGTACTAATATTTACCAAAGAAAGGGGTTAGTTCGGCGCTTAGCACGTCCAATTAAAACTAGTCCAGAAAAACTATAAGATCCATGAGTAGAATTTTCCTGAAAAAGTGGAAACTGATTCTTCCATGGATATTTGCGGTTTACATGGGGGATCATAGCCGCTGACATGTCCCCCCCTCCCTTCGCCCTAGGGCGTTGTGAACTGCTTAAATACCTGACAAGATATAAACAACAAATAATTAACCAGTAAAATATAAAATTATTAAAACTAGAGCCAAGTTAACAAATTCTTTCTATAAATGGCGGTTAAACTGGTGAAAACTTTTTTTGATACGACTTGACCATCAATTCTTCAGAATACGAAGTGAAATGAACAGGTGTTTGTTGTGCTGCCTATAAACAGGTTGTAACCGTACTGAAATCAAAGCTTGATTATTTTTTCTATAGCAGCTTTACGTAGTATAGTAGCAATGAGCTTCCTCATTATAAATGCAAAACAAGATTTAAATTATGAAGAGGCTTGACTTGTCAACAAAAAGTTGTTTTGATTCAACTTGGCTACGCTTTTACAGTTTAGCCATTTTGTTTAAATTTTATGCTTGTTAAAAAATTTGCAATTTATGTTGTCCTTGTCGTCCATGTAGTTTTAAGTAGTATTACCTAATATTGGTTTTCTTACTATAGAGGTATGATCCGAAATCACTTTTCAGCCCTTATAAAATTTTTCGTAGTTTTAATTGGTGCACGAATATATCTCCAAATTTAAGTTTATTGCTATGTATATAAAAATTTAATAAGGAGACTGTAGTATGCAAATTATCGGATGTGATTAAATTAAAATTTCGTTAAAAAACAAATAAAAGAATCCGGATAATTCCAATAAATTTTAAAGTGATAAAACGGACGTTTAATTTACAAATTTCCTTACAAAATCTATTAAGTAAAACTAATTTAATTAATTATTTACGGTTTTTATTCCGTTTTTTCCTCTATATAGTACATTGTAATTGCGGATATTACTTATCCAACGGATATTGTAGCAATCGTTTAAATAATATTAAACTATTATTTCCTTCCTTTTTCAAAGTGCAGTGTTACGTTATAATATTAAAAATAACCTTTGAAATAGTTTACACACACACACGAACATTGCGTTTATAAAATATCGACCATTAATAATCGGGTTATAAGAAGTGAAAGTACGAGGATAATATTGAAAATGGCTTGGGTTCGGCATTTAAAGACCTTGTATTGCCAGCATAATAACGTCACAGCTTTGTCTGGAAATTGTCGTCATGCAATTCTAACAATGGAGCTAATTTGTTTAACACATGTCTTGTTAGTATGTCATTAATCCATTTGTAATTCAGATTGCGATTGTCTAATATTTAGCGCGGGCACAATCCTACATTATATTTTTCTGGTCAATATTTTATTTTTCAACATAGCAGAGATTTCAACGAGAAATGACACAACAAACCTCGAATTATTTTAATTTAAATTATAAAAATATCTCTTGCAATTATTTATACTTTGTAAATTTGTTTACTAATGTTTGCTTTCCTTTTAATTCGAGTATCCAAATTTATTATATACTAGGTAGTAGTTTTTGTACTTTATGAATATTTAAATCCATTTATTATAATTATGAGAATAGGACCGGTACAACAAGAAGTGTGCGTGGTTGTTGTCCTGTTTGAGGTCACACTTTGTAAGAGTCAAAGGTGCAGAGGTCACATCTTTTTTTCTAAAATGAAGGATGTAATATATGCAGCAGAAAACCCATCCGTGCTTTATAAGAATTTGTAGTAATATTCATTCATATTATTATTTATAGTTTAGGTATCTTAAATTTACAAAGTAGTACTAATAAAGAAGATTTACTGTTGAATTTCAAAATTGTTATCCCACTCTTGAGTCTGAATTGGGAAACATGCGTAAAGTTGCGTCAAATAAAAATTTATAAGAACATACGTGTTTAGGAAAGAGTCAGAAGTCTTGTTGGTATATTTGAAAATAAAAAAGGTCGAGGGGGGGTCAAGTAGACTTTTTAGTATTTAATATCGTTGAGTGCTTACTGCTGTTGGGTGTTTTCGTTATTTCTTTCTGTTCCTAAATCAGATAGAAAGTAGGTAGTCATATTTTTGTACCTTTTCCAAATTAGACCTAAATAGGTTGATATAAATTTTTAATTTTTGCTCAGGAATACACCCTTTAAGTTTAGCAGATTTCTCCTGAAAATCTTTGTACTAAATTAAATTAATTAAAACTGGTAAAAGTGAAACTTCTCTTGTGTCCTGAGAACCCTAGTAAGGAGTCGGTTTAGCAATACCGGTCCATAAGACCAACATTGACTTCATCTCTGGTACGGACTATATAGATCGATTTTTCTCGATTCTTGTTTGTTCTTCTCCGCACATTTTTGCTATCATTAATTCATTACCCGAAATGGTTTCCTGTAGTCATTATAAACGTATTGGGAGCAGATAAGTATATAGCAGCGTCTCCATTTAGGCAGTAGCTCTCGATGTCATCGCCCATGTTATAATTTAAAAAAAGATGTGGCTTAAACAAGGAATCTAACCCAGCGGTGGTGCATGCATATTTCTAAACAAAAAGAAAACAGAATAATGGACTAAACTTAAATCAAAGCACTATTTGCAACATGCAGCCCTGACGTAACTCCTTTTATAGAGTTTTTAACAATGTGATCAAAAAGCAATATTAAACTTAATGGATATTTGATTGCATTATTCCAAGAAATATTTACTCAACCTCCATTCTCCTGCACACGCAACAGGCTAAAATCAAAACATAAAGGAAACCAAGTTAAAAGTATGTTTGTTACAAAGATAAGAAAAACCTACGGAGACGTGTTATCTTATCGCTGTGTAACGGTTTGATATGTACTTCATATTATTTAATGTTCCGGAAAATTTAAAATTCTAATCTTTGTTAAATCGGTTCTTGATTTATTATTATTTAGTAAGAATTGCTTTAGCAATCAAATTAGCATCATTAAAATCAGTAGACAAGATTTTTTACAGCAAAGTTTTTCCCGCAACTGGTAATAATTATTCCTTTCGTTTTAGAATTTTGTTAAATTTCGTTCTATGCTGTTTTCGCTTTACTTTTTATTGCACCTTTTCAAAGTTAACATAAATAATGATCCTGTGAGAAAGTTTCGGTTCAGGTTTCACGTTATTTTTTCTACCTTCCAATTATAACAATAAACTTTTGAAATAAGACTACCTGTATAGGAGGGAGGTAACAAAGGATGTCTAAATATCACCTGTGTTGTATTTTAGGGGATGCTGACTGTTGTGCTCAGTATGTAGCAAAGAGTATGAGATGTAATGAATGCAAATAATTCACTGTAATTATTTATATAAATTGTTTATAATTTGAGGTATGAACAGGTGTTTAGAAAATGAGATCATCACTGTGAGAGGTTATCCTTGTGGTACATAACAATCGAATTTCTATGCAACCACATGATATGTGCATAAATTTTATGACAGAGATAGACCAATATAAAACTGATTTTTAGGTAACTTAAATATAAACTTTTTCTACACGCATCTTACGCCTAACTAAGCGTTTATGGCCCTTATCCTGTTTGAGCTCTCGGCTACGCCTCGCGCTTTAATTTTCACCTCGTGAGTCATAAACGCCTTCTTACGCCCTCGGTTACATAAACAACTATTATCTTGCCTATTGAATAATTTAAGAGGGATTTTAGTTAATTTCAATATTTTTTTTGAAACCACGATAACATTCACATTTTTAAAAAAAATTAATTTTGCCCTCTATAGCACCCTAGAGAAAAAAATACTCGAATGGACCCTGAAACTCGTTTTTTGATCATGTTATTCTGGAACCAGTAATCCGAAATTTTATTCTATATTATTTTGAACTTGTTAAACATATCCTTCAAATTGTATTCTTTCCTCCTGAAATACGATATGCATGTAGACGAAATTTTATATCAAATAAATTAGGAAAATAGATGGGTCTCCTATAAATTAAGCCCAGTTGGAGTTTATTTCTGAATTCACTAATTGGGCAAAAGATTCAAAATAAAATTTCCTGCACAAAGGATAATATTTTGTATATAGCCAAAAGTTATGAAAGTTTTTCGTTGTAGTCTGTATTTTGCTAGATTTATTTTACAATGGAAAATTCTTGCATGTTAATGAAAATTAATGTAAACTAACAGTAAGTTATTTCGTTCATCCAAAGTTGCGCAAAATAAGAACGTAAAATATTTACTATAGGTAACCCATAATTAAATTTACAAACATTTCCCGCGCTTAAAATACTACAAACTAAACAACAACGTAACAAATTCTCTTTAGCTCCAGGTGTATTATTGAAGAGAAATAGAAATCGACAACATTTTCCTTCTCACCCAATCTTACCTGTTGAAGTGGACTCTTCTAAGGTAATGTCTTCAGGCTGCAGGTAAAGCCACGCGGTTAGCGTCGGCGTCAGCGTGTATTGCCGTTATTATACCGAAGCAGTGCTGCTTATTTTAGCTAAACTGGTTTTACAATCTGGTTTCTCTATCAGGAGTATCAGGACTAAGGCTTATTGGACATTCAATTCGAAATCGAATTAATTCTGTTTTAACGGATTTCAACTTACTACTCGCCATGTTTGTAAACAAAACCTCTGTTGACATTCAAACTTGTATATAGGGGAAGAGATTTAATTTCCCTCCCCAAATGCTATAAAAGAAAAAGACACGGTGGTTGTTATTTAATTTAATTCAAGTACCATTTTTGGGCTTTTCGATTATTGATTATTCCTAAAATAGTACTGAAAAAAAAGTCTATGTTAGATAAGGAAAATCTGAAGAAAATGAAGAAACTTTTCAGGCTGCTTCATATTTAACAATGCGTTTAAGTTTTTTTGTTACATTATAATAAACAATTTATCTCTAAAACTAATTATTACAGGCAACAATGTTTCTTAAACACATAGGAGTTGTTAGGAATCATATGAAGTGATTACAAAAATCTCATTTTCCTCCCTAATTCAACAGAGCGTGAATTTAATGGTTATTATAATTACGACGTTAATTATAATTTTACGACTCTGTCAACCTTATAGTAAACTTCTTCCTCATCATTTAGTATGACGGTTAATTAATATTGTGCCCTTCAAATTGCACTTGATTCTGGTAAACATAATGTGGGGGTCTGTTTGTGGGTTCATGTTTTAAAACCTGCTCCGCCCGCAGCTCTAACAAGAGATTTCACTCGTCCAGACTCCATTTTGGCTTTGTAATAATTTTTACGATGTTTCCCGCGCTTCTTTACCGCACTGACCTGGAAGAAAATTTTATTGGAGGAAACTTAGTTTACGTTCTTGGCAATTTTTCACATTTCATGTTTATGTCGTGAATTAATAGATCTGTGAGTCATAAAAGTACACCTGCCCTAATTTCCCTTCGCACCTGGAATTGATCAGGATGAGACAGAGGGGTTCAGACTTTAATGATATTCTAAAAAAAAGTCTAAATTTAAATTCGCCATTGGTGAGGAAGCGTTAGTCATGGACTTTGGGAAATAAAATTAACATTAATGCTATTGTTCCGGTGTCTTTAAGTCACTCACTTTTGTTGGGTACCATCTAAGTAGGATTCCCCTAGCTCCGCACCCCGCCGGTTCCGCTTCGTTTGGGTTCCCACCCCCCTCAGAGCCTTTGTTGAAGCAATGGCCGCGGTTCAACTTCCCGTCCTCCGCGATGCTTCTAGCACTCACCTGTACAGGTAACTCGTTGCTCGAGCAACTGTGTACGTAACCCGATTTAAATGGCAAAATAAGAGGCGATTTTCGGAAAAAAGTGGTCAGACATGTGTGTGTAAGTGGACTAAAAGAGGATTTATCATGACAAAAGGGAAAACACGACCAGGAAGGGCTATTTTGCAAGTTTGCAAGGTAAAAATACTTTTTGTTTGAATTTTATACGTGCCTAGATATAAACATCAGGTTGCCAAGAGAAATTAGGAGCCCACAAGCCGGTCATTTTTGTTTCAGCAGTTTTAATACGAAATAATTTTCAGATAATGAAATATTTTCCTGTAACTTTCAGGTAGTAATTTAGAAATACATAATACGTGTTTATATGTCAACAAATATCGTACTCTGCTTTAAATGTCATGCCAATTTTTGTCATATGGCCAAAATAAAATAATCCAAATAGAAAGAATAATTATTTCTGGTTTTATTCCTACAGGAAGCAGATACTAATAATGTTAACCAATAATTGTACAGACTTGCAGTACTCAACCGGAATTTCCTTTTAAGGTGGTGGAAATTTATATAAAATTTAATTACAAATTTGGGAATGGTTTCAAAATAACCTTATTTCGATTGAACATTTAATATTTACACAAAACTGAAAAATTTTAAACTTTCGGCATTTTCAAAACATTCTCAAAAGTACATGGGCTAATTCTCCTCGTGTTTGCGTGTTTAAAGGATCTTTATCGATGTAAAAAGCGGATGTAATAAAATAATTGTCTAATAATTATGTGTATTAATGTGAAAGCGATTTTTTTACGATACCCTGTGCTAACTAACTACCGTTAAATTCCCCTTACACGACACGCCTGAATTAGAAACTTTCTTTTAGGTGAACAAATATTTAATCATAGATCTTTTATAAAAAAACGTTAAGGTATTTAACTAACAGTTGTTTATGTTAGTATAGACAAATAATTAGCCTAGTATTATTTAAAAAAACAAATACAATTAATGAATGCATGAATAAATACTTCTCCACGGTTTCGGCAATTAATTTAGTTCCCATTTTGGGAATCTTTAATTTTGGAAAAGTTCTAATATAGATGAGGTTTATTTATTACACAATCTATAGAGTTATGGGGAACGATTATTTACTGTCGTCCAGATAAAAATGATAAGAAGGGTGGAGTTGCCGATCGTGGTACATGATTCACTGTATATGCAAACAACTACTTAATAAATTCAAATTAGCAATTACAATTTTTTACTTTGCTTGGGTAACGGTTTAACTATACATAAGTTTATCATATATAATTTTAGCTAGGCGTCAATTTACAATTTCCTGTATTATTGTTTATTAATAAGGGAACAATCTCTTATTGAAAACATGGAATTTATTCTAATAAAGTAATGAATAGGTAATATAAAGACAATGTGGTTGTATAATTCTGAAAGTTTTGTAGAGACTAAAAAATTCATTTTCTCAAGCACAGAGAGTTCATTAAATACACTTAATACAGTATTTTAAAGCTAATAAAGTAATAATGCTTAAAAATAATGTTTTATAATTAAATGGATGGCAAATCTTTTTCTTGAAATCCTTAACTTTTGGCTGAACCCAAAATTTAGTCAACTAAACGTTAATTAATATAATAATTATTAAATAACTCACTACAAGCATGGATTTCGAAATGAAACTCGCTTATCAGGAACATCATCAATCGAATTACGTATTCTAAAAATTAGCTTAAATCAGGTGGTGTTAAAAGCGCTATTTCCCAAACCAATTTCCATTATGCCACGAGCCTAATGAATATTTATTCGTTTTATTTAAACCAACCCTCTATTCCTCTTTACGTGCAACATGTGTTTAACGTGCGCGTGTTCTTTTGCAGGTGTTATGGCATCTGGACATCTTCAGAAGGAGCTTTCGAGATCTTTCAGGACACGCTTGCATGGCGGAATCCTGTATCTTCTGTGCGCTCAAGGTTTGTTCTGTTTTCTCTTCTTTTAATATAATTAGTATAGGAAATTATCCCAATTAGCTGGTTTTATTAGTAGAACAACAATGAGCACGATTTCAGGAAGTTTATTGTTAATAACAATGCAGGTTTAGTTTCTGGGTTATGCAAATTGTGTTTGTGTTTTCTTTAGGTTAAGTTAAATTTATTGAGTAGGTGGTCATGGAATTCTCTGATTTATTACTTGCTTATGTGAAATTAATGTTTGTGTGCAAAATTTTGTACAATGTTAAGGTTTGTAGGTTGGAATGGAACTAATGGTAATTGTTTCCCATTTATTTGAATATCAAAAACATGTTCTAGATGTAAAACCTTGTTACGTTTAGAAACGCTCGGTATAACCAAAGAGCTCCAAACAAACGTATAATCTCCTTTGGAGAAAAATTAATACTTGTCCTCGGCCTAGGTTTGAAAATCAAACTAGTACTGCACTTCGAAGTTGTAAAAACTAAAAATCTAAAGATTGGTGGTTTTGTTAAAAGTCCCCAAAATGCCAAAACGCAAAATCAATACATTCTGAATTATCCCAAAAGCCAAAACTTACTTTACTGCTTTTTGTCTTTTTTTTTTACCATACAAAAAAATCAAAAATACGTATGTGTATGTACATATTCTTTACCAAGGCTGTAAATAATATTTAGTTTGCCACTAGCTACGCCACTGGATGTAATTATCAAATTTAACAGTAAAAACGGATTGAGCAAAAAACCCAGAGCACACTGCAATTTGCGAACGTATAGCAAAAGTGGACTTTAAATGAATCGACCAAACAAATATTTCTCGTCGTCTACGAATGTAGAATTAGAGGTCACAGATTCAACTTTCTTGGTCTACCAGGTACCAAGTCAACGTAACAGCGTAAAAGTCGCTGCTCTACGACCCAGCTAACGTAATCGGCTGTTATAAAACTTGATTTGAAACCATGACCAACACGGAAGAGATGTTTTCACCTCGATGTCTGGAAGGTGTGTTTTAAAAACTTTTATAGTACCTCCTAAAATATCAGAAGATGGCGTTATAAAATAAAATTATCAATAGTAGTAATAATTTAAAATTTATATACTAGGAAGGTTTTTTCTGCTCCTTTCCCTTAAGTTTTTTGTCAAGTGTGCTACAAAAATAAAATTCTGTTCATGGTTCACAAGGTGTGATAAATATTTATTTTTCTATCCCTTTTATATGCCATTCGCCTAAAGAATGTTTGACTTAAATTGAAGATGGCTGAAAATATAATATTTTAATGTTAGTCAGGTATGCTGCAAAAATAAAATTCTATTCATGTTTATCAGTGCTATTGTAAGTACAAGGTGTGATAAATATTTATGGTCAACAACTAAAGAATTATGCAATCAAAGCATATTCTTTAAACGTGCTCAGGGATAATTACCGCTTAAGGCAATTAAAAATTCTACCTTAGTAGGTAGTATGTACTTGAGCATTTCAAACATTGTATAATACGTGATTGTTGCAATCTATGATAAAACTATGTACTGCTTAAAACATTTAAATCTAATAATGATAATAATTGTATAAAGAGATAGTTACAAAAGAAAAATGATTAGGTAATAGTATTTAATAAATAATTACTATGGGAAAATGATGACATGATGAGTAGTAAAAGTATAGAAACCTTTAAGTTTTTTCAGTTAAAATATATAAACAAATTTTCTTAACTCATGAAGCCAATTCCTGCAACTGGAATAATATTTTCTAAATTTTGGATTAAATCACGCTAATCCGAACATACTACAAAACTTTCCAGGGCAGCAAATTATATTGCAAGTAAAGTAGTATAAACAAAAACTTTATTACATCAAATCTTGACATAATGAAACATTATTTTTCTCAATGTTTTTATTAACTTTAATGCCCATATAATAAAAGAATATTTTATTATATGATAACGTTGGCTAAATGAGTTTAATTAAGGGTCCAGTAAACTCATACCAATTGGGGTTTGTGGGTTTGTATCACATCGTATCGTTGAAGTCTCCAACGATACACGCCGTAAGTGATTGTTCAACTGCGCTTCTTTTATTGCTTTGGTTGGGTATTTAAATATTAATTAGTTTTAGGTGTTTTTTTTTCTTTTTACGCGGGAAAAAAACACAGTTTAAAGTATGCTTGATGTTTTTTCTAATGTGGGCCCAGGTGTTATTAGTTTCGTATAAGAACTGCATAAATTCGGAGTTCGGTGTTAGGATTTTATACTGCACCTCTTCACCAATATTGGAGGCTGCTAGAAATAAGTTGTGAGTAATATTTGATTATCTTATTTTATAGTTTTATGTATGAGGAAAATTTAATATTAGTTCTCATCTTCCAAACAAATTTAATTTACGTGTGGGATAATCTATTATAAAAGCTCAAAACCGAAACGACACAACCAATTGTCTTTATTATCACCTTATTGTTCAAATATTAATATCCAACCTTGAAAATCTTAATTACACCTTTTTATGTTTATGTTTAAAACCATGATGTAATGATATAAACTCTATTTACTGATATTCTTAGTACCTACGTACCACGGAGTCTCAAGAGACGAGTAAAAGAGCTCTTCTTGCCGTGATAAACAACCAGCACGAGCTGCGGTCAAGGGCAACAAGATGAGCCTAGCGTACTCTAGGTAATTTTTCCCGCCACGAATAGAAAGACTAAAGACCACCATGAAGATCAGCAACATTTTAAAACCTATAACTTGGCTTGGCAATGGATTGGAAAGCATCATAAAGCAATAATGATAGGATTTAACTTTAATTTGACCTTTCGGAAAGATCTACGGAGACGTTTTTAAATGTCACTTGCTCCTTTTCTTTGTATTTTGTTTGAAAAATGAGGTTTGGTTATTTAGTGACGAAAAAAGTGATTCATATTTGAAACAAAATTATGTTTATTATTATTTTCTTATTAATTAGTAATTTGTCTTTTCGGCGCCTGTTAAACCTTGAAAATACATAGAAAAATTATATTTCTGGTTTACTTTTACTTCAAGAATCAACCACACAAATTTCCAATTACAACTTGATATGTAATAAAATACATAAAAAGTTGTCTTGAAGGTAGATCCAAATTTAGTCATCAAGTTCTTTGACTTGTTACTAATGGGATGTAATAAACATATAATGTCTCTGAAGATGAAAATGGCTTGGAAGACTATCTTGACATTTGATCCTACGCAAAATGTTTTTTTTTTACTAGCTCTCTATTATATCTCTTGTTTGTTGCATAACCCAATTCGTGTTATTTTTTTTTAATATTTTGTTGTATTTACCGTGAACACTTTCACATTGTGTAGGAAATATATGGAAATAATATTTCCGGAATGTAGCGTAGTTCCTCTCACATGTGTATTTTATAATTTATCCAGTTGAGGAGGAAATAACTTCCTTAATCGGTTGGAAAAACTTGATTGATTTCTAGAAATAAGTGTAGAGTGAAATCAACTGCAATTTACATGAAATTCTAAACAAGGAATATTATGATCTTCATCTGTAATTATTCGGCTATATTTAATATCCGCCAATACAGGCGCCAGAGAATAATTTTCCTGAAAATTAATTGCATCAACTAAATTTATTGTTATTTAAACAGAAGTTAAATTTGACAGGCTAATGAGGAAATGATAAATTCTCGGTAGTAAAATCAAACATCGTTCGTAAAGTACTTCCTACACACGTTACGTTATCATGAGAAAATAATCTCGTCATAACTCACCGTAGAAATAAAACTAGGTTACATATCAAACGTGCGCCTGCATTGTTCATTACGAAACTTGACTGTTTTGCATAAAATCATGTTCTCTCTGTCTCTGTTAAAAGCACTTGAACAGCCAAACAGAAGTTTTCGTAATTTATCTCCTTGTCCTATAAACATAAAGCCCCTGCATGCTGCAAATGGCTTATGCTTTACAAAATGGTTATGACGCCAGATTTCTAGACTTCTAGTATATTAGAAATGGCGCCAAGGTATATGTTGCTAGACAGCCACTAACAACTGTTCAGATTTATTGCTCGGTTATTGGCTATCGTGTTCTAATGGACTATTATAGATATAGGTCCTGTAAGCAAAGAGTCTTTTTAAGTGAACTTCCTGCAGAGTTAAGAATTTTGCTTTTATAAGTTCCATAAAAGTGAAGATACCAATGTCGTTTTACTCTTGTTTGTATTTACTTCTTTGTCACAGAATTTAAAAAATCCACCAATTTCTTGATGAATTAAAAAAATTAAAAATATTATGATTCAATAGAATACCGTATGCCTTACCTAATTTTTATTTCGGGTAAAAAAATTAAAATAACATAAATGTCCTCACTTGGACACCAAAAAAATCAATAATTATTTATGTACGATCGATCAGTAACAAGCGTTTTTTGACTTCATTTTCTGGCATAAAGTTAGTCTTTTTGCTCGAGCGTAGCTGAAATTTTTTATTAAATGATCAAGATAAAAGTAATGTCGAGAAATTAGTTATTTCCATGACAACGATGTAAATATAGTCGGCTGTTTCCAAATCTATTTCCATAACAACGATGTAAAACAATTTTACCGTCCATAGGCTAGAATGATACACTTTGCGCCCGCTAATACGATAATCGGGTCTATTGCTTATCATAATCGTTTATTTAACGACAGTCGTTATCGTTTACAAATAAAATACATGTTAAGGATTGTTCGTATCGCGTGTTTTCGAGTACTGGCAGTAACAACCAAAGATACACGATAAAACCAATGGTTTAAAGTCTTGACATGTACGTCATTTTTGGCAGAACATAAACGATAACGAGCCTCGTTAAATAAACTATTTTGATACGCAATTACCTGATTTGAACCCGGTTGTGGATAATTTTATACCGTGCCTTAAAAAACCTGGGGTAGGCTCAGGTTCTGATCATAGGTATTATAAAGTTGGCAACATGAAACCAATAATAACAGTTCTCGGGGCTATTGCGTATTTTAATCGTCTATTTGACGACAGTTGTTTATTTTATGTCAAAAATTATGGTCATGGCAAGACTGGTTCATGTCGCGTATTTTCGGATACATACTTTGTGTAACCGACGCGACGATAGGCGATATGACCAATGGTTGAACTTTAAAGTTTTAACATGAGTTTATTTTTTTTTTCGTAAAGTAGACGATAACGACTGTCGTTAGATAAACGATCGTGATACGCAATAGATCCGATTGTATAACAATAAATAATGGTACCTAGTTGTTATTCTGAAAGTCAACTTATTATAAAGTTTGTACGTATTGTCAAAATGTCAACTTAGAATCAGTCACAGCCAACCCCAAATGACTTTCTTAAAGGCACGGTATCGTATATTCCGTACCTAAATTCTTCATTATACGGTTATTTACTATACATAAAATACGATACTTTCAACACAGATTAATTTTAATTAAAAAGCAAAAAATGCAAAAAAAAAAACCCAGAACGTTTGACAAGTAAACTGAAACCAGTTAGTTCATCCTTCTAAAAATAACAAGGTTTGCATTTTATTTAAATACTTTTCAAACCTTCTTTTTTTTATGTTCTACTATTCTAATGCAACTTTCCGAAATGTTATGGTAATTTTTTAACCTATACTTACTATCTTTTACTGCATGAGTAGTACATACACACTTATATACTACTTTCAGTTTACAACTTACAGTACTTTTATAATAAATATATCTTCATCGTGATTTAACGTTTGAAATATGAATGTAGTTGTACATTTCAAGGCTAGTCAGGTATTGTTTTTGTTAGATCGCTGTTTTGTGTTTTAAAACGTTTAGGAATTACTTTGCAAGCATATATGAATTTATAATGAAATCTTTGCTGTGGCCGTTTGTCGCTATAGCATTCTAAACACAAATTTATTCAAAATTCAAAAATACCTGGAAGGAACATGGTGAGATATCCATGTTTTTTCTTAAGGGTAGTTTTTAATTCTTCGATTCAGTATTGCATGAACTTTTAAGTTTCGTTTCGAGTAGGGAAAGAATTAATTTTAGGCTTAAATTAATGATAATAAAAGCTTTAGAAAACAATTAATTGACAATCATCTTACATCAGTGTGGCAACTATTGTGCTCGGGTGTTATTCAGAATTTACTTATGCATAACAAGAAAAATAAAACGGCCTGTTATTAGTGTTAAGTGGTAAGTTATACAACTTGAGTTCGTTAGAAGAGCCGTACAAAGAGTGGTTTTGTAACTTATGACTTATAATGAGTCTTTCGTGATTGATACCTCAAAGGGTTTTGAAACAGAGCTAGGCTCAAGAATTCTTCAACGTGACTCACAGGGCGTGATTGAATTTTCAGTGGTTGCCTGATCGTATTTTAACATTTTATTATACCACAAGTGAATAAAACTTACCTTCAAATGAAAGTTTTGTGGTTTTTTAAGACCACTTCAATTTTTTCTGAGAAAACTCGTAAATCATTACGACTATGGAAATTCTTAACTGTACACTCATACGGAAAATAGGATGTACTACTATGTAGTATGGCCTAGATGAGAATAGTTTTTAACTCGGTTTTTAACTATATGGAATATGGATACTATTAAGTTTTGTGAACATGAAAGTTTCCAATTTAACAACTACTGTAATTTGTTTACAATTTGTGTTTTATAGAACTGCGTCGTAATTAAATTTAATTCGCTAATGATCTACGTATAGGTATTTCTCGATGAGGTAATAATTAAAAGGAGAATTGAAATAAGAATAATAAAATATTTACACATATACCTACAAAACTACTTCATTGCATTTATACACTTGTCCCATGTTTGCAGAAATGTGTTTGTCCATCTCCATTTGCCTATCAAATTAAAAAAAAAATGACGCTTTAAACAGCTCTAGGTACCAAAAAACTACACAAAATAAACATTGAAATGGCTCTCCGGTAAAATTTGCGCTCTGTGACTTAATACACAATGATTCTGGGCTCTGAGGTCAAAGATTTGCGGGGGGGTGGGGTAATAGCCTTAATTATACCCCCCCCCCCGGGTCAGGTATTAACATTATTACACAATTTTTTTGCTTGTAACTTGTAAGATCATCGCCTGGTGGTTCTCCGTACCTCCCGGATCATTACAATTTACAATGCACCTGCAGTCTTGAGAATACATTTATTTGCAAGTTAATATTTACTCCCTCCCCTGTTAGTATCTTTAAATTAATTACCAGCCACTCATCGAGTGTTTTTAATTTAGATTGTTAGTTCATCGATACAGATCTCAAGAAAAAGATCGAGTGATTCCGAAATGGGATTTGTGATGGACGTATAATATCTTGGTTTCAAATATCTTCTGCACGAATGATAAATGATAAATTACGAGTAAAATAAGGTATTTTACTACACGTTTATTAATTGTTAATAATGAACCTCCATAACAAACACGTAATAATTATCAACAAACAAAATTTAGCAAATCAAATCTATAGACATGCTGTTAAAAATATTGTTGTCGGACCCTGCATTTATTATTAATATCAAAGGTGTTTAATGTTTGCTTCTTCACCTTTTGAACATGAAATAATTGTAAATGTATTGTTCTTTTCCTTAAATTAATTTTTAAATGTGTTTAAATAACAACATCGACTGCTAAGTTTTACTTTTACTGCCTTTAGTTATTATTGTTTTAAAACGGTAAACAATTTGTGAACCAAATATATAGGTAGGTACATAGTGTCCACGGATTGAGTGCATATAAGGTATAAATGACAAATTTTTTTAAAGTTGAATCTTTATGTTCTGAGGATCGCTCCTGCTTAGTCTCAAACTACGATATTGAAAAAATGAGCCAAATCAATTAATATACAGGGTGTTTTTTTGGCCGAAATCTAAAAATTAGTCAAGAGTAAACTGTCTTTATTTTAGCAGATATAACAAAAATGTATTAGAAAAAGTTGTTTAGATTTAAAAGCTATTGAAGATTTTCAATTTTTATACAATACAGCCTACTTTGATTTTTTTCATCAACATGAGATTTTTTATTTGTGGTTTTAATGACCCATGCATGAAGAGTAATTTAAACAAAGTATTTGAAAAACAAATAATTATTTATTAAAAAAATACTAAACCTTATTTGTTACAAACATGAGTTCATAAGTATTGGATTAGATGAAAAAAAACAAAGTAGACTGATTTGTATAAAAGTTGAAAATCTTCAATAACTTTTAATTCTAAACAACTGTTTCTAATACATTTTTGTTATATCTGCTAAAATAAAGACAGTTTACTCTTGACTAATTTTTAGATTTCGGCCAAGAAAACACCCTGTATATTAATTGATTTGGCTCATTTTTTCAATATCTTAGTTTGAGACTAAGCAGGAGCGATCCTCAGAACATGAAGATCCAACTCTAAAAAAATTTGTCATTTACACCTTATATGCACTCAATCCGTGGACACACTGTAGAATTATTTATAAAGTTAGAATAAGATGTGTATTTTAGATTAACCAAAAGATTATTTTAAAATGTTGAAGGTTGTGTATTACTAAAATTTACGAAAGAAGCTATACTGCAATGAAAGTTGTATGAAACCAAGGTTTGCAGTCTGACGTAACGGTTAAATCTCCAGAAAAAGCATAAAATTTAAATCAATGCAATGATATAAGACAGAAAATTTAGACACCTTAAAGTGTGTTGCATTATCAGACATTTCTTTGTGCAATGACATAATATTGGAATGTCTAACAAAAATCTTGATAGAAATAATTTCCTCGTATTTAAATATTTTATCCAAAACTTTCTAAAATACAAGGAATAGGAAGTATATTTTTTTTGAGCTTCTAAAATAAAATCTTACCATTTTTAGATTTCAAACTTTAATTTTGAAACTACCTGGTTGTTCTTTTACCTGTAAAAATTTTAAAACCAACGTTTTTCTGAAATCCTAAAATCGGGGTTATTTACCAAACATATTTACCTGGATCGGTAGGTGTAAGTAGTTTACCTGTAGTTTTGCAAAACCCCCACGTTGTTCAGGTGCCCAAGCTCTTGTCTATTGAAAGTCAGTTCTTACGAAGCCATAGTGAAAGGTGGAATGAAACGGAGTCACCTCGCGCACGGTAGTGGGTAGCAAGTTGCGATTTGTGCAGTGTGTGTATGTTTATATGTGTGCATCATGATCAATAAATTTAGATACAAAAAGCCACAAGTGGCTCAAGATAATAAGGATAAAGTGATAGTGCATAAGGATAATCAAAATAACAAAACAGTTATTACGGATACCAGTTCTGAAGCTACTAATAACGCGATCTTGGATACAGACACTAAAATTAAACTTAAAGTAAGTTTTTCAGGCGGTTAACATATATTTTAGCATATTTTTTGTAGTATTTTGTATATTTCTACCTCTGTAATATTTGCGCCCATTTGAGATTTTCGTTTGTCCTTTTAAACCGACTAGGAGCATAGAAGATGAAGAGAGATGCCCTAACAAAGACTTATTCTGGTTACATTAAATAATTCTACTTTATTGGATTAATTAATCAAGAGGGTTTAGTGAATAAAATAATTCATTAAATTTGAAATCCAACGTTTGTGTTTTTAATGAGCAACAGGTGGATCTTTAATTATTAAGACTTTTTTATATATGTGTAGGAAGAATAAAAATCAATAAAAATTTTATTGATACTTGTTTACATATACATAAAAATTGAATCATAAAATTTTTATTGTTTTATTGTCTCATTACACGTTTAGGATTGCATATTAATTTCGTATCCCAAGATGCATTTTTTGTTTATTGGAAATTAAGTTTAAATGAATTTTTAAGAAACGGTAGCACAACATTAATATACCTTGTTTAGAGCTGTTTGTGTTCATTATTGTAGGTACTTAACTAATTACATTTCTGAACCAACAGAAAAGTATTTAAGCTTTCTCATTTTGTCTAAATGACATTCCAATTAGCGTTTGACAAAATTGTGTGAGAGGTATTATATAACATAAATGTAAATTATTTTTATCATATCCCTAGAATACTAACTGTTTTTGTAAATTTGATTACGTAAACATGAATGTAGGATTATAAAAGGGAATGGGGCAAGATTTATCTGAAGATTCTTCCACGAATATATTTCAATTTTTACTTTCCCATACCACTACTGGTATAGGGAAGTATTGATATCATGAAAATTTTCGAAGTCGAGATTTTCGCGGAAATACGTGTTTTGGGTCCCCAGGAACCCAAAAAAGTGGTCTAGAAAAAATGTCTGTCTGTGGGTGGGTGGGTGGGTGTGTGTGTATGTAACGCCTGTAACGCAAAAACTAGTGAACCGATTTTGATGAAATTTTAAATGAAGGGGTATATCGAAAATTCATCGACAAAATAAGCTTTTCAAAAAAATCCGAAACCGGAAGCGGAAGTTAGACATGTTTTCTTGGTATCATTTTTTTCAGAAGCGGAATTTTGAAAATCTGAGTAGGGGATATGAAAGAAGGGCATAATTCAAGGGAAACAGTTTTTTCCCGGACTCTCTAACTTCAAAATGGCGGTCGCTATGAATTTTTCAAAATTTCGACTTTAACGCCCCGTAACTCAAAAACCAGTTATCTGATCAGGTTCCGCAACAACTTGTTTGAAAGCCCTTTGGCTGTACTACACCAAGAAAAAAAATTATTTACTAAATCCAAAAACGGTCGCAACGGCGCTCTTCCAAAAATTTTGAAATTTTTGAAAAATTATTACAAAAAAAGTGGTCTAAGGAATTTGTTTAAATTTTCTATACTTATGCAGCTTGGTATTAGCTACATTTTTGTTTTTTGATGAACGCCATAATTCCACTGTGGCGCCCTCTACGAGGTTTTGAAAATCGAAAATTGATGTTCCTATAGCGCCTTTATTAGTCAAAATATGAAAAAAGTTTAATTATAAAAGTTGTTCAGTATATAAATTTACATTTTTCTAAATTTATATCACGTATACAGGGTGTTTGGTTTTCACAGTACAATAAGCAACTTTGTTATTTTAAATGAAACACCCTATATATTATTATATAATTGAATGCAAAATTGAATTGTCTATCACATAGTATAAGGTGTTCATATGGCTAAAATATACGGTTAATGAGAAATTCGTGAATTTTGAACTTTAAAACAGTGCAGGGAGAAATTTGTAAGTGCCGATATGTTCAAGTGACCATGCGCGGGAAGGGAATTCCTTGTCGCCGGCTAATCCTAGCAGCCTATGAATATAAATAATCACACATGCGCAGATGAACACAATCGGCACTTGTGTTAATTTTCCATATACTAATTTTCAAGTTAAGTTTATCGGTTGTGGCGAACAATACTGTTGAATACCAAAAACGAATGTTTATTTTTAGTATGGGAAAGTCCAGGGGAGGTTTGCACCTCCACTTTTTTTTTTTTGAAGTTGTAATGAATTAGAAATATGGGCGTTTATACAATAGAAATAAAAATAACATGGGTTGAAACACATTAAATATTGTCTTTTATGGCAACTAACTTGATATACTATACGCCTTGAAGCCTGACTCTCCGGTAAAAACATTTATTATCTTGTATGAACTAAAAGTTTAGTTTCTAAAAATGTATGAGTTTAAAATTCGTCCGATTATAATAAAATAATATCCTTTTAAAGAAAAATCGTAAAATTATTATCGTCATCCCACGCTTAAATCATCACGAATTTAATTAAAACTTCTGCCACTCTAATTAGTCTAAACTTAATCTCTTAATTACGTATTCCATAATTTGCCTAATTCCAGATAATACCTCGTAATCTGAATTCTATTAAAATTTTAAACGCCTAATACCAACCAACGTGGATTAACAACGAGTTGCAGTTAAAAGGAGTCAATGAACAGGTGCGTGCATTTATAAGCACCGGCGTGTCCTGAAAAGAGCATGGCCTGCCCTAGAATCGAACAAGTTACATAAATTTCGGGCGCAACCTGGGGCAGATCGAACAATTTGGCAATATAAAACTTGTCTTGTTGCTCGAGGGATTTCTTATTTCCTTTAAGATGAGCTCACGATCGTTGCAGGAGCTGGGAAGTAGGTTGTGTGTAACGGAGTTCATCTTCTATTGAGGCGCTCAACACTTGAACTTTAATAGTCATAATGGCGTGATGTTGTTGACTTGTTGCAAAACTAATTTTGAAACGGATAGATGAACTTTATTGTGATTTGTTTGGTTTTTACTAAGCATTGGGCTTGATATTTGCAATATGGAAAGTCACTGAAAGGATGAAAAAATTAAATTACAACGCTATATATTAGCTTTCAATTTCCATTTTAACAAAACTATAATATTGTGTTACTTACTACAAATGTTCAGGAAGCGTAGAGTGCATATTGTAAAGTTATAAAAAAAATAAAGTATAATATAGGATACAATTAAATTAGACCAAGAGTAACGAAGCAAATCTGAAATTAATTGTGGTAGCAGTAATTTTTACTGTATTGTCAGAGACTGATGTTCCATTTGATATACGCTAACGGTCGATTTCATAATCAAAAGTCGACTTTAAATTAATTATAAAATCGTTCGTAAGTCTGATATAGATGCATGTAGTTTTCATTGAAACTGTGTTGTAAGAACTAACTAAGGTGAATAAAGATCATTTAAGAAATACATTACATATAATTCTGTCCAACGTACAGGCTGGTCAAGTTGGTTGTGGTTTCACTTATATACACGGCCATCTTGATCTTGACCAAGTTTATTTTAGACCTTTCTGTATACAACACAGGATAAATAGACAGTTCAAATTTAGACTTCTCTTTTCTCTCATTAACGGATTAAAATGGTCGTGCTTCCTAAAGGTGTGGGATTCAGAATTAGATAAGACTGCTATCAACCAAAGATGAAAGAACTTTGTATTTTAGCTTTATTCTAAAAAGTGTTACACACATCTTTACTGTGTATGTGAAGATACTTTTCATAAACTAACTGATAAAAAAGAATTTTTAAATTCATCATAAAATCAATGTATGAGTAATTAGAAAGTTGGATAACCCATTGAATTTTTATTTTCTCACTTTAATTTAAAGTCTATGTCGGTCGTCCGTATAAAATAACGCATGGTGGGTTTTGTATCAGACGATTGTTCCGTTATGAATAGGTAGGGTTGATATTCTATTCTAGCACCCCTGTTCCCTATTATGTATAATATAATTATTATAGTACGCTATATAATTAAAAATAAAATAAACTTGGGTTGGACATGTTGGTACAAATCAAAGGCTGTTCGATCCATAAACCTTGGTTTGATCGCACAATTAATAGTCCAGGAGCTAGCGATATATTTTAAGACTAATTTCTATCAAGCTGAAAATTTTTTTATGAGCTGGTATGGTTATGTCTGCCAAATGTAGGTGGTCGGCAAAATAGGACCGCGGGACATAAAGCGCCCAGAATTTTTTTGTTTTTAATTATTTTTTGATGAAATTTACAAACTTCAATCAAGCTAATTCCTATATTGCTCGTTGTTTAAGACATTCCGACAACAAAAAATTAACTGTCCGACATAAGAGTCGGAACTGAATCAGTGTCTGCCGTTTGGGGTTCGTATTGTTTTTAAGACATTTGACTTATTACCATCAACCTGATTTTTTTTTAATAACTATATACTAATCTAACAAACACAAAAATCACCTTGTCCGACAATTTGAGCGGGACAGAAGCACTCTCTGACGTCCTGGATTGGTTAGTTGGCCAATTTTTTTTCTTAGCGCTCTATGTCCCGCGGTCCTATTTTGCCGACCACCTACATTTGGCAGACATAACCATACCAGCTCATAAAAAAAATTTCAGCTTGATAGAAATTAGTCTTAAAATATACCGCTAGCTCCTGGACTATAACGATTTAACCAAATATTTTTCAGAAAATTTTTGAATTGTGAATTCCCTCGGCCTATGGAATCAAACTAAATTTTGGTTTATTTGTGCCAATCTTAGGGTCAGTGTTTCAGTTCTACTTTAACCCCGGAATCGTAAGACAAAGAGAACGCGAGAAACTAGAAGGCTTTATCATTAAACACTAAATAAAGGTGGATCCGCAGTTGGCGCGTAACGCGGCATGCGTCACGCAGTAAGCCGCATCTAACCAATCAGAACCAGTGCCACTAGTGTTACTAGTCTCTGATTGGTTAGATGGGGTTTACCGCGTACCGCATGCTGCACGACGCGCCGATTGCGGATCCACCCTTAGGATGGGGATGCCTTACTTGATTTAATTTTTTGAGGAATCTTAAACAACAAAATATGATTCCGATTTGTTTATTTTGTTGTAATTTAGTGAAATGTGTTGGATTTATTTATGAAAATAATCTGTATTAGATTTAAAAGCTTTATTGTTCCCATTATTTCGTTCCTGTTGTTTTGTTATTTGTGAAAAATGGTTTATGCAAACGCTGAAGCCTATGAAAAGCTCCTGTTAGTGTGTTAGCTTTCGTACTTATATCGGTAGGATCACTCTGTGTATTAATAATAATTAATAATGTTTTTCTAATTTAAAATCTTAAAAGCAGTTACAATTAATTACGTGTTGCAAAATAGTAATAAAAACCTTGGCTAATTTAATTTAGATTAACCGGCTTGTAATCTTGGTGGTAACTCGCTATTTTGTAATCTGACCTTACAATTGCGTTGTTAAAAAAAGGTAGAATCAAGGTGATTTCAAATTCAGTATGGAAAATTATAATGAAGTATTTGTTGTTATTTCCTAATTGGGAAACATTCATTTCAATTCTACAATGTATAATTCAAAAAATATTTCATAAGACTAGAATTTTTGAATGATTTTCAATTTTTACTAAAGTATCTCTCTTTCATTAAAGTGTTCTAAAGTTTGCTAACACGTTCATCTTATTTTTAGTAGTAAGATTTTTACTACTTTTTAAAAATTTAATTCCCCTGAATATCCTGATACAGTGATAAGATAATACAATATTATTATTAATGATCAACTAAAAATTCATGAAATAGAGAAGCGCGAAGCTAGTCATATTTTCAGTGTTTGTTCATAAAAATGTAATGTTAATTAAAAACCACTCGGTGTATAAGATTTGTTCTACATTCATTATATGCAACTCATTAAATTTAACCTTTTAGCGTTTCACAATACAGTTCTGTGTAACACAGCTGCGAGTTTATTGCTCCAATTTGTTCAGCTATCCGCTGACTTTGATTTGGGTATTAGCAGGAATAGTAAACTCTGATAAGGAAAGTTCCTTTTGTCCTGATGCACAATAAAGACTAAGACGTAAAGGATTTTTATACTCCCAAAATAAGAAATCTCCATCCTTTTGTGATTTCCCTTCAATAACCAGCACACCGGATTTTCATCTAAGTTAGACGACATTGTGTCTTCGTTTAAGAAGGAACAATTTTTTCTTTGGTACGCATCTTCAGCAATAAAATTTAAATTGTCGCTAATAAATGAAATTTTTGAGTTATCTTTCGAATTTTAAATATGACTGAGAAATATACAAAGTAATTTACTTACTCATGTCTAAGTAATCCCAAAACTGTAAAGTATCTCACATAAGAAGTGCTTAGGGCCGGAGCAAAAAAAGTTAAACCCAAAGTCACGAACTCGTTCTCACCTTAGCAGAAAATTGTGCGGCGCTCGAATCGTTTTCTTGGAAGTTGTTAAATATTTACGAACTTGATTCACAAAGGCATTTCCTCTCGCAAATATCTTTAGTCGAACAAGATTTCGTTATACAACTTTTCTGAAGGACTTCCGAGAAAAATAATTCTTTGTTGGCATTGGAACGTTAGGAAATGTGAAAGGTCAGAAGTTGGTAAAATGTTCACGGTTGTATTTATTTTTAAAGATTCTAGTATCGATTTTACTTGTGCAATCTTTTAGGAAGTTAAAGTACAATAAAACATTGAACCTAACCAATTTTCCGGTCATTAACTTGAAGATATACCATAGATCTTGTCCACCAATTGTCTGTAATTAGACGTTCCGTGTTTTATCGAATCAGTTTCACTCTCCAATACAATAGCATAATTTTGGACAATACGTTGTAAAAATTTGTTAAAAGTCGAGACATCCGTTCGGGTTTCGCGTTGTTGAGTTCACTTTTTGTTCTCGGTTTCTTGCAGAAGTTACCGTAAACCTAGCCCACTTAGCTGACCGCCGACACGCTTCGATCGAACTCAAATCTACCCACATAAAATGTATGTCGCGGTACAGCTCTAACAAAATACCACCCATCTCCATTCAAGAAGACTTAATTAAGATGTTGAAGTTGTACTGCTTAGAGATCAAGGCATTTTATTTTATCCCTAAAATATTTAATCTCAATCGATGCTAACTTTATTTCTTATTGTTACAGGAGCTGTTTTCGCAGTTGCAATTCTCAAATGAAACAGCATTACCCCCAGATGCGCTCAGAAGAGCTTTGGCCGAAAGTTTCTACGATCAGCAACGTTTTCAGTTGGGATTTATGGACGATGCGGCAGAATGTTTCGAAAATATGCTTCTCCGTATACATATGCATATTGCAAATGGAGAAGCAGAAGATATGTGCAATGCTAGACATTGCATTCCTCACCAGAAGTTTGCCATGACACTTGTAGAGCAAACTGTTTGTGGGGCGTGTGGCGCAACATCAGAACCATTACCTTTTACTCAGGTATGTATTACTCATTAGCAACATGGGGGTAATTACTTTGTTATTAGAAACCTTTCCTCTTGGTAGCTGTGTAATTGATTTCCATTTTATTAACCTTCAAATCAGTTTTATGGGAAATGGGTACTTATCCTGAACGAACATAAAAAGGATCTTGCGACTGCCTTCATAATACAACAATTTGTAATTTTAATTTACAGATGGTTCATTATGTATCCGCTTCAGCCCTTACAGCACAAGCTCGTCAATTGGTATCTTCTGGTACTTCTCAAGTACCCTTGGATATGTTTGGTCAACTCCTACGAAAAGCAGGCGGCATGGGAGATATTCGCGACTGTCCAGTGAGTGTCTTCTTAATTGTTTGCTTTTTTGAACGATTTCTTGAAATTGAAAAAACTCAAATAACCCTAGGCTCCCTTTAAATATTTGCTTTCTTTGCAGAGTTCGTGTGGTTCAAAAATCCAAATCCGGAAATCTCTAATGAACCGACCCGAAATTGTATCAGTAGGCGTAGTTTGGGATTCAGAAAGACCCACTTTGGAACACATAATGGATGTGTTTGCTACAGTTGGTACAACTCTTCGTCTTGCAGATGTTTTCCACAGTGTGGTGGACAATCGTTGGGGAGATACAACGTTACATAGTTTAGTTGGTGTTGTCACGTATTATGGAAAGCATTATTCAACATTCTTTTTCCATTCAAAACTTCGAGTGTGGATTTACTTTGATGACGCTACAGTTCGTGAAATTGGCCCTAGATGGGACCAGGTTGTAGAGAAATGTCGTCGAGGGAGATATCAACCTTTGTTGTTATTATATGCGGTTCCCAATGGTACACCTGTTAATACGGAAAATGCACCCAAACAGGTAACACCGTTTTACACGGATAGATCATTGAAAACTCCCCCGCAATCAATGTTACGCCGATCGGTAACGCCTAGTCCTGAAAAACCTAATGTAGGGAATACACGACGTGCCATTACCCCAAATCCCGATGGAAGTTTTACTCAAAAACCACCTATTCCTCGCCCTTATAATGAATATCAAAACTTATCAGTTATTCAAGATAATTTACATGGCAGCAAGCCGCCACTAGGTGTTTGTCCTGGGGTAGATGTAGTAGACGGCGATATAGGCAAAGAACCCGATTACATCAGCAGGAAAAGAGTTGAGAATGTTATGTGTGCTCAACAACAGACAAAACCTCAAGTCCACAGAACATTAAGCAACGGATCGTCCTCGGGAATAGATGGTATTTGCGTACCAGAACATTTAAATGTGCCTAGACGAAGAGATTCGGGTAATTGGAGTGGAGATCGCAACAGTGCTTCGTCTTCCTCATCCACAACAATGGAGAACCCATATTCATATTTGGTGGGCAAACTTCCACATCCTAACGGCGGAAGTGTACCAGGTAGTCCTACTAGAGGTAAAAGTGATTCTTCTAGTGGAAGTAGCGGCGTTTATGATGCTGGTTATGATTCGTACTCATTATCTTCTAATGATAGTTCAGCAATGGCCACAGTGCAGCATTTAATGAAACAGGGGCACCTAGCAAAGATTCCTGAAGACTATGGAAATCCCACTGTTCAACAATTCATAGCCAGTTGTGATGTTCTTTGTGATGAGGCCGATGAACTCTTGAATAAATCACGCCAATTGGAGGATGAACACGACCTAGTCTTAGCTCTTGCATTATGCAATGCAGCAGCAACGAAAGCTAGAGCTGCCATGAATGCTCCTTATAACAATCCTCAAACGTTAACGTTAGCACGAATGAAACACAACACCTGTATAATGAGGGCGAGAAGTCTTCATAGACGCATCACCCAAACGCAAAATCCCACCCCTAAAGAATCTTACCCCGAAATTCGCCATACACGCGAAGGCAGTAGCGGCAGTGGTCGACATTCTAGACAAAGTTCACGCGATAAAACGCAACATTCAAGACAAAATAGCAGAGAGTTATTAGTTCAACCCACGCAAGAAAAACCTCAATCTCAAACTAAGAGCATTGAAATCTACGCTACCCTTCCTAAGAAAAAAGGGTTTTTAAAGAGTAAAGCTAATACAATAAATATTGGCGAGGATGAAGATTATATATTATATGATAAGCCTCCGGCAAGGGAATCAAGAAGTTTGTTGTCCAGGGTGAGGAACAAGGATGACTCAAAGGTTAGGGAAAAAAGATCTCGTAGTGAAGATAGAAATAAAATTACGCGAGATTTCTCAATCGCGCCCAGTAGCTTGTTTTCAAGTGCTAAAGATAAAGATACATTGAAGAGAGACAAAACTAAAGATGAACGTGAAGAGAAAAAAGAAAAGGAAAAAGGTGGGAAAAAACAACATAAAATTAGAAGGAAACTTCTGATGGGTGGGCTTATACGCCGCAAAAATAGAAGTATGCCAGATTTAACGGAAGGTAACAACCCCAACGATTCAAAAAGCAAAGAGAAACCTGTGTCATCCGTAGACGACAGTAGTGTTGGGTTAAAAGGAGGAAATAATATTACTAGTATGTGTGGATATTTATCGGAAGGGCACTTAGAATTTACAGGAAATTCTGCAAATCCCAATTTAGAACGCAGTCGACTTATGAGGAAGAGTTTCCATGGAAGCGCTGGTAAAGTTTTAACGGCTGCGAAAGTACCGCCTCCCCCACCGCTAAGAACAACTTCCCAGCTTACTACTAATAAACAAGGAGGCGAAGATATCTGCAATATTAGAGATGAACGTCCAAAATGTCCTTTACCTCATGAAACTCAGCACTATCAGAATACTAGAAATATCGAACCCGTATCTTTACCATTTTTACCAACTCACAATGCTAAACCACGCACAATACTCTATGATGGATATCAACCCATGGCTCCGTATGATCCATATCAAAATCGAAATCCATTAATTCAACACAACACTGTAATAACTCACGCAGATGTACATCAAGAACAAAGTCCAATTAAACAAAATGCCTACAGTCCTCATTCAATTTCAAATCAAGTCGATAGTGGAGTTGATGAAGTTGATTGTTTACCACCTCCTTCTTCCCTAAATCATCTTGATCTCCCTCCTTATCCTAGTCCTTCGGGTTCAGTAATTCATTCCCGCCAAGGAAGTGCAGAATTCCCGCCACCACCACCGCCATTAGATCTGTCTGCCCTTGATGAACATCTTCGTGGTGAAAATCGACATCTTATAGCAGCTCCAGCGCCTGACAGCTTGTTAGCACAACTTCAAAATAAACGCATGGAAATATTATCGCAAGAAAACGAACTAAAACATTCGCAAGAGTCACGATCTTCAGGCGATACATGGTTAAGGGAACTACAAGCTAAACAAGAAGCTTTCAGAATGAAGAAGAATCATCATGATTTACCAGGACCTACAAATCTGAATGTAGGCGTGGATGTAGTTAATACTCAGCGATATTCTGCAAGTGAAATGGCAAGGAAATTATCCACTGATTCGTTAAAGACCGAAAATTCAAAAGTAACTTCGGTTAAAGATTTAGCGTCTAAATTTGAAAACATACAAGTTCAGCCGGCAGTTAATCGTATGCCAAGTCCTGCACCTCTGCAAAAAACCTGTAATGCAACTGTTTTCCAAAATAATTACTTGCGGTCATCTCCATCGATTCAACACGAACAAAATTTCGGTGCGCAATTTTCGCATACCTTGAGAACCAAATGTGAGAGTCCAATTAACACCGGCGTGCTATCATTAAAAAAACGCGACGAAAAAGATGTTGTTACTGCAAATCAAATAGCAGCAGAAGTTAACGAAGTTGAACGGCTAAGTGCAGCTGTCCACCATACATTGAATTCCAGCGCCAATGAAGAATTCATGAAACGAAATAAACCAATGAAAAAGAAAAGCGTCTCGTTTTGTGACCAAGTTATCTTAGTTGCAACAGCCGATGAGCAAGAAGATGATGCTTACATACCAAACCCAATTTTAGAACGCGTACTGCGTAATGCGTTTACAAAATCCGATGACGAACCTGGGAATTTGGAACAAAATGATATTCAACCTGGAGAAAGTTATCCTAACCAAGATGATATTAAACCACAACAACAGATGCAGCATGTGGACGTGCAGCAACTGCCTGTGTATACTCAACAAGAAGCTGTTTATGTTAGGCGGAATTCTATCGAAAATTTACTTTCTTCTTCGAGTAATCTTACACCTGGCAATCCAATTAATATTCCACGCGAAAGAGAATATTTCAACCATCATCAAGATGCATTGGTGTCCGAACCTTCACGCCAGTTTCAACCCCAATTTCAAGATCCTCCTCCTACGGCGTATGTTCCTCCAATGGAGCAGTATAAGTGTGTTCCTTCTTCTCCTAGTTATTACTCCCAACAAAACCCATCACCAAATATAATTCAAGGAAGGCCTCCACAATATCCCCAGCAACCCCAAGATCCGTACTTTCATCAACGTGATCAGCGCGAGTATTCTTATAATCCTAGGCAAACGTATGCTCCAAATCCGCAACAAGTTCGGCATTCTCCAATACCGCAACATCAACAAGTTTATTCTGGTTACCCTACAAATCAGTCGTACGTACCTCAACAACAGCAGCAGCAACAACAACAGCAACAAAGTTCGTATCCGCAATCCTCTGTTTATCAACACCCACCTTCGCCATTACCTTTAAATCAGCAAAACCATAACTCTCTATATAATCAGCAAAACCGCCCGCCACCCTATTCACAGCCACAATATTATCCTAATTCTACTCAACAATACCCACCCTATCAAAGGACTCCACAATATTCCGAGCAAGTACAACCGAACTACCCTGTGTATCAAAGACTGCCAAATTGTGAAAATCAGCAATCATCATCGCCTAATGGTACTTACGCACCGTATCAACGTATTCCTAACACTACTTCTCCTTATCAACAAGTTCCACATCCTAACACCCCATATCAACCGGTTCCAAATTCCAACTCTCCATATCAACATGTTCCGCATCCGGATCAACATTACCCACCATATCAGAGCGTGCCTAACCCAGCTGAGATACAAAGAAACCGGATGAATGAAGAAGTAAACCACAGACAATCTCCGTCTTACCAATACTCTCCCTATCAGCATGCTTTACCCCCAAAACAACTTCTGCAGAAAAAGACTGTTAGTTTCGAGCCTGGCACAAAAGGGGGAGCAGAATCTCCTACCCCTAAAGCTGTAGTGACGCCCATTATTGTTAATCCCGCGAATAATAATAAAAGTGCCGCGAATAGTAAAATTAAGTGCAACTTGTGCCGAAAGAAGTACGTTATAACGTCGAATTTATATTGTACAGACTGTGAATTTTATATGTCGAGGTTTAAACCTAAAAGCTAACATTAGATTATTATTTTATATATTTTTATATATTATTTACGTTGGGTTTTATTAACCTGACTGTGAATTGTGATATAAATGTTCAAATTAGGTTGTACAATGAGAATTGTAAGGTTGTAGTAATAAGAATTTTTTTTAAGATCTCATTATTTTGTGTAGAATTTTTAAATTCTATTGCCACTTAAATTTTTATACGAAAGCTTTTATTATGTAATAAAATTATTTGAATATAAATATTTTTATTGCGTGATCTTCAAAAAAATTTAAGTTATTCCGCGATCTTTACGAGGAAGGTAAGTTTACAAAATTCAGTTACCACCAATTTGACCATTTTGAGCAAATACTATGGAGTTTTTTTCGGTGTAAGTTTTTTTGCACTATTTTAAATTGCGGTCATGTAAATAAATTATTTTAGAATACTAGGTACCTACTTCAGAATATAAAATGAAGAGCTCTCCTGGCGTACAGCCTGGGGTTTACCAACATGCAGGGATTGTCTGTTACCCCATTAGCCCGCCCCTTCAATTTCTTCAACATAGCGTAGCAGCCAGAGTTGAGAAAGTTCGCTTTTTTTTATAAACTTGAAAATGTTCAAGTTCTTTTTAGAGAACTGGAAACGAACGCGTTGCGTTCACTTAAAAGTTCTCAAAAAATGAACGCGTTCTTGAACGATTTGATTTCTTACCCGACTCTCCAATTATGCTTGTTGATAAATTAGGGTGCGAATAAATCCAAGTCTTCTAGTTTTTTTTAATAGTGAACACTAAACTTTGTATGTTGATACGCTGGCATGCCACAAAAATCCTCTGAGGAGTTTAATGCCATTTTTCGTAATTAATGTGAGAAAAATTGAGGGAAGACTATAACCCTTCCTGTTTTTCCTGAAAACTTTCTGAATTTTTTTAACCAGAAGAGAAGGGTTGGGAGAAGTTTCGCATGTAATTTCCACCGGGTCGAGGTCACAACCCCCACATCAAGCCGCAGGTTGGTCGTAACGACGCACGTAACAATTCGTTTTATAAACTGGTAAGTAATGTTTTATTTTTTAAGGATTTGAAATGATTTGGGCCCAAAATTTCGATTTTTCCAGTTTAAGGTGGCCCTAAACATTGTAGGGGTATCTCTATAATTTTCGACGCTGATCGTTATAGGCTAAGGGCGCTTCTGTGCCTCTGTGGAAAAAAATCCTACGACCTTTCTTAGCTCAGTTAGTCAGATATTTGATTTGTCTCGAATCACAAGACCGCAACAAGAGCTGCGGCATAAAAATGGAATGGGCTTTCCGCGTTTTGCCCTACCCACCAATGATATTTCCTCATTCAGTGGCACCTCTCCCCTCTTTCAATAAGCCCCGCAAAAATTATCTCATAATTTTAAAAAAAATTCTATGTACTTACTAGTTCGTGAAAATCCTGAAAAATGTCCAAACTCAAATAAATTTCGGCTATTCTTGTGATAGAGCAGCGGATCGTCTTGAAATTAACAACATACAAAAAAATACACGTTGTACACGAATCTCTCAGGAAACCCAAGTAAAAATAAGATAAGCCCATTTCTAAACTGCTGCTGCTGTTACGGGCGTCCGAATATCGAAGGCTTGTGGTCCGACACAAATATTGACGAAACGAAACATCTTAGAATTTTTACCACGAACGCACACCACCCTGGCGTAAAGGTTGTTGGTTGTACATCGAAACTGGTGGCCTACCTACAAAACTTTGGCGCCCCTTAAAGTGGAACATGAATTAGACATGAATACTAAAACATCCTTAACAAATATGGATTATTTTTCTCACATTGTGGAACAAGCCGTTAGATCCATTATTTATTTAGATTTAAATTTTTTATGTACAATTTGCTTCTAGTAACATTCATATTTATATGAAAAAAAGAATAGGAAATGACATAACTTCTTTCATATTCTTTCATTCCTTGTTAACGTATTCTTATTGCTCCGGATTTTCTTCTGCTTCTAATATTGTTTTGAAACAAAAGGGTTGAAACGCATAACCCAAACCAGAATAAAATTTACTCATAAACTCCACCCTGCAAAACGATGAAGTTACTACCACTCTTTAGAAAAAGTTTCAAAATAATCTTACCAATGCAATCTAAGAGTATGAAGGAATGCTGACAAACCTTCCATCATCACCAAAATACCTATTGTAAAAGTTGCCCAACCTGCGAACACTAAGAAGAGCATGACTGCACCAACATAGCTAAAACTATTTAAACCCTTGCTTAACACCATATTCCACAAAACTTCTGATAGTTCTGAAAAATCAAATTCGAATTAATTTTGAAGACAGTTTTTTTGAAATTATTCTTACGAGCATGTGCAAGGGATAACGCCCAAAGACGTAAGTATGAAGCTGTGTGTGATACAGTACTGAGAACATACTCTACAGTATGAATAGCTTGTGCAATTAAAATCTCACTCATGGGTTCATCATCATGACTCGTTTTCGAATTTACTGCTCCTGCTGACTCTTGATTTATATGTCCATTGCTTGCAACGATCTAGGAAAACATAGGAAAATTAAATTATTTTGGGTTGGTGTTAATTACGTGTAATTACTTACAGGTGGTTTACGAGCTTTTCTAGTCAGTGCAATGTAAATCGGTTTTCCAAATAACATGACTGGTATGCATAACAAGGCAAGAAATACAAAAGCCATTTGTACTGGTTTTTGGCCATCAAATATAAATTCGCTGCATCCTTCAGCAACTTCCGCTTTTTTAAACAATAACATATTTATGAATAAAATCAGGACTGATGGGGCGCAAGTTGTGCCATACCTTCCATCTAGAAAAAAAAACATTGGTAGAAAGTGCCAATACCGATGTGGATTATTTTTTACCTTCAAGGGCGTCATACATGATCCATTTCATGAATATCATAATAACCATCCACAAAAATAAAAGCATTAAAAATAGTAATTGTGGCAAAAATACCAAAACAATATCAATGTAATTACGGAATCGTCTGAAATATAACTTGTTTTATTATTTTTTTTAATCAGGAAGAACGAACTTACACATAGTTAACGACACCAAGGCAGACTCCAAAAATCATGTGAATTACACCAAAAATAATTGAAAGCTTCATTTTGAAAGAATTTAGGAAAATTATTTTATTACTTGTAGCTATCTGAAAATGTCAATAAAAAAAAACATTAATAATATTAATTTTTATAAGTTAATTATTATACAGTGCTTCCCGAAAGTATCGGATAAATTCAATAAAATCGTTGAGAAAAATATTTCAAATAAATGCTCGGATACGTCGATTTTTATTTTTAAATTATGATTTAGAGATATAATTTTCAACCCCCCACCACCCAACCCCTAAGCGCTGCCAACCCCAACTTTAAAAATTCAAATAGCAAAGAACCCTTTCTGGCACCTCATCTGATAGCTCTTTTTATACTGAATACAATAAAAAAAAGTTTTTCAAAATCGGTTAATAAATATCGGAGATATTTTTACCAAAATGTATTCAAATGAGAGTGCCAATATTCGAGCAGGCGTTGGTACTGCTCTAGCAATGGGTGATAAAAAACAATTGCAACTTGTTTGTAATTGAATGTAAACAAAATATATGTATCTATCTTGCAAACAAGTTGCAATTGTTTTTTACCACCCATTGCTAGAGCAGTACCAACGCCTGCTCGAATATTGGCACTTTCATTTGAATACATTTTGGTAAATATCTCCGTTATTTATTAACCGATTTTGAAAAACTTTTTTTTATTGTATTCAGCATAAAAAAAGCTATCAGATGAGCTATCAGAATGGGTTCTTTGCTATTTGAATTTCTTAAGTTGGAGTTGACAGCGCTTAGGGGTGGGGGGTGGGAGCTTGAAAATTACATCTCTAAATGACAATTTAAAAATAAAAATCGACGTGTTCGAGCATTTATTTGAAATATTTTTCTCAACGATTTTATTGAATTTATCCGTTACTTTCGGGAAGCACTGTATTATATTATTTATTTTATCTTAGGACTAATCGATTTTTGTCGCTCCTGAAAAAATGCTACTACCTACTAGTAGATATCTATCTAAATAAATAAAGATAAAGATAATTAACCTACTCTATTTAAGTAGATATATATTGTTGTCTAAAATTTTGTTCTATATTATTGATTTACCTGCCATACAGGATCAAGGCCCATAGGATACGGTTCTTGATCATAATCGAATTTTGGATCGAGTTGTAACAAATGATTCGTCATTACAGTAGAGGTGTTATAGTTAATTTTCCAATGTGATCCAAATATATTGAACGATTTAGAAAATATATCGTTGTATATAAGTCCGGTATATATGGAAAATATACCCATAAGAACTATAATGTATCGACCAGAAAAGAATATGTCCATGACTTCACTTTCCCCTTTTTTAGCTTCTAGTTTTCGTTCAGCGATAACCATGTAAAGACCAAAACAAAGCATAATAACTCCATGTCCGCAATCACCAAACATCACAGCAAACAAAAAAGGAAATGTAATCAAAGTGTATAAAGCTAAAAATAAAAAAAAATCAATTAAGTTGAATTAAATGCAAGATATTTAACCAACCAGGGTTTAATTCTTGATAAGAAGCTACACCGTAGGAATCGATAAGATTTTGGAAACCTTGGGTGTACTTGTTGGTTTGGTTAAATGTAGGTGGGTCCTCTGGAGTGTTGATAATATTCATGAATGATTTAATAGAGCTTCCACTTGTATTCTATACCGAAAATTAATTATGTTCCTTAAGGATAGTTATTGGAGTTTTGTTTTATATCGTACTTACGGAGCCTGTGGAAAGTGCTTGTTGTACAACATCACGATCCTTTTTGGGAACCCAACATTCCCCAATGAGGCACTTTTGGGTAACATCCACATTGAACATATTCAAAGTGTGATAAATTGCTTTCATCTTTTTAACCATTACACTCCAACTTTGTAGTTCTTTTGCAACACTCACAAGCACCCTTTGACGATGATCATTAGTTTGGTTTAAAACCTGCGTAACATCAACTCATTTAAAGAAAATGACTGAATTTAATAAATAATCATACCAATTTAAGATCTTCTAAACGAGTGCGAAGGTTCTTCTCCAATTCCATTCGTTCAGATTTGGTGTTGGGGCAAGGATATACCGTAGCACGAAATCCTGTGCATACTTTCATTATACGACTCTTAAGTTGCTGTCCTTGGAAGAATGCTGTAAATACCGTTTTATTGTTTTCATCCCCCTACAAACAAATGTTAAAAAATGCTTCTTTATCCATGGTTTTAAATTATACCGTTACGGGATCTTCTAAGGGTGTTGCAATTTCAGCTTGCTTTAGGAAAACATTTCCTCTTGAAATACGCCATAACATGAGTTCAAAAGCTGGGACTCGTTCACGATTTATAACTCCTGCTATAAACCCCAAATGTCCTCTAGTAGGAATTGTTTTCTGCGATTCTTCTGATATCAAAGCCGTATTTTCTATGAATATACCATTAGCTTCATCTTGCTCCTCGAAAAAAGTTTCGGTTTTGTCAAGTATGTGCTGTAATTCAGTTAACTCTAAATAATTTAGTTTTAGGTGAACAGCGCTTTCGCTTAATTCCAAAATGTCTCCTTCGGTTTTCTCCAAATGTGCCTAAAACGATTATTTATTGACTCGTGTTAATTTTTGTAATTAGATTTACCTCTAAATCAATTATCTCCCGGGGGTTAGGGGCTCTTGGTAGTTCTGAACAATTTGGAATATCAATCTTATCTTTTTGGACTTCAGCTTCGATATATCTAACCATACGTTCCATTTCATCGCAACGTCGTACTTCATTTACAAATTTCCTTTGAAATGTATTTACATCTTCGTTTAACTATGAAAAATAAAAGTCAAAACTTAGTAAATAACAAAGTACTACTTACATCTCGGAATTGAGCAACGCCTTTTTCCCCAAGTTCTGATAAGGCATAATAAGCAGCTTCGGGTTGGATGAAGAGTTGGGCTAAAGCCATCTCTTCACTTCGAAATAGGGCACCCATTGTAAAATAAACTAGAGATTGTCCACAAATAAAAGTTAATTATTCACCATCTACGAGCTATACATACCTTTTCGTTATTCACTCAATGATTAATCTTTATTGTGGTTCGTTAGGTACGAAAACAAACGATAGACTAAACTGAAATTTTTACTTTAGAATCTAATTGTTCGTATTTGTTGCGATAAACATACGTCAATGATTAATTAAGCTTTGATAAAATTCTTTAACAGGCTCTTGAAACTAACAATAAGGATACCTATATCATATTCAGGGACATTATCGAGATAATGGGAAAACTGTTGTTATCAACGAGATATCGTAATATAATAGACGCACTTAATTTATTATCCATTAGAGAAGAAATGTGTAATACCAAAGGGCAGTAGATTATGGTAGATCACAAAGAAATTAAACGAGTAGTAGATATCTACCTTGACCTCATTCAAAAGTTATGATTTTTTTTTCATTTAGGGTGTCTAAAAATTCGCGGAGCATTACGCATTAGAACCCCCAAATCTTAAGATTATTTATTTATTATTCAAAGTTGGGGATAATTATAATAATATAATTTATTATAATAATATATTGTAGGTAGCAAAAATTGCAATAATTTTTCGCATCTGCCAGTTTTATCCGCTTAAAAATTGCAAATTACGCAGCATAGACAGCAGCTATCAGCAGATTAAAATCAGAGAGACAGTGGAAAGATATAAAGGTTTTAAAATAATGGCATATCTAGGACTCGGCACCATTAGGGCCATACAAGAAAATTTAATCAATCGGAGGATGAGATTGGCTTTGCCCTTGTCCTTATTGCAAGTAACGATAAGTACCTACAGTAAATGCTTCAAAATTAATTCGAATATAACACAACCCTTTCTGAAAATACTTCTCAAATTCAGTTTTTGGCATAACCTTCGGCTTGTTCAGCGCTTAAATCAAGGTTCTAGAGAAATTCTCTCGGGGGGGGGGGAGATGATCCGGGAGGTACAAAATTTTGTGTAATATAATACAACACAGAACCTTTCATTTTCAATTTATTTATGTATGTGCTCTGCTCTGTGGCCTCTGGGGGTGGTAATTACCCTTATTACCCCCCCCCCGTAGATCCACGCTTGGCTTTATTGTCGTATCAGCGAGAGTTTCCGGATATAGTCGCATTTTTAAACTGTTTTTTCCCAAATTGTCGTAAAGCGAATCGTTGTAAAGCGGATTAGCCCCTATTTCGTATTGTTGTATTGATTGAATATTATATCGTAGAGTGTTATGCATTTGTATCATATCTCTGAATATCTCAGCTATCATTCTTCTCAGAATTCTTGTAATCGAATAAATAATGGGTAAATCTAATATCTAAAGATAAGCAGTTCAGGATAGCTGCATCTTGTTCAAAACTTAAATTAATTAAAGGTAGATATAAGTACTATAACTTACAGGAAATGTAAACGCGTACCTAAACTTCAATATAAAAGTTTAACTACATGTTTGCTAGAATGTAATTTTATTTTTTATTTATCTTGTAAGACATGCCTATATCTTATCAATACCTAACAACTTTCGTAATGCAATATTTTACAAGATAATCTTATCAAAAGTTATGATGAAAGAGTCGGATATTATACAATAAATAATTCGAGTATTAAAATTAAGTTTATCGATTCTTCTTATTGTGTTATCCTCTATCGAAGGTTAGCAAAAGTTATGGCAATGTTCACCTTTGACACTGCTACTCTAAACAGATCTATAGAAGTTCAGTAAAAGCATTCACGTAAATTCCTTAATACCGCAGTTCTGGAGCGTTTGTGCAATTCCCTAAATATTTGTTATTATTAACTCTTTCTAATTATTGTTAAATTAGCTAAGACTTTAAAAATTTGGAGATAATAATAATAATTCAAATTCAAATTCGCTAACGATCAATAAATACCAAAGGGTTTTAATACATAACGCAATTCAGTTTTATTTCTATATTAAAAGACTTGAATTTTGAAGCATCCTGTACAGTGTATTTATTACGGAATAAAACCTTTCCCGTTTGTTTGAATTTAATCAATTTGGTTAATTTCTAGGATGTGTTGCAGCGTATATAGGGAGATGGCGCCACCACATTCAAAAAATCTTAAAACTTGACTGGACCTCCTGGGGTCTGTGTTAAAACAGAATCCTTTCTTATCACTGTCAGTGCCAGCATTAATGGCGTGTACGTGTTGGTGTTAAGTCAAGTTCTTCCGAACGAAAAGTGTTCTCTTTCGTAATTATGACTGCGAGCGGTATTTTGCCTACTTATCAGAGATTTGTGAACGGAGTGCCTGTGCCCTTTTCAAGAAAATCCTTTCGACCCCGCGAGAAATATGTGATCATTTTAGTTTTCATAACATTTGGGTTAGTGTGTTTTGGAACTTTCTTTTTCTTGCCTGAATTTAAAGGTTCTAAGAGTACAGCTGACAGTGTGTATAAAGTGTACGATAAAATAAAAAGGGCTGGACCGGAGCTGTTAATTCCACCACCACCTCATTTGGAGGACGACAAAGATACCCTCAAGTTAGTAAGACATGACGATGATGGTCAGCTTGACCCCCACGTCATCGACGATAGGGCTAAACTTAGGGCAAAAATCGAACAAGACGAACAGCTTAAGGTTCTTGAAAGACCAGACATGGGACTTAGCAATAAAAAGACATCATCTACTACAGCTAAATCGAACGTTATTAAACCTCTCCAGGAAACGGTGGTGAAAGATTTCGAGGGTAACTCCATGGGTCAAGAAGACAGTAGGATCATCACGGTACCTCCAGCCTTGAGCGATCACTATCCGATAATTTATGGTGGAGCAGATGAAGACCTGGATACTAAAGAACGTCGCGATAAAGTGAAAGAGGTAAGAATTTGCTTTTAATTCTATCGCTACCTACATGATGCAGATTATACCTGTACCCTTATTTTTTTAATTAGTAAACTGTGACATTGAATGATCCAAAATGTTACATCAATTGTAAATTATTGAATGCATTCTTGCGTCTAGGTATGTTTCTTGCCGAGACCATATGGCCTTGTCAGTTCTTGAAGATACCACGTGGGTGATGTAAAATTGTTCTTGAACTTTGGTATTCGTTTGTATTAATGAGAATTGCAAGATTCTAGAAGGAAATTGCCAAAGCTTTTCAAGTTACTCCAATATACTATCAAACCGTAAATTGAAATTTTAAATTTAATGTTCTGAATTCTCAACACACGTATAGAAACTGATTTATTGCGGTTTTGATTTTAATGTATTCTGTAAATAATGTAGATAGGTAGGTTCACTTATCCCCCGTACTACATTTTTTAAGTACCTACTTGAAAAATAATTGAAATTTAATTAAAGATAGGCTACACTCGAGAGCTTTCGAGGAGCTGCATATTATGGACACCTATCGTGCAATCTACAAAAATAGTTGTAGCTCGGTTCTAGCTAATAACAACTTTATTATTAATTTTAAACCCAATAATCTTGTACAGGGTGTAAAAATGGTTTTCCCAAGGGTTTTTCTAAGACAACTATTAACGAAACCATCGCGAAAGCATGACCATATTTTATGTCCTTCCAAGAAATTTACTTTTACTTAATTGCGACAAGTATGAACTTGAGTACCTAACTAGAGAAATGTCGTATATTTGCTGCATTTCCTGATCGGACGTCCATGCTAACAACAGATTAATCAATTTTCTACCGTTTTATATAATATACTGTGATGTGAAAAAAACACACGTCAAATAAATAAATAAATTGTTATTAATTTGTGATGTATGACGGTATCTTAGCACATACAATATTATGTAAGAAGTATCGATAGGTTTTATCCATTCTCCATTATGTGTTAAAAAGTAAAATAAACAATACCTACTACTTGCTAGTAGTACCTACCCATCTGCCGGATTTGATAAACAGCAGAAACGTATTATATTCTTAAACGATTATTAAAGTCGATTTCTTCATGGTTTCTCACGTAACAGATTAAATTTATTGCAAATGTCTACATGTCATTATTTTACGTAGTAGCTCTTAAATTGCAACAAAATGCATTCAATTCAACTCGAGGCTACTATACTATGTTTGTTATTACACAATTCCTAGTTACAAGATGAAAGCGTTTATTGCGTTCATTGAAACTGTTTAGAAATAACTTGAGGTTGCACTGTAGCTAAATTACCTACATTAAACCGTTACAGTGTAAGCCTCACCCTTTCAGCTAATTTTCTTAAAATATTTTATTCCTAAATCCCAGATTTTGATCTGGTTTCGTTACCGCTTCAGCTTTCTATTTAATGATTTGAAGGGTGGAAAAGAGAGAATAATTTAAAAAGAAGTCTCAAAATACGGAAGTATGCAGTATTTGTGGAAAGAATGTTGTCAATCATTCGAGCTTAACGATAAATAAATTGCATTCTGTGAAGTTATAAAATAACATTGATTCTGAAAGAAATGATTTGTGATTTGCGTCATTTGCTATAATTGTAGTAGGTAGGATATTACTTAAATGTATAATTTTGTACGTAAGCACCATTATCATAAAATACACCTTGTCTTATCTATGGTTTCCTGTTTTTATATAAAATTATACACATGTGACCTTGAATCGATGCAACAGAAGGTGTACGCTAAGTGATAAAAAATGTGTACCTTTCCTACCATTCAACTTTTGTTTCGTATTCTGAACAATAAAGTTTGTGTTGGTTCTTACTCATGGGACACACTGTATATAGGTAATAGGAAATACTGGAAATTTTAATTCAGAAATCGGTAAGGTAATAGATATTTACCATAGGCGACTCACGTCGCGTCGTAATGAAATCTATAACGACACTAGTATCGTAATAAGGTCTCATACAAAACCGTTTTTTGTATTGTAATGTTCGCTGTTACTGTATGAAAGTAGATATGAACGTAGAATTCAAAATTATAAAAATTATAGAAAATTCCATTAATCCAGAAATTATTTCTCCGATAATTTTATTTATTTATTTTGGGAGGTAATATTTCAGCTTTTGCGAAAATTGGAAGAGAATAAATGCCCTTGTCTGTCTGATTGCAGTCTTGCTATGCACCTTCGGAATTTATTATGAACCGCAAATACCTACTTACCAAAATGCTCATCTTTTCCCGGGTCTTTTCGCCATTGAACGAATAAGAAAATTGACTATGAGAATCCACTAAGAAATCCTTATTTTAATTTTCGTGTAGGAATTTAAAAAGATTTGACGTACACGTTTTACCAAACTGTTAAAAAAAGTATGTAGGTAATAATTTCAAATAGGTAGGTGCTAATTGAAAGTTGTGTATAGCTTATCATGTTCGTAATGTACAGAATGTATTATTGATGAGACATAATAACGTAATTATGTGTACCTACTTTCTAGGCATTTCCCTCATATTTTACGCAATACTATTTTTCCTGTTCTCCCTGAAAAAGTAGGTAGGTACTACTACGTGTAATAATGTAGTTGAATATGGAATTGAATAAATGTTAATAGGTAATACTAGTTTCAACGAGTTTAAATATCAAAGCATTGCGTTTATCTAACTATGTTATTATCTATGTATTTCAAAAGTACTACCTGTATTTTCTGACAAGTGCAGGTAAATGTTAGTTTAAAAAGTTATCGCAGTGATTTTTCCAACGGAAAATATCTACTGATAACGCAATATTATGAAATTATTTCATTAAGGATGTGGTGTAGTACTTACAATAATTATCGAATATTTTGAACGTGTCGTAGTTTATGTTTTATCGTAAACCTACTCATATCAAATACTCTATCGGATCTTACAGTAGTAATTATTGCAGATGGCCCACGCATATGACAGTTCGTTACTGATGTTAAAGGCATCTTCTTCAAATAATTATAAATTTAAATTAAGTTTTAATTGGAGATAGTGGATATTTAATACAGGGTGTCTCTAAACCTAGTACCATAAATTTACCAGCCGCTTCCTAACGGAAAAATAAGTCCAAAATGTCTATAAAAATTTTGTCCTAAACCGCAGCATAAGGAAGCTACACGTCTTTGAAAATGGTGTTGAAAAAACGGAAAACAATTGCATTTTAAAAATGGTTTGAGATAAAAAAAAATCGAAATTTTGCAGGCAGCCTAACCTATTAAAGGTATAAACTTTCTACTATTTTTTTTTGTAAATTAACCAGGGGTGGCGCGAATGGGGTTATCACCTTTTTCTTGTAACCCGTTTTTCTTAACCTTTTGTTTTTTTTCATTTTCGTTTAGAGATTTATATTCCCTGTTGCCTAATTAACAAAAAAGGTACTCTTGTTTCAACTCGCTTGGACTAACCCGTTTCCTATAAAATGCAGGTTTTCTGTTTAGCCAAAATCAATTTAGAATGCTGGATTTGTATGTAAATTAATTTATTGAAAAATAAATTAAAATAAAAATAGTTACAGTAAGTCTTCGTACTGTTTATACCTTCAATAGGTTAGGCTGCATGCAAAATTTCGATTTTTTATCTCAAACCGTTTTTAAAATGCAATTATTGTTTTCCGTTTTTTCAACACCATTTTCAAAGACGTGTAGCTTCCTTATGCTGCGGTTTAGGACAAAATTTTTATAGACATTTTCGACTTATTTTTGCGTCAGGAAGCGGCTGGTAAATTTATGGTACTAGGTTTAGAGACACCCTGTATAATATTAATTTATTGTTTTCTAGTTTAAAACCTTGTTAAAGAAGCAATTAAAGATGCAGTTTATTAAACTCTCTTTGGATGTAGTTGTAAGCGGTTCCTTGATTATTTTAATTCAAATTGATTTTAGCTGTTTCCGTAGATTATTTTAACCCGAAACTTTCGGTTAGTTAGTTGATTTCAAACTCATATCAATATACAAAATAAGTAGTAATAATGCAAAGAATATTATTTTCATGTCTCACCCAAATCAAGGAGGCAAGGGAACCTAAAAGTCCATCGTGGAAATCTGTGACAATTTTAAGTATCGTGATTTAGAATGCATTACTGTAATCAATAGCAATATACGGTGCTCGAGGGGTACTATGAAGTTAACTAAGGGCAAAACTGCTGTAATCATGTGGTTTAAGTTATCGAGGGGTAGGTAAACTGAGATTATCGCGCAAATCGATATAATAAAGGGCAATCTGAAGCAATTTACATAACATTTTTGGGAATCGTTAGGTAGAGTTAATATTCTGCGTTTAGAATCGTAAGTAGTAGGTAATAATAACATGTGAGAGGTGGTAAGGAATTTTGACAATAAGAATGTTCTTGAAATTTGGCCTTAGCATTTCCCCTACTTCGCCATCTTATCAATTTTATCAAAGCCTGCGCCTGTGTTGCCTTTAAAAAATTACAAAAATTTATTCTAATGTCCATCTTCTGCATACGTTAATCGTAGGTTTATGTTTGGCACGACTGAAACAGAATCCAGCGAAACAATACTACAACACATTCTATTTGCTATTTGCTTTTGAAAATATTCTAGTAGACTAACTATAAATAATTGAGACTGTGTATTCAGAACTGCTTTAGGCTTATTATAAATTAGGATTAAACTGTAACACAACACAACCACTGCATTAGTACTGCACATATTACTCTTCCGCTTCTAGCTTAAATGAGGAAAGCAATGTAGTAACAATGCTCAGTTGAGAAAAATGTCTTCTCTAGCTTGGTCTATAATGTACTATTATTTGTATTCTATGTAAACTACTGACGGTAAGTCTGAATACCGTACACTTCGAGTACTCAACTTTAACGATTTAATAAAATTCAAAGGTTTAAATTGGTTGATAGGAAATTAAGTCGACGCAACCGCATTCCCACACTAGCCATTTACCTATAAATGCTCAATAAGATTCATTTAAGTTAATAGAACCGCAACTGATTCAATTGGTATCATATTAAATTCGTGTTCACGCCAAGTCGCAATTGATTAGACTTTTAAAAAAGTTTTAGTGTTGAAAACACTTATACGGAGGCAAGTTATAGGTTCTAGCGTCACGAAATATCGTCACGCGGGATCTAAGCAGGGTGCAAGCATGCGGAGTTGGTTGCGTTGTCGGACTACACGCGTTGTTCTGTAAGCGGTTGCGCAGAAGCGTTAATTCTGTCCTTACAAAATATCCGAAAATATTTTTGTTGTGAATACCTTCACTGGAAAAGAAAACAAAACCAAAAAATACAAAATGTTCAGAACGCAATAATAATCTATTTTTACCAAATGTTTCTTCTGCTGATATTCTGTAATATTATATTATAATATACATTATACACACTTATATATTCGTTTCTGATTTATTCTCATAAAATTATATATTTTGATTGCGCAATTAAACACTTGGGTAATCGAGCTGCAGAACAGCTTATACGCATCTTCGCAAAATTGTGCCAAGCTGAGGGTTTTGTAGCGTAATTCAATTCGACACCCTGTATAGGTATTCACTAATGCCCGGTTGCACCAACGTATTTAACTACGAGTTTAGCTAAACCAGGATCAATTGGCATGGATACAATTGTTCGAACAATCGTATCCATGCCAATTGAACCTGGTTTAGCTAAACTCGTAGTTAAATACGTTGGTGCAACCGGGCATTAGTTTATTAGTTTAGGCAAGTAAGCAACATTTATACCGAGTGGTTGGTCATATCGGTCATATCCCTGTACATAAGCCGTTTACATTGCTTATCACGTTTATGCGAATTCCTGCTCCCCATTTTTATGGAACAAATTGGTAGTGGTACCAAATTAAAGAGAATAATATTCCGCGTCGTTCAATTTTAAGAATTCTTTGTATAATAAATAATATAAAAATAAATATATAAAATTTAAATACCTACATATGAAAGTACATTCGAAAAATATGAGTATTTTTTGTTTTGACAAGTGCAGCACCTCCTATTTTTTAAATAGCTACATTTTTAAATTTTATATTGTTATGTTGAAGAAATAGTACACAAAGAATTTTTAACGCGGAATATCTCTTTAGTTTACTACCATTACCAATTTTTTCCATAACAGTTAGGGGCAGGAATTCGGATAAACGTGATTATGCAATGTATACTTCTTATTCAGATACCAACCACTCGGTATACTAGTCTGTTATAATAGTCTGTTTGGTATTTGTATTGTTAACGTTATAATAAACCATTATAAACCACAACCATGTTCATTATACAGAATGTATAAAAATGGTGGTGAAAGCTTTAGGTAAAGTTATTCCTTAGACAAAACTAAGACAAAAAGCTGATATCAAAAAAACTGGCAAACGCTTCCTGAACTTACAGTCGTCAAAGTTCAAAATTGGTAACAGTAAAGAATGCTGCTCTTTCAAAATAGTTACTTGATGAGTATATTCAGTGATAATAGCTAAAAATTTTTACCATTGATCGTTTAACTTAACTTCAATTTAATTGTCGACTGTAATCGCTGCTTTTACGATTGTGAAATATTTAAACATCAACAAATTATATCAACTATAAATGTAAATATCCAGCAACAGTCAATGAGGTGCTTATTAGCAAGTTAGAATATATAAAACATAAATGGCAAGAATGGGAGAAGAAGAAAAAATAAATAGTGTCCTAATAAATTTAGAATAAATGCTGTCTAAATTTAACCTATAGCTCCAAAGTACAGCCAATATTAAAAATGTAACTAAAATAAATTCAAGCTACCGCAGTAATATTTTGTTTTCCCAAAAGAACAAGTTTTCAGGCTGAAGAAATAATATGTTCGTTAAACTTGTGTTTTTCTAATGATCGCTGTAAGATTTTCACATCTGAATATCCCGTTTTCCATCATGTTGTCTCACTAGCATTACAGAAAACAACACAAGACCACCAAAATATATTTTTTTTAATAATTCATTGTTTCCCTTAGCCAATCGCCAATCGTATACCACGAATTATAAGCCGTATTTGGTTTATCGAAATTAATTAAAGTTTTGCTCAAAACTATTGTTTAAAACACGAACTTGCATCTCTCCGTCGTAGCCTAAATGTGTAGCTGCCGTTCAACTTGAAAAATTTTATTATTGATTACTTAGATACAAAATCAAAATTAGTTTCCTTTTTAGTGCGATATCCTGCATTACCTGAAACCTGCACCACAATTTTTACACACTCTGTATATTCGATTACCGTATTAAATATACATCGCGTTTGTTTTCAACACCCTACGATGGTTGCAAGAATTGCGAGATCTGTGCATTTTTTAAATCAGAATCGTGAAAATATCAGCTTGTAATGTTTTTAAAATGTCCTGCTATACCAGCTAGGATAATTTTTAGATTACAGTTCTGTGTAGAGAAACCTATTCCGTTGTAATTTGATTTGCATAGTAATAAAAGTTAATTACAAAATACATGAAAAACTAGGAATAATTTTATTTGCATATTTAATCCTGTTTTTGCGAAACATGAATTTTTAATATTTCTGGTGAAATTAAAATCGAATCCTCAAGGTATTTCAATTATTGGCAGTGGTGGCACGATACCAGAAATAGAGAAACATAAATAACGAAACTTTCTGACCTCGTATATTTCATTTAACTAATTACCCTTGATCCAGGAATTTTGTATTCCTATGCAGGACGATGTGGTTAATTATTCGTTATTAAATAAAGGCCCATCCTTATGTATTGGCTTCGTCCTTTTTCTTTTTCACTAAATTGCGTTTGTAGGTTCCAATTGGGAACGTGTAGTTTCTAAGAGAATTTATTTCCTCGTGAAAAGGAGTTTTTGTTAGCTGTATGAGGCTATGGTTTGGAACAAAGTAAAATAATGAGTTCGATTTTCTTTTCAGAAACTCCTTTTCTGGGTTATTTGCTTTGCGATGAACCTTTAGATAAGATCAGAATTGTATAGAAGAATATTTGTTTGATGTTATTATTATTTATAAGGAAATAAAAATAATTTGACGAATTGGTACCTCCTATAGGTATTTCATTGTAACATTTCATTTGATTCGCTTTCAACGTAATATACTTACAGGATCAAATTTATTTATTTATTTATTTATTTATGAACTAGTTTTTTGCGAATAGAATTTCTGAAATGATCGTTCTTTCTGTTTTGTCAATTTTTGTATGTAGGTTGGAAGGGTTATCGATCTAAAATTAAGCGGAACAGAACTATACAGGGTGTCTCAAATGGATTAGGATAGTATGGGTATCTTGGTTATTATTGAAGATAGAGATTCGGTTAAATGGGCAATGTTTTGCAGTTTCTCATACTGATTCATATCCCGATTAGAAAAGTTACAAATTTTCAGTCGTTCAGTTGTTATCTTGAAAAAACTGAAAAATGCGTATTTTTAAAAAGTGGAATATTTCCGTAATTTTAATATTTATGGAGAAAAGTTTCAAATAAAAGTTACTAGGTTCGATTAGCACGATTTGAAAACGTCATTCAATTTTTTTTCAATATGGCGGTTTTCAAGATATTGATAGCAACTTTCTTATTTTAAATGGGCGCCATTTTGTTTTTTTACAGAAATGGATTGCATTTTTTTTTCTGATTTCAACGATGTATAACAACCTATGTTTAAATAAAGTTTTACACTGAATTTACTGATGTTTTAATTTGCAGTCGAGTTAGCCATGAAAACAAAAGACTATGTCGTGTTATACAGTACGCCAGTACCTGAAAACACGCGGGATACGAACAATTCTTTACGTGTGTTTAATTTGTAAACGATAACGACTGTCGGTAAATAAACGATTGTGATACGTAGATCCTAATCTCTATACAGTGACGATGCTTATTATTGGCCTTACCCTGCCCCTGGTTACCAAGGTTTTCAATCGGGGACTTTCCCGACCATGAAATTCTTTACAAAGTTCCACGTCCTCATTAATTGCTGCAATGCTTATTGCTTTTGTAAATGCGCCAGGTAAACTTTGTATTAATTTATTGTAGTTGTGAATTGTTACAAAGTGAAACATTTAGAAACTAGCAAGGTTACCCCCGGTGTATGCCACATTTACAGTATTGGCCAACTGTATTTAATGATTATAAAATAATACTGGATATGCTTAAAACATACGTCGAACAAATTGTGGTCATGTACCTACTCCTTTTCTGATTAATAAATTACCCGTGGTTGGTGTAAAATTCTTTCCCCTAGCATAGGACGGGCCTAGGATCTTAAGTCTTTGAAATTGATCGAAAAAAAAATATGGGTCTGTACGAGCTAAACACACACGGTATTAAAAAAATTAAGAAACACAAATAGCAATGGTAGAATACTTTTAAATTCAGCTAAAGTAGGCCATGAGGTCGCATTATGTGTCCTTAAAGTGTTTTTCAAAAATTCAACAAATTAAACGCGACCCAGATAGGTACAAACTTTTACCGGACGCTGTATAACCTGCATAAACAATGGATATTCGCAGAGTAGTATCATAAATTATGAAATATAGCACTTTAAATGTTAAGGCTAAAAGCATTCTTGTATCTATCCTCTTATTTTAACGAATACTTTTGAATTGTAGGGAATGCAAAATGACCTTGTCCAAACAAAACCTAATTTAAAAAAAACAATTTTGGACCTGGACCGACGATCGCGTAAAAGAAAAACATGGTTGAAAATACAAAAGGCAATCCAAATATTTGACTGAAAAACTAAGGCGGTGGAAAATTTTTCGTTGAATGTTTATTATTCGATTCCCTATTTTATTTTTCCGCTGGCTGTAAAATAAACAAGTCAAGGTTTATTCCATTGTTAGAGACGTACTAATTGTTATGTGTGTGTTATGGCATGTAGTATTACATATTAAAATAATCGTTCTATGCTTCATTGTACTATTTTCGAAATATTCTATTTGCAACCTGCACTGTGATTAATAGCATGCAACGTTAGTACTCCCAGTTTTAATTATTGTATTTAAGTTTTGAAAACCAAATAGTAGTAAATCAAGTTGGTGCATTTTATATCGATATAAATATTTATTAGAGGGAGTCGATAACTATAGTACAGCATGTACATGAATAACACCCCCATATATTTCTGGGTATTGCCTACAACCTGTTTTTCTACAGATAAAGTAAAAATAGTTATTTTTTATACAAGACGATAAAATTATATTTTATCGACAAGCGGAAAGTGTTAATTCACGAGCGATGAAATCGCGAGTGAATTAATTTTCGCGAGTCGATAATTAAATTTTATCGTCGTGTATAAAATTCTATTTTTTTCTATAGCAGATGTTAAAAAAATAAGAAAAATTTGTAAAAAAAACAATTTAAAATTAGATTATATTAAACCCGAAAATCTCAGTAGCAAAGGTTTCCATTCGGTTTCCATGGAGTTTCCAGAAAATTAAAGTACTTTATCTATCCTTGCGGTTAAAGTGTTACTTTATCTACCCTTGCGGTTAAAGTAATACTTGATCAACTATTTTTAGTCGAACAAAGCACACTTTAACATCTGCTATAGAAAAAAAATAATTTGTTAACAGGACAACCATTTTATTGGTCGTTAGGACTTTCATAGATAACTAGATTGCCAAGGTTCCTTCCTTGATGTTGCGTTCTGGGTAAGAGATTCACGCGGGATTGTAACTTTGGGGCAAGGTTCTGTCTGATTTGATAAAGCTCATACTGTCCCTGGTTGGTAAATTTTCTAAAGTTCCTTTTTCATTCTCGTACCTCTTTTGCTCTTAACATGGGAAATTTTATGCCAGAGAAAGAAAAACAAAGATAAAATATGTCGCAGTCATTATTTTATAAACAGTAAGTGATACCTACCCTTCGAACGCGATAATCTAATTCCAAGCGTTGTTTTAACGAAAAGTGAAAATAGAACCTGTTTTTCTTTCTCATGTCTTTACATAATACAGCTTTGAAGTTAGTTCTTTTGAAAAGTATTCAATACACTTGAATTTAACCGGAAAGTGCAATATTATTGCTTTCTGGAGAGGAAATTTTTATTTGTTCGTGTTTCTTAAGGCATCATATAGCAGCAGTGTGCTAGGAATGTAAATATTCAGCTCCTGAACCGTTATCGTATTGCACAAGTGTAGATTTTCAAGTTTGAACAAAGGTGAAGGTAAAATTCGCAAACTGAACTTCTCGTGTGGAATTATAATGAAGCTGGAATTCTCTCCAGACTAATAAATTAAATATTGAAGGGGGAAAACAATTTTCTTGTTTAAAGTTGTTGAAAGTCTATCCTATAGTTAATTTAATTAATGCCGTAGGTATCATGGCGGAAGTTTAAAAATAATTACGAAAAGTTGTAGTACATGTACTTTATACAGTGTGTCCACGGATTGAATGCATATAAGGTGTAAATGACAAATTTTTTTAGAGTTGGATCTTCATGTTCTGAGGATGGCTCCTGCTTAGTCTCAAACTAAGATATTGAAAAAATGAGCCAAATCAATTAATATACAGGGTGTTGTTTTGGCCGAAATCTAAAAATTAGTCAAGAGTAAACTGTCTTTATTTTAGCAGATATAACAAAAATATATTATAAAATGTTGTTTAGAATTAAAAGTTATTGAAGATTTTCAACTTTTATACAAATCAGCCTACTTTGATTTTTTTCATCAAAATCCATACTTTTGAACTCATGTTTGTAACAAATAAGGTTAAGTATTTTTTTAATAAATAATTATTTGTTTTTCAAGTACTTTGTTTAATTACTCTTCATGCATGGGTCATTAAAATCATAAAAACCATAAAAAAATCTCATGTTGATGAAAAAAATCGAAGTAGGCTGATTTGTATAAAAATTGAAAATCTTCAATAACTTTTAATTCCAAACAACTTTTTATAATACATTTTTGTTATATCTGCTAAAATAAAGACAGTTTAACTCTTGACTAATTTTTAGATTTCGGCCAAAACAACACCCTGTATATTAATTGATTTGGCTCATTTTTTCAATATCTTAGTTTGAGACTAAGCAGGAGCGATCCTCAGAGTATGAAGATTCAACTCTAAAAAAAATTGTCATTTACACCTTATATGCACTCAATCCGTGGACACACTGTATAAATACGAATACTTTGGTCAATAGGAAATAAATAAATGAGTCTTACAAAATGGACAGAGAGGTTGACGGGTTGGCCAGCCGCGTAAATCTGATTTGACTTACACCCAGAATCGAACTGGGATCGTCTCGCAGAGTCACGCACTTCACTAATAACCGAGCTGCGGCAAGTTTGTTTTAAGGCCATAAAAAACTTGTTTAAATTTTCCGCTTCTGTGTGATGTCAAGAGTTTGTAATAAGTCGTCTTCAGTGGCGCGGAATTTAGCATATCAGATTGCATCAAAAATTTCCTCAAGTTCGAATCTAGTCAGTCATTTACGAAAAATTTATATATAGAGCTTGAATTCCCACCATGTTACCAGACAGTGGAAATTTTACCTGTAGCGGCATTTAGGTTTAAATTAAAATTATTACCTATTATGAAAAAGATGGAATGTAATAATTTAATGTTAAACTCCTAGAATGTGTCGTTGTTGCAATCATGACATTCTCAAGATAAGATAACGTCTTTTAATTGCTTTACCGATTAGGAAGCTTTTTGTTTTTACACTTGCTGGCATTTTCCTGATTTTCCGCATGTTTTGTAATTATAAACAAAGGTTTTTAATTGATTTTTGTTTGTATAAAACGGGAGCCTTTTCTTAAAACAGTTCAGGATGATTTTCCACGGTTGGAACATTCCAGTCTTAAAGAGCTTTGTAAGTGCGATCAGAGCCGGACTGGGTCTTCGAAACGGCCCGGGCAAACGAGCCCAATGCGGCCCTTTTAGTACTTCATAATAACCTTCTTTTTAAGGCAAAACTCAATTAGTTCAATTACAAATTTTTTAGGAAATAAAATATATATTCAATTATATTACGTGTTAAGCGTCAGTGGCGTAACGTAAATCAAACCGCCCCCCCGCCCCCCCCCGCGAACTTTTATAATGGGCCCACGTAACAGCCCGATTTTAGAATTAAAAACATAAGAATAATAAATTCTCTAACGCTAAGCATAATTTATTATTAGTCTTACCTTAGTTTACTTGACAATAATGTAGTGTTGTACATAAACAATTTTGTCTATTAAAAATTTAAAACATGTTTTAGAAAAAACGATTTGCACGTCGCGTATTTTTTATAGCGAATTCGTTTATTATTTCGTCCATATTCAGTTTGGTAACATTTTCCTGCCCTATAGGTACTAATAACAGCCAAATCTGATAATCGTTGTGGTGTTAACATTGTATTTCTTAAATCATTCTTGATTGTCTTTAATTTCGAAAACGAACGCTCGGCCGAGGCCACACTAACTGATAATGTTAAGAACAAAATAATGGCACTACAAACATTTTAAATATTAAATCTTAAATGTTACTCTTACTACCTATTATAGTAATTTTCACAGTTCACACACGACGAGTTCTGAAACTATCCCGGCTGCAACTAATTCTAAATTCAATAATTTTTCCCCCTAAAAAATTTCTTGGTATTTTGCTGATATTGAAATATAACATTTTTATTTATTATTTAGTCTGTGGTGTTTGAGTAATTTTTATGAGTCCTGGGTGGCTATTCTGTAATTATAGTGAACGTGAACATTTTTCGGGCGAAGGGAACGTTCACATCACGTTCACTTCGCTAACGCAAAAATACGCTATTCTACAACTATTGTGAACGTTTAGTAAACGTGATGTGATCCTAGCGGTGTTGTCAGTTGTGTCTGATATTTTGAACCAATGAGAAGGGCGCATAGTCGTCGTGAGAAGCACGTGGGGTTTGAAAATAAAAATGAAAATGTACCCACTTTTCAAATATTTCATTCTGCAACATAGCAGAAGAAAATTCATTCAAAGCACGACTTACTGACGCTTGGCTTACAGTTATAACTACATACTATTGCTACCAGTAATTTCTTGGTAGGAACCAAAAACCAAAAATCGAAGCGCCATAAGAACCTTGCGCTCGATGGAAATTCCTAAATATCTTCAGGCTTGCATAAATGGCTTAACGACTTCAATAAATTATATCTCGGGCAACATCTTTTTACAAATGCAGGATCTGTTAAGGTGAAATGATCTTTCATTTGTAAAACTTGGCGTTCCCCCTTAACATCTTGTTCAGCTTCTTTGAAGTTTCTCAAAATCTCATTTGAAACAAGCAAATTACCTATATCCATGTTAATTTCTATAAAGTGGAAAACACAGCACTGAATCGACTTGAATCAAACATTCAAACCTCACAAATGAACAAATGTCAAAAACGCGAGGTTAGAATCCAACTTTCACGGCGTGAACAATTTGATTCCCCGAAAATTTACTAGGCGAAGCAAGTTCACTCATTTTTGGCGGTATGTGAGCGTTCCCAGAATTCAAGAATACATAGTTTTAGTTTTAGGGTGAACTCCGCCCACTTCACAGGTGAAACACGCGTTCACGTTTTTCAAGAATAGCTACCCTGAGCTCTTGCACGCATCATAACATTTCCGGCAAATCCGCTGCGACCAATAATTGCTACATTTGCTTACATTTTTAGTATTTATTGGTTGGGTACAAAATATCTCGTTACATAAATACATACATTAATACCAAAACTTGAACGTGTTTATGATCCTAAAAATTTCGTGTAACGTCGACCTCTGTAAATTTTTTTATTGTTTTCATTCCCAGAGCTCTGTCCCCCCTAAACGCCTGCCCCCCCCTGCGTAGTGGTGGTTGCAGGGGTGTTTGTTACGCCACTGTTAAGCGTAGCCCAAGCTACTGCAGGTCGTGGTGCCACGATTTGGTAACCACCGGCCCATGATACTCACCGGCCCATCGGGCTAGCGCCCGATCGCCCGGCCTCCCAGTCCGGCTCTGAGTGCGATATTCAGAGACACACAGAGAGTGCATTTTGACCCACAGAAAAAAAAACATTTTCTTTGGTACTCAATTATTTTTAGAAAATACTAACTCGGTAATTTTATCGCAGCACGTATTTGAATTTATAATTGTATCCTTATAAAGCAAATGGAAATGTGTCCTTTCTTTATATTTAAACATATAAATATTGTCAAGTATATTAATTGCAGAAATTAACTTTCAATTCTATGATAAATAAATTGATTTAGTTAGGTATAAAACATCAGAGTAGGTAAATCAACTATAATGTAAATGATCAAGACTTCTAGAAGAAAACCAAAGAATAAACGTGGTCTGGAATAGCAAGTAGACAGGTACTTGGCAGTAAAGTTAACCATGCGAAAGAGTAATCGGAATAAGTAAAGTTCATTAGTAGGCGTCTTTTTACATTAAAAATGTAACGGGGTTTGTAATTATTTTGTTCTGAACCTACATACGTCAAACTTAAAAGGCGCATCCGTTATGACGGATTTATAATATTATCGTTCTGTAGCTCATTGGTGGTTTAACTCAAAGTATTTCGAGTGCAAAAAACGTTTCGCAAGATTTTCCCGCGTTGGAGTAGGTAGCCTTGATGCATTCTCATAAAATGTCATTGAGCGTGCTATCAGTTGAATGGCACGATAATGCTTCTGAAAGGCGGATACGTTAAAGTTCAAACACCTGTAAACAAACATATTTATCGTTTTGGTTATCAGCATGCGAACATCTAGACCTAATAAAATATTAGTGGGTTGTATTTACCTCGTTTGTTGATAAAAATGTTGTCTGTCGTGATTGTTATACACAGATTTTATCGACCATTAAACAAATTCACCTGAAAAATTGAAGTGATTTGTTTACTGAACAAATATTGAATTTATAACCATTTATATTTATGTTTAAAACTTATATAACACCTCTTGCTGCATACACAAACCGTAATTGTGTTAGTTATAATAGATTTCTCTTCGGTAATTTATTTTCCTATCTCGGTGTAAGATTGTGGTTATAATAATATTTATGATTATAAGGTTGTTTACTTTAGTAGTATAATAATGCAGAAACAGGCTTGGTGTATGTATAGTTAACTTTATCTTGAAGCCCAGAAGCTTCAGGTTCCATAAACTTTTAAGCGTTCGCCGTTCAGACAATTCATCTGATAGCGATGAAGTCGGAGGACGCTTACGTATGCCAAGTATTTGCGCTGATGTCACGTATCCTATGCACAGATACACGTTTTTTTTTCTGCAGAAGGTACTTGCGATTTAAGTACTAGACTCTAGAGTGGCTGTGTTAAAATGATTCAGAAGAAACACTTTATTGTGCTCTAACTTTGAAAAAATTATTGTATGCGATTTTGTTTTTATTAATTTTTGTATTCAGTAGTAGGTATTACCTATCGGAAATAGTTTTTTTTATGAAAAAGTTCCTTTTTTTAATTACACATCCCTACACGGGACATGTTTCTCTAAAATTAATGCTAAGACGAAAGACCAACACCCATCACCGGGACTCGAGTCCGGGACCTCTTGGTTGCTAAACGAATTCCATAGCGGTCTCGAAAAAATTTTTCATGAAATAAATAGCAAAACAATCTCACAATTAACTAAAGACAAAGACTACCCGCAACACATTTAGTTTGAATTGTACAAAGTTTAGACAAGAAATCAGATAGGAGCCACATTTAATTAATCTGAAGGAACTAATCACAAACTCTGATAACATTGGAAAGATTCACGGACCCTCCAACTACTGTATGATTATCTGGCCAATTGGAAGAAGAAATGTAGGTATAGGATGTCCCGAGGGGCAAATCACCAGTGAGATGTGGTGTACACAAGGCAGGAGATGTTGGGGAGATGTAGGAGATGTCGAGGAGATGTGGGAAATATTGGGGAGATGTGGGAAATGTTGGGGAGATGTGGGAAATGTTGGGGAGATGTGGGAAATGTCGGGGGAGATGTGGGAAATGTCGGGGAGATGTAGGAAATGTCGGGGAGATGTGTGAGATGTGGGTCATGTGGTTGAGTCATAATGTTGGTGGAATGCAAGGAGATGTCGGAAACAGTCGAAATAATTCCAGCGTTATTATCGGGAATGGTAGACAGTGATAGAGAAGGTGGTTTCTTCGAGAAAAAATCGTGTGGCCACCTTTTTTTAAATAATTTTTCAAAAATTTCAAAAGTTTTGGAAGAGCGCCGTTGCGACCGTTTTTTGGATTTACTAAATAAATTTTTTTCATGGTGCAGTACCGCCAAAGGGCTTTCAAGCAAGTTGTTGCGGAACCTGATCCGATAACTGTTTTTTGAGTTGTGGGGCGTTAAAGTCGAATATTTGAAAAATTCATAGCGGCCGCCATTTTGAAGTTAGAGAGTCCGGCAAAAAACTGTTTCCCTTGAATTATCGTGTTCTTTCATATCCCCTACCCAGATTTTCAAAATTCTGCTTCTGAAAAAAATGCTACCAAAACAACATGTCAACTTCCGGTTTCGGATTGTTTTGAAAAACTTATTTTGTCGATGAATTTTCGATATACCCCTTCATTTAAAATTGTGGTATTTGGTGTCGTCTTTAATTCCTGTCTCTTTTGTATTTGATTTATTTGCAAATAAGGATTATATAGTTTCTTACGATTTATTGCAATTTACTAAATATTACAGTAGGAGTATATTTTAAAAAACGATCATAACCGGTAAGGTGATGAATAATCCTTGCGACTATCTCTTACACACAATTGTTTTATTTACAAAGAAAATTCATGAGGTGAGGAGATGTGGGGAGATGTTGGGAGATGTGGGGAGATGTGGGGAAATATTGAGGAGATATGGGAGATGTCATCGAAAAGGAGATGTGGTGTACACGTTTTGGCTTTGTGGTTTACCCCTCGGGATGTCCCAAAAAAAAACATACCGAGTGTTAACCACCAAACCTGGCCATAGTACTTGCGCATGTTTCACAAACAATATATGAGTTGCCTTGAAATATTTTTGTTTATTATCATTTTGAGGGCTTCATTTTTGACTGTTTCCAGAATAAAAGGTTTGAACTTCAATTGAATAGTTCATGTTTATAACACAAATTACAGCACGACTGGTAACGCAATTTCATTAAAAAAAATAAGCTGGCAACATGCCATTAAACAAAAATATTTCAAGGCAATTCATATTTTTTTGAAACATGCATAGTATTGCATACTGCATAGGTCCTATGGCCAGGTTTGGTGGTTAACACTCGGTATACATGTTTTGCTTTTTTTTTTCTTTATTGTATCTTCTGGTGTATCGTAACACCCAGTGTTTAATCCAACTATTCATTGGTCTCTTCTAGTTTTAGATTTTCAACTGTATAATTGATATCGGGCGATTATTTTCTATTTCATCTAATACGTGATGTATGCCCGTTCCAGTTTTTACCTTTTTTTTTTCTTTGCTGGTTAGATTACTACCTTACATTATGCTCTTACATTTAGTTTCCTTACCGTATCCATCTATTTTATCCCACCCACTATTGCCCTTAACTTATTGCTGAGTCCGAAAAGTGTCGGTGTAGGGAGCAGCTAGATATCACCGTGACCATAGAACATTTTCCAAATTCAAATTAATAATCGCTGTAGAGACACCAATCAACGAAAAATTTTCAATGTGGAACCAATTAATTTGAGGAACATCGTACAAGACAGGACAGGGCGGCACTGTATAGAGTTCATAAATCCTACAGCGCGATTAAGTTTCGCATTATTTTAAAACGTCTTTTAAATTTTATTTAAGGTATTAGTATAACAATGCAATAAAATTAAAATTTGTCAAGATGATCTATGGATGTTGCATTGCGTTCAAAATATTTTAGGCTCATCATCACTAGTAACGTATGTCGCTAATTTAAGCTCGGGCGATATAGATTATAATTTGGTCTTTTCCTGAACAACCTGAAATATTCATAACCTTCAATTATAACGTTTTATTGAAATTTAAAATTAAATTTAATGCCAATTTCACTCTATTTCAGTGATTTAATCCATATCTTATCACGGTACAAAAGAAATTATAAATGCTAGAGCCTCTGTAATATAACTTGTTTACCAAATAGTTTTAATCGAAGCTAGTAATTTGTTATTAGCTACATTTTGGAACTTGGAAAAAGTTATTTAAAACATAAATCAGGACAGGGTTAAAACTGGCTGACAACTGCTAACATTACTAATTCACTTTGTGTAATTACTAATTACTAATACAATTCAGTTAACTGGAAGTCACGGCACTGCACATTAATATTGAATTAAATTTTCTATATTTGTAAAATCTATAATGTTTAACGTGATTGGAAAGAAGATAAAACATGTATATCGGCTATGGGAATATAATTATGACGACTGCAATCAATTTTAACATTGACATGCTTCTAACAAAATGTTTTACAACTTAAACTTTTCCTAGCACCATTCTGTAGTGGATTCTACTTTTCATATTAACACCTTGAATATTAAATTCATTTCCTAAATTTCTTGTTCTTTTATAAAAATTTCCCTCGCTTATGTTGATTGTTTCAAGATGGATATTATTAAATAAACCTGTAACGGCTAGTTTCAACTCCAATTAAGCCAAGTCTGTTCGAGAGAATAACACAGTCCGCAAACTATTCAATCATTGTTGTTAAAATTATTTTTAGTCGCCTGTCTAAGCTATCTAGTGACAATTTTTGAACAAGAATCCTTTCATTCAAATGGAATTAATAATTATCCATTATTGATTGATTTTAGAACCATATCTCTTTAATAAGGAGACAAAAGGAATCTCAAATCAATCTTTGTAGGAACCAAAAAGGTAACGATGTACAGACGGACAATTATATTCTAATATAAAAAAAAGACAGTATAACGATAAACGGATAAACCCCTATTTATCTGGATTCTGTTGCTGTATCCACAGAAAAAGCTAGAAGCCATGTTGTGTTTACACACGCGGCGTCACATTCAATCACTATCCATCCACCTTTTGAAGCGTTAACTGTTTTTCCCCTGAAACCAATATTCAATGCTGAAAAGCTATACCAACCAATACGTGCTACAATCCTTTTCATAAAACGTCCATTGCGCTGTGGTCTTTTTTTTGTGTCTTGTTAAAATTTAATGTCAAAACAGTTTTTTCAGGCAAATCCAGTTCAAAATTTTTTAACTGTTTTATTTTCATTTTGACGGCACTACTCCACGTTTTTGGCACTCACTGTGATATTTGCATCGAAACATAATTCCTTAACGCATCTTCCGTCAAAGTCACAACCAACACATTTATTAAGGGTAAAAAGTTACAACCTGTTAACGACGATGATGTTTTAACAAATATTTATTTTCTAAATTGGTTTACCAGTCCTTTTAAAATATATTCAAATTCAATATTTGAAAGGGTCCTAAATTAAGGGAGACGTAAGTTTGAAACTGCAAACTCCTCTAAAAGTTTTTTCAAGAGAAGTCATAAAAAATTTTCCCAAGTGTCGAATAGCCTGTTTAGTAATTTCGTTTCCTTACAAGCGAAAGTTTTCCTGTGAAGTTTGTTTGGGGATTAAAAAGGAATGGAAGATCGTCGAAATAGAGGGTTTGAAATTACGTGCTGTTTGGTTTTAAAATGAATTTAGTTATCAAAGTTTGGTATGTTAAATGTGCGACAGAGTTAATATCCTCATAAAACTAAATTATTACAGGTTATTGATTTATTGATTTCCAATGTAGTAGAACAGTGAATAATTAATAAGTGAATACGACGATTATGAGCCGTTTAATTATAATCCTCGAGTAGGTGTATTTTATTTTATATTACACAATGCGATTGACCTACATACATATAGAGTTTCTTTGGGTCTAACAAGAAAATTGTGAATGCAGAAGGTGACACTTAATTTTTTTCTCGTAGTTATAATTTAACTTATCGATGTTTTGGGTGTTGTATAATGATTTTACGCTTAGAAATATTTTGTGTGTATTATGGAGTACGATGAAGTAGTACTTTGTAATAGATATTTATTTATCTAGGCTATTATGAAAACCCGAGGGCCTCTTGCCCAAGGGTTAGTATGTCGCCCGAGGGCATAGTCATCAAGTAATGCCCGTGGTGCATACCTACAACAATATGAGAGGGCATAATAAGGGTACTGTATTCATAACTCCCTAGGGCGTTATGAATTGCTGTCGTTTGACACATATAAACAGTAAATAATTATGGACAAGTAAAACATAAATTTTATTGTAAAATTCGAAACGCGTTTAAAAAGACAGTAATTTCTTTAAAAAAAGAAGTATAGGTGACGATTTTTACCTGGAACGCTCGGTATACAGTGTGGAAGAAAGGTATGGAATAAATTCATTATTTCTAAAACGATGACGTTTCATGAAATTTCCTCGGACACGTCGATTTTACTTTTGAAAAAGACCCTTGTTCCTATACCTGCGCATTTCCGATGTTCATTTGTTTTCGCGTGATGACGTCATCGGATATTTTTTTTAATGGACCTCAACTTGCTGAATTCGAAAATGTACCACTTTAATACTTTATTTCTATACCTTCCCGAGAAAAAAAATAATTACCGATTCGTAGTAAGAACAACAAATTAAATCAAGTTACCTAAGAAATTGTTTCCGGCAGCTACTAAATAAAATCTAATCGGAATCGATAAATTAACAAATTAACAATTAACAACCGTTTCAAATACTGCCTGCAACAAAATGATCATAATTTTGAACATTTAATTAATTATTTTATAAAATTGTCATGTTGCTATTGTTGAACTGTTAATTTGTTAATTATTAATTTATTAATTTTTAATCTGTTAATTGTTAATGTGTTAGTTTCTCGATTCTGATTATATTTTGTTTAGCTGCCGGAAACAATTTCTTAGGTAACTTTGATTTAATTTGTTGTTCTCACTACGAATCGGAAAATATTTTTTTCTCGGGAAGGTGTAGAAATAAAGTATTAAAGTAGTACATTTTCGAATTCAGCAAGTTGAGTTGTACACGAATCCGTTAAAAAAATATAGGGGTTCCATTAAAAAAAATATCCGACGACGTCATCACGCGAAAACAAATGAACCTCGGAAATGCGCAGGTATAGAAACAAGGGTCTTTTTAAAAAGCAAAATCGAAATGTCCGAGGAAATTTCATGAAAAGTCATCGTTTTAGAAATAATGAATTTATTCCATACCTTTCTTCCACACTGTATATATAGGTAGGTACTTGCTGTTGTGTTTGAAAAATATTGACTGCCACTATGTGCTGGGAGAATGCGGGTCATTATTTTAAGCCAATGTTTTTTTATAGATTACAGAGAAAGTGTGTAATGAACTATTTGTGACAAAAACATACTTTCTACTTTTTAAAATAATCCGTTATAGGTTAGCCTTTTTTTGATTTATGTTACTGAGAGTGTTGCGACTCATCATCAACTGAGAATGTAAGAATTAACAGTCGTAACCTACTTTATAAAATTTTACTGTTATATAGTCATGTTTTCTGTACGCTAACCTACCTATGCCAATTAATTGCAATTTATAAATACCTCTTTGTTTTATTACATTTATTATTCAGAGTGTAGTCTGATTGTATGCTACAGCAATTCCATGACTACTGAGGTTACCAATTACATGCAATCGTATTTTATTTGCATTCAAAGACTAAATTGATGCAACATATTTTACGTTCTTGCAATGTTTCTTGAACTCTGATTTCAAGACGCTGATTTTGCATTTTGCATGATTCTCATGGGAAATTACATTTTCAGGATATATAAGCACTACCTGCGTATACGAACACATACTCTAGACAATAAATGCTTTTACTGAAATTGTGTTTTCCTTTCCAGACCATTGCACTATGAAACGGTATTTTCATGCACCTCTATTATATGAAAATTTTATTATGTCGTGTAGTTTGTTTTTTGTCGTAAAAATGATTTTTTTTACATCTTTTTCAGCTTCAAATCTAAATTTGTTTTGTTGTGCCAGATTTCATTTCCTGAAAATGAGAAGCAATATTCTTCCTTTGTAATTCTAAAAGTTTCAATCTGAAATAGAAAAATTTATTTCTTTGTGTAGTTAAATTTGTATCTTTCGTTAAAAGCGAGTGAAGTCGAAATTTAATGCTTTGTTCATTGGACGAGTAATTCAATATTAATGGATTGTTCTTATTCGTTTTCTTTACAATCTCTTGTAGGATGTTTCGCGTCTCGAGATATCCGTAACTCCTTGTTCGCTTTCCCCGTCTCGGTTTCCGATGTTATCATAATTTCATTCTTTCAGAATACTAATGAAGCTATACTTTCGAGATTACTTTTCTCATTTTTTTTAATCAGTCAAAGACGCTCTCTGGCAAAATATTTTTAAACACGTCCGTGTTCCACTTAAAAATTCATTATGCAAATTTCAATTTTGTTCGCGCTCCTCGTAAAAGATTTTGTCAGATGTGAATTTATTGCCCTCTGCGCCAATTTATTCTCCGATGCACCTGCGAAATTATTTTATTTTATTTATTTCGACTGGTTTGGGCTCTCTCTTCTCCGATCGGACGAATGGTCTTTGAATATGGAACTGTTTCTTGGCTCTGCGCGCTGTATTTTCAAAGGGAATTTGGAATGAAAAATATTCACAAGCGAGATGAGCTTTAACAGCAAAGACGACAGATAAGTGAAGCATAAATTATAATGCACTCGCTTCTGTGGACGAGGTCGGCAATACTGCCTTTGATTTCTTTGTAAAGAAACGGATTTATGCTTGCGAGAATTGAGATTTTTGAAAGATTGTATGTTTGTAAGCTGTTAAATTCAATATTTTGTATCTACAATCTAAGCAAGGTGTGGGTGGATGAAAGGGACAATGTTAAAGCTGCTAATTTATGCTGTTCTAACTACCAGTTCTTCCATTCCCACTAGACTAATGATTTACAAGTGGTTTCAGGAAGCATTTAATATCTTTTCGCTTTACTGAAAGTAGTTGCGCGGATTTTGTTTTGTACCCAAAAGGCTTATATATTTTACACTGCGAGTGTTGCTTGTTTTTATTCTTTATAGCCTTCAACAAACAGTAATAAATTTTTGTAATCTTTCAAGCTAGAAATTGTATGTCACTTTCCGTAAAAAGGGAATAGTATACACTCCACTGCACAAATAAATATCGCAATATGAAGTGCTCTATAATTTAATGTAGAATTGCAACACATTTGATATTTATTCTCGATGAGCTACGTAATATTTGAAATATTATGGATTATATCGATTTTATATTTTTTGCACTGTACGTTAAGGTGCACAAAAACTTTCTACTATTATTTTATAAATTCTGGCTATTCGACTCACGCCAACTACCAACTCACAATAATATTATTTCTAAGCTGGTTATAGCCAGCGTAACCAGGTTTTTTAATACCCATTACATTGATATGTGTGGAATATGTGTTCAAGTACTACTATGCTGAAAGAAATAAAAAAAAAAGTACAGCCATTTTGTAACACTAATTTATTGTTTCTTTGAAGAGGATCAAGAAAACAAGTACTACTGATATATTACTTTATGTTTCAACTTCTGACAGATAATGCTAATAACAATCTATCTCCACAATGCTATATTGCTACAATATTTCAAAGGAGTGATTTTCATTGCCTATGGCTTTCAACCATCTGATTAGTGGCTACAACCAACCGGGAATTTTAATAAGAAATGGTTTCGGGAAACAAAAGAAAAACGCTGAATTCCTTGAAAGTACAATGCAACCAATATACAATAGGCTTTTAGTTGGAAATAGCTGTTCAGTATTAAAACGTACAGTATTAGGACCGAATTCAGAGACGTCATTTAAGGAACACTCACCCTACCCTTAAATCAAACTCATCCTTAAATTCGGTATTCATAAACAGGAGTCACTCATTTGTGCCTTAAAATTAACTATTTTTTGAGTAGCATTTGAGTGAAATTTAAGATGTTAAGCCCGTATGACACGGTGATAAATTTGAAACAAAATTTGCGTGTAAATTGACACGTAAATTTGATGTCAAATTTAACGCCGTGTCATACACAAAATTATTTTGTAAATTTTCATGCAAATTTTTATGAAATTATTTTGAACATCCTTGGTACTCCTGCCTTGCCTATCTTTTCCCTATCGTAAGAGTCTTTCAAGACTAGGTACGTAAAAGTGTCTAAGTTTACCAGGGATGTTCAAAATAATTTCATAAAAATTTGCATGAAAATTTACAAAATAATTTTGTGTATGACACGGCGTTAAATTTGACATGAAATTTACGTGTCAATTTACACGCAAATTTTGTTTCAAATTTATCACCGTGTCATACGGGCTTTACTAAAAATTTATTAAAAATTTGATGTGGTTGCTAAGCGCTTGCTATTATGTTATTTGTGGTTGCTATGACGACGCGTTCAAAATTTAGGCCCCCATCCTACCCCCATTATCCACTCATTTTGAGAATGAGTTACACTCTCATTCATTTTCAGAAAGGTTTCTAAATTTGGAATCGTAATGTATGTACGCTCGTCTGGGACCAGCTTTAAACCGAAAAAAGTTCCATAGTTACGTTCAACGTTTGCTTGAAATGGAACATAAGCCCAAGTGCGGAAGTACAGCGTTACCATGAAATATTCTTAATAAAATCTTTACTTTAAATATAAATATAAATCCACCGTCTTTATTAAAAGATTAACGTTATTGTTCTTATCGGTTGCTAACTATGTATATTTAAGGCGATCTTGAGGGATTTATTTCTAACGAATGTTTGGCGAATATTTGACTGGTTAGTGCCTGCCTCCGAGCCGAACCGAACGCGCCAAACTTTTGTCGGTAAAGCGCATTTGCTCAAAAGAAATGATTAGTTCGTTGAGTTGCCCAGTGGAGACGTATATTTGTGGTGTTTGTTAGTTTTCGTTATTTGAAGAATTCGTATTTTCATTGTTTTAATTAAGAAAATAATTCTTCGGATGTCAAGAAACGCAATGTTCAAGATCTAACCGGTGCCGGTGTGGCTTTTCGGAATTTCGTATCTTTTTGCATAATCTTCCGCCCTATTAAATTTATTAACTTCTGAATCTGTTAAGTTGTCATTAATGCAAATGTACATTGTCTAATTTGGTTAAAAAGAAATTACGTCTTGTTGCTACTGCCACTTTCAAATCCATTTTAAAATGAAGACGATTATTGGAATTTTGGAATAGGACGAGTTAAAGAACCAAGTTAGTTGATGAAGGTTTTTTTTATATTCTATTTTTGAAAGTATTAGATATTTTTAAGAAAAAAAGTCATTTGTTACAGTACAAATAAATAAAAATGGTGGTGGTGTTACATATGAACAAATATTCTTTTATAACACACTGTATATTATGAATTGTAGCAAACTAAAAATGTTATTTTATACAAGATTGAAAATGAATTTCAGCCGATATTCTTTTGCTTGAAATAAAATGATTTTACAGTTGGTCAAATACAACGAATTCTCCATTCTTTTCGGAACAGGCACAATGGAGAGTAGAATTCTATTTCTGTTATGTTTGTATACCACTTTTTGCCGGCCGGTCGCAAGGTCATCGAAAAGTGCGATGTTCGATGGCTTCGGAGGAGTGCGCTTCGATTATTTATGCGATCGGGACCGTGGAACGTGTGTTTGACCGACCTGCTCAATTTGGAAAATGCACATCAATCTTAATAATGTCCGATTGAAATTCGACCATATAAATCATTCCGAGTTGCACCGTCGCATTCATTTAATTTCCGTATTCATCGACTCTAATGTGCCGTGAGATTGGACGCTTTAAATCTATTAATGCCTTTTCTTTCACATTTTTCTTTCAATTGTGACCTCGATACATTAATGGTGTACCGTTTGCTCGATAAGAATAAATAATTATATTATATTCTCTTGGAAGGCTTAAGTGTATATCCAAAGTAAAAACTAGTTGACAGGAACAAAACGGATGCGGTATTTATGTTCGGAAAAAATTCAAAATGATCGACAACCAGTAAATTTATGTATAATAAATACATATTTTATCAAGTTTTTGCTCATTATCATAATATCAGTAGTTCGCACTTGACAGATAAATAAAATTATAAATTAATCAAAGGATGTATTACATCCTTTTCATATACAATTTCGTTTTATATAGTTTTACGTCTACGTCTGCCCTTGTAACTTAGCTATGTGAGGAAGTACCCCTTACCTGTATAAATTGCTTTGAATCCCCTTTGTTGACAGGGTAGGTAGGTATTTTCAACTCGGATTTAGGTAACCTCCATAGGTTACAGTAATTATTGTAAGGTTGTTTTGTCACCCCTTAACCCCTCCCCGCAAGATTTTAAATTTGAGTACTTAATTAACTTTTCCATCAAAGTATTCGTTTTCATTTTTATAATTAAATTATTTTTTTCAGGTGAGTGTCTTATCGTCCGCCATCTTATTATATGGTGTCTAATGTGGTAAGATTATTTTATTCTAATATTAACCTACGATTACTGGGCCTGTTATGACTGGAGCTCTACCAAAAAAAAGTCAATAGTATTATGTAGGTAGTTCTTTTTCTTTTTCCACGATTTCTACCGTAGTAACGTTTTACGAAGGCAGATACCTGCAACCTCTTTTGACACAATTGTACACACTGATGTATGTAACTGAACGAATTTCAACCCCTCATATTTTACTTTGACAAATTTAATCAGGTTTGAACCGGAGGTCTTCACACCCCCAAAATCGGGGATCTTCAGACCCCCAATATCGGGGAGCGTTGGCTTTCAAGCAAATAATCGGTAATTATATTCAATGTATTTGGAATGCACTGGATTTAGTTGGGTATCATGGCATAAAAAGAAGAGGTGCGCCACCTCCTCTGAATTTTCCCATACTAAAAATAAACAGCGAGAAAAACGGGACTATACGGGTTTGATATGTACAGAAGAAAGACACGCATCTATCTGTAGTAATCGGCTTGAAATTATAGCTGGCGAAACCGGACGATCGCTATCGACCGACGAGACGATCCGTTTCTGTCAGAGTCCAGTCTAAATCTTGAAAATTTACAAAACGCAGCTAAAATTCACGAACTACCCGTCAACCGTACATTTTAGCCATATGAATATCTTATATTATGTGATAGACAATTAAATTTTGCATTCAATTATATAATAATATACAGGGTGTTTCATTTAAAATAACAAAGTTGCTTATTGTACTGTGGAAACCAAACACCCTGTATACGTAATATAAATTTAGAAGAATACAAATCTATACAGAGTGATGATAAAGTATCGCACAAAAATCATATTCTGGTTATTTAATGTTTTTGCGGAAAATCCTGAGACCCCTCGATTTTTGTTTTTAAATCTCCATTTAGACATATAATTTTCAACCCCCCACCCCTCAACCCCTAAGTGCTAGCAACCCCAACTTTAAAATTTTAAATAGAAAGATACCCTTTGTGATACCTCTTTTGATAGGTCTTTTTATTCTTAATATAAGCAAAAAAAGTTTTTCAAAATCGGTTGATAAATAACGGAGGTATTTAACAAAATGTAATCAAATGAAAATGTCAATATTCGACAAGAAACGGCTCAAACACGCCGTAAATGGTAACATTAAAAAGGGCACTTCCTGACCTAAAAGTGTGGTTTTGATCGCCCATTATTTCTACGCTGTGACGTCATAATTTGTTTTTAAATGTCAACCCCATTATTTACATTGATTACATTTTGTTAAATATCTCTGTTATTTTTCAACCGATTTTGAAAAACTTTTTTTTGTTATATTAAGAATAAAAAGACCTATCAAAAGAGGTATCACAAAGGGTATCTTTCCATTAAAATTTTTAAAGTTGGGGTTGCTATCACTTAGGGGCTGAGGGGTGGGGGCATTAAAATTACCTGCCTAAATGCCAATTTAAAAACAAAAATTGACGGGTCTCAGGATTTGTGCCATTATTTCTACGCTGTGACGTCATAATTTTTTGTTGAATGTCAACCCCATTTTTTACATTGATTACAGTTTGTTAAATATCTCCGTTATTTATCAATCGATTTTGAAAAACTTTTTTTAATTATATTAAGAATAAAAAGACCTATAAAAAGAGGTATCACAAAGGGTATCTTTCTATTTACATTTTTAAAGTTGGAGTTGCTAGCACTTAGGGGTTGAGGGGTGGGGGGTTGAAAATTATATGTCTGAATGGCAATTTAAAAACAAAAATCGACGGGTCTCAGGATTTTCCGCAAAACCATTAAATAACCAGAATATGATTTTTGTGCGATACTTTATCATCACTCTGTATAGTGAACAACTTTTATATTTAAACTTTTTTCATATTTTGATTAATAAAGGAGCTATAGGAGCATCAATTTTCGATTTTCAAAATGTTGTAGAGGGCGCCACAGTGAAATTCTAACGTTAATCAAAAAATGAAAATGTAGCTAATACCAAGCTGCATAAGTGTAGAAAATTTAAACAAAATCGTGTGGCCAGTTTTTTTGTAATAATTTTTCAAAAATTTTAAAACTTTTTTCACCTCGATTTATTTCTCCCTCTTGGAATTCAGTTTTATTTGAAGATAGTCTTCCATTCTTTGAACGTGGCCTCGGTACTCGGTTGAGTTCTTCCCTCTTCCGCTCCTCTTTAATTAGGCCAGTTTAAAAGGATAGAAGATATACTGCTACAGTTGTTTGTATGGCAACCAGGACAAAAGACTTGACGTATCCTCCGAAGTAAGGCCGGTTTCGTATATGTCCATATTTTAAATTGTTATATTTTTTCGGGTATGGAGTATAGTTCTGCACTATAGGGACATAACAAAAATAAGCATGGAATTATTCTATAGAGATTGGAAATATAATTATTTCTAGCGTGTTCCATGAGCTGCCACTGCATCAGTTCAAAGTAATAAGATTTTGTATTGTTGGAAATTATTAGTAAATAAAAGAAAAGCAACAGGGCATAAATTCAACCATAAAATTGCAAAAGTATACATATAAATACACTGTGGTATCGAAAAGGTACTTGTAGCAGCTTCCATATTTTATCCGTATAAAGGCGAATGTGATGACATTCTGTGGAAAGCGTTTATACAGTAATATTTCATTTGAAATAGTGAACATTTAAGGAGAATAATTTATACGATAGCCAACACGGTTCGCATTCGCAACAACAAATCCGAATAAAAACGAGTGGAAGTGAACATGAAATTCGGTCCATAAATTCCAGCAAGTTACCGTATCCACAACCTGTGCCGTTTTATTGTGTGAATTCTTTTTTTTTATTTACGATACAATCAGAAGGGAAACTCGTTTTGGTTTATATCGACACCAAGTCCGAGAAATGCTTTTTAGAATTGAATAATCCACAGGTCGTAGAATTATGTGGAGGATAATGGGAAAAAAAGTAACTGCAACATACATAAAATTTTACCAGTTTAAGGATAGGTCAAGAATATTTGACATTGGAAAGTGCTTTCGCTGAGAAGATGTACGTCCTTCATCACGAGACAATGCTGTGTCACAATACACCATTCAGCTTTGGTTAATTTCTTAAATTTTCTGTAGCAAGGAAATTTTCATAGTCCAGGCGTGCATGAATTTTTTCAGCGAAAGCACTTTATGTATTTATATTTTTCTTAATTTGATAACGATGTGATGATGTGGACTTTTTACCTGAAACAAAGCCAATACTTGCCGATAACAAATAAAAAATCCATTATTTCAAAATAATTATTATTTCTTGTAAGTAACAATCCATACTAAAATTTAATTGCGTATTCACATGCACCAAAAGAAATCTTAAATTAATCATAAACGCGGTCCATAATGAACGCAACACAGTTTCATTGTAAACTTTTAATGCATGTCGAAAGAATAAAAAGTGTGTAATATAAACCATTTAAGAACCGTTCATAAATGCCAGAAACGCAAAAAGCAACACTGTAGATGTGGAACAACATTGCCCCGTGTTTTATTTTTAATAATGTGGGACTGGAAAAAGTGTAACAATACCGTCTCGGTCTTGGACATTTAAAGAATGTTGTTGTAGTTGTAGAGCTCTGGATTTGAGCCGCATGGTTTGCAAATTATGTTCAGACATAAGATTTCGTCACGCTTTGTAGCGGCAGTGGACATCTCGAAACAAAGACCACCCACACAAAAAGGTTAATGCAATGCGACTCTCAGACATGAAGCGCGACAATTACAAAGACCCTGTTACCGTACCACAAACTGAACCGTGTGTTTATAGACCCAGAAGGGGTTTATTTAATGATTAAATTAAGCTTCAGGTCCGACACATTAAAGCACTGCATGGAAACTTTAGAGAAATTACTTACTATCTTGTTAGGTCTATTAGTGTACGCTGAACGGGTATATCTTCGGAATTAGCCTAATGTAGTTAAACTCAGATCCTCAACTTATAAAATATCAATTAGGAAACATATGTTTGATCATGCAGTGAAAACAGATTAGTAAGATTTTTATTAGTACCTACTATTAGAACTACAGGGTGTCCAGAAAATGGCGCAAAATATATATGGTACGCTGTTCAGTGCCGCTAAACAAGTGTGAGAAAAATGTAAAAAAAAATCTTTTCGCTCAAATTTGTAAGATATGAAGATGTAAAGTTAACACTTGTAACTTTTTAAAAATTGGAAATGAAACTAACTAAGGGTACTCTATTTGTAGAAAATAATGTCTTTTATTGTTTCCAAATTTTAAAAATTGCAAAAAAGCACGTAATTACAAATTATTAAATTATTACTGAAGACATTTTTACATCGAGATAGCGCGAAAATGATTCTGGCAACATTGTGCTCTGTTCAAAAACCATCAGTCGTATGGTTTCCCAGGTAATAATGAGTAGGTAACAATCAAAATAAATAGCTTCCTAACAAGTTATAAAATGTGGATGTGCCAGATTGTGCACATCTTTTTCGGTTAATAACTACAAAAACACGGCAGGTAGAATTTTTTTTGTATTTTTCCCTTACTCCCTTGTCAGTCACCTACAACGCCCCATAAATATTTTGCGACATTTTCGGGACACCCTGTATATCGATTTTTTGATAGTTTTCCAAATAATTTTTAAAAATTCAACATTCAAGTGGAGACTTGTGTGTAATTTTTTTCCAGAAATACTGAGGCTACAGTAGAGACCGGATATAACGAACGTGAAATAGGAAAACGTTTCTTTTTATAGCGAACCTGCTTGCAAGAACTGGTGTGAGTTTCGAATTTATTATGATTAGTGAATTGTTTGGGTTGGAAAATTGTGTAGGGAGTAGATTGTGCAAAAAGTCCCGATTATCTTGGATTATTATTGTTCACTTTAAAAACCAAATATGAAATCGTTAATGGTTGCGGCAAAAACCAAACTGAAGTGTGCCGTGAATGGTACTTTATTTTTAGCAAAACGACGACGGTTGCTATTGCATAGAAAAACGAAAAGAATTATCGCAGCTTTGTCAGCAAAAATTGGTCTACCAAGAAATCGAATCACGTAAATGGTAATAGGTAACACACTATTAAAGTGTTTTTACAGCAAAACATGCTAACATCACTATCGTGCACATTTTTTTAAATTATGTATATAAGTTCTGCTATAACGAACTAATTTTTATGGTCCCTTGATGTTCGGTATAACCGGACATCACTGTAGGTACTTTCTTACAAAGGCACTTTACTGAAAATGGCAATTCACGTTTTTACTTTTATATATGAATGGGCAACATTTACCCATGTTTAAAATGCACACAGCATCAGAAATTTATATGACCCTACCCTGCAGGGATTCGAACTGCAGATCATGTCATCGAACCGCTTGTGCCACTACCTACTTACCATATTTTTCAAACATTGCCCAACTTGTACAATAATTTTCTCATAAAAAAAATTCCGGTCTCGGCGTTGCCTCGACCATGATACTCAAGGTAAAGACAAAAAAGATTCCCTTTTTGGCTTAATACAAAAAGAACTGTTAGTATTATATACGATCAAACAATAGCAAACATTTTCAGTCGTAAAGTTAGTTCTCTTGGCATTGGAGCCATTGAGCGCAGACCCTACATCCCATCGTCTAGAATTTTTGTAATTTTCAAATTGAGGCCATAATATAATAATTGTACAATCTATTTTGTCGTATGACCTGCAGCAAAAGAAAAGCGATTTTAACATTGCTTGGTTTACAATGAGAATCATTTAATTTTATAAAAATTATATTACTTTTAGGCTGGAATTTATGTTAAATATTAAATTTATATAATTATATCATATTATATGTAATTTATATTAAATATTAATCTCAAAAAATTTAAGATTTAATTTTATTTCAACGACAAAGTCAATCATATTATTTTCGTTAACATGTTTGTTTCAATTTTTAGTTGGACACTATCATTAGTTGGTACCATTTTTCTTCAATACCTCATGCGAACCGTATATTGACTGCATTTTATGGCTTGGTTGTAAATTATTTAATACCTATTGTTATATTTTAGTATATTTTTATTATTTTGTTTAATGTTCTCAAATAAATTGTAATCTGGTTTAGGTCCCACTCTGGAGCGTTGTGGGCCGTTTGTTGAACATAATAAATTGTTGTAAACAATGTTTTTTAGATCAGGAAATTTTAGTTGAGGAATCTCGTATATCTTTAATTTAATTTCGTTGTCCTTCAGCCACAAAGCAGTCCTGCACTAATCAATAATATTTACAGCCCTTGTAGCATATGCATTTTTAACTGTTTTAGTGATTAATAAAATTATACTTAGGTACTAATAACTGACAATCAATCAGCACAATGACAATGCCCCATTACGGTTTCCCAATGTGTTGTTTTCAGTATCGTCGCAATAGTCGCCCCCGATTGCGTTCTGCTTTATAGCATTAACTTAACAACAATGTTTTTTTTTACTACTGTGATGTTTTTTGATGGCACCTAATGTAGTAACATAGGTGCAGGCAAATTCAACAATTTGCAAGGAGTGGCCTCGGTTAAAAATAGTAGACATTGGTAAATTTGTGATTCATACTTGTAAAATTATTTTGTTGTTTGATGCGTGGGAAATGAGGAAGGTTAACAAACTTCCTCATACGTAATGTACATATTAGAGCAAACACATTGGTATCTAATAATATTACGTCGCTGTGTAACAGTTTTGGTTACGCCAAGGAGATTTGACTGGATTAGTCTTCGTAGTGCTGCAACTAATTTGAATTTGCAAAAATCTAAACTTCTTGTATCTGAAATTTTTAGAACTGGGAATGTTTATCGATTTTCTACCCTTTTCCTAATCCAGATAATCGCCAGTAGTTCGAGATACGTGATTCGCATTAAATCATTAATATGTTGAATACCTTAATTTTCGTCGTCCTTGTTTGAAAGATGTACCTACTGCTCAATACATTAAAGAAATTGATGTTGTAATCTGTACGTTTTGTTCACACTCCAATCGTTTTTGTTTGAAATTTTTGGTTATTCTTGCGATTTGCGATTAAAATAATTATTAAGGTAGCTAAGGAAGAATGCTACGTGTTTGTCGGCGCATCCTGTATACAAAAAGAATTTTGAAAAAAGAATTTGTCGAAGACAACAGCAACAATCGATAATATCAATACCTAAAGCGTGCAACGCAATCGTTTATATCGTAACTCTTGGTACGATCTCGAGGCCGATTGAAGCGTAGGTCCCCCTTCGCGGAATTCTTATCGCATGCATCGAGAAATTTGCTGTTTTTAAACGGTAATTATAATAATCTTGCAATCTTTATGAGAGCACTGGACGGTCCAGTCTGCGATAATACCTAGTAATGTGCAAGATACGCTGGGATAACTTATTCATATCTATTGTCAAGACGATTAATGTCCGCTTTGTGTCCGATGACCAAAAAAAGGGTTTAATGGCCCCTTAAGGACGTTGACAACCAACATGTAATGAGCAAAGCAGCGTTTAAAAAAGAAATTCAAAAACAGTATTGTAGGCGTCGTGAAATACTGTTTTGGATCGTCTGCAGTTTTTTTATTTTTTTATTTCTCTTAAAAATTAATAAAAACTACGAATTAGAAAAATGTGTGTTCTCGCATTTCATTTTTATTCCGGAAAGAAAAAAGCAAATTATTGCATTCCAATACAAATTCGCTGAAGATTCTTGAACACTTGTATGTGTAGAAAAAGTTTAGTCTATGTTTTTGTGGTTGTGGTTACGGTACAGATGTTGTGATAAGTGTCCTCTAATAAGGGACGATCATTCACTTCTTGGAAATGTCATCCTTTTTTCATTGGTTGATTAATTTTCTTTACTGAATCAATTTCAACGCGGTCAGTTGCACTTATATTGATTTTACTTCTAAAGCACAAAGGATGTCCATTACGTTAAAGAAACTCAAGACGTTATGCCTGGCGGCGTTCATTTATACACAGAAGTCTTCTCCAGAATGTTCTTTTTAGATTGTTTAGAACATAAAACGTGAAAACACCAAACAACTGACTCTAATAATTATCTAAATGTATGTTAGTATAGAAATACGTTTGTAAACATTCTATAAAAATTATTCAAATAGTACTATTTTACTTCGTTGGGATGCACATGCGACATGCTATGTTGTGTAAGAAATTTGCTATTTAGCTTAACATTCCTCGCCCTTATAGAGAGATCAGTTTTGTTTGTTATACATAATACTAAAAAATATTAATTCTGCGACTAAAAAGCGCATATCCTGACTTTTGTAATATCAGGAAACTGAGTATCTCCAACGAATAATAGTAGATTGTTTTGAAACATACTATTTTTTCCGCAACCGGAACAACCGGATTCAAAATAATAAAATTAAGATGCGAGGAATTAGAGAACACTACTACTACTAAAATCAAGTCTTCTTAGCTTTTGTTTTCAATTTTATTTATTCTGTCAAACCCAGCCAAACCATCGAAAATGTTTGAACAAGATAATGGTAACGAAGATACACCACCAGAAATTTTAGACCGTGCAAAAGAAGTTGTATCAAATCTTCTGCCCAATAAATCTCGAGAAGTATACGAAGGTGCCTACAACAAATTTTTAAATTGGTGTAACGAGAAAACCGTAAAATCGTATACACGGAAAACGTGGTATCTACTATTAGCGTACTTTTCCGAATTGTCCACTAAAATGAAGGCTTCTACTCTTTGGGCGCAATATTCAATGTTGAAGGCAACATTAAGTTTAAAAAATGGGGTAAATATCGAAAAATTTTCAAAACTCCGTGCCTATTTAAAAAAAGAAAATAATGACTACACACCGAAGAAATCGAGAATTCTTAGTAAAGAACAGGTGGATCGATTCTTGAAGTGTGCTCCTAATAAGCAATACTTGATGATGAAGGTGTGTTTTAGTTTTAAAATCGAATATTTTACGATAATTAAATTTTGACGTTTGTAGGTTATATTAATTTTGGGTGTTGCTGGAGCTTGTCCCTGCGACGAGTTACTACATTTAAAGATTAATGATATTGAAGATCTTAAATCAGTCTTACTGATTAAAATTCCTAAGATCCTAACACTAAAACTAATAAGGCTAGATCATTTACTGTGATGGGAGATAGCTATTTAAATATTTACAGAAAATTCTTTGTCTAATATCTTTGTACTGTTTTTCTTAAATAAATGTTATTCACATAACAAACCAAAATCTTAACCAAAAAAGTTAAAAGTAAAAGTTCCTAGGAACTAAAAGTACTTTTACTTCCTAGGAACTAAAAGTGTTGCCTAGCAACACACACATTTTTTTACTAATAACAAAAACATCAACTTCACTGTCCGTTTTTGGTATCAAAAGTGATCACTTTTGAGTCGGTTGCGGAAAAATTTATTCATTATTTTGTTGCAGAATCTACCGGATATTAATGATAATTGTTCACGGTGAAATTTCTCTGTTATACATTAATAACCATATTATATGACTAAGCTGGTTATGTTACATTACTCAAACATTATCAGTGTACGTAACTTCGTTTAATTAAAAGTAGGTAGGCGCAGCAGCAGCAGCAGATGTATTTGTATGTTTAACGTAATTAGAACGTGCTATAAATAGGAGAAATGTATAATTACATAAAAGTCATGAAAGTGACGTTTTACTGATCAGACGAGGTCGGTATTTCAGCTCTCAAGTTAAACCAGGCTTTTGCTGTGTATTGTACCTAGGCTATCTATACAGGGTGTCTCTAAAATATGGTGCCATAGCTTAACCACAGATTCCGGGGATCAAAATAAGACGATTTAACGCAACTTACCTCTATCCGAAATTGCTTCGTTAAAGCGCTATCCAACGCCAAAGATCTTCAAAAAATTTCTATTTTTTTAAATAACAAAAGATTGTTTTTAGCGATTAGGATGAAATTTGCGATGTGATTCTTTACTGGAAAAAGGTGTTTTTTGACATCATTTTTTTGTTCAGGAGGGTTACGTAAGTGATCAAAGGTTGATCATCCACAGTCAAAGAAGCTCATATCTTTTTAACAGTTCGGCCAATAGTTTTCAAACTTTTTTTACGGAGAGACATTCTTATTTCAAATATTTTTTGTCTCTTGTTCGATTTCGGTATCTGCCATAGTTTAGGCTGAAAAAATTATTTTGATTGGCTGCAGTGAATTTCTTAAAACAGATGTAGTAATCTAGTTGTCCCGTATGATGAGAAATAAATCACGAAGAGACAATTTGATATAAAGTTTATTACTAACAAGTATGTAAAGGGTGGCGCAAAATAATCCGAACCATTTCTCAACCGATATGGTTCAGCTTATTTTATACCACCGGTAAATTAATAGATTTACAGCAAATGCTCAAGGTGACCACCATTTTCCCGGATGCAAAAGTAGATTCTACGCAAAAAATTGTCTCTTCCTCATTTATTTCTCAGTATACGGAATAACTAGATTACTACATCGTTTTAAGAAATGCACTAAAGCCAATCAAAATAATTTTTTTCAGCCTAAACTATGGGAGATACCGAAATCGAACAAGAAACAAAAAATATTTGAAATAAGAATGTCTCTCGGTAAAAAAAATTTGAAAACTATTGGCCGAACTGTTAAAAAATATGAGCTTTTTTCCTATGGATGATCAACCTTTGACCACTTACGCAACACTCCTGAAACAAAGTGATGTCAAAAAACACCTTTTTACAGTGAAGAATCACATCCCAAATTTCATCCTAATCGCTAAAAACAATCTTTTGTTATTTAAAAAAATAGAAATTTTTTGAAGATCTTTGGCTTTCGATAGCGCTTTAACGAAGCAATTTCGGATAGAGGTAAGTTGCGTTAAATCGTCTTATTTTGATCCTCGGAATCTGTGGTTAAGCTATGGCACCATATTTTAGCGACACCCTGTATAGTATTTTTTTCTGAAATAGCATGTACCTATAAATTTAAAAAAGATGTCTCGTGTTTGATACCAATCCCACTGGTAAACATCTTGGACTGGCAATATAAGATCAAGGTTCAATTCCCATTTTAACTTGTGGTGCTCATCCTCAAATTAGTAGCAGTTGGAGCAAGGGACGGAGAGAAGGGAACGAAGATAGAGGAAAAATTAAGTTTGAATACTTTTTTAGACAATTTATGGTAGTCAATGTCGTAAGTGTAACATTAACATTACATCGCAACCGAGAAAGTATTTTGACGCCCAGAATGCCGCAAAATCCACTCATCCATGAGTGAATTCAGATTTAATAATCCTGTAGGTATAATCACGATGAATCTATAACATTGCAATATAATTGAGACTAACTTGACCTAAATTGAAGGTAAATATGTTTTTAATCAACGTAGTGCAGAAAATAACCGTTGGGGTTGGAATAGTAAGAATAATTCTGCATAACTTTGCCATTTCGAGACTCAATCCAGCAAGTTCGGAATTAGCTTTCAAAAATTGTATGACGTCCATTGTGCACTTAAACTTAATTAGGGCCTTTGCCAGTTTTCGATAATGGTTTTATTGGTGGAGTTTTCCAAAGCCAGCGCTGTGCGGTGACCACCAACTATCTTCTGCTTGTGGTGATTGAGCCCGCGAGCACCAACTGTGGTCGACGTGCTAGATAATGTTTTTACTATTCCCGCTCTTTTAACACTGCCCTCATGTAATTGAGGAAATTAATAACGTGGGTACTTACGAAATCAAAACAATAAAATTCATAACTGATGAGTTCACCGTTCACCCCTAAAAATATTTCGTGCTAAAAGATATTTTGTTAAAATCAGTAAATAGAAGGAATATCATGGTATCTACATGGGTTATAAATTTAAAAAAAAACGTGTTATAAGGATATGAATAGCTGGGGGAGATTAGTTGGTCCCTGTGGTGGAAATTGGGTAGATAATGTGCCAAATTTTAAATGTTTGGCGGAAAATGGTGGTGGGAAAGTTTGCTGTTTTGTTTCCTTTGTTATTTAAGTTGGGTCAAGTAACTCTTGGAAAATTAATTAAAAATTGCCACCGGATTTTATATTAATCAGGAATAAAATCAGTAATCTAGGCAGGTACCGATAACCTAACATGAATGTCAAACGTTTATGTTCCGTTCCGGCCATACATTACCAGCGGACCCAAAAATGTAGTATGGATTTTATATTAATCATATTGTCGCATTCTATTAAACTTTATTTTCTTTTCCTATTAGGAGAACACGGTTGTTATGAATGTATGCAATTATTTGAGAGAATATACTGGGAATAATTAAATAAAATTTCCGCCTGAAGAAATACTATTTTAGTTGTAAAGTACACCTTAAGTTGGCAAAAATGTTTCCCAAGATAGTAGTTTAAAAGCACTTAACTGCTACTACTCGTGAAAAACTGTTATAAGAAGTGCATAAACGCTAATATTTATAGCACAATAAAAGCAAGACCGAAGCGGCGTCATTGTGCGACGTTTGCGGCTTGCAGTTTCAAGATTTTATCATCGGCGCGAAACCATAATACCATAGCAATGGGCATATTAACAACGGAACTCTGAACAATAATGTTGGCTCGCACGACCCGGGGCGCTAAGAGTACCACCCGTTCTCTATACGTCCTCCGGTTACAACAAAATATACCACAAAACAAGCCGGAAAAGTTACAAAGAAGACCGTTACGGTGCAAGATTGAAGATTAACTTCGGGGTGAAATATTTTGCGGGTTAAAGGTGCTTTGTGCACAATGCGAGCCTGATTTTATGGAGGACGCTAATGGCTAAAGTGGTAGTTTCGTGCTTTTAATGTTGCTTGCAAAAAACAGAAGAAATGGGAAATTTTCTAAAAGCTATGTTCGAAAAAAAATTTGTCGTTATTTTAAGCGGTTACGTGTAGAAGAAAAAGGTCGAATTAATTCCATCTGGGTTATAAATTTTACTGAAGCAAATTCTACGTTCCCACCTACATTAAATATGTATTGTCAGTACACGATGGAACGGCATTTTTAAGTACAACTAAGAATCTTTATTTATTATAGAGTTTTCTAGCTTCTCCGAATACACGAATTAAAGCGGTTTCGGATTTTAATGCTGATATTAGGTGGTTTGTTAAATATCTCTGTTAGTTTTCAACCGATTTTGAAAAACTTTTTTTAGTTATATTAAGAATAAAAAGACCTATCAAAAGAGGTATCACAAAGGGTATCTTTCTATTTAAATTTTTAAAGTTGGGGTTGCTAGCAGTTAGGGGTTGAGGGGTGGGGGGTTGAAAATTATATGTCTAAATGGCGATTTAAAAACAAAAATTGACGGGTCTCAGGATTTGTGCCATTATTTCTACGCTGTGACGTCATAAGTTTTTTTTAAATGTCAACCCCATTTTTTACATTGACTACATTTTGTTAAATATCTCCGTTATTTATCAACCGATTTTGAAAAACTTTTTTTTGTTATATTAAGAATAAAAAGACCTATCAAATGAGGTATCACAAAGGGTATCTTTCTATTTAAATTTTTAAAGTTGGGGTTGCTAACAGTTAGGGGTTGAGGGGTGGGGGGTTGAAAATTATATGTCTAAATGGCGATTTAAAAACAAAAATCGACGGGTCTCAGGATTTTCCGCAAAACCATTAAATAACCAGAATATGACATAAGTACGTCAATGGTTTATCAAAAGTCTCGCTTATGGTTACTTTTTTATTGGTAAAATTTCTAGCATTATGTTTAATTTTTGGTTATTACGTCATCAAATTTCCTACCCGTGAGATAGTAGTAGCATTGTATTTTGACAGATCACAAAATTTAGTACAGAGCAGAATTCAGTAAATAAGCAACTTGCACAGTAACATGGTTGAACCAAATAAATTGGCGGAGAGAATGAACGGAATGTGCAGGTGCGTTATCATGATGTATCGTCCATTCACCAGACATGCATTTTATGGATGTTCTCCTGTTCTCCACGTAAGTGATCCGAGTCGTGTTAAGGTTTTCTAGTACTTCCCAAATGTTTAAATCCTATCCTCAACAACGTTTGTATTCTTTCTTAGGCTAATTTTTTTTATTGTCGGTCGGTCAACAACAATATTGTCAATGCTATTATTTACCCTTAATTTTGTGAAGCTTATAGAAACGTGAGGAAATGAACGACTACAGATAGAGGTAAAGAACTAAACGTGACGTTTCGATTATCTCAATTAACCCAATTCTGTTAATTTGCTCTCCACGCACGTTTTCATGATATTTATCCTACGAGGATTTTCTTATACTATGTTTGCGTTGGAAATTTTGAGTCTCCTGGTCCTATACGTTACTTGACTGCAACGAATTTCCACGTTATTTATTAATTTTTTATACTCAACAACTGGAAAGTAGATAAGCTGCCTACGCAATTGTCGATCGGGAATGTCAATTTTCCGCACTAATGCTGTAAAGTAAAGAAAAAATCGCATCCGCTTTGTTTGAACAAACAACGCCTTAGTAACCTGCGATAACTGATACATTTAAATTGAGATGTAAGTAAAGTGACTTATTCTATCACCCTTTACACTTGACGTCTTTATTGAACGCGTTTATTCTAAGTGAATCATGTACGCACGTTCTGTATTAATTTATTCATAAGTACCTACGTGATTGTCGTACACCTGAACAAGCATATCAGGAGGAGGAGATTGTCCTTACAATGTATGAGGGAGAAAGGTCGTGAGAAAGACCGCTCGTGGAATTGCAAATTTCAAAAAGAGCCGTTAATGAAGTGTTCTTGTAGGCATGTCGTTCAGTAACTTTTGCATGTTACTTATCTCAATTGAGTTTGTCTATGGTAATTCTAACGCAAACATTTGTTTTAATCAAATGGACAAGCTGAAGCTTTTTAGAAATGTGTACAAGGTGTTGTTAAATTTTTTCTGGACATTTATGTTACGAAATTTTAACACTGTTATTTATTTGACGTTCGAATACATATGCAATTCTGGCTTGTTTTTTTAATGATGATGAAGACTTTTGTTGTATTTTTCATTTTGTAGAAATGTGGGTTTAAGCAACTTGTTATCAGGATAATTTTTTTATTGAAGTCCTTGGAAATTTGGCATGATGTAATTACAGTATTTCTTGTTTTTGTAGTATAACCTACTACACGCGATAACATTGCGATAATTGGTCGTATAATATAATATTTAATTAAAGAATTATCTGTAACATAAATAATTACACAATACAATAGCAGTCAATAATAATATTATTCGAAAAATTGTAATAGGTAATGTTGCTCATGTTATTTTTTTATAAATCATGCTGAGTCGGTACTATTGATTATTATTAATTATCCTTTTTTAACATTCGCAGGTTTGAATTTTTTCTGGAATAATTTTACCGCTTTGTCAAATGTTCTTCAAATCCTTGACATGCCGACCTCAATTAAATTAAGTGTTCTAGAATTATTGCTGACGCCAGTAATTAAGAACAAAAACATTGTTAAATAGTTGGCTTACTAGTTGGAGTAATGCAGAAACCTTTTAGAAATTGTATAATTTTAGGTACGTCCGTTTGCGATTATCGTTTTCAAAATTTATGTTAGGAATTGGTTATGTAAATGTTTCAACATTTTGAAGATATATTATTTAGGTACCTATCACTAGGGATGGAATTTGTATAAGCACTTAGTATAGCACTTAAATTAATAACCTTCGATAATCCTGATGATGCCACGGTCTTCAGATAATTGAAGTAGGAATTATTGATTTTTTATTTTCGAGTTAAAATTGATTTTGTTGAAAAAGAAACGTTTTTAATTTTTATTGTTTAACCTACACCGACCTACACAGAATTTGAAAAAAAAAACAACAAAAATTCAAAAATCGGCTATGAGGAATCTTGTGTTGGCTTCTCCCCTACCTACATCATCAGTTCATCACTCATCATCAATACTTTTTCGTGTACGAATATAATTATTGTCCATAAATTCAAGAATTTAAATGAATCAGAAATCGAGGTACCTATAAACATTATTTCCCAAGCTGAGTCTTATCGTATTCTTTTGTTAGATTCTTTTATCTAAGTTGTTCGATAATAATCCAGTTTACAGAGAGACCTTGTACATGTTTTGGCTTTCGATGTACTTCATACACGTCTTTTGTGACAAATCCCCTCAGTTAGTTTATTTTCGCGATCCTACACAGATTGTTAATGATCTTTATTTTATCCTGCAAAATGTGTTAATTTGTGTGTGAGTGTTGGTGTTGAACTGTGAATATAATGAACAGTTTACTTATTCTACAAGAAGTAACCAATTTCTGCAAATTAGGAAGTAAAAGGTACAGTAGCTTCTTTATTAGATTTTCTAAATTAGTCTGCGTTAAAAGATTATTCCCAATATTGATTTTGAAATTAAATTATTTTGAAGATAAGTTTTTACAAACGGTAACATTTATAGTACATTACATGCCAAGGTACAGAAGACACTTTTCTCAACTATGTATATTTTTTCCAAGAGGACGTTCTTATTACAAACAGTTTTTGTCTGTCCATTGGTTAGGTAGCATAAAATAAGTCCGTGTGTGTTTTCATCTAAAAAATCTTATATGGGCGTCAATACATATTATGTAAGTATGTGTAGCCAAAGGGTTAGGTACTTACATCAATCTTACCGATATTTACATAATTGTAATATTGTTGCATGCGGTTCAGTGTTGAAGAACGTAGGAGAAATACAAAAGAAAACCTAAACAACAACAATTTGCTTTTGCAACAAGTCTTTGTTTTGTAAATCACCAGTAGTGTATAAAATTCCTACACCCGACACAAGAATTAATTTGAACAGTAGGGTGTACTAATGTAATAAAAATACCGAATTGCAAATAATAGCAAGTACAACCACCAAATATTATATGATTACTACTAACCACTTTCTACACATTTCTGAGCACTTTCCAGAGAGCAATTACCAACACTACCTAAGTTATGCATAAATTATGCGAATTTCTATCTCTAGGGACTCGGCAAGGTAGATTTCCTGCTTCCTTCTTGGTTAACAATTCAAGAACGTGGTTCGTGTAAGCAAGAGTATGTAATTTTCGACAGTAGTGCGCTATAGAGAAAAGTTGCACTTCAGAAATTTCTATGTGTTGTTCTTGAAATTGTTGTTTATGTTCTCCCGTTCACGTGTTTTGCTTGTACCTGTCTGTAAACAGTTAGGTTTGGTTTATTAATGATCGTTAGACCTGCAGGGCAGTTCGTGGTGATGCTTAATCTATGTAAGTTATTAAATTGCAAATATGGCTTTGAGCTTTTAAAATTAACAAAGAAAAAACTGCAGTTCCCAAGAGAATTGCAGAAGAATAACGTCACGAAATTTTAACATTTTGTTCGTAATAGTACCACGATAGCTTTAAATCTGTATGAATAATTATCCTTAGAAATTATTATCTAAACGCCACTGACTGTTAATTACTTGGTAATCGAAATTCGAAATATTTCAATTTTTGTGGTTCCCATTTTAGTTGCTAATGAATAGAAAATTAAAATCAGAATTTTTTTGCATAATTTTCGTCCAGTTGATCCTGTTACATGCAGGGTGTCCCGAAAATGGCGCAAAATATATATGGTACGCTGTTCAGTACCGCTAAACAAGTGTGAGAAAAATGTTAAAAAAATCTTTTCGCTCAAATTTGTAAAATATGAAGATGTAAAGTTAATACTTGTAACTTTTTAAAAATTGGAAATGAAACTGACTAAGGGTACTCTATTTGAAGAAAATAATTTCTTTTATTGTTTCCAAATTTTAAAAATTGCAAAAAAGCACGTAATTACAAATTATTAAATTATTACTGAAGACATTTTTACATCGAGATAGCGCGAAAATGATTCTGGCAACATTGTGCTCTGTTCAAAAATCAGTCGTATGGTTTCCCAGGTAATAATGAGTAGGTAACAATCAAAATAAATAGCCTCCTAACAAGTTATAAAATGTGGATGGTGCCAGATTGTGCACTTCTTTTTCGGTTAATAACTACAAAAACACGGCAGGTAGAATTTTTTTTGTATTTTTCCCTTACTCCCTTCTCAGTCACCCACAACGCTCCATAAATATTTTGCGCCATTTTCGGGACACCCTGTAGTTCTAACATCCCGACATAGGCTTGTTTTTATGTTTAAATATCTCTTTGGAGTTCTGATTACTACGGAAACGACAGCAGAAGTGAAAATGTAAATCTGTAATCTCGGCGATGTGTGTATGGACCATGGAGAGTCCGTGGTATGAACCCATTGTGTGAATCCGAAAATCAAGGTAGTACATTGGGAACTCTCAAATGAGTCTAAACGTCGCCAAGGCCCGCGCGCCCGCCTGTTCATTATTTGATTAATATAGACGATATAAATCAAACATGAAACTGCAATTTGTCTGAGATTTCTACTTCAACAATGATTGTTAACGGAAATTACGTAAATAGGATAATGTATGATTTGCTTGTAGGCGTGTAGTCGGCAGTCATCTGTTATTATGTTAATAACAAGGATTAATGTATTGTGTGCAGTGGTTTAAAAGCTGCGATATGCGAAAGAATAATTTCCTGCTTTTAAAATTGTATTATTTGCACTATGTCACGCTTTTTCATTATGAAGGTCGCATATGAACCGGTTTGTTGCTAATATATTAATGTTTTAATATATCATAAAGTAAATTATTATGCAGTTCAGAAATTCGTTTTACGTACTTCTAAATGTTTCGTTCCTACAATTAAATAACAATTTACTCCTCTATACCAAGGAAAAATTCTCATCTTCTTACATTCTTTTATAAAATATAATTCAACTTCGAATCACCATCAGTAACTTAATACTTTATGTACTTCTTTTGATTACCAACTAGTTCTCCAATGAGAATCAACCCAAACGATCTTGCAAAGTAAAAGAAGACATGTTTGCCAACTTCCTCGACTTGTCGCACTAATTGCGTTCTCGAACGAATAATACTAGATTACGTACCTTCTTGTTTGTTTAGTTGAAAGCACTGGCCTTTCAATACAACTACTCTTACCAGATACCCATAAAACTACAAGCAGGGAAATTTTAATCGCAATTTGCAATCTTATAGTGAATTTAATTTTATCATTTGTTGGTAGATTAATACCATTGGCTCTAGGTTACAACCTCCACTGGTCACCACCCTCTGAATTGCCTGAACCCTCACATTTCGTTTTCGTTGCAGCCCCCATTTTTGGGTTTCAGAAATTATTAGTTTTTTAAGTCTTATTATCAAAACCTATAAAAAAAGTTTGAGGAACAAACGCGACCCCAACCCTTTAGAAGAAGAGGACTGCCATTCCATTTATTCTTTTATACCTCTCCTCTTTTCTATTTTATTTTGATCAACGGCCCTTTACAATCAGCCATTTTTTAACGTATGCCAGGTGCTAAACCTGTCCATAGAGTTACAGGGATGTTAACAAAATTATTTGTATGACAACCCAAACCAACGAATTTTTGACACACGAAATAGGTTTCCAACACTCTACCATATTGACCCACCCATCCAAGTGGTGACCAGATCCATTAATAATAGCGCAATGGAGCTTATTTTTTTATGTTTTCCATACCTATAACAACTAATTACGGTGATTACGCTTTATTCATATTATTTTGGTTTTAGATGTGTTCATTCAATTTCCCGAATTATTCTCATGCAGTATAAAGTCTCAGCAGCGCAGTGAACAAGAAATTTCACCATTGCAATGTATTTTACATGTAATATTCATGCTGTATATTGCTTTATGCCAGTAGCATCTCCATTTTTGCTGTGTTTATTCCTAATCTACATAAAATCATTTACCGGAAATGGCGTCAATATGATTATGCAGTTATGTAACTATCCCAGCGGCAATTATTATTCTAGAGCTTGCTATTCCTCATTTTAAAGTAACTTACTTGTCATTTACCGTTGTGTCCCTCCCAGTCTATTACCGATTTTTTTTTGTATAGATTCTGGTTGATAGTCCAACAGCATGTGGGACAAAAAAACTGCGTCACATTACCAAAAACATTATATAATTTAAATATTTAACGAAATTACTGTTGCCTGAACTGTTTTTTTTTCAGAAGCAATATCAGAAGTGGTTACATTTTATCAGAAATGCTATTTATTGTTTGTCTTTATCAAAAAATCACGACCCATTTGACGCGTATTGTTTTTTATGAGTGAAATTGCTTAAGCTAATAAAATCAAACGAAACAAACATTAAACTTTGTTATAAAAATAAAAAATGTAAGCGTAAATAATATTTCTCATGGCTATTTCACGAAAAATTTGCATTTTCTAAAATTATTACATTTTTACTTTCCCATACCACTATACTGGTATAGGGAAGTATTGATATCATGAAAATTTTCGAAATCGAGATTTTCGCGGAAATACGTCTTTTGGACCTCCAGGAACCCAAAAAAGTGGTCTAGAAAAAATGTCTGTCTGTGGGTGCGTGGGTGGGTGCGTGGGTGGGTGGGTATGTATGTATGTAACGCCTCTAACGCAAAAACTAGTGAACCGATTTTGATGAAATTTTAAATGAAGGGGTATATCGAAAATTCATCGACAAAATAAGCTTTTCAAAAAAATCCGAAACCGGATTGTTTTTTGATGAACGCCAGAATTCCATTGTGGCGCCCTCTACGAGATTTTGAAAATCGGAAATTGATGCTCCTATAGCGCCTTTATTAGTCAAAATATGAAAGAAGTTTAAATACAAAAGTTGTTCAGTATATAGATTTGCATTTTTCTAAATTTATATCACGTATACAGGGTGTTTGGTTTTCACAGTACAATAAGCAACTTTGTTATTTTAAATGAAACACCCTATATATTATTATATAATTGAATGCAAAATTGAATTGTCTATCACATAGTATAAGGTGTTCATATGGCTAAAATGTACGGTTAATGAGAAATTCGTGAATTTTGAACTTTAAAACAGTGTAGGGAGAAATTTGTAAGTGCCGATATGTTCAAGTGACCATGCGCGGGACGGGAATTCCTTGTCGCCGGCTAATCCTAGCAGCAATAATCACACATGCGCAGATGAACACAATCGGCACTTGTGTTAATTTTCCATATACTAATTTTCAGGTTAAGTTTATCGGTTGTGGCGAACAATACTGTTGAATACCAAAAACGAATGTTTATTTTTAGTATGGGAAAGTCCAGGGGAGGTTTGCACCTCCACTTTTTCAAGGTTGCTTTTATATTCTCGCCCCGGTAAAAAACAGATCGCTTACAATTTATTTAGGGAAACTATTAATTACAAAAATAACAAAAAGCAAAACCTTAATAATGAATAATTTAGGTAATCTATGGGAGAAGTATGGGCGTGAAAAGATATACCTACCATCCCAGATCATTATGGAGTCTTGGAGTCCTTTCAGAAGCGTACATTCGAAGTGGCGTTGCCCTGTCCTTCTCAAGGGGTAAACCACGATAAAAAAATTGTATACACTTAAGCTAGCCAATGTAAAAGCCTAACCAGGCTTCCCAGACACTTCCTCGGACTTTCCAAAAACTATCCAAACTTAGGAGGGACTACCCGGACCATGTATAGCAAACTTCCCACGTGATTTACCCCTTGGTCCTTCTCCACAGTTTCCCTCCATCATCTGGCTATCGTTGTACGACTCTGCACTCTCCTGAGAATAGAATGTGATCATGTCTAAACTCCTTGCTGACCTGCAAATTGTAACCGAGCAATTCGATGTTGAGCAGGCAATTTTGGCCCTGTTGCTGATTACAAAGACCCCAAATGAAATTCCTTCAAACATTTTCTTACCGTTCGCTCGATTATATTAATCTTTTGCAAACCTGCAAGATCCCATTTGTGACATATAAACTGTTGAATGACGATTCCTTACCACCATATTTACTACTAAAAATACATGTATCGCATCATGGGCCGTTGCTATTCTTGATTCATCTGGCCCGGAGTCCGGACTTTCTTGTAGGTTTCTTGAAACCGAATGTAAGCATAAATAAAATAAATAAAATTACAAAACTAGCCGAGTCGCAAAATCTTGGGTCTTGAGTGGTTTAGACAAACTTTCAAGTAATTGTCACTTCAATATGGGGTTTCCCCTAATTTGTTGAGAATTGACTAGCTTGATGGCTCAGCATCATAAACCTTTTAGTGTCCCATTGCAGGGCATCCCCCCCGTTTTCTGGATACCGGGTAAAGGGTATTTGGTCTTATCCTCCCATAGGAATCAATTCTCGTGGGAGAGAAATGAACTGCCAGGATTCTCCATCCGTCTGGTCGGAGGCACAAACGAAGCTTCTTCTGCCCTGCATTCGAATAATTGAACAACGATACACGGGCTTGTTTATATCTTTCAAATATATTTAAAATTTGTAACATACTTCTGGCAAGTTGAATGTTAAAAATTCCTGAAATATTTGGACTATCATGAAGGTGGTGTAGATATAAACCAAACGGCGTTCCCTAACGGCAGATATAATGTTTCCGAGTCCTTTAGCTCATTAATGTGGAAATAATGAAAATTCAATAGCCCTTAAAATCCGGAAGCGTGCCGTAGTTTACTGCCATAACATGTCGCGATACCCGCCCGAAGCCGAAGTGATCCATCAGGGGTGTAGCGCGCTCCTTGTTTACTTCATTACTTTTCTTGACGTATTATTCCACTCCGCCACAAACCTGGCCTCTTGTTAAATTCTCCTCGTTACGTCCAATGCGACGACAACAACCCCGGAGCGCCGATTTTTATACATTCATATATTCTCTTGCGCTGCGCATTTACCTAACGTAAATTAAAGAGGCGGAAAATGTTGGAGCTGAAAGCTGGGAGGTCTTCAGTTATCACTTTTCTGCTGTTTTTAATTTTGCAAAAAAAATGTTTTAATATTTATTATCTTGGTTAAATTTGCGTATGCATATTTATTTTACCTGCGAATACACTTAAATGTGATAAGGAAATGAAGATATAGGGAAGAATATTATTTTGCTTGCCATTATGACAAAAAGAATAAAAATAATTGAAGTGTATTATTTTTAATATTGCACGAACAGTCTAAAGTTTAATTAAAAGATTTATCTGTAGGAAGTCGATTCCCAGTAATGACGGGTTATGATTTACAATTCGCTCCTCGCGTTTCAGAATTGTTTATGTTTCGCTCAGTTTTGCAAACAATAAAAATAATTGCCTTTCGAACAATAGAACTATTATTAGTAATTGTATTATTAGAGAAATACTGTTGACTAACTTTAGGTGCTAGGTTCTGAAATTCCAAGTACTTCAAGCTTATTTTTCAGTTCATTTGATTCATTTTATTTTCTCAATCTTAATGTAAGAATTTTTGTTTGCGGAATTCGCAAGCTTTTGGAGTATAACAACGAAAGTATTGGATTTTTATTTTTCCGAAATTTTATGAAAAACTTTTTTAAGGTGGTCGAACATGAAATTGTGTACTACTATGTAACAGGTACAAAAGCGGACTTTTTAAGCTCGCCTTAATTATTAATCAACCTTTTTCGCTGCGCTTGCTCGATCATTAACTATCAATCGTTCGAAAAAGTTTTACATTTCGTACTTAAATAATATAACTGGAATTTGAATGTGACCCTTGGGCTGCTTTGTTCTTAATAAACCGACTACGTCACAATGCATCCGATATCTATATATCTTGCATTGTGACAACACGGGCCCGACTTATTTATTCCGGCTGTCTCAAAACGATTTACACATACATTCTTTGCACGCGCTTGTTTTTTCATTCTAGATTTTTTCTTGGAGTATTAATCTGACCGCTTTTGTATTTTCTACAATCTAGACAGTCTTAAGAGTTAATTTTGAGTTCCTGGAAACAATGTACACAGTATAATAAGAAATGAAACACCCTGTATATTATTATATAATTGAATGCAAAATTTAATTGTCTATCACATAGTATAAGGTGTTCATGTAGCTAAAATGTACGGTTGATGGGAAATTCGTGAACTTCCGCTGCGTTAGTAAATTAGTGTCAGTCCATCTCTCTTCTGTATGCATCGAACCCGTATAGTATTTCTCGCGACGCATTCAAATGATTTCCAATCCTCCCTCGTGAACTACTGCTGAATACCAAAAACGAAATGTTTTTTTTTAGTACCTATGGGAAAGTTCAGGGGAGGTGCACACCTCCACATTTCCATTCTTACACTAGCCTCAATAAAGCTGAAACCGTTATAGTTTTGTGATAGTAAAGCCACTCATATCTTACTAGATTATCACATACTCGTACTACAATTTTCGGTAAGAATAGAATTTGGCAATGCGAATGGTGTACGTGCGAATTTGCTGACGTCACATGACAGTTCCTTGACAACCCATACGCGTGTAGAGTTTACCCACCGAGGCAACCACGTTGCTAACATGCTAACGTCACATGGCCGATCCCTATTGAGTAATTGAGCATGAACTACTAAAATAGGCGGTAAATTCTGAAAAATTCCTAACTACTCCTTGTATTTCTAGAATTACATTGAGATGTACTACCTACCATTTGTTATTCTGAACAATAAAATCACGTCCCAGTAAGGCATATAACGTTACGGAATCTCATAAATACATATCTCTAGGCTTCTATGGTGTACAGATTTTATAGTTGCGGTCTGTAGAATAATATTTCATGGCATCTAGAAATTGCGGTGATGGTGTTATTGTTTTAACTGCGACCGTGACTCCTATCATAAATCATTTGTTGATTGCAGTAGAAGCACGATGTATAATTTGATCGTTTTGTTTGGAATAATTTAATTTTGAAACTTCTATTGTGAGCTTTCATTGTTTAAATTAATTCATTCCGCTAGCAGTTATATCGTCGTAATATGTTATGCATATTGTGTATATAGTTGGTTATTGAAGCTTTTGACGTTTTAGTCCAGGAGCTAGCGGTATATTTTAAGACTAATTTCTATCAAGCTGAAATTTTTTTTATGAGCTGGTATGGTTATGTCTGCCAAATGTAGGTGGTCGGCAAAATAGGACCGCGGGACATAAAGCGCCCAGAATTTTTTTGTTTTTAATTATTTTTTGATGAAATTTACAAACTTCAATCAAGCTAATTCCTTTTTGCTCGTTATTTAAGACATTCCGACAACAAAAAATTAACTGTCCGACATAAGAGTCGGAACTGAATCAGTGTCTGCCGTTTGGGGTTCGTATTGTTTTTAAGACATTTGACTTATTACCATCAACCTGATTTTTTTTTTAATAACTATATACTAATGTAACAAACACAAAAATCACCTTGTCCGACAATTTGAGCGGGACAGAAGCACTCTCTGACGTCCTGGATTGGTTAGTTGGCCAATTTTTTTTCTTAGCGCTCTATGTCCCGCGGTCCTATTTTGCCGACCACCTACATTTGGCAGACATAACCATACCAGCTCATAAAAAAAATTTCAGCTTGATAGAAATTAGTCTTAAAATATACCGCTAGCTCCTGGACTATTTGTTTGAAATCATTAACTATTAAATAAAATTAAACATAAAATTATTACCTGTTCCATATTATGCTACTATTTATTATTCTGCAACAACTTATTTTACTGTTCAGCTTTCTATAGAACAATACTAAACTTTTTTTTTGGTTTCAGGTGAGTTTTGTCAGTTCTTGGAACGAACTTTTCTTCATAGCGGTACAAAACCGCAAGTCAGAAAACATCAACTTGTAAGTGGAAATCGTAGAAGTTCGTAAGAGCTTCTCTTGAGTTAACTTAAAATACGAAAGAAAAGAAACGAAGATTAATGATTCAAAACAGTAACTATCTCCCTACCGTTTAATTTGTATACAGATTTTGTCCTACTTTATGTGCTTTTATTAGACTTTTATACGCATAATTAATTACTGCGGACTCTGTACAGATTCCAATCTACAAATACGAAGCACCGTGTCTTTTAATTAAGATAAATGATGTCCGCCTGCCTTTGTTTAACTAACTAGGACCTACAACAACATGTCGGCAATAATACGTTTTAAATTCGTAGGTACGCCAACAGTCTAGCAGATTTATTAATGAAGGGAGCTTTGTTTTGCGGGCCCCGATTTTATTTTAATGCCGCTTTTAACATTTAATGCAATTTTCTTGTTTAAGCACCTGCTACTTGGTATAAAGTTTTCTCGAACCGTCTGTAAAGCCTTGCTTTCTCTTTTACTCACTTGAATTCTTTGATTGGTAAAGCGAAAAAATGTTTTTCAGCCTTAAGTGAACGCCTGAAATAATAAATTTAATTTTCTTGTAATAAAAAGATGAAAACTTTGAAGCTTTCGCTGATTTCAGTTAAATATGCAGTGGGATTGTGATTCTTGAAGAAATATTCAAATAAACTTTCTTGTTAGTTAGGATATAAAAATTTTAAATAAATTCCCAAATTAAAATGTATTTTGAAATGATAAATGATTTGATTTACATTTTTTATATTCCAGTTAACAACCCCCTTTCCGCTGCGCATCTAAGACAACCGCAAGGGTTTATTAATTAATTTATTCCTTTTTGTGCCTTTAAGAAAATTTTATATGAAAAACAGAAAGAAACATGGCCACGTTAGATGTGTTTCCATTTGACTTTTGAATTACATAAAACACAGCCAACTTGACGCAGTGTTGTCCTGTCCGACTGTTATTCGTGGTGTAGTGTAGTAGGTACCTATCCATGGTACCTATATTCTTCTATTTCTACATTCTGCAGCATAATTTCTGCTTAAAACTTTTTTGTTGTTCACCCGTATAGGTGTGTTCCGTGGAAAATAAAATCATTAAATTTGTTCGTTGCTTAAACAGCTTCTATTTAATTTGATTGACTTTATATACTTTACGGTTACCCTCCAGTCTAGGTACTTGTTAAACTAGACAGGCGGTAAATCAGTTCCACCAGCAGCGGCGTGACGTGGGTTTCTCCTAAATATTAATTTTATAACAATCGTCCAAGTTGAAAAAACGTTTCATTTCCTTACATTTGCATACGCCACCAATAAGACAAAGACAAGATTTTTTTTAGCTTTCGCAGTTCGCACCGTGTCCAAACGAGAATTGCATAGTAAATAATAACTCCATGTCTACATAAATTATATTTATGACGAGAAGGTTAAAAACAAATCGATTTGCTTGTCGGATCTGAAACAAATGAGCGAGTTTCAAAAAAGTGAAACCATCCATATTTCACTTTCAAACTACATTCAGTCGGAGATTGTCATCATCCATAACGGCATTAATTCGATGTAATGCAGTTGTCATTTGGACAGCAACAAAGTACGATTTGTCAAATGGGCTTTATCGTGGGCGGATGGCGTCTTGCAGATCGTTGCCATATTTGTTGTTATCGATGAAGACTGGTATTAATATCTGCAGACACACCGGACGCGATCATAAGCCATCCGGCCGTGTTTCTTCTGATTTATGCCTCCACTGCTCAACTGTTTCATTTCCGACGGTTTGTTTTATTGATTTTGAATTTCCTGTCATTTTGTTTTTGTTAATTTTTCAGAACTTGCAGTCAAGCTTGTAAAGGTCAATATAAAAGTTAACTCGTGTTATAAATTTATAAGTTTGAAACAAGTTAAGTGGAAGCAGATCACTTTTTCTTTTTGTTTCTGGTTCTTTTTCCGGAAAATTACTTCACATAGTTTTAATTTCAAGAAAACGTAAGCTTAAACGTAACTTCCCCGAAATAACTACATATTATAAAGGCTATAAGAAGTTATACAAATAGAAATGTATTCAGGTCGCTTTGGAATGAATGACTTTCCTGTTGATTGCGTGAGCGCAAAAAAGTGACCAATTTTGTACTATTTTCAAGGAAATGATCGACGTCCAATTGGACACGTGATCAAAGATTTGAAGTGTGAAGAAAAATATTGTAAGGAACATGATTTAAAAGTAATTTTCTTGCGCTTATTTTTAGTACTACCGTAATTGTTTTTAACGAAAGAATTAATTAATCCACAAACATATTTCTTAACCTATGAGGTTTAGATCTTATCAAATCTATTTTTATAAAAACAAAAAATTATTCAGATCAATAATAGCAAGTTTCCTGTTTGTTGCGTGCTTAGCAAAGTGTAACCAATATATGTAATTTTCATGGAAACGACTGGAAACTCAGATAATTCTTGAACTGTTTAGTAGTATACGTAACGTATTTTTTGGACAGAGTAGACCTTTTTTGACGTAGCCACAGTTATCGGCGACGATTATTACGAGCAATACGGTGCCTAAACTACTAGGCACAGTATCACACAATACCCATATACCAGATGCGATATTTTGTTCAAAAAATGTAATGTAGCCGTCAGAAATTTGAACTCATTACCGTTATGGCCTAATTTCGGAGCTAAAGTCGCAACCCGCCCGACCACACCAACAGCTTATGGTGAAGTGAAGGTTGTACTGGTATTACTGTTCATCTATCCTATACCACCACGAAAATTTTTGTAATTCTATCAAACGAACCCTACAGAGGTTCAACACCAACAAGAAATTATAACAACTTACTACATTTACCAATTTTTTTTTGGTTTAACTATACTAGTTTTCTTGAAATATTTAAATAATTCTTGGTTGCAATTACATAAAATAATTAAGTACATATTTTTTTTAGAGATTGCAAAACTTTATTTATTTATAACGAGTGAAATCAGACATCCCCAATATTTATACGGTAGCCCTTAAAGTCCTTTGTTCTTGAAGACCTGTTCTCAATCTATTTCCAAAATCTTCATCCACGTTGGCATAAACAGCAACCATGCGTTGCTGAATACTTTCATTCGCCTGCTTAAGGGTTCCAACAATATTTTGTACCAACCTCTGCCTTTCTGGTTCCTTTAATACTTTCTGCCAGAAAACCCTAGGTTGCGAATAATTATCGTCATCCTCACTGTGGTAGGCTTTAACATCCCCAGAGTAGCTAGCAGGGGGATTTAACTTTTTAGCATTTTGATTAGATCCTGTGGGTCCTCCGAAGCTGTTAGGATGGTAATTGGGAGCTTCGCCTTGATTATCAAGTGCCATGGACCCATCTCGTTGATAGTTCACCATTTTGAAGGATCTGTTCACCGGTAATTGCGCAAAATTAGTTCCTACACGATATCTTTGCGTTTCATCATAAGCAAAAAGACGTCCTTGAAGCATTTTGTCTGGAGATGGTTCGATTCCGGGAATCATCCGGGCCGGACTGAAGCAAAGTTGTTCTATTTCAGCGAAGTAGTTTGTACAATTGCGGTTTAAAACAAATTTTCCAACTTTTATCAGTGGACAATCTTTGGTGGGCCAAACCTTAGTTACGTCAAATGGATTGAACTTTACCGATGAGGCTTGTTCAAAAGTCATAACTTGGATATAGAATATCCAGGAAGGGTAATTTCCTTTAGCTATAGCATCATACAAATCACGAACGGAATAATCTGGATCTGTAGCTGTCAATTCTTGAGCTTTCTGTGGAGCAAGATTCTTGATTCCTTGAGCGGTTAAATAATGAAATTTACAGTAGACTGCTTCCCTATTGTTGTTTACCAGCTTATATGTATTAGAACCGTAACCATGCATATGTCTAAATCCATCCGGGATACCTCTATCAGAGTATAAAATCATTGTCTGATGCACAGCTTCCGGTGAAAGCGACAGGAAATCCCAATACATGTCCCAGTCATGCATTATGTTGGTCACAGGATTCCGTTTTTGCGAATGCACAAATTCGGGGAATCTAGCAGCATCCCGTACAAAAAATATCGGGGTATTGTTTCCTACTAAATCCCATATACCATTTTCAGTATAGAATTTTATAGCAAATCCGCGGGGATCTCGAACGGTATCTGATGAACCCTTATTTCCCATTACCACGGAAAACCTTACAGCTATATTGGTTCTTTTCCCAATTGCTGAAAAAACTGAAGCAGCTGTGTATTGGGTTATATCATGAGTAACTTCGAAATATCCAAAAGCACCTCCACCATGGGCATGGACCACACGTTCTGGAATCCGTTCTCTTGAAAAATGACCTAAGACGTCTATCAGTTCGATACTTTCGAGCAGTGTTGGACCGCGAGGACCCGCGGTTACACTATTGTCTACATCTATCAATGGAATTCCTCCACTGGTCGTTCCTATTGGTGGTTGTTGATTCTAGAAAAAAATTCAAGTTATTTGAAAATTGTTAATAAAAGAACATACTCCTACAATGAATATACTGCCATAACTACTACAGACTGATCTAAAATAAATTTGGTCAAGTTGAATGTGATTCCATGCATGTTAAATGGAACCACAGCCAACTTGACCAATTGTAATTTAGATCACCCTGTTTAAGGATTACGGTTTAGGGAAACCCCCCATACAAGAAAACAATTATGCAATATATTTTATAATCTTGTTTGTGTAGATTGACTGGTTTTAATTAATATTTTAATATCTGAGAAGTGTTAGCAATCATTTAAAAAAATTTAATTATAAGTGCAAAAAAAAATTGTAGATATATTTCGACCAAGGCAAAGATTGACCTTCTTCAGTACAAAAGAAAAAAAAAGTGATGTGATACTTTTTTTTTCTTTTGTACTGAAGAAGGCCAATCTTTGGTCGAAATATATCTACAATTTTTATTTTGCACTTATAATTAATTTTTTTTAAATGACTGCTAACACTTCTCAGATATTAAAATATATTTTATGTTATTGTATTATTTTTTTAAATTTTATCCGAACTAGTGAAAGTTAGACAAAAATTCAAAACACGTACCTTATGGTCATCAGCGTACTTAACGAGTTGGTTAGCTGATGGATCTCTTCCTTTTTCTTCCGTTTTTGAGGTTTTACGACGCGTCATATTAAAATGGTGTATAGGTAACACGAAAATGCACTTTATCCTTTTGACCGATGAATCAAAACTGCATTGAAATCCATTCGCCTTTATATAAATTCTATTCATATTATTGTGCAGGAAATAGATGAAGGTTGTGTGGAGTTTAACAATTTTGCGGTTGTTTATTGTGGTTGCAAGGCATACGTACCCTATGTGCATTAACCTAGTTTTCAAAAGTAATGTTCCTTACTGCTTTTCATACTGTATAATTTTTTTATGACTTTCAATTTTTAAAACTAATGGTCTCTGCAGAGATCTGCAGAATGAAGTATTAAGTAACTTACGGAGATAACAAATATTAAAGGGCAATGTAATACGTTGACGAATTGAATCCGGTAAATGGTAGTTTACTGGGTACTGTAATAATTTTCCCGGACTCAAATTATTATTTATTATTAAAAACAAGCGTATAATCATAAAATTGCGTCTACAATTTATTTTTGCAATCAGTTTGCAAGTTGGGCTTCGCCGTCGTGGTTGAGACGTTTTAATCCTGATGTTCGATAACAGAGAAAAACAAAGAAAAAGGAAAACAGAGACTACCTTTTAAGTCAGGCTCTGCAAAGAAAGTAACTCGAATTGAACTATCGTCAAACCTTTTCGACTCGTCTTTTTCAACGTTTGATGTTTGTAGTTTGTAAATAGATCTCTTCTTTTGGTATTCGGTTTCAAAAAATATCTGTGTAAAACAATTTGGAATTCTGTTAATGTATTATTAAATGTACTTCTATATATTTTATTTTTACTGTATTCAGAGAGTTTCTTTCCTGTTTATTCTGTATTTCAGTTTTTCAGGGACTCCACTGCTTAAATCTAAATGGTTTTCCCTTTAGCACTCTCGTTTTCCACCTCAATTCAAATGGGAAACTTAAATCAAAAGGATTGCATTCATTCTGATAAATGATTATACTTTTAGGAAGAGCAGCTTCGAGTAGGCTTTTGTACAACTTTTCCTATTTTCTTAAAACATTTCCAGTCTGCCTACTCTCGACATGCTCTTACGAAATTCGGCAATGGTCCATTAGTTGTGACTCATATAAATAGAGTGCTTGCTCTGTATGTGATTTTTGCGTAACAACATTTGCATAATTTTATAGATCAACAGGATGATTGTGGCTTGCTTGTCGGGAATTATTTTACATATTATATCGGATATGAATATTAAAGTGGCTGCTGTAAATAATATGCAATAACAACCTCATTTTAACCTTGTTGCTTCAAGCATTGTTATTATTAGGTTTAAGTTACTTGATGTATCTAAAGCGATTAAAATCGAGAACTCCTTGAAGGTTTAAACACAAAGATAAAGATGTTGAAAATTACTTGGTTTCTCAAACAACAATTTTTTTAGCAATATAGAAATTATAACAGTTGTTTTATTGTCATTATTTTTGAAAGATTGAAACATATAATTCAGTGTTTTTTATTAGATCTTAAATAAATCTTAGAGTTGTTTTGATCCATGAAGAATTGCAAAGCGTGTTTATCTAGCACACCTACATGCTCGTAATACCTAAGTTTACTTATTCCTAAATCAAACATGACGCAAGTGGGAGGCACATAACAACATACGCGTAAGATGCACCATTCATCATACGTATACACGTACAGACAGATTCATAATTTGATTTCCATCATAAAAGTCAGACCTAGGTGATAACCATAAATTCAGTGTGGCAAATGACAATTATAAATCAGAAAGCGAATGTGTGCGAAAAACGCTGCACGGGGGACTAGGACGAACGTGAATTTACACACGAACGATTTATAAAACACGCGACGTTGTCGCATTAGGACTAATTGACGAGAACTGCTCAGGTAATGGTTAGTTTTTAACCGGTAATTACGGAAGTGCAAACATTAAGATCCTTACATGGTTCTCAGAAAACTCGGGAATTATAAAGATTGCAAAAAAGGGAAAAATCGCTTAACAATAACAAGAGCCTGTGATATTTTTTGATCCTTTTCTAGCAATGGTAAAGAATTCCACATTGCAGAATTTCTGGAAACATAAACACCAAACTTATTATGGTATCAAACGAATTTAATTGCTAACTTGTTAAATGCTTTATGAGGTTTCTGTTTTAATTTCAGTAAAATTCAATTTTATAATTAATAATGGTTACCTAAAAGCTGGGGACGTCTGAGGAACATTTTTTTCTAGATAGATAGATATGTCATATACAGAGTGTAACACAACTTATCCGAAAAAATTTAACCATACATGCACTTTTAAATAAGAAATCGATTTGTTAAAATTTTTTTTAATAAAAGTCCAACACAAAACGAGATAAAAATTGTTAAAGTTACAAATTAATGAAAATGTTAAAAATGGTAATTTAACAATTTTTATCTTGTTTTCTGTTGGACTTTTATTAAAATTTTTTTTTAACAAATCGATTTCTCATTTAAAAGTGCATGTATGGTTAAATTTTTTCGGATAAGTTGTGTTTTTTTTTTCATTAATTTGTAACTTTCAATTTTTATCTCGTTTTCTATTGGACTTTTATTAAATTTTTTTTTAACAAATCGATTTCTTATTTAAAACTGCATATATGGTTATTTTTTTTCGGATAAGTTGTGTTTTTTTTTTCATTAATTTGTAACTTTCAATTTTTATCTCGTTTTCTATTGGACTTTTATTAAATTTTTTTTTAACAAATCGATTTCTTATTTAAAACTGCATATATGGTTATTTTTTTTCGGATAAGTTGTGTTACACCCTGTATAGAGGGTTTATTTGAAATTTTGAATCAATAATTACTACAACAGTTTACAATAATTATTAAGCACTGATTTGTGAATCCTGAAAATTTCGTAGGTGGATTAGAGAACGAATAGGCCAGGCCCGGCCGGAGCCTGCACTTTTTCTCCAGTTCTTTGAATAGTGACCTGTCTAATGGAGGGATTGGAATTAGTTTCAAGTCTGCTTTGATGATTGATTGCATCATTGATGGTTTTCTATGTTGCAAATGTTAATTTCAGGTCAGACTGTGAGGTTTGACTGTTGACATACCATGCTGTGTTGGTTATTATCCGCAGCAGTGGCGCACCCAGAAATATACGTTGGGGGGGGCAACGTGAAATTTAAAGTTTAAGTAATGGCTTTTGAGGCTCTCCGCTACACCGAAAAATTTTTGAAAATTTTTAACCAAAGAAAAAATATGGTCTTGGGGGGGGCAATTGCCCCTTTGCCCCCCCCTGGGTGCGCCACTGATCCGCAGAGTTGTAGATTGAAATCTTTAGATTGCTACATTTAAATCGGATATGCTGCAACACCTTAATTCCCAATGGGTTATGAAAAGGCACCCCTGGGAAAAAATAAAGTCCCCGGAAAAAAACCGAAATTATTAATTGCCGAGTTTTTTAATTTTTAATGTTTTCGGGGGTTTTCTTCAGGTTTTTTCCCCGGGAGGTTTTTATTGAAATGATTTTGTCTCCACTTTATATTTCTTACTTCCACACTCGTCCATTTTTTGACTTCCTTTTTTTATCTTTCGTACAAGTCACATTTCGGCTACCCTTCTTGCTGTTTTTTCGTCCTTCGTGCAGAATACCTGACCTAATCACTGAATAATTCTTATCCCTACATGGTTTTCGTGTATCCGTTCGAAACACGCAACCATATAAGATTGTTGATGATTGGTACCGCCACCTTTTTGTACAGTACCTCAGCGGGTATTTTCCAAGTAGTTGTTTATGGTGCGTCCAAGAACTTTCCTGCAGTCTCCCTCAATCTGCCTTTTATTTCTTTGTATTTCCTATCCTAACCTAGCCTTACAAAATATCAACAGTTACGGACCTTTAGAAAATACTGTTGTGAGTCCTTATTCCATTTCAGAATTTGTTCTGAACTTAATAGTTGCGCAGGCTGCCCTTTATTAAAGAATCTCCGTTAAAAAGTTTATCTATTGTACCTTTCCTAATACCATTTTGACATGTGAATGCATTTCTATTGCAGATTAGGGAAGGACGTGACTCTGTATAGGAAAAGAACTAATATTTATTCTTGTAAAAGAAGTAGCTTTTGCTTTATTTTCAACATCCGCCGGTTTGATTGTTGAGACGTCTTTAAGCAGATTTGAAACATGTTCTGATTTCTATTTTACGGATTTCTGCTTTATATCGTGTAACAAAAAAATAATTTTAATGTTTGGCAAAAATGCAAAATATGCGAGTAGGCAGAAGAGACGTTCATTCCTGTTAAATTTAAAAAAGAATTTATTCGGTTGGAATATATGTTTAAATAATATTCTTGAATACCGTACAATTCGCATAAATTTTATTTTTAAATTTCGCCGTATTATCCGAATTGTATATAATTACGTTCTGTTAGAAGTGTCGGCTCCAAGGAGTTATGGTCCATTCTGGTTACTTTTTGTAGACGTCTACTACTACATGAAATTTATGTAGTACTATGTGCAATTGCTGTTTCAATTCCTATCGCTGTTATCTACTTCGCAATCTTTTATGCTCATTGTAAGTTTCAAATCTCAACCAGTTAGTGGACGATGCCCTGTTTTACTTGATGTAAGTGGGATGGTCAAAGGAGTTGTAAATCTTTCGATGTATGTGTATTGTTCTATACAACCGTGAGAGAAACATGTTAGAAATACTAGAAGAGAGGGAAATAAAAACTAATCGGCAGATAACGCGTACACTAACACTTCTTATTTGTTCTCGTTGTAGGACAATTTTGGTATTACAAGTTCGAATCCTGTTATCGTCACAAGCTGTTTGATCACGTCTCAACACATTCATGTTAATGACATTTCCTAGTCCTAATTAATTATCCTAAGGAAGACATGGATTAATAACTAACCGCAGTCACATTGTATTATCAATTGTCTTCGTGCTTAAATAATATTGGAGACATCAAACACCATAATCACGAATTACGATCAAATATCTATCACTTAAACGTCCTGGTGATCAAACATGCAAACACCCCAAGGGATAGATTAACAAAGGTCAAATGAAACAGTCCTTTCAAGGCTAGTTTAATAGACTAAACTAAACAATGACTAAGTTTAAAAGTTCTTGGTTACTGACCTTATCATTGAAAAATCTGCAGGCATAAAACAAAGACGTGCTTCGAAATATGGCTGAACGGGTTAATTGCAATGTTGTTAGGTATACTGTTATTACATGTGCCTTTAGAAAAGCGGTTTCAGTTTACTTCGTCAAGATGTGCTGATATTAGGAAGTAGCAGCCGGTAACTAACTGATGATTGGCAATCGGTTAATTACAAGCCTATTGTTACATTGTAATTATCTGATATATAAATGGCAGGAAATAATTAGAGATTAACTTTGAATTATATGGTATGAGGGCAAATTTGCTTTATCTTGTTGGTTTTAATAGTTTTTCTCGTTTTTTGGCTGTAAAATGTCTGAAACTGTTTCTTTATCAGGATCATAAAATTTCAAGATCCCTTATGTTACAAAATACAGTGCAAGTAGGTTTATCAGATATTTTGCCTTACTACAAGCTTTGTAATACAACCTGTATATCGTTATGTAATTCCAATAGACAGGTTAACTAGGAATTCTCTATTTATTACCTGTGTAAAAGTCGTGACTAGTTTTCGCGTAAATACTGATAAACATTTAGCTTTAGCAAGAAATAGAGGTTTGACAATTAGTAGAGGGGTTTTATTTTGACATGATATTAATAAATTATAGATAAATTTTTGTGTAGTTTACTGCAAAATCTAGACACCTCTGAAAAAAATTATTGACCTTACCGCTGACCGTTACACGGAGGTTAACTATAGTTTTTTTCTTCAAGCGTATCATAATATCCGTATTGTTGTACAGAACTGGCTATGTAGAAGGAAGTCATTTTGTTAGTAGTCAAAAAATGAAAGTAATGTTACTAGTACAATAATGTGTTTACGTATCCATGGCAACGGCAGTATTTTGCCCATAGCTCCGCCCCCAAGGTTGGTAGAGGGGAGAGCGTTGTCCTGTGGAAATGACTTTTTAGGAAATATTTATTTACAGCAACAGAATATTTTTACACTTGAAGAAAAAATAGTATATATTATTCGGAGTAGAACGTCTTATTTGTGTTTCGCTCACTTGTACAGCCTCGGCGCGTGCGCCTCGGCCGCAATATGAGCTCAACACAAAAAGAACTCTTTCTACTCCTAATAATATGATATACTATTCTTTATCATCTATTCCAAGAACTTTACCTCCTGCTACAGTTAAATTAGGAATATAATTAGGAAGCCTGCGGGGATCGAACCTACGCATTTTGCGATAATTCGAATCCATAATGATCATCATAATAATTAAGTTAAACGATTATTTTTTGATTATTTTTATGAATGTGTTTCCTTTTAGTGCGCGCATAAAAATGCTGCTAATGTCTCATTTCAAATAATTATAATGGCGGTCTCTGGATAAACTCCCATCGAATAATTTTATTGGATTCTCTGTAATGGTCGGTGTCGAAAGGCTGAAACAAAAAGAAGAACAGCAGGATAAAAGAGAATGTGACTAATGTAATACAAACCTAATTTAATCTCACGAAATAGTACATTATGCAAAACCGCTTTCAGACTTAATCTTTATACACTTCTAAATTCTGCAGATGAAGCTCGTTAATTCGTATCAGGAGGATTGAACGATAATTTATATTTCGGGTTTTATGATTCTGAAGAGTAAAAACGTGTCCTGGGTCGCCAGCGTCGTTTATTTCTTATTAATAAAATTTAAGTGGCAACCCTCCAGGTATGTTTGCATAAATGATGGCATTTTATTACTAATTTATATGTCATCCTACCTAAACTTTTTTGTTATAACAAAAACGCATGGAGATTTAGTACTTTGCATCACTACTCGTGGGGTTAATGTACTGAAAATTATTTATAGCGGAAAATCTAAAAATTGAAGTAATGATGGATGGCGTTATGAATTTTATTAACGAACAAATTTCAGGACCTTTCGAAGCGAAAATTATAAATATCGTGATTTTATATTGATTTATGTAGTTTAGTAAAGTTTTTGGGGGTTTAAAAATAATATTATCCTTTATATACATTTCTTTTTTACAGATCTGGTGAAGTGTTTTTTCATGTATATTCGACAACTGAAGATTTATTTTATCTGAGGTATTGGATTTAAAGCTTTCAAACTTATAAAAGTTGTCGCATATTTTCGTATATAATCATATATCTCGGAAAATCAAACACATGACCAGCTAAATATTGAACGATCAAAAAGTTTTCAAATTAGAGTGGCCTTTGAAATTTTTTTGAATGGCTGAGATTCAACCGTAAACAAATGTCACTGTCAATTTTAAGGTTAGTTCTTGTGTATACAAGTATATATCATATGACTCACGACATGCCTGCTAACAGACAGCCAACTCGATTTGAAAACTTTTTGATCGCCCGTTACCATGTAGACTGTTTGGAACAATAGGAGATTGTTTTATTAGGATTAAAAGTGTCACTTTTTTTGCCTGTTTTCTGGTCTCGGCGTTGCCTCGACCAGAAAACTCAGACTCAGACGAAAAAGATTCACTTTTTGGCCATTATACAAAAATAACTATTAATCCAAAGAACTAAAAGTGTTGCATAGCGACATACACTTTTTTTTACTAGTAACAAAAACATCAACTTCAATGTCAGTTTTTGGTATTAAAAATGATGACTTTTAGACGGTTGCGGAAAAACACATTTAGTAAATTTTCTGCCATAGCTGAATTTATTTTTAGTGTCCAATAATTTGGTGAAAAACGTGTCCATTGTCGTAGGTTAAACGTCAGGTCATAAAGACATTTTTTATGTGTGTATGCGGCTACTAGGTATACAGAAATTTATGATTTGATGGATTCTATTAAAAATAAAAGTTTAATACGATGGAATATACCTACGACTCTAAAGCTGCATGAAGAGTACAAACAATGGGAGTATAGTCGGAATAGCAGAACTTTTATTGAATCAAAATGTAGATTAAAATGACAACGAAAATGAAGACGAAACATACATAACGATATTTATCTTATTACAGTAGAGATTTTGTAAATGGGACCTGATTATGAATCTTTAGGCTACGTTTACATAACTAATTTAAATAAATAACGCTTCCTTCTCTTCGTAAACACCTTTGCGCTTCATAAGGCAGGGGCGAACTTGCTCACAGTAACTTGTTCACATTTTGTGATAGCGCTACGGCGTTGGTGGAACAAGTTTCGTTTTTACTCGATACGATCGCTCGATAATGTAGGGAAAACTGTTTTTATATTTATCTCATAAAGATATATCTGAAGTTATTAAAAGTTTTCGTGTATCATTAGATCCATTACATCTCTGACAACCAAACATTTCTTCATTTGTACACCGGTAAAATGAAACAATCGTTTACTGTCATGTTTGATGACAGGAGATTGTGATCACGTTAAGAAAGGAATAGACGGTAAAAAGTCATGAGTGGGTGCTTGGCACCGGCATTCCTAAGCCGGTAATATGCGGTATGAACCCTTGAACCGAACCATACGGACGGACAACACTAACCAGTACTGTGCACGAGCTCGAGGAGGTGGCCACTCGCATATTTATTTAATTATTATATCAACATAGCAACTCATTTTATCTGTTAAAGCACCTCCTAAGAGATTGTATGAAGTCGAAGATAAGACTTTATTTAAATATCAGTCTTGACAGGTGGATTAATCACCAGATCCCAACTAGTCTTTGGTAGCCACACCTAAGTTGAAGGGATTTCCATGATGCATTGATCTAAATGTAATATTACATATTCGCGAAATTATAGAAAAAATTAAAAACTTGCCACTAACATGAGAAAGTGTGATAGGAAATAGATCCGATCACCCTTTCACCCTTATATAGGGTGTTGAAGATAAGATGATGTACGAACTTGGTTAAATTAGAGAAAAGATGCGCAAATGTATGCCCCTTGCGAAAATGTATTCACTTTCAAGATATCCGCAAGCACTTCTGAAATAGCTGAAATTTTCCCTTTTCGAAAATCTCGAATAAGTCTTTTATTATTAAAGTTATGCAATTGCGGACACGGGGAATTAAATTCCGGCAGTTAAAAAATTCTAAGCCAACTATTTTTGTATCTCTTAAGGTAGTTGAGATCCTCATGTACAACATCTTATCTTGGACACCCTACCCTGTATACTTTTTTCAGGAAGAAATTATTTTCGAAATTTATTCGGTAATTTTGTTAATCCCCTTTACCATTTTTATTATTTAGGGATAACGATTTAAACTATTCTATTGTACCTATGACTGAATAATTTTGAGGCATATAAAGAAGAATAATTATATGCCACATCATTGTATATTAGTAAAAGCTCTCTACAACCACCTTGCTGTTATTTAATTGAAGGTTCGAACACGAACAATTAATTGTCCCATCAGGATTTGTCAAAACAGTTCTAGGATCACTCGAAATTTCATTGTTAATAATAATTGGAGTTGCTGTGGGTCTGTGGAGTTCAAATTTAATATTGTGGGTACCTCACGTCCTCTCCTCTCATCCACTTGAATATGTCCATTAGTTATAATTGCTAAACCACTCATACTGCACAGTTCAAGTACTTTTTAGGATTTAGGTTATTATTTGTGAGCCGATAAAACACAGAAAAATGATGGAATTGAAAGATTAGAGTATAAAGAAAATAATTTCAATATTTTACAAGGACAATCGGTTAGAAGTCTAGTGTATTTTCCCTTCATCTTTTTGTCTGTAACTAAAGAAAGACATGTCAGAACTACAATATGTTTTGTAGACTTCTTTCTTTCGTAAATAGAAGCATATATGCTATGAAGTTTTATAATAATGTATGTTTAGGAATCTTCCATTTTCTGTATAATTCAGATTTATTTCGCATGAGCCATATAAATGTCATTTTCATATATGGGGAGTTACACCGAGCCTTTCAATTCTGTCAAATTGAATATCAGTCAAGTGCTCTCTACTCGACTCTCTACATCTAATCTATTTAATCAAGTGATGCTTCTATTTGCTGTATGTACTCAGGAATTTGATTTATCTTGTCAAATTACTTTGTTGTCAATAAGTATATCCGTTTTATCTGCATTATCTTAGGTTTTGGGGTTTCCAAAGGTTTAATATCCGATTGGGTTTGGTTACATTAGTTTAATTATTTAAAAATTTATACAGGGTGTTTCATAATATATGCGCAGGATTTAAGGATGTGATAGTTTGTCCAAAAATATGAAAAAAAGTTTCTATTAACTTACCCTCTAAAATGCACCATTTTCGAGATACAGGGTGTTGAAATTTAAAAAAAAATTCGTTTTTTGCGAAAATCTCCGGAACTGTTTATCGTACAGGAAACAGCTTTTGTAAGCATTTTCTACTAATAATAAGTACAGTTTTGAGCCACCCGTTTGAACCGCCAATGTTTTCTACACAAAAAAGGTACTCTTGGTCATAAGCTATAAAGTTGACCGTTTTCGAGAAAAATCAACTTTGATGTTGAAAAACATGGTCAATTTTTTGAAATAATTTTTTTTACTAATTAAACAAAATTTATTTAAACGTTAGAACAAGTAACAAAACCAAACGTTAACTTCATAATTGCAAAATTATAAAAAAAAACCAATAACAAATCATACTCCGGGAATTTTCCTGCGTGTTGACAGTCAATGCGTCGAAGAATTGCTGCGTGCATTGAAGCTAACGGCGGACATTTCCAACAATTAATTTAACTGAGTATGATTTGTTATTGGTTTTTTTTTTAATTTTGCAATTATGAAGTTAACGTTTGGTTTTGTTACTTGTTCTAACGTTTAGATAAATTTTGTTTAATTAGTAAATAAAAATTATTTCAAAAAATTGACCATGTGTTTCAACATCAAAGTTGATTTTTCTCGATAACGGTCAACTTTATAGCTTATGACCAAGAGTACCTTTTTTGTGTAGAAAACATTGGCGGTTGAAACGGGTCGCTCAAAACTGTACTTTTCCCAGTGGCGTAGAAGTTGGGGAGAAAAACACCCACTACCCCTTTAAAATCTTCATCAATTATGACTTAAAAAAAAAGAATTCCGCACAAAACATTACTTATTATGAGTAGAAAATGCTTACAAAAGCTGTTTTCTGTACGATAAACAGTTCCGGAGATTTTCGCAAAAAACGAATTCTTTTTTTAAATTTCAACACCATGTACCTCGAAAATGGTGCATTTTAGAGGGTAAGTTAATAGAAACTTTTTTTCATATTTTTGGACGAGCCATCACATCCTTAAGTCCTGCGCACATGAAATTATGAAACACCCTGTATAAGCACGTCTTTACTCACTTACTACATAGGACAACAGGAATTACTGCTTAGCTGGTTCCAGATCAAAAGACATTTCGATCTTCCTATGAGCAAATAGACATTTTAATAAAGTTAGAGTGCAAGGATGTGTTTCCCTCTACAAAGTTAAAGTCGATTTTAAAGTTTCTTGTACTTGGAACTCTGTATACGAACTAAGCTATGGCCATGTACGCCGATATAGTTGGGCACTTGTCAAGCAATCGTTAATTTATTTTCTTCGTTTAATTTTTATGTTCTAATTTTTGTTCACAACTAGAAATGTCTTACTATTACTTGCTGTTACCTTATTTTAATAACGAAAGTGTAAATAGCGTAATAAGCCAAAAGTAGTTTTATTTATAAAAAAATAGAGCAGTACAATTTTCTACTAGAATTTCTCTATTAAATTTTTCGTGTTTTTTCTGATAATTTTCGAGAAATCCGCTTGTCTAAATGGTAGTTTTTTCAAAAATAATTTTTACTCCGGTGTCGTTTTAGCGTTGCCACCTACGTAGTCGTTACAGCATCTTTGTCCCAAGTCCTAACTCATACGCATAGTTGAATCAGGATCTTATCTAGATTCATTTGTTCCCATATACAGTGTGTCCACGGATTGAGTGCACATAAGGTTAAATGACAATTTTTTTTAGGGTTGGATATTCATGTTCTGGGGATCGCTCCTGCTTAGTCTCAAACTAAGATATTGAAAAAATGAGCCAAATCAATTAATATACAGGGTGTTTTTTTGGCCGAAATCTAAAAATTAGTCAAGAGTAAACTGTCTTTATTTTAGCAGATATAACAAAAATGTATTAGAAAAAGTTGTTTAGAATTCAAAGTTATTGAAGATTTTCAATTTTTATGCAAATCAGCCTACTTTTTTTCGTCAACATGAGATTTTTTATTAGTGGTTTTAATGGCCCATGCATAAAGAGTAATTAAACAAAGTACTTGAAAAACAAATAATTATTTATTAAAAAAATACTAAACCTTATTTGTTACAAACATGAGTTCAAAAGTATTGGATTTTGATGAAAAAAATCAAAGTAGGCTGATTTGTATAAATGTTGAAAATCTTCAATAACTTTTAATTCTAAACAACTTTTTCTAATACATTTTTGTTATATCTGCTAAAATAAAGACAGTTTACTCTTGACTAATTTTTAGATTTCGGCCAAAAAAACACCCTGTATATTAATTGATTTGGCTCATTTTTTCAATATCTTAGTTTGAGACTAAGCAGGAGCGATCCCCAGAACATGAATATCCAACTCTAAAAAAAATTGTCATTTAACCTTATGTGCACTCAATCCGTGGACACACTGTAGATAGGTATCCTTTTGCATTCTTCCATCCAGTCCGAGCTACTAGTTAAAAAATGCACTCTCCATATAATGTACGATAAAATCAATATTTTAATTAAGTGCAGGGTCCTCGTCGGTATTAATTGCAACAAGGCATTTACTGATCTGATTACCGATAACTTCAGTCTTGTCTTCGCTATCGGTGTTCACTCCAGCTAATTAATATCGGGCCAATTCTTATTAGTCTATTTAGCTTCCACAAGCTTCTGCTACGTTTCAAAAGCTCGTTGGAAATGAGGGGCGATATTAATTCTGCTGTGATCTAATTATGAACTGAGCGCCTTTTCAAGGAGATACGGATAAAATCGAACAGTAAGTGTGCAGCTGGTTCATGTTTCTAAAATTTAATCTTCTGTTTCCTGAATTGTGTTATTCATATTTAATATAATCGTAATGAATTTTTAAACTGAAATGAATTTTTATTTAATAGTGAAAATTTATAAAAGAAAGCTAATAACAGTTTGCTTTGTTGGTTTGAACGTTGTAATTTTTAAATACAAATCCATCTGGATTTCAGCAGATTACTAGTATGATATATGTACTTTGAAACGCATGTTTGTTTTAGGAACATGATTTTAAAGTGATGGCAGTGGAAGGAGGGGGCTTAACCGTAATGTATTTGCTTTTCATTTATTATCTTTGATCTTTGCACATGCTAAATTACATGAAATTTTTGACAGAATAGTGTGTGTTCCTGTTGATAATACAAATATATTAAACTTTTCAATTTCATCTCAAAATTTCTATAAAAGTCAAAAACGCTGATTTAAATACAGAACCCAAAGCGGTTATGATAGAATAATATTTCAGAGTTAAGGTTACGAAAAATTACAGTGCTAAGAAAATACACAAAAATTGAATTCCCGGGCAACATCTGGACCCAAAATGGCAGACTGATATACCTCCCTTTCTAAACAGAGCCTTACAGATTTTAACGTAGCTACCTCTGTGGGTAAGCAACTACATGCTTATGGGTTGCCAAGGAACCAGTCATGTGACATCAGCAAACGCCCACGTTGCTACCTCAGTTGGTGAACAACTACTCGCTCATGGGTTGCCATGCAAATACAATACATTTTAGACAGATCACGTGATGAGTGGTCCCTATGACAACCCATGAACGTGTAAGTTGTTTACCCACCAGGATAGACCACGTACTAACCGAACCCTATCTATGAAAATAACTTTCAATCCGTGCGTTGTCCTGGCATTCTTTCCGTCCTGAGCACATACATAGGACCGCTGGTCTGATGATGGTTGCTATCAAAACATTCAGCTCGAAGGACCACATTTTTTGTGGTTATAAGTAATGGACAGTATTTTAGTTTATTGCGTAACCACTATCGCAAATTAAATAAAAGAAGCATAGGAAGACAACAAGACTTTCTTTCCCGTCTCTTTCTCCTCCTTCTATCTCTCCCCTGTTTCTCAATTTTTCCTATTTTCCAACCTTGCTATTTTGAATATAGGCCTCACTCATAATTTTCCGCAATTTGGTTTTCCGTACAAATGATGCCACCACTGTTTTCTTTTTCTACATAATCGCAGCTTTTGAAAAAATCATCTTCCTTACGTCATAGATTTCAGTATAAAAACAAATGAACATGTAATAAAGTAATCTCCATGAGAGAAGACAATAGTTTTTTGTTGCTTATTGTTATCGATAGCTGACTAAGTACCAAACTTACGCATTGTTTGTTTCCCGGGGGGTCTAACATTCCATAGCATTGAGCTGTCAATGTTCTTGTCTCTATAATCTTGCGAGGACCTCCCCGTCTCCTGTTTAGTCGTTTGCCATTGTTTTTAGGCCGGTTTTTTCAAACTTAATTTTAATGCAACCTTGTTTGTGTTACCAAGAGGCTTCTGTGAATGGTTTGTTAGCACAAGAAACATTTTTAAAAGTACCCTTGCACGTTTTTGTTCCTTGAAAGTGTTAATTAATCGCTTAATTTGTAAGTAAGTAATTGTTTGTGGATTTTTATTAATCGATGTCTATTAGATGTTCATGTTTTTAATTATTTTAATATCTTAATTATTATTTCTTTTTACTACTTTGATTACGAAACATATTATTTAACGTTCTAGTACTTATAAAGATTGTCTGGGGGAGGTACCTGTCGATCGCCAGAAGCTAAAGTTTCCATTTAAAATTGAATCTTGTGGTGATAATTAGATATTTCTTCATTGGATGGTGAAATGTATTTTTTCCGAAGAGAATTATAAGTATACCATTGAAATTACGTTGAATCCAATCTTCTTACCGACTTGCGATTAAAGTAAGTTGTTGACGGTAAAAGAGCCAATTACCCTGATATAACTCAATTTTATGGGACCTAATGAAAGCCCCGTCCTTGCAGATTGCCGCAAATGCTTTTGGAAATAATACACGTAATCTCATTCGATACTCTAAGGTGCATCCTTTGGAATATGTTATTATAGAGCTATTCGTAATTTAACCGAGTACCTTAATTTGAAATTTTGGTCGTCTTCATACGTACCTGTGTCCAGGAATGTCGAAATCTCTTTTCTATAATTCTTGGAATATGGGAGTAACACTATAGTGCTGAGTTTATCTGATACGAGGGAAATTTTTCTTTCAACAGGTTTGTTGATGGGTTTTGCTAAAAATTACCCAAGTTTATTGAACTTCTGCAGGTATTATATTTCATGAAAACTTGAAAGATTAAATTTTAATTAGCAAAAACCAGCAGCGAATAGGTGTTTGGTAAGTCATTTATCATATTGTAAAAGGTATTATATTTAGGAGAAATTTAATCTACCTACAACCTAAAGAAATATAATTAACTGGTTTGTTTTAGTTTTAAACAATTCAGTTTTATGAAAAACTGGTTAATACAATTATTGAAGATTAGAGACATTTCTGTAAGAGACGATAATTATTCTCAATTTCTATACATGTGCACCGAGAAGAAAATTGTAGGAGATACAAGTTTCATCCATGTGTTCGTAATTTCGTCGACGCATCAATAATTGTATTTGTTGTTATAAAATGTTGAATTATTTGAAAATGGCACCCAGAAGAAATAACAAAAATTTACTATCGTATCTTTCAAAATAATAGTTTGGTTTCCTCGTGCCGGATAATTCACGATTGTCGATTTTCAGTTTCTCTGCTTGAATAATAATAAAATTATTTGTAATTTTTTACTAATTTTATACAAATCCAATCACTAATCCACACTTTATATTTCCTTTCCTAACGAACTTTTTTTTTTAGGTATTTCTAATCTTTCGATGCAACTACCTACATCAAAGCTTATGTCGTCGTATTACACTTTCTCGTTATCCTCGCTCGTTCCTCGCTCGTTCCTCACTCCCCCTTTTCCTAATCGAACAGCACTTTCCATAGTTATACAGTGCCTTCATTAATGATTGATACCCACGTGACCACAAAATATAGGCAACCCAACTTACACAGTTGGTAAACCTTTCTCCAATAATTCCCTAACTGATTGTTTGTACGTAAATTGACAGTAACTTTAGTAACTTTAATGACTTTAGTTACTCAGTTTAGTTACAACGAGTACCAATCCTACCTGACTTCAACATTTAAATCTGAAACTCCCAAGGACACCACGGATGTAAAGTCACGTGGGTATCAATCATTAATGAAGGCACGGTACCTTTTCGGCCTATCTTGTTTCATGCCAAACCATCTATTGCTAATAATCTTTTCCTAGGCTACCCCGTAATAATGTAATGGAAGTTTTTTTTCACGATTGTCATTTATCACTTTTCAGGTTACTAATATATATTTTTCTATTTTAGGTAAGAGCGAGGGATACCCAATTTTTTTTACTCCTGATTAGGTAAGAATGTGAATATTTATAAAAAATAAATGATACGTCAAGTTTAGATGCTTATGGTGGAAAATTAATTAATGTTTCCTGAAAATCAGAAATGTGAACTGTATTGATTTGATTTTTTCGAAGGTGTGGAATAATAAAAATTAAAGTTGCACCGTTAGAAGAAAGTTCACGCTAGGTTAATATTATTAATTTAACTTTTAAAAATTACCCAGACGTATCCTAACAAGGCGCTCATTATATTCAGATGCAAAGTAAATTAGCACAAAAAAGGCGACACAAAGGTATCTTTGAATTTCAAATCGAAAGTGCTCGTTATTTCTTGATTTCCTGTCACAGAGGGCGTCTCATCTCATTGAAACATTGAATTATTCCCCATCGTCGACAGGTCGCTTGTTATTCTGTAGAGCGCGAATTAATTCGCTATAATTAATATTGAATAAAGCGCTGTGTCAGCTAATCGAGTTTTAATGATGGAAACAATTACATTACAACTCCGTTAACCATCCTGCGCCAAACTAGATCAAATTATTACATCGCAATTGCTTTTAATATATCGAATGAAGTTACTAATAAATTTCTGGGCTCGACTTTTATTACAAGCATATAGCGCTCGAAGGAAACGATTAGTTTTGGGCTTCCGCTATTTTGTTAAGATAAAATGTTTAAAGTACGTAAAATTTTCAGATAGGATGACTTCCTTTTACATAATTATTCCAACGAGATAAGTTTTAGCTGGAAATTAGTTAAATTTTAATAATTATTTAAACAATTTTTTATTTGTAAAGAATAATATCGGATTGGTAAATCGAGTGATAAAAAATAATAGTCCGGTGGCTCTGGAATGAAAAATCACGTTAGATTCAGGAAATATTTGGTAATGGCAATTTCAGGTTAGGTCTCTACAGACTAAATTATAATATCGGATTAATAATTTTATTTTTCTTCAAGCGTATCATAATATCCGAATTGTTGTACAGAACTGGCTATGTAGAAGGAAGTCATTTTGTTAGTAGTCAAAAAATGAAAATAATGTTACTAGTACAATAATGTGTTTACGTATCCATGGCAACGGCAGTATTTTGCCCATAGCTCCGCCCCCAAAGTTGGTAGAAGGGAGAGCGTTGTCCTGTGGAAATGACTTTTTAGGAAATATTTATTTACAGCAACAGAATATTTTTACACTTGAAGAAAAAATAGTATATATTATTCGGAGTAGAACGTCTTATTTGTGTTTCGCTCACTTGCACAGCCTCGTCGCGTGCACCTCGGCCGCAATATGAGCTCAACACAAAACGAACTCTTTCTACTCCTAATAATATACTATTTTCTTTCTGTTTATGTCATCGACGGTGTGTATCAATAATAAGGTGCACCTGCACAACATGTATTCTTTCGAAGATTGCGTGTTCCTACAAGACATTAAGATCGCACATGAACAACCATAACTTCACTAATATTTGCAATAAATTCGCTAAACAAACTCATGAAGATACCAATATCTTTCACGGGAAACTTAATGCTCTTGTACCTAAAAATCGATTATCGGAATCCTCACAGCTGGCCTGATATACGAAGGAAGGATGCACATGCATTCCAACATCGCATTATCTGAATTACCTTTCCCGAAGCCCTGCAACTACTTACATTTTATATCACGAGCTGAAAATCGCTGTTTTTCTGAGATACGCTATCTTGGAGAAATAAATTTGGGATTGCTTGTAATGGGTCGTTGACGTTGATCTACGGTTTTGATGGCGAAGTTTTATAAAGTAGAAAGATCGTTTTTCAACTCTTCTTACAGTCGGTTATATCTCAATCCTTTAAAATTATTTCATTGTAATGGTGAGAAGTTTCCCAAGATCTAAATGCTTGTAATTAATTCCGGATTAAAATTTGCATTTATATCCTAAATTATTTCTGAAAATCTAATAAATCGAGTTATTTTCTAAAGATATTCATTTCCATCTAATGACTTTATTTCCGGGCTCGTAGCTTAAACCCTAACTTAGTTGCTGCAGCCATTGCTAAATAAAGACATAAAATCTGTTTATCGTTGCATGTTTGCTAAGGTGTAGCGTGTCTGTTCTAACTAATTCAGTATAAAGGATGGCCAACTCAATTTTACTTGTAGTACGCCTTTCTTAGCACCTTGCAATAATGTCTCTTAACCTGACTGTAAGTGACGTTGCAGCTTGCTTTTAATATCTTTATAAAATGCAACTTTTATGACTTTATGAATATTAAAAGTAAGAAGTCGTAGCTCAGTTATGTTTATTACAAAAACATACTATAGCGTCGGGGATGATTGATCGAATTGACGCAGAAAAACTGAGAAACTGTGTTTACTATGGTTGCCATGGTGAACAGTGCGGGAAAATTATGCTGCATGGTTTGTCATGGTAACGCGTGCGAAATGAAAAATTCACATAAATATCGAATAGTGCTGTGGTAGCATTTCATCAATGCCAGTTTATTTCTTCGTTTTTTTTTGTAAACTTATTACTGTATGCATTTTTTTGTTGTTAATCATAAAAAAATTATACGCAAGAATTGCTCGATTCCGCACACGTGTGATTCCGACGCTCCTTTTGGGGAAAACTGACAACTGTTTAGCGTTTGCAATAAATGCCCTAGCCATCGAAGGGATTTCATTCTTTGGTGTGTGCTTCTATGTTTCTTCAATCTCTCCTTAAATCCTGCTAAAAAAATTTCTCCATATTAACTCCTGACTAAGGCCCAAGTTTAACATGCGTATGTTATGGCTGGTCCTATTATCGTTTGCTTTTGGTTTTTTCTGGAAAGAAGAGTCGTGATCTTTTGACTTTTTTTTTTGTTGTCTAGGCCTTCTTTCCTGTGACGTGCTGTTCGTGTGTGGTTTATTGAAAAGAGGCGGCAGTTTATTCCTTAATTAAATCGGTCTATGTTTTCGGTCTTCTGGACCTACATCCATTATGCGTTCCCCAAATCACGTTTAACATAAACTTATAGTATTTATTTTGTTTCTAAAACGCACGCACGACAATTGGTGTTGTTTGCCAATAGTGCCTTAATAAAATTTCACAAGTGGAGGTTCTTCCGGGATAGCTGTAAGCTCCATTAACTAAAGGAACCTTGAAATGATATTTGCACAGTTTTCACAATAGTCAGAATGACCTATACAATACCTGAACTGATTGTTGCCATATCCTTTTATCGTTAGTTTTGCTTTATACAATTTTACTATTGTTGGGAGAGTTCCCATGTAACTTGTCCATGGCTATATATTAGCATTATAGAATCGTACACCGTGCTAAAAAGAACGTTTCTAAAATGTTACAACTTATCCACGCTTTTATACTCGTGTTATGTGAAATTCCAGTAAGTAAATTAATGTACCACCTTTAGATCATACATAGGTACATATTATATGAATGAAGCAATGCATATCCAAGTGTGTTGGAAATATGAAAGAAAAATTGTTTTCTCTATCTCTTCCTTAAAACTGACACAAACCGTATCTACCCATCTTGCTTGTACCGCAGTGTCAAAACCTTCAACAAAAATGTATCGAATATATCCTTAAACTAAACTTTAGATTATGTAGTATGTCATTTAAGTTTTGCATTTCCGCAAATTCCATTTGGAACTTTGCGTTTCACCGTCACTGTATACGGCAGGAAGAAAAATATTTATACGTGTGTTATAAATACTGTTAATTTTTCTTTGTTGTAGAAATATCAAAATTTGTAGGTATATCCTGTTGTTTCTTGTTTCATTTACATATTTACAATTTATTAGCGATATTTATTTATTTATTGATAATAAATTAAAAAAAGATGTTTAATATTTAAATATAGCTTCTGGACTTTTTCAGAAATTGCTTCTTTCCCATGCCTTTCTTCTCCTCCTTCTCGGGCGAAGATTTTTAAAGATTTTTAACGCACTTCAGAGTTTCTTCCTGAAATCTTTCGATCAGGATGCAATGTACTTCTTGTTGCGTTCTTCTTCTTCAGCCATACCCAATCTTTACTACAATTTCGATTGGGTCTCTTAACTGTGTCATGTCGACAAAATTAATTCGATTTATTAGCTATGCGGTCTTGGTTCACCCTACGCAGTAATGTAAGGAGCCAGAGGCTAACGGATGCGAAAGTGGCTTTGGGTCTCCCACAGCGCCGGTTTTACCACTAGGCATCATAGGCAATTGCCTAGGGGCGCCACGAAAAAGGGGCGCCCGTCCGTCGCTAAAAAAATGTAAAATTTTTTGTTTCATATACTTCTACTTCTGAGGAGGGCCAGTTGTATAATCTTGGTTTAACTGCTAGTTCAACTAATCCATGGTTTAAGACAGCTGACAAGCCTGCTAGTTCATCACTGAGTTCTCAGTAGTGACTTAAAGAACACTGACTATTGTTAACCACGTACAACTGGCCTTAATCTGAGAATGTGAATACGGCGGACTCGCAGACTACTGTGCCGTGCGCAAAGAATCAGTTACGGAGTGAATAAAATTTAAAAAAAATTAAACATGATTTTCACTTATTTGACATCATGTACGGGCAGGGCCGGCTAAGAGGTGGGTACGGTGGGTAGTATTACCCACCTGAAAAATCTATAGGTGGGTAATTACCCACCTGAAAATTTGAGGGAAAAATAAAAATGCTTATTTTTACCTATTCCAAATTAAAATAATAAACTCTAAAAGTGAACATTTCACGATTTTTTTAAATTATGTCGACTGGTTATCACAAACTTTCTTTATAAAAAGTTTTGACATTTTCAGATTTTTTAATTTGATCTCAAAATTTGTCAGATGCTCTTAAAATGCGTCGAATAAGCCACGCCCACTTTCGAAGAAAAATTTCGCCTGCGGCGCTATTTTACTCGCTTTATCGTTTCTTGCTGTGTCCCCTCCCCCAACTTCTTTCGCGAGTTGCTACTGATACTATCCACCTGGACTAAACACGTTTCGCCGCCACGGGGGCGCACAGAAATATTGCCTAAGGGCGTACCGATTCTAAAACCGCCACTGGTCTCCCAGCAAATAATCCCATACAATAAATAAATAAATAAGTACCTAAACTCCCCAATAAACTTAGTTGATTACTCAGGGTTGTCAAATCAACCCTCCGGAGTTGCAGGGTGTAGTAGTTTGTTCGAGCAGTATAGCTTTGCAGAAAAGTACAAAGAGGATTTATTATACAGGCTGTTACCTAAAAAATCGTCGTAACTACTACACTATTGGTTTGATTCCATTGATTTTCTGTCGTATTTCCAACCAATGTAGGTAAAGTAAAATTCATTCCAGGACGTACAGAAAATTTTAAGTAATATTGGGTTTTCAAAGTAGTTGGCAGTAGTTTCAGTTGGTTGACGCTGAAATTGCGGTGGATTTCTAGAAGATCCTCCGCTTTATACATTTTCATTTAAACTAAGTTCTGGTTAATTGAAGTGTCTTTTAAATTTTTTTTTCAATTTAGAATAACCAAGTGTATGCAGGAAACAATTTACTTAAAAAATTTGAGAATTGTGACTCAAATACCAATTATGATGCTCAATATAATGTAACCATCATTAACAGTGTCGATCACATTCAGTTTTTAAATGGTAACTCGATTTTAACAACTCCTTTTAGTAATTCCCTAATGGTAGGTTTAACGCTAAATAATGTGTAATTAGATTCATCAAAGTTTGTCATGACAAGAATCAAATAATGTTTCTTCATAAATGTATTTTTCAAATCACTGTAATAATGGTAAATCAAAACATGCCGTATATTCTTTCTAGGCTCCTTTTGAGAAATCTAATTATTTTGAATCAGTTCTGTTTTCAAAAAAATTAGAACTAATGGCAGCTATTATTATTTTAGTGTAACGTGTCTGTGGATATTTTAACTGGCAATAACTACTTACACTTGTTATCATTTAGTGAAAACAAAACCTGTGATGCTTGGCATAAATATTTCGGTGAATTTGCTTATGAGATGGAAAGGAATGCCCAGCTGATACCAGGAATATGTCCTATCCCAATAGTATGAAATGTTAACATTAATTTAAAATTCTGTTTTGATTATAATATGATATTTTTTAATACATGTTTCCTATACCATTTTAGGGTAAACACGAACTGCATAATTTTCGCCTGAATATGGAAAAAATTACTACTATAAGCAACTTTCCGTTTGGCACTTTGCGATTCACCTTCACTGTATATGACAGGAAGAAACATATTTATACATGTCTTATAATGGAAGTGGCACATTACTTATAATTTATCTTTGTTTACAAGTAACCTATCTAACTTTGCATATTATGCTATAGTGTTGGTTTTTTGATTAGTGTGCGATTGTCTTTATTTGATAATAAATAAAAAGTTTTTTCTTCAAGCGTATCATAATATCCGTATTGTTGTACAGAACTGGCTATGTAGAAGGAAGTCATTTTGTTAATAGTCAAATAATGAAAATAATGTTACTAGTACAATAATGTGTTGACGTATCCATGGCAACGGCAGTATTTTGCCCATAGCTCCGCCCCCAAGGTTGGTAGAGGGGAGAGCGTTGTCCTGTCGAAATGGCTTTTTAGGAAATATTTATTTACAGAAAAAGAATATTTTTACACTTGAAGAAAAAATAGTATATATTATTCGGAGTAGAACGTCTTATTTGTGTTTCGCTCACTTGCACAGCCTCGGCGCGTGCGCCTCGGCCGCAATATGACCTCAACACAAAAAGAACTCTTTCTACTCCTAATAATATAATATACTATTTTTGATGTATTCTCAGTAGTAGTAATATAAGAACGCTTTCGAATATTCCAATATACTTTTCGCGATTTCTATTCGAAATTGATGTTGCTATGGAAATTTCCCGAGAGCTTTGCTCGAGTGCATAGTAAATAGTCCCCATAGAAAGTTAGTTGTAGAACTTTTATTTGTGCTTTAATAATTGATTACTACATAAAATATGCTTACACTGAAATTCAGTTTAAGGAATTACACAAAAGTATTTAATTATTTTTATTTTCCACGTCTGCTCTTAGGCAGGCAACTAGATTACCATTTTTATCGGTGGCAATTTCCGTCATTCGTATTTTACCAAATGGGAAATGTTGCAAAGTTATTTTATCGGAATTCAGGAGATGGTTATGTATATGATATCTTCCCTGTAACAACATAAACATGCATTTTATATTAAATCCATGAAAAAAAGACTTACTGGTGGTATTGGGCATAATCCAGGTACAAGTTGAGCAGCTCTCTCTATATCATAGGCATATTCACCAACAAATTTGTGCAAAATTGTACAAGAACGTTTTTCTTCGAATTTCATTATCTCTATGTAACGTTTGCCAACAAGAAGTTCTGCGATGAAGTTTGACTAAAACGTACATGAATATTTTCCGTGTTTCCTACGTTTCAATACTGATTACTATATCACAAAATACCTTCATATTATCATCATCTATGGCGGTCCGAAGTGTAGCATTTCCATCAACGTACTGTTTTCCCCCAGAATTTCGAAAAGTCGCGTAAAACTTATTGACATAATCCACCGCTGGATCACAGTTTTCAAATTTTTTAACAATCAGATTAAATTGACAAAATATGTTAGTTATCTAAAGAAAAATGTTATATACTGTTATTAAATTTCACTTGCAAGTTTTAACTAATAAAATACAGGGTGTCCCGAAAAATGTGTGCAATACTTTACCAGCGTATTCTATCAGCAAAAATAAAAAAAAAGTTCTCATATACATGGATCCAAAGGTGCTTCCTAAGGGAGAACGGTTTTGAAGATATTGAATAAAATGTTTATGGGAACTTTTTTTCTTATTTTTGCTCGTAGAATAGGTACACTGGTAAAGTATTGCACACTTTTTTCGAAACACTCTGTATAGACATTAAAATATTTACTATAGATACTAATCACTTACAAAAATTGCAAATAAGTAGAACAAAACATGAAGCAACCAAGCATTGAACTTCATATTGACTGTTGTTGGTTTACTACTGAAAAATCCGAAAACGAAGAACGAGCTGTTACAATGTTTCTAAAATTATTATGGTGGAAAGCTGATTTATAACATCAATTTTGTTTATAAAAGTCAGGGTTATTTGTTATCTGATATTATTTTTAAAATTTGCGAGAGTCATAAAATAAATTGCATAAACCAAAGGCCACCGTAATTAGTATAATATGTAACAATACCAAATCTGATACCACTGTAATTGGTTTAGATAGAGTGGCTGTTTCAACAAACATGTCAAAATGCTTGTTTACAGAATCTGTAAAAGGGAGTTGCTTATTCATTGTCATTCATCTATTACTTTGCTAAACTATGAAATAATAACTCTCGGCTGAAACCTACCTACTAATACACTGAGCATATGCATTAATCATACGTTTTCTTAGTCAAATTATTAAAGCACCGCCGATAAAGATAGGGTATTGCATTAAAAACGAAATATTGACAAAGTCAAACCTTAGGTAGAACTGTGGACATGCTGAAAACTCGAAAAAATAACGATTATTATGTTCAACTGTAAAAAAGTAGCTGAAGTGTGCAGCATTGCGTGAAACGTTAGCGAGTCTGTTTTTTACATTAATTTTGAAGGAAATTCCACTTGACCTTTAACAGAAGGCCATTGACGAATAACCCAACCAATAATTTCTTGACCTTGGTGCGTGCTGTATTTCTACAGCTTTTAAGAAGATGATAAATAGTAGATCACAAAATGTGCAATAGACAGTGTGGAATTCATATAAACTAACTTTGAAATTATTTTTTTACACAAACCAAATTATTCTAAAAATAGTTTTGTCGGCATCACTGAGTTTCTGCATCGCGAAATCTGCCAGAAACAGAGGTTTCTCCGGCCTAGGCCGGCAAAAAGTAGGAATTGAAGGTTATTGGTTGGCAGCATCCGCTCAATCTGTCAAAGTCAAATTTGTGCATCGCGGCCGGAGACGATCAAACAAATAAATTAGCAAAATTTTACAAATACGATTACCTATTTGAGCCACTGTGGTGATTTGAATATAATCTTTAATATGCGCCGGTGTATCCATTATTAAATCAAAGATAATGAAATTTATAAATAAACGCCAATGGAAATATAAGAAAATAAAGAATTAAGTTTAATGAATACCAGGAAACAAGAAATCTTGATTTTAAAATCATAAAAAAAATTCCTAATACTAAATTTTAAATGTAAATTTAATTTATTTAAACAAACATCGGCACAAAAAATCTTGTGTATTACACGTCCAGAAACAGTTTTGCAAGTGCTCTTGTAATACAAATAGCTATTGTCGTAGAAAGAAAAACTACTGAAATAATTACGTATTTGTATTTATTTTTCTAAATTATTAGCCACATATTGAAATTTTATTTGATAGGTCAGACGTTTGTTTTGAAAGTTGGAGTTTACCTAACAAAAAAATCAAAGTTAATTGTAACACTTTTTATTTATGCTTTAATAATTGATTACATAAAATATGTTTACAGAAATTACCTATAGTTTAGAAACTAATTCCGCAGTAGTTATTTAAAATAAAAGTGTAAAAAGTCATTCTTTATTGCATGAACGGGTTCAAAACACGAGGTATACTATAGGGAGCAAGTGTTGTAAAAGCAGTAAGTGCAATTAATTAAGAGAGTTTTTACAAGTATGACTTATAATATTAAATTATATAACATTTTTATTTTTAGATAGTAATTTTATTTGGTATTTTTTAAAAATTTGAGGCGTGTGCGTCACGTACAACATCGTGCGTTGCGTTATTTTTTGTTTACCTATACACCCTTAGCAACCAGTAAACAAAGTGCACGAATTGAAGGCGCCATTACTCTGTTTGCAAAGTGGACAATAAATTTTAATAAAAGTGCAAGAAAATGTGTGATAGTGATGAAGAAAATATTCCTCCAAAAGTATTTCAAGCTATGCTTGCCGCCACCCTAGATTTACTAGTTTGAATGATTGATGTATTCCCATGTTTTATCGAAGATTTCCATAGAAAACTGCTTGTACTGCAAAATTGACATACTTACATGTAACCAGAAGTTAATTACTAATATCTATGTTTACATCAATATTGTTGGAAGCTTAAATAAATATTCATAAAACGTTATAGATTTATTTTTGACATAGGCGTGCCATAAAATTTATGGCACTAGTGGATTAATTTAAAAGACAACTTTCACAACTAAAAACATTGCAAAAATAATAATAATAATAGTATATTATGCAACGAGCATAAAATAAAACTCATTTTCTCATTTTACATCGGTTGTTATGACAATCCGTGCGGCAAAGTTTTGCCGCGCGATTCTCCATGACAACCGATAAACAAGTAATTATTTACATTCTATACTTGGTTTTATAGAATATTTAACGTGCTGTAGAGTAGAAAAAAAGTGTTTTTCTTCAAGCGTATCATAATATCCGTATTGTTGTACAGGACTGGCTATGTAGAAGGATGTCATTTTGTTAGTAGTCAAAAAATGAAAATAATGTTACTAGTACAATAATGTGTTTACGTATCTATGGCAACGGCAGTATTTTGCCCATAGCTCCGCCCCCAAGGTTGGTAGAAGGGAGAGCGTTGTCCTGTGGAAATGACTTGTTAGGAAATATTTATTTACAGCAACAGAATATTTTTACACTTGAAGAAAAAATAGTATATATTATTCGGAGTAGAACGTCTTATTTGTGTTTCGCTCACTTGCACAGCCTCGGCGCGTGCGCCTCGGCCGCAATATGAGCTCAACACAAAAAGAACTCTTTCTACTCCTAATAATATAATATACTATTAGATATTTTTATTTTCTATATCGGCTGTTAGGCAGGCAACTCGAATACCATTTTTATCCGTCACGATTGCCGTCATTCTTATTTGTCCAAATGGGAATTTTAAAGTTATTTTATCAAAATTCAGAAGATAGTTATGTATATGATATCTTCCCTGCAATAGCATATACTAGATGGATACTACATTAAATCCGTGAAAAAGGACTTACCGGTGGTATTGGGCACAATCCAGGTACTAGTTGAGCAACTCTCTCTATATCATAGGCAAATTCACCAACAAATTTGTGCAAAATTGTACAAGTACGTTTTTCTTCCAATTTCATTATTTCCATGTAACGTTCGCCAACAAGCAGTTCTGCGATGAAGTTTGACTGCAATTTATAATACTACATATTACCATATGCATAAATATTTTCAGTATTTAGTAATTCTCTTATGTATACAGGGTATCCCGAAAATGGCGCAAAATATATATGGTACGCTGTTGAGTACCGCTAAATAAGTGTGAGAAAAATGTTAAAAAAAATCTTTTCGCTCAAATTTGTAAGATATGAAGATGTAAAGTTAACACTTGTAACTTTTTAAAAATTGGAAATGAAACTGACTAAGGGTACTCTATTTGTAGAAAATAATGTCTTTTATTGTTTCCAAATTTTAAAAATTGCAAAAAAGCACGTAATTACAAATTATTAAATTATTACTGAAGACATTATTACATCCAGTAAGCGCAAAAATGATTCTGGCAACATTGTGCTCTGTTCAAAAATCAGTCGTATGGTTTCCCAGGTAATAATGAGTAGGTAACAATCAAAATAAATAGTTTCCTAACAAGTTATAAAATGTGGATGTGCCAGATTGTGCACATCTTTTTCGGTTAATAACTACAAAAACACGGCAGGTAGATTTTTTTTTTGTATTTTTCCCTTACTCCCTTGTCAGTCACCTACAACGCCCCATAAATATTTTGCGTCATTTTCGGGACACCCTGTATAGAAAAATACCTTTAAGTTATCATCCAGAGCGATTTGAGACGTAGCATTTGCATCAGCGTACTGTTTTCCCCCAGAAATTCGAAAAGTTGCGTAAACCTTGATGATATAATCCACCGCTGGATCACAGTTTTCAAATTTTTTGACAATCATATTAAATCGACAATTTATTTTAGTTATCTAAAGAAAAATGTTATACAGTTGATCAATTTCACTTCTAGTAATAACTACTAAAATTCACGCATAGACAGTTAGACATATATCACTTACAAAAATTATAAATAAGGAGCACAAAACATAAAACAACCTAACATCTGACTTCATCGTGACTAACAAATTTAGAAACGAACAAAGCTAAATTTTATGCTGGAGCTAAAATAGCATCAGATATTGTTTATATACAAGTCTGGGTTGTATGTTATCTGATGTTAAAATTGATTAAAATTTAGGAGCATCATAAAATAAATGATATGGACAAAAGTCCAGCCTAATTATACCGTATAAACACATTTATTCGCGAATAAAAGGAAACACGTGTATTTGTTAATATTGCTGTAACAATAATGATTCCAAAATGTATTATTTTGTTAGATCGACTAAATTTAGGCCAAAGATGTTTTTTAATTTAGCGAACTACAGGTACTAAAAGCGCGATTGTCTCCATAGACTATAGCGGTAATCATTTCAGTCTCCTAGTCAGAAGATCGCAGGATCACTCCACGACTCGGAGAAACTTTTTTTTAATTTTATGAAATTTATTTTTTATTTTGCTTTATTTATTGATTTTTTTACGCCTTTTTTGCCGTTCTATTGTTGCAAGGTAAAGTTTGTAGAGCTTAATACAAACTAATTCGTGTTTTGAAATACTATTCAGTGTTGGGGTAAAACTTTATTAAGTAGGTATATAAAAAAATATTTTCTTAATAGTTAATTTAAATTAACTATCAAAAAAATATTTTTGTCGTGGCATTTTTGCATTCTGAATTTTTTATTTTCAGTTGTCACAAACGTCATACATTTTATTTTGTCTTATCAATAATAGCTTACCAACCGCAGTATGTGCTTCGGACACCATAAAATATCTTTCCACAAAAAGGCTTGCTTTACCTAAAACAAATAATTAGATTCAATAAATTGAAGAAGCAGGACAGGATTAGGAACTAATAATTATTAGTTCCTAATCCTGCCCTCTTGCTTTCCACAAAAAGGCTTTCTTTAGACGTACCTGAAACAAATAATTAGATTCAGCAAATTGAAGTAAGCACTCATTTTCTTGTTGTTAATAATATTTTCAAAAATTTTATTAACCCTTGACTAGCCATTTTGTTAATACTTGAGAGCGAGAGTAATAATAAAAAATTTGATCGTTTGGTATTTATAATTTATTTACTAATAATGAGACCACTAGAATTTTCAGGTACTTACTGATCATTTCCTGTTTACTTTCATTGTATATAGATACATATTTTTTTTGTAATTATGATTGAAGTTCGAGGCAATAATCATCATTAGTTCAATATGATGGCAGGTACATGGACGTTTATATACGTTTTGCTTTGCAACAATAACTTTGTAAGTAAATACTAGAACAGATACTCGTTCTAAGTTATAATTAATTCATATATACAGTGTTTAAAAAAAATGATACCGACAAACTTCGGGAGGTGATTCCTTAGTTCATAATATAAAAAAAAATTAGTGTAAAGATTGCAAAAATAAAAACACGTAAAATAACAAAGCGTTTTGGGAACCACATTAATGGCAAGTTTTTTTATTAAAATCGAATCTAACGAATCACCTCCCGAACATTTTTAAACACCCTGTATATTCTAGAAAATCAAAGGTACAAACTTAAAATATTTAGTTTTTATTACCTATTTGAATTTAATTTTTTGATTGGAATGTGTATACTTTTCATCACGCAATTCCGATCAAAATATGTTTCTGCTACCCACTGGACTAATTATTCCTCAAATAATCAACTTTTAATTTTCTAATAGGTATTTTAAATGTAGATTTCAAACTCAGAATTATTTTAGCTGACTGTAGTGTTCGGCCGATTTAACTTACGTATTACACGTCTTGAGCTTTGTGATCCAACAATAAATTATCCCATAAAGCTTTATGGAAGCGCTCATAGTGTTAATGAGAAACAATACATTGACGCAAATGTTACTTTACTGGTACCTTTTGATAATGACATTAAGGTACTTATTACATTTTTTGTTGTGATTATTGGCTATGGTAATAAAATTAATGACATATTTCTAGTCTAATTACACAGTAGAACTGCTTGTTGGTCGAAGTTACGTGCATTTAGTGAAGTTTGAGGAAAAACATACATGCTCCAGTATGCACAAGTATTTTGGAGAATTTGCATATGAAATTGAAAGAGTCGCTCAGCTGGTACCTGGATTATGCCCAATACCAGTAGTATGTTTCTTGATTAATTATTAAAATATTTACTAACTAATACGCTGTACTTTTTCAGGGAAGATATTATGTACACAACCACCTACTGAATTTTGACAAACTACCATTACAAAATTTTCCATTTGGACATATAAAAGCCACGGAAATTGCAACAGACAAAAATAATAAGCTTGTTTTTTGTTTTATAATTGAAGTAGATAATGAAATGTAATCAAGAGTGTTTGTCTATTAGAAGTCTCGACCTCTTGGTTATAAGAATTTTTCAACACTGTTTATTTTTAAACATTATTTTCTGTGTGGAAAATAATAATTTTTAAATTTTATTCTACGCTATATTTGACGACGCGACGCGCCCTAAATTATTTCTAACACATGGGCAACAGTAATCCCACACGTTTCCCATATCAAGCATAATTACCCGTAAATATAACAACAAAACCATTTTAATAATTACCGAGAGTTGTTTGTTTTAAAATAGAAGTTTTTTACACAGAAATTTATAATAATTTTCTGGTATAATGATATATCAGTAGGAGTCGGTAAAACCCAGGTAAAACCTTGTCTGCCCATCGTGCATGAAGTTTGTTTTATACCCTTTGATAATTGTTTTAAGTCGGTTGCGCCTGGTTAAACATAACTTTTCCGTTTGGACGATTGTATAATAAAAAATATAAAAAAAAGTGTCCTTTATATTCTTTATCTAATGTGTAATGCATGTCGGATTATAATAATTAAATATTTCGGATTTCAACATATTTGATTACTTTGTTATTAAAAATCATAAAATGTTAACTCTGATTTCAGATAATTTTAGTAAATCCTGCTTTTATCATGATTGTACTATTTTTATAACATTATAAAGTTAATGCAATGGAAATCCTCTCATAACCCCAGCATATTGTTTGCAAAGGTTTATCTATCACAAACACGATTCCATAAGCAAGCACTATTTTTTACAGTGTAGAAACTCAAATGTAAATCTTCAAAAATATGTTATTCTGCGATTAGGTATACAGGATGTTGGCTTAGATTGTACGGCGCTTAATTTCCTGCTTACAACTTGGGATTTCCAATTTAAAGGGATATTAATCTAAGAGGAAGCATACATTTAAAATGTGTAATGCAATTTTTATTTTTATTTTTCAAAACGGTGTAAAATGATTAATAATAAATAATATGTAAATATAATAAATGGTATATATCGAATAACGAATAACTATCGAATACTTCGAATAATTTATTTAAAAAAAATTATTAGAACAAAATTATTCGAAATTTGAATTAAAATTTATTCGATATATTGAATAAAAATCTTTTCAATTGATAACATGACTAATCTGAGAAAAACTATAACATTATTAGGTAACTGTTGTATCTAACTGAACCTATAGAACACTTTAAAACTACCAAGATTTAATCGTATAAGTGAAAAATACTGTGGAATCATAATTTCTTCCAATACCAAACAATACGTGGGCTGGTTCATTTTAACAGACTTCCCAGTCTAGGATAAAAGAATTTTATAATTAAAATTTTTCGAGTTTACAAAAATGGAATTTATTAAATACTTTTTCGCTCAGATTCTTTTTACAAACCTGAAAATCATAAAATTGTGAGTAGTATAATATACCAAGGGAAAATTTTCCCGAACAGTGTCCACCACTATAAAAAAGAGAAGTATCCCCAAATTCTAAATAAAGTAATTTCAAATTCATTTCCTTCGAACATTTCATTACCAACGTACTAATGACTTAAAATTACCTGAATAACAGTTTGCATGTCGAAATTAATTAAATTTCTTATTAAAAACTCAATAAGAATGTCATTTCCAACACGATCATAAACGGATGTAGATGTATATCCTTGTATACATACATATTTCGTTGCATAATCCAAAAATCTATAAAATTGGTCAATTTTACGAAATAGTGATCATTTTTTATTTTCGTGTTTGCCAACGTGTTCTTCGTATCCGACCTTACTATCTTCTGGTAACAATCTATCAAACACAAAATAGATGTTACCAGTGTTGAATCTATGGGGGTGGCCGGGGGTGAAATTCCCCCCGGTGGTAGAAAGTTTACTTCGAAAGTGTTTTACATTGCCAGGAACTTTTAAAACTTTTCTTGCAGGTAATACGAAATCGTATGTAGATTATTAACACATAATCTAACACATTCTTTCCAAAAGTTCTATTTAACTTGGACACTAACCGGAAGTGTCAATGTCTAGTAGTTGGTCTTTAAATGGGAATTCCCCAACCTTTTTAACACATTCCAATTTAATTTCATTGTCGCAGTTTGATATACGTCAGATTTGTTTGTCCAAATCAATTTTGGGTCTCTATCTATAAACATTTCCTTTGTAGGTATACAAATGTTATGTCCAAATTCTACATAGAGTATAGAGGAAAATCATGTAAAACTTGTTGAATAATTATTAAATATACTCTACAATTAATTTCTTTAATGCCTTTATTACCTTTTGTCTCTCAAATAAATATGGTTTACATCTAAATATTTAAAACTGAAGGTTTTTTATGGAAACCTCTTTGTGCGGATCTTTCAGAGATTAATTTTGCAGCCTACTCTGTTATTTACAGCCCACACACCGTTTGCGCCTTTGTGGCACGTTGATGAGATTGTCGGTCGTTTCACCCCCTCACGTTTAATAAATAATAAATCGTGGGTACCTTTAAAACTACTTTACACTTTTTCAGTATTAAACCAAAATATAATTTACTTATAACTTTGAAATATGTGCACGAGTTGTACTACTTTTATTTGAAAAGGTTGAACTTTGTCAAATAGTATTATTTTCCCTGATTATTTTAGAGAAAAACTGTAATATACAGTGTGTCCACGCATTGAGTGCATATAAGGTGTAAATGACAATTTTTTTTAGAGTTGGATCTTCATGTTCTGAGGATCGCTCCTGCTTAGTGTCAAACTAAGATATTGAAAAAATGAGCCAAATCAATTAATATACAGGGTGTTTTCTTGGCCGAAATCTAAAAATTAGTCAAGAGTAAACTGTCTTTATTTTAGCAGATATAACAAAAATGTATTAGAAAAAGTTGTTTAGAATCAAAAGTTATTGAAGATTTTCAACTTTTATACAAATCAGCCTACTTTGATTTTTTTCATCAAAATCCAATACTTTTGAACTCATGTTTGTAACAAATAAGGTTTAGTATTTTTTTAATAAATAATTATTTGTTTTTCAAGTACTTTGTTTAATCACTCTTCATGCATGAGTCATTAAAACCATAAAAACCATAAAAAATCTCATGTTGATGAAAAATATCAAAGTAGGCTGATTTGTATAAAAATTGAAAATCTTCAATAACTTTTAATTACAAACAACTTTTTCTAATACATTTTTGTTATATCTGCTAAAATAAAGACAGTTTACTCTTGACTAATTTTTAGATTTCGGCCAAGAAAACACCCTGTATATTAATTGATTTGGCTCATTTTTTCAGTATCTTAGTTTGACACTAAGCAGGAGCGATCCTGAGAACATGAAGATTCAACTCTAAAAAAATTTGTCATTTACACCTTATATGCACTCAATCCGTGGACACACTGTAGGTTTTTGTGGAGAAAATTCTATATCCATGAATGTTTACTATATTATTACTGCCTTATTTGAAACCATCCTTATTTTCATATCTTTTAAGTAGAATTCCTTTCTACCAACGCTCATTTTTCACTTATACAACTAATTCTATCTGCAAGTTCATGATTGCGTGTTTGTGGAAATCTGCTACCTCCATCCTTTCTATATGTCACTGCATAACGAGCACCAGAAACTTGATTAATGCATACGTGTGTTAGAATAAGAGATGGTGCCGCTTCGTGCAGTTAATATTTCATTAAAGAGTAATGTGACTAGATACACCCTTCACTGGCATCGTAATGCTTCAGGTGACGCTGCGAAATGAAGATGTGCATCCGATTATGTGCATGCACAAAATGCGCTAAATTACTGTTCAAAACTGGTAGGTAGTTCGAGAAGTTCTTCATTTATTTGGTTTATTTATTAGTAGAAGAAGGATTTATATGCACTTGATGTTTCTCATGTGTAATAAGTACAACAGAGAGCGTGAGATATTCCCTAACATTTTTTAAAAATACAGCTTGCAACATTATTTATTTAATGTAAGTTCTTAACATTTTTAAGTGCATATGAAATCATGTTCTCTTGTCTATGAGCTACGGTTTTAAAATTGGGCACTGAAAATTGAAAATTATATCTAAATAATACCAAAAAATATTCTTTCTTAGAATAACTCAAAACAAATTAGAAGGAATAAAGTTTTAGAGGTTCTGTTTGAAGTATGAAGTAAACTAGGCACTATTAGGAATATTTCAGGAATGAAAAATAGGCACCGACTGCGTGTGTGCTCCGGTGCTTCAGCACCCAAGAAAAACAGTCATTGGGTGCAGCGCACTTTCTGAAATTTCACAAAATATAATTAATTCATATTTCCTATATTTTTTAAGTATAATAATTTTTTTTCTATTCCCCCTCCAAAACCTGAGCACCCAATGAAACGACTATGACCATTATGTCTGTAAAAAGTTCTATAGTATAAACTCCTACAGCTATTTATGTAATTTTCAATTAATTACTATAGTGTATGTTGGGTTGCATATCTATTTTTTCAGTATTATGCTATACTGAAAATATGTATTTATAATAACAATTTAATAATTTATTATTAAACTGTATTATGAAAGTTCTTGCAAATACAAACCTGATTTGGCAGGTTTTGTGAACATAAAAATATTACATGCCATAGTCAATCACTGAATATAAAAAAAATTGTTTCTAAAATGCTGATTGCTCGTAAAAACCCAGACACCAATTATTACAGAAGCACATTGCACAAAAGTCAAAAGCAAGCCAAAAAAATAAAAACCTTTGTGTTTACTGTAGTTCTTTAATACTAAGATAGTAATTTGTTTGTTTCAGGTAAGCTGCAGTTTACAACTACTCTTACAAACTACACGTATTTGAATCAAAATACATTTGAAACACGTCTTTTAAAGTAGTAATCGGTGAGTGTGATACCTTAATTTCTATTTGATTACTAAACAGATTGCTCAAAGAGGAAAATTCTCAAGACATCCGTTTTTTATTTTTTAATGATTAACATGTCCGAGCTTTGAAAGATGCCACGTTTAATCCCGTTAAAATGTTTTCATTTTATCTTATCTGTACGTACTTAGAAATATTAACATATGTATGTTATTTTTTACTATTACTACTTCAAAAAATGCATTATCGGTTCAAGTACTCTCTATATGTTAGCTTCGTTCTAGATTTGATTTGTGTTAATGTGATGCAATTAAATTTAATCATTTTGTTATCAACGTTTGTTGAACATTGCAATTAATGTAATTTTTATAATTTGGAGGACATAGGGAAAAGAATTGATACGATTATATCACTCATATATTATAGACCAATGGGATTTAAGAATTTTTTTTAAATGAACCAATCACGGCGGGAATTCTCGGATATACCTTCTTGGTCTATCAGTATATACGATTTGGTGCTTCGGCTTCTTATTGGCTGTGATACGATGGTATCTGTAGCAACCGTACATAACAATAATTGATTTTTTTTATAAATTAATTTTTTCAAGTCAGACTGACATTTTGAGCAAAATATGAACTTAAAAATTCGTAATATAATCGTGACAAATATCATTCGATCACTTCCGTATATTCTAAATACTTTTCCCTCTTTTTATTCTCAATTGATGTTACCATTAAGAAATATCCCTCGAGCGAAGCTGTCGGTAAATTTCTATGGCAACATCAATTTCGAATAGAAATCGCGAAAAGTATATTCGTAGTAGCTATTTGAATTTCTTTTTCCTGGTGTATATTCAACTATTGGAAACTCATTATACTTACATATATGTATATATTTTTTACTATCTTTTGATTTCGGTAGTGGAAAAAATTTAATAATTTACTCAAGAAATGAATATTCTTCCCTTCCCTCGTTATTGCTCGGGCGCAAACTTGCTCTAATAATAAATACTGTTGACCTCCATGTTGCTGAAATAACTATTAATGTGCTCTTGTAATTGATTAAATAATGATAACCAAAATACCGATATGATTTTAGTTGTGAATTTATTTACAATTAATCTCTTCGTAGTATTTCATATTGACATGTTTTATAAATAAAGGTAAGCATTTTTAAATAAACATTCTAAGCGGTTTATTACTTTTTTTCATGATAATCGTTCTAATTTTACATTATTTCTAGGGAAACTTTACAATAGGTTATCGCAATCCCTCAGCCACCACACCATCGAACGTTCCCTTGCACGCGTTGGTCATTCATTAAATCAATGGTTATATGAAATATTTAATTATACACTGCATATACAGTCTTTGTACTGAGCTTTAATATTTTTATACAAATCAGTTATCTTGTTCCGATGTACTTACTATCTATTTCGTAAATGGTGTTTTTATTAAAAAATTTATGCCATTCTTCCATAGGATGACTCCCATGTAAATAATATATATTTTTTACGTATTGTAAGAAGTAAGTGTTGTTTAATCATTCCAATATCAAATACCACGCCAAATTTTTGTTTGTATATTTGTGGAACGCGGGGATAAATTCAAATAAAATAAAAATATTTTTCTTTCGGGATTCGAACTTGCACTCATGGATGCTTAAACGGAAATCCTACCACCGAGTCACACAGCCCCAAGCTACGAGTCATATAACAGTATATCTAACGGATACGACTTATTAATTAATTTATTAATGCTAATGGATTTAATCCACAATGATTGAAGATAATTCAAGTTTAAATGTAAAATATGTATTTCCTTAAAGCAATTAGGAAAATACTGTTGTTGAAATTTTATTTTACAATCTGAAATTTTAAGATGTAAATTAGAAACCTTTTTTATTTCCGCTCATTACCAATACATCTAATTTTTACGTCGGAGTTTTCCAACCAACTGTTGGGACTGAATTTTTAAATTCGGTCGCTACTCTGAGGGTTTAAAATTTTAAAACGGGATTTCACCACTCTCCCCGGTTTATCATTTTTTAACATCAGGTAGATGCAGTTTAACTCAGTAATGTTTTGATATTTTGAAGTTATTATAATGTCATCATTTATTTGCGATATAAAACAAATTCCTATTATGAAGAAATGCAAAAAAAAAATATAGAAATATGAAAAAACGGAAAGGGAAACTGTTAAACCATAAATCTGAAATCTCATATAAGATGCAAATCCTTGGTTTTCTTGTTTCTGTGACTTAGATTTTTATGACCTTTAACTTAACTTAACTCTAAAAAGATATAAAACAAGGGGTGATGTACGATGAGTTTGCACGTTAAAGATTCCCGTCCTGTCAGAGACCGGAATTCCGCGGAATTTGCAGCTGTCGTAAGCTTCTATCCTCAAGCCTTAATAAAAAAATATGCCGAAGACAGAAATAAATACTTCGTGATAAATCAGTCCCTAGTTGCAATAATTATTACTATTGCCATGTTATGTATGTAGAAGTCATTTTGTCTTTTTCAACGGAAACCAAATGATATACGAGACGACAAGCGACAAGTTTTTTTTGTTATGTTTGAAACATTGAATTATATATGTTGTTCTAATTCTTTTTTTCCTAGATTTTTGTATCATTTAAAAAATGTGTTTTCTTTTTCAAATTACGTTATAACATCTTGACAAGTTTCTCAGAATTTAAAACGTACTTCGCCCTATATTGAAAGTGATCCCTAAAAATACCGTGAACTTTTCTTCGTGAATCTTTGATCAGTTATAATTAAAAGAATATAATTGGTTGACTTTGGGGGCTTGCTCTAATAATATTTTCGACTAAAGTCTAAACCCACCATTCCATTCAAAGTTCACTGTTCACTATTAATCATCGTATTATAGCCATGTTAAAAATTAATTGTCATTGATAACAGAGAGACTTCCTGAATTTTTTGTTTTAATACATACGGACTTTAACCGTTATTAATTTTTATAAATGGAATTTCTTAGAAATCTCTATTTTGTGAGGAAAGAGTATTGACGCGTCTTGTATCAAAGATCAGTTTGTTGTTTATGACTTTTTTTGTTTATTGGTTGTGAGCCTCTTGGCAAAATTTCAACATAACATTAAGAAATTGTCTTATTGTACAAATACCATTAAAAGTTAAGTACTAATTTTTATATAGGTACCATCAACGCATTTTAAGCACTACATACCATTTATAAATTGCACGTTTACGATCCATTTAGTAAATGAAACCAAAATTCTTGATTTAAAGTGCAAATTATCTGTTTCATCATTTTAATTAACATCCTTTAAATTCCATTTGTATAATTGAGTGCACTTGCACATCTCTAGGTAATCGTACAATTGCCAGTTTACACGCAACATTCTTTGCATTTCTATCTTTATACACCAGTCTTGATTGTAACAGCTGCTTAATGCATTACGATATAGTGCTTTATATTATATACAGCGTGGATCAAGTTTATCATACTTCCGAGTATTTAACTTTCTTGCATAGGAAATTATTCTCAAACATATCTTTGTACTTTACAAATAAGTTGGTAAGATTGGTAAGGTTCAGTTCAGTTGTAGAGATTGTATTCAATTTGTAGCTACGCAAACTTAATGCCCTCGAGTAATATTTGGAAGTGACCCTAGACAAGTCGATCAAATGTTTGCTCTCACGCGCTAAAGATACATTTCTTGCGGTACATACAGAAATAGTAGGTAGGTACCTAATTGTTACGAAATAATTCAGCTTCTAAGGGACTTGATTGTTCGCTTTTGAGTAGAAGTATAATATTTTAGAATATGATTATACAGTGTGTCCGCATAAGTTGGCTACATATGGAAAACTTTGTTATTATTGATTTTATGAAAAAAAGTTATTCTTCATAAAAAGTTCTGCATGTTCTAAAACCCAAAATTCAACCATCAGATATTAAATTATATCAGTCGTATCATAATAAAAATAATTATATCATTTTTGTTCAAGAGTAAAGTACCTTCATTTTTGACCATATCGAAAAATTTTTATAAGAAAAGATGTTATGGATTAAAAATAATTTTTAAATATTCAATATTGTTTATTTACAATTAAAAAATATTATTAATTAATTAATGAATTATTAAATGTAATGTATTAATCTTCAAACTTAAACTTTCAATGTTATCGCAGAGAAAATGTGAAAATAATATTTTTTAATTGTAAATAAACAATATTGAATATTTAAAAATTATTTTTAATCCATAACATCTTTTCTTATAAAAATTTTTCGATATGGTCAAAAATGAAGGTACTTTACTCTTGAACAAAAATGATATAATTATTTTTATTATGATACGACTGATATAATTTAATATCTGATGGTTGAATTGTGGGTTTTAGAACATGCAGAACTTTTTATGAAGAATAAATTTTTTTCATAAAATCAATAATAACAAAGTTTTCTACTAATAGGTTACGGATGTTGTAAAACCGAGGGGTTAGAACGGACTTAATATTTTGAAATTATTTTTAAATTCCAAAAATTTTATAATCTATACATCAACCCTGAAAGATTTTAACGTACGCGTTGAAAATTTCTTTGTAAGCTAAAATATTGTTATACTACTCTTAGAAATGTGTCTTTAATGATTTAATGTTAGTTAAACGTATACACTCTATATATGGAATATTCATTAAAGACAAGCAAAGATCTAACACAGTTAAGCCTAGTTTTACGTAATCCTAACGTCGAAATAATTAATTTTCAGTCTCAGGATTATACAAAGAACTTGACTAATTTAAAGGAACATGCATGTAGCTTAGAACAATAGGGCAATTTAACTTTAAAGTAAGCACGTACATTAAGCACCTCTGTGGGGGTTTGTTTGTATTCTGTGTATATTCAAGACTATTGTTTAGTTTATACTACAGTTAGGCTTTTTGTACGAAGGATTTGTTAAATTGAACAGACATGAACTATTTATAGTTACTTCAATCGTCTTAATTTATTTTTATAACTATCGTAAAAGCGGTACCTATACTACTGCCAGGATGTTAAAACTTAAAAAAAAGTGACAACTCTGTAAAGGAAAAAATTACAGACAGATTTCGCTTGGCTGATTTATTACATATGTCTGTATAGTATTATTATACAAGAATTCTGATTGGTATCTTTTGAATGGTAACATTAATTAACTAATTCATCTGATTTAAATGTATATATTTTTTAATTTGTTTTATTTTATCGATCGAAGAAGTTATATCTAGCTATTCATACACTTTTTTACAGCAGCAATGACGTTCCATTAGTTGACTTAATAAAATGCCATGTCCATTTTATCGATACATCCTTGATTTGATTATTATTTAACTTTGAATTCTTTCACAGTAAAAAAAATAATAAAAAGTAGTAGTTTAAAAATAATGTCAATGGTGTACAGGTTAAGATTGCCGGCTTTGGATCTCCACAAAGGTAAAAAAAGTCGGCAATCATAGCAGGCGATGCTCTTCTAGTAGGTACACGTTTAACGAAAATCATATTTAGTAATGTGGTTGCAATGTAACTGTGTGGTAGGTAAGTTAGTTTAATGAAAAGTCTAAAAGACTTTTTGTCTTTTTTATTGTTACAAGTTACAAATCATAAGGATCTTGTACCTGTTCCATATACCATTGGTATTTTCTTTTGGCCAATTGGTTCTTCCCCTACCAGCACTTTGAATGACAAAAATTATTTTTGATGTGGCTGCTAGAGCACTTTCAGTTTACAAAATACGAAGACATAAAAGATATCAAAGAACTTTTCGTGTGAAAATGACAAGAAATTTCAAAATGCAAATTTTACTTAGAAACATTCGTATTTCTAAAAATACAAAAAGACAGAAATAAAAAAAGACAGGGGTGTCACACTCAGGGGCAGATCTATATGTGGGCTTCTTGGGCTGCAGCCCAGGCCCCCGTGGATATAAAGGGCCCCCAGTCCCTATTGAAGATAATGGACAAAATTGCGAATTAAAAATATAATCTAAAATTGTTAAAATTTCAATTTTTGAGTAGAAGGGGCTTAGCATTCAGGGGTTCGGAGGAAATATTTGATTAATTAGGTAGCCCCCTAAGTAGTGTTAGCCCAGGCCCCACAAATTCACGGTCCGCCCCTGGTCACACTGTGTAATATATAGCACTGTTTTTGTCTATTTTAATTAAGGAGACTTTTAGTTAGACCAATTTTATTTTGTTGCATTCAGGCATACACTGTTTTACGTCAGCTGCCTCGCTAATACGACGGTTCAACAAAACGGTCTCTAGGGTGTTTTGGCACAGGGACGGTTTGGCGCAAGGGCGGATTGGCGCTGAATTGTTCGGAATAAGAAAGGTAGAGCGGTATTCGAACTCCTGTTTGACGATTTTCAAGGCAAGGCCTTTACTAACGGTTTATGAAATTGGTATTTCCAACAGCACACAATTTATTTATTATTTTCCAAAATGATATAATCCAGTATTTTGTATAAAAATAAATATTAGTAATATTTGAAAAATTAACTTCCCTTCCCTAATGCAACAGTTTGCGTATTTTCCTCTGCAGCTTATACACAATCAGCACCCTGTATACATAATTTAATCAAATTCAGAGACAAATAAAAAAGTGACAATGAAGAGTTTTATAACAAAATTCTCTTTATTACAATGATTTGAAACCTAATACCTATATCGTAATAGCGACGTTTGCTTGTACTTCACTTTAATCGAAAATTAAGATAGTTTCAAAATACAATTTACCTGTATTGTTTATTTAACATTTTTGTGTGCACTTCAAGTTTTCTGGTATCTTCTGGGATGTGTTGTGTTAAAACACAAGCAATTTATTTTACATTTCCACTTAACCTCTACCTTTTAAAGCTTAGCATGTGTCTATGACATTTTCCTCGTGCACATTCTTAACATGTGCTTTATAAATTCAGTTGAATGTCTTCCTCGTACTTAAATCATTTGTTTATCGTTATGAATGGTGCAGTAAAACAAGCCAAGCGACTATTTGGTTTTTTTCTAAAGACGCTAACTATGAAAGTAAATAAGGACCGTCTCTCATAAACGAGCGCCACCAGAGTCGAGAGGATGGTGAAATATGACAAGAGGTGGTTGCTCCTCTGCTCCTGCGGAGAGCTTGAGCTGTGAAGGCACCCAGCATAGTTTAACCACTTTACCATTCAGTTGTGCCCACCTTACGGTACCATCAGCATCCATCCGGTGCCAATATTGTGCGTCGTCGTCGTCGTCTGTTGCATTTAAGCGGATGCATGAAATTAAATATCCATGTGTGGTGGTGCTCGGCAATTTGTTTTTAAGGTTTATGCTGCATGGAAGTTTGTTTCTGTTACGTGTTGAGTAACAACTTCGCGGATTACTTGAGTAATATTGAAAATTTAGTTTTAAATTGACGATCCGTGTGATTAACGTGAAATAAGTTTGTTGAATTCAGGTTTTGTCCCCTGTTGATTGTCTTGAGGAAAAGTGCGCAAAAAATGAATGGCTTTATTTAATTTTTAATTGAGACGTTTATATTGGTTTTATTGATTAGTGATTACAAGCGTTAGTTTTTTATGTTGATAGCCAGTTTGAATTATTTAACTCTCTTGGATGATTATTTCGAATTTTTATTGTATATTCCCACTTTATCAATTGTATTTTCTGTAACAATAATTTTCAGGCTGGTACTATATTAATATGTTGCTATCTCTAAACTTATATGCACTCCGGGGGGTTCCAACTGTTAAGGAAATATGTCCCCTATCCAACACAAAATCTAACACGAATTTTTAAATATACAAGCACGGGATATTTATCTTTTTTTAGAACAAAAAAGCTCCGCGCCGAATCAAGCTCCCAGCTGATCTGCTGTTCTTATGATTAAACACCCCCTACTTTTTTCTTCAATATAAAAAATTTGTAGCAAACTAGCATGGGTTCTTATTTATACATTTTGGTATTATAGTTGTATGATTTTTTCTTCTCAAAATGTAAATGCTTTTATTTTAAAAACTGGAAATTTTGTTGCAAGCTGTTCGGTTTGTACCAGCAATTTTCTAGTAGTAATTGAAATGCGACTTTTTAATGCTCTTAAAATACAATGTAACAGAAAGAAGTGAGAACACGTAACCTGGAAATAATGAATATTTTAATTACAGATTTTACGGCTTACGCTTACCCCGCGCCGCCCCCACATATCCAAACTTGAAAAGTTTAAATGGCACTATGCCCTTTATTATAACTCAAATTAAAGGTCTTTTAAAATGCTATCTTTTTTCGCAAAGAAAATTAAAATCCATAGGTTCATTTTGGAGAAATTAAGAAAATCATGAAAAAAGTATGGTCCTTAGGACATCCGCACGTCAGAAATGAAAACCCAATGACAGCTGTGAGATTATTATTCGCCGATTAACACTTGAGTTAGTTACAATATTTGCCCGTTTATCGTATTTTTTCTTTTTACATGAAACTTGTGTTCGACTCGTGCCGGCCGGCCACTCGCAAGCGGGCACGATGGGGAAAAACTTGGTATCTCGCACGTTTCGGCCATTTCGACCCTGCAGATGGCAATTTCTTTTACCTTTATCGGCGAATAATAATTTGACAGCTGTCATTTGATTTTCACTTTATAAAAGTTCATGATTTCATTTGATTGAAGCCCTAACTGTAAAGTGAAAGAAGAAAGAAAGAAGAAACAAAATCTTGGGCATGTTTAACTTTTATTGTGCTTCACCTACCCACCTATTTTAATTCTTATTCTCAGACAAGTTCTTAGATCCTGCTTAATTTCATTTGCTCTTGTTTTCCTAATTACCTGCATTTTTCTTTGAGTTTCCCACGCATGAACCGACAATTCTCTCGTGAATTATTAATTCTTGACCTGGTAAAACGAGTATTTACCACTAATTGGCTAATTGCGCTCATTAAAGTGTATTACAACGCATGTGACGAATAAGGCAATCAATTCCGTAAGGTCAGGTAAAGAAGCAAGACTCGATTATGTAGATCTATGCAAATGCAGGAAGGAATATTTAGAAAGGTTGCAGTCGCCGGTTGTGTCTCAACAAAAGGAATGCAGAAGATCATTGTTCGCATTCCGCGGTCATTGTGTTTTAGTCGCATTCATAGTAAAGAAAGACCTGCTGGTTGCTGATGGTTTCCGATTTCGCGTTTTTATCATCCGATTCATTCTCTGGGACCGTTTAGCCATGTTTTAACCTGTAGGTAGCTATATCGGTCTCTTGAACTTCAGACGTAAGCTGCTGCTTCGCCTTGTCGTGAATGTATTAAATTTTCAGAATTCCTTCCTAGGTCGCAGTTAAAAGAATATGTCAGGCCCTGTTAGATTCTTGACCAGCGCTTGTAGCCAATGAATGTTGACGTTCTAAATATTTATCATATTAAACGCATTTTTTGTAAATTTAAAGTTGCAAAACGTGGTTTACGAAAAATCCGCATTTTCAGAAATTGTTTCAGTTTTCATAAAATCATAAAACTAGACTTTTTTTGAAGTTCCCAATTTCTAGGCAGTTCTTTTCTCTTATAATTTTTATAACTATTCTTGTCTTTTAATTTTATCAAACAATGAATTGTAAAAACGAAATAGTGCAAAGACATTTTTCTGTATCCGTCATACCTGAAAATCGTGCGGTATATTTATTTCTTTGTGACTTTAAAAATTTATTAATCCTTAAAACAAAGCTAGTAATAAATGCATTTACGAATTTGTTTTATTTTATATTCATGAAACGTTTTTAGAATCATTCATTCTTCGTATTCACGTTTATACCATAAATATGTTTTATTATTTATTGGGTATGCGGTCAGTAGATTTTCTTGGCCAAATGCTGCTTGAATTTGTAAGCTAGGAAAATTTTGGAAATACTCGTTTGGTAATCTGGAAGCTACGGCATCGTGTAAATATCCATAATTTGGTTTATATCAAGTCGTAAACAGAAGTTTGAGTGTGAAACGGGATATAAAACAGTCGTTAAAATGTGACTCGCATACAGTGTTTATATTAAAGTGCAAACGGTGGTTTTTTAGGCATATAACCTTAACGCAATTGCCTTCTTAGAAAACATTACAAGACTAACCCCCATAAACGTAGTACTAAAATTAATAAACCACGAAAAAAAAGGAGAAATACGCTGGGAAAATTTCCTTTAATCTTAATACATTAGAAACGCATTAACCTCTTATCTCAAAGCTTCGATAAAATGTAAACTGATTTACAGCTTTCCTGAAACACGCTGAATATAATTTTGTAAAGTAATTACAATTTTACGTCTTGATGATAACCTATTATGGTTAAACAATAAATATTCTTTAACGATAATAGGTTATCGTTTATTTAAACCCTTAATGCACCGTTCGGGTCGACAAAATGCAGTTCATGTAGTTTTGCAGCTTATACTTACCAATAAATTAGCTGCACCATAAAGCCTCCCGCTGCTTGTTCTAAATCCCTAACAACTTGCATCCCTGAGGAGAATTTGCATTTAACAAAGGCTAACTTTTTAACGTTTATGAATTTAAACTTAATTGAGATCATATAAGAATTAATTTTAATTTTTATGCAACCCCTCAATTTGTCATTTGCGCATACTCAGTATGAAAAGTTTAGGGTTCTAATTAATTATTGACCTTCAGATAGAGTTTGAAGGTCAATGCATACTCGTTGATTTCCATTTCTTGTGTCATAGAGGTTTACATGGCATTAATGTTACGCGCCTGGATAGAATTTTGAAGTATTCTAAATGAGGATATTAAAAAAATTGTGTAATGTTTTGCATAAACCGAAAAGGTCGATGATAACATAAATCTTTCTAATAGTGTAATGTCAAACAAGAACAAGAAAAAATTTTAAGTCTAAATAAAAGCAGCACTATTCGTCATCAGATAATTTGCATTCAATTAATAACTAAAGTCCCCTGCACGCCAGAAATCAAAACAAGTAAGTAGTTAAAATATTATCAGAAACATCTCCATTTATTAGATGAAGTAAACCGTTGATCCTAACAAGCTTGTAATTTATTTGATAAATAATTTACATAATGACTACCACAATAAGTAGGCACCTCTTCGGCGAGTCGGTCTTAGCACTGCCTACACTGATTTATGTAAAGCTGTCCACAAATTAAATTTAATTGAATATTCCACATCCTACCTAATTGCGTCGCAGTAGGACCCTGCGTTATCCTAATGCGCTGCTTAGGATAACAAGGTAAACACAATATATTACTGAGAGTATAGTGTCAAAATATAATGATATTAAGGCCGTCCATAATTGTTGTAATAATAAACGTCCATGAAACTGGTCTCCACTATTTTATACTAAATTTAAAGACATCATTTGTATTCTGATAACATTCTCTAATACCGTAAATATTAAATTATGACACCATCAACCTCTTAAAGTGTTGTTTCTATGGCAGATATTATAAGCTGCACATGATAACGACTGACAGCTTTCATTTATTGGCTGAAATAACAGGAACAACTCTGCAGGTGATCGCAAATTACTGAAACCCGAGAATTTTATTTAGTTTTTAATTAACATTCGCGTAACATTATTCATTAAAATATTTCAAGTTGTTTTAACTGTTAATTCAGTTATAACCGAACACTTCGATTAATAAAACATTTAGAATGTACATTTTTCATGAATTTAATGTGCGAATCTCAATAAAAAAACGCAGCAGTCTCAGCGTACACTAGGAAGAACGTTTTTGCTCAAAATTGACCGAGGGGTAAACCACGTAGGAAGTTCAGTGTATATAGCCCGGGTAGTTCCTGGGAATTCAAAAGAAGTCCCGGGGAACGGGTCAGGACGTTTGAACGCGGCCGGTTGAACGCGACCGTTTGCACGCGGCCGTTTGAACGCAGGGACCTTTGAACGCAGGGACGTTTGAACGCAGTGACTTTTGAACGCAGGGACGTTTGAACGCAGGGACTTTTGAACGCAGGGACTTTTGAACGCAGAGACGTTTGGACGCAAACAAGTTGAAAAGAAATTTAAATTGGTGTAATTTTATTGAAACTCAAAAATTTTAAATTTAGGAAACCTGCCGGAATCTATTCTTAAAAGAAATGTGTTTATTTGTAGTTGCATAAATTAGAGTGGATTTGCTTTCTTAAAAAAACACAAAAAAGCATGTAAATGTATTACCATAACATAGAAAAAAAGATTTTATTCCCATTACAAATATTTATTTGTGAATCTTTATATAAAATAATAATACTACTGCAATTTTGAACAACAGTTTTTCCTAAATTTAAAGTTTTGAGTTTCAATAAAATTACACCAATTTAATTTTTTTAACTTGTTTGCGTCCAAACGTCTCTGCGTTCAAAAGTTCCTGCGTCCAACCGTCCTGCGTCCGAACGTCCCTGCGTTCAAAAGTCCCTGCGTTCAAACGTCCCTGCGTTCAAAGGTCCCTGCGTACAAACGGCCGCGTTTAACCGGCCGCGTCCAAACGTCCTAGACCGCCCTGGGAAGTCTCTGGGAAGTTTAATGTACACAATTTTTTACCTCCCGTGTAATCCATTTATTATTACAATTAACATTTTTAAGTTTCTGTGTCCTATAGCAATTTCTTAAATAAATATCTTCCTTGTTCCAAATTTATAGGTGATAGGTACCTAAAATCCTGACATCTTTATATCAACGTATTTTTTAGAAGTGCCCTGCAGTTGTTATCCTGTGAGTTTTCTGCTTAAACATTGTAACATTTAGTTTTGTTCATGAGAAATAAAACAATTTTTCTTTTAATTTCAAGTCCACAATTTTGTTGCTTAATAAGATTTATTTTCGTTTTTTATATGGTTTTATATATCTGCAACTTGGTTATTTATTCCCCGTCCTCCATTCAACCGGCAAGTTTACGGTATTCGCTTGATTGCATTACTTACCAGCGCGTCAAAAGAATGTCAGATTTCCTGTTCTACAAAGTGTAAAAACACTTCTAGTTTCAGAAGTCTTGTATCTTTCACACATTTTACCTTCGTGAATCCTGACGTCTAGCATTTTGTGCACGACACAAAAGGCTTATTGGTAAGAAGTTGTAGCAAAACAATTTATAACAACCATCCTGGCAAGGACAAACAGTAAGATGCACAACTCTTCTGAACAATAAAATGAAAACATTATTTAATAAAACATAATCAAGGTGATTTATGTATTTATTTCGAAAATTACTTCTAATAGCAATCAGATATGAACGCTGAAAGTCAGTGGCGTAACGATGCGATATTTGGCTGTGTGCCAAACTTTACACCGGGGTCGCCCATATCGAATAGCAATAATAAAATATTTCTTATGCAAACTGTCACAAGAAACAGTAAATTGTTTTACAAGTTAAGGAAAGTGTGAGTTTTCCAGCTAGTGCAAATGTTTCAAAACTCACGAGCGAGCGCAGGTGAAGCGAGTGGATAATTTTTTTTATTGCATTTTGTTAATCTACTGACTTTGGTTTATTTTTAAAATTTCAAAAAAATAGCCACTCAGTTCTTACTCGCAAGTTTTTTCTTGTTACTGGATGTCCAAAAGAGTAAATTTATCATAAATTACAAAGGCCCTTTGATAAAAAAAAACAACGATGTGGTGTTCAATAAATCACCTTCAGTTTTTTGTTAAGAAAGAAACTTATTACAAACTTCTTTTAAATAAGAAATTAAAGAAAAAAATTAGAAAATTGGCATTTCAGTAGAGAATACTAATACTACAAGGTTTTTAATACAACTTTCGTTTCAAAACCTTTGTTGACATTTCTATTGCTAATGTAACATGCATAAAGTGCATTTAATTATAGTAGTTTACGGGAGATTAAATATAAAGGTCAAATAATTTAATAATCTTCTCAGTTTTTCCATTTAATTTATCTAAATCGTATGTAGAGCGCATGTTAGATACCATGAAACACATGGTAGCTTGTAAAATACCGTAGTAGCTATTTCAGCTCCTAAAGAAGTAATCGAGTTTGTTCAACCGTAGTAACCTTCATTTATCTGTCATTATTCCTCTGGTATTTATTTCCCTAGGCTCTTGACATCGTATTTATCTACACTATTTTTAGTACAAGTTGCCGATTTCTTATTACGCCTAATTATTAATGAAACATGTTTACAAACTTTTATGACTAAAAGCTTCATCCTTTTAGGGTATTTATTATGTAGTACATAACATGTAACAGAAAATTGGAAGGAAACGGAAACTTGGCTCAAAGTTTTACCACTAAACAAAATAAAGAAATGGGAAATATAAAAATTACAAAATATTCATGTTACCCTACAAAATGAAAAACGAATCCTTTACAATACACTCGATCTGAAGTTCAATTTTCTCTACTGAAGGTGTATAGGTGTTAAAGAGGAAAATCAAGGTGAATTTATTTGCAGGCTAAATTACATTTGGATTTTGTGCGTGGATACGTTTGATAAATTTAAATCAGAGATTTGTTCGGAATTCGAAATATTTTCCATTGCCGTTTACGGCTTTACGTGAAGTGAGAAACCTTTGAAACGTTCAAATCAAAGTGAAATTTATGGTGGAGTTAACCAAACGGTTCCAATACGCGATCGAATGGAATTGAAATTGAATTCTCTGCTCGATACTCTTTATTACCTTAAATAAGTTTCTTTAACGAAGTCGGCTGGTTTAATTAATGCCGTAAGTTAGCACAATGCGCTAGTAAACACCTATAATTATTAGACTTAGGTAGTTCTGTTTATGAGTGGTTACGTGGATATATCAACAACTCGTGAAGAAATTACGGAATTAATTGAGAGCTAATTTAATGTTCCTGTTCTCTTGTTTTATTCCTAGAACTCGATTAATTAAAGACCATCTGACAATTTAGCGTCCATTTATAGAATAATTAATTTTTGAAGGTAATTAACAATCTGTAGACATGGATGTGTGATTTTTGAGTCTGCAACCTGGACCGTAAAGACATTAATTGTTCCGGTAATAAAATGAAGCCGTACCCATTTTGCTCTATTACTAATCAAAAAGATAACGGAGATCATTAAATAATTAGGCATATGCTAGAAAGAATTTGGCAAGATGGGATGTACTAAAATCGTTATTTAATTTTTTTTATGGTTCAAAAGGACCTATTGTTTTGAAACTGTTGTAACTTATAGGCAAAATAAAAAGCACTTGTACTCGTGAAATAATGGGACTTATCGTTAGCTAGATTTTTAGTTTCGGTCCCACTACAAAAATTTCGGTGCAAAAATTTTATGAATCCAAGTTTTTTATTTGTATTATGAGTTTGACGGATAGTCTTGTTACGTTTATGCAAGATGGCGTATCTCCCCCAGGAAAGAGCTACTAAACTAATTAACATTTTATGCCAATCGTATCATAAACAGACATTCCCCTGGACTCTGACTTAGCATTGTCGCTAGATCTCAATCAGAGTTATAGCTGGGGGGCGTTAAAGAAAAAGTTTTTTTTCGTCATCCTAACAGCTGTCCAGTAACTAAAAGAATTTATTTCATAAGGAGGAGCAGCTAATTTACTCTGCTGTAGGTAGTAGGTATATTTATAGCAAAAGAAAAGAGTATGCTGCTTCTTGGAAAACACAGCGTGTACTTTAGACTGTGAGGGAAAAGGAATTGAAAAAACTTGTCGATGTCGATAGATTTCTCTACAATTCTAAATTTGTTTGAACTTTTGAGGTCTATCCATTATTTTTTGTATTATAAGGGACCGGTCTTTCAAATCGGGTTTAGCTCCCTGTTTAGCCACCCTACGGGCAATTGTCATAGAAACTTGTTACAATGATCTCCATGACAACTGACCGTTAATTAACTTAACTGGGAGTTATATCCGAATTGAAAAAGCTATTAAATTCCGAAAAATGTCTTAAAAAATTTAACCATATAGTATGCACTTTTAAATAAGAAAGCGATTTGTTAAAAAAATTTTTAATAAAAGTCCAACAGAAAACGAGATAAAAATTGTTAATTAATTAATGAAAATGTTAAAATAACATTTTCTACAATTTTTATCTCGTTTTGTGTTGGACTTTTATTAAAAATTTTTTTAACAAATCGATTTCTTATTTAAAAGTGCATGTATGGTTAAATTTTTTCGGATAAGTTGTTTTTTTTTTTTCATTAATTTGTAACTTTAACAATTTTTATCTCGTTTTCTGTTGGACTTTTATTAAAAAAAAATTTAACAAATCGATTACTTATTTAAAAGTGCATATATGGTTAATTTTTTTCGGATAAGTTGTGTTACACCCTGTATACTTTTTTGTTATTACCTTTTTATGGTCCTTCGTGACATTGCATCAAAGCATCAATTTTGTAATATTAATTTAATTTTTTAATAAACGGTTAAACTGAAACTTTTTCAGATAATTTAGCAATTGCGTTACCAGTTATTTAAAAATAGTTTTATAGACCGTCATTATCTGACTGCAACAATAAATACAAGAATTACCAAGAAATAAAAAAAAATGGAAATAAACAAAACTCGCCTGATGTTCTTATCATGAACTAATTCAGCGATAAATTTGACATATACATGAGAATCCTATCATTGTATAGTGGACCGACGACTACTACCAAGCCAGTTTATCTCTGTCGAGCGTCTCCTCCGGATGCTGCGGGCTTTCTCGCCGTTCAGTTTTGTAATCGCCAAAGTTTTAATCCTCTTTATGAACCGCGTCCAGGCGGGACTACAGTGATTAACTTTATTAGCAGACGAGTGCGAATTGTGGTTACAAACTTGTGCGAAAAAATGTCGAAAGCGGCTACTTCGGGACTTTTGTCGGCTGTTGTTGTGTTAGCTTGGACTGGAGTTTATTTGACGCGACACCCTCGGTCACCCTTGGATGATTCCATTGGCGAACCTGATACTGAACTCAAGGAAGATGATTATGATCTCACGTTTTATCCCATGGATGAAGGCATTAATACTGACATAAACAATCATACAATCGGTAACGGAACTTTTGTTAATGGTACAATTGATAACGGTACCAACAGCAGTGATCCTTTCGGTAATCTTAGAATCGACAACGAAACTTTCATTGACAGACTTATAATCAACGACACCACGTTTGGGGTAGATGTTGCGAGAAGAGACCATGTTAAAGAGGTATGATGGATTTCTTGAAGTGATGAACTTGAAAACAAAAATTACTTCCACAGTTTTAGACTAAAGAATAATTAATAACCATTAGGTACACAAAAGTTTTGCGAAATATTACGTTTCATAATTGAATGTAAAATTTTCCACGAAAATAATTAGCAGCCTAAATTATACCGGTAAGGGTATACCGGAAAATATGTACAAAAATTGGTAGAAATTCCCCCTTTCAAGCGTGTTAAGAAATAATTTCACATTTAGTTGCCTAATTGTATACGGAATATTATCGCTACGTATAATCATTGACCTTTTAACGTCCTCAATAATTTCGTGCTCCAAAAATCGTTTAAAGAAAAAACCGCCCCGAAAATTTTCATGTTTTTCAGTTATGTCCTTGAAATAGAAATTTCTTAGATGAAATGTTTCCGAAAAGCGCTTTGAACTAAGTACAACATTTTATTTCTTAGTATACCGAAACTTATAACAAGAGCCCTCTTATAAATACTTTTGTTAACTTTTTTATAAAGCGTTGGAAACCCGGCCCTTTAATAATGATTCACAAATACGTGTTTAGGTACGCTATCTGTAATTAATTCAATTTTTAAAACCATTTATTTTTTCTTACAGATGATGAAACATGCATGGGACAATTACATGAAATACGCATGGGGGAAAAATGAACTACGACCCATTACCAAACGAGCCCACAGTGCTAGCATATTTGGTAGTATGCCTGTAGGGGCCACAATATTGGATGGTTTGGATACTCTCTACATAATGGGCTTAAATGATGAATTCAAACAAGGACGAGATTGGATTGCGACGGAACTCAACATTGATGCCTTGGTAAGTTTTAGAGTATTGCGGTTCTCGTCGCTAATAAATACAGCAGTAGTACTGGTATTCTCCCAACACATTCTAACTGTAAGAATTTAATTTTTTTTTAATTGCTGATGTCCCCAATTTTTTTAACTATATTTACAAATCTGCATTATGTATAAACTTTTTCTAGGACAAAGGCAAAATAATATATCAAATTTCTTGGCAACCTTCTTTTTAATTAAAATCTATGGTTTTGTTAATCCCGCATGTATTTATTTCGCAGACGTAGGAACATTTATTAATAATCGAATTAAAAAGTTATAGGTAATTAAATTCCGAATTTAAAATTATAACCAGCGAGGGGTTTTATAATGAAAATTTAGTTACCAAACCCATTGGTTTACAGCATTTTTTGTTTATTTTCAGAGTCATAAATGCGATTTTATTTCCACTTCCTATTAATTTTAAAATTCAAAATAATATCCCTTGTTCAAACCTTGAGAATTATTCAATGCTTTCTCTTCCAGTCATCCGACGTTTCCGTTTTTGAAGTCAACATCAGGTTTATAGGCGGCCTATTGGCATGCTACGCGCTCACAGGAGACGTCGTTTTCAGAGACAAAGCACAAGAAATAGCAGACAAACTCTTACCAGCATTCCAGACACCAACAGGCATTCCTAATGCATTAGTCAATTTCAAATCAGGGGTATGTCTTGAAAGTTTCTACATCTAAATTCATTACAAAGTAATTATTTTTAGGCTAGCAAAAATTATGGATGGGCGAGTGGTGGTTCCAGTATTCTTTCAGAATTTGGAACTTTACATCTAGAATTTGCATATCTTAGTGATGTCACAGGTAATCCCATATATCGCAGTAAAGTTGATCACATCCGACAGTTTATAAGAAGTCTTGAAAAACCTAAAGGACTTTACCCAAATTATCTTAATCCCAAGTCTGGAAAATGGGGCCAACGTAAGTTTTGCCGTAATATTTGCATTCTGAAATTTTAACAAGTAATGATTTTTTTATAGACCACATGTCAATGGGTGCATTAGGAGATAGTTTTTATGAGTATCTCTTGAAGGCATGGATACAATCAAATAAAGAAGATAATGAAGCTAGACAAATGTTCGATGATGCAATGCAAGCTGTCATGCAGCATATGCTCCATACGTCTCCTAGTGGTCTTATGTATTTTGCTGAACTGAAGTTTGACCGACTGGAACATAAAATGGACCACCTTGGGTGTTTCTCAGGTAAATATTGTTAACAACATTAAAATAATAACGAATAATAATTATTTCTTTCGTGTTATCTAGGGGGCCTGTTAGCATTAGGCGCCAAATCGCTGAAAAATGAAATGTCTGAGAGATACATGGAAGTTGCTGATAAAATAACACACACATGTCATGAATCTTACGACAGATCCTATACCAAACTAGGACCTGAATCCTTCAGATTTACTGAAGGAGCTGAAGCAAGAGCTTTAAAGAGTTCTGAAAAGTATTATATACTTAGACCAGAAGTAATAGAATCATATTTCTATATGTACCGATTGACCAAGGATCAAAAATATCGAGATTGGGGTTGGGAAGCTGTAGAAGTAAGTGCTTATACCACGTGATAGCGCATATTAATTACTATTTGTTAATTATTTTTTTATTTTCAGGCATTAGAACGGCACTGTAGAGTAGCAGGGGGATATACAGGGTTGAAGAATGTGTATTCTGAAGATCCTATGCAGGATGATGTTCAACAAAGCTTCTTTTTAGCTGAAACTTTAAAGGTACTACACTTGAATTTTTAACTAACAAAAATTAATGTAATAAATAGATTTTTCTCTCTAATAGCAATATTGAAAGTTTGTATTGCACACAATTATTTGTTCAGGCATGCTCAACTAAAGTCTAATTTAATGATGTAATGACTTGTTTACTCTTCTAAAGGTGGGTCCCCAATGGCGGGGTACGCAGTAAGACATATCTAACCAATCAGAGATTAGTATTACTATTATTACTTGTTTGTGATTGGTTAGAAACGGTTTACTGCGTGTCGCATGCCGTGGGACGCGTCAATTGCGAATCCACCATAACATACTGCCCTATTCCTGCCAAAATTACGATTTGCTTGACAATAAAAAAAATGGCCGTTCATTTAATAATTTATAAATAAACAAGTCAGTTAAATAAGGTAAACAAATGAATACAATATTATCGGCAAACAATCAATCTGTTATGTAACAATAAATATCTGCAAACAGTTGCCAATCAATTACTGAAATTTTGATTAAGGTGATGTAATGGTAAACAACTTTCATTCTAGGTCATTCTAGGTTTAACAAGGTTGCGGCTATTGTTATTGACAATGGGTATTAAAAATTGCATAACCATTTTATTTTTTTTTTATTTTACGCTGTGATAGGGATTCCGAAATGTGTTTATGGAAAACTGTAAACTACAGTTTATTTTATATTAGAATACAACTGTATTGTTGTAATTTTTTTTTTTGAAAAACCTAGAATTGTAAATTAAAACGAGAATTCTTTTGATCAAAATCGTTTCAAATTTTGTTCTTTTATGGTTTGACTGTACAGGTCCCAACCCATAGGTACTTTATTTACACACAAATAAATTTAGATACATGAGTTGTATAAAATTTCCTTGTCAATTTAACAAACCGCTTACTAAATAAATAATAATAATAATAATAACCAGAACAATTGAAACTCAAATCTTTTTGAGACTAGCGTGTAGCTATTTTTTCGCCCTTAATGATATGAGAGGACCTTACTTCAATAAATAATAATAATGCATTCTTACTAATGGAACCAGTAATCACAAATTCTACCTAATAAATCAATATTTTTTTGTGTATTTGTTTAGTAATTCTCCCAAAAATAGTGGGCTGGATTGTATTGTAGGTATTATGATAAAGAAACTTTTTTATTTGGTCCTCAATTTTTTTTCTGATTTTTTTGGTTAAATGCTGAGTCAAACTGAACAAATAAAAAATATTTTGATGTGTATAAACCGTTTGTTAAAAAATCTTAAACTAATATATTCTGTGATGTCGCTATACCTACTAATATTTTGTCTCTCTTTTCAGTATTTGTACTTGTTATTCTCTGATGATAGTCTGTTTTCTTTGGATGAATGGGTCTTCAATACTGAGGCACATCCTCTCCCTATAAAAGGTGTCAACCCCTACTACAGGGAAGCTGCAGTATAATCAGCCACCATGTGGACGAACTCTAGTTAGTGCTTTTCCCAGACTGATAGATGATACTTCCAATAGAAAATTATTTATTAATATATAATATATTAAATCAAAGACTTCGGATATTGAATGCAGTGTGTATGTAACTTTTCGTGTAAAAAGTGTGCTGTGATCCGTGACGTCAGTACATAACTGTACATAGTTAATTATTATAATTCGCAATTGAGTCAATTTAATGGTTGTTACTGCTAAACCTGTAACTGGACGATGATGAGATTAAACTTAACTAGAAATACTCATAATGGAAATCTCAAAAAAGAAATTACTCGATCAATTTAGCTCCTAAGTTATTGCCAAATCTAAACTCATTTTTAAAACGCAATTTAGCAGTAACAGGTTATTTGTATAAATACTTGTACATTTTTATAAATAGTTTTAATTAAAAGTTATTAACTGTTTTGGAACAGTTCCTACAATGCAAGATTTTAAAACGGGATGTGGTATTTCTTAATGCTATACTTACACTTTTCTGTAATATTTTCGTTACGTACATTTATTGTTGTTGTTTTTAAGTGTTTTCTCTGTTGAAGGATATAGATCTTAAATTATTAGAATTTGTTACGCCAGTCTTTGTGGTCAGATGCAATCAAAAGACTGTAGTATGAATTAAAATGTAGCTACTCACTCACACATTTTAATTCATGTACCTATAACTTTAGCTACTGACAACTAAATAGAATTCTGATATTTCGAGATATTTAAAAAAAAAAACTGTTTACAGAGAACGTTCTGAAATGTAAGTTATTTAAGTCAGGCACGAATACTCGTAGAAATTATTAAAGAAAAGATATGTACTCAAGCACGTGGACGTTTTCTGTGAGTTTATTGTATATATTATAAAAATTAGCAGTTCCATATTATGTGGAAGTGCTGGAACATTTAAATTATTATATTAATAATAAATATATAAATAAATCATAGGCCCAAATTTTATGTCCATGTAGCACTTACTTAAATAAGCAGTTCTAACATAGTTGGTTTAATAACAACAAGTTATTTTACATTTCTAAGCATTACAAAGACCAAATCAATGCGTAACATGTATCAGATACAAGTAATGATAATTTTACATGTACCTGGTAAATAGTTAAAATAAATTTATTTAAAGTTAGTAAAAAGTCTTTCTACTTCACACTTTTGTGTCAGTCTAAGTTTTGTATTTTTTTGCACTCATTATATTATTAACCTTAACTTGTATCAGACAATTTTTTTCTTTCAGTGTTCTTGTATAGGTTTTACACAACCCATTTATTTATATATTATTGTGTTCTTCCAGTTTGAATGGTAATACGGTTCCCGCTTAGCTCTCAACTTTGACACATACTCAGCTCTTATTTATTAGTTCCATGGATTGATCGAGGACCAGTACTGGATTAAACAGGTAAACTCTTTTAAATAAATACAATTTCCATTCATTTATCTCCAAACAAAAAGCTCCTTTCTAAAAGCATTGGTTCTAGAAATGATAGTAGAATAGATAGCTCTCTCCCATTGAGCTGTTCAGTATGCAGGGTGTTACATTTATCTGATTTCAATCATTTTACCAATTTTGAGCAAATTTAATGTAACCTTGCCTTTCCTTGTACTTTATAGTGTTCTAATTTTTTCCTAGTTCAACAAGAAACTGACTGTGGGCAGGAGGGTATACACTAAACCATTTAAATTTTCATTAATTAAATCATTCTGATTTAACATTAATGTTCAAGTTATATTTGGTCAGAGAAATAGGTTCTCTGTTTTAATTTTATCACAAAAAGTGTTTGGGTATGACATTGCAATGGCATTAGGCAAAGTTGACAATCAGAGCCAGAACAAACTAGTCCATACAAAAAACGGGAGGCTGTAGTACAAGTTATTGCCTTTCTTCCTTTTAGATACCTCTTTTTTTTTAGTAATGATGAAGAAGTGATCCCGAAAGTTACCATTTAAAAAAATAAACCTTTCTTACTCTAGGGGTCAGTTTTCAATTTCAGTTCCGGTTGGGTCTAGGGTATTTTGCCGGTCGTGTCCAAAACGCCCACTAATGGTAAACGACGCTACAGACAGCGTCGAAACCGAATTGCTGCCGAATTTTGAATATCGGGTACGCGAAATATTTCGCAGTATACTTTGAAGATCCCGGCCAAAACACTGCAACAAGGTATGACCATACCAAACGCCGCGTTTTGACGGGATCGTCAAAGTGTATATTGCGAAATATTTCGCGTACCGGATACGTAAGGTTTGGTAGTCATTTAATGGCTTTCCATGCTGTCTGTGGCATCGGTTAGCATTGAACGGCGTTTTAGACAGCGTCGACGGAATGTCCAATCTACGTTATTTGACGATTTCGGTAAAATGGCCTTTGCGTAGTACTGTGACGCTTTGAACATTCAAAATATAAAGTCGGGTTTAACGGGTTTAACTCCCGTTTCACCTAAACCATACCTAAACCAAGAAGAATAGTTGCCATGGATACAGTTCTTGTTACAATATTGTATCCATGACAATTGAGAAGGATAGAAATAAAAATTACTCCAACGTTTATGTCATTTTTTGAGGAGAAAATATTCTGATATTCAAGTTTAAAACATTTCTTTTTTATATTATTGTCGTTTATTTGTTTATTATTACATATACGTATATGTCCCAAGCTAGAACGCGTCGGCATTTTAACAATTTAGCGACAGAATCTGGAATCTTGTCTAGGAAATGGAGAATGTAGAGAATGTATGTACTACGTCATGGTACGTCGCATACATTTGTGAACAAGTGAACAAAAAGTTGTGTCTAGATTTGCTCGGGGATTATTATTAAATTCCTTGTTAATCAAAACATTCTTAAAGGTTGATTCGCACATAACAGTCTCATGTCCATTGAAATTAGCCCCGTGAAGTGGCTAAGAAACATAATATCGTTTTTGGGAATTTAATTTAACCCACGCAACTATACATCTCGGAAACAGTGCCGTATTTTAGCACGCTCCGTCATTTTAGCATCCGTATACCGTGATTCTGAACAATAGCGTCACGTCGTCAACCTAATTTTTTCTATTTCACGGATGTATTGTGTTGTGCTTGCCCCCCCCCCCCCCGGTTGTGGTTTGACTATAGTTTTGTGCGTGTTCCTAACATAAATGATGCATTTCTCTAGGAGTATGCAATTTTCGGACCGAATCCATTACCTTCAGTGACGATTTTAAATCCCCAGTATCTACTGACAATGAATTTCAAGAGTTTTATCGGGTCCATCGTTGGATGAGGATCTACATGGCGATCGCGATGGGGTGATATTTTTTCGAGCAAATTCTCTTTCACTTTCTGTGTCCTTCCATCCATTTCCATTTCTTCACCTGAACCAGTTCTTCCCCTTTATCCAAAATCACGAATATCAGTGCATATTTGTCACGGGTGTCTCTGACTGAGCTAACGGCGGGGTCAGTGATGTGTGTCCCGAAATTTTAAGTTTCACATTTCGGTGATGATTGCATTTCAAAAAGCAGGGTGGTTGTTTGGTATAATTGGACGAAAAGAATTGTTCACTTGAATTTTGAGGCGTACAACAAAACGCTGTGGTATTCGGCCAGAACTGTGGTCGGGGGCCAGGCCGTAATTGTTTTTTTACCCCAAAATTCACAAAGGGGTAATTAGCGACGCAATGACCCAAAGTGAAGCTGCCTTACATCTTACGTAATATCAAATCACAAATTTAATATTAGCGTACTATTTTATGGGGCAAGTTCGCTTTTATGAACAGATCGGAGATATAAACCAAATAAACAAAAATTAAATGAAGTGATTGGGTTTGACAGCAAATTAACTCCCACGCACGTGCGGCGTCTGCGTGCGCCTTTTTCCTGAGCACGAGGTCGACGTCGCGCCGCAATATCCGACCAGAAACCGCGAATATTAGACGCGGCCGTCTTTTATCCACGTTTGAAAGTGCCGCAAATCTCGACTCCAAAGTGTTTATCGTTTATTAAAATTAACGGCTTCTCAATGGTTGCAATTCGTAAACCTTAAACAAAATTGTGGAAAAATGTTAACGAAAACGAGCTTTGGAATATTTATCATTACTATTAGTTTAATTGGTAAGTTTTGTTTTTATACTTAATTTGGTAAAATAAATATTTATTTTAGTAGTGACCATCTTTATATGAAAAAATTGCATAATTATTTTTAAAATGGAAAACAGGTTTAATTTTATAAACATTGCTGCATTAAGTTTGAAGGTTGGAAGCATTCGTCAAAGTAATTTATTAAGTCGATTTAAATTCCTATTTAGAGCTATAAACTAATTTTCTTACAGGCTTTGAAGTGTTTTACGTTTAATTTTGTGAAAACAATCCCGTGTAGGTAGTAATTACCTATTGAGAAATTAATCGAAACTAGGTAGGGCTTTAGGCTCTAGAGGAATCCTAATACCCCCTATATTATTATTAAATAATTTACAGCTTCTTCTCAGTGTTCTCAGTCTATCCAGTATTGAAGCTTGGTACTTTAATGTTTTGCAAAAAAAAACAAATCTTGAGGAAAATTGAAACATAAAACAAAGATGTCTATCTTAAATCTTATCGTAGCTAATGCTATATTTATTCTCATTCCTTATAAACAAAATTATGTTAAACAATAATTATTTTCTTTTTAAAACAAGTTAAATATATCGAAGTTGAAATAAATTGGGTTAAATGTCCGGTTATTACATCCTTTACGTTGAATACTTATTTTAGGAATACTCAATCTAATTTAGGTTGGCACAGGGACGAACTGTATTAAATTCTGAGGACATTTATTTTCTAGGACATTCCGTATGTAGTTCTATATCACTTTCAAAAATAAAATATTGTAACATCATTTGGATTACCTATCTAAAAGAATTAATTGTATTTGCTAAAAATAGTAATGTCAGATGCGATTACGTTTTTATTGTAAGTAGTTTAAATATTTTGAAATGTTGAACTTGATCCCCAAAAATTGTTCTAAAATTATTGTTTACTCGATGTGTGGCTACTTGGCAACGGATCAAATCATCGCGTCGTTATGTGTAATATTGCAACTATTTATCTCTTTCTAATACTTTTTATTATTTATTTGGTTTTCAATGATGCACTTATTGCATTAGTACCTATATTAGGATTTATAAATTACAGAATCATAAAAGTATATCATGCGGTGTTTTATAATTGTGCAATATTAATTAAACTCTAGTTTAATTATGTCAATGTTAATTCGATTAGATAATTGTGCACTTCTGAGTAGCCAATGCCGACATGATTACAGAAAAAAAAATTATCTTTTATTACATAATACATAACCAGGCAATCTGCACAAATAAAATGGGATGCGTTATAACTTATAAGTCTAGGCTAGATGATAGCAAAATTGTATGTGGTATACTATGAAAGTCGAATTTTGGCAGACTCGGGCATACCTACCGTTTTCCTATGATACATTTTACGGTACCTACTTGCCTCATACGACGATTTTAAATTGTGATTAAGTTTACTCAGTATGCGAAAGCTAATCTAAACTAATACGACGATTTAGGGACATGGCGCCAAACCGTCATTCACACTTTAATAAAATACGGCAATATCGCATGTATGCAGTTTTTATTTTAATTATATTCTAAACATAGGTAATAGTTATTTACGTTATAAGTCCGGTAAACAAAAGTTTACAGTAGCGAGTTGAGATATATTTGGACGAGGCGACAAAGGAGCCGAGTCAGGAATTTCTGGAGTTCAGGAGTTACTCTGAAAGTTCGGACCATTTTATTTCATACTGTTATAATTATTGCATTATAAAGTAATTAAAAAAATTATAATTATGCTTGTTTTTAATAATAAATAATAAAGTGAGTTCGGTAAAATAATTCCCCCGACAATTAGGTACACTACCGTAAAGTACCATTTACCAGTTGCAAATCGTCCGCGTAAATTAGTATATTGCGGACAGTATGAAATAAATGCTTTATTTATATCAAATCAATTGAACATAATGATTACTCTACAATTGCAGTCTGGTATTATACATACAGGGTGTTTCTTAAATGGCGGACACGGAGAGCACTACGCGATTCTCATCTTAAAACTGAGTTGAAAAAGTATAGGCGATTTTGTCCTAATGTATTTAGTTTCCGAGTTATTCGCATTTTAAAAATTTTAAATTTGACAACATTGCGCATGCTTGCACGGACTTTGTTTTAAACGTTTGGTGTTTTAATAAGGCAGTATGAACAAGTTTCCTAGGTAATAACCTCATAGCTACATTGCACTGTTGCAACATATTGAAAAAAAATTTAACAACAGATATTTATCAGAAAGAATGTCTTCGGAGGAAGGAATACAACGTATAAAAAATTCCAAATTTATTAAGATTTAATATTTGATTGATGAACAATGCGGAACGGTTAAAATTTATCCATTTTTCCAAAGCATAAAGGAATTGAATCTCAATCTTTGACTGAGAATAACTCTGAAACTAGCGAAGAACGGGCATTATTGTATTATATTTTTCCAATCAGTATCTGGAGGGGAAAGTCGTACTGTGCTCCGTGTCCGCGATTTAAGAAACACCCTGTATAGTTACAGGGTAGGGTGTATAAAAAATAAATATAAAATTTATACCAGTTTGGCCAAAGTTGATTTAAATTAAAAATAAATTAAAATTTTGTGTTGGCTTCTCCCATACCTACATCATCACTCATCATCAATACTTTTTCGTGTATGAATATAATATTGTGCATAAATTCAACCTTGATAATCTCTATTGAATTTAAATGAATCATAAATCGAGGTACCTACCTATAAACGTTATTTCCAAAGCGGAGTCTTATCGTATTCTTTTGTTAGATTCTTTTATAGTTGTTGTTGGATAATAATCCAGTTTACAGAGAGACCTTGTACATGTTTTGGCTTTCGATGTACTTCATACACGTCTTTTGTGACAAATCCCCTCAGTTAGTTTATTTTCGCGGTCTTACACAGATTGTTAATGATCTTCATTTTATCCTGCAAAATGTGTTAATTTGTGTGTGAGTGTTGGTGTTGAACTGTGAATATAACGAACAGTTTACTTATTCTGCAAGAACTAACCAATTTCTGCAAATTAGGAAGTAAAAGGTACAGTAACTTCTTTATTAGACACTGTAGTTGATAATAAAATCAGGGACAAAAATAGAGGTTACCAAAGTGCCCAAACATCTATTTTCAATCAATCCTGTACCCAATATTTTTTTCTGACAAAATCACACATACATTACCTAATAATTACAAAGCCACACCCGAAACGTCGGCCAATAGGATTCCGTTTTTCGCGATAAACCATCTTGGTCTGATAAAAATGCAAGGTTTTGTTATGTTGTATATGAAAAAATCGGCTAAATAAGAAGAGAAAAATTTATGATTAAAAAACCTGTGTATATAGGTACTTAGTTTTAGATTAAGGTAGCAATAGGGGTGTTGCGTCCCAATTTCTTTTGAAAATCTTGAGAAGTAGTCTTAAGATTATTCAATCATCCGCCCCCCTATACAATTAGAACAAATTTTTCTTTTCTGATAGAATATATTTTTATTGATTGTGGAGTTGTTGGTCGGTTTGACGTTTGAGGCATTACACATTTTAAAATTGATTAATTTTGAAACATTTCTTTGTTTTGTGTGGAAGTACCAAAGCAGTCAAACTTTAGTTAGACCCTGTTCTATAATATTTGCTGTAATAGTATTGAAGATTTTAGACAATCTTCGATTTTAAATTTAGATGTAGGTACTACCCTTTCTTAATAAATTTCCTAGGAAACAACAACTCTTTCCGATCTTAAGATATTATTTGTGCTATACCGAACTAATATTTTTATTTAAAATGCATTCTTGTTACATATTTCTTTCTGTATAAACAAGTTTTTCGTTTATTAGGATTTTTATTGCAAATTTAATTTCGGTTAAAGTTGACCATAGTCCAAAAATTAATCGCAGGCGAAGTTTTAGCAACGCGGAAGCGGAAAACGGAAACTGAACATTCCATTTTTTTTGCCTATCGATATTTTTAACAATGTGGTAAGAAAGAAACCGGTAATTAATATCACATTGAAAACAATCGATGGTGACTAATTAATTCAAACATTTGCTTACCTAAAAAAATTTATAGATAATGCCAATGCTTTCAAATTCTATAATATTACTAAAAGTTAGTAGGATATTTATTATAGGAATATTTATGAAAAAAAACACCCCCACGGTGTGCAAAATGCAAACTACCGACTATTCACGTGAACCTAACTCAAACCATAATTATTTATTCCGTATCACGTACCATTGTAGAACAACAATTAAAAATAGTTTCCCAATATTATTAATTCTTGTAAATAAACTGAATACTTTAATATAAAAATAAAAGGACGTAATTACTTCATAACAACTTCTCATTTCGAATTAAGTGCATGTTTCTGTTGACGCGTAAACTGCGTTTACCATACACACATTTATATTGACACGATTTTTTAACAGCAACACCAGCAACAGGCCAATTTATATACACACATGTGTTAAAAATATCTTAAATGATTCATCTCGCGAACTATTTTCAGCAGCCTGAAATGCACTTGACTTAAGAATATTCCCACTGGTTAAATCTGAAAGATTGATTCTTACAATGAGATAATATTTTATTTGATCTCTTCAAGTGGTTTAGTATTTTGCAATACTCTCTTTTCGATAGCTTTATTACACAGAATCATGTTTCTAGATTTTTTTATTCACATAATGTTTCAGGAATTTTTAGATAGTAGGTATATGTCTACCTATGTAGGTATAGAAAAATATTACTTGCATGCTTTCTCGTGCTTGCGTCACTGTGTTAGATTCCATTTAAACACAATCTCATAAAATTAAATTAAAACGTTAAGACGAAAATGACTTGCCATTAATTCCTCGAGAAGATATACCAAACCAAATTTAAAATGGTCTGGCGATTTGATCATGTCAAAGAACTCGACACCGCGTTGAATCGAACTTCATTAACTTGTTTTTGTTTTATTCTAGATTGATTCTGGAGTTTGTGTTTATTTTCTGAAATAATCTTGCAGTTTTACTCATCTATCTTTACCCTATAATAATGAGCCTTATTTTAATACTCTTGAAAATTAAATTAAAATAACCTTTCAAAAATGATAGAAGTATTAAAATTTTCTAAAACAGAATAGTTCTTTATATAAAGTAGATAATTGCTTATTTAAAAGATAAAGATAAGGTCAATTAAACTGACAGGCCAAGTACTACAATAAATGTTCTTTTTGAAATTAATTGTTATTTATGTCCAATAATTAAACTATTAAGATGTTCACACCAGTAATTGGCACTTATTTTCTTAGATAAGATCTTTCTTCATTTTCGCTTTAAAATTGAGAATTCTGGTTTTATAACACAACTAAAGCTTCCGTTAATTTTGTAAAAGCAAAACTGCGTGAAGTGTAAAAATAACTCGTACACGGAATTACGTAGGTTGTCAGAATTTATTTTGGTATCTGGGAGTATTCTTTTGTACCTAGTGGTATTTGTAAAATATAACTAATAACAATTGTTTTATAATTACTTTTTTCTATAGCAGATGTTAAAGTGTGCTTTGTTCGACTAAAAATAGTTGATCAAGTATTACTTTAACCGCAAGGGTAGATAAAGTAACACTTTAACCGCAAGGATAGATAAAGTACTTTAATTTTCTGGAAACTCCATGGAAACCGAATGGAAACCTTTGCTACTGAGATTTTCGGGTTTAATATAATCTAATTTTAAATTGTTTTTTTTACAAATTTTTCTTATTTTTTTAACATTTGCTATAGAAAAAAATAGAATTTTATACACGACGATAAAATTTGTATAAAAAATAACTATTAACTTAATGATCTTAAAAGTTTATTGTATTTCTTAAGTGTTCACCGAATAGGTAGGTACTTAGGTAGTTTATGATTGGAAAATGAATTTTGATAGAAATACAGGCGGGGTCTCAGATTTTCCATACCAGATCAATACGTACACAAAAGTGTTTGGTCAGTTTTTCAGTTCTGATTTAAACCCCGGTTCAACTAAAGATTAAGTGCCATTAATACAATTGTTGTAAGAATTGTATCCATGGCAATTAATCTTGGGGTTTAAACTAGAGCTGAAAAGCTGACCCCTAAGACAATCTTTTGCAGTTCCTAAATATTTCCTGTTGGACATTCATCCTTATCCCCATTCTCTTAAAATATCCTTGAGCCATGAGGTTTTCTTTCTGCCTCTTCCTATTTTACCTTTCGTCTTTCCTTCCATTCTAAATTGAAGACGTTGGTATATCTCGTTTCTTAGTAGATAATATGTCACTTAGATATACTATAAGCATCAATAGCGACTGGTGTACTGTCTTATTTCTTTTGGCACGACGATCAACGTGCCACACCGATTCTCTCCCTTATTTCTTTTTATCCATCATTATACCAAGGTTCTCCATTCCATATTTTACTTCTTAGTTTTACCTAGACATTTTATTCAGTGTTGTTAGTCAAATACCTCTACCTACTATTATTTTGCAAATTACTATATTTAGAATATTCCTAGTTTCCAGCAAGTCAACGAGGTTGTTTGATACCTGACCTTTGTCGCAAAACAGCTTATATTCTCCCATTATTCAAGCAAAAGTACGTCATTGTGAAAAGCTCAATATTACCAGCAATCAGCCTAGAGCGGATGTGTTACCTTAGCGATAACCTTTCAACATCTTTTTATATTTAAATTTTTAGCAAAGCACAATATAGTAATACTTACCTATAGGTAGTATACGTATAGACAAAGCATTTTAAAATATTGATTTATGGATATTGATAACTGATTAGAACACATGATGTAGGTACCTACCTACTTTTCAATGTTTACCAAATGTATAATCTTTCAATCCCCTATAAAGTAAAATATTGGAAAAAAAATGGATGAACAAAAATCGAATTTTTTAAACTATCCAGTATCCACCGTTCCATGGAAAACTGAAATAATACTTAATTCTGTCGCTAGTTGCATAACTTATGCTATTTGTTCTTATAGGGTTATAGGTATAAACAAGGGTGCAATACATAATCCCTACACAAATATACAGAAGTCCTTCAGTAGATACATTACAAACGGAAATTCTTTTTGACTCCTGAACTTTCGCTTTTGCGATAAATCTGATCGTTACGAACGTAATAGGCAGGGGTTGTGATTGTAACGTCATTATTTACAATATTTAGACGTTATAGTTGCAGAACAGTAACGAAGGATGTTAATTCGCTAAGATCATGATTGGAGTTTACTTAATAATTTAAGTATCTACTACAAAATACAGCTGTTATTAATCTAGATCGCTTCTGTACTGTCTATTTCTGTGATATAAACGACGCCTTCATTTTCGCATTTTACTTTTAAGGTCTCTTCATCCTTTCTGCAGGCCGCATTTCTGCATCCTCTAAAACGGCGATCTCTGGTGGGCGTATACTTCCATCAGTAACGGTCTGCATGAAACCTTTCATAATTTCATTTTTTCCGAGAATGTCTTCCTTAAATGAATTTTCGAAGTTCCTTTAATGCTCTAGTTCTAATTCGCCCAATATAATTAACAATTAACACAATATTAATAAAAATAGGCAGAGGTAATGCAGTTGTGAATGTAGTAAAATTTAGTTCATTAGGGACCGACTGAAACGCTTAAAAACGGGATATCATCTCGATTAAAAAATTTTAGGCAAGAAATATTTGTGGTAGAGTTAACTATAATTTCTTCGCCGCTTGTCTACCACATAGTAATGATATAGCGCCACGGTTTAATATTTAACGGCAACAAATCATATTAAGTCGGAAATAATATTAAACAATAAAACGTGTAGATATGATAGTCTGTCGCTTAAGATCTAACATTGTTTCTTAAAGAAATGTGCAATGGTTGATATTTTAATATTTCAGGCATTGGTATTTGAAGGTTTCTATATTTGTACTGGAAAACATCTAACAATTTTCTTCTTATATGCGATTAATGGTGTGGAAAATCGACACAATCTGCTAGTCAGTAGCCATTTAAATTTACAACCGGGAACCACGCCTCTTACATCATCGGATTTTTTAATACATCAAAGCTTCTAGGCATCAATCATTTACTTGTTCTCTAGAAGTTGATGAATGCATACATTTGTCATCGCAGGTCGACCATCAATCGATGGCAAAACCGTGAAATGTAAATTTCTTTTACAAAATGTTTAATTTAACAAATCCCGGAACCAGACGTATTGGTTTGTTTTGAGTTTGAATACAGAATGCACTCGGATTTAGATTATGGGTGTCTCTAAACTTAGTACCATAAATTAACCAGCCGCGTCCTGACGCAAAAATAAGTCGAAAATGTCTATAAAAATTTTGTCCTAAACCACAGCATAAGGCAGCTACACGTCTTTGAAAATGGTGTTGAAAAAACGGAAAACAATTGCATTTTAAAAAGGGTTTGAGATAAAAAATCGAAATTTTGCAGGCAGCCTAACCTATTAAAGGTATAAACTTTCTACTATTTTTTTTGTAAATTAACTAGGGGGGGCGCGAATGGGGGTTATCACCTTTTTCTTGTAACCCGTTTTTCTTAACCTTTTGTTTTTTTCCATTTTAGTTTAGAGATTTGTATTCCCTGTTGCCTAATTAACAAAAAAGGTACTCTTGTTTCAACTCGCCTGGACTAACCGTTTCCTATAAAATGCAGGTTTTCTGTTAAGCCAAAATCAATTTAGAATGCTGGATTTGTATGGAAATTAATTTATTGAAAAATAAATTAAAATAAAAATAGTTACAGTAAGTGTTCGTACTGTTTATACCTTCAATAGGTTAGGCTGCATGCAAAATCTCGATTTTTATCTCAAACCGTTTTCAAAATGCAATTGTTTTCGGTTTTTTCAACACCATTTTCAAAGACGTGTAGCTTCCTTATGCTGCGGTTTTGGACAAAATTTTTATAGACATTTTCGACTTATTTTTGCGACAGGAAGCGGCTGGTAAATTTATGGTAGGTACTAGGTTTAGAGACACCCTATATAGGTACCTGCTACACCAATATTTTTTCTTTATTAAATCGTTTTGCAACTTTTTAATATTTTATTAAGTTTCATGATAGGCCATGATAATAAATATAAACAAGCACCCTCTGCATATTATCTGCAGTCTGTTAAGACTAAAAGCGCCACTTACATTTAATCGGCACAGTTATCTCGAGCCTTCTGTTGCAATTTTTTGCGTGAGAACGAAATTATAAATGATTTTGTAGATCCTGCGCTAGAAAATATTATTGATGGTTCAAGTGTTTAAAATATCTGAAGTAAAAATACGCTATCAAGACCTCGTTCCTGGTGCCCCAAAATACCGATCCGCAGATCAGTGAACGTTTTTCTTGTGTACACTCGTAGTGTGTGTAATAATAACAAACAAAAATAAATTGATACAACCAAATTTTATTCGGGCCAAAGTTGAGCGCCCCCTAATAGAAATTTATAGCTGCTGATGTTTATTTATGGTTTAAAATTTTAATTTTAGATAGGTATTAAAATTTTGTAATCCATCCACATATGGCCTTTGATGTTTATTTATTAGGAGGTAATGTACCATTGCGGATCAGAAAATCACAAAATTAGGTATGTATATCGTATTTTTTAAAATGCGATTCTTTTTTACATGAATACTAATCCGTTAAAATCTGCATAAACCCATCATTCGAGACCACACCCCTAAAGTTTATTTAGTTTTAGGCTTCCAGTAATGTTAAAGTGAAATATTTGGCGTGTTATCGATTTTATAACACTAGTACATCTTTATAAAATTTCTTCTGAATTTCCTAACACACCTCTACTTTTGAGGTATCACGTATAGTCGACGTTCGCTTACATCAATTTATTTCTTGTTTGAATCCAGTCCAAAATTTAAAAGAAAGCTCCAGAAAATATTTGAAAATTTAAGACCGAAAGCAAAGTTATCCTGTATCCTCTTTCTTTTACGTAACGAAAGCTTAATATCTTATAAATATAAAATTACCGCAACTTTAACAAATTTTTTAGCAACTTTTTGGAATAAACAAGATGTCTGAACAATATACCTATCTGTTTGTTATCTTATTAAGATTTAAGATAAAAAAAATGTATTTTTTTTCTTTCAAAGGAATCCTCATGTTTGCTGAAAACGCCAATGGCATTTTCCTTTATAATCCGTGTATAGGTTTATTATTAAATTAGTCTGGCTTGTATCTTCATTCTGGGTATATAAAATTACCCTCTGCACTGATTTATTAAATTTCAGCTTCTCAAGATTTTATATTAAATTTCTAGAATATTATAAACAACCCTTTACAAAATATTCAGGGTAATATTAAAATTACACCGTGAATGTAGATTGTGGATAAAAAATAACAAACCAAGGAAAATAAAGTTTAAACAGATTTAAAATATTCATCCTTAATTCTGTTACAGTAATTGAGCTTTTAAGAAAAGCTTTTATATGTGACTATCATAGCAAGCTTAAAACTCAGTGTAAACATTTCTGTTATAGCATGTTATTGTTGTAAGTTTTCTAAATTATTTGGTCTCCATTTCTATAATTTTTTATCTCTGACTTCTCTTTGTGTTTCGTATATTTTAATGTTTTTTCATTGTGTTTTACCAAAGGGAGGAGACTACCTTTGGTTTTGCTTTCAAGATATCTCTCGTTAACATTTCTTCTAGTTTTTAGTTATAGAGAATTATTATGTTTGTAAGTTTGGAGACATTTTTAGGGAAAACAACAAAAAGACAATTAGTATGTGTCTATAAAATCAGCTTCTGAACAACCCCTTCTTTAGAACTAAAAATAAAAATGTAATTTCGCCGTGGGGGTCAGGGTAACCTTTAAAATTTATTATGGTGATATTGCTATATAGTATATAGGCCTGAAATTTAATCTTGTCTAAAGGGTTGTTATTTCCTATAATAAAAACAGCAAATACCAAAACGACCGTTTCGAATATCCCCCAAAACATTTGTAGTCTCCGCGGATATAGACGGATATAATAGTATATCCGTGGTAGTCTCCTGCTTTATGCAAAATGAAGTAAAACTAAGGATTACGTCATGCAATTAAAGAGATTGTCAAAGAAAGGGCTTGCCCCGTCCTTGATTCTATTTATCATTTCAGAGAACACATTCACATAAACACATAATGTATTGTATACAGGATGTTATGTAATAATCTTGAAATTACTTTCTATTGTTGTTCCTTTTTTATCGTGAAGTCCCATCTCTTTTAATTAAAATTATCTAGCATGTAGTAATTAGATATCATCAAATTTTCGATGCTTTAAAAAAAGATAATTTCTCAAAATTTTTTGTAGAAATTAAACAACCAACGGAGGCTCATAATTTCATTGCTCTGAGACTGAGGGTTATAGTTAATCCGATTCGCATTATATTTCACTTTAATTAATTATACAGCGACCTCAAAAGGTTCATGCCGCGAATTTTTGTTATAGACCTTTTAAATTTCTAAATAGTGCGACGCAAAAACGCGAATGGATAATGAATAGCGAGTTTCATGTCTAAAACCTATGTTGTATGAAAATTGGGTTATATCGCACCTACATGTCCGCACCCATCCTGTAAACTATAACGTGAGCTCTTTAAGTTAATCAAAAGGAAACTTTAATATAAGTAGGTTAAGTTACGACCTAGAATTAGGTCAATTCCAGGCAAACCGATAAATCAAGGTAATAAATATTCAGGGAAACAGATTTTTTTTCTACCTTTAAAAAGCAACCCAACCTTAACTGGGTAACTTAAAATAATTAACAAGTAAATCTTTCCCTGACAAATTTCTGCAAAATTAAATTATATTTGACCTTTGGAAAGTTAACAACTGTATGTGGCATTTTACATCCCTATTATAATTTTTTGCGACGCGACGCATTTAAAGATATTCAGGGTAGGGTAAAATCAAGTGTTATAAATCCCTTAAAATAATAATGAGGGATAACAATAAATTAATCTGGCAAATTGAAGATTTAGAAGCTCTTTTATTTAAAAAATTAGCTGGCGCTGCCATCCAGAAGTGCGTGGTGGAAGCATGCACGGGTGCGTACATAAACTTCTTCTCCTTCTGCTGTTCTGCTCTATGGTTCAAAAGAGGCACGCGTCACGTGCCGAGCAGCCCTGCGTCAACTCTTTATCAACAAAGAGAATCGTCCGAACAAGAAGTCCTTGACCGTGATTGAAGTTGGCTCTCTGACCGCTTTTCACAAATCAAAGCAACTCAAATCGAGAGACCTTCTTTGGATTCCTGGTTTTCTGCTTCTCAGAATTCACTGTCGTCTTACCCTTTACTTGAGCGAAATGTTTGAAATTCTTTTACTCCCGCTGAAGCCGTACTCTCAAGACCCTCTTTCACCTTCTGTTTCTTTGGTAAGTTTCCTGCTTAATTTCCGATAATTTTTGCATAAATTATTGAGAAGGCGTATACATCCCCTTGAATTTAGATTTGCTGTATTATGTCTTCACCCTGCTGGTGCTCTGGTAGGCGGGCCGACAGAATCTGGCAAGGTCTGTCAGTCATCCTTGATGACAGGTTATGACTGTCTCTTCACAGGTATTGGTCAGTTTGTTGGTTTAGCTGTCCACATTCCTGTTGCTCGGATATCGTAGTGCTTTTATTGTGAATGCAGTTTAATACCTCTTGTAGGAAACCATAGGAAACTGTTGTCATTGCACCTCCTCGTGTTCGTAAAGTCCTGATGGAACTGCGACGTTGTTTCTTAAACACTCCCACGCTCCTTCACGCTCTCTCCTCCTAAAAAGTATCTACTCGCCTCGTTATGTTTGTAAATGGCAATCCTGGAACGGAAAAGCCGAATTGTGTAAAGTTTTTTACTAATAAGTTATTTCTATGATATTTGAATTTGTTAACAGCGTAAGGTTTAATTCCAAAAATGATGATACCCTGAGATCACTTACTTACTAGAAATTGTTCTTGAATTACTACAGAATTGTAGGAAAGTTTTTTAATCTCTAGTAATTTAAAAGTTTTTTTTAAATCGGTAATCCTTAAATTATTTCTCGTTGAATTTTCTTGGTTGGTAGAGAATCTCGTTGTTTATTTTGAAATTGAGTAAAGTCTAAATTAACCTTTTCATTGTTTTTTTACCAAATTATGATCAGTCTGCAAAACGACCAAAGCTGAAAACGATAATGTAGGTAAAGGTAATTTTAACGAGTTACGTAAAAAAACAACTTCATCCTCTGATTGAAATATCCTGCAACAGTATCTTCAGTATATTTATGATATTAATTACTATAATTAGTTACCGGTTCAAGGAATACGATCCTTTGTTATTATAAGGAGAACTTAGCAAGTTGGAAGGAGTTTACGGTCCTTCGCAGTAATGATCAAAACTTTTCTTCTAAAAATAGTAAGCCCACAGAAACTTATCTTATAAATGCGGTTTACAACAAAATTTCATGATTATAATAATTGTCATTTACGTAACAGGCGAGGGTGTTTTTACTTTTAAATAGCAGACCTAATAAACAATCTATCTAAGTGATGGATTCTAGGATTTAAAAAAAAATGTTTTGTTATAAAATGACGAAAACGGGGTCAGTTCAGGATTATCGTTTGTCCACAACAAATCTAATCGTTTGACATTTTCATATAGAAAACAAACTTCATATCACTTCTTAAATTAAATTAATTCACTCTCTAACTTGTTTTTCAACATAATTTTACTGTTTCTCATGAATTAAGGTCCCAGTCGGAAGAAAACAAGGTATAGGAGTAGGTGATATATAAGTTTATTTTGTCTGAAAGAAATTCCCTTTTTATAAAACACGAAGCCATCAGCGTTAAACCATTGGTTAAACCTAATACTTTTATCTAATACCCTACGATCCGATTCAATTAATTAGTGATAAAATTAATTAGAATAGTTAAATTGTAGAAATATTAAATTTTGAATAGAATATCAACTTGAATTGAAAATAATTGTGCTTATGATGATATAATTGTTTATTGTTAGCAAGAGTTGTATCTATATCTAGCAATTAAACTTTTAAAGGACACTTATTATTTAAGTGTAACTGGTGCAATTGGGCCTTAAATTCTTACATCATTTAAAACAACAAAGTAATGTGCCTTAAAAATTTCTTTTGGGATAGGCTGCGCCCATTTTATGAAGTTGCCAACATGCAACCAGTAATTTCCCCAATATTGCCCCAGGTTGCTTTGACCCCCCGTGAATCATCTTAGGGCTGAATGGGGGGGCGTTAATGCCCACTTTGGGATATATATTTATTTAATCTTTCTAAATGTTCCACAAATATAGTAGCTACTAATAATGGTGAAATGGGACTATCCATTGGTAACCCATCCTTCTGAAGATAAATTTAAAAATCAAATAATTTTGATAAATACAAAGTTCAAATAATTGAATCAACTCCACCTTTTTGTGTTGTATCAATATTTTTTCTACTAAAGGAAATAAAGGAATACCTTCCCGAGGGAGTGTATTTGTGAAAACATACTCGTAACTTCAAAGTCTTAGTTTTGATGTTGTAATTGAATTAAATTACCGGAAACCGGAAACTCTGTCAAACGAAGACATTTAAACAAAAATGTAACGAGTCAATATGACTACTAAAAGATTACTGTTACATTACATTATGATTATTAATATACAGGGCGTCTCTAAACCTAGTACCATAAATTTACCAGCCGCTTCCTAACGCAAAAATAAGTCGAAAATGTCTATAAAAATTTTGTCCTAAACCGCAGCATAAGGAAGCTACACGTCTTTGAAAATGGTGTTGAAAAAACCGAAAACAATTGCATTTTGAAAACGGTTTGAGACAAAAAATCGAAATTTTGCATACAGCCTAACCTATTGAAGGTATAAACAGTACGAACACTTACTGTAACTACTTTTATTTTAATTTATTTTTCAATAAATTAATTTACATACAAATCCAGCATTCTAAATTGATTTTGGCTAAACAGAAAACCTGTATTTTATAGGAAACGGTTAGTCCAGGCGAGTTGAAACAAGAGTACCTTTTTTGTTAATTAGGCAACAGGGAATACAAATCTCTAATCGAAAATGGAAAAAACAAAAGGTTAAGAAAAACGGGTTACAAGAAAAAGGTGATAACCCCCATTCGCGCCGCCCCTGGTTAATTTACAAAAAAGTAGAAAGTTTATACCTTTAATAGGTTAGGCTGCCTGCAAAATTTCGATTTTTTTATCTCAAACCCTTTTTAAAATGCAATTGTTTTCCGTTTTTTCAACACCATTTTCAAAGACGTGTAGCTTCCTTATGCTGCGGTTTAGGACAAAATTTTTGTAGACATTTTCGACTTATTTTTGCGTCCGGAAGCGACTGGTAAATTTATGGTACTAGGTGTGTATAACTATAACACCCTTTTATAAGTGAAGTGAATATCACTTTCGTGACTTTCCGATTAGTGAGGCGATAAACCCAGCAACTTTCTAGCAAGTTACTCTAAAGAGACGCGTCTTTGAAGAGTTTTTAATGGCTGTGGTCTTACTGGTAGGTATACTAAAAGTAATTTGAAGACGCTGCTCGAGATGAGTGCCTCTTCATAAGGAGCATTATAAACCCGTTTGACGATCTGCTACCCTGATATCCATGTGGAATTGTTTTCCAATAAATTCACGCATGAGTGCGCAAGAAACTTGCTCTTTCAGAACAATAAGAATAAACGTGTTGCTGTCTGTCTTGCTTATTGAAATTCTTTAGTGTAAATGATCATGTCCTATTAAGGATTTCTAAGAAAATGCATCCAATGCCGGAATTGTTAATATATTATCAAAAATGTTATAAAATACAAAATCAAAGGAAGATTGAGATTGTTGACATAAATAATGATTTATGTTTTTATCACGTCAAAAGTGAGATTTGAATCAATTTACAATTTACAATAATTTTACGGCAGTCATTGGTCATTGATGCTGACTTGTGTTGTCTGTATTTGTAGCAGAAACATAAACGACTTAAATTTTTTGAAGTAAAATTATTCTCGCAATATACACACGTGTGTCCACGGATTGAGTGCATATAAGGTGTAAATGACAAATTTTTTAGAGTTGGATCTTCATGTTCTGAGGATCGCTCCTGCTTAGTCTCAAACTAAGATATTGAAAAAATGAGTCAAATCAATTAATATACAGGGTGTTTTTTTGGCCGAAATCTAAAAATTAGTCAAGAGTAAACTGTCTTTATTTTAGCAGATATAACAAAAATGTATTAGAAAAAGTTGTTTAGAATTAAAAGCTATTGAAGATTTTCAATTTTTATACAAATCAGCCTACTTTAATTTTTTTCATCAACATGAGATTTTTTATTTGTGGTTTTAATGACCCATGCATGAAGAGTAATTAAACAAACTACTTGAAAAACAAATAATTATTTATTAAACAAATACTAAACCTTATTTGTTACAAACATGAGTTCAAAAGTATTGGATTAGATGAAATAAAACAAAGTAGGCTGATTTGTATAAAAGTTGAAAATCTTCAATAACTTTTAATTCTAAACAACTTTTTCTAATACATTTTTGTTATATCTGCTAAAATAAAGACAGTTTACTCTTGACTAATTTTTAGATTTCGGCCAAAAAAACACCCTGTATATTACTTGATTTGACTCATTTTTTCAATATCTTAGTTTGAGACTAAGCAGGAGCGATCCTCAGAACATGAAGATCCAACTCTAAAAAATTTGTCATTTACACCTTATATGCACTCAATCCGTGGACACACTGTAGTTTCAAACTGGTGCTGATTTAATTTTTTTTGAATTCTAGGATAACAATAATAAATTGGCAATATAAATCAGAAAGGAATGTAATAAAAAAATAATTATACATAATGAAAGTTGATTAAATTATAAAAACAACGTAAATTTCGCCAGCAGTTTCATATAAAGCAAAGCTGCTTTTGTTGGAGGTACCAGCAGTAAAATTAGGGTGATTTATTATCTGTCAGTGTTTTATCAGCAGTAAATATATTTGTATAATGGTTCTTTAATTAAGCAACAAATTCTCACAAAAAAATTTCATTAATAAACTAAAGTGAAGTGTAAATATCAAAGCTGCTATAATTTGTTTTAAAAATTTATCAGTTGAGGGTTGTAAGGTTGAGCAATACATGCGTATAATTGTATGTTCTCCTAAACACTGATTATTCTTTTACCAACAGTAAAACCCCCCAACATATAATCTGCTTCTGAAAGTGTTGCTCTCCTAATACGTAGTGGGTCTTGTTTTTGAATTCAGTGTGTACCTGTTACGTAAGCATTAAAAGAGGAGCTTCTTCTATCTCTTTGTATCTGTAAAACTATCGGATTCGTAAATGTTATTTTTAAAGCATTTATTCTTAATTCATTCAGGGAATATTTAGAAAGTTATTATTTACGTTTTATTATACACTGATATTAAATTTGTTATATTTTATACAGAACATGTTTTTATAATTAAAAAATATAATTAATTGTCTTCAGTTCAATTACAAATCAGCTCAGTTAAATTAATTTAATCTGTTCTTAATCCACGTTTGTCTCATTTCCCGAACAATTTATAAATCAGCATGAGGTTGTGAGATTTGTAAAGCAATAGTGAGACGCCTTCCAAAATCTTCATCAACTTGAGTAAAATTTCGAACTGTTCTTGCTTGTATAACCTGATTCGCATCTCTAAGTTGTGAAGCAATATTATCGATTAAAGTTGATTTTCCACGTTCATCCAGAACTCTTTGATACAGGGCCCTTGCCTGCGTAAAATTATCTTCACCTCCGAGATCATAATGTCCAGCATTTCCCACGATGGGAAAAGCAGTTGCTAAAGCCTTTGCTCTTGGATCAGAATCAGGGCCACCAAAGCTATTAGGATGATAATTAGGGGCACCACCTTGACTGTCAAGAGTTTGCGCTCCATCCCTACTAAAGTTTCGTACTCTAAAAGCAGAATTTATGGGAAGTTGTTGGTAATTGGGACCCAAACGATGTCGGTGGGTATCGCTGTAAGAAAACAGTCGTCCTTGAAGCATTCTATCTGGAGATGGTCCAATTCCTGGAACCAAATGGGCTGGATTAAAAGCGCTTTGTTCAACTTCCGCAAAGTAATTGCTTGGATTCCTGTTAAGAACTAGTTTTCCCACTGGTATCAATGGAAAATCGGCATGGTACCATACTTTTGTAACATCAAACGGGTCGAATTTATATTCGGCTGCTTGCTCAGGTGTCATAATTTGAACGTAAAATGTCCAGGAAGGATAATTTCCTTTGGCTATATTATTATAGAGATCGCGTATAGCATAATCGGGATCCTGACCTGCTATCGCATTAGCCCTAGCAGTCTCGATGTTGCGAATTCCTTGATCGCTTTTATAATGAAACTTGCAGTAGCTGAGCTGTTCATAAGCATTAACAAAAGAGAATGTATTTGATCCATACCCATGCATATATCTATAACCATCAGGGAGACCCCTGTCAGAATACAACACCAACATCTGATGAGTTGTTTCCGGTCTTAACGAAATAAAATCCCAAAACATGTCAGGGTCTCTTAGATGAGTTACAGGATTTCGTTTCAAAGTATGTATAAAACTAGGGAACAGAATGGCATCGCGTAGGAAAAATATAGGTGTATTATTTCCTACTAGATCCCAAATTCCATCCTCCGTGTAAAATTTTATAGCGAATCCACGGGGGTCACGAACAGTATCTGGATAACCCATCTCTCCCGTAACTTGGGAAAAACGTATAAAAATCGGAGTCTTTTTTCCAATTGCTGCAAATACACTAGCGGCGCTATACGCAGTGATATCATGGGTTACCTCAAAGTATCCAAAAGCACCAGCTCCTTTAGCATGTACGACACGTTCAGGAACTCTTTCGCGATCAAAATGGGCCAATTCGTCTATGAAGGCATAATCTTGAAGCAGACCGACTCCTTTCGGACCCGCAGTTTCCATAGAGTCTTTGTAAACCAGTGGGTTTCCAGCTGTATTTGTCGCAGATCCTCCATCCTTCTGCAATTAAAGAATTAGTTGAATAAAGGAAACTTGTGCAAGGTTCATTAGAAACCGTAAGGGTGAAAAATTTAACTCAAATGTTATCTTTGTGGTGCTGATTGCTGATTGCACGGAAATATTATATATATTGTCATTTTCCATATTCGTGGGATCAAACTTGGAGTTTTTCTTAATTCATTTTAATGAACTTATTTTTTGTTGTTAAATGTACGATTGTCGTTAAATAAGCGATTCAAATGCGCAATAAGGGGGTGATTATTTACGAATGGAGCTTTCTATGAGCGATTATAATAATTTCTGGAACGCTACGCCGCCGCGCCGTTTTCCAAATTATGGATCATTGCATTGTAATATTCTAAATTTAATTTTGATGTATCATAAATGTTTTATTGGACATTCCAAAATGGCATTTTTACTAGCAAAGTATGATGTCATAGAAACTGTGCCAAGAGTGTGTTAAAGTCATCGTTTACGTCTGTTGTATGAGTAAGTCGAACGAAATTGCAAATTGCCAACATTCTCTTACGTCATAAATTTATTTCAAGTCTGAAATTTAATTAGAAGAAGTATCAGAAAATAAAACAAATAGAGCAAAAGTTTGAATCTATAAATAATTCTGTTACAAGGTATGGTTTAGTTTCACATTAGGTAAATTACTTCAGCAACTATAGGGCAGCGCGTGTTTGTTTAATTTATAGCTTCCCAGTCGTGGATAGTTAATGAACGATGTTAGGTGTGTCCAGTCTAATTAATGGGAAATCAGTGTAAAAGTATAATCCATTTAATACATAAATAATCGATAATTGAAGGGCTCTCTCCTCTCTCACATTATAAAATGAACAACGAAAAAGTTGGACTCTCCACAATCCCTCAATCTTAACAGAATTTTTATTTTAAGTTCTATATTTGAGATTTAATTAGAACAAAGCTATTAAGCAAGTAGTACTTTTCAGAAGATTAATTATATTTTAGACGGCTGTTCCTGTTTTACTTTCAAGAAAGTTGTTGGAAATAATCCAACAAAATATTACATTTTCCATGTATTTTATAATATTTTATCATTGTCTTAACTTTAATTTATTGTGACCTCGAATTTCAAAACACTAATTAATAAATGACTTTCTCCGATTTATTAAAGCTTTCAGGAAATTCTTTCAGAACATATCTTTAAATAAATCTAGTCATATTTCTAATTCCTGAATAAATCACTCCAGTAAAGAATTTATTCTTTTGCTTTTGTCAGTATTTATTTATCAGTCTTAGGAGTTTTTTGTATTTTACTGGCAAAAGTACTAACTCTTTAAATGAATACTCATGGTAATTATACAGAGTGTTAGAATTGAATGACGCAACATAGGGATGTCAATGGTAAAATTTTAAATGTCAAATATTATTTTCCCTAATTATTTTACAGAAAAGCTGTAATACAGGGTGTCCCGAAAATGGCGCATAACATATATGGTACGCTGTTCAGTACCGCTAAATAAGTGTGAGAAAAATGTTAAAAAAAATCTTTTCGCTCAAATTTGTAAGATATGAAGATGTAAAGTTAACACTTGTAACTTTTTAAAAATTGGAAATGAAACTGACTGAGGGTACTCTATTTGTAGAAAACAATGTCTTTTATTGTTTCCAAATTTTAAAAATTGCAAAAAAGCACGTAATTACAAATTATTAAATTATTACTGAAGACATTTTTACATCGAGATAGCGCGAAAATGATTCTGGCAACATTGTGCTCTGTTCAAAAATCAGTCGTATGGTTTCCCAGGTAATAATGAGTAGGTAACAATCAAAATAAATAGCTTCCTAACAAGTTATAAAATGTGGATGTGCCAGATTGTGCACATCTTTTTCGGTTAAGAACTACAAAAATACGGCAGGTAGAATTTTTTTTGTATTTTTCCCTTACCTACTCCCTTGTCAATCACCTACAACGCCCCATAAATATTATGCGCCATTTTCGGGACACCCTGTATAGGGTGGGGAAATAAAATCCTGGTTACGGCCCTGCAAAAATCTGTGGTGCCTTGGAATTACGATATGTGACAACTGGTTATCGTAGTGCCGCGCAAGTATTGTCATTTGGTATGAAAACTGAAAAGCAGTAGTCTTTCAGTGACTATATTTATGTCAGATAAAGATAATATTAACATATTAAAATTTTTTTAACTTATTTTGATAAAATATGAAATTTTAAAGTTGAAATAAATAGCAAAGGTTTCCACTGTTATGCCAACACTGATTTTTTGTATTTCTGGGTGAATTCAAAATTACTGCAACAGCACAACCCTTTAAACGTCATAAGAGACAACGATACAAAAAGAACAGTTGAACTTAACTGAAAAGCATTATTTTTTAACTAAAATTATGTTTTACCTGATGCTTTTTGGCATATTCGAGGAGTTGATTGGCAGCGGGTTCGCGGTATGCGTGAGATGTCATGTTTTACACTGTAAACACTCCTTAAAGGATGTGTCAGGGAGTAACTAACCACCTCACTATTTATGATGTGATATCTGGCGATGCTTCTGACATCCTCACTTTTTATAAGCTGCCAAATTGTTAGTGCAATGACCTACAGGATGCGTTACCACAAATTATCATATAATTTTTTACAAAATGCATTTATTTGTTCAAAACAGATTTATTCTTTGTAGTCAGAAATTACAAACAATAATATGTTATACAAACTGTTTCAAATCGACCGCATAAAAAAATGTAGAGCGTGAAATTTTGATAAATTCTAATAACCCACTTTCTTTTTTCTTCTTAAGTTATTTCCCTGCACCCAGAAAAATGTCTTTGGAGAACTTATTTTGACAATTTTTGTACGGTCGGTATGAAACATCCATGGTATTGTATTATACAGGATGTTAAAGAAGAGTCGGATATAGGTACCTAAGCTCGGATTAAATTATGTTGTCGGAATATTGAAACCTACAAATAATTCTGTGTCTACCTGTTTTTAATTAATTTTCTCTTTATTTTCAGGTAAGCCAAAGTGCCATCCTCTTTGTTTGTTGTAATATTTTTTTGTTGTTATTCCCACAACTTGGTAAGTTAAAAAAATATCTAGCGATAATAATCTTAATAACATAATAAAGATATAAATTGCAAAAGTACTAATAACAAACCACAAGTACAAACACTAAACCCACAACCACGTACTACATATTCCTGAAATAAACTAACAATACAATTCAATTCATCACAACATCCTTACACAACAATATTTTAAAATCCTAATCCGGCACATTTATTCAAATCTCCTAGAATCCTAGAGATTTGCAAATCCACATCCTCATCCGTATGGTTGCCTGTGATCAGAATCTGGTGCAAAGCTCCCACGCCTACGCTAGGGTTAGCCAGAAACGGCTTTGCATAATCCGGAGGGTCGATCAAATCCCGGTGGCGTGACGCCCCAATGTTAAGCGCCGTTATCGCCCCCGACGCTAAGCGACACCCTCGAATATCATGAGCGCCTGTTATGCTAGACGCCACTTACGGGAAAGCTGCTGAAAGTGCTGAAAGCTTTCTATTTTCACCACCACCTGTTGCTTTTACTGAAAGCTCTTGTAGTGCCGCATGCTTTTATTGAATCGATTAGTAAAAGTCGGTGAACAATTAGGGCTACTACAAGAGTGGAAAAATGATTCCGATTTAAAATTTGTTTGTTGGGTTCGATGGCATGTAAAATATCAACAATTATATAATGCCTTCATTTTGTTCGGTTCTATTAGTACATTAAATTCCCGGTTTCTAGAAATCAATATAAAAATATAATAATGTCCTGACTTTTCAACGTAAAATCAAATAAATAAAAGGTACATTTAAATAATTCGCACTGCTAAAATTAAAATCGGGGTTACCTATGAATTAGTAAATTCCGGGATGACTTTGAGGGGGCATCTGTTCTCTGTTAGGGTTGACCTTTTAGGTATCATAGGGCATTACGTGAAAATAGAACCAGATATTATTGTATGGATTTTTAAATTCCATTTTCTGTTAAGTTTAGGTATATAGTAAGACCGTTTCATTCTTTGTTTATGGCAAAACTACGACTGAAACTTTTCCAACAATCATTATAATTTATGTTTTCAATAATTATCATAAAAAACTTCCACATAACATACATATAAAATACAATATAGAATATGTATTTGTGATATAAATAATGTAAAATGTTTTACTTATATTAGAAAAATGAGGGAAAGGAGAACATAAAATGTTTGGAATACAACGGAATAGGGGAATCTGTTGTAATATACGAGTTCGATTGTACGCAGTACACAACACGCAAATTGTTCGAAAAAAGTACAAAAAATATTGAGTTGTGTGGTATACGTGGATGTTTATGATTTTGTCAATTTCTTCTAGCTGAGCTGAATATTGTGTAATTTTTTGCGATAAGTCTGACTATAAATAGTATTACGGGGTCCGGAAAATTTGAAATCAAATTTGTCTAAGGTAATCTGCACCTACTATACAGGGTGTCTCTAAACCTAGTACCATAAATTTACCAACCACTTCCTGACGCAAAAATAAGTCGAAAATGTCTATAAAAATTTTGTGCTAAACCGCAGCATAAGGAAGCTCGTCTTTGAAAATGGTGTTGAAAAAACGGAAAACAATTGCATTTTAAAAACGGTTTGAGATAAAAAATCGAAATTTTGCAGGCAGCCTAACCTATTAAAGGTATCAACTTTCTACTATTTTTTTTTGTAAATTAAGCAGGAGCGGCGCGAATGGGGGTTATCACCTTTTTCTTGTAACCCGTTTTTCTTAACCTTTTGTTTTTTTCCATTTTAGTTTAGTGATTTGTATTCCCTGTTGCCTAATCAACAAAAAAGGTACTCTTGTTTCAACTCGCCTAGACTAACCGTTTCCTATAAAATGCAGGTTTTCTGTTTAGCCAAAATCAATTTAGAATGCTAGATTTCTATGTAAATTAATTTATTACAAAATAAATTAAAATAAAAATAGTTACAGCAATGTGTTCGTACTGTTTATACCTTCAATAGGTTAAGTTGCATGCAAAATTTCGATTTTTTTATCTTAAACCGTTTTTAAAATGCAATTGTTTTCCGTTTTTTCAACACCATTTTCAAAGACGTGTAGCTTCCTTATGCTGCGGTTTAGGACAAAATTTTTATAGACATTTTCGACTTATTTTTACGTCAGGAAGCGGCTGGTAAATTTATGGTACTAGGTTTAGAGACACCCTGTATAGTTTGTTTAGCAGAAACCATAGAAATGATGACAAAATTATATTTTTCCTACCATTCGAACTATGTTGGTATCAAAAGATATAAAACATTAGTAAAAGCAAATCTTTTTGACAATTCAATTCATATTCCGTCAGTCATCAGAAGCGTCCTTTTTTAAAAATTGAACCAATCAGAAGGCTGTTTTACTGACAATATTTTCATGACAACTGAAAAGCTGCAGTAGAGTCTTCTAGGTGCTTCTAGCGACAATATTTATGTCAGATAAACGTCAAACAAACGTCAAAAATAATCACTTGCAGACCGAGTAATTATTTCCGTTATACAGGGTGATTCAAAAATGGCGCATAAGCTCTTCAGTACGTTGTAGGGGACGGTTATTTGAACTGTGGAAAAATCATAAAAAAAATTTAGCTGCTACATTTTTGTAGTTAACAACGAAGAAGTAAGTTGTAGATTTGGCAACACGGGTGCAGCTATGTAGTATATGAGTGGCTTTTATTTCGTTTCATTTACATAGTGAGCTTATTAAAAGTTTCAAACATCGTTGCCACATATTTTTTTAAAACAACTTGATAGGAAAATATCAATTTTGAAAGCTAATATTTCAGGATAATGAGGTGTTATGAGCATTTTATTTATTACCCACTATTAAAAATACTTAAATTATTCATATGAAATGATGAGAAGTTTCAAAATCCACATGAATTCAAAGTTGAGTTCTCAACTTAACTTCTTCATTTCTCAGCAAATTAGCGGCTAAGAATTTTTTTACTATTTTTCCTACACTTCAATTATTATTCCCAACAACGTACTGAAGAGCTTATGCGCCATTTTTGAATCACCCTGTATATAGCAGCAACTCGTATTCAAAATGACAAATATTGTCGGCAAAACTCAGAGTACTCGTATTATTTATACGAAAATATTGTTGTGGTGTCAAATTTCATTATCACTCGCTATATCGAATGTCCACGGTTTGATTAAGAATAAAACCAATACCTACAGAATGATTTTTAGCTTGATTGGCGTTACACAGAAATTTTATTTAGAAACCGCCTTTTGAGAATTAAAAGGTTTTTTTTATAACTGAATCGTTCGTATTTTGTCTATTAGTCGATCATTTTGGATTAGAAAAATAAACTTTTTCGTTGCCTGAATACTTACGTGAGATATTGTTTTAAGTTTTCTAAGCTTTGAAAGCGCTATGCCCACGGGCTTTACTTTCTTGTCGATACATAACATAACATAATAGGTACTTATTTTACTAATTTACTCATAATCCTCGAAATACTGAGATTACCTTGGGCTGCAAATTTCCACGCTTCCTAATATCGTTTACGTCGCTCGTAAACTTCGAGTTTGAATTACGTTGTTAGTTACCAGTAGTTTCTTCTATGCAATACTTCTAATTTTGTGGTAACCATTCCTTATTGTAAAATGTAAATATAAAATAATATTTAATAATAAGCAACTCCAAAATTACCTACGATTAAAAGTTCGGCCCCCAAACGATCAAGTATACTTAGTCGGCTTAGTGCAAATTTGAGGTGCCTTATCTCCTAAATTATGAACCCCTGAATTACATTGGACTCTCGCAAATATAACTTTTATGCTGTAGCAACATAAAACTTGGAATAGCTTACTTTTCCCGTAAGTCTTCTGGTCGTAACATTGTTCAGAATTTATTCAGGAAAAAACATAACAATAACAAACAAGAAAAATATTTTATTACAAATAAGATGCTTTCGAATTTCTAGAAGATTCCTTATTTAATTTTGGTTTCATCGATCCCTGATACTACCGCCTCCTGCATATTTGGCGTCCTCGCATTCCTGGCGTTTCCTACGCTGATCTGTTCCCACGCCTCGTTAAACCGAAAACTCAGACCTGACCGTTTAGGAATGGCAAACGTGATAGCAGCCGCTATTGCGGTTAACATGGATTTTTATCAATTTTTCATGGACGTTTTTCCCTTTCATTAATTTAAATGGAAGCCCAAAAGACCAAATAATGGCACTACTTAAGTCTTATGCGGTCCTGTCTATTTTCCAATATTTTCAGCTGGCATCACCAAATCAATCTGGTTCCGTTGCAACGACGATTGCGCGCTCAGAACGCCCTTTCGGCAACGATTTCCGATAGCCCTGATGGCCCAAAAAGCCATCCCGTACCTTATGCTACCTCCCTGTTCCTTTCCAATATTTTCAACTGAATAGATGGCACAATCTCGCCAATATTTCGACTTGTGCCAATTTCGCGAATGATTTTCGATAATTTTGCGCTCGTGTTAAAATAATTTCGAACAGTACTGCTAAGAATGGTTAAGATGGTGCTATAAACGCTGAAATCGCGCACTTATCAAAATACACGAGGTGTATTGCGTTAGGTAGCTGTAGCTACGTTGTAATGATTTCCAATAACGGGGTTCTATAGGTGTGATGTGGTGTAGTGGTGGTGGCTACTCTTAGGTCCTCGTCACCCTTGGTTTCATGCTATCCTGATACTGAGGAACATACAAGGATACCACGCCCTAACCTATTTAACCATCCATCATCATTGGATATCCGGGAAACGAACAGAACGAAGTGTAGCTTTGATCTTTGAATACCGGAATCGCAATACGTTATGTTCTTTAGGAAATTTAAGTTTTTCTTTTCAAGTTGATTAACTTATCGATAGTTTATAAGTAATTAATTATAATATAATTGATTTTTTAATTTTTTGCTCTTAAATTAATAAGCTACGCACCCTTTCTTTATTTACTACTAAACGTTATCCAACTTGATTGTTAAAAAAGTCTGCTTGACCCTTTGTGTGAGCAATGAACATTTCACTTTTTAATGCTTTAATTTATTAACAAACCAATAATTTCCCTAATAACATTCACCTAAAGGCTGAAACGTATTATCGTATTATTAACATTCTTATCACCTAATAATTAAAAATTTATATAAAATGAACCAGATTTCTTTTGACGACAGGAATATACAGTGTGGAAGAAAGGTATGGAATAAATTCAATATTTCTAAATCGACGACGTTTCATGAAATTTCCTCGGACTTCGGACACGTCGATTTTGCTTTTTAAAAAGACCCTTGTTTCTATACCTGCGCATTTCCGAGGTTCATTTGTTTTCGCGTGATGACGTCATCGGATATTTTTTTTAATGGAACCCCTTTATTTTTTTAACGGATTCGTGTACAGCTCCACTTACTGAATTCGAAAATATACCACTTTAATACTTTATTTCTACACCATCCCGAGAAAAAAATATTTTCCGATTCGTACTAGTAAGAACAACAAATGAAATCAAAGTTACCTAAGAAATTGTTTGCGGCAGCTAAACAAAATATAATCAGAATCGAGAAACTAACACATTAACAATTAACAGATTAAAAATTAATAAATTAATAATTAACAAATTAACAGTTCAACAATAGCAACATGTCAATTTTATAAAATAATTAATTAAATGTTCAAAATTATGATCATTTTGTTGCAGGCAGTAATTGAAACGGTTGTTAATTGTTAATTTGTTAATTTATCGATTCTGATTAGATTTTATTTAGCTGCCTAACAATTTCTTAGGTAACTTGATTTAAGTAATTGGTTGTTCTTATTACGAATCGGGTATTATTTTTTTTCTCGGGAAGGTGTAGAAATAAAGTATTAAAGTTGTACATTTTCGAATTCAGCAAATTGAGCTGTACATGAATCCGTCAAAAAAATATAGGAGTTCCATTTAAAAAAATATCCGATGACGTCATCGCGCCAAAAACAAATGAACATCGGAAATGCGCAGGTATAGAAACAAGGGTCTTTTTCAAAAGTAAAATCGACGTGTCCGAGGAAATTTCATGAAACGTCATCGTTTTAGAAATCATGAATTTATTCCATACCTTTCTTCCACACACTGTATAATATGTTTATTGCTTAACCAGTCAAAACGTGGGGCGTAAGCAGTTTTCGGTTTTCAAGATACATACCGGTCTCAGGGTCTCGTACATGCCCTTCTTGTTCTTTCATAATAAAAGTGTACCACTGTATCAAATTAAATTGTTTAGTGCAAATATTATACTACTGATGCGATTACTTTACTTACACCGTTACATACCTACTGCAGGTTGTAATAATTTAGTTTAGTTTAAATATCTACTGCATTTATTATTTATATAATAACGTTAACACATTGTTTTAATGGTAAATAAATATGTATCTTGCAGAGTACATAAGTGGTAGTAAACTAGTCTTAGAGAATGTGCGGATAATAGCTTGAATAATTTAAAATTTAAAAAAATAAACAATTTATTGCAATTAATAAATAAGTTTAATATGTAATAAGTATATGAAGACGTACGTGGTAAACGAGAACTCGTAGGGAGTTTTATTTCTAATTTATACGTATACGACTTCGTATACCAATATTAGCTTCTCGCACAATCACAAGCATGTATTTATAAATTGAAACCACAATCAAGAATTACTGCGTGTATGAAAGAAAATGGCGGTCACATGGAAAACTTACCCTAGCATTAAATAACCCCTTGTACGTGTGTCTTTTTTAGTTGTCGACCTTTCCGATGTAGTATTTAGAATTTAGATTCCCAAATCTGAAATCAGTGCATTTTGGCTATACCTTCTTCGGTTACGCGTGATTTCAAAAAGCTCATTAAGGGTAGGCTGTGCTGATGTGATTGATATGTACACAACACATTTTGATTAAGCAGGAAAATTAATAAAATTAAGAACAAGTTTTGAGACCGTCTATATAAGTTTGATTATTTTTGCATCAGGATAATTATCTTCGGATATTTTTTTCGTGTTGTATTTTCCCAGCGATATTTTTTCCTGGTGATTTTTTTCTTAGATTCTCGATTTGTATCATCACATGCGAACTACTATTTATTTCAAATATTTTCCGCAGTTTGAGATTTGAATACCGTTTACGAAACTTGCAGCAAATTGCAAGTCCCCTATTCAGAATATTTTGGCAAGTGTATTTTTTAATCCTTGCCAGCTTGGGCGAATTCTTGCATATACCGTGAACCCTTGCATCCCAGGGTGCGGATTCTCGAATCACACAACCACCCATAAATTACTTTAATCCAAATAGCAATTATTATCTCACAATAAAAGCCCTCAATTACGTCTCTTATTAGATAATAAGTAGTTACCATTTTGACTTCGTTTATGGATGTTTTTGTTATTAAAAAAAATCCGATAAAAATTTTACACTGGGGATTTAGTAATAAGTGAAAATATAGTTCACAAATCTTTGAGAAGGGAACATTTGTTTATCGATAATTTTTCCATTAGGGTTAGATTGGTTAATTACGTCTACGAGCCCCTTCCCATTTAACTTTGTCAAAACTGCTTGAACTTCAAATTGTTTTTTGGATTTAGCTTTTCAGTGACTAAAACCGATAACAGACAAAATAAGAACAAATAGAAAAATATCAAAACAGTATGTAAAGTTAACAAAAAAAAACAGTTTTAAAGTTTACGATTTGGTAACATCGCCTTTATTTTTTATAACATCCGTGATTTGAAATTTTTTGGGGCATAGCTAGTATTAGGTAACGAAGCCTTGGTAAAATTCCGGTGTAAACTAAATCCCATATTTCCTGAAGCTTTTGCTTCAGACCGGGGATTGTTCTAGCAGGATGTTTCCGTAGCACCTTTTTTATTTTGTGCCACAAGGTCTTAATTGGAGACAAGATAATAAAAACCGATTCCAAATTTAGCGTCTAAAAAAGCATCCTTTTTTGATGGTGCCCAAAAAACTAATATTTCAATAGCCCACGCAAGCGAAATGGAAAGGGACTCGTAGTTATTTCCAAAATTAGTGCAGGGATAAAACCCTAACATTATGAAATCTAAAAATACATTGGAATTACTTCATTGATTTGAGAGCTGTTTTTCTTCTAGGGCAATAATTATTTACTGCAAGGCAATTTTGATACTAAAATCAAGTATTAGGGATTATTAATTTTCAACAAAAAATTTATTATTTGTTTATAAAATTTTACGGAAAAACTTATCATCAAGTTCACCACCATATCCAAAAACTCAATAGTTCTTATGTTACCCTGTCTCACGACGATCCTTACATTACATCCTGTAGGGGCCTCCGAAGACGTGCAGCCACGATTCTTTACGCGGGGGATGCTCATACCACCGAACCTTCAATCTCCACTCATCTCTGAACCCCTGCTAGCAGTTTTACATTATTCTGAAACGATTCCCACGCTTCAGGTCATTAGGTCTCCTACGCCTGCCTTTTTGATATACTTTTTGTTCGTATTTTTTACTGTGGAAAGAACGAGCGGCTTGTACTGCACGTAGTGGTAGTTCCAGCTGGGAAGGAAAGGCTCACGTTCGCAGATACCAGTATCTGGTTTTGTTTGCTTCTTGTTTTTTTATTATTGGTTGTTGTTATTCAAAGGGGAATGTCCCGTGTCAAAACAAGCTGATAATAAATATTTTGTTCCTATTTTGTATTCAGTAGGTATGACAGGAATTAAAATTCTTAACCTTTCTCAAGAGAATACAATTATAATTTTTTAAAAGAGGGTTTGAGACTTTCAGTAATTTAAAGGAATCAAAACTTATTCTAACCAACAATTTTTTATAAACAATTATTAACAAAATAACTAGTTTATTTACCCTCCGCAGTTTTCCTTATTCCCTTTGAAATGCTGCATAAAGTATAGTGTGTGAAATATTTTAATTTATTGTATGTAAGCAGTCGCTCGTTACCAGAAAATTTTCAAGTGTGCCATGAAAAACAATCGAAATTGTTACCATTTTATGGAAAAAATATTAATTTATAATTTAGAAGATATTGCTCAAATTTGCCGCCACCTAGTTGATAACACAACACAAGGGATATCGTTTAGTTTTATGGCAGCCCAAGGCTGTCTAGATGCAAAACAAACCTTTGCTTTTGACGCATAGCAGGGTTTGAATAATATACAGTGAAGTCCATTTATTATGCAATATAGGCATGTTGCAAGTTAATTGGTGTACGCACTTTACCATTGGAATATAGGCAACCCATTATACAGTTAGCTAGTTTTTTTTATCTAACCATCTATGATCTAACCGAAATCAGCAACACATGAAAGTTTAACCTCAAAATAAAACATGTTCTCAGTTCAAAAAAGATTATTTAATATTGAAAATGAAACAAATAGGATCAACAGCAAGCAATTACGAGTATTATAAGTATAACAAATGTTCGAAGTGCCCACCTTGCATTTCCAAACAGAAGGCTAAACGATTGTTAATTTCGAAATTAACAGGTATGTTTCGACATTCATTAATGCAGGGGCAAGAGTGCTTAGCAGTGTATAGTGGGTTGCCTATATTCCAATGGTAAAGTGCTCACACCATTTCACTTGCAATATGCCTATATTGCATAATAAATGGACTTCACTGTATTGGTACTGTTATCAATCTGTTACGTTACTATTACTTATAAAAGATAGCGTTAAATAATTTATAATAAATTGGCAGAATCAAACAATTTTTCGCAAATGTCTGTATAAGTTTATTACGCTACCCTTTTTCAGTCCATCTATTTATTTAGTTTTTCAATTAAACTTTTATTTTCTTTTTAAAGTTCCAGTTCCTTCACCAGTTTCATATTATTATCTTTTTTGAAAAGTTTTTCATGTATCTTTTTCTGAAAAAATATTTCCCAATTTTTTCCGTATTACTTTCAGTTTTAATAGAACCGAAAAACAGATATTCAGTTATTATTACTAACTATTTGCTAGTACCTAATAATTGCGAGTTAGAGATTTTTAAATTTTAATTTCGTTTGGAATTAAAGGGCACGCTGCGAACAGTAGTACACAATTCAATAATTTTTCAACCTTTAGAAAGTTCTAAAACGAAATATTGCAAATCTAATTATAGTTTAATAAAGCAAAAATAAGAAAATGTATCAAAAATACTCCTGGAAATACTTAAAATGGGAAAAAAAAATCTTCTGTACAGCCAGGTAAACTGGTGGGAAGTTTTTACTATTAAAGCCGCTCTAAAGCATTTGGCTGCAAACTAGTAATAATTATAAACAAATTCTTCAGGAAAATTTAAACACGCCTCCATGTATGCTATGCATAGGTCAATATTTTGTTAGTCAATAAAGCTTATAGGCCTATACTATTGAAAACTAATAGCGAAATTAGTAGTCAGGAGAGTAATTTTAAATAATATTTTTTAATACTTTTTGGTGATGGTAAGGTGACTTCTTATTATACATCGTTGAACTCGGAAAAAGACGCTTATTCAGAATTACAAAATTTATAGATAGGTGCCCATTTAAAAATAAAAAGTTGACTATCGCAGCTAAAATCTAGGAGGCCCTGAAAATGTTCTAACCACAGCCAAACGTAATATTTAAAATGACCCATTTCGATTGGCATGTCGACCGTAACAATCCGATCCCAATTAAAAGCTGTATAGCTCGGGGCGGATTTTGTCATCCACCCTGTAGATACTATTAACATTTATCATATTATAAGAGATACTGAAACATTAATATGTACCTATAGTAAAATAATTATAATAACAAATTTGATATTTCCCAATTAAGTGAAAATTATATCAATCCGCCCCTTACTTACAGAACAAAATGAACGTTCCGGCAAAGACCGTGAAAATCGTTAACTACTCTCTCTCCGTTAAAACCACCTTCTTCTATCTTTGTTCTGCCCTATCGTCTTTCTCTATCGAGCGAAGCGCCTCTAAGAGGGCGCGTGGCCCTGGGAGGCAGTCACACAACGACACCCTGATATTAGGGTAACAGAAACGAGAAGAAGGCTTACACCACTGAAAAGAACGAATTCGAGGGATCAAAGAACCGATGGGAATGGGAAGTTCAATGGACCCAAAACTTCGGCCAGGGTCATTTGCTCGGAGGGGCAGTCCAGGCTCAAACTGACGTCAACAACAAACCAGGATCACATGTTTGCAAGAAGACTGCAAAGTAAACAAACAAAGGGAGGGGTTGAAAATGCAAGAAATCTTCGTCGAAATTTTTACAAATAATATCCCAGAAGTACTAATTTAAAAATTTCCAACAGTTTATAGGAACTTGTTCCTAAAGAAATCAAGAAATTACAACCAGCAACAAAAATAAATTTTCTAGCTTTATTTTTAAAAATCTCCTTTTGTTTTTTTACGTTTACGCTTGGAGCTATTTATTGATCAGAGGGTGTGAGCCAGTGAAAGGGTTAAAAGCGGGGGCGGCTGCAATGGAAAGTGACGTCAACACGTTACCAGGACTACAGCAGAGCAAAAGGGTCTGTTCTTGTATAGTATCTGGTGGATGAGGAAACGCCCTTCAAGTGAAGACCTTGCCAAAGGAAGTTCAAAGAACCGGAGGTCTCCTTGCGTGGGAGGTGCTATTGGAAAATGACGTCAACAACCTAGCAGGCTAGCATAAAACAAAGAAGCCCGAAAGAAATGTTAAGGGTCGCTAGAAATTTAAACTCTTTGTAAAGAGAACTCTTCTATATCTCTTCAGCGATGAGGTTGTATTAATCTACTCTACACGTCTACAGGATTAATAAAGCGTTACTACTTTTCGAGGAACTTCTAAAATGATTTTATCCATAATATCTAATAATAAATTATGAACAAACCCTAATAATTTTAAATTTTAAAGTAATGGAACACTGTCCTAACGAAAATTTATAACTTATGGGCCAACTTTTAATAAAATAGATGATAATAGATAATTGTTTGCAATTTAATAATTAATTTGGTATAAAAATTTGCTTGTTCATTCAACATCACACGAACAGTAAAATAATTTTATCGAGCCAGCTAAATACGTATCTTGTCTCTTCGGAAGGACCTCAAACATTTGACTGTGTCTATACAGGGTGGTGAAATGGTTCCACCATATAGGAATTCCAATTGTTTTTTGTTTTAATAATTCCAAGGCATGCGAGTACTTTTATTAAAGTGACGATTTATTTTGATCATTTTATATGCTTTCTAAAAAACGAACTGAATAGCACGTGCTGATGTAGTATTTTTTTCGACAAAATCACTCATACATTAGGTACTATAAGTAACACCCGAAATGTCAACCAATAGGATTCCATTTTTCGCGATAAATCCGCGATAAAAATGCCCTTTCCTGTTTAAAAAGATTGCTTTCTGTGATAAAAAAAAACCGCTGTCAATACTGTTGCTATGGTGTTGTTTGGTTGTTGGTAGGGTGTTGTTTACTAACAGTTTCTATGTTTATTATTTTTTTATTACATATTCGGGATTTTGTCTTGTTAAATATAAACATGCGATAGCACTCGTGTTTTTGAATGTATTATGCTCTCGTGCTTTACCTAACAACTATGTTTCGGGAACTACTACTGAAATTTTCCGATAAAAATCCAAGGTCTTGTTTATTGTATATGACAAAAAACCTATTTACACTTTCGCTCCAAAATAATTAAGGAAGCAGATAATTCAAAATTAAAATTTTAACATTGAAATTCCTATGGTGCGTGAACAAACTCATCACCCTGTATATATAGGAGCACTCGCGCCTAATATGAATGAGGCTTAACACTGATACGCAAACTTGACTAATTTCTACGCCAACTGATTTATTTAGATTGTACCTATTTCTCAATTTTTCATCAGAATGTGCAAAGTTTACAAAATTTGCAAATTTTAAGAACGGAAATGGCATAAAGCTATTTTGTAAGGCGGCAAAAAATAGGTTCGCCTTCCGGCCTTCATTCTCGTGTTTTTCTAAAATGCGACTGCATATTACCGCTCCTGGATTGCCCATCCCCATCAGGAATTGATGACGACTGAAATTTTTTTAATGCTTTTTTCATGGATAATTTCACATGAACTTTCTCTCATTAACGTGGAACAAATTAATACCTTCGGAGTTACTTCTGTATACAGGGTGTCTCAAAATTTGGAGTCTGGTTCTACCCTTTAACTTTAAAAAAGTAAGAAACGCTTAATAAACTATGTCTGGAAACCAACGCCGATGCCATGGACTGCCCGCTCACCTAATGCTAACCCCTCAGATTTTTATAGAGTAGATTAGAGTAGATAGAGTATATTAAAACAATAATTGGTTTGCGCCTCTCCTGTAAATAATGTTCAAGAATTGGAAGAAAGAGTTCAAGATGCTTGCCAAACAATACAATCAATGATACTTGAATCTTTATGTAGCTTACAGGTAGGAACAATCTTCACTGTAAGATTTCCTCGAAAAGTTTATACCGAAAAACTTGATTATCGATTTCGGTTCAAAATTTTCTGCCAGGTCGTTAATACACACCTGCAGTGGTCTACTGATGAAAAACCAAATTCAAACTAGAACCCAGCAGATGTGCATGCGCGGATCTAGGAACATTTTTTGGGGGGGGGCTAATTTTAAAATTAAAAAGTAGAACGGTGGGTAGGTAGAATGAGACGGGAAGCGGTGAGTTTAGCAGCGCCGCAGACGAAATTTTTTTCAAAAAAGGGGCGTGGCTTCGGAAACTACTTTTCCCCCGAGGGGGAAATCAACGCTGCAAGGCACAAGCCTAAGGTTTCAGGTCAACCGGATTATGGAGAAACAAATCAAAGTATTTAAAATTCCTCAAAATATAAACTCATCTCAAACTCAGCCCCTATAGCCCCCCCCGTGGATCCGCGCCTGCAGATGTGTATGGGTGCCTTTTTTCCTCCTCCACTTATTGCTTGAGTTATTGTATCAGTGGTAATTTTCGGATAGGACCTCGTATAAGTGATAAATGCTTAATTATTGTTTTGGTATTGTTTACTTTACTTTAAATAATTATTAACTCTTTGATAGTTGATCACGACAGCATGTTTCCACTATCAGGGAGTTAAACGTATGATAAAAAACAACCCAGCACTTGAAAATATATTTATACTTCAAAGAAATTCTAATAAACACTTGCTTACCACTTACTAAAAGTTTTGTTCTTAATTTTATTAGTTTAAAACAACAAGGCCCTTCAAGTGTTTTTTCTAAATGAGGGCTCAGTATTTTTCGATCCACAATGAGTTTGCGTGAAAATATTCCTGAATAGCTGAAAGGTTGTAACTCAATCCTTATGGAATGTAAGTGGGAATATAGTATAAATTGTTAAGAACTCTGAATGGGAAAAAACGGCGGCCAAAATGTTGGTGAAATTTATATTAGGAGAATATGCGAAACCGGAGAATATATTTGTTTGTATGAAATTATCTGTACAACGGGAAAACAGACAGGGAATTTACATAAAAATTAAAATCGTCGAGTATTTACCAAAAGTATAGTTGTATGAGAACGTCGAACTAATAATCAAATGAATATTTTATATTTAACGTAATAAAATAAATTGACAATTTGAATGCGATAAAAGAAGATGGAATTACTTTTTAAGAAATTCCTTCGTCTTAAATATAGCAGGAACTCAGAAAATAAAGAATTATGTTGGCAATAATTCCATATATAAAAGTTTTTAGCATGTAGTAGTATTTTTCGTGACCCTGTTTAACGAAAATGGGCCACAAATAAGACTTTTATTGATGTGGACGGTGCACTTTAGGGCAGGTTATATAAAAGGGTTAAGATGCGTGGGAGTCAGAACAATAGAGCTGACGTCAGCGCGTTGCCAGGGTAGCATAAGTTGTTAAGGGTATATTCTATGCAGCAGCCCTTCATGGTGTGTGGCTGTTGGGAACTATATACGGGAAAGCCACAGTTTATTCAACATTAATCAAGAAAATAAATTGCTATATAAATTAATTATTATTGTAGTAATCTGGAACACTTATAGATTAATTCCTGATTTTCCAGGATTAACTGCAAATATAGATCCCCGAATATTAAATAGGGAATTAAAAATTTATGGGTAGGTTGAAATTAGATCTTAAACCCGAAATAACTATTACACTAATTGTCAATTTTTAACTGAACTGAAATATAGAAATTCAGTAAAATTGAAGGAATAAAATCTAAACTTTCATTCTTTAATACTCAATTCGAAACATGTTTATTGAAAAAATTGAAAACTAGACGAATACTAAAATTTAAATACAGGATGTATTGCCACATACATTGTTCATACCATGTTTAGTAAAAACAAATCACGTTTTTGAAGCTGCAATATCCTTACAATTTTTGTAGGCACTAGAGATTATTGTTATATTGTGCAAAAATTTCCAGACCATAAGTTTTCATCCCAACTTGTAATAAAAATATCTGAACAAGGTAATATAATATTATACATACACTAATACATCCTTTCCTTTCTGACGAAGATCAGGTTACTGGTATTGCAAATCATTATAGACAGAGGCAGGGTGCTTTGTACCCACCGCACCCCTATAGTTAAGCTACTGCTCGTCCTCTCGTCTTCTCTATTGATGGTAGTCATGATGACTATAATATTTATTTTGTTTCAGTGGTTGTACGAACCAATCGAAATCTCACCGAATATGAAAAAAAGATAGCGACCGGAACATTAAGAAAAGCATGTGCAAAAAGATATGTTTTACCCCAACCTCCAAGCAGGGTAAACACAACAGCTCAGTTGATAGCTCTTCGCAAAATCATGCCCATTGCTGCGAAAATTAGAGATTTGGAGGGTCTACAAGCACTTCTTGTTACTTCCGATGACGATCATCAAGTAAGTCTACGAGAAGCTTCATGCCTTGAACGTTGAACTGAAAAGTGAATATTTTTGTTTCTAGACAGAGTTCTTATCCAACTTTGATAAAAGAAGGGAATACATATGTGGCTTTAGTGGAAGTCAGGGTGATGCCATTATAACCTTGGAAGATGCAGCACTTTGGGTGGACGGACGATACCATCTGCAAGCAAACGACCAACTGGATTGTAATTGGTTGCTGATGCGGGAAGGAAATCGTCTTGTTCCTACGATGGCGGAATGGTTAAAATTACAATTTCCCAATGGCGCAAGAATAGGGGCAGATCCAAAATTAATATCAGCCGATGCTTGGAACAGCTTGGAGTATGAATTACAAGTCCAAAGTGAAAACTTGAAACTTGTTAAAACTAATATTAATTTGATCGACGCAATATGGGAGAACCACAACGAAACAGAACAGGAGAAACAGGCGTTTACTTTAGATGATATCTACACTGGTAAATGGACACTTATTGGTTTTTTCCTGCTTGTGAAAGCGAAGGTTATCATTTTACATTTATTTGTAGGTAAAAAATGGACAGAAAAGGTAGGCGAAACGAGGAAACAACTTAGAAAACTCAATGCAGAAGCGATGGTGGTAACAGCATTGGATGAAATTGCTTGGTTGTTGAATATTAGAGGTCGCGACATTCCGTATACACGTTTTGTGAAGAGTTACGTTTTATTAAGCCAAACTGAAATGCATTTATATGTTGACCTAAACAAAATAACAGATAATATTACCAAATATTTTGACACAAAATTGCCAGGAGTTACAAACCCAGCCGTAAGGTAAGTCAATGCGATTAACCACATCGCACATCATGTTTGGCAACGATCTGCCTAAACCATCCACAAATAATCAAGAAAATCGAATTAAACAAATCTTTTTTTTTTACTTTGCGTCTATGAGCTATAACGTCTTTCTAGGATTAAAGATTATGAAGACATTTGGGCTGATTTGGTAACTTACTGTCAAAAAAGGAAATCTGTCCTGGTTCCTTCGCATTGTGTTTATAGTCCAGGAGCAAGCAAAAAAATTTATGATTTAGTACCAACTCGAATACGATTATCAAAACCATCTCCTATAATTTATTTAAAAGCAAGGAAAAACCCCGTAGAAATTTTAGGTATGCGTAACGCCCATATTAGAGATGGGGCAGCTATGTGCAAGTTTTTGGAATATTTTGAGAGTCGGGTAAGAAACCTAATTTTTGCGGTAGCATTATTATGTGAATTGCTTGCTTTCAGTTCAAAGCAAAAGTATATTGGGACGAACTTAAAGTGGCAACCGAAATCGATCGATTCCGAATGGAAACTGATTTAGCTGTAAATGTAAGTTTTCGCACCGTGGTAGCGTTTGGAGCACATGGTGCCCAGCCGCACTATGAACCTAGCAAAACCACCTCTCAAGAAATCTTTGCCAATAGTACTATTATAATTGATTCCGGAGGACAGTATTGTGGTTTGTATTACGTTTTAATGTAAAGTAGGTACAAATACTACTAAAAGTTTTGGCTCCCAGATGGAACTACGGATATCACCAGAACTTTACATTTTGGAGATCCAACTGATGCACAGAAAGATGCTTACACAAGGGTACTTATGGGTAGCATACAACTTTCCACTTTAACATTTCCAGAGACTTTGAAAATTTCAAGTGTTGATGTTATGGCACGAGCGCCGCTTTGGGAAATCGGTGAGGATTACTCCCATGGTACAGGTCATGGTATAGGCGCATTCCTGGGTGTTCATGAATGTAAGTTATTCCATAATTTTATTGGGTAAGAACATGGGATTCCCCTGATCCCATTTAGAGTACCTATAGTAGATAACAATATTTATTTGCTGTAGCTCCAATTTATGTTCACTACAATTCACGAATGGGACAAGAACATTTTAAACCAGGATATTTTTTTAGTAATGGTAAGCACCTACCTAAAGATATAAACGGTATCAAATGTAATTTTATTATTAAAAAACTTAGAGCCAGGAATATATCTGGAGGACAAGTTCGGAGTTAGACTTGAAAATATTTTAGAAGTCATCGAAAAACCGCAACTTAAACAACCTTATGGGCACTCGTATCTTGGTTTTGAAGATGTAACGCTTGTACCCTATTGCAATAAGTTGATCGATCTCAGTCTTCTATCAGTCCAGCAAGTGAGTATATTTTTAAGAATATTTGGTTACAGCATCTGGGGATCAGAGTTGGAACGTCGGTAATTGAATTACCGATGGTTGCAGAGCGCATCTTCGGGAATTCTCATGAACACATAATATCTGTCTGGTTGTTAAATACGATTTTTCATTTTCCATATCATTTTTGTTAAAACTAATTTTTGTAATCCTAGCGACGTTGGTTAAACGATTACAATGGACGAATTAGAAGATTAGTTGGAGCAGAACTAAAACGACAAAATGCAACAGAAGCGTTTTATTGGATGATGGAAAATACAAAGTACATTCCAGAATATGGCCATAGCAGCATTATAAGTAGCCAACCCATACATATTTTAATAATAAATGTTATTGTCGTTAAATTTTCTATCTGTGTGTTATATTAAAGGTCATTTATTCGTAGTTTTTAGATTGTAATTCTGAGAGTACAATTGCATTTGCACCTTCGCTAGAACCAGTGCACCTACCTAGTACTTATATATTGTAAGATTTTTATTATTTCTCCTTTTATTTAATAACTGCCATTATTTATATAATGTTGTTAATTTACGTAATTAATAAAGAATATTTTTTTTTACTTATCGCTACGCAATTTAAAATGTTTATTTGTTCCCCTTTTAGGTAGGTATCTCGAGATGGCTTTTTAAAATTTATTCTTCCCATTAGAGTTTATGGATTCCAGTTACGTAAGTCGCCATCCTGAATTTTTATTTAATTGTTATTGGCATAAATGTTTGTACTTTGCGTATAATTCAACTATAGTCTGATATAAATTGTATCCATGTTTCTATATTGTAGGTGTAATGTCTTGTTCTTTTATATAAATAAATGAATTATTTTAATGAAACGGTATAATACACCCTATTTGGGTATTTTTTCTTTTTTAAGGATACAGTTATGTTAGGATGCTCGAATTTGGTTTCGTGGTTGGCCCAACAGGCTACAGTACCAAAGCTGTACCTCAAACTTCCCCAGAACGTTCTTCACAGAAAAGATTGGCAAGGAGAACTCCAGAATCGTCGTCAGGCAATATCCTCACCGAAGACAGCTAAATATACTGTTTGCAGCTATTTTTGAACGAGACCCTGCACCTGTATGAAGCACATGCACAAAATATGATTGCGATGGGCAGATCTAACTGTATGTCGTAGACGTTGACGCAACATCAGAACACTATGCTACTGTCCCGTTCTTGGATGACTTCTTATCTGATACGGCTAGCAAAACCTAAAATTGTAAAAACATTGGATTCAGCGAGATACAAGAAATTTTAATAATAAAATATTTTTTCAGCTTCTGGCGCCATTAGGGCGCTTCTTAGGGAAGCACTTTTATACTAAAGTATGTTTGGTTTAATCGGTCCCATTCGCATTTGATCTCGGGAATCTGTGGTTAAGTTATGAATGCCCCTGTCCTTTGATATTCTTGGTTTCTTCGTTGTTTCATTGTTGGTATCCATCTTCTTCGGTCTATTTCATTAAGGACCAGTCTTTCAATTCGGATTTAATTGCCAGTTAAGCTAAAATAACGGTCAGTTGTCATGGATACCATTATTACAAGAATTGTTTCTATGACAATTGACCGTGGGTTAGCTTAACAGGGAGTTACATCCGAATTGAAAGACGGATCCTAAGGACCGGTTTATAAATCCGTAGTCATAGATACGATTCTTGTAACAATTCGTATCCATGACGATGACAATTGAGGATTGACTGTTAGTTAACTTAACAGGAAGTACAGCTAACTTGATTAAGATCCATGGTGCTCCAAGTGGGTTTATTTTCTTCGATTAGGAAGTACCTACCTAATAGCATGATATTGACAAGTGAAAAATAAAATATTTTTCTACGATCCCATACGAAATGTTGCCTTAATTACATTACGTTTCAATAGAAACTTCATAGACCACACTTTATTAAAGGTTATCGCATTTTTATAGCGCACTTAAACTGGCGACGCACTTTTAAATCATTATTTTTTTCTATTGTTAGTTTCACAAACTATTATAAGTTTCATTTCAAAAGTACCTGTTATTTAACTATAACCCGCAAGTAAGCTTTGCTAATCTGAAATTTTGAAAAGTCAAGATTTTTAAAAATCTGAAATTGATTTTGTTCTTAACAGTTTTAAAAAATGTCGAAAGTCATTATAATTCTGACCATATTCGTCAGTTGCAATGGTAAGTTACCTATACCTCAATCATTAAACCAGGGCCGTAACCAGGATTTTATTTCGGGGGGGGGGTTAATTTCCTTACCGGTCCATGAAAAGGGAATAAAAGGAGGCCGAGTAGAAAGCAAAAAAAACATTGTTCAAAGTACACGTTGGTTTCATTTCGGGGGGGGGGTTCAACCCCCTAACCCCCCAAAATTTTACTTCCCCCGACATTCTACCTTTTCAAATGGGCAGTATATATTTTAGTTCTTGCTGCATCTGATAAGAATAAAAAATTAGAACATCCTGAAATCACCCAACAAAGAAAAGCTTGCCCTCTGGATAGCACAACTGGACCACAACCCCCAAATAGAGTTAACACAACATCCAGATTAGCAGCGGTGCGTGAAATAATGAATGGAATACAAGCACTTCTCGTTACTTCTGATGATGAGCATCAAGTCTCTATAACATTCAATCAACTTACACAATACTTTACAATATGTACTACTTTTAGACGGAAATGGTATCCGATTCTGATAAAAGAAGGGAATACATATCCGGATTCAGTGGATCTAAAGGAGATGCTATTATCACCATGGAAACGGCAGCTCTTTGGACTGACGGTCGTTACCACCTCCAAGCAGATGAACAGTTAGACTGTAATTGGTTACTAATGAAAGAAGGAAATCCAGATGTTCCTTCAAAGGCTGAATGGTTAAGTCGTCGATTTCCTAAAGGTGCAAGAATTGGAGCCAATTCCAGATTAATCCCAGCAAATACATGGAATAAATTGGAGGCTGACTTAAAAAAGTATAACCAAAATTTTAAACTTGTTCCAACAAAACGGAGTTTGATAGATGACATATGGATTGACCGTCCTAAGGAAAAAATAAAACAGGCCTATACTTTGGACCAATATTACACTGGTAAATACATTACACTCTCGCTTTCTCTCTCTTACGTGGAGGGTATGGTATTTTACCCGTCCCGCATGGCCAATGACGTCACGCGTTCTTTGTTCGTTAAATAATAAAAAAATAACTAGATTGTTACTTTGAAATCGTGATCTCTTCTACGTTTTTAAATTTAAATTGCTCTTAAGGTAAAACATGGACTGAAAAGATAAACGATGTACGCAGAGAACTTCAAAAGGTTGGAGCTGAAGCAATGGTGGTGACTGCTCTGGATGAAGTTGCTTGGTTATTAAACATTAGAGGATGGGATATTCCGTATTCTGGTTTCGTAAAAAGTTATGTCGTTGTAACCCAAAACGATACAGTCTTATACGTAAATCGTAATAAAATCAAGACAAACGTTACATTTTTCTTTGAACGTAATTATGGTGGACAATTGAAGTAAGTATAGGGACGGTGGTTCTTTCGAGTTTGCTCATTTGATGTGTTTTCTCTTAAAATTTCAATAGTTAGTGCTTTTCGTCTCAGTATACGACCTTCCAGTTGATCCCTGCTCTTCTCAATCTATCTCAGTATCTTTCTTCTTCTACTGACTCTTCTTCGCTATAGTTATCCTTCCGGATTAACTTGTTTTAAAGTCTTCTGTAGATTTTTCGTTCCTTTGACTATCATCTCAAACATACAACCCTGTTTCCTTTACCTTCCAATTATTAACTAGAATTTACTTACAGATTTCGCCTTTATAATGATATTTGGCTTGATTTACCCACTTATTCCCAACAACTGACGGTCCTTGTACCATCCCCTCGTGGATATAACGCTGGCGTTAGCAGAAAAATCTACAATTTAATTCAGGAAGACAAACGTCTGTACATACCATCACCCATAATTGATATAAAAGCCAAAAAGAACCCTACGGAAATTTCTGGTATGCACAGAGCTCATATTCGAGATGCAGCGGCTTTGTGCAGGTTCTTTCACCATTTTGAAAACGAAGTATGTTCTAATAACTCCTTTAATGACTAAAATATTTAACACTCATTCATAGGTTAATGAAGGTGAAGTTTGGGATGAATTAAAATTGGCAGGCGAAGTTGACTACTTTAGAAGATTACAGGAATCGTATGTTTCGCAAAGTTTTCCAACAATTGTAGGTTTTGGACCGCATGGTGCTCTTCCTCATTATACCCCCACCTCCTCCACAACTCGAATCATTACTAATGACAGTACTATAGTAATAGATTCAGGAGTGCAATATTATGGTAACAATTACTGGTTCTAAACCCATAAGTTTTCTCTTTTGATTTTGATTGATCTCTAGATGGAACAACGGATGTGACACGAACCATACATATCGGAACCCCTACAAAAGAACATCGAGATGCCTATACGAGGGTTCTTATAGGTTCCATACAGCTATCTAGTCTTGTATTTCCAGAAAATTTAAAAACTTCAGCTATTGACGTAATGGCAAGAGCTCCACTATGGGAAATTGGTTACGATTACTTACATGGAACGGGACATGGTATTGGAACTTTTTTGGGTGTCCATGAATGTATCTACCTCCTCCTTTTATTTTAATCTACATATTAAGTCTGATTTTATTTCAGCCCCTATAAGTGTTAAATATAATCTCCCTGCGGAAAGACCTCCCGAAGTGCTTAAACCGGGATATTTTCATAGCAATGGTGAGTAGCCAATGAGTTTAGCATTTATGTTAGTGATACACTAGCCAATGAATTAAAAAAGTATTGAACAGTAAAGCAATTATTTTGTAAAGAAAGTTTTCTATAGAAATTAATGACTTCTTTGTTGGATCTTGCATTATGGGAATTTGAGAAGCGCGATATCTCTAACATATCCACATTAATATTGTGCCTTTAGAGCCAGGTATCTACCTTGATGGAAAATTTGGAATTAGACTGGAAAATGTAGTGGAAGTTGTAAAGAAATCTGATTTACAGCAACATCATGGGCAAAACTTTTTAGGTTTTAATGATGTTACTTTGGTACCCTACGATACAAACCTAATTGATTTTAATCTTCTGAATGTTCAACATGTAAGTTTGAAATGCAGTTTATAAAACATTATAATAGTTATTGCCGATAGACACTTATATAACATAAATAACTTGTTTAGCTTACCTTAATGTTTTGTAAACTGTCAAGTACGAAAATATGCTCTTGTGATTAAACCACAAGTTAATTGTCCATTTGATCGTGATTGAGGCAACTGTTGGTCAACCAGACTTTGTAAAACCTTCGCTTAGTACTACTTTATTAATTATTTGATTCCATTTTTAGAGACGTTGGTTGAATCGATATAATACTCGGATTCGTAAGCTTGTGGGGGCTGAATTATTACGCCAAAATGCTGCCGATACTTATATGTGGATGTATAAACACACAGAACATATTCCGGAAAAAGTTTTCTTTTATGAAAATGTTACTTAATCCATACGTATTATACCTTCAATAAAATTACATACAATATTATATTACAATATTATTTATGTACAGTTACGCTTGTGGTACATACACAATTTTATGCACAAATTTTTTAATTTAAAAATATTTCTAAAATAAATTGTTCCCACCCACATCTAGGGTTGCTGTGATCAAATTTGAGATTTTAAGTGTAACTATGGTAGCGGGTAAACAACGGCCTTTCAATTCTGATTTAATTCCCAGTTAATCTAACTAACGGTCAGTTGTCATGGATACCATTATTACAAGAATTGTTTCTATGACAATTGACCGTGGGTTAGCTTTACAGGGAGTTAAATCCGAATTGAAAGACTGGTCCTAAGCCATATTGCCTAAAGATTCTTTTCCATGAAATATACAAAAAACAGATAGGCTCCTTCCATGATCCTATTTTGAAACAATTAAACACCAAATTGTTTGAATTTGCTATTTCCATACGTAAATGATATGTGCTGCAGTACTTGATTTCCTAATTTATGCCATAGCTTAACCTTTTTTTTAAGTCAAGGCTCATCATTGTTATTTACCTACTTTGCAGTTTAGAATTTTTTATCGATACTGGTTTAAGTCACGACATGTTTTGAAATACCTACAAGATAGCAGACACCAAATATAACGGGAATTGTGACTATTTTATTATGCACCAACGACATTGGAAACGAAATCAGACTATTACGTGTAGGTGTTTCGAAAAGCAAGTAGTTAGTGGTCAAATTTTTTCAGGTATGTATAATGCTTTGTCTATTATACATTGGTTCCTGGAATTACAGTTTTAAGAAGGTGAAAATGTTTTATAATATTTTGTCAACTTTGGAGTTGTTTCATTAAGATCACACTTCTCAGGAACCTTTACGTTTGTTGTTATCGGAAAAGTAGTTCATTTACAAGAATTCTGTAGTAGAATTATGTATGGTCTTCATTTCCTTTTTTTTTCTAAATTATTTTAAATAATCTGTACGTAATAGTCTTATACTCATTTATCATTTTTCAATCATTAGTCAATCATTTCTTTCTCGAAATAAATTAGTTTTGCGGTCGTTCTGATCATAATTGCTTTTACTTTTTACTTTTTAATTTGGTAACAGTTATGTGTTAATGTTTTTATAATACTCAATTGTTTCCTCACATTCTTCTTTTTCTATTAAACTTTACATAGTTTAATACACAGCATGTATGACGGAGACGCGTAGCGTCGAGGTTAATCAAATCGCGACGCTGGAATGAAATATCCACCGAGAATATTATACTATTTTATTCTTCCATATAAACAACTACTTTTGATGGTTGTTAAGTTATTGATAAAAGCACTTTAAAACGTCAAAATTGCATAATTGCATTACGTTATTGGTTATTGCACGATAATCTAGAATGTCGTAGGTTATTATCATACTTTGAGATTGCGTTTAATATTTGTTTCACGCCACTGAAATTAAAAACCTTTATGGTTGTAATATGACGTCCGGTCTGTTGATTAGCTCACTTTTCACTTTAACGCATAAAGTGGTCAGTGGATGAACATTCTTAAAGATTTATTAAATTGTTAAAGCGAAGCTTGGTGCTTGAACTTAAATAACGGCTGGAACATTTGATAGCTCCAAAGTTAATGGTAAACAGCAGTTCAAAGTTCAGGTATGTAATGACCGTAAGTACAACCGGTAGTACTAAGTCGTAAAAGAGTATACATGCCTCGCTGGAAAACTTAACTGTCTCGAGCTATAGCTAAACTCGAGGCTACGCCTCAACGATTAGCTACTGCACCATGCTGTACGCACCCCCAATATGGGAGGAAGCAAGCAAGCTTCCCTCCCGACAGTATTGAAGTATTGCGTAAGATAAAATGGGTTTTCCGGGTAGCGCTGTGTAGCATAGCATAGAATGGGTGCTTCCGCTATCTCTTCGGGTGCGGCAAACTGCACCCCAAAGTGGAGATGAGATCCCTTTTTCCCTTTGGGGTGCGACATTCAGAATGGGAATTGGTGTTGGTTGCGTCCTTCTCCTCCTCCCATAGCTTGCCAGTGGGCTCTTCTATAGTCCACAGAGATATATACCAGATGGTTTCTTTTCGGTTTTTCAGCTCGTACTTTCTTCTCCCAGAAACGATTCTGGAAATTTCGGTATGGGTTCCTGATCTGCAGTCATTCCCGTAATTGTTCGCTTTTAACATGAAGGCCGCTAAGTAGCATCTCCATGCAGAGGAGTCAGGTCTAACAGCGTTTTCATCGAAATGTGTGTGGTTGTCGTTGGGTTAAGTCGCTTCAGGGACTGAAAGTTTCTTTTTCCGTGTAAAAGCTATCACAGCGCTCTTTGTCGCGTATCCTTGCGTATAGACACTTTTCCTTTCTAGTTTTAGGCTCTCTAGTACCAGGCAGATAAAAATATTTCGAATATGATGAAACCGATATGTATCAAGTATTTCCTATTAAATATTCATTTTTAAAATGTTATGTTTTAGTTGTAGGTACATTCCTCCACGTAGGTACATCTCTCCTGCAGATCTCTCCAAACATCTTCTAAAAGTACCCAAACAATGATAAATCTGAGATTACTATTCATATTAAACATCTTAATTGGTAAACATTAACCATAGAAATCTGTTCTGAAATAATTAAATTAATTATTATAACTTTTAGTCTACATAGTTTGTAAGGATACAAACTCTAAACCGGCAACGATTCGAAAAGCTTGTTCTTCTAATAATGGAGTAATTAATACAACAAAGAGATTAACTGCTCTTAGAAAAGTAATGAAAACGCAAGCTTTCCTTATTACATCTGGCGATGAACATCAAGTAATATTTACAAACAAAATTGTATTTCTTTTTATTTAAAAAAAAACTGTTTTAGTCCGAATTTGTATCCGATTATGATAAAAGATTACAATACATTTCTGGATTTACTGGAAGTAACGGCGATGCTATTGTCACCAAGGATCAGGCAGTTCTTTGGACAGATGGTCGTTACCATATTCAAGCTGAAACCGAGTTAGACTGTAATTGGATGATAATGAAAGTAGGAAATTCTGAAGTACCAACAAAGGAAGAATGGTTGCAAGAGCAATTCCCTGATGGCATTGAAATTGAAGCAGATTCCAAGTTAATTCCAGCTGATGTTTGGAACAAGTTGGAATCTAAATTGAAAAAAACCAATGAAAAGTTTACTCTTGTTGGAAGCAATAATAATTTGATTGATAAAATATGGGTTGGTCACAATGAAACGAATAATATACAGCCAGGTTTTGTTATGGATGAAAGATATACTGGTAAAATTCCTTATCAAGTTTCAATTTTAAATTACTGTTTGAATATGTATCAACTTATATTTTAGGGAAAAGTTGGTCTGATAAAGTAAACGAAACAAGGCAAGAACTTAAGTCACTCCAAGCAGATGCAATGGTAGTTACTGCTTTAGATGAGATAGCATGGTTATTAAATATTAGAGGATATGATATTCCGTATTCATTTTTATTAAAGGGTTATGTAATATTAAATCAGACTGACATAATATTATATACAGATCCTGTTAAAATTTCAAACAATATCAGTGGTTACTTTAAAGCTTATCCCAACAAGACCAATTACACTTTAAAGTAGGTACCATGACAAAAAAATTTCTATAGTTGGATTCGATAATATTTTACGGCTGGTCCTTCATGGTCGGAACCACTACACCCTCTAGTTATACAGTGTGTCCACGGTTGAGTGCATATATAAGGTGTAAATGACAATTTTTTTTAGAGTTGGATCTTCATGTTCTGAGAATCGCTCCTGCTTAGTCTCAAACTAAGATATTGAAAAAAAGAGCCAAATCAATTAATATACAGGGTGTTGTTTTGACCGAAATCTAAAAATTAGTCAAGAGTCTTTATTTTAGCAGATATAACAAAAATGTATTAGAAAAAGTTGTTTAGAATTAAAAGTTATTGAAGATTTTCAATTTTTATACAAATCAGCCTACTTTGATATTTTTCATCAACATGAGATTTTTTATGGTTTTTATGGTTTTAAATGACCCATGCATGAAGAGTAATTAAACAAAGTACTTGAAAAACAAATAATTATTTATTAAAAAATACTAAACCTTATTTGTTACAAACATGAGTTCAAAAGTATTGAATTTTGATGAAAAAAATCAAAGTAGGCCGATTTGTATAAAAGTTGAAAATCTTCAATAACTTTTAATTCTAAACAACTTTTTCTAATACATTTTTGTTATATCTGCTAAAATAAAGACAGTTTACTCTTGACTAATTTTTAGATTTCGGCCAAGAAAACACCCTGTATATTAATTGATTTGGCTCATTTTTTCAATATCTTAGTTTGAGACTAAGTAGGAGCGATCCTCAGAACATGAAGATCCAACTCTAAAAAAAATTGTCATTTACACCTTATATGCACTCAATCCGTGGACACACTGTATATACTTCTCTTTTTCCAACTTCATACTTCGTTAGAACGAACGCTAGATCTTAGGAAATTCAGGGAGGTTTCTTAGGAAACTAAAATTAGGCATTCGAAAGACATTTGGTCAACCTGGAGAGCAGCACAACCAAACTACACCTCAGTTGTATCACCCTCTTGGAGGTCCCTAATTGGCCTGTTTTGTCTCAATAAGCGTCACGTGATACGGTTAGACGTTAGATTGTTTATATATTTATACGAATTCCCTCCCCCAGGAGGGTCACGTGACCAAATGTTATTAGAATACCTTTATCGATGATATTTTCTACCCGCATAATAAAATCGAATCCGACTATAGGGCCTAAATCAAGGAACGAAACTTTATATTGGATTTCTTATAGGTTTAAAAACTACGAAGATGTTTGGACTGATTTAGGTAATTACTCACAATTTGGGGGAAAAATTCTCATACCATCAGCATATGTTTACAGTCCTGGTGCTAGTAAAAAAATTTACGATATGGTTCCTAAAGAAAATAAAATATTCAAGCCATCTCCTATCATTGATTTAAAAGCCAAAAAAAATCCTACAGAAATTTTAGGAATGGAAAGATCTCATATTAGAGACAGTGCAGCTATGTGTAGGTTCTTACAATATTTTGAATCTCACGTAAGACATTTAATCCTGTTTAAAATACCTTTTGATTTTTTTTTTAATATTTCAGTTTAATTCAAACGAAATATGGGATGAATTCAAAGTAACAGAATTAATTAATAAATATAGATCTGAAGAAGATTTGTTTATGGATATTAGTTTTTCAACAATCGTAGCTTTTGGTGCAAATGGGGCTTTACCTCATTATCAAGCTACTGTTGATAAATCAGCTAGAATATTCGACAACAGCACCTTAGTCATTGATTCTGGGGGTCAATATTATGGTAGGTGTGATGTAAGTTTAAACGAAATTCATATAAAAATTTAAATTTTCAGATGGAACCATAGATGTAACTCGAACGCTACATATGGGAATTCCAACCGAGGCACAAAAACAAGCCTACACGAGGGTACTTTTAGGGAGTATACAATTATCTTCTGTAATTTTTCCAAACAGTTTAAACACTGCTAACATTGATGTATTAGCTAGAGCTCCCCTTTGGGAAATTGGGTATGATTACCCCCACGGTACCGGACATGGTATTGGAGCATCATTGAATGTACATGAATGTACTTACCTTAACTACTTTTACTTTTTATATTTTTTTATATATTGACTAATTTTTTTAGCTCCTATAAGTATTCATTATAAATCAAAACACCCGCAAAAGTTTAAACCCGGATACTTTCTTAGTAATGGTAAACCCTCTTCTGCGGTAAACCCATGGTATACAAAATAATTCTGATAAATGTTGTAGAACCAGGTTGTTACATAGAAAACACTTTTGGTGTAAGACTTGAAAACATAATGGAAGTTATTGAAATAGAAAACTTAAAAGATGTTTATGGGCAAATTTTTCTGGGCTTTAAGGACGTCACGCTAGTTCCCTATGATATGAAATTGGTGGATCTTAGCCTTCTTTCCAAGAAACATGCAAGTGCTATATAGTTACTTTTAATAGTATCCAATCTATTAACGTTTATAATAATTATCCCCCCTTCATGAATATTTTGTATTGCAGATTAAATGGTTAAATAAGTATAACGCTCGAATTAGGAATTTGGTTGGGGAAGAATTAAAACGAAAGAATGCACTGGACGCGTTTAATTGGATGATGGAAAAAACAAAATATATTTCAGAAAATGATTCCTAAGAAATTTAAAATTTAATGCTTCAGTATTGATTTAAAAAATATTGTATAGCGATCTCTGAATAAAATGAAAATGGAAAATATTATTTTGCTCGTTGTCTGTGACAACGATATTACGTAAATCTCTCTTTTCATTTCAGCTGTAAACTTTAAACTTGATAAAAATTTAAATTTGCCGCCAAAATTGCGGAAGTCTTCTTTTCTAGCGACATTTCTAGTGTGAATCTGGATTTGGATTCACTCTAAACCCTTCTTCATATAGACACGATTTTTTTGCGATTTTTCCTTTTTGGTTTCGTTTATTAAATTTGGCGGTAAGCTCAAAATTAAAAATTAAAAAATCGCGCGTAAATAATTGAACGTATCCAATTTTACCGATCATACTTAATATTAATTGAACGCAGCTACTGAAGTTTGGCATTTATTTGACAGTTATTACGTAACGCACCTTACACAATTAAAAATTTGACAGCTGTAATAAGTCTGACTAATCTGTCAACGAATCGTAATTTTTTATTACTCACCCAATGTTTTGAATGTAATGTACTGTACTTGAAGAGTGGTATTGATTTCGCTGTGTAAATATTAGTTCATATTATTCTATAATATCTTTATAATTCCATTCCGAAATGCATGCCTACAAAGATGCCCACAATATGGGCATTTTGGAACCACAAGAGAGGTTACGAGCTCTTACAAACTACAGTAGTTCTGTTGATGTTGACCCCAGCGTGCCACCGAAAAGGTAGCTAATTTAAATGTCGAAATTAAAACTAACCAATTATTTTTAAGGTATTATCGATCAGGTCTAGAAATGGTTCGAATGGCCAACGTGTATCTAGAAGAAGGTAGCTTAGAGAATGCCTATGTACTATATATGAAATTCATGACATTATTTTTGGAGAAGATTAGAAAACATCCTGATTACACTTCGGTTCCTGCTAGTGAAAAATCCATTAACCAAGCTAAACTACGAGAAGTTTTACCTAAAGCAGAAAAACTAAAAGCACACTTGCTCGAGCAATTTACAAAAGAATATAATCGATACCTTGTAGAAGTTGTAAGTTTAGGTTTTCAACATTATTTACAGATTGAAAATGGTTGGTTTTAGAAACAAAGGGAAAAACAAGATCAAGAACGTAAACGTAGAGAAGCAGAAAAACAAGAAAGATTAAAAAATGCCTCCATTTCTTCCCATTCAGGAAATTCATGGCAAAATTCCCAAATGGCTGTTGTACTACCTTCAGCTGATTTGGATCGCATCTCTTATCCAGATTCCACTGAACCATCGCCTGTACCATCAGCTCCTTCAATAGAGGAACCTCCAGACAATTTATCACAAGGATCGCAAACAACTTCCAAGACTCCATCAATAGATCGAGGAACAAAACCATCTGTAACACCTTCGAATGCAAGTTCTACTAGTTTGGTGAAACCAGGATTAAGAACTGTTGTGATTCCAGCTAAAGTCATGACTCATTTCCTAACTCTTTCGCAGAAAAGTACATTTAATAATATCGAAACATGTGGAATTCTAGCTGGAAAACTGGTAATTAATTATTTCGGAAAATTTATTTTTACAAGCATTATGTTTTATTTTAATAAATTCTTTAGGAAAAACATCATCTTATCATTACTCATGTAATATTACCAAAGCAGAAAGGAACATCCGATTCCTGTGTAACAATGAACGAGGAAGAAATCTTTGATTATCAGGACCAACATAATTTAATTACAATTGGATGGATTCATGTATGTTCTTCGGTGATTGTAGGGCATCAATAATAAATTGTGTAATTTTTCTGCAGACTCATCCAACTCAAACCGCATTTCTATCAAGTGTAGATCTACATACTCATTGTCCATATCAGTTATTAATGCCAGAAGCTATTGCAATAGTTTGTGCGCCAAAATATGAAGAGTAAGTATCTCCTTTAATTATTCCCATACTTATGGGGTTTTTTGTTTGAAATGCCAACACAGAGGTTCTTCATGTTTGCCTGTCTAATAGAGGCTTTAATTTGGTGTACCCTTCATGCCTCGACAGTACTTCCAGAGACCCTTCTTTATAAGAGTTATTTATCTAACTTTTTATTTGCTGTTACATTTCAAATTTAATCCTTATTTTCAGGACTGGCTTTTTTATTTTAACACCAACTTATGGGCTACAGTATATTGCAGGTTGTAAAAAGTCAGGATTTCATCCACATCCAACAGATCCGCCACTATTTATGGTAAATAAAAAGAGTATTCAATAAAAACCTGCTCTAATTGGCTGTGGTTCAATGTAACGTACATTGAAGTTGAAGATCAGTCAACTAGTTCAGGTTTTTTATTAGTGACCCATAACTTATAAATTAATTAATTAATTGTTCTTTTTTTAGAATGCTGAACATGTAAAAGTGGATGGAAATGCACCACTTGAAGTACTAGATTTGCGTTAAAACGCAATTGTGATACCAAAGCAGACTTGTAATTTAGGAAAGCTTTTATATGGTCTTTATGTACCCAGCTTTTTACACTTCAGAGATGAATGATTCTTGTATTATGCATATTTGTGATGCCTTGTACCTTAATTTATTAATACAGCTTTATAATATATCGTAATTAAATAAAATACATATTTTTAAACACCAAAACATTTGAATTTTAGTATTCTACTTTTATTTAAGATTAGGTGTCTCGAGTAGAGATAGTGTTGGATTCGACCAACGCCGTTTAGCAGCTAAAACTTGCGCCAGTGGTTAAATAAACATATCTTTTGGTTTTGGAGGCCCCTATTTCAGTTTAACGAATTAAAAAAATTGCAGTTAATCCTGTAAACCTAGTAAAGATGTTATTGGATTTGTTAGGCACATTGGTAATTTCGAAAGATCAATAGATAGGTAGCAATAGGTAGGTATAAATGTAGGTACCTACTCGACCTACCTAATACATTTTTTTTTAACAATTTTTTGAAGGTGTAATTTAAAAATCATAAAATTGTTTTTCAAATCATTATTAATAAATTATAAAATTTATTGATTTATAATTTTAAATATCGGTTGTGAAATAAGGGTATGTTTAAAGCACTATTCTGTATCCAACGAACATGTCAGGTTGGCCGAGCGGTCTAAGGCGCCAGATTTAAGCTCTGGTTCCCGACAGGGAGCGTGGGTTCGAACCCCACACCTGACAAACTTTTTTCTTTTTTAATTGCAGCTTTAAGTTAGCTTTTTGACTTTTAGTAACCTCAACATTTTTTTCTAAATGGGTGAATAAAGATTAAATACAATAAAATATTTTTTACATAAATAAAATCAATTTCTTTTTTTCAAAGGTTCCCGATAGGGAACGTAGGTTCGAACCCCACACGTGACAAACTTTTTTTATTTTAAATTGCTTAAAATATTCTTAATTAATAATATTTAATAAAGAGTTAAATAACTTCTTGTACTTAGTAACAGTATTTTTGACTTTCAGTAACCTTAACATTTTTATTTTTTTTTAATGGGTGAATGAACATCAAACCAAACAAGAGCAATAACTTCAATGCAATAAAATATTTGTTTACATAAATAGTCAATTATTTTATCAAAATTATAATTAATTAATAATTTTTGAGAGATTGTGTGTTTTTATTGCATTCAGTTTGTGACAAATTCTATAAATAATGTACCCCCAGGATGTTCCTAAATTTAGAAATAGTATACTATCTATCTACCTAACATGTTTGCATTTTTATTATCATGTCTTGTTTACAAAATGATGGCGCGTGTAATGAGGAGAGAACGAGCGTCATTTCTAATGCAAATCAAGAGCGCAAGAGGCCCGCATTCGAGTAATCTACCAGAAGGAAACGATTGCCCCAAGACTCAAGACGCGTTCGCCTGTTGTGTATTAACAGACCGTGGTAATTACAAAATAATTAATTAATACAAAAATGTTAGTGCTCTTTAATAAATTAGTAGGGGGGAATACTGTGCGGATATACTAGATAAACCGTTCGTTAGTTAAAAATAATAACCTCGTGCTCAAGTACTTTTCTTATCATTTTAATGTATAAAGTGCTGATAAGGCTGTGAATAAAGTGATCGTCATTTTTAGAAGATCCAAGTTTTAATTTTTATTAAAATGTTTCCTGTGACACGTTGTACCTGTTTTTCCAGTGGATTTCTTTTAATTTTACTTTCAAATTTATGTGGTAAGTAGCATTTGTTTTTACAAACTTTCAATTTTTTTTCCTAAGCCTTAGGTTCTTGTTTTGAAATCCTTCAATAACAAAAGTTGTCCAAATTCAAAATTCCAAAAATCTTTTATCAATTATATTTTGTTTAAAACAAATTTGTACCACAAAGTAAAAGCAAACAACCTATTTTTAGGTCTTGTCATTGAAACAATATTTTTCTTTTGATATTTACGAAAATAGAACTCTTCTTATCACTTTAAATAGTGAAGTGCTTATCGGACAATTGATATTTCTAGAAATTCCTATTATATTGGTAATATTTCCTTCGAAAATCAAGTATTAATCATAATTTTTTTCAGTACCAATTACTCCGCAAAATCTCACTTCACCTTCAAATAATGCACCAATAGAATTTCCAAAGAATGAGTCACAATATCCCTTTATACATAACACAACAATTTTAGAGGTGTTGGCGTCACAGACCAGTAACGACACTGAAGTGGATGACCTCCTTCATGGAGGACAATATGCTAACATATCACATACAAACCCAGAAACTCTCCAAGTTTCAGAAGATACCAAAAACGAAACTGTAGATGGGAATCGTAAATGGGATTCGGAATTAATTGAAAATGGAAGCGAAACGGAAGAAGCCATCAGATCTCATAATAATATTTCTTCAATAAAATCTCGATCTCGAGATTCTTACAGTTCGAAAATGCCTATGGTTCAAGGTCAGCTAGCAGCTATATTAGCTGGGGTTCTAGTCCTTATAGCGGTAATTGGATATCTTGGATTGTTATCATGGAGGCGATTTTTAGAGTAAGTTTTTTTTTAAAAATGGATAACCTATTAGGATCAGGTTCTGCCTCAATCCCTAGGCAATAATAAATTTAATAACCAGCCCCTTTGGGGATTAAAAATAAATAAAAATATTAATTAAATTTTTAATAATTTTTTCTAATTGAAGTACTTTGAAGATCTTTTTTAATAATAAAACCTAATACAATCAATAAATTTTCACCAATGCCCCCCTCCTGAGCGCTCCCAGCACTTGCCAACCTTGCCTAGGAGAAAAAAGTGGCCGTACAACGTACCTAATGACGTCATTTTCTATACTAAATTAAATTTCTCATTGATCAAATAATTTATTACCAATTAGTGAATCATTAATATTTGATTGAATTATTTTAGTATTCATTGCATGTGTCCTTAATGTCTCACGTCTAAAATACTGAGTAGGTAATACTTGGTAATACCTACTGTGCTCCTAGTCAAAGTAGTTGGTATTTCCATCAATAATTTTTTATAATTGTTTCACTAGAAAAGACAATTTTTAACTTTAAATCAGCGTGCTACCTCATCTATAAGAAAGAATTTTAAAATTATTTTAATTGGTACCATCACTTCTTAAGCCAACACAAAGCTTTCACTCCTTAAATGGGCTTGCAAGAACCAGGAACTTTAAAAAATATTCTCTAGAATTTTTATGGATTAAATATTCCAAGATTTAACATTCAATAGTGAAACTTTTCTATATACTTAGTACTAATGCAGGTTACTTATGGTAAATCATAAAGCATATATATCTATCATTATTGCTGCACAACAGATAGTTAAAAGAAATAATTAATTCAACATTTTCTACGACCTAGAATTCCATAAATCCCAATTAAAATGTATAGGAAGTCGTTAAATTTACTCATTGTTTAAATAATGCTTTGTAGACCAAGAAGAAATTTTTACAAGAAAATACTTTTATTCTCAACAGGTATCATTGTATCAACCATATACAGGGTGAAAATAATCTACCGCGTTGTTACTGTAAAACTTACAGAGCCGATTAAATTAGCAAAGTTGGGTAGAATTACAAGGCAAATCTAACGCAGTTCTCGTTTTTTGATTAATGCTGCTAACTTTCTGAAATGATCTGAAAAAACTGAAAAACTTTAATTTTCAATTTTTTCAGATTATTTCGTTACATTTGCAATATTCGTAAAAAAAGCATTAGACTTGCCTTGAAATTTTTACAATAACAAACGCATACAAGCATTAGATTATTATCACCCTGTATACTGTATAGGGAAACCTATACACGCCTATACATTTTTTAAATAAAAAAAAAATTATTTCACGGTCTCAAAATTGGGGGTTACAGTAGTATAAGACTTGTGAAAATATTTGTCACTGACTGTACATCATTAATACCTACTAACATATAATAAATTATTCATAAGCTCTTTATTAATTATAATTACAGAAGCCGATATGGGAACCGAGAGATGTTGGTGAACGAAGAAGATTTTTACGATCCAAATGATATGAGACATTTCTCAGTAAGCATTGTTAAATTAAATTTCATTAACGGGCTTATTGCACATATCACAATCGTTTATTTAGCGACAATCGTTAACGTTTGTTTTCTACCAATTCGTATCGCGTATTTTACCATATTTTACTGCAGGCGAAGATACGCGCCACGACTGTGGTTTAAAATTTTAACATGAACTTAATTTTTTTGTAAAGTAAACTATAACGACTGTGGTTAAATAAACAATTATGATACGTAGATAATAGACCCGATTATATTTATATATTACTAATTTATTAAATATCATTATTTTTCAGCTATGAACAATTTAACCTAAGGACTGAAAGATAAGCACCTTTTCTGCCATAAAAATGTCTATAATAATTTTAATCACGAAGACTATACTAATATATCAAACATATCTTATTAGTTATTGTAGGTGTATCTGTGATATATTAAATTACCAATTTCTCTGTATAATAAATAAATATCTATAGCTACTAAGTAAACTTATTGCGCATCAGTTTTTTTTTCAATGCGTCTTCAATTTTAAAAACTGTTAGACAGGGTAGATATCTACACGAAGATGAAGAGTTATCAAACTTTTCACAAGACACCCTATATTTTTATATGAAAACAGGAAAAGACGGCGATTGCTTTTAGAAAAGGAAGAAATCCTTGTGTGTGGCGCCATAAACCAGTTTTAACAAAATAAAAATGTGTTAGAAGGACTGTATCCCTATCTTCCTATACTGCATAGAATGGGTGAAAACGTCTATAGAAAGAATAGAAACGGTGTTCAAAAATTTGGTCTAGTTGACTGTCCACACCGTCCCTACATAGCCAACTTGATCCCTTTTTTTAAATGTTTCGAACTTTTTGTGAACTGAAAGAAGAAATTTTGTCTGATATAGCAAAATCCAATAAGAAATAAAATGGAATAGGGTTCATTTATCAATATTTTAGTTCTTGACAAATAAATATAAAATATATTTAGAAAGCATTCATAAATATTTCAAATTGTACCGGAAAAATTTTTAAAATTGAAGGATCATTTTTCAAATTTTTAAGGTTTGAACTAACCCTTTTATCAGAAACTAAATATTTCTTCTTCTTCCTTACCCATTATCAACCCACTCGTGGACAACAACCTACCCAATCCCTTTCCACCCCTCTTTATCCTCAGCTGTATGAAAGCAGTTTTTCCCACTCTCCTTTACCTCGGGTCTTTCCACACTTGTCCAGCTTGTTCTACATCTATGATGTGAAATTTTATGAAAGAATTTGAATTACATAATACAATATGATCAATAAAATTTTTGATCAGGCTTGGTCACAAGTAACAACAAACTAATTCTAAATTAATAAGGAAAATAATCAGGGCATGAAAATAAAAAACTCTAGTATACTTTCAAAATCGTTTTTATTGCTTCAAAATAATAACTATAGCATAGCTCAATATCCAGTTGGCAGAACATTAAGTAACTTTTATCTACGGTACTTTGCCATCTACAGAAATCAAATTTACTGGAAATTTGTTCCCTATTTTGCATTTATTACTAAAGGCCCAACATTGTCTCCAGTCTCTCTGTTATGGGGACCATGCGATCCATCACAGTATGGCCACTATAACAAAACATTCGTTGTACAACCTAATTATTAATTATTATTTCTATAACTTACATTTTTCGACCGCCAGCACCTACAAAATGCAGCTTTTTCGGAAATATCTTCAACATCGACACTATCAACTACTTTCGGATTATCTTTTTGAATTTTTGGGTTAACACGTCCACTAGGTTGTGGCCTACCCTTAGGACAAAATGCTAAATATGTTATGTACGTAACACCAGCTAAAGCAGCTGTCGGAGGGATCATCGCAAGCCAATCCTTAACTGTTAAATAAAAAAGAATAGGTTATAATCGGGTTTAATTCAAGTTTACTTAAAATAAAGTAAATTATTACTTACTACTGTTACTTACATCCTAATTTAAACCAACCACCTATTGAATCTGGAATGGGAAGACCAGCAAGATAATTAGGAACCGAAACTTTCACCAAATGAGCTACAGGTTGAACCATGGTGTTGTTGTTTAAAATACGGTTAAAATTAAACTAAATAATCGGAGATCGTTTTATTTGAAAGCTCGCTAGTCGTTTGTGATGTACTTTGGGCAATGTCAACGTGTTACTCAAGTAGAGTTCTTACAATTCTGTTTTTTTGGAATTTTGCAAGATTATATCATTAGAACACAGTGGCGTACTGCTTACTATTTTGAAATTTTAGCAGCGTCATACAGTTATAAATAAAACATTGGGACAAGTGCGTATTCTATTTACTAAACAATGTTGAAATATTAGTTGTTTGGCAGTCACAGTTTCATTAATTTAATAGTTGATATATTTGAATTTACGCGCGGTTTACGCAATTGTTTTTTTTTTTCGTTTTCATTGGTTAAATTTGAATTTTCAACCAGATTTAACCAAAAGAAAGAAAAGCGTATATGAAAAAGCCTTCTTGCACAAGCAGTAGCCTACCTACATTATTTTTCACAGCGTCAGATCAATGCAGACGAAGGTTTTCTTATATTTATTTGATATTTATTTAACGTTAGTCTATTTGTGTTGTCAAGTCTTAACACAGACGACAGAGAGTAAGGTTATCACACAAGAAGCACTTTCCCTTTTTGCCTTTCCCCGTTCCTTCAAGGACCACCTTTTTTCCGTGGCAAACAGGGGTAGCTTGCACTTGTTACGCATTACGCGAACAGTTCGTAGTAGGTAGATCACTTTAGGATCAGATCAGTTCATTTGCGTCCACACGAGAATAACTCGGAGCTCCCGAGCTGCATTTGTGCTTTCCAATTCACTAGAGATTGTTGCACCCAAACTGATACTTTTACCTTCCCACGACCCCTCAAGGGCGACCCATTTTCTGGGGCAGTGGGGGTAGCTAGCACTGGTTAGGCATTACATGATATTAAGTTCTGTGTAGATTTAACACCGGGACAGTTTAGAGTAGATCTTAGGATCATATCAGATTTGCGTCCACGGGGGAGGTGGCCAGGAAACCTGTGCGGTCTAACTTGAGATCTACCGATATTTAACATCTAGGTGCCATGAAACTAGATACAGCGCCTAAAAGACAGAAGAGCAAAAGACCCTGTATGGGCTCCAAACAGATGAGTTGGATAAACGATAGCGCAGAAGTAGATCTAAACAGAAAACAGACTAGGGACAACAAGATGGAGAATAGAATAGTGGAATATAACGAACGCTAAGAATTGTCTTACAAAGAGATAGAAAGAAGGGAGGGGAGGGCGAAAAGAGATGACAAGTTGCAAACATTTCTTAATCCAGTACACTGACATGAAGGATGATGATTCCCTGTGGATTGGGAACAGAATAGATCCACAGTACCCCTGCTTGTCGTAAAAGGCGACTAAAAGGGTTGACCATGGGGTTAACAACCCCATGGACGTAAAAACCTCCCACCCCTCGGAATTGAAAATTATGTTTTGTCTTTGCTTATTATGTAGTGTACCTACTGGAAACAAATTTATGTTACGCCTATGGTGTTGACAATAGGTACACGTCCTTGAAAGGTGGCGAACTCTACCGGTGTGTTGGTCCTACTACTTAGTTGTGGAGGTTATGTAGTAGGAGGTAGATTGTGTTGTCTGTGTCGTGCGTTTTAAAATCGATGGTGCTCGAATATGGCTGAAGAATTATTGGTTGTATTAAATCGTAAAGATAATTCCGGTTTCGGTTTCTCACTCCTGGGAAAACCTGGATATCCACCTATTATCTATAATATACTAGAGGATTCGCCGGCTGCAGAAAGTGGCGAGGTAGGTGAACCCTGTTTGCATTTCTTGTTTTGATATTTGGCGTCCCACAACACAGACAGCACGAAGCAATCAACTTTTATTGTAGGTACACGTGAAAGTTGCATTGTCACAAATTTTTAATCCACCTTCAAAATTGAAGAGATTTAACGCGAAACTGACATAAAACGCAGTTATTCTTCTAATCAATCTTCAGCCGTTAAGAATGGAGGAATACCTGCATTGCATACAAAATCTTTTTGTTAACTTTCGATGACACTTAAATTAAACTTAAATCTAAAATTTTTGCTTATCTTAAAAGTCAAAGAAAACATAAAACAATAGAAATTTAAAACGGGCTCCGCCTTCTACTATTTATCGGAGGCATTAAAATTAAGGAAGCCACCGTCAGAATTTGCTATCTAATCACAACCATAAAAACTGTCCTATTAGAAACACCACACTTTTCTTGTAAAACTAAATATTATCACCTAGTAGAGAAAACAAATACATTTTGTTCAGTTGTTGATTAGGTATGATTTAAAAAAGGTAAAAAAATGAATAATAAACGAAAATCCCTCCAAAATGTTGTCGTAGGAATGTTGCCCTCAGAAGTTTTTTCCTTTTAACAATTCGAAATAATGCGTAGGTATGTATGCGAGAGCTTGTTCTCTAAAGAAAAACTACTCTGACAAGTAACCACTCTCGTTATGCAAGTTTGCCGGTTTTGAGTTCGCGTGATGCATCAGCGGCAGCTGGAGAGCACCTAGTCCTTGTCATTGGTGTAGAAAGGGGGGCCATAAAATTAATGTTATAAAATATTAGATACGCAATGTTTACAAAATTTAATCATTTCAAAGATTAAAAGGAAAAATGGATTCACCCTAGGTTTAGTTTATCATGTAGCTAAAGGGCTTTTTTGACTAACCCCCTCCCCTATTTTACACTTAATCACGTCTATTTTGGCCTACGTGAATAAATAGTTGCTTAATTAATTTATTTGTGGTTTAAATTATGTTTTGGTGAAGTTAATTGTGTAGACGGTTTCTAAAATTAATTATTTTGTACGAGGACTGCCAAAACTGCTACAAGGAACAAACCCAACGAATGCAAAGGGCATTTCATGTTTAAAATTTGGTGATATGAATCGTATGCTTTTGAAAAATATCTTTAGGTTTTGGTAAGTGAAAACTTATTCAAGTTTAAATAAAACAAAACGTTTTACTTAAAATACACAGCACAGTAAACAAAAATGTAGAAGGTGTTAGGGAAGTTGATAATATAATTTCAAGGGGTTAGTCTAGGTACAAAATGAAGTTAAAATGTCCTAAACTACTTTTTGGTCCATTGCCTCCTCATAAAATTAGTGTTCAAGTGCCAAGTCGCAAGAGTTTAGAACTGCTGGAATTTAATTTTGACTGCTGTTTTTTTTAAATCTTGGATGCGTATTAAGAGAAAATGGTTCATTCCTGATGACGAACGGTGCCCTGCGGCGTTTCAACGTCAAAAAATCATCTTTTGATAAATAAATCAACTTTTGACCATCTGCTCTGATGACCATTTTCTTAAAGTTTAGCATCTTTGTTCAAAAATGCCCCGCTTCGGCCAAATACCAAAGCCAACCGAAGCTTCGAAGCATCACTATTTTTTTATGATGAACCCCAAAACAAATGTACAGACATTTCATTTTCAAGATATGTTTACCTTAGTAGTACATTATCAATATTTTTATGAATTCGGAGAGTACGTTGCTATTTTCCTCAGAACAATATTCTTCAATCGTCGTTGTCGGGTTTGTGTCGCTCTCTCTCTCTCTCTCTGACTAATTTCCGAGATGCTTTACGTGAGTTAGGTAGGGGTTACATACTGGCCATCCCACTGTTTAAATTTGGTGATCCCGAAGAACATATTCTAGATCTAAAAGGGGAGAAATGCTTTCACCGAAATATAACGCTAGTGCCTGTATGAATGCTTAGAGCAAGTGAGTAGTGAGTATGGATATATCTATTTTTATTACCTACCAAAACAAGGTCGGGTGGATGCGTCTTCTGCGATGACCTAAATCTTCTATAAAGCACCGAAGTGCTTTTTATCTTATCTTGAACATCGTATTCGTATATACTAATGTGTATTGATATTTCATCCTTATCTTCCCACAATCTGCAGGTGGGATAGATCTTCGGGGAACGGGGATCCAAAATTGCTATTAGATTGAAGTGTCTCTTGACGACACGGTGTTCTGTCGTAAGTCATGTTAGAATATGCTAAACTGTTTCTTGGTCCATTGCACTATTTCAGCCGTTTTAGTTTTGCATGAACCGTTCATTAGCATCTACGACTGCCTTCTATAAGTTGTCTCCAGTGCCCTTAGTAAGTAAGTCTTTTAATGTTTCCTTTGAGGTCTAGTATAGAGTATAGTCAAGGGTAAACATTCCGAATGTAGGTTTTAGAGTAATTAAGGGTAGTTGTGCTTTCAATAAGAAGGCCGTCGGCCGAGATGGTATTGTCATTGCAATACCGATTCCATGACAATTGACTGTTAGTTAGCTTAAAACAAGGAGTTAAATCAGAATTTAAAAAGCGGTCCCACGAAAAAAAAAAATATGCGTTTAGGTTTGCAACTAATCACAGGTAATAGTAAATCATAGGTTAAATGGAACTAGTTTACAGAATTTTACCTTTTAGGAATACCCTGCGGGTTATTATTACATATTATGTCTACCAGTTGTACGAATTATTAATATTTGTCTCTTAAACTAATTTTTCAGATTTCAAGTTTGAATTGATAACCTTGCTCATAATTAATTCCAGGTTTAAATATAGAACATTAGAACATGCAGTTAAACTTATTGCATCAAATGCTGCTGTTACGTCAATGAACAGAAATTGTTACTAATCCCATTGCATGCACGTTTATCGATGGATGCACCTTGCAATAATAATACCGCAGTAAACACGAATTCTCATCTTGTTCTTGTATTGGACCACATCAAATTGACGAAATTACGTAATAATGATAATAATAATAATAATAATAACTGAATGCATAAATTTTAGTCTAAAAATATGTACCCATTTCTGGGAACGGTTACCTCTACTCCCCTAGGAAATATTTTTTACGTATTATACATAATATTATGTACTACCTACAGTGTGTCCACGGATTGAGTGCACATAAGGTGTAAATGACAATTTTTTTTAGAGTTGGATCTTCGTGTTCTGAGGATCGCTCCTGCCTAGTCTCAAACTAAGATATTGAAAAAATGAGCCAAATCAATTAATATACAGGGTGTTGTTTTGACCGAAGTCTAAAAATTAGTCAAGAATAAACTGTCTTTATTTTAGCAGATATAACAAAAATGTATTAGAAAAAGTTGTTTAGAATTGAAAGTTATTGAAGATTTTCAATTTTTATACAAATCAGCCTACTTTGATATTTTTCATCAACATGAGATTTTTTATGGTTTTAATGGCCCATGCATGAAGAGTAATTAAACAAAGTACTTGAAAAACAAATAATTATTTATTAAAAAAATACTAAACCTTATTTGTTACAAACATGAGTTCAAAAGTATTGGATTTTGATGAAAAAAATCAAAGTAGGCTGATTTGTATAAAAGTTGAAAATCTTCAATAACTTTTAATTCTAAACAACTTTTTCTAATACATTTTTGTTATATCTGCTAAAATAAAGACAGTTTACTCTTGACTAATTTTTAGATTTCGGCCAAAAAAACACCCTGTATATTAATTGATTTGGCTCATTTTTTCAATATCTTAGTTTGAGACTAAGCAGGAGCGATCCTCAGAACATGAAGATCCAACTCTAAAAAAAATATTGTCATTTACACCTTATGTGCACTCAATCCGTGGACACACTGTATATTGAAATATTTTTTTGGTAGGTAGGTATCTAATAATAATTAAATAAATTGTTATTGTTGATGAAGGATCTTGTCCAGACTTCCTTCGTTCGATCCTGTCTCTCGTCCCAACACTCGCAAGTATGGGGAAATATAAAAGCGAACCTATGAAAAGGGACGAATCATTAATTATCATAAGAACATGTAAATTATTTCTTTATAACTATTAAAAATTTCGAATAGTACGTTTAAATAGTGACTATGACCATGACACCTAAGGATATGTTAGTAATCAGTACAAGGGCAAATTATCTTATAGCGTTGATATGGTTGTTGAAAAGCTTTTGAAGCTTATAATTATTTTTAATGCCACCACATGCATGGAATGTTTTAATCATGTTTTCCTATCGTTTTGATGACGAACACTGGCTACCATGTACTTTTTACTTAGTCATAATACCCTGGTGTTTAATTTACATTCACATTTCGTATGTCACCGAATAATTTCGTGTAAATCACATTTTTCCGACTGGAATTGTTTACTTTACTAATATTCGAATTCGAATTATTAAAAAATATTTTAGTTTGGTAGAAAACGTGGGTTCCTCTTCATTAATAAAATTCAACTGTTCTACGCTTTTTCTCACAGTGATAAAAACTATACAATGACGACAAATAAATTGAAAGTAATTGGATGATTGTTTTAAACCACTCGATTATTTTTTAAACGAAGGTATGTTAAAATATTTAATTTAGTTTGCATAATAATTTATTATAATTAAGTTTGGAATAATATATTTGCGTAACGGAGGTCATGGGAAGATTATTTTGTTGTCTTTATGACCACTGGTATGTATCGCAGTAGGCTACTGGATTAACCTTCAGTAGGTCATGATTAAATATCTCAGGTATAAAAAGGAACATTGAAATTTTCGTAGTTTATTTCGGATATGCCAATTTTTATTTTCAAATAAACACCTGTAGGGGATATTTTCAACTCGAGCCCCTAACCACGCAAGCTCTAAAACGCTGGCTCGGAAAACACGAAGTAATTGGGGCTTTACGTAGTCATAATTTTAACATAAACTGTTATGAAATTATTACTTATTATTAGTAGATATAATAGTATATTATATTATTAGGAGTAGAAAGAGTTCTGTTTGTGTTGAGCTCATATTGCGGCCGAGGCGCACGCGCCGAGGCTGTGCAAGTGAGCGAAACACAAATAAGACGTTCTACTCCGAATAATATATACTATTTTTTCTTCAAGTGTTAAATTTTCTGTTGCTGTAAATAAATATTTCCTAAAAAGTCATTTCGACAAGACAACGCTCTCCCCTCTACCAACCTTGGGGGCGGAGCTATGGGCAAAATACTGCCGTTGCCATGGATACGTAAACACATTATTGTACTAGTAACATTATTTTCATTTTTTGACTATCAACAAAATGACTTCCTTCTATAGCCTGTACACAATACGGATATTATGATACGCTTGAAGAAAAAATTAATTAATACAGACGCAATGTTTCGATAAATTATTTTTATTCTTGTAAATTTACGTTTTCCTCTACCAAAATTGTCGGACGTTCGGGAAAGCCTGGATTTTCCGCCAATACACATTACTGACAAGATTCTCGGGTTAAGTGGTACAAATTGCGTCTTGCTAACTAGGATAGGGTGTGTTCAAGTACCGCAAGATCAAGAGGGTTGAAACCTCAACAAATACCTACCGAAAGTTATATTTTGGCTAGGATCTGGAGCAGAATGACCCTCCTATCAAGAATCCCTGATGCAAATAAGGTAGTTAATTATTTTTACGACGTTTACATCTCCTTTTAAAGTAAAAACTGCTCGAGGAAAGGAAAGAGGAATTAAAGAACAATGAGCATTGTCGAAGAAGGAAGTCACGACGAAGGCGCCTTTCTATTTAGTCCGTATTTTATTACAGCACTGGCTTGAACGGACGCTTCGTTTGCTGCCCTCTTCCTTTTTTGATGAGGCACACAATCCTGCTCCTATCGTCGCCTGAAAATACTTCGTGTTTTTCGACCGTTTTTCTATTTAAGAATAAAATAAAAATTAGGAAATTAATTTTCTGTCTGCTCCGCGTTTCCTTTACCAGGCAATTCTTTACTCTGGTTAATGAATTTGAAATGCTAATTGATGAAGGAAGTATATGGCGTGTGAGAGAGCAATGAAATTTTAACGATGCATACATAGTAAGTGCGTGTCATAGCCACCATTTTACCTTGTTTGCGATGATTATCAACCTCTTTGTCGCGACCGCTTCGTATTTTATTAAATTCCTAACTTCCTGCAACTAACGTGTTTGCTGATCGTCTTCCTGCAAAGTTCGGCAATATCCGCGAGTGCCTTCAGTTTATGTTTATTTAGGCTGTTTCATAATATACTCACCCTTATAGTTAGTTTGGATATTAATTAATGACAAAAAAATTTAGGAAAAAAAAGGTCAGCTCTTCTTTGTAGTAGTTTTATTTTATGTTGTTGATTTAATTTTACATTTTTCCATAAAACATATTGTATGTTTTTCCCTAAAAGATAGTAAACTTCCTTTTTACTGTTACGCTCATTAAATAATAAATCATGATACGCAATGGAGCCGAATGTATTGTACGGGTTGTTGGAATTAAACAAAATATTTCAATTTTGTTGTAGCTAAAAATTTTAAACGAAAATAGATGAGTAGTATCGTAACTCGATTTAAGCCGTAACACAAGCATTCGAGGTATTTTTTCATATGCTGCAAAACCTGAAACTTGTTACGGTTTCGGCATTTCCGTTTTGGAAGCCGTACCTTCATTCGTTTGATTGATTTTGCCTCATGATGCAGTTTATGGCTAAAGAGGATTTTCAGTGCCAGTCGACGGAATCGTGCAAGTGAAGATGTGGGAAATTTTGTTGCATACGGTTATATTTTTAGACGGAACTCATTTTAGATGCATTTTGTCTTTGAAACCAGAAATACTAAACCTACAAAAGCGCCCACGATAATAATGCACTCTGTGAACAGAAAAGATGCTCGTTGAGATTTTTGTTCAAAGTAGACGTAGGAATATTTCCCATTTATGTAGGTTAAGGTTTTGAAAATTCAAGTGTGATCTTAAAATTAAAAATTCCGAGTAATACAGGGTGTCTCTAAACCTAGTACCATAAATTTACCAGCCGCTTTCTGACGTAAAAGTAAGTCGAAAATGTCTATAAATTTTGTCCTAAACCGCAGGATAAGGAAGCTACACGTTTTTGAAAATGGTGTTGAAAAAACGGAAAACAATTGCATTTTAAAAACGGTTTGAGATTAAAAATCGAAATTTTCCAGACAGCCTAACCTATTAATGGTATAAACTTTCTACTATTTTTTTTGTAAATTAAGCAGGGGCGGCGCGAATGGGGGTTATCACCTTTTTCTTGTAACCCGTTTCTCTTAACCTTTTGTTTTTTTCCATTTTAGTTTAGAGATTTGTATTCCCTGTTGCCTAATTAACAATAAAGGTACTCTTGTTTCAACTCGCTTGGACTAACCCTTTCCTATAAAATGCACGTTTTCTGTTTAGCCAAAATCAATTTAGAATGCTGGATTTGTATGTAAATTAATTTATTGAAAAATAAATAAAAATAAAAATAGTTACAGTAAGTGTGTCGTACTGTTTATACCTTCAATAGGTTAGGCTGAATGCCAAATGTCGATTTTTTTTATCTCAAACCGTCTTTAAAATGCAATTGTTTTCCGTTTTTCAACACAATTTTCAAAGACGTGTAGCTTCCTTATGCTGCGGTTTAGGACAAAACTTTTATAGACATTTTCGACTTATTTTTGCGCCAGGAAGCGGCTGGTAAATTTATGGTACTAGGTTTAGAGACACCCATAGTCCGTTTTTTAAATTTTATTAAAAATGAGAGCGGGGTAGTTCTAAGGTAAATAGAAATGTTTTCAAAGGAAAAGAAAACATTTCCGTTTCCGTTAAAATTTCCGCTAAAATTTTCGTTGCTGAGAACATCTCTTGAAAAATTATTTCCTTCCATGTTTCTGTACTTGCTATTAGGATCATTAAGGATCATTAATCATCGCAGACAGGAAAACTGGGTGTAGATTTTGAATGAACAGCTCTTTAATTTATTTTCTTAATATCTTTTTTCCTTATTTTTTTATATTGAAATACTACGATATTAGAAGATTCTATACCACAACATTTATTCGGATTAAGTAGAGATCGTTATTAGAATAATAAACCCTTGATTGTGTTACCTTAACACCAGATTTAATTTTATCACAGATGAACAAGGGTTAAAATTAAATACTAAGCATGGGTACTTTAATCGTGAGATTTAGAATTAGTTGGAGTGCCTAACTATAATCTTAAAAGTAAATACCTACAGAAATATTTTTTAAAAGGTACGTTTTTTCAATTTTCCCTAAACGAAGCTGTAAATAATATTATTGATGATGACTATTTTAGATTTTTACGGCTTTTTTGCGTGGCGTTTTCCATTAAATTGGGGAAAAAACGAGAGAATCAAGATTTAAATGAACTTTTAAGAGTGCAATAGGTATATGAACGAGGTCGTCCTAACCCTATAAGTACAGTAAAATTTACGGGTGTATAAATTTTTATTTTATTTTTTATTTTAGAGCTTTCCACCCTATAAGTGCTTTTTGAAGTACGAGCTGTTTACAGTCTCACGTTATCAAACGAAACACCAGAATATGAACGCGAAATTTTGTTATCAATTCATGTTTGTGGTACCTATACTATTTCATTAAAACTCGGTCAAAATTACTTGATTAGTAATTATTTAATGAGTTCATTAGTTCAACTAATACCTACTGCTGGATTAGCTTAATATCGTTTTTCTTGTAGTGCAGTTATCGATTGAAAAAAGAAGATTAAAAATGGTTCCGAAATTATTTTCAAAAATGTGAATATAATCGTTGCTCCTTGAAGGACTGTAGCTCCGCTGTTTTGGTATAGGGGAAAGTTGGCTTATCTACATCTACCTATTTTAGATTTAGTTTATGCTGTATTTACGTTGACCACATATTTTTGAATTATTCTTTATGTTAGGATACAGAAGGAAAAAGTCAAGAAAGAATTTTAGTTTTAATTTTTCCACGTTCTAGTATTAAGCTTACCATCGAGTAAGCTTGGATCAGAAAGACTATTCTCTGTAACGGTTTTCCGTATCTCGGTTTCCATTTTATAGAGCACTATACTGTACTAAAGGCTAGTCGCTGGATATTAATATCCAAATGTTATCATCAAGCATCAAGAGCAACATAACAAAACAATGAATACAATTGTTTGTACTTTGATTTTCCAATGATAGTAGAAAAAGACTGATAGAAAGTAAGCTTTGAGATGCTCTCAAGCATATGAATAGAACCGACTTCAAAGGCGGCGTTGGTTAGGTATTTTTGACTGTTGTTTAAATGTAAAAAAATTCCAAGAGTGAGTAGGTAGACGTGAAACTGTATTAAATAGGACATTTATTGAATGTCGTCTTCCAAGCTTGCTTGCAAGTCATGAAAGTGTTACTTTACGTTACAAAGGAGTTTGTTTATGTAAGAGAGCGTCTAGCCTCCGAGTAGTTTAGACCTCCTAGTCCAGTTGATAAACCGCACCTAAGACGCTTTCCTGTTCCGTATGCTATACCTAGTACCATAAATTTACCAGCCGCTTCCTAACGCAAAAGTAAGTCGAAAATGTCTATAAAAATTTTGTCCTAAACCGCAGCATAAGGAAGCTACACGTTTTTGAAAATGGTGTTGAAAAACGGAACGCAATTGCATTTTAAAAACGGTTTGAGATAAAAAATCGAGATTTTTCATGCAGCCTAACCTATTGAAGGTATAAACAGTACGAACACTTACTGTAACTATTTTTATTTTAATTTATTTTTCAATAAATTAATTTACATACAAATCCAGCATTCTAAATTGATTTTGGCTAAACAGAAAACCTGCATTTTATAGGAAACGGTTAGTCCAAGCGAGTTGAAACAAGAGTGCCTTTTTTGTTAATTAGGCAACAGGGAATACAAATCTCTAAACTAAAATGGAAAAAAAACAAAAGGTTAAGAAAAGCGGGTTACAAGAAAAAGGTGATAACCCCCATTCGCGCCGTCCCTGGTTAATTTTCGAAAGAAAATTAGTAGGAAATTTATACCTCTAATAGGTTAGGCTGCCTGCAAAATTTCGATATTTGATCTCAAACCGTTTTTAAAATGCAATTGTTTTCCGTTTTTTCAACACCATTTTCAAAGACGTGTAGCTTCCTTATGCTGCGGTTTAGGACAAAATTTTTGTAGACATTTTCAACTTATTTTTGCGTCAGGAAGCGGCTGGTAAATTTATGGTAACTAGGTTTAAAGACACCCTGTATTTTCCGAAAGTGTTTTAATTAACAAACTAATTTAAGAGTCGTCAATATTCATAATTTCGATTGACACTGACGAATGTATGATACGATAAATAAGTAAATTGAGTATGACAATATTTAATAAAATAATGCTCGCTTTTACGTAGCTACAGATTTTATTTTTTAGGACCTCATTTAGGGAAAACTCAAAATGCTACAATTATTTAAAAAAATAGTTGCGAAGCAACTCTCATCATATCTATAAGAAAATATAGGCAAGAAACTAATCTATCTACCATACTTACCGCACAATACTAAAAAAGACGTTGATATATGGATCCTTATAAAATTCAAGTCTAGTAACAACTTGTGTCGAGAGATTGTAGAGAAGTGATTATTGTAAGAGGTTTTTAAATCATTCTGTTCAATATTTACTGGACAGAATTTTATATGAATCGCTCTTTCAATTATTTTGTAGGCAGTGTTGAATTATGTGATCGATATTTCCAACAGCTTTTTAATCGATTATTTTTTGCTCCTTAGATTCTCCCACAAACTAACTAGAGAATAAAATAACCCAACGTTTTGAATATTCCTTGATGTTTTTGAAAATATATGTGTTCATGTGTAATATACAGGGTGTCCCGAAAATGGCGCAAAATATATATGGTACGGTGTTCAGTACCGCTAAACAAGCGTGAGAAAAATATTAAAAAAAATCTTTTCGCTCAAATTTGTAAGATATGAAGATGTAAAGTTAACACTTGTAACTTTTTAAAAATTGGAAATGAAACTGACTAAGGGTACTCTATTTGTAGAAAATAATGTCTTTTATTGTTTCCAAATTTTAAAAATTGCAAAAAAGCACGTAATTACAAATTATTAAATTATTACTGAAGACATTTTTACATCGAGATAGCGCGAAAATGATTCTGGCAACATTGTGCTCTGTTCAAAAATCAGTCGTATGGTTTCCCAGGTAATAATGAGTAGGTAACAATCAAAATAAATAGCTTCCTAACAAGTTATAAAATGTGGATGTGCCAGATTGTGCACATCTTTTTCTGTTAATAACTACAAAAACACGGCAGGTAGAATTTTTTTTGTATTTTTCCCTTACTCCCTTGCCAGTCACCTACAACGCCCCATAAATATTTTGCGACATTTTCGGGACACCCTGTATACAGTTAGCAAGATTTTTATATTCTTTTCATAGAACTTTGACAACTAGGTACCTTTAACTCATTATGAGGCACGTGATTATTTTCGATAATGAATAGTTTTGTTTGAACTGTGTGATGTCCATGTATCTTGTATACGTTTAGAATATTTTCGTGTTTTTAGAAGTTGCCATCAACTTTATTAAGGTTCTGCGCAAAAGAAAAAGTTACAAACATAGGGGGACAGTAAAAGGGTTGTTTAAGAAATAGTAATAGTAGACGAAGTATACCAAAACGAGGTGTAGTGTGTTGTGTCATATTATCGTAATTATTACAAAAAATAGACCCTCTGTAAAATTAGTTTGTATACTATATGAATATTATCATTTTAGACCGAATTGAAGTAGTGCAAAGAGAACCAAGTTCTTTCCACAAAGTACTCTTAACCTTGTTAAGAAGAATGTATTGGTAATGCCCATCCTTAGTTTCGCCCACGGAATGGAATCGATTGCATAGTAGATGTGATCTCATTTTTTTAGTGGCGCATACACAAGTTTTTTGTATTTAATTTACATGTGTAAATATTTGATTTGATTTGCTAGAATCTAATCTGTATAAGTATAAGAGTGCTGATAAATATTTTAAGAGCGGATTGATAAAAATAAATCGAAACACTTCGTTAGTGAGCGTATAACCCCCGATCGACGGAGGACACTAAATTTTAATTAATATTTCATTTAAATAGAACACGAACTAGATTTTCATAAAACCAAAATCTGTTTCCAGTAATTCTCTCATGTCTTATATCTCATGTTCTTCAGCCTTATGGTTTTCTACCAATCCATGTATTCTTGCAATCAACCCCTGTACTTGTCAAACAGCATTAGAAAAAGCTTATTACGAGCTATTTACTGCATCTTCAAAGGTTTTCCGAAATTACAGAACACAAGATTCTATGGAACGTGTAATCCCTTTTCTAATTTTGTAACATGTCTGAAATACAACTCTAGAAGATAAATTTTCAGTCTCAAGTGACAGCTCATAGATGACATAGGTGACATTTAAGAGTATGTAAATCATGTTCCAGGCATTTTGTTTTGTTTTTTAAACAACTTTCGAGTTCATTTACTTTCGGTGATATCACGACCTTCTTCTCGTTTACATCAAGTCGTGCAAATCTAGCGTGAGTGGATTTCGGAAGTAACTAAAGCGCCATCATATAATAGTAGTAAAGAAAACTATTTTAAGAAGAAATTGTTTAATGTTTATATAATACTTGGAAGAAAATCCATTATTCGAACCTCAGTAGCAGAACTTGTGGCAAAGACAAAAGTTGCGCACTGGCAAAAAGTAGGTGTTAAGATCCGTACAGTTTTCAATTTGCATTCAGTCGCTGGCAAAATGTAGGTAACCAGATTTCTATACGCTTTAGCGCCGCACAACAATGCCACCGTAAATAGATTTAATTTAGCAACTGGGTGGTTTTACGTCACAAGTAATAGCTAATAAAAATCGTGGTTGCATTTATGTAAATTGGCTCTAGCTGTGAAGCATTTACCTATGCCATCCAGGGCGCTAGTAATGCACTTTTTTGTAGTTATTTCTGTATTCATTAAACAAAACTCAAACTGCAGGAAATTCCTTATGCAGGCGCGTTCTACAGTGTAGATGAGGGTAGAATATTTTTATTTGCTTCTACGTTGGTAGAATAACTTATCCTAAAAGTTACGTATATAGGTACCAATTTTGTTTTGTTTTTTTTGTCTTGAATGGAAGCTCGAAGCTGACAAAATATATTCTACCTTCGTTTCTACGATGAGGATTGTAGAACTGGTCTTCAATGAAAATCATATCTTCGAGTACTTACGGAATTTAAAACGGAGTAAATTGGAATGCCTGGGGCATGTTAAAACGATCAGAGAATCGATTTGATTTTAATCTTAAAAACAAGGTGCCTGTAATTATGAATTTGAAAATCTCGTGAATAAACATCATTCGACTCTCTTTTGGGATCTTCCATTGCTTTTTCGTGCATCACCTAATTATTTTTTAATATTCGTTGTTTTGCTTTAGGGATGTATTTGCAAAGACTTTACTTATTTCAGTAATTAATCAAAAAATATAAATAAAGTGTGTAAGTTAAAAATCCGTTTACCCATAATGTTTATGTTTGACTTTCCTGTTCAAGCAATCGATCAAAAGGAAATTATCAAACTTAGACTGTTTTGAATTATCTTTATTAGGGTCAGTTTTTAAGTTCTGGATGGACCCTGCTCCAACTAACCCAAATTTAATTGCCCTGGATACACCTGTTACAAGAATTGTATCCTTGACAATTAACCTTAGTTTAGCTGAACAGGAGTTTACATCAGAACTGAAAAAGTGTTCAAAGCTTTTGTTATAGTACAATGTATAATGTGTACCACGATATACAGGGTGAGTAAAAAGTATGGAATAAATTCATTATCTCCCAAAATAATGTTTTTTTGGGAAAACGCTCGCAGATGTATAGCGATTTAAATTATGGCGCATATTTTAGGGTGTTTAAATTTTTTTTGCGACTGTCACTTTTTTGTGGTGACGTCAGAGTAATTTTTTTTAAATGGCACCCCATACTTTTTTTGACGGATTTCGACAAAAGACGTCATTCTGCATCCGAATAAGTATCGTGACCTTGAAATAGACAGTTTCTGCGATGTTCATTTTTTAAATCTGAAAATTGTTATTTTCAAAAACATTAATATTACGCAATTTATTTATTAAGAACCAATAATTAACTTGAAAAACAATCAACCTATGAAACTGGTAAACTCATACAACCAAACAAAAGCTTAATTAGGTGCTCGAACTGTCTCCCATTAAAGTTTTACTTAACAATTTTTCAAATTTAAAAAATGAACATAGCAGAAACTGTCAACTTCAAGGTCACGATACTTACTTATTCGGATGCAGAATGACGTCCTCTGTCGAAATCCGTCAAAAAAGGTATGGGGTGCCATTTAAAAAAAATTACTCTGACGTCACCACAAATAAATGACTGTCGCAAAAAAAATTGAAACACCTTAAAATATGCGCCATAATTTAAATCGCTATACCTGTGCCAGCGTTTTCTAGAAAAAACATTATTTTGGGAGATAATGAATTTATTCCATACTTTTTACTCACCCTGTATATAGATAAAATAGAGGGCGTTAAATTAGTTCAGGTACCATAAGGATTTAAGTGCAAAAATTATTTGCTCCTCTAAAAATGTTTTGGCATTTTTATTTAAGCCCTTAAGCATTAAATTCTTCTGAAAATTGAATTTGGTTCTGAATATTAATGTTTTAAAAATTTTTACTGACTCATCAATAATAATGAAGCCTTTATTGATTATCTTTCCCTACATTACCAGCTTAATTTGATTACTTTTAGCTGTAGGAGTTTTATATCGTTTAATTTACATTTAAAATATCCCCTTTGCCCCGTATTTCATCTAAATTTGTTTTATTTTGAATGGTTTTGTTTGAAATTCACGTTGTCTGACATTATTTGTTTCCACCTCTTTATTCTTTTTAATTATTTAGCTTGAACTCAAAGTTAAATATCATGTCGATAATCAATAGACGAGTTGAAAGGTTGTATTATAATTCTTATACTACTGGATAGTTAAAAAGTTTCCAGGATAAACAGAAAATTTTGGGAATTTTAACCCCCATAAATGTTCAAACACTTTTGCTATTCCCAGGAAATTCTCATCACGTAACTAATTTGTTAGCTTGTAGACAATCTGGTCATTTCTCCCCGTTGTTTGCGTAGATGACCCAGTAAAATCACGAACTTGAGACTTGTTTGTGAAAATATTTATACTTTCGTCGGGGTTCATCTCGAATGAAGGTCTCATAACTGGGTATTGCGTCATCATGGCGTCAAGGCAACAAGAGTCGACGTCGGGACGCTTATCGTCTCTACTAACCCCGAAGCCCGCACCTTCCCTTGTGCCCACTGCCCTCGATCAAATCCCTCCTGATATTTCAACATTTATGATCATTCTCTCTCTCTTATTATCAACGTAAGTGGACGAAAGGCCGCAGGTTATGATTTCCGCGAACACAAAATTAAATTGCCCTCTGTTGCATCACAAAAGGAGAGAGAGAAATCATCACCGAAATTATTACGACCTATCAGGTAAACTAAAGCTTTCAGATAACAATCATTATTTCTTTTTGGGAATCTTCTCGATGTTAGGTTGAATATTTTTGTAAATTTACTATACAGGCTGTTTTATATTTTGGACCACACAAACTATAATATATAATTTTTTCCACTACTAGATTTAGAAGGTACCATTATTTACTTTGTTTTCAGGGCAAGAAGTTGATTTTCTCAGCTAGTGGTTACTAATTTTTTATTATTGACCACTGGTCAATAATAGGAACAATGGATCTAGCATGCTAGCCTGATACCTTTAAAATTATGTCAAATATCGAATATTATTCACCTTCATAATACAACAATCACTTTCTAAAACTTATTTATTTCAATCTAATATTGTTTCTTATTAATTTTAATTATAATTATTTGTTAAAAATGAGAAATAAATATATTTTAGATAAACGTCAAATTTTACACAAATGTCGGTTGAAATGTTTTCAGGCAAAGGCTACTTGATTTTTAAGGATATTTAGAAATGTAACTTTATTTTTTATTAACGTAAAACGATTAATTATAAAAGGAATAAAGGTGCTAGTAGTGGAAAAAATAGTATATAAACCACGGTAGAGAAGACTTATCAGCCTCGCAGCTTATTTCCCTCGATGCTCCGCATCTCAGGAAATAATAATACTCGGCTGAGAAAAATGTTAAGGCAAAAGTTATCTTTAAATTTAAAATATTGAAGTTATGGCTTGAGACGATTTTAGATAATAGCCTGTATTTGGCCTAAACTGTTCAGGTAGTATACAGAACCCATCTAACACACTTTAATTATGAATCCAATTGCACACGTTACAAAAGGTAGAAGTGAAAATCAAGCCCTTATCTTTGACTGATTAGACACGACACCGTGATATAATGTAATAGAGTAGGTACCCTTTTTAATTTTGTATGTAAGCTCTTACTTTAATAGCTTTTAGATTCATCCGTACACTAAAAAGATTAATACCCAGACTTGTTACACTTGTAGCAACCACGCAATAACATTAATATGCTTACCCCAATTTTTAATATAAATAAAAAGGCTAATGTATAATTCTAACTCAATCCCATTTGTAGTTTATTCGTATTTCCTCCTTTTGGGGCGATTGTGAAAAATCCTCTTTATTGAAATTCGTTCCTAAAAGTGTTCGATATACTCTGCGAGTTTGTTGAATTTTACATAAGCAGGTGAAAATCTGAATTGACGTATGACACATGCTGCCGATCAGCAAATAAATAATGTTTATATTTTATAAAATTTTTTGGTTGGTCTATGTTCAAATAAATCGTCTTTTGATTCACTCAACAGTTCGGAACTTTAACGTCGCATATTTTGTTGCATTTAAAACTGTCTTAGGATTCAAATATTTTGTATAAAGTTACAATGACATGCGATAAACCAAATTGGGACCAGAGGGTGCTGTAGACGCGACCGAGTACTTTAAGTACTTACTTACTTTAATTAACAAAAAAATTTAATCTATTGAATTTTTCTATTATCATCATTTATGTCATAATTTACAAAAAATAGTATATTATATTATTAGGAGTAGAAAGAGATCTTTTTGTGTTGAGCTCATATTGCGGCCGAGGCGCACACGCCGAGGCTGTGCAAGTGAGCGAAACACAAATAAGACGTTCTACTCCGAATAATATATACCTACTATTTTTTCTTCAAGTGTAAAAATATTCTGTTGCTGTGAATAAATATTTCCTAAAAAGTCATTTCAACAGGACAACGCTCTCCCCTCTACCAACCTTGGGGGCGGAGCTATGGGCAAAATACTGCCGTTGCCATGGATACGTAAACACATTATTGTACTAGTAACATTATTTTCATTTTTTGACTAGGTACTAACAAAATGACTTCCTTCTACATAGCCAGTTCTGTACAACAATACGGATATTATGATACGCTTGAAGAAAAAGTCATTTTGTTTCTCAAATTCTATAATACCCATTGATGTATTTTGAAATTTAAACCTTAAAGACCCAAACGTGCAGTGGTGGTATTAGAGAAAATATTTTCACAAATCCTAATTTATGACACGCGACTTCAAGCGAGCGGGACGAGTTGAAAATGAAATGTAGCTACGGATTACAATGTCTGAGCTTGCTAGAAATTCAATTCACAAGAAGCGGGATAGTAGTACTAATGGCATTGCTTGAGGAATCCAACTGAGCTAGTCGTGCATTTCCAAGCTCCTTATGTCCGGGATTTCCACGAGCTTTTAAGTAGGTAGGTACAGAGCTTTGCTCATAAATATCTCATTGGGATTCCGAAACCGCAAAGAAAGTGGCGGCACGTGATCAAACAAGGTATTTCTAATACAATTTCTGCTCGACTGCGTGCTATGCAACGCGACCCCCAAACTTTTTATGTGAAATTAATTAGATGAACCTTGAAAGTTTCAAGTTCGGTAGGTTTGAAGGTACTACTCAACATTGGGGAACAAAAGGATTTACAAATGTTTGTTTAAGGTAAATTGTTTTATGAACGCAATTAGGCTTCTCCTGTTCATCGTTTGATGTTTTAGGTTTACTGTACAGCAATTAATGTAAATTACTTGAAAGGAGATTCGCAGAAACTATCTCAAGACCAACTACTATGAAATTATTAATTGTTCTTGAATATGTTTCCATCTTGAAGCAGAAACTGGAAAATGGCCATTAATAAATTTTAGTTTTTGTTGGCAATCATAGTCGTAATACTTGAAGTTACTTCACAGTTAACGAGCTCGCGCCCACGTTTCTGCTTCACAAGTATTTTTATCCTCCCTTATTTATACCTTAATAGGCAAGTGTGTCAAAGCTAAGCTGTTAGCTCTAGAGAGTATTACGGTCGAGTTGGTGTGGTGGTCACTTCAAGCTTTTTGCCTCTCCATGGGCCATGGCAATTTGACACTCTTTACTTTATACAGCGTGAAATAAAAAAAAAGAATTGATTTTTGGGGAAATCATTGCTTAGCACATATTTTGAAAAATTGGAAAATATTTTATTTTTAACGTCATCAATAAATTTTTAAAAAGGAACGTGTTTAGGCATTTTGTATTTTAAAATATTATCAAGTTGATCAAGTTGGATTTTTAAATTAATTTTTGTACATACACATACTAACTATGCTCTAAAATAAACATGTGTAAGCGACCTTCTCTGAATCTTGTGAAAACGAGACAAGAATAGAGCCACGAATGATTCATTCATCCATTCGTAATATTTACTCAAATTCAATTCGTTTTAGCTCCCTCATATCGTTGCATATTAGATATTACTCTTAGGTAATTAGGTTTACGTTAGCTAATGTTAAGATTTAATAGGATATTTGAGCATCGTTTGGCGGAAATTAATCCAACAGGATAGTACCTCTGAAATAATTTGATAAACCTAATTAAATTTGGCAGACTTTGTTATTTAAAAAAAGCGGATGTGACTAGGGATCTGCAGTGTTTAATGTTTGATTCGAGTAACTAATTTGAAAATTATATGTGTAGAACGTTCAAAGGTACAGTAGAATAATTTTCTATAAAAAAATTGTTTGTGGTAATACGTTTGTACGCAATTTTTTTAATTTTCTGCATGGTTAACCCGGTTTGTTATAATATTTAGCTTCTGACTTGTGTCTGAATGTGACCTCACCATTATACGAACCCTGTACTATACAGGGTGTCTCAAATGGATTAGGATAGTATGGGTATCTTGGTTATTATTGAAGATAGAGATTCGGTTAAATGGGCAATGTTTTGCAGTTTCTCATACTGATTCATATCCCGATTAGAAAAGTTACAAATTTTCAGTCGTTCAGTTGTTATCTTGAAAAAACTGAAAAATGCGTATTTTTAAAAAGTGGAATATTTCCGGAATTTTAATATTTATGGAGAAAAGTTTCAAATAAAAGTTACTAGGTTCGATTAGCACGATTTAAAAACGTCATTCAATTTTTTTTCAAAATGGCGGTTTTCAAGATATTGATAGCAACTTTCTTATTTTAAATGGGCGCCATTTTGTTTTTCTACAGAAATGGATTGCATTTTTTTTTCTGATTTCAACGATGTATAACAACCTATGTTTAAATAAAGTTTTACACTGAATTTACTGATGTTTTAATTTGCAGTCGAGTTAGCCATGAAAACAAAAGACATGAAACAAAATTTATTGAAAATTATTGGTAAAGCATGTTGCACCTGAACTACAAATATCATAAATCTTAGAAAATTTCACAACAAATGTTCAAAATGGTGACCATTATTAGCCAATTGGCACCTTTTTAATACAGAAGCAGTTACTTTGCGCAATGTGTTTCGATTAATACCATTAAATGCTTCCAAAACCTCTTAATAAATAATAAATTAATTAAAATTAATAAATAATAAATTTTGTTTCATGTCTTTTGTTTTCATGGCTAACTCGACTGCAAATTAAAACATCAGTTTTTCTCGCTACGCATTCAAGTGATTTCCAGGTTGTCTCGCGAACGATACTGTTGAATACCAAAAACGAAATGTCATTTACCCGAGTCTCTATTTCTTACCGTTACGAGATCCTTATTATCTTGGAGACCCTGTATTTTTTGAAGATTTGTCTTTTGTGTATTTTAGCAATTTTCTCAAAAAGATATTCCAGGAAAAAAAATTAAATCATAAAAAACTATCACTACCCATCGCAGGAAGTTCCCTATTTTTGTTCCATACTGTATAAAATAACACTGTTTGGTTTGGATTGTGTAATGGACAATAAATCCGGTCCATCATCTGATGCTAACTTGTATAAATATTACCATGGCGCAAACATTCCAAAACGAAGACAAAACTGTTGATAAGTGATGATGATGACTAATGGTATTGTGTGGATGTACATATCGTAGGATGATAACGGAAGTTCAATATTCTTTTTTTGGTTTAACATTAATTCAAATGCACAAGGTCTTTTGGATTGATAATTAAGTTCTGATGTAATTTAAGCTGCCATAACAATGCACGAGGAGAGCCTTGGACCAGTAATAAAGTTTTGTGGGGGTGGTTAAAGCAATATTTCGGATTTAGAACTAGGAAATGATTTTTTCTCAATTTTCAGAACAGTGATAGGTGAGGGTTATATACAAGTTTTAACACGACGACGGTGCCCCACCACATAATTATATACCTAGAACTGTATTATTTATTAAAAAAACCTACAATTTTGTTAATAGGCAGAAATTGATCGATTTCGTGAGCACTTCAAGCTTCAGATTTGTCTCTGTTAACTGTTTTATGAAACTTTTCTGTAGTGAAAATGAAAAAAACTCCTAATAATAATTAATTATTATCGATGGCGTAAAATCCACAATTCTTGCTTTACCAGATTATTAAATGCGCACAAGGTAGCTACTACATAATTTATAGTCATTGATAATAAACAGTTGCTAATTTCCTTCCGTAAGAGGAAAATTTAACCGCAATATTGCCCTGTTTTGTGGACATTGAAATACACGTTCGATAGAATTAAGTTTTGAGAATAATTCTTGGTAGGTAACACAGATAAGGAAAGTGACATTTCATTATGTTACATTTTATGAACCATTATGAATCAGAAGTGTCGATATAATATTACCTTGAAATAAATATAAGGTCGGTTCAGGTATGACGGACGATCAGGATATCCTAACTGAGATTATGAATTTTTTCGACTGGTAGGTATCGAGTTGGGTCCGGAGATTATTCTATAAGTCTGGTCGTGACTAATGCCATGGATGAGTTAGGTCCCAATTGTGTATTCTAATACAGGAAAGGTACTACTTGAGGCACGAATACAAGAGGCTGAAAGGGCTTCTTTTGTATTCTTTATTTTTGCCAAACAGTGCCTAACAATTATGGTTCTTTATTTCATCAAGAATGAATTCTTTGACAATTTTGGATGATATGATATTGTTATTATTATAGTTAGTAGTAGTTGTAGTACAACTGTGCTATTATTTCACTAGGTATAATCCTAAATCGTTAATAATTATGATATTATCAAGGCTTCCGGAAGATACCACGATAAAATTAAATTGTGGGTTGCTCGACTTGCGGTTTCACCTACTAGTGATTGTCAATACCAGTAACTTGCGTCTTATTACTCATCAAACCCAAACCATTGATTTTGTATTAAGTAGATTATCAAACTCCAACATCGGAAGAATGTAAATGATTACTAGATTTGTCTTTGATTTTAGAAACAAACTAAATTTAGGTGTTGATAGTTTCAATGTCAGCGTGGGTGGTTAGCGATGTTCGTGGGTTCAAACCCAACTCATATCAGTAAAATTTTTATTAGCGCTAAATGTCTTCTCGGTTAGGAAGAAAACTGTAGGAACCAGTCAATATGATGTTTGTCCCCATAAAATAATAATACCATGAACCACAAGAGATTTAAGTACAAGATGCTAGGAATCTGATGCATATATCCATCCCATAACTATTTTTATCCTTTTACGTGAACGGTTCGTTGCAGCACTAATAATCGTGTATAACACAGTTTTGGTGGTGTTTAAATAAAACAAATATTTACATGCTTCGTTGCACTTTGTATAATTTAATTAAATGGCTAATTGGTATTACAAAACCAACTGAAACATGCAGCGTTTACGAGCGTTATTTTGCAGGTAATCACCGCTATGAATTTTAATGAAATTATCTTGTCATTATCAATTCCCATTTCGCATTTGTCGAAACATTTTTCAAATGAAAACACTGCAACATTGTCAAATTTCATGTAGATGTATAATACGTACTGGTCTATTACGTACGTATCGTGGCTTTGTGGTTTGCAATTTAAAATTCTATTTGAATACATGCTACTGTAAGTAGTTCTTTATTAAATCACTGAAACTACCGGAAATGGTGTTATAATATAGTAACACACAAATCGTAATATAACCATCTATGTTTGTAACTTCCAAATACACAGTATCCAACAATTATAACTGTGTAATCAGATAAATTAACCATAAAGTATCAATTTTAATTGTGTAGCTAATCCATTATCTACCTACACTTTATTTCAGCAACGATGAACTGTGTGCACTTCAACATCATCTGTGAGGAATGGGCTACTGCTAACTAGAATTGTGTTTAATTTCTCAGTAAATTTATCTACTAGGATTTAAAAAGTTCTTTTAAACTCTTATGGGCAACAATTATTATCAAATTTTGACGATCCAATAATAGAGTTCCGACTCCTGAAAAATGGGAATTAAAAGTCATTACAAAATACCTGGAATTCTTAGGGAATTTAGAAAATTCCTTTCTAAACCAGGGAATTTCGTTCGCGATCCTGAAAAATAATTCATTTTGTTTTATTAATGCATTAACGCCCAAAGAAAAGAAGACACAAGACCTGTTAGATCGGGCGATCTTGTCGGGTACAAGCAATGTGGGGACAAATCTGAAAATTATTTCAGATTCGCTCAAAATAGTACAACCATACCGCGAATCGAAAGTGATTTCATTATTACTAAGGTTTTTCAAATGTTTGGGGTTAGGAGTTTCGGTTTCTGGTGAAAATGACACCTTAAAAAAATGGGGAAGTCCCTTAATAGGAATAGTGTTGCAAGTGCAATTAGTCAAGGGTTTCAGATTGGAAATTTTCAAGTCGTAACACGAAATGTGGATAAGTTCCCACCCCACGCACAGTTTTTCATTTTGACTATAAAATACTGAGTCAAGATATTACCGATAGATCGACTTGTTGGAAAAATATAATTACTATTAAATTTTATTTGCAGATTATTTGGACTGACATTTATACAAATTATGGCTTCAATAGCCTTTCCACGTGAGTCACCGGACCTTCATGTTAACTAGTTTTCCCCAAACTTTTGTTACCTTGAAAACGGTTGAATTAACCTACCGTAAACTAACGTAGAAATATTAAAATTTACTGTCCGTTTACTTAAAAATTCCAAGTAGTTAATATAAAGGTGTATAATATATTCGATGAACCCCGCCCCCCCTCCCACACAGGAAAAAATAATTTTTTCTTCAAGCGTATCATAATATCCGTATTGTTGTACAGAACTGGCTATGTAGAAGGAAGTCATTTTGTTAGTAGTCAAAAAATGAAAATAATGTTACTAGTACAATAATGTGTTTACGTATCCATTGGCAACGGCAGTATTTTGCCCATAGCTCCGCCCCCAAGGTTGGTAGAAGGGAGAGCGTTGTCCTGTGGAAATGACTTTTTAGGAAATATTTATTTACAGCAACAGAATATTTTTACACTTGAAGAAAAAATAGTATATCGTATATTATTCGGAGTAGAACGTCTTATTTGTGTTTCGCTCACTTGCACAGCCTCGGCGCCTGCGCCTCGGCCGCAATATGAGCTCAATACAAAAAGAACTCTTTCTACTCCTAATAATATAATATACTATTATAAATATATTAAGTAACTAAATCTGAATTATAACGAACAAAACAAAGTCAGTATTTATGACCATAGTTTGAACTAGATTTGTAATTCATAAATTATGAAAAACTACTAGCACCTGTTTTCGTAATTATTAATAGCACGTGGCGGTTATTAATACCATTATTCATGAATTAAAAATAGAGATAGGTACGGATTTATATTTCCATGGCCAACTCTTTAATAAACCATTTTTTATATTTTACAAATATTAGTTCATTTACATTGCATGGTGATTTATGATAGTGGAGGTGTCTCTATATAATATTAATTGATTAATTCCAATAATCTGCTAATATATTTTTACATTCCAAGAATGAAAAACTTCTTGGAAAATTTTTCCAGTATTTCTAGTGTATTCTATATTCACATGGCCCTAAAGAGTAATACGTTTTCCGAACTTTTACACTTTAGAATCACCACAACAGATGTAACAGTTTCAGAGTTGAGGTTTCTCTGCTTTTAGAGAGATATAGTATTTATTTCTGAATATAGCAACGTCTTTCTATCTATAGCTGAGTAGGTACTCACTCGAAAACATCTTTTGTCTCTTCTACTAATCTTTTTCTTCCATTTCATATCTTCTTATTTGCAGAAGGTAGCAATTTATTAAAACATTAACGAATATAATTTGTGAAAATTGAAGAATTGATTCTTGGATTTTTTAAGGAATGCTAAAAGATTTTCTTTTCTATAGTTTTAAGGATTTACTGTTCCTGTTATTTCACGAAAAGGCAATATTGTTCCGACAGTTCACTGAAATCCAGTACGTACAATTTTTCCTTTTTTTGCGACGTTTCTGCGAACAATATTTTCTGAATACAAAGAAAATATGGAAAGATTGAATTTAGTCAAAATAAAAAAATTTTACACCAACATGATTGCCGAAATCTCATAAAAAATTTATAATCCGAAAAGTTCCCCTGATATTACAGGACGTAGTAAAGAAGAATTCGTATAACAGAGCTTTACTATAATACAGATCTGCGATGTGGAGTTTCTTTCTTTTTTTATTTTAAATGATACATGGAACCATAGCTGTTGTATAAGTAAAAGCTAGAAGTGAAACGCGGCATTTGATATTTAAAGCTGTGCGTGAATTCGGAGACGTTTTAATTTTTAACGCCCATCAGTAAGTGCGATACGGTTCTATAAAATATGCATGAATACCGATCCTAGCAATTTCGTTACCTTTAACCTGCCTTCAAAGCTAGTAGAGACCTCGTAAACCAGCAACCCCTGCTTTTATTCATACGAGGGTCATGCTATAATTATCGAGAAGAAATGAAATCGGGTAGGGTACGGAAAACGTATCGTTATATCCCACTTCTTTGTTGATTTAGCTGGCAGTAGTTAAAATGCTAATTTTTAGATTTGAAGAAAATTGTATACAGGGTGATTCAAAAATGGCGCATAAGCTCTTCAGTACGTTGTAGGGGACGGTTATTTGAACTGTAGAAAAATCATAAAAAAATTTTAGCTGCACATTTTTCTAGTTAACAACGAAGAAGTAAGTTGTAGATTTGGCAACACGGGTGCGGCTATGTAGTATATGAGTGGCTTTTATTTCCTTTCATTTACATAGTGAGCTTATTAAAAGTTTCAAACATCGTTGCCACATATTTTTTTCAAACAACTTGGTACAAAAATATCAATTTTGAAAGCTAATATTTCAGGCTAATGAGGTGTTATGAGCATTTTATTTATTATCCACTATGAAAAAATACTTAAATTATTTATATGAAATGATGAGAAGTTTCAAAATCCACATGAATTCAAAGTTGAGTTCTCAACTTAACTTCTTCATTTCTCAGCAAATTAGCGGCTAAGAATTTTTTTACTATTTTTCCTACACTTCAATTATTATTCCCTACAACGTAGGTACTGAAGAGCTTATGCGCCATTTTTGAATCACCCTGTATATATAATGCGGAATTACTTCCCTATGATAATTGATTATGATTTTACAAATTGTAAAAAAGTACAAGGAAAGTACATAGTACACATTATTTTATTAGGAGCAGAAGTGGAGGTTTTTGTGCCGCCGCGTCTGTTGTCTGTAATAATAGTCCCAGCTTTTTTATTCCTCAAGTAACTACAAACCATTATGAATATAAAATGTTGTAGATTTTCTATTGCTTTTATTTGCAACTTGCAAGGAATTTTTAATTATTAGTTCAGATTCTTTTTAACACGACAGACAAATGCTAATACAGCAAGAAAGCTGACAAAACCAAATTGAGGCGATGCTGCACTGAAAATATATTGGCTCTATAAATTCAGAAACTTCCGAAGATATTGCATTGGACCGTATTCGATTGCATTGTGACCTCGATGTGAATGTAAATTATATTATGGTTATGCTGAAGTAATTCTCCCTTCAAAAAGTACTTTGTAAAGTTATTGAAAAAATTCCTAGATTTTCATCATTCTAAGCTGATGGATTCGAAATATTTCGGGGTCTATACGATAATAATCCAAAAATTGTTCAATTAAGATTAATAGAAATATTATATTATTAGGAGTAGAAAGAGTTCTTTTTGTGTTGAGCTCATATTGCGGCCGAGGCGCACGCGCCGAGGCTGTGCAAGTGAGCGAAACACAAATAAGACGTTCTACTCCTCCTACTCTATTTTTTCTTCAAGTGTAAAAATATTCTGTTGCTGTAAATAAATATTTCCTAAAAAGTCATTTCCACAGGACAACGCTCTCCCCTCTACCAACCTTGGGGGCGGAGCTATGGGCAAAATACTGCCGTTGCCATGGATACGTAAACACATTATTGTACTAGTAACATTATTTTCATTTTTTGACTATTAACAAAATTACTTCCTTTTACATAGCCAGTTCTGTACAACAATACGGATATTATGATATCTTTGAAGAAAAAACAAATTTTTAATTTCTACTTTTTGCTTCGTAATGTTTATTGTCTGCTAATAGATAGTTTTTGTGCACTCTACTACTAACAAAATTACATACGTAGCTTAACGCGAACTACAATATTGATTTTCGTTTGACTGTAGTATCCTTAATGCAGCTACGCGCAGTAACCTTTCACCTTTTACAGCTACTTTGATCCTCTAATAAAATTTAAACTTAGACAGAAGCTGAAATTTTTATAAAAAAGTATGAGATCCAGTTGTAACGGCGTGCATAAAAATCCAATAAGCAGCCGGCAGTTTAATGTGTGGTATTAATATTACGTCAAGCACGATTTATGAAACCTTTCAAGTTCTAGGTAACTATGGAATAGGTATATCCTTTACTTCTGCAGTTTCTGAAATAGCCTCTCCTATTGATTATGAAAATGCATCTACTTTGTGCTTCGAGGTCTGTTCTCAAAGATAAGATGTACTCGAACTTTCAAAGGAAATTTCTTGGCATTTGTTTCGTTTTCCGGAGAAGAAATAACAGAATCCGTAAAACTGTAAGCTTTTACAAACAAACCACAACTGGTGGACATGACAATGTGATACATTTTTATATCAAAATCGTCAGGTCTAGGTACTACGTGAAAAGTTACAATGTCCCAGCAGTGTTCGCTATAAAATCTTTATGCACATTTATATCCAGCGATCAAAAAGTTTTCAAATTAGAGTGGTATTTGACATTTTTTTGGATGTCTAAGATTGAACCATAAACAATTAATGTCATTGTCAGTTTTGAGTGTGTTAGTGTGCGAGTATGTAACATATGAGTTACGACATGTTCACTTGACACACACACCCAGCTCGGTTTGTATAAACGTTTTGACCGCTCGTTATTATTTCAAATAAAAATGAATGAATTCAAATGATATTTTCAAGATCACCGTGTAGACGATAGGTATTGCCTTAATTATTGTACTCTTTTATTCTTTCAAAAAGTAAAATGCTTTTTGACCATTACCTATTATACAGTGTGTCCACGAATTGACTGCATATAAGGTGTAAATGACAATTTTTTTTAGAGTTGGATCTTCATGTTCTGAGGATCGCTCCTGCTTAGTCTCAAACTAAGATACTGAAAAAATGAGCCAAATCAATTAATATACAGGGTGTTGTTTTGGCCGAAATCTAAAAATTAGTCAAGAGTAAACTGTCTTTATTTTAGCAGATATAACAAAAATGTATTAGAAAAAGTTGTTTAGAATTAAAAGTTATTGAAGATTTTCAATTTTTATACAAATCAGCCTACTTTGATATTTTTCATCAACATGAGATTTTTTATGGTTTTTATGGTTTTAATGACCCATGCATGAAGAGTAATTAAACAAAGTACTTGAAAAACAAATAATTATTTATTAAAAAAATACTAAACCTTATTTGTTACAAACATGAGTTCAAAAGTATTGGATTTTGATGAAAAAAATCAAAGTAGGCTGATTTGTATAAAAGTTGAAAATCTTCAATAACTTTTAATTCTAAACAACTTTTTCTAATACATTTTTGTTATATCTGCTAAAATAAAGACAGTTTACTCTTGACTAATTTTTAGATTTCGGCCAAAACAACACCCTGTATATTAATTGATTTGGCTCATTTTTTCAGTATCTTAGTTTGAGATTAAGCAGGAGCGATCCTCAGAACATGAAGATCCAACTCTAAAAAAATTTGTCATTTACACCTTATATGCAGTCAATCCGTGGACACACTGTATATTAATAATACATTGCCTAAAATTTTGCAAGACAGTTTACTTAGCCCTTATGAGGACTACGACGAAACCAGTAAGAATGTTTTTTTAAATATTAGTTTTTTTTTTATTTAAATGCCCTCCCCTGAGGGAGGTGATTGACAATCAACCGCCACTGGGAACTAGTAATATAGAGCGCGAAATTGGTCACTTCATAAAATAAAAAAGGGGGTAACTAAACAACCCAAAAACGCATTAGTTCCTGTTATCTGCTTATCTTTGTTGAACTTTCTACAACTTGTATTGTCGTTTCTGTCAACCTTCATTGAACCATCAGTTGTGCAGTGCGGCATAGAGATAATAATTATGCTCTTTCTATAAAGAAGCAGTGATGTTTAAAGGTTTACGCTAAAAAAGCGTATATTTCATAAATACGCATTCATGTGGATTAACATAAAAACAGTAATGCTCTCCAATTTGCTTATCGTATGCATATTGAATTTTTTTACAAGTATCTAGCTTTAGTTTCACCACAAAAGTTATGTAAACACTGACGGTAGGCATGTAAAAAGGTTTTTCAAGTGCTGCACGCAACGCAATAATTAACACATTAATATTGCGTTCTGTCTACAGCATTTGAAACGTTTGTTCCTACGCGGCACGGCACACGCATACGTAACGCGATCTTTGGTGTAATCGAAAAGTTAACTTCCATAATTCGTGGGGTTTTTTATTCAAACACATGCAGATTCGTTAATTTAATAATAAGCCGTGCTAGCGCATGCAAACGACATCATTTATTCTATACGATTTTATTACCCTTGTTTGCGCGGGTCGAGTTTAGGTTGGAAAACATCATATATGTGATATGAAAAGAGCTTGGTAATAAATCGAGAATTTTAAATTTGTTATAGGATGTGCTAATAAATCGCGTTGGGGGTCAATCTGAACATACACTGCAGGTAGAACATGAATGTGGCAGCGGAAAGTTTCATACCCCTTCTAATACGGGCCTACTCTAGGCTTTCTAGGCCCTAGGGTCTAGCTGGAGCATCACTCCCATTATTACAGAATCAATATATTCTAAGTTTAATTTAATTTCATATATTATAGCGTAATGGATACATTTCCTTACATGCTTAAGTTTCAACAAGATGAATTTCTGTATTAAGTCTTAATTTAATTCCACGACGCCTGGCGCATGTATGTAAACTTTAGAACCTTCTCGGATTTCATTTATTATGGTAATAAAATTATTATTAGCAAGGTAATCGATTTGACTGTAAACAACTAAGGAAAATTTTGAAAACTTCATAGCGGTCGCCCTTTTCCCCATGTCTTTTGTTTTCATGGCTAACTCGACTGCAAATTAAAACATCAGTAAATTCAGTGTAAATCTTTATTTAAACATAGGTTGTTATACATCGTTGAAATCAGAAAAAAAAATGCAATCCATTTCTGTAAAAAAACAAAATGGCGCCCATTTAAAATAAGAATGTTGCTATCAATATCTTGAAAACCGCCATTTTGAAAAAAAATTGAATGACGTTTTTAAATCGTGCTAATCGAACCTAGTAACTTTTATTTGAAACTTTTCTCCATAAATATTAAAATTACGGCAATATTCCACTTTTTAAAAATACGCATTTTTCAGTTTTTTCAAGATAACAACTAGTGATGTAACGGGTACACTTTTTTGTAAAAGCCGGGTACCGGGTACCCGGTCTTTAAAATCGCCAGGTATCCGGGTACCCGGCCGTCGGGTACTGTAATTTTGTCAGATTTAAATGGGATTCCCCGGAAAGTATTTGGTAGTGCTAGAGAATACTCCCTTGAAATATCAGGGGTATCCCCTGGATTATTTTAAGTATTGACCTACTTTATTTTCTTATTTTCATTTTTTTTCATCGATAACTTTTACGGACACGTAATATGTAGTATTTCTAGAACAATATACAGGGTGTCTCTAAACCTAGTACCATAAATTTACCGGCCGCTTCCTGACGCAAAAATAAGTCGAAAATGTCTATAAAAATTTTGTCCTAAACCGCAGCATAAGGAAGTTACACGTCTTTGAAAATGGTGTTGAAAAAACGGAAAACAATTGCATTTTAAAAACGGTTGGAGATAAAATATCGAAATTTTGCAGGCAGCCTAACCTATTAAAGGTATAAACTTTCTACTATTTTTTTTGTGTAAATTAACCAGGGGCGGCGCGAATGGGGGTTATCACCTATTTCTTGTAACTCGTTTTACGTAACCTTTTGTTTTTTTCCATTTTAGTTTAGAGATTTGTGTTCCCTGTTGCCTAATTAACAAAAAAGGTACTCTTGTTTCAACTCGCTTGGACTAACCGTTTCCTATAAAATGCAGATTTTCTGTTTAGCCAAAATCAATTTAGAATGCTGGATTTGTATGTAAATTAATTTATTGAAAAATAAATTAAAATAAAAATAGTTACAGTAAGTGTTCGTACTGTTTATACCTTCAATAGGTTAGGCTGCACACAAAATTTCGATTTTTTATCTCAAACCGGCTTTAAAATGCAATTGTTTTCCGTTTTTTCAACACCATTTTCAAAGACGTGTAACTTCCTTATGCTGCGGTTTAGGACAAAATATTTATAGACATTTTCGACTTATTTTTGCGTCAGGGAGCGGCTGGTAAATTTATGGTACTAGGTTTAGAGACACCCTGTATAATTGAAAAAATCATTTTCATATTAGGTATATGTTTTATAATTTATATTTTATAGCAGATAAATTAAATTGTATACCCGGCCGGGTAATAAGCATTACCCGGCTATACCGGGTATGAGGCAAAATCGGCCGGGTAAGCAGGGTACCGGGTACCGGCCGGGTACCCGTTACATCACTAATAACAACTGAACGACTGAAAATTTGTAACTTTTCTAATCGGGATATGAATCAGTATGAGAAACTGCAAAACATTGCCCATTTAACCGAATCTCTATCTTCAATAATAACCAAGATACCCATACTATCCTAATCCATTTGAGACACCCTGTATATATGGTAAACTATTTTTTTTCTTCTGCAAGCATTTTAATTTTAAAAAATAGGTCATCAATATTCATAATATCGATTGACAGTAAAGAAAGTACGTTAAGATAAATTAATAAATTGAGTATGAAAACTTTTTAATTAAAAATATAAATGACAATTATTTGTTACAACTGCAATAGGCAATTTTGAGATGTGAGAGTGTCACCCCCTCCCCCAAGGCCAGAATTCAAACATTTTAAACATTCGGCTATTATTTGTGCCCCCATAATGATTTTGAAAAGTCGGCGCCTATGGTAATACCCCGGTAATACGATTTGTCAATCTCATTAATTTTTTGCTTTACTTAATAACTCTTGTTTATACTAAAAGTAAGAAAATATTCCTTTGAATATTGACTGTAAAAGGTTATCAGTTAAAACATTAATTTTATTACTCTTTTAACAGTTCGTGAAAGTTCGATTAAGTCACCGATTTAATTACCGTACATTAACGAACAACCTTAATGGGTGAGTCATGCTTTCAATTAATACCTAATTCATGTAATTATGAAAAACAAAAACGTTTTGGGTTTGTGTTTGTCGCATGTATGTACCTACTCGGAGTAGGTCCCAAGCATAATATACACAATACACTTTTGCTTGGTATTTTTGTGAGCAAACACAAGCTATAACATTAGATAAACTGTATTGATTGAGATAATATTTATCCAAGCTTCTATTACAAACCACGTTAAAAATTCAAACAGCCAGTAAAACAACTACTTGTAGTAAAATATACAAAGGCTTTTAACCGGTCGGGTTGGCGAACAAATATAGCAGGAAAATAGCAGAAAATATTTTCTATTAAAAGAAGATTCATTTTAGCGTTTGTATTTTTGTGAGAAGTATATGGAAAATATAATTTAATCCACCAAAAGTACCTAATTTACTTCAGCCCTTATTCAATTTCGCTTTACCGAATTTTAAATTTCATAAAACTAGATTCACTTCTCTGAAAAGTACTGGTCATTACTTTCAATATGTGGAGAGAGAATTGCATTGGAATCATACCGAACCAGAAGTTCAAAGGCAAAGTAACATTTCATGCGTCATATTTCCACTGCAATTTCAAATTGTAAAGGGGACAAACTGCTCCCGGTGCAATCCCGTTTGTGAACATTAAATTCCAGTCCGAGCTCGTAATATCAATCAGCTGAATTAATAGTGATAGTGTTATCTACTGGAAGTTCCCAGGGAAAATTAATCTGTCACGTGCACTTAGTTGAATGTCTTTAAACTAGTACTCGAGGCTCTAATCGATCAAGAGTTTAATATACTTCGATGAAACCTTATCAGGTGAAAATTGTGAATGATTGAGGACATAATATAGCTACAATTTCTTATTGAATGTATACCGGGTGGTGACTTGAGCGACGCAACATAGGGATTTCAATGGAAAATTCTTAATGTTCAATTATTGGCTCCCCTAATTATTTTAGAGCAAAAGTGTGTTGAGGTTTTTTGTAGAGAAATAAATTCTGCATGTTTTCATACTATTATTTACAATTTTCCATTTTCCGGAAGCGTAGAAATAGAAGAAATTAAAAATGGTCTTTTTAAAAAAATCACTGATGCCATGGAATTATAAAATCAAACAAACGCACTGACATTTCTGTCTCATTACATTTTTTTTCTTTTTAAAGCAATAAAACGAGTAGGTAATAGGAACATATTTTACGCTAAACAAGGCACTTTATCATTTCTACTTTTTCTTTCGTTGAATACATTTTAAAAATAATAGATTTTAATAATCGGTTATAAACTTCAAACCGTAACGACAGATGTAAATGCGAATGTTGATTGTTTAGATAATTCCAAGGCATCACTGATTTGTTTAACAAGACCATTTTTAATTTCTTCTATTTCTACGCTTCCGGAAAATGGAAAATTATAAATAATAGTATGAACAGATGCAGAATTGTTTTCTCTACAAAAACCTCAACACACTTTCGCTCTAAAATAATTAGGGGAGCCAATAATTAAACATTAAGAATTTACCGTTGAAATCGCTATGTTGCGTTGCTCAAGTCACCACTCTGTAGAAGAAATCATGTTAAGAAAAATATAATTTTCACGTTATCAAAGTCTGTAAATGTTTGTGGAACGTTCTGTATGTTGCTGTAATTAGAAAATGCCTAATAACTTTTGCAGAAAAAGCAAAAAAAGAAACTTTTATGCGTTTGCAAATTCTGTGTCAGGAATTTAAAGAATTCTTGTTATAAACTCGGATATTTGAGTAATAAAAAAGATCATAAAGCACATAAAAGCGTAACATAAAATTAAAAAAATAATGAAATAAATAAAAAATTCAGGCACTCGGAAAACTTGCGGATCTCTGTTCATCTACAAAATCCTGCATCTCTGCTGCATTTTAATAGTCCGAGATTTGCATATTCCTGTATAAATTAATTTTTGTTTTTATACGAAAACGGTTTTCTCATAAAAATCGCAAATGTCGGTCTTTGTTTTGTATTCAAAATTACACAATACCATTGTTCTTCTTTTGATGGTAGTCCCATTTCAAACAGAATAGAAAACTTAACACACATCTGTTAAAGCAAATGCACTTTTTGCGTTCTTGGATAAGTGATATCTTTCTCAAGTTGTTTTTGCTACACAATTTATGTGTTTAGGTCAGCAGATAATTCTCTTTATTTTTAGTAGTAGATTATATATAAATATAACATCGTGGTTCTAGAATTTAGAACTAGTAATTAAATTGCAATTTTAAGAAACGGTTTCTATTCAAATTCCGGTACATTAGGGTTATTATTAATGTGCACTGACCGTATATATTTGCATTGCTTGAATGCATTTTATAATAATTATGTCTGAAAGAGAGAGCTCCTTAAAAACTGAGATTGTTAAATTTAAATTCTAAAATACTTGCCGAATAAATTACCAAGTTAAACCAAGCGTAAAATTCTGCACTTAATTTTATAGCCTTTTCAACACGGTTTCTGAACACCCTGTATATAATATAAATGAAAGCTCTGATCCATAAATGTTTTATATTTCTAACCCTTGACACAATTTTGTCGAATAGAAAAAAATTCTCTCTTTTAATTTTCTAGTTTTGTTTAGAATATCCTTCATATTTTTTTTTATCACCATCCATATATTGATGTCGCGACAGGCAAGATTAAAATGACTCCGTACTTTAGTACTAAATTTATGGTGTACCTCTGTACAGCTCCATTTTAAGTCCTCGTTCGTAGTTATGTGGTGCTGAAATGGATTTTCTTACTACATTTCCTCGTAAGACGTTCCTTCCTGCTGGTTTCCATTACAGAAAATTCGATATCTAGTAAATTGGTGTCTGTAGTTTTATCCCCACTCGTTGTAGTTATTTATGGATGCCTCTGCCATGTTCAAAGTGGACTTGAAATATTAATTTCCTTATCTATTAATTATTGTTGTAGCTGTTTGCCATTAATTTAATTTTTATTGACCCATAGTAATTTCAATCTATCATTTTATCTGTGGTTTTGCATGTTACATGATCACAAAATAGGGTTTTTAAAAATAAATAACGATCTGTTTCTAAAAAAAAGTACGTGGGTCACAACTTGCTATACGCCCTGTATACCGTTACATACCGGATTGCGTCACATGACCTTCCTAGGGAGTAAGCACATACAATTTAACGTCTAACGGAATCATGTGACCCTTGTTGAAACAAAACAGGCCAATCAGCGCCCTCTACGAGGGCTACTTTGTTTACACTACCCTCCAGGAAGGTCATGTGACTAAATGTCGTTTGAATGCCTAATAAAATATATTTGGAATAGTTCTAGAATTCTAGATTATATTAAGAACGTCGAGTCTCTGGTAGGGCACGTGCCCCTGTTTCACGAATAAGCCGCCTCTGTCCTAATCTTTTACCAAAACCAGGGTGCTTCTAAAATTTACATTCAACAAACAAGTAGCCGTGTAATAATGTAAGGTGTATGGGAAAATGAAGTCGTCGTAAACTGGAATGAAATATGCTTATTCTTGGAGAACCTGGGAGTTAATAAACGTCAACTTTGTATCCACTCTATCTAGCACACCCTCTACAGTAAAACCATGTTTAGTGTTCAAATTATGGGATAAGTGTTCAGGAAATTGGATAACTGTTTGAATTATTAAATATAGTATCTAGAAATGATAACAAATATGGTAAGGACTTAGTTATTCGACTTTTCTGTGTAAAGTATAATAAAAAATGTCGAAAGTTTATTTCTGTGCCATCATAACAACGGATGATGCTGTTAAAAAAATGCGAGTGTAGTGCGTGTGACAGTGGTAGTTTATGTGCCACTTTTTGTCGGAACACTTCATTTTCCCCCTTATCGTTTTCTTATTCCTTAGGGCTCGTAACTGTGCAGACACGTCAGACGTGTAGATAGCAAATGTCTTGTTTCATCTCCAGATTTCCCTTGTATACGTATGGAAATTTCGAATTATCCTTCTTCCTTTTCTTCCCGACCCAGACGCGATTGTGGATACTTAATCTACCGAAAAAGCTTACTCGAGCATTGGCTTGGCGTTTAGAAATTGTTACTACTATTTATACAGTGACTTTGATGGATGTTTCAATGGTTATCTTTAAAGAACTAAGCCACTTGCTTATTGTTATGTTTTATTTGCCATTTCTCGATTTAAGAAATTGTACCTATTTGTTTGGTTAAATAAAGATAACAATTTAAGGTACAAAAAGCATTCATCAAAAAACAAAAATGTACCTAAGTAACACTAAGCTGCATAAATGTAGAAAATTTAAACAAAATCGTGTGGCCAGTTTTTTTGTAATAATTTTTGGAAGAGCGCCGTTGCGACCGTTTTTGGATTTACAAAATAAGAAATTTTTCATGGTACAGTACCGTCAAAAGGCTTTCAAAGTTGTTGCTGAACCTGGCCAGATGACTGGTTTTTGAGTTGTGGGACGTTATAGTCAAAATTTTGAAAAATTCCTAGCGGCCGCCATTTTGAAATTAGAGAGTCCGGTAAAAAAAATCGGCAAGAAAATCGCGCTTATTAGCATAGATCGGGAGGAAGAATGATGTGTTTTATTGTTTGTGGCACTTGTGTTTGGGTTAATAAAAAAATAAGTAGGTACTAAGGACACAAATTCTTGTTCTCTTTTTCTTTATTATTGTCTGTCTGTGGTTTCCTCGATCTGCCTCAGCCAATATTGATATCCAGCTATTTTCCGTCCTTCAGCGTCCCAATAATAAAATTGTTTCAACCATTATTAATACGTAGACAAATCAGCAAATCAAGGTAGTACTTATTATACAGGGTGTAACACATATACAGGGTGTCCGGAAACAACGTTCCGTAACTTCGGGAGATATAGATAATATGAAGAAAAGTTTTTTTTAGTTAATCAATACTGAAACGAGATTGATAAAATTTGGTACCCAAGGTATATTTGGTACGGGAAATAGTTTGGTAATGTTAAAAATAGAAAAATAAAGCCAGGGGCGTGCGTAACGGGTAGGGTGTATTGATTAACTAATTAATAAAACAACACATTTTGAGGCCCCTCTTCAAAGAGCCGTAGCTCCGTTAGAAAGCTTTTCCGGACCCCTGTTCATGAGAACTTTTCTTCATATTTTTGGATGTAGAATCATCTCCCGAAGTTACGGAACGTTGTTTCCGGACACCCTGTATGCACTTTTAAATAAGAAATCGATTTGTTAAAATTTTTTTTAATAAAAGTCGAACAGAAAACGAGATAAAAATTGTTAAAGTTACAAATTAATGAAAATGTTAAAATAACATTTTCTACAATTTTTATCTCGTTTTCTGTTGGACTTTTATTAAAAAATTTTTTAACAAATCGATTTCTTATTTAAAAGTGCATATTATATGGTTAAATTTTTTCGGATAAATTGTGTTACACCCTGTATTATTTTAGAATCAAAACGAAAGTAATTGTTTGTCAAAGCATTCATAATATCTTTCTTTGATTAATTTAGCACAGCCTACTAATAAATATTCCTACAACGCCGTTAGTTATAAAACTAAACCGAACCTTATATCAAAAGAAAGTTCTTTCAAATGATGCCATGGTCGACTCTGACGCGCGTTTAAAAAAGCAAAATAATTCAAATATCTTGAAAATTATATAAAAGCTAATAATAGGAAACCAGAACTTTTGATAAATAGTTCTCTAATTAATATCTTCATCAATTTTTCTCAAACCTCTCTTAAGAAGTCAGTTTGAAACAAATTTCAGTTTTCGGTTGTCGAACTTCGGAAATCAACCAAAATTTAAAAAATACATACATTTTGTCTTATTGGTCTCATAGCCATCTTCTGCTGTTTTTGAAAACAGGCTTATCTTGAACATACCTTGATACAAACACAAAAAATATATTTAAAGATGTCATCGGCAGACATTCGTTTTGCAAAAAAAATCTTTTATGGTATGTCTAAAATCTTGATAAATAAATAATTTCCATTTTAAACGGTTCTGTTATTGATTAACATCAAACGTACTTGATCTGATATACGATAAAAATCAAGATCAAATAAAAGTGGGTTAATCAATCATTCATTACTGATTTACTGTTTATAACTAGAAATTGATTCTGTAATTTTCAGATTAAATAAACGAACCGTTCCGTAATACCACACAGTTATAATTCAGTTCCTTTATAAAGCGTCCATGTTTGCCTTTAATCCAATTTTTTGTACTACTGCGCTAGATAGAAATGTTACACACCACATGGCGAAAAACTGATCACTTACGCTAATGATTGAACCTCTAACAATTTCACTTTATCATCCATTTTATTGCGAACTCTGTCTCCTTGACTTTTCCCTTTTGACCAAGGGCGAATGTTTAGCGAAATCTCTACTTCAAATTGAGTTTTAACCGACGTTGTTGTTCGCTCTGTGCCTTTGGAAAACTCAGGTAATTGGAACACGTGTCGTCTTTAACTTTGAAATAAAATTTGATCGTCCGCGAGTACAGTTATGCTTCTTCCATACAAATAAGGGCGGTTTTCAGAAAACTTGGTTTATTCACGGGGGTTTTAATGTTAATTTAAATGCTGGTTCTTAAAAAAAACGTGACCGCGAATGACGTGTTTTCTCTCACGTGTGCTATTCCTCGTGTTCGGTGTTAGATAAGTACTTGATGGTACCACAACCCATAATCATTAAAAGTTAGAAAACTTAAAATTAGTTCCGCCTTCTCAAAGTTTGAACTTAAAAGTTGAGAATCATTAAGAGGCATTATTTTCTGAAAGGAGATCGTGAACAAAGTTCACGTGGCACTGATTTTAACTTTTACCTCGAAATTAAACCATTTCGAATGTTATTCTCAATTTTACTTTTGATTTTCTTTTTATGGAAGTTTTATTACTTTATGAAGCTCAAGTGGTTTACTAAAATAATCCCCTCAAAAGGGTTTTATACCGACTAGAGAACTTTTTTTTTATAAAGCGCAGGATAAAAAAAGGTTGGGTAAGAAGAGAATCGTGTAAAATAATAAAAATATTAGTATTTCTTTCCTGAAGGAATTGTTAACCTTTTTTGAAGTATAAAGTGGAAATTCTCATTTTCCCCGCAATGAGCAAAATACCTCGTTTCCTGAAATTTATGGATCCGCCCCTGTCAAACCGATGTTTTATAACGGCTAATGGTAACATCATTATGACAGCCTAAAAAAGCTTCCGAAGATTATGTTATCGAAAATTAAGATCAAGTTTATATCGAAAAAAGATCACTTCCTTCATAATTTTAGCATTCGGAAATTATAGCTACAGCTTCAGCTTTCTGTTGGAGAATTAGCCCAAGTTTTGTGCAGCCACCCTAAAAACGAAAATTTTAAAGAAAGAGGGGAAACTAATAATTTAACTTTCAGGATCTGGTTGAATATTGTAAGACAGTTAAATCGTTCAGAATAAATTGGACGAACTTTCGCAGTCTTAATTATTGCGTTATAACTTTTTTATACCGTACGTATTTTTAAATATGTACAAGTGTCATGCTCATGGTATACTTCGTTTAAGCTTATAAAAGAAAAGGGAGGATTTTTTATTCTCCATATTGACTTTTTCTTTGGTCCTTAAATCAATTCATGTATGATTATTATATATTTTTATAGAACTTCGTATTCGGGACAAAAATATCAGTTGAGGATACAAAAATCAGGATATTAGATATTAGATTCGTTTTTAAAAAATCAGCGAAGTGTGATTAAATTGCAATTTCATTACAAAATCTGAAATGTCTCGCAGTAGAATTGATTTTGATTTACAAAATTGATTTTCAGCGCTTTTAAAACTCGGCGTTTATATACAGTGTGTGGATAAAGTTTGGAACAAATTCAATATCTCCCGAAATATTGGTTTTTCTGGAAAACGCTCGGACAGGTATAGCGATTTACATTACGGCGCATATTTTAAGATGCTTCAAAATTTTTTTGTGTCAGTCATTTTTTTATAGTGACGTCATCGACTTTTTTTTAAATAGAAACCTGTATATTTGATTATCGCATTGGATAGACATTGTTTTTCTCTTTTTAAGCTTCTAATATTTTCATACCCTTACATAAGAAAATTTTTGAGAAAATTGCTAAAATAGTTTTACGTCTCAGTAGGCCGATCTGAAACAGCGGGTGCAGCTCCAACTCATAGCAATTGTTTATTTAAGCTTATTACTTTAAAGTGAACAGAAATGTGAGTATAAAAGTACATAGATTATAAAAAAAGATAAATTAAATAAATTAAATTAACAAGAAATTGAAAAAAAATGTTGATAGCTTTAAATGACACACAAAGAAATGATGAATAAATTGTTATAGTAGATGTTCAAATTCATATCCGTTTACAGCTCGACAGTGTCCAAGACGAAAAATAAACTCTTGTTGAACAATTAAACAATTGCTTCGAGTTGGAGCTGCACCCGCTGTTCCAGATCGACCTACTGAGACGTAAAACTATTTTAGTAATTTTCTCAAAAATTTTCTTATGTAAGGGTATAAAAATATTAGAAGCCTAAAAAGAGAAAAACAATGTCTATCCAATGCGACAATCAAATATACATGTTTCTATTTAAAAAAAAGTCGATGACGTCACTACAAAAAATGACTAACGCAAAAAAAATTTGAAGCATCTTAAAATATGCGCCGTAATGCAAATCGCTATACCTGTCCGAGCGTTTTCCAGAAAAAATAATATTTCGGGAGATATTGAATATGTTCCAAACTTTATCCACACACTGTATAAAAAGTTATAAACAGAAAGGTTACTCTGAAGAGTTTTGTTTTGTTTGAATTCACGAGGTCTCGGTATGCGGATCGTAGGCACAAGCATCGGATCCAGAATCAACTGGAGCTTTATATTCCTGAATTTCATTATCGATTTTCAGTTTTCGCTTATTCGTGTTCAAATTTCATGTTTTGATCGGGGTCTCGAAACTATTAATACAATCCTCTAGGAGATTTTGGGTGTTTGGGTGTATCACTTTTTCCATAATTTTGTCGATATCTCGCCTATGAATTCGGGTTGCAGGAACAATTTTGTAGCTGAGCGTTTGTCCTTCATCCCTACTCGTCCGCGGCAGTAGCAGATCAGCCTCTCATTCAAATAACTGAACTCCAAGCGCCTCGTTACAGAAATTCCATTTGGAGCTCGATATATCTAAATCAGCAACTTCATTTGTTAACGGATGGAACATGTTATGAAGGGTCTAAATCACCCCATTACAATGCGTTTTTATCGCCACAAGAATTGTCGTTTGATGTACCTAACCTACGATGATACAATCGACGTGAAATACGAAACCCTCACAAAAACGGGAATGAAAATGTTAGGAATCAAACCACCTACGTCACGAATACAACATGCAATATAAAATTTGTTAAAAGGAACTCGAAGGAAAAGGTTGAATCCCCAAGTAGTCGATAAAATTAACTCTGACTAGAACTAGTTGGAATAGTCAGGAACAGTACATTTTAGGGAAGAGGGGGGGGACACCCTGTATAGTAGACCACGGTAGAACGATCCTTCCAGAAAAAGTCCGTTTAGCCACTGATTAGATGTGGTACTGTATAATCGGAACTTATCTCAAAGAAGGTAATAAATAGGTAATTCATCCACAATTTTTTAAAGTCATGGGCTATATGCGTAAAATTTATATTACTTAGAGAAATTTAGTCTATAAATATAATGTCTATGAACCTTTCCCTTCAGTTAGTAAACGAGCTGTAAAATAATTGATATTTTCGGTACGGAAGGAGGTGTTAAATACCAGATAGCGATTATCCGGAAGAAAAGCCATTTAGAGAGAGGGAATTGAGAACCAACAGTTACACTAACCAGACAATCTACCCTTGAAATTATTCATAACTTCCAAATCAAATATTTGTATAAACGCCTCGAGTGGTAGCTGATGATGTGTTCAAACAGAAGGACATTAACTTCAATTTGCAACATTTTGTCAAACCCCCCCGAAATCAGACGTAACTAATGGTTTCACTTTGTTTTCTTAAGAAGAGCTTTTAGTATCAATATAGAACCAAATTTGGAAAAATAGTTCCATCTATTTTTGTTCCCGTAAATACAGGAGCACCATCCCTTAACAAAAAGGTGATGCAGATGCGGTTTAGGGTGTCGCAGACGGAGGCGCTGGCGTTGGGTGTGACCTAGTTCACTTCTCAGTCGCGATCCTTCTCATCTCCAAATCGTGCGCGTCCACCAGGTTCGCATTTGAAAACCCGGTAATTTACTTTTAACATAGTAGGGGAAAAATTCCAAAGTATAAAAAAACTAAATAAAAACAAATAAGCTGTAAACGTTGATGAGTTTATCTGTGTAAGTGATGAATGTGTTTGCAAATGGGTTTTAATAGTTTCGAGAGGTGTTACTGTATTTTTTTGTGCCGGCTTCTCCAGTATTTATACTATATGCCTTTTGTGATCTATTCATTAAACTTCGCTCCATTCTAATGGAATGCGCGAATGTTGTATGTATTTAGCTTTGCGGCTGCTGCTTTGTATTAGGGATGTAGTGGTATTTTCATCGTTCCAGAAGTCGATAACATCTCGTAAGGGTCGTTTAACGCTCATATATCAAATTACTGCTATAATTATTGTATAATGCTTTCCTTGAAAACTTCTCAAATAAAATCTATATAACCACCCAGATGCTAGTTTTACAAAATCTGAAGAAAAATGTTGACATTTTATTTAGTTGTTAACGATATCTTTATTGTTACAATTGTAAGGGCGATATCGTTAAATTTGATTTGAATAATAGGTAATTATTTTGTATTGCCAGTAGGTACCATAACAACCAATTTTCGCCTCACATGGAAAACTTCAAGACTTTTGGTAGTTAACTTAACGATGTCTATACAATATACAACTTTGTGTATATAAACATGTTGATGTTATTAGCTAACTGCGTGGTTAAAGCTGAAACTAGTGATTAAGGGCTTCTGTATACAATACCAGAAAACTATGAGGTTACAAGTAGCAATATTCTCTTATTTAATTGTATCTTCTGAATCGATTTTTTTAAACTCTTTATCACATCGTTAAATTAACGATGTTCTTAGTACTAGTACCTACGTTTTTAAATTTAATGCTCTCTAAAATATTATGCTTTTAATAATGACCCATTAAGATGAGGGTGTAATTGAAACTTGCAATAATTGTTTTATGTTGGAGGAATTTTAAACATAATTTTGATAGGCACTCAATGTAATAATTATAACAGGTACCTATACTACCCTGTTTGTTAAAGATAATTTTATCTAATAATGCAGACTTTCCATCTTATTATTTTTAAGAGGTATTACAGAGTCGTTGATATTACAAAATTATGTTCAGTGCAGGTGTTGTAGAAATTGTAGATTCTACTGGTGCTATATTTCACAACCCAAATTGCGGTAGGAACCTATAAAATATCAATTATTTCCACCACAAGAACTAGAGAAAAAAGAATTACCTATGTTGGCCGTTTATTACAGAACATTTTATTTGTGTTATACTATAGTCGCAAATTCAACAATCATTGGGATGTGGAGAGTAGTTAGCAAAACGAATTTGTTTCATATAGTCATGTATGACAGGGTGTTATTAATTTTTATACCTGAAGGTTGAAATTTTCCCAGTTACGGTGTACACTGCACAACTAAATGCAGAAGCTTGCCAGGAACTCATACCAGGTACTCGACTCATTATATAATCAACATCGAATCTTTCCTAAATCTCTTCCGAACAGTGGCGCAGCCAGAATTCTGTATTAGGGGGGGGGGGGGTTCAAAAAAATTAAGAAGAATATTAAAAAACGAAAATATATTATAGCACAATTGGGTAACGGTGTTGCCAAGATGAATTTTTTTTTACCAAGATAAGATTAACGTTTTTTAGATCTAAGTAGGTCTGGGGGGGGTTAACCCCTAACCCCCCCTCGCTGCGCCAGTGCTTCCAAAAGATGACGTGTATTCTCAATTTGTTGTTTTAATTTGTGAGATCACTCTAAAATAAATTGGTAAGAGCCGAAAATGGAGTCCAAGTGACTGACTGGATCCAGTCCTGCAATTCCCACATTGCATTTCCTTAGGGATTTGTATTTAATCATCTTTTTTCTAATGAGGTCGAATCTCACTATTACCTAACGTTTGTAGAATACTCCACAACAGTTACTAAAGTAATTTTTACTTCATAACATTCTACATTGCAGGCTAAGTTCCTTAACGGGATGTAGTGCCACAGGTTTACTTCCTGGGTTTATAAATCTAAGTTAATGTTTATTTTGAGGATTACAAAACGTATCTAATAATTTTAAAATTATACATTTTTCCGGCAGAACAAGAAATACGCCTCATAAAAGCTCACTTTTCTCCGGTTTAATACCATTTATGTCTCTTCCCGTTTCCGACATTTCCATGCCGTGCTTCAAAATTGTTTCAGTTTAAACCCTACCGGAAAAATATATATTTTCAAATATATTCTTATAACACCTGCTTGTTTTTCTGATTTTTTTGATAACCAACGAAAACGAAAATTGAAATTTAGCCGGACATCTACAGGGTGATTCACTAAACGTTGCTACCGGCTGCAACTAGGAAACTGTTTATCCCACGGAAAAAGTGCTAGTATCTTAAACGTCAAATTCTGATTGTATTTTGTTTATTTCATTATTATTTAGTCACATGTTTTTGATTTACCCTTAATGGGCGCATTCAGCCAACTTGACGTTGACTCAACGTTGAGACAGCGCGGCGGTGCATTCCATTGGACGCTTTGCGATTTCCAGTGCTCTTATTGGCCAATCAATTTCTGGTATCGACGTATCAACGTTGAGTTGGCTGAACGCGCCCATTCTGTATTAAATTTAAAAAATAGTTTCCGAGTTACAGCCAGCCACAAGCCACACTTATTGAATCGTCCATCCTCTATGTCCGGATGTTTATTTTTTCTGCTTTTTGTTCCTACCAGATCATCAAACTTATGGTATAATGGTTAAACCACTAGAATTGAACCAAAAATGATGTTTTTTTAAATTGGCAGTAACATATTTTTTCAGTACATACTTGATTCGATTACTGTCAAAACATTTAACTATTCGGACCGCGAGAAAAATAAATATTTTGACTTTTCATTGTGTTAGTTAACCCCTTCACATTTTCATTGTGAATTACGAGTTTTTTTTTATTAACGTTTCCAAATTTTATAGTGTCGCCTGTTTTTCACAGTTTGCCCAGGGCTGGGATCTCCATCATGAAAACACGCCGGATTAAAAAACTCGTCAATTTGGCCTCTTGTCAATTACGCTTGTCATACGTCCCCTCTAGGGAAAAAAACGGTCTTTTTTCTTCCTTTTCATGCAATTTACGCGCCCTTAGTGGGTCTCGGGAAGGTCGCAAATTTTCCTTGTTTAACTATTAGGTCCTCATTAAAATTCATTCATCCATTTTCGGTTTCCTTTTACTACAGGATACACTTGTAATGAAAAGAAAAGTTAAATTTATTCGTGTAATGAAAATACATTATTTACCTTGTAAACTTGTACCTATACATAATATAAAATATAGCTACCTACTTCCCTACTTCGTAATTAAGAAAACCAGCTACTTGTTATTTTAATTTATAGTTTTATTCATAAATCATCCTCAGGTTAATCTCTTTTACATGTTTTAGGATGTTTTTTGGCGATTATGTTAAGAAATATTAAGCCATGGGGAATATTTCTGTAAGAAAATTTTTTCTGTTTGTGCATAAAAATTTGTTAACAACTATAGAATATTTAGTTTGCTCTTATAAATAGATAACTGATATTTGTAAAGCGTACAATATCAAAAATATTGATACGAATTGTGAATATTGGAAGGAAACTGAAATTCTTACACAAATACCAGCGCTTGGAAGTGTGACCTTTGGAAGGGTGTCAGGGCGTACTGTGGTACAACAACAAGGGGTTTGAATTGAATTATTGTGTTTGTTACGCAAAATAGCTGCATATATTTGTACAAGTACTGATATCAGCTATCACGACACCACCTGACGCAAAATAGAATGTGTCCATGTTTACACACAGACGATAAAGGTCCCGCAGCACCACAACTTGTCACAAGATAAACGTTCATGATTACAATACATATAGCAAAACACATGGTGTTGTGGATGAATCGATCCTGCGAATAGTTGCCCTAGGGCTGCTTCTTGTTAAACAGGAGGTTACTGCACACACGCAAATTTATCCTCCATAACGTTACAAATGCGTGGGTAACTTTAAACACGAAACCTTTTAAAAGGTCGAAAGTTTTCTTCCGTAGTCCAGATTTATAGCTTCGGGGTTATTTCACACGTAACCATTATCATCTAGATAAAAGGAAATTAGGAATTAAATTGTCTCTTTGTTTCTTTCAGAAATAATTTATGTAGAAGTAGGAATTCAGAAATATTTTAAGGTCGAAGCCGAAAAGTTTATTTTTTTTCTCGTAAAGGGTGAGATAAAAACTTCTTTACCAGCCTCGGTATTCGAACCCGTGAGTTCGTTGAACTATCGTAGGTCCATTTTAATTTTATAAATAGTACTTACAAATTCGTTGCGTGGTATATATCTTCGACCATTATACGCTTCTTTCCCTTTTGGGTTTAGTTTGCGAATCACTTATTGGATTGTTAGAAATATTTTTTTTAAGATGTGACATATTTCGGTCGAGGTACCTTAAACGAAAATGCCAATTCCGTTTCTAGTGAGAGAATATAATGTTTTAACTTTCATCTCTAATGACGAAAGTAAATATTCCACATCAAGTTCCCGGAAGTCTCTTTCTTGTTTGTAGTTTGATGTTTGCCATTTAATTCTAACTTGTTAGTGACAATAATGAATAATTTATTGTACATATTAGTATATGACATAAACGTGGTCGTACAAAAGTTATAGTTTTTCCCTTGTCGAAAATCATTTTCTGAGGCTCGAGAAAATTACCAACCTCGGGTTGGGCAGAAACTGCTATTTTCGTCACTTGTAACAAATATATTTTACTATTATTATCAACGGTAACGTTTGTAAGACATTGGAGAAACTGGAAATCGATATTTTTTTTTAATACCAAGTTTAATTAAAACTGTATTGTTCAAGTTTGTTTAAAAGTTTGGTTTGCTTGCCATCCTTTGGATTATTGGAGATTGTTAGGCTTATAAAACAACGCTACAATAGGGATTAACTTGGCTTTGCATTATCGAGGTTGTACCGTATTTTGTATACAAAATTCTGTATTTAATAATAAATTACGAAAAAATACTTACGTAATAAAAAATACTGCTGAACAATGTTATAATTGTCGAGAAATAAATAGCAGATTGAGGAAGTAGTAAAACTCATTTATTTCAATTATACCTACAAGGTTTACAAATTCAACATTTCTCAAAACCGTCGAAAAAACTGATCCTGTTTGAAGTGGTGACAAAAAAGCGTTACTCTCCTAAAGGGACTTTTTCAAAGAAAATGTTGACAATTAGGGCTCTACTGTTCTATAGTTCCACGATAGCAAATTGTAACCATCGTCCTCGGACCGTTAGTCGGTGTCCTAAAATTTTTCCTTTCTTGTCCAATCCGGTCCTGAAGAGGAAGTGCCCGACGACTCATTTTTTGGTTCTGCAACTTTCGAGTTTTATATTTTTCCCACGACTATTGTTTGTTTATTTTTTGTTGCATTTGAAAGTTTCTGGATGAGGGCATCTAATGATCAAGGTGATAAAGTGCATTTGACTTTATTTCGCACATAACAGACAGTTAAACAAAGTAATTTAGTTGAAGTAATTAAAAATTTTAATTAGAAAACTTTCTGGGATGACGTGCTACATTGAAATTTAAATTACACAACGGCTTTAGTTTTTTTTTCTCTCCTGAATTTTCAGTCTTTAAAACAATAGTGTGTGTATACAAAAATATATGAAAGCAATTTATTATTGCTGGTTTTCACATTTGGAAGGAAATGGCTGATTGGCAAAACAATTCAGTCATACGCGTATTTTTAATTTACTTCATTAATTGTTCTGATAGAAAAACAGGCTTTAATCCGATTATCTGATGACCTAGATATTTTTAATAATTTATTAATCTTTGACGTTTTTGGTCTACCCACTACTGTTAGATTATCAATGTTTCAGCGATATCCATTTCTTTATAATAAGCTTTTTTTCCTTTGGCTCTTTAGGGTTGGAGTTAGAGAATTTTTTTAAAAATCAGCAGGAGTACAGCTCCATTCACACTAGTGTAAGGTATGGGCTCGGCAAATTATTTTTCAGGAAATCTTTGCGGGGCGTAGTCAGCGGATTGGGGATTCTTTTGAACCATATTTACCGAAACGGTGATTATGCCCCGCATAGATTTCATGAAAAAAATATTACTCAACGCGTGCCGTGTCCATGCCTGGCATGTGCCTTAATTGAAGCCCTAAGTTATCTATCATTAACAGCTGCTACTGAGTGGTATTACATTCTGGACAACATGTGCAGATGTTACGATAGATGTTTTTTCTTGTACAGGGTGTTTATAAAATATACTGTGCTTGTACAGAATTAGTGATTCTTTGTTACATCTTTGTCGCCTGGTATCTCGCCAACCAGGCATCTTTGGACCATGGGTCATTTAAACTTTTCTCCTTATTTTGACGAAAAAATCACTTACGAGTTGTGGGCGTACTTTTGAATCACCCTGTATATTTGTAACTTTTAATATTGATATTTAATGCCATGTAAAAAAATTGTTAAATAGAAACAATGACATTCATTGTAAAATTCTCATCAAGTAACAATCCTGGAAATTAAATATCTTTTATTTTGTTGCAGGTAGAAGTAGGTGATGTGATTCTGAAAATAAACGAAACAGATGTGAATAAATTTAGTACAAAAGAAGGTGAGTCGTCGTGTTCTCATCATTAATATCTGGAAAATAACAGTTTCAATATTATTTGTACATCAAACTAATACTTGAATGTAATATTGAATAATGATCATGAAATAAATAATAATTGATCATCCATTCAGTGTTATGAAATTTTAAAAGAGGGCATTGTACATTAACTGTTTTCATATTTCATTCCTATTAATTTTGAATGTCTTAATAATTTACAGTTTCCTAATAATAACATCAAATTATAAAATGCAACTTGTTCATTAATGTGCAATGTCTTGATGTCATTAATTTTTTTAATGGTTGCAGTTTATTGAGCTTGCATAACAATACGAGTTATTTTGCTTGCAGTTTTAAAATGTCTTCGATTATCTTCAGATCCCGTAACACTAAAAATAAGGCGCGGTAAGGCTTTTTCATTTTAACTTTTTTTTTTCAACACCTAATACAATTATATAACATTTTAAGGTTGCCATTGTACAAAAATATTTAATATAATATAAAACATATACATAAATTGAATAAGTATTGTGCTATGGGTTGTTAGTTTAACCAAAGATACAGTACGCGCAAAGAAAGAACACTTCGGCTTGCGCAACCCGAAGCTACCGTTCTGCAAATTGTGTGGACCATTGCGCATCCAGACCCGAAGTGTTCTTTTGCGCGTACTACTATAATTTTATTTTATTGTTTTTCCAAAATTGTTTTAAAAATAATCATTGGCAACCATAATGTATCATATCGTTGTTCCTATCCTCTATTCAAGATCATCTTTTGTCCAGATCCAAAACTAAAGGCTACAGTACGAAAACATTTACTATCTCCCAGTGGAGATGTGGACGTAACGGCAATTCGTAGCAAAAGTGGACATACACATACAGTCTATAGTCATTCAAGACCAGAACCTGCCGTACACCAACCTCATGTTCGTACCAATGGGACTTGTTCAGAAGAGGAAGCGTTGCTGGCCGACCATTTCCAAGAAGATGAACGGCTGCAATGGGAGCCACTTTCCACGGACATCTACAAGCCCAAGGGTCCACCTAAGTTTGAAGCCTACATGATGACGGGGGAGCATATCCTCAACATCTCTCGAACACAACAAATCAACCTCTTGCCAAAACAGCAAAAGAAGTTGGACAGCCTGAGGTATGACCTTTTAAGGTGATTTTTTCCAACGAATACGAATGGGTTGGGTTACTATTAAACCCAAACCTGTGTATAATTGTGTTACAGCTTGATTTATATTTTCAGGTATCGCAATTCACATTCGCACTCTCACCACCACCGTCATCAACACAACTCTGTGCCCAATAGCCCCAACGAAATGGATATGGGGCTTCGGACACATAAATCTAATTCAAGTTCAGCCAACACATCTCCAGTTAGTGCCAATAAAAGAGACTCCAATTTATCTGCTGGTGAATCAGCCAAACCACTAGGATTCAACAGCAACACTTTCGTGCGCACCAGTCGGTCGGAAGATCAACTGCAAATGCAGAAGGACTCTAGCATGAGCGCAGTGGATATAGAAATCGAAGATGACGTCACTAGTTCCTTAAACACTTTGTTAGATACTCGGCCTGATGCTGGTTCTAATTCTAGTTCTTCTAATAATGTGTGTTCGTCTACGAAAAGTGATAGAATAGTATGGACTTACAATGCGCCCGTAACCACTTCTTTAGAGCAACACAAACCATGTTGTCACACAATGTCTAATGGCAGCAGTTCTTCTCGCAGCAATTCTTCACCTTCATCGCCTAGTCCGCTCAGATCAAGATCGGGCTCACCGGCATCACCCACATCCGTGTCTTCCTCTGTTATGTCGAGCCATTCAGGCTCATGTCGATTACCTTACACCTTGACCAACGGTCCTCACGCCGATACTGGACAATATCATCGAACCAATGGGGACTACAGTGTATCTGAAGCTATATCTAATATCTCCAGTCCTGATTACCATGATGACAACAGCATGGGAATTCGTGATTGTGTTATGGAAATTAGTGATCATAGTGATAGTGATAGCACGCTTCTAGTGTCGGAACCGCGTCAAAGACACGGGGGTAGTGGGGGAAATGTGGACAGTGATCATAGAATTGTGATACAAGTTAAAGGACCTGATAAAGATTTAATGGGATTGAAGGATAGAGGCAAAGCACATAGGGATAGTGAAAGTGGAAATAGAATGAAATCGGATCTACATGGGGATCAGGTAAGAGTATTGTTATCTTATCATACTCTATTTCCTATATAGTACAAAGAATGTTTATAAAACTAAAACTTAGATGCAAATTATCTTTTATAATTAAAATAACTAAGTACCTACTATTCTCATATCGGATAAAAATACTAGGAAGTGAAAAATTATTAGATATTTGTAACATTTCGTTAATTCGCCAAAATAGGGTCGACGGAGTTTATAATTTTCATTTTAATCTTTTTCCATTGGAGTTTTTATATCAATATTTAACGAAACATTAAAAAAAAACCGAGATAAAAACCTTGTTTTTCTTTTTTCCAACATTACGTGGGTCAACATTTTCATTCATATTATTGCATATTAATATCTCGCATCTTTTATTATCGTAATACAAACTATTATTATTGCAATAAATTAACTTTTGAGTTTTGATATTATGCTTTATCACACTGGTAAAAAAAATGTAAATATAGTACTTATAGTTATAGCCGAAGTTCGGTAGGTACAAGAGTTGGTTGTAACAAGAAAATTATAGTTTCTTAGAGAGTCCGGTAAAAAACTGTTTCCCTTTAATTATGGTCTTTTTTAATATCTGCTACTCAGATTTGCAAAATTCTGCTTCTGAAAATAATTCTACTGAAAACCCATGCCCTAACTTCCGCTTCCGGTTTCGGATTTTTTTGAAAAGCTTATTTTGTCGATGAATTTTCGATATAGCCCTTTATTTTAAATTTCATCAAAATCGTTAATTTTCGTTTTTTCATATACAGGGTGTCTCAAATGGATTAGGATAGTATGGGTATCTTGGTTATTATTGAAGATAGAGATTCGGTTAAATGGGCAATGTTTTGCAGTTTCTCATGCTGATTCATATCCCGATTAGAAAAGTTACAAATTTTCAGTCGTTCAGTTGTTATCTTGAAAAAACTGAAAAATGCGTATTTTTAAAAAGTGGAATATTTCCGTAATTTTAATATTTATGGAGAAAAGTTTCAAATAAAAGTTACTAGGTTCGATTAGCACGATTTAAAAACGTCATTCAATTTTTTTTCAAAATGACGGTTTTCAAGATATTGATAGCAGCATTCTTATTTTAAATGGGCGCCGTTTTGTTTTTTCACAGAAATGGATTGCATTTTTTTTTCTGATTTCAACGATGTATAACAACCTATGTTTAAATAAAGTTTTACACTGAATTTACTGATGTTTTAATTTGCAGTCGAGTTAGCCATGAAAACAAAAGACATGAAACAAAATTTATGATTTATTATTTATTAATTTTAATTAATTTATTATTTATTAAGAGGTTTTGGAAGCATTGATGGTATTAATCGAAACACATTGCGCAAAGTAACTGCTTCTGTATTAAAAAGGTGCCAATTATGTCTGGCTAATAATGGTCACCATTTTGAACATTTGTTGTGAAATTTTCTAAGATTTATGATATTTGTAGTTCCGGTGCAACATGCTTTACCAATAATTTTCAATAAATTTTGTTTCATGTCTTTTGTTTTCATGGCTAACTCGACTGCAAATTAAAACATCAGTAAATTCAGTGTAAAACTTTATTTAAACATAGGTTGTTATACATCGTTGAAATCAGAACAAAAATGCAATCCATTTCTGTAAAAAAACAAAATGGCGCCCATTTAAAATAAAAAAGTTGCTATCAATATCTTTAAAACCGCCATTTTGAAAAAAATTGAATGACGTTTTTAAATCGTGCTAATCGAACCTAGTAACTTTTATTTGAAACGTTTCTCCATAAATATTAAAATTACGGAAATATTCCACTTTTTAAAAATACGCATTTTTCAATTTTTTCAAGATAACAACTGAACGACTGAAAATTTGTAACTTTTCTAATCGGGATATGAATCAGTATGAGAAACTGCAAAACATTGCCCATTTAACCGAATCTCTATCTTCAATAATAACCAAGATACCCATACTATCCTAATCCATTTGAGACACCCTGTATACAGGGTCTTTCAAACCCACCGGACAAAAAGTGTAGTGCGCGTAAGTTCGATACATTTTAATATTAAAACCACTTTCTGTTTTCTTTAAAATATTTCCCTGCAACCAGGAAATTGGCCCTGAAGAACCGTTAATGTGGCAATACTACACACAAACCTAAATTTAATTTCTATATGAAAATGCTGTTTCTATGGAAACAACTACGAATTCCCATGCGTTATTGCCACATATAACGGGTCGTGTACTATCAACAATAATAAATATCGCAATAGAAAGGGGTTGTTAATCCTAATGTTGAACTAGGGTAGTATTCGTTCATAGCACACTTCAATTTTTTTACCGTATTCATTAACGATTTGCAAGCAGGTTCGCGAAACTTTTTCCTGTTTCACGTAAAAAAAATCAATCGTTAGTTCGTTATATGCGAGTTCAGTGTAACAGAAAAAAAATTAGGTATCATTGCAGTTACGGAGGTTTTGTCGGGACTTGTATTATGATTCGTTAGAACCGGAAGATCATTATAAGCGGGATCGTTATAACCGCTCTCTACCTTTTTTTCGTAGCATCAAGAAGTCTTGAACTTTTAATCTAATAATTAGTCACTATCTAAAGTAACCTACCTATTCAAAATAATAATAAAATTAAACATAATCGTCACTACATTTAATAATAAACAGGATGCTATACAGATTGCAGTATAATTATGCAGAATTTGATTATATATTTTATTTCAGCTACAATAACATACAACATTTAACATAATCTCATATTAAAGTTTTTATCAGACAATATCTTATCAAAATATTTGGGTCAACTTTTCTCGAAACCTTACATGACCAATGCAAACAAACACTGCTTGTTGTAGATCTCAGTTGGTGTAGTAATGAAAGTAACATTTTTTGATCTATTGTAGTATATTTTATAAAGACTACAATTTGGTTGAGTTTAATTTGTGGACATTTTCTTGAATAGCTATTGCATTTGGTGTCAATTTATCAAGGGTGGGACATTTCATTTGCTATTGATTCGTACGAGTCAATAACATTAAAAGGTAAATTAGATATCAGACTGTGTTAATGGTAAAGAAAATAAATAAATCTGATATTGGCAAAGCTTTAGGATGGAGCTTTAAATTCAGTTTTTTTCCCTTTCATTTTTGTCAGACTCCACTACGTCCTCCAAAGCATGGGTAACAGTGTCAGATTATGATGATAAAAAATATTTGTAGTTTTTTTTTTGTTTTGTATTTGTAAATCAAGATTAAATATAAATACAGAGAGGCACAAAGTTCAACTAAAATTATTTAATGTTGTTGATTTTTCATTAGTACACTCTTTTATTTGGTGAGGTTCCAGTTGTTTAAAAAAACAATTTTTTGCGCTCTTTCCAACTGTTTACAATAGCCTAGAATGCTGTCACTTTAAAAACAAAAAGGCTGCGATTTAGAGCGATTTCAACAATTTACTTTCTTAATCGAACACCCTGTATATAATTGTATAGATTTTTATCTGCTTTCAGCTTTCTGTTCAAATTTGTCATCTCAATTTATATAAAAATAATACAAAAAATTCATTAACATCAAAATATAAAAAAGGAAATTAAGAGCAATGTTGCATTTTCGTAAATGTCTAAAATTTTCGTTAGTACTACAAACCATAAAATATTTATTGCCTCAACTTTTACCCTAGTTTTGCCATAAGGGTTGAAATATGTTCATGTTTAAAAAATTTAAGTGATTTGGATCAGTTTTAATTACTTACCGCGGTTTCAATTCGTATGTACAGGTAGGGATCGTATTAAAATTTATAGCCAAAGGGGTACCTACAGGTACTCAATAAATGAAGGCTGTAAAATGTAACAGTTTCCTTTTTAATATTTATTGGAATGGTAGCATATAGGGTACTGACTTACGCGACACAGCATAGGGATTTCAATGGTAAATTCTAAATGCACAAAGGTTAAAGGGTATTCGCAAATAGTATATTATGCAATGAGAATTTAATGAGTGCCATTAAGACACAAGCCTGTTGTGGACGTGACAATATTTGATACTGCCTGAGTATTGGCTATAAACTTGTATCATAATGAAAATTTGTATCGTATGAATATAATTTAAAGTACAGGTAGTAAATAGTTAAGGAGCTAGGATTAGTTACTTATATACTACAAAATGTCTTATCATTTCGACACGGTATTTAAAAAAAGTAGAAAAATTTAAATTTATGATAAAGTAAAAAAACTACTAGTGTTGTAACATCCAATCTTATACAATGTTTGTGAGTAGGAAATGGGTTATTCACGGGATGACATGACAGAAGAGGGTATCACATTAAGGGAAGCAGGAAGGTCGACCTCCTCTCCACCATCTTCAGAAGATGACAGCGATATCGAGAGTTTACATAGCTTCCATTACTCACCGAAAGCAGTAGACCTTCCCTCAGCCATTCGCCTTGCCAAACGTTTATATTGCCTTGATGGATTTAAGAAATCCGATGTTTCCAGACATCTTAGCAAAAAGTATATGACCAACATTACATTTTAAATCAAACTAAATAATCCTTTTTTTGTTTTAGTAATGAATTTAGTAGAGCGGTAGCGGACGAATATTTAAAATACTTTGACTTTGATAAAGACACTTTAGACATAGCTTTAAGAAAGTTCCTCAAACAGTTTTCTCTTACCGGAGAAACACAGGAAAGAGAAAGAGTTTTAGTTCACTTTTCTAAGAGATTTTTAGACTGTAACCTCGGCGCTTTTAATTCTCAAGGTATATGTTTAATATTGGACTTACATCAAAAAATATTTTGTTCAAAAGTTGTTGGGCATAGTTTTTCTACATTTTTATAATTGATTGACATAGCTGGAGAGTACTACGCGTACTGTACTAGTACTCATACAGAATTTTTTTGTATTTATTCACAATTTTTTAAATGTATGGATACAAAACAATTGGATATCCATTTAAAATTGGTGACAACTTTTATGAACAAAATTTTTTGACAGAAGAACTAACATCGAAACTTATTTCCTAAGCGTTTTACACATTGAATCCATAACAAATTTTCATTTTAGATGCAGTACATACTTTAACATGTGCAATTATGCTACTCAATACTGATCTTCATGGACAAAATATAACGCGAAAAATGACTTCTAATGAATTTATCGAAAACCTAGCGGGATTAAACGAATGTGAAAATTTCCCTCGGGAAATTCTCAAACAGTTGTATCATGCAATCAAAAACTACCCCCTCGAATGGGCATTGTAAGTAAATTGATTTATCATTAAAATAAAAATACAATGTTAAATATTTGCACATGATTTCTCATAGGGATGACGAAACAGAAGAGGGTGGTTCACAAATGCAAATGAAAACTCAGGATTTAAGTAGTTTTGGTGGCAACCCATTCTTGGATGTTCCTAATACTGCAAACGCTGTGGAGTATAAAAAGGGTTATGTTATGAGAAAATGTTGCTACGATTCTAATGCCAAAAGAAGTGAGTATTTTATAAATCCCGTTTCCTAAGAAAAGAGTAACCAACCATTGCTTTTAGTACTTTGTTTTATGCTACATAGTATTATGTAAGGGTAGTTAATGCAATTGTGATGGATAACTAACATATTCCGTTTGCTTTTATCTAAATCCAAAAAGCTTCAACTTGGAAATACTAATTTTTAATTATGGGTTTTTTGTCTGGGTATATGCAGAACCTTTTCTGTTTATCTCTTATCTGCTACGCATGTTGAAATACAAAATAGCTGTTTCGAAGGCCTTTGCTGCATTTTTCTAGCACCGTTTCACAAGCGCGGTTGGAAAATGTTCTACTGCACCCTGCGTGACTTGATTCTCTACCTTCACAAAGACGAGAATGGATTCCGGAAAAACCAAATGAGTGACAACTTTCATAATGCCATTCGCGTTCATCATGCTCTCGCTACCAAGGCTGCAGATTACACCAAAAAGCAATATGTGTTCCGGCTTCAGACCGCAGATCAAGCAGAATATTTGTTTCAAACAAGGTATGTAATAATAATACTACCCTTATAACTTGTGTATAACGGAACCTTTGTTATTTCTGAGAAAAAGAACTTAATTTTACAGAATTACAAAAATGTACCTATGGCATTTCATTAAAAATTAAATCAGATAGCGCCACCTAGCGGTGATATATGTATTTTTTTATTTTGTAACAAGAATTATGTGTCCCAAACAGTCATTACAAGATTACAAATCACTCATTTCCCCCCTCTCTCTCTCTTTCCCTCATCATGATTAATGAAGCGAGCCCTTAAACTACCTCCACGTCTCACAAGGGCCCACATACCGTGGGGTCCGTCAGTACTACGCGCCGATTACACCGTCGTCGTTAAAAGCGCACCCAGTTATGATGTGAGAAATTGCACGAACACAAAGCTATTTAGACAAGCAGCTTTTGTCTGTCGCAAGAACTTCTGTGAGTCTTCAAAAATCCATTGCTTGGGAACAACAACAACTCGCCGAGTCTATATCCTCCATTATATTCCAGCTTGTAACAAAACAAGAAACTTATCTGATTCTAGTCTATATTACAGAACTGAAACCCTTTATAAATTAAATGTCGATTCTAGTATTCACCTCTGTAGTATAGGTCTACCTCTATCTTATCTTCCTTTGTTCTTGTCACCCCATTCTTATAAGATATTTACACCAGTTGGGTCAATATCTTATTATTCAGACAGACAAATACATAATAAATGTCGGTAATAAGAAAAGGTTATTTGATATTTCTTATAGTAAAGGTGTTTAAAAAAAACTTGATCAAGTGTGTTTTGCTTAACTCGCAAAGAAGTGGCATGCTTGGATTTTTTTTTGAACACTTGTTACAAAATTATTGTGAAGAAAGTAAATAATTGTGTTTTTCAGTGATTCCAAAGAACTTCAATCGTGGATAGATACAATCAATTTCGTCTGTGCAAGTTTGTCAGCACAGCCTTTAGAAGCGGCTGTTGGTTCACAAAAGAAATTTCAAAGACCACTTCTGCCCTGCAGTCGCACAAAACTGAATTTGGTATAAGATATTTAAATTAATTCCCACAATAATACGTTTAACAGTTTGACATAAAAATTTGAAATTAATAAAATATTCAAAACTTAAATGTTAGGTACATAGAACACATAAAAGTAGACGGACATTAAATTAATATAGAAAAATATATTGAAAATAAACCACACCATAGGACAGGTATTCGTATTGGGAATAAATATTATGGGTGGTGGCACTGCAGTCAACAGTTTGTGACGTCAGAAACGGGATAAGATATTGACATCATTAACATTTCCTTCCTTTATTCGCCGCTCAACTTTCTTGATCCTGTTTACAACAAGCGAACGTCCCGCTTTAATCCCGTTTCTGACGTCACACGGTTAGTTACTATTCTAGCCACCAGAGGGCGTATCATTAATATTTATTCCTTATAGTCGGGTGTTCCAACGAAAACTTCTCAGTCATACGTCTAAAGGTGCTTTTTTTAAAAAGCTTGAAAAGTTATCAGTTGGAACACTCTGTATATCTAAATTTCAGATATAATTTCATTTACACTAATCTGATTAGCTGATGAGTGAAATAAATGGTCTTTTGAAGTACCTAAACATTAATCTTCCATATATCAACTCCGTTTAATTGAGATTGATGATATTTTATATTTCTTATACAAATTCCACAAAAAGTTTTTAAGCCTTTCCAGTACTAATCACATTATAAACTGTAACAGTAAGGTACCGAATTAATCTGAATTATAACAGACTTGCATAATGATACCTTTTTAAAATATTTTGTTTGACTTGCAATGTTTATTTAATAATTGTAATATTTCTCTATATTATTTTTATAGCGTGATCAACTGCATGACCATGAGGAGAGAGTAATGAGACTGGAAAGTGAATTAGAAGAGCATCATAAATCACCTCCGGAACGAGGATCTAAGTCATTAGTTATACAAAATTATAAAGAAAAAGAAGTTTATTTAAATTTCGAGGTAGCTTCTTTTCTTATCATTTTTAAACTGAATAAAATAATTAAATACTATCTAACCCATTTCTTTTTCAGTTGAAACGATACAAGACTTATTCATACATATTAAGGTCACGTTTATCACAGTACCCAGAAGTAGAAGTCAGTTTGGCGGAGAATAGCATAGGTGAATTGGATGAAGCAAGTGGAGTGGCACTCTTGGAAGGACCTTCCAGTGGAATTGTACCACCTCCCATACCTGACAGACGATCACCGGTTACGAATAGGTACAGTTATAGGCAAGCTATTTACAATCGCACTATGCTCAATGGGGAGGCTGATATAGGCTGACGAGTTTTGGGAGTGTTTTCAGCTTGTGTGCTTTGACAGGCTGTTGTTTTTAATTGTTTCGTATTGCGAAACATTTACCTGCAGCATTTGTTGGGTGCATTCAAGGTGATGAAAAAAGTACATAACTCATATTTCATTGTTTTGTACATAAAGCGTTATTACAACGATTATAAAAAAAATTTGTTTATGAGATATCATAAACCGTTGAAATAGTAGCCAATAACTTTTTTATTATTCATACTATAATTTTGTTATTCACAAACAGTTCATTTTTTTTTTAATATAAATGTTAAGAAAATTTATTTATCTTCTGACATTTATATAAAAATAAATTTATCTGTAATAACGAAATGCTTTAATAATAAAATAGTTGTAGCTTCGGTAATTTTAGGACACCCTGTATTTGGCATGGATATCAATGCCAAAACTTTTAAAATCTTGTCAATTAGATGTACGTATATACATCAGCTACGAAACTAAATAAAAAGCAATTAGGTGTCCTAATTAACTTTTTTCTTGTTGATTTCCGTATACATTTATAGTACAAATGTCATCAAAACTAAATTCTAGTTGGAAAATTGCTTCCATATTCACCAATACAATAGAATAGTTAATGAAATCAAAGATGATAATCGGAACACCACTTCTACACAAAATGAATCACAATAAGGGGCTGTTTATCAACTCCCCTTTAAGTTAACCAATGGTCGATTGCCGTCGATATAAATTGTATCAAGAATTGTATCCATGACAGTTGAGCATTGGTTAGCTTAACAAGGAGTTAACTATGGATTGGTAAACTTGCCCTCAACGGGTTAAATTTATTTTTTAATTAGGTTGCCCTAGATGTTTACTTTCTTAGCAATCCACGATTTACATTGCTTGCTGAAACAGTTAAGTAATACATATTTTTATATTAAGGTCAAAAAGTTAATATTTTTGTCCCTGTCTGATTTTCAGGTCAAGATTTTTTTTTTTTTGGCGCATTCACTTTACGGTTGCAATTATTATACTTCATGACTGCATTTCCATGGCATACACACCGTGTATTCACAAGTCCACTGGGCTTGTGAAAAATAATGCATAAACCCAGTGGACTTGTGAATACAGAGTGATGATAAAGTATCGCACAAAAATCATATTCTGGTTATTTAATGTTTTTGCGAAAAATCCTGAGACCCGTCGATTTTTGTTTTTAAATTGCCATTCAGACATATAATTTTCAACCCCCCATCCATCAACCCCTAACTGCTAGCAACCCCAACTTTAAAAATTTAAATGGAAAGATACCCTTTGTGATACCTCTTTCGATAGGTCTTTTTATTCTTAATATAACAAAAAAAAGTTTTTCAAAATCCGTTGATAAATAACAGAGATATTTAACAAAATGTAATCAATGTAAAAAAATGGGGTTGACATTTAAAAAAAAATTATGACGTCACAGCGTAGAAATAATGGCCGATCAAAACCACACTTTTAGGTCAGGAAGTGCCCTTTTTAATGTCTACCATTTACGGCGTGTTTGAGCCGTTTCTTGTCGAATATTGACATTTTCATTTGATTACATTTTGTTAAATATCTCCGTTATTTATCAACCGATTTTGAAAAACTTTTTTTGGTTATTTTAAGAATAAAAAGACCTATCAAAAGAGGTATCACAAAGGATATCTTTCTATTTAAATTTCTAAAGTTGGGGTTGCTAGCACTTAGAGGTTGAGGGGTGGGGGGTTGAAAATTATATGTCTAAATGGCGATTTAAAAACAAAAATCGACGGGTCTCAGGATTTTCGGTAAAAACATTAAATAACCAGAATATGATTTTTGTGCGATACCATTGCGATACTTTATCATCACTCTGTATATGCTCAGTGGTTTGGTCACTGTAGACCGTGTGGGTATCCGCTTATTTGCAGTAGAGTTGCCTTTTTAGGTGAAAACATGCGTATTTTAACATTAGCGCCGACTCGCGTTGCAATTGCGTTTCTGTCGCCGGTTGCTTTTGGTGAGAACACCCCTTAAAGTAGTAGAACAGGGACTAACTAGAAAACTACATAGGCATTTTAATTATTACAAGGAAAATAGTATTTATTCATAAAACTTGTCATATATAACATACAGCTAGCTTACCTTTTTATATTCCCTACTCAGGGGTACAAAATTTACAAACCCCTGAACAGCCCTTTTTATTATAGATTTTAATTTACAAAAGATTTAATTATGTTTATTTAATTATTTTTATTTTATTTATTTTAGTTTTACTGTAACTAAATCAAATTCTCCATACTCAATCTTAAACCAGGGTTGGTACTTTCCCTAATCTAATCCTTTAGTAACTTAATATAGCTTTGATTTTTTTTTAAATAATTATGCGACAGTATATTTTGGTATTAGTTCAAATTAAAATATTTAAAATCTAACACTACCATTATCATGCACAATTACACTTGTTACATTGTTTTTATTTAATAAGTCCCAACTGCACCAGTTACAGTTGGGTTTAAATTAACCACAAACAAGTGAACAAACATTTAGATACAGCCATTGGATAAATTTCAATTTGTTACCAAATTTAACTAGTGGTCAGGTCCAACGCACATAAATCGTGATACCGCTTTATGGTGTTGGACACAACCACTATAAATGCGGGATTTGGTTGATTGTAATGGGTTGAGGTCTTGGTATGCTAATTCCTGGCACCTCATTGCACTTAAGCCCCCTGTGACCCATATCAGAAAGTAAATCAAAATTTTATTGCTTAAAACATTTAACAAATTGTTTTATAATAAAATATTCCATATTAAATAAATAATCACCAATGCACATATTCTTTCACAATCTCTTAATTTTCCACTTTAAATTGCACGCAACAAATGCAGCAATCCATTGGGAACAAAGTGTTACAATTATTTTTTGCTATTTAACTGCAATACTAACATGCTTACAGCAAAAGCAGCATCTTTCATTTTTGTATAAGTGATCATTATATTTTTCTACATAAACTTGTATTGGGCTTTGTCTGTGTTTTAGATTTTGTTTTATCATCACATGCAATTTAACATTTATTCTGTATGTTTCGCATTTACAATTCACTACAATTTTGGTAAACTGTTAACTAAAACCGTTTTCTAATTCACTAAATCCAGCTGTAAGAAAAAAATAATAAACCTTTTGCTGTTATATTCTTTTAAGAAAAAATATTCTCTTAAAATGAAAGTATAAAAATTTTGTTATCTCCCCCCAGTTGAAATTTAGGTTTACATACAATTTTTATCTCAAACATGCCTTGAATAGTGAATTGTATATTGCACTTATCATATTTTGTTGTCTCGTAACCTGTCTTATGTACACCATAATTTTTAATTGCAGTGTTTAACAATGGTGGTGGCTAAGTAATGTTTTGGGGCTAAACTCTATTACCTTAACAGGTACTGCACATTGAAATTTTTTTACTGTTTGCTATTACATAATCTTCAGGATATTTATTTTATAATGTTCAGTACCTTCACTTTTTCCTTTTAAGTTTACATGTGATGGAGGTTCTTCTAGGTCCTAAATATTCCTCATACATTTATGGATCTAAAAGAGTCTCAGAACTGATTTTATTGATGAATATTTTTAGTCTGATTAGCACTTTTCGTTTACATTGAATATTTATTGTACACATGTTTGATTTATTATATTCGACTGTCAATTGTTTTTAATATCGGCAATAAGAAAAATGTTAAGGAATTATTTTGGTAAGAAAAAATTGGACGATGCAAAAAAGTTCTTAGTGCCTATATTAAAACTTTTAAAATTTTGATGATAGTAATTCAGACATATCGTATGCTCTTCTTTGTTGTTAATGCTTGAGTAACACTGATTCATGTGTTTATTTTAAGTCTGTATGTAAATAGTTTTTCGTAGCCTATGCTCAATGCATATTTGCAATTGAGGTATCAGTGCATTTAAAAGTATATAATACATTGGACCTTATTCGTATAGTGTAGGGGCTGTGAGAATATATATTATGAAAGATACTTTTAGGGAAGTTATTATGAAAAAAAATACTTTTAGGGAAGTTATTATTGTGTAACTTGCAGTTACAGCATGTTAAATCTACTTCTAATTATAAAATCTTTATATGTTAAACGAGAGTATTATCCCCTTCTGGTGACAATTGTGGTTTATGATCGATAATTGCAGTAAAATAAATTGTGATTTGAAAATTACTCGACTTATTTTCAACGCTCATATTTTTTAGGTGTATAGTTATCGTTGTTATTCACTACGCTCCTAAAACAGAAAATATTGCACAATAAATAAAGGTTTGTTGTTTACCATTGTATAGCTAAAATTTTATTAAAAGCACTTACCCGGATTCTGTACCATTTTGTACATATTTACTCTAGGTTTCTTAACTAATTTTATAACAAAAACAGAGCTGGGCATCACTAGTTACAAGTATTTGCTAACATTTTATAATAATGATATAAAAATTATAGATACTTATGTCAAGGGATTGGGTTACAAAGAGGTATGATTTATAAAAAGTTTTTGAATATGAATTTATATTTAGGGATTGAGTTCTGCTGAACTTGAAACTTATTTTAAATATATTTTCGATTGTTTCAAATCAAGGCGGATAACGAAATATTTTCTATTCAGGTAAAGTAGCTTTTTTGTACCAACTACGGCAAAACTTCATTAAGAAAAGTTACTCACAATCTAAAATCATCCCCCAATGCAAATTTCAGAAAGGATATTTTCGATTTTTTTCATGAAGGAGGGCTTGGTGGTGCAAAAAGGAAATTTTTGTATTCAGGTAAAGTAGCTTTTCTATACTAACTACCGCAAAACTTCATTAAGAAAAGCTGCTCACAATCTAAAATCATCCCCCTATGCAAATTTCAGAAAAGATATTTTCGATTTTTTTTAATGAAGGAGGCCTTGGTGGTACATAAAGAAATTTTTGTATTCAGGTAAAGTAGCTTTTCTATACTAACTACGGCAAAACTTCATTAAGAAAAGCTGCTCACAATCTAAAATCATTCCCCAATGCAAATTTCAGAAAGGATATTTTCGATTTTTTTTAATGAGAGGCCCTGGTGGTACATAAAGAAATTTTTGTATTCAGGTAAAGTAGCTTTTCTATACTAACTACCGCAAAACTTCATTAAGAAAAGCTGCTCACAATCTAAAATCATCCCCCTATGCAAATTTCAGAAAAGATATTTTCGATTTTTTTTAATGAAGGAGGTCTTGGTGGTACATAAAGAAATTTTTGTATTCAGGTAAAGTAGCTTTTCTATACTAACTACGGCAAAACTTCATTAAGAAAAGCTGCTCACAATCTAAAATCATCCCCTAATCCAAATTTCAGAAAGGATATTTTCGATTTTTTTTAATGAAGGAGGCCTTGGTGGTACATAAAGAAATTTTTGTATTCGGGTAAAGTAGGTTTTCTTTACTAACTACGGCAAAACTTCATTAAGAAAAGCGGCTCACAATCTAAAATCATCCCCCAATACAAATTTCAGAGAGGATATTTTCGATTTTTTTAATGGAGGCCTTGGTGGTACAAAAAATAAATTTTTGTAGTCAGGTAAAGTTGCTTTTCTATACTAACTACAGCAAAACTTCATTAAGAAAAGCTGCTCACAAATTTGCACAAATTTTTGTAGTCAGGTAAAGTAGCTTTTCTATACTAACTACGGGAAAACTTCATTAAGAAACGCTGCTCACAATCTAAAATCATCCCCCCATGCAAATTTCAGAAAGGATGTTTTCGATTTTTTTTAATAAAGGAGGCCTTGGTGGTACATAAAGAAATTTTTGTATTTAGGTAAATTAAAAAAAATTAAAAATTATCAGAGATTAAAAAAAATAACCAGCTGATTTTCTGAAATTTTACATGGGAGGATGTTTCAAGTGAAGCAGGGCTTAATCCCCAAATATTAATTTAAATTCAAAAAAAAATTGTCCTATACTTCTTTGTCACTTAATCCGTGGACAAAAGATTTTATGCACATATTATGCGTATAATAGGTACATATGCCTATTTTTGTTTTAAAAATTCAATGTTTTGGTTTTATTAGAATGCAAGTACTTATACCAGTATCAAGCTCAGCTCTGAATAATATTGAATGTTAGTTAAAAGATCCAGATTTAATTTATGCTAATTTTTTAATATTTATTTTGAGTATTATCTATTGGTTTGGCTTGGGTTTACACTCTGCATGATTCAAGGTGCTGTTGTATGCATGCTACTGGTAGAAATTCACCAGATCGAAGCACTTACATTTATTTGCCCGCTACGAAACCTTAATAGCTTCATCGACAGAGCTGCTGCGCTGAAAAGGCATGTTTTTATTTATTTTTTTAATATATACATTAGTTTTAAGTGAAATAGTTATGTGTGAATTGTGCTCTGAGTCTAATACGGTTCTGTTGCATGTACTTAGGCAGTCAGCTGAAAAACGTTAAGTACCTACTCCGTGGCATGGACGTTGGATACATTCAAATTCTGCCTGCGAATTGGTAGCTAAAGTATTACTTTCTGTTTTGTTGTGCAATAAATCTTTTTGCAAAATGATGTTGTTATGATGGAATGTGTAAAATGAGATGATATACAGAATGTAATAAGAGTCTTTGCAGTTGCATTTAATGTGATTACCAAAGAAAATTAGAGTCAAAATTATTGAAATGTCCAGCAGTTAGCGACTAATGAAAATAAAAGTTTCAAACTGCATGGTGTAAGAAAGAATATTTTTTTTACCGTTTGTGGAAACTACACCTGTAATTTTTATAGTAATAGGTAACGTTTGTTGATATTTTATATTATCAAACTTCTGGACATTTCAATACAGTATTTTTTTTATGAAAATTTCAAATTGGAAAGGTTTCAAAAATGTGACTAATTTATTTTTATTTTTTTATAATTAAATAATTTTTATACATGATGAGCTTATGTTTTTTGCAGTAATTTTAATGTACATAAAATTTGCTTTTTATACCCATAATTATTATTGATATGTAAAGTTTTATTTTCAATTTGAAATATACAATATTGTATACCTATACCTATTCTTTTTTGTTTGTGTTTGTACATTTTCCTTGCTGGCATGTTAGGATAAGAATTTTTAAACAAACTAACACTAGTATAACTATAAAAAGGGTTGTTGGTATGTTTTCTCTATTTTTCCAATAATCAATTTGGAAATGGCATCAGAGAGAAAGCGAACCATAAAATTAAACTTTTACCATATGGTTGTAGTTCTTATTATACAGTGTGTTACCTCTTTCTTCTAATATTTTGTTACCTATTACTATTTTATAACTTGATATAATTTTTTATTTTTAGGGGGATATTCTGCTGTTATGCTTTTTTTACTGACTGAATTTACTGCAGAGCTGAAGTTCATCTTCTGATTTAAAATCAAAATGGTATTGGTAAACTGATTAAGTGGGTTACGGAAGCACAGAGCATACTTCCTAAGTTTTTTTTTTTTTTTTGGAACTATAATAAATATCTTTTATTAATAACAGTAAGAAAATAGACTATTATTGCAAGTACTGTGTATGGCAATTGAACAAAATTTACATAAAATTCAGGAACAAATTAAATTAAAAGTTGTAACCAGTTGCAATGTGGTGAATGCTAGCACAATTAAAACTAGCTACTACAAATCTGATATTCTTCAGAAAATTATAAGTCGTCATTGGTTTAGTAATCCGTATACCTAGAAGGAAAGATTAAAAGGCACCCAAGTTTCCAAATTTATTACAGGTAGCTAACTAATATTTTCTTCTTAAACCTTTCATTATTTTAACCTCTGGTAAGCTAAGAGTCACCAGTTTTATCTCTCTCCGTGGTATCCAGAGGAATAGTATACACCGAAGAGCAGGTTTTATTGAATTGGTTCCTGTTTTTTTTAAATTAGGTACCGTAAAGCACCGACTGTGTTACGGGAAGTAAGTAAAAGTCTTAAGATTCACGGGTACAAACGCGTTTCACGCTGAAGCCCTCAATGGATCAGTTTGTACGATTTTTCCAAAAAATCGTTTTACCGCCAAATTTATTCAAAAAATTGGTGTTCAGTTCATTAGGTCAGAAGATTGACGCCTGGCGCTAGTGCAGCAAGTGTTTTGAAGTTTAAAAATCGTAACCTCAAAAATTGAGCTGTTTACTGTTTAGTGTTCTTTAACTTAAAATATTTATTTTATTTATATAAAACCATATACCTAATAATAATGTGTAACAACGATTTTTAAAGTGCAACTCTACACGTACGTACTAATTGAATTTCCTATTTTTATAATGAATGGAACGTTTTCTTTCAACGATACTTTTGATAACCTCTCATTTTCTGCAAGTGGAAGATTTAAAAATCCAGGTAATAATTGCACAGAAAAATTAGATATCAAACAACCGATAATATTAGAAAACGACCTAAACACTAAATATAATGCGAATATAGTACCTATAACTACCTGTGATTTAAAACGAAGAAGCTGTAACGAAAGGGACGACAAAAATGGTATTCAACAGAATATTTCTGTTGATGATTCAATTTTTCTTAACGAGTCTTTTTCACTGTGTGAAAAAAATATTAATTGTGAAGAAAATCATCGTAATGTCAGTATTGGGAACAGTGAAGAATTATTCACAGATACACCAGAAAAAAGTTTTAACAAACCTGGAACTAATATTTATAATAACGAAGTTATCATTACATCTAAAAGTGAAAATTTAACACAACAAGCTTTAACACCTTCTATGCATTTATCGAATAACTGTGATCTATCATTATGGGGTTTACCTGATCCAGTCTTGCAGAAATACAAAGCTCGTGGTATCTCGCACATGTTTGAATGGCAAGCAAAATGCCTTGCTAATATAAAACTATTAGAAACTAATGCTAATTTAGTGTACTCAGCCCCTACTTCAGCAGGAAAAACCCTTGTTGCTGAAATTCTTGCCATAAAAACAGTTCTGGAGCGCCATAAAAAGGTCTTATTTATTTTACCATTCATTTCGGTTGTACGTGAGAAAATGTTTTATTTCCAAGACATCCTAGGAAGTAGTGGGGTGCGTGTAGAAGGATTTATGGGATCACACAACCCTCCTGGTGGTTTTTCTTCCGTTCAAGTTGCGGTGTGTACCATTGAGAAAGCAAACGGAATTATAAATCGTATGCTGGAAGAAGGTAACTTAGCTGATGTTGGTGCTGTGATAGTTGATGAAATGCATCTCCTGGGAGATTCAAGTCGTGGCTATTTACTCGAATTAATGCTAACAAAATTACAGTACATGTCTATTCGGTTTGAAAACATTCATATACAAATAATCGGTATGTCAGCAACTCTTCCAAATTTAGATTTACTAGGGAAGTGGTTGAAAGCCGAGTTGTATGTAACAGACTTTCGACCAATTCCTCTTTTTGAGCGATGCCTTGTTAGCGGTGAAATTTATAATAAAGAATTAATTTTAGAACGTCGATTACTAAATTTACCTGAATTAGAGACTGATACCGATAACATCTTGCAATTATGTTTAGAAACTATTCAAAATTCATGTTCAGTTTTAATATTTTGTCCTACAAAAAATTGGTGTGAAAATTTAGCACAGCAAATTGCTGTGGCTTTTTGGAAATTAGGCTGCTCTAAAACTCCTTTTGGAATTGTTTTACGTCAAGAATTAAACTGTGATTTAATAAGTGAACTAATAGAACAATTAAAACGATGTCCTGTGGGGTTGGATAATATTTTACGAAAAACCGTTTCATATGGTGCTGCATTTCATCATGCCGGGTTGACCATGGATGAACGTGACATTATAGAGGCTGCATTCCGTAATGGAGCCTTAAGAGTCCTAGTAGCAACTTCAACATTATCATCTGGAGTAAATTTACCTGCCAGGAGGGTTATCATACGCACCCCCATGTTCCATGGAAAACCTATAGACAGCTTGGTATACCGTCAAATGATTGGACGTGCTGGGCGAATGGGGAAAGATTCCTCTGGTGAAAGTATTTTAATTTGTCAGAAGAATGATTACCGAATTGCTAAAGAATTATTGTCTGCAAAATTGGATCCTATTGAAAGTTGTTTGGAAGGGGCTGGAAAATTAAAACGGGCTATATTGGAAGTTGTTGCTAGTGGTGTGGCAGCAACCCCGAATGATGTTCAACTTTTTACAAAATGTACATTACTTGCTGTTAGTGACGAAAGAAATGAAGATTTGCTAATGAGTCCCATTAATGAATCCATTGAATTTTTGGTTAAAAATGAATTTATTAGGTAAGAATTATTCGATTATTCTTAGCACTCTAAAGGCAGGTCCGTCATTGGTCCGTCTCGCATTCTAGCGAGAACCAATAGAATTGCACCATTTTCAAAAATGGAGCAATTCTATTGGTTCTTGTTAAAACCAGTACGCGCCATAATGTTCTTTGAAATATATTTACCACCGCGATTATTTAAGGCTACAAGAACTGGAAGATGGAAGTTCAAAATACATTGCAACATCATTAGGTAAAGCTTGTTTGTCTTCATCTATGCCTCCAGAGGAAGGCTTAGCTTTATTCGCCGAATTAGAGAAAGCAAGACAATGTTTCGTGCTTGAAACAGAACTGCATCTGATATACCTCGTAACTCCGTACAGTGTTTGCAATCAATGGAGTAACTTAGACTGGATGCTTTTCCTAGAATTATGGGAAAAACTACCAATGAGCATGAAAAGGGTAGGCGAATTAGTTGGAATTCGAGAATCCTACATAATTAATGGAAGCAGAAGCAAAATTCAAACAAACACATCAAAATTGTACCAAAAACTTCAAATTCATAGAAGATTTTTCACTGCATTAGCACTTCAGGATTTAGTCAATGAAGTCTCCTTAAATGATGTAGCAATCAAATTTGGATGTTCACGAGGAATGTTACAATCTTTACAACAATCAGCATCAACTTTTGCAGGGATGTTAACAATTTTCAGTCGGCAACTAGGGTGGTCCAGTGTAGAAATTTTAATTTCTCAGTTCCAAGATCGATTGCAGTTTGGTATTAGCAGAGATTTATTAGACTTAATGAGGCTTCCAATTTTAAACGGGCCCCGTGCTCGTGCTCTTTACAGTGCAGGCATTGAAACATTGGTCAACTTGGCTTCATCCGATATTTATGTTATTGAGAATATTTTGCACAAAGTTGGACCATTTGAGAGTGAAAAAGAACGGGACGGGGAAAGTGAATTTGATACTAATAAAAGGAATAAGATTAGAGGTATATGGGTTACAGGAAAAGAAGGACTCACTGAAAGAGAGGCTGCTATTATGCTGATACAGGATGCTAGAAGGTAATTATTTTAGTTTTTTTTTTAATACCTACTTATGTTGTTTTACCAAAATGATATTAAAGGTAAACAGATTTCGTGTTTTTATTTCTGAGGTTTTGGGGGTTTTAAGATTTAATTTTAAGGGTCCTTTGATGAAAATACAAGCGTTTTTGAGATAAATACATTTTGAGTAGTGACATTTATTAGAAGAAATGACTGCTCAGGTGCTCTATTTTTATAGGTATTTGCAACTTGAAATGGGTCTTGCAGAAGCGAAATGGGAAGAACAAACAAAAGAAGTTAAGACTGACCCCAACATTTCATTAAGGAATGACCTGAAACCTAAGGATGCTAAAATTAATTCCTCGGATGCAAACTCTTTCACCATAAAACCCTCAAAAGAGGAAGGAGTACAAATTATTTTAAAATCACAAACAATTGTTAATGTTAACAACATACAGGGTGCTCCAGATTTAATCAATTCAACTAAAACAACAGAAAGTGGAAATAAAGAGGAGCTGCATTCAAATATTTCGTTTTCTGAATTGAAATCGGACATGGAAGAAAATATTGTAAACAATGGGGAAGAAAATTTAAGATCAAATCTATCCTTTGACTTACGATTATCAACTGCATCTTTATGTTTAAATGATACTAATACTGAACTTAATTTAAATACAAACAATGATTTTACTAACAGCATCAAAAAAGAATTCAGTGCTAAACCAGAAGAACTAAACTGTGACGAACTCAAAGATCGTGTAACAATACCTCTTCCACACAATATTTTAAATGGCTCAGATCAAAGTTTATTTGAGGAAAGTTTTGAGTTTAATGAATTGATTTCTAATTATTCAGTATCAAAGGCACAGCAAAAGAAAACTGAAACCAACGGTGACAATGATGAAAATTCTTTTCTCAATGGAAATAGTGGAGATTCTGGTTTAGACTTTGTTAATGGATCTTTCATGGAAAATGCATTTGTTTCAAGTTTCAATTTAGAACTAGAAGAATCACATGAGATGAATAACCCACAAACTGAAGACAATGCGAGTGTAATACAAGAATCCCCTGTACAAAAGAATAATTTAAAAGTTGAATCGCAACATTTTTTTTCATCCAATGATTTAATTGTCAATTCACAAACTGATGAAGAAATAAACTCAATTTTTTCAAATAAAACCTTTGGTTCATCTTCCTCTAAATTAATTTCCCAAATTTCTAGAAAACGGGAAAGAAAAAATATTTATAAAAGCTCTATTTTAGACGAAGATGAATCATTTGGTAACCAACAAACTCCAACTAAAAGGAAAAAAACTGCAGCTTCAAACAAAATTCTAGGCCCTTGTATGGGTTTGTATAAAAAAAACTCAAACGATTCATTTCCTCGCAAATCAGAAAATTCAGTTGATCTTACGCATTTACAAATTGTTGATGTATGCAATGATGCAAAATTATTTAAAACATTTTGTAGTGAATTACTTGAACAAAAAATTATATCTCTTTCATTGGCTTGTACAAAAACATCTGAAAAGAATCCAATAATCGGAACAAACATTTTGAGAAAGAATGTCTTTAAAGAAATTATTTCTCCGATTCATCAATTTGTACATAAAGATCGGCAAGTAATTGGCATTGCTGTAACTTGGGGTAGTAACATTGCTTATTTTATTTCGTTTGATAATCAAAAGAATTCGAACAGTTCTAAAATTGCAACACTGAATAATTTATTGTCCCAAAAAACAATAAAATTACGAATTTTTGATTGTAAGGAACAAATAAAAATTGGAAAATTGTGTTGTGGTTTGGATTTCTTTTGTACTATTGAAGATCCTAAAGTGGCTGATTGGTTGTTACAACCCGAGGGTAAAGAAAAGAATTTACAAGCTATGGTAAGACTATACAGTGGATCATTTGAAAACGATCCACCCTTGATATCTCGCGAACCATATTAAATATCAAAAAAAATATAAAAATACGTTTTTTAGAGGATGGGGGACACTCGATAGCGTAATCCGCGTCGCGCTAAAACTTACCCCCTTAAGGGTGGATCGTTTTCAAATTATCACCGTGTATATACAGTGTGTCCACGGATTGAGTGCATATAAGGTGTAAGTGACAAATTTTTTTAGAGTTGGATCTTCATGTTCTGAGGATCGCTCCTGCTCAGTCTCAAACTAAGTTATTGAAAAAATGAGCCAAATCAATTAATATACAGGGTGTTTTTTTGGCCGAAATCTACAAATTAGTCAAGAGTAAACTGTCTTTATTTTAGCAGATATAACAAAAATGTATTAGAAAAAGTTGTTTAGAATTAAAAGCTATTGAAGATTTTCAATTTTTATACAAATCAGCCTACTTTGATTTTTTTTCATCAACATGAAATTTTTTATTTGTGGTTTTAATGACCAATGCATGAAGAGTAATTAAACAAACTACTTGAAAAACAAATAATAATTTATTAAAAAAATACTAAACCTTATTTGTTACAAACATGAGTTCAAAAGTATTGGATTTTGATGAAAAAAATCAAAGTAGGCTGATTTGTATAAAAATTGAAAATCTTCAATAACTTTAATTCTAAACAACTTTTTCTAATACATTTTTGTTATATCTGCTAAAATAAAGACAGTTTACTCTTGACTAATTTTTAGATTTCGGCCAAAAAAACACCCTGTATATTAATTGATTTGGCTCATTATTTAGAATATCTTAGTTTGAGACTAAGCAGGAGCGATCCTCAGAACATTTACACCTTATATGCACTCAAGCGTGGACACACTGTATATTGTGTATTTTTTAAAAAAAGAATTTCGTTTAGGCGGTCACATATGCACCAGAAGCAATAAGTTTATCCCAGCTCGCAGGAAATTCCAAAGGTGTTGGAAGCAGTGCCTTGGACTTGCATAGTACCATTGAACCACGAGTAAGAGCAGCCGTGGAAGCTATTGTTGTTTGGTATTTGTGTGAATCCGTTTGTGAAGCTTTAATAGAACAAAATGTAATTCTTCTTGAAACTTACAGTAAGTCTTTTTTTGCTTAGAAACCCACAGAGACAGTCGGCTCTTTCAGGCACCAGGTCCTGTCAGGTTGGCTGATGGTATTTTTTGATTTATTTTAGAAACTGAAATGGGTAGCATATTATGTTTAGCAAGAATGGAACTAACTGGTTTAGGAGTAAATATGCCTCAAATGCAAACTTTAGCTGACAACCTAAAATACCAGGCGGAATGTCTAGAAAAAGAAGCTTACACCCTTGCAGGTTGCAAATTCTCATTTACATCATCCACAGATGTTGCAAAAGTATTAGGAATGTATAAAGGTCGTAAAGTTAGCACTAACAAGCAAACATTAGAGCAACAAGATAATCCTATTGCAAGCTTAATATTACAATGGCGTAAATTAAATTGCACGTTAACTAAAATGGTTTATCCGTTAATTCGTTTAGTGCAAAATGATCGAATATATGGCTGTTCTGTTACACATACTTCTACCGGACGAATTACTATGCATGAACCAAACTTACAAAACATCCCCAGAGATTTTGATATTCAAGATAATGTAAAAAAATTGAAAAATACTATAAGTTGTCGAAAAGTTTTTGTTCCTAACGATCACTGTGCATTTTTATCTGCTGATTACTGCCAATTAGAATTAAGACTTTTAGCTCATCTTTCACAAGACCCTATACTTTGTTCCATCTTAAAATCAGGTCAGGATGTTTTTAAATCTATTGCCGCTAAATGGAAGAATATTGATGAAACACAGGTAAATCAAAAAACGTAATTAAACAGTTATTTAATGTTACTATGTTTGGATTAGGTTAATGATGTTCTGCGACAATGGGCTAAACAATTATGTTACGGAATTATTTACGGTATGGGTATCAAAACTCTTGCAAATCAGTTATCGGTTTCTGAAGAAGAAGCAAATAAATATCTGGATAGTTTTCAAGATCGATACCCAAACATTCAAAAATATACCCAAGAAACAATCCATAAATGCAGAAACGTAGGTTACATAGAGACACTAGCTGGTCGCAGACGGTATTTACCAAACATCAACCATCAAAATCCTGCAGTTAGGGGTAAGTAATATCTTTTAATAAATTAATCTTGATTTTATTACCTTCGACTGTATAGCTCAAGCTGAAAGACAAGCAATTAACACAACAGTTCAGGGATCAGCTGCCGACCTAATAAAATTATCTATGGTTTTATTAGAAGAGCGTTTTAGAAATAAATTTAGACATCCAAAAAATTTACCGAAACTCGTCTTACATTTACATGATGAACTCTTATATGAAGTTCAAGAAAAGTACTTGGAAAAAACGGCTACAATTTTAAAAAAATCCATGGAGGAGGCTATGAAATTATCTGTGCCTTTTCCGGTAAAATTAAAGTCAGGTTCGTCTTGGGGTACTATGAAAGAATTGGTTTTGTAAAATAGCTTTAAATCTTCGAATTCCTATTTAGTATCTGTGATAAAATCCAATTAGTTGTGAATTTTGATATTTAATTGTTTTAGTACTATTTTACTGTTATATTTTAGCTAATAATTTCGTCTCTTATTGTAATTGCTTTATTATTTTTATAGTTAATTTTTATACACAAAAAAAATGTAGGTTAATTTATTTTAATGGGTTTTCATTAAAAATTGCCCACAAACGTAGTAAGTACAGTAATTGTAGGAAAGTAGCACTTTTATATTCTGTAACGTACTAACAGACATATACGATTGAAATCAGACTTGAACATATTTTCTTTTGTTAGTAACTGGTTTTTCTTAAAGAACTACAACAGTGATTGCCCTAGAGTGCCTTGATAATGTCCGTCAGATTTGTAAAGAGAAGTCGGTTTCACATGACAAGCGTTCCCGCGTAGGCTCGCTTTTGCGTTCAGACTCGTTGAGATTGAAACTAATTTTTTATATGGCAGCAATTATATTTTACTCTTAGCCCTGTTTAACACATTATTTACAAAATAGGTATTATTTTAATGAACTTAGTATACGACTTAGTACATAATCATAAAACAAAAGGTAATCAAACATTTTCCACTACTTGTTCCAACTGTTCTTGTATTTCTACAGTTCCTAACCCATCAATTTGTCCATTTTCCATATATTGTTGAGGAATTTCAACGTGATGTGGAACATGTGCACCTTCCATTTGTTGATATTGTTGTGCTTGTAAATGAGCTTCCTGTAATTCTCTCATCTGGTCTTGCAATATTGCATACCGATCTTGTAAACCTCTTTCCCTTTCTATTTGTCTATTGACATCTTCCGTTAACGACTGAAAAATCCATAAATTAACAAATAAAATAACAAAATAGATCCAAAAATTTACCTGTACTCGTCTTGGTAAAGCATTTTTCTCCTGTTCTTGTAAAAATGTAAACGTGCTCCGCTCTAAATTAGCTTGATCTATTTGATCGTACAAGTCATGTAATTGTTTAATAAGGACTTGGGCTTTTGACTGATAACCCCCAGTTAAAATTTTAAGTTTCTTTTCCATCTTGGCAGCCTTTTTAGCTTCACGTGCCATATGTGAACGGTTCTGTTCTAATCTTTTCTCTGCAGATTCTAATCTATCCTTCTTGCTAGCTAAATTGGCTCTGGTGTATCGATTTTGGTTTGGTAAAAACAATACTTGTGACAAGCACTCTTCCCATACCTGTGTATAAGCATCAATGGAAAGATCTCCGTGATTCATCCCGCGTTTAACCACATCCATTTCTTTTCCAAGCAAATTTTTTGCATTATCCAATTCTGCTTCATTAAAATTGTCATAAGGATGTTGTTCTAAATAAGCCAACTGTTGAGCTTGTGTTACAGCATGTCTTTTACCTTGCGAGGAAGCACTAACAGGATCCTTCATGTTATCATAATGGAGCATAGTTACCATTTCTCTTTTAATCAACTCTTCTGCTTTTTGTAACTCGGTTAATGAGTAACATTCTTGAGGAGGTCGTAAAACAGACATGTTAACATCTTGCGGTCTAGGAAAGTTAAATTGAATGACTTTTGATCTTAATGCTAATTCCTTTGCAGCTCGAATTCGCTGTATTTCAAGAGTTTTCGCGTCCACATCTGCCTGATCTTCAATCAAACTCTCATTCTCTGGTTCTTGCTTTTCTTCTTCGTGTTCAGGAACTACAATTTCATAGTCATTTTTAGGGGCAGGTAAACTGCTAAGACCTACTCGAAGCTGTTCTTTTAATGATCTTTGATAATTATTGTGTGCTGCTGGGGTGTCTCCCACATTCAAGCCATCCTCTGGATTTATATTTAGTCTGTCTCGTACTGGTGTTGGAGTGTACGCGTTTTGGTTCTAAAATTATATTCTGGTTACAGTTCCACGTTATTAAATTCAATGAAGTTAATCTTACCTGTCCTGCAATAGGAACAACTGCTCCACTTTTCGGTGTAGCAAATCCACTGCTAGGTGTTGCACCTCCATCACTTCTTGCAGATCTAAAAGGAGTTGCAAGTACAGTATTTGGGGTTGCTACCACTTGTGCCTGAGGAAGAGCACCGGTGAAATCTGTGTTATGCAATGGCGTATTCACACCACCTTTGAGAGGTGTATCAACATGCGTCAGTGCCATTACATTTTGTGCTTCTTGTAGTATGCGATCAGTTTGTGGTGCAGGAGTTCGAGGAGTAGCAGTTACTTGTGGTGTAACCGAGTAATCAGATAAAAGAGTGTCTGTAGTTTCAACACCGCTCTCAGAAGCAACTTCACGAGCCACTTCACTAGCTCGACCTAATTTAACCACTTGTTGAAGCTCTTGATCCGATATTTGAGGTTCTGGTAATACTAATTTTGACCGTTTCTTTGCTGGTTCTTGATTTTGCAGCATGGCTAAAGGAATATCGTTTTCTTTGCGTTGTTTCAACTTTTGCTTGTCTTTACGTCTTTCTTTCTAGAATTTTAAACCAATTAAAATCATGTATTAAATATTTAAAACATATTACCTCTTCCTTTTCACTTCTTAGTTCTCCATCCAACTGTTGCTGTCTCATTTTACCGAAATCTGGGGCCATAGGGTCTATGACTTCCTTGGAAGTATCATAAAATCCAGCAGCAGGTCTCTTTTCAAAAGGAATTTCTGCATTATAGTCTACACCACGTTTCTTTTTACGTCGTGGTGTAACTTCAATACCTGCAGCTCTTAATTCACGCCGCTTTTGCAAAGCTGCTAATCTACGAGCTTCCTCCAATTGCTTTTCTCTGGCTTTACGCTTGGCTTTTTTTCCTTGAGTATTCGCTAACCTGGCTCTTGCTTCGGACAACATTTCCAATTCTAAAATACAACTATGGTTTATTTATTTAATTAGTAATTTTTAATAAATTACCATCTTCGTCCATATCTTTAGGATCTGGTCTAGCTGGTTTTGTCTCCGGGTTTGGGTCAATTTCTCCCGGTTTAAGTTTACGCGGATCATCTGCTGCATCTTCACCCTCTTCTTTTTTTTGAGCTTGATCACTGTAGAATAAAAGGTTTAAACTATTTATTAATTAAACCGATACACACTTACAGTAAGTATTCATAACGTTCTAAACACTGAGCTGCAGTGCGTCCAATTATGGGTGCAATTGTACGCCACTGTGTCGGCATTAGTTTTGCTAAATGTAGTAGTTTCTCATCTTCTTCTCGAGACCACTCTGTCTTTTTTATACTCGGATCAAGCCATTCGAACCAACGTGCCTTGCATTGTTTTGCAGATTTTCTATGTAAAAGAGATGCGATACGAGACCATTGGTTTTTGCCATATTTCATAACCGCAGCTTTAAGAATTTCATCCTTAATAAATAGAAAAGTTTAAATTAATAATAAAATTGATCCTATACATAACCTAGTATTTATAATATTTAAGATTTTCTTACCTCGGTGTTTCTCCAAACACCACCCTTTATCATTATACGCGGCATTTTTGGTAGTAGGTTTTAATTTCCTTGGAATATATTAAATATTTTCGTTATTAACAACACATTTAGAATTTAAAGTTTTATTTTAAACGTTTGCTTTTAATCGCTACAAAAGATGCGTTCGCGATGCGTTCAGAATGCGAGAATTCTTATCACCAACAGCGACAGCATATGACTCTAGGCAACCAATCGCAAGGAGTTCAAGGGGTGCGCACGACGCGGTCGCGGCGTGCGGGCCATAGGGATTGCTGTCGCCCTTGGTTATATGAATTTATTTCAATCGTTTGTTGAATGTAGCTACAAATTGACCTATGTACAGGGTGCTTCATTAATGATACGAGAGAAGAATGTTATTAGATTGGGAATGAAATGATTTCGGATAGATATGTTTTATAAAAGAGTAGCTAATTTACTAGGCTCGCTCACAAATGCTCTAATTTAACTTTTAAGAGAAAGTTTTTAATTTTTGACTTTGCCGCGGTGAAACCATCTAGCGGAAATTTGTTTTATTTTACACCCATTCTTATCATGCATTCTTACCAACCCTGATTAAATTTATCTGTCAGATTTGACATCTGTCAAATGACATTAAAAGAATAATTATTTAAAAAAAATTAGAAAAACCAACAAAATTTTAAGTAATTGTTAAAAAGGTCTCTATGGCCTTAGAAAAAATACTACAGACTCTATTTAAACCACTTATAATGATGCTTACTAGGGAATTTCATAGTTGACCTATTCTTAAAATTACACAATTCATTGCCCTCTGATCAAAACATCCTACAAGAGAAGGTGATAAAGAAACCAAGTACAAAAAAATACGCTTTAAAATACTGTAGTGTTCATGTACAACACATATTAACTTCCAAAATGACGGGGTTTGCTTTAAAAGTAAAGACAAAATCTGGACAGCAAGTGCTTCGAAATTTAACTGGTAGCAGTACGATACAAGACTTAAAAAGTCAGTTATCGACTCTTGGTAATATTCCAGTAAACCGTTTACAAGTTTTAACTGGTTTCCCTCCAAAAGCCTTTGATCTATCTGGAGATAGTAAACTTTTAAGCGAGGCAGGTTTATCTTCCGGAGACACATTAATATTAGAAGAAAAGCCAGCAAGTGAAGTGTCTCCGACTTCAGTCACCATTACAAAGAGTAGTACAACAGTTACCGAACAGTCTAGGCATCATGTTTCGGAAAATCAACCAGGTTGTCCAGGAATTTTAATGAAACGTGTAGTACCTGCAGATAATTCCTGTTTATTCACTAGTATACACTTTGTTCTTAATGGTAAAGTTGATGATTCGGCCAGTGTTGCACCACTGATGCGTCAAATGATTGCGGAAACAATTTCAAAAGATGCTGATACGTTTTCCGAAGCAATCTTAGGCAAACCTAATGCAGAATACTGTAAATGGATTTTAGATGATAAATCTTGGGGTGGTGCGATCGAACTTGCAGTTTTATCCAATTATTACGGAATTGAAATTGCCGTTGTCGATACAATTAATGCCATTATTAACAGATTTGGAGAAGATCAAAAGTATGCCCATAGAGTGTTACTGTTATTTGATGGCATTCATTATGATCCTCTATATCTTGAATCACTACAGGTACTTTTGTAACATGGAATTGTTTAAAAAATCCAATATTTCTTATACTAACAACGTATTTTCAGGGAGGCGATATTCAAACAATATTTCCCGTGGAAGATGATCGAATCTTAAGAGATGCTGAGCAATTAGCGCAGGAAGCTCAATCAAGTAGGCAGTTCACAGACGTTAATAAATTTACCTTAAAATGCATGATTTGTAATGTTATGATGAGTGGACAGGTGCAAGCACAACAGCACGCCCAAAGTACAGGACATGCAAATTTTGGTGAAGTTTAAGTTTTATGTAAGTTGCAACGAATACCTCAGCTTTGACAGTGCAATCTCCTTATTTACTTTTTAAAAATGGATTGTAGCTTAATTATATCAAAATAAACAGCTATTTGGATATTCTATAATGTTTGATTAATTAATAACTGATAATAATATTATTTCAAAATTGTTGAACCCATTTAAAAAAAGCCCTTTAAAAAAGTACCTGACCCCATAGGATTTATTACTTTTTGCGCCCCTATGATTAAGGCCCATGCATATACTCGTAGGTGCGATTTTTTCTTTTTGTTTTCATTAGTTAATTTTGAATTTGCCGCCAAATTTAACCAATGACAAAAAAGTAAATCAAAAAAAGAATCGCGCCTGTATGAATGGGCCTTAAGGCGGTCGTCTCACCAGCTCATTGCACGTCCTACTCTTATTTTATTAATCCCTACTCGCCAATATCGAGTAACCAACTCTAAAGGGACACCCTGTATTCGTAAATCTTTTCTGTCTCGCTTCAAATACTGTAGATAAAAAGAGAAGGGGACTGTGATATCAAAATTTCACAAACGGATATCCACACGGTCTATAGTGACCAAACCACTGAGCCTATGTATTCACAAGTCCACTGGGTTTGTTGGGTCACTGATTAGCCCTGCCGGTAACCGCTTGTCAAAATTTCGCTGTTGGTATGCCTGTCTAGATTGCAGTTACCGTTCGCGAACGCGCGTTTCGTCAGTAAGGTCAGTAATGTTTTTGACGTTGCCGTGTGATGTGATTTCGTTCTTTTTGGTTATCTACAAACCGTACGTTTTTTTCTTGTACTCTTTTAATAATTGCATAATTTAAAAAATGTGCAACTTGGACTCCTTTGTGTAAATTATAAAAAAAAATGTGTATTTTATTATCACAAACTATAAATACTACGGATAGGTGAATGTGAAATGGAAGAAATTGAAGATGAAATCACCGATTTACAAGAACAAATTTTTCACAATAATGTACGGGAACAAATTGTAAGTAAAAAATTTATTTTATAAAAGAATTAAATGTCAAAGATGACATAATTATTTTTAAACTAGTGGGTTACTGTGCTAAACATAACACCACGTCAGCCTTAAATTTGCTTTAAATTCCTTGCTATTATTCTAAATTGAGAAGCTCTAAATTAATTTAATGTTTACTTAACGTTTAATGATCCTAGCGGGATGGAATGGTCATTGGCCTTAAAACTTGTTACCCTACCACGCATACCTGCTATTTTTAGATAGGTAAGGCAATAACCAGTAAAACAAATCAGTTTCTCCTATTTAATTTATTTGCATGTACTGCTGAATAGGGTCACATGTATTATACAGGTCGACCTAAACATTATGTCTCTGTGAGCTGTGACAAACTTAATAGAAAGTAATGTGCAATGGGAACCCACAAATTTAAGCCTAGTTTTAATTTCTTAACTAGTATTGTGTAATACAAAATATTGTGAATTAATTCTGTGTCACTAGAACATAGATAGATCATGGGCTACCACAAAACTTTAGGTATTTTAGTCCATACTTGTATGTTTATGTGTTCATTGTAGTAACTATTAGAAACGACCAAGTTTGTCTACATTTTTGTAAATATGAATGTAATCGATATAAACATGTGGTCAGTAGCTTCTTCTTTTTTAGTTACCACTGATGTAAAAGTCAATCAATCACACATTTGTTTGCATTTCAAAATGACAAAGTTGCACTCTTGGACTTAAAAAATAGATATGCTATTAATAATTATGCAAGTAAGATTTTTTTCTTTGTCCACGTTTATAACAAATTTTTGAAATTCCCATAGTGCCCCAAAATACCTAATTGCTTACAGGGGTAACGAAACCATAAACGAAACGTAGCTACCCTCGTGATCTAAAAATTCTATTGTTTGCTTGAAAATCGCCAAGCCATGCCAACAAAGACACCAAGGGGGACATCATTTTACGTAAAATTGGGATGTCTGTCATCAACCCCTTAGCCATCACAGGCGCCCCCTTTAAAATTTCAAATCAAATGGCACCATACCGTCTGTGGCACATCCTTGGGAAGGTATTTTCATAAGGAATTCGTTGACCATTTTTTTTTATTTGCTTCAGATTGAGAAAAGCTGAATATAGCAATTACAGTTAAAATAATTGTTCAAAATGAGTTCGATGTTTGAATGTGGATGTATAAACTCTGCACGCGATGGTCAGTTACATTCAGAAAAAACCTGCCTCTACTAATCACTGTAATTGCTGTAATTATATTCGTCCCTGAAAGGATGGTTATTATCTATGATTCCCTCGTTTGTTTCATGATTACCATCAACAAAATTCTCCAGCTTCAAAAATATTTGGAGAAAACCATTAAGGGGAAGGGGGGCTGTAATATTAATTTAATTTACCTAAGTACATACTAATGGGTATTCTATTCAATCTTTCTTATACATTTTCCATTAACTCTAAATATCTTTAAAACCCAATTACATAATTATTTATACATTACGAAATTGACCTTGCAACCATTTAATTTTTATCACGATTGATATCAAATATCCAGTTAAATCCGTATTAAGTCTAAAAATAATTTTTTTAACAGTGACGTTCTTTTCAACGTGTGACGTAGTCGGAGACAATTCTATGAATAAGTTTAAATCCACGTGGTAGCCTGTAGAAAATATTCTAAACGTCAATTGTTTACTTGGTTTGGTACTACTTGCCTAAAATTTAATTTGATTGTTACATACATGTAATGAAAAACAAGGCCAACTCCGAGGACGATATAGAGACGCAATAAATTGGGATGAGAGAATGTCTTTTATATTGGACAACAAAAAATGTTTAAATGTGCAAAAAATAAACCTTGCATGTTTCAAGGGTTTTCAAAATAATTTATTGTTATTTTTCACAGGCTTTAGTTAATTCTGGTTTGTGTACAATAATGAGCAAGAAAAGAATGGGTTTAAATAAAATAATAAACATTTTGTATAAATAAATGTTTATATTAATTAACCGTTGTACCAAAGCAAAGTATAGGTACTTTATTAATTATTAATAGTGTAGACTGTAGGTGTTAAGTAGAAAATTATTGCCATTTATATCGGGTAGATTATAAAATATTCCTATATTCAATGAGCAAGAAGTACTACGTTCCTTGTGTGGAAATCGGATGAATACTACTAACTTTTAATTTAATGCATTGCAACCTCGAACTCCAGGAACAAAAGGATAGAGGAATCTGAAGAATTCCTACACATCAATGGTTTATTATTAACAATTTGTCTTTTTTGAAGGTACCTACAAGTACCTAGTATTATTAGAGCCCGAATGAATCCGTATGATACACATCATAATTAAACAAACTTAAAAGCGTGGGACCTATATTTTGTAGACAATAATTATTAAAAGAAAACAAGACCAACGTTGTCGTACGTAACATCAGAATCCCCTTTAATTTTTCTTCATGGTATAATACCACCAAAGGACTTTCAAACAGGTTGCTGTATTTATAAATCCCCTTGCATTTCTTATCAAAGATTAAAATTTTCATGGATAACTAGAGCTGAAATTTATTTGATCATTTGATTAATTCACGATTAATTCCAAAGTAATAATTTATATTGGATTGTTGGTCGAGTCCGGTTATAAATACTACAAGTTTCTCCAATAACGAATTTAGGTGTTTTCATTGCCGTATTCTTGTAATACGTCATCTCATGAATGGAATGTTGTAATACATTCACATGCTTTTCAGTTTTGCTATATTACTGGAAGAGCTAGGTAAAAATTTTATTGATGTATCATGTCTTATATTGCGAAGGTTATAAGCCTAGTAATAGTGTGTACTTGATGGATTACGCGCTTTAGCATTGATTGAATGTTTTTATTTAAAAAAAAACTACAATTTCGTGTTACTTGCATAAGTCAAGGGAGTTGGAAAGTTATAGATACCAATTACTTCAACATCCAAGCCAACATCGCACATGGAATTTTTTTTTTCGATTTTTTACAATTTCGCCCAACCCTATTTTGAACTTCCAGCTACTAACGTGGTATGTTACAGTAACAGTATAGATTTTGTGCATAGAAAGTAACAGCAGGAAGTACAAATATAAATTGCACTTTAGTACAAGATAGGTATTTACATAACATAAATTACTAAAAAAATTACATACTTTATAATTACTTGATATTTATATTCCCCAATCAATCAATCATTTGCAATAAAAGGTACTTATTTTTAAGGCTTAGTACATCAAGTCTTTGGCTGTAAGGAAGAGAATTTATGTGGAGGTTTGTGCAATTACATATTTGCAGAATAGTTAATAAGTTGGTAAATGTTACTTAGAATTATTATGATTATATACCTACACGAAAACGAGGAAGAAATGCATGGTAAAAGTGTGTTGGTTTCCTATAGGAATTCCCTGTATAAAATTACTACAATATTGATCAGGGTTTTTATGTATTTCCAAGTTTGAAGTTGAGTTTGAAAGTACACATAAATAAATCTTTTCATAAACACATGCATATTTCAGCAGTTATCGATGAACAGTGCATAATTTATATCTTTTTAGCATGTTCCGTATAACAATTTCCAAGGTTTTTAAAATATTTGTGTTATTCAATGTGGAACAATTGGTTGGTTTGTGTCTTAATCCTTCTTTCCTGCTTATGCAATTACCTTTAAATGCCATTATCAGGTAATTCCAGTAGGAAATATTCTAGCTCTTGAAAAATTCTAGTTGGAAGTTGTAGTTCCGTAAGCAGTAAAACACTATTGTTCTTTTTTTTATTCGCTTCAAATTGAGACATAAAAAATTAAAAACAATATTTTGTTTATTTCTGCCGAATATAGCAATTACCGTTAAAGTAATATTGTTCTAAATGACTTTCGTTAACTTCCATATAATAATACATACGACTTTGAAAGAGAGACTTGCGGTGAAACAAAAACATCTAGGTACTGCTAGGTACTACTAGCAACTTATGCCAAAATAAACAAAATATAGTTTTTAATTTTTTATGTCTCAATTTGAAACGAATAAAAAAAATAAATAGTAAAATGAATTCCTTATGAAATTACCTTTCCAACGATGTGCCACATATGGTATGGTGCCCATTTGAAATTTTAGATGGGGTGGCTGACAGACGTCCGGCTTTTACGTAACAAGATGTCTATCTTTCGTTATCAGTTTCTATGGACGTTAATCATTCCCAAGTCATTTTATTTATTCAGGGACCCAGTATGAATAGTTTTTATCTTGAACCATCAAATCAGTTGATATCGAGCTGATACTAACCAACAACCATAAAGTCGATAAAGTTGATAGTCTATCTATGGCGAATCTCGTCTGAACGACCTTAGGTTCGACAAAGACTCCACTGCATTTATAATTTTAGATGTTCTTTGTTGGCTAATTTTAAATGTTCAATATTTTTGCATCTCTTCCCTTCTTTGTGCGAAGAGACAAAGAGACTAGTTTTGCAGCAGCAGCAGCAGCTGCATATACGTACTTGATTTCGATAAAAGGATCATTTTTTGGATTGTAACAATAGCTATTTTCCTAACAAGTGCAGAAAAATAGGTTTCTGCACGTGTTAGGAACAATAGTTTTTCTACTAGCGTGCGGAAAAACGCATTTTCCGCACTGTTTTAGTGTTTTAGTGCGGAAAAGTGGATTTTCCGCACCGTGCGGAAAAGTGGATTTTCCGCACTAAAACATGTGCGGAAAATGCGTTTTTCCGCACGCTAGTAGAAAAAATATATTTTCTGCTTCATACAACCCCAAAATAAAAAATATAGTTTTCTGATGGAACGAGGGAGGTATCTAATTGAAATTGGGACCCCGGGCCCCGTGTCAAATCTATCTTGCGGATATTCGTAATTTAGTCAAACTGTTGTTTTTTTTTGTATTAAGACATTCCTTGTACATAGGACCCCTTTTCATGCTGAAACTATAATCTTTCAAAGCCCATGGCGTATTTTCGAATAGAACCAGTAATGCTAATTTTTCTTCTAAAAACTGTCTATGCATTATTTTACATAAAAACGTTTCTTCTTTATAACTTAGCAACCCTGTATTTTATCCAATTTTATCTGAAATAAAATACATAATTGTAACTGCATATACAGGGTGTCCCGAAAATGGCGCAAAATATATATGGTACGCTGTTCAGTACCGCTAAACAAGTGAGAAAAATGTAAAAAAAAATCTTTTCGCTCAAATTTGTAAGATATGAAGATGTAAAGTTAACACTTGCAACTTTTTAAAAATTGGAAATGAAACTGACTAAGGGTACTCTATTTGTAGAAAATAATGTCTTTTATTGTTTCCAAATTTTAAAAATTGCAAAAAAGCACGTAATTCCAAATTATTAAATAATTACTGAAGACATTTTTACATCGAGATAGCGCGAAAATGATTCTGGCAACATTGTGCCCTGTTCAAAAATCAGTCGTATGGTTTCCCAGGTAATAATGAGTAGGTAACAATCAAAATAAATAGCCTCCTAACAAGTTATAAAATGTGGATGTGCCAGATTGTGCACTTCTTTTTCGGTTAATAACTACAAAAACAGGGCAGGTAGAATTTTTTTTGTATTTTTCCCTTACTCCCCTGTCAGTCCCTATAAATATTATGCGCCATTTTCGGGATACCCTGTATCTATAGATAATCTATGAACTCAAATCATTATGCCATCAGGACTTGCTCAAGGTCCATCAGCGTTACAACTTTTGTTTCCTGTTGCGCCCAGATAATAGGAAGATTAAAATAAATTTTTGATTATAATTTATCATTCTTTCTCAATCTGAATTATTATAAATTGAAATACAAGGCGTAAAATATCTTGTTTTTAACAAACGCCAACTTCTTTAAAACGAACATAGATTTAATTAGTATTTTAATCAAGAATCAAAATTTATGTTGGGTGACTAATTAAATTAAAAAAAAAATTCGTGACCATTTCCTCCATACGTGATAACCGATAAGACACCTATGTTACTTGCCAACACCTAAATTAAAATAAATAAGTCGTGTAATTGTTTTTGAACCTAGAATGTGTTGCAATAGAAACTTGCAGAACGAATTTGATTTTATTTGTTAATATCAAACGCGTATTACCGCAAAAGTTTTATTATTATATACAGTGTGTCCACGGATTGGGTGCATATAAGGTGTAAATGACAAATTTTTTAGAGTTGGATCTTTATTATCTGAGGATCGCTCCTGCTTAGTCTCAAACTAAGATATTGAAAAAATGAGCCAAATCAATTAATATACAGGGTGTTTTCTTGGCCGAAACCTAAAAATTAGTCAAGAGTAAACTGTCTTTATTTTAGCAGATATAACAAAAATGTATTAGAAAAAGTTGTTTAGAATTAAAAGTTATTGAAGATTTTCAACTTTTATACAAATCAGCCTACTTTGATTTTTTTCATCAAAATCCAATACTTTTGAACTCATGTTTGTAACAAATAAGGTTTAGTATTTTTTTAATAAATAATTATTTGTTTTTCAAGTACTTTGTTTAATTACTCTTCATGCATGGGCCATTAAAACCACAAATACAAAATCTCATGTTGATGCAAAAAATCAAAGTCGGCTGATTTGTATAAAAATTGAAAATCTTCACTAGCTTTTAATTCTATTCAACTTTTTCTAATATATTTTTGTTATATCTGCTAAAATAAGGACAGTTTACTCTTGACTAATTTTTAGATTTCGGCCAAAACAACACCCTGTATATTAATTGATTTGGCTCATTTTTTCAATATCTTAGTTTGAGACTAAGCAGGAGCGATCCTCAGAACATGAAGATCCAACTCTAAAAAAATTTGTCATTTACACCTTATATGCACTCAATCCGTGGACACACTGTAGAAAGAGATTTCATTGGAAAATTGTTTTTTTAATTGTTACATAAAATCTGATGGATTAATGCAATTTAGTTTTATATTTGCATAACAATTAAAATTCCATCTGAGAACAAGCTCTTATTATCTTTGACAATAAAAGTGGGCTGCAATTACTTTGTTTAAATGTCCCAGAAAATGATGATGCAACCATGAAGACAATGGCTATTGTTTTTAAAAAAATCAGTAGACCTCACGCTGATAATCCTGAAAACTATTTTTAGATATCATAAAGCAGCTAGAAATATCCATAATTAGATGTGTTGTGCAGATTAAAACTATTTAGTAGTACCAGTAGCTACAATAACATAAGTGATCTCTTTCTGACCTTTGCATATTATCTAAATACGCTATAAAAAAACACTTGTGCAAAACATTTATTTAATGCTTGGCGATACTTAAAAGAAAATAAACAGATGGAGTGATGAAGGATAAAGGAATTGAAAATTCCTCTGGAATTTAAATTGCCAATCAGTGGCGTAGGCAAAATTTATTCCTAGGGATGGGCACGGCATGACTGCCTGTTGAATTATAAACCTTCATTAACAGATTGGCCAAGGGCGTAATAAGGTTGTTTTAGTCCGTGGATGGAACCTTGCAGCCCGAACATAGCGAGGGCTGCAACAAACCGTTTGCGTCAGAGATTATAACAAAATTTTATCCACAACCAGAAATACTTACCAGTAAACATACAAGAGAATTATTTTAATTTTTATTAAACGATCAAAATTGGAAATATAGTCGGCTATTTTAAATTTATTTCCATAGCAACGATGTAAAACAACTTTACCGCCCGTGGGCTAGAATAATAAATACACTTTGTACCGGGCAGTAATGCTTTATTTTACGCCCCGTTTTGGATAAGCATTCATTTTATGTTATTCGTAGAGTAGGTCAGGATGTAGTGCATTGTCCATTTGTATGTGGCATACTTTTTTAATCTAATCGCTGTAATGTAGAAACATGACCCAAAGAAATTGGTAATGAAATAATTAAACTTGCATGATTATTCTAGACGAGTCTTTAGGAACTAGGACATGAATGTTTGCAGTTATTTTTCTAGAAATTGTTTATTTATTGCTATCTTTATTGTTTGTTGGGTATTAAAATTATCGGATTTGAATATGTAAACAAAAGTGTATAATGAAAGGAATTCTATTTTAGGAATTTTATTTTGAATTATTTAACAGTTACGTGAGTTACTTATTACCATACAGTGCTTTTCAACGATGTGCCACACAGGGTATGGTGCCATTTGAAATTTTGAGGGAGTGGCTGTGACGGCTATGGGGCTGATGACAGTGGTTCGGATTTTAAGAAAAAAGATGACCCCTTTGCTGACATATCTTGGCGATTTTCAAGCCAACAGCCACAGTTTTGAAAGATACTTTTCATTGAATAACCCTCTATACTACTAAATGCAAGAAAACGTCAATTTTGTTTCTAGTGAGAGAAATATTCATAACTTTCATCTCTAGTGGTGAAAAGAAGCATCCCATATTAAAATACCAGGCGTCACTTGTTTGTTTACAGTTTAACGTTTGCCATTTCATTCAATTCACCGGAGTATGCTTTCTTCCAAATAGTAACTACTAAGTACATACCGTAAAATTGGTCACTCTTATCATTTCTTTAGGCAGTAGGTACTATTCTTTGTTAGGGTTCCTTGAACTTTGTAAACAATAGAAGTGGGATTTTAATTGTCTCGAATGAACTAGCAGGTCATTAATATTATTTAGCTACACTTTCTCATTTTGGGAAATGTTCTAGGGACCATTTAGTCCTCGAACATTTTATTGTGAAATTTCTTAGTAAATTTACAGAATGTATTATGAAGGCTATACCACTTGAAAAATATGTACCAAACTTTCCTTATCCCCTCCCATCTGTTTAAAAATATTCAAAAAGTTTTCAGAAAAAATCCAAAGGCTATGGTCTTTGCTTTTTTTTGCAATTTTTCTCTCCCTTGTAAATTGTAATAGTAATTATTTTTTTATAGATATTTCTACTCCTCTTCATCCTGCTTTACCTGTCGAGCTTTGCGTTGCTGGGACGATACAAAAGACGAGGCAGAGAAGATTACTACAGCACGGATGAAGATGAAGTGATGGTATATCGAATCAGTACATGGTTATGTACTTTTTCGTTGGCCGTTTCCATTGGAGCAGTGCTACTGTTGCCTTTTTCTATTGTTTCGAATGAAGTGCTCATTCTCTACCCAAAGTCTTACTATGTAAAGTGGCTTAATAGTTCCCTTATACAAGGTAGGTACCCATTTATGTGATTCTAAAAAAAGGGAATTCCAAATAACTTTTAATGGAAGCAACTTGAACATCCCTTTTAAATTATTAACAAAACTTTAATAGGTATTTGATGTTTTAATTTGCAGGGTTATGGAACTACGTGTTTCTATTCTCAAATCTTGCCCTTTTTGTTCTGCTCCCTTTTGCATATTTATTTACTGAATCGGAAGGATTCTTTGGACACCGAAAAGGGTTAATGGCAAGAGTACAGGAAACATTTGTAGTCTTGGCTCTACTTGCAATGGCTGTGCTTGGAATGACTTATGTGATCTCTGCAGTAATTGATAAAGATAAATCAAGCATTCAAACTTTACTCAGTAAGTATTAGGAATAATAATGTTTGTCCAAAACTGGGCGCAAAATACATTCTAGCGACCCTAGTTTTAAACAGTGAAGGTGCTCACCTGGTGCTCCCCTGGACTTTCCCATACTATAAATAAACATTTCGTTTTTGGTATTCAACAGTAGTTCGCGAGGCAGCATTGGAAATCACTTGAATGCGTAGCCAGAAAAACGAGACTATACGGGTTCGATACGTGCAGAAGAGAGACAGGCATCTAATTTACTAACGCAGCTGTAGTTCGCGATTTTCTCATCAACCGTACATTTTAGCTATATGACTACCTTATACTATGCGATAGACAATTAAATATTGCATTCAATTATATAATAATATACAGGGTGTTTCATTTAAAATAACAAAGTTGCTTATTGTACTGTGAAAAGCAAACACCCTGTATACGTCATATAAATTTAGGAGACTGCAGAACTATATACTGAATAAGTTTTATATTTAAACTTCTTTCATATTTTGATTAATAAAGGAGCTATAGGAGCATCAATTTCCGATTTTCAAGACCTCGTAGAGGGCGCCACAGTGAAATTCTGGCATTCATCAAAAAACAAAAATGTAGCTAATACCAAGCTGCATAAGTATAGAAAATTTAAACAAAATCGTGTGGCCAGTTTTTTTATAATAATTTTTCAAAATTTTTGGAGGAGTGCCGAACGTTGTGCGACTTGAAGCAAACTAAGAACGTGGAGACCTGTATCTACCTGTGCGAGATTGTAAACTAACTTTTATTTTCAGATTTGTGGAGTTATCACTTACCTTTTTTATATTCATGCATATCATTTCTGGGTGTCTTAATGCTTTTAGGTAAGTTTAATTTTTAAATTATTTTGTGTCATTAACATACAATTTTTAGTATGTACGCCATTGGGTTTTGTACGCCTATTTGATATAGTAGGACAGTACCTGATAAAGCCCCAATTTTTACACGATATTGATGAAGAGTATCACGCTTATGCCTTAGAAGAAGAGTGCTTGCGACGTAGACTGAAACATGCTCAAACTACCGGAAAATCATACATGAGTCCTGCTCCTATGTTTTTAGAACAAGCGAGGCCTATTCTGCAGGGCGAGTATGATCCCCCTAGTGATATATTTAGGTTAAGAAATGGACAACTCCAATCAGCTTTGGGTCTTAGATTAACAGAAGTTGAAATGAAACGAAGAGTTTTGGGTAAGTTTTAGTATTTATATAAAAGGAATTTTAATTAGGTTTTTATTAAATTTTAGATAAACAGAGGCAGACTTCATCCCTTCGAAGAAATGTTCTCTATCCTGTAGCCATGATTTTATTAATTGGCCTCACTGTTATCACAGTATTTATGGTACTACAAAATACAGTAGAGTTGTTAGTTGGCATAAAAGCATTGCCATTAAGTTCAAGAGTAAGTATTGGGGTAGTGGTTTAAGATCGCAAAGATTTAAACCATTTTGATGAACAAGGCACAATGACGCCTACCCTTGCGTGAAATAAATTGTTATTGTTGCCTTCCTAAATATCTAAGTTTGTGTCAGTTCTTTATATCAAATATACAGTTCTGCTTTTGATTATTATTTCAATTAAAAACTTTTTGTGCATTTGGAGAAAGTTAAGACACCCAAAAAGATGGAGAGTTGGTGGTGGTCATCAGCATCACGGGAATAAAAACATTTGTAAAAGCAGGTCACAGACCTAACACAAGTAAAAATTATAGTTCAATAAAGCGTTACATTCTCTTGCAATTAAATCAATGTTTGGCATTTCACTTTCATGATTGTTCGCTACTATTAAAGAATTATCCATCCTATACTAGCCAATGAGGATCAGATATTAATTCTCACCACCGGATTTAAGAAAGCATAATATAGTACAGATGGGCCCATAATTATACAGGGTGTAGAATTGGATTATGCACCATAGGGATTTTAATGCAAAAAAATTTATGTTCATTTATTTTCTCCTGTAATTATTTTAGAGCTAAACTCTTTGTACGCTGTTTGTAGAGAAATAAATACTGAATCGGAACGTCCTATTGGTTTTGTATTTTAATTTTATAGACAGAAAAAAATTGGGCGGTTTTGCATGCAAATTCAGACCCTCAATATTTGCATTTTTTTTGTCTTTCTGAAAAATTAATACCCAAAACCAATAGAACATCCCGATTTAATATTTCTTTCTCTACAAAAAACTTACGAACAGTTTAGCTCTAAAATAATTAGGAGAAAAAATAAATGAGGATTTAAATTTTTTGCATGAAATCCAATTCTACACCCTGTATAATATTTATTGTGATTATTTTTTGATTTTTGTTTTGTTTTGCAGCAATTTACGCTTGGAATAACTTCGCTATCAATGTTAGGACCATTTGGGGCATTTTTAGAAATTGTCCTTATTTTATATTTGATTGCAACCTCATCCATTGGTTTATATTCATCTCCACCAATGTCTCGGATTCGACCTCGAATAAAAAGTACCCCCTTTAACCTAGTCATTGGAAATTGTGCCCTTATTTTAATTCTCAGCTCTGCACTGCCTTTGTTATCGAAAATATTGGGTAAGTGTTTTCGAAATTTTATAAACTTTTCATTAATTTAATAATTTTCAGGCATTACAAATTTTGACTTGCTGGGAGATTTTGGAAGCATTGAATGGCTGGGAAATTTCCAGATTGTTTTTATATACAATCTTGTGTTTGCAACGGCAGCTACCTTGTGCATAGCAAATAATTTTACTGCGAAAGTGCGAAGAGAACTCTATGCTCGGTTAGTGGAAAATTATATGTTTGTTAGCAATTATGTTTCTTTTCTCAACTAACATGTTTTCTTCTGTTCTGTTGCACAAGTACTACATTTAGGAAAGTACATTTTGAAGACTGATGTTTATGCACTGAATTTTTTCTTTAGCAAATTCGTTGCTGGTACAAATTATAAGACTTGCTGAACATTAAACCTTGTGTAAACCGTGTCACTATCATTACACTTTTTTAAAATAATAAAAAGCTTATTGTGATTTAGAATAGGAAATATTTATTCTTTCCTTTAGGTAGTACTTCTTTTTGCTTACCAAGTGCATACTTTGCACTATCACACAACTAAGCTTTTATTTAAGTGACTGATACCGTTTTATAACTAAAGGTTTAGAATTAAGTTCGTTCTAACACACGTGAATAATTCCCATTTTTTTTTAATGTATCTTGTCTGAAAACTAACTGTAAAGGTATGGTTGGAAAATAGTCTATTATGGAATCTACAGTTTATTATATTTACTATATATTTCTTTTATTATTTACACCGACAACGCATAATCCCATCTTAAATTTCATATTTTTATTCTTTATTAATTTTTTACTGTAAATACAGGGTGTAGCATTGGATTACGCACCATAGGGATTGCAATGCATTTATCTTTATGTTCATTTATTTTCTACCCTAATTATTTTAGAAGTGTGCTGAAGTTTTATGAAGAAATATTAAATCGGAACATTTTATATTTTAGTTAAAAAAAATTGAGCGTTTGAATTTGAATATCGCGCGCTTTATTTAAAAGAATTTCTACAAAATTGATGACTTAAAGGATTTCTAACACATGTGATATGATATTAAAAGAATAATCTTATGTATTTGTGTAAATTCTGACCAGCATAACTGATAGTTCTGCAAATAAAAAAAAAAGCGCGCGATTTTCAAATTCAGGGGCTCAATTTTTTTTTCTGCAAAACTGAAATACAAAATAAAATAGAACATCCAGATTCAGTATTTCTTTCTCTACAAAAAACTTCAGAATAGTTTAGCTCTAAAATAATTAGGGGAGAAAATAAATGAACATTTTTTACATTGAAATCCCTAATAAATCTCGAACAATTTTATTATGAATTTTTAAGAAATTTGCTTCAACTTTGTAAATCCAACCAAATTTTTATAAATTCTGGATCAATTCAAAAACAAGATATACGGTTCTTGAAATCATCCCCAAATACATTTCTCCTTTCCCTTGCATGGTGTATGATGTCTTCCCTGAACCTGTTTGCCCATACGCAAAAACATAGATATAGTACAAGCTGAGAAACTTCTTCAAATACCTCAGCTCGTCAGGCTTTCTGATGAAAATACTTTATTAAAAATAAATTATAATTTAAAATCATTTGCTTCTCCGCTAATACAGTTCCTTTTGTTCTTTTTAATTTCAAGAGTTGCCTCATCAATGTAAGCTGTCAATAAGTTTTTTTTCTCATGACCTTATGATGTTGCTGAAATATTTTTTAAGTCATTTTTAAACAAAAGTTTCTAACTCACGAAAAGCTCCATGTGGCCCACTATCTCGGTGGACCACAAGCCCGGCCCTGGCTTTCACCAACTCATGACCTAGCTTCATTTTGCATAATTTTAATTATTTTCTAACCATAGCCTGGCTTGAGTTTGTATATTACACATAAATTCATAAAACAAAGAATCTACATCCATATGGTTTGTGTTTTCTGTTAAATCATAGCTGTTCATTATTATAACCAAAAGTGCTTTTATAATTTTCTTGCTGCGTTACATAGACGTTTTATTTTTAATCTTTACAAACTATTTAAGTAAAACTTAATTTTTTATACAGAATATTAACTTTTTTTGGGAGTATTCAACCTACATCCGTTCCTAGAGCCCAACGACCATCCTTGGGTAAAATCGAATAAGCTTTTGTAGTCAGTGCTTGTGTGTAAATAAGGGGCAGGTCTAGGCCATGCCTAATTGCTCCTAGCTTTTCTTTCTGTGGTACCCAACATTTGGGTAATTGTATGTGCCTGGCTTTGGTTATACAGGCTGTTACCTACAAATCGCCTCAAGCCATGACTTTGTTATTTTTAATTTTGGACCCCACAAACTATATATAATTTTAAATGGTGAGGCAAAAGCTATCTTTTGACATCACCCTTTTGTCTATTAACCGTTTTAAGCTACGATATTCAACTTTTTTATTTTAAATGGAACACCCTGTATATGTTTACATATTTGATTTCAGCATGAAATTCTGCATACAATAGTGAGTTTCATTTGTTTTTTTGATACTTAAATTTGCCGCTACCAGGTTGATAACACAGCTGATATCGTTTAACTTTCTGGCTGTCTAGATGCAACATAAAACAATTATTTAAAAAAAATTTCATATCAAAACAACAAATGAAACCACACTACTGTTTGCAGAATCTCTCCCTGAATTCAAATATGTAAAAATATACAGGGTGTTTCATTTAAAATAAAAAAGTTGAACATGATAGCTTAATACAGTTTACAGATATTTACAAAAGGGTGATGTCAGAAGATAGATTTTGCCTTACCATTTAAAATTATACAGATTGGTGTCCGTTAATGTGAACATAGAGAGACAAATGCATACGCGCTTTGCATGTATCGACACCTTGATTATGCATTATTTTTAAAATTGTGTTCTGTAAGTTAACAATTAAGGAGGCTGCTATGGTTTTAAACTAGACGCCTTCTTGGGTTTTATTCGAACTAATACATACAATTTTAAAAATAATGCATAATCAAGGTGTCGATATAAGCAAAACGCGTAAGCATTTGTCTCTCTATGTTCACAATAACGGCCACCAATCTGTATATAGTTTGTGGGGTCAAAAATTTAAAATAACGAAGTTATGGCTCGAGGCGACTTTTAGGTAACAGCCTGTATAAAAACATTTGTTTATGCAAAAAATGGCATACAAATTTTTGTTGTAATGTTCTAGTCTGTAGGATTTTAGGATACTTACGGTAGTTTCTGCATTCCCATAGTTTTGTAATATGTGTTGTAGCATAATGAATGAATGACTCCTATAAAAATAAGTTTTTGAAATAAGTCTGATATAAGTATACCTATCATTATTTATTCCTAAAGATAAATTATTTATTGGAGAATAAAATAAAGAGATTGTTAAACTATTGTTGTGGTTTTATTAATTTTATGGAATGGTCTTTGTCCTTTTTTTCCATCTTTCTAACCTGATTTGTTGCTTATGTCTAAACTTCCTTCTGGTGAATAAATATGGCAGTCGGCATTGGTCATCTAGACACAAAAAACAATAAAAAACAAACTTCTATTTTGACCATAAATATCATTTTGACACATTTTACATATTTATTAATTTTATTACTTTACAAATAAATGGCCTATTTCGTTATTGCCGGAAAACCCGACTGTCCTGCTTTTGTGCATGCAATCCACGTTGGACGATATTTAGAAGAAAATTTGCCCCACTTCAACCTAAATATTATCCAAAAAAGAACTGGAACTTGGGAAGTAAGGTTTTTTGATTTTAATAATAAATATTACAAATTTTTATGATCCTTCTTTAGCCGTGGTTAGAAGAGATCAACTTAAAAAACAGATGGTATCATAGCTATTCCCCCCTTATATGGAAGGAATTATCAATGAGAGGTGGGGTGGCACATTATTTAGGTGGATTAAGCGAATTTTGGGAATATGTCTATGATTATTATGGACTTGAATCAGTTATTAGTGCAGAGGATTTGGAGAAGATGGTTGAAGATAACATGCAAGTACGGTGTAAATTTTTTGTATATTTTTCAATAAAATGAAATTAGTTTTTACAAGAAATGGAAAAAGAGGAAGCAGAAAAAAGCAAAAATATTAGGCATATTGGTGTAATTGGCTTGTACAATAAAATCCTTAGACAACTGCTTTACGAATTGATTGCAATTCCTGATTTACATAAAGCTAGTGGAATTAAAATACAATTATATGACATCCAAGCAGATATAGATGAAACAATTGAGTTTGTAGAAAATATAATAGAAGATATTGGACCGTTAGCAACAAATGGAAATTTGGAAATATTTACTATAGCTGACAAATTACAAGATGTTTTAACAGATTGTGATGTACTTATAATACTTGGCGACTACAATAGGTAGTAATAACTTGGAGTAATTAATTTCATCATTACTTTTATTTTATTGAATACATAAGTTTACCAGGGTACTTGGGCGAATCGTTATTTTTTGTTTATAGGAGATCAGAGGAGATGGAATGTGATTGGTTAACACGCAACATGTCTTTAATGTTCCTATTAGCAGATGAAATAAACGCATTTGCAAAACGAAATATGCGAATAATTCTAGCAATCGATGGTCCAGTTTGTTTTGACGCGAATGTTCTGGTTGATACATGTACTGCAATTCGAATTCCAAACATAGTTGCTATTACAAGTGATATAGGTTTGGGTCCCTTAAAATGTGCAGCAGACCAAGCCAATGTCCCTTTAGAAGAATTAAGTGCACCCCCAGTTTGGGGATACGTAGGAATTAATCACTTTGTAGATCTTCACAGTGTAATTGTTCGGAGTGATATTTATCGGCCCTATCAGAGAGTAATAAGAAACAAAGGGGGTTCAACCTTGCCTTTAGGAATAATCCAACCCGAATTAAGGTATATGGCCTACATGATTGAGGATGTAGAAGATATTTGGTTAAAAGCTGCGAATATCAGAAACGTTATCAAAAAGCAACTTTATCGAACACCAGTTTTAGCAAAAATTCGATCAGTAGTAAGTCTATTGAAGTTATGGTATGCTAAGGAACCTTCTGACGATATCATTTCTTTGGGTATTTGTTCAAATGGTAATTATTAATTCACTGTGTGCATTCATTTTAATTAATTTGAGTAAAGTATAGGTGCTCATGGACTTCCAAGTGGAATTGTCTTCTCCCAGCCTGTGATATTAAATAAAAATGTATGGGTACCATTTAAAAACTTTCCCCTTACCGAAAGAACAAAACAGGAAATTGCACAATTAGTTCCACCGATTATGGATATTACAGAAAAAATGAATGTCGGACCATGCGGATTTAATAGCATCACATATTCAGATTCTTTTGATTTTCAAATGGTTATGTAGCTACCTATATGATAAATAATATTTAATAAAATTATTTGAAAAGTCTATTAGTTTTCGTGGGCGTTCATTTGATGTGATCACGTTGGCGGGCAGGAGTTGTACAATCAATGACAAATGTTTTCACCAGTCTTGTACCATTGTAACCCGCTTTATTTGATTTCATCTTGTTAACAGCATTATCAACATTCCTCTATGTAAAACAATAAAACCGGCGTTATGTTACCTCTTACATTTTTCAGAAAAGTGGGTTAAGTGGAGCAATTATACTGTGACCAAATTGGTAGGCTAAAGATGTATATTAGAATGTGACCTTTCCGCAGACCGAAGATGTATATTAGATGTGACCATGCGGCGGGCAGAAGTTGTACATTATAGATTGTGACCATCATAGTTTCCTGGGAAGCGTTTAGATTGTGAGCAGGTTGGTGGGCCGAAGTCCACAAAAAAGAAGGAAAGACTATATAGTTTTTGCTCTTTTTTTGGACATATTTTTCACCCCTTCAGATCTGGTTCGGATTTTCCCAGAATGTTATTTGGAGGGTGTACACTTGGAAAATATGCGCCAAACTTCCCCGATCCCCCTCCAATGCTCAACACTTGGCGAGTAAAGTAAAAGAAATGGATTTTTTCTGAAAACCTCCTGAATTTTTTTTGACTAGACGGGAGGTGATGAGGGATGTTTGGCACATATTTTTCAAGTCTTTACCCTTCATATTACATTCTAAAATTTTCCTAAGGAAATCGGAGAGGGTCAAAAAATCTACGAAAAAAAAGGATAAGACTATAGTCTTTGGTCATTTTTTGGAAAAAAATTTCACCCCTTCAGATCTCGTCACGATTTTCCCAGAATGTTATTTGGAGCGTATACACTTGGAAATTATGGGGCAAACTTCCCTCACCCCTTCCCACTGCTCCACACCTGGCTAGGAAACGTTCAGAATTGGGGTAGTCCAGAAAACTTTCGGAATTTTTTTGGACCAGATGCGAGAGGATGGGGGATGTTTGGCACATATTTTTCAAGTCTTTACCCTTCATATTACATTCTAAAATTTTCCTAAGGAAATCGGAGAGGGTCAAAAAATTTTCGAAAAAAAAAGGAAGGACTATAGTCTTTGCTCATTTTTGGGAAAAAAATTTCACCCCTTCAGATCTCGCCCCGATTTTCCCAGAATGTTATTTGGAGGGTATACACTTGGAAATTATGGGGTAAACTTCCCTCACCCCTTCCCACTGCTCCACACCTGGCTAGGAAACGTTCAGAATTGGGTTGTTCCAGAAAACTTTCGGAATTTTTTTGGACCAGATGCAAGGGGATGGGGGATGTTTGGCACATATTTTTCAAGTCTTTACCCTTCATATTACATTCTAAAATTTTCCTAAGGAAATCGGAGAGGGTCAAAAAATCTTCGAAAAAAAAAGGAAAGCCTATAGTCTTTGCTCATTTTTGGGAAAAAAATTTCACCCCTTCAGATCTCGCCCCGATTTTCCCAGAATGTTATTTGGAGGGTATACACTTGGAAATTATGGGGTAAACTTCCCTCACCCCTTCCCACTGCTCCACACCTGGCTAGGAAACGTTCAGAATTGGGTTGTTCCAGAAAACTTTCGGAATTTTTTTGGACCAGATGCGAGGGGATGGGGGATGTTTGGCACATATTTTTCAAGTCTTTACCCTTCATATTACATTCTAAAATTTTCCTAAGGAAATCGGAGAGGGTCAAAAAATTTTCGAAAAAAAAAGGAAAGACTATAGTCTTTGCTCATTTTTGGGAAAAAAATTTCTCCCCTTCAGTTCTCGCCCCGATTTTCCCAGAATGTTATTTGGAGGGTATACACTTGGAAATTATGGGACAAACTTCCCTCACCCCTTCCCACTGCTCCACACCTGGCTAGGAAACGTTCAGAATTGGGTTGTTCCTGAAAACTTTCGGAATTTTTTTGGACCAGATGCGAGGGGATGGGGGATGTTTGGCACATATTTTTCAAGTCTTTACCCTTCATATTACATTCTGAAATTTTCCGAACCAGATCTGAAGGGGTGAAAAAAATGTCCAAAAAAAGAGCAGACTATAGTCTTTCCTTTTTTTTGGAAATTTTTTTGACCCCGTGGCGAGTAAAGTTTGAGAAATGGATTTTTTCTGAAAACTTCCTGATTTTTTTTTGACCAGACGGGTGGTGAAGAGGGATGTTTGGTACATATTTTTCAAGTGTTTAGACTTCATATTACATTCTGGGAATTTCCTAAGGAAATCGGAAGGGGTCAGAAAATTTTCCAAAAAATGAGGAAAGACTATACTAGTCTTTGTCTTTCAATTATTTTCGAAAAAAATATATAGGAAGGGATGAGAGAAGTTTGAGACATAATTTCCAAGTTTTTAGCCTTCACATTATATTCTGAGAATTTTCTATGGAACTCGGAAAGGGTAGGAAAAGTTACCAAAAAAAGGAAGACTTTTTTCTGAAAACTCTGATTTGTTTTTGATCAGATGGGAGGGGTTGATGGATGTTTGTCACATATTTTCCAAGTGTTCAGTGTTTTAGTTCCCGATAAGAAAATGGAGCTACTCTTCATAATAGTGACGTCTTATTTGCTTCTTCGAAAAAACACGTCTTCCGTACTATACATCCTCTAAATAGAAGTGGGTTGCGACAGCACCTTCAGTGACCCAGAAAATCCTGTAAGATTTCCATATTTAATTAAACGTCTTGCCCTCTACACAATTTTTAAAAGTTAAAATCGCTTTGAAAAGAATTTATATTTGTTTTATATCCAAAGAATTTATATCCATGTCCAAGATAACAAACATTCTTGAAAGTTTTTATACTTGTAACTTTCTAAATTTTGTTATCAGCTTGTAATGTATTGGGAATATCACACATAAGCGGACAATAACAAATAGGTAATAGAATTGTACAAACTTTTCCATATGTTTCCTATTGCCGCTTTGTCCTGATCGTGGCAGGGATTTTTACTGAAAATCCTGTCCTTAGTTATCGATAACAATACTTCGTTACTCACTTCTGATTGATCAGTTTTGGACGAGTTTGTGTGTAATGGGAGAATTTTAGTACGTGTTGCACTTCGAATTTACTTTGTGCAGTGATCTCGTACAATTATTAGTTGTAGTGTTTCTTTAAGACGTGTTACTTCTGATCCAGAAATTAGTTTTTATTGATCAGGTATGTTTTATTTGTTTCAATTTATGAGAATATTTGATTAAATTGAGATATAAAAATAAAGAATTGCTATTTTCAAGAAAATTATTAATTAATATTTAATTTTTTAGAGTTTTCAATCATTGAGGGATCAGAATCAGCCCCCTTACATCCAAAGAATAACAAATTCGGTAAAGAAAACTTCTTTAAGGGTAAGTTTTAATTTTTTTTATTTTCAAACTGTTTAACACTTAAAACAATTTTTAATTTTCTTCTTTTTACTAATCGACCATCAATGATAAGAATTTTACCAACCCTTATTTAATTTATTATATTTTCAAAAATATTAAAAATTACGTCTGATTTAATTACGACATATTTTTTGCAAATGTGTAATCATTATAAAACAATTTTCTACGTAATGTACTTCGTAGTGAATAAAGAAAATTTGAGTCATATAAACCAAAGAGGCGTTATGTAAGACGTGACGTGCCTCGTCGTGTCTTTGCAGGCACAGGTGACGGCATACGTGTTCCTATCTTTCTTTCATTCATCAATCCTTTTGGATTGTTATCGATAAATTTTATTTTGTGAATATGGATTTAAGTTTTGATATTTAAAAAGAAGTTTTGATTTTACTTTTAACTAAATGTTTGTTTTTTCAAACCTAATTTGGTAATTTAAAGCAAAACCTTTTGTGATCTGATGGTATTTTTGAATATTGAATGAATTTTTTTTTGCAGAAGTTCTGATATCTTTGAATGACTGAGGAAGGGTCAGTGTAGTGTAGTGCGGAAAATGGGATTCCTTCGTGTGCTTCAGAAGAGGACAACGCAGTTTTTTAAGGTCTACGTCGGTGGAAGCGGATACAAGGATGAAGTCAACAAAATTTAAGGTAGGAAAACCAATTTCCTCCACAGCAGTACAGCCAGCAATTAAAACTCACAACGACAATTCATATAAGAACTGTTACAAGAAGCGAGAGGATATCCAGCCCTCTATTAGGGACTAAATTTAAATTAAAGTCAAAGTTTACAGGTTTCAGTGAATTTTTGCACCCCTTACGCCTCGCCCACCCCTCCACCACAATACTTGAAAATTTTAATAATATTTTCTTTAAGCATTCCGATTTATTTCTGGATATTCTCGAAGTTTCTACACACATCACCTACACTTCATGGTTTTTGAACCATAAACTTTTGCAAATCGTTGATAAATGATTTTTTTCAGTCAAAATTACATTATTACACAGCGTAACAGGTTTTTATTTTGTGAATTGGCCTTCTATTAAAAATTTAAAATGATTATTTTCTTATTACAAAATGCAAACGAGTTTTGATTAAATAGTTTTCAAGGAACTTTTTGGTTGTAGCTATCCTCAAAATTTTAAAATACAAATGACGAAAATTCAGAATGCGTTTCGGAGTTCCCTCGTTCTTTTTTGCGTTTTACCAATCCTTCAACTATAAAACACTGGCTTTACTGTTGTGCTACATTTTTTTAAAGGACCATTTTATTAAATACAATATGTTGTGGTTTTTACGTACCTCAAAGTACTAAAGGGTTTTAAACTTCCAAAACCCAAGTACGAACTAGTCTAAATTTATATTCTGTTTCATTTTACTCCAAATACAGCGTACGTAGAAAATTGTTATCGCTATATGATTTTTTTACCCCGTACTTGTTTGAAATTAAAATTCCCTTAAGCCCTAATTTTGTTTTATTGTGTAACCACACACCACCATATTTTCTGTGTTTACACAATTCTCTACAATATTTTTGTGAGGCCCAATCTCTTTCCCTTTCGAGAGCATTTAGTGAGTGAGGGGGTTTTCAATCACATCGCCTCTTTGGTGGCTGATCTTGGTCAGCGAGGCTGCGGTCTAGACTGGCGTTTGGCCGGTGGGTTGGATAATCCCACTCTGTAGCTAGCCCACCCAGGGGCATAGGGCACCATACATCGTCGGTAGCCTTTGATCGATAGCCATGTCGATGATGAGACAAAAAGGCGGTGTATACTACGAAGGTGGCCCACCTTTGGTCACGTCGGGGGCTGGGGGATGTCTTAGCGTATCCTAATTGATCAACCTCGAAATCAATGTAGCTGTTGTGGTTGCAATATTCTCCCTCACTCTATATAATGCCTCTCTTTCGTTATCGCTCTACGTACGCAATACCAGAAGGGCTAGATTAATTTTTTCATGAATTAAAGGAACAGCCCTGGTAACGCGAACCCCTAATTTTCAACTCCGTTACTCCATATTTATGTTAATATTATTAATTCAGGTTACATAAATAATAAATAGTTTACATGTTGCTATTTATTTTTCCCTGGGGCACGTTAAAACCAACATATATTGTGTTTTTGTTTTTCGAAATTAAAAATGTTTTCTTCTATTCTGGTTAGTAAAGTTAATTGATTAAAAATGGTCCTTCCTTTGTATTTTTGTGTATTATTGAACTTGATAAGCTCCAATAATGTTCATTCGTTTTTGGGTTTCCATTATTTTTTACTTGTGACATAAATAAAACCCCCCTCGCCCCTGTTTACTAATTGTATGGAAACCCAAAAACAATGTAGGTACATTTCTGCTGTTCGAGTTCTGCAGGATTCGAGGATTAATTTGTTTTAACATTTTTCGCCCAATCAGTTTCTTGACAAAGAAAAAAAATTAAGTATTGTAATTAATCCTTAAAATCCTGGAAATGTTTGTTTACTAAACCATATTTTTTGTGCACTAAACGTTTCCACTGGGGAGACTTTAGTGAAGCTTTCTGAATTGATTCTGTTACCGTAGAGGAAACACTTTCGGTGTGCTAATAATATTTTCCTTTAATGGAAAATTCATTCGTTGCTTTTAATTGAATTTTAAAAATTTGTGTTTCTTCTAAGATGGCAAAGAGGGGGTTCGATTATGTTTGATAGTTACAGTTACCTATGTGTTATTCTATCTGAAAATATTTCTTATCAGAAATAGTTTTCCTGCGTACATTTCTAGAATATTTTTAAGAGAGCGGTTAGAATACAGTAACTACTTTTTTCGCCACGTCCTGTATTTTCGCGATCGTGTTGTTGCTAGTTTTTGTGCTGGTGCGTTTTTCATAAAAAAATTATTTACGTACGTATTCCTAATATTACTAGATTAGTTTTAATCATTTTCTTTAGACAACAACTGGATACATCCAATCATCAAAAATATATACAGGGCGTTACGAAAAAACAAAAAGACAAAGTGTCAAAGGGCTGTAACTCCTCAACCAGACGATTTTTCAAATTTCTGTCTGCGTCATTAATTCGGAAATAAAAAATACTACAAGTTTGCTTCTATAATCATATTCGTATCTGTAAAAACAAAAAAGATACAGGCTGTTAATGTTCAATGCGCATTAAGGGGCAAACTTCCCTATTTGGAGGGTTTACACTTGGAAATTATGGGGCAAACTTCCCTCACCCCTTCCCACTGCTCCACACCTGGCTAGGAAACGTTCAGAATTGGGTTGTTCTAGAAAACTTTCGGAATTTTTTTGGACCAGATGCGAGGGGATGGGGGATGTTTGGCACATATTTTTCAAGTCTTTACCCTTCATATTACATTCTAAAATTTTCCTAAGGAAATCGGAGAGGGTCAAAAAATCTTCGAAAAAAAAAGGAAACGTAATGTAGGTACATCTTCGGTCCCCCAACTTGCAGTGTGAACTGACCTTTAGCCAATAAATCTTGCAGTGTGACCGCACCTTTAGCTAATAAATCTAGCAGTGTGAACGCACCTTTAGCTAATAAATTTTGCAGTGTGAACGCACCTTTAGCTAATATAAGTTGCTGTGTGAACGCACCTTTAGCTAATATAAGTTGCTGTGTGAACGCACCTTTATATAATAATATTTTGCAGTGTGAACGCAGCTTTAGCTAATGAATCTTGCAGTATGAACGCACCTTTAGCTAATAAATCTTGCAGTGTGAACGCACCTTTAGCTAATATAAGTTGCTGTGTGAACGCACCTTTAGCTAATATAAGTTGCTGTGTGAACGCACCATGGTAATGGGTTAGGTTAGGTTAGCAAAATGAGTTGGGTTAGGTTAGGCAATGGGTTAGGTTAGGTTAGCAAAATGAGTTGGGTTAGGTTAGGCAATGGGTTATGTTAGGTTAGCAAAATGAGTTGGGTTAGGTTAGGTAATGGGTTAAGTTAGGTTAGCTAAATAAGTTGGGTTAGGTTAGCAAAATGAGTTGGGTTAGGTTAACAAAATGAGTTGGGTTAGGTTAGCTAAATTATATTATATATATATTAAATTTTTTTATTATATATATTTATCTAACCTAACCCAACTCATTTAGCTAACCTAACCCAACTCATTTTGCTAACCTAACCCAACTCATTTTGCTAACCTAACCCAACTCATTTAGCTAACCTAACTTAACCCAAGAAAATAAATATTAAATTAAGAAAATAAATATTAAATTAAGAAAATAAATATTAAATTAAGAAAATAAATATTAAATTAAGAAAATAAATATTAAATAAAGAAAATAAATATTAAATAAAGAAAATAAATATTAAATTAAGAAAATAAATATTAAATTAAGAAAATAAATATTAAATAAAGAAAATAAATATTAAATTATGAAAATAAATATTAAATTAAGAAAATAAATATTAAATTAAGAAAATAAATATTAAATTAAGAAAGTAAATATTAAATTAAGAAAATAAATATTAAATTAAGATAATAAATATTAAATTAAGAAAATAAATATTAAATTAAGAAAATAAATATTAAATTAACAAAATAAATATTAAATTAAGATAATAAATATTAAATTAAGAAAATAAATATTAAATTAAGAAAATAAATATTAAATTAAGAATACAAATATTAAATTAAGAAAATAAATATTAAATTAAGAAAACCCTTAGCTAATACATCTTGCAGTGAGAACGCACCTTTAGCTAATAAATCTAGCAGTGTGAACGCACCTTTAGCTAATAAATTTTGCAGTGTGAACCCACCTTTATGTAATAAAATTTTGGAGTGCGAACGCACCTTTAGCAAATAAGTTTTGGAGTGTGAACGCACCTTCAGCAAATAAATTTTGCAGTGTGAACGCACCTTTAGCTAATAAATATGGCAGTGCGAACGCACCTTTAGCTAATAAATCTTGCAGTATGAACGCACCTTTAGCTAATAAATATAGCAGTGTGAACGCACCTTTAGCTAATAAATCTTGCAGTGTGAACGCACCTTTAGCTACTAAATCTTGCAGTGTGAACGTACCTTTATGCAATAATATTTTGCAGTGTAAACGCACCTTTAGCTAATAAATATTGCAGTGTGAACGCACCTTTAGCTAATAAATATAGCAGTGTGAACGCACCTTTAGCTAATAAATTTTTGCAGTGTGAACGCATCTTTAGCTAATAAATTTGTTTGTGTGAACGTTATTTATAGAATGTTATTTGGAGGGTATACACTTGGAAATTATGGGGCAAACTTCCCTCACCCCTTCCCACTGCTCCACACCTGGCTAGGAAACGTTCAAAATTGGATTGTTCCAGAAAACTTTCGGAATTTTTTTCGACCAGATGCGAGGGGATGGGGGATGTTTGGCACATATTTTTCAAGTCTTTACCCTTCATATTACATGCTAAAATTTTCCTAAGGAAATCGGAGAGGGTCAAAAAATCTTCGAAAAAAAAAGGAAAGACTATAGTCTTTGCTCATTTTTAGGAAAAAAATTTCACCCCTTCAGATCTCGCCCCGATTTTCCCAGAATGTTATTTGGAGGGTATACACTTGGAAATTATGGGGCAAACTTCCCTCACCCCTTCCCACTGCTCCACACCTGGCTAGGAAACGTTCAGAATTGGATTGTTCCAGAAAACTTTCGGAATTTTTTTCGACCAGATGCGAGGGGATGGGGGATGTTTGGCACATATTTTTCAAGTCTTTACCCTTCATATTACATGCTAAAATTTTCCTAAGGAAATCGGAGAGGGTCAAAAAATCTTCGAAAAAAAAAGGAAAGACTATAGTCTTTGCTCATTTTTAGGAAAAAAATTTCACCCCTTCAGATCTCGCCCCGATTTTCCCAGAATGTTATTTGGAGGGTATACACTTGGAAATTATGGGGCAAACTTCCCTCACCCCTTCCCACTGCTCCACACCTGGCTACAAAACGTTCAGAATTGGGTTGTTCCAGAAAACTTTCGAAATTTTTTTGGACCAGATGCGAGGGGATGGGAGATGTTTGGCACATATTTTTCAAGTCTTTACCCTTCATATTACATTCTAAGATTTTCCTAAGGAAATCGGAGAGGGTCAAAAAATCTTCGAAAAAAAAAGGAAAGGCTATAGTCTTTGCTCATTTTTGGGAAAAAAATTTCACCCCTTCAGATCTCGCCCCGATTTTCCCAGAATGTTATTTGGAGGGTATACACTTGGAAATTATGGGGCAAACTTCCCTCACCCCTTCCCACTGCTCCACACCTGGCTAGGAAACGTTCAGAATTGGGTTGTTCCAGAAAACTTTCGGAATTTTTTTCGACCAGATGCGATGGGATGGGGGATGTTTGGCATATATTTTTCAAGTCTTTACCCTTCATATTACATTCTAAAATTTTCCTAAGGAAATCGGAGAGGGTCAACAAATCTTCGAAAAAAAAAGGAAAGACTATAGTCTTTGCTCATTTTTGGGAAAAAAATTTCACCCCTTCAGATCTCGCCCCGATTTTCCCAGAATGTTATTTGGAGGGTATACACTTGGAAATTATGGGGCAAACTTCCCTCACCCCTTCCCACTGCTCCACACCTGGCTAGGAAACGTTCAGAATTGGGTTGTTTCAGAAAACTTTCGGAATTTTTTTGGACCAGATGCGAGGGGATGGGGGATGTTTGGCACATATTTTTCAAGTCTTTACCCTTCATATTACATTCTAAAATTTTCCTAAGGAAATCGGAGAGGGTCAAAAAATCTTCGAAAAAAAAAGGAAAGACTATAGTCTTTGCTCATTTTTGGGAAAAAAATTTCACCCCTTCAGATCTCGCCCCGATTTTCCCAGAATGTTATTTGGAGGGTATACACTTGGAAATTATGGGGCAAACTTCCCTCACCCCTTCCCACTGCTCCACACCTGGCTAGGAAACGTTCAGAATTGGGTTGTTCCAGAAAACTTTCGGAATTTTTTTGGACCAGATGCGAGGGGATGGGGGATGTTTTTTGGGAAAAAAATTTCACCCCTTCAGATCTCGCCCCGATTTTCCCAGAATGTTATTTGGAGGGTATACACTTGGAAATTATGGGGCAAACTTCCCTCACCCCTTCCCACTGCTCCACACCTGGCTAGGAAACGTTCAGAATTGGATTGTTCCAGAACACTTTCGGAATTTTTTTCGACCAGATGCGAGGGGATGGGGGATGTTTGGCACATATTTTTCAAGTCTTTACCCTTCATATTACATTCTAAAATTTTCCTAAGGAAATCGGAGAGGGTCAAAAAATCGTCGAAAAAAAAAGGAAAGACTATAGTCTTTGCTCATTTTTGGGAAAAAAATTTCACCCCTTCAGATCTCGCCCCGATTTTCCCAGAATGTTATTTGGAGGGTATACACTTGGAAATTATGGGGCAAACTTCCCTCACCCCTTCCCACTGCTCCACACCTGGCTAGGAAACGTTCAGAATTGGATTGTTAAAGAAAACTTTCGGAATTTTTTTCGACCAGATGCGAGGGGATGGGGGATGTTTGGCACATATTTTTCAAGTCTTTACCCTTCATATTACATTCTAAAATTTTCCTAAGGAAATCGGAGAGGGTCAAAAAATCTTCGAAAAAAAATGAAAGACTATAGTCTTTGCTCATTTTTGGGAAAAAAATTTCACCCCTTCAGATCTCGCCCCGATTTTCCCAGAATGTTATTTGGAGGGTATACACTTGGAAATTATGGGGCAAACTTCCCTCACCCCTTCCCACTGCTCCACACCTGGCTAGGAAACGTTCAGAATTGGGTTGTTCTAGAAAACTTTCGGAATTTTTTTGGACCAGATGCGAGGGGATGGGGGATGTTTGGCACATATTTTTCAAGTCTTTACCCTTCATATTACATTCTAAAATTTTCCTAAGGAAATCGGAGAGGGTCAAAAAATCTTCGAAAAAAAAAGGAAAGACTATAGTCTTTGCTCATTTTTGGGAAAAAAATTTCACCCCTTCAGATCTCGCCCCGATTTTCCCAGAATGTTATTTGGAGGGTATACACTTGGAAATTATGGGGCAAACTTCCCTCACCCCTTCCCACTGCTCCACACCTGGCTAGGAAACGTTCAGAATTGGGTTGTTCCAGAAAACTTTCGAAATTTTTTTGGACCAGATGCGAGGGGATGGGAGATGTTTGGCACATATTTTTCAAGTCTTTACCCTTCATATTACATTCTAAAATTTTCCTAAGGAAATCGGAGAGGGTCAAAAAATCTTCGAAAAAAAAAGGAAAGACTATAGTCTTTGCTCATTTTTGGGAAAAAAATTTCACCCCTTCAGATCTCGCCCCGATTTTCCCAGAATGTTATTTGGAGGGTATACACTTGGAAATTATGGGTCAAACTTCCCTCACCCCTTCCCACTGCTCCACACCTGGCTAGGAAACGTTCAGAATTGGGTTGTTCCAGAAAACTTTCGGAATTTTTGTGGACCAGATGCGAGGGGATGGGGGATGTTTGGCACATATTTTTCAAGTCTTTACCCTTCATATTACATTCTAAAACTTTCCTAAGGAAATCGGAGAGGGTCAAAAAATCTTCGGAAAAAAAAAGGAAAGACTATAGTCTTTGCTCATTTTTGGGAAAAAAATTTCACCCCTTCAGATCTCGCCCCGATATTCCCAGAATGTTATTTCGAGGGTATACACTTGGAAATTATGGGGCAAACTTCCCTCACCCCTTCCCACTGCTCCACACCTGGCTAGGAAACGTTCAGAATTGGGTTGTTCCAGAAAACTTTCGGAATTTTTTTGGACCAGATGCGAGGGGATGGGGGATGTTTGGCACATATTTTTCAAGTTTTTACCCTTCATATTACAGTCTAAAATTTTCCTAAGGAAATCGGAGAGGGTCAAAAAATCTTCGAAAAAAAAAGGAAAGACTATAGTCTTTGCTCATTTTTGGGAAAAAAATTTCACCCCTTCAGATCTCGCCCCGATTTTCCCAGAATGTTATTTGGAGGGTATACACTTGGAAATTATGGGGCAAACTTCCCTCACCCCTTCCCACTGCTCCACACCTGGCTAGGAAACGTTCAGAATTGGGTTGTTCCAGAAAACTTTCGGAATTTTTTTGGACCAAATGCGAGGGGATGGGGGATGTTTGGCACATATTTTTCAAGTCTTTACCCTTCATATTACATTCTAAAATTTTCCTAAGGAAATCGGAGAGGGTCAAAAAATCTTCGAAAAAAAAAGGAAAGACTATAGTCTTTGCTCATTTTTGGGAAAAAAATTTCAGCCCTTCAGATCTCGCCCCGATTTTCCCAGAATGTTATTTGGAGGGTATACACTTGGAAATTATGGGGCAAACTTCCCTCACCCCTTCCCACTGCTCCACACCTGGCTAGGAAACGTTCAGAATTGGATTGTTCCAGAAAACTTTCGGAATTTTTTTCGACCAGATGCGAGGGGATGGGGGATGTTTGGCACATATTTTTCAAGTCTTTACCCTTCATATTACATTCTAAAATTTTCCTAAGGAAATCGGAGAGGGTCAAAAAATCTTCGAAAAAAAAAGGAAAGACTATAGTCTTTGCTCTTTTTTGGGAAAAAAATTTCACCCCTTCAGATCTCGCCCCGATTTTCCCAGAATGTTATTTGGAGGGTATACACTTGGAAATTATGGGGCAAACTTCCCTCACCCCTTCCCACTGCTCCACACCTGGCTAGGAAACGTTCAGAATTGGGTTGTTCCAGAAAACTTTCGGAATTTTTTTGGACCAGATGCGAGGGGATGGGGGATGTTTGGCACATATTTTTCAAGTCTTTACCCTTCATATTACATTCTAAAACTTTCCTAAGGAAATCGGAGAGGGTCAAAAAATCTTCGAAAAAAAAGGAAAGACTATAGTCTTTGCTCATTTTTGGGAAAAAAATTTCACCCCTTCAGATCTCGCCCCGATATTCCCAGAATGTTATTTCGAGGGTATACACTTGGAAATTATGGGGCAAACTTCCCTCACCCCTTCCCACTGCTCCACACCTGGCTAGGAAACGTTCAGAATTGGGTTGTTCCAGAAAACTTTCGGAATTTTTTTGAACCAGATGCGAGGGGATGGGGGATGTTTGGCACATATTTTTCAAGTCTTTACCCTTCATATTACATTCTAAAATTTTCCTAAGGAAATCGGAGAGGGTCAAAAAATCTTCGAAAAAAAAAGGAAAGACTATAGTCTTTGCTCATTTTTGGGAAAAAAATTTCACCCCTTCAGATCTCGCCCCGATTTTCCCAGAATGTTATTTGGAGGGTATACACTTGGAAATTATGGGGCAAACTTCCCTCACCCCTTCCCACTGCTCCACACCTGGCTAGGAAACGTTCAGAATTGGGTTGTTCCAGAAAACTTTCGGAATTTTTTTGGACCAGATGCGAGGGGATGGAGGATGTTTGGCACATATTTTTCAAGTTTTTACCCTTCATATTACATTCTAAAATTTTCCTAAGGAAATCGGAGAGGGTCAAAAAATCTTCGAAAAAAAAAGGAAAGACTATAGTCTTTGCTCATTTTTGGGAAAAAAATTTCACCCCTTCAGATCTCGCCCCGATTTTCCCAGAATGTTATTTGGAGGGTATACACTTGGAAATTATGGGGCAAACTTCCCTCACCCCTTCCCACTGCTCCACACCTGGCTAGGAAACGTTCAGAATTGGGTTGTTCCAGAAAACTTTCGAAATTTTTTTGGACCAGATGCGAGGGGATGGGGGATGTTTGGCACATATTTTTCAAGTCTTTACCCTTCATATTACATTCTAAAATTTTCCTAAGGAAATCGGAGAGGGTCAAAAAATCTTCGAAAAAAAAAGGAAAGACTATAGTCTTTGCTCATTTTTGGGAAAAAAATTTCACCCCTTCAGATCTCGCCCCGATTTTCCCAGAATGTTATTTGGAGGGTATACACTTGGAAATTATGGGGCAAACTTCCCTCACCCCTTCCCACTGCTCCACACCTGGCTAGGAAACGTTCAGAATTGGGTTGTTCCAGAAAACTTTCGGAATTTTTGTGGACCAGATGCGAGGGGATGGGGGATGTTTGGCACATATTTTTCAAGTCTTTACCCTTCATATTACATTCTAAAACTTTCCTAAGGAAATCGGAGAGGGTCAAAAAATCTTCGGAAAAAAAAAGGAAAGACTATAGTCTTTGCTCATTTTTGGGAAAAAAATTTCACCCCTTCAGATCTCGCCCCGATTTTCCCAGAATGTTATTTGGAGGGTATACACTTGGAAATTATGGGGCAAACTTCCCTCACCCCTTCCCACTGCTCCACACCTGGCTAGGAAACGTTCAGAATTGGGTTGTTCCAGAAAACTTTCGGAATTTTTTTGGACCAGATGCGAGGGGATGGGGGATGTTTGGCACATATTTTTCAAGTTTTTACCCTTCATATTACATTCTAAAATTTTCCTAAGGAAATCGGAGAGGGTCAAAAAATCTTCGAAAAAAAAAGGAAAGACTATAGTCTTTGCTCATTTTTGGGAAAAAAATTTCACCCCTTCAGATCTCGCCCCGATTTTCCCAGAATGTTATTTGGAGGGTATACACTTGGAAATTATGGGGCAAACTTCCCTCACCCCTTCCCACTGCTCCACACCTGGCTAGGAAACGTTCAGAATTGGGTTGTTCCAGAAAACTTTCGAAATTTTTTTGGACCAGATGCGAGGGGATGGGGGATGTTTGGCACATATTTTTCAAGTCTTTACCCTTCATATTACATTCTAAAATTTTCCTAAGGAAATCGGAGAGGGTCAAAAAATCTTCGAAAAAAAAAGGAAAGACTATAGTCTTTGCTCATTTTTGGGAAAAAAATTTCACCCCTTCAGATCTCGCCCCGATTTTCCCAGAATGTTATTTGGAGGGTATACACTTGGAAATTATGGGGCAAACTTCCCTCACCCCTTCCCACTGCTCCACACCTGGCTAGGAAACGTTCAGAATTGGGTTGTTCCAGAAAACTTTCGGAATTTTTGTGGACCAGATGCGAGGGGATGGGGGATGTTTGGCACATATTTTTCAAGTCTTTACCCTTCATATTACATTCTAAAACTTTCCTAAGGAAATCGGAGAGGGTCAAAAAATCTTCGGAAAAAAAAAGGAAAGACTATAGTCTTTGCTCATTTTTGGGAAAAAAATTTCACCCCTTCAGATCTCGCCCCGATTTTCCCAGAATGTTATTTGGAGGGTATACACTTGGAAATTATGGGGCAAACTTCCCTCACCCCTTCCCACTGCTCCACACCTGGCTAGGAAACGTTCAGAATTGGGTTGTTCCAGAAAACTTTCGGAATTTTTTTGGACCAGATGCGAGGGGATGGGGGATGTTTGGCACATATTTTTCAAGTTTTTACCCTTCATATTACAGTCTAAAATGTTCCTAAGGAAATCGGAGAGGGTCAAAAAATCTTCGAAAAAAAAAGGAAAGACTATAGTCTTTGCTCATTTTTGGGAAAAAAATTTCACCCCTTCAGATCTCGCCCCGATATTCCCAGAATGTTATTTCGAGGGTATACACTTGGAAATTATGGGGCAAACTTCCCTCACCCCTTCCCACTGCTCCACACCTGGCTAGGAAACGTTCAGAATTGGGTTGTTCCAGAAAACTTTCGGAATTTTTTTGGACCAGATGCGAGGGGATGGGGGATGTTTGGCACATATTTTTCAAGTTTTTACCCTTCATATTACAGTCTAAAATTTTCCTAAGGAAATCGGAGAGGGTCAAAAAATCTTCGAAAAAAAAAGGAAAGACTATAGTCTTTGCTCATTTTTGGGAAAAAAATTTCACCCCTTCAGATCTCGCCCAGATTTTCCCAGAATGTTATTTGGAGGGTATACACTTGGAAATTATGGGGCAAACTTCCCTCACCCCTTCCCACTGCTCCACACCTGGCTAGGAAACGTTCAGAATTGGGTTGTTCTAGAAAACTTTCGGAATTTTTTTGGACCAGATGCGAGGGGATGGGGGATGTTTGGCACATATTTTTCAAGTCTTTACCCTTCATATTACATTCTAAAATTTTCCTAAGGAAATCGGAGAGGGTCAAAAAATCTTCGAAAAAAAAAGGAAAGACTATAGTCTTTGCTCATTTTTGGGAAAAAAATTTCACCCCTTCAGATCTCGCCCCGATTTTCCCAGAATGTTATTTGGAGGGTATACACTTGGAAATTATGGGGCAAACTTCCCTCACCCCTTCCCACTGCTCCACACCTGGCTAGGAAACGTTCAGAATTGGGTTGTTCCAGAAAACTTTCGGAATTTTTTTGGACCAAATGCGAGGGGATGGGGGATGTTTGGCACATATTTTTCAAGTCTTTACCCTTCATATTACATTCTAAAATTTTCCTAAGGAAATCGGAGAGGGTCAAAAAATCTTCGAAAAAAAAAGGAAAGACTATAGTCTTTGCTCATTTTTGGGAAAAAAATTTCACCCCTTCAGATCTCGCCCCGATTTTCCCAGAATGTTATTTGGAGGGTATACACTTGGAAATTATGGGGCAAACTTCCCTCACCCCTTCCCACTGCTCCACACCTGGCTAGGAAACGTTCAGAATTGGGTTGTTCCAGAAAACTTTCGGAATTTTTTTGGACCAGATGCGAGGGGATGGGGGATGTTTGGCACATATTTTTCAAGTCTTTACCCTTCATATTACATTCTAAAATTTTCCTAAGGAAAACGGAGAGGGTCAAAAAATCTTCGAAAAAAAAAGGAAAGACTATAGTCTTTGCTCATTTTTGGGAAAAAAATTTCACCCCTTCAGATCTCGCCCCGATTTTCCCAGAATGTTATTTGGAGGGTATACACTTGGAAATTATAGGGCAAACTTCCCTCACCCCTTCCCACTGCTCCACACCTGGCTAGGAAACGTTCAGAATTGGATTGTTAAAGAAAACTTTCGGAATTTTTTTCGACCAGATGCGAGGGGATGGGGGATGTTTGGCACATATTTTTCAAGTCTTTACCCTTCATATTACATTCTAAAATTTTCCTAAGGAAATCGGAGAGGGTCAAAAAATCTTCGAAAAAAAAAGGAAAGACTATAGTCTTTGCTCATTTTTGGGAAAAAAATTTCAGCCCTTCAGATCTCGCCCCGATTTTCCCAGAATGTTATTTGGAGGGTATACACTTGGAAATTATGGGGCAAACTTCCCTCACCCCTTCCCACTGCTCCACACCTGGCTAGGAAACGTTCAGAATTGGGTTGTTCCAGAAAACTTTCGGAATTTTTTTCGACCAGATGCGAGGGGATGGGGGATGTTTGGCACATATTTTTCAAGTCTTTACCCTTCATATTACATTCTAAAACTTTCCTAAGGAAATCGGAGAGGGTCAAAAAATCTTCGAAAAAAAAGGAAAGACTACAGTCTTTGCTCATTTTTGGGAAAAAAATTTCACCCCTTCAGATCTCGCCCCGATATTCCCAGAATGTTATTTCGAGGGTATACACTTGGAAATTATGGGGCAAACTTCCCTCACCCCTTCCCACTGCTCCACACCTGGCTAGGAAACGTTCAGAATTGGGTTGTTCCAGAAAACTTTCGGAATTTTTTTGAACCAGATGCGAGGGGATGGGGGATGTTTGGCACATATTTTTCAAGTCTTTACCCTTCATATTACATTCTAAAATTTTCGTAAGGAAATCGGAGAGGGTCAAAAAATCTTCGAAAAAAAAAGGAAAGACTAGTCTTTGCTCATTTTTGGGAAAAAAATTTCACCCCTTCAGATCTCGCCCCATTTTCCCAGAATGTTATTTGGAGGGTATACACTTGGAAATTATGGGGCAAACTTCCCTCACCCCTTCCCACTGCTCCACACCTGGCTAGGAAACGTTCAGAATTGGGTTGTTCCAGAAAACTTTCGGAATTTTTTTGGACCAGATGCGAGGGGATGGGGGATGTTTGGCACATATTTTTCAAGTTTTTACCCTTCATATTACATTCTAAAATTTTCCTAAGGAAATCGGAGAGGGTCAAAAAATCTTCGAAAAAAAAAGTCTTTGCTCATTTTTGGGAAAAAAATTTCACCCCTTCAGATCTCGCCCCGATTTTCCCAGAATGTTATTTGGAGGGTATACACTTGGAAATTATGGGGCAAACTTCCCTCACCCCTTCCCACTGCTCCACACCTGGCTAGGAAACGTTCAGAATTGGGTTGTTCCAGAAAACTTTCGAAATTTTTTTGGACCAGATGCGAGGGAATGGGAGATGTTTGGCACATATTTTTCAAGTCTTTACCCTTCATATTACATTCTAAAATTTTCCTAAGGAAATCGGAGAGGGTCAAAAAATCTTCGAAAAAAAAAGGAAAGACTATAGTCTTTGCTCATTTTTGGGAAAAAAATTTCACCCCTTCAGATCTCGCCCCGATTTTCCCAGAATGTTATTTGGAGGGTATACACTTGGAAATTATGGGGCAAACTTCCCTCACCCCTTCCCACTGCTCCACACCTGGCTAGGAAACGTTCAGAATTGGGTTGTTCCAGAAAACTTTCGGAATTTTTGTGGACCAGATGCGAGGGGATGGGGGATGTTTGGCACATATTTTTCAAGTCTTTACCCTTCATATTACATTCTAAAACTTTCCTAAGGAAATCGGAGAGGGTCAAAAAATCTTCGAAAAAAAAAGGAAAGACTATAGTCTTTGCTCATTTTTGGGAAAAAAATTTCACCCCTTCAGATCTCGCCCCGATATTCCCAGAATGTTATTTCGAGGGTATACACTTGGAAATTATGGGGCAAACTTCCCTCACCCCTTCCCACTGCTACACACCTGGCTAGGAAACGTTCAGAATTGGGTTGTTCCAGAAAACTTTCGGAATTTTTTTGGACCAGATGCGAGGGGATGGGAGATGTTTGGCACATATTTTTCAAGTCTTTACCCTTCATATTACATTCTAAAATTTTCCTAAGGAAATCGGAGAGGGTCAAAAAATCTTCGAAAAAAAAAGGAAAGACTATAGTCTTTGCTCATTTTTGGGAAAAAAATTTCACCCCTTCAGATCTCGCCCCGATTTTCCCAGAATGTTATTTGGAGGGTATACACTTGGAAATTATGGGGCAAACTTCCCTCACCCCTTCCCACTGCTCCACACCTGGCTAGGAAACGTTCAGAATTGGGTTGTTCCAGAAAACTTTCGGAATTTTTTTGGACCAGATGCGAGGGGATGGGAGATGTTTGGCACATATTTTTCAAGTCTTTACCCTTCATATTACATTCTAAAATTTTCCTAAGGAAATCGGAGAGGGTCAAAAAATCTTCGAAAAAAAAAGGAAAGACTATAGTCTTTGCTCATTTTTGGGAAAAAAATTTCACCCCTTCAGATCTCGCCCCGATTTTCCCAGAATGTTATTTGGAGGGTATACACTTGGAAATTATGGGGCAAACTTCCCTCACCCCTTCCCACTGCTCCACACCTGGCTAGGAAACGTTCAGAATTGGGTTGTTCTAGAAAACTTTCGGAATTTTTTTGGACCAGATGCGAGGGGATGGGGGATGTTTGGCACATATTTTTCAAGTCTTTACCCTTCATATTACATTCTAAAATTTTCCTAAGGAAATCGGAGAGGGTCAAAAAATCTTCGAAAAAAAAAGGAAAGACTATAGTCTTTGCTCATTTTTGGGAAAAAAATTTCACCCCTTCAGATCTCGCCTCGATTTTCCCAGAATGTTATTTGGAGGGTATACACTTGGAAATTATGGGGCAAACTTCCCTCACCCCTTCCCACTGCTCCACACCTGGCTAGGAAACGTTCAGAATTGGGTTGTTCCAGAAAACTTTCGGAATTTTTTTGGACCAGATGCTTGGGGATGGGGGATGTTTGGCACATATTTTTCAAGTTTTTACCCTTCATATTACATTCTAAAATTTTCCTAAGGAAATCGGAGAGGGTCAAAAAATTATCGAAAAAAAAAGGAAAGACTATAGTCTTTGCTCATTTTTGGGAAAAAAATTTCACCCCTTCAGATCTCGCCCCGATTTTTCCAGAATGTTATTTGGAGAGTATACACTTGGAAATTATGGGGCAAACTTCCCTCACCCCTTCCAACTGCTTTGCAGCTGGTTAGAAAATTTTCAGGAAATTTTTAACGGTACCTAACAAATTTTACAGTGTGAACGCACCTTTATGTAATAAATTTTGCAGTGTGAACGCACCTTTAGCTAATAAATTTTATTGTGTGAACGCACCTTTATGTAATAAATTTTGCTGTGTGAACGCACCTTTAGCTAATAAATTTTACAGTGTGAACGCACCTTTATGTAATAAATTTTGCAGTGTGAACGCACCTTTAGCTAATAAATTTTATTGTGTGAACGCACCTTTATGTAATAAATTTTGCTGTGTGAACGCACCTTTAACTAATAAATTTTGCAGTGTGAACGCACCTTTAGCTAATAAATTTTGCAGTGTGAACGCACCTTTAGCTAATAAATTTTGCAGTGTGAACGCACCTTTAGCTAATAAAGTTTATAGTGTGAACGCACCTTTATGTAATAAATTTTGCAGTGTGAACGCACCTTTAGCTAATAAATTTTATTGTGTGAACGCACCTTTATGTAATAAATTTTGCTGTGTGAACGCACCTTTAACTAATAAATTTTGCAGTGTGAACGCACCTTTAGCTAATAAATTTTGCAGTGTGAACGCACCTTTAGCTAATAAATTTTGCTGTGTGAACGCACCTTTAGGTAATAAAAGTTGCTGTGTGAACGCACCTTTAGCCAATGAAAGTTCAAGTGTGAACGCACCTTTAGCTAATAAATTTTGCAGTGTGAACGCACCTTTAGGTAATAAAAGTTGCTGTGTGAACGCACCTTTAGCCAATGAAAGTTCAAGTGTGAACGCACCTTTAGCTAATAAATTTTGCAGTGTGAACGCACCTTTAGGTAATAAAAGTTGCTGTGTGAACGCACCTTTAGCCAATTAAAGTTCAAGTGTGAACGCACCTTTAGCTAATAACTGCAAAATTTATTAGCTAAAGGTGCGTTCACACTTGAACTTTCATTGGCTAAAGGTGCGTTCACACAGCAACTTTTATTACCTAAAGGTGCGTTCACAATGCAAAATTTATTAGCTAAAGGTGCGTTCACACTTGAACTTTCATTGGCTAAAGGAGCGTTCACACAGCAACTTTTATTACCTAAAGGTGCGTTCACACTGCAAAATTTATTAGCTAAAGGTGCGTCCACACAGCAACTTTTATCAGCTAAAGGTGCGTTCACACTGCAAAATTTATTAGCTAAAGGTGCGTTCACACTGCAAAATTTATTAGCTAAAGGTGCGTTCACACAGCAACTTTTATTAGCTAAAGGTGCGTTCACACTGCAAAATTTATTAGCTAAAGGTGCGTTCACACTGCAAAATTTAGTAGCTAAAGGTGCGTTCACACAGCAACTTTTATTACCTAAAGGTGCGTTCACACTGCAAAATTTATTAGCTAAAGGTGCGTTCACACTTGAACTTTCATTGGCTAAAGGTGCGGTCACACAGCAACTATTATTACCTAAAGGTGCGTTCACACTGAAAAATTTATTAGCTAAAGGTGCGTTTACACTTGAACTTTCATTGGCTAAAGGTGCGTTCACACAGCAACTTTTATTACCTAAAGGTGCGTTCACACTGCAAAATTTATTAGCTAAAGGTGCGTTCATAGCAACTTTTATTAGCTAAAGGTGCGTTCACACTGCAAAATTTATTAGCTAACGGTGCGTTCACACTGCAAACTAAAGGTGCGTTCACACAGCAACTTTTATTTTCTAAAGGTGCGTTCACACTTGAACTTTCATTGGCTAAAGGTGCGTTCACACAGCAACTTTTATTACCTAAAGGTGCGTTCACACTGCAAAATTTATTAGCTAAAGGTGCGTTCACACTTGAACTTTCATTGGCTAAAGGTGCGTTCACACAGCAACTTTTATTACCTAAAGGTGCGTTCACACTGCAAAATTTATTAGCTAAAGGTTCGTTCACACAGCAACTTTTATTTCCTAAAGGTTCATTCACACAGCAAAATGTATTCGCTAAAGGTGCGTTCACACTGCTAGCGCTTGCTTCTCTTAGGAAAATCTTTTTTATAACGTTTGTTAGTCCTGTAAAGGACTGTTTTTATATATGCAACCCGAAAAGGGGATCTTCTTTATCACAGGACGGTGGGCGGCGGCGGTCTGGTGGACGATCACTTCTCCAGGCTGAATTCATTCAAGAAAGTTACTAAATGGACCTGAAACAAAATTATTTCAAATATAAACAGTGGGAAGGGATGAGGGATGTTTGGCACATATTTTGCAAGTGTACATACTCCAAATAACATTCTGGGAAAATCCGAACCATATCTGAAGAGGTGAAAAAATGTCCAAAAAAAGAGCAAAGACTATAGTCTTTCCTCATTTTTTGAAAAAATTTTTGACCCCTTCCGATTTCCTTACGAAATTCCCAGATTGTTATATGAAGTCTAAACACTTGAAAAATATGTGCCAAACATCCCCCAACCCCTCGCATCTGGTCCAAAAAAATTCCGAAAGTTTGCTGGAACAACCCAATTCTGAACGTTTCCTAGCCAGGTGTGGAGCAGTGGGAAGGGGTGAGGGAAGTTTGCCCCATAATTTCCAAGTGTATACCCTCCAAATAACATTCTGGGAAAATCGGGGCGAGATCTGAAGGGGTGAAATTTTTTTCCCAAAAATGAGCAAAGACTATAGTCTTTCCTTTTTTTTTCGAAGATTTTTTGACCCTCTCCGATTTCCTTAGGAAAATTTTAGAATGTAATATGAAGGGTAAAGACTTGAAAAATATGTGCCAAACATCCCCCATCCCCTCGCATCTGGTCCAAAAAAATTCCGAAAGTTTTCTGGAAGAACCCAATTCTGAACGTTTCCTAGCCAGTGGGAAGGGGTGAGGGAAGTTTGCCCCATAATTTCCAAGTGTATACCCTCCAAATAACATTCTGGGAAAATCGGGGCGAGATCTGAAGGGGTGAAATTTTTTTCCCAAAAATGAGCAGACTGTCTTTCCTTTTTTTTTCGAAGATTTTTTGACCCTCTCCGATTTCCTTAGGAAAATTTTAGAATGTAATATGAAGGGTAAAGACTTGAAAAATATGTGCCAAACATCCCCCATCCCCTCGCATCTGGTCCACAAAAATTCCGAAAGTTTTCTGGAACAACCCAATTCTGAACGTTTCCTAGCCAGGTGTGGAGCAGTGGGAAGGGGTGAGGGAAGTTTGCCCCATAATTTCCAAGTGTATACCCTCCAAATAACATTCTGGGAATATCGGGGCGAGATCTGAAGGGGTGAAATTTTTTTCCCAAAAATGAGCAAAGACTATAGTCTTTCCTTTTTTTTTCGAAGATTTTCTGACCCTCTCCGATTTCCTTAGGAAAATTTTAGAATGTAATATGAAGGGTAAAGACTTGAAAAATATGTGCCAAACATCCCCCATCCCCTCGCATCTGGTCCAAAAAAATTCCGAAAGTTTTCTGGAACAACCCAATTCTGAACGTTTCCTAGCCAGGTGTGGAGCAGTGGGAAGGGGTGAGGGAAGTTTGCCCCATAATTTCCAAGTGTATACCCTCCAAATAACATTCTGGGAAAATCGGGGCGAGATCTGAAGGGGTGAAATTTTTTTCCCAAAAATGAGCAAAGACTATAGTCTTTCCTTTTTTTTTCGAAGATTTTTTGACCCTCTCCGATTTCCTTAGGAAAATTTTAGAATGTAATATGAAGGGTAAAGACTTGAAAAATATGTGCCAAACATCCCCCATCCCCTCGCATCTGGTCCAAAAAAATTCCGAAAGTTTTCTGGAAGAACCCAATTCTGAACGTTTCCTAGCCAGGTGTGGAGCAGTGGGAAGGGGTGAGGGAAGTTTGCCCCATAATTTCCAAGTGTATACCCTCCAAATAACATTCTGGGAAAATCGGGGCGAGATCTGAAGGTGTGAAATTTTTTTCCAAAAAATGACCAAAGACTATAAGTCTTTCCTTTTTTTTTCGAAGATTTTTTGACCCTCTCCGATTTCCTTAGGAAAATTTTAGAATGTAATATGAAGGGTAAAGACTTGAAAAATATGTGCCAAACATCCCCCATCCCCTCGCATCTGGTTCAAAAAAATTCCGAAAGTTTTCTGGAACAACCCAATTCTGAACGTTTCCTAGCCAGTGGGAAGGGGTGAGGGAAGTTTGCCCCATAATTTCCAAGTGTATACCCTCGAAATAACATTCTGGGAATATCGGGGCGAGATCTGAAGGGGTGAAATTTTTTTCCCAAAAATGAGCAAAGACTATAGTCTTTCCTTTTTTTTTCGAAGATTTTTTGACCCTCTCCGATTTCCTTAGGAAAATTTTAGAATGTAATATGAAGGGTAAAGACTTGAAAAATATGTGCCAAACATCCCCCATCCCCTCGCATCTGGTCCAAAAAAATTCCGAAGGTTTTCTGGAACAACCCAATTCTGAACGTTTCCTAGCCAGGTGTGGAGCAGTGGGAAGGGGTGAGGTAAGTTTGCCCCATAATTTCCAAGTGTATACCCTCCAAATAACATTCTGGGAAAATCGGGGCGAGATCTGAAGGGGTGAAATTTTTTTGGATGATGTTCTCACCCCTCCGATATCCTTAGGAAATTCCCAGAATATAATATGAAGGCTAAAGACTTGGAAAATATGTGCCAAACATCCCTCATCCCCTAGAAAACTGCTTAGTTCTGATAATGCAACTTTTCTTTGATCAACAGGAAAACTAAGTAAAACACAGCTTCAAAATGCTTATGGCGTCTTATCAGAATTACAACAATTGGTCGAGTCAGATGGGTCTCGTGTCCGCTTCATTGACGCTTCAAACTGTTTCTACACCTTTGTTCCACACTATCATTGACAACATTGAAATGATCAAGGTAAAGCACTTTTGTTTCCTCTTTCCACTTTGTTCCTTAAAATTTCTATTTTTTAGCAAAAAATTGACATGGTGGAGAATCTTATGGAACTGGAAATTGCTTACAGTTTAATGAAATCCACCATTGATGCTCACTAGGATAAACTTAAAACAGAAATTGGTATCCTCGACCGTGAAGCAGAAGAATTCCAAGTTATCCAGGAATACGTCAAAAATACTCATGCAGCTACTCATGGCAGTTATGGATTAGAAATCGAAGACGTATTTATAGTAAAACGTCAAGGTGAAGAGAAACGGTTCAAACCATTCCGTAAACTACACAATAGGAAATTATTATGGCACGGTTCACGTGCAACTAATTTTGCTGGAATTTTATCTCAAGGGTTGCCTATTGCACCACCTGTTACCGGTTATATGTTTGGTAAAGGCATCTATTTCGCTGATATGGTATCCAAATCTGCTAATTATTGTTTTACAAGTCCTACCAGTAACACCGGCTTGCTTTTGTTATGCGAAGTTACTTTAGGAGACGGAAGTTTTGTTTTAATACTTTAATTCTTTTGTTAATTAAGTATTCGTATTTTAGATGTATGAGCTTCCACATGCTAAGTATGTGGAGAAGTTACCAAAAGATAAACACAGTGTAAAAGGTGTTGGAAGAACCGAACGGAAAAGGTGTTAACATGAACAGACCTGATGCAAGTTCATTGCTTTACAATGAGTATCCTTTATTAGAAAAAATATATAATATTAATGTTTATTTTAAGAAAAAAAACCTTGTTATTAATTTTATGACCTTTTTGCTCAGAAATAGTCAAAGAAAAAGTTTTTTGAAGGTCTTACAGACAATTTTTAAATTTTGAATTGATATGTCTGTATATTTTAAACGCTCTGTGTATTAATTTTTCCTTAATACTAATCCAGATACATTGTATACGATGTGGTGCAAGTTAATATTAAATACCTGCTGAAGATGAACTTCAAATACAAGTATTTAAGTGGAGAGACTGATTACGAGGAATGTTCCTTATATTTTACAAAATATGTTACCTCTGTATTTGTAATATTCTTAAGAAATATTTGTTTACGCTTTTTTTTCCAGAATTTTAGATAGTAAGCAATCTTATATATTTTTACATCAAATTGTTGCATTATTCGCACCTTTATATTGTTTAATCGTTAGAAATTAGTTGTTTATTGATTAAAATAACCTGTATTTTAACTTGAATAAAATTAAACATACAGTATATATCTAGAAATGTTTATTCTATTAAACCGAATCACTTGTAAAATTCAAAATTTTTAAACTCTTATATTTCCCGCTAAAATTCAAATTTGAATTTCCCGCTTTCCCCACTCTGATATTTCAAACCAAAAATAAAACAGGTTAGCCAACTTAAATTAAAGTTACCAGATTGCTCCTGATACCTCCTCGCTCATTCTATTCTCCTGATACCCGAAATCGAATTTTATCTTAGATTTCCCGATAAGGCGTTAAGAAATTGTTCAAACACCCACAAAAATTTTTCAATTTTGTATCAGGATCACAGGAGGTGAAGAAGATGTTTACTTTTATTTTATGAAAGTTTTAATTCTAGATTCAAATTTGAATTTTTCGCATCAGGATCGCAGGAGTTAAAGAAGATTGTTAAATTTTAAATTCAAAAAGTTTTAAATCTCAACTAATATTTTCTATCAGGATAACAGGAGGTGAAGAGGATTGTATTTTGAATTTTTTAAAAAGTTTTAATTTACAAATTCAGGCATTTTATTTGACCGAAAAATATAGGAATACAATCTTCTTTACCTCCTGTGATCCTGATCAGAAATAATTAGATTTTGGTTGAAGTTTTAAAGCAGTTGAACAAATTTTCTTAAGGCTTATCGGGAAATCTAAGATAAAATTCGATTTCGAGTATCAGGAGCATAGGAGTTGCGAGGAGGTATCCGGAGTAATCTGGTTACCTTAATTTAGGTTGGCAACTTGTTATTTAGGTTGGTTAACTTGTTTAGTGTGAAATATCGGAGTGGGGAAGTGCGGGAAATTCAAATTTGAATATTGGCGGGACAGAAAATAACTTTAGAAATTGGAATTTATTCTTGAATTTTAGTATTTTATAGCTCTTTCACAGGTTATTTATCATGTCAATATCAAATTTGTAATTTAATTAAAAGCATTTATTTAGAATATTAAAAATTATTAACATTGTAATAAAATTACCATTATTTTTATAAACAGATGCATACAAATCATGCTAATTGCAACATAAAGCCCAGAAATATTACTTGCTTAATCTAGAACGGTTTCTGACAAATAATTACAGGTTACTCATTCTATAAATACAATATTTTCCATGTGTAATCCCTAAAATTGTACCTAACACATACAAAGACTTCAATTTTTCCACAATATTACCTTAAAGTAAGTGAATTATTAAATAAAATGAACAAAATATTACTTCAAGAGATCTTGAAAAAGTTTTAACTAGGTAAAAGGCAAATTTTACATAAAAATGAGTTAGAAAACAATATTTGCAAACCAAACAGGCATAATAAACACATTCAATAATTCCTAGCTTCAAAACTAATCACAAATTTAAGCTAGAAAGCTTTTAAAAATATCATTAAACAACGAAAGGTAATGTTAAACAAACAGTGGGGTCTTGTACATGCAATATCTATGTATGCATCTGCAAACATGCATTTATTTTATCACCTACAGAGCCTTGTGAAACACCCTGTACATATCTTCTCATAAATTATTATTATAATCAACAACCATGCATGTCTGACTGTTCTGAACTATGCTTTTTATTTAAAACAAATAAAAGCTTAAAGTTTTAATCTTTGCCAAGATTTGTTCTTGAAAGTTAAGACCAGTCAGAAAATTTCTTATTAATACTATAATACAGAATACATTTGTGGTGGTCGATTCCGGGCTTTTCCCATTCTTGCAATGCTCTTATCCTTTAGCGTTGAGGTGCCTTCCACTGTAACTACCTGTAACACATAGTAAACTCTTTGAAATAATATTTAATACAGAACAAGATTGAAAACCACTGATTTATTGAAAATACCATTTATACAGACCAAGAAAAAATAGAAATGTGTACAAATTCATGTGTTGCTGTTTTACGTTGATTTCTTTTTTGATGTTGTGCCACACAGTCTGCACTTGCAAATTTTCTAGATGTTCTTGATATTGTAGACACATTAGGAACTTGTCTGTTAGGGTATTTTACACTAAAATGATTCCTATCGTTACCTAATGATAATCCGGAGTGACACAGTATACAGATTTCTATTTATTTTTTTCGTCTGTATAAATCATGTTTTCAATAAATCGTTAGTTTTAAATGTTGTTCTTTATTAAAAACGAAAAAAAAAACACTGTAATTTAACAACCAATAATCAAAATCAATAAGCAGGGGGCAAAAGTGATAGCAGTGTATAATGGGTTGCCTATATTTAAATAAAAAAGTGGCCGGTCCATTTAACTTGCAATATAGCTATATTGCACAATTTAATGAACTTCACTGTATATACATCTACCAGGAATACGCAAATATACATAAAAGAACCCTGTATTAAACCGATCGATGGGTAATTTCACTCTGGCAATGGCAATTCTTAAATATTTTTTTGATCGAAATAGATGGACGATTATTATGATATAAACAACCCTTGGATATTTTCAAATCATCCCCTGGCTTCATTTTGAAATTTGTACAGTCTTAATATCGCAAAATATTTATAAAATTCAAATTAACCTAACGACCTATCAAGCTGACGTTTAATTTCGAATCACATCAATTTATTTTGGAATACGTTCATAATTTCATCTTTGTCTAACGTATTGATAAAATTGGAAATGAAATAAAATTGAATTTAAAAGCGCGAAACGTTAGAAATAAATAGAGGGTAAATGAGAACGATACAGGGTGTTTTATTTAAATTGCCTTTGCCATTTTGAAATAATTATTTATAGATAAAAGAAACTATAAGTAGTACCTTGCAGTCTTGATCAAAATTTAAGCGACCAGAACATCACGTTGTAACCATCCCTGGCAATAGAACAGTACGCAGCGACCGATTCTCCAAAGACACATGAAACAAAATAAAAAAAAGACTTTACTGATCTGCCTCTAAACAAAGGCTGTATATTTACTCACCGGGGGTTTTGTACCCCTCCCTTCAGTGCGATTCTCACTCGATTCAGAACCGTCACCTACCGATTTTTATGCCCTAATAGTACCTGAAACAAACAACGACTTTACTGATCTGCCCTTAAACAAAGCCTGTAGTAAATTTACAGACTCGAAAATCAAGAAGGTCGTGCTCCAAAGACATATGAAACAAAATAAAAAAAGACTTTTAGTCTACTACGATAAAAACAGCTGTTTTACGTATCTTTTGACAGCCGAAAAGTGTCAATTTGTAGTAGGCATTTGTCAATTTCTATTTTGCGGCCGCAAATGGTTTTTTTGGCCTCGCTATACCGAAACAATTTATTTCGGCCATAAAATACGGGCCGAAACAACGATTTAGTGCCTCTAGGGCCGAAAAATTAATAGACGTAATTTTGTAAGGAGGCTGTAAGTGTAAATCTGACAGTGACAGTTTAAAAAAATAAAAATTTCCTTAAACCTTGTTCTTATTTAAGGCAGGCCAAAAAATATCGAGTGTAACTCATGCCAAAATGCTTTTAACAGCCCTTCGCTTTTAGTAGCCCTCGCTCGCTTCGCTCACTCATGCTACTAAAAACGGCAGGCTATTAAAGCCTATTTTCGGCCCTTGATACACTATATACTATTTCGGTCGCAATTTGTTTTTTTCGCCCGCTTTTACTTTTTCGGCCGCTGATTTATAATTTTTTAGTCGACTATGATACAGGTCACGTGACCAAATGTCATTGGAATATTTAGATAAAAATTTAAAATTGTTAATAAAATTTGTAATATTCGCCTAAAAAATGTTGTTTGCACCTCTGCCAAAAAGTGATTTTTCGTCCTTCCCTGTTTTCAGTCGCGGCCGAAAAAGATTCACTTTTTGGCCTTGATACAAAAATAACTATACTGATCTGCCTCTAAACAAAGGCTGTAAATTTACTTACAGGGGGTTTTGTAACCCCTCGCTTCAGTGCGATTCTCACTAGCTTCAGAAAAGTCACCTATAATTTTATCGCAAACAGCCAGAAAAGCCTTCCATCATCAACATATCGGCATAGCAATCTTAATTCTTCTGATGCACCAAAACTCTTCTTTTGATGAAATATAAATTAATTTTTATTTTGCACATAGTTTAACTAACAATTCTTAAGACTTACGAACAACCTAAAAGACTAATTTGAAAAGGGAAAGGGTGATACTACTTTCCCTATTTGGGAAATACTGCAACATATATACTTACGATAAATAAGGAGTTAGCGCAAATTAGGCGCTGCCTAACCACAAAATACAACAAATTTGTATTATTTTGTGGCAAAAAATCCGCATTGTACCTACTACACGCATTTATACGAGGCGCAAGGCGCAAAGTACTTCGTACTTAAAATTCATTTCATTTAACACTTGAAACATGAATCACAAAGAAATTCAAATTTTACGATAGTAAATTTTGATTTATTTGAGGTTAGAAAATATTGAATTTGGCTGTGACTACTCGCGCGCACCTGTGACAATAACAAACCAATATTTTGCCGATTAGGACGTTTAATATGGAATAATTTGCCCGTTTTGGTTTTCGGACTGCTTCAGTATTGATGACAGTCAATTAAATTAACATTTATTGCCTAAAACAGACAACTTTTTTATTTTTTGTGAAACAGCGTGAGAATAGACAGATCCGCATGTCGGCAACAAGTTTCCTAATTTATCAACCGTGCGAAACGAAATTTCCTGAAATAATAGAATTGGAACTGGAAGTTCAATGTGTTTTGAACAGAGGGCGCACCTTCAAAAATATCAAAATAATTAAAAAATTCGCGCCGTTTCAAAAACGTTTGTACAAACTAATATACAGGGTGCGCAAAGTACTTCGTACTTAAAATTCATTTCGATCAGAGCATTATCAGAAAAATATAAATATACATCCCCTCCTGCTACCATTAAGGAAACACAAATAACGAATAGGTTTCGTATTTAAAAAAATATAAAAAACTGACTTGTTTCCTCAACAGTAACAGCAAATTCAGAAAGCTTGCACTAATGTCTCGCTAGCGGAAACAGTGCCACAAAAAATGGATCAGTAAACAATAACACACTAAATTATGTACGGAATTTAAAAGATTAACTCCATTTACTCGACTTTATTTTACTTTTGGCAAGGGTGCAACAATTTATCATACCTACAGTTACTGTTGAATTAATATTTTTGCAAGCAATTCATTCAAATCTTTTAAATTCGATAACCGGAAATGTCAATTCTTCCAAGTTTTCAACCTATAGTTAGTAAAAAATAAGGGTGAGGGGAGGGCATTAAGGCCATTAAGTATTTGTTTAAACTTAAAACTGCTCTTATGGGTTATGCCCTTTTATACTCGTAATACACACCAAACATGGCGAAACGAAGAACGCGGTCGGCCCAAATAGTCGCCTCATAGAGTTAAAATGGCTAAACATGGCCAAACGAAGAACGCGGTCGGCCCAAATAGTCGTCTCATACGACAGGTAAGGGATACCGACACACAAAAGTTAACCGGATATCGCGAAAAGTCTAAAGAAAAGCCGCATTAAATTAAAAAAAAATTCAAAAAGGAAACGTTTACAAACTCTTATTTTATAGGTCCGATACCTGGTAAATATTAAATTCAGGCTAAGATCGTTCCTGAAAAACCCTACAACCCTAATTTTCGAATACGGTAATGGTTGGCTCAGCAATAGCGCTGCCACCATTTGATGCGCAAACACTCCCGGACGAGCGTGAAATTACGAGCAATAAAAGTAAGCATTTAATTTTTTATAAAATAAAAAACTGTTACAGTTTAGTCTGTAATGTAATTTTGATTGAAAAAAATCATTTACAAGCATTTCCAAAAATCTTATGGTTCATTCATCTAGAACCTGCTGATGTGAAGTGTAGGTGGATGTGTGTAGAATAGAGAATATGGTAACAGTTCTTATATTTTATAAAATATTGTTGTGAGTTTTAACTACTGGCCGTACTGCTGTGTGTAAAATTGGTTTCCTACCTTAAAAAACTGCATTGTCCTCTTCTGAAGCATACGAAACCAAATCCCCATTTCCGCGATCGAATTCCAGTTCCCGTACTATCACTTTAGTTCACTTCAGTTCACTTAAAGCACTTTCGGACTGCGGTGATCCCTCCTCAGACATCCATATACTAGCAGCAATTCTTGAACACTGAACTGCAATAAAAATATAATCTTATTATGTAATGGAAAAATATTTCTGGTTATGACAAGAATATTATAAACGCAAAATGAATTGTTCAAGCAGATAAATAAAAAAAATACAGGGGAAGGGACACTCTTAATAAGTTATAAATAAATAATTTTCCCTCATGCAGAAATAACAAATTTTTTTGCTACTGTTGAATAGAAATTGTTATCACAAGATAGAGGGTGTAGTTTGAAATTTCAAAGTGGGGTTTCCTGGGACATACAATTATTAAAATTCCCCCCTGAATATCAATTTTGAAGTGATTTTTCTGAAACTGAAAACTACGAAGACTTTAAAGTTGTTAAGGATGTCTAATTTTTAAATAAAAAGAAATGTATAGTGTCCCATAGCAATTCTGCAGAAAAAAATAAAAGATGAGAAATAATTCTTCCTTCCCTCTGTTTATTCTTTGTATTTTATAAAAACAATGTCAAGGGTAAAATCAAAACTTACGTTCAAGAAATTTCACAGACTTTGTTTCTTGCAAAAGAAAAAAACATGTTAGGTAAAGATGCTTTTAGTTTGTATGATTCAAATTTATTTTTATACCCTTATATAACAATTAGTAAACCATAGGAATGATATAAATTCTTTTGGGTTGGAATAAAACCTTTTACAAAATGGGTGTAATATACCCTTATCCAACAATTAAATTGCTTGTTTAAATATTTTCTTCACATTTACAGGAATGCTATAAATAAGGGTTACTAAAGTTAACACCAACACTCGAATTGTTATAAAAAGAAAGTTAAAATTAAATATCGAAACTTACATTCAGACTAAAAGCACAAAGACGGTGTAAAATTTAACATCATTCCAAAAATTTATTTCTTTAGCAAATGATATTATTTCTGAATAAATAGAAACACTTCATGGGAAGGTCGTTGCAAACGTGTGATAAGATATCTCTTTGCCTTTGTACGATTCAAATTTTCTTTGTTCACGTAAGTTACGTAAAAATTCCTTTATTATAAACTTGATCCAAAACCGTTTGATATAATAATTATTAGTAAAGCATATAGGGATGATAAAACGAAGGGCTCGTAGTGTTATCGAAATTTTCTACTACTAAGGCTTAACACCAACACTCGATTAGTAATAAGAAGAAAGTTAAAATTATTTAATAAAAGGGGTGGAGGGTTTAAATATGAAAATATAAGAAGTAAACTTACCCTTAAAGAACTTGGTTCTCAATTTGTAAGACAATTTGTCTTATTCTTTCGATTAAGTGGATGCACAGGGGTGGCGAGGATGATTCGGCAACCTTGGTACTATTGAAAACCAAAATAAATAATAACTAATTAAATAAATTTCTTTTTATAAATATTTATAAAAATCGTGACGAGATCTGAAGGGGTGAAATTTTTTTCCAAAAAATGAGCAGACAGTCTTTCCTTTTTTTTTCGAAGATTTTTTCACCCCCTCCGATTTCCTTAGGAAAATTTCAGAATGTAATATGAAGGGCAATAAAATTTACAGTGTGAACGCACCTTTTGCAAAAAAAAATTGCAGTGTGAACGCACCTTTAGCTAATAAATTTTGCAGTGGGAACGCACCTTTGGCTAAAGGCCTGTTCACACTGCAAAATTTATTAGCTAATGGTGCGTTCACACTGCAAAATTAATTTGCTAAAGGTACGTTCACACTGCCTTTCCCTTGTAGCTATGCTACCAAACGAAAATTTTGTTTTAAAATCGAATTTAGAATTCATATTTATCATAATTATATTATGTTTGATTGTTATACGAGTCTTAATATATACCTGTCTCAAGAGGAAGGGTAGGGGCCTGATGATTATTGCTTCCATGGGGGGGGGCTGAATATTCTGAAACCAGCTCTGCGCTGGTACAACCTATAACATAAAATTCACAAAGTTTTGATTAAATGACTGATTGTTAGATAAGTATTTGTTTATTAACATGTGCATTTTAAACGTAAATTTCACATCTCATTACAGATATACCTAAAAAAGAAATCACGAGCTAAAATCACCAAATGAAAAACAACTTCTACCAACAGTTTAAATATACCACCATATATGAAATATCTAAATCATCTACAAATACTCATTACCAAAATTTTATATTAATTCTGAATTTTGATAGCCATATTTATAACCTTATCCTTCTTTGCTTACGTTGCAATCAATCGTTTTGTAAAAATTTGTCACTTTTTATTAAAATAATAACTTTTAAGGTCTATAAATACAACCCCAAAATTGATACAAAATCTAAAACAAAACACAATTATTACCTTTCAGGATTTTTGTGGATTATCATACAAAGAGAAACAGTTTTGATTAAAATTCAAGTGGTACTATCTTCGTAATGTTACACAGATATTTCTCATTGTATGTAAATTCCTACATAATATACTGTGTGTTAAAACTAAAACTGTAATTTTTTGCTAAACTAAAGATATTAATAAATACTTTATTGATGTTACAATACAATGTATGAAACATTTATAAGAGTAGACAATATTATAATGTTAGTAGTATACTTGGTTTGTTTTTACTATTACACAACTGATTGATATGAAATATTAATTTAATTGTGTACGCACTGCACTCATGTGGGACACAAAAACATTTCACACAATCAATAATATAATAGATTTAACAAACGTAACCTTTTGAGATTTCTAATCCTACAAACACTGTCGCTTTATACTATATACACTTATATACAGTAATTTCAATTTCGTTAAATAAATGGCAAATTCTAAAAATGTTAACTACATAATATTCTGTACAGTATAAATATATTTCCACATTTAAATAAAAAATTGATATAAAATTCTTTCAAATATTACTAAAAAACTGAAATACAGAATACAATATAAATATACTTTTTATAATATTAATACATGCTTTTAAAATATAAATCGCATCTATTTGCACACAAAAATTCTTTAAGACAGTACCTATTTATAATCTTAGTACAGGAAAATTTTGCCTAATCGCAAGACCATTAGGAATTGTTACCATACTAAATTAATAAGAAATGCGCACACCATTAATCTTTTATTTAATGTTCGATTTGTACGCTAGCTATGTGTCCAGATCATCTTCTCTCTGACTCGAGAAATATGAAACTAATCCAACAAATTCACCGCCTGTATCGTCATCAAACGGTTTACTACTGCTGCCTTCTGTAGGTTGCACTGGAGCTCCACTTTCACCAGGGTACGGTTCTGAATACGCCGGGCTTGGATAAACAGGGGGCGACTGACCGTCATCTGAATTCAAAGGGGGAGGGGGTGGATATGATCCATAATGATAGTTCGGAGGTACTCCAGGATGATATGGAGACATACTGCTTCCTCTGTGTTGTTGCAAGTGTGGTGGTACCATGGAAACATGTCGAGGTCCTGCAGTTGCACTACCAACAACACTTGGAGCGAAATGACCAACTTGTGGCCTTGAATAAGGGGGAGGTGGAGGTGTCGGGTCACCTTTACTTAAGGGACTACTCGACGCTGGTGATACAATAGCAGGTGAATGACGGTCTCTATTAGTACTGGAAACATTTATTGGACCGCCCCCTGAAGGTGACGGATCCATAGACCTATGTGTGTGATACATGGGTGGTAGTCCTGGCGGTCCTGGACTGTGAAGTCTATGAGGTGGAGCAGGACCACTTCTTACTACTGGATAATGTGGCATTCCCGGCGGTGGTTGTTGATAGGGACCCGGCATGGGACCCCTGGGACCAGTCGCGCCTGAAGTATACATTAATAATACCTAATAGCCAAAATTCTAGAAACAGTCAAATACCTGGATGATATGAACCTGGGGGAAGGCCTAACTGAGGATCACCTGATAGCCCACCAAAATATTTAGCGCCTCCACCTGGAAAATTCCCTTGACCTGGTTGAGACTGCAACATTCTTGTAATGACTGACGGCGTTGGTTGACTCTGTGCAAATGGTTGAGGGGGTGCGGCAATTCCCAACTTGGTTCCGTGCATAGGTGAGTCTGGAGCAGGTGAAACAGTATTACTACCAGATGAAGCATGACTTTCAAGTCCCATATCCAGTTCAGAACTGTCTTTGTTAGCTGCAGCTATTGCAGCAGCTTCAGCAGCTAGGGTTTTCTTACCTTTACCTCTACCTCTTCTCTTCTTGGGACTACCATCTGCGTTTAATACAGGAGCAATTTCACTAAACATGGGAAGGCTTACACCTGGAGGCTCCGACAGCTCTGCATTATTTGCCATAACGGAATTCATCATCATAGATGCTGATTCATTGTATGGCGGGACTAAATCTGCATTCGCGGCTAACATTTGATTTTTGGGTTTCCGCCCACGTTTCTTTGGTATTTTTTGTTCTTTCTCCACGAGCTTCTCAAGCTTTTTGGCTTCACGTTCTTTTCGTTTCTTTTCTTTTTCAATCTGAAGGGCAACCAACTGAAGTTGTTTATTGGCATAATCTTCTTCTTCCATCATTTTTTCCATTTCTTGTTCATTCATTTCCTCAACATTTTTATTAATTTGCTCGATTGGATTGGGCTCATCTTCAGGGTCTTGTAAATCAGACTCGTGCATCATAGATGGTCCCAACATAGTTGGTTGGGCCATCAATGATTGTAAGGGTTGCAGGGATTGTAACGGTTGCAATGATTGCAACGACTGCAATGGTTGTAAGGATTGCATAGGTTGTAATCCAGTAGGGTCTACCATTGAAGATGGCTGAGATAGGTCTTGCATTAATGGAGGAAATTCAGGAGGAGGAGCATCTTTGGGTTTTCTTGGTATTTTTAAGCCAGACTTGCCACGGCCACGAGCTTTGGGTCGTTGAGTATTTTTCGCTATATCTTGCAAGACAGTATCGACACCAGATTCGTCACTGTCTTTGTCATTTCCTAATTGTTGGAAATCTTCGTCTTCATGTAAATTATATTCCTCCTCACTTTCTTCAATTCGTGGTGGTTTTCTTCGTATTTCCTAATGTATATGAAAGAATAAATTTATTAGTAAAAAAATAAAACATACTTTTTGCTGAATTAGACAAGTACATTAAAACATACAGTCCTGTAACGTAAAATGTTTGCATATTGATCTTAGAAAAGTTCTGCGGTCCTAAAGAAAAGTCCTATCTGCATTTTCATGTTTCCTGCTAATGGATTAAAATTTTCCAACCAGCACAAACGTAGTACAGCTCCACCAAGCTTACAAATTCCCCGGAAAATATCTCAACTAAATTTTAAAAGACAAAGCGCGACAATACGTCAACCAATAGCAAACAATCCTACTCAAAAGTACATTCACTGAAAAAATTCCAATTGACATTTGAAAGTTTATAATAATTTCAGTGTTTGTCAGATTGTTTTGACGTTTAAAATCCATTAAGTATGAATGTTAAATCAAGGAAGATAATTCATTCTGAAGCCAGAAATATTATTCGAAAGGTCATTGAATTCTTCGAAGTATTTACATTATTTAAATTTGCCGCCTAAATGTTTTTATTTTGACTGTACTTTGAAAAACTATATCAGCGTCGGACACGCCCCCTTTCAACTTTGTAAGGTTGGTCGAGCTGTATAATGTGTTTTTGGACAAACAAATTAAGAGGCTATACCCACTCATGCTACATATAGGATAGCTACGATAAGTTGCGACACATGTAGATTGTGCAGAAAATACCAAACCTACAAAACTGACAATTTGTTGATAGGACTCTCTTCCTTAGGACGGTAGAGTTACTGTAGATAAATAATTTACAACTGACATGTAGCATTTAAACAAATTCTGAGAACAATCAAATGTCACTGAGGTCAACATAGGGAAGTAATCGTGATACTTAAGGTTCACAAAGTAAGGCAGGAGCCATTAATTCAAATTCAACAAAAGAGGGGGGGAATATTTTAATGATCGTGTATTTACGTGTATGTTAGATATGGGGGCTATATGAGCTTAGTTAGATTCAAAGCAGCAACAGTTTAGTTCCAGGACTAGCTAATTAAAAAAAAATTGTTTTTACCAAATTTACCTCCTCACTATCAGTTCCAAGGGCTTCCAAATAGTTTATCTTTTTCCCTCGAGTTCTTCGACCAATTTCTTCATCATCATTTAATCCACCAAATTTAATGTTAGGTTTCTTTCGGTAAACCTCTGGATCAGAATCATCCCCAGTTCGTCTCTTCTTCTTTTTCTTCTTTGATTTCTTTATTTTCCCTGAAGACTTCCTTCTCCTAATTCTACTAATAATCAAATTAAAAAGTTTGAGTATGAAATAGCAACATTCAAAGAAAAACAAAAAACTTACTTTGCAGCTTTACGTTTCCTTGTACCCCAAGAACGATCACTTTCTTCAGATTCAGATTCATCCCATATCGATCTTGTTTTTTTACGTCTTGGTGCTTCTTCCTCTTCCGAATCACTGTCATTCACTAAGAAAGAATCAATAAACCAACTGGTCCGTATAAACTGAAAAATAAATGCTTACCGAAATCACGATCATAACGTGAAGTACGGGCCCGTGTAGATCTTCGAACGGGACCACTATCTTTACGTCGTTTTCCTCTTCTTGTATCTGCGTCACTACTGTCACTACCACTGTAATCATCTTCATCAAAATCTTCTTCTGATTCAGACGAGCTAAAATTTATTAAATGAAAAATGTTGCTCACTTTTGTGAATTAAAATATGTAGCAATAAGAGATGCACATAATCCTTACCTTGATCCTTTAAAATCTTCATCAGATTCCGCATCATCATCACTACTAACATCTAAGCAATTGAGTTTCCTATGCTTCTTTTTACCGATAATTCTTTTAACAGGACGAATAAGTTCCTCCTCTGAATCATCCGCAGTTTTTACATCATAGTTAGGTGGAACTACAGGTGGGAGTGGTTCCTCAACTGCAATTTCAGGTACAACTACTGCGGCATCCACAGGTACAGCAGGTACAGGCAAGTCAGTCGGAACAGCATCAACAGCAGGAACAACCTCATCAGTTCCTGTTACAACAGCCTCGTCCTTTAAACGTTGAGCTTCTGCTTCTTCTTTCTCGGCATTAACTATAGTTGCAATATCTTTGCCTCGACCTTGATTTCCTGCTCCTTTTACTGCTTCTATTTCATCCTGAAAATATTTTGAATTAATTTTATTTGCTTTATACGTATTTGGACATCAATATGTCATTTTCAAAAGCATAAAATATAATTTAACCTACTTGAATTGCCGAATTGATTAATTCATCATAATCATTAAAACGATAGCTATGTGCTTGGCGCCGTTCTCTTAACTGGTAAACCGGTTCATCACTATCACTGGCAGAACTTGAAGATGATTCTGAATCAGAATCCGATTCATCAGAATCAGATCCACCGCTATCCTGTTCTCCTTTACCAGTTTCTCTATTATCCTGTAGTTGACGTTGTTTTTGACGGTGTTCATCTGTTTCTTTGCTTGGTAATACATTATCTAAACTAATTCCCACATATGCTAAACGTTCTTTGCGCCTCGTTTCCATTTCCTTTTTATTGATTCTTCTGTCATATTCATGCAAACGTTCCTCAAGATTTTTAACCAAGGTAATCTGTAAATGATGGGAAAAATATATAAGGAGTTTTTCCAAATAATGATACTTACATGTTGACAAGGAGGACAGAACCAATCCCCTTCTGGAATTACAAGTAATGCCGGTCGTAGGCAAGAGCAATGCCAACCACAATCACAACTATCACAAAGAAGAATCCATTCCGGGTGATCTTTTTGGCCACATTTTTGACATGCACAGTCATCTACCTCTTCTTCTGCATCAGACTCTACAAAAGACAAATCTTTGAAGAAAAAAAAAAATTAAAATAATGAACAAAAAAGAACTTGGATGGGAAACAAAGTTCAACTTATATAAAACAGTTTGGTATAAGGAGCACAACTTGGCCACTACACAACAAGAGCAAAATAGTTGCGGAGATGAGATATTTAAAGAGAATTGTAAGAAGAATAAGGACTAAGGAGAGATAAAATTAGAAACGTAACAAGGGAAAAAAAAACTAGAAGTGAAATACCCAAAAACGACAGCTTCAATGGGCATGTAGTACGAACGGAAAATTCACAAAAATGATGGGGGGGGGCAGAAAGGAATAGAGGGGGGGGGGAGTCCATAACAAAGTAGATGGAGACCATCAAGAATGGAGTGTACAGTGAAGTAAAAAATTTGGAGGAAATAAAGACGTTGGTAGATGAAAAAACAGTACTACCAAAAATAAAAATTATTGGGAGTACAAAAAGGAAAAGAGGGAGGGGGGACTCCCAAACCATCAAAAATATAGTAGATTTCCAAAAATGAAAATTAGGGGAAGAACAGAAAGGAAGACCGGTAGGAGAGACCCAGAAGAAAGTGGATGGATATCATCAAAAATGTAGGCCCTAAACAGAGAGGAATACCAAAAATGGAGCAAGGACCCGACACCTTAGGGTATAAGGGAATTGTCAAAAAAGAAGCAGAAAAAGAATAAGTTTGTTATATTAGTAAAAAAAAATTGGTCAGCCAACTTAAATTACTTTGTTCAAATATGAATTATTTCATCGTTTATGACAACTTTTATCTTAACTCCGTGTAAAAAATAAAACTCAATAGAAAAACTTAAAGATTGAAACATATTTTATTATTACACAATTTACAAATTACCTTTTCGAGCAGTGCGAGCCCTTTTCATAGGTTGAACTTCAGCCCCCTCTTCCAAATCACTTTCTGGAGAAAATTCATGATCAGATTTTACTACCAAATGATGATCTTCATCTTCCTCTATTTCTTCTTCTTCATCTTCAACCTCAGAAGAACTTGAACCACTACTACTCTTCCACGCTTTAAATAAATCAAATTTTTTTGTCGGATCCCAATGTTTTCTCTTACGTTTTCGTTTCTTTTTCTCATCAGATTCTGCATCACAAGTTGTCTCGTCTTCTGTAGGAATATTTTTGTTCCGCTTTCTTTTTTCTATCTTATAATCCTAAAAATTAATATTTAAATAAAACAAGTATTGAATTATAAAAAAAATAAATCTTTACTTTATCTTCACTTTTCTTCCCTTTACGTTTGCGTTGTTCATCTTTAAGTTCCTGTAAAGTGACTTCTTCGAGTTTTCTTCTTTCAGCTTCTTCTTTAATTTTCTGCTGAGCAATTCGACGGGATTGTCTGACAGTTGCTGGTGTATCACCTTTCATTATACTTTCTGTTTCTTCCGATATCTCAAGTCCAAGTAAAGTTTTTTCTAAAACAGATATTGGATTATATGCAATCATGATATACATAAAAATACAATAAGAATAAAATCAAACTTACTCATTTTCCTAGGTTTCTTTTCCTTGACTACTGGTGGTGTGTTACTAGTGTCAGTTATGGAAGCTTCTGAGGGAGCATCACTACTAGCTGCAGGGCTTTCTGTAGCTCTGGTAGAACGAGTGGATATTCTTCGTTTAGTAATACCTTTACCCTTTTTCCCACCTTCTTGTTTAATTAACGTTTCTTCTTTGATTTTATCATCAGCATTAGTTTCATCCTCTTCGCTACTACTAACCGCTTGTAATTTTTGTTCTTCTATACTACGGCGTAGATTCCGATCTACAGACCGTTTTTTAAGTTTAGGTCTCTTACTATCAACTTCCTCCTTCTTTTCAGGAAGAGTTTTCTTCCCCTGGATACGAGTGTTACGTAAGGCATCAATACTTTGTTGTGCTGCTCTTTTTCTGGTGATTCTAATCACAGGAGGGATTGGTGAAGAATCATCAAGGTCTAATTTAAATGTGCTTAGGGTCATAGGAGGCGGTTCTGATGCAGTTACTTCATTATCAGAACAAGCTAAAGGATCATTTTCAGGAATGATAATTACAGCATCATCACTACTATCTGCATCAGCGTCAATTCCAACATCACCACCAAAATCACCACAAGAATCGTCAGAATCGGCCAAGTCAACAGCTGTTGTGTTAGTCTCAGGTAATGTATCTTCCTGTTCTGTCTCTTCTGGTTGGGCCTTTAATTTATTTATATCAATACATGTTAATAAAGGCACTTTCTTCTGGACGCACAACGGTTCTTCCACTGGTACTAAGTCTTCTTTTTCTGTATCTTTTTTTTCAGTCTCTCCTTGAGCTTCTTTTGATTCATTAACTACCTTAACCTGATCCTTCGCACTTTTTTCTGTAGTGTCAATATTAATTACTTGGTTAGATCTTAGTGATCTCCTCGGTCTAGGTGTTTCCGTTTTATCATCACCAGTTTGTTGTTTGGGTTTTTCAGACTCTTTATTTTTCTCACTCGCTATAGTAGTAACTGTTTTTTTAGTTTTATCTACAACTGTAACTTCTACTGAAGAATCTGATAATCTTAATTTTTTCGAAGGTCTAATCTCCGTTTTTACTATTTGTTCTTCAATGTCTATGATATCAGGTACCGTCTCGCTTTTTTCATTTTCTTTACTAGACTCTACTTTACTGATACCTGCTTTATCTTTGACTGAAAAAGCTTGTGATCGTGTAAAACTAGAAACAGTTTTATCTTCTTCCTTCTGAGTACCTACAGTGCTTGCCTTAGTTTTTGGTTTCGCTTTACCTTTAGGTGTCTTTTTTTGTTCACTGTCATTAACACCTGATGCTTTATTTTTATTTGTTTCAGGAACTTTTCTCTGTCTTAGTTCTCGATTGGTATCTCCTGTAACTGTTGGTTCGTTTACCTTTTTGTTTTCTAAAGATTTTTCTACACCGTCATTTTCTTTCGGAAACTTTTTCTTCTGTTTTCCTTTACCTTTAGGGGTATCTAGATCGATTACATCAGATTGGGAAGGTTTTTCAACAGTTTTTTCATCTAATTCCGTTTCTTCAATTTCAAGTTTTTCATTTACAGGTTTCTTGCCTTTTTTTGTTGATAACTCTGCTTTCTTTGATAAATTGGAAATTTTATTATTAATGGATTTTTTACTTTTATCGTCAATTGTTGATTCGGATTTATCACCAATACTACTTCTTGTGCGTCTTGTAACTCTTCTACTAATGGGGCTAGCATCACTTGGTGTGGCAGAGACACTAACAGATTCCTTACTTACAGCTTTATTGTCTATGGATACGTCTGGAGAAGATTCAACAACTAAACTTTTTGTTTTTACTGGTTCTTTATTATCAGAAGCCAATTTAATTGAGTCTTCTTTTTCTTTGGATTTCAAAACATCTGCTTCGACTAAGTCTTTTGTATCTTCTGATGATTTATTTTTTGATTCCACCACATCTGTTTCTTCTTCTGTTTTTTTATTCTTGTCAGGAATGGGTTTTACAAGTTCTGATGATTTAATATCCACCAGCTTTACCAACGGTTGATTTTTTGAAACATTGGATTCATGTGAATCTTTTATTTCTATAGGTTTAGAAGTTACTAATTTTTTGTTCACATCAATTTTAGAAACTTCAGCAACCGATTCCTTTGTTTCTGCCGATTGTGTATTTTTAGAAGGAATTGGTTCGAGTGATTTTTTGACTTCCACTGATGGCTTGTTTTTGGAAAGAATTACTTCAACTGGCGGTTTCTTTTCCAACACAGGTTGCTCTTTAGAAAGAATGGGCTCATTTGAACTTTTTATATCCTTAGAGGTATCTGATTTATTTACAGTATCAACTACAACTGGAGGAGCAGAATATTCAGCAGGAGATTCTTTTGTTTCTACTGGCAATTTAGAAGTTTGCTCACCTGTGACTTTAGCATCTACCAATGGTTTTTCCTTCAAGCTAGCCGTGGTTGTGCCCTTAGCTTCCACGAATAATTTATTCTTAAGGCTAAGATCTAAGCTTTTAGATTCCACTGGTTTGTTCTCGAGTTTAGGATCAACCATGGTTTTAGTTTCCATTAATGCCTTTTCTTGAACGCTGGGAGTGCTCTTAGCTTCTGCCAATGGTTTATTTTTAAGGCTAGTATCATTTGTACTTTTATCCTCCACTGATTTGTCTTTTTCAACCATCATTTTAGCGTCTGCTGATGATTTTTCTTTAAGGCTAGGAGTGCTTGTGCTCTTAACTTCCGCTAATGGTTTATTCTTAAGACTTGGCTCATCTGTGTTTTGCACCTCCATTGGTTTGTCTTGGAGTTTTGGATCAGGCATGGTTTTAGTTTCCACTGATGATTTTTCCTTAACACTAGGAGTCTTAGGTTCCACTAAAGGTTTCTTTTTAAGACTAAGATCAACTGTGCTTTTAGCCTCCACTGGTTTATCCTTGAGTTTAGGATCAATTACGGTTTTAGCTTCCACTAATGGCTTATCCTTAAGGCTAGAATCAATTGTGCTTTTGATTTCCACTGATGGTGCATCTTTAGTGCTACTAGAATTAGCTGATGGTTTATCTATGGAAGAATCACTTAGTTTAGATTCAACTGATGTTGTTGGTGTAGCAGATTTATCAATAGAGGAACCTACTGGAACCGAAACATGATGTGAAGTAGAATCACTGCTTACTTCGGCTTTTAAAACTTTTTTATTGGATACAACTTTTTCTTCAGAAATAGATTTATTCACTTTGGGAATATTCCCTTTATCAACACTTGGAACCTTCACATCAGTAGATAGTTTGTTCACAACTACATCAATACTACTTTTTGATTTTATTGCACTTTGTTTGTTTATATCCGAAGCAACTGAAGGTGATTCTTTAACAATTGGTAGTTTGTGAGATGACGGTTTATTAATTCCACCTTTTGTAGCAGACAGTGGTACTTTTTCACTCGTTGACAATATTTCAGTTAACGAAATTACCCGAGATTTATTTACATTTGAAGGTATTCCCGATGTTGCATTAACAATAACTTCGTTAATATTAAATACAGGTTTCTCAGATAGTGAAGAAACACCAGCACTACTAGGTTTCTTTGATTGATATTCAGCAGGGATTCGAAAATTGTCACTTGAAGGTTTAGTAGTAGCAGAAGGAATAGATTTCGATTCAACAACTTTATCGGATTTTCCTTTGACAACCTCAGATTTCTTATCCGAGTGTATTTCTGGGACTTTTACGGTGGAAGAAATACTAGCAACATTAGTACTGTCAACCTTACTTGTTGAAATTGAAGGTTTGATATCAATCACAGGTTTGCGAGATGCGGTTGCTGCATCTAATTTATCTAAAGACTGTTTCTCCGGTGATTTTTTCAATATTTCTTTATTAGCATTTACTTCTTTAACAATCGGAGAAGCGCAATCACTAACTCCAGATTCATTGCTACCCACTTTTGATAATTTTATATCAATTACGGGTTTGCTAGTTGAAGAAACTATACCTGGGAATTGGATATTGTCTAATTTTTTTGCAGTAAGTATCAATGGTTCTGGATTCTTCTTAGTAACATCTACTGATTTACCTATTGGTAATTTCACTTCACTTACAGGCGTACTAGGTAAACGTGCGTCACTAAGCAGCAATTCTTTTTCGTGCGGCTTCTTAGCCAAAGTTATTGGTGTCACTTCATCCTTTGATGATTTTGAATCAGGCAAAATAACGTCAGTACTTAAATTGCTTGTAGATACGGATGGTGTTTCAAGTACAGTTTCACTCTTTGAACTTTTATGCACAACTAAAGAAATTGGTTTTTCGCTCAATATTTTTTCTTTTGGTGCATCTATTACTGTAGGTACTTTCTTCTCAATCGATTTTACTACACTGGATGAAACATCTGCAGTTTCTTTTGCTTCCGTTGCTTTACTACAAATCAAATCTGGTGTTGCTGTAGAAGTAGAAGGTATATTTGTGGAAGAAACATTTTTTTCAGTGGACCTTTTTAGAACAATTTTTTTTACATTGGAAGGAGCCATTGGTACACTTTTACTGACAATTTGAATGTTTGTGTTTTTATCAAATGAGCATTCGTTTATTTTTTGTGTATTGGAAGTAGTAGTACTAGAAGTTTTGATTTCTTCTTTTGATGATTTATCCACAGAAGGAATAGAAACATCAACTATAGTTTCAGAAACTAGTTTTGCAGGAGATGGATTCTTAAAAATGGATTTTACGTCAGATGAAGTTTTCTCTTTGCTCTTCTCTAGTGGTGGAGTCAATGATTTGTTCGATGAAATTGGAACTTTTGGATTACTAGACGATTCTGCACTAATATCCAATGTGTCTGATAAATTTTCACCCATTATCATAGCCATCTGCATTTCTATTGAGCAAGGCTGCTCCTTTGTGATTGTATTGGACTTCAATTCATCAGAGTCCTTATTTTTGATACTTAAATCTATGCTATCAGTCTTTTGAATATTTACTTTTTTAATATCTTCTTGTACGTCTTCTAATTTACTCTTTGGTTTATTATCTAGTACAGATGTATTTAAATTTTCTACTTGTTTTGCAGCAACTGGAAGACCTGCAACTTTTGGAGATAACGTAACACTTTTTTCACTTTCTACATTTGATACTTGTGATTCTTCAGAAACAGGCACATCACTTACTTTATTATCTTTTTGATCATCACTTATACTAGTATTAGAGCTATCAATTTTTTCCAGTTCATTTCTACTAACACTATTTTTAGGAACATGGTCGTTACCTGTTACTATATTATTAGGCAAATTACAAATTTTATCTCCCTCTTTAACATTTTCTAAATTAGTTATTGTGGAAGTGCTTGTTTCTGGTGGCTTCATTGGAGATTTTTGTTCAATACAACTTAACTTTAAATTATCACACTTTTTTGAATCACCTTTAACCGTTTCATCGTTGTTTTTTGTAGAAATTGGAATCTCTTTACCAAAATTACTTCCTTCCGTCCGTTTACTTTGGATACTCATCTTTGAAGTACCACCCTTTATACTTTCCTGTTCTTTATTCTTCGAATCTCCCCTAACCGACGATAAATTATTGTCCAAAATATTTTCATTCTTTTTTAATGATACTACCTTTGTTTCACCAACACGTTCAATATCTTTTTCCAATACTTTTAGGCTTGCCAGTCGTTTTTCCGTATTCTTCAACGTTTCTTCAGTTTTATCCCTCAAGGACTCCAAAGGATCAGTTTTGTGAACATGATGCTTGCTGTCAAGTTTGGGCTGAGAAACAACATTTCTGAATAAAGGTTTTTGCACTTGTGGTTTTTTGAATGTAACTTCACTATTTTTTACCTCTGCACATTCTTTTCTTGCCGATTGAGCTTCGATATTACCAGCTGATAATGTTTTAGTCTTTAGAGTTGCTTCATAGCTGCCAGCTTTTAATTCTAAATTTGGTAATATATTAAGGTTGCCACGATCTTGAGTTTCACAGTTCAAAGTTGGAACCTCTTGGATCTTTTGTTCATCTTCAGTAGTTGATGTTTGTTTCTGTTCAGAATTACTTTCTAACGATTCTGATGTAATGTCACTTTTTATAGGGCTAATAGTTGGTTTAACTTGAAGGCATCCAGGCCCAAAGAAGAACATAGATTTTTTAGGTGTAACCAGGAGAGAACTATCAGCATCAATTGGTTCATCGGTGGTTGTAATTTCGTTTGTCTTATGTGAAGGGGTACCAAATTTTTCCCACTGGTTCACAAGTTCTTGAACTTTTCTCTTTGATGACATGTTTTGTTCTTTTTCTAATTCGAGTTTTGTATTACTATTACTATTGCACTGAAAGTTTGCACCTCCAGAAGTTCCCTCTCTCAGAGGATCCACGTTTATTTGAGATTCATTTTCTTCTGGTCTTCCCATATCCCACCTTGATTTTTTTGCAGAACTCTTAGTATTGGAAACTAATTTATTAGTCCTTACATCAATAATTGTACCTAACTTGAATTCAGATTTTGAGGGCTTTTTCACTGAACAGTCAGTTTCATTATTACTAGAAGGCTCACTGTCTTTAATACTGTCAACGGTATCAGCCTTATTCGACTCCTGTGATGTGTGCTGTAAGTTAGGGTTTGATGCAGAATCCACATGAGCTGTTGTATTTTGTGTCGTACTTTGTTGTTGAGAAGCGACATTTTGTTTATCGGGTTTACCATCATTACCAGTTTCACATTCATGTCCATTACCTTCCCCATAAAAGTAGACCACGGATTCTGTTATTTCTTCACCAACAATCGGTGAATCATTTTCTGGAATTGGTGACCCTGTTTCTGTAACTCTGGAATTAGCACCTTCGTTGTCTTGACCAAAACCTTCACCTTAAAACAGTTAAAAAAATGTAAGCAATTAATTAAAATACAATTTTCGACTTTCCAAGTGTTTTTTAAAATAATACAATAATTAATTATTACCTGTTACAAGCATAAGAGGTTCCTCAACCTCATCTGATACTTCTTCTTCATCCTCATCCTCATCCTCTTCATCACTGTAGGGTTTCTTCTTCTTGTTTCCAAGTAAAGTGGGTCTGTCTAATCTTGGTCGTTTAATATAACTGGGTTCTTGAACATCTTCTTCTTCCTCTATAGGCCGTTTTAAATAATTAGTATGTACATCGAATCCTGCACTATCAACAGCTTTCCGATGATATGCAGAACTTGAAGATGAACAATCACTACGAATATATTTTTCTTTCACGCCTGTTATTTCTGTTTTCTTATTTACATCCACACCTGAAGAAGAGATTAGTTCAGCTATTGGTTTGATCCTTATACTGATGCTGGTTTTAGGTGGTGTTAATGTTGTTGATGAACATTGATCTTTTTCTTCATTCTCTGTATTAGATTCATTTTTAGCTTCTTGTTCTACCTCTGCATCACCATTCCCATTGTCAAGTGATTCACCTGCTGTATTGGAATCGTTATTAACCAGTAGTGGATTACTTTTTAATCTCATTTTGCTGATCTTTAGTACTTCTACATTATTTTGTGTGTTTTCCTCCTCATCTAATTGAGATTTCTCATCGTTTTCTTCCGTTTTACTACCTTCCACCTGATTCTCTTCTGTATTTGTATCAGTGCTTGCTTGATCTTGTTTAGATGAGTTGGAGTTGGAATTTGAATCGGTTTGGCCAGTATCCACAACAGGCTTTTCACTTTCTAAGCTGCTGCTGTCCTCATTTAACAATGTTATTTGACCATCATTTAATTGAGTTATCAGATTGACAAGTCCCTCTCTATCCCTATCAAAAAAAATAGGAATATTACAAATTTAAGACCTATAGAGAATAATTATTTTTAGTAGTTTATTTTATGTGTAGTTCTACCAGATATAGTTAATTTTATTTTAATAATTTCCCAATTTACTGATACCATCAGAGATCATATTAAATACACAGCAGATGTAGAAGACTTTTCAAATATCCAGGTCTACAAAACACATGACTTAAAAGCAAGTGTAACAATAATAAGTAAAAGTTTTATGAATGAGAATAGTCAGAATGCCGATACTATTTTTAGAAGGATGTGTAGTACACATTTCAAACATTTATTTTCCTACGGCAGTGTGACTCACAGCCCATGAGATTTGAAAAGACTTTTACCCCTATCCTATGGTAGATTGCATAGTTCGCCCATGGATATTCTGAAATCCTCTTTAGGGGGATTACATTATAAGAACCAGATCAGTGACATATATTGATACTAATTTGTAGACAAAAAAAGTTAGCCATATATTTTTATTAAATTGCGAATTATGGTCAAAATTTGTTCAAATAGGCCCCAAAGACGTGACGGACGGTGTTTCAAAACCTGGAAAATCCCCTGGGGGTTGCCCACTGGAAAGGGTAATATTTAAGTTGGTTAGGGGCAGTTAATAAATTCCCTGTTAAGTTAACCAATGGTTAATTGTCATAGATACGAATTTTTACAAGAATCTAATGTCTTAGGATATTAAAACCATTAGCAACAGACCAATGAAAACATTTCCACATCAGTAATATACAATTCCATTGGCCTCCGGCTAATGGGCGAGCGCTAACGCTACAGCTGTTATGTGAAATAAATGACAAATTTATCTGATTTATTAATATCTGAGAATCATTTCAATATATGGTAAGAATAATTATACACATTGCTAAAAATAAAGTTTACATAAATCAAAAATCCTCGACATTACTTACACCTTACGAGTTACTGATTTGTCCAAAATGTATTTTTACTGCAACCACAAGACACTACTAAAATTTACATCGCATACAAAAATGATATTTGGAATAGTGAACAAGCATTGAAATATTGATGGCAAGTCAGTTTATTTATTAAATCTTCAATTAGGCATCTGCATTACACGACATTTTTTCAGCTTGGAGTACGCAACCACATTGCACATGTGCCTACTCTACGGCTAATGCATGCAGATGCATAATATTGTCCAATGATTAAATTACATAAATTTTTTTGTTTCAAAACTATGTCTAAAATCTGGATATTGAAAGAAACAACAGTTACGAATGAAGGATTAAAATAAAATTTACTGTACTAAATAGGTTGCTAAACCTAGACTGAAGTTCTTGCTACACCTGCACCTAAGTTCCTTACGTAAAAATTCTACTTACTTAGCAACAAGAGACCAGGTTTCTTCATCAGGATCTTCTTTATAAACACGAATTTGACAACTGTTATCACTCTGGAACCAATAAACATGTCCGACACGATCTTTTCCTAAAGGTTGTGTCCGCAGTTCTTCTGACGATAACTTATTGATTTCATTCTTGAATTTCGCATTATAATCGAACTGCATTTCCAGAAGTTCCTGAGTAATAAAACATTTTAAAAAAAGGTTTGAAAAGCAGAGCAAAAACCAACCTTGAGAATACGTAGTTTTGAAGAAAGCCTGGCTTTTTTATAACCGAACCGTTCTATTTCCCAAGCATCCTGAATGCAAAATCCATGGCATAATTTAATAAGTGCTCGTTCCCAACGTTCTGAAGATACAGATTTTCTGGCCTTTCTTAGTAACTTTACATGTAAGTCAACTAGTTCCTGTGGTACTGAAATGCAATTACTTTATAGTGTTGGGAAAAGCCTAAAAGACATTGTACATGTGTTAATGTTTTTGGGAGTAAAAGATGTGTTTAATGAAAATACGATATTTTATGTAACTGGTACAAGAAATTCGCGGGCAAGACAATTTTTGAAAAAGAATAACAAATATATATCCTAGTATAAACAACAATTAGCAACTCCTATAATTTGATGGCTTCCTGGAGTGCTAAAAAATATTTTCTCATACCTTCTTGGCTATTTTCGAGCATATCCTGTAGGTCTAAAAAGTCTATATTTGCTAACCCGCAGGTTACTCCAAATTTCTCCAAAAAGCCACATATTACAGCGAAATTGGGATCGCTTTCGCAGCAAGCTTCGTTGTCTGACGCCATTTGCCTGGACGATTTGACAGCGGTCCGCTAGTCAAACCACCAAAAGGCAAACTCGTCTTGGATCTTTCACGCACTATTATGGGGTCACATCACTTGCACGCATTTCTACGTGTCTCTACCAAAAAATACACTACGCAACGTAAAGATCTTTTCACTCATAACTCACAAAAAGTAAGCGCAAATTGATAACACTACAACAAATCAAGCAAGCGCTCTTTTTGCAACACTCATGACTATTTTTTGTTTTTGGATGAAATTTACTACAGAACTCTACTTTACCTCAAACTAGACACGACATTTTTATACGCACCTACAGATGGCAAAACAAAACTCCAAATTTCAAAATTCAAAATATTATTTTTGCAATTTTCAAAAATCATACTCAAATTGAGCAAAAGTCGTATAGATAGGACATATTTCTATATTTTAACCGACTTTCGCCATATATCTAGGTATGTGACTATCATTTACAATTTATGTAAATATGGTCAAGTACATGGAATGTACAGGGTGTAACAAACTCACGGTATCACAACGGTATACTCTCTTATTTTCTTAGTTTTTGCGATAAACTTTTCAAACTTGATACATCGAATATACATGTCAAACGTTGCCTTCTGACATGTACGGAAATGTTTTTGCACTTCCACTTTTAGGCAGGATTTTTTCAGTCAACATCATCCACCAGCCACCACTTTGCAAAAATAGAGACAGAAAGTGACAAACCAACAGATAAACACATGTAACTTTAAAAAATAAATATAATATATAAAAATAAATCAATCTTTAAATAATAACACGTAATACTATCCATTTTCATGCATTATTAGCAGACATATAAAGACTGGCAGTGTATCCATTCATCTAAAAGTTAGGCAACGAGCTTTTTATGGATAAGGGAAGAAAAAGCAACTATCAATGCTCACTGTATCCCCCTGCATTAAAAGGTACGAGACAATTGGGCATGGAAACGGATGGAGACCTTACCCCTTCACATTGCAGGACAAGTTCCTTCACGGGATACAGTGCTATGGCTTTACTTTTCTTTAACCATGTTTTCATAAAAATAAAAGTAGATTAACCTGTGGAAAAAAAATTAATAATTTTTCACATAGTATAGAGAATCAACTTTGATATTTACTGTACCAAAATTTTTGACTTTATTAACACGCTGAATTTTAAACTAAACTACTTACTAATATAAATTAACAATAAATAAACTTCAAAAAAAAACCCATAGATAGCTACTACACAATTAAAAAATGTTCTTTTACGTGCTTCACATACAATTGAAGCTTTAACGACAATCTCCCGTAACATGACTTTTTAAGTCTTCAGAATTCATATTAATATCTTGAACTAACTCTGTTGCACATTGTTCTTGTACATGATCGACACTTTTATTAACAGATATTTTTTTATTGTTGTTAATCGATAACTGTATTATATGTTTAGTTTTTGTCTCTTTTGTACACGTTTTATTAATTAATTTATGCTTGACTTTTTTCTCAGTTTCTTTATGCGAATTTGATGCATTCGCTTCTTTTTCTCTAATAATTGGTTTTGGTTTCAATATCTGTGCCATATCATACAGAAAATCTTTCTGTACTGTAGGAACACGATTACGGATAGGCCGTGTATTATCTCTCAATCCTACATTTAATAAAGTAGGATTTTCAATTTTGTTTTCCACTTCTTTAGAAATTTGAAAAACAAGAAGACCTTCTTCTGTTTTACTTGAATTTCCTTTACAACTATCGTCTTTTTCTTCAAATCCTTTTAAAGACTCTGTTTCATCCTCAGGTTCAACAATTTTTTCTGATTCTGTTTGATCTGAAGACTCGCCCTGATTACCAAAAATAACTTCCATGATCATTTTACGAAGCGAAGGGTCTTGTACATCTGACTGAAGTGGAGGGATGTCATCTCTAATAGGTTCCGGTATATTCGTGAAAACTTCTATTTCTAGTGAATTTGCAAGTGATGGATTTTCATCTACAACAGAATCAATGTTAAAACTACAAAAACTAGCCCTTAATATAACTCTATTATGTAAAATACATACCAAATAAAGTACATTTTTCTACTTCTTCCTTGATTTCTTCCATTTCTTCATCATGATTATGTACGTCTAACAACTTATCATCTGATTTATTACTAAGTAATTCTCGTTTCTTCACTGCAATACGTTTCATTCTACATTTCTTAATACGTTTAATAAAATCGGTAGATTTATCAATTGTTTTCCAATGGGGAACATGCAAAATAGTATTTTTCAATGTGTCCTCATCAAGAATTGCATGTTTTATTTCAACATGCCGATCACATTTCGACCTAGTATAAGACATGTATGAACATTTCGAGCACTGATAACGATACCAGTTAAAATGAATAGCCATGTGTTTCATTAAAGATTTGTCTGATTTAAATTTTTTCTTACATGGAAGGCAGATTTGCTTTACATTGTCTACGTATTGTGAAGATTTTGTTTCCAATGTTACCTTGTGAGTTTTGATTAAACAACTTTCAGTTGGAACTTCATCCTTCTTTCGTTTTGAATTTCCAGGTTGTGGTTCTGTCCCTTTCCGTTTATTGTTTTCTGTACTAGGGTTTTGTTCAACTATATCGTCATTAATTTTAGAACAGTCTCCTGATGACACACTACCTTCAAAATTTGTTTCATTTTCTGTAATAGTTAATTCCTCTGCTACTACTGTCTGGGGCGATATTGAAGAAGCAGATTCCTCTGTAAAATTATTACTTAAACTGATAGAATTTTCTTGTATTATATTTTTTTGTGCATTCCGCATGCTTCTTGTAAGGATATTATTTTTTATAATGTTCGGACTAACTTTAATTTCTTCCTTTATATTATTTGTAGGTTCAACAAAATTTAAATTCTCTTCTGTAGGAGGAGAAAGTTTAATTGTGTCAATGTATATAACATCATCACAGTCACTACTTCTACTTTCACTGCGACTAAATGATTGAGATTCTACTGGAAGGGGTGTAGTAGTGTTTGGTTTTAAATTCCCATCGTTTATTTTTTGTTCTACTTCAAGGTCATTTAAATTTTGAATATGGACCAGTTCGTTTTCAGAATTATTACTATCATCACGCACCTCTATTATATCAGTCTCGCATTCATTATTCTGGATCATATCTTCACGTATTTTCTCTTTGGTATGGTGATCTTCTGTACAGTCTTTAACTGTATTATCCGAGAATACTTCATTGTCTTTAACGTAATCAATCCTACACATTTTTTGCGAAATCAATTGTTTCCGCCGCCTAGATCCTTGAACTATATTGTCTACATTTGTGTTACTTATGGTTTTGGATATTTTTGTTCTATCAGACTGTGTTCTTTTGGCACTGTTTTCCTTTAAACTGTTACATATTGCTATCCGTTTTGAACAAAACTGAGAATGTGAATGAAGTGCAGCTTTACGTTCGAATTTACGGCCACACCCTCCACATCTTTGCAAGTCATTATCCCCTTCTAGATCATCCATCCACTGCTAAAAATGTTTTTATAAATTAGTAACTGATGGCAAAATATTATTTATGAATGCTTGTACAAAGTGCCCCAATTTCGGTGTAGGTGTTTTATTTTGGTTTATATTTTTATCAAATTGAAAAAACTGAAAGGACAAACAAAATTTTTAAATAGCTACATCAAAATTAATAACAAAGATAAATGACTTAAAAAAAGTAGCGGAAAGATGAAAAATTACCTGATTTTCCAAATTTGCTCTTTCTTGTAAATCAGAAATTACTTCTGTATCAAATTTTACAGTACTACCATTTTTCCTTTCTGGTTGTTGGTCCCTTCTAATTATATTAGCATGAATTTGATTACGCAGCTTCTTCACTTGAGATGTCGTTTTACGATGGTGTTTATACAAATGACGAATAACACTCCACGCATTAGCAAATATTTCAGTGCATTCAGGACATTGATAAACTAGTCTAGTGTTATTATGTTTATATTTTATGTGATAAGTCAAAGTTTTTGTAGTTGAAAATTTCTGATCACACACAGTACACGTATAAGTAGCACATTTGTCAGATTCGGAAGCAACAATTTTACCATCGGAACCTAAAATTGCTTCATTATTCTCTAGAATGTTGTGTATTTCCATAACCTGTAAGATAATAAAGTTTAAAAATACTGGTAGAAGTTTTAAATTGCATGGGAATTTTTTAAATAAGGAAGGTTTCCATTTTATACAGGGTGTTTGACATTCAAAGGCAACGTTGTAAACCGTGTTGGGTTAAATTTCTTTGTGGCATATTATCATCTATAAAATTATGAAAAGATCCCAAATTGAAACCTACCCTCTATCTCTTATAATAAGCGAGATCCCCCTGGTGGCCCTCAAATTTGAAACACCCTGAAATTTAGAGGACGCTTTGAAGAAAATATTGTAAATAAACAACTTTACCTCGGTTTTCATCATATCCCCTTTGTATTCGTCAATCATATTGCGGAACATGGTTTGGAATACACCAGAAGTTGCTTCAGTTATTTTTTCTAAAGCTACATTATTTTTTCCTTCTTCTTTTTCAGAGCTTTTAGATTCGTTTGAGATATCTTCTGATAAACATTGTTCTGTAATTAAGTTACTTTGTTGTCTTCCTTGAAGGCGACGAAGAACATATGTAAGATTTTTTTTATTTTCTTTAATTTCCAATGAGGAACTAGAATTACTATTTGTTTGTTGAAAAATATCCACAGTTCTATTTGAATCACATTTTGGTGGTATAGGAGAACTAGTACCAGAATTTTGTTCTTTATTATTGCTTGAAACAGGAACTCCTGTTTCTTCTTGAATTACTCGTAATTCATTTTCCTGGAATCAATAAATTCGAACAAACGTTACTCTAACGTGAAGGTAACTTACCTGACAATTATTTCGGCAATTTGTATGGTCGTTTGAATTATAGGATTCTCGACAGTAATTCCTTTTATGTAATATAAAATTAGCAAGACTTCGAAATATAGTGCGACACATCCGACACTCATACATGATATCACATTCGTATGTGACATATTGCCGAACCTGAAGTCAAATTTGTAAAAAATAGTAACACCCAAAATTATAACACATACTTCATTCGTAGCAGTTTCATACAGTTGTAAAACTTGTCTTAAACCAAAGATACTTGTATCAATGGGTTTACGTAAATGCGAAAGATCAATTGGGTCATCATTTATATTCGTCGGGGCCTTACCCAAGGTAGTCTCAAGTGGTTTTTTATTCTTATTTTTGGCAGCTGCTCTGGTTGTCATATTTAACACTGATTTTCACACACACACAAACAATTTTAGGTGTGGAGCGAATCAAACTGTAAAATAATTAGGTAACCTAAATGTATAATAATGAAAAATTATATTTTAAAAGATTTTCAGATGATATTTTGTCACAAACATTCAAACATTAGTTGATCATGTTGCTAGATATGTACTACTAAACAATTTTAAAACGAGATAAAATTATTTGACGAGTAAAAGACACCGACGAGGAATATTACTCAAATTTTTAATAATCCACAACATGTAGAAATTATTTGAACACTTTATATTCAGCAATAGATACAAGTTCAAAAGAACACCAAAATTACCAATTACACCAACATAAATGTTTAGCAACGTAGCATGTTCTACGAGGATTATTCTATAAACCACCTAATGTTTTATTATTCACTTTTTCCCACTTTTATAATGTATTAAATCAAACTGTATGTAATATATTCTGTAGTGGTTCAATACTTTAAATACAGAATGAAATTGTTTTAAGAAAAATCATAAATGGGGGATTTCGTTACATGATCATAGTTCTGTCGTAAACACAACTAAACAGCTTATATTACGAACTATAACTAAGGTAACATTTCTAAAACTCACCTAGACATAAAAATGAGCCTAAGGAACATCAAATAAAGCTCAGAACTGCATGTATGTGCCCCCTAAATCACCAGGAGCATAACTGGAGGTCATGTGCAAGACTTGTCTCTCCCCAAATTTACAGCAACTGCAATACTTTAAATATTAAACTAAGCATGTATAAAGTATCAAGAAATCTTAAATAATTAGTAGAGAATAAGCTTAAATATAAATTACCTTTTGTCAATTGAATAAAGGATAAAATAAGTTACAATCCCTGATATGGATCCATCAGCTTTCCACATAAAATGTGATATTTTCAAATTCATTCAGAGATGGCAGTAAGACTTTTAACCTCAAAATTATACAATAATTGTCAGATTTTAACAATTTTAAGTTTTATTCCTAGTATAAGTTAAATATGAATAACATACAACGTGTTCTATATTCTTCTAAGGTCTTACACACAAACTTTTATAATTTTATTCCTTAAACTTTTCATGTTTCCAGTTTCTCGTAAAACGGAACATTTTCAACCGACAGTGGATAAATGCAACTTTTCCTTGTAAAAACATTGCAATAAAACATTATACAACAGCAAATGATGTCCGGCCAATATATCAGCCAGAAAGTTTAGTGAAGAAGTTATTGGGAAAACTACCTTTCTTTAACATTTCAAAAAGTGTACGTATCGTTACCACAAACATTCCTATTACTACATTGTGTTAATAATTACAGAGATTAAAAGTAACTGGTTATATTTTATATGAAACTATAGCAGATAATATTAATTACCCTGAAATGTTTGAAAAGTTGAATTTACCAGACACATTTTATTCATGGTTTGTCATTACCGAACTTCATATTTGGATGTTAATGGTACGGTATATGGCTGAAGGTGAAGAAGGTCGCCAAGTACGAAATCGTATTGTTGAAGCCTTATGGATTGATTGTAATCATAGAGCAAAAAAATTAGGAGTAAGTTTTTGCATTTCAGGAATAACCAATTTTTAAGCCCATGTAACAATAAAATCTTTTATAGGCCGCAAATCCATCTGGGGTAAGAATGCAAATTTCAGAACTTTCAGAACAGCTTCATGCAGCTTTATTTGCATATGATGAAGGCCTTCAATCCGATGATACTGTATTAGCAGGATCTCTATGGAGAAGACTTTACCAGCAACAGTCTGTTGATCCAGAACATTTAGATGCACTTGTTAAATATGTTAGACGACAGGTAATGTACCTAAAATACTTAATAGTACCGTTTATATTACCAAGAGCCGGTTTCTAATTCCAATTTAACTCTAGCTAAACTCCACAGTTACACCTATTACAAAAAATTATAGTTAAGTCCAATTTTTTCCAGATTAAATTATTAGACAGCATGACTAAGTATGAACTATTTGAAGAGAGGAATGTTAAATGGGAACCTTTTAAAATGTAAATAAAATAAGAAACTTATTTTGTTGTTAATTATTTATTACAATTGTTGATAAAATATAAACCTATACCATGAAACAAATCTTTGAAAAGTTTTAGTTTCAGTTTTATACCATTTGTCTTTTTTACTGTTTCAATAAAAGAAACGTAAATTGTTCAATAAAAGCCATCTTCAAGCTTCTAATACTGCTAACGTATGTTATATCAGGGCTTCCACCATTCAGTAAATTTCTGTTGGGTCCCCTGTTATAATAAAGAATAAACCCCACTCTTGCTTAATATTTATAAAATTTTTCTCGAAAAGCTCTGCACTGAATGGAGTCTTCGTACTCCACTGCAGTGATACTACACAAAATTTGGCTTAGGCACTGCTTATCACACTCTTCTGTTAATCTTACTGGACTATCACGAAATTGATATCTAGACATATAAATAAATTAGAAAAAAAAATTGAAGATTCAAATAAAAAGGCTACAGTTATAACTTATGCTATTTCAATGTAACACCCTGTATATTTTTACCATTGCTGGTTGATATTGAAATTCTCTTTAGAATATATTACCCCCCAGGTTCAATTTCTTTGGAAAAACCACTTTAAATATTAAAACAATTGAATTTGATCTAGTATCATGAATTTCAATTGTTGCTACCATTGTTTAAAATACAGGGTGTCCAATATAGCAAGTGCATGCATGGGAATCTCATTAATGGTACAAAATACAAGTTCAGTTAAATGAGAAGAAATGTTCAACATATTAAGAGGAGTACTATGATATACAGGGTGTTAAAAAGAAATGGGATTATTAAGGGCAGATAGTACAAACAAAAATGAGTGGAAAAAGGTTAATAAATAATCAGATTTGATACTACAGTAATTTTATAAAAAATGGTGAAGCCAATAGATACCACAACTTTACCTGCGATACTGCTGTATTAAAGAGGTATTAACAGCCATTCTTTTTAATAAATCATGAAAATTTTCTGGCTCTAACTTTTCAAGTTGATAAGCATCTTTTAAACTGTACAGTTTAAACCAGTTTGGATCTTCCTTAGGATTTTCATTGGCTTCACTTAAATTGTAAGACCATTGTTCATAATCTGATACATGCTATAAAAAAAATTTCCGAATTTATTTTAAAACAATTATAATTTACTATGCACATAAAACCTAATAATATACTTACGTAATGTTGTGTTTCAACATCATACACTCGGTAATTGGGATTTAAACCTACAAAAGTAGTAAAACTCCCACCATTATAAGCAACATTAATCACTTCCTCGGGATTATTTGTTTTGTAAAAAACTCTTAATTCGTCATAGTGTGTATGTCCATTGAATTGTCCTGTTATTGTGTTGGAAAATCTAGATAATTTGTTCCAATATATTTTTAATTTTGTATTTATTTACTGAAGTCTGCATATTTTAAATTTAAATTAAAAAATGGTTTTTGTTTTTTATACCTCTCTACGATTCTCCTGAATTCGTGACTCCATTGTTTTAAACACTGAGCATCACCTGGTGGAACATGGGATAAAATATGAACAACCTCGTTATTTTTTTCTGCTTTTAACAATTCATCTGTTAGCCACTGAAGTTGTCCATATGGATCCTGATCTTTGTATACTAACCATCTGGTTGAATTTGCAAATTAAAACTAATTTTAAAAATTGCGGTTTTTACTTACAAATTGGCAATATAACAAACATTACTGTTAAGTCCAATAATTCTAAATCCAGGTTTAACTAAGACACTGTAATACCCTCCCTTCTTAATTGTACTTTTGGTGTGACTAGGTAACCAACGTCCCCATTCTTCTGCTACTAAATTGAACATCCATTGTGTTGATACAAGTTCATCAGTTACATTGTCAGAAGAATACCTCAAAAGTATAATTTATGTAATATTTTAAGTTATTTCCAAAATAAGTTATTACTTACAAATCTGTTGGATGTGGTTCGTGATTACCTAAAATGGGATATACAGGAGTAGACCCAAATGTATCCTTCAGTTGTTTCATTACCTGTTTTACAAATTTAATATTATCTTCTTTACTTGTAGCCCATGATCGATGACTTATTATATCACCAGTATAGTATACTGCATCAATTTTCGGCTAAAAATTTGAAATTAACTCAAATACCAAAAAATCTGGTTTTACTTACATGTTGTTTTTTTATTTGTTTTAACAAATCTATTATTGCATACCAAGGTGTGTCGCATGAATGATAATCCCCCCAGTAACCTGCTCCATCTTCAGGATTCTCAGGTTTTCCGCTATCACTTTGACAACACAAGAAAGCATCACATACAGTCCTACTCCCAGCTTCATACATATGGTCATAATGAAAATCTGTTAGATGCACAATTTTCTTCGGTTCACTAGTTGAATTATGCTACAGAAATGAAGAAAGTTAATAATAAATAGTGATGGGGCGTGTGCGTAGGGTAGGAGATAGAGGTGGAATATTACAGGAAGAAGTACAGAACCAGAAGGAATAGAGTTCGGTTATCACGTGGTCTACCCTGGTGGGTAAACTACTACACGCTCATGGGTTGTCAAAGGGACTGGTTCCTTGACAACCCTTAGCTTACATGGCGACGTCGCATGACCAATCCTTATAGAAAAAAATATTGGAGGAAGAGCCATGACAAGCATGTAGTAGGATAAAATTCAAGAAAAAGCAAAATGAGCGTGATGGAGATGATGGCCACAAGGGATTGGAGGGAGGAAACACAGAATATGAAAGTATGGCAAAGAATATCAAAGACAAAATATAATTGGGGAATATATAAGGAAGGAGGGGGGAGAGGAAGGGTGTGAAATATTGGAGGAAGGAAGTGCATATTATAATACTACCTACCTCGGACAATTCAGGAGAGTTTCCTTCGGGAATATTAATACTCCATGGTTCATAATTACGATCAACACATTTTTGTTCTTGTAGTCTAATGGCACAAACACGATCTGCAGTAAGATTTTCATGGTTGTCCATAATGTATAACACGGACTCCTAAAATATTACATTATTAAACTTGAATTTTAATTTTTAAAATATATTACAGCTTCCACATCGACATATCCATTGCAAACAGTTTCTCCAAAATTAGTAAAGAGCAAACACATTTTTTTTGCAAAAAACTCAAAGGTGCCATTGGGTGCTCCTGAGTTCCTTAATGCAATAGCTGCATTTACTACAATTTTACAAGCTAGACATGATGCTTTATTGTCTGCAGCTTTATTTTTTGTTTTAAAAAATTGTTTGATGGCACCTTGCAAATAGTACGGCTCTTCATTTGTGTGAATAAATTCTTGAATACCTTGCTCGATTCGCAAAGATGAACCTATATACATTGTTATAGTATAATACAATATTAATTTTATGTAGTTTTACCTTCAGACTTTACACACCCTAAAAAGGAAGCTAAAAGTAAATATTTGATTATCATGTTGTGCCTATCACTCTTACACCTGTCTTACAAATGTAGCCGGACTTGTATTTATATACCAAGCTACACAACTGGTTTGTTATGTAGTAGTTTATTATGTAGTTCCTTATCTATTATCTCTTAACTTGTTGTGAACAATGAACTCTGAAGAGTCGGCAAGATAGTAAAATTTCCCGATGTGGGATGAGATATTATTAGAAAATTTAATAAACAATTATTCTATTCTTTCAAGGGTATTCACTCAATTTCTAAATTGTTGGAAATAAAGGAAGTTGAAATATGTTACATGACCTACTAAAACAAAATTATAGTGAGTAGGATTCTCGTTATATTTAATTCCAACCATTTACAACCCCTACGCTTGAAGTGTAGTGTTTTATTTACTATGTATTATTAGTTGTTACGATTAAATTTAGAGATAAATCCAATAATCGTTATGCTTTTGTTTATTTTAATTTTATCAATGCCTGTAAATAAATAACTTCAGTAAATATTTGTTGTGCCTATGCATTATCAACTAAATACAATGAACTTTTTATTCTAATAAAAAATGAGTAATAGGTACAGATGGACCCATAATTGTAGATACAGGGTGTAGAATTGGATTACGCACCATAGGAATTACAATGCAAACATTCTTCCCTAATTATTTTACAGAAGGAAAAAACATTGAGCGTTGAATTTGAAAATCGCGCGCTTTTTTTTAATTGCAGAACTATCAATTATGCTGAATGGACTTTTATGTAAATAATTATTGATCATTAATCATGATCATTCTTTTAATAACATCAATTACAATTGCAAAATGTGTTAGAAATCCTTTTATTCATCAATCTCGCAGAAAGTCTTTTAAATAAAGCGCGCGATATTCAAATTCAGACGCTCAATTGTTTTGTAGAACTAAAATACAAAACCAATAAAACCTCTCGATTTAGTATTTCTTTCTCTACAAAACTTTCTGAACAGTTTAGCTCTAAAATACTTAAAGAAAAAAATAAATGAACATCAAGATTTTTACATTGAAAATCCTTATGGTGCGTAATCCAATTCTACACCATGGCCTTATCTGTATCGTTACTTAAATGTTGCTGCATTATTCGACCAGTAATAAAAATTATTTCCAGTGAAATGTTTTTTTTTTAAATTTTATTTAAAAGCAACTATTAATCAAAACCACAATTATTATGAAGATACTATATGCTTCTTTAATCTTGAAATTAACTATATTTTCCTAAACACCTCAATACTTGTAAAACTTTTTTTTAAAAGCCTTGCACTGAATAGAATCTTCATATTCGACTGCAGTGATACTACAGAAAATCTTCGTTAAGCACTGCTTGTCACACTCTTCAGCCAGTGGCACTGGACTGTTTCGTACTTGGAATCTAAACACAGAAGTTATATCTATCGTTAATACTGATCCCTATAATCTTATTCAGCGATTTCTGTAGTTTTCTTTCTCTTACCTGCGATATTGTTCTAACAAACTAGTGTTAGTCATCATCCGCTGCAAGAGATCATGAAAATTTGAGGGTTGTAATTTCTCAAGTCCATAAGCATTTTTCAAAGAATATAATTTAAACCAATTTGGTTCGTCTTTGGGATTTTCATTGGCTTCGGTTAAATTATAGGACCATTGCTCATAATCTAAGACATGCTAAATAAAAATTTAAATAATAATTTATGTTCTTTTACACAAAATCAAATAATTTACTTACATGATATTGTGATTCAATTTCATACACTCTATAATTAGGGTTCAAACCCACAAAAGTAGTGAAACTTCCTCCGTTAAATGCAACATTAACTACTTGTTCGGGATTGCTTAGACTATAGAAAATTCTCAATTCATCAAAATGTGTGTGTCCATTGAATTGTCCTGTTATTGTGTTTGAAAACCTATGGAAGAAATAGTTATGGTTTTTGAAATAAAATTATTATTTGATACTAAGGGAAATAGCAAAAATATTTATGGGAATTAAATGAAGATGGGTGAGAATGAATGACCAATGGAGATATTACGAAGTTGCACAAACTAGGGAGAAATTGAAAACTCTTGGTGAGGCTAAAACTCGGATATAGCCTCTTCCTAAAACATAATTTTATTTTACCTATCTACTATTTTTCTAAATTCATGGCTCCATTGTTTTAAGCACTCCTCATCACCAGGTGGAACATGAGATAAAATATGGACAGATTCTCCATTCTGTTCCGCTTCTAACAGTATATCAACTAACCACTGTAGCTGACCGTAGGGATCTTTATCTTTGTATATCAACCACCTATAATAAGGATAGAAAAAATTAAAGATTCGTAAGTTATTTTTTCTATTAACTTACAAGTTACTTGTATAACAGACATTGCTGTTAAGACCTATAATTCTAAATCCAGGTTTAACCAAGACAGTGTAATACCCACCCCGTTGAATAGTGGTTTTAGTTTCGCTAGGTAACCACTTTTCCCATTCTTCTGCGACTAAATTGAACATCCATTGTGTTGATACATCTTCATTTGTTACATTTTCAGAAGAATATCTAAAAAAATACACAGGTTTATTAAAAAAAAAATAAGACTTGGTTCATTTTAATTTTACAGATCTGTTGGATGAGGTTCATGGTTCCCCAAAATGGGATATACAGGAGTAGATCCAAATGTTTCCTTTAATTGCTTCATTACTTTTCGTATTGATTCAGAATTATCCTCTTTATTTGTAGCCCACGATCTATGGCTGATTATATCACCCGTATAATACACCCAATCAATTTTTGGCTAAAGCATTTAAAAAATAATGAGAAGAAGTGAATTGAATTTATTTTTACCTACATTTTGCTGTTTGACTTGTCTTAATACATCCAAAATGGAGTGCCAAGGCATATCACATGCATGATAATCCCCCCAGTATCCAGCTGCATCTTCTGGATTTTTCGGATCTCCACTTTTAGATTCACAACATAAATATGTATCACATTCAGCAGCACTTCCGGGTTTGTATATAGGATCGTAATGGAAATCTGTTAAATGCACAATTTTCTTTACTTCTGAAGGACCATCATCAGGCTAAAAAGATAATAATGCAGGTAGTACCTATATTACCTTCATATTTACTAGAAGATAAAATATGATTAGTAGTAATTATTTTTTTTTTAAATTAAAGGTGTGGGTCCGAAAAATGTAACAATTAGTACACTTTTTTCCCTCATTACCTCTGCTAATTTTGAAGAGATTCCTGCTGGCACATCAATACTCCATGGGATGTAATTAGGATCCACGCAATTTTTATTTTGAAGTTTAATTGCACAAACACGTTCTGCAGTAAGGTCTTTCTTATTATCAATAATATACAGCAAAATATCCTGAAAAAAAAATTCATCAGTTTTTAGATATGAAATTCTTTAAAATCAATTACATTTTCAATGTCAACAAATCCATTACAGACTGTTTCTCCAACTGTAGTGAACCACAAACACATTTTTTTTGCAAAATTTGCAAGAGTCTCATTATTAGCTCCAGATCTTCGCAAGCCGAGAGCTGCATTAACTATAATTGTACAAGATGTACATGATGCTTTATCTTCTGCAGCTTTGGTTTTTGTTTTAAAAAATTCGTTGATTGCGTTTTGTAAATAATCAGGTTCTTCATTCGTTCGTATAAATTCTTGGATACCTTGCTCAATTCGCAAAGATGAACCTATAATGTACGGTAATTAGTTTATAGTCTTAAAAAAAAATAACAAATTTCACCTTCACACTTCACATACTGTAAAACACAAAGCAGCAACAAACATTTAAGTAACACCATATTCTCTTGCTTTTCGAGCGTTAAATGAATTCCTAATATTAATTCGGTTGTACCAGTAACCCGTATAAACTTATGTATATCTTATCTGTCTTATGTGCATGCTGTGAATGTCAAGTGTTAACAACCAGAACAAGATAAAGAAATTTCAACATTACAGAGAACATTAGAAAATTAATAAACAATTATTCAATTATTTCAAGGACGACTACACAATTTCAGAATTGTTAGAAATAAAGTCTACTCTACCAAATGAAAGCAAGGTATTTTAGATCCACTTAAAGCGGGGTTACACATAAGTGCAAGGCTATTATAATTATGCAATTGAAAAAGCAAAAAATATAATATCTGGTAGGTGGGCACTTACTTAAAAATAAACTTGCGTAGTCCTACTACTACCTACTTTATAACTTTTTTATGCCTATCAGATATGGTAAAGTGTAGCTATTAATAAGGAATTAGAATTAGGCTAAAAAAAATTATTGCTAAAAAGAAAAACTTTTTCTTGCTTTTTTAATAAACAAACTACCTACTCATATGTATAATTTCACGCGGGGTTTTTCTTATAGGAAATTTTATTTTCTACAACTTTGGTCTTATGTTAATTTCACCAATCTTACGCCGTTTTCGTTGCATTTCAATTTTAAACCAGAATCGCTGGATTATGCTAACTTTAAACGGTTGTCAGGCCCAAACTATTAAAGTTAGACATACGCTTCCAGGGAGTTTCTTACAGGAAATTTTATTATACAAAATATTGGAGTATAATAATGCAACAGGTAATGATGAAATTGGCAGATATATTTTTTTTTATATATAAGACCAATAAGGAAAAAATTAAACAAAAATATAGGAAATCCATACAATTGTACTCAAGTATAGGGGCACAAATAAGACTGTTTCAATTCACGGATGGAAGCTGGAAGCCCGGACTTGCGAAGTCTGCGAACCATACAAGGGCCTGTGGATAATTGTTCTTTACGTTTCTTATGAGTGTTAAAAATAATATAAAAAAAGAGTCTACAGATTATTTGTCAATATTTATTTGTAAACATAAAATTGTTGTCTCATTCAAATATTACAGCTCCGACTCTGCCATTTCCACATCTTCAATAGCTAAATCATCTAACATTTCTTCCAAAGTAATTTGAGGACCATTTACATCAGTATTATCATATGAATCTACCGGTATTTGTTTAGTAGAATCTTTAAAGATATTTATATTCTGTCGTAATTCAGGGTCTTCTTCCAAATCATCCAAGAACTCATTATAATCCCTAAAATTATAAATTTATTAAAGCAAACCACACAAATATATAAAAATTAATTAACACATACTTTGCTTCAGTATCAAATGCTGTAAGTTCTTCAGTAAGATGTTTTAGTTTCCAAAGTCTTTGACGTCTTCGAGCCGAACGATCTCCATAATGTTTTTTCACAAGAATCACATCCGGAATGTTACTTCTATCAAGTTTATCAAAATGACTATCATTAATATTACTGTCTTCAATGTTGTATCTAAATAATAAATTATTAAAGTATTATATTAGTTCTAAAAATTTAATTTAATAATACCCCAAAGCAGAATCTCCAGGTTTAAGAACATGTCCTAAATGTGTTCTTCCATGTATTGTGTTGTCATTAATCCCCAATTCTGAAGCACGAACTAACCAGACATCAGCTAAAATATGTTTAGTTGATACTGCACCTTGACCAGGGAAAAATTTCCGGTCCTTATCAAGAATGGGTTCAATATCCATGACAACGTATTCCACCAATTGTTTTGGATTACATATGCTATTAAATGGGTTTCGGTAGTAGATAGTACTGTTTACTTCTGCGACTAATTAAAATGTTTTAAATTAATCTGAAAAATTAATTTAAGAACTTACTTTGAGCAGTTGATGGATCAATGAGGTGTAAGGAGTTTGTTACACGATAAACAAGACAAACTGAAGATATACCACCCAACTGTTGAGTTAATTTTTTTGGTAAACAGACAACACTATCCTTGGATACCGGCACAATATCCACAGAATAAGTGAACTTGTAATTATAAATGTTGCTGTGAATATCGTGAGATATTAATTTTTTCGAGTGTTGATATTTACAAGGCAAAACAGCACTTAAAAAGTCAACCATCTTCCTTGCATGTCCTTCACTTGTATAAAAGAAATCTAAACCCTCTAAAAAGGTATTATAATTAAAATATTAAAAAGCGATAAATAAAAACTGATAAGCGTACCATGAATGGGTTTTATACCAAGAGTAGTCTCATGCGCTTTATGCTTCAATATAAGCTGTTCCAAATAATAAAATGTCTTCTTATTTTCTGCTTTCTGTCTTACTTGAACAAGTGCACGCCAATAATCTTGTGCTTCTGAACGATGACATTCAGTGCACATTTGATGGTTAATGGTGTATTCAACTATAAATACTTGTTGGAGCACAGCTCCTCCCAATACTTCACCATGAACCGTCAATTTAACCTACAGATTACGTATATAAATATATTATGTACTGTGTAAGGGCAGGTCTCTACCAATAATTCAGTAATTTATGCAGATAAAGTGTAAAAATAAAAACTGGTTTAGTACAAAACGATATTGTTGGCAAACTAATTATCAATTTTCGTCGTATATTAAAATTATACCTTAATTCTTTTAGAATGGGGTTCAGTCCAAACAAACGCAGCATCAACAAGTTTCACACGATTCAAACCTTTAAGTTTTTTCAAACATAAAGATAACAGTTCCCTTGATTCTAAAGCACAGCTAATCCATTCCGTTGGAGGTTGGAGGTAGCGTTCACATCCTCGGCAGAAATATAATGTTGCTTGTTTTGGAATGCCTTCTGTTATATCTACATTGGATCGTAAACAAGCAACACACATGTTTGAAGGATTTGGTTGAATTACAACTCCACATTCACAGCAGAGACTAGAAGTTAAGGGTAAAAGTATGTTAGAGGTTAGGTATTTTGATGAATCTTTAAATTACATTTTCATTTGTGAAGATTCCGATTGCTGCTCTTCTGGTATGTACTCCATAGTTATTATTTTATTTAAAATAATTAGCGAACACACGAAAATTAAGTTAATGACACTGACATTAAAACGTTTATAACCTAACTTTACTCTTGAATGACACGCATGACACGTGCTTCAAACTTTCAGGTTGAAATTAGCAACAATCCAACACATTAGTAGGACTATGGTAGTTAAAGTTGTGTCATTCGTGTATTCAGGAATTAGGTTCATTTGATTGGTTGAAGTGGGCATGGTAATCTACACGCCGCCAAATTCAAATAAACACACTTTTTAACGTTAATTTACTAATTCTTGTTTATACTTTCGAAACCTAAGTTAAACTTCTTGTTAATCTGACAATAACCCAAATATAGCCGAATGAAATTATACAGTGTTTATTTGAAAATGAAAATTTTTGTCATTGGGTTACCTAACGGTTAAATTTCTTTGCGGTGTATTGTTGTCTACAAAATTATGAAAAACTGCCAAATTTAAACCAACCCTCTATCTCTAATAATATAAGCGAGATCCCCATATGGTTGCCCTCGAATTAGAAACACTCAAATATTTCAAATTTATAGGTACTGCAAATGATTTTTGAATTAATTACAATTTTGAAAATCTATCACGGTCATTATTAAAATGTTATGAGAACGTCAACAGATGTTTAAAATATTTCAAATATTCCCCACTTTTCCCATACCTAGGTCTAATTGGGTTTAATTAAGTATAAGATAATTTTAGATTTTAGTCTCATGCAAGCGTCCACCAACCTTAATATAGCCAACAACCTTGATATTAATTAAGAATTTCAATACTTATTTGGTTTAGGAAGGTTTGGCAAATTAAGAAGTGACTTTGCAAGAAGGTATTTAACTTGCGGTTTAATTGTCTCAAAGTGCTAAATTCTCTGCCTTGAGGTTATTCCAAAAATAAATTGCCTGTAAATAGAAATTGTAACATGGGTGATTATTATTTTCACTTTCTCTTACCCACTATACTATACTAACTTATACCTACTCTACTCCATTAAATTTCAACGAAAAAAAAACTCGTTTCAGGATTTTTTGATTACCACTTCATTGGTTTCATCATCCATTTGTGTATTTTGAAAACGAAATATTTCAATATTATGATACTAAAAATTCATGAAAGTTAAAATAGCGATCGATAGAGTTTGTATTTCTTAATTGAGTCTTCAAAATCAATAAATAATTACTAGAACTTGATTTGGCTTATATTTCCCGCACCGTCTCAAATATTTGCACAATTTTCATTGCGGGAGAGAGGAAATAAGGGTTAAATCGGCTGAATAAAGGGGTGTGAAACTACCGAGAGTGATGTTGGTGGAGGCCACAAAAAATTCTTATGAACATTGGCTAAAACAAAACCAAATACAAAACTGACCAGAATTGATTGTGGGCTATTGTCCCGCTTTTCTTTGATCAGGGCCCGTGATCAGGGCGAAAATGAGCTCTTCCGCAGGGATGGCTACACTACATCTCTGTTTTGGAGTCGTATACTCGTATTATTTATAATTAATTGAATTAAAATGAACATTGACGGTGGTACATATTGGTAGAAACAGTTTTAAAATCTCTTTCAACAAAATATTTAAGAAAAAATCTCATATATGAGCCTCATATGAAATGCGATCCAAAATTCCTTTGTTTTAATTCTGCCTTATGTAGAAATATTTTTTTCCGATACAACCACATACGAAAATACAATACCTCAACCAAAAACGTCAATTTGGTTTTTACCGAAATTCTATAATCTATACCGTTAGCTTACGTCTCTAGTGACGTAAGTAAAATATCCCACATTAAGTTGCGGGTGTCGTTTTTTTTTGTTTGCAGTTTAACGTTTGCCATTGAATTCTAATATGTCAGTGACAAGAATTTATTGTAACATTAGTAGGTATACAGGGTGTAGAATGGGAATGATGCAACATAGGCATTTCCATGAAACAAAACACGATCGCGAAAATATTTGTTTCCTGATAGCAAAGACTCTAATAGGTACCTACTATTTAAGAATAGCTATCAGTTATTTCTCTTGTACTTTTCTTCTATCTGCGATGGTTACGAAAATATTTTGGATTGAAAATCTAAACGTTTTTCAGTTTTTTTTTTCAGATTATTTCAGAAAGTTGGCAACATTCATTCATTTTACTTTGGGAGATAATTCAATTGGTAGCGCAATTTCAAAGTTTGTTACTCTCTTTCAGCTGAACAATTAACAAAAAAAATTTAACGAAGGACGTGAAGGTCGAATTTCCTCTTCAACAGCCGCATCTTGTTAACCTGCGTACTGAAAAGGCTGAAAGCATGAATAATAAATTTCGAGGACGGCACTCGGTGCGAAAGAACTCCGATTCGGTCCCCTACTCAATTCCTTACAATTCAGTGCGTCAGTTTGATCTCAACTTTGAGAGTGAGAGTATAGTCGCGGTCATTGTGTAGCGTACAACTTTTACGCATTTATCTTTCCTGCGCGCACCAAAATAAAAACTATTATAATAACAATAAGTGAGTTTAACAATAAAATGGTGTTTGTTTTATTGATGATACATACATAATAAAAGAAAAAAAACTTTTTGAAAGCGTTTTAATTTAAATGGTAAGTAAGTATTGTTTGCGGAATTAATGTTTATTAAAGAACATTTTTGTGCCATTGTAAATAATGGCTAAAGTGCTCTTATAGCTTGTTCAGTTTGAATTGGAATTTAAATATTTGTTACTATGTACAATCACAATTGAGTTTTGATTTCTTAAACCTATATGATAGTTTTAAAAAACAAAACACTGTCGCTCCTTTTGCCCGTGGACCGTGGCATATTAATGTTGTCGACTTTAATTATAGAATGTTTCACCCCATGCTGGCTTTATTAACTGTAATAGTACAATAATGTTTTAAGCGTTTGATTGTAACGTTAATTTTTTTTTATTCGAAAATTTATTTTTTGAAAACTGCATGGAATAGTGGGTTGAGCGGATCGCGGATGACCAAGTTTGGGATTCGAATCCCCACAATGTATTTTTCTCTTCCCATATTTAATCCTGGATTGAATGTTCATACAAGGAGTAAAAAACAAACTTTCTTTTAAAATCGAATAATTCATGGAGAAGTTTAAAAATGTATTTAGTGCTACATATTTATGTACCTACGCAGTGATATAGAACATTATTTGTTTAAGGAAATTTCTGTATATTTCAAAATGTGTTTGTAAGTGTTGAGGTAGTTAATAAAAATAATGAAAACAAATCAGCAAGTAGCCTACAATCAAACTGTTGATAAAAAAGCGCTATGGTGGCCTGCTAGGTTACCGGACCTCTAACTTTAGGAGAAACAATGTTACCTTCTACTATTTTTTTTAAAGCAAGATTAATGTTTAAATTTCGCCCTAACATTGTATAAAATATGGAAACTATGTTTAAAGTATATCTATAGGTATACGATTTTTTGTTTTAATCCATTGGGGTGTTTATACAAGGTCCTCATAAAGTTTTGCAGAGTTCATTCCAGTACTACCTACATACCTAGAGAAAAATAATTCGCGATTCTGTAATTATTAAACTCCTACCACATGTTCTAACATAACACCCTAATAAATCAAAAGATTTTAATCTTTCAGGTTCTACAAACATTACAATTACTAGTACTCCGATTAAAAACTCAATAATTACTAATTATTTTTTATTTTCACTCTTAAAATTTCGTAATAATACATCATGTAGGTAACACTATAAAGTATTCTTGATTAATTACTCTTGATCGAAAAAAAATTAAAACAAAGCATATATATACGGCATACCGCAACCACCAGATGACACGTTAAGAACTCGCTTTTGAAAATAAACAAAAAATAAAGTACACGTTACGAAAGACGGCATTCCGCCCTCCAGGTCAGAAATAATTGTGTTAGGAGACCTTGGCAGGTGCAGGAAGACCGGTCCAGAAAGGCTTTTTGAAAGCTTTGATGGTAAGCTTTTAAAACCAGCAGGTATCTTTCATTAAAAAGTCCAGTTTTAGTGTTATATAATAATGTGTAAAAGGTAAACAAAAACAAGTGGATTTCTTTTTGAATTATAAAATATTCGTAGAATAAATTTTATATTAAAAGGGGCAAGACAAAATAATTGAAATTTGAAGACGCGTGAGTTTAGAACTGTACTCGCTATATTAATTGCTATTCGACAAGAATAGTATATTATACACCAAGGTAAAGAAGATATTTTTCTCAGTCGAGCATTATTATTTCCTGAGATGCGGAGCATCGAAGGAATTAAGCTGCGAGGCTGATGAGTCTTCTCTACCGTGGTTTATAGTATACTATTTTTTCCACTACTAGCACCTTTATTCCTTTTATAATTAATCGTTTTTACGTTAATAAAAAATAAAATTACATTTCTAAACATCCGCAAAAATTAAGTAGCCTTTGTTAGAAAACATTTCAACTGACATTTGTGTAAAATTTGACGTTTATCTAAAATATATTTATTTCTCATTTTTAACAAATAATTATAATTAAAATTAATAAGAAACGATACTAGATTGAAATAAATAAGCTTTAGAAAGTGGTTGTTGTATTATGAAGGTGAATAATATTCGATATTTGACATAATTTTAAATAGGCATCAGGCTAGCATGCTAGATCAATTGTTTCTAGCTGAGAAAATCAACTTCTTGCCCTAATGGCATCTTCTAAATCTAGTAGTGGAAAAAATGGTTTATAGTCATCTGACTTACAAGTACAGTTTATGGAAAAATTATAATTGTAGGTACATAAAAATGAACACAAGTGTACATTATCTTGCTTGATAATAGAGCTAGACGCTTTACTAGTACATACCTACTATTCAGCGAACATGTAATGTTGATTGTTGCCTATTATTCACGAAGATTAACTTTTCGAGCCGTAAGCGACTTTCGTAAACAACCATAACAGCTCTAGGGAGTAATAGCCATTCATGCGAGTAGAAAGCAAAATTCTATACCTACGAGTATGTATTTATTAAATAATAAAAACAACGTTTCCGTTTTTTTAAGTTTTTTTTGGTCGTGCTCTACAAGAATTGATCATAAAGGGGGGGGGGGTTCAAGTCTAGGAAGATGGGGGCACTAACCATACCATATACCAAATATTGAATCATCAAAATTTTGAATCATAAATTGGGGAGTGTTTCTTTCTTTTGTTGCGATATAATTAAATTGTAATTTCTAAGGAAGCGCTACCACAAAATACACAACAATTAAACTTAATCCTATGATTCATAAAACGTGGACATTCGCGGTTCGTAAATTTGTGGTTTCTTTTCTTCATTCACAACGTCAATGTACTACGTGCTTCAGGAAAAATAAGTCTTTGACAGTACATGAACTTGTAGTTTTCTAAAACTTTTTAAACTTCAAAATGTGAATCTTTTTTATAAAGGCGTTTTATAAGTACCTAAACTTGTTTTGCAAATTAATCAGACTGATTTGTTTAAGATTTTCTACTTTAATATGTGTCACAATCAACAGGTGGTAATCATATGGTATGCAGATTAACTGCTTAAATTATTATGGTATGCTAATATTGTTCAAGTATACAGTCCACAAATAGATTCTGAAAAAAATTGCTTGTAGGGAACTAGAACTTTAAAACACCGACTGTATTTGTTTAATCATAAAATAATTAAGATCTACCTTTATTTACCACAGTTATCTTTATTTAGAAAATGAAGAGAAAACTTTTAAGTATGAGAACATGTCTTAAATTTTTACCTAACATGGAAGTGTTACCATGCACGATCTAATTACTTCTAGTTATTATAAATGAGGTTGACTGATAGATAGTAACATTTAATACTTTCATAGTAATTATACAAACACATAAAGAGTCAACCTGCACATACTTTCTTAGTAATGGTAGAATAATTTTTAAACAATGACACACGTTGACTTTTAGTACTAGTACAGAAATACCGAACATATCTTTCCTTTAAATATTAGTAGATACTATCTGAAGTGAGAAGGAAAATAATATTTAATTTTCTTTCTCATACGTCATTATTAGAAGGCAAAATTATTTTTAATTTTCCACTAGAAAACTCTCCGTTAGGCAACTAGAAGTAAATTAATATAAGGTACTAATTATTTCTCCTGAATACATTCCTTCCCTGTATATTAAACAAAAATGTATTGCAGTTACCTTATATTACGGTAGCCTTTGGCATAAACTACAAATATTAAAAGTTATGTTATAAATTTTAATTAACATTACTGTATATAATTTCTTGGCCTTTAGAAATATGAATTAGTACATGCTACATATTAACCAACAATGTCTTTCAAAATACCGTTTAAATTAAAAAAAAATTCTAGTAACCACCTAAAACTAATTTTCTATATCTAATAGACTTGAATCAAGTTTGTAATCACCGAAATATATTTTTTAACCTTCGAACAATGTCTATTATTACAATTTTCTATACTTCCTCATAATAAATAAAACAAAGCAAGCGTTGGTAATTGTAAATTCTACGATTTGCATCATGAAGTACGATTTATAATATTACGCCAGGTTATTTTTATTAGCACACAAATGTACTTGAAGGTAAAAGCAAAACAGGTAGGAGTAATAGGATTGAAATTGAATTTTACTTAGATTTTAATGGGCGAAAGTGTGGTATTTGGAGGTACCTACTATTAGAAAAAACGTTCACGTTGAAATATATTCAACAACGTAGGAAGAATTGTTTAGGAGGCGAAGAAATTCCATTATCCTCGTGGAATACTAATGCACTTTCCTTTTAAAGGATTTTTATGATTAAAATTGAGGATGTGATCTCAAATGGGATATAAAAATGTGTTATAATGGTACTATTTTAAGAAAGCGAACTAACACCTTGAAAGTTTAAAACAAGTTGGTCCGAAAGTAATGGACACCATTTTTAGGAACAACTATTGGGGCCAAAAAGACCGATTAAGCGGATTAAGCCTAACGGGGTACATTTTGGCAAAATTTAATTTTTTCCTTTGATTGCGGTGCAGATCAAAGGATTATTTTTTCTATAAACGGCACGAAAGTACTAAATACCTTCCTATCGGTAAAAATGCTGAAAAATTGTTTGTAATATTCTTTTTAAAAAAATCTACGTTTACTTGAGCTTTGTTTCAATCCACCTAATTTTGTATGAAACATTTTCTTTGTTGTATGCAGATATTCAGATTGGGTCCCATTATTATGTGCCACATGAGCATTAAAACAGTATCTTACAAAGTAGGAAACCTTTATTACGAGTAGAGCTAATGTAACAAGGAAATTAATATTGTCACAGTTTTTTTTAAATTAATTTAAATGTTTAAATTAATAGTGTCCACATCAAAAAGACAGGTAAAAGTATCAAGTACGCTAATTATGCTTTAAACTCGTTTTTTGTTCGAGGTCACATAAAAAAATGTCTTTTTATAATTAGAGTGTGTGATATAAACCTTGAGTTTATTATTATTAGACAAAGAAATTCGACCTAAAACTTGATCTAAATGAAGAATGGCAATTCTCACATTTGATTAAGCATATACTGACTCGCACTAATGGATTTATACTTTTAAGTTTAGTCGAGAAAAAATATCAATGCAGGTACCCCAAATTTAGTTCCCACAATTGATGTCTTGTCGGTGTAACTAATAATATCTACACAATTTTTTTTTTTATATAATGTCGACTCTTTGAGGAAATCTTCGACATATAACATTTATATAAATTTCCTCTAAAATCAAAAGTATTAGTCTTAGATTTCTCAATGAACCCAAAATCGACAGAAAATTTGCTAGAACTAACCCAATGTGATAACAACTTTGTGGTAAAGGCTCGGGTAAAGGAGATACTAATTTAATAATAGTACTATATTAGTACTTGGAATTTAGGACACACTGTATAAAAACAAAACAAAACATTGCTATTCTGCTCCAAGTATACCACCGTAAATAATGACAAAATGTTTTAAACTTTCACGCACTGTGGTTGCAGTTTTGGTGTTTCTTCATGAAGTTGAGTGTTCGTTAATTTTTGATACACTCTACTAAGCAAGGATATACCTAGCTAGCTGTCTAAATAAATAAATTCAAGGCACCAAGGGAATAAACAAAGAAATTATTGTGGTAAAATCTAAAAAGCATCGAGGTGAAAATCCTTGATATTGCGTTGTAAAAAAACGCTTGGTAAAGCTGTAGGTAGTACCATACCAAATAAAGCAAGTTGGCTACATTTGGAAAACTTTGTTATTATTGATTTTATGAAAAAAAGTTATTCTTCATAAAAAGTTCTGCATGTTCTAAAACCCAAAATTCAACCATCAGATATTAAATTATATCAGTCGTATCATAATAATAATAATTATATCATTTTTGTTCAAGAGTAAAGTACCTTCATTTTTGACCATATCGAAAAATTTTTATAAGAAAAGATGTTATGGATTAAAAATAATTTTTAAATATTCAATATTGTTTATTTACAATTAAAAAATATTATTTTCACATTTTCTCTGCGATAACATTGAAAGTTTAAGTTTGAAGATTAATACATTACATTTAATAATTCATTAATTAATTAATAATATTTTTTAATTGTAAATAAACAATATTGAATATTTAAAAATTATTTTTAATCCATAACATCTTTTCTTATAAAATTTTTTCGATATGGTCAAAAATGAAGGTACTTTACTCTTGAACAAAAATGATATAATTATTATTATTATGATACGACTGATATAATTTAATATCTGATGGTTGAATTTTGGGTTTTAGAACATGCAGAACTTTTTATGAAGAATAACTTTTTTTCATAAAATCAATAATAACAAAGTTTTCCATATGTAGCCAACTTACGCGGACACACTGTAGTATATAGTAATAGCAAATATTTGGACGTCACTATCTATTTTTTTTTTCAATATAAGATAGAAAAAGAGCAAACATGTTAGGTACATAATTGGATTGTGATATTCCTTTAAAACAAAGACGCGGAATAATTCTCTTTGTTACTCCATACTTCTAAAAATTTACATCTGCTTTTCTCCCATCGCATCGATAGACAACTTGGAAATACAAAGTTCTGCTACATTTACTTTATTAATGATCTCTTCGTTATGCCATACCTAGTAAAGTAGACTGTAATTTATTGTAATATCCCGTACGCGGAATGTAAAAACAGTGGTTCAATTTTAAATTACAGCTATTAACTGTAACCCATATTTAAATGACTTCGCAAGATTTGAAGAATTACCTATAAGTATACAGGGTGATCATTTGAAAACGATCCACCATTAATATCTCGCGAACCATATCTAATATCAAAAAAATGTAATAATACAGAGGATGTTATTAATTAATTAATTAGTATTTATTATTAAATCCATGGTATACCCCGAGGCCCGAGGCTACTTTGAATTGTTATCATAAAAAAATTTGTATTTTCTCCGACTTTTTCTTATGCATCATTTGCGATTCTATTATTTAGGTTAACATAACTAACTCGAATTGACTGCAGAACAAGATTATTTTCGTACGTCTTAAAACTTTCATCGAAATAGGTTAATGTAGCTAGAAAGCAAACAAATTACACCTCCATTTCACTTTTTATATGTCGCAGTGCAACATTAATAATTCTTCTGTTAACATATTACATACTTTTGTACGAAGAAAATATGTGTGACATACTTTTTTTTTGTTGCAGATTCAAACAACGAACTTCAAGATTTTGTGAATACTTTGGAATAAAAAGAATATACGAAGATGGTATACGATTGTGGTGCTTGTATAGCTAAATATCTACTATGCTGTTTCAATTTTATTATATTTGTAAGTATCTACAATTTTTTTATTGTCGACATTGACACGATATTTTTGGTTCAACCTAGAAATGTCAATTTCGTAGGCTATTTGCCACATTAACTCGGTTACAAAACCACAAATGAGTAGGTAAATTAGATCAAAAGTGTCTGGCCAACGTGTTTTATAAAAAAACTTTTAATTTAGTTCGCTATTACAGCATCAAAATGAAATATTATACGCGATTGGAAGGGCAGCTAATATTTTAAAGAACATCCCTGTTCATTTTTTTATTTTTTAACCGATTTAAATAAATTTTTATATGCGTTATATATACACAAACGCCCATAATTTGAACTGAATGTTATTAATCTTTAACTTCCGGTTTCGCCGGAAATGGCCCGAACTTTCTTATTTCAAATGCAACACCCTGTATATTTTTGCATAGGTATTTCAACTCGGGACTAAATTCTACGTGTAATAGTGCCAAGATATTACAGTTTTGAGAACTTACAAATTTTTAATTTCAAAAATACGTTTTAATTCTAGAGTGCTATGACTTACTGATTTTTGTTGGTTAGAGCCTCTCAAAGTTGGAAAAATCATTTTCATGACCTTCTCTTTTTCCCCAACGGTTGAAAAAATAAAGAATATTCTAAATAACTTTGATTTATTCGAATAATTGTTGAAAGAAACATCAAGTGATACGCATCGTTGTAATCAGCAAAAAATGTTTTATTTAAAGAAGTCTGTTTTCCTCAACCCAAGAGTAATTAGAATTTAATTCCGAGTGATATGCAAAAATATACAGGGTATATCCTGGTTTCTTTCTATTGTATTTTTTTTTATTATTCCCACGATTTGATTTTTAAGCAAAGGGGGTGTTCTACCAAACTATTTACAGGCGAACGTGTTGCAAATCTATATTACGTATTGTGTTAATTGCAGATAAACAGAATTGCAGGACATTCTTTTGTTCTGCAATAAGTCTTAAGAATTTTCCTATTTCTGTAATTCTCAAGTCGTCGATCTAAGACTGTTGTTACAATTCTTTTGTGCATGAAAATAAGGCCGACTAAAAATAATGACGAGGAAGTTGAATTGCATTACATAACATTTTAATGACACGCAGTGTTTGGTTTCTTCCTTCAATTTCCGGCTTTCTAGCAAACACTGGCTATAATTCCGATGAAAATAACGTGCTTTTAAGTAGCTTTGATTAGCAAGTAATCTCATTTGTTTGATTTCAAATACCTAGGTAGCGTAACAGAAATGTCAAGGATTAATTAAGAGTGTAGGAAAGTTTTAAACCCATGTCCTAGTATCGAGACAGCGGAAACATTCCGAGGAAATGGGAATATTTGCGGGGAATTCTCCAGAGCTCGGAAAAGTCAAACTTGAAAAGTTTTTTTTTTCTGATTTGGATGACCTTAAATTCTTAAGACAGAGTTATACTAAATTTTTTTGGTTGTTTTGTTTAGGTAATAATGATTTCTTATTCACGTTTTTAACCCGCGTGGTTTATGACAATTTTATGTTACCAGCAAACTAGCTTAAAATTGGTCACTCAGGTACTTTTAGACAGCAATAAAAAACGCATTAAGTTGAAGGTTCCCTGAACTTCGTATAGTTGGGAATTTTCACGAAGGTTGGCAATAATAATCAAATATACTCGAGTTTTAGGTACCCATTCTCCCCCCGTCGTGTTCCAGGGGATATTCTCGGGAATATTACAAAAATGTATGCTCGAGAAAGTATTTAGGGGGGGTCTTTTCATGTTTCAAATAATGTGTCCCAGCGATTCTAACTGTGGGGATGCATCGAAAATGTTTCGTATGTCCTTGTGGCTGGCCGTCTTTTATTCATTTTGTGGATACATCGAAAAAACATTCAGGATGTTACGGAAAAGACAAAAAGTCAGAGTTTCAAAGAACTGTAACTCCGCAACCAGACATTTTTTGAAATTTCTATCTGCGTCATTGAATCAGAAATAAAAAATACTACAATTTTGCTTTAGGTGTTACGGAAAAGACAAATGTTTGGTTGCAAACCGCAGATATGTATTTTGCACTTGAAGATGTCCTGTATGTATTTATCTTTTAGACATATTTCCAAGTTCCCTGAAACAATCTCCGCCTTGGAATTTGAGATTCAGAATGTTCAGAGATTGTTTCAGTAATTCAGTGAAAATTCCGCCGAGAGGGGAATCCCCGCAGCAGCCGCGCTAGGTCTTGCCTGCGTGGGTAAAGAACTTGCCACCTTTGACCTAAGTGTTAGCAAATGAAAATATAGAGAGGAGGCTTCCTATATTTAATTTTTCTCGAGATTTTTCCGTTGTTTGTCTGCCCAGTGGCGTAGCGAGAGAGGGGTTTTAGGGGTTAACCTCCCCCCAGACCTATTTAGATCTAAAAAATGTTAATCTTATCTTAGTAAAAAAAATTCATCTTGGCAACAACGTTACCAAATTGTTCTATAATATATTCTCATTTTTTAATATTCTTCTTAATTTTTTTGAAAACCTCTACAGATTTCAATTGTTCTCCATTTCCCTCCAGAAAGTGTGTCTTTCTGTATCTTCTACCCATTTTATCATTTTTTTTATTTCTAACAAGATTGTGTATTTAGTTTTATCGTGATTGTAAAAGCAATTCTGTTATTGACAGTACAATAAAGGAAAAAAAGTAATTTTCTTTTGGAAACATCGTGGGTGTAGTATGAAATATTTCCTAATGCGTTTGCCTACTTCTCGTTTTATTACGAACTATCGCAAGTTTCGACAATACATTACGAAAACTTTAATTTTATTTAATTGCGTAGATGCTATGAACGCGCAAAAAATAAATACAAGCCATTATTTTTGCATCATCTCGCTAATCGTCTCTAATTGTAAATCAAACAACTTAGAATTACAATAGCAATGTTTAGGCAACATTTCCTTTGTATTTTAAATTTACAATAAAATCAGAGCCATACTTGATTTACGGATTTCGAAAAGTAACGCGCAAGTTTAGGGAATCCGGTGCAAATGCTTTTAAAGAATTAGATTGGTGCCAGTTGAGGTCCCCCAAATGCGAATCTTTTATTATTTTAATTCGTACCTACTCATTTTGTTTAGATACGTAATAATTAATTTACAAAACTAGAATAACAAATATTAATCTTTGAGAATATTTCATACTTTATATTTTTTTATTTTAGTCGTGGTAGGTAGAATTTAAGGTGTAAATGACAAATTTTTTTAGAGTTGAATCTTCATGTTCTGAGGATCGCTCCTGCTTAGTCTCAAACTAAGATATTGAAAAAATGAGCCAAATCAATTAATATACAGGGTGTTGTTTTGGCCGAAATCTAAAAATTAGTCAAGAGTAAACTGCCTTTATTTTAGCAGATATAACAAAAATGTAATAGAAAAAGTTGTTTAGAATTAAAAGTTATTGAAGATTTTCAATTTTTATACAAATCAGTCTACTTTGATATTTTTCATCAACATGAGATTTTTTATGGTTTTAATGACCCATGCATGAAGAGTGATTAAAGAAAGTACTTGAAAAACAAATAATTATTTATTAAAAAAATACTAAACCTTATTTGTTACAAACATGAGTTCAAAAGTATTGGATTTTGATGAAAAAAATCAAAGTAGGCTGATTTGTATAAAAGTTGAAAATCTTCAATAACTTTTAATTCTAAACACCTTTTTCTAATACATTTTTGTTATATCTGCTAAAATAAAGACAGTTTACTCTTGACCAATTTTTAGATTTCGGCCAAGAAAACACCCTGTATATTAATTCATTTGGCTCATTTTTTCAATATCTTAGTTTGAGACCAAGCAGGAGCGATCCTCAGAACATGAAGATCCAACTCTGAAAAAAATTGTCATTTACACCTTATGCACTCAATCCGTGGACACACTGTAGTTCAGCTATGAATAGTAATTATTTCGTTAGATAATATTTTACTCTCACTAAAACTTAAGACTTTGGTATCAATAACCTGAATGGACTTTAAATTAGTCTACGTGGGCAAAATTACACAAATTCCTAAACTGAACATATAGCGTACGATACTGTAAGCTGCTACAGTTTTGCATAAGACAACATTTCTTACTGTTCTTTTTTTTCAGATTACAGGTTCAATCGTTTTAGCAGTGGGAATCTGGTTAGCAGTGGACAAGAATTCATTCATTGCCCTTAGTAAAGTTGTTCCCAGCGAACACTTGGAAGTAAGATTTTTTTTTAAATAATTTAGAACTGTTAGCTCATAAACTAGATTACTAGACTATTAACAAATGTATTAAGAAAAAACCGGAAGTGGGTAATAACGGTTTTGTTAAAAATTCAAATAAACAAAAATTATTCTGTGGGAATTCTTATCTTTGCCACAATTTCCATAACTAATTTTTGATCAAAATGGTCGTGACTGCCAACTCTTTGATCTTTACGACCTTTCTTGTGGGAAACTCTTTAAATCGTGTAAAAATCTTGGGGTCTTTAATATGGACAAGAACGCCTAATAATTTTGATATCCAACTTCAAAGAAGCATAAGGATGATAGAAGGTCAAGGTGGTCTACTTCGCCAAAAATAGGAATTCTAGAAAACTAACCAGAGGAATGAATATTATATTCACTTTCGGTCACGTTTTGATTTCACTACGCATCTAAAATGGCTTTATTTAAATTTTTAATGAGATTTGTGGGGAAAATTAAGTTTGAGATTTGAATTTTTACAATCAAATTATGATAATTTTAATTCGCCTTGGTTCTAAATTTTTGTAAGATTTATGTAAAAGTAAAAGTTTTTAATAATATTATCTGAAAGAAAAGTAATAGAAGAAACTTTAATAATTGTTTGTAAGTGGCGAAAGAATGGAATATAACCTGTACCTATACTATAAAAAAATTAGGCCAATTAATTTCTTGTCACCGTACATAGACTTGGGAAAGCAGCATCGAGGTGCCACATCGAAAAATATATCTCGAAGATGGCTGGTTTTAATAACAAACAGCCAGAGCACGCTGGGTTATTTATACTCAAGAATACAGATGCCTGTCCAGTGGACTTTAAACAACATTTCTATAAATATATTTCTAGTAATTATTAGAAAAAGCCGAACATTCTTCAGTGACAACATCAATATTTTGTTACACTTGTCGTATTGTTTTAACCTTCTATCAAATATTATTTATCATATATTTAATATTTACTTCCTGAACGCCCCTTTGATTTTTATGACCTATAATCAATATATAGCCTTCTTTCCTGTTGATATTACTCTTGGTAGGATTGTTGTTCTTTTTTTTGTGAAAGCAATCATGTTATTCGATAAAGAAAGGAAAATGATTCACAGGAAGGGAAGCATCGATTTGAAACGACATTGAAAATACAGTTCCTTACAGGAAGAATACGAACGAGGTGTAAAGAATAACCTTGAATTATTCAAGGGCATTCATTCAATTTTAGTAATTTATGTTTTGTAATAGTTTACGCAAATTAATATTGTTTTAACCAAATTTATAAGAGTTGCCTATTCCGGTAATAACTAAAACAAAATTTAAGTTCCAAGTTGTAAAGTTGACTTAAGAATATTTGTGAGAAGTCACTTTAAAATATTCTGGAATATACTTCGTTTTTCAGCAACCCAGTGGCGTAGCCACACGTGGGCGAAGGGGGGCAATTGCCCCCCCCCCTGTCGACCGGCGCCCCTAGCGCCTCTTAGAAAAAAAATAAGAACATAAAACCAATATTATTCCAATATGATGCACCAAAAATGCGCCCCTAAAGGATCTCGCCCCCCCCCGCCCTTCATCTCTGGCTACTCCACTGCAGCAACCGGAGCAACAATTATTTTTTTGATAACATGAAAGATATTTCTGCCATTATCTCGTTATATTTAGAATTAATGTCGATGTCCTGACCGATTTATTAAAAATGTATTTAGTTCTGTTTTGATTATCGGAATACACTCGATACAGGTTAAATCGACAAACAAATTACCTTCATTATTTTGAAATTTGTTCTACTTAACGTCAGAAGTTTTTATTCTCAACCAAAGGGTTAATAATTGTGTAACACATCCCTAATTACATTTTTAATACAGGTCGATATAAAACTTTTAAGGAGCTACGTTTTGTTTTTATTTAGACAGCAAACGTCTTGCGTAATTATTTAATTTTTATGGAGCTTCCCTTATATACCTACAGGGTATTTTTGAAATAGAGGTAAAAAAAACGGGAGGTGTCTGTACCCAACTAGTAACCCATCGAACACTGTTTTAAGGGCAAAATTACCCAAATTTGGCTGTTTTAGACGCCCCTGGATCAATGATTATTTAGCTTTTTTCAAATCAGAGGTACTCGTTTTGCAAAAATCTTGAACACTAGTTTATTCGGAAAATGAAGAAACAAAAGTCACCACCGATTTTCCTTCATGTAAAACTGTAATGGATTTTTTCTGTCTCTATTTTACGAACATCTATAGATGGAAATTTAAGAAAAAATGTCCTGGAACATTTCTTCTACTTCGAATAAAATATAGATCCTAGCACGTCTGGCAAAACAAAATGATCTGGAAAAGTGTGTATGTATATTTTCTCAATTGTTTGCTATGGTATCAATCACACAATAAATATTCAGTGCCAACTTGTCAATTTTGTGTCACAGCAGGGTCAGACACGTGTTATTCATGGCACACTTATTCAAAAGTATTTTATAAGACATACAATTTACAATAGAGTACATAAACCGCCCGTTCCTCTTTACACATTTATATCGAACAAAAAGCATGTCAAGATACTTGAAAGACAATTTGATGAAATTCAGTTAGAAATAAATTATAGGATGTCAATGAAATAAACGTTAATTAGGTTATACTGTGTCGTCTCGTATAAAAGCATTTTTACTTGTTAGATACCATCGATGAATTAAAAATCGGAACGAGTACTGACTGCATTACTTGCCTTGGAGAAAAAAAAAGTATATCTAATTAGGTGGTAGGTCGTTCAGGGTGGGGGGCAATAGTGTGTGGAAGAATTTTTTTTTGTATCTGTTACGGTGTAGGAGCTATCGAACTTCCACGCGTTATTGCCCCACCCTGTATACCACACATTGTTATTGTTTAGTAATAATCGTAAGAAAAAAGTATAGCATTTTATTCACATGTAATATTAACTATTTTATTCACTCGACTACGACTCGTCTCATAAACCCTATCCTCGGGCCTCGTAATAATATCCACCTTTACATGCTTGTTGAATAATATATGCACTATTTTTATACAGTGTGATCTAAAATAATTTGGTCAAGCTGGATGTGATGCCATTTACACGGAAACAAAGCAACACAGCCAACTTAAAGTTTATTTTAACTAGCTCTGTATCTTGGGAGGCACCTGTACTATATATCGAGAGATCAATAAAAAAACCAATTGGGGCAGGCTGTGAAATTGAATTATATTAAATTGGTACTGTATCCACATCCACAGAATGACATTTCTGACATGAAAATTTAAAACTGAACGCTCTTGTCTAAGTTTTTTATTTGATTATCAAATTATTAAAATATTATTATAAAATAAAAAACTTAAAAACTTAGACAAGAGTTCAGTTGTAAATTTTCATGTCAGAAATGTCATTCTGTGGATGTGGCTACAGTACCAATTTAAAATAATTCAATTTCACAGCCTGCCCTAATTGGTTTTTTTATTGATCTCTCTACAGTATCTATTATTTAAACAAATGCTTTAATGTTTGAAATACAATACACAATTCAAGTCTCTACTGATTTTGTTGTCCCAAAAACACGGTTGTAGATGTTTGTCTATGTTAATTAATGTCAGGTCGGTTTTTTATGTCAGGTAATGTAAACATGGGGCCTGCAAATATACTTCCGTTCAGATCATCAACACAAGTGGTTTTCAAAGCAATTTCAAGCTATTCGTGACAGTTATTTAAAACCCGACCAAACAGGAAAATAATTTTCCCGTTTATTAAAATGGATTTTTATTTCAATCTAGTAGGTATTATATGGATAAATTGATTGATTTTTTGTTTAGTACTTTTTTATATTACGAAATATTGGTTTAATTTTTTAACCTTTACCATAATTATATTAGGAAATGTAATAAGTGAATTTTAATACAGCACCACCAAGCATTATTCTTTCAATTAACCTTCGAAGTTCACCTGACACTCTGACAGTGACATTCATTTATAATATGATAACAATCTAACTGTTACAACTATAAAAAAATACACACACAATAATAACAACCGTAACAAATGTTTAAAAAACGTCAGGCACGTTGCTATTGCATAATACCTGCACCAGGAAATACAACTATTTTAAATGTAAACGGTAGCAACTTTCAAAAAGTTAGGCACCTATTTTAATTCCATTTACCAATTAAAACTAGTTTAGTTCTATTTTTACACCAAATTCCGCATTATGTAAATGGTGATATAAAAATTTAGATAGAGATAATAGAACAGTTTAAAATCGTACATTTTGATACAAGTGACGAAAATAGCATTTTTTTCCTAAAAGCTTACGTATCACCTGGACCAAGTCGAGGTTGGTAATATTTCAAACAAAAAAGGGGACACCATGCAACTTGATATAGATATGTACTTTCGTCACTAGAGACGAAAGTTAATATTATAGAATATTCTCTCCGGAAGTGCCGTTTTCGGTTAAGGTATCCCGCCTCGAGATGCATTTTCATATTATGTGGTCGTAGAAAAAATATATTTTGCGTGTTCTTGGTGCGAATAATTGCGTGTTTTTGTAATTAAATTAAAAAACTAATGGAGGATGGACTAGTAGGGCACTAATTACGGTTTTCTAGACTAATTGCGTGTTTTGTGCCTTGCTTTGTTGGGAACTGACAAATAATTGTCTCATGTCATGCCAGAAGCAGAAACAGCAATGTTTTGTATAGGTACGTTTAAAAATGGCCAAGTTTGATTTTTGCAGCGTGTGATTCAGATCTACTGCAGGAGAAATTATTATAGATTAGGTTAGGTATCGCATATCTGTTGTAATAAAGTCTTCAGCTCAGTCAGCACCTTTATTCATGATTAAATATTTTAGTAATCAAAAGATTACATTTCCTGTTGTGAATCGTGATTCTTTTTTTATTATTCTTTGTATATCAATAGCTGATACTGAAAATAAGTAAATTAATATCAAAGTGCCAAGATTAAAAAAGGGCATAAACATTTTGTGTAATTTCAAAATGAATTGTTAATGGACGAAGTTTCATTCGTTTCCATCCAGTACCTGTTTCAGCAGTTTTTTACAATGCCCCCCTGAAAAAAAAGTTTAAATGGACTTTGATGACTGATGACTAATTACCAAAAAATACCTAAACTTACCCTAACCGATTTGTGTGGTTGATATAACAAAGATGGATTTTTTGTACCCAAAATACTCGCTAGGAAACAGACCTGCATTAAATCTTTGAAAGTAAAACTGTAGGATATTTCTCAGAATTACATCGCCAGGATATTGATCATTTAAAATGCCTTGCATTTATAGTACATTATTATTACGATTCCAACTATAATAATACATTTCGTGTAACCGTTTAATCGATTTACGTAAAGCTAACAAAATACACACAATAGTAAAATAGTATTCAGTGCTGTATTAATTCAACCTGTTGAATCTTATTATTTTTAATCGTCTAATGCAGAATATTTTTCAGCTTTTAATTGTTGTATGATGTTCTAAATTATCGTTTTAATGTTAACGTCTGCTTTCTAGAATAATATTTAATATTCAATTTTTGAGGGAAAAGCCTTTTTAATTGGAGAAAAGCCTTTTTAACTGGGGAAAAGCCTTTAACTGGGAAAAAGCCATGAAAGAGGACAGCAAATACCGAAGAAAAATATTCTTCTCATGGCGATGATGGCGTTGCGGAAAAATTGCTTAATTCGACTTTTATCTTTTTCTCCATTTTCTATTATTACATTGATTCAGATTCTACCATATTTTTTTATTAGTACCGTAAACGGAATGAAGCCATCTCTCTCTCTATTGTGCGCATAATATGACAAAAGCTTTTAAAGGTAGTATTTATAAGAAAATTCCTAACGATATCTATCATTATACATTTTTAATACCAAAAAGGCAAGTAAATAGAAGACAAAATATGGTTCAACGACCGAAATTGAAAGCACACCTGTATTTCTACATTAACTTTCAAATATAGTAGCAATATACCGATATCTGTAATAAGTAATAATGCATGTAGCCATTACTATTTCCTGTCTTCTTTTGCCTTTTTATAACTTCATTTATAACGCACGATTTCAGGAATCGAATGAATAAGTTTCAAAATGTACGTAAATTATTGATGATCATTATTGCGTGTGGTAAAATGTAGAACTGATAATTATACAATAGATTTTTCCATATCTAGGTCAGTGAAAAGTTTCAACTTGTCACTTGTGTAGGATCGAATATATTATTCTTTGTCTACCATTTTATGTAGAAAATTATACATCTGTAAGGCATTCTCTTAAACAAAAAAGTAAAAGTTCTGATTTCTCTTAATTTCATGGTTCGAAACCCGTCCACTTTTATTTTCCTACCGTTTTTGGATGCAGAAAGTGCAAGTTATTACAAGCAATTAATGAGGATGTCGTTTTAATAATTTAATTTGGAATTTCCTAACCGTTTTAAACAAGTAGCTAATAATAAAATTAATGTTTCGTACTACGTTCCATGATAAAATCTTTACCATAAAAACCTTTCTATAAAAGCTGTTAATTCTTATAAGTCATAGGTATCCTCGAAGAAAGTAAAAATTTTAAAAACGTTTTATAGGAACGCTGAGGTTCTCGTGTTTTTCCTCCAGTACGAGCCCACCAGGGAAATCTGGAATTTGACCTTAAAACCACATGCGTGTTTATATGGTCATGGTTGTTTTTTTTGTTTAAATCAAGAAAATTAAACCAAGGGGTGGCTCTTTGCATGAAAAAGTGGAATTAAATTTCTCTACATCGTGTTATTTTTTTTATTAATAATTAAATTTTCATATTTTTCACATGATTTTTTTTGACAAAAAAGAAACAGAATCCAAAGTGGGATTTATCGGTTACGTGTTGTACGTGACAATGCGATAAACAATAAAATTTGAAAAAGTGGACGTTACACCTCCCTGAATTATTTCACACTAAAAATTTCTTTTTTGGTATTCAACAGTGGAGTTCGCGAGGCAGAACCTGGAAGTCATTTGAATGCGTAGCGAGAAAAGGGAGACTATACGGGTTCGATACGTACAGAAGAGAGACGCATCCAATTTACAAAACGCAACGGAACTTCTCGAAATTCTCATCAACCGTACATTTTAGCCATATGACTACCTTATACTATGTGATAGACAATCAAATTTTGCATTCAATTATATAATAATATACAGGGTGTTTCATTTAAAATAACAAAGTTGCTTATTGTACTGTGAAAACCGAACACCCTGTATACATGATATAAATTTAGCAGAAAACAAATCTATATACCGAACAACTTTTATATTTAAACTTCTTTCATATTTTGTCAAATAAAGGAGCTATAGGAATATCAATTTCCGATTTTCAAAAACTCTTAGAGGGCGCCACAGTGAAATTCTAGCATTCATCAAAAACCGAAAACCTATCTAACATCAACCTGCATAAGTATAAAAAATTTAAACAGAATTGTGTGGCCAGCTTTTTTGTAATAATTTTTCAAAATGTTCCAAATTTTTGGATGAGCTCCGTTGTGATCGTTTTTGGAATTTCTAAATTAATTTTTCTTCATGGTGTAGTACCGCCAAAGGGCTTTCAAACAAGTTTCTCATTTAAATCTCAATTATTTAACTTTCTAGCCATGTATTAGGTAACGCCTAAACAATCTGTACCTAATATTTACTTTCGTGCCGCAAAATAGCGCGCATAATATGCAACTTTCGTGCCGCTTGCAGAAAGCGAACTATGTTCCACCTCGTATTTTATGAAGTTATAAATTTATTTTCTGTTGTTAAAAAAACACCTGACAGATCTTAAGAAATACCTAATTATTATTTTATATTATCTACGACACGTGTGCACGTCAGAAATAATTAAGAGGCGTTGGAGTAATAAACAAATTTAATCAATTAAAAATGTAAACAAATCTTGTACAATCTTTTATTTCATAATTTCAAGGATTAAAACTTTTAATTAACTAGCTAGCCCACAGTTTTATTTTCATTTTTAAAAACCATGTTAGCGTGTTTAAACTTAGACTTATAATTTCATCGTCCTTTGGTTTTTATTAGTTAATGGAATGAATAGTAAATCAAAATGAGGAGCAGCATAAAAATGCAATTAACTTAGACCTGTTGTACTTTATGACAGTATCCCACATGCGAACATTCGTAAACCCTAAAAAGTATAATTATTAATGAGAAGTTTTTTTGTTTCAATTGACTCGTTCCAATCAAAAATTAATATTTAAAGGGATTGTTAAAAGGTTGCATAATAAATTCAATTGTTTTTTTATGTACAACATGAAGGCGGAAGTTCGATGATCTTCAAATACAAAATTTTTCAGGATAATAGATGTAATAATGAATAATCGATCGTTAGGTAATTTTGATAAAAGCATGTCCAACGTTTTGTCATGGCGTTAATTCGTACAATGGGGTGCCACCCTCAAAGTGTTCATACCTTCAAAGCCCTTCACCCTTATTTCCTACAGTACAACCAAGTGGACTTCTTGCTTGCGTAGAGTTCACTAACCCTTGGCATGTGCATTTATCGACAAACATCCGAATTATTAACTGCGTTCGTTATAGTGGACTTCAAGTCATGCACTTGCTTGGTAAAACGCAATTGCATTTTTAAATTCTCTGTTCATTGTTCTATAAATCTTATCAAAAGATCTCATCTCAATTCGACCATTAAACTTTCATTGTATCTACGAGCTTGTGTTAGTATTTTTACTGGAAAATTGGATAGTTCATTGCTAATTATGATTGCTATGTTCCGGTGGGGTATTATTGATGCAGTTATGAGATACGCTGGTGAATGTCATGGTAGAATAAAATGGGACATTTTTTTCTAGATAAATGCCTTGATTGAAGAATTTTAATTATAGAGACATTAAAGAGGTATAATTATATAACGTGTGTTTAAAAAGTCGATGATAGAATCTGTTAAATAGTTCATTGTCAGGGTTTTATCAAAGTGACCCAATAAAATAGAATTTCTTCAAAGATAATAAAATTGTTATGGTAGAAGCATTGATCAACTCCCTCAATCAACCTTTGAAACGGTTATTAAAAAAAATAATAAACGATGATCCTATTTTCTGCAACAGGTTTTTGATAAGTTTCTTAGATGTCCAGACCAAATTCGGAATATTAAAAAATGTTTACTGTAATCCCCTCTATATACCCTAAAAATCTCCTCGGTACGTTATAAATCACCCAATATATATACAGTGTGTCCACGGATTGAGTGCATATAAAGTGTAAATGACAAATTTTTTTAGAGTTGGATCTTCATGTTCTGAGGATCGCTCCTGCTTAGTCTCAAACTAAGATATTGAAAAAATGAGCCAAATCAATTAATATACAGGGTGTTTTTTGGCCGAAATCTAAAAATTAGTCAAGAGTAAACTGTCTTTATTTTAGCAGATATAACAAAAATGTATTATAAAAAGTTGTTTAGAATTAAAAGCTATTGAAGATTTTCAATTTTTATACAAATCAGCCTACTATGATTTTTTTCATCAACATGAGATTTTTTATTTGTGGTTTTAATGACCCATGCATGAAGAGTAATTAAACAAAGTACTTGAAAAACAAATAATTATTTATTAAAAAAATACGAAACCTTATTTGTTACAAACATGAGTTCAAAAGTATTGGATTAGATGAAAAAAACAAAGTAGGCTGATTTGTATAAAAGTCGAAAATCTTCAATAACTTTTAATTCTAAATAACTTTTTCTAATACATTTTTGTTATATATGCTAAAATAAAGACAGTTTACTCTTGACTAATTTTTAGATTTCGGTAAAAAAAACACCCTGTATATTAATTGATTTGGCTCATTTTTTCAATATCTTAGTTTGAGACTAAGCAGGAGCGATCCTCAGAACATGAAGATCCAACTCTAAAAAAATTTGTCATTTACACCTTAAATACACTCAATCCGTGGACACACTGTAGATATAGATAATTCTTTTTTTTGTCACACAGTAGATGTGGTCTAGTGTTCTTATAAAATATTGTGCGTTACAAAATCGGGTTACGGTTACTTTCTAAAACCTAAAAATAATTCCAGAAACTGTGTTATATTAAACTAAAATAAAACTAAGAACAGAAAGGGGTATAATACCAAAAGGGGTGTGTTACATTCCGGGGCAATAATCAACAGGAAGTCTCGCAAAATTGAATAAAACACCCCGCATACAAATATACGAGATTTGTCTCAATAGGGGTCGGTCATGTGACGTCAGCCCGTTAGCAACGCGGCTACCTCGGTGGGTAAACCTCAGATCTAAGGGGTAAACAGTTACACACTTAGGCCCGGAATTACAATCTCAGCTTAAACCACAGGGTCCCAGTTAAACTTCAGAATACAAAGGGAAATCTTTGGGAAATCCGAAGTTAAACTCCAGCCTGTGGTTTAAACTGAGATTGTAATACCGGGCCTTATGGGTTGTCAAGGAACCGGTCCCGCGGGTACAATAGATAATTGCATTAACTCACCGCGGTAGACCACGTAATAGCCGGAAAAGTACCGGAAAACCTTCCAATACAATTATAGAAATATAATAAATACTTTCGAAAACAAACTACGAAGCTAAAGGTGTTCTGGAAAGGGGTTGGTAACCTTACCAACAATATGCAATTATAATAACATTTAGAAATACTTTTCAATAAGTGGGAGAACTTATTTATTTGGACTAAAATAAACAAAAAATTCTTAGAAACAACTTTAACTTCAATTTTCCTTTCGTGATTTAGGAAAACCTTTTCCTTGGTAATATTTTAGGCTCTTTCATGTTTCAGGAAATTTTCTAAAATTTTCACAGAGCCAATAAAAGATTTAATTGCAGCCTTTGTGGAAGTACCCTTGTTAGTGTCTAGCATACAATTAAGTGCAATGATTTAGCAGGCACTTAATAGGCAATAAAAATGTACAACAGGGAGCCTAGAATAGGTCAATTGTCGCAGTTTCGCTAATTGACCCTTCGCGATTGCTGACTTCACCTAACGCGTTTATTTGCCATTAAAACGTTCCACTTACCACTTTTAAAACTTCTAGCTAATTATTAAAGACCACCTAATACTACTACAAACAGGTTGCTTAATGTTTGCCATTGACAAACACTTAACTGTAAAGTGTAACACAGGTGGTATACGGATTTTTTTTGTTCGTTACGTTCGTTTTAAATCTTAACTAAATTTTAAGGTGAATGCTTTTAAGTTAACAAAGCTTGAGTAATTTTGATAGTCTGTTGGTTAAAAACAAAGGGGAAAGTTTCGTTTTGCGTTTATAGATTTGGTCTGCTCAGTTCCATGCATAATCTTTTGTGTAAAACAGCTTTGAATTCATGCTGAAACAACAACAACGTAAATTGGATTAATTGTATGGTAATTCAAGTGGCGTCAGATCTAACACATGAAGACGCTTCTGTTGATGAATAGACTGTTTAGTTTTGAAATAATTACGTGATCTTGGTAATGATCATGATGATGATTGAATGGATTCTGTTCACTGAAGTGGATTTCCTCTTGAAAAGTTTCCTAAGATACATTTTTTAAAAGATCTCCTACCAAACTATTAATGCTTGATTAACTTGCAATAAAATACTTCAGTAGTATGTATATACAAATGTACATCTGCTATGATTAAGCAAGACACAATGTTTGTGTTTTGGAAATAAACATTGGTCAGAAGTTGTTAAAAGTTAACAAAGTACAGAACGATGATTGGTAGCGACTTAAGTACCATGCAGTTTGCAGGAAGTAAAGAAGGCTGTTAATAAATTTTGAAACTAATAAAATAATAAAAAAAATAAAGGCAAAGAACTTGTTATCTTAAATTTAATACTTTATCAGTTTCTGAAAGTCCTGAGCACGGGTTGGTTTACAAAATCAACGTAAAGAGCCTTCCACTGACAATAATTCTCTACAGAGTAAACCATAAAGGTATAGCAAACGCCTAAGCGAAGAGAAAACCACTTCACCTTTGCATGGTATAGAAACCATGTTTTCGTCTGCAAGGCAGTTCCCGACATGGGGTGGTTTTATCCAAATAAAGTACCGTTTATGACATTTTTGACTTTCGAGAGCTTGAACGAAAAGAAGCTTTTTTTTCCCCAATTTGCAGACTCCGCGATTTTCTGCTAATATTTTAAATTCAGACGTGATTTTGAAAAATTATTTTTTTCTAAAACGACTGCCGAAAAAAATTCAAATTTTGCTATCTTATGCGGAAGAACAAGGGCTATAATTTGTTGTATAATTTATCTCCTTAGCTATACTCTGCGATTTTCTATGAATATTTTAAATTTAAGACATGATTTTGAAAAATTAATTTTCCCAAAAATATTTTAATGAAGCGCGTTTGTCCTTCAATTTTCTCTAAATTTTTAAATCCTGCTCTAAACCCATTCTTTTCGTTAAAAATTATATTTCTTGGGTGGATCAAGCCTATAGTAGATGACTGAGCTACGTAGGTTCAAATCCTCGGTGCACCATTTTTTTGTAATTTCGTTTTATATGAAAGTTAGTTTCTGCGCTTTTCCTGTTTTGATAGTTTTTTTGTTCTCGGAAATCAATCAACTGCATACAGGGTTTGTATAAATTTCCGAAAAAATTATTCGTAAAATTCTGAATAAAAAATCGTTGTGCCCGGTTGTGCCTCTATGCTTCCTATGTCTGCACCAGCTCCCCAAACTTTGGAAATTATTTTTAAAACCTTTCAATGAATTTTTTTATTAGATATCTTTTGATACCAAAAGCTACTTAACTTATAAAACTTTTAACAAAGACCTTGAGATTAGTATATAAATTTAACAAAATAAGACAGTTTTCGCAGAAATTATTAATCTATGCGTCATTTTAATTTTTAACTATGTTTAATTCTAAAGGTCGTTGTTGTGTACTTCAATTAAGCAGATAAATAATTCTTCTTATAAATTACTAATTATAACAGGGCTCTTGTTTGCATGTAAATGAACTATTTTTATTTTTAGAAAAACAATCATGTCTTTTATTAACTGTAGAATAATATGTACATACAGTGTGTCAACGGATTGAGTGCATAGAAGGTGTAAATGACACATTTTTTTAGAGTTGGATCTTCATGTTCTGAGGATCGCTCCTGCTTAGTCTCAAACTAAGATATTGAATAAATGAGCCAAATCAATTAATATACAGGGTGTTGTTTTGGCCGAAATCTAAAAATTAGTCAAGAGTAAACTGTCTTTATTTTAGTAGATATAACAAAAATGTATTAGAAAAAGTTGTTTAGAATTAAAAGTTATTGAAGATTTACAATTTTTATACAAATCAGCCTACTTTGATTTTTTTCATCAACATGAGATTTTTTATGGTTTTTATGGTTTTAATGACCCATGCATGAAGAGTAATTAAACAAAGTACTTGAAAAACAAATAATTATTTATTAAAAAAATACTAAAGCTTATTTGTTACAAACATGAGTTCAAAAGTATTGGATTTTGATGAAAAAAATCAAAGTAGGCTGATTTGTATAAAAGTTGAAAATCTTCAATAACTTTTAATTCTAAACAACTTTTTCTAATACATTTTTGTTATATCTGCTAAAATAAAGACAGTTTACTCTTGACTAATTTTTAGATTTCGGCCAAGAAAACACCCTGTATATTAATTGATTTAGCTCATTTTTTCAATATCTTAGTTTGAGTCTAAGCAGGAGCGATCCTCAGAACATGAAGATCCAACTCTAAAAAAATTTGTCATTTACACCTTATATGCACTCAATGCGTGGACACACTGTATATAGTTTATTTAGGACAATCTACCTACCAAGTACCAACAAACCTATAGCTATACCTCAGTAATGGAATATGCCCCAAAGTTTCAAAAGAATACAAATACTACACCAATTTTTGACAACAAATAAATAGGTGTGTCGAGTACCTACATTATTTAATGTGTCTTTTTTTTCTTTGTTTCAGCAATTCACACAACCCACAGTAATTGAACAAGCGTCCTACATATTAATTGTGGCAGGAGCTTTTATGTTCATCGTTAGCTTTTTGGGCTACTGTGGAGCACTTCGAGAATCTCAATGCCTTTTAACTACAGTAAGTAAATTATTTATTATTAGTAACCCTTGCGAGTTTTTCAGCCTTTTCAAATGTCACGTGTCGCCCTTTCTTTATCTCCCCCTTTTCAAGACTAATAAGACTGTATAATTAATTTCTCCACCCTTATTTTTTTGATATTAATTAGCAGGTTTGGATCTTATTTTATAAAACCTTTAAGTTTTATTATTTGTATTTCGTAAGTTTTTGGAAATTGTTAAAGAAGAAAAAATAATTGCATAAAAAATTGCGAGAAATTCTCCGAAATTAAAAAATAGTGTATGTACTTTAACATTTTAACCCACTACGGTTTGAAAAATCTGTAAAATTTCTATTATCCAATTTTCAGGCAACTATAACTGGAAAAAGAAATTATGCCGTGTTAAACTTTTTCGCTTTTAGTTTTTATCGCAATTTTTTTAAATTTAGAAATCCAAACTTAACATTCAGAGAAACAAACTAATGATTTAAACGGTTACGCAATTAGCATGAATCGTACATTCCTAATTATGGCAAAAACGATTAGAGCTCAAAGCGAAATGGAAAGTTGTTCTTGTAATCTTGTCCAAACTTTCGTGAGAAGAGATTAATCGCCAACAGGCACTGATTTAAAACTAGAGAACAAGCTTGTCTGTTTACCAACATTGTAGAAAAAGTTAGTCGTTTTTCTACGATTTATAATGCTGCCTCCCACGTGTATGTTGTACGTAAGCAAGTTAAATTGAAGTTAATTTATTGAAACCCTTTAAGCGTTGCGTTAATTTGAAACGTCCTTTAACCTGTTGCTGTTGTAACACGTCGAAGCGAACTTTCTCCAAGTTCTAAATACACTTTAGAATAAAATACAAAATTATTTACCCTCGAGATTTTGTTATAACCGAACTGCAGTAAATTGTTATTCAACCAAATGTGACGAAAGTCGGACTTCAAGCCTTTCAGTTCAAGGAAAGTCAAATTTTTAAAATACACGTTTTATTTTATTTAAAAAAAAATATTAGAAGTTCTCATTAAAATCAGAACTTGTTATAGTAGTGCTATAGGTTTCAGGGTTACACGAAACTGCAGCCCTTGAGCTCTTTTATTAGAACAGTGGTTCTTAATCAGAGGGGTCGATGGAATCCTGAAAGTCCGCGAATTTTTAACGCCTACACTTTGAACTTTTTATTGTATACAAACCACGCACATTTTCAATTCGCAAAAAAGGCAACAAACAATTTTTTGACGAAAAGGGAAGACCTCAGACGATTAAGTTTCGGAATAGCCATTGTTTCAGAATATGGATTTTTCAGATATATGTCCTCGATGTGCTTGGACATAACGAAGGTTGATTTTCATGTTCATTGATAAAAATCTGTAGGTTAAAATTTGCATGCATAAAAATGGTTCAAGATCGTCTGAAACAAATTGAAATTGTAATGCAATTAAAGCAATGCAATGTAAAACATTCCAAAGAAAAACTAAACATTTTATGTTCATTAAAAATGCGCAGTTTTGTAGTTAAATTTTTCTACAATAAAATAAACCTTTAAATATTTACGACCTTCAGTTCTGAAGTATTTGCACGGGCTATTAATATTTGTTGTTTCTGTTTACTGCCCGAAACAATTATTAATATTTAACAGGTGTGTGACAACCTGTAATGCCAATAATATTCTAACGTGAAGTATACAAAATTTAAATAATGTTACTTATGTCATGCTGATACTTTTATAGGCATGACTATGTACGAAGTATGCCAAACAAGTCCTCCCAGTATGCGGAACAAACAGATAATGTGGGCGGAATTGTTTTCCGTAGTTAAAATAACGTGTGCTATCTTAATTGATATGGGGATTTGGCTCGGAAAACTAATTATCCGTTTTATTTCGTAATCAAAACGTGGAATTAGTAAAACTTAATTTCATTAAATGAGATTGAGACGAATTCCAGCGGGTACAAAACATTGTGCGCATTATGTAAAAGACTACCCATACTTCCCAGACTTTCCAAAGATTACCCCGACTTCCCAAAGACTGCCCAAAGACTACTCAGACTTCTCAGACACTACCCAGACTTGCCAGGGATTACACATGGGTACTTCCCAACGACTACCCAAGCTTGTCAATGTCAATTACTTCTCAGAGACTACCAGGACTATACAGGGTGGAATGCGAAATTGAAAACACCTTTTTTCTCGGAAGTTATTATAGATACCGAAAAATTGTTTAAATAAAGTTTTTAGTACTTTGAAGAAGCTAACTAAATCTGTATAAGTTTGGTAAAAAAAAAGTTTAATTTTCGTAGATATTGCCATATTTGTACTTTTTTTAAATGGAATACCCTGTATATTATTACACTAATTAAGAGAAAATAATTTTTGCTTTAAAAAAGTTTAAGGGTTCTTACCTTCTAAACTTGATAGTTTTCAAGATATTAATGAAAATATTTAAATGTTTCTTGTCAAAATAAAATGTGCGTTGAAAACAAAATTACTACCTATTAAAAACAATGTACAAAGTAAACAATTATTTTATTATCATAGTAGCTCATAGATAAATACAAAATAAATGTTAGCGAACTACAGAAAATATTCAAAATTTTTCGGGTTAATATTGAAATATGCCAATACACCAACTTCTAAATTTTCATTTCACGTGTTTCGTAATTCCTTAATACTGATCCAGTCCTACGCAGCTTTCTTTCTTGTTTGAATAAATACGAATGGTTTGGATAAAATACAATACAAAATAACTCAACTGTCAACAAATTTTGTTTTCAGCGCACGCTTTATTTTGAGAAGAAACATTTAAATATTTTCATTAATATCTCAAAAACTATCAAGTTTAGAAGGTAAGAACCCTTAAACTTTTTTAAAGCAAAAATTATTTTCTCTTAAATAGTGTAATAATATACAGGGTATTCCATTTAAAAAAAGTACAAATATGGCAATATCTACGAAAATTAAACTTTTTTTTTACCAAACTTATACAGATTTAGTTAGCTTCTTCAAAGCACTAAAAACTTTATTTAAACATTTTTTCGGTATCTATAATAACTTCCGAGAAAAAAGGTGTTTCCAATTTCGCATTCCACCCTGTATACACCAAACTTCTCAGTTCTCACGTATGTATAGTTTAACGGCAATTGGCAATTCATTTCGCTTTATTAACTCACGCAGGAGAACAAATCTCTGCTTTGAGGCCTTTGAGATGCCTATCCTAGACGAGGAATCGAACCTGGCTAATATGTAACTCAATATTATGAGGCACAAGAATTGATTAACAGACATTATGTCATGTCATGGCCAGCTTCATTCTTTTCTCTTATGAGTGTCGAGTCAGTGGTACATAATAAGAAATAGATGGGGGTAAAATTAAGTACCTATACTAATAAGTACTACTACACCCTGTATGTGCGTTAAAAATGTAAAGAAACAAAATGAAGTTGAAATAAAGCAAAATTGGATAAGTCTGCAATGTCCTTGATTGACGATAATTTTAGAATAAATTACTTGGGTTTAAAAATAGATTATTAATTAAATATACGTAGTAGATACTCTAGTTCATTTTCGAAAATATACACCAACGCCAAGTATATGTCAATCATTTTTAATTAATACCTAATTAATTTAAGTTATATTAAGCATACAGCTTTATTAGCGAGTAAAAACTGATATACCAGAAGCATTAAAAATTAACATCTCGTGCTGTTCATCATAGAATCCACAAAATAAATTTACTTGATTAGTAAAATAAATTTTCATTAATTTTCAATGTAATCTAATGTTGGGGCTACCAATTTTTACTTTCCCATATCACCCACCCACCACTCGTAAAATATATCGGAAGCATTGATATAAGTAATAAAAACTTTCGAAATTGAGATTTTCGCGGAAACACGTGTTTTGGACATCCTGGAACCCAAAAAAGTGGTTTAGAAAAAATGTCAGTCTGTGGGTGGGTGTGTGTATGTGTAACGCCTCTACTGCCAAAACTAGGGGTCGGAAATTCTGACAATACTGTCGTTTGGGAACATGTACCATGAATATATGTATCTAATGGGTGGTAGATTAAAAATCAAACAAAAACGACAGTAGTTACGTTTTTATTCCTTGATTGATATCGTGGTATTATTGTTAATAAAAAAAATGTTATATAAGAATAACACAAAAATTATACTCATTGTTCCTTTCAATGTCTCATTAGATGCGGATGTGTAAAAAATATGGAATTATTAATAAATCATAACAGGATGTATACTTTATATTTACATACAGGCTGTTTCTTAAAAAACGTCTCCTCGACTTATTACGTCGTTATTTAAACTTTAGACCCCACAAATTATATATAAGTAATTTTAAATGGTTAAGACAGAAGATATCTTTTGACATCACTCTTTCGTCGATCTATCAACTGTTTTAAAATACGCTGTTCAATTTTTTGATTTTAAATGGAACACCCTGTATATTTTTACATATTTAGATGTGTGTTTAATTTAGTTATGGCTCGAGGTATTTTTTAGGAAACGACCTGTATAATTTAAATTTAGGTAATACCTAGATTGAGTAGCGCTTGTGTTTTTTATTTTTTTTTTATAAAACTAATTTTCTTTCTGGGAATCCCCCTTTACTATCCCAAGTAAATTTTGACGCCTACTTAGACCATCCTTGAAAATCAAAAATTGGTGGACGTGATTACCACCACCAAGCTTAATTTTAGAAAACTTGAGCGGCACCCTTCCTTCCATGTCACTTCTTATTTGTAATGGTTGACATTTTAAGTGTCCTTACGCGACGCTTAATTTAAAAGTAGACACTTCAAAAGTATTAAAAAAATCATGGCACACCTCCAAAAAAGAGTCGGAATTAGCTCCCTTCTTGTTAAATAATTTTTATAGCGACATAAGTTAGAAAAATTCATGCTTTTTGTTTTCATTTACTCATTTCCGTTTGACATAGTGACGACGCAGAGAAGTAGAACCAAATACATTTCTACGTAGTAATTTGAATTATTTTAAGCGTCCGTGAATTTGCAATTCGCACCGTAAACGAACAAGAACATAAAGTAGCAACAAATAAAAGTTGTTCAAATGGGAGGGTACCTATTCGTAATTTGCACGTGTTTGTATGTACCTATCAATAAAATGTTTAAGTGTGTCAAAGTGTTTTGCATTTCAATGTCTAAGACAGTGGTCTACAACCTTTTTTTTTCAAAGGGCTAATTGCAAATTTCGATATTTTCAAAATAGAAAATAAATCAGTTGCAATTATGATGAAATTAAACTTTGGGCATTTTGGGTGTCGATTATTTCGAAATTCTGAAATTCCGTGACCATTCCAGGTTTTCCAGTAATTTTCAGTCAATATTCCAGACAATTTTTCCTCATTTGCAGAAGAATTAAAGCAATTGTTATTTGAAATAGAATTAAATTTTCGAGTAGGTATTATAAGTGCGTACATATTCTTTTATTTTGGAAATACACAAGAAAAAACAAAAAAATCTGAAAAGCAATAGATTATATTTATATAAGCCCTTAAAATTTCCGACTTTGCTCATAATTTACTAAATTCCCTAACTTTTCCATGATTTCCGAGCGAATATGAAATTCCCGGACTTTTACAGGTTTTTCAGTTTTTCCAAAAAATCGACACCCTGTAAATTATAGCGGCTTTAGGTAATCAACAGCACAAAACATGTGATGATGAAAATGTATGCTTCATTTTTAACCGTTTTCCAAAATTAGGGTTCCTAGACACAAAAACCACAGATAGAGGGTTTCCAAAGGCCGCTGTAGGTTGAAGACTACTGGTCTAACATAAACGAGACATGAATAAATATCAGTGCGTAAAATGAAAATGCAATTTTACATAGGCATGGGTCATGGGTGATGGGTGTATTCAAGACGGATTATTACACAAAAAATTTGCAATATATTTAAGCCTGCGGGTCATGGTGTTTGTTGCATTCTATAAATGGTACATGGAGGAATAGGAAACCATACCATATTGATAAATAAATATCTGTAATAGTAGATCTTTAATATTTTTTTAAAAGACGTAAAGTTGCTGTGGCAGCTTACGGGAAAACTTTTGCCGCAGCGTTTCCACTAGCTATACACAAATAACTCTCACCCTTCAAAATTACACCAATGGCATTTTTTTGTTGCAACAACGAACACCCTTTCACGCAAAAGCCTAAAAATTATAAGTAAACGTTAAAATGTTCGGTTAAAAAGACTGAACCATGCAAAGGAAAATGTCTGCCCGGGGCAAATCCTGAATTTGGCGCCCCCTCCCCAAAAGATGATTTTTATATGTATGGGGGGCGCTTAATTAAATTAAGGGGGAGGCGAAATGGGCTTAACGACGCCGTTTTAATAATTTTTAATCTAATTTTGGCATCCCCAGGACTGTAGCGCCCGGCCCCCATGGAAGAGCATTGAAATATAAAATTAAAAATCTTCCAACAATCTTCTAACTATTTTCTTCTTTGTTTCAGTATGGAATATGCTTGATCATCATTTTAATATTAGAAATCACAGCAGGTGGTTTAGCTGCTGCATATAAAGCGAAAGTAAGTTTTACTCCAGTTCTTATTACATAAACATATTTACTTATCCAAAAAAAAAGGGAAATTAAGGAAATAACTTCATGTAAGTTATTATCCAGTTCGTTATTTTAATTACCAACTCATTAACGCATTAAGTTGAATTCCAAACATTTCATAATCATTTTGCAGGCTGAAGAACAAACAAGAACTTTCTTAAAATCAACGATAAAGAAGTATTATGCATCAGGAAATAAAACGGATGCTGTGACCCTAATGTGGAATCACCTTCAAGCACAACTTTCCTGTTGTGGTGTGGATAATTCCCACGACTTCGCAGATGCACCCAATTGGGATTCCAATAAAGGTATTCCAGAATCGTGTTGTTTTTTGATCGATAAAGCTACAATTAAACCTAAACCGCCTTCATGTGTTAATTCACCAACTGCATCGAACTCATATGCTGATAAGGTAATTATTTCAACAATTTTAGTGAAATTAAAGAGAATTAATGAATAATTTTTTTATTAAGGGTTGCTATGATGCTTTAATCAACTGGATAAGGTCACATATGAACATAGTGATCGGTGTTGGTATTGGATTGGGAGTTTTGCAGCTACTTGGAATTTTCCTCGCATTTTGTTTATGCAAAGCAATAGATGGGTACATTAAGTGATAGCAGCGCAGTGTAATTCATACTTGTATCGCCTGTTCTAGTCCCGAACATTTTTATAAATTATAGAAAGAATTTTTTTTATGTACCTATAATTCAATAATTTTTTTATGCTATTATTGTACATGTATAAATATGCTTTCTTTATTTGTATTTCATAGAGATAGGTATAATGGCAGGTGTTGACAGGAAAAATTATCATTTAATATTATTCTACTTGTTTTAAGATGTTTTTGTAATAATTTTTCATTTTAAGTTACTGTAGTACCTATAATTTAAAAATTTTGATACTTTCTGCAAGAGTTTTGAAAATATTTGAATATTTGATATTAAATATTGATAACTTTTTTTATGAATACTACTTTAAGGTAGGTACTGATATTCTCGAAATTGCAGTATTATATTATCGACTACTGTGTGCCTTTTCAAATTAAATATAGACAATATTAAAATTTGTTAGAAATATGAGGAAGAAATTTTGAGCATTTAACGAACATAAAAATACAATACAGTAACCAAGGTAAAAGACTGACAAAACTTCGAGGGAACATTTTTTTTCATTCTATTCCATCTTAACAGTTGCTGTAATGTTAAAATTTCATTCAATAATTTATGATTAATTAGGATTGTTGTATATTTTAATGCACTTGTGTATAAGTAGTTTTATTAAACACAGGTTTAATGTAAGATAGAAAATTTATACTGAGGTTTGTGTATATATTAAGAAAATTTTTGAACAAATATATTACACAAATAAAACTGGTTTGATTTTGTTAAGACATTTTACACTCGCCACTTGCAGCGCACAACACTACTGTATAGATAAGCTGCTATTTGTAGGGGGTATCACAGGACCCTGGAGAACCCGTTATATTGTTTTACCAATTTAAATAAATTTTTGTATGCGTTATATACACGTAAGAGCTCATAATTTGAACTGAATGTTAATAATGTTTCACTTCCGGTTTCGCCGGAAATTACCCCAAGTTTCTTATTTCAAATGCAACACCCTGTATATTTTTGCATATTTCCACTCGGGATTAAATACTGCGTATGCTAGTGTGAAGGTGTTAAAGTTTTGAGAACGTACAAACTTTTAATTTCAAAAATAAGTTTTAATTCTAGAGTGCCATGACTTGCTGAATTTCGTTCATGCCCCCTTACTTTTCTTAAATTGAGTAACATAAATAAAAGGTAAATAACTAGTTGGTTCGAGACTTTCAATTGTTTCAAGTGAGAGGGAAAGCCAAAAAGCCAACCCTCCCGAGTGAAAAGTTTACCTTGGACTGCAGCTGACTTTTCGCTACAACCGCAAATAATTAAAGTAAACTTCAACAAATTTTATTGTCTTCAACATCAAGTTTTTATTTTGAAACCCCTAACTTTAGACTTCATATGCGCTAGTTAATGATTAGGGTCAACTTAACTCTACTCTACCTATACTTGACAGCAAGGTTCTCAAATTATTTGATTGTTCTGTAGTTGATATTAGGGAATATGAGAAACACCTAATTTGCAATTATAAACTAAACTGCAAACTTTTCAATTCTTAATACTATGGAGAATAAAAAATAACTCACATAAATATGCTTTAGGTCCTTGGAACGTCTTCAACCACCATGGGATGTATCTAGTACTACACAACTGTATTGTCCTCTTCTAAAAACTTGCACAATGCCCACATGGCAACCGATCTCCATTTTCCGCACTACAGCACTTCAATAAAATACCTCGCTTACACTACAAAAGGATAAAATGTTCTTTAACTGTCCAAATAGTTTTACACTGCTCTTGAGTTTTTTCTCTTGAGCATGCCTGAAATAAAAAAATACGATAAATCAAAATGTAGGCATTCCAATGATATTGAGCGAAGTTTTTCGCATAGTAAAACCTGTTAAAGAAATGAAAATCGGACCCATGTTTAAAAGATATTTTTTAACTCGAAAACAGACTTGAAGTATCAAGAATAACGTGCTGAAGAGATAACACCGGACACCCTGTATGTTATTATTGATTACCCGTTATCTTCTCTCTCAAATAAAGCAGTCATTCTTTACTATTAGTATAGTTGCTTCTGATTGTTCATAAAAAGAAAAAAAATATCTTTCATAAAGCGTACGTCTACCGCGTTTTAATGAGAACCAATAGAATTGCTCGATTTTTGAAAGCGCCGCAATTCTATTGGTTCCCGCGTCTATTATGTCGCTAACATGATTCATTCATGCTTTTAGGTAACATTTCAATGTATAGGATTTTATTGTATTACTAAATACTTTCTTTGCATACTCTGGGATTGAAATCTTATTAAGATCAATGGGGATGTTAAACTAATATTCTTATCATAGTAATGAGTAAAATACAAAGCATGTAAAATATTACCTTATCACATGCTGCCTTTGTCAGGATACAAGTTTCACTATTCACTATCACATTGTAATTTAATATTCACATAAAATTTCATATAAATGTATAATTATTATAAACATCCTTCTCTTTCAAAGGTTTAATCTCAACTGAGTAATAACAACTCTCTGCAGGAACTAACCTGTATGTTGTGTAAAAAGTTTTTACCAGTTGGTGATAAGCAAAACCTGTTTTCTTATCATTGTGAAGGCACAATACAATTTAACAGGAATAGGATGTGTTTAAATAGCCAGCAACAGGGCAGGTGGCTGTGGCACATTACATCCAGGAGCTACTTAGATACCATCATATTCCTGTCAAACTGTAATTTAATAATCATTTTATGCCAACAGATTTTAATTTGAGAAAGAAAATTAAAATACAATAAATATTTACATCTTACTTAGATTTTATAAAATATAAATTAAAAGGGATAAAAATTGTACAGAGCAGTTGATTAATCGCATCAACTTTAAACTTCAACTTAATAAATAAGTTAATCCAATATCTATTAACTTGATATCAATGATATTTTATAAATACATCACACACAAAGTTTTTTTGTCTTTACATTTTCCTATAGGTGCACTAACTTTACAATCTACACCTTCAACATTGTTTAACACTACGTGCTTATGTTACAGTTTCTTAATTGAATACACATCCTTATTTTCACATGCATTTTTTAAGTTTTTTGAAGTTGATAGTTTTATAATATTTACATACAGATTAGCAATGTAGCAGTGTAGAATTGGATTTTACAGCATAGGGATTTCAACGCAAAAATCTTTTTGTTCATTTATTTTCTCCTTTAATTATTTTACAACTAAACTGTTCTTAAGGCATTTTTTTTTTTGCATCGACATCCCTATGCTGCCTAGTCTAATTCTACACCCTGCATAGAAAAATTTACAAAATGGCAATACAAAAATTATAAAGCACTGATATATTGATGGTGGTTTACGGTTTGCGTATTGCACATACTTTACATAAATATTTATATTCTACACCTTTACATAAAATTACAGCACTTGTCTAAGGATGGGTCTTTCAATTTGGATATTTGGATTTAACTCCCCGTTAGGTTAACCCACGACCTTCTTGATTTCCAAGACTTGACGTCGATGTCAAGTCTCGGAAATCAAGGTCATGGATTAAGCCATGGTCAATCGTCATGGAAACAAAACTTTTAACATGGTATCCATGACAACTTACTGCTAGTTAGCTAAACTGGTAGTTACATCCGAATTAAAAGACCGGCCTAAAAAAGTTATTCTGACAGATTCATTCATAGATTCAAATTTTATATTCTTAAAAATTACAAGTTCAATCAAAATGCATTTAAAACTTTCAGACATTGACAATGCTCTAGCGGAAGGTAGAAAATCTCGACATGGTGAATGTTTTTGCGCAAACATTGGAGAATTATTGCATATGAGACAAGCTTCAATTTCGAAGAACAAGCAGATAGAAAAAGGATTAATGAGAATAATTAACAACATACTTATTAAAAAGGAAAATAAAGAAGACTTTGGAACACATGACCTTAGTTTTACAGAACTGAAAAAACACAAGTTTGAAAATTATTCAGATTCCCAGAGGATGAACATTCCCTGTAGAAAAATTGATGCAAATGATATTATGAACGAATTAAATGGACTATGCATGCTAATGGAGAATCTTCATTGCAAATAGAATAGTCCCCCTAAATATTTTAATACTTATCGATAAGTAGTGCTTATGTGGAAAAAATTCTAACATTAAAATATTAAGGCACTTCCTACAGATATTTTGATTCTTTTGCTTTGGTCTAACATATTTTATGCGTAATATGTATTTCTAACTATTTTCTATCAAATTTTACGAATTTTAAAGTACCCTGTAACTGTAACCACCATCTATCTACATAAAAATAAAACACAAAAAATTAAAGCAATTAAATGATTCATTATTTTAAAATATTTCTGCTAATCTGCAGTAGTGATATATTATAAAATCACGGATAGCTTTTCTCCAGGTAATCCACAAAATACGTGAGTAACAAACCTCTAGTACATGATACAACCTCCGGGGACTAGTGATTATGGTGGTCCACCATCACGATATTGACTTGCTCGGATCTGCAATAAATTATAATTATATTGCCATTAATCTTGTTTTCTAAATTTTCCATTGTCTCACCAAAGAAAATCAATTAAAGTAATACTATTGTGGCCCCATCATTCCCATAGGCATATTTACAGGATATCCAGGTTGACCACCTTGACTCATCTGCATGGCAGGCGATTGTATTTGCTGTACTGATCCAGGTGCTGGACTGGGTTGCTGTGGTTCCGATGGCAAGACTAAGTTCATCAATAATTCTCTAACAGCTGGGAATAATGAACATTCCGAATGATTAGTTTGGAATTGTGCAAAATGTTTAAGTAATTGACTTGCTGCTGTCATAGCAGGTGCTGGACCTGCATCCCTTTTCTCGGCTAATTGAGTTAAATTTGTACTAATATCATAAACCAGGGGAAGTACCAGTGAAGGTGGATCCATATTATTTGGGTACTGTACACCTATCCTTGTTATTTGCAACTTTAAAGAAAAAATATTTAAAAAACACTATCCAAATATTATTCAATAATAAAACTTACAAAGAATAGAATTTTATTCCTGTAAACTAAACACGCAGCCATACCAATAGGAACAATAGGAATAGCGGATGGTGGAATTCTTAACATCCATTGTACGGACCATTTAAAACCTTGTTGCTGTGCAAGTGGGGGCATCAAATCCAATCTCATAATTTGCACAAAGTCCTTAAGTACATTTACCGGCACGTTAAGCATGCAGCAAAAACCAAACATTGAGTTTGGTTTGTAAGGAGGTGCAGCTGCTCTGGTATCGAAGAATTTTTCGATAATCTAAAACACAAAGATATTAAATTGAGACTGTACTAGACAAAGTATCGGTGTGGATAATTAACCTGCAATTCTTCAGGGCTCCAAACATCTTTATGTTCGAGTAGTGGAGTTATTTTAAGATGTAACGATTGTAGATGTTGTGTATTCAAACCGATTCGACACTGAAGTGTTTCTGATACTTTAAAATGAATTACTCCAGGTTCGTTGGTTGGAATTACTGTTAACTAAAAAAAAATTATGTTTAGTTTTACTACAAAACTGTTTTTATTTTTCAAACTTACATAATTTTCGCTATGTACAAATCTCTGTAGCTGTCTTCTCATGTATACACAACCTAGGAAACGTTCCAATGGTGCTAATTCTGGTCCAGGCAATCCTTGGGGGTGTGGTGATGGACAACATAGAGTTTCAAGTGCTTCGTGCGTTAATAACGTAGGAACAGCACCTGCCCAGGATTTTTGTGGTAACACTCTTGATAAATGCACTCCTACAATACAAAAAATAATTATTTATCATTAATCATTCGGATGGTTCTAAACAAATTACCTGCTTTATGATGATCAGATTGAGGACTATGCATAATTGGATGACCTCCAGGTGACTGTCCTGGCCTAGCCGGTGACGGTCTCGGCATACTTGGTGAACCAGGCCAATTTGATGCAGCTGGTGATGTCATACTCTGCGATGAAGATGGAAAAGGACTTCCATCTGTATGTCCTAAAGAAGTTAATTAAAAATTTGGTTACAATTGTAATAACAATAGAATATTACCAGTTTGCATGAAACTACTTCCTGGAGAATGTCCAGGAAGATTTGTACTTGTTGGTCCCGGAGATGAATTGGATAATAAACCACCTGGACTAGGCACATGTGGGTTAAGAGGGGAATTAGCCACTAAACCAGAACTAGGACTAGGATGTGGAAGAACTGGAATGGGACTAGGATTAATATTACCAGGAAGAGAGGTGGGAGAAGCAAGACTAAATGAGGTTGCAGGGCTAGAACCAAAACTGGTATGAGTTGGTTGATTTATATTGGAAGTGTGGGGGCTTGCAGGTGTATGTGGATTAGAACCAGAAGGAGGAGTTAATGGAGGATGGAACCGAAGTCCTGCTTCACGCTGTTGGGCTGGTGATTGAGGACCTTTGTGATGCCCTAAAATACGAAAAAAATATTAACAAAAAATAATTCAAATAAATTCAATATATTTACCCAGAAAACTTCCAGTGCCTTCTACTTCCATAGAAATTGGAGAAGGTGGATTATCATCTTCAGACTGTGATCTACGCCGAAAGACAGCACTTTCATCTACGTATTTAGATAAAAATGTTTTAAGACCCTGTGTAGGTGTGAATACATCCACCACATTGCTTCTATCAAAATGACTGTAGGCTCCATCACGTAGTGATACTAAACCTCCACCACGAAGGCGCAATTCGATACAATACATGCCTTGATATGCTAATCTTATACCTGTACAAGATTGAGCCATAACTGTGAAAGTTTGAACTGGAACTTGAGGTCTCTAAAAAACAATAAAATTATTTTGAGACTATAAAGATCTAATTCTGTACATACCGTATTATAAACACCAAGTTGTGGTAATGATGGTAATTTACTAATAGATATAAGTGGTTCATATGTTTCATGTAGAAGTTGTACAACTTGTGCCAAATTCCGATGCTGATTAAGATGAGCTTCAAGTTGTTCCCTTACCAAACAGTGTGCGTTAAGCGCATTGTTATTGGCTCCAAACGCTAACTTAAATGCTTTGTCACTATTATTCCAAGTTATTGAAGCCATTGCACCTTTATCAGGGCCATAACAAAGTACCAGTTTACTATAGCTGTACGATTTGACATTGAAAACATTTATAGGGTTGTATTTATCTATAAGAATCGACAGTCATTAATAAAGTATGAAATTTAAGGAGAACGCAGTTACCTAAAGTGAGATATTCGCTAAGATCATGCACAATAGTGTATAAATGTACAATTTGGGCCCAATCACACAATAACGAATCAACAGTCCTAGAAATTGTGTCTACAGTTCCCATATCATATTGGAAATAAACTGGTCTTCTTGAACCTAAAATAATAAATTAATTACTCACGAACAATCAATAAATCTGAAGATTATACCTTGCTCCTTAGGATGAGTGCTTGAGAGCGGGCTTGAATAAAAAACAAACTCTGTCATCCAACTTTTTAACATTCCTTTACTCTGCACTCTAATGGATACAGACAATAACCTCTTTAACAAAGCTTGCCATGCTGGTGATTGCCCAATAGCAGTTGTAGGGGGTGGTAGCTGTATTAATCTTAAAACTAAACCTGTGGCATTTGCTTCAGCTTGTAAACCTTGATGGAAAATATTTCGTTTTGTGAGCTGGAAGAAAACAGAATTTTTATATTTATTTATCAAAAGGTTGTGAAAAAAAACTTACTTCATTAGCTAACGTAACAAATGGTAACCTTTCATCACACATGGCAACGACATGAGCTAATTCAGAAATAAAATATGCCGGTTGCTTTGCCCTTCTTGGTGGAGATTCATGTTTTAATACCGATTTTCGCTTCAAACTTCCCAATTCGGTGTGATCTGGATCTGTATCACCTTAAAATTAATTCTAGGTTTGGACAAGATATGATTTCCTACACAAATAAAAATTTCGAAACAAATTTTTTTAATTTATAGAACCGACGATGTTATACAAAACTTTCTTGAATACTTGCAGAATATGTAAATACAGCAAAAATACAGTAGTAATTTTGTTTATTTCAATTTTCTTACCATCTACACTTGTATAAGGACCGTGAGTTACAACAAAAGTATCCAACTCAATTAAAGATTGAACTTTTAAGTACACTTTAGGAATTTCAGCTTCAATTGTGTCATCATCAGGATTATCTTCTATGCTGGAGTGTTTTACAACAGCCAAATAAAACGAAAAGTCCACTTCACATGGACTGTTTTCTTTTTCTTTAAGTTCAACAATCTATAAAAAAGAAGCAGTTTAGAAACTATCCTCAAAGCTTTATAAAATACTTACAAGTACAACATTGGGATGTCGATGTAGTTGCACATACATTCGATGACGTCCAATTTTTGTAAGAGGGTGGTCAGGATGATGCAACAGTGGTAGTCTTTCCGATGCTGTGGCTGGTAAATGTTGCAAGGTTTTTTCACATCTACGTTGAGTTATCCAGAATCTGTGCCAAAATATTATTATAAATTATAAAAGTTTCTATAGTTTGTTTTGTTTTCAAATGAAATTACCTTAATTCACTTATAAGTATAGGTAACCGTGTATGGTCTCCATTAAGAGAATTCTGTAGATCTGGAATTAAAGGAGGATCATACTGTGGCACATGACATTGCAACATCCCACTATGAGTATCCACAGTTATTAGTAATTGCTCAGCTCTTAAACAGGGTTGTAAAATAGCCACCGACAAAATTGCTGGAGACCCTTGTAAGTTACCTAAAACAAAAAAATAAGTCCAAAATAACACATTATTCTGAAACTTACAATCCACATCTTTCAAAATTCCTTGTAATTCCTGTTTAATATCTGTTAGACGACTTCTTGTTCTCACATAGATTGTATGTACTAGCAGTCGTTCCATTGAGAGGAGTTCTGAACGGATTGCACGATCAGCTATTTCACTCTCCTAAAGAAATAAAAATAAAATTAATATTTAGGCTATACAGAATATTAGTTTTACTTACCTTATTGCCCAAGGACGGTATATGAACAACCGATAGGGGTCTAGCAGGGTCGTGGGTATCAACTTGTACGGTAAGTCTATAACCCAACTCAGATCTGGGGTCTTTATTTGCTTGTTCTTTGCCCTTATTTGTAAGTTCCCTATGAAGAATAACAAAAACAATTTAATCAACACAATTTTTTACAAACTTCATACCCAAACAAAAAGATCAAATATAAATTATAAGATATTCAATAATGATTGGTGCTGGCATTGAAGCCAGAAGGGTGAAGGGTGAAGTTAAGATGGTTGTGGAGAACCTCTTCTCTTCCACGCACTTACCTCCAATATGATACGGCTAAACATTTGCCTGGGACATACTCATCAACATGAATATGATCATCAAGACGATCTCTCATTAAACGAAGTGTTTGTGAATACAATACTTCCAACTGTAATGATTGGCAGAAAAAGTGCAAACAATTATACACTTCGGTGAGGGGAGCAGGATTATCAACTAAACGACTCTGAATTAATTGGTGGATATATGTCACTTGTAATGAGTGGACCAAAGCTTTTCCATCTAGAATACAAAAGTCAATTCATAATAACAAAGAATAAGTAATCAATTATTTTTTAATTAATAAACAATTCATTTAACGTTTAAAGCAAAGTTTATCATGTAATAAAGACTTCAAAAAAAGGAGTCAAGTTAATTATGATTCCATGCAAATTAAATAAAAGTAGAGCCATTTTGACTCTTTACTTTATAATCACATTTGAAAGACTTCTACAAATCATAAAAGGAATAACGATAAGAAAAGTTTTTCCATACAAAAACATTTAAATTACCTCCAGTCTCTTTGTCTTCAACTAGGATATCAATTTCCAAAAGACGCCAAGGTATATTAGGTCCATCACCCATCACAGTAAGAGAAACCTCGAATTCATGTTCCACATGAAATATAACTCGTCCATTTTCAATCTAAATAGTTAAACACATAACAAACTTTAAAAATAAATTATTTCTTGTTCTTACTTTTAAATTTCTCATTTGCGGTAATAAATTTCCTGTAACCAATCGGTGCTGTATTACTTGATTTAGTCTTAATAATGTGGCACGCTTTTCAGTAGTTGTAATAGGATCAGGAGGTACAATTTTTTCTCGAATACAAGCTGGAAGTCTACCGTATGTTCCTGTTGTTAACACTTCTACAGCTGCGGGAATATGAAAATTGGGTAGCCGTGCCTGCACCAATGTTTCTCGAGCCATTCTTGCTAACATATCTGCTGTTTCCACAAATAATAAAGACTGCTTATCTAAGAAAGCCATAATACGCTGGAAAAAATTAATAACTTATAGCATAGTAAATTTGATATAAATTAAAGAGATTCTTACAGCAGATTTTTCAACTTTAGAAGCACTGCTAGCCCATTTAACCAAGGCCAATAATCTAACAAATAATTGTCGTGTCCGAATAGCAAAATTGTATATTTCTATCTTCCGTTCCATATCAGTTTTTCGAGGTAAACTAGAAAAAACCATAATTAGAGAAGGGGTTTAGTTCAAAATTCTAATTACTTACAGTTCAGCTAAAACGGTTAATTCATGGTAAGTTCGTTGAACAATAAAATCTATTAACATTGCTAATGATATTTGGCCTCCACGATTTCCCTCTTGGGGTCCTCCGAAACTTTGCACCATGTTGCTTGCTACGGGGGTTTGAAGCCCCTCCAATGGGACTGGGGCCATTTTAGTATTTAAATCCGTAACTTAAGTATACAAGCTATTGTTATTAATAAGTTTTCAACTGAAATAAAAATTTTAAAATGAGAGGTTACATTATTCGGAATATTTGTTGTATTGTAAAAACAATAATTCATAACGATAGCAGTACATGATTATGATTTATTATGAGTACTTACATAATATTAGATCAGTTTGAAGTCTTTTAACATTTCAAAACCTTTTGATAACCTGGAATTAATAAACAAATGTCTTGTCAACCATGTTGAAAGCGTTTGTAAAAAACTAGCAGGGCCGACAACGTAACACCAACATTAACTATTCCCCTACATAATACTTATATACAGGGTGTCCCAACCTAGATTAAGCCACTAATTCAATGTTAAAGCCTATCATCATCAAATAATATACGGATAAGACTAATATAAGCATAGGCACTGTAAAAAAATGAAGTGTCTGGACACCATTTCATATAGTAGCTCACTGAATCAATAGCTGGGTTCAATCGTCCGGTTCTGTTTCCGTTTTATTTCAACAAGGATCATGTCATAAGGCTAAAAGCTATTTTGTTTGTACTACTATCCTCCAGGAAGGTCATTTGACTCAATGTCAGTGCATGGTCAGCTTCATCCCCATCTCTTACAAGTTAGATGGCCAGCACCACATAGATCATATAACTTCTCAGAGTTACGAGAATGAAGCTAGCCATGGTCAGTGGAATCCTGAGACCCTGTAGAGGGCGCTGATTGGTTAGTTTCTTTGTTTTATCTGAACAAGAACAACAATCTCATTGCAATGCCTTAGTCAAAAATGGCCAATGAAAACCTACAGCATTACAAAAACCACCGTTGGGATAATTCTGTAGCACTTGCATTTTTTTATTTCATAATTTATGCACAAGTAGATACATGTTAGAAAGTAATTACATTCTTAAATTAATATAAGATAGATATACTCTTGGTTATATTATCAAAAGTATACAGCTTTACACTGAAAATGAAACTAAACCAAAAAAAGACTGGGTTTTGTACAAAACACAATGCCTCAAAAAAATTATAAATTAAAACATAAAATTGCTATACCACAAAAAATGTATGCTTGTGCTAGTTTATGCTGCTTTAGCTCGATTTAGATAGTTGCAGGTGAACTATATAATATAGCAACGAGTAATACCAAACACAAAACATACAAGGAGAGTCTGATTCGTCACTAACCACCTTACAGCTCAATTAGTAGTGAAGATAGGAAAAAATCAATTTTAAAAACATACCAAAGTCATACGTTTTTAACTGGAAAATGTGTTACGGTATGTATATACAATATTAAAATCTACACAATCATGCAAAATAATATTTGTAACACGCTATTGCAAAAGGAATTTCAAAACCTTTTAGTATACATGCAGTAATATAATTATTGTTCAATAGTATAAAGCTTTACAGTAATATTAAAACATTCCAAAACAAAAAGATGTGAAGGAGCATTCTTTTTTTTATTAAATTAGGTCATACTTAACAGTTTTTTTTTCTTATCTTAACCATTACGAGAGACATAAGATGAACAATGTTATAATCAAGTACACTGTATAATATTTTAATTAAATAACACCAAGTGTAGTAGCAGTAACAGTAGCATAGGCATTAGCTTTATGCAGCTGAATCTTTAAATAATTAGATACTCGCAAATATTTTATAAAATAACAGCTAACTGCAAGTTATGCACATCAGTCTTCAACAAATAAAGAGGAGCTAGGTACATGAAATAACTATAACCGAGCTGAACTTTCCAGATCTAAAGAGACCGACTTCGTTGTAAGGATGTTTGATGTTACACCGTGAGCAGATTCGGGTATGCAAGATGATGATGACTGCTTATCGAGAGTTTCATTGGATACCTCGATAATAACTTTGTCCTCAAAACTTTTAGTTGTGGGTTTGCTATCATTGAAAGTAGAATGAAAGAATATACTTCTAAGAGTGGCAGCTGTAGACATGGTCTTTCGGGGTTTTTCATCGCTGCATGGTAAAGTTATGTCAACATAAATGCTATCATTACTAAGGGTATCATACGCTTTATCACTGCGACTTAGAGATGGTTTAGTAACACAACGTCTAAAGCTACAACTACTATCAATGCTCGACTTCTCTGCATAATTTGCTTCAAAATTATGGGGTGCAATGAAACTAACATTATCATCGAAGCGCACTCTTTCAGACACACAATCTTCACCTGTTGTAACACAGCTGCACGAATCACTGCCATTTGACTAAAAAAAAAAAAATTAATTACATAATAGAAGACAAAAAACTGACTAAATTAGCAAAATTTGTACCAACCTTATAGTTAAGCATTGAGCCGGCTAAAGCCCTTGTGGATGCCCCTCCATCATCTGCTAAACTAACATTTACAGACTTATCAGAGAGACTGCTAATACTAAATCTCTGGGTGGATACAAGATCCGCCTGAACTTCCAGTCTTTGACCTGTGTTCCCAACACTTCCAGCAAGAGCTACAGTACTGGCCGATTCTCTATCAGGTTCTCTGAGTACCTGACTTCCACTTGCTAAAGAAAGGCTGGCTTCTCCTATTGAGGGATTCGCTCCACGACTGCTTACAGCATCAATTGAAGTATTGTCGGGATTTCTTGTAGAAGCCAAATCATTTTCATCATCAAACTCAAAACGTACACCAGTGGCGGATGTTGTTACACCACAACCACCTGAACGACATAAGGATACAGGCACAACTCCATATACGTAGAAAAGAAGGATGGGTACACCTATGCCAACTGCTAATCCTGCCAAGATGGGAGATATTATTACCTGAAAATAAAAATATAAATAATTAATATCATCATTGTTTAACTTTAAAGACAGTGCAATGAGTAAAAGAAGAGAAAAGAAGAGTTAGTAATATTTAACAATTTATTTATTAAAAAGTTTCAAGAGGAAGAAAATCTAAATACAAGTTAACTTTTAAATTTGGTAAGTACTTCTTATATAATTATTTTATAATAAAATTATACAATAAATATAAAGGAGCTATAATCAATAAAATGATCCTTAAAAAATTTATAGTATAAAGTCAAAATTGTAAACTAAAACTTGATTAAATTCTTTAAACATATACTGCTTCTTTACGGAAGGAGCATACTGCCTGTCATACCGCTTTAAAGTTGGTTCAAAGAAGATTGACAAGAACAGACATAACATATAACTCGAACTAGTACTTTGTGAGCATGCGCGCAGTAATGGGTCACTTCATAAAACAAAAGAGGGTTAAGTAAGTGATGATGTCCATAGGTGTTTGCTTTAGCGCATGCGCACTATACATTAGTTCTTGTTGATCCTTATTGCACTTTCTAACAATTATATTGCCGTTTCCGTCAATCTTTTTTGAACCATAGGTTGTGCAGTGCACCATAAGGTTATGTTCCTTCCATAAAGAAGCAGTATTCGTTCAAAGATTATGTTAAATTAAAACACAGCCAACTGGAGCAGGTTTTTTTTTCATCCACCCCATATAATATTAAATAAAGTTATTATAGCATAATAAAAGAAAATCAAAAATGTGTACAAAAAAACTAATAAATTAAATTGGAAATAATAAAGGTCCATATGAATTGTTGAAAAAGTATTGGAAGTTAATATTAAAGATGGAGAAGTAATGATGATGTTTATGGTTTATGGCAGATCCATTTTTAAAACTCTTCTTCCATTATAAGAAAAAAATTCTGAAAATAAATCAATAACACCATGCTTTCATTATTCACCGTGTTCAGAAAAAAAAAAATATCTTAGGCATATGGTACTATAATAGCGTTTGTTTTTGAACATAAAATATAAACTCAGTGGCAACCTGTGCCAAATATTTTTGGGTGTACTGTATATCAGTCTAACTTTGGGGATCAGTAAAGTATCTGAAATATTGAAACCAAATACATATTTGGATGAGGCGCCGCGCCGTGGCTATATTGATTAATTAAATATGAAATTAAAATAGGTTGCTACAACAAACTAATGTTTGCAAGAGGGCAAACTTCCCTACTAAATTTTATATACAAGCAGCAATTGATGTTCCCATCCAGTTGTTGCACACACGTTATAAAACAAAATGAAAAATGCAACAGGAGATATACTGGAAACCACGACCTCATTCAACATGGGTACGTTTTATGGTTTAAAAATTGATATTTATGTTCTAGAAAACAATTAATATTCGTTTATAAACAAGGATAGAACTATTCGAATCGCTGAAGCAAAATAGTAGAATAGGCAACCCAAATAACAAATTTAATAGCAGCCTGGATTGCTATTTTAATACGAAAATAATAAGAAATCAACGATATCGGTTTTATAATTAATTATTAAAAATATACAGGGTGTCCCTGAAAGGTCTGTACAAACACTACCACATATTTCTGAGACCAAGAGATCTAATCAAACTTATCTATATCCAAAAGTGCTTCGTTAAGGCTCTACCTAATTTAATAAAAATAAATAAAAGTTAAATATCATGGTTATGAGTAATTTTAATTGAACATGTGTGCTATACTTTTTTAAAGCCAATATTATTTCCAATAGAAAAATTTAAAAAAATACAGGGTGTTCCATTTAAAAATAAAAAGTTGGCACCATTTCTCGCTAAACCGGAAGTGCCATAAAAAATTAAATTTCACTTTCTAAATGAGCATAAAAAATACTGAACCTTTTCTCATTCAACCAATTTTCCATCTCCAAAGGTAACAAAGTTACCAATGGTGGACAACTTAAAATTGGCACCCCGTATAATTTTTGGTTAGCTTGAATTTCTATCGATTATTAAACAAATTATAATCCTAACAGCCAAAGATGTGGTTGTCGTTGTTTTCTATCATCCAACACGAATCACGCAACAGTTTTTACAGACACCCCAGACATCCGCAATTAACCCCTACCTACCCGAGTAGCACTGTAATGTATATGGTTTTATTGCATGCGGTCTGCGATATCCAGTAATTGCTTTCTTTACTTTAAATAAAGATTAAGACACCCATACATATTAAATGATAACAGTCTTTGATAAAAATATACCTACGCATTGGTAAGTGAAATATGGTGTAAAAGGCAAATTATAACCTACAGGATGGTTTTCAAATAAATGTGTGTGAGGGAAAATTCATATTTAATTTATCGATGTTAAAAATTATTTTTTTGCAAATATTTTTACAAAAGAAGAAATTTAAAATTTTGTTAGTTCGTCCTTAAATATTCTAAATTCTTTAAGTCCGAAATTCCAACAAGGAGTTATTCTTTGAATACCAATATTATACAGAAAGAGTAAAAAAACGTGTACTATATAACTAGGTACTATTTGCATTTTAAATAAAAAATAGTCCGTGTAGAATCAACTTGCTCGTTCATTACTCATTCAAGTACAAAATCGCCAAGGGCCCTTAAAACGTATGGAAACCTGGGCTCAAGCTATAAATTCACCTCTTCAGGTACTACCCCAATACGATTATAGGTCAACAAGATGTTATCATGTAGGGTAGTTCAATTACCACTTGGAATCTTAAAAGGACTCGCACTTACCAAAGGCGATTAATCTATTTTAGTGTCAATAAAGCTCAAAATGTATTACAACTTCCTGCCTGTCGTTGCATTGTTGAACGTGAAAGGTGAAAACAATAGAACAAGCAAAATCGATATTCCCGTTGACAACAATAGCTTCATATTCGAACAAAATTTCGATTGCAGATTACAATCATATTTACTTAATGCGGGAACATGAATATGGAAACAACGAGAGGGATGATGCGGTATCGATTATAAGATATGTTCGGTGAGGGAGCGTCGGACGATGGGGGCCTACGCGCGCCGGGCCGCCGTCGCCACGCCCGTCACGATCTTCAGCTCCGTGACGCGCAGCGTCAACGCTCGACGTCCAGTGCGCTCCAAACTTCGGTCTCGAGCACATCCCCATGTGCTGCGCCTCCATTCAAAGACCTTCTTGCAATTACCATAAACTACGTAGAGCTGAAATGGAACTAGAAAGTGTTGGAAGAAAATTGGTTAACTAAAATTTAAAAAAACTATAACAATGTCGGAAAGCGAAGAAGAGAGTAGCAGCGGCGCTGACTGGCCCGTGACCGAAGAATGGTTGCAAGCAGTTTTGAAGCAGCACCACAACGAGCTCCCATCTCCCTCATCAATTACTGTGGTGAACTTCACCGTGAGACCAGGATGCGATGCTGGTGAAAGCGTCCTCAGCGATATCCTCGCCGTCGCAGTCAAGTACCGCCTTCAAGAGGACGTCTCCGCCGAAACGTACTCCCTCAGTTTCATTATCAAGTTGCTACCCCAAGATCCTTTCAGCAGATTCTTCGTAACAGAGGCGCAATTTGATCTGCGCGAAATCAAATTCTACACCCAAGTGAGTTTTCTCTAGAATTTCTTAAAAGCAACTCCAGGGCGTTTCTTTAATTTACTTTCCTTTCACATCAAAGTAGATAGACAATGTTATAAGGGCGGTCTAATTGATTTATTACAAGAAGGTTCAAAACCACAAAGGCTTGTTTTTGTAATTGATTATCCGATTATTTATATTACATTAAATTTCAAGGCCTTTACTATGATTGAAAGTTTGTCGAGTGGAAATTTGGTAATGTTTCAAAGGAAGGTTGTTTTATACTTTGCTTTAGAGAAATTTTCTTTGTGTAGTTTTACTACAAAGAAATATTTTGTTCTAAACAAATTTGTTGATTCAGAATTCAAATGATGTATAGAAAACTATTAGGAATTTCTAACGAATACTCGCTTTATTTAAGTTCGAATTTTCTTGTTAAGGCTTAACACCGACACTAAGATAAAGAACCGAGCTCTAGGAAAAATGTCTTGCTACTTCAAGTACCTCTCTCAAATAAATGATAATCATCGTAAAAGTCAACCAACAAATACAGTAAATGGTCTGTGGTAACACCAAGGGAAATACACCTGACTTGTCCATGTATGATAAAATCATACCAAGAATCATAAAATTACTATTTGTTCTGTGAGTCACGCAAACAAAATTAAGCAGTGCCCACATACAGGGTGAGTAAAAAGTATGGAATAAATTCATTATCTCCCAAAATAATGCTTTTTTGGGAAAACGCTCGCACAGGTATAGCGATTTAAATTATGGCGCATATTTTAAGGTGTTTCAATTTTTTTTTGCGACAGTCATTTTTTTGTGGTGACGTCAGAGTAATTTTTTTTAAATGGCACCCCATACTTTTTTTGACGGATTTCGATAGAGGACATCATTCTGCATCCGAATAAGTAAGAATCGTGACCTTGAAGTTGACAGTTTCTGCTATGTCATTTTTTAAATTTGAAAAATTGTTAAGTAAAACTTTAATGGGAGACAGTTCGAGCACCTAATTAAGCTTTTGTTTGGTTGTATGAGTTTACCAGTTTCATAGGTTGATTGTTTTTCATGTTAATTATTGGTTTTTAATAAATAAATTGCGTAATATTAATGTTTTTGAAAATAACAATTTTCAGATTTAAAAAATGAACATCGCAGAAACTGTCAATTTCAAGGTACTTATTCGGATGCAGAATGACGTCTTTTGTCGAAATCCGTCAAAAAAAGTATGGGGTGCCATTTAAAAAAAATTACTCTGACGTCACCACAAAAAAGTGACAGTCGCAAAAAAGAATTGAAACACCTTAAAATATGCGCCATAATTTAAATCGCTATACCAATTATTAATGAATTAGGGAACCATATATTTACCATATATTTTTAGTTTCAACTAAAATTACATAATTATGCAAATATGAATAAAAATATATCAAGTTGTGACATGCAATTCATATTGGGCGTTTTAAATAAAAGTAACACTTGCAGTATAGATTTTTTTAAGTCGATATATGTTATTTCCGCAAGCGGCACGAAAGTAGCATTTTCGTGCCGCTAAATGGCCCAATTACCTTGAAAGTTATTGTAAGATCTTTGTTACAATTCTCTTTGTTGCAAGTAAACAATTTTAATTTAATTGGTTGGTTTTAAAACCTTTCCTGCATTCAAGAGTAAAAATTACTTCCCCGATGTCTATTGTCAATGAACCCAAGTCATATTAAAAACAATTGAGAACAATTAAGCTAACGACCTAACGAACGCAATTACTGCAACAATATAATCAAGGCTTTTGAGCTTCTGAATTATTTCTTGCCCGTTCAAATCTCACATGGGTCGAAAATTTTTATGAACAAATTATTCATCCTGTTAGTGAGCGAATGTTCTGTGTGCTAATTAAATTGTCATTTTGAAAATTAATATTTTTTGTATTGTTTCAGATTGTCCCAGATCTAGAAAAATTTCAATCCCAGCACATCTCCGGCGATTCACCAGTAACCCTGCCAATACCCAAATGTTACTATGCACACTATTCCGCAGGATGCAACGAACCCGAACCGAGCCCCCCTGAATCCGTCCTCGTCTTAGAAAACATTAAACCCCGTAATTTTATCAGCGCTGAATTTTCCCGTGGTTTAAATCTCAGGCAAACCAAATCTGCAATGGAAGCAATCGCGCAAGTGCACGCATTATCGCTATCGATCAAAGTGAAAGAAGGGAAATCCCTATCGGAACGTTATCCTTTCCTCTTCCAGACATCGAAAGCTACCGATTCTTATCAGCAATTAGTGGAAAGGGGTCTTCCGCAACTGGCACAATTTTTGGAAAGAAGACCCGGCCTTGAGAACGTTTTAGAATGTTTGAATGCAATTAGACCAAACACCAAGGAAGTAATCGAAGCGCTTTTATCTCCCGAAGAACCCATGTCGCTGATCACGCACACCGACTTTTGGTGCAATAACTTGATGTTCCGGGAAGAAGGAGGTAAATGTGAGTGTATTATTTTGGATTGGCAAATGGTGACTTTTAGTCGACCCACCAATGATTTAGCGCTTTTATTGATAAGTTCCGTTCCTGCTGAATTACGAAGGGAGCATTCTGATACGCTTTTGGACGGGTATTGGGAATCTCTTACCAGCACTTGCCGGAAGTTGGGTTTAGACGTGGAGGGCGAGCTTGAATATGATCGGAAACGACTTGGCCAAGACTACAGGCGTTCGCAATTGCTGGCTTTATTACTCTGCATCGGTTCGGTGGACGTAGCTTTGGGAGATCCTCTCACGGAAGAACGACTATTGGAATTGCTGAGGGATCTACACGCAGACGGGATATTAAGCCAGGATGTAGTTAATAAACCGGAACAGTGACGATGACGAGTGGTTATGCGAGATTAATACGTGAAAAATTTTTTTATCCCGTTTTTCATTTATGGTGCAATTTTGCTAACGGCTTTATACTACGCTATTTTTCTCGGAGCTCAGCAATTCGGTGCCAATATTTCAGAAATTTATTGATTTGTATTTTTCAGCACTTAGATAATTAATATTTTGTACACTCACGCAAGCAAATTTAGTATAACATTTGAAAATTGTAATCATATTGATTATAATATACAAATAAAACAGTGTATGTATTTACGAAAAGGTATTTGAAAAATAAAATTTAAATTTAAGTAAACGATTTAAGAATTTCAAGGATGTTTAACAGAACATTAATCACAATATTCGCATTGTTCGTTAATTCCCTCATTTATCATGCCGATAATCAGCTATTCCCAACTTTGTGGGATGCATTACGAACTAATAGAGCGCGTAATGGGGAAAAAATCGGGAAAAAAACTTTGAAGTGGTTCAGCAAGCAAAGGAGAATAATCAAATCCGTTTCAACAAATTAAATTTGGAAACTACCGCATAATTATGCATTATTAAAGATAAAATTGCGATCACCAGGTGTGGCAAATTCTGCACAACTTCTTAATTTAAAAGTAAACGTCCATTGTATCAGAAAGTATTTAAATATACATTAGAAAAATAAATATTAAAAAAAAGTACTACAGGGTCAGCTAATGGTATACAAAAAGGGAAATTAAATAAAAATTGTTTCAACGGCTAATGGGGGTGAAGGAATACCATAAAAGTCCTTAGTTGGGTAAAAGAGGAAAATAATAATACAGTTACATTCAGTGAACGATAATTAGGGTAACGAGAGAATGGGTGGAAGTAGCGAATTGTGGTAATTAATGTTAATTAGAATATTTTGCCTGAACTACGAGGATCGTTAGTTCTAAGCTGAAAACCAATTCTTAACGAATAGTACGCAGACGTTAAATTAATATTGAAATAAATAACAATAGTATATTATATTATTAGGAGTAGAAAGAGTTCTTTTTGTGTTGAGCTCATATTGCGGCCGAGGCGCACGCGCCGAGGCTGTGCAAGTGAGCGAAACACAAATAAGACATTCTACTCCGAATAATATATACTATTTTTTCTTCAAGTGTAAAAATATTCTGTTGCTGTAAATAAATATTTCCTAAAAAGTCATTTCGACAGGACAACGCTCTCCCCTCTACCAACCTTGGGGGCGGAGCTATGGGCAAAATACTGCCGTTGCCATGGATACGTAAACACATTATTGTACTAGTAACATTATTTTCATTTTTTGACTACTAACAAAATGACTTCCTTCTACATAGCCAGTTCTGTACAACAATACGGATATTATGATACGCTTGAAGAAAAAATCAATTTTCCGCCTTCTCGCTCATAATTTTGACAAGTTACAATAAATCAATTCAAAGCAATCCCCCTCCTAGTTTACACACCTTTTGTTCTAATCGCTAGAAGGGGTTAGATCCATACTAGGGTGTCGTGTAATGGAATATCGGTGTTCGAGCAAAACTAACACAATGTAGACATTTTTCGTTAACGCTGATCAATCAGTGTTGAAAGTTAACTTCAGATCACTTCAAGCGAATTTCCGGGGGTAGGTATTATATAAGATATTATCTTAAAACAAAGAGTAGGCTAATGGATTATTTCTTCAACAGAATCGGTTACAAAATTTAAAAGAGCTATAGAAATAAATCCCTTGGGTTTGCTATATACTTCGTACAAAGTCAATATTTGTATAAATATCCCAACAAAGTTTCTTTTATAAACTTTATCAACAAAAATCCAATAAATTCGCACTAAAACAATAGTGACACGTATTCTCTTGAGTGTATTCGGTGTCTTGTGCTTTTGGGATCACAAACTGACCTGAGAAAATACGCAGTGCCCTTTTATATTAAATTATATTGGAAAAAAACAGGATATCATGTATAGCTCTGAGAACTACTCCTATGTAAACCAACAAATAAGTGTGTTGTATGTCATTGCTATTTTACACGCCTGTCATATCTGAAAATTAACTGTAATTCATACTTTCTGCAGTAAGACGAAAAAGCGAGAAGAAAGTTTTCATACTCAATTTATTTATCGAAAATTTAAATATTGATCAAGTTATACTTGATGCAATTAATTTAAGCGCTTGCAGAAAAAACAGTACACGCAACACATTACGAAAATGTCTTTAGAGGACTCGGGATGCTAAATTTACCAAACCCCTCGTCCCGTAAAGTAACACTTTCGTGACTTGTTACATACTAAATATCTATTATTATCCGCGTTTTCTACTAATCGAATATCCACATTATTGTTTATACAGCACATAATATTATAAATTTGTAAATACCATCAGGGAAAAATTTTCAAAATTGTTCAACTACTTTCATGAGTTTTGGCAGTTTGCATACCGTTGCAATTAATTAGGCTAAAGCTTTATGGCCAATGATGATTAAAAATTCAGAGTTCTCCTTCAGAAATTGTGCACAAGTGTGCGCTAAAATAAAGGATAAAAAGAAAGAGGAACTTGCAACAGGCTACAAGTTCGCTGGAAAGTCCGGGTGTTAAATCAATACTTGTTCACACAAACATATGAACCGCGGAATCTTAAGAAAACCATCATTTCCCTGCACTTTAAAAAATTGAAAAATACCGAGGGATCGAAGAAATTCAACCTGAACCTGAAGGTTGGGTGATATGTGGAAACAAATTAATTTTGATTTCATTATTAGGGTCTCCCGTTTTGGTTTGATTTTTTCTCTTATTATGGATCAAATTAGATCAACTCTATTAAAAAGTTAAATTTATTATAAAAATGTATAAAATAAATACTAAGAAGTTCGCTAATTTAAAACGAAACTAGAAGTTTACTTTTATTCATTTTGTCTAGGTATTCAATTCTAAAGCATCAATAAATTTAGAATATTATTTTAAGACGAACTCATCGATTTTGTTCAAAGGCATATAAAATGTATACACATTGAACCCAAAACCCATCAAACGAGGAAAATCCAGTAGTATATTCCGGACAATTATCTAGAGATACCGGCTTACGTGCATCGACTCTGGGTTTTCCTGGAGATAATCCCTGCTGATAAACGGACACAATCTAGGGCTGATTTAGTCGGAGTTGTGCGTATTAGGGTAAGGGGTAAGCGAAGGGTTCTAGGAAAATATGAGCGGTACGCCGGAATCGAGCAAGTAAGGAGAATTTAGATGGATGTATGAATATAAAACACTTTTCGAGCGCCGTTCTACTTGGAAAACAAGACACCGCGGTTACGGTTAGACCTATAAGGGTCGCAGGGGAAACATATTTTGCTAACCTTTAAACCAAATCAATCGAATAATTTCAGCAAAGGTTCATATTTCTTCATTTCATTACGTACAGACCAAGGAAACAATTGATTTTCAGCTACACGAACAATTTCTGCACATTTTTCTAGCTTCCACATATTATACTTGTGTTAAAAAATTTGGAGGAAACACTGGATGAACTGAATTTAGCAAAAGCCCCAGTTGCAGATTTAACACGATAGTGCTCCATTGCACTTAAGTATAAAATCTATTCTTTTCAAATTTGTGGATTGTAAGATGTATGTAAATTGTATGGCCACCATGTTCTTCCGATTTATACATTCCTAATGTATAAAATTTGAACATTTTTAAGGGAGAAAAAAAAGAACAAGAACAAGATTACCTACAACAATTTTGCAATTATTTTTCCTTTTGAATCATTTTTCCCTATTCTCGTGGTTTGGGAAATCTCGGTAGCGAAAATGAACAAAAAATCACCCTGTATATGCAATTTTTGCTTGGTAATTAAGTCCACCCTAAATCTGCTGCTAAGGACAAAGACAGCCACGAAGGAACAAATCGTTTTTGTGACTTTCGCCAGGTAGTGGATTTTCCAATTCCAAGACTGCGAATTTAATTATCCCAAAGGTCATGAACATTGCGATATAGCTCTGAAAGTAATGTTAATTTTTTTAATTCTAGATTAGCAACGAAACACAACTCGCGCATTTTAAAATCCTTCCACAAAACAGTCTCTTTTAATCCTACACAAAAGGGCATTTATTAAAACGAGTGACAAAATTCCGTTCGCGTGCAAAAAATTTGAATGTGGGGGGTGTGAAAGCGAATGTATAATTTAAACTTCGTGTAGATAACAGTAAAAACGTATAAGCTACGTGCCACAGCAATGAAATATTGGCGACGTTTTTGCTTCATGTACGATCGATAGATTGGCGCAACTAATAGCAGTTTCGGCCGGGGTTACAGGTGAGTGAATATTACAGGCAGTAATTGCTGCCAGGAACAGTAAAATTTTACTAAATTGAAGCTAGAATTAAGTCTGTTATTTTGTTAGCACAACGGTTCATTTCAACTGATATTAACAGGGGAAATGTAAAAAGGGAGATTTCGAGAGAATATATTTCAGCAAATTAACATTCTACAAAAACAAGTTTACTATACGATTCTCGGCAACTGTTTCTGTAATTTAGGGAGTTCGGAAACTTTTTGTAGTCCTAAGGGCGTTTCACGGTGTCAAAAAAATTATACAGTTCACTTCATTCGAGAAAACTTTAGATTACCATCTACAGTTAGTGTTAAAATATTCATGGCTATATGGCTTTTTTCCAATCATTTTTCTTTCGTTTCTTGCTGCTACAACGCCTCGTCGTTTTACATGTTCGCTAATTTCGCTCTAAAGTAACTTTTGCTTATCTTCTTCTCAAAGCAAAGAACTACTTTTCTATCTCCAATCGTTATTGAATATTGGTCATACTTTTTTTTTTTTTTCAATGCTTATGCTCGGTTTTATTATTGCAGAGCATTATGCATGCACACCTCTTTGTCTTTTCCTAATATGTATAAAATTTTAAAATTTAGAAACTTAATAATAAAACTCAAGCATATATTGATTTGTTAATTAAGCAAACCGATTACTTAGGCTGCAAATTGGCTATGTAGACAAACCATTGTCAAATGTATTAGCATATCTTTGTTGTAATTAAGGCAAAAGAATTAGAAGCTAATATGGTTACATTGATTTGCAAGCAATTAAATGGTAATAGACTGTAGGTACCTATCTAACTGAATTAATTGTAACGCAACGTTCATCAACATACAATAGCGCGCACGTTCCTGTTCCAAATAATGAAAGCTGATGTTTTATTGGTTTTTGAGGGTTGTAAAATAATTATTTACGTGATAGGACTGTGACTAGTTTGCTGTCCGTAAAAGAAGGTCATGTGACCATGTCATTGAAATGCCTAATTGGAGACTGCTACTGTTTTACAAAAACAACACTTGAGATGTCTGATGCTCTTGAAGGACTTATACCTTCACATAGCGGTAAAACTATAAATATTTGTTAAGTATTAGCGCCAGTATAATGCATTCCAATGACATTTGATCACATGCCCTTCCTGGTGAACAGTACAAACAAACTATGTCCAATTCGTATCACTTCACCCTCCTGGAGACTGCGAATTGACCTGTTTTGTTTTAACAGCGGTCACGTGATGCAGATAGAAGCTATGTTGCATGAAGTCACATGATGCGGGTAGAACTTATTTAACATATACTGTTCTGCAGGTGGGCCATATGACCAAATGCCCTTGGAATATGATCGCAATATGATCGTCTCATTAAAAAATTTTTTGTCATTTACCCTATTCCTGTGTCCATCTGTGGACACACTCTAGACACTTTTCTCATTTATGATCATGTTTCCACATAGTGTCAATTATGTCAGTCTATGGGGGTGATATCCCATAGCTAGCTATGTATGCAATTTTGTTACTTTCAACTTATTTAGAAAATATATTTGCTTTAAACTACTCAACCTAAACCATTTGTGAAATACTTTTGTAATATGAGCAAATAAATTTCAAGGTATATAACAAAGGACTTATTGCAAAAATATTGAAAAAAACTTAATTATAATTAAACAAAGGAACTGCAACCATTGCAAAAGCAATTAATAATCACCTTAGGATTGCACATTACAACACATTCCAAAGTTTCTTGAATGTGCCCAAATCCTACATTAGGGCTGACAAGTTTTGTTTCAGGGGTTCTCCATGCTCCAATTTTGTCTTTAATATTATTATTTGGTTATAAAAGAAAAAAAGTAAAGGCAATTGCTAGTGCACCTTAAAATTACTATATTCAGGTAATTAAAACTGTAAAGCTTGGATGTCTGTATCCACATTCCCCACTCATCTTCCTCGACACCCTACATCTAAGAGAGTTGTTTGCCCTGGTTAGTCTAACCTAATCTACGTCTTCTAAATAGTGTCACAGCTGTGCTGGTCTCCTTTAATCAACAAATATACAAGGGATCCTTTGCTATCCATCCCTTTACAATTTGACTTGTGCTTGAGGCAAGTCAAGGAATTAATTTAATCACTCCTTTACTACCCCAACAGTAATTGTAATTAGTTTAATACTTTCATTCTTTGCCTACATCGAAACCAACCAGCTGACAAGGATCCTTTTGGACTTATTGCTGCAAATCTCTTTATATTTTATTTCCTTGTATTGTCTGTTATGCTTTTTCCCAATAAATAAATATTAAATACCATAAACCTATGTGGTTACTAACAAATATTGCTTTAATTTAAGCATTGCGTTTGTTGAAAAAAAGGGACAAAAAAAACAAAGTTTTAAAGTTACAACCATGAAAGGACATATTTATAGCAGTGTAGTGCCAACTTTCAAGTGAAATCTAATAGTGGTCCATTATTTTTGTTCATATTATCTGGAGTTTAGTTTTTATTTATACGATTAGTGAGTTGTGTTATGAACCAGTTGTTAGTTGATAATTTAAGAATTCACTTGAGGGTTTAAATAAAATAGTAATAATTTGTTACATACAAGGGAAGCATTAATATAAAAATCAGGCACTTACCGATGCTATAACACCACCAACGATGGCTGCATTTCGCTTATGTTTGTTTGAAGTCTTGTATCTTGTGTATAATTTACGACCAACCCATACTGGAATTCCTAAAAAAAGTAACGCAATTGTAACTTGCATTATAAAATATATGCTATGTCCAAAAACTTGGAAAAATAATTAGCTGATGGATACTGTAGAATTTTGGATTATTAGCACCACAGGAATGATTAAAAGAACCCCCCTTATTCAATTTCCTTTACAAAGATAAACAGAAATATAGTTTCCAAATATGCCTACCTATAATCATAGCAGGAACAGCAATACCAGCTATGAGAGCTATACCAACTGGAGCACCAACTAATGTACCAAGCTGCCATAAAATTTTCTTCTTTCTAGACCATGGCTTCTTGCCCCAGAATGTACAACCAGAAGGACTGAAATCAAAGGAATCAACATTAGTTTTTTTTGTTTACTGTAATGATTTTCCCCTGTACCAAATTGAATTTTTACAGTAAACTTTCTATGGGACTTTTTTCCATAATTTTTAGTTCATTATAAAACATTCTCTGCAATATCCTCAAATATAGTACCACTTTAGTTTTAATTTAAAATCATTGCTTAGAGAAAAATTGTTCTGATTATTAGATTCTTTTAAAAGTAAAAAAGATTTCACTATTCTCTATATTTAGGGACAAACTGAAAGTCTGTAAGCTTAGAAAAGGAAACATTACACTTCCTACCTACTCATATTCAGAACACAATTACCTGAGATAATGGAGATCACTAATTTCTTTCATGCACAGCCAACAGAACTCTGCACCACAGACAGCACACATCATGTGGTTGCAGGAGCCATCGTCCATCTTTACAATCAGGACTTGACACCGGGGACATGGTTTAATGTCATCTCCTACAATAAAAAGTTTAGTAATAACTTTTATAAAACCACTTGAACAAAAAATTAAATACTTACGATGTTGCGAATCTTGACTAAAACTAAGAGAAGATGAGCGCACGTTTGGTGATCGTTGAGCTCGGGCCGCATCACAGGTTTGATTGGGGTGCCATTCGGCTTTACAATGGTAGCAGAAGTATGAGTTACAGCCCGGCCTCTCACACTTTAACTTAGGGCAGCTAGCACATTCACTTGCTATCACTGCAAATCTAAAACAATAATAATTACAGAATTGTTAAGATTAGCTATTTATTATTAAGAGATCACAGAAATTTAATTTTTATTTAAGCTTAAAATTTGCCCTGCACAAGGAACCAAAAATTAGTCCGGGAGAAACAGAGACATCTGAATACTAACAAGGGATAGGTATATGAAATATTAATTAATTAAAGAAGTTAGTACAGGTTTGTCTAACTGTTTATGCAAAAGACAAATTAAAATATTTGCCATGTGGCTAGTAATAAGTAGTCCTTTACTACTGCCTATTTTCTCTTTATTCAGAATTGTGACAAACAGCCATGAAGCATCTTTCACATTAATTTGTTGCTATTAGAATATACACACCTGCAATCTGGTGCTGGACACCACCGAGTATCAGGATCAACTGCCAATACCCTCCTGACCATAAAATCTTCATATTTTTCATATAAAACAGTATCATCAAGTATGCTGCGGATTTCTGGAATAAAGAAAAATAATTATCCTCAAAATATCCAATACATACCATAAGATAGTAAAACATTCCTTAGTAAATGTAACTAACCTAGCAATTAATTTTGAACCTTGATATGCATTTTACAACATAAACAAAGATAACAATAAAAAATTCCATAAATAACAAGAAAATTGCACTTTTAAATTATTGCATTATTCATAGAATTTATGAGCTGCTGATTATCTCCCATTTTAATTCTGAGAATGTCATATAGGTACTATACACATTTATTTATCTCTGTCTGCAGGCAATTATAAAAAAATCTCAAAGGCTAATGTTGATAAAATGTGGGAAATTAGCAAAATAAATCATACTAAGCACAATTAATAAAATTACAGTATTCTAAATAATAATACATGTATTGGTAACCATAATTACATGTAAATGTAACAGACTTTCGCAAACTACATCAATTCAGTTTTGATTGTTTTAGGATAAATTATCTTGATATTAAAAAAGTTGCCTTGAAAATTTAAATTTCATAAGAACACTTTGTAATTCAATGTTCATGTAATCTATGTTATGTCTTGCATTATTAATATTAAATAAACAACACAATGCATGATAATAAAAATAAAAATGTACCAACTATAGAATTAATAAGAGTCTGTGTTTATTTTAACGAAGAGGAATAACTTGGTTTAATTTGAATTAAAATAACTTACCATTTGGATGCAATCGTTCCGAACATTCTGGACATGAAATGGAAACCCTAGATTCGGTAATTTCCACACGTAAATACTGCTGTAGACATGCCAAACAAGACCGATGCCCACATGCCATCAATTCACACAGTTCTTCCATAGGCAGTTCTCCAAGACACAATGGACATTCTACTATTAAGGTCCCATCTCCACTCTGGGAAAATAAATGAAATATAAATCCTAAAGCAAGAATGAGAAATATTAAAACGATTCCGGTAAATGAATTCGTCCAATAAAAACAAATTCTGTGTAATATAAATTTGCTTGCCAATTTTTTTTTAATGATTACCTTGGTGCTGGTAGTGAAAACTGATGTTCTACTGTTAGCTTGATGAAGCTCAACATGATGGGCTACTCCAGAATTGTTGGAACCACGTTCGACATCCCGAGATGAGCTCTCGACGCGAGCGTCTGGGACATCTTTACTACCACCTGCAAAGACAACACAAAATTTATTGATAGGGACATTAATACTTGTATTTGTTTACAAACAAATATAAATCTCGAATCTCAAATTTCAGGAAAGTACCTACTATAAATTTCCCATACAGTATTTTATCTAAAATTGCTATTTTATCAGGGATTAGCTTCCAATATCACATTGTTCATTGCTTTCAAAGGCAATTATATCATCTCTATTATTAACGAGGAAGTGAAAATACACATGAATCATTTTCATGATAACAGAATGTTATGCTTGATCATATTAATTTATTTTTCCTTTTTTCAGAATTACAAGTACTAAATAGAACAAGCTGTTGACATTATCAACGTTTGGCTGACTTACATAACAGTACCGGACCCGGACATTAGGGCGCCGCCGTTAGGGCGCGGCCATTCGGGCGCCGCCGTTCGGGCGCGGGACGTTCGGGCGCGAAGACGTTCGGGCGCGAGGACACTCGGGCGCGGGCCATTAGGGCGCGGGACACTAGGGCGCGAAGCTGTCTAATATTTTCAACGTTACTCTTCTTGTCAAAATAATTCTTTCTGATTGCACATACTACTTATATAACGTAATGTAAATGTTTAAGTGTGAAGAGCTAAATAAATTACAGATTCAATTGTATTCTATATTGTATTGTAATAATTCTATTAAATTATGAAAGTAGTGCATTAATAGTATATTTAAAAAGCAAGTCTCATAAAGGCAAGTTTTTATCAGAAGAGTTCAAGAATGATTGCGATAAAAAGCCTTATGAAACCTGTATTTTATAATTTCAAATTTATATTACTAGTTCTTGGAGCAAACAGATTTTTTTTAAATTGAAATATAATATATGTCACATCATTTAAAAGTAAATCTAAAATTACAGGATTTATATCTTTGTCCAGCATTTTTTGTACTAATATATTTCCCTCTTCATACTTAAACTTAGATGTCAATACTCCTTTACATTACGTTATATAAGTAGTATGTGCAATCAGAACGAATTATTTCGACAAGAAGAGTCACGTTGAAAATATTAGACAGCTTTCGCGCCCTAGTGTCCCGCGCCCTAATGGCCGGCGCCCGAGTGTCCTCGCGCCCGAGTGTCCCCGCGCCCTTACGGCCCGCGCCCTTACGGCCGCGCCCGAACGGCCGCGCCCTAACGGCGGCGCCCTAATGTCCTAGACCGTAACAGTACCAGTAGAATTTTTGAACACATTGAATATGGGAACTATTTTACAAATAATAAGTCCCTACATCATCATTATAGAAATCTTGGAAAACATATTATTTTGGTAATAATCTTGAATGGTAAATAGTATAAATACCCTACCGTTAAAGGATAATATAATGGATATTATCTAATTATCAAATCAATTTAAAATTCAGGTCAACTTGCTAACATTATAAAAGTTTAGTGTAGTATACACTAACAAATATTTGGCATACCTTTTCAAAACACCCTGTATAATAGCCAGGAAAAATAAATATCCACAAAAAGATATACAGTGTGTCCACGGATTGGGTGTATATAAGGTGTAAATGACAAATTTTTTTAGAGTTGAATCTTCATGTTCTGAGGATCGTTTCTGCTTAGTCTCAAGCTAAGATATTGAAAAAATGAGCCAAATCAATTAATATACAGGGTGTTGTTTTGGCCGAAATCTAAAAATTAGTCAAGAGTAAACTGTATTTATTTTAGCAGATATAACAAAAATGTATTAGAAAAACTTGTTTAGAATTAAAAGTTATTGAAGATTTTCAATTTTTATACAAATCAGCCTACTTTGATTTTTTTCATCAACATGAGATTTTTTATGGTTTTTATGGTTTTAATTGCCCATGCATGAAGAGTGATTAAACAAAGTACTTGAAAAACAAATAATTATTTATTAAAAAAATACTAAACCGTATTTGTTACAAACATGAGTTCAAAAGTATTGGATTTTGATGAAAAAAATCAAAGTAGGCTGATTTGTATAAAAGTTGAAAATCTTCAATAACTTTTAATTCTAAACAACTTTTTCTAATACATTTTTGTTATATCTGCTAAAATAAAGACAGTTTACTCTTGACTAATTTTTAGATTTCGGCCAAAACAACACCCTGTATATTAATTGATTTGGCTCATTTTTTCAATATCTTAGTTTGAGACCAAGCAGGAGCGATCCTCAGAATATGAAGATCCAACTCTAAAAAAAATTGTCATTTACACCTTATATGCACTCAATCCGTGGACACACTGTAGAATATACAAAGGCATAGCAATTATAAAATAAAAATTGTAGTGGATTCTGTTTGGTCTAGCTAGAGCCCTAGACGGTTGAAGGTCAAACGGGATCCACCATGTTCCTGTAATTAACGGCGCCCTTTTCCTGTTTGATTTCCTCTCGTCTATCGTCTCTACCAGCTGATAAGATGTCCACCTCCAAGGGTGATTTGATTTGCACTTTTTTAAATTAAATAATTATTGGCAATCAAACGAAATATTTTTTAATTCTCTCATTTAACCTGATGACCCACCTTAATAAAAATAATAAGTCTCATTGAAATTCCCCACCCCTCAACCTAATTTCCCCTTGTTCCATACTTCTTGTTTTTCAAATGCAGAATACAGAATCTTGGCGATAGGCTACGATACACTTTAATCCAAAGAGTGATAATATGATAAGCAGAACTTTGGAATACGCTTTCATTAAAAATCAAATAAATACGGGAAAAAGGAAAGTTTTGGTTATGCATAACACTGTTAACAACAAAATTAACTTCTTTATTCCTCCCAACTGACTTTTCAGTTTTCACTTTACGTAGAACAAGTAAAAACAATATTTTAATTTGGCTAACAAATGAATGCCCCGCAAATGAGCTTGAACTTTCAAGTTTGTGGCCTTTCCCTATTCCGAAAGTTTTTCCCTAACTTATATTACTCAAGCTTAATTTTTCTTTATGGCCACTTCTCTTTTTTTTGCAATAAAATTACTAAATTTATGTGTTTATGATTCAGTAATGATAAAATGCGAGTTTAAAACTTACCTTGGTTCCTTTGAGATTTAGAAGAGCCGGAAGGGTTGCGTGGAAAGCGCCTTCCAACGATGGGACTTGCATATAAAAGACGTCGCAAAGAAAATCTGGAAAATCCTCTTTTCCGCTGGCCTGCAGCACAGGGGGCTTCGCCGTCCAATGATTTACGCATCTTGAATTATGTTGAAAGTTGAATACGAGTGGTTTTATTAGTAATTAAAATCTGTTTCATTGTCTAGGACGAGTACTGAATCCTAATATGAGCAGTTCCTGAAAAAGACAAAAAAAAAATTAAATGATATTCCCAGAAGTTATTACAGTTAGTACGTTTTAATTAAAAGAAGCATAAAATGTTTAGGAAGTGTACAGGTAATATTAGAGGTTCTATTATGCCGGTTAATTTAGGTTTGCATTTATGAGCGACTAGAGCAAAACCTCATTAATGTAAACGGGTTTAATTTAGTTTTCTGACTCAGTAACTAAAGTAGCAGTAAAGTAATTGTAAATATTCTAGCAGTCAAAATCTCACAATATACTTCCGGCCAAAGAATAGAGAATGTTTGTGGTTACACATAATATAACAACGCCCATGAATTTCACAGAACACTTTTTCACGTTAAAAGGTTTGGCATGTAAAAAAAATATACAGGGTGGAATGCGAAATTGGAATCACGTTTTTTCTCGGAAGTTATTATAGATACCGAAAAATTGTTTAAATAAAGTTTTTAGTACTTTGAAGAAGCTATAACTAAATCTGTATAAATTTGGTAAAAAAAAAGTTTAATTTTCGTAGATATTGCCATATTTGTACTTTTTTTAAATGGAATACCCTGTATATTATTACACTAATTAAGAGAAAATAATTGTTGCTTTAAAAAAGTTTAAGGGTTCTTACCTTCTAAACTTGATAGTTTTAGAGATATTAATGAAAATTTTTAAATGTTTCTTCTGAAAATAAAGTGTGCGTTGAAAACAAAATGACTATTAAAAACAATGTACAAAATAAACAATTATTTTATTATCATAGTAGCTCATAGATAAATACAAAATAAATGTTATCTAACTACAAAAAATATTCAAATTTTTTCGGGTTAATATTGAAATATGCCAATACATCAACTTCTAAATTTTCATTTATCTCACGTGTTTCGTAATTCCTTAATACTGATCCAGTCCTACGCAGCTCTCTTTCTAATTTGAATAAATGCGAATAGTTTGGATAAAATACAATACAAAATAACTCAACTGCCAACAAATTTTGTTTTCAACGCACACTTTATTTTGAGAAGAAACATTTAAATATTTTCATTAATATCTCAAAAACTATCAAGTTTAGAAGGTAAGAACCCTTAAACTTTTTTAAAGCAAAAATTATTTTCTCTTAAATAGTGTAATAATATACAGGGTATTCCATTTAAAGAAAGTACAAATATGGAAATATCTACGAAAATTAAACTTTTTTTTTACCAAATTTATACAGACTGAGTTAGCTTCTTCAAAGTACTAAAAACTTTATTTAAACAATTTTTCGGTATCTATAATAACTTCCGAGAAAAAAGGTGTTTCCAATTTCGCATTCCACCCTGTATAATAGTAAACAATAGGAAATTTCCTATGCATATTATGAAATACTTTTAAGGTTCAAATAGAGGTACATACAATACAGCCTCGCTAATCCGACCGTTTTGAGCAATGTTGAATTATTGATGTTTCGGAAAATTATATTTTCTTACTTTTAAATTTTACACTTTCCTTTTAAAAAATTACTGAAGTATCCAGATTGGCGAGGCTATACTGAAAATACCCAAAGCACACAAATTTTTACTTACTATGTACATTTTTTGAAATATTAATTATAATTACTACAATGGCGCATTAAACTTCGAACACTAATAGGATGATGATTATTATTAACAAAATCAAGAAACAGTGCAAGCACAACGTAACAAAATAAACCCAAGACATTAAAAGCGAAATAAATCATTGATAACATTTTACACAACTCAAGCTTCCTGTAGTTGCAAACTAATATTAGATAGTATTTACTACTAAACCGCAAGTAATTACAAAATGGAGGTTAATTTACTACAAAATGAACATTCCCCAAATATTTCCGTCGAACTTCGAAATAACAATAACAACTATGCTAATACGGAATTTAGGATCCCTTTCTTATCGTTCTGATAGCCTAATTTATAGGAGAGTTTTGTAACCGTCTCGGTCACAAATTTTCTGTTGCTATAATTTAGGAGATCGGGAACAGATAGAGAAGAAATTGCTCAAAAAACTGCACTCGACATACAACTTGCCAAACATAGTATGGAACGCGAAATATGCATCCACAAGAAAGACCAACACGTTCTTCAACAAGGATAGCTCAGAATCAGTTCTGAGGAATGTACAATCTGGGATGCAAATTTTCATGTAACGTTCGGTTATAGTTAACTTTCGCACACAAAATGAAAGAAAAGGCTACATATAAGAGTCTCTTACAAATGCATTCTACATTTAGGTACTAAAAAATTATTATACACAGCAGATTAAGTATTACCCTTCGAAGATACACTGCTCGTTGTAGGTACCCATGCACTGAACTTTCTTTATTTTCCTGATATGTAATTACGCTTTCTTTTATTTGCTAAGATGTTGTAACGAGGTTAGTGGATACTGGAGATAGCATCATCTAAATTACATAAGTCTTATGAGTTGATTACTTAGGGGTTTTCTAGAAAACTTGATAAGAAGACAATTAAAATAAGTGTAAACGGTATTGGCTATAGTAATGGATTTTACCAATGCATAATTATTGGGAAATTCCTTGTATATAAATACACAGACCATTGAAACGTTTTAAAATTATTTTTGTTAATGATAGTCACAGTTCAAAGATCTTCCGAAACCGCAATGAGATAATCACGTTATAGAACGCCCACGCCGGTAAAATCATCACATAATAGAGAAAGGTGGTAATCAATCAAAACCAGAACAATCTTTTAATGAAAAACAGTAAATCTATTTTTTAAAGTTCCTATTGAAATTTAATATAAATCTGAATTTCTTTGTCTACCTATATTTAGAGCTTATTTGTTTAACGTTTTGTTCATGGATTATCCGTGTTCGTTAACTAAATTTCAATTTTCAATCCTACGCATACATTTTCTTTTTTGCGGTTATTTGCAAATGTATTTTCTAACCTGCAATTAATGCTTTGCAAAGTTTAACGAAATTAGCAACTCGTATGTACCTATTTGTCTTGGCTCTGCTATAATCACTCTCTCTATTTTTTGCATTCTATTTTTACGGTACCTAAGGCTCTTAACATCGCATATACAGGGTGTCCCGAAAATGGCGCAAAATATATATGGTACGCTGTTCAGTACCGCTAAACAAGTGTGAGAAAAATGTTAAAAAAAATCTTTTCGCTCAAATTTGTAAGATATGAAGATGTAAAGTTAACACTTGTAACTTTTTAAAAATTGGAAATGAAACTGACAAAGGGTACTCTATTTGCAGAAAATAATGTCTTTTATTGTTTCCAAATTTTAAAAATTGCAAAAAAGCACGTAATTCCAAATTATTAAATAATTACTGAAGACATTTTTACATCGAGATAGCGCGAAAATGATTCTGGCAACATTGTGCTCTGTTCAAAAATCAGTCGTATGGTTTCCCAGGTAATAATGAGTAGGTAACAATCAAAATAAATGGCTTCCTAACAAGTTATAAAATGTGGATGTGCCAGATTGTGCACATCTTTTACGGTTAATAACTACAAAAACACGGCAGGTAGAATTTTTTTTGTATTTTTCCCTTACTCCCTTGTCAGTCGCCTACAACGTTCCATAAATATTTTGCGCCATTTTCGGGACACCCTGTATAATAAATATATTTCGTTCGAGGAAAGTAAACATTGGCTTTTACTACAGCAAAGAGTATTTTTCCTTGAATTGTTATTAGAATAACACTGAATTTTCATGTATTAAAAGAAAGAGGCCGGGATCGGGCTGGTCTGAAGTAACAATGAGAAGCACCGGTTAGTTCGAATTTTCAGCAGGGTGGAAATTTTTCTGAACAAATTACGCCCGTCACGTTCGTCCCCGTCCATCAAATAATGTACAATATATGCATGTTAGATGAGTGAAGGGAATATAGAATAAAAAACCGCAGACTGAATTACAGCGTACTTAAAAAAAAGTCTTTCTACAATAAAAAAAAAATACTTACATAACACAAAACCGAAATATATCCCCACAAAATTTAGTAGATAGTCCTTTACGATTGCGTACTCAAATTATTAACCAGAATCGACTTGCGTTATTACAGTACAGATTGCGTTTAGAATTATTACAGGTCCTTAGAATTTGAATTTGTAGTAGGGCAGCAGAAAATTTACCCTCTCCCCCGCGACACGACTCCTTGGAGATTGCAATTTAGCAAAGATACCCTTTACAAATTGCTCGGGCGGAATTTGGGATTAACAAAATCACATTAAAAGCTTTTAGCAGAACATATTATGTTCAATGAGCCTTTATTACTAATCCCGGACAAGAAATTCCAATGCACAATAGAAATGTTTAGGAACTTTCTTATTTGATGGGGAACTTTAAATGCAAATTTAAGCACACCATATTAATTATTACATGCCCAGCATAACACACAATAAAAGGAAATAGTATTCTAAAGAATATTATTAGAAATAGTATTCTAAAGAATATTATTATTGGCGATTCCTTTCAAGCGGTCAGTTTTCTAATTTTGATAAATAAAAAAAATCCATGATGACTGAACTGCAGCTACAATGCCATCGAAAAAACAAAGCCCCTTATTAAACTTTTATTAAATTTTTTCATAATACGCTCGCTTTCCTTTTAAAAATATACAGTGAAGAACAATAATTAAAGTCAATAAGCAGGGGCAAGAGTGCTTAGCAGTGTGTAATGGGTTGCCTATATCCCAATGATAAAGTGGCCGGTCTATTTAACTTGCAATATGCCTATATTGCATAATAAATGGACTTCTCTGTATACTAAGATTACAAGTGTTGACCTCACGCTGTATAATTAAGGGACTAAAATATGGCCGTTTGATCAAATGAAATTATCAAAATACATCCGACAGCAAAGGAACATAAACATAGTCCTTTACATTCACCCAATATTTGCACGAATAAGATACATCCACGCAAAGACGCCCACTTATTGTTCATAGTATAAACAAACAAACCCGGGAATATATTTGAACTACAAATTGCTAAAGTTCAAAAGGCATTTTTATTAATATTTACATAACGTAGGCTTGTTACATTTACATATTTTTGTAGATATGAATTTCCAAATTACATACGATAGCATCATAAACAACGCCTACTACGCGAAATTTTCCAGCATCAAGTTTAGGACAATTTTGTCTCTACTAATTATATTTCAAATTTCAGTGTAATAAAGTAGGATATTCATAAAGGTTGCAAGGTTTTTACAATTTTACCTTCTCTTAATATTCTTTTGATAATAATAAGCTAATAATGCATAGGCACAGATAGACGTACTTTTAATCCAGGATATTCTGTATCTGTAATGTTCCAATTATATGTGCAACAGCTAAATCGACATAAAGAGACGCCATGATTTATTTAAAAGCGATTTCTTAAGGTGACTACGATTTTATGGCATCCTTTCAAAGCGTATTTGTTCAATATTTACTTAACCGTTTGTTGTTTGATCGTGTCATTTCGTAATTCGTTCAGATTAAAACGTGAAGCATCACTTTCTCTACTTGCCAAAAATCAATGAAGAAGTATTCAAGAAATTTACATCGAGATATGACCAATGAATGCCAAGTTTGTGTGTAATCATAATTTATAAAAAAGAATTTGTTAAATACCCAAACATTTTTTTATACGAATAGTATCGTCCACAAGTGTTCGTAATTAGTTCACACCGCACCGTCAACTACAAGACTTTGCTATTTTTATAAAATTAAGAGAACGTTGATTACGGGATTTACACATCATCTATAATACTAACATTAGCAAAAGTATGTATTCAGAAAATAGCTTATAAAAATAAAAATTAATATCGGCATTATTTTATTTATGGGTCCAATGCGTCACAATTCATAATGTCCGCATCTAAATTCCACAATGCGCCGTACCAAGCAAGGAGAGAAAGTGTTAAATAACATCATAGCATGAACTTTGACCAGAATAATGATATTATTTGTATGGACGCCATATTCTACATACTCGTACGACATTATTTATTGACACGATTTCTACTATGGAAGCTTTTAGCTTCACAATAGTGAAACTCAACATGTTCGTTTATATCCAATGCTGAAAACTGTTGCATTTCCCCCTTGTATATTTTCTTTTCCAAAGTAACCCGAACCGTTTTTCAAACGTGTATTTGATTATCAACTTTTCCTGATTTTCCAAGATTTTTTCAGACAGGAACCAACCAGACTTTAGCCCACATAATGTTACACTGGAAATCGCCCTTATTTGTCTGTTTAGAAAATTTGACCAATCAAAATGACGGATTTTTCGAAAAGAACCAATCAGATGCGAATTGATCGAAAAATGTTTGTCTTTCATTAGTTTCCCCTGACTACGGGGTGATTTCGCAAAAACACCCAACGGTCAAGGACAACTAGTGAAAAATTCCCATTTTGTTTGATTCCTAACCACAACAACTAATAAAAAATACCTGTGCGGATTTTGTTTATTTTAATTTGAAATTAAATTTTAATTCATTCAAACATGGTTCTGGCGATTGTCTTAACAAATACCCCTTGGTCGGGGATATATTTTTTTAAATTTTCCCTCCCTGTTACGTACGCGTGTTAGTTCTTGCCCCTTGAAAGTTGAAATGTTGCAACGAACACTTGTATGACAGCTCGAGAATATGTTCGGATGACAATTAGTCTGATAACAGATATTTTCGAAAAAATTACCGAATGTAAAAGTACATTCTTATTGGGAAGAATTTACCAGTTGGCCTAAGGCTTTCACATAATAATTACGACATGTCGACATAGTATAAAGTTGTGCAATAGGTCATTTTTGCCAACTCCAGTGATTCATACAGATTGGTATCCGCAACTGCAGTTTGTAGGATGTAAATTTGAATTTATGATATCGCAAGCAGCAAATTGTATGAAATTTTGTTCCAAATATGATTTATGATTTATTATTAAAAAATTCAATTATGGTTACTCATTTTCATGCTTTTACACGTTTATCTGTTTGTGCTTTATCCCCATTACAAGAATCAAATAAGCTGAATAAGCACCTACCTAGATTTATTCTTGAACGATTGTATACAGTAATTAATTTATCTTTTTAAATTCCACCTTATCCGCATGACTACTATATAATCAATTATGTCTAAGAAAGATAAACGTACAAAAATAAACTAATCAAAACAATTTTAATTTGGCTTCCGGAAAACGATTTAAGAGGCTGGCGATGGGTAAAGTGTATCATAAAACGCGTCCGCCCTGTGTTCCAGCACGGACGTCTTTTCAAAGCTTGTACAATTTTTCTAACTTTAGAAATCGCACCAGTTTAGTTACCTAAGCAGAACATTTTAGTATAGAAAATACCTAGGTTGTACGTTCACTACAAACGTACCAATCTAAAATAAACTTGGTCAAGTTGGCTGAGTGAATCCATGTACAGTCAAGTGCAAAAGTAACGTTCACATTAGATATTTACGAAATCAAATCCAGATATTTAGGGCAGTCTAATATCCCCCTCCCAACCACGCACACTATCCACTACTTTCATTTTTGTCTGTTAAGGTTTAAGGTCGATTCACACTATACGGAACGGCACGGCACGACACGACCAGACGCGTGTCGTCAACGACACGACATTTTTCTTAAGTATTCACACTGTGAAGACGCTACACGACAGTTACAAATTTTGGGCGTAATATTATTAATATAAAATTATTTGAAGTTATTTATTAAATATGTGTAAAACACTTTCAAAAAAAGATTATGTATAATAGCCTTACTACTTGACGAAGATGAAGCCGAAGTTCATGTAAAAGAAAAATTACAAAATCGTGTGTGGGTATATAAAAGTTTACTGAAAAGAAAAATTGAAGGAGAATATTAAACTTTGTACAAGTTGATGACGAAACAAAATTTTACCAGTATTTTAGAATGTCAAACCACCAGTTCAATTATTTGTTAAATAAAATAGAAGCTGTCCATGATTTTACAACAAATTTAACAAATAACTGCCTGTTTAACAAATAAGTCTGTTCACATCTACAGACACGGACCGACACAGACAGGTACAGACACGTAAAACATTCTTCTGCAGAATGTCGGTCGGTCTTGTCGTTGCCGTGTCTATCTGTGACGTGTCGTTAACGGACAATCTGAATGCTGCCGCAAAAGTACATTAAACAATATTTTGTCGTGTCGTTGCAGGTGGGTGTCGTGTCGTGCCGTGCCGTACAGTGTGAATCGACCTTTACTCGTGGGTTTACCCATACATGCGTTTCGTTTTCAGGTTTCCCCCCCATATTGCAAAAGGTATCTTAAGGATTGTAATCACATGATTGTTGATGGCAATGCTGATGTTTGGTTTCAGATTTCATTGGACATCTTCAGGGCAATATACCGGGTGTCCCAAATGGATTAGGATAGTATGGGTATCTTGGTTATTATTGAAGATAGAGATTCGGTTAAATGGGCAATGTTTTGCAGTTTCTCATACTGATTCATATCCCGATTAGAAAAGTTACAAATTTTCAGTCGTTCAGTTGTTATCTTGAAAAAACTTTTGTTTTCATGGCTAACTCGACTGCAAATTAAAATATCAGTAAATTCAGTGTAAAACTTTATTTAAACATAGGTTGTTATACTTCGTTGAAATCAGAAAAAAAAATGCAATCCATTTCTGTAAAAAAACAAAATGGGGCCCATTTAAAATAAGAAAGTAGCTATCAATATCTTGAAAACCGCCATTTTGAAAAAAAATTGAATGACGTTTTTAAATCGTGCTAATCTAACCAAGTAACTTTTATTTGAAACGTTTCTCCATAAATATTAAAATTACGGAAATATTCCACTTTTTAAAAATACGCATTTTTCAGTTTTTTCAAGATAACAACTGAACGACTGAAAATTTGTAACTTTTCTAATCGGGATATGAATCAGTATGAGGAACTGCAAAACATTGCCCATTTAACCGAATCTCTATCTTCAATAATAACCAAGATACCCATACTATCCTAATCCATTTGAGACACCCTGTATTTCGGATACTGGGTGCGTTTTAGATACCATCTCAATTCGAAGAACAGCCCTTATGCTAAACAGCTGAAACAACGTCGTTGAATCCCTTTTGGGTTTAGCTAATATGGTAGGAGTAATTTTAATTGCTAGCGCCAGACTATATTCTAGTTTCGCAGACTATGAATGTAGGCCGTAGGGGTATGTGTGATACTGCGTGGGCGAAAGTTTGAGTCAAAAAAATTAAACTAAATGATAATCACCCGTTAGTGGTAAACTTCAGCAACAGAAATATTCAGGTGGGACGGTTAAAACGTAGTAAACAAATCAAAATAGAAATTACATACCCATCGGTTTGTAAAACAGCGTCATATATTTTCATAATGTAGCATTGTGTGTGAACAAATAAAAGTGATGAATTTCGCACATAAACTTGACAAATAAAACGGCATTTAAAAATAACCCAACCAATACACATACCGTTCAGAGATTAAATAAACTTCAAGGAATGTGTGATAAAAATACGTGGAAGAGTCACGCACCAGAGCAAAGACACAATTACTGCAATTATCGCTATTTTGCGCAGACAATTTACAACAATTTAGTAAATCTGAGAATCAGATCACATGTCTGCACAAAACGCGTCTGTCATATAATAACGAGCTAAATCTGTGTCCGAGACAAATTTTATTTATTTCTCCTGAAAGAAATTACAGTTTAATTATGTAAATGTTCGGTAAAATTTCTGTGGAATGAAGCAACTACAAACAAACATGTTACGATTAATTTTCGTAAGTTGTTTACGTTACTATTAATCACTAATTTCATATTTCTCTCTTCTGATAAATTAAAAAATACATCAATAGCTTTTTATATCCCATAAAACTTGCTAATCAACATCTTGTGAAATGATTCATTCAATAATTTTAAAATTTCCCTTACTCATACTATCGATAATTCTAATTAACCGTCCAAACACTAATTTTACTTTTCCAGATGAACAATTCATGATTATTTTATTTTTACCTACAACGAGCAATCAAATTGTTTGATTTACAAAGCAACCTTACTTTCCAACTCATAATTGGATATTAAAAGGGGAAATGCTGCATGATGTAGCGAATATTTTTCGTATTTAATTGACCATTTGTTATTTAAACTTAATTGACAAGTCATTGATAGTTTACACGTGCATGATTAATTGTATCGTCAAATACCACGTGTCACCTAAAACTAAAACAAAGTTATACAATTAATAACAATTATGTTGAATAAGGAATTTCAGAATATCATGAAAGGGTGGTGATTATTTTCTACACTTAAACGGTGTTTATGTTGCAGTAATTTCCTTCATCAAATAAACATTAGGAAAAATTGCTCTCCCCATGTGGTTATATTTTCCTTCGGTTAATTTGATCTGGAATTGGTACTAGCTGTTTTTTTCCTAATGGGTAATGTCTTTCCAGACAATTCTATATCCCACTTACGATTTATGTAATGTTTTCTGAAGATTGAAAACATGAAAAAAAGTTCATTTCTTGGGGTAAACGGTAATTTTAAACTTTAGATTTTCAAATTTATGTATTTCTATTTTATTAAATAAAATGGAAGCGAGATGGTGAAAATCACACCCCATCAACGTTAAGAAAGACCGAACAGCGGCAATTTTCTGGAATGAGAAGGTTCAGACCCTCCGGAGAACGAGGAAAAAGTGAAAACGTGTGGTTTTAAGATATGCGAATACGGTTATAAGAGTAATGTAACTGTATTGTATGATGATTTGTGTATTCTTTATTGATACTGGGCTGCTTACATTATTGTTTTTTGTTGAATACAGAAATGGGAATGACAATAAATTAATAAAAGTCCACCAGACAGATATGCATGACTTCTATAGAGCATAAACAATCCCGCGGGGATATTTAACGTCCTTGACCTGGTTGACGCGTATACAGGGTGATTCAGTAAGAGTGGTTACCAGCTGTAATTCAGGAAGTACTTGTTCTACATCAACAGGGAAAAGTTCAGCCATAAAAAACATTCAACATATTTTTAGCCACTAACTCCTACAATCGCGGAGATATTTAACATGGATTGGTATTTTTCTCCCAAAAAAAAAAACACAAAATAAAGGCACCTTGAAACGCATATAGATCGAAACCCGGTCAACTAATTTCAGATAAAATCCATCCATCTTAATGTAAGTTGTTGGGCGAAGACAATTTCCAAGATTAAAAGTTACACCCCATCTCTGGTGGAAGATTCTTTTATAAACACGCGATATTTCGTGAAGCTTTGAATATTCATCATTGAAAGTATTTTTTGATTTTACATTAACTTAAATTTTTTACGGATTTTAGTGCAAACGGAAAGAAACATTTATTTTATTATAATCCTGAAGAGGATTGAAAAACAAAAAGATTGCAAAAACCGAAGGTTTTTATTATTACTAAAAACGGAGTTCTCCACGAAATTATAAATTAACATTTTTGAGGTAGGAGTCACGGCTAAGTTGATTTAATTTTTTTTAAGGATCGTTAACGTCAAGTTTTGATTGCACGTTGATTATTTTGTCAAATGTTTTTGACAATTCATATTAAATTTTATTTAAATGTGTGTTTTCTTGTTCTCACGTTTTTAAAAGATATCACCAAATTCAAGTTACTGACTTTCTGCTACTAGGCTTTTACAGAACAATAATTTAATAGATTAATGTTAAATATCAATGGGTTAACGTTAAAGTCTCCGTATGCTGGCCGATCCCTGACATTATCCGAAGCATATGTACCTATATTCTAATTTATTCAAAGTGGAGGAATTTCAATCGCCAGGGGCAGTCTTTATCTCCTACCTTTGATAGGAAATTAATCCAAGTACAGTACAATTTACAAACAAGTGTGTTTTAGGGCCGATTTTACAATACCGGTATAAACCTGGAACAAACTATTCCTCTGACAACTGTTACAAAAATTGTAACCATGGTAATTATCTGAGGAATAGCTTATTCCAGATTTATACAGCTCGACCAAGCTTACAAAGTTGAAAGGAGGCGTGTCCGGCGCTGATATAGTTTATCAAAGTACAATCAAAATAAAAACATTTAAGCGGCAAATTTAAATAATTGTAAATAGTTTTTATTTCAAGAATTCCAGGACCTTCCGAATGATATTTCTGGCTTCAGAATGAATTATTTTCCTCGATTTAGCATTCATACTTAACAGATTTTAAACGTCAAAACAATCTGACAAATCCTGAAATTATTAAAATTTCAAATGTCAATTGAATTTTTTCAGTTAATGTACTTTTGGGTATAATTGTTTGCTATTGGTTGACGTATTGTCTCGCCTTGTCTGTCAAAATTTAGTTGACATATTGTCCGGGGCATTTATACGAACCCTGCAATTCGTTTTGTAATTTACATAATTATCTAATTTTTTTACCTCATCTCTTGATTCTCTTGGTTTGTTCTCAAAAGTCTGCGTGAAGTTCGCCTGTGTAACTGCCCTTCGTAGAATTCGTACCTGCAATAAATAAAATAATACAATAAATTAAATTTTCAATAACGAATTATCAGTAGGTACTATTTGTTCTTTTGTTTTGCAATTACTCTAACCTATGCCTATGTGAGGTTTAATTAGAACAGCATCATACCGAGTGATTATTTAAATTGCAGCTCTAGTTATCTATGGAAATTTAAATCTTGCCTTTGATTAATTCACAAAACCGAAATCAATTGAAATATTAAATTTATGAACTGTCGGTATTACTAAACATTAATTTATCTTAGTATTTTTATTAAAAGCACAAAAATATTCGTCATAAGCAACAGCGTACATTCCTTGAATCTGGCATATTCAAGAGAATTCTATTTTACATCCTTTCCTTTCAAATATTTAAATTATATTTTATTACATCATTAAACGTCATTAAAAATCCTAACCACAGCTGTTTATGCCACTGACATTCATAATACGACCGGTAGCGGTAGGTTGATAGGTACTACGTATACGATATAAATAGAAAAACATTGGGATGACATTAGCATGTTAAGTTTAGGAAGAAAATACAAACAAAACTCGATGATAGTTGATTTAGTTAGTATAACGAAAATCTGTAGAAAAAGGTTTGAATAACACGCTAATCTCGCAGCTACTAAATGCCCAGGATTGGGGATACTAATAAAAATCAGTACCTTGATGAAACAAAATCAAACCCGCCAACCTTCGCAAGTCCACCGGAGTTGCTAAAAAAATAAGTGTAAGGCCGATATCCAAAGTTGGAGAGCGAGATTGGGTATATATTTTTGATGTTATACCTATTTATGTAATGAAAACGACCATCGTAGTTGCGGAGGTTTTTTAAGATTGAAAGTGAAAGTGTGCGAGTAATTTGAAATAAAACAGTAAGAAATATTACGTTGGGCGTGGATCTAGGAATCGCTGGTTCTACGACAAATTCATCAGTCAGTCTCAAGTGAACGTCATAAAAATGACAAAACGAGGGCAATGGTGGTTTATAGGATTGCTAGATTTTACACTAGACTTTCTTGATTGAAAACCATTGCACTTCCTTATTCTTTCATAAACCCCTAGGCCCTAGCGACAAAACCAAAATGTCTAAAAAAAAATTTAAAAAAAAATGATTGCTCCAATTTCCTGTATCTGCAAACCCTTTAAGGAAGCATTTCCGGACCCATGTTTGAACGAAGTCCTTTTCGAATGTTCGGGCATAATACATCCCTAAAGTTGGATAGGTCATCCCTGAAACATCCCACGTATTACCCTTCTTCTCTAATTAGATTCCTATATATTATTAGTGGCTTTCAAGAAAATTGTTGTTCGAGAGTAACACTCCAACAACTATAAGATTTTTTTTTACACGATTATGAATTGACGACGTATATCCCATAATATAAATAATGATGTCATGGTTACCTTGATAATGATAACCATTGAAATTTCCCAGTCTATTCGATTGCTTTTTTATCGGACATCCACCAGGCGTACTAAAGATAATTGATGATTACCTCTACAATAACATTCAATAACTAACTTAATTATTTTTCCGAAAACATGGGATAAACCCGAAAACATAATAATAATAATAGTAAACCGACCTTTGATTATCATACTACGATCGAATTTTTGTAGCTCGAGGTTACATTTTTGAACGCATTTTTAAAATACATAACTAGTTCACCTTTTATTATAATAATCTCAATTCGATTAGTAAATTAAGGACAGTCCGTAACATACCTTAAGCATCTGACTAACAGCAGCACGAGCCAATTAAAAAAATATCGGATTTTTTTACTTTCCCATACCACTACTGGTATAGGGAAGTATTGATATCATGAAAATTTTCGAAATCGAGATTTTCACGGAAATACGTCTTTTGGACCTCCAGGATCCCAAAAAAGTGGTCTAGAAAAAATGTCTGTCTGTGGGTGGGTGGGTGCGTGGGTGCGTGGGTATGTAACGCCTCTAACGCAAAAACTACTGGACCGATTTTGGTGAAATTTGAAATAAAGGGGTATATCGAAAATTCATCGACAAAATAAGCTTTTCAAAAAAATCCGAAACCGGAAGCGGAAGTTAGACATGTTTTTTTGGTATCATTTTTTTCAGAAGCGGAATTTTGAAAATCTGAGTAGGGGATATGAAAGAAGGGCAAAATTCAAAGGAAACAGTTTTTTACCGGACTCTCTAACTTCAAAATGGCGGTCGCTATGAATTTTTCAAAATTTCGACTTTAACGCCCCGTAACTCAAAAACCAGTTATCCGATCAGGTTCCGCAACAACTTGTTTGAAAGCCCTTTGGCTGTACTAGACTAAGAAAAAAAAATATTTACTAAATCCAAAAACGGTCGCAACGGCGCTCTTCCAAAAATTTTGAAATTTTTGAAAAATTATTACAAAAAAACTGGTCTAAGGAATTTGTTTAAATTTTCTGTACTTATGCAGCTTGGTATTAGCTACATTTTTGTTTTTTGATGAACGCCAGAATTCCACTGTGGCGCCCTCTACGAGATGTTGAAAATCGGAAATTGATGCTCCTATAGCGCCTTTATTAGTCAAAATATGAAAGAAGTTTAAATACAAAAGTTGTTCAGTATATAATTCTGGATTTTTCTAAATGTATATCACGTATACAGGGCGTTTGCTTTCCACAGTACAATACGCAACTTTGTTATTTTAAATGAAACACCCTGTATATTATTATATAATTGAACGCAAAATTTAATTGTCTATCACATAGTATAAGGTATTCATATATGTAAAATGTACGGTTGATGTGAAATTCGTGAATTTTGAATATTCACTCTGACGGAAACGAATCATGCGCGTCGGTCGGTAGCGATCGTCCGGCTTCGCCAGCTGTGATTACAACAGATACACACGTGTCTTCTTCTGTACATTTCGAACCCGCATAGTTTCGTTTTTCTAGCTACGCATTCAAATGATTTCCAATTTTGTCTCGCGAACTACTGTTGAATACCAATAACGAAATGTTTATTTTGAGTATGGGAAAGTCCAGGGGAGGTTTGCACCTCCACTTTTTTCATAACTGTTACTAGGTCATTTACTTTAGTGGAATAGCGCAGAAAACACTAGTTTAACAGGATTTTTTAATCTCTCTCTCGCTTGCGAGTGACTTTTTCTAATCAGTACTGTTATATTTTACAATTTTATGTAGGTAACTGGTACGTGTGTATGGAAAATTTATTGTTTTGTAGGATATTTTTAGTGCTATTCAGTATAACGTGGGGTAACATCTGGCATATGAAGCTACAAACAAATTGGAAATTACTTCGCAGATATATAATTCTGTTCTAAATTATTTGCTGCTATAAAACTGATAATATAATTGTAAGTACTGGTTTTGATATGCTGTTATACACAAATTAAGTCAACATATGACGATTTAAAATATAAGAATTATTTTTACCACAACTCATCTCGTATTTCAACTGAAAAGTTCACTAAAAAAAATATAATATTATAGCCTGCCTGTAAGTAAACCTCCAACTAACTTTCTGTGCAACAAATACTTAAATATACAGGGTGTCCCGAAAATGGCGCAAAATATTTATGGGGCGTTGTCCGTTGTAGGTGACTGACAAGGGAGTAAGGGAAAAATACAAAAAAAATTCTACCTGCCGTGTTTTTGTAGTTATTAACCGAAAAAGAAGTGCACAATCTGGCACATCCACATTTTATAACTTGTTAGGAAGCTATTTATTTTGATTGTTACCTACTCATTATTACCTGGGAAACCATAAGACTGATTTTTGAACAGAGCACAATGTTGCCAGAATCATTTTCGCGCTATCTCGATGTAAAAATGTCTTCAGTAATAATTTAATAATTTGTAATTACGTGCTTTTTTGCAATTTTTAAAATTTGGAAACAATAAAAGACATTATTTTCTACAAATACAGTACCGTTAGTCAGTTTCATTTCGAATTTTAAAAAAGTTACAAGTGTTAACTTTACATCTTCATATCTTACAAATTTGAGCGAAAAGATTTTTTTTAACATTTGTCTCACACTTTTTTAGCGGTACTGAACAGCGTACCTATATATTTTGCGCCATTTTCGGGACACCCTGTATAGCAAAATAAGGGGAACTACGATGTTACCGCTATCTGAACAACATAAGATAAGAGTATTACGCAAGTTCGTAAGTCGTGCATATAGTTACACTTTTATGTATTGTCAAAAAATGCTTCCGATACAATTGAAACTCAACAATAGAAAATAACGACAGAAAGTAGTTTCTTCCTGCTCGAAGACTGAATACCTAATAGCAACTTTTACTTTCACAATAAATGAATCAAAACTACACACACTAAAGCAATGAAACTAATTACTGCGCATTCTGTGCTTATTACGAAAATCCGTTTTATGTCCACAAAGAAAACTAACATATTTCAACATTCAATTGTTATGCTTTTAATGTATCTACCTGATTCATGCAAACTCATACAAAGGTATACAAATACTTCCGTAAACAAAGTAAATAAATCCAGAACGTGTTTCTCAGACTTTACATATTAAACTAAAACAGGATTTCTCTCGATTATATTTCTTGTTGGAAGTTGATTTGAAAGACAATGGCAACATTAAGGTATGCATAAATGTTAATTAATAATCGTGGATAAACCTTGAGTTGACTCATTGTGATCACCTTGTAATCGTAAAAAATTTCTTCATCAAGAAAAATAAGTACACGTCTTGAAATTTAATTGCACATCGACGAAAAATTCTTTGAATCATTTCTTAAGTCAACAGGATTATGCATATTGGCAAAGAACTTTTATAAATCACTTGCAACCGTGATTCTTGGGGAAAAACAAGTCCTAATGACGTTGGAATTTTTTCCGAACAAAGAAATTAAATAAATACAAGGTCTGTCCAAAAAGTAATAGGATAACTCTGGGAAAACGTTTGCTGAAAAATGTACATCACACTACGACGACACGTCACACGTCTCGTTATAATTCCTGTTTGTGACCACCTTTAATTAGTTCGCTACGATCTTCTGGATGTTCTCAACTGTTCCAAAATGATGAAAACGGAGCTGGGTTTTGATTTCTGGAACTGGAAAACAGCCCCATGGCTCAGATCAGGGAAGTACGCTGGCTGCGATCCCAAGGCAATGCCAAAAACTCGCCCAATACCAGCGCATTCCACACCAGAATACATTCATTATCATGAAACGTGCAAGAGACAGCAATGACAATCAGGACCCTTTTCAGATACTTTCGAAGACCTCCTGACCCCCTCACTTTGACGTTTGCTTTGAGGTTTCGGACATATAAAAAAATCAAATCAAAATCCTTTCGATTTTCAGTGAGGGAGGAGCTTTGGAACTACTTAGTTAACGCAAATTTTTCCCATATTCGAGATGTAGACTGACCAAATCTGAAGAATCCTTATTTCTCCCACATTGTCCTCAGTCCTTGAAGTGCTTCATCCGCCAAAGCAGGGTTCGTTAACGACAGGCTCAGCCCACAGGAAAACGCCCGTACCGCACCTAAAAACCAATGCCCTGCCCTGGTTCGAACTCGAACTGTTTTAAAACGATATCCAAGTCGAAAAGTGTCCAGAACCTTACGCAATAATTTCTTTGCCGTCCTTGAATTTTTGACAATAAAAACCAATTTTATTACTCTTTTCGCAAACCACGTACGAGAAGGGCGTAATTTTTTTCTTTTGCAATGTAAACTTTTATTTACATTTAGAATGAAATTCGTTCCTGAACGAACAAACTAAAATGTTTGCATACACGTTGATGATGCTGAGGTTAAAGCTAACGACAATGTAATGGAAAGAAGCAAAAGAAAACCGCAATACGTTGGCTAATAATACATTAGCATTTACACTTTCTATAATATTAATAGATAATCTGTACCAAAAAAAAAATGTTATGTATTCATCGTCCAACTTTCAGATTTGCAATAGTACAACAAAACATCACATAGCATGTCTGCCCGTCTTTAAATTTGAAACAGAAGAAAAAAACAGTTTCTGATTTTCTTTTAGATTACCTTAGCAACAAAACATCAAACCGTCTACCTATCCGTCAATAAATGAAAGAAAAAAAAAGGAGAAAACGAACATTTATGCAGATAACTAATTTGTGTACGTAAGTTAGGTGCATTACGCAACCTCTACGTACGACTTACCCACTTTCATCATTGCAACCAAAAGTAAATTTTGTTACAAGGTGAATGTGTGTCTATTACAGAACATATTATGTTTTATCTTATAGTACATTACTATAATGAATACAATTTCGCAATGTTTTTCGCATTATCTCAAGCGGAGGAGAAACTTCTTCCGAATATCACGAATTATTAACTAAAATTAGATGGCGTTTTTAATCGCGAAGGTCGCGTTTTATGTGCAATGACCTTCTCATTCACGGGTCCTGTGTCAACACCTACGTATTTTATAAACATGAGAGCTAATGTATAAAAATAACTGTAAAAGTATAAACCATAACGAAGACATAAATAAACATACATAAAATTTATATTCTATAAAAATTAATGGCGTAAAATGTTTTTGTTCAATGCCGAAGCACTTTAAAACTATACATTCATCATTCGTCGACAATGCCAGGGTTAAGGAAGTTAATAATGTACAACAAAGTACCGAAATTGATACGGATTTTTGTTTTGGCTAAATAATTATATACAGAGAATAATTTTATGAAAGATAGGGGACATCATGTCCCATTGTCCCTGTAAAATAATAAGTGGATAGGTACCTACCGCCTTCTGTAATTTTAAAGGAAATGATAAACCCAAAACCACCATTAAGTAATGTGCATTTTCAAAATATAATACCTACATATCGTAAAAACGTTTTTAAAGAATTACAGAAGAAATTTTTGCATTTAAATTATAATGCGATACTTCTGGCCTAGTGTACACCCGTAACTTTTGTAACGCAGGTCAGTTATTATTTCTCCTCTAGTTTAGTCATTTTTTTATAATTTGCAATACATCTGTTAAGATTGATTTAGATATGTTTCAATGTGATCCAATGTCGTAGTTTTAATTAAAGGCAATAAAACCGTTCAGGATTCTAAAAGCTGTTGAGGAAATTTCAATTAACGCACATCGAAGCTTTATATCAAAGAAGCAATAAACACCCTAGTTAAACAGGTACATATTATACATTCTGATCCCGAGCTTAATATAATGTACCTACTACTTCCAACAAGGATAACGTAATTTAATTCTATGAACAATCACGATCTTTAAAAATCATGAAACAATAAGTTAATAAAAAAGAAACTTCCAAACAGTAAGACAAATGTTAAAAAACATGACAAACTTTTTAATATCACGCATAAAATTAGAATATAATTAAGTTACAGTAATACATGAACTTTACAGTGTAATAAAAATAATTCAAATTATTTCTGTGACATCTACGGAAAGTTCAAAGTTCAACGGTTCTAGATTTAATGAACTTCAAATTTTTTTAAGCGTGCAACAACCCAACCCAGAATTTCATAAATATTGCGTAAATATTCGTAAAGATTTATAGGAAACATTAAAATTAAAAAACACCTACTTCATATTATTTCGTCATTAGATATTTTTATTGTATAGGTTTAAGGTTAGATTGAAATCGGTCTTATCTAATATCGATTTTACTGAAGGATAGAATGAATCTTTTTTTAATATCTTACGAATCCGTTTCGCGTTTAATAATAGCTGCCTGCATTTGATGATTATGTTCGTGACATATTCAATAGGTCACACATTTTGATATTCAATCATATGGTAGTTTTAAAATAACAGATTTTTGATTCCAGTTCTAACTAGTGTGTGTTAGTAATACTACGTTTGACTTTTTAATTTTGAAACACATGTGCGAAACTCGTGCAAGACATTTAAAAAATTCTGTATTTAATGATCAGTGTAAACTAAAACTAAAACAATTAATTCCAGGACATGCACAAAATTTCTTTTATGAAAACATCGCATCGTCCAAACAGCGACAAGATATCTTCAGCATTACCAGGAAAATGTTATATGTATTCTTTGAATTATTAAACTATTTACAATCAATCAATGAAGACTTTCAGCAGGATGGTGCACCTCCCCACTATGGACGTTTAAATAACTAATCATGCTTCCTCGAACAGGAATTGAGAAACAAAGGGGCCTAGAAATCGCGTTTATTAAATAAAAAAATTCGTTTTGTTTTTATTTTTCGTATAGGGTCGTAGAAAAATAATTTATAAATAGATTATAGGGAATAATGTCGAATAGAATGCTTTCAATTTTCAAATCTCTATCGGGAACTGTTTTACCAGGACTACTTTGGTTTTGGTCCATATTTAATGTCACAACCCTGTTTACAGATCGTTGTAAACAGACCAATTCAATTAAAGACGTCACATTAATACCTATAAGCGATTATGAACGATAATTGCTGGTTTGCAACGTCCAAAAACAATATTCTGAACGGCGACGTCTTCCTCATAAAAAACGGTTCGTCCCATCTATTAATAAAATAATTTTCAGAAGATACAGCTGCATACTATCAACGGAAGTACATAAACTTTTTAGACCTCGAAATAACAACTTTTTTTCATATGACATGATCGTCTAATTCTAAATAATTATGTATGCCTATGCGAAAAAATTAGCACGGGTTTTCACATCATGTTATTTTTTTTTCTGATCTTCCAAGTATTTTGCATCATAATTTCCTTGATACTAGAAGATGCAAGCGCGTCAGTTAATTATTAAAATTTCGCTGTTCGCTAACCTGTGATTTCATTATATTGAGTCTCGGGAGAGAGCTTTTAAAAAGCTTATAATAAAGCTAGAAGTTCCTTTTTATCACAGTACAAGGTGAAAAAAATCTATTTTCTAGATTAAGACAAGAAAATAAAATTAGCCACATCGTAAAACAAGGGACAAGCACGCAATACCACTTCATCCAATAAATAAAGGGAATTTATGGTTTTTAATTCTCAGCATGGTTTCTAAAGATTTAAATTGTATTCGCTTGGTTCTTGCTTGGCGTATACGCACATGAAAATTATTTCGCTTTAGGATTTTTCCCAATGAAAAAAAACAACAACTATAAGCTTCGTAACAACGTATATTAAATGTTAAACTCAGTAAGCCACCGAGTCTGATATTAATGGAAATATTCGGGAAATATTGTCCGAAAATCAGGCATTAAGCAATTTCATGTCAAACTATGTGTATAATGTTAGGGTCCGATCAATATACCTATTCATTGCAAATTTGGAACAACCACCACAATCTGACACTTCGTGACTTGAATGAGGACAGGAAAACGCGAGAAAATCGACCAGCCAGGACGTTTTTTGCTAGTTCTTATTAGAGCAATAAAAAAACTTCAGCTTGACCAGATTGGAGAAAACTCGAGGAAAACTTAAAATTTCACTTTAAGTCAACGTAAGAGAAGTTTTCAGTGTAACCTTCAAAGCAACAAACCTTTACACTACAGTTGCAGTTTGTACTACATTATTCATTTTTTCCTGCAACAATCTTGGGTAAAACAAAGCACTGCATCTATCTGATGCTGTTATAAAGCATCCAGCTTTATTACTTTCCCATACCACCACTGGTACCTAATATGGGAAGAAAGTATTGGTTATCATGAAAATTTTCGAAATTAAGATTTTTGCGGAAATACGTGTTTTGGACCTGCAGGAACCCAAAAATGTGGTTTAGAAAAAATGTCTGTCTGTGGGTGGGTGGGCGGTTGGGTGTGTGTGTATATGTGACGCCTCTAACGCAAAAACCTGTGAACCGATTTTGATGAAATTTGAAAATTCATCGACAAAATAGCTTTTCAAAAAAATCCGAAACCGGAAGTTGGGTTATGCTTTTTTGGTAGAATTTTTTAGAAGCAGAATTTTGAAAATTTGAGCAACGGATATGAAAGAAGAGTCGTATAACTTTTTCAAAATTTTAACTATAACGCCCCATAGTATCTCATACTACTCGTTACATAATATAGCCTACTATTGTTACTTTACGTGTATTATTCTTATGGTTCCAGACTATCCAAAACCTAATGCAAAAGATAGCAACCATATTCTGAATTCGTACCTAAAATAGACAGTTTATAGGAAAATATAAAAGGGAAATAATATTTTAATTTTTTAAAGCGGAACTTCAGAGTCGTAAAAAAACAGCTCGTTTCCTATAAAAAAGTTCTTTGAACTTATCGAGAACTTATACTCTACTTTATTACGTTTTATGAATATATAAATAGGTCGGAGTCGCTATCAAAATTCTTTTATTTACCAACGGTCATTTACTTATATTAAAATATTAATTGCGGTTAATAAAACTGAAAATGCATTACACCTCCATCCACTTCATTTTCCTTAACTGAATATCTGTGTATGATAATTATTACGCGACTTGCAAAATACGGTGGCATTGTTGCCTACAAACTGGAAGTAATTAACGAGATTGCTGTGACAGCAATGTCATATCAACAATTACGATTTTAATTATTTTCATTCATACATGAGGACCTTCTAGTTATGTTTTTACGATTGTTTTTCTTTTCAAAACCGTTAAAAGGACAGTTTTTATAAGAAATAAGGTGTTCTACTTTCTACAAGCATCTTTAAAGGTTTTAAAATTTCCTATAAGCGGGCAAAACTTTGCAACAAATTGGAAAGCCATTATGCAAGATAAACGACAAGAGTTCCTAAATGTTACAAACAACAACTATAATTAAGTAACCCGTTATTATAAATTAATAGTAACAGTTTAAGATTAATTTATTTAGTAAATTCAGGTTTGCAATAGTTCGGTGACAGGGTATAATGACCTTCCCCTCAACTGTAGTAGCTGGTTTTAGGTCCTTACTTGCCAGAGTGTCTTTTCTGAAATTTTGAAATTATCTAACAATAAGATAGATAGGATATGAGAAAACTTTGGCTAGAAACTAGATTTTATTAATTTTTTCATAAGAATCAAATATAAATACCAACACAAAAGGGAAGTTATTCATATTTATACAGTGCTTCCCGAAAGTAACGGATAAATTCAATAAAATCGTTGAGAAAAATATTTCAAATAAATGCTCGGACACGTCGATTTTTATTTTTAAATTGTCATTAGAGATGTAATTTTCAACCACCCAACCCCCACCCCTAAACGCTCCCAACTCCAACTTTAAACATTCAAATAGCAAAGAACCCTTTCTGATACCTCATCTGATAGCCTTTTTAATGCTGAATACAATAAAAAAAAGTTTTTCAAAATCGGTTGAAAATAACGGAGATATTTACCAAAATGTATTCAAATGAAAGTGCCAATATTCGAGCAGGCGTTGGTACGGCTCTACAATGGGTGGTAAAAAACAATTGCAACTTGTTTGCAATTGAATGTAAACAAAATGTATTGACATTAATTAGTGGAGTGTGTGTTCTTATTATTAACGATTTGAAAAATAAGATAACAAAAATGAGATTTACTGAAGCCGAAAGAATCGAAGTTTTAATGATGATTGGGGTTGGAGATAGATACAGACATTTTGTTTACATTCAATTACAAACAAGTTGCAATTGTTTTATACCACCCATTGTAGAGCCGTACCAACGACTGCTCGAATATTGGCACTTTCATTTGAATACATTTTGGTAAATATCTCCGGTATTTATTAACCGATTTTGAAAAACTTTTTTTGATTGTATTCAGCATAAAAAAAGCTATCAGATGAGGTATCAGAAAGGATTCTTTGATATTTTAATTTTTAAAGTTGGAGTTGGCATCGCTTAGGGGTTGGGGGTGGGGGGTTGAAAATGACATCTCTAAATGACAATTTAAAAATAAAAATCGACGTGTCCAAGCATTTATTTGAAATATTTTTCTCAACGATTTTATTGAATTTATCCGTTACTTTCGGGAAGCACTGTATATCGTCAGAGTTAATTCGAATGGAATTTATTTTTGCGAAGTTACTCCTATAGGGCGTTGTACTAAAACGGTTACACATTTAGTTAGAGAAACTGAGGGAATAAAACGGGACTGAAGCGACGACAACAGAAAATCCATAAAGCAAACTTCCAAAGTATGCGTAGATATTCACTCATAAACCCAACAGTTTGGTTGAAATCCCCAAATTTAGGTAGGGATAGTTTTCATCAATTCAAAGCTGCAGGTACTTCAATCTCCTGATAAAATTGTTTCTGCCTGTCAATTTCCTCCTTTGGAAAATAGAGATAATAATTTTTCGCATTTCCAATAATACTAAAGATTACTACCTACTTCATGTAACATTAATATCAAGTCAGTTTCAAATATTAACAACCTCATATAATAAAACCATCATAAAAACAAGCAAGACATAATTTAATGATAGCATGCCATCAGTGGCGGTCCGTCCTATTAGGCAGGGTAGGCAGGGCCTACCTAAAAATTATCAAAAATAATCCATAACTTGAAATAAAGAAATGTGTTTAAAAAAAGACATACTTTATATATTTACTATTATTAAGAACAAAATCACTTCGTAGAATTTAAATAAACCGATATGCGATACCGATAACGTACGTGTTCCAAAGCCGTAAGGCTCGCCTCTTTAGTCCATATACTTTATGGTCCGAGGCTCGCCTAGCTATAGCTAGTTTACCAGTCTGTCACTGTTGACAAGTCTGCATAATTCGTATACAAAAACTTTCTAATATTGAGATCGTACACTACTAGTAGCGGTGGGGGTGTTGCTGTATTCTGTACAAGCAAAGGCTCGCCTATGGCCAAGGAACTACTGCTGGGAATTAAATTTCCTCTCGATTCCTAGTAAATCCTAATGGCTAATGCCTACCATGCAATAAAATTTAAAAGCATTATTTGTTGCAATTTACCAGATCAGATGTACTACAGATGTAGGTTTTATTTTTGTTTATTTCAGTCTTCTCTTTTTATTTCGGAACTGTAGGTACAATTGCAAAGATAACATTTTTATTTAGTTCCTACTGAATAGTAGTTGCAAATGCATTTTGAATTGTGATTGTTTTGTCGTCTGTAACTGAAAAGCAAATAATATATAAAGCCACTAACGTAGATTAGTGGAACAGTTGAATAAAAGTGTATCGTTAATATTGTGGTAGGTAAATTAATAATTACTAATTGGCGTACTAAATTTTATATTTGAATTATTTTCAAATACAGAAATAAATGAAATAATGGAGAATCTGGTGGACCAAATCTTGCGAGATAAGTTTCGTACATACGGTTTTGAAAAACAAATTGAAATTAAAACTATTGGCCGATGTACTCCAAAATTAACAGAACTTTTACAAACTGGACATAAAAATAAATCTCGAGCATTTAATACCGAATGGTATAATAGAATAGACTGGCTAACTGGCAGTGACGTGAAAAATAAGTTATTCTGTTGGAATTGCTTATTGTTTTCCTCCTTGACCAATCCTTCAAAAGTATGGTCTGAAGCTGGATACTCCGACTTAAAAAATCTTTCAGCGCAATTAAAAAACACACTTCTACCAAAGAGCATTTGTCTGCAACTGTACGATTGAAACTTTTTGGAAAGACGCGCATTAATTTGGCTATAGATGAAGGTCTGCGATACCAAATTAAAGTTTATAACGAAAAAGTTAAGTTTAATAGAGACTTTATGCGTAGATTAATTCATTTAACAACAGGTCTTGGTAAATTGGAGTTACCATTTCGTGGGCACAATGAAACCGAAAACAGCAGCAATCCAGGTAATTCACTAATTCATGTACCTACCTATTACCTATTTTGCTGTTTATTTAATATTACTAAATGGATGGTTTTTTGATTTTAAAATTATTTCAGGCAATTACGTGGGTATTGCGAACATTTTAAAGGAATATGATGAAACATTACGTATTCAACTTGAGACATCAAATGTATTTACAGGCATGTCTAATCATATTCAAAACGATTTAATTGAATCAATCTCGTCCGTTGTATTCAACTACATACATAAAGAAATTTTGGATTCGGAGTTTTTCTCTGTGCAAATAGATGAAACAACAGATATATCCTGCAAATCTCAAGTATCTATCATCATTAGATTTACGAAGGATGGTCAAGCAGTTGAAAGATTTTTAGGTTTCTTTGATTTAAGTTCGGGTCATACAGCTGAAGATTTCAAAAATTTATTAGATTCAAAATTAACAAAGTTTAATTATAAAGCAAAACTTATTGCGCAAACATACGATGGTGCAGCGGTTATGTCTTCAGAAATAAATGGCTTGCAAAATAAAGTAAAAGAAATAGCTCCTCAAGCATTATTTGTACACTGTTGTGCCCACAGATTAAATTTGGTACTTCAGCAATCAACTAGCCATATTTCGGAGAGTAAAAGATTCTTTGCTCTCATTTCATCATTTTCGAAATTCTTTTCCAAATCCCCGAAACGAACCCATGTTTTAGATTTACTACATGCTCAGCGCATGCCTAGAGCAGTGATTACTCGTTGGAATTTTTCTTCGCGTGTAGTATTTACCTTAAAAGAACATAGAGAACTTTTAATAGAAGTTTTCGATTATATATTAAACTCTGAAAATTTTAGAAACGACAAAGACACAATAAGTGATGCCATCAATTTAAAAAATCATTTGGAAAATTTTGAGTTTGTTTTTTTACTCCTTATTTATAATTTCATACTCTCCATGACCGATACTCTCTACCAAGTTCTTCAAACAAAACAATTAGACATAGTTTATTGTCGAAAAAGAATTTCAATATTAGTTAAAAATTTAAGAGACTGCAGAAGTGATGCTAAATTCAATGAGGTGTATAATGACGCCGTAGAAGCTGCTGGCGAGCCTTCTCGTAAGCGTACTGACTCTTTGGAAAATGTACAACTAAATTTTAAAAGAATTTATTTCAGCGTAATAGACTGTATTAATTCCCAAATTAATGTTCGTTTCAAAGATCTAGAGCAAACTCAATTTTATAGTTTATTTACTATTGAAAATTTTGATTCTTATAATAATACCTTTCCAGAACAATATTTCGAGAGTGTTTTTATGGTATATGGCAAATATTTTGACAAAACTGCATTAAAACTTGAACTGCAATATTTATACAACGACACATCAATAATTCGTAGTGCAAAAAATGTTACCGAAATTCTAAAAAATATGCACGAGGATGAACTTTATACCTGCTTACCTCAATTATATAAATTGCTGCAACTGATTGTAACTATACCAACAACAACAGCCTCTGTAGAAAGGAGCTTTTCTGCATTAAAGCGAATTAAAACGTATTGTCGCAATTCAATCGGTCAAGACCGATTTTCGGCATTAAGCGTAATAGCTATTGAAAAACATTTAGTTTCAGAACTGGAACAAAGTAGTTGGTGGTATGATAAGATAATAGATCATTTTGCGGCTATGAAAGAACGACGTATTGATCTTGTATATAAAAAATAATCTAGGTAGGTGTTGCTGTTCCCATAATTGATAATATAGTAATTAAACTAATTTATATTATACAAATATATAGAAATTTATTTTTGTTACCTTTAAGTAAATAAAGTACTGTTTGAAATTTTGAAGTTTTGTGAATTTTTTGGATTTGCCTACCCTAATTTTTAACCCACGGACCGCCACTGCATGCCATTATCACTAATAACAAGAATTCTTCCTCGTTTCACACGCGTTCGAAGATATAACGTCTGTCTCGTTTCTCGTTCACAAGAATTTTCCAGCAATTTTGCTCCACGCCAACCTGCGTGATATATTTAATTTCGAAAGTTACGCTCTGCTATTTCGTATTGCAAGAGTGTCACTCGTTCTTCTATTGGCGTGCTGTATGTTGTTGACTTAAGTAATTGGCAACGCACAAGTGGATGCGAACCAGAGGAGCATGACTACCATACCATGGAAGGTTTAATTAAATACACAGGAAATGAATGAACTCATTCAACTTCCTCGTGTCTACAAGTAAATCGAATTGTGATGTAATTCGTTTAGTATAAGCTCATGAGGGTGTTTTGTACGCCTCTAACTTAACACTCTTTTAAGATGACGCATTGTATCAACTATAGAGACTCTTTTCGTAGTTCGGAAAATTAGGGATTAGATATTCGAACCGCAAATTTATTATCATAATGTACTTTTCAGTTGAATAATAAAATCAAATTGCTTCACAGCCTACGTAAGTCAAAAGTAATTTCTGTTGACAATTTCAACACCGTGGGCGTAATATCCTGCGTTCAATTCATGAAATTCTGGATCAGAATGTCAAATTATTTCCTACTGTGGCGATAGAAATCGCATAAAGCGAATGTGACGATATACTATATCTACCTACCTAGCACAGGATGTAATATCCTGATAAAAATGATCTACTTACGCAATTTATGGTGCCAGGAAAGCCGCAGAGATTGGTTTTTCAGAGAATGATTAATTCGTTTTATGAATATTTATTATACAGTGCTTCCCGAAAGTAAAGGATAAATTCAATAAAATCGTTGAGAAAAATATTTCAAATAAATGCTCGGACACGTCGATTTTTATTTTTAAATTATGATTTAGAGATGTAATTTTCAACCCCCCACCACCCAACCCCTAAGCGCTGCCAACTCCAACTTTAAAAATTTAAATAGCAAGGAATCCTTTCTGATACTTCATCTGATAGCTTCTTTTATGCTGAATACAATAAAAAAAAGTTTTTCAAGATCGGTTGATAAATAACGGAGATATTTACCAAAATGTATTCAAATTAAAGTGCCAATATTCGAGCAGGCGTTGGTACTGGGTGGTAAAAAAACAATTGCAACTTGTTTGCAATTGAATGTAAACAAAATGTATTGACATTACTTAGTGGAGTGTGTGTTACTTATTATTAACGATTTGAAAAATAAGATAACAAAAATGAGATTTACTGAAGCCGAAAGAATCGAAGTTTTAATGATGGTTGGGGTTGGAGATAGATAGATACATTTTGTTTACATTCAATTACAAACAACTTGCAATTGTTTTTTACCACCCATTGTAGAGCCGTACCAACGCCTGCTCGAATATTGGCACTTTCATTTGAATACATTTTGGAAAATATTTCCGTTATTTATCAACCGATTTTGAAAAACTTTTTTTTATTGTATTGAGCATAAAAAAAGCTATCAGATGAGGTATCAGAAAGGGTTCTTTGCTATTTGAATTTTTAAAGTTGGAGTTGGCAGCGCTTAGGGGTTGGGTGGTGGGGGGTTGAAAATTACATCTCTAAGGTCCAGTTGTATCAAGTGGTTGAACTCCCAGTTCAGCTGATCCACGATCAATTGTTATGGATACCAATTGTTATAACAATCATATCCATGACAATTGGTCGTGGATCAGCTGAACTGAGAGTTCAACCACTTGATACAACTGGACCTAAATCATAATTTAAAAATAAAAATCGACGTGTCCGAGCATTTATTTGAAATATTTTTCTCAACGATTTTATTGAATTTATCCGTTACTTTCGGGAAGCACTGTATAAAAGGATCTAACAAAAATTATTAAGAACGATAACTATATTTTCTTGAAATCTTTATCTATATACACGCCACTGATATTTTAGCAAATTTTAATTTAAATATCATTACTGATTGAAGCACTTTTTATTAAGAATAATAGGGACCGTGACATTAACTGTCATTTAGAACAATAGATTGTAAGAACAACCAAAATCCACGCGGAAACTATCATTTCGTCATACTACGAACAATTTTCTGGTAAAACATTTTGTTCCTGTTTTCTAATATCATAGCAAAACGTGAAAATGCGACATGCTTCAAAAACTATCATTCTCTTGAAATAAAATAACAAGATGCCTTGGTTCCGTGATTTAATCGATAAGAACAAACATTTTTTGTACTACCGTATAAATCATTCAAAGTATGTTTTAAAGCAAAATCTCCTTTATTGCTCTAGCCGAAATATAAATGACAAAGTATCTTCAACGGTTTTTCTAAAATTGCACTTATCCACCACATCCCGCCCTGTATGCTTTAGTAACAAGCTGGAAAAACCTGAACTTTGCAAATCAAATTTTAAGAGGGCTATGACTGCAGCCTCTCTAACGATTTCGTCTAATTTTAGAACATCATCAACTTTACTGGAATCCAAGTTTATGCAAAAACATCATACGTATGATAATTGAAACGAAATAAACAGCCTGCTGACCTCGACGTTTCTACCTTAGGATACAATAACATTAGCATTTTTTCAAATTTACTCTTTAGTTATTTGACAACCTATTATTATTTCATTCGCATATTAATTAATAATCTTAACAAACAAAGCTAACTACACATTTGTTGAAAATTCTATGAAAACACTCCTCAAGAAAATCTGTCGATACATTTCTATTTTGTTTTAAGGTAAACGACCTGTGAAGTATGGAGTTTAATTTTAAGGCAATACCTGTAAAAAGAAGAATAAACCAATGCCAAATATGTTTAATATAAAAAAAGCATAATCACTTTTTCTAAGAGACCAAAAGGGAACCAAAACCAAAGGAATCGGCGTTATGGGCAGTTGATTTCAAGTTTAAATTTTTTGTGAATATCGCGAAGTCGATAATTATTTAATCTGTGGTTAATTAATATATTTACAAAAATACGAATACTATGAAACCAATTTGAAGATAACCCCCAAATACTTTAAAGATAACATTTCATATTTAATTTGAGTAGTTTCAAGAATATGGTGGTAAAAAGTGTTTTAAGTAATGTTTTTTCTAGTATACTAAAACATAAGGATTATCTTATAAAATGTACAACAATTAAACTAGAAAAAATCAACATACCAAACTGCTAACGAATAATTAACGTGCAGACAGGATTAATTAACTCAACACTTGTAGTGAAACTAATCTCGTTAACACTATAATATAATAAGAACTTCACCAACATTCACTGGCATGTAAGACAAGCAAACTGTATGTCGTGCATTTCTAATGTGTCCTTAAATTCATATTTTAATTGTCAATTACCACACTACTAAGCACTATTTCAAAATTGCATTATAAATTAATAAACAATTAGGTAGCACGTGGACAATGAATAGAATCGACTTGTTAAATTTTCATAATTCACACGGCCCGTAGTTAACACACTGTATGTATTTAATCTACATACAAACCCGTTCGGCGAACCGACAAAGATTCTATATAGAAACTCGAATGCCAAATTGACATTCCCTGGGAGGAAGGTTGACCATAAAGAAAACGTGAAGACCTTGTATGCGACAAGCCAACACAACCAATCATATCGATGAAGTGATTGCAATAATATTTGGTCAAAAAAAACAAGACGAAATAAAATCAGATGCCTCAGTGGCGTATCCTTGCTTTTCTTTTAATCGACATTTAACATTTTTATAAATAAAAATCATCAACATATTTAAAAAGTAACAATTAGCAGATTTGTTTTGTAAAGTTGTTACTTCGAATTTCTTATCGTGTTTATAAATAAAATTGAAGGATTTTTAGTATTTGATCAAAATTAATTCTTATCATCATTTTTCACGGCCGAACTTAATTTGAAACACAAACAGCTTAGGATAATTTAAAGCTAAGCTTAATTATGTTCGATAAGCATATTATAACATTATTAATAATTTTTTTTGTAGAAATTTCGACGTCTGTTAATCAATCAGTAGTACTTCATCGGCCACATTCACTTCACGACCGCACTCCCTAACATAAATGCGACCATAAAGTAAATTCGGTATTTAAGTATTGATAAACACATTATGTACTCAAAATAATTTTTAAAATCTACGCTTCTTATTAAAGATTTTCTACAAATATCCCTTTCAAACAAAACGTTATACATTCGAATCATTACAGCGTTGGGGCTGGTTCAAGGGCTCCAAATTTAAACTTGTCGATGTAGGAAAGGTTTAATTAAAACATCGGGACGAGCAGTGGCGGATTTTGCGTTTGCGGGGCCCTAGGCGCAAAGGATATTACGGGGCCCACCTAAATATTAAAAGCCAATCGAACATTCGTAATTCCAAATTTTCCATATTGCCAAAAATTGATTGTTTTTTTATAAAGACAACTCCGTGAATATTAAATCTAAATTTTAATTTTTGATAATTTGGCCAATTTTGGGGCCCGCTGGGTGCGGGGCCCGAGGCTTGCGCCTCTTGCGCCTTTGCGTAAATCCGCCGCTGGGGACGAGAATCACATTAAAAATCAAAGAGCAAGGCGAAGGGGGTTGTTTATCGTTTATTCATTTATTGTCAAAGTATATTTATCCTCGGTTCCTACGGTCTCCCTATGCTGTGCCCTGTAGATAAAATTGCAGAAATTTTCCGTCCAAGTGCAGAACATGTTACACGAGTAGGTATTATTGTTGACATAAAAGTCCCCTTAATTAATCTACGAACACATACAATAAATATAAAAACTGACAGCCAATGTCCGTATCCTGTACAATGACGTGAAACGAAAAATATATCAAGGTGGATACACTTGTAAGATTGCGAAATTTTTAACAATCGCACAAAATTGTGTTTACGTAAACAACATTGTCAGGATTATATTTCAGATTAAATTTGAAGAAATTTTCAATCCCTGATATACCAGAAAAAATTAATAACTTCATCGCGATTCCGGATTTACTACAATTTTTCATGAATAAGAAATGACATTTGATTTTAGAACTTATAAGATTGGTAAGTAATTTGTTTGAGAATTTTAAAACTAGTATGAAGTTCATTTGTACTTATATTCAAATTTGAACTACTATGCAATTACACCTGATGTGGTGAACAGGAAAATTTGTGATCCTGAAGGCTTTCCAGTAAATAGACCTTTTTCTGTGTTATTTCGTTCATATCGATTACCTAATAGAACCTTGCCATTCTTATAGGTACATTTTTTTATTCAACGAAACGATTGAATTCGCGTTACGAAACAAGCATAATATATATTGTATGCAGGAATTCCAGTCCAAAAAAAAAAAACGAAATCGGGGTCATCACACAATAATTCACAAACCAATTGTTAATGACATACACAATTAATTGCCAATAGAAGATCAATATTCTTGAGAAATTAGGACATTGCGCAAACCGTTCTGCATACAACCAACATTCGATGTATTAAAAGGTTTTGTATTCCGAGGGTGTCGAAGGTGCAGTTTTCCACGGTTCGGAATAATTTAATTTCTGCCTGCAGATGAATTTAACACTGCGTTATCACGAATATTAATGAACCTGAAAATGTATGCCTGTTTAGGTATTTTATAGTCAAAACGGCGTTTTAGCTAAATATTGATTGATTCGCATTAATATTTCTATCTATTCAGGCGATCCACTACATAATAACCGCAGAATAATATAAAGCTGTCATACAGTGCGTTATTACATAGGAATTGAAAGTAGGTTTTTACATTAAACGTGAGTGTAATAATCATCACTTTTCGGTACTCTAAAAATGATTATTAATCTGTATTATTACGTAGGTATTACGTGAGCATAACAAGTAATAATATTTCATTGCTTATTAAATCTAATAATTATTGTAATTGACATCAGGTTAAGTAAATATTATAGAAATAAACAGTTATTATTATTGTTGTACATCAGGTTGGTCTAGATAAGATGATCAAAGTGAGGATTTTAAAAACCATAAGATTCTTAAATTTGAAGAAAGTGTACCAGTTTTTTGTACACCTCCTAATTATCAAGAACCATTACCGAAACATCCTGAAAAACAACTGAAATTGGTCAATTTTCAAACTTTGTAGACGGGAAGAATTCCATGTAGACAATTAAAATTTTCGAAGTATTCCATTTTCTGAAAAATTCGGTAAGCCGCTTAGCAGCCAAGTCAGACAAAGAAGATTTTGTGACGTATAGGTATACTATAATATTGTTCTTATGAAATAGGGAAGATTTCAGACCAAATGTTTTTATATCGGCGGGGAAAACGCTATGGGGCTACCTATAGCTTAAAGAAAGAAAATTCGGTCATCCTAGAACTACTTGACAGAACGACAGCTAAACAAATCAATTTCACAAGAACTAACATCCAATACCGTCAATTTTCAACATTTGCGTGCAATTGCATGGATGTTGGTTGTGTAGACAAAGATATACAGTGTGTCCATGGATTGAGTGCATATAAGGTGTAAATGACAATTCTTTTTAGAGTTGGATCTTCATGTTCCGAGGATCGCTCCTGCTTAGTCTCAAACTAAGATATTGAAAAAATGAGCCAAATGAATTAATATACAGGGTGTTTTCTTAGCCGAAATCTAAACATTAGTCAAGAGTAAACTGTCTTTATTTTAGCAGATATAACAAAAATGTATTAGAAAAAGTTGTTTAGAATTAAAAGTTATTGAAGATTTTCAATTTTTATACAAATCAGCCTACTTTGATTTTTTCATCAACATGAGATTTTTTATTTATGGTTTTAATGACCCATGCATGAAGAGTAATTAAACAAAGTAGCTACTTGAAAAAGAAATAATTATTTATTAAAAAAATATTAAACCTTATTTGTTCCAAACATGAGTTCAAAAGTATTGGATTTTGATGAAAAAAATCAAAGTAGGATTTGTATAAAAGTTGAAAATCTTCAATAACTTTTAATTCTAAACAACTTTTTCTAATACATTTTTGTTATATCTGCTAAAATAAAAACAGTTTACTCTTGACTAATTTTTAGATTTCGGCCAAGAAAACACCCTGTATATTAATTGATTTGGCTCATTTTTTCAATATCTTAGTTTGAGACTAAGCAGGAGCGATCCTCAGAACATGAAGATCCAACTCTAAAAAAAATTGTCATTTATACCTTATATCCACTCAATCCGTGGACACACTGTATATACTACAAAGGTGTTTCTATTTTATATGCCTTATATTTTAAGAAAATCAACACAGTTTTAACATGAAACTCTAATTTTAACCAGCAAGACAGACATAATGTCTAAATCAACTTCACTTTTGTACCACTCCACCAATTTACATTTCACATACAACATACCATTCGTATACATGTACGCAAGGCGCACATTTTAAAAACGCCAGCTGAATTTATATTTAGGTGAAATTTTAACCTTTTCAAATAGAAACACACATACAGGAAATCGTGCAAGTTCTTGGCAAATATCGCATCACCTATTTTCAAAGCAATGCTAGAGTGCGCTTATACTTCATGAACAAAGAAGTCTGGCTGACTGCAGTGGGTCGATTTCATGTCATCATCGCAATTATGCGACCTAAATAAGTCAAACGTGACCCCATTTAAACACCACGAATGGGTTTTTACTGATGATAATGGCTACGATTTATCCCACGCTGATTTCGATTACGTTTCAAGTTACAATACTGTCACAAAAATAGGATTACATTAAAAGCACAGAAAAGGTCGCTGCATTGCAGGAACGAAATTTTAACTTGCATGGATGAATTTTAAGTTTTCACTACTGCTTATAAAAATTATGAAACAATTCATGCCAGAAATCTAGTTGTAAAAATAAATATTTATTTTCTTCAGACCGACTTCGATTGTATTATTATTTGCATTTGTGCAATAGTATTTTATTTAGTAAATAATTAGCAACAACCTTACAACATCAGCAAAAGTGATTGCACACCACCGGATATGTTAACACCAAAGTCAATAAAATTATCTGTGGCTGCGTTTTATTTTGCAGTCGGTTATGTAAATTAGTTTCCAACTCATTTTGAGTTACATCAATAACAGCTCGCAGTGAACAAAAATTTGCTCACACCTACCAACTCTGATCGCCTACGCCCCCACAACTGAACGTTCTCTATGTCCCCATTTATAGATACGTTTTGACTTTTAGGATTACTATTTTAAAAAAAGGTAGTGATTGCCTAATAGTGAATGAAAGTTTAGGAGTAGTAACAAAAAAAATTAATCAACTGTCATGGATACGATTCTTTTAACCGCTTTTAACAATTCGTATCCATGACTGTGTTAACTTATCAGAGTTGATAAACTACCCCTAGAGATATCCACAAACTAATGGTGCGTTTCTGGTTGGTTAATAATATACAGGGTGATCCACGGGCATAATTTTATGGGCAGAAGTTTCTCAATTTGTAATAAAAATGTTTATCTACGTGTAATTGATTCTCAATCAAGAATTACCGTAGACAAGGTTTTATTTAAAATTATGCACCAGAGCGTTTTAAAAACCGCAAACCAGATACAGTTACCACAAGAAACTACCGGTTTTATTCGAAGATATTCTACTGACGTTTGGAACGATGGTATTTTGTAATTTCTGCAGGATGGGACTGAATACGTATCTGGTAAAAAGCAATATTGGATTGCCCAATTACAGGTCGACATAATTTTCTATTTTTAGTGTATAGTTCCATGAAGAAAAAAGTATAATATTACACCGTGCACGTAGACAGTTAAAACTTGGTTATAATTATAACTAATCCATATTCCTTAATAATCTTTGGGAGATACAGATACAATAAGATACTCATCAGTTGTCAAACAAAATTCTAAAAAATACACTGTAGTATTGGATTCTAATTATTGCGCCAGCCTCTTGTTGGTTTAAATAATAGTAGGTACCTATTTTTGATACACGGTGTAACAATTTCCAATTCCCTTCGTAGGTAAATAAATACAAAGTGTGGGCAGTGATATATTTCCGGATATTTCAGTCTTTAAAATGTTACAATGAATAGGGAATAATTCATAATTAACGAATAAGAAAACGAACAATTTTATCAACATAATATAAAATAATAATTCAACTCGTATTTAAACTTTTCGTCTAAAGCCCAATAATTATATCAAGAGTTATAAATTTCATTTACACAAAAGACCTCAACATTTTGTGGAAAAACCAAGTTAACTTTTACAATTAAGTACGTAACTTGATAATTTTTCATTTCATCTCCATTGTTTGGTAATTTTATTCATTATTCAATAACTTGTTTGGATTCTTCACAAAAAAACTCATTAAAATGAAATCTTATGACTTAAAAAACAATCTGACAAACACTGAAATTATTAAAATTTCAAACCAACTGTATTTTTTAATTTTTATTTTGAGTGGGATTGTTTGTTATTGGGTGACGTATCGTCCCGCTTTTGACATATTTTCGGGGGCATTTCTAAGCTTGGTGGAGCTGTACAGGTTGGTACAATTAAAATAACGAAGATGGTAATCACCCTGGTCGCCGGTAAATAATTCAGTTCCTTGAAAAACATCTTAACCTGATTTTTCAGTAACAAACAAGACATAATAAAATCCCACCCTAAATAAAACACCAAATACAACATTGATTGGATTAAATGGGGTTCTCCTGTGGAAGGCATAATTAATATACAAATAAGAAATTAAAGGCTCCTCCATCAAAGTCAGTGACAAATTTCAATTTTCACCCTGCATTAATCACAATGAAAGGTTTCGTAACTCTGACATCAATCAGTATTTCCCTTGACTTAGTAATAATAAATAGTATGTACCTGCTAACATCAACATGTAGCTTCCATACTAATACGAAATAAAACAAAGTTTTTTATTAGTTCTTGAATAAGTAGCCAATAATTTTCCAAAAACTTGATAGAATCAGAAAATCGAGAAATATCCACTACTACTACCCCTTTGTAAATTCCCGAAAGTACATTTTCCTGATGTTTTTTTAATGAGTATACCCTTGCACATTCAAATTTGTTTCAGAAATATAAACAGGACCATTTTAATGTAAATGAAATTCAAACACATTTTTGTTCCATTAAAAGGCCAAAATTAAAACAGTTCTCCGACAATACTTTCCCACTGGAAGTACACATGAACGAAATGAGTTCAAAGGCACCGTTTAATCTTGAATCAAGTTTAAAATGCCAAGATTGAGTCATTATCCAAACCCACTATTTTTAATAGTACCTAGATATTTCTAAAAATTCAATTAAGTATTATTTTGGTATTAACTACTTATCTTTATTTTTCTACTAACGCTTATCACCGATACCCCAAAACAACAAAAGATTATTTTATTTAAGTTCAAGGTAATTTCTGATACAATTATGTATTACGTAAATTACATGTCGTATAAGCGTCCTGTTACATAAATGATAATTCAAAACCGTTCAAAACAAAAAAAAACTATGATTACGCTTTTATTGATGTTCAACAGAAAACGACAATATAATTTTTGTATTAAAAAAGTAGTTCAAAAAATAGGCGTGTTAAGCAATCCAAGTTTAGTCACAGTGGCCGAGTAGTACTTGAAGGTGACCAACGACCAACTTTGGTTGTTTCCAAAAGACCACCTCATTAAAATTAATAATTATTTACATCACGTAGGCAAGTGCTCGGAAAATTGGACGGTCCAAAACAAATGAATGTTTCATATCCTACAATAATTGAAATTAACGCTAGTTTAACAATGCTGTTGTCATTTATTTAACAGCTCGTTCAGTGCACTCGTCAGTACCCTTAAATGAAAACTGTGAACTTATTTCTTTTTAAAATAACTCAGATTATACACATCTACCCTGTATACAAAGTGTTCAATGCAAGACGCCAATCACTGATATCTTGGAAATGAGATCAAATCAATGAACTTTGGACAGATATAAGAGATTGTTGATTTTTTTTAATAAAGCGGCCTACTCAGCAGATTTATGATCCATACGCTATACTAGCTACGCTTACTTGATTCTTCTATAAAAAGTTTGAAGTCCAAACGTTCCTACGTATGCATTCAGCAAATTGGTAATTTATTTGCAGCAAGTATTGTTATCGACAAATTGTAAATGTATTTTTAAATGTTAATCATGCCCCCCTGGATTGCATTCAACATTGAAGTGTCTATAACAATGAGTACTACATCAAACCTTATATCGTTAACAAAAAACAATGCGCAATTTAATGATACTAAAATGTAATTTCGTAAACCATTTAAAATTCAATTTTATCGTAGACATTAAAAACATTCAAATAAAAGCCTTTGAAATTATTATTGAGGACTGTCCAAAAAAACTAGTGAAGTTTGTTTAACTTGCAAGGAAGCACAACGTAGCAGCGGCGTCTCTCTCAAATTTGAGAGTTGCCAGTTTGAATTTTAATTTTCAACAAGACCTCTTTATCCTTTTTTTATTAATGAGGGAACCCCTCAGAGACTTTCGTTTAGGCCCCATCTTAAAAACTGTTTACTATTAGGTACTGTATTAAATACTAATCGATATAGTACCTACAGAAATGTATTTTTAAATTTTTATCATGGCACACTAGACACCTGCTTTTATTCAAAACAATCTCAAACTTTTCGTAATTAGAGAAAAATTAATATGCAATTTAATTTTACTAATTTGACACGGAACTTGCAGCTGTTACTTCGTATTCAAGGTTTGCTATAAGGATTCAGTGGACATTTATAAAAAAATTATCAAGGTGGGCTGGGTTTGAATTGAAAATCATCGGCCAAACCTAACCCCTGGACCCCTAGCACCCTGTATACCGCGAACTCAAGCTTTTGGTTATTTAAATTTAAATTTGATTAACACTGCTCTAGATTTTACATGAACAAGTATTTAAAAGCTAAATAAATCAATCGAATTCGCATAAAATATAAACCATGTTCGACGCAGACGTCATTTGTGGTGTGTCAGTAATTGATTTAAAAGGGAAAATAAACGAAGCGATAGGCTGGAACTTCAATCAAGGTCTGTTTAATTTCAAAGCACTTATCAAAATCTCTCAGTCCCAGACAACAAATATCCGAACTTTATGGAGCAACAACGTGATTCGAACGCAATTATAAAGCTAATTTTAGAAAGCGTACTTATCTGAGGACAAAACCCCCACGTAATTAAGAAGAAAATGCCTCAACTTTCCAAGTCTGCAGAATCGCTTCTGTGGAGGTATGTCGAGGCAATTTAATAAGTCACAAAAGTGAAAGTAATCATGATTAAACTTGTAATAGCGCTCTATAATATTGCAATTGGTCAGTGCGTTTTAAAATTAAAGAAAGCTGTTTTTATTTTTCCTTTTCTATTATAATGCTTGAATTCCTCGCAATGTTTTTGCGAATTAGTAATGCAGATATTACCCTCTATTATCATTTGTGTAATAATATCTCTTTGATAATATGAATTTCCTTTGGAACACAGCATTAAATACCTATTTGCAACTGTTTGTAGAGATAATTAATTCAATTTGAAGCATATTGCTAGTAAAATATGTTCGGCACAATCTGGAATTATATTTTTTTATAAATTGTTCATAGGTAAATAAAAATAGGAGAGTTAATACTTGGCCTTTTAGAACATGTACTACCCAGGTACCTACTAAAATCGAAAATACTTCCACTAAAAATAAAACAGATTTCCTGACGACAAAGGTACATAAATAAGCGATTATTTGTGGTAGTGTGCAAAAAAAAACTCACTCACCTATTTTAGAAGTAAAATTCGTTGTTCTTACACCAAATGTCAAGCTGTTGGAAATTATTGAAAAAACTGCTTTATTCTTCTTACACAACACTTAAAATAACCACATATTTAACAACAACAACGTAAGGTTTTTAATGATTTAGTAAGAATTAATTAAAATTGGCTAACAAGCGACTACACACACATTTTTGCGAGAACTGACAAGACATTTCGTTGTAGAGCCATTTTGTGTTTTATCGCGGAAGTAGATGTAGTACCAACTTAAATCACTTTTAGTAACAATTCATACCACCACTTTAAATCATTATAATTTAAACAAATTACGCGGGAGAGTTTTATTTATACAGTACAGGGCAAAAGAAAGGGAAATATAACTAAATTTCAGATAAGAGATAGAAATATTCAGGCAATTGCTTACTTTTTCTATGGCGAACTTTCTTCAAATTTATTCCAATACTTTTTAATTAGCAACTGGCTACCTATGATCTGCAGTGTGTGTTGCCTACTCTGAATAATCAAGAGGTTACATGATAAAATGGACATACTGTATAAATACATTTTTAGGAGCTTTTCATAAATGAATGCATACTTCAGAACTTTTTGATGTAAAATGCATAACTTATATCTTTTTGGCATATTCTCAATTTCAATTATTCATGAATAAACACTTGCAGATAAATTCAGGGGTTTCCCCTGCTGTCTAATAACTCGGTACTACATATAATGAACTTTCCTGAAGAATCCTGTTTCCATTTCATTATTACAGGGTGATATGTACATACCCATAAGTATTTCTGATAGGCTGAGTAGACCTAGAGACCGCTATTCTCAAAAACATCTAATCCATATTAAATAATTACTTGAAATGGGTGCATTGCTTACCGGTTTTGATTATCTAAGTCCCAAGACATTATAAATTAGTTTCTTTGTGTAGCTAACCGTTTGTTAAGTACAGTTTCCTAATCAAATAGGGGATAAATAAGTTTACCTTCCATTTAGAGTTCTATCTGTAAAATAACAAATTTTGTATTAATGTGCAGTTAGGGCAACAAACAAATAACAATATTTATGGACTAATTGGGAGCAACATAAAAAGGTGTTTAATATACAAATTGTTAATTCTAATTAAGATATACAGGATGAGCGGTAAAAATAATGTAAAGTAGTCATCTTAATATCTTTATTAGTCACAGATGATCTAAAGAAGGAAAAACATAAAAATGTGAAAAAAGACTATCAATTAAAATACCTTTTATAAATTTTTACACTGATAGGAGAAATCGGCAAAATCACATTGTTACATTTGCATAGAAAGCATTGCACTTTCCCACCAATGCGCATCACAGATAAATATCCACTTACTGTACATCTAATGAAGCAGAAATACAAAAAAAAATGAAGTTATATTTCTAATGAGCAAGCACACAGATAAGTTACAAAGACTCTTTTTTTATCTAATGTTAGGTACATAGAAAAAGCTTTCGTAGTATGAGAGTTAAAACATTTACACATTTCTTTTCTACTATCATTGCCTATATCACTTGTATATCTAACTATGTACAATATTTATTTTTTGAACAGATTCAATAGCTACATATGTACAATCGGCTTCGTAATGATTATGCACTGCCTTGATTACAAGTACATATCCCTGAGCATCAAAAATATTGATTACCGCTTACTTTACATTATGCATTTATAGGAATTCACATACAAAATATTTGCTACTTATTGTTAAGTCATTTTCTTCCTTCGTACATTAATTACGTTCGACAGATTACGTACACTAAAAGCAATAACAATATCCATTCGGGTGACAATTATTGCACAATCTTACCACAATCACTATCTTAAATGTCCTTATTTTATACGAAGCGTAACATACATTTGTAAATCGGTCTAAAAAAACGACGGTAACATTGAATAACCTCACTAGTAACATTTTTACACTACTGCACACGCTTTGTATAAAAACAAAAAATAATCAACATCAAATATAAATTTCGTACAAAATTTTTTTCCCTATATAATTCAAATAAACAAGACGGCAGTACTTTTTTTATATACATTTTATATAGTACAACAAAACAAGTCATTTCAGTTCTCATTGCATTATAATCAGAGGTAGCACTTTTTTTGATGAAAATTTTCTAAAATTTGCAGATTCAAAATAAATTTTATTTTTAATTTCCCCATAAAAACAACAAAAATTTATGTACTAACATTACCTGGATGTTAGTTTTTAGATTTTATTTTATTTTAACAACCAAAATATTTGCTAGGAAACATACACACCGGGGAACCCCCTACCAGACACCTTTTTTCTTCAATAAGTACTAAATCTTTTGTATTAAGAAAAGATTTTCTAAAAAAATTTGGTCTTTAAAATGAACAACCTCTGTATGTGGGCAGAATATTCCAGACAAAATAAATTGTGGACTTAGCAAGTCCTACTTAAAATGTGGCAAAACAAAAAATAATAGATGAGGGAACCATAAAAATTAGAGGGCGAGCAAGGAAGAAATAGGATTGCAAAAGGAAGCAAATGCAGTTGGTTAATCTTTTTTATCCGAGTCTCGGCATTACCTCGACCACAAAACAAATACAAAAAATTGTTTAGGCAAATATCTTAAATTTTATTAATGAATTTAATTTATTTTGACGTCTGTCAGAAGAGGTTCACAGAAGTTAGAAGGTGGACATGAACTTATCAAATTATGATACCTCTAGAAAACTGGTAGGTACTGCTGGTGTCCGCTATAAGAAGGTTTCACGGTGTTACTGTTTTCATTCAGGATGTTCAAACATTAATCTGAGCAGAAACAAAACTTTTATCAATTTGAAAAAAATTGTAGTTTCATTTTACCAACTTCGGGGAATGCAAATTAAATAAAACCCTTAATTATCTGCATATACCACCAAGAAAATATTAACAACGATTTTTAATCCAAAACTATTGATTAATTTTGTTTCATCTTACCTCCGAATATTAATTTGCCCTTTTTAAAGTAAATTTTGATTAGAAAAATCAACAAACTCAAAACAATATTCTTCATAAAGTGAAGTAACGTAAAATTGTCTCATAATTGCAAAAGGTCACAATTAAGCACCATCAAGATCATAAAATTCAAAAACAAAATACACAAATAAAAACAAAATAATGTTCGCAGCATTACATGAATCCTAATATCACTGAGCACAATGCTCTTATAACGTTCAAAAAACACAATGTATTGTAGGTAAAGATCACCTTGCAGTAATAATGACTTTTTCAACACCTAACAATTGTCTAACTTTGTCACTGTATTTCACTAAAGCAATTTTTGATGCTCGAGTATTTATCTTTTCTCCCGCACACATATACTGACAACAGCTTGCTTGTTCTAAAAAGTCCGCCATTTTTAGTTCTCGAAGAACACTCTTATAACTACTGTTTGTACTTGTCGATGGCGCAACTGGACTTATTTGTCGTAAAAGAGCATCCCTCGACTTTATTTTAAGTATATTAGATAAGTCTTGCAATAAAATCCATCGATCCAATTGTGACTCTCCTCGAATTGTGTAGAGATTAGGCAGTGGAGCATCACTTATTTCGAACTCCATATCTTCATCCTCCGAAAGTGGATCTGTACTTGGTACATCTTCTAAAGGATTATAACCACTTTCTTCGAGATCTAATCAGACATAATGTTTATTAATTTACTGTTTAGAAACACAGAATAAAGAAAATACGAACCAAAACATAGAGCTGGGCCTAAGAAGTTCCAAGTAGCTGAAGGTTGTCCTTGAAGATCCGCTATATGACTTTGTAGTAAAGTAACTGTGGCTTCGTCGGTGGCTACAGATAGTGGAGTAAGGCCTGAATATGTTGCTAACATTGGATCTGCTCCATATGAAAGTAACAGTCTCACTATTTCTACAAAGCCATTTTCTGCTGCTTCATGAAGTGGCCTATGAAACAAGATAAGTCTAAATTTGTATTTCAGAATTTAAAAGAAAGAAAAAACAATTCTTTTATACAAAAGTAAATAGTTCCATCAGTAAAATCTATTCCCATACTATAATTGATGTATTAGATATTTACTAGCTGTACTTTAATGATATTCATTACGATACAAATTTTCATTAGAATACAAGTTTATAGCCAATAATCAGGCAGTGTTAAATATTGCCACGCCCAGAATAGGCGGGCCGGCGTCTTGTAGCTCGGCCGGTATACAATTACGTCATCCTTAGGTGATCCTGTTCGAATACACTTAGGGTACCTACTTGCAGTAATAAATGTGTTTTGCAAATAAAATCGGCAAAAATGAGAGTGAATTGAGAGTGAAATGAAGATTTTAACTTCACCAAAAAGTCAAAAGTGACTGGCGCGATAATTGTTGCAATACCGCACCAGTCTATGCTCACCCTTAGAACACCACAAGGCAACTTACCATAGACTTTCTGACCTGGAGGAATTCTTTAGGGACAAACCTTGAATTTCAAAAAAAACAGATCGCCATAGACAAATTGCTTTCGACCTACCTAACTATTTGGGAGGGTATACAAGGACTCGTCCACTGCAGTCGCAGTGACTGCTGCTTTGTTTTGGAATCATATTTCTTACTCCCCAAGATGAAAATTAATGAATAAGCAATGCTTTGCAGTAGTAGAGATGCTTCAGGTTAAAGCATAGGAAGTATTAGAGACCCTCACATAAAAGGAGTTTCAGGACCCAGAGCTGGATAGCACCTCGTATGTATCAGAAGTGAGACACTATAGAGCAGTGGTGGGCAAATTACGGCCCGCCGCATCATTTTATACAGCCCGACGAGACAAAAAGAAAGAAAAGAAAATTCTTATTATAAATTAGGTAGTGACTGATTGACATTTTGGAGTTCTCGACATTCTGGAGCAAACTCTTGAGGATGCCGATTTTTCCGGCGAATGCCAATGGCACCATTCGATTTTTCATGAAGGCTTTTGTAATAAAAATGTCTAGCCCGAACTCCTACAATTAATCGTTTTTGAAAAAAACGACTGATAGGGGTGGTCTGACTCACCCGGTATATTATAAACATTGTTTAGTTAGAGATATTATTTTCATTGAATAAAATATTTAAAAAAAATTGGTTTGTTTGTGGCCCGCTTACTCATTTAAATTTTTTATGTGGCCCTTCAACTAAAAAGTTTGCCCACCACTGCTATAGAGTGTATGTACACGAACCGCCACTGAGTGTAACTATGGGTAAAAAATTTCCTTAAAGAAATGAGGAAAGAAGCTCCATAGAAGTTCTAATGATCACTGTACTAGGTGCCAGGCTAGTACTGTATGCAAAGGGCCAGTAACATCCAAACCTCGCCATTTATTCGATTTGTAACTTTTCATCGCCAAAATTATACTAGGAGGGCAATAACCTGAACAGGTTGATGAAAAATTTGCCAACAAGGCCATGCACTAATATTAAACTACCAATAAATTTTAGTGTATTAATAGATTGTGGTTGTTTTTGTTGCCAATCGCCCTTTTGAGCAACCTTGATGTCGGAATTCAGATCAATATAAAAATAACTTTCTCCTAAATGTTGTTATTGCTGCTGTAATAGGCTCAGCCCTCGGTACACGCATCTCTGGTACCACCCATCATAGCTCATGTTCTTCTGATTGAAGTTACTAATCTTTGGAACCCAAATTATTTTCTTCGAATATTTGAAACGAGGTGAGAATCAGAAATTTATTGCAGATTCTTTTGAAGTTTCTTTATTTCAATAGGATTACCAAAATGAACTAACCCACAACCAAACTTTTGCTTACCTATCTCTCAAAAAGGTGGATACTTTTTAGAAACGGAAACGTACACAGAAAAGCAAAGAACTTCGGCGTGAACTTCTCAACTGGATACCATTAAGGACAAAGTAGTTTGACAAAATTGTTTATTTAAAGAAGCTATGATTGTTCACCAAATTCCGAGTGTGAAACTCCACAGACTGTCGCAGATCGGTTGAAAAAACTCAGCCTGTTGTAGGAATGTCGCCTAAAGGTTAAATATCAACCCGATATTTAGGTGCAATGTACAAAAAATGTTACAGATACACCAGAACCAAACGTAATTTTTCAAAAAAAAAAATGAAAATCGATTAAACCGATAAATATTTTTTGAAAGAAAAGTACCTTATTCCGCCCTGTGCAGATTCACTGACATTGGCACCATATAATAGAAGTAACTTTGCAATGCTGAGATGTCCACGAGCGCAAGCTTCATGAAGAGGCGTGTATCCTGCATTATCCTTTGGTGATGCAGAACCATCCATTTTTTCCAAACAGTATGCCGTTATGTCCTAAAAAAATAAACAACATTAATTTATAAACCTTACTAACCCCCATTTTTTTAAATTACCGTATATCCCAGTCTAGCAGCTCGATGTAAATGTGTTTCACCAATTCCTTTATTCATGACCCACATTTTAATTTCTTTCTGTATATCCTGTACAGACTCGGGGCTAGTTTTAGGCACCAAACCTCTTCGTTTAGGTTTTGTTGTCGTATCACTTTCTAAGCCCTCCTTCTTCACTTGTTTCTTCTTTTTACGTATGTAATCAAAACCAGAACTAAATTTGCGTCTCATGTTCTTCATACGTTTTCTTGCAGGTATGCTATAATCATCCCCATCAATTGATGGCGTCTCAGATTTACTGTCTGGGTCTCTCTTTATAACTATATCATCGAAGTCAGAAATTATTTTCTTGGTAGTAATGGATTTTAGTAAAGTAGCATTATTTCCTTTCCGACCTCGATTGAGGAGTTTGTTTTTTAGAGCTTCTTTAGTATTTTCAAGAACTGAACTCACGGTAAGTTTTTCTATATTGGAAACCATATTGTCGTCTTTGGAAAATGTTATATTTAACGAGGCCTTGCTTTCCGCATCGTCTGGCACTGTATTGTCGACACACGTTACTGGCGGAGCAGACGCCGGCCTGTCTTCTCCAAACACTTCTTTTATAGTGGCTTTCTGTTTAAGTGCTCGTGTTTCCAGGCGAGTCCTAGACTTTAACACCACTGTTTTAAATTGCTCATTAATACCGAGTAAACTGTTAGAGTTACTAATAAAAGTATCTTTAAAATTGTCGATAGTCTTTTTCCGGAATCCAAGAAACACATTCTCTTCTTTGATTATCTGTTCTTTTTTAGTTGTTTGCGTTTCAATCTGTAAACTAGGGGTTGGTAAAAGTTCAATCTCTTTTTCTGACTTCGGTATAATCTTAGGAACCATTTCTTCGTTCTTTTTCTTCAGTCTCTTTCGTTTACGTGCCCCACAACGTTCTAGCAAACGATCCAAAATTGAACTATTGTTTTTAGGTTTTATATTTACACTTTTAACCGACGAACTACCTTCTTCCGAGTCGTAATTACTTTTTACGAAAGAAAAACTAAAATTGGAATTCGAGTCAATATCACTGTCTACAGGTTCACTTTTTATTTTTGTTTTAGTACAATCGATATTTTCAGACGGGGACGGTGAATTAGGACAGGGATCAAGATCAGGTAAAGACGTGGATAGTCTGTGCCATTGAGGAGGTCTTGTTACATGAATCAATGCCGCGGGCATTCTTAAAGATCGTTTGTACTTGTATACTTCTTCTTCCCAACCCGGATGAAAATCTGTCCCATCTCCAATACCTTTGGCTAATTTTGTTGGCATTGCTGGTTCTTTTTTCTTGTTATCAGTGGCTTCTATAACATTTACTTTTTCAGGTAAAGTTTTGATCGCTTCTAATTCACTATCACTACTATCACTTGTCACTTCTGTTTTCATTGTAACCTCCGGTTTTTCCACTTTTATTACATCAACAGTTTCTTCTATATCACTAACACCACCCCCTACCGTAGCAGGTTTTGCCTTACATTTAATTAAAGGAACATCAGAATCTGAATCGCTTTCATGTTTCGGCTTTTCACTCGGTTCCTTTTCATTTTCTACTTCTGGTTTGGGTTCTTCTTTTATAATAACAGGGTCTTCAACTTCTTTCTTTATTTCTTGCGTCTGCGTAACCACCGTCTCTAATTTAGCTAAAACATCTGGTTCAACAACCTTTTTCCGCCTTCCCCTTTTCTTTCCAACACCACCTTTCAATTGTTCCATAAACTTATCACAAGCTTCGTCAAACGATACATCCATTGGACTTAAGGGCACTATACATTCGGCTTCTTCGTTAACTGCAGGTTTTGGATATGTCTTCCTATCTCTTCGCATATCAACGAGCGATTGCCTTTCAAGAACAGGCATTTCCGTTTCCGAATCGCTATCAGGAAAATCAAAGACGGACGTTTCCGAGGAACTTCTTAAACCAGATTTATCTCTTGGTGGAACAATGCAAATCGGATCTTCCTCATTTCTACTGAACAATCTTCGTCTTGGAGGGTAAGCTACTCGTTCTCGGGTTAATTTTGGCGGACTTCCTCCGTTGGAAGAATTTTGAGATGGTGAGCATTCAACGTGCTTCGTTTGAAATCTTGCAAGTTGGGTTTCACTAGAGCTACGAGTTAAATTCGAATTAGCCGAATTATTATTGTAAATGTTTTGGGTAGGTCCAACTTGCTTCAGTTCTGCTTTTGTACGAATTCTGGCGGCAAGGAAAGCTGCAAGTCCGTCTAGATCGGTATTAGGATTAGTCATCGTAGTGTGATTACCATCAGCATGTTTGTTAATGATTTTTTCAGTAATTCGATTGTCTTTCGTCATTTCCGCATCGAATTTTATTGAATCGATTGCTTTTGGTAAATGAAATTTATACGTAGGCGGCGTGTTGCTATTTCTATCAAATATACTGGTAGCAGCGAATGGTGACATATTATGACGACCTACTAATCCTGATTTGGGTTGCAATGGGGCCATAACATCGGTGGACGGCTGCTGGATATCCGATCGTGGATGAGCATGTGGAACGTCTTGAGGTTTCTGTTGTTCCTGTTCCAATTTCTTTTGTGCTTCTTTAGCGCCTTTGATCTCTAGACTGTTTCTTAACAAACTTAATACTCGTCTGTCTGCAGCACCTCCTACAGAATTCCTGTTCGCCCCAACAACGGGTAACAATGGATTTGAATTAGGTTTCGATAAGGAATGTTGGGCGTAGAGAGCATGCTGCTGTTGAGATCCATGATTCGTATAACCTGGATACTGATGGGCGGTAGCTGTAGGTACGTAAGTCTGATTATGACTCGTTTGTGTATTATTGTAATGGTTTGAATTAGTATAACCTTGTGGTGTCTGCAAAGTGTTATATTGTTGTCGATGATATGCCGACTGATACAAATCTTTACTTCGGTCTTGATTTACAGACGCATAATTTCCATTTACAGGTTGCTTATTAGGAACATTTTGTGGTTTTTGTATTTGTTCCTGTTGCAATCTAGATTTTGCATAAGAGGATAAGCGTTGTTCAATTTGCTGATCAATAGTTTGCCTCCATACATCAACTTTTGGTACTTTGTTGGGAACCATCGCAGGCATTTGTTCAGGTGGTCGTTTTCTCTGCATGTCAGAAGGTGCATTATACATACTCGATGTTTTATGAGTTGGTGGAAGAAAATCAATTCTTGGTAATCCTTGTAATTGTTTCTTTGCAGATGACTGTAATACAGAATTTGTATTTACATGTGCTGAAGTTGGCACTGAATTTACAGGATGTCGAATGGATGTCTGTGGAGTAACTACTTGCTGGTACATGTTTTTTCTATCATAGGCCTGCCTTTGGTTCGGGTTATCATAATTAGCTTGAACTGGTAACCTCCGATTATCAATTTTATTTGCAGATTGCTGATTTAAAGGGATATTAAAATTGGGAAAAAAGTCTACTTTTGGAGCACCCGTACCTGTGTTTGATACCTGCGGAGATTTAGCCGAGAGATTCCTTTGAAATGAGTTAGCATATACGTCGTAAGTGGGATATGAAACAGGTGCTTGCATGGGTGAATGCATCGGTGGTCTACCAGTTTGATAATACTTCGCCAGTCTTTGAACTTCATTTGGATTTGTTTCAGCATCATCCAGTGTGGAATCTGCTGATGTTCTAACAGTCTTAACAGACAAATCTAATGGAGATTCACGTTTCTGTTTCATAACAGACGCTATTCCACTATTTGGCAGGTTACCAGTTTGATTTAAAGCCGCTGGATTTTGCTGAATTAATTTGGAATTTGGAGGTTGATATGTTTTAATGTTTTCTTGATGAGTGTATGTGGGATGGGCTTGAAAATTTGAATGACTACTGGAAGACTGATGCTGAACAGTAGAGGCAGTTGATAAGCTTCCTGAAGTAGATGGGAATTGGTTAGTAGATTGTGTAGTGCCAGCTGTGGTGTAATGATAAGCTTGCGGTTGCGTACCCGCTGATCTATTTTGCTGCACATTATTTGGATATTCGTTGTGACTACTATGCACTGAATACTGTAATGGCACCCTTGAGGCATGCTGAGATACAACAGAAGCTTCGGTAACCTGTTTAGTAGAATAACTAGATGGGAGTATGGCTGATGTGGGCGTACGAGTTTTATTATTCGCAATTCGTATGGCTTCCCTACTACTTCTACTGGAATGGTAATTAAGGGATGAAAGTGCGGCAATAGGAGGTAGGTTATGTGTTGTTCTATACGGCTGTGCCGTTTGCTGATTTTGCGAAGACTGGTTCTCTTTTAGAAGGTTCATATTATCTTGAACAGACGTTTTGGATGGTGGATAGCTATTGTCATTTTGAAAAGAATTCTGGGAATGCGAGGCATAAGACTGGTGACCATACGAAGCCTCTTGTGGCTGAGAATAAGTTTGACTGGAAACTTGGTAGGGATTATGGTAAGACTGTGATTGCTGTTGTTGCGCTTGGGTATGCACGGGGTAATAGGAACGTGACTGTTGGTAATTGGCATATGATTGCTGGTTATGATTTTGAGTTTGTTGGGGGAGATTTTGCGATTGTTGCCCGAGATTTTGCGATTGTTGCATCTGGTGGTAAGATTGAGAAGGCATCGAAGTTGGCGTTGATTGGTCTTGTATTCTCGAAGGTGCTCTCGTTTGAGCCTGTTGTGTTGTTGTTGGCTGATGATATGATGGATTCGGTAAAATATGTGACTGATACTGTTGCTGTTGCTGTTGTTGTTGAGTAACATGTTGTTGCTGCACTTCTCGTGAATGCGGCCGTGAAAACTGATACGAATGTGATGTTGGAACGGATTGTTCCTGATGGGCAGTTTGCGTATGGTAATTGGTAGAACTTCGTATTTGTTCTTGAATCTGATTATGCGAAGAAGGTCTTGGTGTCTCCGGCTGATGGGAAGGCGGCCTTTGTAACGAATCTACCGATACGCGGTCGCGCGTTGACGGCCTCAACTGATTTTCTTGATGCGGTGGCCAATATGGAGTTGTTTGGTTGGAGTTGGTCCTTTCTGGATTTTGTTCCACTGCATAATGATTGTTTTGCCGCTCTCCCGCGGCTGTATACGAAGAATTATTTGCAGTGGAGCAAGAGACAGAAGGCAACCCCTGAAAGTACTGACGAGCACCCTCCAGTACGTTGGTAAAGGAAACATCCATGTCCTGCAGGTTCCACCAGCTCCAATGTGAGCTGCAACAAAAAAAAAACAATTTTTGAGTTACATTTATCAAAGTTGCGAAGTAATGACTGATTAAAAAATGTGATTGAAATCAATTCAATTAACGAGACGGTCAAGACGGATGATATATTTATCTTTAACAGTTTTGCTACATTTTTAACCATTTGTAGGTTGGAAACCGACGTTCGGTATCCATTAGAAAAATGTATATTCCTTCATGTAAGTGCATTCGTATTAGCCTATTAGCATATTGTTAGAAAACGGAACACAAGGTAGTTGAACTTCATAAACGCGAAACCTAATTACGTTCGCGAAGTTTCACAGCGGGCGTCGGTAGCATTTCAAGGCAAACCCGCGACCCGGCGCCGTTACCATAGCAACGGCGTCAGTCATGTTGACGGTAACAAAGATCCGGGCTGCAGTATTAAATGTCGCTCGCTGATTTGAGCTTTTGAAATGGTTTAGGGACAAGATTAACAACCAGCTTTAAAAGCTTTACTAGACAAGCACTTAGTATATATTCCGATTTTCGGTTGGTTGATTATACAAAACTTGAAAAATAAATATCCGAGGCATAAAATAATTAGCACTAACCCTAATTGATGTACTTGTTAGTTGCATGCGAATAGCCATTAATACATCTTTATCGTTTAGTACAAGGGCCATGTTTTGTTTTTAATTTGTTAAGCTCTGAAAATAAAAATTAATTTATCGTGAAAGTACTTTTTGTTGATTTATTATACAAGCATTAAACAACATAAATATTTAGTCAATGAACAATAATAATTTACAAAATAAAATTTATAATTAAGGAATTTGCTACTTATTTAACTATTCTGAAAATTCTGAAAGTGTATGAAAGAGGTAACATCCATAGAAATGAACTGTAACCTGCACTGCATATAAATTAGATCGCTTTTATTGTTATCGAGTATTTCGTCATCTTTCCTTTTCTTTCTTTCCACCCTTTTTGCGTCTTGGTTATTCCGTTCGTTTCTTCTTCTTATTCGTCCTACCATTAATATCAAGACAAGTACCGATTTAAATTTTGTCGTCTCTAATTTATTCATGTCTGTGAGATTCTTCGCGATTTTAAAATATTTAATGCGATACAAACACCCACTACAAGTCTTCAGGGAAAAATAAAACAATTAATAAAAGTATCGGCAAAACAATCGAATTTCGCTGTTGACAGGGTAAACCAAAAATATCTATATTTATGTGTAGGCGTTCTAATCTCCAAGTTATTTATCGGGGTCAAAATAATAGCGGCGGGACAGCTCATAGGGCGTCGCACTGAACCCCAGTCGATATCATCGGCGTTCCTCGAACATCGCCCTCCAGCGTTGTCACCCTAAACCGGAGATGAAACTACATATATGTAATCATGGCGCAGAATTAGAAACACGTTGCAAAAATATTCGGTAGTTTTCTTCGATAAGTGTAAATGGGATAAGGGTGCTTTTATGAGTATACCATGGGGATGTGAAGTTTTGAGTCATCGTTCTTATTGAACGGCGAATGCACCCTCCACTCGAAGGGTGGTGCAAAATTAATATAACAGTGTTAGTATTTTGCAGTTAATTTACCATTTCTGCAATTATTTACTGGAACTAATAAATTGTAAAACACTTTTTGTCTTGAATGTGCATTCACCTTTTGTAACGGAACCCTTACGACCTTACGCAGTAAGCGAATCGTAATTAATTCAACATTAATTCTATTCTCACAGTATGCTAACAAAATCTGATAAATAAATATACCTGGAAAGCTAAATAAATTCAACAGACAGTATAGCTTAACTGGTAAATCCTAAACTGTAAATTAAATAAAAATCACATCGAGTTAAATTTATTAGAAAAAGTTTTAGTAATTGCAATATTTAGAAAACGGGTACAAATCTATTTACAAGGCAATAAACTAAATTAAAAAGTAAACCGTAACGATTAATTTTATATTACTCGGAATATTAATTATATCAACAAAACTTTTGAAACTTGTCAAGTTAACTCGAAAATAAAACCAAAAGCGGAGAATATGAACATGTTCCACTTTCTGAAACCTTTCTCATTCACCTTCACGCGAAAACTTCTCTTCATTTTGTAATTAAACTTCCTGAACTAGGGGATGATTTCGCTTTACTAAAATTAGTAAAGCAGCGATCCGAACGAAGACCGAAGGGAAAATTAACAGTTCCTTTATATAAAAAAGCGAAATTAAAAATTAGTAAGTTCCACTGAACGTTCGCTGTCGGGTTTTCCGGACAACTTTCACTCAAATCCGATTAATTTCCTTTATTTCTCGGTGAACTTATAAGAATCTTTGAAAAGCCGAATTTAAAAGGTAGTCAGTTCAAAACACGATAAACGTGTGATATACTTCCGAAGCAGGAAACTGCTTTTACGTAATTAATAATAATTAAGTCAGCTTGTATGAAATTAATGAAAATTTGTCGAGCTTAACTTTCTAAACGGAGTTTCTTTTTTATCTGATACTAATTACATTATAAATGCAAATTGCTCAAAATAGAAATTAATTTGAATATTTAGTAAGTTGAAGGACAAGCTATAGACAGTTGTCAAGGGTTAAAGAGCAAGAAATATACTGAGTATGTATTAACAATATAATTAAATCATCTACCAATGTTTAAGCATGTATAGGATGTTGTTTAAACGCTTCAAGCATGAAGGTCAGAACTAATTAAATTATACACGAATACTGTTTACGTATATCTATTAAAACTCCAGACAATTAGCATTTAACGAACAAGAATATATTTTACAAGCCCTTTCCGTTGATAATTTGATAGATACATCTTTATCTAGCATTGGAGTTCAAGGAAAAGAGTACGAAATTATAAAACGTACTATGACTTCATTTAAAATTTAATTCCGTTTCAATTTCATTATAAGAGTACGATATAATTATTCTCTTACCCATAGAGGCACCGGGGCACGTGATCTATCAGAGCCCCCAAAGAAACCACCCCTTTTAGTATTGATCATTAAAAATATAAAACACTAAGGCCCGGTTTATTCACCTACCAGTAAAGTCCCCAGTAACTACTTGGCAATTAACTCTATAGGTTACCCGGGTAACAGGACTAATATAGTCCTGTTACCCGGGTAACCTATAAAGTTAATTGTCAAGTAGCTACTCGGGACTTTACTGGTAGGTGAATAAACCGGGCCTTAAAATAATATACCTACATACAGCGAGCCCCGGGCGCATAATCGGGGCACACAAGAACTGTGACCGTACTTTCTTTATGTGTATTAGTCAGAGATCATTTTTGTAACATGATACACACCACAGTTCGACATACTAAGGGCACAGAATTAGTAATAGGCAATTTGCGAAACTTTCTTCTTACCAATACAAATTTAAAAATCAACTAAAAATTCCGCCAAAGTCTTGGGAACGTATAGGATCCTTTAGGGATTTATACATCACATTTTGTGTTTCTCACAAATATTTAAATTTTCAGTTGATCTAAACAACCCCTAGGTAGGAATTTTTATTAGATACAAGTTCATAAAATTCTTATACTACCCACATTCATCCTTGCAAGCAGAAATATTTTTTTAATAGTTATGGAACAAGTCTGTTATTCACTTTACGAACCTTAATTCCGAATATTATAGGATTGGTTATACTTTGTTATGTCAACAGGAGGAGATGTATTGTGAAATAGAAAGTCATCTGCGTGGACAACAAATTAACGTGCTCAATATTGACCATCAACCTTTCTAATCCGCTTTTCTATTGAACCCTACGAAAAGTTGGAAGCCGTAGGATAAACTGGGCGAGCAGCTTTGACGTCGCCAATATAAAAATAAAGTTTCCTTCGAAGAGGATTTTATTTGATGCTGATCACAAACAGATGCTGTTTTATAAATGCGATGCTCAATTTCCTCCGAACTTGGTACGCTCTGAAAAATACATTCTGCGAGACGTTGATCGGAGAGAGCATCTTTATATATTCTAAGTCTAGACCTTCTACAAAGGCAATAAATAACTGCAATAGTCGTTGTGCAAACGACAGCCCCAACTGCAAACAAAACTAATGTATCCGTACAAACGCGTGAAGACAAAGAATTTTTCCCATCTTACAATGGCGTGAAGATCCCTGTAGACACCTGAAGCTCTTTGTTTCGTTTCTCAGGACAGATATAAACCCAGTTAAACGTTGCATAATTGCAACTTACAGCCGCAACTCGACAGCACCAAACGTTAACGTTTTTGGCTTTAAAAGACGAGCATTTCTCTCTCGTTACTCCGAGTAAAATTTTACATAATTGGAGAAAACGAGACAGACTTAAAGAAGTTCGAAAGTTAATGCCTAGTTTAAACAACTTGAAGAAGAAGCAGTCGAGGGTAAACCATAAAAGAAATTAGTTATACAAAAGTTGAACTTATGTAATTTGGTGGAGGCGCCATTCAATTGAATTAAAAGCATTACCGATTACATATAAAAATGTATCGAGTACTCCGTTTGTGATCGTCGATATTTGACCTGCACCTTCGTAATAGGATTTACACGCGATTACAATTTTTTAAGCTTTAAGATTTAAAGTTGCACGCCTTTTAGAAATGACTGGATCGCAATTCAAATAATTCGTTGCACCAAACAAAAGAGAAAAGTAACAAAAAGTAACTGTTATAATCCGTATGGTACATACCCTAACAACTGAAGTAACATACAAGAGGTCGATCGATTCACAGGGATAAAAGAAACTTATGTGAGGGTGTTTCACTCCCTCCACATCAAAGTGAACGGGCTCTAACACTACAGACAACCTCCTTAAAGATTACTGATGCAAACAACGCTCATTTATATTACATGCATTGTAAACTTATGAATAGAAATTGTTAGAAGACTATTGAAACTAAAAGAAATAAGAAAAATATAACTTGAACACACCCCAAAAATAACCTAAAACCATACAACTTTGTTCTGTAAGGGATTTTATCACATTTCACTCTCGCGGGACTATTACGAAGTTATATTTCATATCGATCTGTCTCCCTTATTTATACGTAAACAGACGATAAAAAATTTTCAATAACAATCATAAGACTCATTATTATTTAGATTTGTACATTAAAAGCAAAAATATAATCGTAGAGGTAGATTGTTTTATTAGGATTAAAAGTGTCACTTTTTTTGACGAGCAAATACGCTGGCTCAGCCTCACAAATGCAATATTGCGAGTCAAAAGAAGTCACTTTTAATCCAAATGAAACATACAATTTTTTCTGCAAACCGGAACAACCGGATTCAAAATAATAAAATTTGATGGGAGGAATTAGAGAACACTTGTACTAAAATCAACTATTCTTATAGTTTTTGTTTTTAATTTTATTTATTCTGTCAAACTGACAAATAAACCATCAACTTTTTGGTATAAAAATTGATGACTTTTAAGATGGTTTCGAAAAAAAATATTATTCTATAGAAGTGATGACAACTCAATTTTTTCCACCATGGAAACTCACTAAAAATTGCCTTTTAAAATCTGTCGTGTTCAAGACGCTTGAAACTCTTTTTGTCAGCATTTTCTAAAAACGTACAATAAGAAATTTTTACAACCGTCATAAATCTATAATACCTACTCATAAGATACACACACAGAAAGAATACTTATGTACGTAGGAAAAACAAGATATAAATGTTGTTATATCTTTTGTCAGAAAAATATGGGAAGTTATTTTAATAACACCCCTCGCCACGCTGACACAGCTTTGGATGAACAGGAGCTTTTTATCGCTAAATCAATAAAAACTTCCTTTTCTTGCTGCATTGCAATTTCTCACTTCTTTGTTGCGTGAGTCGAGGAGAAAATCGATGACCTGCATTCGCGAGTGGATGACCTCGCAGATTTACTGGACAGAACGACAGATCCAATGACGGGTCTTGGACAAACAGCTCTTAGCACGACTCTTCTTTCAACCGCCTGGAATTTAATTAAACCAGCCCTGGAGTTTACTTGCTTGAATTCGGATTTCAGAGCAGGGGTCGCTCTACAATTTTTAAAATTGTGGAAAGCTACTTTTTTTTGTGCAACAGATAAGAAGAAATAAATTGTTCGAATCTAGAACCGTATATAATAATACAATACTTGAGGAATATAAAACGAAATTCCAACGAGGCACACAATACGCAATTCAAAGATTACTGTTATATGATAAAACAAAATTATTGGAGAAGAAAATAAGAATAAAATGTTAAGGGATGTCTGCTGTACTGGAATTGAAATGTCATTCTTGAAATAGTACGACAATATAAACACAACAAATCATGTTCCTTTTAACCAAAGAACCGCCACCAGTTGGAATATTACAAGCTTGTGGAAAATTATATAAAAGATTATCATAAACAAGATATTAAAAATTAATAAAATAAATGTAGATCAACAAAAAAATATTTTGAGCACGTGGAAAATTTTTCGCTCACCTATTTCATAGAAAAATTATGAATCAGAAAATGAGTTCATTTCACAAGCATTTCATATCAATATGCAAATTTAAAAATACAAGTTGTTTGTATTTTTCATATCCTACCTACACGTGCGAATGCCTATTAATATTGTTTGCAATATAGGTTTGTAGGACTTCGATTTTATAACGTTAAACCTATTTTTAAATCATACACGAATAGAATTTCCTCAAGGCAAACTTATATATTTATTTTATTCACTAGTTGTAGGCCAGGCAGCACTTGTATTTGCAAATCGTTTTCTACTCGAGAATTTCAAGTTCATATTTATTTAAATACGACCGCAACCGTTCGGTCCGTGAGATAACAGGAATAATTTTCAACATAAACCAGAGTTATGCAAGAGTTCTATTTTGAATGTACACAGAATGATGCACAAACTAACCAGTGGACGCTTCTGTTCGTATTTGTATAGCTATAGCTTTACTCAATTGTAAACAAAATTTAGATCAGATATATAGTAAGTATCGATTGCACCAAAGACTTCATACATGCAGAGAATAATATGTCTGCACTCTTATACAAATAAAGAAAATATACAAAAATCTTTATTCTCCCCATTTGCTTACTATTATTTTATAGGTTTAGTATACCTTTTATATTTATATGGCTATAATTTCTTAGTCCCAAATAAAACAGAAAACAAATAATACGACTTACATATAATTATTTAGAAACGAATAAACGAGTATTAAGTACTAAAACAGTATCTTCATCGATAATCTATGAATGAGAAAATTAATTTCCTGCACCACTACTATAAATATTAAAATATATGCCAAACATCCCTCACACCTTCCCACTGCTCCCCACCAGATTAGAAAACGTTCAGAAATGGATTCGTTCTGAAAACTTTCTGAATGTTTTTTACCAGATGGAAGGGGATGAAGAATATACCTAGAAACGTAAACTATGGCAGACAGACGACTCAAAAAAAAGTAGTAGAAACAATTTAGTTACAATCATGATAACTGCCACCGTCGAAGGTTACGGACGTTCATATAAACGACGCGACGCGACGCATCCTCCGATATAAACTTGAAAACTTCAAATGGCGAGGTCGTAAACAGCGAGATTAGATAACGAAGTTGGCGATCCGTGTTGTAAACAAATAACTGCAGAGGGTATCCTGTACTCTATACACAATCCAATAATGTATGTCCCTTAAAGAAATTGGTTCGATTCTAATAAAATAAATAAAAAATGGTACGGTTTAAATTAATTATCGATTGAACTGAGAAATGAGGAGCAAGGTAGAAATGAACACCAAAGTTAACCGTGGCTCTCTTTGGCCATAGTACTTGGGCGGCTATCCCTATAGCTGTGTTAACAAGAAGGTGGGAATCATTAACTTTTAGTGGAATCATAGTCTGACCGCTGAGGAACTCCTCTCGCCTGTCTTTCGATAGGTTAGGATGAGAAAAATATATTGCTTCCCCAGCTCCTGCGAGTACAAGAAACAAGTATCTTCTTTCTGGTATGTTAATAGTAATTGATGCATCAGCAGAATAGATTAAATTGCGATTGTAAGAATTACTAAGCAGAATGGTTCTGCATCCAATTATTCAATCGAGCGAGGGATAGAAAAATGGTCCCCTATAAATAGTAGTACGTCTTCTATTTATTGCTACCCCTAGGTTGAAGAAATATGTCTGCATACCTAGGCCGAAGATCATACGTATCAACAATCTCTAACTTCATTTTAAGTTTAAAAAACTTTCATTCAAACCAAACCATGAATTATGGAGTTCGAGAGAAGGAATGAACACGCATATACAAACTTCGTTCTATTATTAGTTTAACGTTTACAAAGAAAAAACTTTTCAGCACCTTGAACCTCAGTTGTTAACAATAATTATCGAAAACGGAAACTTTCGTGATGTCAATACTTCTATACCGGGTGGTGACTTGACCGACGCAACATAGGGATTTCAATGGAAAATTCTTAATGTTCAATTATTGTCTCCCCTAATTATTTTAGAGCAAAAGTGTGTTTAGGTTTTTTGTAGAGAAATAAATTCTGCATCTTTTCATACTATTATTTAGAATTTTCCATTTTCCGGAAGCGTAGAAATAGAAGAAATTAAAAATGGTCTTTTTAAAAAAATCACCGATGTTATGGAATTATAAAATCAAACAAACGCAGTGACATTTCTGTCTCATTACATTTTTTTTCTTTTTAAAGCAATAAAACGAGTAGTAGATAATAGGAATATATTTTACGCTAAACAAGGCACTTTATCATTTCTACTTTTTCTTTCGTTGAATACATTATAAAAATAATAGATTTTAATAATCGGTTATAAACTTCAAACCGTAACGACAGATGTAAATTGCGAATGTTGATTGTTTAGATAATTCCAAGGCATCACTGATTTGTTTAAAAAGACCATTTTTAATTTCTTCTATTTCTACGCTTCCGGAAAATGGAAAATTATAAATAATAGCACGAACAGATGCAGCTTTGTTTTCTCTACAAAAAACCTCAACACACTTTTGCTCTAAAATAATTAGGGGAGCCAATAATTAAACATTAAGAATTTACCATTGAAATCCCTATGTTGCGTTGCTCAAGTTACCACCCTGTATAAACAGTAAAATAAGCATTCGTCGCAAAAAGTTCTTTCATGTGTTTATTGCGATATCTTTTGGGTCAACTAATTAGTTTAATGGTAATGCGCGCTATTATGACCTTTCACTGCTTCTGGATACCAATCTTGTTCTTATTATAATAGCTGAACTTGAACTTAGCCTTGCAGCTAAGTAGATCACCCCAACAATAGTATATAAATGCAAAACTGCAATTCTCATAAATTATTACTGTCCTAGTTAAACTACTAACTTTTCAATTAGTTTTAGTTTTACAATTTATGTTTTTATCATGCAAATCGTTGTGTACTATTAGTGTTTCAGATCAATTAATTAATAAATTATTATGAGAATACTTAATAATAATACAGTAAACCTGAAAACGTGTACTTGTCGATGCTATATACCTATAAATTAACTAACCTTCAATAAAGAATTACAATAAAAAAAAAGAGTGGCAAAGTATTAATAATAGTCGAAAGGAGAAAAATAATGGATGAGCTGTTCGCAACTTTCAGGAATTAATGGTAATTTATAAATACAGATTGTCATATAATTTGATTACCTTGAAAATACGAAGGTCTAGGAGAATTCATAATTGAAGAGAGCGTCAACAACGACACAAAAGACGGCGGCGTTAGAACCGCGGGCGCCATTCATCACGGCCTTTATTCTTCGCGCCACCTGCTACATCCCCGGTTTGTAACTAAATAATATGCTTGTAAATTCTCTCGCACGATCTTTTTATACACATATATTACAGTTTAAATCGTATCATAAAACGTACGAAACGCCAGACATTAATTTAAACACTTCGACGGTAGACGTCGAGGCTTTCAATGCCGACGCAAAAATCGCTTTTACGAAAATATGATATAAAGATAACTGGAGCTCTTGGGAAATTTTAGCTTAACGTATGCTATTTTATTTAGTATGGCTTCGGAAACAGGCCAATAGAGAATGAAACGTCTGATGGATAAAAAAACGACGCAGAAATGCATACAAAGTCAAATACGTTCAAAATACGGTATGAAAGGAATAGGAAAAATAAAGATGTGGTACAAACAAGTGTCATCTTTAATATTGTAACAATTTCCTTTCCATATTAGTAAAAACATTTTGCTTACAGCTAATTGCATTTTTATGGAAGTTGATAAGTATTCCTTTTAGTTTTTGACAAAACGGCCAGACACTTAAAAGAGCACCTAATTTTTAAACCAAAATTATAACATAACATAACTGATATTGCAAGGCAAAGGGGTGAGAGGTAGAAGGACAACTTCCTGTCGAAAAGATATACGACACTGATTATTTAATTATTAGATTACATTAGAAAAGAGGGATGGAGACGACAGACTACACGCCAAGAAGAAGGATTGGGTACCTAACCAGCAGCCACTGAAAGGAACAATGAAACAACTTAGTAGGAAAATCGCCAGCCCAGTATGGAAATCTAGGACGACGAAGTATAGAGCGGCCACAAAGAAATGGAGCGACACTATAACCAATATCAGGCCAATGCCTTTTAACACCGTGCGGTTTTCTCCTGGAGGATGAATTTTATTATTCTTCTTCTTATTATTATTAGAACGATATGCTGTTTTATCCATGTTGTCTCGTTTCACGGATGGAATCATTCATCCTAGGTCTTAGGATGGTGATGGTGCTTTCATACCATCATCGTTTGAGAACTCTTCCCACAATCCGTTTAATTAGATTTGTGTAACTTTGCGTCAATTTTGCCATGCGACATTATCTCTCTAGTTTCTTCTTCGCATCTGGATCGCAAGTTATACAACTGTTGAAAATTCGCAGAACAAGTCCTGATCTACTGATGTGCAAGACTTCTCAGACACACCTGAGAGAATTGAAGAATAAAGAAGTGATGATGAAAAGATTGAAGACGAAACAACACACCAAAGATTTTTGTGCTGTGGATTTCGAGAACTGGCAAAGCAATAGGATAACAAATGGATCAATGTCAGATTAAATTATCTCAAGCAATAAATTTTTTTTAAAAGGTGTATCTCACTTTTACTTGGTTTCACAGTGTAAGACCATTTAATAATTTTCTCCACTTTCCCTTGTCTATGCTTCAATACATACTAAGTTCAGATTAATCAAAGTTCATCAGTAAATGAAAATTTCGCAATTATTATTGTCTTTTTATTGCACAGGAGGTCATCGCAAAATAATAATATTAATGATTTTATTTATGTCTAAATCTGTTGCTTTTATACGCTTCATTTATATCTAGATTTATTGACAATCACGAACTAGGAGGAAACCCCTTTTTAATTTTAATTACAGTGCGAGCAGAAATACAGTAATTACATTTTTCTCCGATAGACAGTAAAAGCATGCTTTGACTGACATTTGACTGTCTCCAAAGTTCCACATTTACTGCCTAGGCAAAAGTGATCATTTTTACTGACAGTAGCATTCAAAATCAGGTTGCTTCGAAAAACAAATAAATTTGAAATTTTTATTAATTAAATTTAAGTTCCATATTTTTCACAATTTCTTTAATTTCGGATGGGGTGAACATTTCTTCGTCATTTTCCATTGTAAATATATTATAAATTAATTAATATTTACGAATTAACAAGATTAAACTATTCTATTCACAACAAATAGAATGACATTTCTCAAGTATGTTTTTTCATAGCAACCAATAAGAACTGCATAGCAACAGATGCTTGCTGATACTAATAGTACAAAAAATATTAAAAATAATCATTAAATTAATGTTAAATGTAAACAATCGGAGAAAAAATTATATGTTCAACACGGTAGAAATGCAGATTTACTGCCTTGGCTGGTTTCACAGCTTCGGCTTCGCCTCAGCTGTGAAATACCAACTGCGTCCGTAAATCTGCTACTTTTCTGCCTTGTTAAACAAATAACTATTATATAAATAATAAATATTAAATAAAATATCGATTTCAACGGGAAATATCAAGATTTATTCGCTTTATACGTATTTCGGCATCATTGTGCCATTGTCAAAAGCTATTATAAAATATTATAACAAATGCAAAATATAGTAACTCCTTGATTCTATTATTTTAACACTGCGTGAAGCAGCTGGCCCCAGTCAACCCGTCGGCGTCGGAGGTCAGTCGCTTATCAGTGTTATAATATTTTATAATAGCTTTTGACAATGGCACAATGATGCCGAAATACGTATAAAGCGAATAAATCTTGATATTTCCCGTTGAAATCGATATTTTATTTAATATTTATTATTTATATAATCATGGATTTCAACAAAGTGACGCTTGAGAATGTCAATAAATAACTATTACAACAGGAACACTGAAAATAAAAAAAATAAGCTATTTTGCTTTTGCCTTTTCAATTTTCTAATTAAAATTAGGTCCATCCAACGCGAAATTGAAGCAAAACTAAAACGACTATGAAAAAAGAAAGAAGATTTGTTTTAATGATGTGTTCTTGAATGATAGTAGTGAATTTCTGACAATCCTTTATAATCGCAAATCGGATTAATTGTTCCTCTCTGTGGTTCCGAGCTGTTATGTATTAATGCAATCAAAAGTCGACATCAGACTTAAACAGAACTCACCACCGTCAATCATTTCAGGCAGTACTTATCATGGCATTATGATTATTATAACCCTTTGTTCTGTTTCGTTTATATGCATTTCGTTACTATTATAACGGGTTGGTGAGTAATAAAAGTTTTATTGAAAAATAGCCACAGCCATTAAAGAAAATATCGTAGACCCCACACATGAATTGTTATTAAACTAAACTGATAAAACTAATTATGTATCAACGTAAGAGTGCACAGCTGCATGTTAAACTAAATATAAACAAAAAAAAACGAATAATAATAAAAGATAAAGAACTTGCTTGAACTAATGCTGACGAATACAAAAGAAGTAAATTTAAAAGGTTATACTATAATGCATATGCGTAGTGATTAGAGCAAAGATAAAATGCATTTGCATATTTATTGCATGCATAAATGCATGTTTTCTTTTTTTGCAAAAAGCATAATTAGGCAAAACAGAAGTATATTAAATGAGATATTTTAGTTTCTTTACGTAGTACTCCCTTCAGCAAGTCAGTACCTACTGTTGCTTGCAGACCTAGAATTACTCATTTTTATTCATTAGGAAATATGAGAATTCGGTTTGGTACAATATTGGAAAATGGCGACCAAAAATAAGGGACATTTTCCAGTAGAATGAAAGCTTTTATATTTTAAAAAAAGATTAGTTTGTTTTAAAAACATTGTTTTAGCGCAATTTTGTAAATAAAACGATCAACAGGTTGGAACTGTGAACAATGGATGGAGAAAACCTTACTATTTAATCTAAAAAATTAATATTATGTTCTACATATTTTAGAATATTTTAATGCATAATATGTATCCTTGCTCTAGTAATGAACTATTCTCGAACAATTAGTAATGACGAACAAGATAAATAAAATCAACGTCTCAAATTAAACCAAGATTGCAGTCGGAAGAAAACTTTTCACAAGTTTAGTGGTGGGAACTTTTGGAGAAGATGATATCTATGAAGACAAATAACTACTTTAATGAATCCGGTTTACTTTTAAACGAATTACAAAAGTTTTGGAATCAATGCCTCTATTCTACTGCTACGTTACGAGGAGGCAAAAAAATGTTTATGCACAATCATCATATAGTAATGTTGACTGTTTTTAACTTTTATGGGTTTGAAAATACATCATTGCTTGTTGAAAAGAATTTCTCTACGGTGGAAAATGACAGTTCTATATTACACAGTAAAATAAATCAGACTACCAAACGCCCTTTTAATAGTTTAAAGTGAGATCTTTTTGTTTGATACTTTCTGCGGCAAGTATTTTAGAAATTTATGAGATTGTGTATAGAGTACTATTTCCAAACTTTCCGTACTCACAATAAAACATTTTTGTACGTTGCATTGAAAAATCTACAAACCTTGAAAATAATACCTAACTTTACAGCCAGGTTCGAGGAAAGCGTAAAGGGAAAAAGCGACTGGGAACAAACTTGAATGGTTCATAAACCGGCCATTAAACGTTCACAACTGTTTATCGCTAGAGTTTATATACATTCGCCGGGCAGAGAACGATAACAAATCAATATAAAATCCGCGTAATTTAAAGAGCCATAAACCGAACGTGTAACAATGGATACGGAATCCTGCTGCTAGCGAGGCGGACGCGGATGACCCAGATTTTGTTTAATTCGAACTTGATCTTTAATTCTTTACGCCCTAGATTCAGACTATAAATAAAAGACGACTGAATATAATTATTGGTCAGTCATGCGTGTGTTAATGCAAATGCAGAAACACACCCGACTCATATTCAATTATAAACGATCGATCGAGGAAATTGTTTATAGGATTGAATCGATCAGGCAAAGTATTGTTAACGATCGGATTACGATTATAACGAACAATGATGTCAGCGAATTTTTGGAAAACCAAATACTCCAGGTAAAGGTTATAATCCTCCGAAGTTTTGTTTGATGCAGTTAAGGTTGAACCGCCGACCATCAATTAGGGTTCTTTAGTTTAAACTTTGGTCTCCTTATTATTTCAAGTTAAGAGTTTTGATTCATAGCTTGCGTGTTTTTAGTTTTGGAACTGCAAGTTTTATTTCGCCGGAGTAGAGGTAGAATTGTAGGACCTGGTGCTCAGTATTTTGAGCCTTAACAGTCTAGATTTCAGGCGGTACTGTGACCTAGGCATTTAAGTTTTAAGACAGTAGAAAAATTTAGGATGTCCGATAAGCTTTCCGTGAAGGAACTTGTGTCTTCTTCTTTGACTAGGTCCGAGAAGAATCGCAAGATCCTGGTGGTACTACAACAGACATTTGGTGATCTTGACTTCGAGCGGTGCTGTGGTCACGACCGAGGTCCAGGTGGTATGCTGTCTTCTCATTTATATCACCCTGCTATTTCTTCACTGAAGTTATCTAGGTCTTCGCTCCTCCGAAACCGACTCCTAGAGAGAACCCGTTGAAGAGAAAACTCCTTAGAATCTGGCGCCCGAGCAATACCGAACCGAAGTAGCGTCACAATAATTGTACAAAGCTTACATTTTGTATGCAAATAAAAAAAAGCACAATTTAGATTCAGAATCCATTAAGGAATAAAAAAAACAAGATATCAAGATATTATTGCTAGAATCTTAAAAACTGAGATATCTTTTGCTAACATCTCCGAAATAAAAGTCCTTGGACGGCTAGTTATGCGCACTTTTGGCCTCAATAGCTCAGTGGCTTCAATCGAACAGTTACGCTGCGACTCCTGATTTCCTATCCTTTTTAGGTGTGACGCCCGATACTCTTACATTCTCCCGAAAAAGGGCACCATTCTGGTAAACACAGGAATATAATGGTAATATGGAATAAGTTTGTCGAGTGAATAATTAATTAGTTAACCCGTTTGGTGAAACCTTTACGAAGCTTACAAGGAAGAAAATACCAATACCAACAATCTCCAAAGGATTCTGGAGAGATTGAAACTGCAAATAGTTCAGATTAGGAGTATGTAAACGTGTGGTTGACCACTAACGAACAGATATTGTAATTAGGACCACTTGCGGCACAAACTATGGAATTTTCGGGTCTCCCTTGCCTTCTCAGTATGTTAAGGATTAAATGTCGGACATGTAGTTGACTTACTTTACTGCGAGTTGTAGCAGAGAAACTAACTAGAGCAATTCATAAGAAATGTAGTATCATAGGCGCCGATTTAATAGGGGCCACGGGGCCCAAGCTCCACATGGAATAATTCATGTGGCAATAAACTTCCTGCATCTACATTCAAAATTTCTGCCTCTAAAAATCCAACAGAGACGTTATTACCATCCGATCCCCACTCAAAATCGTCTACCTTTGCAATCCCCGCTACTATCTACCCCTATTGGCCTGATTCAGTTATTTCCAGTAAGATATTCGCCAATATTCGCAACTCCATATCATGCTACGGCATTGTTTTTCAACGCATTTTACTTTTTTTCACCATTACCATAAACTGTTTTATGTACTAAAAAAGTGAAATAAAGTACAGGCTTTAAAACAGTCTTAGAAAAAAAATTGCATAAAACACGATTAATTATGTAAATTATAAGATATAAAAACTAATCACGTATTTTCTTCTCTATCAACTTCTAGCGGTTCATTTTATATTTCAGAAGAGCATCCGTATGACGATGAAATGTACCATTAGTTTCGCTGATGGCTAATGCTTATACAAACCATAGCAGGATATCCTTTTACCTGCTGCTAATACAATCACAAATAAAACTTTCGGTTTTTCTAACTCGAGTAACACTTTTCCCACCATAATAAAACAGTTCAAAAACAACACCAACTGCTCGTAATGTGGGTGGGTTCAAGGCCGCGTAACTTGCAGATTACATTTTACCAAGCTGACACGAAAGTTTTAAGTGGAATTATTTTCGCGACGTCGTTAATGTTACGGCCAGTGGCGGCTCGTCCATAAGGGCACAGGGGCACGTGCCCCACCAAAAACACCAAAGCAACCTCCATTTTTAGTATTTAATATTACAAATTCAAAATTCTTTAGAATAGGTAGTATGTGACCACTTCAAATATATATTGTTAATATGCAATCTGGCACTTAATAATGTAACGAATACATATTATTAATACGCAACCTGACCTGCACTGTCTAAAGTTACCATAATATAATGCTCTTATGATTGCGTCAACTTGCAGGCTCAACGGGATGAACCCCTTCTAGCTTCATGTAGAAATTGTGAAAATATTCCTGTTAAATATGTAATTTGATACTACAATATAGCAAAACATACATCGTTAATGACGTAGTAGACGGAAGGCCCCCCCGCCTGTTGACGTTTGGAACGGAAAGAAAGGCGTATTATAAAATGTAATAAGAGCGACAGAGGCAGAAAAGTATGACGCAAAGAATTTTAGTTCTTGAAAACCAAGCAATTGCAAAAACAATTAGAAGCACGTACTACAAGACGAGCACGTAGAACTGTAGGAGAATTAAAATATTAGTTGAGATTCGGATACTATGTTCGGATATTAGTTAAGATTCGGAAGTGTATACGTTAAAACTCACGATGAATTCGGTAAATCTTATTTTATCTAAAGAATTAACTTTCGAAGATAAAATTAATATAAAACGAATCGGGCGGCCTACCCCTGATTTATCTATAAAACAAGTAACTGTTACTCCGAAACGAAACTATAATAGAATATTTAACAATAAGCTTTATGAAAAGTGTTCTTGGTTGTGCGGTTGTGAAATACGAAATAAATTTTTTTGTTGGATTTTATATATAAGCAGTTGGAGAAAATTTGAGGGTACGTACCTACCTATAACTACAGAATTTTATAATATTGTTGGCAGAATATCCGAGAATATTGAATTTGCAAAATATTAAAACCCTGTTTTGCTTAATTATCTAAAATGTCCTAGTATTTACTTACTATTTAACAACACCAATACTAATAATAAATAATATAAAGCCCTCGTGAAACAATTAATTGTGCCCTACCTAGTATGATTACCACGAGCCGCCACTGGTTACGGCGGGCAATAAAAACTTCCGACTGTTCTTTTAAAGTCTTGCGTTATGTATCGCTTGTGGGATTAAGGCCGAAGAACTACGATAGATTGAAATCAGAGGGACAAAACGATGATTGCACTGTAATTGGAGTTCATATGTAGGTGTATCTAAGAACAAGCGGATAGCACTTACGCTTACAGGGACCCAGCAGCTGAGGGTATAATAGAAATAATTCAGTAAATAATTCAGAAACTGCAACTAACTTAAAGTCAGTGGGACGCCCCACAGACTTTAGGTTACTTGCAGTTCGAGAATTATTTTTCACAAACCCAGTGGACTTGTGAATACATACGCTCAGTCGCTGGGTGTCCCCTGTAGACGTGAATACTATCCGCTTGTTATCTAAGACTCCTACGAGCATTGACAAAAGACAAGGGAGGAAGCAATAGGCAAAATATTATTTTGAATAATAAATTTGAACTGCTCTAGGTAACTCCAAAATATCGACAGAAATTACCAAAGGCATTTTTTTATTATTAATCAATCAACGTTTTATGAAAGGAAACTTTAAATTTGCATACGCCACAACTCTTTAATTTGTATATACTCTCTCCAAAACAAGTATTGATGGATACAAATTTGGTGGAACTGATGAGATATCTATTTTTATTCTTAAAAAGAGCTTAATCTTTCAGGAATATTGCTTTACTTTTGAATTAGGGAAACTGAATCAATATTGGTTGGGGTGGTTTCGCCAAGAGCGTTTGGCTTTAATTTCTGCACATCACCCTTTCCAATATTATCTGTGTACATTATTTCGAATAGCTACACGGTTGGTTAGATGGGGTAAATAAAAATCAAAATAGTAAAAATGACCAGAAGAAACTTTAACACAAAATTTAAAGTAAATATTGTTTGCTTTAAAGATTTAATTTACTGCGGGACGCCGTTTTATTTTGAGATTATGCACGGGTGATTAAATGAGTGACCGAGATTAAAACGTTTTAAATGCAACTACAAACATACATTTTCATAGAGCACCTTGACATTCCTGCTGGAATATGTATTGTGGTTACCAGGCCAAAGAGTAGGTATGTTAGAATGCTTTTTGGTAGAGCAGACGAATGTACTGCACTATAGTAGCCAAATTCCGGAAAAAAATATGTTCGTATTGTGTAATGTTGCTAACTATGTAAGTGATTGTGTTGTCTTGTATTTAATTGTTTAATGGTAATACACAATTGTTGCTCGTGAGAAAAGGTGGAGTTTCGTGTTATAGCCATAAACCTGGCAGTAGTAGCTGCCATAGTGCAATAATGGTTATAGTTATGATTTATTGAATGTTGGTTGGTCTTGCCTTAGGTTACCTGAGGCTACTGTTCATTATGTTAAGTATAACATGCTAAAATTGTTTTTTTTTGTTCCATTGTTGTATTGTACCCAAGTATATTATGGTCGTGAACAAGCTGACTTCCTGGATTTGCTAACAGTAGGTATGTATGTATTGTACTTTCTTCATCGATCCATTTGCTGGATAAGTGGAGATTTAATGTCATAGCCAACGTTTAAGTTTCATAAAACAAACGCGTTTTATGATCCATCCGGTTTATTTCAAGGGTAATATATGCAAGATCCAATTGTTATATTTGAAGTGTACCTTCTGAAGTCTAATAAAAGCATACATACTGTGTATTGTGTAAAGTTTAATTAGTTCGAGTGTCGTGTGGGGTCCTATTAATGTGCTGTTGACCACTTTGTGTGACTCAGCTTTGTATACTGAAGATAAGCACAAATGCGGTTAAAACACTATAGTAGTCTTGTTTCTTCAATCTTCATATTGAATTTTAAATGCTCAGTATATTCAAGGGTCTGAACAACTGAAAATACATACTATACCATTAGCGTAGCAAATCTTAATCGGATGGATGAGCTTTTGGTTGGCATTGCTAGTGTAAGTACCTATACGTCATGAATAATCTGAAATAATAAGTAAAAAAACTTTACTGGAGAGAGGAGTCTATTTCTGATTTTTAATTAAAATTGCACGATCTATTAAAAAAAATCCAACCCATCGATCACAGCTACATTTAAAAACATTTAACAATTTTTATCTAAGGGTTACTGGGTTATAGAAAACGAACCGCCACTGTTTAACAGGATAGCGAGAGGTATCAGAACGAGAAACTGTAACGAAATCCAGGATATCATCATCGTATATCCATCCCCAACATTCGATTTTAGAAATCCAAATATAAAAGTTTAAAATTGACATTGGAAAGTATCAGAATAATCCAATACGTATGGGCGTAAAACCAGCCATTCGAGCTCACAAAACCCGGAAGTAGGTCAAGTTGGTAAACATGCAAGCCTTCCCTGTTTACTAAATCACATTACTGTATCCTTATTACTGGCAACTTGCGAACTCGGTGAACTATGAATGTAAATAAACCATGTTACTAACGGCAAACACGTACTGGAATATTGCACGAGGGTTTATTATGTGGTTCTCATACTTGAATTAACTCGAAATCAATTTACGGAGCAGCGATCTGTAATGTAATAGTGAGAGTAGTAGAAATATTTTATTACAGGATAATCTATCAAAGACAAACGTGTAATCTTAAAAGTCCCTCGAGCCTCGTAACATCATTTATTTCCAAATGAAATGTACCTATACTTCTAGTAGTAATAGAAATTTTCTATTTAAACGGAGAGCGAGCTAATGCAGTAATCCATTATATTGACATTTCAGTTACAATTTATTAACCAGTTTTAGTTATTTTTATTTTTCAGTCATAAAGCAAATTGTATTCCGTACTATAAAATGTAATTACTACAGGATAACAAAAAGTGTGAAGAATCAATAAATCATATAAAAGCGTTATATTGATTCACGGGGGATCAGCTGCTTTAGAGCAAGCCAATGGATGAAAGGAGACCAAATAGAATCCGCCATTCTTTATGAAGAAAAATGTTCCTCGAAGTTCGCTCGTTAAATATCCGGCGCATCGCAGCTTGTTATAACTTTTGCACCAGCAACGGTTAACAATTCCACCGCCATCAAATTTATATCATTCTGGTGACATTAAATAAATTAAGATTAGTGTAAACCACAAAAATTACTTTACCGGACACTGAAAGCTAGTTTTTAATAACCAGTGCAGCCGTATTTTATTAACAACTAAATTTACTCAGGAAGTTGTTGCAGGACTATAACATACTGAAAAATGCGGGAGAAAAGACTTCCCAAATAAAAACGTTTAGATACAGTAGAGCTTCAAATTCCTAAATTTTTCATCTATTCTTAAAAGATTTCGCCGTTCATGCATAAATCAAATTTTTGTTCTCGGAATGATACTAGAAGAAACCTTCGAATGGATTGCGAAAAGGCCTTTTTTATTTTTTTACTTGAAAACTATCAACTTTAGGGGAAATATGAAAGATACAAAAAAGTTTCCGGACTTATCAAGCTATGTAATTCATATTTTTACAAACCCATACCTTGGTTCACAAAAAAGTTCTGAAAGAGAAATTGATAAGAATTGTAAGTTTCGCCCCCTTGAAACAATAACGGATGACTGACAAAATAAATGTCAATATCAGTTTAAAATGTCTTCTCACCAAATTTAATTTTCACAGATTTCCCCGTTGCTAATTTTCGATGTAGAATCACCTTCTGAATTTTTTCGTACTTATTAGTTAATACCCTGTATAATAGGAAAAAAAAGAAAATCGGGAAGCCAACTAATATAGGTATTCCTGGAAGCCAGGTAGGGTATTAAAAAAAATGTTTGTCATATGAACACCTCGTCTTAGGAAAAGTCAATCAAGTAACAATGGAAAATTTCCTGTAAAAATCCTAAAGCTACCCACAAATTCAATAGTAACTGCCGATTTACAGAAAAACTCATTAGTGGCGTTGCAATTTCAACTGCTCGTCACTAGGGGCGCCGACATATTCGCAAAAATGAAAATTAATTGCTCACCACCCCCGAATCTGGGAATATAAATAACCGGCGTTTCCGATGTCAGGACTGTAGCAAAGAATTTCAAAATTTAAGAACTGTTCTATTTGGTTGTCTATTTAAACCTTCCCTTTAACCAGAACCTCTTCGTACTATTAAGACCCCCATTCACTGAACTTTCAAACGAACATTCTAACACTACTTTTAAATATCGATTAAAACTGTACACGTCAACGTCAAGTGGTAAACCACGTGGGTGGTGTGGTGTACATAATCCAGGTAGTCTCTGGGAAGTCTTTGGAAGTCCTTGGGAAGTTTCTGCATAGTTTCTCGGAACTGTGAACTCCCTGAACAGTTCTGGAAAGTCGCAGCATAGTTTCTGAGAAGTTTGGATTGTTCCTTGGAAGTCTGGATAGTCCCTGGCTAGATTTTGGGAAAATTGGATAATCTATTGGAAGTCTGGGTAATCTTTAGTTAGTATCTGGAAAGTCTAGGTAGTCCCTGGGTAATATTTTGGAAAATTGGATAATATCTGGGTCTATGTAGTCCCTAGATGGTTCTGGGAAGTCTGGGTAGCCGCTGCATAGTTTCTGAGAAATCTGGGTAGTCTCTGGAGCGTTAAGTAGTCCTTAGTTAGTATCTGGAAAGTCTGCGTAAAGTCCCTGGATAGCCTTTGGAAAACTTGGCTGATTTCTCGGTCTCAGTAGTTCTGGGAAGTCGCTGCGTAGTTTCTGGGAAGTCTGGGTAGTCTCTAGGTCTGGGTAGTTCCTGGGTATAGTTCTGGGGAGTCTGGGTAGTCTTCGGAAAGTCTGGGTAATCCCTGGTAAGTCTCGGGGAAATTGGGTAACCTCTAGGTCTGGGTAGTCTCTTTAAAAATATACAGACCATGAGGATGGTGAAAAAAAAATTACAATCAAGGATAAAATTCAATTATTCTAGAATAGCAGCTTCAGAATATGCTCCCATATTCATTCTATGCAAAAGCTCAAACTTATTGAATAATTCCTCAAAGAGGTTCATTAATAATATCAGGAACGCAAAGGGATGTTCCAATTAGTAGGTACATCTGCAAACTTAACATTTATAAGAACCTAGATATTATATAAAATCGAGCTATTTATCACTGAAACATAGCTTCCAAAGTAACATTCCATGAAAATTAGTTAAATGCCTAGTATACCTGAAATTTTTTACAAACCTAATTAATATCTAAAACATCTTAATTCACTTCCATTAATTAACATTTCAGTTTAACGATCTCGTAAATTGGATCATTAATGAAATAAGTTCTTGAATAGGAAGTATCGCTTTCTACCGGTTGAAAACAAGCAAGTTTCTACACGTTATATTATATAATATAAATGGTATGGATTTTATTAAAAGGAGTTAGAGCTACAGGTTTATGTGGATTATTCGACCACAGGAAATAATAACATCGCTTGAGTGAAAGTCCGTATAACTGGACTGACTATATAACAGCATTTCAGCAGTAATATAAATAATATAATAATAATAGTTGTAATACTCATAAATCACGGTATTTATGTGGGCATCTTCTTTCAGCAAGTGTATTTAATGTTCAAAACAAATAAACTGTTACATAACTATTGTTAAAATGTTTCGTTATTATAAATGAAGGTTATACAAAGCAGATAACTTTTTATTATTATGATTGTACGAGATTTATCAAATAACGAACTAAATGTTATTTTAAACGATCTTTCCAGACTCTGTGTAATATTTACACTGTTCAACCTTGCTTCTGGCATACATAAAACATGTGTGTCAATGTGAATAACTAAATTATCTTCGCATGAGAACACCTTGAATGTAATATTTAACGTGAATAATTGTTAGCAAGAATTAATAACCTGAAGCTAAACCGTATTTCATTTTAAATCTTTTCGTATCAGAATCAAAAATACTTTATTTTTATTTCTTTTTAACCGATGACTTGCATTGAATGTTTCACTTAATTTTCTTTTCATAAGAGGAAAATATTTTTAGTTTCAATCAATTTTTCCAGTAGAATTTTGCTCCTCAACCTGGGTATGTGATGGTTGTTCTGTACACCATAAATCTTCATGCATCCTGACGCAAAAGTGTACACCATAAATCCTTTTCATGGAAATAATCTCTATAAATCAACAATAACTCCATTACGTATAAGCAAATCCTCCAGATCTGTGGAAATCCTCTGTAATTCCCATAATTCCTCTGTAATTCCCCAGAATTCCCAATAATTCCCCATAATTCCCAATAAATCTCCATAATTCCCAATAATTCCCAATAATTCCAAATAATTCCCCATAATTCCCAATAATTCCCCGTAATTCCCAATAAATCCCCATAATTCCCAATAATTCCAAATAATTCCCCATAATTCCCAATAATTCCAAATAATTCCCCATAATTCCCAATAATTCCCCATAATTCCCAATAATTCCCCATAATTCCCAATAAATCCCCATAATTCCCAATAATTCCAAATAATTCCCAATAATTCCAAATAATTCCCAATAATTCCCCATAATTCCCAATAATTCCCAATAAATCCCCATAATTCCCAATAATTCCAAATAATTCCCCATAATTCCAAATACTTCCCCATAATTCCCAATAAATCCCCATAATTCCCAATAATTCCCCATAATTCCCAATAAATCCCCATAATTCCCAATAATTCCAAATAATTCCCCATAATTCCAAATAATTCCCAATAATTTTCCCATAATTCCCAATAAATCCCCATAATTCCCAATAATTCCAAATAATTCCCCATAATTCCCAATAATTCCCCATAATTCCCAATAATTCCAATTAATTCCCAATAAATCCCCATAATTCCCAATAATTCCCCATAATTCCCAATAATGCCCCATAATTCCCAATAAATCCCCAATAATTCCAAATAATTCTACATAATTCCCCATAATTCCCAAAAAATCCCCAATAAATCCCCATAATTCCCAATAAATCCCCATAATTCCCAATAATTCCCAATAATTCCCAATAAATCCCCATAATTCCCAATAATTCCTCATAATTCCCAATAAATCCCCATAATTCCCCGTAATTCCCAATAAATCCCCATAATTCCCAATAAATCCCCATAATTCCCAATAATTCCAAATAATTCCCCATAATTCCAAATAATTCCCAATAATTCCCAATAAATCCCCATAATTCCCAATAATTCCAAATAATTCCCCATAATTCCAAATAATTCCCCATAATTCCCAATAATTCCCCATAATTCCCAATAAATCCCCATAATTCCCCATAATTCCCAATAAATCCCCATAATTCCCAATAATTCCAAATAATTCCCCATAATTCCCAATAATTCCCCATAATTCCCAATAATTCCCAATAATTCCCCATAATTCCAAATAATTCCCAATAAATCCCCATAATTCCCAATAATTCCAAATAATTCCCAATAAATCCCCATAATTCCCAATAATTCCCCATAATTCCCAATAAATCCCCATAATTCCCCATAATTCCCAATAATTCCCCATAATTCCCAATAAATCCCCATAATTCCACATAATTCCAAATAATTCCCAATAATTCCCCATAATTCCCAATAATTCCCAATAATTCCCCATAATTCCCAATAATGCCCCATAATTCCCAATAAATCCCCAATAATTCCCCATAATTCCCAATAAATCCCCAATAAATCCCCATAATTCCCAATAAATCCTGCCATGTAAAAATAAACCTCATAATTCCTGGAATTCCTACAGACTGTACATTGTTATGTTACGAGAGTAATCCTGGACATCGTTGAGTAAATAAATCTAGCTTCCTGCTCCTTGCACTTGCCTGTGTTTGTGATAACGATGGCAATACACACTGTTGTTTGATACGATTTTGAACATGTTCTTAATGTTTACAGCATACAATAAGATTCTTACGAAAAATATGGTAATGATCAGCTGAATATGTTCAATCCCGGATGCATGGATTCGGAATTAATATTTATGACCTCTGATTATTTAAATACATTATACTTGATAAATTTAACAGCTGATGAGGAGGAAAGTAGTTGATGACCTACAAATATTCACTAGAAAAATATTTATGTAAGAAACTAACAGGTGGGAAACTTTTTAATGCTATGGCGATAATTTCAGGGCGGCTATAAATATAACATCGATAGGATTTCATTTATAGACTAGTTTTATTAAATGTTTAAGTCTAAAGTTCATTTAATGAAAATAATGTGGGTTTCACGTGGTAAAGTAAAATTCAATTTAATAGATTTATAAATTTTGTAACCAAGACAGAATTACTTATGAAGAAAAATCTATAACAGACGTGTTTAATGTAGCGTTAGCAGTTACTTAAAGCTTAAAAAAAAGATCTAGCTAATATATTCTACTTATTTCTCTTAAACATTTAACCTGCAAAGTATTTAGTGTTATATGTTATATTAGATTCAAGTCGAAGACTCGGTAGGTGGTCAACTAAAAAAACAGAAGTGGTGCACATGGTGCCTAGGTTGTTCTACAATAAGTCGTTCATGTAATAAAGAGGGCGAAACAATAAACAATAAAATTAGTAGTTTTTAGGTTTTTATCATTGCAATAATTCGTCTTAAATTTCTCAATTATTATTTCGTCAAAATTATCGGAAATAAATTTTCTTATTACCAAAATTATTTATGGGGAATGGGGATTTTGAATCGTTCCTGAATTTATCCGAGTAATTAACTAATTCCAATCATCCCTTCAAAAATTCTTTAACCGAATAATAAAACAAACAAAACTTTTAAAAAGTCACAAACCTTTGAAGAGTACTTGAACTTGAGTAAGTTGATGCAATATCAATTGCTATTTTTAACTTTATCTCACTTTTAATATTTTTATCTGCGAAACACAATATGTATACTTAACAGTAGTTAAGAATATCTAAGCAAATTTATCTTTCTGTAAAGTTTGTGTGAAGATAAAGCACTATTTTAATAACCTACACTTTCAAGTGCACTTTAGCAGTAAATAATGAACGTAATAATGCCAAAGTGCAAAGCTGCATTCCTTCATTAGCTCCAGGACATTACAACTCATTTTCCCAGAGAAACACCTCTGAGTAAAATAATCGGTCATTTTAACCATAACGCCACGCATTACAACCTCCATGTTTACGAAGAGGCTAACATATCCAGACAATTATTTGCATCATGCAAACGCAGTGGAGGCTTTCTCAATCATAAGCAAGCAAACTGCACCACTAGTTGGAAAACGGAAACTCCTAGTACAGATTAGTGAAGATTTGATTTAACCGTCAATCGATACAATAGTGTATGAACTATGAATTAATTACTGATCAAGGGATAGAGAAAGACGGTGAAGGTTCAATGTTAAAATTAATTGACGTCAGATACACGTCTATAAAGTGAACATTAATAAAACGAGCTAATGTTTCACTTCGCGGAAATGTGGTATTGCTAACAATACCTCCTGCTATGCTAGAGCTTTTTTGCTAAAAGAGTTCCACATACCAAACATTATAATTGCTCGTCTATGTGCAAACAATAAGAATTGCAAGAGTTTTTTTGTAAACTGTTGTGAATGATGCTTTTAAAATAAAAGCTATTATGAACCGCAAAAAAGTTACATGTAAACAAACGACCGGAGTTCCTATTCTGATGTGGGAATAAGGACACTGGAAAATTATTTTGAATTGTTTCTTCCCAAATAAAATTAAAATTTTATTATAATTATGTGGTTTTATTTTAAAACTAGGTATCTAGTAACTAAATGTCATTCTTTGAGACCGCGACTAGCATGTAAACAAAACCACGTGACACATGGGCGTAGGTAGGTAGGATCTGTGATTGGTTGCTTACAGGGAACGTCTGTATAAGGAAACCAATCACAGATCCTAATACGGTCATGTGTCACGTGGTTTTGTTTACATGCTAGTCGCGGTCTCAGGGAATGACATTTAGTTACCGTTTAGGAGATTCCCATGCATGTCCTCCTCGTCTTGGACACCGCATTACAAGATGTGACTTTTAAAAATAATTGTTAGTGAGTGATCTTGGGAATGTATTTGTTGGGGTAGCCGCATATTTCCTTGCGTTGTACCTACGTCGATATGAGAATATATAATTCCATTAATCGGTTAATCCGTGTTCGTTCCCGGTGCGATAACGAAGACCTAGCGTTATGGTCAATGGCGTATACACGGGGGGGGGTTTTGGGGGTCAGAACCCCCCCCAATGGAAACAAAAATTAATAATAAAAATCGCAACCTGTAAGCAAAATTTATAGATGATATTGCAATATCGCAATGATGAAAAATGCTTTTTTTATTTTTTGTTTAATTAACGTTATTTAACTATTAGAATTCTTGATGGCACACGGGAAATCTGTGCTCACTGTTTGGCAGAAATTAGAACTCCCCCGCTGCTCCGCCGGCCCCCGAGAAAACCAAATAATCAACTGCAAATGCGTGCTGCAGACACTGCGGTAAGTGTTAAAAACATATTTCCTACAGTAAATAAACTAATTTTTGTACGCTGCCAATAGGTAGGTATATCCCAGTTTTGCATTTTGAGGAAATAGTATCTTTATTGTAATTTGTAATTTTTTAAAAAATGTATAACTCGTTTCCTGTAACATATCATATTTTTTGCTTCCTAATTATATGCTCACAAAATTTCAGCTTTCTCTTACAAGTCGTTTCGAAGACCACGCCCCTTTTTACAAAACATTTTCGCCTGCGGCGCTTTTTAAAATTACTCGAGGCTTCGCTCCTCGATTCACAATCGGCGCTTCGTACCTTAACCCCTCCCATAAAGATGGTCTGTATACGCCACTGGTTATGGTATATCGATTACAAGAGGTTAGAAAGGAAATCCTTTTCTTTGTAATTTATTAGTAACCTACTCAACAATGCACGCTGCAAGTGTTTTTTGATTGTACCTGTTTAACTGTTTAAAATATGAATACTGAATCATTAAAGAACACCCGTTTTTCTACATTCTTCATACGAGCAAAGTTAATTCCTATTTCCATAATAATAAATAAATTGAAAAGAATCTTTAAAGCTTTCTTTAAGACTTTCTATACACCTTCAGGATTAAACTATAAATTTATTTCTGCCAGTGACAACCTACAACCACCTATGAAAAAAGCTTTAAAAATTAAAATTTTGAAAGAGTGTGAAAGGGTTTATCAGATAACAATCCTACACGGATTTACTTGGTTTGATATTAATTAATGACCATCCATTATCGTAAAACGACGAGTTCGTTTAGTGCTGTAATAAAAATTTCAAGGGGTTTTGATGCAGGTATAATAGATCCAATGGTTTAACGTCTGAAAGGTTCAAGTAAAAATGAATATCATAAACGAACCCTATTTTACATATGAAAACAAATTAATTTAGGAACACCATATTACAATTTATTTTATTGATATGTAATACAAGGATATTAACATAAATTACGTACTTACTCCTCAATAACGTAATAGATATACAAATCCTACCCATCAATGTTTTTACGTTAATCTTTTTATACCCTGCCAATTACTTTGATTTTTATAATATCTTTTTTTCTTATCCAAAATCAGTTGAACACTTTTGAACAACTTCTGATTGAATCAACATAACAGGAGAAATGAAGAACTTGATAATAAATAGGTCAACATCTAAAGAAGTTTTTATTCATAGTATATGCTTGTTGTTGGGAGTTGTTTTATACATTTTTCACGATTCAATTTTGCCGATACGTTTTCATTTATTCCCTATCTATACTACGAAAGTGACATCAGATTTCTTTATTTTTTAACACACGTGTCCCCTAGTTCAATCGATAGGCAACCTAATCAATCGAGCCTCACAGAGGACCAGGGATCCTTGGGCGAAAAGGGAACGCAGGTTACAATGAAACTAAGGATTTTAACACGTAGTTCCGGAGACAGACCGTTATTTATAAGTGAGAAACAGAAACGTGACTAAAGATATTCGTGTAAGGAAGAGAATTTACAGCACGAGGTCGAGTCTTATTGCACATTATCTGCATGGATGATGTACGACGTCCTGTGCAAGTCGGGAAATAATAAATAGGCGCTAATGGTTTTATACGCGCTAAATTTCATCCCATTGAATGAAATATAACAGACGGGCGTAGGTGAATTTCAATTCAAACCCGATTGTCACTGCATCTATAGGCGATAATGACTTTAACCTTCAAACCGGTGGCGATCGTAACGATTGTTTCTCAATGTAAATGAGCTGTATGGAATGTAAACAGACAAATTATGGAAATCGGCTTTTGAAATTACAACTTTTTAATATATTGTGGCCTAGAAAAACATATGTAAATATATACGTGTTAGCAACTCATTAAAAGTTCTCTGGAATTTGGAAGTGCGGGACTCGTTTTAATTCCCATTAAAAATTCTCTTACAAAAACTCCCAATCTACTAAAGACTCAATCCTCTACGGATGAAGGAAAACCTCCGAAAGAACTCCGTGAGATTAATCAGTCCATAGACGAAAAAATCGTTATTCGAAAATTAGACGAAAGCTGAAGCCGTGAACGTTTTGGTGAGTGTAGGTACAGATTTTTCGATCTTTGCTGAATTTGTCCTGAAACTAATAAACCTCTGCACTTTTGGCACCCCCACTGTAATGTATAAAATGCGTCCTCAAAGCCACCCGATGGCCAGCAGCATCTGTCGAAAATCCAAAGGTACAGAACTACAACATTAGACAGCGATTGCATGGATCCTTCTCGCGTACTTGCATTATATGAATATTAATTTATGAACAACATATGACCGGTTCGCTTTTATTTCTCAATTAGATCCCTTCGAAGAAAATACAACACACAAAACTCAAGTCGACGAACTGTTAGGATATTTTTAGACTTAATTTGAATAATTTCAAGATTAATAAAACAAGGCATAGAAAGTAAGCCATGATGGGTTTTTAACGACACGTCAATATTTACGTCTATTAACTAAAGTTATCTAATAAAGGATATGGTCTAGAATTATTATTGTTCAATGTAAACCAAGAACAAAATAAAAATTAAGATTTCTTCCATAAATCAATTTCAAAATATTTCCATTTCTTTCTACCGGAATTTATTCGGCGTGCTCTATTCACATTCCCCGCATCGTTTTCGAGGGAAGTTTTCAACAGTTGTAGTCGATAAAAAACCGTAAACGCAAATTACAAAACTGCGGAGCTCATTAATGAACTGATTACTTATTCAGCACTTACCCTGTGGTTTAATGATTTTATTGAAGATTTATCCTGCGGTGTTATGCAGCCAGCACGGAGCCGGCCTCAGTTTGCACCCCATCGACATTCTGAAACAAAAGTTATAGTTCAGTTCAGCTTGGAAGTGATCAATAAAAAATAAATTGAGTAAGTGGCTAATTCTGCTTTTTCAAACAACATTATCCACGTTTGTAATTTACTTTACGGGGTCACTAGCCTAATGTCACGCCAGTAGTTTACTTTTCGTTTTACTTCCGCTTTATGATGAAGGGGAAAACAAACCACTTGGGAAAATTAAGACGAAAAGGAAAATGTGAAAGTTTAGATTCTCAATAAGGAGAAGTTAATAATTCCATGTTACAGAATTCCATAAAATTCTGATTATTAACCCGAACTGACTTTGATCCTTAATTCTAAATATTTTAAATTGCGCACCGGAGGAATAACATTCCTTTAACTCGTAGCTTAATGTGGAAAAAGAATAAAATTTAAATTACGCAGATTTTTTACAAACTTTAACTAAAACCCTGTTAATTAAAGTACCACGTTTTAATGTGTTTCTTCAAACAAGTTATTAATGTCCAAATTAGAACCTTAATCTCGTAAACTTTAATTTAACGGCCGTATTGTTTTTATCCCAGTCCTAAAGAGGGGCAAGCAAAGCAAGTCGGTCATCGGCGTTCTTTGAGCACGCCCTATTAAGCTCTTATAATCGTTTTCTGGCACATAAACGAAGTAAGCCGTACCGGAAGGCCGCGTATAGCAGTTTAAAACAAAGTATGTATTTCCACTAGGGTTATTAACTCTGAATATGTCTTAACTCTTACATAATAACACACACTACCATATCTGACTAATTACTATAAAGGAATTGTTATAAGTCAATCTAATGGTTACAATATTTTTGTATTACGTTAAAAATTGTTAAGTACGTACAGGTTTGGCTATTCTATGTCCTAAAACAATAAAATATTGATTAACATGGACTTCACTATAAATACTCTTGTATTCAGTAGAGGTCCTTGCACTTAGACCCAAATATATACGCATTGTAAATCTCGTGGTGTATCAACGGCTAATAAACAACTAGATCTTTTTGCAGAATCATATAAAAATCTTGGTTTGAACTTCTTCAGCTGAGCGCAGGCAATAACTCGCTACTGTATGACGAAGACACAGAAGTTACGATGAGTTTGCCGTAATTAAAGTAACATAGACATAATGCAATTAAAGTCAAAATTTGACAATCTTTTGCTTTCACACACATATTAATCATATTATAAACTGAGTGAGTTGGTGAGTGCATGTAATACATATACGAAGATGGAAGATCTCCATAGAAACGGGCCCAAAAATTGTTTTCGACATAAATAAGGATAACAGGAAAAATATTCTAAGCTTATGAAGCAGATTTCAGGTTGGCGTCTACATGGTCACTCATGGCAATGTCCTACCTTCGTAGATTTATAGGGTGCGAGAACAGAACTATAGTGGTAGATTGAGTAAATACCTTGAAGGTAACTACTACAACTTTTTGTGCTTAAAGGCATGGAATCGCCAAAGTACATGGTTCACTATTTTCAATTTGTTAAAGCACATCAAATGAAGCTGCCAAAGAAATCCAATTATGGATTTTAGAAACTCGCGATTTTTAAGGATGTTTACAAGAAAATGGTCGTATTTTTAATTAATTTAATACTTTTGATGAAGTCAAATTGAATGTAAAATTCTGTCCACACAAACTTCCGAAATACTACTAAAACCAATATTGCATATTTTTTTCTGACCTTGAACAAATTTTTATTTGTAGAATAATCAATATGCAAACAAATGAAGTTTAAAGTGATAGCTGACCTCCGGTTGAAGGTTCTGGAAAGGTAATTTTACCAAAACAATTGGTTTTAAGGGGTTTGTTATTTTCCTCACGACGCAATCTGTTTCCTACTGATAAAGAGCAAAGAAAAAAATATTAAGAGATAAATTCCTAACTTATCTGGAAATATTCAAAATAATTATGTTAAACATGGTTAAAAGAATAATTGGGAAAAGCTTCAGCCGTCTTTGTGAATTTTTTTTCTTCAACTTTCATCACGATAATTAAGGCAATTTCGTTTAGGTTAAGAGAGTGTTCATTATAAAAAAAAGCATTTCTACAATCGCTTTAACGTTCTCATTGTTCTAACAACACTTGAAGTAAGCAAGAGTATTATTTATCAGGTACGATGAGGTCTCGATGATTCCGCTTTAGCAGCTTTCTGAGTAATATATCATCTAGTACGGTCAGAAGGACCCCCATTAATCCTCGGATCTTGCGCTGAACAAGCCACCAAGGAACAAAGGAAAATTCTATCCTGACCTTTGAACGTAGAGTTCTACAACAAAGTAGCCTGTAATAACAAGCATCCGAACAAATTTTTATCGTCCAATACACTTTATAGATTTTTTTAATCATTCGAATGTGCGATTTGATTTTATTTCAAGATAAAATAGTAGCTGCATATAAATCAAGATAGCGAGAAAATATTAATTTTTTAAAAAGTAATTTTAAGAATAGAATCATAACAAAAAAAAAACCTTCGTACAGGTAGTTGTGTCTAAATCTAGATATTATTATTTCCTATAATGTATAATACACACAATTTTGTGCTATTGTTGCTCCTGTACATCCGATACCATTGTCGCTGAATTTACCGATTTTTACGTCTAATGACATCGTAATCGTACATTCCTCTTAAATGTACTTGAAAGATGGCCTACAGCCTACAGGGGAGGATTCAAATCCACACCGTTGCCCTTGGTCTGACTTACTACGAACATTTTTCGTCGGCTCCTAAATTTTAACCCTTAAGACATGGAAGATCGAAGAATATTCAAAAAAAGTGGAGGTGCAAACCTCCCCTGGACTTTCCCATACTAAAAATAAACATTCGTTTTTGGTATTCAACAGTATTGTTCGCCACAACCGATAAACTAAACTTGAAAATTAGTATATGGAAAATTAACACAAGTGCCGATTGTGTTCATCTGCGCATGTGTGATTATTGCTGCTAGGATTAACCGGCGACAAGGAATTCCCGTCCCGCGCATGGTCACTTGAACAAATCGGCACTTACAAATTTCTCCCTACACTGTTTTAAAGTTCAAAATTCACGAATTTCTCCTTAACCGTACATTTTAGCCATATGAACACCTTATACTATGTGATAGACAATTCAATTTTGCATTCAATTACATAATAATATATAGGGTGTTTCATTTAAAATAACAAAGTTGCTTATTGTACTGTGAAAACCAAACACCCTGTATACGTGATATAAATTTAGAAAAATGTAAATTTATATACTGAACAACTTTTATAATTAAACTTTTTTCATATTTTGAGTAATAAAGGCGCTAGAGGAACATCAATTTTCGATTTTCAAAACCTCGTAGAGGGCGCCACAGTGGAATTATGGCGTTCATCAAAAAACAAAAATGTAGCTAATACCAAGCTGCATAAGTATAGAAAATTTAAACAAATTCCTTAGACCAGTTTTTTTGTAATAATTTTTCAAAAATTTCAAAATTTTTGGAAGAGCGCCGTTGCGACCGTTTTTGGATTTAGTAAATAATTTTTTTTCTTGGTGTAGTACAGCCAAAGGGCTTTCAAACAAGTTGTTGCGGAACCTGATCAGATAACTGGTTTTTGAGTTAAGGGGCGTTAAAGTCGAAATTTTGAAAAATTCATAGCGACCGCCATTTTGAAGTTAGAGAGTCCGGTAAAAAACTGTTTCCCTTGAATTATGCCCTTCTTTGATATCCCCTACTCAGATTTTCAAAATTCCGCTTCTGAAAACAATGATACCAAAAAAACATGTCTAACTTCCGCTTCCGGTTTCGGATTTTTTTGAAAAGCTTATTTTGTCGATGAATTTTCGATATAGCCCTTCATTTAAAATTTCATCAAAATCGGTTCACTAGTTTTTGCGTTAGAGGCGTTACATACATACCAACGCACCCACGCACCCACACACCCACGCACCCACAGACAGACATTTTTTCTAGACCACTTTTTTGGGGTCCTGGAGGTCCAAAACACGTATTTCCGCGAAAATCTCGACTTCGAAAATTTTCATGATATCAATACTTCCCATATACCAGTGGTGGTATGGGAAAGTAAAAAGACATTAAGGTACCCCAGTAAGTTCACAATAACGTGGGTCTACCTTCACGGATTTAAATAAAGAGCCTACTCGAACTGATGATGACCTGAAAAATCATGAAAATCCTGAATCCGGTATAAATTTGAACAAACAAATTAGCCCTCGATGAAAGTTGATAAGCGTTGGTGTTGACTGGAAGTAGTTCTAACTCATTGTTGGTGTTTATATTTAAGAAGTATTCCACGCACTAAATACATTTATTAAGCAATTTCAGATGTAAATCAATCATAATGGCGTATCGTAAACAGTATTGTTATTGATCAATAACCGCGGCCGTGCTCCGTTCCGGGGCGATGTCAAGGCTAAAATGCGAAGGTGCATTTATTGCACCCGCGACATCTGGTTTTTATGTGGATGACTTTTATTGCCTTGTTCTAAACCTGTTGTTTATACCTATATTTAATGTTGCTGTAATGTATTTCGTTCATCCCAAAACTTTATGACGTGTAAGTTAGGTTGTAATATCGGACGAGGTACACCCCCAGCACGAAATGGCCATACCTTTATTTTCAACTGTTTGTAAGGGTAAAATTACAAGGGAAAACCATTGCACACGAGTGCAATCCAATGTGGCTCAATTACGCCTACCAGTGACGCTGAAATTGTAACACACGAAATCATTATCGCAAAATAATTATATACCATAGCACGTGGTCTTTGTTTATGCAAAAGCATAAAGTTATTTTTAGAATTTCCTTTGATACTGAAAATGAAACATGCTTACGTTTCTCTCGCTTTTCGAATCAAGTCAAGTTAGTTACGATCACAATTAATTCCAAAGACCTTGCAAAACGCACAAGAAATTATCATAAATTTTGTAAAAAAAATATATGTTATACCTAGAAGAATATCGACAGGAAAGTACGATAGGAGAGCGACATTTCCGCAGACTTTGGGGTTTTGAGTAATCATAAATCAAGGTCAAAGAGCGATAAGAAATCTGTAAAAATACAAAGCTTTTAATATCTCGCTTTCATGTACCTACAATATTTTTGTCTTATTCTTTTTTTATTATTATTGTATACTTAACCGAGTCCAACCTTGTTGCTTCAGAATTTAAAAAAAAACACGAGGGTTCAAACAAATCTCGTCCCATGGCCGTATGGATGAGCAAGTTGAGTAAAAAAGTCAGCAAGACCACTAGTTGTGTGCTTCAGTAATGAAAGTCCTGTACGTTAATTATTACCCCTATATCCGTATTTCCTTTTTCCTCAGATACCACGAATTATATTTTAATATTCATTTCAAGTTGTATCTCCAAAAGAAAGCAATTTTAAATGTCAATAATATATGTAGCAAATTTGCAAATAGTTCACATCTCATTTCATATTTTTGTTCAATGGCTTCGTATAAAATCGTAAAAAATCTGGTTGGTACACAAAAAGAGCTTTATTGGTGAGTTAGTTTCTCGTGTAAAATAAAATGAAGATAGCGGCACATAAAAAATTTACTTCCACACAAAATTCGAAGTCAAATTCCGGGGTGTATTAGGTTTCATTTTTGTCTAGCGCCAAACTTTGTTTAGAAACAAAACTAACTAAACTTGCTACGTAGGTACCCCTGACTATCAATAAATTTCCTTTACTACCACAAAAGGCACAGTAAGTAATACCTACCCTAAAAATTTATAAACTAGTAAACACTTTTACGCTGATAACTCGATTTTCGGTGACTATAAATAAACGCGGATTTTATTCTTTATTCAATAAATTAGCAATTATACCATCCTCTTTTTAAGAGTTAACGAAAGAACTTCTACCCCGGCCGACGTCTATACCCCGCCCTACCAATAAATTTCTTTTTACCCAACAATTTAGAAGTTGTTGAGTTCGAATAAAATGGTGAAAATATTAAGTAGTACCTCGTTCTCCTCTAGCAAGTTCGTAAATAAACAGCCTTTTTATTTTGATTTTTAAAATTGCAAAGAAGATAATTATAGAAGGCTTTCCAGTATAATTTAAGTGGCTACTACAAGAAGCAGCACTTAAATTCCGAGAAAACTCTTCAAAGTAGTAGGTAATCGATAAATGGAACTATCCTTTCGATTAACATTAATTGACCGAATTACTTTTTCGCTGGCTTTCTTTGCCTGCAAATTAGTGTAATCGTGTCGACCTAGAAAAGGGTAATGGATTAAACTGGCCCCGGTACGTATAAAGTATGTATAATCATTCCGTTTTGTTCAATGTGAACTGATTACGTTGTTGTTTACGTTTCACTGACCTCGTTATAAGCTAGTGAGAAAGCGTTTCGCTATTTCAACATTGACATTGTATTGTTTAATTTGTGTACTTGGAATAACTATTGTATCTATTTACAAATGAGGATCTAAACCTAAAGAATGGCTGCGAATTATAAAATAATGTATCAATACAAAAGTAGAATATTATAGTAAGATTATATCGCACGTAAATTGCCAAGTGGTTTCCCACTGTTCTTCTTACAGGTAAATAGTTATAGTAGGTACTATCCAATTATAAATAATTATTGTTGATGTAATTTAGTTTGATTAAAAGTGAAGTATGGTATGCTATATTAATGATATTATTCGGTAGCGGCGTCTGGTGGTACGCATCGCATCGCAGACTTGTTACACATCTATAAAAAGTATGAAGACCAAGGATATTATACGTACCTATGTATAATCTATTTTTTTTTGCTAAAAAACAGCTATTACATACCATGTTGAAAGCGTGAATAATTAAAAACCCGCGTTAATAGGACTGTAAATGTAAAACAGTGCATTATTTAAATGCAGCACTAAATAAGTGTAGCAGTTACACACACGTACCTTGTACCTAAAACAAAGTTCTATAATTACGAAAACAACTCGGCTTCCATTTCAAGCAAATAACACCTACCTTTAAAAATGATTAAATTATTAGCGAATGCCTGGAAGAGTAAGGAATTTCACGCTACAGCGACTACTGGAAATGCTCGAGAAAACAACAGCAATGATCCTTTTCTCGGACATTCAGTGCCTTCATTTAATTAAAAATATATTTCTCTGTAACAACGTCTTTTAAATGTTTTCTTCAATTCCTGAACCATTTATTATTCTATTCTTTATTACTACACCTTGAATCATTATCGATTGCTCTGAAGTATTTCATATTTCATTCCCGTTCAGCAATAATTCGGAACAACGTTCTAATAATAAGGAAACTTTTTGACTGCGTGTCGTATTTTTTCCGTTCTCGAGAGGAGCAAAAGAAGGACACCAGATGACGGAACTCAAATAAAATAAAGCAGCTTGAAGTAGCTACTTCAGAAAAATACAGAATCATCAAGGTAAAGAAACGACAGGTTATAAAAAGAAAAAGTCAAAGGGGTCGACGTCAATTTTTGTGTTTGGATGATACACAATTTTACTTGGAATTTTTAAAAGTTCAAGGCGGTTATTTGGAAGCGTGCTAATTTTAAACACATAATTAAATCGCATTTCCTCTCGCTATGAGGCCAGTTCTCAGTTAGTGCAACTCTTTTTTTATTTTCAAGTTCAATTGAAGAAAAGCAAAATCATTGTTCGGGGTTGTGTAAAGATTTGCTAAAAACAAAACATCCCTTTAAGAACTTACCGTTTAGGGCTATTACTGTTATTTTGAAAACAAATTTTTAAAAAGTAGCTTTTCTAAATCAGATAAAATTGTGAGTTAAGATAATTGTAAATTAGCGTATAGTAAACAGAGCGTAGAACAACCGCAAGCATTAAACAAGCAAAGCTGAAATTAAGCCGAATGTAAAGTATGCAAATAACGTGTCAGTGCCGTTCAACTTAGCTGAATGTTAGTTCGAGTTGCTAAAAATAAAGATGGTTTGAGGAAACGTTCAGTGAAACTGGGTCATCTTCAACAGACCCACCCAAGTTTGCAAGGGAAATGCAAATTACACTGATAGAAGCAGGATTTATGGTGTACCTTCGTATTTCCCCCGTTTTTATCCACCTTCCTTCCAACATTTGATTATTTTTTCCGGATTATTATTAGTCAGTCATCTGTACAACGCAAATCAAGGGGGCGAATAATGATGCATATTATTTATTAAAAACTGATAATTCGTAGAAAAAAGTGCATTACTCAACGAGCATGTAATGATGGTTATTATTCTTCACGAGGACTCGTTTCTTTAATAATCCTAGTGTGCCCTCTCCCTTTGTATTTATTTTGAAATTTAAAGCCCCTTCTTCTTTATTATTATTCACTGGTGAATAAAGATTGCATTATTCGTGACCAAACACACAAACAATATTAGATTATTTACTAATCTTGGAGAAACATTTTATAAATATATTGACATTTATTTTATAAATAATTCAACATCCTACCTATCCTATTTCACAGGATGTTTATTCGTTATAATTTACGAAGTTTTATTCTCTTTAAAAAGGCTACAGACAAAACATCCTGGAGATAGTAGTATTATTTGCTTTGTTAATGAATAATGACCATCTCACATTACATTAAGTGGGATTTCTTTCAAAATTAAATCTTGCTCAGGAGAAAATCGGAATAATATAAAGATTCCAGCAATATTTGATTTAAAAAGGGGGTTTAAACGACTTCATTGGCGGAATTTCAAGCCACGAAATTCACGTAAATTATAGTCGGATGATTCGAAGGAGTACTACTGCATGCATAGAAGAATAACGTTGGGAAGAGTAAAACATGCCAAAATAAAAGATGTTATGAAAAGTAACATATTAAAGGATGCACCTGAAACTTGATAATCAGTATAGACTATTGAGCAAAACCATGAACCAGTATCAACAATCTGTATGCTAGCCCAAGGACGATGGATGTAAGAATGCTGAGGGAAGAAGGAAAGGTAGCGGAAACACGCTTCAAATGGAACACGAACAGGGGGGGGGGGGTAAGCAACGCAAACAGGATGGTGTATAAGTACATAAGCATAACATGGGAACAAACGTTGAAATAAAGTGGTTGGATGGCATCAGGCAGCTGACTGGACTATGTTGTAACGGAAAAGTATAAGACGGACACAAAATGGAGGAGAAATATGAAGTAGGCAGGGGACGAGGCTTATACTCAGCGAGGCTAAAAGCGGCCGTTGAAAAGTACTGAAAAAAATAGTGGACTGTACTGTCTGTGAAATTCGAAGAGGCCAACATGTTTGATCATACCTGGAAGGAAGAAGAATTAATTTCAAGTCTTAATAAAGATCAATCGTATCTATGGTACATTTAGACCAACCGGACGAAGTACTCCGGATGCGTTCAATGGTCAATGAACTTTTAAGGGTCTGTGTATACCCAGTATGAGTAGGTGCCCGTACTCTGTTATTCTACCGTTAAATATATTTCACACAAACAGCCTAACTTTAATAATAATCTTTTTCCTTATACAGAGTGTTTAATATTAACATTAATCAACGGCGGCCATGCTTTTTTGGCAGCAGGTCGTAGTTTGTTTCGTACGCTTCATATGCAACTAGTAATAAAATACTAATCCGTATTAGTAGCTAGTTGAATCAAATATAGACAAAGTTTTCATTTTGCACAGCCACCCTTGATTAATGTTTATATTAAACACCCTGTAGTGTACTAATAAGTACATGTTGTATTACAACGGACAAACTAACTTTGGTTACGTTCAACGGTTGCTTGAAACGGAACGCCCCATCGATTGTTTAAACACACCCTAAAATACTCCAAATACAGTACAGTGCCATTACACTAGACGCGGGAGAACGTTCTACCATTTTGCGAGTATTAAATACAGTTAGCAAATATGCAAAATTAAATTAAAAGTTGCTATTAAACGACAAAGTGACCACATATAAAATTTATAAGATCTAGATTCTAGGATGTACTGAATATCCCAATTTTTTGTTCTGCTACTGTAAAGAAAATCAATCCATCATTAAAAATTTATTTCGTAGTTCTACTGGTCTACTTTTTCTGTTAACACTTATCATAAATATTTTATGCAGGGTCCTAAATACAGAGAGCTAAATAAAAAACAATGTAAGTACATGATAAAGACTTATCAGATGCTGGTAACCAATGCAATGATTGGGGAAACCTTAAAAGGAGTAAGAACCCGTTCAGACCTGCTTGTTCTGTGTCAAATACGCACAATTCGTCTTGTCCTCGGTCTCGTCTCGTATTTTGAATTTTGTGATATGTGTCAAGGCAATCTGCAGAAAATTATTGGAGCGTTTACGAATTGCTTATAAAAGTATCCAATAAGGAGACTATAAAATTCTTGCATTTATTGATCTGAATTGTTTAAAATTGATTAATTGTAACGAAAAATGCAAGTAATTATATTATTTTTTATTAATGAAGTGCATTGGTTATTTAAGTAACAAGGAATGTAAAGGTGTATTAACATGCGAGGTAGGAATATAAGCCGAAGCGTAGCCGACTGCTGAGGCTCTTAACCTGCGAGTATATTTTATGATGTAGTAGTGTTAAATAGTATCCGATAGTATCTAGAGAAAATTATAAGTCAACATCATACGGGGTTATACTAAATCGAACAAATATGGCAGAAATATGTTCGAGGTCAACTATTGTCGGGTCAACACAATGGCAATTTTACTACTGCATTAGTAATAAAACTTCGTCTTATCAATGTCAAGACAATGGCAATTATTAAGAATTCAGGTCAAATTACTGCATAAAATATCAAGAAACAAAAATCTCTGATTAAAATTTCCGCTAAGAAATTTGAAACTTCTTCAGATATTCTTCTCAAATTCATTTTGACAAATAGATTTCCAATCAAAATAACCCATAAATGCACAGTGAGCTTTCACATTTAAATTTTAATTGAAGTTCGATGAAACCAGAAACCTCAAAGTTCGAAATTTGTTTTTTTAACGAACAACTTTCACAATTAAATTCATTAACGGAAATGAAAGCTATAAATAAATTAATAATTTTAAAAGATGGCCAAGTTACTGGTTAAACTGAAATAATTAAAGAAGCTTATAAAGAATTTCGAGGGCAGAAATGTCGACAAAGTAGATGTGATTAATGTTCCTCGATGTTTTCGCGAGGGTTAGTAAATTTAAGGGGGAATCGACTTAGGGCGGTGTATCGATCTCACGTACTGCACTGCACGAGTTTCTAGCCCAAGATTGATTTAACAAAGGTGAATTTAAACGAATTCACTTGTTAAACACAAACTATACCAACCCTACGAAACTTGACTATACACCTGAGCCGAGTATCTGTACATGAAATAAAGATAAACCCTCTAGCGAGAAGAAGAGCTTGACTGAGCCTTGCATGACCTGTAAATGGAACTAAAAATGAGGTTTTATTTTCCATTTTGTTCTTTGTTATTTAACTCGGGGGGTTTTTCACATGAAATCCGAGAGACAAAAAAATCACGACACAAAAAGAAAGAAAAAATTTTTACTTGCTTCATATAAAACTCGTGGTGCGTTATGAACTCCACCGATATAATTTCCAAATTTCATGTTTACTATCGCTGTACCTACATCTTTTTCCTGCGCTACTTCCTGCTTTTCCTTTCCAAAACTGAATTTTTATTTACAACTTTCACCGCCTATTCTACATCCAAGCAATTAGCGCTGTCCTTTGAACACAGTTAGGGTGGAGCACAGCAGAAGCAAGTGGCTGAAATAACTCGATGATACTTCACTTCAGCAATTTAATAAAAATCGGTGAACAGACGATTTGATTTAATCAACCGATCTGATTACGACATTCAGACGCTTATGAGCACATACACGCGTTTAATTAAAAATTTCCCAGAAATAGGAATATCATAAAAACTAAGATTAATTGCGAAATTAATTAACAACGCAAAGGCTAAACAAACTCAAGTTTGTTTTTAAATTTAAACCCTAAAGCAATTACAAAGTTAATCTACTTTCACTTAAATTACCGTGTTGGTTATCTAAACAATTGGGAAACATTTTCTTAAGCACAGATTTAAAAAAAAAAACAAGAGCAAAAACAGAACACCTGACGTGTGAAGCACTGAATTACTCGAAACTAATCAATTTGGATATTGGAAATTGAACTGTAAATGTGACTCGATAGCCTTTATTCGCGACTTCTCAATTTGTGCCTGCGTTGTTTCTTTCAAGCCTGACGAAACACACTAATACATCACGCTTTACTAAAAAAAAGGACAAGTTTACAGAAAAACGTGGAGGAGAAGACAGATAACAAAGCGTTGGCAGTTTGGAAAGGGAGGAACAGCTGACTCGCCCTGAAACTGGGGAGGTCTGCGCTGCTTCGAACATCTGAAAGTAATAACCCTTGCGAAACTCAGGGAAGTGGGCTATGAAAGATCCTTTACTGATGTAGATCTTGTTCAGACGACCCATTCAAACCAATTTAATTGAATTTGCTCGGATTTTATTTTGTTTTTCATACTCTTTGATTTACAGGTTTTTGCTGAACTATATGCTACGCACAAATACCTATTAAACATAAATTTATTATCAAACATTAAAAAAATACAATTAAAAATCCGATATTTCTTCCGATTTGATTCCTTTTACATTTTATTGCAGGTACATTTAAGTTTCCATACCAATTAGGAATCTTGCATTAATATTGATTAGAATCTTACTGCATTAAAAATAAATTTAGCATTTAGCGAAATACGTAGGAATTCTACTTTTTATTCTGGAAACGTGTTCAGAATTGGTTTGTTCAGTAATTTGTGCATTATTTATTGCAAGTTTCGGTGGTTCAGATACTTCAACCAGTTGAAGTAGATCCGTTTGCAGACAATAAACCGAACGAGCAGAATATAAATAGGTAGTTATAACGTTATAAGATGAAAAATTCAGTAAATGTGGTACGAAGTTTTACTGAAAAACCTGCTTGTTTCTAATTAGTACTTTATTTAATAAAAATAAGGAGTGGTTAAAGTGGCGACAGAACTTAAAGAGTGTACTACCGAAGAATAGCGTGTTATTGTGAGTAAAATGAAATCTCTCGTGTTTAAGTATTTGTCGCAACAACTGGATCTATAAATTTTCTCAACGAAGCGATGCGACAGTTAAAAATCGGAAGTAAAAGCTTGACCTGGTCGATCGGCTGAGATTGTAACAAAAGCAACTGTGTAGTGGGCGGAAAAGATTATTCTAACTGATAGATGGATAACGACAGACAACGTATAAACTATAATAGGGTGGTATCATGGGTTAGCGTATACATCATGTCCGGCGAACCGAACGATTAATACAAAATGAACAAGATGGGGTTGTCTTTGCAACATCAACATCGGTATGTTAGGGGATTAAAAACACCCCCCTGCCGCACGGTTACGTGACTAGCTTACGGGCAGAAAAGGAAAACGAACGGGGAACGTCCGTCTTATAGCCCTGACTTAATTCCTAGCTAAAATCCCACCCAGACGTTTCGATAATAAGGAGGACATTTAAAATGTTGTGTACGATATCACTTGCTTACTTTTATAATCATTTGTCATCTCTTTCATGACCTTCTATAGCACGTTATACAATTCAATTAAAAAAATTAATTGATGTCAATTATAGAACACTAAAATCATATTCGTGCCTGATAAGTGCTAAATCTTTCTTGTACACTTAACATTAGTTCCGTCAATTTTTTTACATTTATATTTTTGATTGATACAAAATTAAAGCAGGTATCTGATAAGTGATAACAAAAGGCGCGGTTTCCCCTTTGAAAAGAATCAATAATCTATTTATAGCGAACGGTACCCACAAAAAGTTGCCGCCACCTACAAGTACAACAATGTATGCGTTATAATTAAAGCTTCTATAAATATGAACTGGTGTCAACGATCTTTGAACAATTGAATTATATCTTAGATTATCATTTACTAAAGAATGTAAAATAGAGACTGAAGTGTTTGCATGTGTTGTGCATGATTTCATTTACACTAAAAGTGTTGATTACATGAAAACGATTATAATTATTATATACGGCTTTAATGAAACAGTTAAGGCGATAACTGTAAACTCTACGGTATTTAAATTTTATTTATGAACAACTGATCACTGATTTATATTGTTTATACACCGAAGAGATTATAGGAAAAATAATAATACACTAAAAACTTACATACAGTGCTTCCCGAAAGTAACGGATAAATTCAATAAAATCGTTGAGAAAAATATTTCAAATAAATGCTCGGACACGTCGATTTTTATTTTTAAATTATCATTTAGAGATGTAATTTTCAACCCCACACCCCTCAACCACTAAGCGCTGCCAACCCCAACTTTAAAAATTTAAATAGTAAAGTACCCTTTCTGATACATCAACTGATAGCTTTTTTTTTATGCTGAATACAATCAAAAAAGTTTTTCAACATCGGTTAATAAATAACGGAGATATTTACCAAAATGTATTCAAATGAAATTGCCAATATTCGAGCAGGCGTTGGTACGGCTCTACAATGGGTGGTAAAAAACAATTGCAACTTGTTTGTAATTGAATCTAAACAAAATGTAGTGACATTACTTAGTGGAGTGTGTGTTACTTATTATTAACGATTGAAAAATAAGATAACAAAAATGAGATTTACTGAAGCCGAAAGAATCGAAGTTTTAATGATGATTGGGGTTGGAGATAGATAGATACATTTTGTTTACATTCAATTACAAACAAGTTGCAATTGTTTTTTACCACCCATTGTAGAGCCGTACCAACGCCTGCTCGAATACTGGCACTTTCATTTGAATACATTTTGGTAAATATCTCCGTTATTTATCAACCGATTTTGAAAAACTTTTTTTATTGTATTGAGCATAAAAAAAGATATCAGATGAGGTATCAGAAAGGGTTCCTTGCTATTTGAATTTTTAAAGTTGGAGTTGGCAGCGCTTAGGGGTTGGGTGGTGGGGGGTTGAAAATTACATCTAGAAATCATAATTTAAAAATAAAAATCGACGTGTCCGAGCATTTATTTGAAATATTTTTCTCAACGATTTTATTGAATTTATCCGTTACTTTCGGGAAGCACTGTATAGTACCAACAATGCGCCATTAATGATTAATTTTAAGAGCGGTGTAGTCCTCCTATGGATACAATAAGCTGGCGGCAAAGTATTGTGTTGATATTCGTGGGAAAATAATAACGAAGATTAAGTGTAAACACAAAAAATAAATAACAGCTTAGAAATCAAACGTTACTAAAGACAAATTGCGTGTCGGTCAGTCAAGCTCATCATATGATAATAAAATATTGAAAAGGAGTTATAAAAATAAATAATAGGTATTTAAATCGTTTACGATATGAATCGTAAAAACTTATTTATTTATAGAGAGACTCCATTCGTCAATTTCTTCTTCTCATGAACTTCGTGCACGTCGGTGGAATTGTAGTTTCATTTAAAGCGAACGCGGCGATTTTCCTAATTTGTGAACCTGATTCGTTTAATGGGTCACGCTCCGGCCCTACTGTGTCAGCTCTGCAGGTTCTTGGTAGCCTGGGAAACGGCAGACACTTTTTGCAAGACCCAAAAGCTTTAATACCGCCAAAGTTTACACAAAGTAATGAAGTGCAATTTAGTGGAAAACCAGCCATGGCGATAGTGTTCGTCATTAGTAATTAGTTCAGAAAATAAAGTGAGTTTTTATCTTTTACAGAAAGAGGATTAATCAATCGGTTTTTGTTATTTTTGTCTCCGTGCTTAAACGTAATCGTACCAAGACCTCAATCCATCAACAGCAACTACAGAAATTATAGTAACTTTTTGAAAAATAGTGGTTCATTATGTAATGGGTCTGTACCGGGTTCGTCTAAAGAATAATGATACAGAATCTGTAGAAATGTTACTTCTGCTACTCAACGAGGATTTTTTTAAAGTACTTATGGGCAAACTTTCCCCATATCGGAATCTTGGCCTAAAATGTCATCAACAGTCCTGATGTGATTTAAATTTAATTAACTGGCAATCATTCAGATCATCAGATGATTTTTCCATAATGTCCTCAGTTTATGCAATACTTTGTCGTGCAGAAGGAACAGTAGATATATTCGCCAGCAATCTATTTATTTATCGCTGCGTAAAAGTTTAGGGGTTCTTACGGCAACAATTATACGTGAAATACTCCATAAGAAAAGAATATAGGATCCTTTTTGTTGTTACGCCACTGATTCTATTTCATACACCGAATCTCAGAATCTATTTTTACCGGGAAAGTTGTATCTTGATATTTCACATACTACACCCATTTCGTGATACTGCAGGAAATCCACGAGCCCTACTACGTTTATAAAAACAAAATGAAGGTAGGGCGAATATTTCGTGTTTTCAAAATGCGCTGCAAGGGGCGTTTTTCAGCGTCAGGTCACGATATATTTATACCTGGATGCCTGCAGGATACAAGCGGTGCCCGTTTGTTTTTGCGGATATCAACAAAACTAAAATCAATCAATTCGTAACATCGTCGGAAATATGAGATCTCAATTGAAACAGTTCAAAATTCAGAAGAGAAATGTCATGAGTTCATGACAAATAGGAAGCTTTTCATAAACAGACAACAATAATAAATTATACATCCATTTAAAAAATGTGTAATAAGTAGGTTCCTACCTACTAGATGGAAGTACATATTGGAAGGTGAATGAAAGAATCAAGGAAATTTGAATAAATACAGGGTGTTTTTTTAAATGATGGATATTGTCACGAAGTGTTTAAAATAATTATTACGGTAATAAAAGTGATTCATGTAATGCTCAGTATCACATGTCAGTTTAATGTTATACTCGCACATCATGGGGTAATTTCCTCAATGTTAAGTAGTCTAGAAGGTCAGCCCCTCTTCTATTAGTCCACGTGGACTCAGGTTTCTCATGTTCGTATTTGGAGATGCAATTCTGCTGATTAAGCATATCGAGTTTTATGTGAGATCTGGTGATCCTCGTGTACTCGAGGTCATGCCCATATTTAGACATACCAACTAGTACCTATAAAAGCACAACGCATTTTCATGCTAGCCAGTGTGCTCCAGCCAAGAAGTCGACTCATACTCTAGCTACATCTTCAAGCCATATTATATTGATACTCGCTAATAAACTGCTAAAAATATTCGAAGACTTTTATCCAAAAAGACTTTGTTTGTGCAGAATCTTTTTTCTTTTTTTTTCATTGTTATCATAAAATTTGAAACATACATAAATCTCAGAATGTTGCAGGATTTTATTTTTAAATAAAGTACACGGAAATACATCCCGTAGAAATACAAACTTTCCAACTTTACAATTAATTAATGTATTTGTAAATTCCATGTGGGAATGCTATTTTAAGCATTCGATTGTTTAGAAAGTAGAGACAGAACATCCTCCATCATATCTTGTTTGTATACCAATTAACTGACGTTTCTCTTCACTTTATTCGGTTCTCGACAGCGTTCAGTTATATTGCATATAAATAATTCATTCCCAAGACTCATAAAACACATTTCCAACTTCGTCGATTTGCAGTTTCAGTTGGAAATATAAAGACGTGTTTTTTCACTGATGTCGGCAAATACAAAACTTGTTCAACTAATACATATGCATTACTTTAACCAGTAATTCTAGTGCGATACACTATTTATCATGTATTGGATGATTGAACATTCTCCAGGGCGTTGTCAATAAATCAAAACATAAAAAGTAGTCATTTTGCGTTTCAATCTCTGCTATACTTTACCAACCTTGACCTAGGATAACTTGATTCGTTTATTGTTTTTTTTTTGCGAATTTCTTATTAAAAATACTTGGAATACTGTAATTTGGAAATGTTGAAGACAAGTCGTATCTACCTACAACGTCGCATTACTAACAACCTACGAGCGCGGTATGTTTATAAAACAATTTACTTACATTCTTGATCTTTAATTTCTTTTCTTTTTATAGTACTCGGAATATTGTTAGTAGTAGTGTTCTCAGCGAGTATTCTTTCTGAATCAGATTGGCGAAAAAAGATATCCATTATCAATGGAACTGTCAAATATTAAAGCCTGGATGTCTCACATTAGCAAAAAATAAATGCTATGTGGAATAAAAGTTGACAGGAACAGATTACAGCACGGTACAGCGCATGCATGTGTCCGTTTTATGTGTGAGCGTTATAGATTTCCTTCCTAAAATGTTATTTATTAAACTTCAGCGTATATTTTATATAGGTACACTACAACATTGTTTTTTTTTACTTTTGGAAACGTAATTTTATTTAAATATGTACTCTACCAAGATTCTATCCACATGTTAAATTAACTTGGGCCTTGGCGAAATTTACCAAGAAGGAACGTTTCAGTACCGTGGTACTTATGTTTAAAATATCATTGTTGCATAAATCGATGAGATATGGAATAAAAACCGGAACAGGGTCAAAAGTTAAATGTATAATAAGTCGACAACCAAAAAGTAATAACATTCTACAGTTATTCATTATTCGGCAATACAAGAAAAAATTCAATCTAACCAGACTAAATAGGTACTTATATGCTTTTAAAGTTATTATTGCATTGCATGCGAGGTAAAATTGTCTAACGAAGGCGCAGGCCGAGTTGGACAACACGTCAAATACAATCACACCTTTTACACGCGTTTGTATACAGGAGTTTTACGGTCGTTTACAATACAACAAACGCATTGAGAAATGTTTTATTAATGACAGTAACATCAACATCCGCTGTCAGAAATTTAAAATGCCATGGTTGCCATAGCAACCGACCAACCGCATAAAATATAGGATCAACACGTAACAAAATTCAGATGTCATTATGTTATTGGAATGAAATTCAGGATCACTTTTTAAACAGAAAATTAATAAATACTGGCCGAGTTCTTGCAATTGTAAAAATTGTATCTTTTTCCACATATTTTCCCGATTATAATAAAACAAGCAACACTACAAATTTGTGTATAAAACTTCATTACACAGTCCTATTCCTACAGAAATAATTACACCACCATGAACTTATAATTTTCACGCGAGTTAAAAAATAAATTTAGTTTAATATCTTGTCCTATTTACAGGATTCTTCCACATTTTGCAGAAAACCTAAGAGGCTTGGTTATCAGATGGTCAATCTAAACATGAAAGTATTAAAAATGTCACGTTAACGGCACAGTCGTATACTCGGTTTTCCAGTAAACTCAAAGGTTGATAACCTGGTAGGAATGTTAAATACTTAAACACTTACTACTATTTTAAAAACCATAAACTCGTCTGTAAGATCGTACTACAAAAGCAAAAAATTTTCATTGGTACGAGATAAACAATAGAAAAAGTTTAAAGCTCTTAACAAAACATAAGGATAAGAAACTAATGTCGTCTAGCAAGAAAAATCTAGACGTGAAGGCGATAAATGATTAATCAATTCCTCAACGTTCAACATTCACTCTAAAATGCTGCCGTCGAGATGTCATCGATAACGAGAGGAAAGGCACTGGAGAAACTTACGCTTTAGTGACGACAAACAGCTCGTGAGAAACTTCTAAATGGATGCGAAACCCACCTGAAACAGAACAAATCAATTAAAACAAGGCTTAAGGCTGTATTCTACTATGATTGATCATTAAATTGAAGAATTATGTTCTGAAGACTTGGTTATAATTAATTCTGATTTTATGACTCCGTTTGAGTACAACATACATTCAGTTTCCGCCAATCTTTATAAATTTATTTTAAACGCACCGTATTTGCCTTTCTGTTTCGAATTCCTGTCGGGACTTACAATTAATATATTATTGACGTTTACCTTGGCCTCGTTTACGCATTTATACAAGGAAAACTACAGATAAGGTGAAGTACACAGGTATATTAATTCACGATTAATCTTGTATGAACTTTTGCCATTATTCTTTAATCATTGTCTATAGCTTTTCCTCATAACGTTTGATTTAATCTCCTCTCTTATCCAATCTAGATTATCCTTCTTCTACTCTCCTTTTCTTTGTTCCGTTTTGCGTCAGTTCTCATCTTTTACCAATATCAACTCCCACCCACACCTCTCTCGTCTGCTTTGTCCCTGTTCACTTGAATGGCATTTTATAATAAGAAATACGAGAATCAAAGATTTATAAAGCAGGTCAAGAATCAACTACACATAAATATATTAAAGCTAAGTGGATTACTCAATTCCCTTTGTATTAGAATTCCCACTTGCAGAATTCCTTTTGTAGCTATAACTTATTTCGAACTCGACACCCAACGCTTCCTAATTTCACCTATTTTCTAAGCACAACAAAATAATTGTTTTGCTTGCGGTTTACCCGCCTTTTGCTTCTGCTTGTCGGAATCTTTTGAGGTTTTCTAAAAATAGGTTAAAAGCAGTTTATTATTAGCTCGCGTTTACATCACGCGTTGTTGAATGTATTGGATGAATAATTTATAGCTCTATGAATTACATCTGCTCTACTACCTACTTTTATTTATAAACAAAAATAGAATTGTAATCAACGGCGACAACTACGCTTGAATAAAATTGTCAAAACAAGATTACTCAGGCTAAAAACCTCTCATTTAATGAATCACGTGTGAAAAACATTATTTTGGTCTAGACGGAACAAAATTCTGGACAGAAACTTCTCGCCGAAATATCTATAATATTTCCACCTCGATAACTCCCACACTTGGTACGCACGCCCTTCTAATTGTCAAAATTCTACATGGGGGGTGTCAAATCCAGATAACATGATTACCATTTTTGGAAACTTAAAAGTAAAAATTACTTTCGCCTGCGTTGTTTTTTGCACCTCCTACATAATAGGTACTAAACAATAATTAAAGCAAATAGAATAGGAAAAAAATGAGATGGTATGGAGAAACAATAGACTAGCTTTGTTATGGAACGTATCTATGGATACGCCACCTTTTGCTGTGGATCCTACACCTCCACCAAGCTTACAAATGCCCCCGGAAAATATGTCAACTAAATTTTGAAAGACAAAGCGCGACAATACATCAACCAATAGCAAACAATCCTACTCAAAAGTATATTCACTGGAAAAATTCAATTGACGTTTAAAATTTTAATAATTTCAGCATTTGTCAGATTGTTTTGACGTTTAAAATCTGTTAAGTATGAAGGAAGATAATAATTCATTCTGAAGCCAGAAATATCATTCGGATGGTCATGGAATTCTTCGAATGGATTTATAATTATTTAAATTTGCCGCCTAAATGTTTTTATTTTGACTGTACTTTCAAAAACTATATCATCGTCGGACACGCCCCCTTTCAACTTTGTATGCTTGGTAGAGCTGTATATTCCGTTTGTGAATCCCATGTAATATTCGCTGTCAGTACACGTTAAAAAACCCTTGCTTGAGAAAAATTTTACTTATTCCTCTGAATTGGTGTCGACTGTCGAGGCATTAGCAAAATAGACAGTCGTTTAAATTAACAAAAATTTTGTAACCTATGGCTTAATACGCTCAGCTCCGTCCCTAAAGTGCTGCAAGTTTGTCATTAAAACTTTCTCTGATTATTTTCGCTAAATTATTTCCACAACTGAAAGTTTATACAAATTATTTATCGTACAGGACGAAAATAATTTATTAAATATATAATTAGAAGCAATCAAGACCATTTCCACAGCAAAATAGATAACATTACCATAAAAGTAATTAAATTTTATGAATAGGGATTTGAGTTAACTCATGGGTCGTTGGCCGTGTCCCGAATTGCGTGTACAAAATCAATCCTACGTCAAACAACTCCGCCTAAACAAACACCTCCAACACAATGACGTACTAGTTTTCATTTTCCATTGAGGAATTATTATTCCACCTCATTAGACAAGCCGCCGGTCTTAATAAAAATGTCTGCACGTGCATCTAGAATAGAGTAAACGTAGGATTTATTTCGATCCTAACCGTATACAATCCGGATAAAAAACTGACATTGACGAGATTGATGACCTTATTCTGTGCTAAATATAAACGAAATTAATAAAACACGAACCCCAAAGCAAAACGTTTAATTTCAGTCGATTTAGCCTAATGGAGGTGGATTATGGAACAGTTTTTCGGATAAATTGCCGGCTTAGATTTTTGTAAACACAGGAAACATTTTTGGAATAGATTACGATTAGTAATGTATGGATATGAATAATTTCCTTCTTTTCTGCCATCCATTTTGACGAAAAAATAAATTAGTTCTGCGAGGTAGCACGAGTCAGTTGGAATGAGTCATAACATCGTATCCGTCTAATATCTCATTCGGAAGTCCACTTTGACATCACACTCTATTTATTATTCAACGGGAGTAATTAAAAATAGTAGTTACAATTAAAATTGTCTGTGTCCCGTGATTCTACGACTACCCCATTTTATTTTTATAAAACGGTGCATATAAGACTTCTCCAAAATAACGAGCGAATTTTTACTACAAATAGGTAACAAAAGTGTTCCATTCAAACAAAGAATACGCAATTAGATAAATTGTAGCTGAACCGCAAATGATTCCAAAACTGGCATTTTCTAAGTAGTATACACTGCAGAGGTAGAAAATGAATCGATGAGGGGGTAGAACTGCAATGGTATTCAAGGAACAGAATTCAATTGCTGAGCATGAGTGGAGAACAACTGGAGCAAAAGGAATTCTATGCAGTTAATTAGTGGTAGATATTGTAAAGAACAAACGAGAAAACGAGCAAAGAGCAGTGGTAGAAAAGATATGAGGGATGGTAGAAGAAGGGAGAGCGCTGCAACTGCACGAAAGCGGTGGTAGAGGATGGAAAAAAATATCGAGAGGGCTAAAGCAGCAGTACGAGCAGTAGTGCAGAGTGACGAATGAAGAAAAGAAAAATAGAACGAGGGTACAGCACAAAAGAGAAGAGTGGTAGAAAACATTGCAAAGGCAGTAGTAGAGAATACTAAAGGTGGAGCAGCGAAAGTGAACGAACAGGTGGTAGAGAGTAGACGAAAAATACTGGTAGAGCGGCAGCCAAAACCGATGGCAGAAAACGAATATAAGAGTCAAATGAAGAACAGTGGTAGAAAACGAGGCAAAATCAACAGCAAAGAACAAACAGGTTGTATTCAGAGCAAACGGATAATGCTGGTAAACCAGAAATCGATGGTAGAAACCGATAAAGTTAGAGAATGAGCAGATGGTAGAGAATTGAAAGCAAAGGGTAGTTGCTGACAACAGAGGAAGAGAAGGTACAACAAGAGACAATGATGGCAATATAGTACCTACGCACGGAAGCAAAAACCAGAGCAGGGAAAGAAAAAGCAAATAAGAACAAAACGATTTCAGTGCTAGTATAGAACTGCTACTGAAAGGGAAGCAAGTGAAATTGATTTTTTTTTGCTACAATCTTTAAAGAAATAAAAATTAGTTGCTATAGGAATCCACAGTAGTCGACTGGATTTTGTAGCGTTTAAGGCTCGGTCTTTCCATCTCCTACTAAAGCTTCTATTAGCTAATAAACGATTTGTTGTCATGGAAACAATTCTTGTAACAATGGTATCCATGACAACTAATCGTTTATTAGCTAATATAAGCTTTAGTAGGAGATGAAAAGACCGGGCCTAAGTCATAAGACGTAATTTTGATAAGCAATCAGGAGAGCCTCAAAATTGTTGGACATCTTACCGCTGACATTGAAATGAACTACACATGTAAACAGTAAAAACAAACATATATATTCCACGTTAATAATACGTCAACTCACACCGCTATTAGATAAAAGCAAATTAATGTTGATTATGGCAAAAGCTGGCAAGTCAAGCTTTACAGCTGTAATCCAGAAATCTACTTCATTACCATAGAATCGATAAAGGCTCGCAAACCAGACGGCGTAAAGCAGGAAATCGCTGGCTCTCGAGAGAATTATAATTGATAACCACGAACTGACACACTTTACATGAAATAATGTCATTTTGAATAGTAAAAAAGGATTATTTCGCCGTGTTGTTCCTTTGTTCGTTTTACGTATCGTAACAATCTCATCACAACCCAGATTCAGCAAACATTCAATGTTTATTTACTTTGATTTGCATTATTATAGTGAGGGCAGAAAATAATGCCGTAACGAGGGAAACATTTAACCATATATAATAAAGGAATCTCGGATTACCGTTTCTAAATAAAATCTCCAATGAAACTGAACGACAAGATACATTAAACTCTGATCAGTGCTTCGATTATACGCCAACGTTTTTGAATGACAAACGTTAGAGCGAACATAAACAACGCCATCCGAACGAAGTGGTCGACTATATATACTTTAGAAGTGCATCTTGTCAAAAATTTGGGAGATCAGATAAGGATCAGCTTTATTTACAAGTAAATAAAATTTTAGTGAATTCTGTATTTCGTAATTTGTTAGAAATAAAAATAAAGCTGCATTCACACGAGGCGTAGGCTGGCGAATATTTCTGGGGCAGATTCTTTTCCCCAATTAAGAAAAAGGAAAAAGATTAAGAATAATTCGTACGTAACGACAGAGAGAAAGAGATCCAATGCATCCTCTTCTAAACCAAATTTGTCCAGCATATATTTTCACTACAGAAAAACCATGTCACACATTTCAGAAAAAAAATCTAGTATTTTCCTTTTGTTTTTGAAATAGCAAAGGAGCAAAAGTCACTTAAGATATTCCGTTACCAACGGATGTCAGGATGTGACGTAACGTAGCAAACATTTCGTTCATCGTGTGCTCTCTTGCGGTTTTAACTCGCGTGTTGCTTGTGGTATTCGTATTAAATCCATATGTTGATGCGTAGCTGCCTGCTCTTCGCATTTTTTACACTAGGCAGTTTTACTTAGTGGTGAATTCGGGGTAAAACCGCAACATTCTACTAGGAGTCCGATTTTGTACAATCACGCTTCACATCCTGGAATTTATTTTCATTTTGAGGTGCCGCCAGTTGGGGTATTTTGTTGATTAAATCTGGAGGGAAGACGAAATATGTGTGCGTGGAAATTGCGGGAAAAGATATTTGGGCCCAAGGTGAACAAGACTGTAGTTCTTTGTAATACTTTATTCTACAAATCTAGGAAGAGTTGGAAGACCGTGATTTTTTAAGATAGCATATAAAAACTTTCATAATTACCTCTTCCAAGAAATTGTTTTTCGAATAAATAACAGGTGACGAGGCCTCGTCGCCTTTATGAAACTTCATTGTATCCGATATTATTAAAGAAATATATTTGATAAATTCCGACAAGGAAGGGTCAAAAAACAAAACGAATAATCCTTAAATGTAATAAACATGTTAGCAACTTCCAAAGAAAATTGTAAGTAGACACCGCAAAAATCTTTTGCAGAATGAACTCTACTTGAAAGAACATCTATTCACACTCGGTTTCTCTCATCAAACTTTAGAGTTAAAGCTTGAATTTTCCATTAATTAGAATTACATTTAAGCAGCTTAGTTGGCATACTAACACCTGTCTGTTCAACATTTCATATAAAAATTTATTTCTTGTTTGATTTCAGAATTGTATAGAACGTGTCATCAAAGACAATCCCGACGAGTAGGTACGCTACGATCTGGAAAACGTGTAACTTTGCGATGTTCGTAAATCGTTACACGTTTTGCAGAAGTTATATTATTAATAAAATAGTTCAACAACATATTACACCCTTCAACAAAATAAGGAATCACTTTGATTTCAAGTAGGTACATCAAACGAAACTCATTACAATGGATACTAGAAATGATCAATTGCGAAATAAGGGTGTGTTCAAACGAATCTAGGAATAAAAATCCTATGGAAAAAAAATCCTCGGAAAAAAATCCTGGAAAAAAATTCCTCGGAAAAAAATCCTATGGAAAAAAAATCCTATGGAAAAAAAATCCTCGGAAAAAAAATCCTACGGAAAAAACATCCTCGGATAAAAAATTCTCGGAAAAAAGTCCTCGGAAAAAAAGGCCTCTGAAAAAAACCCCGCTGTGTTAGCAAACCAGCGGTTGCCCAAATCGAAACAAATTATTGGTATATAATTTTTTCTTTATTATACAATATTAACAAAATTGAAACTAAAAAATATTATTATTATTACATTACACAATATTGACAATGTTTAATGTTTGAAATAATATGGTTCTGCTAACACATAAAGTTAAACAATGTCAGATATGGTTCATTATGCATAATATAAAATGATTAATTTTATGCAAATAAAAAATGGATTTTTTTCCACAGGATTTTTTTCCGAGGATTTTTTTTCCACAGGATTTTTTTTCCGAGGATTTTATTTCTACAGGATTTTTTTCCACAGGTTTTTTTTCCTGGGGTTTTTTTTCCAGGTTTTTTTTCCGAGGATTTTTTTTCCTAGGATTTTTTTTCGCCTACCTGGGAAGGAATGTGAGTGGGAGGGATAAACAATATCGTTTCATTGAATTTGACCCATGCGTCTCGACACGTATCCGGCACAGTTCCGTTAGGCTTCCGCGTCAGTTCAGTATCCGTACCGTGATTTTGAATATCATCGGAAACCATTTCACGGTAGCGGTGATATAGTTTGCCCATAAAGTTTAGACATTCTCTCACTGATGTACAAATTCTTATTTACTCTTTAGGAATGGTGTATAAACGACTGTTCTTTCTTTGCGTGTACTCTGCCCTGATGTACAAATGTGTGTGTATAGACGTCGGTGTCGCTCATACGCCGCCGCCACGGGCGTCCCGAGTCCGGACACTGCACAAACACGGAAATGACACGTTACTGATATTGTGTACAACCTTGTTCACAGTCGGATATAAGCGTCAATCGAGGTTAGGGGAGGGTAATATTGAAAAAAAAAATATCAACATTGTCGATGTATTCGATTTATCGATACATGGATATCTTTCAAATTCGATATCGATATAGATAGCCTATTGTTGCCACTATCTACGATAGTTTTTCGAAAGTCCATTCAGTAATCGGAATAGGTTTAGGAAACAGATTTTTAGGAAGTGAATAATAATATACTTCCGGATAAACTTTTATTTTACTGTTAAGATAATCTCTATAAGTAATGAACGTGAATCAGAAGCACTTAATGTTTATTTTTGTTTTAATATCGGCATACAATTTTAGATCTTGCTTTGCGGCTGAAGTTCAGTGTATTTGCAAAGAAAATAAAAGTGATTCCACACATGTTTTCAACCGCATCCGTGAACTTACAAGTGCAAAATTAAAATCTAAATAGAAATGTTGTTTCGCGATCTCATGTTTCTGGAAGCGTGCTGAACTATGCGTGACCGCGACCCGCGGCGGCAATGGGGGAAAATGGATTTTGTGAAAGTGTGGTGCAATACCCTTATTTGAAAGAGACGAGAGGTTAACGAACAGTGCTTTTACCTAGGTCTCACTGCAAAGGCAACAGCGACAATTTATTTATGGAATGAACTAGTTGGGTAACTTAATATTTTTTTTTTCAACATTAAGGGGTTCATTAAATACTTTTTAAAGTCTGACTTTGAGTTTTATTATCGAATTAATTCTACTCGTTTGTGTGTGTGCACGAAACCATGACTATTTGTGTATTAAAACGGAATTTGTAGTTTTCATGGTCAGTCGTAATATTACCGAAAAATTTCGTTTAGCTTTTACCGTTAAACTCATTAACTTCTTCGCTATTCTTCTGTACCTTGTTTTAATAGTAAGCTAAGTAAGCAGTGGAAAGATAATTCTGTAATATGACGGGTGGTATGTAAATATAAAATTGCCACTTATCTGCTTGTTTAGTGTCCACATAAATTTGGTGGTAATTCCTCTAACAGTCTAACACTAAGAACAGTAATTTAGCTTTAATTAACAACTTCCGAGTACAAACGTATGGGGAATCCTGAGTTTACAAAACTAGTTTTTATAATTTCTCAAAAATACAACATTCGACGAGTTACCGATATGCAATGAAAACGATGACGGAACTAGAACCCGAGATTTCTGCGGAATCATTCTATAAATTATTCGCTAATCGTACACCCTTAGATGGGAGGATTAATTAACAATTTTGGACAATCGTAATATAAACAGGCGCCTTTGCATTCCTCAATTTGCAGATTTCAATCCAATAAAATGCCAGGTGCAAGATACGACTATCCAGGAACTAAATCAATTTCATGCAGACAAGTGGGAGCTATTACGATCAATTTACTCGAATATGATGTCTATAGAAAGAAAAGGGGCTGTTTGCTTCATTCATTTGCCAAACCCCCTTTAGGTTCAAAAATCAAAATGGAAGTAGCTTTGGACGAAACCGAATCTAACTCCTCTGACAATTTTCATTCCTATAAACATCCCACACATAATTATTTTTAAAATATTCGTCAGAGAATCTACCATTTCAAAGAAATCTAATTTCTACCACTTTCAATTTACTACATTCATTCATTCTTAAAATTTAATCAGGCACAGTCTCTTAATCCAAGTTGGCTTGACTAAATTTAGAAAAATATTCTAAAGGAAGAAATTGGCAACCTTCAATCAAACTGCTATGAGCAAGGATATTTTACACACCTACAAATTCTCACCGTACTGTGATGTAATAGTAATAAATTGAAACTGTATACAATTATAAGCTGGGATATTCATATAAATTATGATTGCATAATTACTGAACGTCTCCAACCTTGAAACCTTAAACGCACCTAGTAAACAAAAGTATCAGGTTTATACTATAACAGTATGCTAATGTAAAGGAAGTTGTGATATTACCGTGCTTTTCTCACAGACGTATGACCCAACTCTAAATGTTTTTTTGTAAGACCACATACGAAAATACAACGCCAAAAGTTAATTACATTTCTAGTGATGTTCCATAATGTTAACTTTCTTATCTCGTAACAAAAGTAAGCATCCCACATCAAGTTGCTGGGTGTCGCTCTTTTGTTTGCAGTTTGACGTTTGTCATTTAATTCGAACTTGTCGATGAGTCGCTCTTTTGTTTCCAGTTTGGCGTTTGTCATTTAATTCGAACTCGTTGATAAGTCGCTCTTTTGTTTGCAGTTTGACGTTTGCCATTTATTTCGAACTTGTCAATGACTCGCTCTTTTGTTTGCAGTTTGACGTTTGCCATTTATTTCGAACTTGTCAATGACTCGTTCTTTTGTTTGCAGTTTGACGTTTGTCATTTAATTCGAACTTGTCGATGACTCGCTCTTTTGTTTGCAGTTTGACGTTTGTTATTTATTTTGTTTATTCTACATATACGATATACGACATAAACGTGGTCGTAGAGAAAGTATAGTTTTTCACGAGCCAAAAAAAATTTTGTGAGACTTTTCTTTGGCTTATAAAAAAATAATATATTCAACTGAATTCATTTTGTATCAGAATATTATTCGTCTAGACAAAAAAAATATAATAATAAAACGTGTTCCAGTTCCGCGTATTTCTAAGCATCGTTATTTTATTTTCACAATGAATTTTTGATGTTACCCCGAATATTTGAAGTTTCATTAAAAATGGGTTCTTCCTCGGTCGATCGATAATACCGAGAATGTCTGAGGACGGCGGTAAGGAACACATGTAGCCAGCACAATATTCTACTTAATTTTAATGAAATGCTAAAATATAATAAAAGCGCCATAGATCCTAATTACGATAGTTTTTTGAAAATAATTCCAATAAAACTATCCATTATTGTTCGTGATGTAGGGGAAACTCAATACAAATGAAAATGGTTGTAATGAGCAGGTTTGCCATGCAACAGCGACCGATCTCTAGGAGTCTACTACCGAGAGTTGCAGCGATATTCATAAAAAATATTTCCTTCGATTTCTTCGATTTATATAAAATATTTCCTGTTTAGTGTTTATAGTTAATAGCCCAGGTCGCTGAAAAGTGACAAATAAAGACCCACCTCTGTTAAAACTGCCACGAACGGAAAAGCGTATTCGAGCGATAGCAACTTAACGTTAACAGCGATGAAACCCTATACAGATTGCGAGTGTGACCACAGACCTGAATGTATCTTTAATAAATAAATTAAAGTATGGGAACAGAAAAACATACTTCCTTGTCACAACGTTTATTGATGAAACTAAACAAGGACAAACAGGTACGCACATACGAATAAAATAATTGACAGGGGTCGGGTAACAAAACCCCAACGACATAAGTTTCGTACGATAAGAATTTTCATCAACACGAAAAGAATCTACGAAAAGATTTATGAGAAGTATTTAAAATGGAATATCCAAGTGAAAAGTTTCACTTCTAATAAAATCTGTGTTTAGAAGCGTTCCAAGTTGTACGTTTCATAGTGCAAGATCGGTATTGCGTGACTAATTCTCCTTGTCTGTAACGAATTCTGATCAAAAGCTTGTAATAATAAAATGCCATCGTAACGGGAAACTACCATTTATAATGCCTTGTTATCTGTAATCGTTAATTAATTTCAAATTAATTGACTAATACAAAAATAAGTGTTTTTTTTAGAAACTCAAATGGTACTGTTCGGTTTTTTTTCTTTTTCCCTTCATAACAAATTCAACAGACGATGTAGACTACGCGTAACAATTTGTAGATTTGGCTAACACACCCACAGGTAATGGTGATTTTAACTAGGTTAGGTATCCAAAATATTTATGTGAACGTTAGAACAGATTTAAATTGTAAGTAAATATTTGTTTATAAAGCATGTTTCAGACAGTTTTCCCGTAAGTAAAACCACAAGCACCTCGGGTTAAGCAAATAAACCTAAAGGATAAACTTAGATCGGAAAATGTTTCCTGTAGTACCGGTCGCGCTCTGGTACAATTTTTAAAACAAATATTTAATTATAATTTTTTATTAATTAAGTTCTCGGTGTCTATAGCGACGAATGGTACAACATTTTTGGTTTATAAATTCTAACGTGTCCTAAATGGAGCCTTGTGTAAAGTTGCGCTCCACAAATGGCCCTTTTCGGGCCACAATTTTTTTTCGAAAAAGAATTTCCTCCACGAAACGAGACTCGCCCAATTAATTAAAATGTATCCAATCGTGCTAATTGCTAAATTACAATTAGTAGAATGCTCCAATAAAAATTTAATGTTTCAATTTTCACTAACATCCTTTGGACAACCACATCTCTGTTATAGGAGTTTTCTATTTCATTCAGTATTTTTCTCTAATTCGCTAGCATTGGTTCAGTGGCGCACCGCGGGGGGAGGAGTGGGTGGATCACCAAACCCACCTGACAATATTTTTACAATGTGGGCGCCTTTTCAGAGAAGATTAAGCCATAAACGAAAGACGAAAGATTATCTCTTTTAAAATATTTTCTTGGTTCTTGTGGTATTTATGTATTTGAAATTTACTACCCGCTTTAATGTTTACCGATAACTGTCCATTTATACAGTAAACCAAAGCAAACATCTGTTCTTATATAATAAAAAAGATTACAAATTTCCAAAAATGCGCCAATACACAATAGGATTATTTATAGTGCCCTGGCCAGTCCGAATGTTCCCGGATCCTTTCAAGTGAAGGCGCCTTTTTAAAAGGGTATAGTTGTAATCCAAATTGGGCGGAAATACTTAGGTAAGACACAGCAGTAGGTAATGCAAATAAACCGATACAATTTGCTGCCTTTAGTTGCTTATTAGATTTCTTCAGTGAAATAGTGACAGTAGTCCCTGTACTAGGTGGCTACAGTTCTATTCGGTTGAACGTAACCATGGTACTGTCATTGTCGGTTTAACGCAGCATGTGGACCCACTGTTGAGCTTTATTATATGGATTTAATTTTTAATTAAATAGTTTATCAAAACGTTTAGTTCTTCGAAGAAATAATTAATACCCTATAATAAATTTAGGCCAAGTGCTTTTTTTTTAACTTTAATTTAATTTTTCAGCCAATAATAATTTTTTGTAATATACGTCCTAGCTTTTCTTTATAAGCTTTCTCTCTACGCTTGTCTCCGTCTTCTTCTTTTTATAATTTTGTATGTTATTAACTGCATATTTTATATCTTAGTAGTCTCTTTAAAATTACCACTCGTTATAAAAATATGCAGTTCAAAACAATTCACAAGTAAATAAAAAAAAACTTTTAACACCACGGTTTCTGTCACTACATGTTGATAAAATAATATATTAGAAACGATTAATTAAACTGATATGATTTTATAAAAATTGTATTCAGTAAACACAAAACCCACACGTTATTTTTTTCCATTGTTCTCTTTCAGTGTTAACGTTATGGAATGTGTAGGGGTAAACCGTGGGGATTCTGTTTTTAAATGCTTTCATCGGCGACTACCTCCTCCACCATATTTCACAAAGAGAACACACAGGTAATATTTCAAAGAATGTTCCCACAGCACCATATACGGACCATGGGTGGAAGAATCAAGGTCGTCCGGAAATTGTCATAATTTTTACTTCATTGTTTCAAGAAATATATGGGTATTATTGAAATTCAGACCCAATTGTGTCTCAAGATAATTAAAAGTACGTTAACGAACTAAAATTACGTCTGCTTTTTGCAGACTTTCTATGTTACATAAATTATTTTACAATAACACAGTACTACAACAATAGTGTCGAACTATGAATGAAATTAATTATATGAGTATTGTTCGTCCTACACAGGAAGCCACATGACCTCTAAAATTAGCATTGCCATTATGTCTCCCTTTTACTAAAAATATCTATTGCTGTGGGTAGCAAATAAAACAGTACAAAGACAGAGAGTTATTATATAATTTCAGTTAATGTTATTTAGTTATTTTGCTGCAAATTCTGTAGGATTCAATTCAGCTAGAATATTGCACAATTAATTAAAATTCCAATTCGTAACATGATCAGATATTATTGACTTTGTGAATGTAAATTAAATAGCAATTAACTTTTTTTAATTTAATCCTTGCATGAATGCCCTCAACAATACGTAATTTAAAAAATCCATTTTGAAATTTATGAAATTGTATTTTATTTTTTACCCTAGTTCTCACATCATTAAATATTACGTTCTCTTCTTAATATTTTTTATTTATCCAACATTCTGAAACAACAGTATCAAATTAAGAATCGCTTAAATGAACAGTAAAAAAATTTGGCCAACTGTCAGTCACATATTCAGGTCACGATATTCATTAATGGGTTCCACCGGAGGCATTCGACATCCTTTCTGAAATCCGCTTGTACTGATGGGTTTTCACATTCCTTAGGAATGGGTATAGCTAACTGTACATCAGATAATCACATGCACGCGAAATTAAGAAACAGAAACCAGTCCTATATAAGCACATAAAGATTGAACACAAGATTACTCAGTCGGTAAATATAAAAGTAAAAGTAATTATGTTAATGCTGGTACGGGTGCATAAAAATTAATGAACAGATATGTTCTTAAGAATTAAACTTCATAAACTTGGAAGTATACCTATTAGTGTAATTTGGATTCAATGTAAACAAGAATAAACAAATTCCATTTTAAAAGGAATTGGTAAGACGTATATGGGTAAGAAAACATACAGGTGTGCGTTAAATTATTATTATCTTTGGCACTTTCCATCGATTTTCCATTTAATTCTACCATAAAGTAAATAGCTATTTGTTTACTTTATGGTTCTAGGGATAAGTTAGTGAGGTGTTGTTTAAAACCAGAACAAGGTGTTTATTGGCCCATCGCTGTTAGCAACGACATCATCTCTAAAAGAGGGGAAGAATAATGTGCAAAAGAATAAAAAAAGTGGTAAAAAAAAGAAAGAAAACACACGACAAATTCGTTACCAACTCAACGGGATTAGTATAAAAAAATATTTCTCTTTATATTTTTATAGTCTCCCCACCTTTTAGTTTTTGATGTTGCATAGCCTAACAGAAAATAAGGTGAAAATTTAGAAAGTGGACGTTAGCACCTCCCTGGACTTTCCCGTACTAAACAGTATAGTTCGCGAGGCAATCCCTGGAAATCACTTGAATGCGTAGCAAGAAAAACGAGACAATACGGGTTCGATACGTACAGTATTATGTAAACAAATGAAACGAATAATAATCTATTTGGGTTGATAAAGTTTGTTAAAACGATATAATATTTTATGAATTCCGTCATATACAGTGTGTCCGCGTAAGTTGGCTACATATGGAAAACTTTGTTATTATTGATTTTATGAAAAAAAGTTATTCTTCATAAAAAGTTCTGCATGTTCTAAAACCCAAAATTCAACCATCAGATATTAAATTATATCAGTCGTATCATAATAAAAATAATTATATCATAATTGTTCAAGAGTAAAGTACCTTCATTTTTGACCATATCGAAAAATTTTTATAAGAAAAGATGTTATGGATTAAAAAAATTTTTTAAATATTCAATATTGTTTATTTACAATTAAAAAATATTATTAATTAATTAATGAATTATTAAATGTAATGTATTAATCTTCAAACTTAAACTTTCAATGTTATCGCAGAGAAAATGTAAAAATAATATTTTTTAATTGTAAATAAACAATATTGAATATTTAAAAATTATTTTTAATCCATAACATCTTTTCTTATACAAAATTTTCGATATGGTCAAAAATGAAGGTGATTTACTCTTGAACAAAAATGATATAATTATTATTATTATGATACGACTGATATAATTTAATATCTGATGGTTGAATTTTGGATTTTAGAACATGCAGAACTTTTTATGAAGAATAACTTTTTTTCATAAAATCAATAATAACAAAGTTTTCCATATGTAGCCAACTTACGCGGACACACTATATCCAATTTCTTATCTCCATTTTAGGTTAGAGAGAAAAAATGTGCAGGAATTACAGGAAATTATTGATTAGGTTGTTTAGCAATGGAATGGTTATCTGATAAAGTTACGGAAATTCGTTTCAGAATTCAAGTCTTGAAGCGAATAAATTTAAAGCAGTAGCTACTGAATTTGGTTGAACATACACGATACACTAAAGTGAGTTTCTGATCCTGGTTTTGCAATTACTTTTTTGGATGCAGTAGGTATTCCAAAAGAGTGCGCCAAATAGTGACTTGCCATAAAAAAATACTAAATAAAACATTGGCTAACATCTTTGTTGAATGTTGTTACATTGCGAGTCTTATAAGAAATATTACGTGTCACTATCTACTTATAAAGTGTATTTTATGTATTTCCCAAAGCCAAAGTAAATAACAAACCACACGTGTGTTAACTAGTTTAGAACAAGTAATAATGTTGTAAGTCTTCTGATTCTGAATATTTCTGTTATAGACCTCGGTCTCCCTAAATCAACAAATCCTTCACCGTTTACCCTAAATTATTAAACAATTTTTTTCAGACGTTATTCGACAATCCAGTACTTAAGAGTCCTGCTTTATTAAAAAGAACAATCAATTATTACGGTATAGTTTATGTGCATGCGATATTTATATAAAAAAAACAGGACTTTTAAAGATATTAAATGTTAATTCCATATTCAGTTTAAAAGATTTAAAAGCGTGAAGTTTCAACCACTTTTAAAATAATTAGACAAACAAAATTATGTGCGAAAATTAAAACAATGCTCCATACTTTACGTCGAAACTCAGTACTACGTGAAAACAATAAAGTAATTATACACAAGAAAGACTTCTTAAGAGGTTGTTGTTTAAAATAAAACATAATGAAAAGTAGTTCTTAACGTCAACAATTTATCATGAACGTGTTGGTATTTCTCCAATTAACCGAAGATAATTAATAAAGTATTATCCACCATAGCGATTTTTTTAAATTTATAATATTGTTATTTTTCCTGTAAATGGAACATTTATTTTAATGAAACTCGCAACAGGTGTTTGCAAATATTTAGAAAGGATGTGTCACAGGATTTGGTGGATTATCAATTTTGCAATTTCTTGGCAAATCAACATTTTAGTCGAAAGTAAAATTACGCGAAAATATAATAGCTACTAAAATGTACTTACTTGAGAAATTGTTTAAAGTTTATCAATCCCGGGGTTAAGTTAATCAACGGTCAATTGTCATGGATACCAATTGTTACAAGAATCGTATCCATGACTATTAGGAGTGGGCGATATTTTGAAAATATCGATGTGAAAAAAATATCACTGTATTCGATATATCGATTTTTTCAAATTCGAAATATCGAAAAAAATTCCCACCCCTATCCATGACAGTCGACTGTTGGTTAGCTTAACAAGGAGTTAACTGGGAATTGATAACCCGGGTCTTAATCGAATACGTTGATCTTTATTTTTAGCAAACTAATGGGTTTCCGAATTATTGAAAACAAAAAATTAGTAAAACTTTCATTTCCTGTCTGTCGGGATGTTAATTGAAGCCGTACTAATAATTCATTTCTTCAACAACGGTGACGTAACTCTAATAATGTTTTCACGCGCTTCTAGAGCCATTCTTCAAATCAAACAAATGGATACAGTAAAGGAATAGCTAAATTAATGGATGGAATTTACAGTCCGCGTTACATAAACAGCACGATACGAATACATCAATTGACTCGCCAACTGAAAATCCTTTTACACCCCATCTAGAGTAGTACAATTCTTCTTTGGGAGAGCACATGAGGCTAGTGACATGTTGCTCTTATACTTATCAAATACTCAGCGGTGTTTAATCAAAGCAACATGAAAAGCTAGTTAGCAAATGATCAAAGTGCACTACTTACAGGGGAAGAAGGTATTTTCCCCTAGTAGAATTTCAGGCAGACTTTAGTAATGAACCCTTTATCTGCTTGGTTGTACAATCCCCGATGCATTTCGTCCTTACGCAGTGGTGTCACCGTCCTGCCGGGCATCTTTTAACAACCAAGTTTTAAATCGAGTAATAAAAATGTTTCTCCTTGAAGTCTAAACTCAGTCTCCCCCTGGACATAACGGCGGCTGAGGGAAAAGTGCTACATCACGAATTTTGGCTCAAGAACACAGATTTCTGTCTGACGGACCTTTCTTATACCATTCCCATTCCTGCTTCATCGATGGTTATACAAAGTGTAATAATAATTACCTTACGCGGATAGGATAACACACTAGAACCATACTATTATCATAAATATAACCATATTCACCCCCTTAAACCAAATTTTCTTATTTGCCATTTATATTTTAGACTGTCTGACCTTTCACCAATAAGAACCACTACTGTTCTCGGTTCGGTATTAACACGATGTGTTGGGTGTAACATTCCGATGAATCAATAGACAACACCGTCACAAATCGGTCCAAATTAAACACTCAAATAAGAATAAAACATTAAAATATAATCGATTGGTATAATAATATAAACAGTGTATTTGAAAAAAGCAACCCCTACTTTAACTAACTAATCTCATGTCAAGCATATAAATTATTAATTTAATTTTAGTAAAACTTCATCTAGGATTACTGAATCGAAATTGGAAGGCTTAAATTACAATCATCTTTGTATATAGATTGTTAAACTGAGATCAAACACAAACAAAACAATATTGCATTTTGCAAGTGGCAGGCAGCAAACTCGATATCATTTCCTGGCAGGCCGAAAACATGAAGTGCATGCGCCGGCGATATACGTACAGTTAGAGCTAGACTAGTGGCAGTGACCCCATAAAGTTTCCGTTCTGAAAGCTCAATATCTACTTGTGTTTGTCGAAAAAGAAAGCTTTTCGCATTTATTATTTTTTACAATAAAATACATACACGTACATTATCGTAACAAGCAGAATAGTTCGTTCAATATTACACGAACCCTTAGTTTTTCTTTTTATTGACCAACCCAATATTGCATTCAAATTATTTATATTTTTCTTGGTGATCCTGCAGACATGTCTACAACCCTACGATAGTTTGTCCTTAAATATAATGTATGCAGGATGAAGCATTTCGCTGTCGGAGAAAATTATTGAAAATAAAACTACGGTGGCAGACGTTTTTTTCCCCTGTACGTTATCGAAGCAGACGCCGATTAACATGAACGTGACGACGCGAAAACATATATAGCTTGCTTGCTCTTTGTTTGACCCTATGAAACCAACGTTTCAGAAAGAAATAAAGCTATCCCGGGTATTATTTAAGATTTTTAATAAACACTTGCGAGTAGTTGGAATGACAAATTTTATGATTAATGAATTATTAAACAATGTTTTTTTTAAGCATAATTTACATCTACAATTATTTATTTCAGTTAGCATATAAAGATAAACTATGTCTAGTCTGATCAATATAAGGATTTATGGATAACTGATTTGATATCAAAAAAATATTTGATTTAATTCTATTTCAGAATCTAATTTGATCGACTACTTGTCTTATGGTCTATGGGCGCAAAGTGACTCTGACTAACGAGAAAGGTCCATCAGACATACATCTGTGTGCTTGAGCATAAATAATCCGTCTTGCGAATTCGATGCTTTTGACTTGGTTAATCATTGTAATTATCCAGTACTAATTCGTTTCTCGATGTGGCACTGGAATGTTCCTTCCTTATCCCGAACTTTACGTTTGAGGATTTTCGCAGAGTTTCGACTGCTATACATATTGACATGGAAGCCATTCCCCATAGATCGCTTTAATGCTCGGCTAAACGTAGCCCGGTGTGGTGAGCGCCTTATCCTCCCTTTGCAGGTTCATCGATAAAATAGGGTTAGTGCACTAAATATAATGTCGTAGGACAACGAAAAAGTTGACAAGTAGACTGCGTGGAATGTCAACAGGGAGAATACCATATTCCCTGTACTAATATACATTTAGAATTTAGATCATGGGTTGCTATTGCAGTAACTTTTATTTTTATTGTTACTTTGACTAAATGCATACAGAACACTGAATTGTTGATGTGTACGACGGAAATGTGTGTAAGTGTGTAGGCTAACCTGACTTCCTAAACAATTCTACTCCAGACAAGGTTGAAAGGGTTTTCAGTGAGTGAATTTATTTCTGTATCTTCGTCATGTGTCTTGCATAATTTTACACCTACACCCGCTCTACACATATGTTTTATCAGTAATGCATGGAATACATTAATTTAAAAAAAAAATTATAATGTAGAAGTATCTACGTATTTCCATAATAAAACCTGAACAATCAGGTGGAGTATTCAAAAATAATTAACGAGCTACTGTTAACAACGGGTAAGGTTATCCAAACAGACAAAGTAAACATAAACACGGCTTATGCTAAAATATGCAATGATAAATATAGTAACCCAATTAGGGAGATCCTTGGATGATTTTTACGTAAACTTTCAAGACAATGACCTTTGAAAATAAAAATTAAAACATTCAGATATGTATAGTACTGTATAAGTTGTAGAAAACAACTTAAAAAGGATTTGAATTAGCAATCAGGTGCCTTTTCTATTTCCAGTAGTAGGTACCTACGGCGTACTACTTCGCTGGCAATTTCATTTTTAAATTTCTAGACAACTTACCCAAGTCGTATAACTCGCATATAAAAGATTGGATAGGTCACGCCCAATTTACCTGAAAAGATATAAAAATATAATTCAATGCTTTCACAACCCCTCTGTTATATGGAACATTACCATAATAACCTCGACAGTCAATATCACTATGACTTTCAAGGTCTATGACCCCGAAACGATTTGTCTATTGATATTTGTATTTTAGTCCTCGCAATCCGCGGAGGAGTCTTCAAAAATTTATAACCCTACGAAAGGAATTTTGAATACAAAATTTCAAAGTTATATGTAACATAATTAAAATACAGACCATTCTTAAGTTAATTGGAATGTAGTAATAACAAGAAGAAATATAATAAACCTAATAAGGTTAAAATTATGTTTACTATAAATACATAATACTCAACAAATGCGTCCATCATTATTGTACTATTATTAAAGATGGGAAATATGTTATTTCCAATGGAATGTTTACTAGGAATTACGCGTGTTATGTTAAGGTTGATCATCGACAAGTAAATGCTAGTGTAGTAGCAGTTGATTAATGTAGTGTTACGAACAATTACTCGAACAACTGAATCATTAGTGCAAGCATTATACACAGATTGCAAATGAAGGTTCAAAAAAATGCATTATTTATCTACTGTTCGATGAAATTATTTTGTGTGTTAATTAATGTAATTTGTTTAAAATTAAACGGTGTAATAAAATTTCCCTCTGATACTTATTTTAATTTTTATTGTATACAATAATCCTAGATAACTAGTGCGTGTCCAGAGTAAAATTGCTAAACAGTCCTTGAAATATTTATTCACTTCTGGTCAAATAGTTCAAGTCCATCAGAATTCTGTTACACCTCACCTGCTGATATATTTCAACCTGACTATTTTTGTATACAGGGTGGTGACTTGAGCAACGCAACATAGGGATTTCAATGGTAAATTCTTAATGTTTAATTATTGGCTCCCCTAATTATTTTAGAGCAAAAGTGTGTTGAGGTTTTTTGTAGAGAAAACAATTCTGCATCTGTTCATACTATTATTTATAATTTTCCATTTTCCGGAAGCGTAGAAATAGAAGAAATTAAAAATGGTCTTTTTAAACAAATCAGTGATGCCTTGGAATTATCTAAACAATCAACATTCGCATTTACATCCGTCATTACGGTTTGAAGTTTATAACCGATTATTAAAATCTATTATTTTTAAAATGTATTCAACGAAAGAAAAAGTAGAAATGATAAAGTGCCTTGTTTAGCGTAAAATATGTTTCTATTATCTACTCGTTTTATTGCTTTAAAAAGAAAAAAAAATGTAATGAGAAAGAAATGTCAGTACGTTTGTTTGATTTTATAATTTCATGGCATCAGTGATTTTTTTAAAAAGACCATTTTTAATTTCTTCTATTTCTACGCTTCCGGAAAATGGAAAATTGTAAATAATAGTATGAAAACATGCAGAATTTATTTCTCTACAAAAAACCTAAACACACTTTTGCTCTAAAATAATTAGGAGAGCCAATAATTGAACATTAAGAATTTTCTATTGAAATCCCCATGTTGCGTTGTTCAAGTCACCACCCGGTATAATAATAGTAAATAAACTGCAGTAGTGCTAAATCCAAGTGCATTCACCGCTGTTAGCTTTATATTTAATAAAAATTAAATTTTGTTGCATATTTTAAATGGTTGAGGCGAGTTTATTTCGGCACGGAATGAAAAAATAATAAGTCATTGACAAATCACGATTTCGATGTAGTAAATTACTTAATTCGACAATAAATTCTCGTACTTATCAATGCCACTTGAATATAAACAATGCCATGGCAAACAAGTTTGGTAATAATGAAAATTTCAAGTGGGTTTTCAAAATGATTAAATAAAATACATAATTACTTAACTAACAGGTTAGTAAGAATTATTATGTTTGTCCTTGCAGGGAACAAACTTCCAATTTACAAAAGATTAAAAAAAAATTTCTTATCACATGCACTATGAGAGCGCAAACTGCCAAGGTTGTACCTATGTACCTACAACTCCCATCTAATAAAAATTTTCGTAAATGGAGAACGGGAACTAACGTAGCCTATACATATCTGAAAGTGTAATAACGATCAAGTAATAGTTATCGGTATCATTATCGGATTATTCAAATTTAATGTTCAGATAACCCTCTTCCTAAATGACAGAAATTAGAACCGTATTACATTAGCTTACCAGAACATTAATTATTTACACAGGTTAACACACCGATTACAAACAATTATTAATTTGACAGCGAGCTTTACCGTGTACATTATAAAAAAATCATACAAACACGCTACGCACGGAAACTGAAGGTTGGGAAGTATAGAAATTTGCACACAGGAGGGCGAACCGCAGAATCACCATTACCCGGCACTTCCATTAATGGATAATTAACGTTAACAGCCAAGAACAGCCTTATCACTTTTATCAGAGCACTGGACAACGTTAAAGCACAAATGTAAAAGGAAATAAAAATATTTTCGTTTAATTACACGGTACATAAAATTTTGTCTCAAAATTAGATCGCTGCTAAAACGTACTTTATTTAATATTGTCTATACCAAAGGATTCAAGCCAGTGGCGTAGAATTAAATTCTACAAACATTTATACAAAATTCTCAAACGCCACTAATGATACAAATACATTTAATTTAAAATTTTATGTAACATTATCAGTGGCCTTTGATCGTAGGGGCACTAGAGTACGTGCCCCTCAGAGTTCCTATAGAAACTTCCAGGTGTAGTATTGAACATAAAATAAAAAAATTACTCCAAATAGATATCATTAATACGCAACCCGACACGTAGTAGTATGGAAGCGTCGACCGGGGCACTTTTTTTTACTACAAATTATGTGAATTATAAGAATTTTAGGTTTGGCAGAATATCGACTTCTACCTATTGAAACAAACTTCGATCGTTTTTTCCAATTACTGTAAATACTTTGAATAAAATTACAATTAAGCATATAAACTACTTTTTCAATTAAAATCGCGTGTGCGTTAACATAATTCTACACACTGTAAAAGAAACTTTTATCTATTATGTGATTGCTTCACGCAACGTTTCATTAGCAACGTTTGTGTAAAACGTATATAACAAGAGGATTGAAAACTGGGCGAGTAAAAATTCAGCCTTAAAGCTTAGTAAGTTATACAGTATGCAAATTTGCGATCCTCAGCTGAGAAAAGTCCATTAATTTGTAATAAAATTTAAAATGTTAAGGGATGGGATTTACTTTCTGAATTATACGATATGTGGCTAGGGTTTATTTACAGAGATTGTAACAATTTGTTTTGTATCAAAAATTTAACTTGGGTCATCTATCACACAAAAGATTGCTACCTTACAAAGAGATTTGTTACAGCTACTGATCATTAGGTCGAGTAAAATGCAATTACTCCACAACCGAAAAGGAATGCTTAGCTGTCGTAACTATTGAGAAACTGCAACCCTTCCTTGAAGGTTATTAATCTATGGTCATTGAACATCCTTTCTTGTAGTGATGTCCCAACCAGAGATCATTGAAATCTTCTAGTCATGAATGTAATTCAAACTATTTAACTTCCTCTTACAATTAATTTGCTTTCTTATGTTTTTTTATTTTTGCAAAATAAATACCTGTAGCAATAAATAAATTCCAAGGAAAGTAATTGATAAACAATAAAATATATACAAGGTGGGGCTTTTAAATGTGCGTCCTTAATACTATTTTTTTGTTTGATATACAAAATATTTTGTTATGCTGTAACATGAAATATATCTTTAGGGATAATATGCTTTATATTTAGCAATTTGCTAATACAGAAAAAAATATATACTATATACAAAAAAACAACTTGAAATTATTTTCATCTCGGCAGAATTGAAAAGAAAAAATATTTTTTAATAAAATCATCATGTTTTTCGGTAGCGTTTTCCTTTTCAAGATCTTATCTTTCTTGAAGTTAATAATTACGACTACTCCTACCCTCTAGCATTGTAGAATAATTTGTAAAAAATGTCGAACAAATGATTTATTAATCAATCTCAAGAGCGAAATTATATACGGAAAGCGATAAAAAAAATAGTAAATATGCAATATAAAATTTAATCACATATTCGTTATGACATTTTCCGGAACTAAAAAAATCGATTCTTTTTTAATCATTATATTTTTATTCACTTTGTTTTTATTTATTTTATTATCAAGATGTCAACAAAATATTTGCAAGAAAACTAGATACAACTACGTACAAGTCTTTTAAAAATAGGCCATTCCCCCAAAATTTGGATTAAAAATGTATAATTAAATTTAGGGTTACAGTATGGTTATAAAACTGTTTTTTGTCTATTTAATATTCCAGAGTGTAAGGAAGTTTCCTCAAGAAAAAAAACTAACGGATTTACGCACTTGAAGAGCGCAAAGCAATTCACTGTTGACATATAAAATTTATGTCTAAAGTTTTCCGGAAAGAAAACGTCTACATCCGCGTGGTTTCGAGGAATTAGGCCAAAGAACTGCCCATGTCCAGCACGATAAAAAGAGGACGTACCAGAAACGAATAAATAAAAGGATGTGTGACTAACAACGATATGGAAAATTCTTTAATACAATTATTTACATAAACTTTCAGTTAGGAATCATCTTGAATGAACTTCCGAATGGGTAGATTGAAAGAAGTGGAAATTAGGAGAAGAGACCTTCAAAACTTAACAAAATATGATTGAATTACGTATTCGCCAGAATGGGGATTATTTTTTAAATGGTTTTATACCATCCCTGTGTTGCTTGATTCTATTGTACACCACACCTACACCTTGTATGCGAAGTTTTTGATTCAAACATTCTTCCTATCAAGCGATACTTTATTAAACACAGAAACAAAAATAGGAAAACAAAGAACAAGAACAATAAATATTTGCAGGAAAAACAATAACAGAAACTTTCTTAAGCAGGAAAAAAATATGAAAAGTTGAAGGACAAAAATCCAGAGACGTTTAATTGAACGAAATTCTTCACATCAAATCAAAAAAATAGCAGCGTAAAAAAGGATGTTATTTTGTTACAAGTCACTAAAATAGCATTTTTTGCAAGTGGGAGAAAAGTTTACCACCCAAAATGGAGTCAAGGTTGATAATTTTTTCGAACATGAAAATTCATACACATCTTATACCTAATAGCCTCTTTACCATTAGTAGGCTACTAGATTTCTGCTTTTCGTATTCGAGCGTTACCTACATTAATTTTAAACAAGATATTTTTAAAACAGAATTCTTTACATTTACATGAACCGGCATCTAACCCTAGTATTCTGCCGGAACATACAGGATTTCTTTGTATCTGCCTTAACTAATTCCCCTGGAATCTTATTTCTCTGTTTAGCACATTCTAATATATACGAATACCAAACACATATGACAGCATGCCTTGATAGATAGCTCCACGCCTATAAGAGCCCTCCACTATACAGCTTAAACTTTAACGAAAGTTATTTCATGTGGACCACTATTAATAGTCGAATTCCAGCAGTAAACATAATTCAAGGGTGTAATGAGAGAAGTGAACAAGCACGATAGTAATCGATTTGTATGCAGTTGGTATAGGGCATGTGTGCTCAATTAGGATTATTTGACGCCCATACCCTAACGGTAAATGTTGTATGCCTGGGCGACCCGTTATAATACTCCCGAATCTCCTCAAAGGTCCGTAATTTGATGGGGTGCCAGATACCGTTGCCAAGGCAACTCTTGTGCGCTTGTTGAAGACGTAACTTCCAATTTTCAATAATTTCTCTCCTGTATCTACTACCAGCCAGTTCTGTTAGTTACTTCGTAAGCAATTTCAGCTGGAAACTCACCCTCGTGCCCTTAGTTTCGGTTACTGTAGTTTATCCTGTAAGCTGAACTTTTCCTACGTTATAATGGCCAGGAGGGTTGCAACTAAACGCTAGGCACGTTCGTTAATTATAAAGTAGTTTTTGAACTAGGTAACGAACATGCACACCACGAAGCACTATCATAAACGCAAAGAGAAATAAATTGACTATATTTAAAGGAAATGGGATATTTCAAATTCTGAAAATCTGAAAAGTTTTATTCACTAAATTGAATACGACGAAAAGAATTTTTTATTTTCCTATTGATAATGAAGAAGCGGAAATTGACTCTTAAAAGATTTTCTCGTCAATAGTAAGGGATACAAAGATTATCCACAGGATTCAAAAATGTCCCAAAGCACATTCACAACGGGAAGGAAAGATTATTATGTCAGATTTGAATAAAAATCAATAAAAAAAATTGAATGAGCGTTTAACAAAATATTACAATAAATATTTTTTGTGCCTCCGGTCGGCATCACTGAGTTTCTGCATCGCGAAATCCGCCAGAAACAGAGCTTTTGCCGGCCTAGGCCGGCAAAAGTAATTATTTTAAGTTATTAGTTGGCTGCATCGGCTCAATCTGTCAAAGTCAAATTTATGCATCGCGGTCGGAGGCGATCAAACAAATAAATTAGCAAAATTTTACAAAAATATGATTACCTATTAGAGCCACTGTGGTGATTTGAATATAATCTTTAATATGCGCCGGTGTATCCATTATTAAATCAAAGATAATGAAATTTAGAAATAAACGTCAATGGAAATTGTAAGAAAATAAATGAATTAAGTTTAATGAATACAAGGAATCTTGATTTTAAAATCATAAAAAAAATTCCTAATACTAAATTTTAAATGTAAATTTAATTTATTTAAACAAACATCGGCACAAAAAATCTTGTGTATTACACGTCCAGAAACAGTTTTGCGAGTGCTCCTACTTGCAGGACTCGGCGTTCCGCCTCGCCCTGCAACCTTACTCGCACTCGCAAATGTGCTGTTTCTGGCCTTGTGATACAAATAACTATTGTCACATAGTACAATATAACCGGACCTTGGATTTTTATCGGAAAATTTCAGTAGGAGTTCCCGAAAGATTGTTGCTAGGTAAGCACGAGAGCACAGTATATTTAAAAAAACGAGTGCGTTAGCACGAATGTTGCAAGTAATAAAAAGGGTTTTGAAGATTTTGTTCCTACGATCTACTTAGGTTATGCAAGTTTTGGTAATATTCCACTGAATATTTTCAGACAATAGAGCGAACTAGATACCTAGTAATTTTCTGCCAAGTCGCATTACAAGGCTTGTTATTTATAAACAAGACAAAAACGCCCCGAAACAAAAGGACCAACACGAGGATCTAAAAGGACATAGAGAAACACCAACAAAACATAAACCACCGAAAACCTTCGTAATTGCGCATAAGAGTTCAAACTGCTGGGTTACATACATTTTAATTCGCAAAATAAGCAATGAAACATGCGGCACAAGCAACTTGCCTTGCCAAGTAAAACGTGGAATGCATTAAATTGCAATTATTATTAATAAACCTAATGTAGGTCACAGGAACACAAAATTCAACAAACTGGTCGACTTTATAGCAAGTTGCATTTAAAGTGCAACAAATAAACTGCATCGTCACTCGACGTTTTCAACTTGCAACTTCAAAACACAATCACCGACTCATGAATAGATATTGAAGTTGAGTGAGTAAAAGTTTTGTTTTTGTGTATGTGACACTTCTTTACCCACTAAAAACACGATTGTTTTCTGTTTGAAACAGTAACTATAGTAATAATACCCAACTTTGATTTTCCGTTAAATTACTAATCTAAAGATTATGTTGGCCACAGGCCAACACGTTCCACAAACCTTCAATTACGCCTTTTTTTCTATTTACAATGTCTAATAACAGTAACTCAATTACTCTATAAAAATTTAAGTTGTGGCAAAACATCCGCGACGAAATGACATCTCACGGTAAATTTAAACTAAAGTTTAAACAATACATAAAAATTTGAAAATACTAAACATAATAAACACCTACTAATGTTTAAATTTAAAGTTGGCATAAAACAATGGCCTTCACTGAGTATACCTCTTCTATAAATACATTTCTATTTTCTTATTTGTATGTTTTCTCAAAATATTTTTTCATAGGAAATATACGTTTAATATATGTTCAACGTTCTCGTGCTACACTGACCTAAAAAATAAAAAAAAAACATTCACCGGTTTGTGGTTCAATAAATAATAATTGGCTTTCCAAATTATTCATCCAAGAAAAAACAAATTATATATTCAAACTAAAGTTCCCACACCTTTCGGGTCGAACAAACTGGAATTCCAGCGCTAACAGGATTAAACTAAAGATATTTCCGAATATATATGCGTTTTGCTAAACTAGTTAAACATGGGTTTTGGCATAGAGAAATCTTTATTTACGACGAGACCTACATCACGGCCACAACATGACTATGTAATAAGAGAGGGAACGTGTATGGATTAAAGCTCAACTTGTACGAGGAGCTCAAATTAATGGATTCGCTAATGAATTAACTCCTGATAGAATTCGAAATCATCGAATCAAATTGATACAAAAATGTCACTTTGTATCATTCAAGTATTTTAAAATTGTTATACATTGTATAAACCATAAAGTTTTTTACAATTTACGTTTGTTTTGTCTCTTGATAAAAATACATTCTAGAATCTCGATAAACCAACCAAGTTTACATACAACAGCTTTCTGAATTCAACACGAAGAGCAAATCTTATGATTTGTATTTTTTAAAGTAAGACAAACTTTTCAAATACTCCAACCGCATTCCAATCATATAACAATTCAAACAAACTTTTGAATTCCCTTCGCAATGAAAGTTTAATTCTGATAAAAGGTCAGAATCGCCATTGACAACTCTCAGAGGCGCTTTGTCACATAATTAGAGTTTGGAATTATATTCGGCGTGACTCAGCTTGCCTTCATCCCTTTGTAAGCCGGCATTATTAATATCCAAAGAACAAACCCGTTATAATGACAATATAGAGGGCTCGGCGAGACACTCCAGACACTAAATACGTACAAAGAAAGACTCGTTAAATTCTCAATTTATTTTTGTAATTTCAACAAATTTAGAGGCTTTAAATATGGAAAAGCAAAACAATAGTAGAGTGCTCAGAGGCTCAAAATGTTCATCCTGTAGGGCTTTAAACACTAAAAGCTGACACCTGTCTAAATCGATAGTTTATATATAGGTAAACTTCCAAAAAAAGTTGTCCAAAAATTGCCCTGTGCAAAAGGGCGTTATTCAAAATTTTCGAGTTACGTAGTGCATCAGATAGCCGAGGTTCATATCTTTGTTTGGTAAAAATTTTGTACAATTTTCTGTAGCGGTTTAGCTGTAAAAAAATAAATTATTTTCAAAAAAGCATTATGTCTTATGGGAAGCGCGGAGTTTAAGTGCCTGTATCTCGATTCGACGCTCGCTAAAAATGAATTCATTTTGCCGTGTTCGTACGTTTCTCACTCCATAACTCGGAAAGGAAGCCTCAAATAAAGAAATATTATTCTTTGAAAATTGAAGGCCGATGCTTTCTGATTACGACGGTACTTCTTAATATAATTTTAGTGAAATAATAACATGAGTTTGATTAAAAAACTAAGGCAGCTACAAAATCCGCAAACGTTTAAAACTGCCAACCTCGATCACCCTCCCGCACTGCACTATTCCCCGCGCTCGACCGTTGTCTATGTCTAGCATATAGTATTTACATTTTGAGAGAATTTATTATTTTTATTTACGTACCTATTCGCTGCAGAAGTTTTATAGGGGTAAGTAGGTGTATTATATTTATTTAAATTAATTCATAGAACATATTATATTACCTATGTCAAAATAATAATTATTCCTGTAAAATTCGCGAACTGCCACCAAACCAAGCGCGGGAAATTAAAATGTCACTTTTATTTTTATGTTTTTTTAAGTTTTCGACAAAAATGTTGCACACCTTCAATTAATAATTTACAGGGTTCAGACAATGATTGACGACAGTGGAAGTAGTTCTACTTCGGATAGCGATATCGAATCGCTGCTGATGTTAAAAATTAGAAGTAAAAAGTCAAAGAAATGCATGTTTTGCGACAATTTGCCAGGGCCGATGATCACAGGTTCTGACAAAACATTGGATACCATAAAAAAACCCTAAAGCTTAGACAACTAATCAGCCAAATTGCTGATGAGAATTAATTTACAAATAATAATTTAAAAAATCGAGTATGGTGAACTACAGTTACTTATCTGGCACAAATCCTGCTAGGTATTGTTCTTACATAAGTAAAAGAAACATTCATTTGTTGCGACTGAAATTTGAGAACAGAACAGATGAATGTCAGATTCATTTGCTTTTTGGGAATTCACCACCTTTATTGCATCCCCAAAATGGTTTTTTATTATAGTCAGTAACTTTCTTTTAGATATTGTACCTTTGTACCCCCCAAATCACAATACCGTTTAATAATTGTGGTTACTGAATATACCTTGTGTTTAGATAAACCATTTTTTAATTCTCTTCAATGAGTTTGTTCTCCACAATATTTTCACGGTCAAGGGATGAAGTACTTTTTTGTAAGTCTGAAGATTTCGTTACTGCTGTGTTTTTCGACCATGCTGCCAAAAAACATTGTGGATGGTATTTTATCTCCATAGCAATCAAAGCATTTGAACCTATTCGCTTTAAAACAGTTGAGTTTATCTGGGCAATTGATTTGATTTTTTTCTCAATATTTACAGTGAGAACTTGGGGTAGTCTGTTCTTATTAAACCTTTTCTGACAACAGACGCATTTTTCAATTTCAAAAAGACCTTTGCGCAAGGTCAACGAGGTAGATTCTGATTCACCCGATTTTTGTAGATTATCATCAGCAAATTTATTTTACTTGAATTCTGTTCTGTTCTTCTCAAATTTCAGTCGCAACAAATGAATGTTTCTTTTACTTATGTAAGAACAATACCTAGCAGGATTCGTGCCAGATAAGTAACTGTAGTTCACCATACTAGATTTTTTAAATTATTATTTGTAAATTCTCATCAGCAATTTGGCTGATTAGTTGTCTAAGCTTTAGGGTTTTTTTATGGTATCCAATGTTTTGTCAGAACCTGTGATCATCGGCCCTGGCAAATTGTCGCAAAACATGCATTTCTTTGACTTTTTACTTCTAATTTTTAACAGCAGCGATTCGATATCGCTATCCGAAGTAGAACTACTTCCACTGTCGTCAATCATTGTCTGAACCCTGTAAATTATTAATTGAAGGTGTGCAACATTTTTGTCGAAAACTTAAAAAAACATAAAAATAAAAGTGACATTTTAATTTCCCGCGCTTGGTTTGGTGGCAGTTCGCGAATTTTACAGGAATAATTATTATTTTGACATAGGTAATATAATATGTTCTATGAATTAATTTAAATAAATATAATACACCTACTTACCCCTATAAAACTTCTGCAGCGAATAGGTACGTAAATAAAAATAATAAATTCTCTCAAAATGTAAATACTATATGCTAGACATAGACAACGGTCGAGCGCGGGGAATAGTGCAGTGCGGGAGGGTGATCGAGGTTGGCAGTTTTAAACGTTTGCGGATTTTGTAGCTGCCTTAGTTTTTTAATCAAACTCATGTTATTATTTCACTAAAATTATATTAAGAAGTACCGTCGTAATCAGAAAGCATCGGCCTTCAATTTTCAAAGAATAATATTTCTTTATTTGAGGCTTCCTTTCCGAGTTATGGAGTGAGAAACGTACGAACACGGCAAAATGAATTCATTTTTAGCGAGCGTCGAATCGAGATACAGGCACTTAAACTCCGCGCTTCCCATAAGACATAATGCTTTTTTGAAAATAATTTATTTTTTTACAGCTAAACCGCTACAGAAAATTGTACAAAATTTTTACCAAACAAAGATATGAACCTCGGCTATCTGATGCACTACGTAACTCGAAAATTTTGAATAACGCCCTTTTGCACAGGACAATTTTTGGACAACTTTTTTTGGAAGTTTACGTATATATAAACTATCGATTTAGACAGGTGTCAGCTTTTAGTGTTTAAAGCCCCACAGAATCATTTTTTAAGCAGTTTTCGGCCGCGCGAGCACTCTACTACAAGGCATGGCACAAACAACATTTCATTTTTCGTCAAAGAGATTTACAAAATTATTCCAAGGTTGTATAAGTACAACCCCTATTTTGGAGAAATGGAAATACAACTAGCCACTGTGAAATGTTAGAAAATGTAATCAGAGTAAAAAAATATTAATGAGCGTCAATAATGATGAACCTGAAACAAACAAAGATCTAATAAAGGAAAAACACCATTGTACCAAGGTTGGCATTTTCCAGAGGATAAGTTTTAGCGGAATATTGCTGAAATGAGAAATTCTAAGACAAGTGTAATTAAAACAAATAATGACTGTTCACTGAAGAGGTATTTACTTAGTGCAACCTTTTTCAAATCACGGCTTTACTGTTCGCAAAGTTCAGAAAACCCCCAACTTAACTAATGCATTTTTTACAGGTGCCCAAAGAAATGGTGAATTGAACCAGTTTACGTTAGTTTTATAAGATTGGAACAAACTACTCAATTTGAACTGCTAAGATCATGATGAAGATTTATTATCACCGGGTACTGGGTAGATTGGAGAAATTCTAAGCATCTAAAAGATCACACATGACTTTGTTAATTAAATCATACTTCCTTAAAACTGCTGCAGTAGAATATCTAATTAAATCCTTGTTCAACTATAAATGTATGTTTTTGAGAATGACATATTGATGTCGAAATATACAAAGTGCAAATACGCAAAGTAAATAAATTTAATTAATATTTAAAGTTAAAAAGCTCACTCATCGAAGAATTTAAAACTAGACTCCAATGGGATGGAACTTTGCAGTCTGTTCAGTTACCCTCGATTTGACTTTTCCGCATTTTTCATTAAACTGCCCAGACACATACAGACTTGCATTCGCTCTTCTACATGTATACTCTAAACGGAACGTTGTTGCACCATTTTCTGTTACACTGCTTAAATGCAATGTTAGTCCACTAAAGTGAAGGAAACAATTCAGCGGTATGGCTGTAAGAGGATAATAATAGACGACAACACTTCCCAATGTTCGTCAGCCTCTCAAAACAACTGCATTTCTTGGAGGTTGCATTTATTGTGATAGACTGTCTTTGTTGCACACTATTTGCCTGCAACGTGCCCTGGTCTCAAAATTGGGAAAGGGTATTAAGAAACAAACAACTGCTAACCAAATCCAACACGAGCCACATTTCTTGATGTAAAACCTAGCGGTGTATAGTTCTATAATGACCATTTCTTTGGCGCAGGTACCTTATTCTAAACACACACTTCTTGGCACCATTAAAGATACCTCCTGGGAGTTTGGCAAAATTCTCGGATAGGGTGTATACAATGGCCTATAATTTGAGATATTCACAATTATTGCCTGCAACTCAAATTCTCTGACTTTTACAATGTAATTAGTCAAGTTACATTAAAATTTATGAAATGAAACCTAGCCCATAAAAATTTTATTACTCACACATCATAATTCATTCTGATTTAACTTAATATAAAACAACACCCTTCAATAAATTTAAACAATGCGTGATCACTTCGGAATCATAAAAAACCTTTATGTTCGCAACCACAGTTTAATATTAAATTATACAAAAATTTCTACTACGATGAATTTAGAACCAGGGCAAAAAATATGCTATCAAGTGTTTATCGCTGAATCACTTAAAACGCGATTGTCTAGGGATATTATGAATCAACACAGAAAATTTGTATTATATTACTTTCCCAGAATTTAGCTCCTCATTATATCAAACTTTAGCAATCAGGAGAGTATACCAAGAACGTAAAGGTCATCTGACAAATTAATTAATGTACCACAACTGCCAGAGAATTTGGTTTTCGAGGCCACGCAAGGTCACCGATTCACGATGGCGTTTACTAAACATAATTACACTAACAAGCTCGACAAGGACATTTTTATAATCCCGCGAAAGATGCGCTACGATAACAATTAGGGAAAAATCTGCAAATAAAAGCAATTTTTCGTCACGTTTCAATATTCGCCTTGAAAATTATTTTCGTGCCGATAAAAAAGTTTTAAGGTTAACCTTAACAAATGAACCAACACAAACATAATTGTTAGAATATTAAAATAATTTAAAATCGCACACAGATTACCTTGATGGCAAAATGAACGTGATGGAATTTGTAAAGCTAAAAGGCAGTTTTAATTTTCAAATTTTCAAAAAGTGTGTCAATGATGAATAATGCAAAAACTGCCTGACCTCTTTCTCACAAGTTGGAAACTCGAATTACCTGCTTGACTGAATAAAAAGCACATGAAATGAAACGTGTAGTAACGAACGATATTAAAATAATTTTGCAACCATTTAAAGCTATAAACAGTAAATTTATGATTTTCTTTTAATAGCGACTGAGAATTTAAATTAGATATTACCGTGTTAACAACACTCTTAATGTATTAAAATAAAGTAAGCAGTAGTAAAAAATGTTTGTTTTGATGTTCCCTACCACCACCAAAACTTTGTCGGTATATTTATCGAACACCCTGTATAATATAGGGACATTCCTTAAATGTTTAATACTTGATATTGATGTAACATGGCATGAATGTTATTGCTTACGAGGCAAGACGGTTTTATTGAAGTACGAGGCCGCAAGCAGAGTACTTCCATCCCCCAAATTAAATCAGAGTCGCATATGTTGCGCTATTTTAATTTCACTATTACCATTCTTGCAATAATAATTGCAGGCGTTCTTTATCATATTTTCTAACCCCATCCTTATTCACAAGATTGGACACAAATGATCAAACATAAAAACTATTAGAAAAAAAGAGCTACTAATTCTATTCGATTAATTAAAGTAAACGGTTCATCAATTGCAGTAATGTTTGATATCGTGGTAGCTAAGGGGCCCAATTATAAAAGACTAATAGAAACGTTATACTGATATAGTACTGTATACTTCGCGTGTTCATTTGCTATACGTACGCATACTTTTCAAGCAGAATGTACGTAAATTTCATGTCTATTTTTACAGCCAATTTAACACTAAATACGTATTATTTTCTGTTATGTAATATGCTATTTCCGCATAAACAATATTGGAAAAGCATTTACAAGAACAATAAATCGTGGAATAGTGGAAGAAAATTCGCAAATAAAGTTGGCACCCAATTCACGTGTTCACATCAATCTCGTTATCTTTATTATTAAATAATTCATCCTGAAGGTTAACATAACAATCCCATAAGAGTTTTAATGTAAATTTCTACTATAATAAGGAGTAGTAAGTTAATTTAAAAAAAGTAGACTGTGTGAACTTCTGAAAATTTAGACAATATTATAAGCCTTTAATTTTTTCTTTATACAACTTAATATATTTTTAACGGGCTCAAGAAATGTGAAACGCCATCTGTATAATTTAGCAATTATTTTGAAAGACGCCCGCGATGTAAACTCTAACAAAACACTGTTTTATTGCTGCCGAGAACTTTAATTATATTTCAGTGAATTTACAGCGCAATGGGTTGCTAGGAAGGTATTAACCGAAACTTTTTAATTTTCGTAAATTCTGTCGTTTACCAAGCGGAAGTAGCTTTTTAATAAATTATTTCTTTGTTTGTATATCCTCCTTATTTCTTTATTTTAATATCAACACCGTGCTTAATAAAAAGAGGAAGTTCCGCGTTGATTATTATTATTTCTGCTCAAGTAAATCTAGATATAAAAAAAAGGGTTAGTATTTTTATTTGAAACGAGCAGTGAAAATAGACGAAAGCTGTTGTGGCGTATTGCCCGCATATTTGTGACGCTAAAATGCCGGATATTCCGAGCTATTTTAGTCGTTCCCGTGGTTGCATTTGAAAACAGCTCCGTGAAGTTTAAATCCTCACAGTGGTAGTAGGCTTTAAACTCCGGCTATGTAAATTTCAGGGTTCTTTAACGTATTTACATCGCGAGCCGGGTATTGTCTAAGGTATGAAACCGTCCTTGGTTCATTAATGAACCTGTGAAAGTAAGGTTTTTTGTAATTATAAGGCAGACGTTGAGATCGCGATCGACGTCGACCGGTTCGCTATTTCCTAGTCACGATAACGACTACGTTAATTATTCAATTTACTAATTAATAGGATCCGATTCAAAGCAAAATATATTCAAGATTTAGCAGCAGTTATCCCATGTAAGTTAAATAATTTTATAAATTATTTTGAACAAGATTTCTTTGAAATATTGACGATTAAAAGTAAAACCACTTCGCCTCTAATTAACGACTGAAATTTTTTCAAACAACTCGTTTGTTCTTTTTGTTTAATTACTACAGTAACTCGTTTCTATGGTAGGTACATGGTGCTGTAATAACTAATAACAGCTATTGGTTTTTTAAATTTCAACTAATTGACCATTGAACATAAATTACAGATGCCAAACACTATAAGTCTTGATGCAAAACATTGCATTAGCCTGAAGCTTATTCTTCATAATTATTACATTTATAGCAATTTGGCATGCAGACCTTTACAATCTCGATCTTCTAACTTGTAAACTACGAGACCAGACCAAGAAGTATTACGGATCATCAGGACGTTTGAACGCGACCGTTTGAACACTGCCATTTTAACGCAGGGACCTTCGAACACAGGGACGTTTGAACGCAGAACGGTTGGACGCAGGACCTTTTGAACGCAGAGACGTTTGGACGCAGGACCTTTTGAACGCAGAGACGTTTGGACGCAAATCGAGTTGAAAAAAACAAATTTAACTTCAAAAGTCCTTGCGTTGAAGCGTCCCGGCGTTGAAGCGTTCATGCGTTCAAAGGTTCCTGCGTTTAAACGGCCACGTTCAACCGGCTGCGTCCAAACGTCCTAGACCGCAAGAATTATTATCTTCTCTTCTGGTAGCTGTATTTCGGATATTATGTAATAGGACAAAATACTTGCAAAATGGCACTATGAAATTTCGACGTATTAAAAATAAAATGTGAGCAATGATTATTGTATTACTTGAAATAAAAAATATTAAACTAAGTACCATCTACCATCCCCGATTAGTAGAAACATCTGAAATGGGTATCGCTAACTTATAAAAGCCAATCTTTTAGAAGATTCATCGATTATGCATACCAACCCATAAATCAGAACATAAAAACAGTGAACTACTATACTAGATATATTTATAGAAGTGCTAATTATTCGGAGGGAAACATTAACAAGCTACTGCTAATTTAAACACCTTGTTTAACAATTCCATTTTATAATTTACGGATTTCAGTTGTCAAGGTTACGATATCATGGTCTCGATCAACCTATGTTCGCAAAAAAAGAGCATTCAACATTTGTTTACCCCAGAAAATCACTGAAAAGTAAAGCAGTAGAAATCCTACCGTACCTATTATCATTCATTCGAATTATGTAGTAACCAATTGATTCTTCAGGGTCGCAATCTTTGACTAGGAATAACTCAGAAACTACCGACGTACGGGCATTATTGTTTTACATGTTTCCAATCAGTATCTGGAGGGGAAATGTTATACTGATGTGCTCTGCATCCGCCATTTAAGAAACCCTGTATTTTGTACAGCAACTTCTGTAAGGCCTCCCTCCTTCATATAGGCGTGATTTTTTTTGTTTGTTTTCATTAGTTAAATTTGAATTTGCCGCAAAATTAAACCAATGAAAAGAAAAAAATAGCGCCTACATTATTTTGATTTTTTAATTTTGTGGTAAAATGAAACTATGCGTGAGCGGTTTGTTCGTGTACTGTCCTCGAGTGCCCTTTTATATGAGAGAGTCAGTTTGTAGATGGAAATTTTGTTACAGCTGTCTTTTACAAAATAAGCATAAAGTATGCAAATACTAATCGTATTCAGGATTCACATTTATTCCAAATGGTAACACATCCGACAGTGCAGTAAGATAAAACTTTGTTTAAATTTGTTTCTACACACACCGAACAAGTTTGGAAACCCATGTATAAACGTTTATTATTAACAGTGAATTGTTATATATTCCTGTTTATAATTACATCATGTACACACACGACTTTATTCCTTGTAGGTAAAATGAAAAGGGGATATAAAATGTTGCTTTATCTTTATATAAACTATGGTTCGAAAAACGGAGGATGCATTCCTAACATTTCAGCGGTACGCTTCATAATATCAGTTTTTATCGAGTTATAATACAGAAATAATTTTCCGGAGCATCATACATTTTCCGAACCATACTATAGGTACTAGTACTATGTCCTTTTAATAGGTACTGAGCGTTTCGTCATGTACCTATTAGTGTCAAAACAATCTCAGGAAAAATGAGTCGGTACCGCGCTTATGCAAACGTCAGTAATTTTACCATTACAAGAAAACCCTCTTAGGATTAATCTTTGGTCATATACTAGTCAGAGAAATAAATCTCAGCAAACTGTGTTGGGGTATGTTTACCTGGTGATACAAAACATTATAATTATAATATAATATGTATTTAGTGTTAGGCAACTAAAATAATGAAACGAAAAATACTCTGGTCTTTCGTGTAGCAAATGGGCTTAAACCCCAAACTAATATGTAATTCGAAAAGGAAGCAAATTGTAACTTCTAATAATTGGTTTTTTTGTATCTAACTATCAGACAGAACATTTTATGTAAAATCCCTCTTCACCGATAACGAATATCAGACCTTGGTTAATTAGTATTTATGAATCAGCAACTCGGTGTAAACTAGAATCAAGTAAAACATTTAAACGGATATTTATTGTTTTATAAATATTCATATCCATAATATTATAATTGCAATAAATTAATTAATTATTTACATTAGAAGTAATCATGTAATTCTATGTAGTATACTATTAATAATGTAAAAGGAGTAAATAAAAAATATAGGCAATGTTGAAATGATATTTCTATATCACAAATGAAGAACTTGTCGCTTTTCATTAAACATGGGGATGCATAGCAGTTTATATTAATAGTGAATTGAAGTTGGGCACGGCACGTGTTCATATGCATGAGCTGCAAGGCAAAAACAAACAACACACATTATTAATAACGGACAGACGATCAATACCGAGCAAATATGTTGCGGTGGCGCCATTACATACATGTGTTGCATACGCATCCCATGATCCATCTGCATTGGTTGCCCGAATTCCGGATACCATTGCTCTATGTATAGTCGAATATTGAACAAGAACGCAACGCAAGAACACAAACGAAATGATTTGCCTTTATTGTTAGGTAGATTTTAAAATGCTGCCATACACAGAAGAAATCGTTAACCCTTTTTTGTCCAACATTTAAATAAATTATAAATAAACCAAACAGACATCTTATTCGGAAGATACCGAGATATTTGGAGAAAAAAATAAAAAAAGAAGTGTAGGCAGGAAAAGTGATGGCAAAAAGTCAAAAAAACTGTATTATAGGTTTTGGTAGAGGAAAATATTCTGCATCCTTATCTATATTATTTTAGTATGCGCACACAGAGAGAAATCCAGGCAATAATAAACACAGTTTTAACAAAAATCTGCATTGCCTTGGAATTGCATTGGAACAATTGTTCATCGTAATACCGCCGCTTGTACTGTCACTTTGATACGAAATTTAATATTAATTGCATTAATAAATAATAATGATAATTAATAATTAGACATAATAATAGTATATTATATTATTAGGAGTAGAAAGAGATCTTTTTGTGTTGAGCTCATATTGCGGCCGAGGCGCACGCGCCGAGGCTGTGCAAGTGAGCGAAACACAAATAAGACGTTCTACTCCGAATAATATATACTATTTTTTCTTCAAGTGTAAAAATATTCTGTTGCTGTAAATAAATATTTCCTAAAAAGTCATTTCGACAGGACAACGCTCTCCCTTCTACCAACCTTGGGGGCGGAGCTATGGGCAAAATACTGCCGTTGCCATGGATACGTAAACACATTGTTGTACTAGTAACATTATTTTCATTTTTTGACTACTAAGAAAATGACTTCTTTCTACATAGCCAGTTCTGTACAACAATACGGATACTATTATGATACGCTTGAAGAAAAAATGATATTATTCTGGAAATAGTATAACCTACGCATGAGGGAAGGAAACGGTAAAATAATTAGGGAAGATTTAAATCCCTTATGTTGTGTGATTCTATTTTACAATTTACACCCTGTATAAATTTAAAGATTTGCTAGTACCTAGTACCTATTCAGGACAATTGTGGATGATGGTAAACATTACCCACTACAATACAATATCGTAATAATGACATTGATAATTATTATCACATTTTCATTCTTCACGTAAATGTATGGGACAATAAAACTAATATAGAAATAAGCACCTTGACAATAGGAAACTAAATATAAAGGTCATCACGCGACAGTATTAAATTCCACATTACACTGTAATAATTAGTATATTATATTATTAGGAGTAGAAAGAGTTCTTTTTGTGTTGAGGTCATATTGCGGCCGAGATGCACGCGCCGAGGCTGTGCAAGTGAGCGAAACACAAATAAGACGTTCTACTCCGAATAATATATACTATTTTTTCTTCAAGTGTAAAAATATTCTTTTACTGTAAATAAATATTTCCTAAAAAGCCATTTCGACAGGACAACGCTCTCCCCTCTACCAACCTTGGGGGCGGAGCTATGGGCAAAATAGTGCCGTTGCCATGGATACGTCAACACATTATTGTACTAGTAACATTATTTTCATTATTTGACTATTAACAAAATGACTTCCTTCTACATAGCCAGTTCTGTACAACAATACGGATATTATGATACGCTTGAAGAAAAAATAATGTATGTTTTAAAACTAGGTTAAACGAACATTGATGTCAGTGAACGCAACTTGCAGTGATGACATTGGAGATGATAAAATTAGGTATTGGTAAAGTTTATAATATTGTTTATGTAAGTACAATTAAATAATTAATTTTATTTGATTAAATAATATAATCGTGCTTTATTTAATAAGTAATGCATGATAATAAAAACAACAGCGACAAAGCTAATTTTATAAGTAAAATACTGTTTCAAAAGCATTAAGAAAACCATACAGTATAATAAAATTAATTTATATTCTGCTTTAATCAGTCGGCCTTGAAATTATCAACAGCGCAATTTATTGGAATATAAATCTTTATTTTAAATCAAATACTTTCTGCACCGAATCAAATTTCCAGTATTGCAGAAAATATGATTTGCACATTTTTAAACCAATTTATTCCTAGAGGCACTTCAAAGTACCTACTACTAGTAGGTAATATTAAATTAAATCCTTTTCAAAAATCCAATATACTTTTTATTTATTCTACCAGTAATTATTTTATTAACTTGGTGATATAAAATGCGTTTGGGAAAGTAATAAATAGAGCGATACCATGCCTATGCATTTGCAGGTTTTTAAAATAAATATTAGAGTTAAATTTATACATAATTTTGTTGACCTTCCGCAAAATTACACCGCACCTTAGTGTATCGTTTCCAACAATCGAAAACGGCACTAATTACCTGGACAAGCACAGAGTGGTCCAAACACGGATAAAAAGTATTCTCCGATTTAAGTCAATATTCGTATGATACCTGTAATAAGCGCTTACCCAACCGAGGTAAACCACGTGATGATCGGTCCCTATTGGTAAATATTGTACAATATTTCTTTCAAAAATTCAGCTTAGGACCAGTGTTTCAGCTGTAGTTTAAACCTCAGTTCGGCTAAACTAATATTAATTGCCATGGGTACAATTCTGATAACAATTTTATCCATGGCAATTAATCTTCATTTAGCTGAACCGAAGTTTAAACTTAAACTGAAAACTAACCTTTAAATAATTCAGTATAGGTACAATAAACTTCAATATGCTCATTGGAATTTAAATAAAAAGTAAAAATAAGGTAAATATAAATTTGCATTTTTAAATAATATGTGTTGTATCAAAAATTTTAATTATACACACCGTTTCATACAGAATGTAAACAAGCTTTAGGATTTACACCTTTCATAGATGCACATTTCCTATAAGCACGCAACCTTTTCATGTGAACCGGAATACACGCCGTTGAATAATAAATTATCTGTACATGAAATATTCATTAATTACTTTCTCTCTTAACATCCACTTTGTGGTATTTTCGTATTAGCATCACAATCTTATTCAATAGTAAACAGATTCATTCAGGAGCACTTCTCTCTTTCTTCTTTGAATTTAACCAAATTGTTACAACCTTTAGGCTATGACTTCTGTTAAATTCCTCATGAATGAATTCATTACCTACACCAATTAATAAAACATAATTAATTCTACAAAAATTAAATGTTACTTTCAGTGGTTTTAAAATGTTTCAGCAATAAAAAAAATTCGGTTATATACGGTTATTCGGTTTTAGTCCTAAATTTATTCCGTAAAATAAAGCAAACCGTACGAGACACAAAGAGTTTATTGGGTGCTTTTTGAGCAAACATTTATGTAATTCCAATTACTGCCATGCAGCCGTTTAAATGAATAAAGTTTTTTTGTGCTGTGATGTTTCTGCACGGACAACTATTTCTTATAAAAATACAGTTCAAAAACCCTCGAATACAAGCTTGTCCTTCGTAGACTGTAACAGTTATCAGAATGTATCAGGACACTTTTCGATTTAACTTATTTGTTAAATATTATTTTAAATTTGCGAAAAGAGTAGTTACAGGGAAATGTCAGGAATATAGAAGAAAAATGATGAAGAGGAGCAGACTAGAAAAATAAGTTGGAGTTCGTACTCTACTTCACCACACAATACAAACACATTCTGCAGTTCGTGTGTGTCTAAAAAAGGAACTTCTAAACCTTTTTTTTTTCGCTGCTACTGCTTCGCATTGAGAGGAGAGTCTGTCATCCTTCATGTAACTGTTACACGTTGGTGTTGGGTCGAGGTTCGGAATCCCGACTGCCTGAATCCAAGCACCACTTCCAAATAGTTGCAGTTTGCCTCATCAACACGAACCTTTACAGATAGGTACAATCCTTGTTACATATCCCTTTGCCCCACTGTAACCAAAATCACAGGTTCTGGGCCAATCATACAATATTCAAGTAGCTTGTGAGTCCTCTTCTCGTTTCCTGCTATGTCCTGATCAATCATCTACCGAGGACTGTAACCTTCTACGGTGTAGGGTGTAGTAAGGTTTCAGAGACTTTTATTTCTTTTAGAAAGAAAAGGTGAGTGGAATGCAAAGAGTAATAAACGATACCATCCTTTATAGACGCGCAAAGCAAGTAGGATACTTAATATAATTGAAAGTAAAAGTAAACCATTTTATACATACAGTGTAGTGTGTCCACGGATTGAGTGCATATAAGGTGTAAATGACAATTTTTTTTAGAGTTGGATCTTCATGTTCTGAGGATCGCTCCTGCTTAGTCTCAATTAACTAAGATATTGAAAAAAATGAGCCAAATCAATTAATATACAGGGTGTTTTTTTGGCCGAAATCTAAAAATTAGTCAAGAGTAAACTGTCTTTATTTTAGCAGATATAACAAAAATGTATTAGAAAAAGTTGTTTAGAATTAAAAGTTATTGAAGATTTTCAATTTTTATACAAATCAGCCTACTTTGATTTTTTTCATCAACATGAGATTTTTTATTTGTGGTTGACCCATGCATGAAGAGTAATTAAACAAAGTACTTGAAAAACAAACAATTATTTATTAAAAAAATACTAAACCTTATTTGTTACAAACATGAGTTCAAAGGCATTGAATTTTGATGAAAAAAATCAAAGTAAGCTGATTTGTATAAAAGTTGAAAATCTTCAATAACTTTTAATTCTAAACAACTTTTTCTTATACATTTTTGTTATATCTGCTAAAATAAAGACAGTTTACTCTTGACTAATTTTTAGATTTCGGCCAAAAAAACACCCTGTATATTAATTGATTTGGCTCATTTTTTCAATATCTTAGTTTGAGACTAAGCAGGAGCGATCCTCAGAACATGATTATCCAACTCTAAAAAAATTTGTCATTTACACCTTATATGCACTCAATCCGTGGACACACTGTATATATAAAATATATTTTGTATACACTGCCAAAAGCATTTTAACGGGGATTACAGGTGCGAAGTGAAACTGAAAGTTTATTATTTCTTCAATTATGATGTCTGCTGAACTTATCTTGAACTCAATCGCCGGTACCATGTACAGAGACGATAGCAAAAAAAACGGATAATAGAACGTAAGCCATTTACGATTTTAAAAGCTAATATTAATAATAACACCTTTTTGTAAATTAAAGTCCACAGTCCCGAAGCGTCATATCCTTAATATAGGTTCCTATAGTATTTTCAGAATAGACGACTACAAATCAGGCAAGTAAGTCATACTGAAAATTTTGACGAGTCGAAATCTTAAATTTATACGAAATAGAGTTCTAAATAAAAATTGCCCAAAATAAGTTTAATATTCTAAAATATTGATCATTGCTTTAAAACCAAAAAACTTGGTATTAAAGAATTTGTTAGATGGAACTACACACATCACTCAACTAATTGTGATTTCTATACCCTATACAATTCCATCGCACTTTGCAATGTGGTCAAATAATAATTGAAAGCAGCTTTCATAATAAACTGACTGGGTCGTCCATTGATCGATTGATTCACTTTAATTGTGTCAAACGCAAGATTTATTAATAAAATAGCTCTATTATACTTGATCAATTAAATAAAATTTTGTGAACGAATTGCGGTAATTTTATTTTCAAAGGCAAACTAAATTCTTTTACTTTTTGATCCTCTGTGTAACCCACGCATACATAAATGCGACCGACCCTACTGTAAAAGTTCTAATGTCGCCACTGTGCGCTGCGCGTCTGCCTTCTATTCCAAAACGCTATTGAAAGAGATTGTTCGCAGTCCAATGACCTTCAACCTCAAAACCGGCTGGCAACTCTCTCGCGCACATACACACACACGCCGCCAATCATCTTCCTTTTATACAGACGGCTACAAACATAACAATTTTCCAAACAACTGTCTTCAAGTTCGACTACAACAAAAAATGGGATTTGGAAAAAAAGAACCGAAAAGAGCGCCCACGATTTAGGTTGACGGCATGTGACACGACAAACCCGTTAACTTTCAACAACTTTGCTCTCAGCCACAAAAAAGTTTTTGTTTTTCCCTCTTACCTTTATATAATTCCTAGTGAAGTATTTACTCGCCGTTCTCGGCAGTCCATTCAATCTGAAAACAAAAGGAATACTTGAAATAAAGTAGGTCATCAGTTTGAAGTTATTGTAAATAAACGATACATTATACAATAATTAGATTTACAAATGGAATATAATTTTTCGCTTCTAAAACTAATAATCTCTTTACACTTTTTGGTACCGATAAACATTGGCCATTGATTGCTGTGGCGTACAGCAGTAGAACACCTACACATTTCTGAATGTGTCTTCGGCGCGGCGCATCGTCTTACTTCGTGCGATTCGTAGCGTTTGCGTCAAACGATTGTAAATATAAATCGATTAATCATTTAAAATATAAGGTCATAAAAAAGTATACTGTACTATTTCGTGCGATTACATTACAAATTTGATATCGAAATACCCTAGCTCTCGTTTCGATTGGTTTGTGTAACACCTCATGTACAACGTAACTGCTTGGAATGTTAGCGACCGGAAAACGGGATGTCGTTTGCTTATTTTCTTATAGTAGTAAGGAAGGAAACGTTTTAATAAATAATAACCACGGTAAAACTACAAGCTAACAGAGTTGCGTGGACAGAAAATTGCTTGAACAATGAAGACGTGGAATATTACGAAACGGAGTTATTTCCGCTAACAAATAATTACAGACCATACCAGTTCACCACAACCGTGAACGAAATAATATATGAATACTTCACTTCATCAGAACAAATAAAGTAATAATTTGTAATCGTTTACCCGTACAATATACATTTTATTACTAATATAACTGACATCTATTATTCAAAACGTTTCCTTGTGTACGTAACCTTTATGTAACTTCTCCGATTTGCTTATTCAACCTTTTAACGGGACCCTCATTAGCAAAACATTAAAATTATGAAACGTGGTTACAATTATTCATGTCTTAAACATTTTTTTTAATTATAGAAATTGGATTCTCCACAACTCATAAATACCTAATTTTTTAATAAGTAATATGAATCATAATTTACAGGTATTAAATAATATCACATTACACAACAGGTACCTAATAATCAATCACACAATATAATTTTCATTATAAAAAAAAGATTGATAAGCAATCAATAACGTACATTTTTAAAACATTAGACAAATGAGCTAAGTGATCATGGAACTAATAAACAAACTTGATATTGATATTTTCAAATGTTACTCGGATGATTTACAACACTCGCATACGCTCGCGTCGCAAACTTCATCCTCTTGAATAATAGCAAGCATTACTGTTCATTGAATAATATACGTAGTACTAGTAATGCGTTTATTAAATGAAAACATGATACATTAAAAAACTGAACATTGATAAAATAAATCATATTTTGACCTCAAGCTTCGTCTTTATAGCCCTTGAATAATTTTATTTTACTGGTTTGGTTAATGGCAACAAACTCACAGGGTCATTATATCTCTTAAGAAGGGTTCCCCGCCTTCAAAGTTTGCAGGTAGTAAGACTGAGGGGGACCTGTTTAAATTCTTGTGCTGAATTCAGCTTTGACCTCCTAGCCTACCCACCACCGTTCAGTTAATCCTCTTCCAGTATACCTCATGCACGTGTCGGATTTCGTTACACAGAAACCAATAAGTGTCAGATTAGTTTTCGAGAAACTGGCATCGAACCTGTTGGTAGTCATCAATGGTGCTTATTTTCTTAACTTTGTATCAATTTCATTGTAGTTTTAAAAAGTCTTTAAATGCATACTTCAAATTGGTTCACAAACTATACCGATTTTAATTCTGTTTAAAATAAATTGACTCCAACTGCTGCAGCTCTAGTTCGTAGGTACCTACTACATCCAAACTACGACAATTTTAATCCTTTACTGAGGGGTTGCTCTAGTACGCGACGAGTTAAAACCTTTCCGGTTAAAATAGGTTGAAGTTTCAAACACATGAACTGGTACCATTTTAATCGTTGGTTCAGATAAACGAAACCCTCGAATTATGGTACGTGGGTCCTGCCAGGCCCAGGAGTGGTCCTACACATGAACTATAAGTATTTTAACTCCGTAATGAGGAGTCGCTCAGGTAAAAATGAATTGCACCCTCCGAACTGTGACTCTGTGTTACATGAACTGTGATGATATTAAAATGCTTTAATAAGGGGTCGGTCAACTTAAGATAAGACGCTTAACACCTGAACCGAGACAATTTTAATTCGTTGATGGGTGGACGTGTAGCTTGAGAAAATGAATCATCGAACTGAGCCACTCTTTTATTGCGGATATTAACTGGGACTATTGTTCTTCCGAGCAACCGTTGCTCAGCCTAAGATTGGCATTGGACCCTCAACCATCCGCCATCATTTTCAGTACATTTTTCCATACAAAAGCCTCCGGTGGTCAGATTTGGCCGTACTGTGAAAATTGTTGTTTGTTTAGCCTTTATAAAGTTCACCTCAAAGAAATGGGGTTAAAAGAAGAAATTTATGTCGTGGTAGCCTACTTTATTTTAATTAATTTAAAAACAGTTTCGTGTGCGACTGTGCGTGTTTCAGTAGAACATAAGCAAGGATCTTTAACGTGCTGTCGTGTTCAAACATTATGCAGATATCAACTAGTATGCTTTTTCTTATTTTTATTCAACAACTATTTATTTAAAAATTATGTTACATAATTATGTAAAACTAAAAAAACGATTTCTATTTTCCTGATGGTGGCTGACACCCCACCCCACCCCATATTTCTTTATTATTATTATGGAGTCCGCGCGGATAAGTTAGGGTACATGTAGATACTTTTTTTACTCCATGCTTTAACTGATTTATTAGGTACTTACAACCTGTACTTTAATGACATTTGTTACGATACCAATTTCCATTAAGATACAAGTTTATAACCAATAATCCGTTTATATCAAATATTCCCATGGCTAGAATAGGCGAGGGTGTCGTTTGACCAATGCTCGAACTGGGTTTGAATCACGTGATCTTGTTCGACTGCGCTTCGATCAGTATCATATACCTATTACCGTTACCATGATCATCTGACAAATCTAAAATTTAATAAATTCTGAAAATAAAATGACCACTGGGTGGGTAGTAGAAAAAATAGTCTGTACAGCTCACATTTTAATGTCTGTTAAGACACTCATATTCATTACGACACTCGGCAAATTTTGTGCCATAATTATCATACATTATTAAATGCTCATTACATCATATACTATTCTAATTTGCAGCACTATAGTCTCTTTACTTTGAATAAACAATAAATTAAATTTTTACCTGAAAACTTAGGCAGTGCAACTGATGTGTAGGATTATGAAAAGAATAAAATCTGCCTGAATTCAACCCCAACAGTATTAGCTGTTCTTATTTGTATTTTATTATTTTTTTAATGCTCTTTCTTGCATTGTTGATTTGTTTGTTACTGGAATTACTCTTACTAGTAATTAGGAAGTTATGATACACAAATTCATTCACGCTGAACCGCCATAAGTCGTAATTTATGTTTGTTGTTATATTACAACTAAAATTGAAGCTCCTGTCTAGACTAACGAAACATAACACACTCGTAATATTAAATTACCAAAAGGTAAAGGGAAATAATGTTGGTAACGTCAAAGGCCTTCCAAACTTTAAGATGAAAGGAGATCATAAACATTTCCGTAATTAATGGAATAATAATGTAGCACGCGGACGAAGTGCTTGCTGATAAAAATAATCAACATTTCAAATAAACAAAGTTGACCTTTGATAGTACCTAAAGAATTCTGTGTGCTTATTAATCATAATGGGGGTGGGGATATCGAAAAGGAAAATAATTGAAGATATAAAAGGAACAAAATTATTATTGCTGACCGTAATATAATGTTTCTGGAAAATGCCAACCCAATAAATCTAATGACAGTCGTTATCATAAAACCGAAGTGCAACAAGTAGTACCTTACAGCCACAAACAACATAATCACATTTTTTTAGGGGCAAAAAAGGTTTCCTAAAGACAGGACACGAAAAATTGATACAAATTGCTTAGAATAATTATTAGTGGTTTACAATTGCTATACAGATACTCCAAATTGATTGCAGACGTGCGTCGGTCGATTTGAATTTGGAGAATATGGAATTAGTCGCATTGTAATGGAATTAGGGAAACTATTGAAACTGAGTTTCAATAACCCGAGTTAACCTACTATTAGAGGGTAAATCAGCGTAAACTTATTTTGAATAAAGATATTCATGAATAAGTTGTTTTGGAGAAGTGGGATTAATTGAAAAGCTTTAGTATTAATTTAGACAGGAGTTGAACATTCAAATTAACTGAAACTAACTTGTATTTATGCCACAGTATAATTTATAAAACTACTGTTTACACCATAAAACAAACGAGTAACCTTTATAGTAGGTACATAAAAACTTGAAACCACCTAAAAGCAGATATTTTTTTAATATGTGTAAATAAAAACGGTTTCAAATCTCCAGCGAGTTCTTTGTTGTGTCTCGCAACGATAAAGTAGTTTTGAAATGTAAAATAAACCCATTATCAATCCTGTTACTTTACTAGGATAAACTTTCTCTATAGTAAACCTGGATAATAGAGAAAGCAACTTGAATAACTTCTATAATAGGATGTTAACTCGGCGAGTGTTTTCTACTACGAAAAAGTTTCATTTCACACAAAAAAAACTCCATATTCGTATTCTATTCTTAAATTCTCGAAGTAATTCAGTCTATATAGAAATTTCGCCGTGATATTATAATAAAGGCACCTGTAATCATAACCCGTCAATTTTTTTACCTTTACGTGTTTAAAGTGTAAAAATAGCGAATCGGTTGTTCCTTTGCCAGACCAACAGGCGTCTCTAATAATAAATAATCACGTTTCGTTGTAATGATCTTAGTCATCACTAGACTTAAAATTGATGTTCACGTCCACTCATGTCTTTCGTTAACATGAGTGCCTCGATCCGAACAAACCGAAGCGAGAAAGTGATTCCTGAAGGAATTGAGTTGTGACGAGGGTTCTCGGATTTCGCATTTACGTATAAAAAAAAATCTTGGCTTCAATGTGCGTTCAAATTGTACGAAATGAGCAAATACTCAGAAAATGTGAGATAAATTTCGCCAAGGCCAGCTCGATTTTATTAGTTGAGTTTGCGCGGGTTATAAGTTGGCCCTGCTGTTTACTGCTTTTAGCGGTTGCAAAACTCCTCGATGGCCTTGTCTGCTCGTTCAGTTTAGAAAGAATTATCACAGACGCAGATTAAAGTTCGGCTTCTTCATAATTTATATTCTCTTTGTTTTTGTTTTAAAATCAAGTTTTGTCAAAAAATCAATTTCAGATTTTAAAACAAGAACAAATGGACAAGAAGTTTTATAATGACTGCATGTTCCACGATATCTACATAGCAGAGGCTTATAACTGACACTTACGAGGTCTGTCTAAAAAGTTATGAGACTGATTTTGTAAAAACATTTAATAAGGCATGTTTTACGAATTAACTTTAGGTACATCCTTTATCATAGTTCCCTAGGGAAGTCAGACAACGACAGATATCTTTGTGCCTATTCCTTTACGCCACTATCTTCCGGATGTTTCAAACTGTAAACGTTGGCCATGGGGTTGGGTGAGGATGGATTCAGTCAACGAAAAAAATGATTTGTCACCTGTTAATGTTATGACTCGCGATGAATAAATCTGAATCATTTTCAACAAGAATCAGAAGGTCAAATCATACAAGCTTTCTGTAGTAGGTACTTTTGCTTCTTAGCGAGGTTCTTTGAAACCATTTTTGCCCTCGCACATAGTACCCAAATCTCGAGTTAGGTGTGATTCAAATTTAATTCTTGTGACCATTCAAATGTTACATCTATTATTAATTATGATGTAAACAATTTTGTGTTTCTGACCTCATGATTATGACATAGGCTGATGCAACACAGCAGCTTGCTAAAACTAAATGCATAAATTTAAATTACATTGCACTTTCTCAAGTTTAAGGCCTACAGCGTGTTTGTAAGAATCGAGGACTGTGCAAATGAGTTTTATCGATACCTTGATATTTAAATATTGAGCAAAATTTACAACAAGAAATTGTTTGGATTGTGATCCGATAGTCCAGTATAGGTTTGAACTTTCAAAGAGGACACAGATATCTATCTATCTATTATAAAATAATTTCCAAATACGCTTTGTAACAAACCCTTGGTCTGGTGGCACTAATTTCTACACCTCCGAGTTGGAGCGCAAGGTTGGTATTCCATTCACGGTTAATAAAATCAGGTTGGGCGATTATGTAAACATTATATAACTTATCGATATCAAAATATATGTTGATACAGTGTAATGCGTTCATCGGTTTTAATATTTAGGTAAATCCGGGATATAAGTACTACCCACCTGCAGGATATCGTGAGTTCGTTACAGAATATGGAATGTAGGTTAAATTAAACCACTTTCCTTGTCCAATATTAAAATAGAAATGTATTGATAAATCTGTAAAACTTTACAGTCCGTACCTAATGCTTACAAAAGAATGTATGGAGAATAAGTACACCAAATGAAAACCATAACATGAATACTAACATAGTAGAAGCTCGACCGATATTAAACAAAGAATCACGGAAGTGAAAGCTACATAAGCTCCATAAGCCTCAAAAAATATTAACAAAAGCCCTCAATTTGGAATATAGTTTTATACAGTTGTAGACATTATTAAGCTTGAATTTGACAAAAGAGCAGCTAAAGCATTCGAAGTATGAAACTGGAGGAAGGTTCTGAAAATAGCATGAACAACTCGAAGTACAAGTAACAGTGGCGGAGTGTTGCTGCAAACATAGACAATTATGGAAGGTCGTACATGAGAGAAGATTAAAGGTCATCTCTAATTTGTAATAGAAACGTGATAGAAGGGCCAAGGCTTGTTAAAACTGTATTTAATGCTTTTACATCATGGTCCCACGTCTAGTATATGACGCTGTACTTAAACTGTATTCAATGAAAGCAGAGCTGAGTAAGGTTACTGGGTTCATTCCAAGCAACCGTCGAACGCAACTATAGTACTTGGTCCAGTTTAACGCAGCATCATATACTGTTGTTCATTATTATATAATTATAAGCATGACGGCCATTGATAAAAACAGATGAAGTGCTTCTGCGGATAAGCGAAGGATACGAAAGAGGCAGTAACTTTGTAAAATTGCAATGGATTCGGTTAGTGGCTAATATTTGCTTCTATGGTGTAGGTTAGTTTTCCAACAAAAATAGAAGAATTATACTTGGGGAAAACCAATTAGAACACCGATTTTGCGTTATTTTTGTCCCGTCTGGTATTAACGTAGTAAATTTCTTTATGATGATGAATCCTTATAAACCCAGCATACAAAACCACAGATCAAGTTTAATATAAGCTTAATGTTTTGCAAATTGTCCACCCAAATACTAATTACCTACGTACTCGATAATTGTAACCTTCGGTTGCATTTCTTGCAAATTTAACAATCGTTAAAAGATAACACTAACTTTAATTAATTGTTTGTTTAACCTTGAATATGTAGGTATAAAATTACAGTGAAATGATTTCTGATCAATCCTCATTTACATGATACATAAACATACACCTATACAGCATTGTTTACTGTAATAAATATAAAATATTATTTTATGGATCATAATAACTCAATTATAGTCTGATAATGTGGATAAATAGCAGTAAGGTCATTTTAAACGAAAACGGATTATTTTATTTTTAAAACACTTTCTCGATGACAGAATTACCTACATAACCTATTCGTTTATTCGATTGGCTGCGATAAAGCCTAATTAGAATTCCTGTTGCCAGTTTTCGTGCCCATCAGCTTCATTGAAGTGATTTGTTATGCAAATGCTCAATATCTGTATCGGACGTGTTGCCAAAGGCTATATGGATGTTGGAAAATGGAATCAATTTCTCTACTGCTGCGAAGAACGTGAATGTTGCTTCTCGATTAGTTTGATTTAATACATACTAGTACACATAAATTTTGTTTTAGTTTCCTTTCACTAACACATTTATTTCGAGAATTAATTAATTAATCAGTGCATTCACATTGAATGTGTACATATTAGTAAATCATAATAATTATATGAACTTTGGGCTTCTTTTGTTTTTATGAAACCGATCTCCCAACAAATATTAAGTAATAAAAAATAAACATTTTTTTTTAATTTGTTCTATAAGGTTAAACAATATGTTTATTCTCATTCTCACACTAGTTCCGAAAGAGATAAAATTTTAGGAGGCCGTTGTGCAGGGGCGGATCTATACATGGGCTTTTTGGGCTACAGCCCAGGGCCTCGTTGATATAAAGGGCCCCCAAACCCCATCAAAGACAATTAACAATGTTGGGAAGTTATAGAAAAATGTCAATTAGTTTGATTAATTAGGTAGCCCTCCAAGTAGTGTTAGCCCAGGGCCCCACAAATTCACGGTCCACCCCTGCCGTTGTGGTCTATACAAAACACCACAGCAAGCTAGTTTCTGATTATACAAGCAATACAAAAACCATTCCATTTATATTCCCCCCGATAAAAAAATATTTATCGACTACTAAACTGTCCTAATTTTACATGCCGAGGATAATAATTGTGTTACGATCTAATCGAAACTAACCTACCTAACTTAATAACGCGAGATTTAATTTAAAACGTGTAATCAAACAATCAAGCAGTGAATTATTGGTTTTGTTAGCAGACTTGTTTTGTTTGGCTGCGCGGATCCGACCTCGCCCACCGATTTGTACGTGAGCGCTCCTGTCTGACGATGATCAATTTGATCAAGGTTCTCTCTGTATTACAGGAATTCGCCGAGCGGAATCAGAATGTGTGCATTAAATCCCGTGTTCGTATTAGGGATGGAGCTGTAAACCGTTGAAATTCTCCGGTAATCTCATTTATTTTGTTGGTTCATAATTAAGAAGTGGTTTTCCGTTGTGGTTACATATCTACAAGGTGTAGGTTTATGCGTTACGTGTCTTTACCTTATCTGTAATTACTTGCATGTGTTTTTGTAACATTTTGTTACATGATTCTTTTAATTTAACTGCAAATACCTTCCGCGTGTAATAAAAACATTTGCGGAAGGGATATGAATGATGAATGATGATGAAATAAATTGAACATTGCAGATGATTTTTTAAATTTTATTATTGATAATTTTTTGAAGGTAACTCTTGTATTTAAAAAAAAAATCTGCAAAACACAAGCTGTGTGATAATAGGTAAGGTTGCAACCTGAATTCTATACCAATTATATTTTATCGGGGCTGCTAATTTGTAATTTGAGTTAATAACTTTGTCGATATAAACTACGTGATGGCAGAGTTCCTAGAAAGTGCGATTCATCTGAAACCTGTTGGTACCAGTACAGTACTGTTCGAAATCTGGGCCAATTTCCCACTTAGTGAAGTCCACGTTAGAATAGATTTCTGAAAAGAAAACCCGCACAGTGCTGCTGATCGAAATATATTCATCGTATATTACTTTGTCCACTGGTAAATATGGATCAAAATCAATTTTCTTTAAGTTATATTTGAAATTATTAAAGGAATTATATTCGCAGACCCAAACGCGACGAATCGCAAAGAGATTCAGAAACGGTATTCGTAGGTGTGTTCTGGCGCTGTTCGCCATCCACAGCAATCTATATTAACAATGTATCGGGTGTTAAAAAATGCGTGAGCCCTTATAGTCATACTGCGTGATATAAACTTCATAAGAAATGCATAATATTATGATTTTATGCATCGATTTTAAATATGAGACTTTACTTTACGTACAATACCAAGATCAGTGTATGGACTATTACTTCACGGGAATACAGAAGTGTTTATTTTTTGAAAGCTAGGTAGTAGTTACTAGTTCCGTAAAAATTATATATTACAGGAACTAAACAATAATTAATATAAGAGAAACAAATTATCATTTGGTGCGCACTTTTCTAAGTTTGAAACTGCGTATGTTCATTTTGTTTCACACTTCAGATTTCACGTTCCTGGCATGGTGGTTTTTAAGTTCTAGTTGGCTCATTTCCATGGCACCATCCACTTTGAAAAAACTGCATTTTACACAAACGTAGTAGAATCAATTGCCAAAACAACATCTTGAAGTGTACAAGTATGTTCTTCTGACTTTTATTTCAGGTGATAGATCAAATTGTTCGTTCCTTGATCTTGATCTATTAATTTCCACCTGATGCATCAGATGCGTCTGCTGTTAATTTTATTTCAAGCCTTTCTACGACTACCGATATTTACGTAACAAGCCTGAAATGTGATACCATACCAGACGAGTAGGTTTGTTGAAATTAGTAGCCGCCGATTCGGTAAAGACACTGAGGAAGTGCTTTAATTAACAATCAAATTTAAGCAATCAATGTTTTAATCTCTTACTTCCCTTTCTGATTCCTCATTTATTTCCATTCCTGCTGAAGATGTTTCAAACGATCTATTTTACATGTCATCTGTTCTCGATTTTTGTATTATGTCCTCAGCGGTGCCACTAAAGACATGACACGTTTTTTGTTTGTGAGACTCGTTTACATTGTTCTTTTCAACAAAAACAGTTTTTTAAATTTTATTCGAACATTCGCTTTACATAACTAAATTTTCCAAACATAGTAAACGTTCTCTCTCTACAATTTCAACAGAAGTTTGTAATGTGGCACAGTTTAAAACTCGAATTTGAATAATCCATTAATTATAAACGATTTAATTGGTATATGTATCTACAAATCAAATTAACTAATGGAACACTAATACATCAATTAATTATTACGAATCTGATCAATTATTTTGTTAATTTTACTTTTTAATCTCAGGTCTGAAAATCGACCTTACTCTTACATTTACAATTTCTTCAAGCGTATACACAATGATCCTAAAGGCTGATATAAATTACATTTAACAGAGGATGCTCCAATTACTGAACTGTTAATAAACGTGAATTTTACGAACATCGTTGGATTTAGTTCTTCAACAAAGGCTAGAAAGAAGCATGGAAATGTATGGAACTGAACGTTCTAGAAATAATCATACTCAGAAAACAACGTTGTGGAAATAACAACAAAAATCCCCTGAAATTTCTTACTGTAAAATTTAATATTTCAAATAATTACTAGCTGAAGTTAGCACAATAGGAATTCCTGTTTTTAGAGAAATAATATTGTTGCAGTATATTACAACATCATCGCAATTTCTCTCGTTTCACTCCGGTAAATTTATTTTTAACCAGCGACCAATAATAAACACAAATAGACACAATACTGACGCAACTGTAAGGCCACAGGTGTTGTAATTTTATTTTACTTACTGCTGTTACACCGAAATGCTGAACAAAAACAGAATTGCTAATAACAAACCAACAGCTCAAACTCGGTTGTGAAACAGCAAGAAATTTAACCTTGACGTTATTCGAGTTTTGCTTCAAAAAAACTTGGTATTTGCAAAAAAAAAAGGGAACTAATTAGCAATATGCAATTACATACAGTTGGTTAAAAATTCTTCTACTTCAACGCAAAGTGTTTAAACGAGACATAAATTTCATTGCGGCAACAGTGCCGCCGAATGTTTAATTGACAACAGAAAAAAAGAAGCATTATATTCGTAATAAAGATCGCGCACGTGAGGTCCTTCAGAATTGATTAGTACGTTAGCACTAAAAGTCAATGTCGCGCTGTTTAAAATATACGAAGGTCGACGGTTTGGTAGAATCAAAATAAATTAATGCATAACAACAACGTTAGTACTATGTACATTTAGAAAATTCAAAAATAATCGAGTTAACCCCGACACGTGTTTTAAAGAAATATTTTTAGAAAACGTAGAATAGCTACTTCTGTCTACTATCATACTATCCCTATCCACAAGTAAATTGGAATTTCAACATCGCGTTAGAAGGGGTATAGGTATCTATTAGGTGGTTACATCCAGATTAAAAAAACAGAACGATTTCAGTTTACTGAAAACAGGTACCTAAATATTTTTATTTTTGGCTGATAGCGAACCTTTATGGACCACTACAAATGGGTTTCACTTATCCCGCGTTTGTAATGATAAACCGATACGTAACTATCACAAATATTATGTGTTGTTGGTTTAAATAGTTCGTTATAGGCGAACGTTCGGAACAAGCACGCTCGTTATAGACGAAAAATTGATACTTAAGTATTTCAAAATTTCGAAAAACATTGTTTTTTAAAAAAACTACAATTTATAATTCAATTTCAATAGAAAAAAAATGTTACCAAACCACGAATTGTAATTCTCTGAAAATCTTATTTTTATCTATCCTAATCCCTTATTAAATTACAAACGAACATTAAAAACTAAATCTTACCACCACACCACTTTTCTTCAGCAGAACCTAGGATTATTCCAGAGGTAGGTACTCACCTAGAACAAAGAAAAATGTATTAATTACACACCCAAACAAACAAATGTTGAACTATAATTAAAATACCAATACAAAAAAAATCTGTAAACAACAAAAAGTAGAACTCATACCCACCATGGTACAAACAAACAAACCTTAATAAACAGAAGATACTATAAACACATAGTATTATTTTTAGCAACAAATTTTCCCACTTGTTTTCACCCAAATTTATACGTTTAAATAAACAAGGATAGGATAATTTTATAAATAGTACATTTCGAATCTTGTCGCTGCTATGAATTGAACCTGGATCTCTAAATTGCCAGTCCACTGTGTCTCGAGTGACCCCACATACAGTAATATGGCTCAATATTAAAAAGTTGGGGTATGTTGTTTTTTATATTATTCCGTATTGCAGTATGTTGAAGTTGTTGCACTTGCAATATAAATAAAAGTTTTTGCCTGTTCGACGTTTTCGTTTAAAATAAAAAATGCAACAAAGAACGACTAGTCGCATAAAGCAATTTTTTTAATACAAATACAAGATATGGACGGTTAGTTCCAATTTGCACTCTTCTATGCATTGCATGATTGAAAAATTGTTGGTTTATAGCAACGGTGTCCCAAGAATATAAAAATCACTAACTGCATGCTTGTGTAAAACAAAATACATAAAAAAAAACTTGTAAGATACTCGAAGTCTCTTGGAATATCCGATCTAGCATCTAGTAACGATATAGGGAATAACGGACGCCTGCAAGGGTTGGAAAAGAACAGGCGAGTCAGTTAGTATCAAGGAAGTAATCAGTGGCAGGCGTTTCGAGAAAGTGTCAGCTCTAGCGTCCAACTATACTCAAGTTATTTGTATTGGGTAGGTAGGTAAGCTACGTTGTAAAATAAATAGATTTACGGCCCTGTCCTTTCCACCTCCTATTAAACTTTAAACATTATTTAGGTAGCTATTAATTCATCAATAACTGATGCGCGTGTTTCAAACTGGCGGGCGTCAGTGATTAGCTGGAAAAAAATTCAGTCAAATAGCTATTCAGGAAAAGTTAATAGCAGAATAAATTAATAGGCAGTTTTATAGGAAGTGAAAAAAACGGGCTTTAAGTTAGGTAATAAAATAATTGATTGCATGAAATAAATCAAAAATTCATGAAAGTGGTGGGGTTCAAGTGAACTACAAACAATAATTGTTTGTAATTATTATTGCAGTAATTTAGTCGACAATTAAAACACCATCGATACTGTGGAACTCTAAAGACGTGAAATACAGGTGTTCCAAAAAGAAACGAATGTTCCTTTCACGAAAATAAGAGGGAAAGTTCCGCAAATGCTTCGTTACCGAGATACAGCCATACAGGGTCTAATAAAGGTTCCTATTTTGAGGTTAATGGTCAAATATTTAGTGAGCAGTTTAATATAGGAAAACTGTAGTTTATTAAAAATCAATTTGATGTCGGTACAATATAAATGGACAAATGGTCAAGGTTAAATGCAAACATTTCAAAAGTATGCATTAATGTAGCAAATACATGGTTGTTTCTTGACCTTTCCCGATATGGCCATGTGTTAATCCCAGATTGAATAGAGAAAAAAATGTATTCTAAACGCGTAAGAAGATGGATGATACACGACTATATTTACATATTTGCTTTGTAGGTAAAGCAATATATTTAAGTCACACCTATTCAGAATTGAGGCCAGAGAGATTGATATCACTTCATATGAATCACACACCTGCGATCATTTACAGACATCGTACCTATATTATTATACCCATACCTAAGATGTTTGCCTATTATACCAGACACTAATGAGCGAATTTTCTCACTTTAGCAATCAAGCTCCAAAAAGTATTTCGAAATTATTTGTAATTAAATATTTAACTATGGTGTTATAATTTTTAATTAAATATGCACAGGTAGTAGTTCTCGACCTACATTGGGGTTAGTTTCCCAGGGAAGAATGTACATAATGAAACCCTGTATTATAATAGAGTTAATTGCGAAATTAGAGGGATAGGTTTAGGTACTCAAAAATTCTATCTAGGTATCTCTTTAATTATTAGGGTATTTAAAGTTCAGAAATACACCGTTTTAATTAAACAAAACGTTTTATTTTTAACCTACATAAGAGCCATAGGTAGTCGTCGATAAAGTAAAAGGAAGTGGATATCGTACCTGTAGGGGTGAATATAAAATATCAGCTTACGTGGATGATGCCGCTATATTAACTGAGAGCGATAATAATCAAGACTCCTCCATGTACCTATATGCTAAGTGGAAGAAGACCTGGATGAGAAATGTGAGGAAAGGATCCGAAGATCAGAACTATCGACAGTCTGGATTTCTGTTGAGAGGTCATTATTCCTATTTTTAGGAATATTGGCAAACCATCCCTTTCAACTATAGGACGTCTATAATTTTTGTTGAACAATAATCGGGATAGGTATTCGAACTACTACATTAATCTAGAATCTAGATCACTACTTAGCAGATTATTAACAAAAACGTGAAGTTAACAAAAAAACACACGCCTGGATAATGCAACTAGAGAACAAGAACCAGTTTTTTTGAAAAAAGAAAGCAGTAACATTTTTTACATAAAAAATGTCATTTAACGTAAGTACGTATCTCTGTGTCTCAACTTTCTATTAATATTGATTGGGAATTAATTTCCCACAACACGTGTAATACACAACTTCCTTGTTCATTTATTGAAGGCGAACAAACAAACAAAACCTTGATTGTATTTATGGAAGAGCGAGGTTCTAATTTTAGACCAAACCATTTGGATACTTGTTTCATGCGAACGGTTATTAAATTACCAACAATTGTCCAGGATAAAATGAAGTTTCCGTTAGTTCTACTCGAAAAATATTATAAAACAAATAGTAGCCGATTGATAAGAAAGAGTTCAAGTAATTTATCGATTCTATTTTAGAAAATTGTGCATCGATTAGGCTGTGTAATCTAAAAAACGCAAGTACCTCACAATGATAATGAACGTTGTTGATAATTTATACCTACTTACTAGTTTAGATTAAATAAACATAACAAATAAAACATTACTTCGTATTTTAGAATAGCGTGCATAAGAATTTTCTTTTGCAATCGCGACTGATAAATTATGTACTTAGTACTCTTAGTTACGTCATATGCAAACAAATTCGTGAATCAATCAACTTGCTTTAATAAAAAAACATTCAGGATAACCTTAACCTATAGCCAAAAATAAACTTCAATTATGATTTGTAGAGATCATCACACCGAACTTTTTTACGCATGCCGTATACGATCTATTAACAACCCTTGAACATGGAGTAATAATAATAATTAACAGCTCAATTATTTCACTTTACAAATCCTATTTAGGAGTCGCAGGTTCGATCGCATAATATCCAGGTGTCTTTTCCAAGGAGTTTTCGGTCTTTAGTTTCACCCAGAGAACCTGGGGTAGCAAGTAGCAATTGGCGGATTAGGGGTAGAACTCATTACCTCATTGTAATTCCAACAGACGTCAATAAAAAAACCGGGACAGCTGTACCTGCTGTTATCCCAACGCATTATGAATTATAATGCTAAACATAAGGGAGACTAGATTTATTTATTATTCAAAAATTTGTTCAGGGTGGATGCTGGGGGGTTGGGCGTACAAGTGTGGTCAACGATCTGATAATACGATCGATGCATAACGCAATACAATAGCAATAGTGGACGCAAGGGTGCAATACCGTTTGTAGCAGCCATTTCACCGCGGTCCGATTCGCCGCGACCGTTTCGCTGCAATACTCCCATTCCCCGAGTGCAGTAATTAAAACAAGTGTAAAGTGAAGAAAGACTCGTTGAATAATTTCGTTTCGAAATTGGAAGTTCAACAATTTCAAGGTAATTTCATAAACTGGAAACCTAATTTTATGAAACCTATAATAATTTTAGCTTTGACTTGATAGAATTATTTGTTTCGAAGTAGTAAATAGTTTCATGGAAATACAGACACCACGACTCGCTAATTTAATAGCGAATGTTCAGTGCATTAAAGTTTGCTATTAAATTTAAATGTGGGACAAACTAAGTAAATTGAATCGGGTGGAAATTGATGGTATATACCAAAGCTATTTAAAAAAAGATCCACAAAGGTTTAATATTAAAGTTACTAGTAGGGTTTTACTCTATACCCTTCATATTTAATTACATCCTCTCATAATTATAACATTCATTGCTTTGTCTATACACCACCCTACAATAAAATATGAACTAATGCCAAATAATAACTTCGTCTGCTTCTCTGGATTTTATTTTATTTCTAATGGTGCAAATAGACTGGCGAGATCGCCTCAACAACACGTTGCTTGGCAACAAAAGCAACAAGTATCTTATGTCCAAGCTTTTACTCTCTTTAGGTGTCTTTTATAATAATTTTAAAGGAAGTGCAAGTGACTTTAAAAGGGGTAACAGCACCTTTGACAGTCGCCTACATAATCTATAAAGCCATGGAAGTAAATGTGATGACAAGCGTGTGCGTACTATGGCAACAAAAAAATAACAAAAATCAAGGCACTCTACATAATAATGCGTCCAATAATGCCAATCTGTTTTGCAACATTCTTTTTAAAGTTACTAAATTACGAGTACCTATCGTAGGGACGCTACATGTACGACGGCGACGCGGTTACGAAATTGTTCCTGGAGGTCCAAAACATGTATTTCCGCGAAAATTTCAAATACTTCCCATCTTACCCAGTGCTGGTATGGGAAAGTAAAAATGGACAAGTGGCGGAACGCAACGCGCTGCAAACCGCTGCCACTGTACGTGGTGGTATGGCTTTGCAGTAACACACTTGCGGTTTTTAAGCTTTAAAAATAATTTCAAAATAGTACATCACAACAACCTTTTGAAATTTCGTGGAACTTAAAAGAACTTCCAACGTAAGTTTAGCATAAATTTGAGATCAAGGAAATATTTTGCAACAATAAAACAACTTAAAAGTTGTAGCCATATTTCCTACGAGCACATTTTAGCTTTGTATATCAAATCTCTTTGTTGGGTCTTATTTATAGCTAAATCAAAGGAGAAAAGTTCTAAAACAATTTCTTACTACACAGAAAAGGGGATGTTTATACATTCCTTTACTTGATGAAAGTAGAACAAAAACGCTCCTTCAATTTATTTTAATTTGTTGTGTTTCCTAACTGCGCGTAGTACCTACTATTCATTTTCAATGAATCTGTACAAAATACATTCTGATAATCATTTAGACATAAAAAACTTATCTGGATGACCTTAAAATCAACCTTGACCTTAATAATAGCTCGCGTGCGTTTTTTTTTGTACACCACCACAAACATTACAGATAAGATTAAGATAAAAATCTGTTGAAAGAAGTGCAACCATTATTAACGGATTTTATTTAATTACACAAGATTACCAGTTATCCTTGCAAAGTTTTAATTATAAAAAAGTATTTGTTACTTTATATAACGTGGATGAATCATCAACGCTAGAAGCTGAAGGAAAAAAAGAATTGGAATTAAGATCCTGTAAAAGGGCATAATGGGAGATTTATAAAACCGACAAAAGTGCGAAATAGGGGGTCTGGAAAGGGGAAACTAAAGGAGGGGAGTTTCCCGTAGCAGCCAGACTACAACAAACGAGGATGATAAAGCTTACGAAATTGGATGGAAGCTCAAACGAGGGTGAACTAGAAGGAAAAGACCCTTGACGAGTGGTGTAGGTAAGACCTTGGGAGCAGCGTACGCTCGGTACTCGATAAAAAACCTCGATAATAATCTTTATTTACTCGAGGGATATTTTTACGACAAATGGAGAGAGTAAGTAAAAAGTCTCTGTTAAATAATAAACTTTGGTATTTATTTCATTCCTACTTTCTTTCTTTTCCGACAAAAACACTATCTTTTGGATTAACTTTATTTTAACAATAATTGGATTGTCTATAGAAAGTGACAATTTCCTTATAACTAAGACATTTTTATTCTATTAATTACAATCAGTAGGAAGCGATAGTAATAATTGGATGTTTCTAATAAAGCAGACTTTCTACAACTAATTATTACTTTTTTTCTAGATCTAAGACTACGATATATACCGAGAACTTTTTATCATTCCAACCATTAAGTCGTACGAGTGTTTTGTTCGAAAAGCTTACAACTTAAAAAATTTAAAATTTAAAAAAAACGTCTATTCAAAACAAATGTTTATGAGTTTTTTTTTCTTAAGAATGCGCTTGCCAACTTTCTGTAACAAGTGTACCTGCCGAGAATAAATAGGATGAAAATAACAAGTGTTATAAAAGTGAAAGCGAATAAAAGGTGAACGAGCTGACACATATAAGAGAGACAAACAACCAAAGGTAAGGTCGTGTTAAGTATCTGCAGAACTAGTTTTTGTCCGTTTTTGGGATTACAAAAATCAGAAGTGGTAATTGTACTATAAAAAAAATACACTATTATACAAAATTACTATTGGAAGGTCATCTCATAACATTTAAGTATCACACCTGACATGAAAACAATTCGCACTCATGGTGCTTTGCAAAGTAAACAGAACTGTTAACCGGCATGCACCAATTATTAAAAATTAAAGAAAGTTGTGTAGGTGGTGGAACATAAATAATGGATTTAATTAATTATAACTACATTTTTTTATGGTGTTGCTCAACAAATATTCCGTTCGTGGATTTTCAATCACTCCAAGGTTAAACATTCTTAGAATTTTATGGAAGGACTTTGAAGAGAAGGCTTTTTGGCCTTGTAGTCGTTTACACGAAGTGGTTAGATTGATTGCGACAGCTTTTCTTTACTTTGATAATCATGAATGATACACCGGGATTTGTCCTGAAATATCTGATAATCGGGGGTGCAACTTGATCTACAGAAATTTCAATCTTTAGAAGATTGGAGACAAATAAATTAATGTTACGAAAAAACTTCCTATTTCATTAACTTTGAGTAGTAACGATGTTCTATATAAATTTTGTATATTATGTATATGTATACTGTACTACTTAATCGTGGCGCTTAGAAGTAGAATGTAGGGATTGACTTGCGAGCGTAATCGGGGCACCCGAGAGCTGTGACCCGTGTACTTTTCTTAGAGAAAAAATAATCATTATTTGGTATTGTGACAAAAGCGTGTCTGCAAAAGCATTCAAGCTGGACCTTCAACTTGGGACTCTCCGTGTAATTATCTCATTTTCTAAATTACATATTGACAAAGCAAGGATAAATATACGCACATTTACACTGAAAATCAAAGTCTAATCGACCGATAATGCTTCCACCATTAATTGTGTAATGTATGGATCATTTGTTTTAGCACAGAGGCATAAGAATGTCAAATAAATTTAAAAAAGAACCAACAGTTTCCGGATAAGTAAATAAGGGCTGTTATAAAAAGAACTGCAAAAGTGAACAAAGGCAAGTAAAAGGTCAAATCTGATTTACCTAATTCAGATCAGTTGAGCTTCGAAACTCCCCAAGTTTTAACACAAGAAAGAATGGATTGCCATAACAAAACCAAAATCTATCCGTTTTAGCATGCTTTGTGATGCTGTATAAATGATATAATGTACCTACATGCGGAGTTGGGGGTTGCATAGAGTGCACGCAGCGGGAGGAGCCACCACTGTCGGATAGATACAAATACAGCACGGCATAAAGGGTCGATACAGCTGCCCAAGTGAACACTGCCCTAGTTAACAAACTATGAGATAGGTTCTACGTTTGGTCCATTTGCTTTGTACCTGCTTCTCTTCGCAGGTAACAGACAGGTGGAAGCCAAGCAGAACAATTGCTAGAGTTTAATAAACCAAGGAATGTTGTAATTTTGTACGGATTTACAAATAAGTGGTCACTAAGGCACCAATAAAATAACGTGTGTTAATTATTTTAAGAATTACCAAACAAATGTTTTTTTTCAAAGCTAAACTCTAGCTTTCGTGTTAAACTTCAACTTTGTTTTGAAAGCGAGTACCTACAATGAAATGTTTTCGATTAAATTAAGTTTTAATGCCCACACGAAAAGAATGTTTTGTTATACTGAATAAAATACCACTTTCTGGTCACCTAAAATATATTAAAAATAGCAGAGGTTGGTTATAAAAATAGCTGCTTTTATATTGTAGAAAGCATCGATAGGGACTAAAAATAACATAATCAAAGTATATATAGACATTTTATGGTGTTATTGTATCCAGCTTAAAATTTTTATTTGTATTCTTGTATTTAATTAATTTCAAACAAAATGGGTACACAATATTCTAAAAGGGGGTTAATAGAAGAGTGTTAAATGAATAAATAATAAAATAGGAATTCCCATATTATTTATGACATTATTTTCCATAAAAAAGTATTATTGGGAACAGTATGAATTGCATTTAAAATTTTATTGTATTATTATTATGACTACTACCCACATACGGAATGTGAAATTAAAAGTTGCAAATTACAAACACCTCCCACCGCTTTCATAAATATCCTTGTAAAATGTTACCATTAAAAAGACAATCGATTGTACTACACCTGGAGACCCACCGTCGTAATAGAGAGATCTTTAATACCAAACTAAAGTATGCATTAATAAAGTTTGTTGCTAACGTTATGCCCTATACGACTTAAAATTTTCTACAATTTATGTTGTGCTCACAACATTTCGTAAAAAGTTCTCCACTACTTTCCGTTTGAACATTGCTCGCCTGACTTTATTCTCACTCTCGACGTCGCTGTTATAATACCACACAATAATTGCAAGATATTGATTGTCTAATAAATCCATAGGAACAGTCGAATAATCAGTATACAAAAAAAATATTGTAGCTACACATAAGAAAAGTGATGCTACCGCCACTTTTTTTTAACAATACTGTCCCTTAAATAAGCCAGATTTTTTTGTAGTTGGAATTAAATCATTATATTTTAAATTTTATTTATTGTGATTAAATAAGAAAAGCAGGTTGTCATTTTCTCTTTCATTCGAGATGTAAAGCCCTTTGTCAACTCTTCTCCCTCTTTGCCCTGAAATTCGCAATCATCCCGAGGCATATTTCGGTCAGGTAGTGTACAATAAAAAATCAGATGTTTGCCCATTAAGTACAAAATTGATTAAAAGAATTCAAGTGTGTATTATTTGCATTTAATTATCCTACAATCATGCAATACACTGGAACGTGAAATTAAATGACTATACATTCTTGCTTGTGTAATAGAAATTCCTTTTGATTTTTGTTTACATAACAGCTATTTATTAATTACTTGCAAACCAGTTTTTTTAAAATTATTATGAGGGTATTATGAGGGTGCTAAGGTCATATAACAATCATATTCCCCCCTTATCTTACAGTTAATCTAAAAGGAAATCAACGCCAACGACAGCTTTGGCAAGAATCAAGCAGACGGCGGCGTTTTATACGTCAACTTAATGGTCCGACCACCCTACCGTTAACCAACCCTATTTTTTTTTCAATTCTATACAGAATAAACATTAAAATGTTCTAATCTTTTATCAAATAGGGGATCGTTCTTCCTGAAAATTTTCTCGGAATGGTTTTATGTATCGAATAAACGACTTAATATTAGTTTTAAAACTTAAGAAGCATCATCCTTTTTTTTACATGATACCGAGCAAACGACGTATTTGCGTATCCGTTTATTTGTTAAAAGTAATTCGAAGCATATAATGGAAGTGACGGGGAACAAAAGAAAACTTTTTATCCGTTATCATTTCATTCTTAGGAAGGCGGTGTTCTTGTTTTGTCCGTGTTGAAAATAAAGCTGACATTTCAAGCAGAATGAACCTTTTTGTTCATCCACCCTCATCCCTTGCTGCGAACGATTCTACTCACCACTATCTAGAACTCTCCGGGATCCAACCTCCGCATATTAAAACGTTTCAAAACTTTTTTCACATTCTAAACTAAATAGCTATGTGACAGTTTTTGTGATGTACGACGCTTAGCTTGGTCTCAACAAGATTGGCTGTTTATGTAGGGCTTTGAGAAACTTTAGTTTTTGACATTTTTATGGGGATTTATGACACATTCACCCCCCCCCCCACAACCTCACTTGTTTTACCGCAAGTTATCTAGCAATTTTAAAGCATATGGAACAAATTTAAAAACACAAGGGATCAATGGTTTTCTTTAGAAATCAGTGGCGTAGTTAGAATGAAAATCGCACGAGAAGAATCATACAAGGTTGGTTCTAAATATACAGAATTTGGTGTTGTCACATAGTAAAAAAATTAATCTCCCCTCCTAAGAGAAACAACAGCTACCAGCTACAGCTTCCATTGGGATTATGACTAGATGACATTACCCCAGGGTAATCGTATAAGACTGAATAAACCTTGAGGTCGAAAATTCCTGAAAAAAACTGCTAGATATTGTGGAAAGTCTAGGGATCAAACCCGAAACTCCTTGTGTTGTAGTTGGAAGCTGTTATACACTGAAAGCCACCGGCATAAATTATTTCTAAATACACGAATGGTGAAAGATAATGTTTATGTAGATATAATCAGAGCCTGAATGACGGCTGCCAGGGCTTGGGTCGGACGAGGACCTAAATTTATTTTGTAAAAGTGTTACAGTGAATTACTTGTGGAGTGTGTTTGACACTCGTCTTATCTGACCCATGTTCAGGATAATGTGTACAGGGTATGGATGGACACAAAGATTTATTCATCTTAGGCCCGGTCTTTCAATGTCCCGATAAAGTCTCCGACAGTTGTCGGTCAGTAAAACTATCCGCCAGGATAAATCTACCCGATAACGCTGTCGCGTCTTTCAATACAACTTATCCTGGTGGTATAGCTATCGGCCAAATTCTTATTGTTGCAGTGCCACTGGTGGTAGCCAAGTTGCACGCGGTGTTGGGAGAGAAAGATAGCATTACTTTAAATCAGCGAGTTAAACAAAGATAGTTACAATTTCATTAGCTTATTTCGTTTCAGTCTAGGAGTCTATTTCCAAAAGTTCGTCCATAAAGTCATCCATTATGCAAACTTTCACAAAAAAAACTACAGAACACAAAACTAAACAAATTTAATTTTCTCGTGTATTTTCTTGATGGTTATAGTTTGAGGTTACGTTAGTTGTTTACGTCCGCTTCGTTATCCTGCCGATAACTCTTGTCGGCTACTTCTGGTATCCGATAACTTTATCCTGATGGAATAACCAAACTAACCTATGACGTAGACTATCGGACGATTGAAAGACGGAAAATGGCGTATCGGTAGGATAAATCTGGCTGTTAGCTTGTCAGGAACTTTATCGGCACATTGAAAGACCGGGCCTTAGTAATTTAGAATAAAAATGAGAGTTAAACTTTTTCTAGTTAGAACTATTTTTGCATTGATGAAAGTGCGCTGGGTGGAATTTATCTCGTACAAGGTCACATTAATTGGATGGAGACCATCTTTGAGTTAATTGTGATTTCGACAATAAAATCATTATTATATCCAACAATCAAATAAATTTGTTTCAAACATTTATCAAATCAAATGTACGGAAATCTTCTAAAAATACATTAACACCTACACTGGTATCGTATTAATGCCAACGTGCAATTCAGCACAAGCTTAAAAATTCAGGTGTCGATCATGCAGTGACCAAACAAACCCGAACAAACGTTTGCTCAAACAGTGGTAAAAAATGAATGACCTTGAATTGAATTTTTCGATTAGAATAGCGAGTTCATTTGAGTAACTAACTAACGTGTGTCAAAAAAAAAAAGAAACATTGATATACACACTTAGCTCCAGTTGTATCAAGTGGTTGAATTCCCAGTTCAGCTGATGCACGATCAGTTGTCATGGATACCAATTGTTATAACAATCATATCCATGACAACTGATCGTGGATCAACTGAACTGGGAGTTCAACCACTTGATACAACTGGGCCTAAGTATCTGCATATACGTATATTTTCCAAACTATTTATTGGCATCATCAATAATAATGGAGAATAATTCATCGCTTCCAGGGATATTGAAATACTAATTTTGTTCAATATCACATTCTTTAATCAAATATCACAACCTGTATTGAAATGCAAATTTAATAAAAGGCAATTGTAAAAATTTCATCAATTGGTATGTATAGGTATATATTCTCTTGTGAAGGACGATTGACGTTAAAATTAAGCATTTTGTAATATCAGTCGTGATTTTATTATTACCAGTAACAATCACGAACTGTGTACGTACCTCAAAGAATAAAATGTATGGGTGGGTGGTAGTACCTGGACTATGGGTGCATTGTACTTTAAACAAATCGATGCTCTATTATCGCAAACACCTTTTGATTTTGTAAATTAAAAAAGACTGTAGGTACTATTACTCACGGTTTAAACATTCTTACAACATAAAATATGAATACTGAATTAAAATCTAAACATTTTTTTATGTATCCAAAATCTTTATTCAGATTCCAATCACTGAATGGATTTGCATAACTTTGTTGTAAATTTTATTATAATATCTTAATCTCAGAATACAAATTATTAAACAGAAAGACATTGATTTAACCGCGTGTGTAGTTAATATATATTCTGAACCAACTGTTTTTCTTGGCTTTACCTACATAAAACCTGTAACCTGCTCTACATTCGCGTAAAAGTTCTCATCACATTACAAACGTTAACAGGTTAACAACTTTCAGGTTGTTATTCGATGCTGATGCAAAGTTTTAAGATATTAAAGTTCGTTTTTTCAGATTGTGGAACAGATTATTACCGTACTAGTACCATTGAATTAATTTTTAAATCCAACAATTAAAATTTTGTAAGAAAAGATAAAAGTAGAAAGATGGAAAGAGAACGTAATATTGTTGTTATATGTCTTTAAATGTAGAAGTAGGTTACGCATAATAAAATATTTTTCGTATAAAATAAAATGTTAAGATGTTCAAAGCAATTTAAATATAATAATAAGAATTTTCTATTCAATTTTAGTTTCAAGTAACAGTGAAACTTAATTTACACGCCATGCCGGAAATAAATAAATTCTAATTTTTTTTTTACGTATTTTTAACATTCTCGTTGTTTCTACAATATTTCTTATACAGCAAATTGCTACACAAATCTTCCATTTTTGTATGAATGCCAAGTAACGCCCACATAATACAAGTCACGCAACATAATTGATTTGACCTGTTAAAAAAGTGTAAACTTGGACAATAATGATTTTAAAAGTAATATTGGTCGAGTTTTTAATATTTGACCTTCCATAATTTAACCTTCATTAAATAATTGGAAGGTTACGAGTAGTTTCAAAAATGTAACCCAAAGCGTAACTCTTGATTCTCTTTTGACCTTTAATAATTAAATTATTATTATTGTTGTCGCAACTTTAGCGACATGACAAACACATTTTATATACTAGCAACAAAGTAGAGATTTGTTACTAGAATTCTTTTTATGAAAGTTTAGGTTACAGAGTTGTGCTTGTAATTTTCAGTTAGTTAGCATTTTTTTCTCTTTAATTTCAATTAGAAAGTTCTGTCAGAATATATCTAGTCAATTTCTTGAACTATGAGCAAAATTGTACCACTTTCCGATAAGCAATGTCGTCGAAATCATGCGTCTATCATCATCAGTACCTAGAGCTCGGATTATACAGGGTGATTCAAAACTACACCGATACCTCGTAGGAAGTGTTTTTGTTGTACAACGAAAATGTGCACCGTTGGGTGAAAACAGTAAATCACTATCGCAAAATTCACGTTACCGCACTAGTGTGGTAATAGCTGTCATTTAAAAGAAATACTGAAATATAGCACATTACATTATGATGTTTAAAAAAAGAGCCAAAAATAGTATTTGTACATAAATCACGGAAATAAAACAATTACTAAGTATGAAGAACAAAACAAAGGTTGGATAAATACGAGGAAATAAATGGCACATAATTGAATTATTTCCCTGAAATCAATTTGAAACGGTGGCAACCCCAACCACCAATATTGAAATGATATTCTGGAAAACCAAGCATTTAGGAAAAAAATAGCACGACATAAAAACAACAAACACAAAAAATGAATGAAAACAACTTTTAGCAAAATATTTACGTTGATTTTGAGGAATTTTGCTAAATGCGATTTGAACATGGATGTCAGATACGTTTACAGTAGTACTAAGTATATTTTTTCATAGTTTAATGCATATTAGTATAATCTAAATTTTGTTTTTATTGGAAGGAAAAACTGTATGGAGATTTGATGAAAATACACACAAAATTAATAATAAAATGGCATTTAAACATGTGGTGCGGTCTACTAATACCGCTGCCTGCAATAAGATCATATTTCTGGTATAAATAGGGGTCTTATTATTTCTTCTCTGCGGTGCGGATAATGGAAGCCGACAAAGGCAATCCAAAGGTAGTTAAGTCATTGAAAACTTATAGTAAAAGCTAAAGTGGACAGATTACAAGACAGTTTTTTTTTCGATAGTACCCATGGTCATGTATCACAGCCTCCTAGGTCTCCAGATCTAATCTACTAGAGTCGGCATCATCACGATATTACACAATATTCGTTCGTTTACTGAAGTGGTCACAATGGCATCAAAGGAAATGGGGAGGCTTTCAAGATCGCAAGGGGGACGTTTCAAGAATATATTTGGGGATAGGAACTTGTAATCCTTTTTTAGCTTTTGGTTAATACTCAAAAATGTTATCAGACCATGTCTGCAGAATCATTTTCGAAGGCAACTAGGCGCTGTGCGTTTCATCCCGAAAAAAATGTTGAAATTATATTAGGAGTGTAGGAAAGTAAATGGAGAGGGTGGTACTGCCGATGTGTGATCTTGAGAACGACACATCAGAACACCTGCGCCTGTAATATAAAGAGCATCCATGCTGGGGGGCTTCTGGTTTGACAAGTTCATAATCAGTGACACCCCTATATTGCTTTTGTATGTATGGTCGATTCGGTAGATATTTATGGAGGGAGCACAATATGCGAACTTTGGCTCATGCCCCCTGGTCCTAATCTCGAATCAAACAGTTTATTGAGAAGAAATGCGTAGAATACGAATCTGAGCTTATTTTTTGTGTTAGTTTTTAGTCTATAAATACATAATTGGTCGTCTCCAAAGGAGTTCGACATAGAAGTCAAGTTTCCTTGAACTAAGTTTCACCAAATTAGAAAATACAACTAGACTGAAAGAAGAAAACGTATACTACAGACAGTAAAACAATCTTTGACTGTAGTTGCTTTATGAAGATGTCGGTTAAAAGGCCGGACTTTCCACATTTTATTCCTGTTAGTGGCTAAGACTTGTATTGGGGAGAGACACCAAATTTTTAACTCCATAGCTGTAATACAGTAATACTATAAGAATGACCACATCACCTTAAATGTTATTAGCTTTCTGTGATTTGCCGTGGGTTACGAATAAATAATTCTGCGTATTTTCCATCTGTCAATAAAAGCAAAGCAGGTAATTAAATTCCAAAACGAAACAGCAACTAACCGAAGCCCTTACATAACCGCTCGACTTGGCAACAAGTTTATACACCAAAGCATAGCGGATACTGGTGTAATTTTCGCTATCAAGACAGTTCTAAAGGCAAAGAGTGAATTAATTTTTTACCGGTCGTTTAGCTACGGTCATGGACTCACGTTTTCCTGCACAGTTATAAGGTCGTAAAGGTTACTTCCAACGCCTACACAAATTAAAACTTTCATATATGCGATTGGACTTGGATTGGACAGATATTAATTGGATGAACAAACGCCAACGGACATACTTTTCTATTTAATCTATGCACGGATTTTGGGTTTAAACATTATGGACATGGGACTATAAATAATTAAAGGGAAGTCTACAAAACACGGAAGTGCAAGCTACAAGACAGGAATTAGTAACGGCCGGTCTTTTTTGATTGATTGGACTTGCAACCCTGACATAGCTTGTGGACAGCTCTAAAGTAGATAAAAATAAATAAAATTATACTTGAATGTTATGTTTAAAAACAATTCACTCAGTAGGCGAAAAAACTAACATTCCGCGGTCACCAACATATCCAGACTTAAATCTAGTTGTCTGGCATATCAGTAATACCTCAGCAATCGGTTGGAACTGGAGGCCTGCACTCAATCAAATATGAAGTCTGTATTTCAACAAAATGTAGCACCTGTACAATTTATGATTTGTTTTTCTTCATCGACAATTCGGTTTGAATTTCTGTTTGAAATTCCAACTAGAACATTTATTACGACTTTTAAAAAAGATGTGAGTAGGACCAATTCCCTCTATATAAGGAATCCGATTTAAAGTTCAAACTTCACTCAATATTATATCTCAATCTCTTTCATCTAAAGGAAAACAAGTTCATTCCGGCTGGGAGAATATAACTAAGATGTCTTTACTTTACGAGTGAAAATGTGAAATGCTTCCTAAAATGCCTCGTCATTACCGTTACGTGTCGTGTCGTTTTCTATAGTGAATAGACCTTCAGTCGAGCCTTAACTGTCAGTTTCATTGGGAAAATTTGCACGATCAATATGACGTGCTCGAACCAGCAGTGGTTCTGTAAAGGTTAGGCCTGTTTACAGTAATTGTAATTTTATTAACTTTCTTGACTTTCAATATCGATGTTTATTACTTTATAATTAAGATAATCGGTTTATAGTCCTCGCAGGTTTTTTATGATAGCAAATCTAGTTTACCCGCAGCATCAAGTTGTTCGTTATTAAATCTACATATTCATTAGCAAACGTAGTTTGCCTGCTCCAATGGTTTTATTTTAGAGAATCATTGATAATAATTATTAATTTGTAATAATGTTTACTACTGTAAACCCCCACCTAAAGGTGGATCCGCAATTGACGCGTTACGCGGTAAGCCGCATTTAACCAATCAGAAACTAGTAATTACCAGTCTCCGATTGGTTTAGCGGGTGCTGCATGCCGCGCGACGCGCCAAATGCGAATCCACCCTTAACCATAAATCAGATTAAAAAAACAAAGACGATACACTTACCAATCGTCTACGTTCATAATTTACAGGCAAAATTGGACTTACCTGAAAAGAAAAAAAAATAGTTAAAAAAAGTTCATTATATTTATTTTGTTGCAGGCGGCACGAAAATGCTAGCTTTCGTGCCACTTTGCGTAATAAATTGAGCGGTGACGGTGACGCGTTAGCTCACTTTTCTTAGAGTAACGGTTTGAGGCCCAGCACGCTCTTTTGAATGGGGTTCAAACCCGGACCGCAAATAATTTTTTTTTTATATATCTCTAGCTACTACATGCAAGCGTTTATTAAATTACAAAATTTACATATTAATACTCTGATTTGTAAATTTAGTAAATTCTTTTTTCCTTCGAAATTAACAAAAACACCATATAATTCATCAATATATTAGCGGTTGCAAAGACCCCACAAGCTTAAACTATCATCATTTATTTATAAAAACCACGTGAAGTTCGTTCACATGGAAGAAGCATTCAACAAATAAAATCCATCATCACAGTTTTAATTCTATCGCGATCGTGAAAATCGCCCGCCTTACAGATGCTAAATCAAACGGTAATTTTTTTTTAAATATCTTGAAAATTTTACCAATTGACTGGACAAGTCCCGAAAAGTAACCTTCTGGGTTTTCAACAGAAGAATCCTGCTGAGAAGAGAAACATAATTTTTGCTTCACTGAACCAAGTCTTAATTGCCTAACAAAATTAAATAGAAGAAAGGTAAACCAGTTTGTTCGTGGATGATTCAATTTTTCAATCAATTTAAAGAGCTCTAAAAATGCCAGCTTTTTGTAGCAAAGAACATCGTCGCGCTTTAATGAGCTTCAGGCATTTTGATCAATGAGCATTTTAAAATAATCCGGTTAAGTTTACATTACATACCGTTCGCAAGATAACGCTCCCATGCAACCCTTGTGTGCTACAACAGAGCCTGTTATATGCAGTACATGAAACATGCACAAATACATACATACATACATACATAATATTGTAGCGAGATCTGAAAATCGATAGGCGCGGATGGAGTTTCTATTGAAACCACCACTAGAGCAGTTTCCGAGGACTTAACCGAAGATGGATGATACGACTTTGGCGATCATGAAATGGGAGTTCGCTTGGGACATAGAAATGATCCGACCGTGAACTCAAGGTATAAATGATAAAAATTTAAATTTATTTCCTTCAATTTTTGTTTTCCGTTAAACCTACTATACGTTAACTTTCCACGATCTAACTTCCCATTACAACAATAAGATGTTATTATATGGGAAAGTAAGGCGTGTAAGGCCGTGAGAGTATGAAAATTTAATGACTTAACATTTGCAGAATCTGATAAACTAACGAAAATTGGATTGCACTGAAAAACATTCGAAACTAATATATATACCGAGCAATTCTTTACATGTTCCCGGGGGAAATAAAAAAATAAATAGGTTTACACGAACCATACAACTAAATGCCTGTACATCATATATCTCAAAATTAGTAGATATAATAAATATTTGTAATTTATATTTTTGCAATAATTCAAACATTTAATCTTTAATAATTGCTACCAGCTGTGATGGGTTAGCTCAATGTGTTACAGCGATGCGATTGAGCTCAGCACACTTTCTTAAAGCGGGGGTCAAATCTGGAGTGCTACTACTTTTTTTCTAAACCTGTAAAGCGAGCATTTAGCACTTAATTTATTTATTTGTCTTATCATACTTTCTTTGGACTGGCAATCGAAATTATGAATATTTATAACTTAAATTTTTTGGTAGTTAAAAGCTATTTTAGAAAAAAATAGTATACGGAAGTGCGGAACAGTAAAGTCCCCATAAAGATGGGACTCTTGAGGCCGTTGCGCTCTATGCGACTAGTATGTGGTATTCAACAAATCCCTTAGTACCGTAAAGCGGAACTTTCGTCGCTTGTTACGTAAAGAATTATTTTATTCCTAAATCATGCACTAAACTAAGGGTTATGCTTCCGCTCCGCCTAAGCCCTTACTGAAAGCGATTCACTGAAAATCTAAACATATGAATGAAGTAATGTCTTTACAATTGGGTTTGGTTTTAGAAGCAACTGTTTTTGTCTTTAAAATTGCGTACACAAAATTTCAACATTCTAATTACGGGAACCGTAACTGTATTCTTGTTATTGAACCATTATTTACGCACTACTTCTGAGTAACCGCACTCGCATACGCATTTCGTCTCGCTTCCGAAAATTCTTCATTGTCAACCTTACTTTAAGTTACATAGAGTTTACCTCATTCTAATATTAACTAATTATTAATTATATTCTTCCTTCGTAAATAAGCAACGTGTCATTTACTCACGCCCAGTACGTCATGCAAATATAGTACGCTCTGTCATGTGACTATACCTCCCTTAAGTGCAATAGTATTTTTATGACATATCTATTGAGCTAATTGTATGTAACAACCAAAATAATGTAAGGCAAGGAAATAAGTACCTACACCATTTGCTAATTTTTTTTGGCATATCAAGAACACTAAAAGATACATTTTCTTCCGTACTTGCTTCTGGATGTTATTTAGGTCTATTTCCTTGAACATGTAATTATTGTAAAAGTAACAGCATCGTAACCCCACTTGAAATTAAAAGTAAATAAGCAATGAACCAACCGAATATCCGTTAAGTACTTTCATCAAGTCCCACTTTAAAATTCGTTAAATACCAACATTCCCAAACTCGAAAAAACGCAGCATCGTTAAACAAAAAAATAAACGAGAAGGGAAATTTCTAGCTGTAATTATTCCAAGATCGTAAGGTCATCCAATGCGGAAGTTCTGAAAGTTTTATTTGCGTTTGAAACACAAAACTCGGTTGGTCTTAAATAAAATCTCATCACATCGGAAATGAATCAAAATAACAGGAGCTTGTTTTCTGCCAGTTCTACTTTGTTACTGGAACTTCCAAAATGTGAAACTCGCAACAACTTGGCGTTATTATTGCCGTTCGCCAGGCCACGGCCAAGTAGATAGCACGTAGTTCGTTCGTCTGATTTAGACCGAGCAAGCAAAGCCAATGCCCCGGCGGAGAAACGCGCGTTGTCCCACTTTCAACCGGCTTGACGGCTCTTGCTTGCTTGGTTATTTCGACATCGTTCTCATCGAGGAACACAGATTGTAAAACGGCTAGCTGTAATCTATACAAAACGACCGATTTTAAACCCGAGATTGTTTCGTTATGTACTGCACTTGTGAAGGACAACACGCCCAAACAGCCATTTTATCAATCAATAAAAATGTTAATTGTTGTGGACAAGAATGATGACATATTTCTCTAATCCTTCAAGGTCATTTTAAATACAATACCCCCCCTCGAGCAATTACTAAGCTGTTCCATCAGCTGGAAACTTAACAGGACAATACATATTTGATGAAGGCCCTCAAGATTTCATTAACAAACTAAATGCATTCATAAACAATTAAAATTCTATGGATTAAAATACTTGAGGTTGATTTATGAAGCTTAGGTCCTCTAGAAAGTTATCAAAGTTCATGGGTTATTTACTATTTGCGCGCACTGAAGTGTGTGTGTATATTCTCTTGGTCTATTTATAGTATTTTTTAACTTCCGCTTAGAATCGAAAGCTTTCACATTTACGTCTAACATTTCGACTGCATAGATAACGTTGTAGAAGAAACGGACCAAGCTAAAGTAAAGATCACAAACTATTTAATAATAATCTCTAACCTACCCTTACTTTTTGTAATCGCTAAACTACCTACTCCAGTCTTTAGATTTGCATTGTCACTCAGGACAAATTCCTATCAACTAAAACATGCACATACGTCTCGTTTTTCGCGCTATGCATTTAAGTGATTTCCAGGCTTGCCTCGCGAACTATATTGTTGAATGTTAAAAACGAAATGTTTATTTTTAGTATGGAAAAGCTCAGGGGAGGTGGGCACCTCCACTTTTTATTATTTTATTTCCCTCGTATCCGTACCCTATTTGGTGTTCCACTACCATCCAGAAACCCTATCACAAAAAGACAAACCCAGAATATATCCTCCACCTGCAAGTTAATAGCACATACCCAGATGTATTTTGTTCCATTTTTATTCATATCCATGAAGACTTTGCGAAACAAAAAGAATAGTGGACATTGAATTGCTAGAGATATCGGTAGACATGAGGACAAAAACACAAACCAGGCTCTATGGAAATGGGACACGAAACAACTCCTTGCATCCAATACTCCTTGCTCACAATGCTTCCAGCCCCCAATACTCCTTGCCGCCAATTCTTCTTGCATACGAAGCGCGCCCCACCACAAACTGTACGGCCAAAGAACGCGACCTGCGTGCACTGAAGCTCGGCCGGCCTTTTGTATGCAAAAAGAAAGAGTGGTTTTAGATGGAAGGAGAAAACGCCGGTCTAGCTTTGTAAGGAAGAAGAAAGTATGAAATTAGATGCAAGAAGAACTGGGTGATCTGTGCACATGGCACCTTAGTCTGTGTTCAGGTTAGTTGCTCTTAGCAGGTAATATATATATATATAAATAAGAACTTGGCATCCAGTTCTTCTTGCATCTAATTTCATACTTTCTTCTTTCTTACAAAGCTAGACCCGCGTTTTCTCCTTCCATCTAAAACCACTCTTTCTTCTTGCATACAAAAGGCCGGCCGAGCTTCAGTGCACGCAGGTCGCGTTCTTACGCCATACAGTTTGTGGTGGGGCGCGCTTTGTATGCAAGAAGAATTGGCGGCAAGGAGTATTGGGGGCTGGGAGCATTGTGAGCTAGGAGTATTGTATGCAAGGAGTTGTACTCATGGGACAACTCAGAAGGGCGCTCGGAAGGTCAAACAAGGATATAAAACATGTATTGTCGCACATATGTCTGAAAGATACGAAAATATTAAAGAAAACAAGAACATAAACAAAAATTCCTGGTATATTCCATGGAGTCGTTATGACAAGGTAAAACGGGCCTTGTGAAACAAAAAGAAATGTTACAGGACAACCAAAGGATGTGAGGCAAAAAATTGATGCAAAAGCTCACAAAAGCATGGCTTGGAAAGAAATGAGGGGAAGCTTATGAAGGATGATGGATTCCTGGTAAATTAAACCCAAGTGCATGGTCGTATTTTGTCGCCTTTACGACCATGTCCTTCCTATAGTAAAAACCGACATAGGATTGAATTGTTATGCTTACACGTCCCCACGATTTCCAAGCAATTTCTTCGCACCTGCACGCTTGTATTTTGTTTTGCATTCATGACCTTCGCGACTACCACGCAGAAGGTTAAGAATTATAGAAAGAGAAACCGGGTTTCGCGGAACTTGGGGCACAGTACAGAATCGTTACGTTCGTTGACATCAACGACAAAGGTGCACAAACGCAATCGATGTTGTATCTTTCATATATACGCGATAAATTTTGAAATTTGGCTAAAAATGCATCAGAAACTCTCAATCTAAGAAACTTGGGACTTTCTAGGATCACCAACCAGTTCTTGGTACCAGTCGTACCGTTAGAACGATTTACTTACATCACTGCACCAAATACATCCGACAACTCAAACCCAACAATTAGGTATAAATATTTTGCTGTTTATAAATAGATAACCTCAATTTACCAAACGTGTATTATACAGTGTGTTCACGGATTGAGTGCATATAAGGTGTAAATGACAATTTTTTTAGAGTTGGATCTTTATGTTCTGAGGATCGCTCCTTCTTGGTCTCAAACTAAGATATTGAAAAAATGAGCCAAATCAATTAATATACAGGGTGTTTTCTTGGCCGAAATCTAAAAATTAGTCAAGAGTAAACTGTCTTTATTTTAGCAGATATAACAAAAATGTATTAGAAAAAGTTGTTTAGAATTAAAAGTTATTGAAGATTTTCAACTTTTATACAAATCAGCCTACTTTGTTTTTTCATCTAATCCAATACTTTTGAACTCATGTTTGTAACAAATAAGGTTTAGTATTTTTTTAATAAATAATTATTTGTTTTTCAAGTACTTTGTTTAATCACTCTTCATGCATGGGTCATTAAAACCATAAAAAATCTCATGTTGATGAAAAATATCAAAGTAGGCTGATTTGTATAAAAATTGAAAATCTTCAATAACTTTTAATTCTAAACAACTTTTTCTAATACATTTTTGTTATATCTGCTAAAATAAAGACAGTTTACTCTTGACTAATTTCTAGATTTCGGCCAAGAAAACACCCTGTATATTAATTGATTTGGCTCATTTTTTCAATATCTTAGTTTGAGACTAAGCAGGAGCGATCCTCAGAACATGAAGATTCAACTCTAAAAAAATTTGTCATTTACACCTTATATGCGCTCAATCCGTGGACACACTGTAGGTAATAAATACCTTACGTTTATATTTTCTAATCATCTACAAGTAAGTAAAGTGTAGAGCGAATTGGCAAAGTAGAGGGGGGGGGATGTTATCGACCTGTTCCGAATTTCAAAATTCCTGTTAAGTTTCCAAACACTCTACAAAAAAATTATTATGATGCAGGCATCAAAAAGATGGATTTCTTAGTTTTTAGCCATATTGCTCAGAACCGGCTCAGAAGTTATCAACAACCACACAAACTTTTACAAAGTTTAAGTTTTAAACATCAAGAAGCTAAATATTTTGCTGATGTATTTGACGAACATTCAAGAATGTTAATTTTGCCAAGCATCATTCATCACTTCAACGAATAATAAATCTGTTTGCATTCTGCATTTTATTACATCATTGTTTCGAAACACAAGTTATACCGTTTGTGATTTCAAATTTAATGATTAATCGTAAGTTGGACATCAATAAATTAAATTAAAATTAAATTAAAATTCAATTTCATTTACATATTGTATGGGGTGGGGGCGTAACTTTTTCTCTGCAGTTTGACTTTGTCAGGTTCGGAGCATACACAAGAAATCAAACACACGACAATGAATGATAGAAAAAAATACATTTTGTCAATTTTCAAGATAATTAGTCTCCCTTGAAGAAGGGACGTCAAAACGATTCGTTCTTTGGCCTCCGAGAAATACTTCATGTCATCCACCGTATGTCGGTTTCTATCATGCAACAATCGGCTTGTTCCTCCTTGTCATTTCTACGAATTGCATTGTTGAGGCATTACCTTCCATGCGAATCTTTTTTTTTCCACCGCGATCGAAGAGATGTTATCTCATCTGTTTACGGTTAGGTGATTTAACATTGAATGGCTTCAGCAAAAGCTCATGTTCTACAGCTGCGAGTTTATTATTTCGATTGGACATTCGGAATTTGAAATTGTAGAAACTGTTAAGGAAAGGATGAAATCCGTGGCTTAGTGTTTCGAAGTTTCTTGTCAATATAATATGAAAAGAGGGTGCTGAAACTGTTGCCTTACTTTTTTTGGCAATGATCAATTAGGTACTTACTTACTACAGTATAAGGTTTTTTTTTTTTAAATTATTAATGTAAAGAGAATAATTCGGGAGACCTAGCGGGGCACTCCAATAAATACATTTTCGCCAAAAAAAAGAACGAGTAGTCGAGCTATTAAATATGCATCATGTTTAAAACGGATTTGTTCCAGAAGTTAAGCCCACAAGGTTGGTTTGGAGTTTATTGACTTTTTTGATGGACTTCAAAACGAAAGACCCTACACTTTATACGTTATTAACAGAAAAAAAAAGCAAAAACCTAATCCTGTTTGTAAAACCCCCGTATTCATATTTACAACATAAAACTTTAAAATATATGCACTTGTTCCGCGTGGGAGCTTTGATAATTAAGTCCAAATTCGTTTTAATAGTTCTCGCAATTAATTTAGTTCAGTTATAATTATAACTTCCATGAACCTGACTTTTAAACACAAATTACGGTGCACTGTTAGAAGAGCAACATGAGGGCATGATCAATAAAATTTACCGGCTATATATCTGATAGGTTGCGCTATAAAATTTCATCGTGACTCGACGATACGCGCGATGTTTTCACAAGCGTGTACCTCGGCAAGACTCTTCCGCTTAGTTCTACAAGCTGTCTAATTAATTTTAATGAAGCTTGCGGAGAATCGCTTTTGTATTACTTCATACAATAATGTAATCTACTAAAATGCATTTTCACGGAAACTACGGGTAAAAGTAGAATGTTTTCCAACAACAAGTTTGTATTTACTGACTACTAAGGTTGCAGTCAGAGGTGGATTAACCTAGATATCGGCCCTCGGCTAAGCGCAATTGTCAACCCTTCCCCCGGGGATTGTAGCTTGTGATAACAATAATATTTTTGTATTTATAGTATACAAGGTGTCCAGAAAATGGCGCAAAATATATATGGTACGCTGTTCAGTACCGCTAAACAAGTGTGAGCAAAATTTTAAAAAAATCTTTTCGCTCAAATTTGTAAGATATGAAGATGTAAAGTTAACACTTGTAACTTTTTAAAAATTGGAAATGAAACTGACTAAGGGTACTCTATTTGTAGAAAATAATGTCTTTTATTGTTTCCAAATTTTAAAAATTGCAAAAAAGCACGTAATTACAAATTATTAAATTATTACTGAAGACATTTTTACATCGAGATAGCGCGAAAATGATTCTGGCAACATTGTGCTCTGTTCAAAAACCAGTCGTATGGTTTCCCAGGTAATAATGAGTAGGTAACAATCAAAATAAATAGCCTCCTAACAAGTTATAAAATGTGGATGTGCCAGATTGTGCACTTCTTTTTCGGTTAATAACTACAAAAACACGACAGGTAGAATTTTTTTTGTATTTTTCCCTTACTCCCTTGTCAGTCACCTACAACGCCCCATAAATATTTTGCGCCATTTTCGGGACACCCTGTACTATTTGATAAATTATTTTAAAAAATTTACTTTTCGGCTGGGCCCCTCCAATTTCCGGGCCCTAGGCTATAGCCCAGGCATTTACCCTAAAGGATAATCCGGTTAGAGTAGCGTAACAAACGTTCTATGAAAAACATTTCTTTGTCCACGAGCAGTAAATAATCTATCAATTATGTAAGTGTTCGATCAAGGATAATGTACAATGTTTTAGGACGTATAACCTTCCACAAGCAACTTCAGCAGGTCATTTTTCTATCTCCGGGTGGTTTCCCAATCAAATATCCTACCAACAACTTATATTCAACAATATAGTTTGCGAAGCAACCCTGGAAATCACTTGAATGCGTAGCGAGAAAAACGAGACTATATGGATTCGATATGTATCACAAATCCCGCATGGGAAAGTAAAAATATTAATAGGTATACAAACGTGGAGGATTGCAAAATAATAATAAAAATCAAGGTTCATTCAAAAGAGTAGTTAGTGACCATAAAGGAAGACCGGGTCGGGCACAGTCGGGACATATGGTAAGAGATAAAGGATAAACTTAGTCATCAGACAGGCTCGACGGGGAGCAAAGATCTTAAAAGAACAGCAGGACGTAACTGGTATATGTGTGGCTCAAATCGGGTTCAAATGGTGACAGTGTTCTAACCCTTCAAGTACTTCATAGGAATGTTCAAAAGAAAGAGAAAGAGATGGTTCCAGCGACGAGATTCAATCCAGCACGCTGTTTTGCACCGGTGGTCAAATTAGGTTACTATTATCTCTTGTAAACCTGTAGGTAGCTTCGTAAAAACTAGATTTAATTTAATTAGAAACTGTTCATACTCAATTTATTTATTTATTTATCCTATCATATTGTCAGTTGAAATTATGACTGATGACTTAAAAAAATATCTTGTCAAATGTTCCGTGGCATGACCTTACGAAAGATAATCATGACTTCATGGAAGACAGGTTACACAAAGAAAAACGGGAAGACCAAAATGAAGAGTATAGAGAAAATAAAATATATAATCGGAAAATTGCATGTAACTAGCTGTATGCAACAAATTTAAACCATCTGGCGTGTCATTTATATGCGAGCCTTATCTGCAGTTTAAATATTTATCATTCTTGGTAATAGATAGAAATAATTCTAAGAATTAAATATTTACATACAAACTAATCTGCATTTTATTGTTATAGCTAGAACCAGGAATGCATTTTTCGCAAAGCTTTTGGGCCTTGTATACATATGAACCGGACCTCCCCGGACCTCTTAACGTAACCGCGTAACCAAGGGATGATTGGGAGAATGATAAGGTTACGAAGTTGCAAGTCTTAATTCAATCCACTGCGGTTACTGAAATGGAGTGTACGAAGGATATGTAAACGTATTCGTCACTTTTATTTAAACGTTCCAAACAATGTAGCTAGCCATCAATCAGGGTATGCATTAAAAAAACCCTAGTCTGTTTGGTATAAATCGTTGCTTTACGGGGTTGGACGCGGTATTCCTAAAGGGTTGCTGCAATACCCTTTGAAGTTTTTTTTGTAAAACCGACGAATTGCGACATATACCGACTAAATAACGTAGTGTGTTACGTATGCATGCTGTAGCAACACCGCCCACGCTTGCGCATTCATGTTGAATTATGATGGATGCGTGGCGTACCGGGAACTTCAATATAATTTCTTATGCACATGTGGTACTACTAGAATGAACATAAATACAATTAATTTCCTAATAAAATATAGCAATAAAAATATAAAGGTCATGCGCTAATTTAATTTTCAAATTATGCATGGAAGATTCAATTCTTATTTAGCGTATGCAATAAATTTCAAGGTTGCAGACATTTTACAATCAGAATGGTACGGAACACAAATGCAATATAGCTGTTATGTTCTACTATAGATATTTACGAAATGAGTATCGTAACGTGCCATATTACAATATAGGAATATGAGGGAGATAAATATTTTACAAGGTTTTATGTAGGTACGGTCATAAAGTAGAATATTAAATATTTCTATGACTTTTTCTATATTTTTTCAAAGAGTAGGCTAATTCGGTGGGAAATCTATAACGACACTAGTATCGTAATAAGGTACGAAACAGTTTTTTGTTTTATAATGTTACTGTATTATGAAAGTTGATAAAATATTACCATGTTAGAGTATTTACGCAAGTATTAACAGAAACCCAGCTGTCACATTACATCAAGCATTACATTAAGTACTAAACCAGAAGTTTCTTCAATGAATGTAAAAATAAGCATCATGAGAATTCCTAATTATTATTTGATGCCAAGTAAAAAAGATAAAGCAAATAAAACTTGTCTTTCCTTCAGGATTAAATTAGGTATGTACTTAAATATAACATCAGAATATTCTTAGTGATCATTTTCAGCTTTACGACTAGGAATACGAAATTAAATGACCTTCCTTACTACGGTTTTATGAAAAATCTACTCCATAATAACAGCTTTTATGCTTGGTTGGAAATGTTAAAACCACGCAGTTATATGACGAAAATTCTTTCATTCTGGAAGTATTGACCCAATACAACTTTTATTTTATAGAATCCTGATAGTAACAATAGTTATTTGTTTAACAAGGCAGAAAAGTAGCAGATTTACTGACGCAGTTGGCATTTCATATAGCTGAGGCGAAGCCGAAGCTGTGAAACCAGCCAAGGCAGTAAATCTGCATTTCTGCCGTGTTGAACATATAATTTTTTCTCCGATTGTTTACATTTAACATTAATTTAATGATTATTTTTAATATTTTTTGTACTATTAGTATCAGCAAGCATCTGTTGCTATGCAGTTTTTATTGGTTGCTATGAAAAAACATATTTCAGAAATGTCATTCTATTTGTTGTGAATGGAATAGTTTAATCTTGTTAATTCGTAAATATTAATTAATTTATAATATATTTACAATGGAAAATGACGAAGAAATGTTCACCCCATCCGAAATTAAAGAAATCGTGAAAAATATGGAACTTAAATTTAATTAATAAAAATTTCAAATTTATTTGTTTTTCAAAGCAACCTGATTTTGAATGCTACTGTCAGTAAAAATGATCACTTTTGCCTAGGCAGTAAATGTGGAACTTTGGAGACAGTCAAATGTCAGTCAAAGCATGCTTTTACTGTCAATCGGAGAAAAAAACTATGTAAAAAAATATAAGAATGCGCCAACCTACAGCTGTTCTAATGAGCCTTCCTTTAACAATCGATGCGCTAATTAACACTCGTGGTAGCGCTGTTAATATGTTTGTTAATTAATCTGGAGATAAAACAAGCAGAGTGCTTGATTACCGCAAATAAATTAAGTTGCGACATCGCGTCTTTGGCGAAAGGACATCATTGATAATCAAACCATCAAACACATTCAGGTCTGCTTTAAGGAATGTTGCTGTCGTAACAGTCATTGTTTTTTGTGAATCAAAAGTATTTTCAAGTCGACGCACGACTATCGACTGAAAAAGACGTGCTAATTAACACTCGAAAATTTAATTACTTATTGGGAACTTTAATACGATAAAGGGGATTGTGTTGAACCAGAGAACACTACAGAAGAATAATAAATTGAAATTTAGAAGAAAAATTAAAACCATAACACACACCTGTAAACTTGAAAACGATAGCATATCGCAAGAGGAATGCCGTTTTGTTGGTTATCAAACATGATTGGTATTAATCCATCCAAACAAATGGTGCGGTATCTTAAATGAATCATGTCGTGATTGAATCACGGTGTTTTGAGGGTGAGGGGTATGTTTGTATTAGTAATTACAAGAAAGTCAGCTAGTATAGGTCACAAACAAAAGTAGGGCACTATTAATAGAAGAGCCAAGGTTTCTTGTATGTAATAATATTAAGCTTTGTGACAGTCTTATAGATACATAGCAGCCGTGTTTAGTGGGTAAAACGGTACGCGTAAGGAGTGTACTAGCAAAGAGCGTTACAAAATGACGTTTTGCATAAAGAAATGCTGCCTGCATACCAGAAGAAATGTCGGAGGAGACGATATGCTTCACAAGATTGTTACATTCGGTTTAATGGCCAAATTTTGAATTTGGAGCCCCCTCTTCATGCAGAAACAGTAAAATTGATAATGGATGTTTTTTTATACAGGGTGTGTAAAAATGGTGGTGCAAGCTTCAGGTCAGGTTATTCCTTGAACAAAAATAAGGCAAAAAGCTTATTGTAAAATAACTCGCAAAGACTTCCTGAACTTACACGAAGCCCTCAAAGTTCAAAATTTGTAACAGTAAAGAAAGCTGCTATTTCAAAATCAAGTTATTTGATGCGTACATTCAGTGAAAATAGTTAAAATTTATTACCATCGATCGTTTAAAAGTAAAAAGAAATTAATAATTTTTATTATTTCAAATCATTTAATTTTTCTATATGCGTAAAAAATAGATTTGACAATATTGCAATGTATTAGTCCTGGTAATAGTGTTAGCTTTAGCGTCTTTCAGAGTGCCTTGATGCAATGACAGATTAGTATATTATATTATTAGGAGTAGAAAGAGTTCTTTTTGTGTTGAGCTCATATTGCGGCCGAGGCGCGTGCGCCGAGGCTGTGCAAGTGAGCGAAACACAAATAAGACGTTCTACTCCGAATAATATATACTATTTTTTCTTCAAGTGTAAAAATATTCTGTTGCTGTAAATAAATATTTCCTAAAAAGTCATTTCCACAGCACAACGCTCTCCCTTCTACCAACCTTGGGGGCGGAGCTATGGGCAAAATACTGCCGTTGCCATGGATACGTAAACACATTATTGTACTAGTAACATTATTTTCATTTTTTGACTACTAACAAAATGACTTCCTTCTACATAGCCAGTTCTGTACAACAATACGGATATTATGATACGCTTGAAGAAAAAATAAATTATTGTCGTCTTCAGTGATCAACTTATCATAGTAGGTGGCTACAAGGTTGCCAAATGTACATTTCTTAAATTGTTATGGTGAGGGGTAGCCATGCGCGCTACGAACTTTTTTGCAATAAACTTTTGCCTTATTTTTGTCCAAGGAATAATTTTACCTGCAGCTTGCACCATTTTTACACACCCTGTATATGGGGAGCGCAACACCGAATGAGGGGCGTGCACCTTGGTTTTATTAGTTTTTATTATAACTTTGACGCCCCCGGACGCCCCCATGACTGTGGTTCCCCCTTGGCATTACATAAAATTATCAAAATTCGCAACTCGTAATGTGAGTAATGTCATCTACTTCTAGTAAGCATGGGTGGGGAAGGGGGCCATAATTAGGTAAAAACACAACAGAAAAGCGGTTTAGCCAAGTTCAGCCATACATCATCACGAATGCGTAAAAATATGTAACGAGAGTAGGAAAGACTGGTTAGTGTATCCTATTCATACAAAGACGATGTAAATCAATCACTCAGGTGGATACAATGAACAGTACATCACGTAAGCTAACAAAGGCAGGTATCATCAACTTTGAAAGAATTTAAATTTACGTCTCTAGATAAATCAGCAAATAGGCGCAAAGGAGATTGTCAATTACTCGAAATCTTGGGGAAACTGGCACAGTACCTAATTCAATTCAATTCAATTTAGGAATAGGTACTACTTATTGGTAAATTACAAACACATTCTTGAAATAACCGGGCCATATAATAATTAATAATTAGATGAGCACTCGGTGAGCACCATACCATAGTAGGCGAAATGTTGACTCATGGGTGAACCGAATATACCAGGAATAGGATAGGATTTCACTGAAAGACGTTGATAGGGCGAGGGACCATATTAGTTGAAGGGTTGAGTAGTAAAAGTAGTAGATAGCGAGAGGATATCATCCAGTGATTGATGAAGGTGAACCACATGCCATTATAGTATCTACACAAAAGGTTGGGTGCTATCCTCCAGGTAGACAAAACATGAGATGTAAATGATCCAGGAGAAAAAGAGCAGCAGTCAAATATGGGCACCAAATCATCTTAGTGGTAGTACTTAAAAAATCAAAATCATCTGAATAGGCTGACAATAGTTATTTTCATAACAAGAAGACAGCGATTCCGAAAAGAACGCAGGGGTTATCTCGGTACTAGCATCAGTTTCGGAATCAATTGTCCTTCCTTTAAATGTTATGAACGTTTTTCCTAGAATCGTATACTTAGAATTGTCTTATATTACTGGATTTTTTTTAATTTACACTTTTACTGTGAGGCTCAAGTACAACTTGTACGAGTTGCTGTTGTTCAGTTGTTGCTATGCAACGCAGTGTTTAAAAGGCTATTCCCGCACGGTGCGGGAATATTGAATTCCTAAAGAATTGTATAGGAAAAGGAACCTTAATACAAAACTGTTGGTGATCAAAGGATCAAGCATTAATTTGAAAAAGTGAGTAGGTACCTATCTATCCATCCAAAGATTCAGTTGCTACCAAAAAATAACTCTACAAAATAAATTTCAATCCGTTAACAGCAAACCCGCAGTTAGGTACAATATCCTACGGCTTACAGCTTTCTTTTTTAATGCCAGTTATACTCATTTCCTGTAAGTGTAACCGATCATAATCCTTAATTATTATTGAGCGCACGAATGGGAAAACCTTCTTTGAATCAAACAAAAAAATACTTAAAAGGTCGTATTTCAAATTCGGTAAACCAGATAAACAGCTTATTTCAAAGAAATTCTTCCAATTTAAACGGAAATCATTTAAACAAACATCTTATATCAAAGAATAACAAGTGTGTTCCGCAAAAACATTGTACCTAGTACGACTCTACAATTTATTGTAAATTCGAGTGGTCGTATTTTCTTTGACATTACAATGGGAAGATTTCCTATACGAAAACTAGCGTAATTGTCAAGAAGAGATGTATATTCATTCATCCATGAAGTGAAAGCTTTAATGTTGATTTATGAAAATTGAAGGATTTAATTTAATTTTTACTATTATAGAGTTAAATAAACATTTGTCATTATTTGTTTCCTCAATAGCCAGGATCGTTTAGTGCTGGTTTAGTGTGTAGTAATAATAATTAATTGAACAGAGGTACCTACTAATTACTTTTATTTGAAAGCTAATTATTTGTAAATTGTTTTCATAATTTAAAAACAACAAAAGTTGAAACTATTTTTAAGTATAACTTTATTCCAAAATTTAACTATACCAGTTTAAACGTAAACAAATATAAAAAGAAACACTTAAAAGGTAGAAGTTCACATAAAAAGGATACGCGGTTTATATCTTTGCGTGTTTTTACAGCCAATGAAAATTAATGGGAAATTTTGATAGTTTATAAAAATATAACGGTCGTTTATAGCTACAGTAATAAAACAAGTGTCATATAAAGAAAATGAATCTAAACAGAAAACCAAGTCTGTATTGTGGTCTGTTTAAGAAGTTTCCAGGAGCTGACCCCTGGTTTCGGTTCGAACCCAACAGGGTCACTCACAGACTCCCGAAATCCTCGGGATGACGTCTACTACAAACGACTATAAAAGAATCTTTCTTCATGTGAGGAAAAGGTACCTAATATTATTATAATCGCTTTCTCGAAGTAAATGCAAACATCTTTCCATGTTATACAATCATTTACGACCAACTTCCATAAAGGATGTCTCGAGCCAGTTAAGATTTAACCAGATGAAGATGTTCTAGAATGTGTATGTATACTGCAAGGACGAGATAGATTTGCATGTTTCTAGAAAATATGGGGAGGTTCAGTCGTGTTCTGATAAAGCACAAACAAGTTTAGAATGGAGTAGAAAACAAGGCGGATGTCTAGGTTTAAGAGATTAAAGGACCTATCTAAAAATAGAATATTACAAAAACACTTTATCGACACAAAGAGAATCAAAGTAAAACGTAAAAGAAGTAACTGCCCTACTTTAATATCCACGTCAAAAATGTTTCAAGATCATGGAATCAGGAATTATAAAAACAGAATGAATAAGGATAAGAAGAAAGTGTTTTGCAGGTGTTACGATGTTGACATGGTTTCGTATTTTGTTATTTGTAAAATGAATCTTGTTTAATGTATGTTAAAAGGATCAAACAAAACCTTATACAAACAAGTACATGGAGATCGGTTGTAAGGAAACCCAAGAGGAAATTAATTCATTAAATCCGGTAATAAAAATACTATTAGTACGTACCTGGGGTATTTAGTTCTCGTAAACAGGAAAGTTCGCTATACCCAGGTTAGTTATAACCAGATCTCGTGTAAAGAAATTAAGTTTAAAAGATTTACATTGCTAGGGTTGATAATCCTTAATTATTTAAATAACTTGCCTAAATTGTGATCTCTACAGCAATTTATTTATAATAACACGTTTCTTTAAATGCAAAATTCATTCGCGTAGCAAATTAAACGATGGGAATGTTTTCATATAAAGCTGATTATGTTTTGTATGGTACAAAGTGCTAAGTTCTTAAATCGATGTAGAACTAGGAAAACCATGAGCAGCAAAATGGCCAAAAGTAATTCAATTCAACTGGGAGTGTACGAGAACGTAGACAGAAAGTTTTAGGGGGAGTTTGAAGGAAGTGGGAACGAGAAACAAGCCTTTGTTAGCTCAAGATGACCTCCAAGTGGATGATTGGCTCATCTAATGGTAATAATACAATGGTACTTACATTTTGTGTTTCTCGATAATCCCCGATGATAAAGTAATCCTATGGAGGAAAAGTAATCCAAAGTTTTGAATTTGCGCGATTCACTATTGTTTTAACGACTAAACAAGCACCACCCACAGAGCAACCGCGATCACTTTTTGTTTGAACAAAAGAATAAACAAAATCGGATTACTTTTCGACTACATGTAAACAAGGATGAATATTTATGGAAAACTGTATCCAGTCGCGACGCGATAAACCGAAAATGGCAGACGCGCGACTACCGACGGTCACTTGGATCGCCGTTTTGCAGTACCGCCGGAGCTGCTGCTCACACACAGCGAGGCGAACGGTACAAAAATAGCACACTCCACACTGCTACGTGGCAGCAATGTTAGTAAAGAAACTAAAATAGAATTTATATAGAGTCGCATACACCAAACACAAAGGTTTATCGCAATATAAACACGTCACTGGGGCGCGTATTCCCTAGCTTGGCGATCCACTTGCTGCTGCACTCGCGATAGATGCACGCACTAAAATCATAACAACACTCTCAAGAGCACCGAATCGAATGCAGCACCACATATAACACAACACTTTTGCTATTTTGATTAGAGATTTGTTTACGACAGTATAAGAAAGGCAGGCGCGGTTGGAAAAGCAGCGACGCAAACCTTCACCATGAACGCTCGAACTCGAATGAGTGGCGCGCGGCGGAGATCAAAATGCGGACGGAGTTGCGCGTCTCAGGGTGGGGATCGACGGGCGGACGACGACGGTAAAACCACTTTGTTCTGCTTACGTGAGGCTACAGCAAGTTGTAGCCATGGAAAGCTACGTGTGGAAAAGTAATCGCCGCAAATAACCCATTAAAACCGATAAGCGAAACGGTTAAAGTAACCCCACGGATATCCAGTTATTGCTCGAGTTGCTTCAATCCCACCTCTGATATTTGTCGCTAGTTTTCAACTGCGAGGAAAAAAACACAAATCATTACGATCTGATACCTATTCCAAGAAGCTAACAAACCAATATGGTACCTTCTTCCGTCTTCATGGATTAGGCTTGTTCCAAACTTCCCATTTCTTGGTCGACCAACATCTCCTTTTCTTCTAGGATGGTATTCTAGAACTAATCTATGTAGCAGTGGCGTAACTACGGGGTCGCAAAAGGACGCATTGCGTCGGGGCTCGTCAATTCTGAGGGCCCTTGGGCCCTCGAACGAATTTTGAAAATATTCAAAGTCAATTTTTTTTAGTCGTATTGAATTGCAATATTGTGAACTGAGTCTGAGAGTTCAGACCTTGAGAGAAACTTGCATTCCAATATATCTGGATTCTGGATTTTCAGGAAGGGGGGTGAGAAACATCTCACACGTGCTTAGGCCACAATAGGTGGGGAGTATAAATCCAAAAATGCAAAAATATATAGGAAACGCAAACTGATTTCCGACATACCAAAAATAAAGCTTATAGCTAACCATCCAAATTGTCACCAAGCACAAACTTCTTTAACAATAAAAAAGTTATTCGGGTGTTCCGTTATTTTATTTACACACTGTATATACAGAGTGATGATAAAGTATCGCACAAAAATCATATTCTGGTTATTTAATGTTTTTGCAGAAAATTCTGAGACCCGTCGATTTTTGTTTTTAAATTGCCATTTAGACAGGTACTTTTAATCCCCCTACCCCTCAACCCCTAAGTGCTAGCAACCTCAACTTTAAAAATGTAAATAGAAAGATATCCTTTTTTGAGATACCTCTTTTGTAAGGTCTTTTTCTTCTTAATATATCCAAAAAAAGTTTTTCAAAATCGGTTGATAAATAACGGAGATATTTAACAAAATGTAATCAATATAATATTTGCGCTAAATTGTCCGTCGCCGAATCGACTCGTACCGAATTATTCGGCGCCAAATTGTTCGGCGCCGAATTGCCGGGCCCGAATGGCCAGCACCGAATTGCCATCAGCGCCGAACTGCCGGAGTCAAAGCGTCCTGCTTCGAAAGATAGGGGCCATTTACAAAATTTTGCGTCTGGGCCCAAATTTTCTAGTTACGCCACTGCTATGTAGTCTTTCTTCTGCCACGTGTTCTTTTCGTTTGTTTCTGTTTTGACATTATCAATTCCTCTCTTGTTTCTTATTCTATTTGTTTCCATGGTTCTTTTAACGCCTCTTGAATGTCATCCCAGATTTGTGTGTATTGAACGTATCACTTCCTGTGATCCTGTTACAGCAAAAATTGCAAAAATCCCTTAACACGAAAAGTTTAGGGAGCCCAAAAGCGTTTTGGAAACAAGTTTCCACGTTCTGTCCTCACTGAAGAAGTGAAGATGGGAACTTGCTTAGCGGTACGCGTTTAGGCTACCTAAACTTTTTATGGTAACGAATTTTTGTGTAATTTGTTGTATTTCCAACCATAATCTCAAACCCACCCCTTCGTCTATTCTATTCTGATTTTATGATGCCTTATACTTTCGTCTCCATGGGATTAGATGTGGTCGCTATTTAGGTAAGTACTTTTGGGTCATGTTTACGGAACTCATCCCAAAGCCTCATCCTTAAAGGATTCTCATACCAATTTTGACAAGTATACTGTCCATTGCTTTAAAAAGGTAGGTAGGTACCCATCAGGACGAATAGAGAATTTATTATAATCCCAGGATCGGCAAAATTACTTTCTGTCAATTATTTAACATGGAACATACAGGGTGGCCGTAAATATATGTTGCTATGGCGTAGCTACAGAATTAAAACATTATGCTTCCGACACGACTCGATTATAAAAATATCCTGTTCTAACTCCACTTTTATAATCTATAATTTAATTTTATTAGATAGAACTTCAATTTTAATGACCGAATGACAGTTTAGTTTCGTAAATTGGATTATTAGATTTAGGCCCGGTTTATTCACCTACCAGTAAAGTCCCCAGTAACTACTTGGCAATTAACTCTATAGGTTACCCGGGTAACAGGACTAATATTAGGTTTGTCCGTTTGTCTGCACTAAACTGCTCCGAACAGGAAACAGAAAAAGATGGCTACATACGGCGTTGGTGCATTAAAAAGAGATAGCATGTTGTTTGTTTCCTGTTCCATGCAGTTTAGTGCAGACAAACGAACAAGCCTATAGTCCTGTTACCCGGGTAACCTATAAAGTTAATTGTCAAGTAGCTACTCGGGACTTTACTGGTAGGTGAATAAACCGGGCCTTAAAGTGGTACCGATTCCATGGTTACGGGGATCTGGGTATTTATGTCCACCCTGTATTAAAAGCATATTTCTCAAAAAATTTAAACCTTCGTGCTACGCCGGAGAATAACCAAGTTTGACGGGGAAAAACATGAACGAGTTGGATGACCTTATTAAGAAAATATGTAGCCCAGAATATTTCTTCAAACCTCCAAAGAATATTTTTAGTTTTTAGCATTCAGTAACAACAAAATCAATATCAATTTTAACCTAAGGGGGTGGAATAACAATCTTCATCGCAATGACCCTACTTTCGAATAATGGGAATAATGTAAGGATGTAACCCAGAATAATCTTATTTGAACTAACAATGTGACCTCAACCTGAAAACATACCAACCAAAATTTCCTTGTGAAATTATCAACTTTAAAACGTTTTATCAAATTGTGCGGAAATGAACAAGTTCCGTGTTTGTTGTCTGATCTATTCTACACCTAATGTATTATTATCAGTCACTACTGGTTATAACAAATCAACATAAATTTATTTGATGAGCTGAAATCACGTAACGTAATCGTTCAATCGGAAATCTAATATCATAGTTATTAATCGGAAAGCGTGCGATGACCCCTTTTATTTTAAATCTGAACTCGCAGCCGATAACGTTCTTTAATCAATTTTTTATAATAGAACGTAGATGTTGTATTTTAAGAAACTAAAGATACCGCAAATATATGCAAAACGATAGAAATTTATAAAAGGATAGTTAGGTAATCTTTTGGTTAATACGTTGCTGGTGATCAAGCTTACCTACTTTCATTTTCTGTATGGAAAAGTATAAGTTCAGTGAAAATGTATCACGACAGTGGTGCAGCGAGGGGGGGGTTGGGGGTTAAACCCCCCCAGACCTATTTAGATCTAATAGTATATTAAGTATTAAGAACGGTAAGGACATTTTACCGATCGAAGACAATAGTTTGGAGGAGGAGCGCAGCGACGACTCCAATTATTGTCTGAGATCGGTAGTCCTTAACGTTCGTGATGCTTATGACGTTTTTTGCGCTACTGAATCCGGTAAAAAGAATTTTTAATAAATTAATAATTAATACAGATTCAAATGCGATAATTGTCAGTCTCCGCATCACGTTGCCGTATTGTCGATTGATATATTGCGTTTCTATAGCAATCTGTAAACAGTTACCGCCATTGCAGTTTTTTGTGAAAATTATTTGGAGTTCCGTGCTAAAAATTAATGAAAATGATTCCGAAAACGAAATAGAAGAAGCTTGGAATGTGGGATGTTCGGTTCTCATTCCTGATAAGTCTAGAGAGACGCTACGAAGGTACCTACAATCATTTTAAAAATTGGTGTACCAAGAAAAGTACAAATATTGATGAAAAATCTTTGCTGGCGTACTTTGTTACAAGAAATGAGAAATTAAAAGCTCCAGGATTTGTTTAAACTAACATTGGAAATTGTATTCATTTTATTTAACTAAACTGACATTTGTGACTGACATTAATTTATCAAATTACATGGCACATTCGTTTTGAATAAATAAATTTACTTACCGTTCTAGCACCCCAAAGTATTTTACCGACGACTTTATCCTTAGCAACTAGTAAACATAACTTACTGTCTTGGAAACAGCCGCGGTAAACAATGAAATAGAGCACAGTAGCGCAAAAAAAATATTAATCTTCTCTTGGTAAAAAAATTCATCTTGGCAACAGCGTTGCGCAATTGTTCTATAATATATTCTCATTTTTTAATTAATTTTTTTGAAACCCCCCCTAATACAGAATGCTGGCTGCGCTACTGATCACGATACCTACTTTTTATCAAACTGATAGCTAATTATTCAAGATCCATTCGATGCTAAAAAATATTATAACTTTCTCGAAATGAACTGAAAAGATTTTTATTCTGTAAAAAGAACATTGCGTGGTATAAAAACATACCAAGATCACGAACTGTCACAAAAACACTCAACAAGATCAATAAAAAAAGTAGGAGGGAACCCTTAAATATTACTTTATCATTTATAATCATATTTTATTGTACAACCTAACAATAATTTTATGTTATTCGGAAAATTTATTGTTTGGGAAAACAGTCTTTAGAAATTGTTCGTGAATTAAATCGAATTTCTTTGACGTATTAATAAAAATTGATTTAAAAAAAATGTTGAAAGGAATTAAAAAATATTTATAGATATAAAATTATGTTTAAATTTTTGCGCATAATTTTTCAGAACAGTCTTTACAGGAAATTGAAAACGTAGGACATAAAAAAATTGAAAACGTGGTATAAAGTATAATTTAGGATATGTCGAAGAATTGAGTCTCAACTCAAAAGTTAATAAAAAAAATGTTTTGCAAAAGTTAATCCTGTGAAAATTCATCGACAAAATAAGCTTTTCAAACAAATCCGAAACCGGAAGAGAAAGTTAGATATGTTTTTTTGGTAGCATTTTTGTCAGAAGCAGAATTTTGAAAATCTGAGTAGCGGATATGAAAGAAGACCATAATTCAAGGGAAACAGTTTTTTGCCGGACTCTCTAACTTCGAAATGGAGGCCGCTATGAATTATTCAAAATTTTGACTTTAAAGCCCCACAATTCAAAAACCAGTTATCTGATCACGTTCAGCAACAACTTGTTTGGAAGCCCTTTGTCGGTACCATATGATGAAGAAAATAGTTATTTGTCAAACTAGAGAGGAAAACGCCGCTTGTTTCTATATTTGAATTCGCAAGTTGCCTCACGAGCCTAAAATAGATAATAATTAATAAATTGCAAGTTCGACGGCGTTCGATGCCCCCCCCCCCCCTCTGTACTTTATACATGCTGAATTAGCAAGTTAACAATATTAATGAAATATACACTATTAATTGTGTAAAAAATAAGTTCTAAAGAGATAATTAAAAACGACCTTGTACGTGGGATGTCATAATTCTCACTTAATTTCATTTCCTCTCAATTATGGTTTTCTTTTATTAATATACATTTTAATTTCAATTTAATGACACAAACAGTGCCGTAGCCAGAAATTGTATCTGGGAAGGGCTATACAAATCGAGAAGTTTTAAGGTATTTTCTCAGTCCCCTTTAAAGGAGATATTATAGTGGCCTTGTGGATGAGGATTTACATGGCGATGGGGGACATAGGTCGATCCCTCGCTGTAGCCGTTTTTTTTTCAAAATTCTGGAATAACGGGAGTTCAACTCGTTAAAATAGTGGGGAGGGGTTGGGGACATTATTACGTTTAACAAATGTAGTGTTAAGTTGGGACAATAGTTCCTCTAAAAAATGTAAAAATATTGATATTCTGAAATATTTTTCTAGCGAGTTTGTTTGTATGTTATTTCAATATACATGTCGTTCAATTCTTCGTGGTATACCCCGGTATACCCTCTGCCCCTAGAATTTCGGTAATTTTTTTCAGCATCTTTAAATATAATTTCAGAACTAGTACTACACAAATTCTGTGTAGGGGAACTTTAGCCCGTTAACCACCCTCTTGGCTACGCCACTGGACACAAAGAATCTGAGAGTTTGAAAATACCAACCAACAGCACAATATTACCCACATTGTTAAGTTTTATTTGTCCATTGGATTTTTTTTTATTTGCGTAGCTTATTAATTTACGTCCAAGGTAAATCGTTATACTGAGGTTAACTCAACCTCGAAGAAAAGGAAAAACATTGTTCTCTGTGTAAAATTAATAGTAGGTAATAATCACTTTAAAAGATTTTTCAGAAATAATTCTTAAACAATAGACCGTGTGATAAATCAAATTAAAGCAGAAATTTTATATTGTATTAAAAACGTTTGACAAACAAATGAGAAATCAAGTCAATAATTCGGATTCGAACCGCGGTTCTTAGAACGACGACCGAAACCTTAATTAACTGAATTAGCGCGTCGTGTATTCCTCAGAAACATAAAAAAATTGTAATTAAACATAATTATTGGTAATATTAATCATTGCTATAAACAATAATTGGTATACATACCAAGGGCGGATCTAAATAAATTCTCTGGGAGGGGGGTAAATAATCCGGGAGGTACAATGTAGGCTAACGGGCTGAGTCTTCGGATTAAAACTACTCTATAATGGGCGTGGGTTCGAATCCCGTATGAAGCGCAAATTCTTCTGAATAAATTGAATCCGACTCGTCGAACCAACACCAAAAGTATCTCTGTCCATGTTAAGTGGTTTGTGTCCCCAGATAAAAATCTTCAGCTCGTTTCGTATACCATCCATGGTATTTTTCGGGTTACGAATTTATGGTAGGTAGAACTTCGTACGGTCAAGTGCAAAAGTAATGTCCAACGTTTCTGCATTCCGCTGCAAACTTCGACATACTGTATACTTTTCTCTTTTCTTAGGAGAACATAAGTTTTAGTTTGCGACAGAATGCCGGTGGACATTACTTTTGCACTTGATACAGTCTTTTAATTTGAATAATTTAGAAGTAATGATTTAATTTTCTAAGTAATAAACTCTTATATAATTTACTTTTTTCAAAGTTTTGAAGGACACGCAAAGGTAGCAGTAAAACGGAGTTTATTCGCTTGAATTGCCGAGTTTGGTGAAAGTGTGCCAAGGTGTGCTCAAGAGTGAGCTCTTGGCTGCCAGCAGGTACAAGAGTTCGATACTTGCGCAAGTACCGCTAACGACCTCCTTTTGGACCTGACACTGAATCTTAACTGTAAACGATAACGAGTTAGAAATTCAGACCGTATGGAATGAAGGGAAAAGGAAAACCATTTTCGGATTATACCACGCAGTTGTATATGCAAGAGAAAATCTTTAGTCGAAATTTTGTTAAATTGTGTGGGATTTCTTAAATACAAAATGTTATTAGAATTACAGATTATAATGCACCATCTTGTGCATAAAATAAAGTAACCTTTGAGCTGTAACAACAGATTTCTCCTTAAGATAACTGCAACTAACTTCCTGGTTCATTAAAAAAATTAATTATGAAAAACATACCTATTAAAATATAAGACGGCGTAAATGTAGAAAACTCGGTTGCATTATATAGATTTAAAGACGTTTGTTATCGAGTTATCCAAAATTATGTATGTCTTTGCTTAAATTTATTTCCCTAATCGCTGTAACACAAATGAAAATTTTAGAAACCTTCATATTACATTCTGAGAATTTCCTAAGGGAATCGGCGGGGGTTAGGTCAATTTCGGAAAAAAAGCAAAGTGGTTGCCCTTTGAATTAGGTACTTCTGAAACTGTTTCTAAATTTTCTATCCAGATGGGAAGGGGTGAGGGAAGTTTCCCATGTAAAGTGTCTAGCATCGAAATAAGATTCTAGGAACTTCCTAACGAAATCGAAAGAGGTGAGAAAAATATCCAAAAAAAGAAGGAAGACTATAAACCTTGCTTCATTTTCTGAGATTTATTCACCAGGTGGGGAAGAGTGAGGGAGGTTTCGTATGTAATATCCAAGTGTCTATAGCTTCCAAATAAGATTCTGGGGAATTTCGTAACGAAATCGGAAAGGGTATAAAGAAAACTTTCCAAAAAAGAAGGAAGACTATAAGCCTTGCCTCAATTTTTTAAAACTTTCTGAATTTTTTATCACCAGTCGAGAAACGGTGAGGGAGGTTTCACACGTAATTTCCAAGCGTCTAGCTTCCAAATAACATTCTGGGAATTTCCTAACGAAATCGGAAGGGGTAAGAAAAATTTTCAAAAAAAGAAGGAAGACTATAGCCTTTACTTTTTTTCACCAGACCGGAAGGGGTGAGGGAGGTTTCGCATGTAGTTTCCAAGTGTCTAGCCTCCAAATAAGATTCTGGGAATTTCCTAACGAAATCGGAAGGGGTGAGAAAATATCCAAGAAAAGAAGGAAGCATTTTTTTCATCAGGTGGGAAGGGGTGAGGGAAGTTTCGCATGTAACTTGTAATTGTAATGCAATTTCCAAGCGTTTAGCTTGCAAATACTGTGTGAACGCACCTTTAGCTTTAAAAAGTTGCTGTGTGAACTCACCTTTAGCTAATAAAAGTTGCTGTGTGAACTCAACTTTAGCTAATAATAGTTGCAATGTGAACGCACCTTTAGCTAAAAAAAGTTGTTGTGTGAACGCACCTTTAGCTAAAAAAGTTGCTGTGTGAACTCACCTTTAGCTAATAAAAGTTGCAGTGTGAACGCACCTTTAGCTAAAAAAAGTTGTTGTGTGAACGCACCTTTAGCTAAAAAAAGTTGCTGTGTGAACGCACCTTTAGCTAAAAAAAGTTGTTGTGTTAACGCACCTTTAGCTAAAAAAAGTTGTTGTGTGAACGCACCTTTAGCTAAAAAAAGTTGTAATGTTGTGTTAACGCACCTTTAGCTAATAAAAGTTGCTATGTGAACTCACTTTTAGCTAATAAAAGTTGCAGTGTGAACGCACCTTTAGCTAAAAAAAGTTGTTGTGTGAACGCACCTTTAGCTAAAAAAAGTTGTTGTGTGAACGCACCTTTAGCTAAAAAAAGTTGTTGTGTTAACGCACCTTTAGCTAAAAAAAGTTGTTGTGTGAACGCACCTTTAGCTAAAAAAAGTTGTAATGTTGTGTTAACGCACCTTTAGCTAATAAAAGTTGCTATGTGAACTCACTTTTAGCTAATAAAAGTTGCAGTGTGAACGCACCTTTAGCTAAAAAAAGTTGTTGTGTGAACGCACCTTTAGCTAAAAAAAGTTGTTGTGTTAACGCACCTTTAGCTAAAAAAAGTTGTTGTGTGAACGCACCTTTAGCTAAAAAAAGTTGTAATGTTGTGTTAACGCACCTTTAGCTATAAAAAGTTGCTGTGTGAACTCACCTTTAGCTAATAAAAGTTGCAGTGTGAACGCACCTTTAGCTGAAAAAAGTTGTTGTGTGAACGCACCTTTAGCTAAAAAAAGTTGCTGTGTGAACTCACCTTTAGCTAATAAAAGTTGCAGTGTGAACTCACTTTTAGCTAATAAAAGTTGCAGTGTGAACGCACCTTTAGCTAATAAAAGTTGCTGTGTGAACTCACTTTTAGCTAATAAAAGTTGGAGTGTGAACGCACCTTTAGCTAAAAAAAGTTGTTGTGTGAACGCACCTTTAGCTAAAAAAAGTTGCTGTGTGAACTCACCTTTAGCTAATAAAAGTTGCAGTGTGAATGCATCTTTTGCTAAAAAAAGTTACTGTGTGAACGCACCTTTAGCTAATAAAAGTTGCTGTGTGAACTCACTTTTAGCTAATAAAAGTTGCAGTGTGAACGCACCTTTAGCTAAAAAAAGTTGTTGTGTGAACGCACCTTTAGCTAAAAAAAGTTGTTGTGTTAACGCACCTTTAGCTATAAAAAGTTGCTGTGTGAACGCACCTTTAGCCAATAAAAGTTGCAGTGTGAACGCACCTTTAGCTAAAAAAGTTGTTGTGTGAACGCACCTTTGGCTATAAAAAAGTTGCAGTGTGGACGCACCTTTAGCTAATATAAGTTGCTGTGTGAACGCACCATGGTAATGGGTTAGGTTAGGTAAGCAAAATGAGTTGGGTTAGGTTAGCTAAATGAGTTGGGTTAGGTTAGCAAAATGAGTTGGGTTAGGTTAGGTTAGATAAATGAGTTGGGTTAGGTTAGCAAAATGAGTTGGGTTAGGTTAGGTTAGATAAATGTGTTGGGTTAGGTTAGCTAAATGAGTTGGGTTAGGTTAGCAAAATGACTTGGGTTAGGTTAGCAAAATGAGTTGGGTTAGGTTAGATAAATGAGTTGGGTTAGGTTAGATAAATATATATAATAAAAAGATATATATATAATTTAGCTAACCTAACCCAACTCATTTTACTAACCTAACCTAACCTAACCCAACTCATTTTGCTAACCTAACCCAACTCATTTATCTAACCTAACCCAACTCATTTTGCTAACCTAACCCAACTCATTTATCTAACCTAACCCAACTCATTTTGCTAACCTAACCCAACTCATTTAGCTAACCTAACCTAACCCAACTAATTTTGCTAACCTAACCTAACCCAACTAATTTTGCTAACCTAACCTAACCCATTACCATGGTGCGTTCACACAGCAACTTATATTAGCTAAAGGTGCGTTCACACAGCAACTTTTATTAGATAAAGGTGCGTTCACACTGCAACCCTCAGTAGCTAAAGGTGCGTTCACACAGCAACTTTTATTAGATAAAGGTGCGTTCACACTGCAACCCTCAGTAGCTAAAGGTGCGTTCACACAGCAATTTTATTAGCTAAAGGTGCGTTCACACGGCAACTTTTATTAGCTAAAGGCGCGTTCACACGGCAACTTTTATTAGCTAAAGGTGCGTTCACACGGCAACTTTTATTAGCTAAAGGTGCGTTGACACTGCATAATTTATATGCAAAAGGTGTGTTCACACAGCATAATTTATGGGCTAAAAGTGCGTTCACATTGCAACTTTTATTGCCTAAAGGTGCGTTCACACTGCAACTGTTTTATAGCTAAAGGTGCGTTCACACAACAACTTTTTTTAGCTAAAGGTGCGTTCAGACTGCAACTTTTATTGGCTAAAGGTGCGTTCACACAACAACTTTTTATAGCTAAAGTTGCGTTCACACAACAACTTTTTATAGGTAAAGTTGCGTTCACACAACAACTTTTATTAGCTAAAGGTGAGTTCACACAGCAACTTTTATTAGCTAAAGGTGAATTCACACAGCAACTTTTTAAAGCTAAAGGTGCGTTCACACAGTAACTTTTTTTAGCAAAAGGTGCGTTCACACAACAACTTTTTTTAGCTAAAGGTGCGTTCACACTGCAACTTTTATTAGCTAAAGGTGAGTTCACACAGCAACTTTTATTAGCTAAAGGTGAGTTCACATAGCAACTTTTTAAAGCTAAAGGTGCGTTCACACAGTAACTTTTTTTAGCAAAAGATGCGTTCACACTGCAACTTTTATTAGCTAAAGGCGAGTTCACACAGCAACTTTTATTAGCTAAAGGTGAGTTCACACAGCAACTTTTTAAAGCTAAAGGTGTGTTCACACAGTAACTTTTTTTTTAGCAAAAGATGCGTTCACACTGCAACTTTTATTAGCTAAAGGTGAGTTCACACAGCAACTTTTATTAACTGTGGGTGGAATAGAAAGCTTTTGTACACCTTGCTTTTTGCCGACGATCAGGCTGTGATTTCATCGGATGCACCTATGATACATATCTTATATGTTAAGGAAATTAAAAGAGACGTACTCGACAGTAAAAACGCTTACGTAATTCATTTTATATACCTTTAGTTTCTGCTAATTCTCTTTTTACGGGTTCACATGAATGGCATGTAAAGGGAAGTTGAACTATGGGGGGAGGGTTTGGCGTTTTTTCCTCTATTGGCAGTTCACTTATATCTGAAAATAAGTAGATACCACTTACCTGTCTGCAGTGCAATAACTTTTAAATTCACAACGGAATTACAGAACACAATGTGCGTCATGCTTCTGTTCTCAACGACGACTTTCTAGATTTTCTAGAATTGAGTCCATAAAACGTCCATATACGGACGTTTATTTAAACATGCTACATGGACGTACTGTGGACGTCCATTGCACATCCTATGGACGTCCTATTTGTCCGATACGCATACCGTCCTGTGGTGGTACAGTACCGGACGTCCATTGTACGTCCATAATCGTCCATGGACACTATGTACCAAATATGGACCTAAAATGGACGTCCATAGGATGTCCCGTGTTACTTGGGTAAGTACTCTGTGTTTAGTTCCTTGAGAATGCCTAGTCAAATAAAGAAATTCGTTATATAGAAGTTAGAAATTGGGAAGCTTGACTGCATAAGCTTTGTATTTTCCATTTCGTTTTTGTTGTACTTATGGTCATGAAATGTTAATAGCACTTAGACCCCAATGTTAAAACTGAAATGAAGAACATTACATTAGTAGATATGTAGGAGAAAAAATACAAAATTGGTACCAACAGTATAAATATTTATTGTCAGAATATTAACAGAGCAGAGAGCAGGTTACACACAGACTAGAATATAACACATAAAATGTAACATAAGAAGCTTTATTTACAACTATAAAACAAGTATCCAGAACTACTAACAGTTTTAAAAATTGGACTCTTGAAATCTTAGGTGATTTCAAGATTTTGGTACAAAGCAGAAATAATTAAGAAGATAAAAGTAAAATATGGCATTTTTTAAATCGACAACATAAGGACGTTTGTTTTATTGTGCATTACAAAAATCCTTTATTTTTATTAAATCAGATCATTACAATTGAATTTCATATTTTATAATCACTTGGCACATATTAAAAAAAAACAATAAAAATCAGAAATTTCAATTCGAGTTAATTTTCTAATTTTAAAATTATTCGTATACAAAGTTATTTGGAAACAATTTTATATAAATCTAGTTACAAAATAACAGCGTTTTTTTTCTTTGGCATTGTGGCAGTGAATAATGGCTTCAAGAAAAATATTTTCTTGATACAAACACTGATATATGAAGAAGTATATACAAAATATTGTAATTAGTTTATTTGCTTCCAAATACTTCTAAGGCGATCGCAGTATAAAATATCGATTTTCGTTCTTTACAATTCTAAGAGCACTTTCTTTTGTGATTATGCACTTATAGCAAATGTGCAAAACAATACCAAATTGGTACATTATGTTTTTATTAAACAAATGGCATATTTTCTATAGTACAGGGTGTTTTATTTATTTATTTACATATGCAACAATAAATTCCTTTTTTTAATTTTTGTGTCTTCTATTAAGTTTGAGCACTATCTAATGGTATTAATAGGGAATGTAAAAACAATAAGTCTCAACATTACTAGCTGAACATAGTAGGAGTTTAGTGTTTTTTTCCAAGCAAATAATTTTAAATGTTGCCAGTTAAAAAGTTTTAACGAAATCTTATTTAATATAAGATAACTACAGATGATAAAATTGACCCTTCATTTAAAAAAAAGTTCCTATAAAATACTTCATCTGCAAATTTTTTTTGAACAACCCCACATGTTAAGCCAGAAATAAACAAAACACCCTGTATAATTAGCAAAGCACTTCTACAAAAGGCACTCTACAAGTTACGTAACTAAAATTGAATACGATACTTGCTAGAACCCGAATCTATGGAAGACTTGCTATCTCTACCAAGAGATGAGCCCCTTCTGAGCGATGAGTTTCCAAATAACCGTATTTTGGAAGGTGGTGGTAAGGAACTGGCTGAATTATCGCTCAAAGTAGAAGCTGAATCACGTTCTCCCCCAGAACCAACTCGAGGTCTTGGAGAGGCTTTTCTTAAAGATGTACTTGAGCCTCCACTTTCAGATAGACGACCGTACTCACCCAATTTTCGAGGTGGTGGAATAAGGGAACGAGCTGGAGATGCTCGTCGGCTGCTAGCATTGGAGCTTAAGGAATCACCACCATCAGATTTCTTGCGAGGTATGTCGGTATCCAGTCGGTTGTAATCGCCAACCCGTCTGGGCAGACCAGTGCGGTGGGAGGAACGGGGAGGTCTTGGCAAAGAGCTTGGTGGTAAATTATCGGGGCAGTGAGTGGTTGGGCTGTCCGGAACGGCAGTGTTCACATCCGGGGACTCCTGCATACGCTGTTGCTGAGAGGTTCTACCTTGTTTCTCTAGCAACAGCATTTCACCAGATTCATGCCTTGTGGGCTGTAAGAGGAAGGTCCCCGATTCGAACAGCCCACCACTGCCTGCACTCACACCCGCCAATAATGGCTTGGGTATTTTTCCTTTTCTCTGCGCAGTGACTGGATTAGTGAATCCTGGAAAACAGCAAAGACCCCGCTGAAAAGGAGAAGAGAAAAGCCAGAGTTGGGACGTGTCGGACCTGCTGAACAAGGGTTAGTCACGGCACGCCACTCTGCTTGGACACCACATGCAAGGGCAGGAGGAATGTTTTAACAGCTGAAGTTTTAGCAGCTTGAGGAAGTTAGCAAAAATGGTCAGTAATAAAAAGAAAAAAATTTAAAACATTTATTTATTCTTGCTATAGCATGCTCTCACAATAAAAACAAAATCAAAACATGCATCGCATTTATTCAATTAAATTTATGCCAAAGATTAACAAACAAGGGTTTAAGATAATTTTTTATGAATCACAACATATTTTTAGAAATCTACCTACTGTAAATTTTGAATAAAAAATCCTTCGCACAAAATTGTTTTTGTGCTTCACATATTCCCTAACACTTTATAATTAATAATTTCTCAAAAATTTGCGTGAATCATAGTTATGTAATGATACACAACAGTAGATGCTATGTTAAACCGGAGAAAGTACCACGGTTACGTTCAACGGTTGCTTGAAATGCAACTTCAACCCCCAACTAAAGCAACTAGAGTCAAAGCCAGTCGATTGTTTCTTCTAAAGTACAGAGACGAATTTTAACGAAGGCAACAATAACGATCTACTAGCCGCAAGGGGCGCTCATGTCAAGTGAATTTTAATAACAAATTTAACTTTAAAATATCTAATCTGCTTTTTTTTCACATTTAAATAGTTATGTCAAGCAAAAGCTGATAAGTTATCTCGATATGGTGTCATTATGGGCTTGTTCATCAAAATGGTTTAAATCTTTTGCTTCGTGTTCACATTTTGTTAAAAAAACATCGACTGGCTTTGACCACAGTAAAAATACAGCGTCATCTATTAGACGTGGGGTACCGTTCCCGTACTTTATCATGCCAAGCATCCCGTAACTCCTAGGAGTTATACGGATGTCAAAATTTGAATTTTGACAGGTCCTATGTATGGTGTTACCTATTACATAATAAATCTCCAAGATAAATCTATCGATTTTAATTTTCTTTGCGTAAAAAGATTTTAAAAGACCTTTAATTTGAGGTATTACAAAGGGCATTGTGCCATTTAAACGTTTCAACGTTGGATAGGTGGGGGCGGGGAGGTATGTATTGGCGTTAAAACGCATTTTTACATTTTTTTTATATTTGGTATGGTTCGCGAGATATTATGGGTGGATCGTTTTCAAATGATCACCCTGTAGAAACAATGTTAAAAAAACCACTACGGAAAAATTTTCATAAAAAGCTAACGTCGAGTTATTTAACGAGTCAAGTTTTGAACGGAAAGCAGCATTTTTATCGGACCAAGCGGGTTTTTATCGCGAAAAACGGAACCCTATTGGCTGACGTTTCGGGTGTTGCTTAGTAACTAATGTACGAGGGAATTTGTCCATTTAAAATTCGTAGTAGTGACACTTACACCCCAAGAGGGCGCCACATAGAAGACCTGTCAAAATCCGAATTGAGACAGCCATATAACTTGTAAAAGTTAGGGGAATGAAGCTGGACATTATTTTATCAGCATTAAATACAGTTGGCCAATTCTGTAAATGCGGAATATATCGCGCATTATATTTTAGATCTCAATATTATAGGTTTCATATAAGTTGAACGTTTTCAAATTTAAATCTGTCACACACCGACCAATGAAGAAAAAAACAGTGCATTATTGCAGTTTTTAATTACCGGAGTTACAGAAGAGAAAGTTATAAAAATGCCCTGTATATTTTTTGTCTATATATTTTCCAGTACCTAATTTATAAAACTTTCTAATTTCAATGAATTTGTTTTTTTCATAAATCTCCCAACCGATCAGGCCTTACGAGTAATTTTGTTAAAGAAAACGATTTTAATATCTCAAACCCTTATTTGTTTAAACTATTTTTTTTTGTATGATTTTCTATTTACAGTATGTCTCAACATACAATTTTTTGACTTACAAAATAAATTAAAATGGTAATGTAAATTTTTTGATTAAATATGTTAAAACTTCACGATATAAATATTTACAAAAATTGAAACTTAAAAACAAAATGTTTTCTCAAAAATATGTAACTATCAACAGCACACAAAAAGTTAAAACTCAAAAAAAAAGGGGACTCACTATTTGACCGTTTTCTTAGTTTTTCGACACTGAAAATCTGATATGACATGTTCTGATATTTTTAAAAATTAAAATTTGGATATTAAATAAGTCCAAAAGAACTTTTCTGGTATAAAATGTGCAGAACAGAGGTCATTAATAACAACAAAAGCACAGTCAATAGAAGGTCTCCGTTTCTCCTACCTTGCTAAGAAGTTGAGAATCTAGCTGACTGTCAATTTCTTTCAACTGATTATCCAAAGTTTGCTTGGTCGTATCGAAACTTTTATTGGGTTCATATTTACTGTATGAAGGTACATGGTACGATGTATCACTGCCCGTGTAGGAGTTGTTTGATCCAAACCCTGTTGAACTTGTCAGTACACTGCTAACTATAAAACAAAAAAAAAACACAATTTTACTTGTACGGTTTTCAACAGAAATTTGATGAAGAAAAATGGGACTCACCAAGTTCTTCTCTAGAAACAGTTGCACCAAGGACATGGTCGATATCCGCACCTGCTAAACTGGCATGAGGTGTATGGTGAGGTGAACGACCCAACATGCTAGATACGTCCTTATCATATGTATGTTTCTGAAGAACTTTAATCATCGCATCACGTTCTGCTAACTTAGACTCCAGGTCTTTCAATCTGTTAAAAAATTCCGAAAATATTGCAAATTAATAAATTTTTTCTTACATCAATATTAAAACACTACACGTGAAATCAGTTTATAACGACACCCCTTACAGCAACAAGCGGCATATAACGATGAAAATACGTGAAAATATGATAGTTTTACAGAAACTCCAGAGCTTACCTGGATTCCAAATCAGCAACCTTCTTCTGGGCAGCATGAACTTCATCCATATGGCGAATTTTTTCACTACGAGCTTCAGCAATAATTTTTTCCGTTTCTTGGCTCGTCTTTTCTAATGCAGCTATCTTTGCATCTCTATAGAATTAAAACAAAAAATAAAACACAACAAATTCGTTAAAAGTTTGCAGATTACAGTCACAGCCACCTACATTTACTGTTTAGAAACAAAACAAAAACATACTTAGGAATGCTTGCAGCATCTATGGCTGCTTGTCTTAAGGCACTTTCTTCCAAATATCTCTGTTCCCATTTGGAACAATCCCCTTCGAGTCTCATAATCCTTTCATCTTTTTCTCTCATTCTCCTTTTCAGTTCAGTTGATGATTCTTCAATTGAACCGCTAGGAGAGTGTAATCCTTCATCTCCAACAGTTCCTCTGGTGCGTTGTAACTCACGTTCCAATTGAAAACGTAATTTTCGTTCTGTTTGTTCCCTCCTTTCGCTGGCAAGTTGTAATGATGATAAAGCTTTCTGTAACTGGGCCACACGTTCCACATAAACCTGCTTCTTACGACACTGAAATTTATAAATTATAAGTTGCTACAACTTAACACTTGTATAAATTAGTTTACTTCTTCCTCTAATCGAACAACATTTCCTTGTGCATTTGTAAGAGCTGTATCCAAAATATCAATATGAGTTCGCTGTTCTTGAAGAGTTGCTCTTTGAGCGGCTAGTTCAATTTCTTGACGTTCTTTGGCAGCTACCATTTCTTTATCTATAAATAATAACGGATATTAAAAGTGATTCTGTTTGGGATTTTAAAAAAATATACTTTGGGTTATAAGTTGGGCTATGAGAACTTCTCGTTTGTTTAGTTCACGTCGCATACTTTCAGGACCAACCGAATCAGGTGCTGCAGAACGAGTCAACATTTGAGTGCTAAGCAGATCTACTTGTTCTCTTAATGTACGGTTTAGTTCTTGAAGACGACGACAATCTGCTTGTAAACGTGCCCTTGCTGCTCGTTCAAGTCGTTCTCGTCTATCACCTGACTGTATTAATTCTTCATGGGATCTGTGCACTTTTAAAATTTCTTGTTCCAGCTGCAAATATGAATACAACTATTAATTTTACAGGAAAAAAACTGATCCAAATAATAATAATACAGTATTAAGTTTTTTTTTATTAACTTTCAAATTACCTTTTGTGATCTAGCTACTTTTTGATAACAATTTTCGAGTTCTTGTTTTAATGCAGTATTTTCCTTGGTAAGAAGTTCAATCATCTCAACTGCCGGTCCATATTCCATACTTTTATTACTGTCACTTTCTTCCCTGCCTTTAGTTTTTGGACGAGGTACAGGTATACCACGTCTAAAGGTAACCAAATCACCACCCATTTTACCTACCCCAACCTTAGATAAATCAGGTTGTGATTTTGAAAGCTTCATGTTGTCCACGTTTGGTATTAAATGTGGATACTCTGGTGGTGGCGGAAGGTTACTATCCAAATCATAACGTGGGTCATATTTCATGACGCTTTCTTTATACATTGCTTCCATGTTTTCTGCATTTTTGGAGGTGCCATGAGGAGAGGGAACCTTGACTTCTTTGGCTAAATGTTTTAAAACTGAAGACTGGTTCAAATAGTCATCAGGAATATCAGTAATTTCTTGAACCCCAGTGCTGTATATTCGTATGTTTCCAGATTCTATACTATTGCGGATATGGTCCTTTGTACTTGATGTTAAAGATGGTGAAGGGGAAGCAGAATTACGTTTTTGTACTGGGGAGAGCTTTGGGTCATGATATAGACTTGCTGATTGATGAGTTAAGTAACTTGGAGGACTATCAGTTGTACCAGAGTTTCGACCTAACAACATTTATTATATTTTAGAGGGGTGTCACAATCGAGGAACGGTAACATGAATTCGTATTTTTCTCAAAAAATAAACGGTGGAGGTGCAAACCTCCCCTGGACTTTCCCATATTAAAAATAAACATTAAAAACGCAGGTGATAATGAAACATTTTGTTGAGCTAGGAGCCATGGCAAATGCTCTTGATATAATAGATATTTTTGTATCAAGGTCAAAAAGTTAATCTTTTTACACTCTCTTTGTTTTATTAAAAAAAATGTGAATTTATGTTACTGCTCCCAAAGCCAACTGTATGGAAACAACTCTGATACAGTTGGCCTTGATGCTTCTCGATTGTGGCGGCCCTATAAGTTGGGGGCTGACAAAATTTTTAGTAGTTTATTCATTCACGATTTTCTAGAACACTAACAGGACTCCGGGACACCCCTGTTATCTTTCTTATTTTTTACCCGATTTCAATAAATTTTTGTATGAGTAAGAACTCATAATTTGAACTGAATGTTAATAATTTTTCACTTCCGGTTTCGACGGAAATGACACCAACTTTCTTAGTTCAAATGCAACACCCTGTATATTTTTACATATTTCAACTCCGGATTAAATTCTGCCTATAATAGTGTCAAGATATTAGTTTTGAGAACCTACAAAGTTTTAATTTCAAAAATATGTTTTAATTGTAGAATGCCTTGACAATGAATTATGAATGTAATAACTACAGACGAAACCCCAAAAGGCAACAATATACAGGAACTTTATTAGTTTTAGTTTTAAATAAATATAGAAACGTCTTCAATAAAATTAACAGAAATAATTGCTTAATTAATTTTATCTCATTTTTACCATATAGTGGTAAAGCTACATGGAATCGACTATACCTGAAATATCGTTTAGGGCCTGATTAGTAAGTTAAAAACACTGTATTATGTCCAGCAACCTTACAGTTAATAGATTTACATTCCAATTGCATCATAAAGTTCACAAAGTATTTCAAATAGTTTGGGTACCTTGAATCATTTGAGGGTGACTCATGTGACCAGTCACACTTGCATCTTATTCAACAATTTAAAAAATTCAATGGTGAATGTAACATTGTATTTTATTTTATATTTCAACTCAGCTAGGACTTCAATAAGAGACTTACCCCTAATTTACACTAAACACTTTTTAGTAAGGGAATAAAATTATTCTGACCCTTTTAACCACTAAGAATATTAATTAGGGATATGCTTATTTATGGTAACTTATTTTTTTGCAATACTTGCACCATTTTGTTAATGTTATCTAATTAATGGAAGGTCAAGTGCAGAGTAACAGATATAATAATTGATACAGCGACCAGATTAAACTTCATTATAAATATTCAATCTATGTTGTTATAAAATCCTATCATTCAGATAATTAAAATTATATACAACAAAACCCCTACATATTTCCTTCTTATAATTATTTGTTAAAAATCAAATTATTTACCTGTCCAAGGTTCATCCCCAGCACTGTGAATAATAAGGGTATTATAAGATGAAGAAGATACATCTAGAGAGCTTCGATTAGATGGTAAACTATCCTTTAAAGAGCTCCTATTTGAAGACTGCAAGTTTTCTTGGCCCTGGGGTTCCTGTCGTGGAGTGTGTCGAATGACATATTTTTCTTCATTAGATAAGTTTTCATTTGAGGTTGACACATCAGTTTCGCTACCGCTTAAACTTTGAAGAAAAGTACCTGTAAAAGGATAATTATAAATGTACAGCATTAATTAAATTATTAAATACAGAATTACCTTGTGAGGTATGGTATCTGAACCTATTCGATTGTTGTAACGAACTCATTTTGTTGTCTTTTAATGGATTAGGAATATATCTTCAATATGTGGAGGGTTACATTTAGTTTCTAGCTCCAATACTTTTATGTGTACACATCTATAAAGGGAAAATAAAAATCTAAATAAGGGTCACAGTAAATTTTAGGTTATATGCAATAAATAGTTTTGTATTGTGATTACTGATAACAAGCAGTTGATAGAGCAAAGCAGATAGCACTCAACGCAAGTTCTGTCTGCAACAGATAAAAGAAAGGAGGTGGAGAAAATTAGCTCTAAATTCCTGATAACACAATATGCAAGACTTTCACAGGCATTACTGTTTTGATTAAACCAACAGGTCTCTTTTTATGCAAATAATCGAAAGTTTAATATTTTCTAGACATACTTACAGAAGCAGGAATTAAAATTATAATATAATATTCAGATTTTAAGGCACATATTAATAAAAAACTTGAACGAAATAAAACTTAACAGGACTACTGCGCGATCTAACCATTAATTATAAAGCCTCCGTGAGATGGCTAAAGTTAAAGCACAAACATCACAAAAATTCTTCACATACCAGTTCAACATATTATTCTTTCTAAAAACATATTTTCTAGATGTACCGTATTTTTGCAAAAAGGTAATATATCACATGGCGCGAATTTTTGAAAGAGGTCTTCATCGAATATTAAATTTCGACGAAATGATTAAATACGAATTTTGTTGAGGTTTCTACTTAAATTGGAATTTTGTTTAATTTAATGTTTAATATGAATACTCTTACAAAAAACTAAGCAAACTAATAACAATGAAAAGCAATATATCAGCAAAGACTTGAAACACAGCAAACTGAACACCTTGACAAAACCGAAAGGAGCAATTCGATGTACTTTGTTACATCGAATTTACTGTCATTAGTGTCATGAAAGGTTTTAAATATTTATTGATATTTTATGTGGCGTATTATTATAAAATAGTTAATAATTATTAATATTTTATTAAGATTTACACCAAAATGAGTACATACGAGATAAGTAAATCTTCGGTAAGTTTACATATACAAGAAAATCGGTTCCATAACCTAAATTTATTTTTCCATTTTAGTTGTTAAGTTTAAAAGCAGAAATCTTAAGAAAGCAAGAAGAATTAATAAAAGCTAAAGTACAAAATAGAATTAAGAAAGCTCAACCCAAAAAACCTTTGGAAGTAAAAAATAAAGGTGTTGAGAAACGTAACTTTGATGATAGAGACGAAGAAGAAGAGGATCTTCTACGAAAATCAAGGTACTTTTCATATATTCATGTAATTCTTAATCAATATCGTATCTATATTTAACATTACCCTATATTTATAGAAGTATGTTGGAATCAAAAGCTAAGCTGTATGATAAATTATCGAAGCGGTCAAATTTTACAAATGAAGAGACTGAACGTAACAGAAGATTTCTTGTTAGATTTGATAAGAAAACCGTCAGAAATAATGACTTACCACCAGAAGAATCTGATGGTGAATTGGATGTGGACAAATACACAGAGAGTGATGAGGAACATCACTTATCGGATGAATACGAACCTGCTAAAAATCCCAATGAAGAATGGTAGTATTAAACTTAATTGTAATGTAATTTAAATATTTATTATAAATATTATTCTAGGGTAGAATATACTGACTGTTTGGGTCGAACTAGAAAGTGTATGCGGAAAGATTTGGAATTTTTAAAGTCAAAAGATGCAGACTTACGAGCTTCGATTGATAAAAATGAAAATATAGAAGAGCCTAAACCTGAAAGTCATTTACAGGAGAGAAGTTCAGATAGTGAAGATAAATCTGAAAAAGAATTTAATGAAAATAGTGAACTATTGTCGAGTGATATGAGGCGAGAGCTTTTAAGACAACAGTGGGAAAAAGAGGAAGACGAATTACGAATGAAAAATGATATACATTATCAAGATATTCTATTTAGTGGTAAGCTTAATTGTTCCTTCACCATCTAGACTTTTAACATTTAGTGATTTATTTTGCCGATATTTTACTGTCACATTCTTGTGTTACAGAGGCAAGGACTCACGGTGTTGGTTATTATGGATTTTCAAAGGATGACGAAGAAAGAGCTAAACAACAAGATGCACTGAAAAATTTAAGGGAAGAAACAGCACAGCAACAGAAAAAAGCCCAAGAATTAAAGGCTTTACGAGAAAAGCAACTTGCAGCTCGAACTAAAGCTGCTAGAAATCGTAAAAGAGCTAGAATGGGTTTACCTCCTGAAGAAGATGGCAAGTATTTCTTGTTTACACAAGTTTCTTTATTTTAATATAAGTATTTTTAGAACCTGAAGTTGTACAACAACCAGAAGAAGAAAAACCTGTTGAAGAAAAGGAAAAAGAAAAAACAGAAGAAGAGGAGATTGAAAAGGAAAAGGAGGACTTGAGGAAAAGACATATTCGTCCATGGGATATTGGCAAAGAAGGTGTTCGCAAACAACATTATGAACATACTCAAGAAGAGTGGGTTGATAAGAAACGCAAGGAACGGCCAAAGGAATTTGCACCTCCATCGGCATACAGCAGAAGCTTTAGAAGTGAATTGAAGGATAAAGATGAAGATTCTGAAGTGGATAAAACACTTTTTTTCTCATCTAAAAAGAATCGTAAAGACAAACAAAAAATACACGAACAAAAACGAGATGAGGAATTATTTTTCATTGATACTACAAAACCCCCACCTGATATTAAAGCACGTAGACATATAAATCCATATAAAACTAAAGAATCCTTTAATTATACTCAAAGTAGTTCAACTTCAGTTGGAAGCACTCCAATTGTAAATGAATGTGAAGATTTTGATGATGAACAAGATCGATTACTTAACGATTTTAAATCTGTTCATAAGGAGGTAATTATCAATTCCTCTGAAAGTGATTCAGAAATAGATGAACATCGAGGAAAAGGAGCTGAGGTAGCTCCTCCACCAACTTTTGATTATTATGGACCTAGTGGCGCAAAAAAGAGTAAACCTACTCGTAATAAAGGTAACCTGGAGGATTCTATATCAGCAGGATTGCAGTTTTTGAGAAAGCAGGCAGAAAAAAAGGATACATCTACAAAACATCCTTCTGAAATGTTTTTATTGTAAAATTTTGTTTTGCTATTTGTAGAAGATTGTTTTATTTGTGGATGTAAAGTATGTGTGAGGGGGAGAGATAGGGAAAGTGTTGCATGTGATGAGTGAAGGCCCCAATCCTTCACATTGGAGACTACAGCATGATTTTTGTTACTGTAATAAAGGGCGATATCTACCATTTGTAAATACTTTTGTAAGGTGACGATGTAAATATGTGGCTTATAAATATTGAATAAAATTCGGTTACAGTTACAAGGATTTTTTTTTATTTTTCCACCCTCAAGAAAGTATCGCTAGTGGGGTAGTTCAGACTTGCTGGGTCACCCCTATGGGTCTATTCATTCATAGGTCTCCCTATTTAAATTTTCGAAACAATTGGCAACACTGTAGAAATATTTATAGCGCGCCAATTTTTAAATACCATTCCTAAACGTCAAACGAGAATATTCTGCATTTTTATCAAAATCAAAGAAAAACCAAAAGTAAAATATGTTGTTCAAGGTGTTTCTAGAAATACTGCACTTGGAACCTTCATAGAATATAGTTCAATAGCACTGTATTCAATATTATCAGATAAAGTTGATGCAGATGTATTTTCCACGTACACGGTTCACGCAGTTTTTATCTATTGATTAAAATATAAATTGTTCTACAGTTTTTAATTGTGCTTTTAAAGTTATAAAATGGTACGTACTGTTAGTTAATTATTCTACATAAACCATAAATGCTTCTTTTCTGAAAACATTTTTGAGGTTATGTTAATAGAATTATGAATTTTCCTAATTTGGACAATTTTCTCTTATTATAGGCAGAATCAAGAAAACATAGAGTGGTATTTATCCACCCCGACTTAGGAATTGGAGGTGCCGAAAGGCTGGTTCTAGATATGGCGGTTGCACTTGCCGAACAAGGAAATGAGATCGTATTCGTAACGAATCATTTTGATAAAACTCACGCATTTGAAGAATTGAGAGATGGAAGATTCCCTGTTCGTGTTATTGGTGATTGGATACCCCGTAGTATATGTGGACTCTGTCAAGCCCTTTGTGCATATCTTCGTATGATCTATCTAGCATTGGTCTACGTTCTTTTCATTCGTAAGGAGGATAATCCGGACGTTTATTTTATCGATCAAATACCTATGGCTGTACCTTTTATTAAATATGCAGGAGGTAAAATAGTTTATTATTGTCATCATCCTGATTTGTTAGCAAGCCCACCTGGTGGAAGATTGAAAAAATTGTATCGGTTACCTATCGATTGGTTAGAATTAAAAGGTACAGCCCTAGCAGATGTTATACTTGTTAACAGTAAATATACGGCGTCAGTATTTCGTAAAACATTTCCCGAAATAACAAAAGATATTCATATTCTGTATCCAACTATTTCGGCTTCGTATCAAACTACAGTTTCAAGTAATAGAACGGTTAAAACGATTAATCAGTTGGTTCCAGAAATACCAGCAAGAAAAGATAATATAATTTTCTTGTCGATTAATCGATACCATCCGGCCAAGAAATTGGAACTTGCGTTAAACGGATTAGAAGCTCTTAAAAGTATATTATCTACCAATGACTGGGCAAGAGTTTATCTTGTGATGGCTGGAGGATACGACCCTCAATCTACAGTTAATGCTTTTTATTTTTCAAAGTTAATAGAAATTTCTCAGGAAAAAAATCTTACCACTAAAGTGATATTTTTAAAATCACCCTCTGATAGTTTAAAAGCCGATTTACTTTTAATCTGCGATTGTTTGATTTATACTCCAATTAACGAGCATTTTGGTATTGTACCATTGGAAGCGATGACGGCAGGTAAACCAGTAATCGCATGCAACAGTGGTGGGCCTTGTGAAACCGTCCAGCATCAGGTGACTGGTTATCTCTGTGAACCTACGCCGAATAGTTTAGCCGAAGCAATGTCAAAAATGTTAAGTAAAAGCCATTCTTGTAAAATGGGACTTTTAGGAAAAGGAAGATTGCAAAAATATTTTTCCCTTGAAACTTTTACCGCTTCTGTAAATGAAGTCGTGTCAAATTTAATTTCGGGAAAATCTTTAGAACATAATGCAATGGGAGATTTAAAATCAAAGGAAGAATTGAAAACGAATTCATTAAGCATTCCAGAAATTGAACACGAGTTGGATACAGATGATGAATCGAATAATGAAAGTTCGGCTGAGGAAAATTGTGATGCTAATCCAAACAACCCTGCAGAGTCTAATAATTTAAAGGAAGCACGTTTATCCAGTGAAAACGGTGATGGAAAGACTATTGATGATGAAAACGATATTAAACAAACAATAAAGAGATTTTTGAGTACCGAAGCCGAGACTCCTGTTAGCAGTCCTGCCAGTTCTTGTTATATGTCTCCAATTAATTTAAGTAGCGAAAATTTAAATGCTTCTGATAGCAGTGATACAGTGAATTAAATGAACCTTTAATATTTATAAATGAATTTACTCGGTTTGAAATGTGATTTGTTACTAAAATAAGTCTTAATTGTTGTGTGCAGTTTTTTACAATTTACGTTCTAAGTAATTCTTTTACATGATTATATGAATTTATTGAGATGTATTTAAAATAAAATATTGCTTTTGTATTGAAGATTGATTTTTATATTGAACAAAAAAAAGTAGGATAGTAATAATGTTGAAACTACTGGACAGATTTTGATGAAATTACAAATGCAGAGGTATATTGAAAATATTCAAATATTTCCAAGCACTCTAGTAAAGAGAAAAATTTAGTTAAAAATAAAGGGGCTCAAGTTATGCGACTGTGCTTACCTGAAATTACAGCAACCCAGATATCCTTTTCTCTTTTCTTTCAGTAAGGGCATAGCTTGCATGTGGATCTGCATGAAATGAGAAAGAGTTAGGAAGAGTAGGAATGGAGATTCTATAGCTTATAGAAGTCTAGGCTGAATACGACAGCAGACAGCTGTTATGCATGCAGCTTCAGCGTTTGCTAGATGTCATCCAACACATTCAGCAGTCAATCTGCGTTAGGTGTGTTGGACACAGGCATAGTAGCAATTAAGATAGGAGTAAAAAAGTTGTTTCAAATAGTAAAAAAACCCCAAATTTTCACTTTTAAACTTGTAAAACTACGTTGATTGATAAAACGCAGCAACTACTGCTATAAAATAGATTATTTTCCAAACATTTAGGGTTTTGATTAATAAGTAAAGGCAACCATTTATTAGAACGTCTGCTTTAATAGCAAATCTACCTATAAAATAAAAGTAAAAACTGCTGAATACTTAAAAGACCACAACCATTGCTAATTTTTATTTTTTAATGTGAAATTCAAACTAAAATGTAGAAATTAACAATGTGTCCTTAAATTACATAAAAAAAATATTTTATTGCCCTACAATCACATCACCCGTGGGCATTGATCTGATGATATCGGAATCTCCAGGGTCTGTGATCGACATAACGCACACCCTGAAATATTTACCACAAGCAGTACCGAGCTCTACATTGTTTCCTGTGTAGTGATGTACTCCGGTTTTTGCTAACATGGCATAATATTCTATTTCCGACTTCCTTAGAGGTGGTGTGTTGTTTGCTATGATAACGAGCTTGGCTTTTCCTTGTCGCAAGGTCTACAAGAGTTCGCATGAAAACATGTGTGTGCTGTTACCTTATTCTAGGTTACCTACCTTAAGTGTTTGCTTATACCCTAAGCAGTACTTTCCAGACTTCATAACTAAAGCTAATCTGCTATTGATGCTTTCAATAGCCTTTTTCTGTTTCTTTTGAGTCACCATCTTTAGGTTTTTGTGAGACCTGGAAAGAGATAGAGGTTAGGTTTATTCCCACTACGAAATGACGAGGAAAATTCTATCGGTAAATTTTAATGCAGTTCTTTAGATTCTATAAAATAAATTTACAACTAGAAATACTCAAAAAGCGATGCAAAATTAATTTATTTATACCTATTTCACTAGACACGTGCACGATCTACACCACAAGCAAATAAAGGAATTTGATGGTTATTTCCTGTCTATATTGGCAGCACTTGTCAGAACTGCTTCCTATTACATTACGCGGCAAATTTAAATTAGACGTATACAGGGCGATTTAAAATTTGTAGAATCGTAAGCCGTTTTTAAGTCATTTATAAATCTAAATATAAGTTTTAAAAAACAGTAAATGAGAAAAATTATGAAAATTAATAAAATCGCCAGCATATCTTTTTTTAGGATAGATTGTAAAACGGTAGAAAGTAGGACACCCAACAGGATGAGATCTTTTATGGGGGTGGGGGTTTGAATTACTTCAGTAAGGCAAAATTCCCAGTTAGGAAGTTTAAGTACAATTAACAGACCACAAATGGTCCTTGTAGAATGAGGTAACATAGTTTGGTACCAGTAGGTAGGTACCTACCCAAAATTATTGTATTCTACTATTGCATTAAAGAAAATACAGAGAATTTGTCTTTTATCACTTTAAAAGAGAACATTCTATTGAAAAAGTGGAATTATTCTTCTGCTTACATATAGACTACCTACCAACTCCTTCCAAGTAAATCCTGCTTCAGCTGAACCAAGTTAAATTGGCATGGAATACAGTTATTACAAGCATATTGTATCCATGGAAATTAAACTTGGTTTAGCTAAACCGAGGTTTAAATCAGAACTGAAAACGTTTTCTCTTGATCGTAGTACCTAGTATGTTTTCAAAATGACGTCCTGTTACCTAATAGTTATTTATTGTATAAGTGTCTAAAGGCGCGTCCACATTAGTAAAAATATGCGTTGTATGTTTCATTCGCCACAAATTTGTGTGTGAGTTACAAATTTACGCAAATGTAGACATGTTCGCCGCATCCGAACGCACGCAAAACTTTTCGCCAAATTCAACACACGCGATCCATTCCTTGTCGGTTTTTGTCAATACATCAGAGAGATTTGCGCTGCAACGTCGTTCTAGTGTGGACGTATTTTTCGTGAACCCAGTGATTGTGGCGTATTTTGTCAGTGGGAGTTAATTTAAATCATACTTTGTTAACCCAAGTAGGTAGGTAACGGCTAAAACATGTCTGATACATTAATAATAATGAAAAGGAAATGTGCTGTTTTCATTGTTATGCATCATCTTATTATGAAGAAAAAAGAAATTTAAAAAAAAACAGATGCTATTGGATTAAACATCTGTATCAAAATAAAAAACAGAATGGTTGCAGCAGATTATTGAATGTACTATCCTTGGATGAAAGTACGGATCATTTCAAAAATTAATAATAACAAACCATCACACACGTGTTGAGCGCGAACGCACGGCGCACGGCGTAAATATTTATGCAGCGATTGTAGCGCCTTTGCGGCGCAAATATTTGTGCCGAATTCTACATTCAACACACAACGTATATTTTTACTAGTGTGGACGCGCCTTTAGGTAGTATTTTATCCACGCAAGAATGTTTAAACGCGAGAACGAAGTTCGAGCATTTAATTTTCATCAGTGGATAAAATACAACTAAGACACATATGCAATACAACGTTTTATCCACAAACAGACCAGAAAGTGGCGTTTTCAAATTAATATTTTGGAAAAAATTTATTTTGACATTTTCAACTGACTTTTGTCATACGTGTTGCTATAGATTTACCATTGTTTTAATTATAAGACCTATGTGTTTTATTCATATCATAAGACGTCTCTTAGTAGTGGAATTATGACCTTATAATATACTGGTTGTGGATAAAGGTTATTAATAATTTTCTGGGGGCTCTCACAACTCAGGTTTTTATAATAAAAACTCCTTTTTTACGTAAAACAGGAAAAGTTGTACGAACCTGGCACTCATAACAAGTGAAGTAGTAGGAGTTCTAGAAACACCATGCACAATTATTGTTCAGACACTGTCTTATATGAATGTAAACAAAGGGTATTTGTGTTGAATCTCCCGACATCTGCGCCCCTTAGCGATGGTTTTGGAACTAGGCTTCACCGAGGACAGGCGACTGGGAGTACTTCAATCCGAGAGCGTGGGAGAGATTGACCATTGTTCTTTTTTTAAATGTTATAACAAAGGAGTTAATAAAGTTGTTTGTTAAAATCATAATTATTGTTCTTGTAAGATTTACTGGTTGGAAGTTGAAAAATTAACACGAATAAAAAATTCTGTTAACATAAATGAACACAATGTTCGTAATTATTCAAAAGTAATTTTTTTAATCAATACTATATACAATTATAGAGTACAATTTATTGATACCTTAAATAATAAAAAGTTTAAACTGTTCTGATTACAACCTGAATATTTATGAAAAATTAAATATTAATTTTCCATAAACATTAATTATTTAAAAAACTAAATTTCTAAATCTAATTAAACATTTTAAAAGATTCCTTAAATATTTTACAGCTGATAATTTACAGTTGAAGAAATGAAAAACATTACCTAACTACTTAAGTTTTAAACACAATTGCTCAAAACTGTTTCCATATCGCCACCTCTTGGGTAGTATACCTTTTAGTACGTTTACAGAAATACCCACTGGAGGAATATGGAAAATTAGCAAACATTTAATAAGTTTGTAAAATAAATAATAAGCATCAGCAACAATATGATCATTGTACTGCCTAACTAAATCATATAAAAACAATATTGTTACGACTTGGTATCACTTTATTTACAAAACCAATATCAAACACTTTCAAAGAGCCTGCACTATATGATCCTTGGACAAAAACAGTTTCAGTCACAAAAATAAACTATGTAATACATATAATTGGTGTTAAGAGTAAGGAGCTGGTTAAAATAAATAAGGCGCCATTTTTCTCACCATAACCACATTTTCATCGGGTAATTGAAAGACTACGTTCTCTTCTAATATCTCCAGCACCTGGGTGTTGACCCAAGCGTTGATGGGGCGGAATTTTATCGAAAAATGGATGGACCAGTGCTTCTCTTAACGTGATCCTTTGTGACGGTTCATATTCTAACATTTTCTGAATTAAATTAAACAATTGAGTGTGATCATTGTCTTCACTTTGTTTGTACCTCTGTAATAGAAATACAGAAATATAATTCTTCATTCAACAGGCAATAAAAAAATAAGAAAATCATTCACAACTCTGCTATGCTTACAAAGTTAAAGTGTCTATAGGTCTGGGGTATTTTTAAAGTAGTCAAAATAAATAATTTGTGGGAGCAAATTTAAATAATTGTAAATATTTTTTCATTATATTATATTATTATTAGTCAAAGGGACTTGCTTGGTGGAGCTGTGGCTTGCTTTAAAAAGAACCACCCGAAGATGAAATAGATAATTCTTAAACAAAGCAGTAGTTAGGGAAGGATTTTTCTGATAGGTTGGATTGCGTACTCACCATTATTGGTTTACAATTGTCTCTAACATATCGTCCAGCAGAGCTCTTTTCATCCCAATCCAGTTTACCACGATAAAAGTATTTCGTTTTGGTTTTCCTGGCCATCCTGTAAATTCAAAAGAGAATTATGAATTTGTAGTGAAAGGTTTCCATATATTTTAAGATTACTTGGAAGTTATTTATAGCAAAAACCAAAATAACTGACCACTAATCGTGGTAGTCCTATTTGCTAAAAATAAATTCACTTTGCTCATTAAAAAGAGTGTAATATATTTAACATTACCTGTGTGAAAAGGCCTATTATAATCAGCTCTATTAGGTTATTGAAAGAAAAATAAAATTTGCTTACCTAACAGGAATTTCTCCTAGAATTCGCTGCATCATTGCTAAATGTTCCCTATTATCATGTGTTTGGAACAATGTTATTCCAAGATACAATTCAAATAAAATACATCCTATGGACCATACATCGCATGGCTGTGCCCAGCCTAATTCTAAAATTAAAAGATTGTTTAATTTGAGTACAAGATTAATTTTAGGGATTGTTTTACCTAAAATTACTTCAGGTGCTCGATAATGTCTAGTTGATACAATCGTACTGTGATGTTCATGGTCAAATGTTGCACTTCCAAAGTCTATTAATCTAACATCAGTTCTTTTAACTCTTTTTACATCTCTTCTCTGTAACAAACAATAATTAATTAGTAAACCATATCTAAATCAAGTGTCTTAAACCCGTAAAAAAAAACAATGAATAAGAAAACAAAATAAATAAATCATCATTATAAAGTTAAAAATTAAACTTACTTTTTTACTATTATAAACTACTTCATAATCGGCGTCCACAAATAGAATATTTTCAGGTTTGAGATCAGTATGCGTTAATTTATTTTCATGGAGAAACTTAACAGAGTAGCACAGTTGGTATGCAATGTGCCGAACTTGATCCAAAGGATACGGATAATAGTTGTTGTCCTTCTGAAACAAAAAAAAAGTTTGTCATATGTAAAGGTGATAATAATATACACACGTGTGAGTCGAGTAACTACTGTAAAAATAGAACGTAAGTCCATTTTAAATTTAGATCTGAAACATTGCAATCATAAATCTGCAATTAGTTCAAGGATTAAAATTTAATTTTAGAATCAACTTCTAATGCGTTCTTTCTGCAATAACTACGTATGTGCATTAAATAAATAAATTAAACTTACCAAAAAATCGAATACGCTTAGACCTAGCATTTCAAATGCTATGCACATATGGCCGTGGTAGTCGAACCAATCCAACATACGTACACATAGGCTTAAAAAAATTACACAATTATATAGAATAAGGTAGAAGTTATAGGAGATATATCTATTAGGGCTATATGATGTCAGTTAAAACGTTGCCAAAATTTCTAAGAGAAATATGCTAAACATTTCACGGAAAATTCAACTTCAATGAGTCAGGAATTTTCATTGCCAAATGTTTGTTCCTATGTAGCAAATTGTAAATACAATTTCATTTTTGTATCGAGTTGAAGAATAATACATCATATAATTTCAAACGAAAGATTCAATAATGACTATAAGAGGAATAAAAAAATAGTTTTGAATAAGAATTTTGTAAAAGACATACAGAACGAATGCACTTAAGCAATTAAAGTGAGAAACATAAAGAACACGTGGTGAAAATTGATTTGGATACAAGCCAAGGAAAGAAAAAAGTGAAATATAAACAAACTTACTGCATGCTATCTGGGTCTTTATCTCCAAGTTTTTCCAGAACATTTATTTCCAGTTTAGCTGCTTCTCGATATTTTTCCACATTCTTGATGATCTTCAATGCCATACAATGGTCCCTGAAAATAACAGTAAATTTTGAATGCTAAGATAAGCATCCATTGGAATATTATTATAAACTAATTATTTGATGACCTTTGTGTGGATAACTGCACCTTACACTTCTTCAACTTTGGATCTCATGTTTTTTTATTTAATTTACTTACCATCATTTGCATTTTTAAATTGTATGCTAATGTTAACTTAAATTTTGCATTTATCCACTAAATAGGTTTTTTTTAAAACGCTGTTTTATACAAATCTTTGTTTTCGTTCTCCTCTTGATTGTGTAAGGAAACAAAGGAATGTTTAATAAAGGGTCTGGAAAAGTGGACCAAACTTTTCATGCAATTTAATTTTGTTTATCCACGACTACTAAATTATACATCGATTATTTATGTGTTTTGTTAAACATAAGACTACCCATAATAAATTGCAGTGAATTATGGGAGTGAATTATGACTCATAATTCACTCTTACGGGAAAATCACAAATGTCAAAATACAATACAATACAACATACCCCAACTTAGTTTCGAGGCCCTGAGATTTATCAAACTTAAAGAAGTCATTTTGTCCATTTTTAACTTTTTTAATACACAATACTTGCAAAAGCAAACTCTCGCGACAGTATTAATTTTTTGACGTTTCTCGAATAACGTCAAAAACAATTGCTGCCTTTGATATAGGTACAATGTCATGGCTGATTAGATGAAGTTTTTAAAAAAATGTTTCTGGTAATTATAAATTTTTACAAAAATTGTTGTTATTTAGTAATAGTCGTGGACAAAGTATAGTATTTAACTCGCATGTTATTGGCTATTATTCACTCCGGTTATTTACGAAACTCACCTGCGGTTCGTTTCGTAAATGTAACCGTCGTGAATAATAGCCATCCTAACATGCTCGTTGAATAATATACTATTATATCTTATTCATGTAACTAGGTTATCATAACTTAATAATATACTTAAATAAATGCTGATTATTTACTTGTAATTATCTGCAAGCTTTTCCTCTCCATTGATATATTTTCCATTTTTCCTAAAAACAAACCGTTTTGGTAATATAAAACAAATAGGTACAGTGTGACTTAGGAAATTGTTAATGAAAAATGTTAATTAATAAATTATCATTCCTAAACCACCTACAACAACTGTACAATTTTTATGAATTAATTGTTTTTGTACTAACTGCCTAAAATGAGGTACTTTAGGAGGACATTTTTTTTCTCAATATAAATACTTCATTACGATATTTGTAATTACTTCAAACATTTTTAAACGGTTTATTGAAAAGTTACAAAAAAAAGATCTGAAGCAATTTAATAAAAGAAAATAATTTTTAATATCACATTTTATACTGGATGTTTATGGAAATGGGTAACACAGGGGAATAGTGGTATATGTGTTAGATATAAAGTGTGTTTCCAATACCTCACAAAATACAAAATGTTACATATACAGAGTGTCTTAACATCAGAATTTGATTATTATATTATACTTTTTTTTTTCTTGTTATCCAAGTTACAATATTGTGCGATATTGAATAATTTGTATAAATCTTCTCCATTTCATTTATAAGACACACTGTATATTTAAACATTATTTAAAGCGTATCTTTTTGTAAAGAATAAAATTTTCTGAAAAACTCGTAAGTTCATGTTTTATCAATTTAATTATTTATAAGTGGCATTGCAAAGTGGACGAGATTTCAATAATCAAGACATACTTTAATAGTCTATACTTTCTATCACTTCATAATTAATACACACAAGAAAATTTTTAAACTTAGTAATTTATTATGAAACCTATTTCTTATTTTATACAAGGTTCAGTGGAAGTCCTCCCTATATAAAGCTTTTACAGTATCATTTTATTAAAAAAGTTCTATAATCTTCAACTAGACATTCCAACGACATTTCGTCACATGACCTTCCTAGAGGGCAGCACAAATAAACTACGTCACGGGCAATTTCGTTAATGAGAGTTCACGCGATTTTATACTAAGGCCCAGTTGTATAAAATATTTGACTCCCAGTTCAGCTGATCCACGCACGATCAATTGTCATGGATATGATTGTTATAACAATTGGTATCCATGACAATTGATCCTGGATCAGCTGAAGTGGGAGTCAAGTCTTTTATACAACTAGACCTTAGTCACAGTTGTATCATGTGACTCTCGTGGAGGGCGCTGATTGGCCCGTTTTATTCGTGTTTTGTTTCATCATGGGTCATGTGATATGGCTAGACGTTAGATTGTTTGTACTGCCCCCAGGAAGGTCACGCGACCAAAAATATCCTTGAAATACCTTATTATGGGAATTTAGAGAAAACTAGGCTGAAAGAATTTCGTTTTAATTGAAAAAATAGTTTCTTGCCCGAGTCCATAAAATACAGGGACTTGGTTTATGGACGTCTGATATTTACATGCTGTTAGACAGTAGAGTCCCAAAACGAAGCATTTTTGGGCATTTCATTAAAATTTTTGGGATTATTTCTACAAGTGCTACTAGTATAAACCTTTAAGATGTTTAAAAATCTTTTTTTTTTTAATCAGCTTGAATCTATGCTAATATTTAAAAGCACCATTAATGATGCCATCAATCAAGCATTTCCAATGATAAGAAAATTAGAATTTTATTTAATGTAAAACAGTCATGAAGAAATTCTGCACATGGAAATAAAATTATTGTTTGAAATATATGTTAAGTCTGTTCAAGTAATAAATGAACTGATAAAAAGTATAGACTAATTGTGTATATGCCAAATGTCAGGAATAAAATTTATAAGAGTCTGTTACAAAATGGAACCATTTAATTAAGAATCAATTCTATTTATACTTACATTTCTATATCCTTCACTTTAACAACTTTGCCAAATGTGCCCTCTCCAAGGGTGCCAAGAATTTTATCTGCAACGTAACAACAAATACAATTAAAGTTAATTTTAATGAAATAGTGCTTGGTGAGAAACGAAAAAAAAATGACACAGTTGTGCTTGGAACAAAGAAAATGTTGATAAAGCTTAAGTTTAAAAAAAAAATAAATAAAGGTGAAAGATTAACAGAGATCGCTTCTCAAAAAGCACAGTTGTGAACAAACCTAAGTAGGTAGTACTTTTAAAAATTATTTAGCATGCATAATATAATATACTTAAGGCATTTTATGTGGTACCTATATTAATTATTATGTTTTACCACATTTAAATTTTATTTTATGGTTTCAATAATTTTCTAATGGATAGTTTTTACACCAATAAAAATCACCTACACCTAGTAGTTATTTATGTTGCTTTCATTGCAAGAAGAAATATTTTATTGTAATACAATAAAATATTTCAGTAATGAAAACTAAATAAATAAAGGTAGTACGTTTTAATTTAGATAATGGGCTCAAGCCCCGCTGAAAAAAGAACTGATTACAAATATTGGAGGGGATATGTTTTTGGGATATTTGAGAGTTTCACTTATCCAAACTGCTAAGTGTTAACAAATTGTGGTATTCACGAACATCTCTCTTGAAGAATGTCTCCCGATCGGTAAATGAGATGGCCTTCTTCATCGTCTTCCACCGAAGGTGCACGCGAGCTCTGCTATCAGACATCCCGAGACAGCACGGCACAGGACAGGGGGGCCATGGATCAGAGAGCAGTCCACCACATCACCAACACCACAGCATCATCAGTCAGAGAGCAGTCCCGAGATCAATGCCGCCAATACAATGGAGTTGTGGCCCAATAAGCAGACAGAGGAAAGGGCAAACGGATTGCCAAATCAACAACGATTCTCTTTAACGGTACAGAAAATGCACCAGAACATAGTAACAGATGAAGGTATATGTGGGACTAGGGACGTGATGGGTCACGTACCAGGGGCTATTATTTTTTTTTTTTTTACTTTTACCACCTACACTTCATATACCTTCTACTGTTTCTGTGCACTGAATTATATTTTTCAAATCAAATCAAAAGCAACAACTTCAGCATTAATATTGATCCTGAATAGTTATTTTCATCTAACACATTAATTATTTATTAATTGATATATGATAATGGTGATAAAAAAAACACATCTTAATATTCAAAATCGATTGCAGAGAATATATTTCCTTCTTAAAGTACTCACCCAATATTTGTTTTATAAATAAATTAAATAATAATTATATGTTCTTCCACGATTGATCACCCATGGTATGATTGATTTTTTATTTAACATTTCAAAACAATCATTCTTGTAGAAAACAATTAGTTTAAGTTAATTAAGTTGAGGGAATTAGCATTTTAATTATGCTTGCGGTTAATTTATTGTAGTACCGAAAGAGCAATAACTGAACAAAAACAGATTACTAATTAAAAACAAAACATATGTACTATACCACAGAATTTCAAACGTGAAAGATCATCGACCTAAATTTTTGATAGTAAAAACAAAATATTTTGATATAACAGCGGTAGCAATGATTCGCTTCCCTAAATGTTTGAAAACTGAGCTAACCAGAAAGAGAGTAAAGTTATTATTAAAAATTAGATAATAATATAATAACTCATATTTATGGGTCGAAACAGGTGAAACAAATTTCTGGGCGTATGTAATCCCCTCTAAAGGAGGGGGGGGGGGTTTTCAATAGATCATGTAAGGGTAAATTTGGCAGTGGTAGCCCAAACAATTGGCAATTTTTATATGCAGACAGTACGTATAAGAATCAGGCTGGGTTTAATAATTATGGTAGGTATCTGTCTAGCCGGTATACAGAAAAAACAAAGGGACTATTTGTATATAACATTTTCAGAATGGGCGTGGAAAGATTTTGGTTCCTTAATTATTGCAAAAAAATTAACGATAGCGATATAATAAAATATTTTGCTGTGGGCAAGTTAAAGTTAACAGAAATTTCATCGAAAGTTAGAGGAGTTATTATTATTTATTACTAATATTATTATTATTATTATAAATGAACTTTAGGCAAATAATTATGATGTTTATTGTTTGATAATTAATCAGAGCTTATTGTTAGGAATTTAATGTGTATACAAACAGTTGATAATATTATTGTCTCACTAGTAATTCTTTTTTCTAAAGTACAGATAGTGCCAGTTTAGGACTATGTGCTATCATAAAGTAAATAGCTTCGCTATAGAGATACAGTGTGCCTATGATCTTGGCTGTCGACAAAAAATAGGGATGGATGCGCTCACCAGGGCGGCAGATAAATCGAATTACATACATCAAATTGTACCCTCCATGTAACAGTTACTGCACCATTACCACTTGCTGACTGGTTAACTGTAATATCGCGCGCAGGTTTCGGCCTTGCGGCTTGTTTAGGTGCTACCATGGAGACGAGACTTAAACATTACGATCAAACCCCGACGGCTACTAACTTTTTTTTTAAATATAGTTTTTTATTTCATTATTTGTAATTCATTTATAATTTTCATTTAAATACCGAACAAACATTTAGATAAATAGAATAATTAAAATAAATATTATAGGTATTTATATTAATACATAAATTAGTAGTACTATTCACCACAAGGATTTTATTAAATTACAAAAATTATTTATACAAAGAAAAATTAATGTTTATTGTGCTATTCCCAATGCGTGACATACTTATATCACCAGCTAGTGAATTTAACTTTCCAGTTTAAAAAATGCTCCAATTACATCTGTGAATGTGGGATCAATTTCCGATTTTCAAAACCTCGTAGAGGCCGCCACAGTGAACTTCTGGGGTTCATCAAAAAAAATGAATATGTAGCTAATACCAAGCTGCATAAGTATAGAAAATTTAAACAAAATCGTGTGGACAGTTTTTTTGTAATAATTTTTCTAAATTTTCAAAATTTTTGAAAGAGCGCCGTTGCGGCCATTTTTGAATTCACTAGATAAATTTTTCTTCGTGGTATAGTACCGCCAAAGGGCTTTCAAACTAGATGTTGCTGAACCTGATCCGATAACTGGTTTTTGAATTGTGGGGCGTTAAAGTCAAAATTTTGAAAAATTCATAGCGGCCACCACTTTAAAGTTAGAGAGTCCGGTAAAAAACTGTTTCCCTTGAATTATGGTCTTCTTTCATATCCCCTACTCAGATTTTCAAAGTTCTGCTTTTGAAAACCTTTAGTCACGTGGGTTGCAACTTTCGTGCTTTCGCTAACATCGCGTCGCTGCAGGCACTTGCATGGGTTCCTATGGGTTACTATTATCATATTATCTATGGTTCTTATCAATTGTTTCAAAGTAGGTATCGACATGCGTAGCGCGATTAGAAAGAGATAACTAGCTCCGTATGTCGTAACTATGCGACACGTTACTGAACTAGCGATCCTGGCGTCGGCATCCAGGAACTACACAAGAAAGTCGGCCAGCGTATTGTGTCTCTATAGCGAAGCTATTTACTTTATGGTGCTATTCATGGCAGTACTAATAGTACACAGTTGGGACATCTAATTATTAGAGACACTTATGTTCCTTTATAATTGTTGTCAAATGAATTATTTATTAAATAATAAAAAAATACAGTACTACAGAGTAGAAAAGGTTAGAGAAAATGAATAGTTCGTGGTGTTTACTTTGTTAATCTATCTGAATTTTCCAACCAAGGTCACGGTATATTCAGGAAAAACAAAATATTTCCAGCATCCCCAATTCAAAATCCCCCCTTTTCAATGCAACGTCTATCCAAAGAGTTACTTTAAAAGTAGAACGCGGATATCATTTTCTATCACGAAACCTTCCCTCTCTTTCTGTTGCGCACGTGAAAAAGCGTTTGTTTCTGCGCCCACCAGCCGCCAAAACCAAGTCTAGGATTGCGTCTAGGATACGATGAAATCGTCAATTAAAAATCAGTTGCTATAAAAACCGGTACATAAATTGCGTAGCGTTTAGAAGAATGGATTATTATTATTAACGTGCAAATGATGACAACTATTTTGGGACTTACACAATGTTTAGAATGCGACGATCGCTCATGTTAAGTCGAAAGCGACACTCATGTTAGTGATGGAACCGGGGGGAGCACACACGGCCTTTACTTACAGCCGATGGCAGTCTGGATTGATATTTCTGCGCGATGGTGGCAGCGGCAGTCGGGGTCGATTGTATTCCGTTATCGGTACGATTATAAGCTTCGTCTAATGCCGAATACTTCATTATCAAACTCTGTATTTCCTTACGTTTCGCTTCCCGTTCGGAAACCGCATCCGGCAAGGAGGGGGTTGGGGTAGCGTCGTCGTCATTAGCGTTAGTAGTAGCATCGGGGGTTCTACTAGTAGTAGCAGCGGCAGTAGTAGTAGTAGTGGGACTAAGGAATGACTGCGTTGGTGGAGACTTTATAGCAGCTGACCGGTCGTCCACAAGCGGTATTTCTACTGGACAAAGTTTTAAATTAGGGTTAGTATTAGCTTTTCTGTCGGCAACTTCACTTTTTCCCGTTCGTTGGGGTTTTGAGGATCTACGTGGTCTTAGTTCGGAATGGTTTGATCTATGACGTACTCGGTACGCAGAGTCTCGATCCAAGTACGTATACGGTGGTTCTGGATACTGTATTCGATACTGGGATAGTTTGGTGTCTGTTCTATACGGAGTCTTTTCTCGAGGAGTGTTGCTACTAACGTAAGGGTAAGCTTTTTCTGACAGCACAACATTGGCACTGGTAGCGCTCTTGGTAAGCGTCCTACCAACAGATGGTTCTATGGTTCTTTCTGGGTCTCTCCTTCTGCCATATATTCTATCTAGGACGGTTGTGTATTTATCATCGAACAATCGACTACGCGTAGAGTTGAGGTTGGGTGAGCCAATGCTGGTGGTTTTGGCATTGCCCGTAACCTTCGTGGGTGTCGATAACGCACTGTTGGTGATCGTGGGTGTTGATAAGCTGTTATTATGTAGTATTCGTTCCACTGTTGCTGAGGGCCCACGCACTTTCGTTGTTAGTCTCTGCAAAAGACTGGAACAAGAATCACTCAACATCTGAGTAACACTAGCCGTGGAAGATCGCGCATAACGAGTTCTTCGAGGAGTAGCCGAATTGCTCGTGGCGTGGTTGGCCATGGCATCCGCGCCCGAATTGCGTCTGGCATTCGTAGTTGTGGAGGGTGTACGTGAGATCCACGGAGATTTATTTTGCCATTGATTCGATGTAGAATATCGACGCCGGTCCTCGTCGTCATATGTCGCCCGTAGACGCGAATAAGAATTCAGTGCGGAAGACGCAAACATGAGTCTTTATCATAGCGCGTTTAAACACTTTCAGGCCCGACGGTGACCTTCCTCACTGATATGAAGACGTCGCGACGCGCAGGGATGCAACTATACTGAAGATATAAAAGAGCGACTACTCAACCTCCCTGCCAAATACCGCCAAACTAAAAATATCAGGCGCAAAGAGCTCACGCGCTGTAGGTTCGACGCTTGTCGCACTCAACACGAGCGTTACGTAAAGATTTAAGGTAAGCTGCGAAGGAAAAGTAAGGCAGAGAGAGCTATTTCCAAACCTTGGACGTAATTCACTAAACAAAAATAACGGGGACGAATTCGACAAACACGCGGTGGGCGCAAAACGACCACGGGTGTCAAACAAATTTGAAAATCCTCGTGCGAAAATTTCAAACAATAAACATAAAAATCAAAGATCTAATGTACTAAAGTTCAGCGATTTCTTTTTTGTTCTTATGGTTAAAATTGTTCAACTGACCTTCAATAGCAGGATGAAGAATTTCTTGATCCGCGCTAGTAATGCGGAAGCATCGTATGCATGCTTTTTGTGTGCATCCTTAGCCATTCTTTGGTTATAGAATGAAATTTAAATGAACACCATGATAAATACAAACACTCCCGGAGCCATCAGTAACAAAACTGGTTCTACATTTATTCGCTTTACTTGTGATAAGGAAATGATAAGAATTTACACCATATGAACTTATTCTTAGATGGCTGACAACTATTTATAGATTACTCCATCACATTTCCACTTGCTTGCTTAATCCATATTTATTTACTAGATAATAAACACCACGTTTGATAGGGAATGCTAAGTAATACAGGATGCACAACACTTGCTCTAGTTTGGGGCGCGCCAGTCTTCTGGGTCTGCAACGAATCGAGCTCACAAAAAAAACACAGAACAGCGCTAATAATATCGATGTGTGGTGGTATTCCACGAAGGATAAACATTATTAAAGTCGGTACTGCACCACAATGAAGACAGAAATTTAGTTGCTTAAGTTCTATCGTGTTTCGGGCGTTCATTTACATATTTCCGACTACTAACTAATCTAGAAATAATTGCGACACTTGTGTAGTTAGTAAATTTGATAACAGAAAACATAGCCATGCATGAAACATGCAAGGGAATCAATCACACAAGCAGTCCGCATTTCGTTTTGCAAGGGCGCACCTCTACGGTGGGTGTTTCGCATTTCACTAAAATCGCTTCAGGTTCGGGTTCGCCGTCAACTTCCCCCAGACAAGGCATCCAGCCCCAAGCTGTTGGTGAGGGATTCACCACCGGCCACCACGACGAACGGACCACCGTCATGGGTGGCGTCGGCTGCGGCCTGGGGGTTGGTAAGGCTTGGGCGAAAATTCGAGCGGCAGCTTTTTGCTGAGCTGCTGGCCAAGTGGCCATTTTTCATCATCATCCGGCACTCGGCCGCAATCTCACATATCCGGCCATCTAACTGCTCGTCCAACAGACACAGCCGCACTGATCTCAACACATGTGCGACGACGGCCTCTGGTCTTTCAGAAATAGATTTAACCAAACCAAAATAGATCGCAAAAAACGAACATTACAATAAAACACCCCGTCAAACCGTTACTCTTCTAATTTGACGAATAGTCAAACTTAGACGAAATACACCAGGAAATTCAACGGTTCACGGCCCACCAGACTTCCTAATTGATATTGAGGCTGCAGTTTATCTTTTTTTTTGTTCCACTTGTGTTCACTTCATTAATTAAAATTATGAAAGCATGTAAATTAATTTAATTCACTCTTTTAACGTTTGTCTGACATCATTTGCAGTAAAAAGAGATCCATACTGTTAGCCGTTATCGCGGAAATGCCAATGACTTTAAAATCTAACAAAACATCTCCGTATTTACTAAGTGCTATAATAAGAACAACTCGTCGAATATGTTTACTAATTTTCCTAATTTTAGAAATGAAGTTTATGTTGTAAACATGGGAGAATAAAGGAAGTTGCATTGAAATAGGCAAAATAATGTATTTTTATAATAATAGTAAAAAACTACGTTGTTAACGTAGATAAACAATTTCTTTGGTGGAAAATTTTATTATACTGTTGATTTTTCTGTCAGAATTGAAGCAGCTTTGCCGCACGATTTACTTTGCTGCTATTAAAGAAAAACCGATGGAGGTTATGGAAATGGGAGCGAATTAAATTTTCAATCACGCCAGTACGAAAATTCGCCCACCCAACAGATTATTCACACACACATATGACGTGCTTCACGCGATTTTTGTTTTATTAAGGTATAGAAAACGTGAAGATAATATTAATATACAAAACATTCAATTGGAAAAACAAAGGTCACCCATTTTAAAAAAAATTTACGTTTCGGTGATTTTAATACTGAAGATGCTGTTGTGTTGAATTAATTTAATGTTGCTTCATTAAAAAATGCATAAAAAAAACTAAACTTGGTTATTTTTTGTTAGTAGCTTGTCTACCAAATAAGTATCCTGGAAGTTATCAAAACTGGATCGCTATTAAAAATGGAATCAATATTCTCCTGCTAAAACTGTTTCGGATATACAGTGTGTCCACGGATTGAGTGCATATAAGGTGTAAATGAAAATTTTTTTTAGAGTTGGATCTTCATGTTCTGAGGATCGCTCCTGCTTAGTCTCAAACTAAGATATTGAAAAAATGAGCCAAATCAATTAATATACAGGGTGTTTTCTTGGCCGAAATCTAAAAATTAGTCAAGAGTAAACTGTCTTTATTTTAGCAGATATAACAAAAATGTATTAGAAAAAGTTGTTTAGAATTAAAAGTTATTGAAGATTTTCAACTTTTATACAAATCAGTCTACTTTGATTTTTTTCATCAAAATCCAATACTTTTGAACTCATGTTTGTTTACAAATAAGGTTTAGTATTTTTTTAATAAATAATTATTTGTTTTTCAAGTACTTTGTTAAATTACTCTTCATGCATGGGTCATTAAAACCATAAAAAATCTCATGTTGATGAAAAAAATCAAAGTAGGCTGATTTGTATAAAAATTGAAAATCTTCAATAACTTTTAATTCTAAACAACTTTTTCTAATACATTTTTGTTATATCTGCTAAAATAAAGACAGTTTACTCTTGACTAATTTTTAGATTTCTGCCAAGAAAACACCCTGTATATTAATTGATTTGGCTCATTTTTTCAATATCTTAGTTTGACACTAAGCGGGAGCGATCCTCAGAACATGAAGATCCAACTCTAAAAAAAATTGTCATTTACACCTTATATGCACTCAATCCGTGCACACACTGTAGATTTAAAATTGGAAGTCTTAATTAATAATTTTTCTGAATTATACAATCATTCATTTTGTCAGGTTCAGGCTGTTTCAAATATTTAAACAACTTTCCAACAGTCTACAATACAATGGGGTCAGTTTTAAAACAAAAGGGCAGGGATTTCAAAAATCGGCTTCCTTAATGGAATACCCTGTAAAGTGTATTTTACACTTTTTACGAATAAAATACACAAGCTTCAACAAAAATATTTAGTTAAACGTCTTGAATCCCCCCAAATAATAAAATTTGTCTATGACACAGAATAATATATTTCTTTTTTCGAACAAGGTCGCGCTTTTCAAAGCCTGTAGTTTTTTTAACACTCAAAGTACGCAGAACTTTTTCCAATTTTCAAATCTAAATGTGAAATTGTTTTAGCAGGAGTATTTTGATTGTAGTCGAACGATTCTTTTCCTATTTAAATTTATGATTTTTCTTTTTAATCAGAATTTGGAAATTTGAAGAACAATTTTCTTCCCTTGGAAAATAATATTTACGTACATTTTACAATTTATAATTTTCTTTCTGAATTTTTAGTTTCAAGATGTTTTATCAATAGTGCACAGAAACAGAGGTATACATGAAAGTGGTAAGAGTTTATACCCCATATAATAAAGGTATATTCGATACTTACTAAACTATTAGTTTATAAAAATCAAATAAAGGACAAAATGATAGTAATGTAAAATGAAACATCATACCAGACCGGAAATGTATAGGATAGAACCTGTGTAGGAGGTGGGGACACTGACCTGGTCGGTGGAGTAGGACCTCCGACTCTGCTTCCTTCTGGATAGGGATTTCTCATGGCGATGCCTGTGACGTTTCTTAGATGCAGGAGACCTCCGTTTACTCCTCTTGTACCTCCTTTCTACAGTACTCCCTCGATCATACTGTCGTGATCTATGGGTCTTGTCACTGCTGCAAAATACCCGTATATTTTGAATATACAATTTTGGGAATTTATTTGTTCCTAACTAGACTTTAGCTAATTTTGAATAATTTAAATTATATTATTAACCTATTTTATAATTCTATCTAGATTTCAAATGGGAATTTTGATAACTCTTTTCTTTACATAAAGAGCATGTATAGCCTTAAGTCTCCTCTATTTCTCTGGACAATCCAATACCACTAAAGTATCAAAAAGTGTTTTAATAACGGGTTAGTCTTTTGGCTAAGTTCTAACAATAAGATATTGGTACTAAACAAGTTAGTACACAATAAATTTAATCAAGATACTATCTGACGAGTTTGTCGAGCGGTCTAGGACAAATGGGCGCAGGGAAAATTGAACGCGCGACAACTGGGCATAATTAGAAGAGTAATAAATTCATTATTAGATGATAACAGTAAAACTATAAAATATTTACAATCAAACTGAAATTGTTCTTAGTCATAGATAAAATGGATATTATTACCGCACGATTTTAGTGCCCAGTTCGCGTCCAGTTGTCCTTGCATTGCGCCAAATTGTCTCGTGCCCACTTGTCCTTTACTGACCTACTACAGAAGTACTCTGTACTGTACATAACCATGGAGTTTCGTTTTGCAATACCACCTTACCTGTGCGAACTTAAAGTTTATTTGTCAGCAAAGTAACTACCAACCCCCCCCCCCCCCATGATATAATTAAAGCAACAAGAAATAAATAAAATGTGTATTGCGCAAAATTATTTATTATATTTTAACTTAACATTACAAGCTAAAAAAAATAATTAATTCACCTTAAACTGTATAAAATTGAAAAAAAGCACTTATTCATTCTAATATTCTAAACAAAAACTTAAATGTGATTAACACTAAAGCACTGCTAATAACTTATATTTTTTCAGGAGGAAGATCAACGTTATATTCTTTTAAAACATTATTGCGAACAATCCAACAAAATTTGTTAGGCAAAGGACCATCTTCAGGACACCGCATCCACTCAGCTAACTGTTTCATTTGTTTTGCTAAACGAGTTTTAGATACATCCGCATCAATGTTTTTATTATTTAACTGGTTAAGAAAATCAGTAACCACAGATTTTCGGTTGTTAGTGTTTCCATGAATTAATTTTAGGAAATCAGGTATCAATTCAACATCAAGTTCTTTTCCAGGTTGAAAAGCTTTCCTCAAAGGTGTGTTCAGGATAAGTTTACTTCTCTTTTTAATTATTATTGGTCCATTAGAGATAACAGATAATGGTTTCAGGAATTCATGTATGGCATTATCTACATTGCTGTGATCTTTGTTGTACCAAATACAACCAATCACTCGGGGTTTGATTTTTTGAGTCTTTCCCTTCATTTCTTCTTCAAATTCTTTTTTCAGTAATTTCAGTTTTGCTTTATGAGCTTCTGGTGATACAAGTGCATCCTCCTCATCGTTTACTTCATCATCGCTCAAGTGTCCGTGTGGGACAAAAACATCATCTTCTACATATTCATTATCAGAATCATTTTCTTTGTCTTCATCATCAGAACCATGCAGAGATTCGCCGGTGTCTTCTCCTTCTTCCCAGTCCTCATCTGAATCAATTTCGTAATCAAAATGATCTTTGTCTAATGCTAACGGCTTTCGCGGTTTAACAAATTTGCTTTTTTTCCGCCATGTACCAAAATATGCCGGTCTGCGGTTATCGGTGAATTTAAGAAATTTAGCACGCATTTTATTATTAGTTTTAGGTTGTTCTTCTATACTTTCTCCGGGATTGACATCTTCTATAATGATTACGTCATCTTGAACATTTGGGTCCTCTGGAAGCCATGTTTTATTACTTTTGCCAACCTCTTTGCCAGCTTTTAGTTCTTCCAAGTACATTTTTCCATCCTGTTTCTCCAAAGCCACAGTTAAATTCGTTTTTTGATCTACAGTTAATTTTTTTCGCAAAATAGGGGCTAATCTCATATCTGATTTAACTTCGAACGGCATGAAAGAGGAAGAAGAAAGGAGTTCTTCCATTTTTTTCTCCTCAATGGAATTTTCAGCTTTTTTGGTAAAAAAATTAGCGAAAACAGCTGCGGCCTTTTGTTTTTTCTCTTCTTGTTTTTGCTTTTCTTTATTCTTTTCTTCAAGTTCTTTTCGTTTCTGCTCATCTTTTTCTTTACGTTTTTGTTCCTTTTCTTCTCGTTCCTTCCTTTTCTTCTCTTCCTTTAAATCTTTTTCTTTCTGTTTTTCTTCGATTTCTTTTTGTTTTTGTTGTTTCTCTTTCAATTTTTGCTGTTCTTTTTCTTCACGTATTTTTTGCTTTTCTTGTTTAATTTTTAATATTTCCTGTTTCTTTTTCTCACGCTCTACACGTTGTTCTTCGCGGCGTTTTTCTGATTCTAATTTCTTCTTTACCTGGCGCGGTGTCAACGTTTTTCTCGGTGTAATTTTGGATTGTGACGCTTCTGTAGAAGTTACTTTTTTATTTGTTTTTGATTCTTCATCTTCTATTACAATTGAATCGTCTTTTGAGACGTTGACAGAATCCTGTGTTACTTCAAGATCAGAATTTTTATTGGAAGTGTCAGCTTCTGAATCATCATCACTTTCTGAACTAGTAGTGGAAGCATTTAAGTCTTTGATTATGCAACTGGTATCGGTTTCGGATGTTTTCGGTTGTTCACTGGAATGTGGAGACGATTTTGGAGATTCTTTGTTTTTAGAAGAGGCATCTTTACGGTTAGTGGAAGTACCTTCGACGTTTGATTCTGATTTCGTGGCTTCAATTTGTTTGTCGCTGATGATTTTAACTTGTTCTTCATTTTCTTCAATTGACTCAGGGCTGGAAAAACATATCTCATGAAGAAGATTGGTACTCTCACATCCTCGTGTTACCATCCAGAGACCAAAATAAAAACCATGAAACATAAAACAGAAGGGACATAATGATCAAGGTTCAGTTAAGGTTTTCTAAAACGGTGTATATACATACCTGTGGTATTTTTGAAAATTTTGTGCTAGGATAAGTTACATGTTTGTATTTCGGTCTGAGGTGGACCCACGCTACACTTATTAAATGAACAGAACAAAAATGGAAATAAAACTATAAACATATATCAGTCCTAGCAAAACTTCACTTACTTAAATATTTATATTGTAAGCTTCATAAGGCTTCGGTACATAATTTCTTACTTTGTTCAAGGCGCAATAAAGGATAATCGTCCATAAATGGAGAAAAACAGCAACTTAACAGAATAATCACAAATATGGCCAAGTCTTCATCGTTTGTTTATATGTCAATACATAATTGTGTACACAAACATGTGCAGAAAGTGAACCAAATATAAATAGTTGCCAAACGTGTAAGCAATTAACCCTAATTTAACATTCATAAACTAAATTAGTCATCCGCGTCTGTAACCTTTAGGTAACAAAAATAATGTTACCTTTTTATCTTGCATACAATGTTAAATATAGGCCATTTCTGACTAAAGAAAGTAATGTTACTCGAATTGTACTTCTTTAAACGGAATAATTCGAGTAAATCTGTACAATAGCGAATAGACCGAACAAGGAAAATTACAACACGCTCAACCTATGGACATCGCAAAAGGTCTAACGCCACAATGGTACTATATAAATGCATAAAAAATTATAATCTTCTATAAAGTTACAATTCTGCATAATAATGCATGCATATGAGTTGTCGCAAAAGAAGGTTGGTAGTTCAGGTTTGCTAAAAATATCTGACCTACACAAGTAAAGCTTTCAGCTCACGCAAAGAGATAAAACTTTACAGGAAGGAACTTCCATGATCCAACCATGCAAATATGTTGCGAATTTCAAGATTATGAGTAATAACGTTTTTAACACTTTTGGCATCTGCCTAAAATGCTTTGTTTAAAGGGATGATTCATGTAACATCTGTATCTACGTTATTGTGCGTTTTGCTGAAACTAAACTACATAGAAGAAGGTTCTGTTAAGGGGATACGCACGTTCTAGTTAATTTTACGAGGACATTTTTTCAGTTAAACCCATAAAAATGTAAAACAAAAAGTTCTTGAACTAGGATTGGACATTCATCATGCTACGTTACATTTAACTTGGTGAAGATTAAATGCTGTATGTATGTAGTGTAATGAAAGTCAATTAAGGCACGAGTATGTTAATAAGACGTTATTATAGAGCAGTATTATACCATTGGTTTTCAGTTCAAATTAATTACACACAATTCGTTTACCTTTGATATGCTAGAAACTATTGCGATATATCCCATTAGTTAGTAAGTTTTGATGGATTATGTAGGCTTCACGTTTAAATATTAAAAATAAAGGTTAGGTTAGGCTTGGGAATTATACGAGAAAATTGTTTATTCAACTGTAATTTATCATACAGTACGCTCAATGCCCCCAATAACAGAATTACTGATAGTTTAATTTTAGGAACGTTCGTTACTTAAGACATTTATATAAAATTAGTTCTTTAAAATATTGAGAAATCAAGAAAGAAATTAGGGAAGTAGAAAAGTTACTTTGCTGACCTATAAAAACTGCGTTCTTAATTGAAGTGATGGTAGGTACTACACAGGTATATCTTAGTAAATTATAAAAAATTTTTTTATATCTACAGGATATATGTGAGCATAATTTAATAATCGTGCAGGGCTTAGAATAATTTCTTTTTTGGTAACAGCGAGAGTGGTATTCTCAAAAATCAACCTGGTCAAGTTGGCTGCGATGCCATTCCCGACCAAGTTTGATTTATTTTAAGTACTAGGTATACCATATTTTGCCTTATAATCTTCGAAGGACCATCTAAAATCAAGGGCACCCAGGAGTTTTTTTATATTCAAAAGAAAAGTGAAAAAACCAAACGGTTTTAACAGTTTTTTTTTCTGAAATCGTCCGTATTTCGTCAATTATTGAAATTTTTTGAATTAGGAAAACTCCCTAGATCTATCTACTTTTAAACCATGCAAAATTTTGCTTTTATTGACTATGGAAACCACGGAAACAACAAAAACAGGACCAACACACGTCAATAAGTGTCTTTACTTGATTCGAACGACGACGGCTGAAGTACTCGGTCGCTGCACGGCCTCGTACTTTATGTCGGTCGTCTAGTCAGTAAAGTATCACCTTCATGACTTTTATGTAACATACCATTACATTAAAAATAAAGATCAATATTCCCTTGGGTTACAAAAATTTTATACAACCAGACATACTTAAGTGCTTTAAATCAGAGTTTAAATCATCCCTATGTTGATGAATCGTAGAGTGCTATACGAAACTCCATTTTAATTGTAAGCTGGACAATATTATTTACTTTACATAAAAACTGTTTGTAACTTTACAATTTACGACCTATAGTATTCATTGCCAATAAATATGAAACAAAACCGTCAATAAATTACCTAAAAAGGTCGCCTAAGGCTACTCGACGTACAGATTGTCTTACCGACCTAGACTAAGCCATTTACTGCAATCAAGATTAAAAATCAAGAACGACTTTGACATACTTATAGTGGTACATGTTGCATTTGGGAATCCAAGTAGCCATAGCAACATAAAGCACAGGAATTTCTGGTGGTGGTTCTTCGGAAGAATGAATCCTCAGCCGGGATATCTCATGCAAAGTCGGCAAGTGGCGACTCTGAGGATGGCCCACCTCGTAATGCATCGTGTTGTAGGAAATACGTGAAGTAACCATTAGACCGAAATGATCAGTGGTGGTACACTGCACTTCACTTTACAAACGTTAATCTCGAACAATGCTACTGTTCCTCATGCAGGCGTGCTAACCGCTTGCATAGAGACGAGTAGATTGAATTTATTATTATCTCACAATATGCTTCTTATAACAGACCTGCAGCAGCAAGCAGCACGTGTCTATTTAATGATAATATTCATAAAGCTTTCGTGTTTACAAGTAGGCCACGTGTTTAATACTAGCGTGTGCTTACAGATGAGTGTTACGTTATATTTAGCATGCGGTATGTTTCCACACAAAACTCTGAACAAAAGAAAATAACGGCAGTGGTTACCATAATGCAACAATAGAAGTAGCTATCGTGTGATTGTATATAAAATTTCACAATGAATATAAATAATATAATATTTAAAAAAAACAACCAAACAAACAGTTTTATATTGGTATGGAAAATTCTGTAACCTGCAGATATATTTAAATTAAGAAAGTTTTTACGTATCCTGACCCTTCCTTAAATATAACGTAACACCCACTACTGTGTATCATTAGAATACGATCAACATTTTCGATATGGGTTGGCTATGGAATATAAATTGTGTGTCTTAAGTCACAGGATGATTTATTCTTGTTTTTACTCTTGACAACTATCAAAGTCAGTTTTAGTCGAAACAAGCAAAGAAGCATTAATTATATTTCATGGACAACCCTCATCGAAAATTTTGTTTATCATATTATACAGTTTCAGTTCTGGTTTACGTGTAAACCCTCCTTTAGCTACACCAAGTTTAATTGCCATGGATACAGTTGTTACCTATAAGAATTGTATCCATGGCAATTAATGCGAAAAATAAACAGGAAACGATGAAATTGAAATTCCTCTGCTAACAATATTCTCAAGATAAAAATTAAGTCATCCAAGGCCGAAAGATGTAATCACAACGAATACCTTGCTCGAAATGAACTAGATATGGATGTATATTCTTTGTGAGAAAAAAACTCTTCAAAAGCAATCTTGCGCCTAATAAAAAAAATATAATCAAACGAAAAATTTCGAGACAATCAAATGTATAATAACATGTTCCTTGACCTTTAGTTGACAATTTTGGAGTGTGTTACTTTATTGTTTTTCTCTTGGAAAATTGTTTGAAGTATAATTTCAAACGAACAGTATACAGCATAATAAAATTCAATTTGCCAGCGGCATAACATACAGGGTGATCAAAAAATTGCCATCATAGCTACAGAGAGATTCATTATTTAGATTTTGTTAGAGGAGTCCGAGTTCAGAACGATAGCCACGTAGAGGCGATCGTATGAAGAAAAGTCTCTATTGATCCATTAACATTTTATATCTGTTCAAGACTAGGAAGTAACACCAAAAGGCTGTTTTTTCCTTTGTCAAAGCACCGTGATTGATATACGAGCGTCACATGCTTGGTTCATTGATTAACCGAAAGAAAAACCATAATTAGCAGGTTACCGTAAAAATAGAACTTGCAAGATTGAAAAGCTTATCTAAATGAACAGGCATGTAAAATTGTCAATTTTTAGTTTTACAGCAATTAATTCCAAATAAATATTTTCGGCAAAATGTGGAACACAGTCTAAGAAACACGTGATTTTCGAGTCTAACTTTAGTTATCTGTATCAAAATCTATCCAATATATACCTCGATTCTTGTAGATTTTTATTTATTTGTTCTACTGGCCTTATTTGTAATTCCTAGTCGTTGGTTAGCCTTTATTGCTGTCAACTGATTTTATGATAATTATATGCCGACTTGTCAGAAAGCTACATTTTTTTATGTTTATAATAAACTAAACGGTTTTTATAGACAACTTTTCCAAACATTAGAATTATCGGATTAACATTTGTACCTAATAAGGAGGGTTTTGTGAAAGAGACGAATATATAATTAGTTAAATAAAAAACGGGCTACATAAATAGAAAGGATTCCAATTTTACGGAAAATTTTCATTTAAATAAGTATTGGGGTTCCGTAAGTAGTGAATGTGGGCCACTATTATCGATTCAGTTTACAACACAACGGATATTCAATAAAGGAAGTAGTAAGTCAAGAAGGCTCCGTTTCTAGTTTCTGTTAAAAGTTAACGCATGTTTTAATTTGTCTTAACAATATTATAACACATGAATATAAAATGACATAAATTTTACTTCGATTGTGTAACACTCGAGTATAAATGATTTTGTTTTTAATAAAATCAAGAAGGTAGCAAAAATATGTCGCCAACATAGCGAGCAATAAAAGTTAGGACATGCGTTTTAGTTTAAGAAATGAAAGCAGTGCCTACTTGAGTTTTCTTTTAATGAACACCTGTTATAATGAACTGAATTTGAAAAAATTGTTTTTTTTATAACCCAATTCTTTTGTATCTTTCGGTGGAACAATTTTTTATGAGAACCAACTCCACGCATAAGGTTATTTACGACCTTTGTCTTCGTTTACCTTGCAAATCCCACGTAATCGAGTCCGTTTCCGCCAGAACGAGCAGATAATCGCCAGTTCTAATCAGATTCATTTATAATTAAGCAATTTAACATAGCCATTCAAGATTAGTTAATTTTAGAACCGTCAAAAGTTTGTGTTTAGCTACCACTAAAGAGTATTTTATGTAAATAAACAATTGAATAACATTTCAAGTTCACCGTGTGGCTTAAGTAAAGATTAATTTATATTCCAACCCTGATCGAAAATTTTGTTGATCATTCTGTACTTTAGTACTACATGAAAATAACAAATGGTGGAGGCGCCTGAGCACGCGGTTATAAAAAATCGATTCAGTAGAGTTTTTCTATTTTTTTTACTGGGAACTGAGATCTATCAGAAATTTCGAAATTACATTAAACAGCCGGTGTAAGTATCATTTAAACGGACACCTTGGCAGAATTCCAAAATCGAAATTTGTGGGTTATGGGGCCATACATTTTGCAATGTTATGTCGTAAATAAAGCAAAATTCCTTTAGAGGATTATGTACAAGCAGTAGTCGTGGGTTTGTTAATCACTAGATAGGCGATTACTTAATAATTTTTCGCCATCTACCAAAAAGCGCATCTCTCCAAGTGAAACCAGACACAACCCGTTCGTTTTATTGTCTCGGTATTATATTGTTTTGGTAAAACTAGTGTCCGTAACGTTGAGCAATAAAGATTACAAAATTAGAACACAAAGGAAAGTTATAAGAGATAGCAAAAGTATTATTTTACCTACGTAGTGTGCAGACTTGTACAATTTACTAAAATCTGCCCCAGATAACAACAAACAAGTCTACTGCACATTATTATATTATATACCAACAGTAACAAATATTTACCTGTCAAAAAAAAGAGGTCGAATCGAATTTAAATTTTTTAAACATAATGCGAACATTTATAGATGTTCGTCATCGCAAATATAATAAGTTAAGTCGTTTAATTAATTACCACACTATCGATCAATACAGACAAATATAAAATAATGCTCCAATCATTGAAAAGCCCGTAAAAGGTACAAAAAGACCGGAGGCAAGACTTTGTAGGCGACCTTCTGTTACATTCGGGGCAAGGTTGCACGTTAATCTCAGATTTATTATGAATCTTTGCAATTCGCGTTTGCTTACAACGTATGATCTTTAATTACAACAAGAAAAATAAGCGGATATTGTGAAATTTTGAGGGACACAAAAATTAACTAATGATACATCTATGAATATAAATAATGGAAGTCTTTAAAAGGCCCGACCAGGAAAACAAATTATAGTCGGATTCATTTTACAAGCTTTCGTTACAACAATTACATCATGCAATTCTGGAAGTCATTTATTAATTAAATGGATATTTCCTTAGAGAACAATGCAAGATTTGGAGAGATTAATTTATAACTGTAAAATGACTTGAAAAATACATAGTTTTCATTAGCACATCTTCAGAAGTCTAAAATAATGAGTCCTTTGAAAGTTTGTATTTGCTAGGAACAATCAATAAAATAATGGAATTAAGATGATACATTGGGATGACTTGGAAACAGAAAAAAAAACTATTTTGATGGTTCTGAATAGGAAAAAAATTAATTGCGTGGGTGTGCATGTTCCAGTACCGAGGAAACTCTAGTGGAATCTTTTTACATTAACAATCTGTGATGTGTGTTATCATTATCGTTACGGAAGCTAATTCGGCGTCAGAACAAGAGAAAACACTCTCGGCATTTATGGTATTTGGCCACAATTATCATAAAATAGAGCACAAAACTTTAGAAACACGAATATGTTATGAATGTACGGAAATAACTCTTCATTACTGCCACTGTATTTTATCTAATCACTATCACGCTAAACCGACATAAAATCATATACCGGACGTGTCAAATTTAAAAAAATGAGGAATGAATCTTTTAATTGTCCCATTCCAATAATGTTTGGGGGTTGGAATTCCTCTAAGTACGCAAAATCTTGGTCGAGGTGCCAGGGATCGGTGCGTTGAGACCTTGACCACGATAAACGTAAAACCTCCGTTTGGTTTAGAGGACTTAACAGTTTTTTTTATATTCATCTCTTATTAAATGCTTCTGTTTCTGGAATTCATTTCCGCTTTAAATTTACGAGGAGATACCAGAAAGTTTCTGAACTAAAGTTTCAAAAAAACTGGACGTAATTACCGCCTTCCCTTCTATTTGTTACGGGCTTTTCGTTGACGCCCTTTTTGTGAATGCCTCCACGCTTTCAAATTTTTCCCACTTCTGCAGAATTTTCATCTTAGAAAAACGACAAAGTTGCAATAAATCAAATAAGAAATAAGGGCGTTGGGGGATGACATGTTCACCCTAAACGTGCCCCGAACATAGGTACAAGCGTTTCATCAACCCTAGAAGATTGCAATAGAACTTTCAATTCGATATCGGGGGACTAGCAGGGACAAATTCCGTACAACTTGCTTCAAATCATTTAATATTTTCTATGGAGACAAAATTATATTCCATTCTATGTTAAACAATTGAATGAATCATCAAAATTTCTTGTAGTTTTTTGTCACGGGTAAAGTTAAGCAGATCAAAAATTTTAATTCCCAGCAGGTCAAAAATTCCAAACGTTTACAATGCAAAGTAATGATGAATCATATTTTAACAATACATTGAATACCAAAAGTCATCACAAGCGATTATGAACACGATCGGACACATACTGCATGCAAAACGTTTATAATTGGCATGTTCTGATCTAATAATGCATATCAGTATACTTCGATCTATGTTGGTGCATAAATCAGAACAAACAGTACATTCGCCTCCTCTCTTTTGCAAGTCTCTATGAAAACGAAAACTGATATTCGCGTGACCAATCACCGTTCCTATAACTACTGCCTGTACATAAATCAGTTGCCATGACAGCAGAATGCGAAGGTTTCGTAATTTACATTCAGGAAGAATAAGGTGTCATTATAAAAAAATAAACGGTTTACTGTTGTACCTAGTCATAATTACACAATTAAACCAGAGAAAAGAAAATTAACGAAAGCTCATACGTATACATTCCAAGTTAATAGTTGCGTGTCAAATTTTATTCAAAATTAAATAGAGCGCGCGTTCTCTTACACTTTAATAGCAACCAGTTTAATTATTTGTAGTTTATTTTAACACAAATTCTAACTCTTTAATTTATGGTAAAGTCCTGCATGCCATATATTGCAGTTGTTTGAGATCCATCAAACTATTTTAAATTTTACCCCTGTAGGTGGTTATAAAACTATTTGGCACAGCGGTATTGGTGAAAAATCCTAAAAGATTCATAAACTAACATTATCAGGAAGATCTTTATATGGAAATAACGATTATTTTCTATATTGCTACTAACGGGACATCTTGATTTGAATTTGTAACTACCATCGTCGTGAAAATATATTAAATTCCGCAACATTTCAACATAAATAGAATAAAATAAATAAATGGTTGCTATTTTAAACCCACGGTGTTCAATATGTCTGCGTGTGTGGTGGCCTTTAGGCATATTACAATAATAATCCACTCGAAAGAGCATTGCAGAAACCGCAAGGTCGCGAGAAGAATTTAAAACGTAAAGACATCCTGGTCATCTTTTAGAGATGAAATTTCAGAGCACTATGGTAATTTCTTCAAATAACAAACGAAAATAAGATCTTGAAAGTTGGTTGGACGATTCCATGTCCAAACACTTGCTGTACGTATAGCAAAAATCGCAGATACTCGACGATCTCCTAATTTGTCCAAAACGTGGGCGATAAAATATTCTCTTGTAATCTGCTTTGGTGCGAGGCGTTGCCACTATTAAATAATGACTGTTTCTATAGTCATAAATGTTTAACAAGACGTTAACCTTTTGGTCAACGGTTCAATTGGGGGCTATGTACTCCCCAACCATCTTAGGAGTAAACAATTAAAGATTCGATTTGAACTAGGGGTAAACGACCAAACGCTTCCTGAGAAAAAGATTGTTAACTGTATTTTTCAAAGCTTGGTGAATCATTTAGGGATTGCCAAGATAAGATCGGTTTTGCCCAAGAAATTTTGTACCATCATGAACACCAAAGAGTTTATAGAAGATTATGCTACGATGTTTCATTATCCTTATATGGTCGAAAAACTGCGAAGTTACCAGGACCATACAAAGACACAAAGGGATATAAATCACAAACCTCTAGATGTATGGGCATTTTATTTGAATACGAAGCAAGTTCTTACAATACAAGAGAGCATTGCAGTACGAATTATATTACCTGAACCTACATCGTCTTATTACTCTTTGTAATACATTTTTTTGCGGATGCAGTTCACAAAAACATGCTAGAATGTAGTTTTGTTAGACAAAACTGAAGAATTCGTAAGCCAGGGTTGTCTCGTTTTAAACAAGGTCCTTGACCAGGACTGGACCGAAAAAAATTCCGTGTGCTCTTGGAATGATTAGAAATGTTATTAATCTTTTAAAGTGGTAATCCATTTTGTAACGGGGCCGTTCTAATTAATGTTACTAGAATTGATTAACAGATTTTCAGAAAGGAAAGAATTTTTAAACCTGTGGCAAAAATTCTTTTTGGTGTCAATTTTAGGCAAAGGAGTAATACTTTTAACAATTCGTTCCAAAAACCATTTCTTCTATTACACGAAGCTACCCAGGAGTTAAAAAACTTGAGAATTACAAACCTAATTATAGGTAGGCACGACTTTTATATTTATAAGAGATGTGTCTAGCAAAAGCTGCTTCTGACATTAAAGAATTTTGGTTTAACACCCAAAAGAAATTGTGTTTCGCGTAAAAGTATTTCACGACACAGATATTTCTGGGCAAAAGAGCGATTAACAGACATTTTCAAGGTTCTTGACATTAATTTAACGAGGAGTTTAAACACCTAAAAACTGAAAATAAATGTCAGATTTAAGCATTTTTTTCTGCAACTCTTACGAAATATGAAAAATATGTTTTCTGGCGAAGAAGATTTATCTATAAGTCTTCATTTGAAGAATTTGCCATTTTATTTTAATAAAAGAAATTGGTGTTTTACATAAAATTATCCCTGAAAAATTGCAGTTGTTATAATTTTCAATCACTGACCTCTTTGGGACTTAACTTGGGACGAAAAATTTGTTTATAACTTTATGTATAACACACGTAACCAAATCATTATTTAATTTAATAAAAAATTTTGTACGATTGTCTAATTAAGAATGTACTTGAAAAATTATACCTACGCTAATTAACAGAGCGCGAATTCAGGAACAAATCATTCTTCAAGAATGTTAAGTGCAACAACAGCATAACAGTAACAATAATTAAAGGTTAAGTTTGAATTCACCTTGCCCTTTTGTCAAAGGTCGCCTGTAATTGTATTTATGATAATTCTGGACCGATAAAATTCCATATTCTTAATAACACCTACAAGTTTTAATTTCAATTAAAATTTAAAAAATAATTTCCAAAGCATTCTTCATAATATAAGATTCGGTCGCAATTTCTCAACCTTGATGATTCATTAAACTCTTGGCACAATACCTTAAAGTTCGTTTAAAAATAAAACGAGTCGTCAACACGCTTTTTTTTAAAGATTAATGAAGCAATTAACTACTAAACACAAAAAAGCGCACACAAGCAAACACTTAAAACACTGTTATTTTATAGAAAAACGTCACTAGATAAGAGGCGTTATATTCAGAGCTCGCATACTGTCAACTTGTTAATTACAAAACAAAGGCAATAACAAGACTGAAACGAGCTCCTTCACGGCCTTTGCTGGAGCAGTAACGGCCCCACCAGTGAAAGTGACCAGGGGGAGGTCACTCAATGCATATTATAAACTTGTGAGGACTATGTACATGTTTGAATTATGAAGTTGTTACAAGATGTAAAAAATCTTAGGCAGCTTATGGCTGACTTGCAAAATTAAAAAAATTTCCGTTCATTCACACTTTATTGTTTAGGAAATTCAGAGGAATCGACGCGGGATTTTTCCGGGGGCGTAGGAAGACGTTTGCGGCCACAAAGTGGATTTTAAACGGATTTTTTCCCCATTTTTTTTCTTAATTTCATGTACACTTTATAAAGTAATATAACTGTTTTTGTTGGGTACAAACATTATGGCGTAAGACCTTCAAGGTTGATTCGTGAAAGAATGATTGTGCTGGACACGGACACGGTAGATTGGGATTTGGCAACTTCAGAAGCAGATATTTTTATTGTTTTTTAATAACCAATGAGGGAGCGGAGATTCATAAAACGGTATAGTTCGCAAGAATTTTCTTAGTAAGGGGGAAGTAGAATTTCGTATTTTAGAAAAGGTATGACAAAACATGTATGTTGCTGGCACTGGCTGCCATTATTGGGAGACGACGTTTTGTTCCAGATTTCTATGGTCCCAGATGCCATCATTGGCCAAATCATTGGCAACGCTACTCCAACCCGGAAACCCACATGACAATCTCAAATTCAAGTGTAAACGTTGGTTAAAATAGAGACTTGTGTTTCAGATTGCACACTTCCTATTGCATAGTAAGCAAACTATAAATTCCCTTCAACTTTGTAGACAGATTATATCACCCATATATTATAGACCAATACCAATAGGATTTCAAGAATTTTTTAAAAATGAACCAATCACGGTGGCAATTCTCGGATATACCTTCTTGGTCTATCGGTATATTCGATTTGGTGCTTCGGCTTCCTATTGGCTGTGATCCGATGGTATCTGTAGCAACCGTATACATAACAATAATTGTATTTTTTTATAAATTAATTTTTCAAAAGTCAGACTGACATTTTGAGCAAAATGAACTTAAAAATTCGTGGTATAATCGTGACAAATATCATTCGATCACTTCCGTATATTCTAAATACTTTTCCCTCTTTCTATTCTGAATTGATATTGCCATTAGGAAATATCCCTCGAGCAAAGCTCTCGGGAAATTTCCATGGTAACATCAATTTCGAATAGAAATCGCAAAAAGTATATTCGAATATACGAAATATACATCAAAGAAGACTAAAATTACAAATTACACAAGAAAACAGAAGAATCTAACTATAGGAGCCAGTCGGTAATGGTACGATCAAAATACTGTCATAAAAACCACTACGGCGTGTTACTGAATTTTTTTCCCCATGTTACCAAAATCCAAACGACTAAATTTAAGGATTTGACTCATTAAAACAGTCGAGGAGAAAGTTCATAAGCGTTTACAGAAATAGTAACTGGCATGAAATTAAACTGTTAAACCACATGTTTCATTAAAGAAAGATCAGATAAGCAATGGTTAAGCTAACAAAGCAATTACCAAGACCTCAATTACTGACCAGAAATATCACGCAAGCAATTAGGTTGTATACGCGACGTATGTGTATGTAGTAATAAATTGGTGTGAATGCAACTGAATTTAGTCATCTGGAAAACAATTCGTTTTAATATATTACCATCAAATGGTATTATTTTTAAGCCCATTTTGAATCACAAAAGGTTTATTATATCAACTTTCAAAAGCGAAACCAGCACAATTTAGTGTACTGCAGAGATTACGGAAATAAAAGCGACTCTTAAGAGAATTTAATTAATTATTATTCACTAATTTGTGTTACATATGCAAAGTTATTTCGCAAGTAAGTGAAATATTTTAATTGCCAGTTGGTCTCTCATTCAGATTTTGTGTTATAAAAACAAAGTCTGTTGAACGTAGTTTTTCCAAGATATATTATAACGTGAAAATAAACCAATGTGTAAGGGGTCTCTAAGTAAGTGGGCATCTCATAGAACAAAAATATCTATATAACACCTTGCCAAAACTATTTTTGGCTTCTGACGCTGTATAAAGAAATATCAATGCATACGCAGGTATAATAAAAAGAAAGCATTCTGGAATTTCTTATTTTAACAACGACACGCAAATAATACAAATATAGATAAGATATTTCTGGTTTAAAAAAATTCCGTTCCTTGTTATCCACGATTTAGGTTTTACAGTAATCTCAAATAATAAACAAAAAAATATAGGACGCAAAAAAGTAAAGAAATTTAAAAACAAAACGTATTAATACAATTTCAAAATTTCAAAACGTCAAAATAAACACCTGGCTTCTTATAAGAGCTATTTTTAAAAATTATTTTAAAATGCTTACACAATAAAAACATAACGAAATCGAGCATTAAATAATCGACCTTCACTGTATACTCTTGATTATTATTTCATGCTTTCCACGTTACGTTAACACTCTGAAAAACAAAAAATTAAACCGTCCAATATCTTCCCCTTTTTCAGAATAGAGGAAGATATGTTTCAGATCACTATACCTTCACGAATTCTATAGGGTACCTAGTAGTGGTTCTCAATCAGCGGTGCGCGAACCCCCAAGAGATAGACGACAAGACTTGAGGAGGTTCAGAAATACACACTTAAGTACAAAAACAAACCACTATGCAAGAGGGAACCCTTATATCCTAAAATGGTTCCTTATAATATGCTTGCATTACGATTTTACGAAATAAAATTGCATTTGAAAGAACGTGAAAGATGTTGGAACCACACCAACATAACGAAGAGAAACAATGACGTCATAATTCTATCTAATATTTGACAAAAAAATGTCTTGGTTGGGTACACACGAGGGTACACATAGATTACTTAAAACTAGTTACATGAGGAAACCCGCAAGAATTATTAAGAAACAAAAGACGAGGAATTTTTTCAATAAAAAAAAAAAGATTTTTCTTGGGCTTGAAAATAGTTCACATTTAATTGCTCGCCTGACAACGGCGTCTTCGGAAGTTTCTCCATAGACCAGCCTCTTGAAGCGGCATTTTTATAGAATTGTTTACATTTTTAGGGGCCTGTGCACTTTATACCATAATTTGGTACGTTTTAGGGCAATACAAATGTTTTGAGTGTTACTTTTACCTCTGCAACAATTGCAGAGTGTTTGGGCATTTATTCAATTCTAAGATGTCCCGAAAGATGGTAGTCTTTAAGTAACCGGACGCGTTTGGGGGTAAATCCATTTGTGTCCAAATTTCATTACGAGTTTTTTTTCAAATATTTAAAATTGTTTCAATTTGCTGCCCACGTGTTTTTTTACTGAAGAAACAACAACCTGCAAACCCCCTTGATAAAACTTTGCACAGTCCATTTCGTCCCGTACTAGATTCATCAAAACATGGATATTTTTAATGCTGTACCAATAATGGAGACTTTCAGATAACGATATGAAACTCTTATGTGTTCCACTTTCTTTCATGTTTCAACATTTGTCGCCAGTTGTCTGCAAGTCTTTCAGTTCTGCAACAACGTTATGAAAATGTTTGTTTTATGCGAGAATTTTTTTGAATTAATTTCAAGATAACTAGTGGTAGCTATAAAGCTTTTACGACGATATGCACAGACTTATAAGGATGATTAAGTTCCGTACTTGCACTTTCGAAGAGCTCAGACCATGATTCACAGAAGCATCTTCCTGCATGAAGTGCTTTGTCCCAAAGGCAGGATTCTGTGTCATGCAACTCGCGTTCCCGCAAAGATAAAAATAGAAGCATTAAACAACACGTACAAAGGTGATGAACACACGATAAAACCTTCTATCTATGTACGAATCAAATTTTTAACAAAAAAAAATTGTGAAAGTAGCAACTTGTATAAAGGCCAAGCGCGTTGATAAGCCGATTACCAGAACTAAACGCTCCTACAAGGCCAGATAAAAAAGTGATGGATTGATGCTTTGATAGATTAGAACGAATTGTCAGGAAAAGTGCAGTGAGAGAATCGCGAACAATGAAAAATAGCAGACTAGTGTAGGAGTTGGGGAGTCGGTGCAACGCCCGTTGGCACATCGACCCGTGGGCGCTCAGCAAGGCAAGGCCGTTGTTGCAGTCTTGAATGTTGGCCCACCGACTTATACCCACCACCTATAGGGTGGGTTGGTTATTTAATGATGGAGGTAGGCGCCAAGATGTGAAAAATCAAAAGATTCAAAGTAATTTGGTATGTTACAATGAAGAAACAGAATTGTGCCAATATATCAAAGCAAACAAGCGTCAGCAAATTTTACGACCCTAACGACATATAAATGTGGAATTTATGTTTGCAAGCATGTAGCAATACGTTTTTCTACTGTGCTTCTGACAAGCTTTTCCTGTGGATAAAAATTTTATTTTATTTTTTACTTGCTGCACGAAAATACCACGAAGTACCAATGATAACACATGACAGTTCAAATGCATGTGGATCTAAGATAAAATGAGGATAACCTTCTGAGTGACTGGCCAATGTCGTTAATAACGTTGGATGGTTCTAGATATACCGTTAACCATGTAAAAAATTGCAGCTTATGGGCAATACAGCCGATCGCTAAATCTTGCGTTCACCTTCAGCTACCAACAACATTTAAGTTGCATTCTAAGGGTAGGTTTGGTTTCTAGCGCCACTATTAAATAAATGCGTGGGTGTGCAGTACTGTTGCAGGGAGTGTTGATAAGTTCTAATTGTATATTGTGGTGTAAAGTCTTTTAAATTAATTATTTTAAGAAACATATACCATCATACCAAGTGGTTGCAGTTTCCTACCATGATCTTCAAGGGAAGGATGTTTTTAATCAAAAAATAAATTAGTCAGAGATTTCTAGTTAGTTAGATACCATCATGTAAAAAATACGTAGCCATGAATATGCTGCATGCAAACACTTCATGATAAAGTTAAGTGCTACTACAAAAAATATGACGTAATATTTTTTTTTGTAAATACTATTTGATAGCAAACATTTATTTTTCTGTTCTAGAAGTAGGTATTTCAATTCAGAATAACGTCATATGAGTTGATAAGATAACAAACCCATTGCATTAATTATAGGATAGGCAACCTATACTACACTTAACACATTTTAAATTAAGGGCCGGTTTATCAATCCCTAGTTAACTCCTTGGTAAGTTAACCCTCAAACATGTAAGATAAGAATTACATAAATTGATATTTTTTAGTTAAGATCTTGCTACAAAAGCAGAGTAGGGACACTTTTACAAACACAAACCATCCCTTAAGGGATTAACAAAACTCTTCTTGAATTACTATTAAAAATACAGAACTTATTTTTGTTTGAATGTAGAATTTTCAAGTTTAGAATAAAATCTGTTAATATTAAAATTAAGTCATGATTTTTAAGAAAGTCCGTAAAGACAAACAAGGTAAGCAGGAAACTTGTAGTAAAGAGGAAATGCAATTTATGGTTCATTAACATTCACTTATTGTTGCTAGCCCATTTCTAACAGATTTTATATCAATTATTACAACTAATTACTATAACCTTGTTTAATTTAACGTAAAAGTAAAATATCTGGTCATTACTGCTGATAATCTAAAGTGTTTGTTCTAAAGTTATACAGAAAGTAATCAATAAAATATTAAATCAATTTCAGATATGTATTGTATACATTTTTAACAAGAATAGAATAACATTAAAAATTATGAATTGCTGTCAAGCACATGTGTAGGTATTAAAAGAAAATTATTGAATATTGATCAGACTGAAGCTTCAAACAGAAACATTAATTTTTAATTCACTATAGTTTCCTTGCACCTTGTACAACCCCAGTATCTTTAATCTTTGAAGGTGTTACCATTAAGATTAAGAAACCCTTACACGAAATTTCAATGCTTATTAGAAAATATTATATTACCCGACAATTAATTTGTAAGTAACAAACTTGGTTCTCTTACATTTAATTTGTATAATTAATAAAATTAATGATGAAGGAAACTTGCAAGCTTACATAACTTTTGCCTGTATGTAATTTACGTAACATGGTTGATGATTTTCCTTAATTTTATAAATATTAAATGGGGTGGAGAGAACTAACATTGGAAAAATTAATTACACATAAGAAAAATTAATGTAAGCTCACAGGGTTTCCAACTTCATATTATTTGAAATATACAACTCACCTTAGGGATCTCTTATGTTGTGGGCTTTCATAGCTTTCGATCTTTCTTCTTTTGGGTTCCCGGTCACGTTCAAATGAATGGGACCTGGACCTAGTACGGGAACGGGAATGATGACGTCTTCTTGAACGAGGCATCTGTAATTACAAATATTTCATTAACTGACAGATTCTATCATCTTTTGACAAGTTAAAAAAAATTATTTTACAATTTAGGAAATATTACGGAATTGGTTTGTAGATGTTAAAACTACTCAAAAAGTTTGCTCATTAATATGATACCTATGACTAGTTTTAATGATATTTGATACTTGAATTTTGAACAAGGGTTTACAAATAAAAACAAAAATGTATGTTACTAGAGATTATCAAAATTTATTAATCTAAACTAAACCTTGGCTACCACTTTGTAGTTGTAGATTTCGCGGGTTTTTCGTATTAAAAGGGGGGAAACCTAACCTTGAGGGAGCTCACAAAGTCTGAAGTGTCAAAAAAATGTTTTTGGATTAAATTTATTGAAGCATTTTTTAATTTGTCTTGTTAATTTTTTTAACGAACTTTCTTAAAATGTTCTGGAAACAATGGATATGCAATGGGAAATACAAATAGCAAAAATAAAAATTAAGCAATGGATGACGTTAGACGTACCCCTCAGTAATTTAAAATATAGGTGTTCTCATAAAAAATAGCACAAATTGGTGTCTTTATTGAATTTTTGTAAACGAAACGTGGTGTGACGCAGAGAGAAAACAATTATGCACAGATCGCCATTTTGGTTGTTGGCAGCTCGACACGCGCCATCGCTTGCAAGGCAAACTAGATCCGTTTGGAGCGAAGCCAAGGATAAAACCACCCATACTTTAATCAAATGTTAAAAAACTATCGTATTACTTACTATTGGAGGGTTGACGTGGTTGAATTTGTACCAAATTAAATTTGCAAAATGCGCAACACAATTCCAAGTACGCACAGCTGGTCCTTGAATTAACTGGCAAGACGAAAACGACAGACCAAACATCGATCCAATCTATTGGTCGAAGGGTAATGTCGTCGACCCCCGGTTAAAATTTAAAATCATGAGAGAAAAACGCTTGCAACTACAGCACTTTCTTGTATCACACATTAACACCCATTCATTTCCTGTCCAGAATTTGAATTTACGGCTATTTTTCCAAGAGAAATGTCCTTTTTTTGAGGTCAAACCAAAATATTTTTGCCACAAGATGCTTTCGTGCTTTTCCGCACCCCACGCGGTGAACAATTGAATATCAATGAAAGAGATTTCTGTAATACCAACATTGTATACAGTATTGCGGTATTGTACAGGGTAGTTCCAAATTGTCAAATTACCATAGAAGAAAAATGTTAATTTACATGACGTGAATTTTCGGTCGAGTATTAACAAATTCATAACTTAGTCTTCAATTACTCGTAACTTTGCACAGGAATCAACGCTATTCGGACGTAGGACTAGTCGTATGCATATCTAATACCTACATTTCCACTTTTTTCTATTTTCTGCTTTTTTCCGCCAATTTCCACCAGGGGTTCTCTTCAGATCGTCGTTTCCTTTAGGAAATCCAACACCAGGAGGAATCTTTATTGTCTTAAAGATCTTATTGACACAGAACCCTATTTACTATCTGAGAAGTTGGGTTTGAACCCTTTACCCTCGGATTCAATTAAAGACATGTTAACCTTTGGACCACCCATGCCGATCTTCAAGTGTGGTAGGTTTATATACCCCCGTAGGGATTGGTTTTCGCAGAAAAGTAAACTACTATAGGTAAATAAAATGATTTCCATAGCAACCACGTAGCAGATGTATTTTTCGTCGTCTGCGTATTTTATTTTTCATTAATTACAGTTTTAGGGGTATTTTTAAAAAATATTTGGGTAACAAGTAATATGTTATGTAAATATATTTACATAAAAAATAAAACTTTAATTGAATTCATAAAAAAATGTTGTTGATGATTCCAGACAAAGTTTGATCTGCAACTTTGAGGATGTGCCTCCCTTCCTAAAAAATATAGAAAAACAGACAGTTGACGTTTTGTAGATTTTTTTTAAATTATTTTGCTGTTTAAAACTTTTTTGTGTGTGTGTTTTGAACATTTTATTTTTTATAAAATGGTATTTCTTTTATTTGTAAATTTTAGGTAGGTAAAATGGTAAAATTAAATTAAACTGTTACCCAAAAAGTAGGAAAACGATCAGAATTAATAATTATGTCAAATTTGACTAAACATGTAATACCATTGCGTGTTAAAAATGTCATTTGAAATTTTTGTTGGCGAAGGTTGCCGAAATCCAATCCACCCTTATAATCAAACTTGACCCCTTTTGTACTAGTTCATAGGTAGCAAAAATAAAAGCTGTTGGGGATTTGCTGAAAATTTCATAAATCCCGCTGTTGGTGCGGCAATCAATATCCAGTTATACCTATCTTCTCAAGGGATTGCGTCAACCCTAACAGTGGCACGGCGTCGGCGTCGCGACGAACGCGCGTGCTGTACACGATGCCGCGGTGACAAACAACACATGGCTTTTTAAAATTTGCTTATAGCTATGCACACCAGCGAAGATGATGTCCTGCGCCAGCGGCTCCAAGAAACCAAGCATCAGGTGAAACAGCGCTTCTTGCTGCGTGACAAAAGTGAGGACCTTCTCCACTGGAAGGACATGCCAAAGCACTTGCAGTTCAACCCCTACATCTTCACTGGATATCGGCCTCTTTTGTCCGTCTGGGGATGCTTAAACAGCCTATTTTATCTTCATAATGAAACTATCAACATCCTCACACACGGTAAGGAACAGATTCTTTTCAAAACTTTTATTTTTTTTCTCTTGATGTTTGATGTCTCCCTTTGTAGGCAAATTGAATGTGTGCTCCATAGTAAAACAAAACAACATTTTTAAAAGGTCCTTGAGGGATGTAGATGAGATTTTTTTTATTTTAAATGAAACAAGAAAAGAAAAGTGTTGAAACTGTACCTACATGTACTATAAATAATTTATTAATTTTTTTACATGAGGATGTTTTGTAAATTGCTTGAAATTTTGCTAGATATTCCACTTTTGTGCTTGTCCGTGTATATGTAAAAGAAATTCATATATTATTACCTACTTCTAGCGATTTGTAGTGTTTTAAAGGTTTTTATTAAATGTTTTTTTGATGGTTATGGTAGGTAGGTAGTACCCATGGGTAGTACCTACCTAATCTATGTTGTGAAAGACATGCGAATAGAAATCTTAATATAGGTAAAGGAAAAATGGCTTATAAGAAAGAAGAAAATTCTTCTGGTTTAATATTGAACTTGCTTCTAGGACAATTCGCCCTCCGCAATTCGTCTCCCACAATTCTAAACTATTGGCCCCCGATCGATTCGCCCCCAGATGATTAGTTTCTGTCTAACTAGTACAACTCGGTGCCGCTATGTAATTATTATATTATATTGCCTGCTCAGAACAAATAGCCTCGGCACCATGTATACAGTCCTCAGTACCATGTACACAAACAACAGCACGTATCGCCCGCCGTTTCAGACTATTGATCATATTTATATTTTTGTATAAAAAAAATACAGAATTCTTGTCTTAGTGGTAGGTAGGTAATCCTTTCTAGTACGGGGACGAATTATCTTCAGAGGTGAATTATCCCCAGAGGCAAATTGATCGAGGGCGAATCATCTGGCGGTGAATTCTGGGGGGTGAATTGTGGGGGGCGAATTAACCGAAACCCTTAATTTGAATATTATATGAAATATTGATTACAAGCTAGGTTTCGAAACTTACGACGGAGTTTTTCTAAAAAAAACCGCAATACATTTTCGAAATAACTAGCAGTTAAGAAACAGAATCGATATTATCTCCAAGTAGAAACGCAACTTTCTGGAATGGTTCATTTATGAAACCGTATTTTATTTAAATGGCACGTCTTCGAAATCTCATATGTTTGGAACTAGGTTTTATTGAAACATTATCAAAGAAAATATTTTCCGAAGAAATGCTTTTCCGATATAATGTAAATTTTCTAGGAATATAAAACATGTCCGTTTCGGTTCAGGCGTTTGAAAAATTGTTAAAGTATGGAAACTATATTTTCCGTTTATCGTTAGAAAAATTAGACATCTAGTTGTTACTAGGTAATGAGAGATAACTGTACTAGAATATCATTCTTGACCTAGGTAGGAAATACAAATATTATTCCGTATTCTGTTTTTATTTTGCAGAAGTGATTAAAACTACTATTTTTTTTACAAATACGTGATCGGCGGAAAAATAGTAGGTAGGTACGTGCAACTTGTAGAAAAAGCACATTCCCGGACTGTGATTGCCTTAATTCTTCTGACTATATTTTCATGCTTTATAAGTTCATCAATTTCATAGTTTAATAATGGTTTTGTCTTTTCCACGTTTACCTACTCTTTTTAAACCTATTATTGTTTGATTACTTTCCTTTAATCCCCAAGGTTCATAAAAATCTCCTTAAGTGCATTAGATTGAACATTGCAAAGAGTATCGCTATGTGGTGTATAATATTTTAAAACGCCTACTTTTTACCAGCGCGCATCTTTCGTTCGTTTGTCCCAAATCGAAGGGAATGGAATTTACTACTCTACCTTAAATTAATTTTTATATAGTAATATAGTCAATAAACCTTTTGGACAGAAACAAAATCTTCTCCCAAACTGTGTAGGTATTCTAAACTACAATATCTGGTCTCATTTCTCTTTGTCCTAGTTATAACTTATAGTTCGGAAATAATGAAGAACCAACCTATATTTAGCAGTAATACGTGCTGCTAATTGCATTTTAATTACTTTTTAAACAAGATAAAACTATTCTATATTTAAGTGCAACTACTGTGCAGTGGTCAAACTTTTTAGTTTTATAAATCAATGCACATACTACTAAACTGAGCACGAACGTGTTACTAATAAGGAACGTGCATTGCTTCTAAGAATCCTTATTAAAATAGCGTGTCAAAAGTTACTTCTTAAGATGCAAAGGTTACATGCGAATGAAATTTTTAAGCATTTGACCCACATGTTTGATCAATTAACTATAACGTTATTGTACAGTAAACGTTTTTTGTACCTATTTAACATGTAACACGTATTTCTTATTATGTAGTAGTAGGTACCTAACTGTTGGTTTATATCTAATGCTATAATGTGTGATTGAAAAGAGGGACTTGCAAAAAACATAGGTTTAGTTATTATTAGTTCCCTGCAAACGTCAGAGTATCAGTAATGATATCTCTTTGTACTTTTTATAAATTTATAATCCATACATGCAGTATAAGGGGGCGGGGGGGGGGCACAACTGCTAATTTTACATGTCCCATCCATCATAACACTTATTCCAAGACAAAATCAAAAATTAAAAAAATCAGTAAGTGGGGCAAGAGTGGTACCAGTGTATAATGGGTTGCCTATATTCCAACGATAAAGTGGGCGGACCATTTAAATTGCAATATGCCTATATTGCACAATAAATGGAGTTCACTGTATAAGACAAATTACCTAAAATAGCCAATATTTTAGGAACCAATTTGTATTCAATTTAAAAAGTTTAAAAATATTCAAAGCGTTAAGTTCTTTTTTTCTTATAGTCGTCAAATTAAATTTTTGTCTCAGTAGATAGTATTTTTCATTCCCTTTCCAGTGTAGTATAAAATAATCTATCTATTTTTTCAAATCGGCGTTGATTATTTTTATTTTGCCCCATCCATTATTGTTGCCTACAAGACAAAAGATAATTTAGTGTGTTGTTCGTATATGTTCTATTTTGGTTCCTGTGTTTCCAGATACTAATCAAAGTACTACATAACTTCTGCAAACATGTAAACTAATACAGTATCTAGGGTCCTAATGTAAACGATGTCAGCATTGTTAAAATGATATGCAATCCCGGTATTATATTTATATACAATGTAATAAAACAACAACTTTATAGTTACCTTTACAACTTTTGTTAATAATGACGTATCACTAGATTGTCGTTTGTTTTGTAGGAAGCAATATTTCTATCATTTTTACCTAGATATTTTTATGATAAATATTTTGCTGAAAAGGGAATGAAATAAAATTCTGTAAAACTAAATCAGTTACAGGTATAAATAACGAAAGCACAGATAAACAGAAAATTTAATGTTTATTTAGTATAAGCTTTCAGCTTGCAAAAATGCGACACCGACAACTTGACGTGGGATATTTACTTTCGTCACTAGAGACGAAAGTTACCGTTTTGGAATGTTGTTTCACTAGAAACTTTCACAAACTGGTTTTAAATTTATAATTTTCTTTTAATATTTTCTTCTGCTTAATTATGATATCGATTAGGAAAAATGATTATAGGCTGCTAACTTTTTGTATGTGTGTATGGGTATGGTGTAGGTACCACTTACAATAAGTACTAAGTTTTACCTGGAGTAGCACATAGAAATTATTTGGAGAATGAAGTTTAAGAAAATATTTTTACCTTCTAATAGTAAATACGCTTTTACATTTAAAATTACAATTTTTTTTAGTAAATTTGTTCTTATAAATAAATCTCATATTACATTTTTTTTATTTTCTAATAATTTTTATTAGAAACATAAAAAAAATCTCAAATAAAAAGAATCTGCTTTAGCAAAAAAAAAAAAAATGGTAGATATCTCACTTTCCACCTTACAATTTCGATCCGCAAATAACTGTTTTTATTGTTCGCTTTTGCTTCCTTTTGTGCGTGGTTTCAATTTCATTTCTTCTGATATCGGTAGCGACAATCAAATTCAGATCCTCTTCACATTATTGGGAACAGAAATAAGTTTATGTATTTTTTACGATTATAGAAACAATTTCTTAGCAGGCAATCCACATGTCTGTGTTAGGTTTTACTAAAAATCAATCTAAACTTAGGCCTTTTGTAATTGTCACGTGTCGATAACTAATCTAAATTATAAAATCAATAGTTTAGCATTCTAACCGAATTATTATACACCTTTTAAAACGCGAACAATATTTTAATAGTTTCTTTACCTAAGTGTAAAAAAATATATTTTTTGTCTTAGATAAAAAATTAATTAAAACCTGCAAATGATGTAAATTATAGGTTTCTACAGTTAATTATAGCAAACTTTAAACTGGAACATTAATATCTGTAAGCTTGGTCATTAACGTCATCAAACTGCATCATCCATTAATTACGTCCCTAGGAAGTTCGATACAATTAATGGATTTTAGCAGTATTTTGTATTTCCATTTGTTCCTCCATTCACACTATAATCGTTTTATGTTTTCCATTAAAGTTTCGTTAATTTCCTCCAATTGATGAATCTGTTTCACATTTTATCGATTTACTAGATTTTAATTAGTAAAGCTTTTAAAGATATTATTTACTATTCATACTTTTAGATACTCCATAAGGGATTCGTTATTTGGAAATATTTCTTTTCAATATCTCTACCAGATCTCTCTTAAATTTTAATCACTGTACGGAACTCGTTCAAACATTTCTACAAACCCTTGAATATTTATTGAACTGGTTGGTTTCAAGAAATCAAGGGTTTCAGTTAAGTTCGTGGTTTCAGTATAAAAAATATTTTTCCACCCTTACTATCCTACGTAGGTCATTAGAAGTTGTTTCTAAGCGCGTAAGTTGATTTTATTGGGAAGTTATAAGTAGTCTTCACTTACGTCTCTAGGGGATTTATGAAAAAAATCCATACATTTTTTACTGATTTTGATTACTGTTTTAAAATTTTAAGTAAGAAAAATATTGTTAATACATAATAATTAAAGAAACAACTTGATTCTATTTAAATCAGCTTCTATTTCAAAACTTCGAGTAAAGTTGAATTGAATTTAAAAAATGCTGCAAAAAATATTTAATTTCTGTTTGATATCACAAAAGCGTAAAGTGTAACAATTTAATTGTTTATTAGCTATCGTGTCCTTGTTTGCTTACATCTATAATAAAACAAGTAATTTTTTATAGAATGGCTCGTATGTATGTGTTTTCAGCTAAAAGCAGTGCTATTATATTATTATCAATATGGATCGGTTCTTATTTAAACACTTTTATGGCTTTGTTTCTAGTTTACTTGGCGTGAATATTATTCCTTTTTACTTTTCCATACCACCACTTGCATATGGGAAGTATTGATGAAATATTCGAAAATACGCATTTTGACTTTCAGGAAACCAAAAAAGTGGTTTAGAAAAAATGTCTAAGTATCTGCAGTGGGTGGGTGTGTGTATGTGTATGTAACGTCTCTAACACCGAACTAGCGAAAAATTTGTTTGAAAGCCCTTTGGCGGTACTATACCATGAAGAAAAATTAATTTAGAAAATTCAAAAACGGTTTTGAAATTTTAGAAAAATTATTTTAAAAAACCGGACCATTTTCTTTAAATTTTCTACCCTTATGTTTTTTGATGAATGCTAGAATTTCACGAGGGTTTAAAATTGAAAATTGATGCTCCTATAACATTACCACCATTTTTTTAAATAGCAAAATACATTTTTTTTACGGCAATCGATAAATTTCATTGTCTTTTTAACCATCTAAAAATTGTATGCCCTAACATTGCAAAAATGTTGATAAAAACAGAAAAACTTTAACGAAAATCCGGTCATCTGGGTAATGCAATGAGTGCCTTGAAACAAAACAATACTACACAATCAAAATCAATTGTTTTTAGATGGTATTGCATTTGTCATAAGAACACAAGTGTTTTCGTTGTTTCCGTATATTATTAGTTAGTTTGTAATTTTTTAATTGTTTTTTGTAAATGTTTTGTTTCAAGGGGCGCATTGCATTGCGGTCGTGACTTCATGTAACGTAAACGTTTTGCTATATTAGGGCATAAAATCTTTAGTTGAAAATAAAATAAATTTGTCTATTGATTGCCGTAAAAAAATTGTAGGTTGTTATTTGAAAAAAAATGACGGAAGTGTCCTTGCGCTTCTGTTAAGTACTACTACATCAAAAGATAGCAAAAAATATGACAAATAACTTTTATTAAATGATATTTTTTAAGCGTCTACAAACGTTATTCCATACTTTTGCCGGACCCTGTAATCCTGTATGTAGTCTGTAGTCAAAGGTTAACTTTATTTGTTCTTTTTCAGGTCATTCATTATTTGTTCTGCTTTTTGCAAAGCTTGAATTTTAACGAGCACAATAAATAAAAATAATATATCTAACAAGCAATGTCTTCATGTAATTCATTTTATTTCAAGATGGTAATGAGGATAATAAATAAAAAAAAATTTAAACAGCTTGTTTAAAGGTTTCCTATAAATATTCTAATGTATTGTTCTATCTATATTTTTGTATGGAATTATTACCCTAAGATATTTTTATATGGTCTGAATTTTTTAAATCAAATATATTAATTATTTCAGGAATTCCCATAGTTTATATTCTTATGGCGGTTCCGGAACTGAAGCCATGGTGGTCACAGCCCAATCTGCGCTTCCTGACTTGGTGCCACATCGTTGGACTTATAAGCCCTTGGGTGGGCAGCTTCGTCTACCATCTTTTTATGAATCTAGAACGTGGTGAACGAATTTACCATCGTCTGTTACAATTGGATATGCTAGGAATTTGGATTTGCCAAAGTTTTGGTGAGAATTTTCTCATTTTCTGTTTATTTTCATTAAATTTATTTACGGAATTCGAACCTGAAACCATTAAACTGACACTCATCCGTTGACCTTTTCACATCTTCGTGTAAACTTTAAGTTTTCTGTTTTTTTAAAATTAAATTTAACAACTAAGGACGAGGTACTACCTACGCAGTGAAGGGCACCTCGTTTCAACTTGTCCAATTAGTAATTTTACTTTATAAAACTTGTTTGATAAGAGTACGAATTATTCAGATTTGAAAACGAATGAGAGTTGTTGAAAACAAGCCCCTACGTCTTCATTTAATAATAATTTGTCAGGAAACTGAAAAGGGTATCGGATTCTGTAATGAAATAAACAAAAGGTTAATGGAGCTTCCTTGTTGCAAAGGTCACGGGTAAAGAAATCAATTGCAGAGGGTACAAAAATAGATTTATTATTTCAAAGATTATTTGATCTACTGGATAGTCAAAAGTTACGGGCAAGTAGAGAACAATTCAGACAGTTCAGAACAAGCAGACTGATTAGGTGGTAGGTACCAGAATAACAACTTTTATTCCAATAAAACTTTCTATGATGGAAAATTGGAACCCCCTAATATTGTTCTTAAATTTTCCAGTGTGATTACCAGAAATAATTAATTAAAGCATAAATTATACATGTTCGTGTTCAAAATATTACATTTAAATGACACCACAAAATTTAACGAGACTGGAACAAATTAAAATTTATTTCACTGCGTTTGGATAGATATTTCAAAACAGATAATCGTTTAACACGATACCTATTACAAATTTGTATATTTAAAAAATCCACATAGATATTTGGGAATACTTAAAAAAAGGATGAATCGAAAGTAATTTCCCTTTAATTAATAATTGAAAGAAAATGGAGAAAGTTTTAAAAGTGGTCAATGGAAGGTCTAAAAATATCTAGACAAATCTATGCCAAATATTTGTCTCTAAACATCACGTGTCTGTGTTTATTTAACAAAATACGAAGTTCTATTTTGTGAGAAATTGATTTCACCATTCTAAGCGCCGATAGCTATAATTGCACCCTTTTTTTAATGTTTTATAGCAATAAATACCTTGGCTAACCTTTATCTAAATAATTTTTGTTCATATGGTACCTCCTATAGGACCTATTGAATGCATAAGTTTTCTAGCTTCCTATAGTAGTTCATTTTCAAATAAAACATTTTATAACCTACTTCAATAAAATTTATATACCTACATAGTCGGTAGTCGCGTTAATTATTAAATCCAAGATAACAGTCGACCGTGGTCGTAGGTACTAGAAAGTATCAACGATTAGTAGGTATGTAGGCAAATGTAGCTGCACTGGCAATAACTATGATTTGTTATCTGGAGACCCACTCAGTCATGCAATTTCAAAAACATGCAACAAGCTAGTTATTATTTTCGATTATTTTATTCAAGGTCCAAGGCTAGGATGACTTTGTCTTGCAGGTGCAATGCCTATGGTAACAGCTACCACATACTGTCTTCCACGATTATTGAGATGGTTCGGTGTTTCGTCCTACTGTCTTTTTAGCCTTTGGGGTTTGTATAAAGTAAGTATTTAAAATAAGGAAGTATGGAATTTATTAAACTGATAAACGTACTGAAAGCTTTCTTCCTTACTCTATTCATTGCCATTTTTATGTTACTTGGGATTCTGAAAAATATTCAGTAATAATATCATAAGAGCGCATTCGTATATTCGATTCGAATATACTTTTCGCGATTTCTATTCGAAATTGATGTTGCCATGGAAATTTCCCGAGAGCTTTGCTCGAGGGATATTTTCTAATGGTCAATCAACCCCCCTATTTTTTCTGGTATATTATTCTTATTCTACAGATAATATAAACTTTTCCCGGTTCTTCTCTCCTATAAGCTACTACCTACAGTATCGGATACTATAATTGTTTCCCAAATCATATTCATGTTTCTGTTTTCGATTTAATCTATAAATCGTTTCATACTTAGAGTGCAGTACGAGCGCTATAGGGCAATGCTTTTTAAATTTTTGCCTTCGCTCTCTCAATTCTTGTTATTCTCTGTAGTCATATCTTTTCTAAAACCCTCCTATGTTCTTTTATTTATGCCTTGTACTGTAACACCTGAAAAGCTATTCTATAATTCATCTTCCTTTTCATTTTTATCACGTTGCTTATTTCTATCTTACACTGTTCTTCCTTACAAATTTAACACTATAGTAGGTATCCAGTTTTCTTTAATGGTAGGTACATTCCCAGTGCGCTAATAAATATTCAGTTTTCTCAATATATTTATCTACAGCCTTTTTCTTGTTTGCAAAGTCTTCACTATAGAAATTATTTGCAAAATAATTTTTTTAATTCCTGTTTTGTTTTCGACATAGAAGTCCAGGTCAGACTGAAAATTAGTGTCCAAACAAGCATCCTGTATGTTACTTGATGTATTGTTTAGTATCTAATATCTACTGCTATAATACTATTATAATGTAAAGTTTATTCTCATTAGGCAATGGTAGCTCTGTCTCCTTGGGATAGAAGACTTTGTTTTCTTCTACCATTCTGCATGCGGATTCTTCTGTGCACTCTTCGTCTATATAATTTTGGTGGAGGGGATCCTGCAGCTCTGATGCACCTTATTTTACAAGTCAGTAATATAAAAAAATAATTTTCTTATTAATAATTTTTCTGGTAAGTCAGATCAAAACAAGAAACTTTTGTGTTCTTGATTCAAAGTTATCTCTATATCTAATTTTTTTTAATTTGTTTCCTAAATGAAATTATTTTGTTTTAGGATTTGATATCAATAGTAGGAGCAGCAATCGGAGCACTTCACATTCCAGAAAGATGGTTTCCTGGATCGGTCGACATGTATTTTAATTCTCACAACATAATGCATATTCTTGTAGTGACAGCTGTCTACTCCATGCATGTAGCCACGATGAGAGATCTGGCCTGGATGGACCAAGCAAAATGCAAGACCACGCTTTGATTTTTCTAGATAATTCTATCATTAAAGTAATGTTTGCCTACATTGTTAAATCTTTGTATTTTTTAAACTTTCAGTATTACTTCCTTATTATAGACGCGTTGATGCGGTAATAATAATATCTTCCACGATTGCGCACACACATGCCGTTGTTACTATAATGCAAGTATGTAGTCAATTCTACAATATTTCTCTGCAAAAGATATTCGTTTTATGCGTTACACGTGTAGTCAAAGTAATATTTTATAATTAATAGGAAAATACCATTTCGTTTGGTGAATACAAAAAAATAGTGTAGTACAAAATTAGTCATATCTACCACGTAAAAGTTTATGTGTAATTATGGGTTACATTTTTATTCTTAAAATTTTAACTCATAGTAGAAACAAATCAGTACCTACTACTGTCCATACATGTCTAGAATTAGTCTTAAGTAGAAATTTAAGTAAAACACCACCTATCTAATGATTTTATAAGGAATATATAAACATTGGTATGGGATCAGCTGAATCCGCGCACGCGATTGGTCAAACTGAATGCAGGTTTGACCAATCACATATGCGCTTACATTTTAAAATAAACTTTCTGAGTATTACCTATTTTGATTAAATTTACCGAGTCTTTACTTTTTATATCGGTGCTATTCCAAGAAATCTCATAACTATGTAAAACATAAATTTTATTAGTTACGATCTAGATACCTTTTCTTAAGACTTCTTCTAAACGGACATTTTAAAAAAACGTAAAGCAATATTTGTAGTAATACATATAATTCGTAGATGTGTACGTAGAAATTTAATTTGAGCATGCAAAGACTGTCTCAGGGCTGCTGCAAATGTTTGTAACTTCCCTTTCTGCATCGGTGCATTTTTTAGTTTTATGTTAAAGTTAGCGAAGAACTTATTTTATAGCTTCCATTTTTAAGGGCTTTTACATTTATTTTATAGTCCTAGTGCATTATTGGTTTTACCCAAGTAGAGAAATTTATCTTGGAGTGGAACTGATCAAGTGCTAAATTTATTAAACAGTTTTTGGGGTGCTCCAGGAACTAGAATTTTTGACTTCCGAACTGTAACAGTTTACATTTATATAGGAGTAGGTATATGTAGAAAAATTTAATAGTTATTTATTATTACCCGGTCTAGGACGTGTTGGCGCGGGTGCTTTGGCGTGGCCGATATGACGCGGCCTATTTGATGCAGGGACAGTATGAGCTATATACCTTGGTATGGCGCAGGGACGGTTTTGTATAGGAACAGTTTGGCGCAAGGACGATATGCTGCAAGGATGGTTTGGCGCGGGGACCGCTTGGTACGGCGGGACGACCGGGTCCCAACGTTTCTGCATCTAAATTTCCTGCGACACACCGTCCCTGTACCAAATCGGCCGCGCCAAATTGTCCGGTGCCGATTATTACCTACATATTTTTTGAAATAACATTCTTCAAATATAATTGGAATTTGACTGCAAATTAGTGATTTTTTGTTAAATTTTAGAAGACATTAAATAAAAACATTAGATTTGAAATTTAACATTTTGACTTCATTATAGATTGAATACAGAATGGTTTATACAATGGCTGTGTTTAATGTCTACGAGAGTGAAAGTCAAACCAATTCTGTAAAATTATTGTTTTGGCAAGAAATTAATAAAAAGGTTTCAGATTGATGAAATAAATGAAGATGTTCGGTTAAAATTAATTTAAATTAGGACTTGAAGCTCTAAAGTTTTTAGAAAAAAATATTAGAGTATAAAATTTAACTGTAAAATTATTTTCAACTAGTCTTAGAGACTTTACACAATTATTGCCTTATTCAGATTTCTTCAAAGTAGATCCCGTGTTTGGATTTTTGGAAAAGCAAATATTTTAACTACAGTGTAGTAGAAAAAAAGTTGGGTATCTGAATATGGCAAATAGTTTCATTAATTATAAGAGTACAAGCCTTTGAAATATTTACGTGTTATTAGCTTTCGTGATTGGTAGATTCTAGGTAACTTTGCTACTGAAGTTTATTGTTAACATGCTAAAAAGTCAAGCATGTAAAGTTAGAAAAAAAGCAATTATAATTTTTCATTCTTAAAGTTTTTTGGTAGAAATGATTAGAAATAATTTGAATGTATTTAATAATTACTAGGTATTATCTTTCCATTAGGCTGACACGTTAAATATCTTATTACTAGGTAAATTATGGCAGTTCAAGTTCATAATGGCATTACTTTAGTTAGGTTCTGCATTTTGAAGTTATTAAACATGTTTCAACATCCTAAAGGGCCTAAGACCTTTGGTGAAGCTTAGTAATGGAGAATAGTTTTGGGATTTTTAATTGGGTACAGAAAATTTACATATGGGGTGATAGAGGACCCCAGGGCACCCCTGTTATTTTTTTTTATTATTTAACTGGTTTAAATAATTTTTTTTATGAATAGTATACACGTAAGAACTCAAAATTTGAACTGAATGTTAATAATTTTTCACTTCCAGTCATGGCATTCTAGAATTAAAACGTATTTTTGAAATTAAAACTTTGTAAGTTCTTAAAACTGTAATATTTCGACACTTTTGTACGCAGAATGTAATCCGAGTTAATATGCAAAAATATACAGGGTGTTGCATTTGATATAAAAAAGTTGGGGTCATTTCTGATGGAAGTGAAAGATTATTAACATTCACTTAAGGGTATATAACGCATACGAAAATTTACTTAAATCGGTTAAAAAATAGAAAAAATGAAGGGGTGTCCCGGGATTCTGTCTCACCCACTATGGGTCTTATAATAACCAATTGGTGTTACCATTTTTGAGGTAAACATGTAGATGAAGGATTTTTTTAACGAGCATGGTATGACCAGGACAGTTAAATGAAAGGACTTTGGTTCAATATAAAATAAAAACTGTTTTAGGTGGAGTTCAATAATTAGAATAAATTTATTCATAACAAGCTTTTGCTAAAATGCTGACATCAACTTTTCTTTTGGTTAAAATTTGTAAAAATTTGGGGGTCCAAATGACATTTTGAGTCAAAAAAGCTAATCTAAAAGTGCAAATAAAAGATTTAATTACATCCTGCACATACGATTTTCTGCATGTGAATAATTATATAATTTTAACTATTACTTAACGGATAAGAATTGGACTATTTTAGATCATATGTAAATAATACCATGTAAAATAATTATTCATTTACTTGTGTAAATTACAGGCAGATAAATAAATTTTCGTTAACAATGTATAGTAATTTTTCTCAAAAATATTTTTAAAAAAATAACGAGCTACATGTCAATGAAAACAAAAAAAATGTTTTAAACACTTTTTACTAACTTATTATAGTACTGAAGTGTATTTTTTTAATTAATTATCAATACTTCGGCATAGAATTGGATTACACGCCATAGGGATTTCAATCCAAACATCTTTGTGTTCATTTATTTTCTCCCCTAATTATGTTAGAGCTAAACTCGGGAAATCTTATTAGTTTTTTATTTTAGTTTTACAAGATGAAAATATTTCAAAATTTGACCGCCTGATTTTGAAAATCGCGCGCTTTTTTTTAACAGAATTACTGTGGAAATTGGTGGATTTCTAACACATTTTGAAAATATAATGTTAGATATTAAAAGAATGATCTCATGTATTTGTATAAATTATACATTTACTTACACTTTACACATTTCCGCAATTAAAAAAGCGCGCGATTTTCAAATTCAGATGTTCAATTTTTGCAGTTTCTTTATTTCTGTAAAATTAAAATACAAAACCAATAGAACGTCCCAATTCAGTATTTGTTTCTCTACAAAAAACTAAAGAACAGTTTGGCTCTAAAATAATTAGGGAAGAAACTAAAATGAACTTAAAAATATTTCTATTGAAATTCCTATGGTGCATAATCCAATTCTACACCTTATATACCTACTAACTATATAATGTTTTTAACATTTGTAATAGAACTACATAAGTGTTTTTTTATTTTTAAAAATAAATCTTTTAACAACATTAACTACCTACTTTATGAGAGGTAAATTCATCTTAAATCAAATTTTTAATGTTAAAACAAAACAAAAAACTTTAATTATTCTTTTAAAGACTAACAATAAGACCTGAAAATAATTTAGGTATACGCATGAAAAAATAGTTGAACATTATTAAATTTGCTTCACTGGAACATGATTAAAAATAAGGTACATTATTACTCCAGTGGACTAAACGATTCTGCAGTGTAACTCTTTACACGAGAAAACCATAAAGGTGGAAATCGGTTGCCAACCAGTTCAAAAGTACATGTACTTTCAGTTCCATTTCTATTACGTGTATATACGGAATAACCTGTCCACACCAACTGAATGTGCTTCTGATTTTTATTGTTTTGTATTTGCAATTCCTAAAAATTTAAATGAAGTTTGCAACTGTAGTTTAAGGTAAAATGATGATGATGAATTTTTTTCCAATAACATGTGAAGCTAAGGAACAAATTTATTGAAAAAAAATGCTAGGAAATAGAAGCACTGCAAAAAAATACAGAAGCACAAGCTCTAAAAGACAAACTGGGACAAAGTAATTCATAGCAGACATGCGAAATAAAATATAAACTTACCAAATTAAATGTCTGTTGAGAGTTATCTTGTATAGCATCTCTTTTTCTACCTCTTTTAAAAATAGGGTTGGTTTTCGGTGTTTCATCACGATGCACAACTAACGTAACTTTATCATCTTTAAGCCTATAATGACCAGATAAAACTGCAGGACTTTTGGCAGTTCGATACTTCAACTGTGCCACACATTGTGAAGGCTCATCAGCAGTTGTTAACATTAATACTAGTCCTTCAGGAAAAAACCTACAAAAAAAAAAGGTTTTATTTATCCTATCTGCTTTAATTTTCTTTCAATATACCTTAAATATCGATAATATGTAACAATGTGCCAAGGTCTATAAAACTGATCTTGAAAACTGTTTTCTCCATGCCTAATGTATGTAGTTTTACTTATGTAGCAGCCATTGAAAAGAAGACGAGCTTGATCAATAAACATTTGTCTCCATGAAGTAAATCCAGAAGGTAGGCTTCCAAGGTTTAAACCCCATGTCCTGTATAAAATATTAATAAACAAAAATAAGGAGTATTATTGTAATGCATTACCTAGCACATATCAACCGCCATATCTCAGAATCACGACAACACAAGTAAAACCCTCGACATGTGCGAGAACACATTTCCAGGGATCTTATATCTAGTTCACTTGAAACCACCCAGCGTAATATATACAGAATGATTTCCATTGGCAGGACAGAAATATGAGTACTCTAAAAATAGTTTTGTTTAATTATTCTTCATACATGAAGATGATAAATGTAGAATAGAAGGGGATTACGTTTTGTTTATCTCAAGTTAACTAACCTTTTGTTCGTTAGCTGGTAGGCATATGCAGTGATCTTTATTAAATTTTCGTTGAATATGAGGAAGTAGTTCTCTTTTAATGATGTCTTCATCATCAAAACTGTCGTCAGTACTGTCATCATTGTGATATTCATCTACGTTCTCATCAACATTGTATGATTTTTCAGAAACTTCTAAATGGAAGAATATTTGAAATAAAATCACAAGTTGAAGTAATGTAAAATACTGTATCTACCTTTAATGTTTTCCTCGGCAGATTGATAGTCTTTAGCTTTGTTTTTTGTTTTTGCATCAAGTCGGAACTCGATATCAGGTACAAGTTGTACAGCACGGCGATAAAATTGAATGGCTTCGTATAACTTTCCAGTACGTTCCATTTCAACACCATTTAGAAAAAGTACTGTAGCCTAAGAATTTGTTTATTAATGGTAAAATAATTATGTCCATCAAAACAATGTAAATACCATATAAGGTAGGTAAATAGCTATTGCTAAATAAAATGAGTTTAAATTGAATTGAACTTAAAAGCAAAACTTCTATTAGGGACATTGATAGGAAAAGAAAAAGTGTCCATAATAGAGGGTGTCCTTAGAAGAGAGGGTTCGATTGGAAGCTGAATTTAATAATTTTGTATACATAAAGTTTAATAATGTTAGTAATAACTAGTAAGAAAGAAAGACACACAAAAATATTTATTAGGCACGGTCTTTCAATTCAGGTTGAACTCTCCGTTAAGCTAAGAAATATCAAACATATGTTTCAATGCCTAAATAAATTTATAAATGGTGTGTTGCTGATTTTCCCCAACCTGATACTCTAATTGCTTTTTATTTTAATATAACATTGACGACATATTAGGGCAATAAACATTAATAATGATGCAATCTCGAGGATTTATGACATTTGTTAAAAATATTCTAGATGAATTAAAAACTAAAACTTACAGTGTTTTCAATATCTTCGCTTTCATTAAGACCTTCCTTGTTAGTTTCGTGTACCCCTTGTTGTTTTTTGGATACCGCCAGTTCCTTTTTCCATTTTTTACGAAAACTGTCCAGTACATCTTCGACAGTTTGTCTCTGAAAGTGATAATAAACAGGTTAAATGTCATATTGCATAGATATTAGTAGTTTTTAATAAGCATACCTCCTCTGGTGACGACGACGAAGATTCCTCTTGTTCTTCTTCTGAAGAATCTGCTGTAGATCCTCCGGCAGCACCTCCTTCACCCGATTTCCCCCCTTCGGTGTTCTAGAATATAATACAAATTATATTATTGTTCAATAGCAGAGATAGAAGAAAAAAATGGAAATATTTGATTATATAATTTAACAGCTGATTGTTATATGAATAACCTTGATGACAGTATTTAATTTATTTACCATCTTATAGCCAGCACTTATGAGGGTTAATTTATGAAAAAAGCTCACGATCAGTATATCGCACAACGATTTGTTCGTGGTAACAGATTTTAGCGGTGAATATCCTTGCCATGTTTTGCTACAAGTTTCTGCGTTTTGGATTTGGTTTGACAGTTCTATGACAGTTCTTCAAGGTCATACAGCACCTACAGAATTTCAGTCATAAAGGAGCAATTTCTAAACCTATTTTTAAGGATTATTTGAACATAATAACCTTGTACGGTAAAATTATAAGTTTATTAGATTAAAATTAACCCCATAAGTTCTATTTTGCTGTAATTTAAGTAATTTCTGGTTTTCTTTTAGAGTTTATATTGAAGCACACTGTATATACACTTTTTGTAGTAAGTTAGGTTTTAAAGTTGGTAAGATATTTCGGGGTGAAATTACTTGAAATTCTATTACAAAGCGGTTTCGTTTTAGTTCAATCTTTGATAAATACTGCCCGAAAATGGTTTTGGAAAGTACTATGATATGGTAAGAATAATTCAGTGTTTGTGTTAATTTATAAATTTGTTTAATTTATTATAAATTTAATATGACCAATTTTTCTAACCTAAAATTCTTTTGTATGTCAATGACTTGGCAGATTGAGTTAGTTTTTTAAAAAAATGTGTATTTTAGTGTGGATAACAGCGATTTTATGCGTAATGGAGATTTTTTACCAACACGTCTTCAAGCACAACAAGATGCAGTTAACTTGGTTTGCCACTCGAAAGCAAGATCCAACCCTGAAAATAATGTTGGTCTGTTAACATTAGCTAAGTAAGTATCCGTTCTTTGTCATATACTACTTGTCTCGGGCTCCTTTCTTTATGCTTCTACCACAAAGAATTATGTGAGTGAGTTAGTTTTAATGCTCATTGTCTTTGTCTACAATTTTTATAATTATCACAAATATAATTAAAAGGATACTAAATTTAGTTCCAGTGGTTAATGATGAATCATACATATTTGAAGCCGTAAGGGCTTTAACTACATTTTTACATTATAATTATTTCTTTCTTATTTTAAAGTGTGGAAGTTTTGGCAACGCTTACTAGTGATGTAGGACGCATACTCTCAAAACTACATTCTGTGCAACCTGATGGTAACATAAACTTGCATACAGGAATTAGAATTGCTCATGTAAGTACCTATTTTAATTTTTTGCTGATGACGATTTATATCTTTCCAATTTTACAGCTTGCTTTGAAACATCGTCAAGGTAAAAATCATAAAATGCGTATAGTGGTATTTGTTGGTAGTCCAATAGCTGCAGAAGAAAAGGAATTGGTAAAACTAGCCAAAAAATTAAAAAAAGAAAAGGTTAATGTTGATATTATCAGTTTTGGAGAAGATGCTATTAATACTGACGCGTTAACAACATTTATCAACACTTTAAATGGCAAGGTATTAACGGTGATTAATTACACACAGTTATTAAAATTAATTATAATTGTTCATCTTTTAATTACAGGATGGTACTGGAAGTCATTTAGTTACAGTTCCTCCAGGTCCCCATCTCTCTGATGCTCTTCTTTCTTCCCCTGTTATACAAGGAGAAGATGGTACTGGAGGAGCAGGATTAGGAACGTCTGGTTTTGAATTCGGCATTGACCCCAATGAAGATCCAGAATTGGCTTTGGTAAATTTACATATAAAAATTTTATTGCAGTTTTTAAATAAACAATTATTTAGGCTCTACGTGTGTCAATGGAAGAGCAACGTCAGCGACAAGAAGATGAAGCAAGACGGGCTAAAGAGGCTTCTGCTGCTGAAGGTGGGGTGAAGACTACACCAATTAAGGAAGAACCAAATGAAGAGGCATTGTTGGAAAGAGCTTTGGCTATGTCTATGGAGGAAGGCGAAACTGTAGCAAACCCTGCTGCAGCACCATCTGTAGATTTTGCTAATATGACAGAAGAAGAACAAATTGCGTTTGCTATGCAAATGTCTATGCAAGATGCACGTTAGTTTTTGTTTATTGATATTTTTCGTTTCTATTTATCCTGGTAAAATATTTAAAACTTGATTTTGTTTATTTGTTTTAGAAGAATCTAGCAACTCAAAAAAGAAAGAAGAACCCATGGAAGTGGAAGGTGATGAAGATTATTCAGAAGTAATGAATGATCCAGCTTTTCTTCAAAGCGTTTTAGAAAGTTTACCTGGTGTTGACCCCCAATCTGAAGCCATTCGCCAAGCAGTGGGGAATCTTAAAGATAAGAAAAAAGATGATAAGGATGATAAACAACCCAAGAAGTAAATGATTTTGGCGATATTTAATTAAGTAGGAATAATTAATAAATTTATGATACCCCGAAACAGTTTCATGTACCTATAAGCTATTTTGAAGAAATTAAATGGATCTTGTATGTGCTTTTGATAATTTAGTATTTAAGGTTGATATTTGTATTAAAATGGCGGCGAAATTAAAAATGTTACTGTATTAATGTAGATTTTTTAAAAATTTTATTTACAATTGCTATTTGTTTTGAGTTGAATACAAGACTGCATTCAGCAATTGCTATTTTATTTACCAACGTATTTTGTGGTGGATTTATATCCGTTTACTACGAAGTTGTGATATCTCCTTCTCTTCAGTCTTGTTAAATGCATTTCTGGATATAGTTCTCTTTAAATCAACCCGCATTATTTTATTTGTGGTTCTCTTCCATTTGATATGAATCCTTTTTATCAACAACCAAAAGTTGTGTACCAAGAATATACAGAGTGATTCATCAAAAGTGTCAACCAGTCGTAACTCTGAAAGTGTGATGCACAAAATTTTGTTTTGGAGTAGGTGGTGAACGAGAAAGATGGAGATAGCAGTTATGTCGGAGTTAAACTGTCGATCATTTGTCAAACTGACGAGGATAACACAAGATAACCTAACCTTAAGTCAATGATACGTGATTTTATCTCACAGCCAATTAAGAAAACAAATTTTGTGGCTCACACTGTATATTAAGGGGAAAAAGTTTTTTTATAGTAAATCGCCTATGAGGAAACCATTAAAAATATCCACGATTCATTTCAAATTTGTGACGGATTTTACTGGAAACTCGCAAGTTTCAAATGGAAAGGAACATTAACTTTATTATAAATGTGAAAATCATAGAAAAATAAAGAGAATATAAACAAGTGCTACTTTACGTAGAATACATAGAAAATATTTGCATTTACACTTTTACTATAATCAAAGAATACCTAATAGATTTACATCGTAGCTTTGAGTATCTGGTCCGTTATTTTTTGATCATCCTGTATATAACATTTTATTGAATAAAGCACTTCCATGTGACGTCACGATATTCAAGGTGCTGCCACGTGGGATGTTGTGTAGGCAAAAACCAAGATTTAGAATATTTCCCTAAATTCGCGGAAACGTTTTCCATTAATCTTGTGTTTTGTTGTTATTGAGTGCTACAGTGTCAGTGTCTATTAGTGTATTAGTAAGTGACTATTTTTGACTAACAAACTTTATTGCGTTTTAGTGATTAAAACGGAACAATAACAGTACCGGTATAGTGTTCTTGTTCTGGAATTTTATAATCAATGTAAGTACCTAACCGCCTATTGTTATTAATAAGTTATTGTTAGTAATAGAAGAAGCCAATTTTTGAAACAATCAAAATATTTATAGGTACATATTGCATACAATAAGGTTCGGCTACGCGTCGTGTCGTATTCCTTTACCTCGGATATTAGTATCTATGTCTTTACAGTCCTTGATATTTTATGAGTTAGAATCAAATTCCTTTTGGGTATACGGCGTATACCTAATTTGATTGTTTTATCTTCTTCACACCATTCGTTTTTCTTTACAATTTATACAAGGTAGTATACAGGGTGTCCAAGATTAGGAGCCCGTGTATTCGGATCTCGTAAACGGTAAGATATAGAGATTCGGTTAAATGAGAAGAAATCTTCAGCATATTGAGGACTACTATGATCGCCATTCAAATTCTATGCACAGTTTTCAGTACCTACAGGCTGAAAAATCAAATTTTCAGTTTTCTATTTCCTTGTGCAATTTGATTACTATAGGCAATAGCGCAAAATGGTTTTGACATTATTAAGGCACTTTTTAATGCAGATTTAAAATTTCGAATTAAATTTTTTGTAAAGCTACCAAACACCAACTTTTCAAAATATTTACGTTAACTTTGCATTTTCGCAGCCGGCGATCGATCACTACAAAGAGCTCTTTTCTTCTTTTTAAAATACTGAAGTTATAATAGAAAAACTGGTTTTTTCATAGTAGGCCAATTATTTTTCATAAAAATGCCCCTTCCTGTAAAAGGGCGGCTTCCTGTGATAAAAAACCCATGCCCAATGCAACAATGTTTCGGGAACTACCACTGAAATTTTCCGATAAAAATCCAAGGTCTTGTTATATTTTATATGAAAAGTAGCCATCCTCAGTACTACCTATTTTATTTCAGCAAAGACAGACTTTTTACGTAAAATCCGGACGTCTTTCATCAACGCCTTTAGCCGTCTAAAAATATCCAGAACGTTTCTATAGGAAATGGCAACAAAATAAAGAATTTTTAAATTCCAGTATTACATACAATTTTCTTTATTATTAAAACAATAAAATAAAATTACAAAATATACTAATAATATTAGTTTACATAAATAACTTATAGTAGTACCTACTACAAAATCACGCATGGTAATATCGATAAATATTCAGGCAATATTAGCATGTGTAATCGTTCTTATTACCTACACACCTTCTATTTTACATGGTTTTCGAGTAGAGTAAATAAATTATCAACTACTTTACAGTACAAGAGTTACGTATATGGGCAATAATGCCATACAAAATCCTTAAATTACAAGAAAATTGGCAATTATAAATCTTTTATTGCTTTGTAATTAAAAGGAAGGTAAAATAAAAAAATTAGCAGATCCCAATTACAATAAAAAATATTTTTTATACCTACCCAAAAATCACATTATTTCCTGTATCCCTTTATATTAATAAAAAGTGCCCATTAAAATAACTCTTTATTTTTATAACTGCTGTAATACGAGACTTGATCAAAAAATATACAAAATTGTATAATTATGTAACATAAAAGGCAAAAGGTTGACAATATGAGGTATACCATATGATCAAATATTCCTTTTCGCAACCCTCATATCGTTTTATCATGTGATCATATGATATACAGGGTGTAGAATTGGATTACGCACTATACGAATTTCAATGCCAAAATCTTTATGTTCATTGTCTTCCCTAATTATTTTAGAGCTAAACTATTTGCAAGTTTTTTGTAGAGAAAGAAATACTGAATCGGAACGTTCTATTGGTGTTGTATTTCAGTTTTACAGCAAAGTTGAGCGTCTGAATTTGAATATCGCGCGCTTTTTTAAAATAATTTCTGGGAGATTGATGAATTAAACATTTTGCAAATCTAATTAATATTAAAAGAGTGATCCCAAGTATTTGTGCAAAGTATAGTACATTTATTTACAACGAAACACAAAAGTCCGTCTAGCATAACTGACAGTTCTGCAATTTAAAAAAAGCGCGCGATTTTCAAATTCAGACGCTTAATTTTTGCATTTTTTTTCTGTCTGTGAAATTAAAATACAAAACCGATAGAAAGTCCCGATTTTTTCTCTACAAAAAAACTTAATAGATAATAATAATAATTAGGGAAAAAATAAATAAACATAATTTTGTTTGCATTAAAACCCCTATGGTACGTATCGAATCCAATTCTACACCCTCTATTTATAGTTAGTAGATGGTTGGTCGCAATACAATTTGGTCAGGTCTTGTATACTAGTTTTGTTAAAAAGAAAGATAAAAAGATATTTTTGGCAGTAATAAAGATCAGTACATCTAAGGTAAGATATTTACAAAAATCAAAGTAGTCTGCGTAATGTAAAATAATAATTCTAATGATATTTAAGACTACAGAGTTCATGGCAATAACCTAGGATTAAATCGTCCCATGTGTAATATTAAACCAGTAGGATTGTGTCTAACAAAATAAAGGAATGGCCTATCAAATCGCAATCTTGGTGCCTCAGGTAATCTTGCTTGTCTTGGCCTAAGTTGTAAGGGCAGAGAAAGGTAACTTGGGTCATATAGTGGATCGTGGAATGCCCTTTGATAATCTCGGGGCTCTTCTAATATATCACTATTTTCGTATGGTTTATCGCTGTGATAGTGTTGAATTTTTCTGATTCTTCTAAACGATCGATTTGTTGTAGCAGGATATACCTCGGAATGATGCGTTTCATCAATTCTTCCTTCCCCACAAGTTGCAAATGTATTTACTTGTACAATGTCCGATAGATACAATTCATGAGCTACACCATTCAAACCTTTTAGATCGGCGGTGTTAGAATTAAATAAATCTTTTAATCCCATTTTTTGTAATGCCATTGTTGCATTAATCACAGATTTATGTGAAAATCTAGGAATTTGTACTTCTAGTCCCGGTCTTGGGATTAGTGATCTTAGAAGTCTTGACCAAGCACCTTGTCGGAACGCACTTTCAACTAAACGGGCTTCTAATCGCATTAATCCATCACCAGGGGCAGAAATACCCTGCTGACCAGGAATCACAAAGATTGTACTTATGGTTTGATCTTTGGTTCCTACCGCCACAGCTGTGGCATCAAGACCTGGATCATAGCCTGCTAAGAACCCAGAACGCCAAACTACTGCCGGTATGGGTACAAGTTTGCGTTGTCTTATTGATGGTAATACTACAAAGTGTAATTCTCCATCACGACCCTCTGTCGATGCTTCGGAACAATCAGTCTAGAAAGAGAATGTTTCTGTTAGTTATAGTTTTGCAAAAAGTATGAAGAAGTTCTTGTTAATTTAATTTGTGTCACGAAAGTGTCACTTTACTGGCGCTACGCGGCTGACTACTTTAAGCCTTCCGAGTCCCGTGTTCCATAAAGGTACTATCTACTATTTTTTTCTACAAAGTTTTTCGGCTGACAGTGAATAAAAAGTATCCTAAGACTAAATAAATACATTGAGTATGAAAACTTTCCAATTTATTTAAATACATGCTTGCTTTTATCTACAGTGTGTCCACGGATTGAGTGCATATAAGGTGTAAATGACAATTTTTTTTAGAGTTGGATCTTCATATTCTGAGGATCGCTCCTGCTTGGTCTCAAACTAAGATATTGAAAAAATGAGCCAAATCAATTAATATACAGGGTGTTTTCTTGGCCGAAATCTAAAAATTAGTCAAGAGTAAACTGTCTTTATTTTAGCAGATATAACAAAAATGTATTAGAAAAAGTTGTTTAGAATTAAAAGTTATTGAAGATTTTCAATTTTTATACAAATCAGCCTACTTTGATTTTTTTTATCAACATGAGATTTTTTATTTGTGGTTTTAAGGACCCATGCATGAAGAGTAATTAAACAAAGTACTTGAAATAATTATTTATTAAAAAAATACTAAACGTTATTTGTTACAAACATGAGTTCAAAAGTATTGGATTTTGATGAAAAAAATCAACGTAGGCTGATTTGTATAAAAGTTGAAAATCTTCAATAACTTTTAATTCTAAACAACTTTTTCTAATACATTTTTGTTGTATCTGCTAAAATAAAGACAGTTTACTCTTGACTAATTTTTAGATTTCTTCCAAGAAAACACCCTGTATATTAATTGATTTGGCTCATTTTTTCAATATCTTAGTTTGAGACTAAGCAGGAGCGATCCTCAGAACATGAAGATCCAACTCTAAAAATTTGTCATTTACACCTTATATGCACTCAATCCGTGGACACACTGTAGATATACGTTTAAAAATAGATTCCACCCCCTCCCTCGCGGTACAAAAAAGCCTGTTGGGCTTCAACACGTCGCTGTTACGCATCGCTAGGTATAATTTTTCCATAATTTGTGTAATAGGTATTGCAGAAAGTATGAGTTACAATTATTTTTTACAAAATGACGAACATATTGCAGACGTTTAAGCCTCATTTCTACGGTAAGATCTAAACAATCTGTAATTACTTATTTTCCTGCCGCAAAACAGCGCTTAAGCGTCTAATTTCACATTTTTATTTAAACATTGTAAGTTTCTTACCTGGAAAATGTTGGCACTAACGGCAGCGAGTGGAGGTCGAGCAAATAAATTATTGTCCTTAAGATATTCCGGAATTTTTCCCCAAGTCTGCCTTTTCACAAGTAAATTGGTCCTTCTCCTTATCACATCATTTATTTCTTTAAAATTAGCTTCTTCCACATGTCCATCATAAAACTGCTTTACCCTTTCCTTATAAAAATTCAATAATTTTCCTTTATTTTTATCGCTGTAAAGTTCTTTAACGAAAACGGAAACTGCAACTCCAGATTTCTTTGAAACTTCTATTGATTCTATCACATTTTTAAAAATAGAATGAGGATTGAAAGTTACCATATCGTCCAATTTCAAAATTTCGTTCATTTCTCCAGATGTTGAACCTCGAGCTCCTAGGAAGACCATGGCTAGCATTGAAGTAGCAGCAAATGGCGAAACGATTACACTTCTGGCAAAACTTATTCCACTTGTTACTGAACTCCAGAAACTGAAAGCTAATTCATTGCAGAGTTCCGTAAATTGAAACACATCTGTATCTAAAGTAGAAGTGCTATCTTCAAGGCCAAAACCTTGAAGAGGTTTCGGGACTAAATCAACTGATGTTGGTTCTTGTCGAAGTGGAGGTTGTGTTTTATCATCAATTGCAGTTTTATGAGGTACAACTGTTGATACAAGCGTCCAAGTCATATCAGGTTTTGTTGTCGTTGTGGAGCTTGTGATATTTTGGATTAATTTCAATTCGGCAGGCTTTTCTACTTTTGGTGAAATGGTTACCATCGGTAAATTCACAAAAGCTGGTGTTATTGGAGCGTTAACTGCGGAAGAAATAGTTTGTTCTGTTATACTTGAGAAGGTTGTTTCTTGCTGCGAAGTGGAAATTGGTGATTCGGTCATTGAAATCGTTGTAGGTTGTTGAGTGGTGGAAACAACAAGCCGTTGTTGAATGGTTGATCCCGTAAAGGGTTGTTGAGTGGAGGAGGGTATGGAGGCCGTAACTGATTCTTGAACGGTTGAAATAGAAAGCGGTTTATGAGTGAATGCGACTGGTTGGTAAATGGTTGAAATGGTGAGTGGTTGCAGTGTGGTTGAAACAGTAATTGGTTGTTGAGTAACAGTCATGGTGTTGAATTGTTGTGTTGTTGGGAAATTAATTTTCGCAGTAGACGATTGAGTTTGAGTAAAGTCCTCTTCTGTTGTTGGTTTGGACGGTTCTTTTGTAAAGTTGATTTCTGTTGATTCAAATTTAAATTGTGGAGTTTGAGTTTGGGTTAGAAGATTGTTTGGGGTTGTTTGATAATTTTCAGTACTAACTGTGTCTGTGTTCTGAATCGCAGAAAATTCTGGACGCGTTGCAGAATCTGTGATCGGTTCTGTAATCTCATTAATTTCTCCAGACGTTGTGCTACCATAGATGTTCTTGGTAAAAACATCAACAATTTCGGTTGACGCATAATCGGGGTATTCGCTTGAAGAGGTTACAATCAGGAAAGGTTCCGAACTATTTTCATTGAAATTTTCTGGATTAAACTCTGTTGCTGCGCTATTTAAAATTTCATTACTTTTGCTTGTGGTGTCCCAGTTTTCTGTTGAAGTAGAAATATCTTCATTAGTAGTGTTTGAAATGGTTTGATTACTAAGTTGTTCCTGATTAAATTCTGAAGCCTCGCCCTTTAAAATTTCATTATTTTTGCTTAAATTTTCTGTTGATGTAAGAATGGTTTCATAAACATCCTTTTCAGTTGTCAATTCAAAAACCGTATTTGTGGAAATTTTAGGGATTGGTGTAGTAGACGTTTCTTTGTATTCTGTAGAAAATTCTAACTTCCCTGTTGGTACATTCAATGTGGATTGATATTTCGTTTCTTCTTGATTTGATTCCGTACTTGTGGTTACTTTATCTACGGTTGATTGTTCAATTATTTGGTTTGAGGTAGTTTTCTCTGGGATTTCGGTTGTGTAACTAGATTCGTTTTTGATATCTAACCCCGATATTGGTTTAATAGTTTTGCTTTCGGAATTTCCTATTGTTGCTGTGTCTATATCTTCTAAATCTATTTCTTCATATCGATTTATATTATTATTCGCGCTGATATCAATTTCTGGATTTGATTCATTCGCATTTACAGCTGTTTGTTCTGTAAACCTTTCAATATTATCGGTTGTTGAAAATCCTTCACTTGTCTGGATTGGTTGATGGAAAATTACTTGGGAAATTAACGAATCGACAGCTTGATTCACTTTATCATCCCCTATTGTAATATTAAGGACAGATTCGGTATTTGGAGTTCCTAGCAAAGCTGATGCTGCTGTAGCTGTTTCGATTTGTACTTGAGACATTGGTTTTGAATTTGTGTTTTGTATTACTTGTCCAATTTTTTCACTTTCTTTGATATTTTCAATTGATTGCTCTGGATTACCAATTGCTTGTGATATTAATTGTTCAATACTTGATACTAAATTAACTTCGGGGGTTGTAAAAGAATTATTTTCTGGTTTTAATGTTGTGGGTAAATTGATTTCTTCAGTTGTGGGAATTTCCGTGGTAGATTGAACATATTCTAAGGTTGTAGCATTAAAAAGAAGTTCTGGATTTTGTTGATAGACACTGCTTGTTAATAACAATTTGTTTAATAATTCTGTTACAGCTTGATTTTCTGAATCATTAATTTTTTCAGTTGTTGCTTCTAGAAGTTTAGTAAACTCTTCTGATTTTTCTGTTTGAGGAAGTTCTGTTTCTTGAGTTATCTTAGTGGTAGATTCTTGTAATTGAAAACTTGTAGGTGTGTTAAATCTTTGGTTTTCGTCTTCATTTAATACTTCTTCTGTTGATGTCTGTAGAGATGATTTAGTTATCTCTGTGGTTAATCCTTCTGTTGTGCTAAATACCGTATGGTCGATAGTGCTTAACTTAGTAGTAGGGTAAGGTTTAGTTGTTCTCTGAGTAGAAGATGATTTTCGGATATTACCAAAACTGTCTATATTTAGATACCCCTTATCGTTTTCCTTTGCGACGTTTTCTGTTGTTGACCCTTCGGTTCTTTTAAAGTAATTTTCAGTCGAGGCCGATTTTAATTCTGTAAACAATGATGGTTGGAAATCAAGTTTGGTGGTACTTTGTTCGTTGTAGTCTTTTATTGTACTAGTCTGTTTTACTAAAGTAAATGGTCCTGGAGTTGAATACCAATTCGTAGTTGTTTCTGGTTTACGTTTATTGTCTTCAACTAGGAAGAATGTACTAAGTTGGCTATGGGGGGTAGTAGCTTCGTGTTGTGGTTTTGCAAAGGTTGGTGATTGTGTTGTAGGTGCAAACGAAGTTGAGGTTGATAATAATGTCGTTGGCGATGGTTTAGGCGTCGATGTGGAACTAATATTAAGCACTGATGGCAAAGGTGATATTGTTGAAGGCAATAAAGTTTCCATTTTATTAGTAAATGGTGAGGGTGTTGATATTACAATAACAGGGCGTGAAGTGAAAGATTCTGTCTCACTTAAGGATGCCGTATTGTCCTGTGATGTAGAAGGTGTATCTTTAAAACTGTTGGTCGTTGCCTCACTTGCGCTTACATATACACTTTCAGTTTTACTATCTGCTGGGGCTTCATCATGCATCATCGCTTCATTTGAATTAATTTCCACAGAAATAATCGGTGTATCTGTTCTTTCCGATGAATTTTCACTTGAGGTTTCTTTTGAAATAACTTCAGTTGTTACATCGGGAATAGTTATTGTAAACATATTCGTCGTTTCCTTTTTATCTACCGTAGTTTCAGTGCGGACTTTGCTATCATTGATTAAAGGTTGGAGAGTAGTTGGTTCAATCATTATGGTTTCAGCCGTTATACCATTTTGTTGTTTATCATTTTCACCAGAATTGCCGAAAATTGCAGGAAGAATCATATTCCATGTGGATGTAACATTAGGTGAATCAAACATTGGTTTCGTTTCTGAAGTTTTATGTGCTTCCATTTCTCCTTTCAAAACGTTTTGAACGTTATTCACGACATCATCAACCCTTTTTTCTGGTTCATCACCAGTTAAAGATTGAGAATTGTAATTTGATGCTTCTCCATCACCAGTTGCAATGATGCCTTGAATTTCATCCAATGTCATCAATCTTTTTACAAGATCTCCACTGTCGTCGAATGTGTAAAATTCATAACGATCTGGATTTAATAAATTAATAGGACTTGCTAGCTGGGTTGCTGCTGAAGGTTTAGTCATTGGTTTGCCTACAGCATCGGAGAAATAAGTCTGGGAACCGTTGCCAACGTCCATTATCACTGAAACTGATGTTACTACACTGAAAAGAAATAAAGTAATGAGGGAAAAGATCAAAATTTAATATAGAAATTGTGTGGCGGGCTGGGCGCAATCATTCGAGTGAGCTATAAGACTCAAAGGGATTTTTCTGTTGTGTTGTCGATGCTAGATATGACTCTAGTACTAGCTAGTTTATCTGTAGGGAATTATAAAAAAAATCTAAAACAGTGGAGGTGCAAACCTCCCCTTGACTTTCCCATACTAAAAATAAACATTTTGTTTTTGCTATTCAACAGTAGTTCGCGAGGCAGCATTGGAAATCATTTGAATGCCTCGCGAGAAAAACGAGGCTATACGGGTTCGATATGAACAAAAGAAAGACACCAAGATACGCATCTATCTGTACTCTGTAGTAGCGGCTAGAAATTACAACTTACTGGCGAAGCCAGACGATCGCTACCGACCGACGATCCGTTTCCGTCAAGAGTCCAACCTAAATATTCAAAATTCAGGAATTTCTCATTAACCGTACATTTTAGCCATATGAACACCTTATACTATGTGATAGACAATTAAATTTTGCATTCAATTATATAATAATATACAGGGTGTTTCATTTAAAATAACAAAGTTGCTTATTGTACTGTGAAAACCAAACACCCTGTATACGTGATATAAATTTTGAAAAATGTAAATTTATATACTGAACAACTTTTATATTTAAACTTCTTTCATATTTTGACTAATAAAAGCGCTATAGGAGCATCAATTTCCGATTTTCAAAATCTCGTAGAGGGCGCCACAGTGGAATTCTGGCGTTGATCAAAAAACAAAACTGTAGCTAATACCAAGCTGCATAAGTATAGAAAATTTAAACAAAATCCTTAGAGCTGTTTTTTTGTAATAATTTTTCAAAAATTTCAAAATTTTTGGAAGACCACCGCCGCCGCGCCGCGGCCGTTGCGACCGTTTTTGGATTTAGTAAATGATTCTTTTTCTTGGTGTAGTACAGCCAAAGGGCTTTCAAACAAGTTGTTGCGGAACCTGATCAGATAACTGGTTTTTGAGTTACGGGGCGTTAAAGTCTAAATTTTGAAAAATTCATAGCGACCGCCATTTTGAAGTTAGAGAGTCCGGTAAAAAAGTGTTTCCCTTTAATTATGCCCTTCTTTCATATCGCCTGCTCAGATTTTCAAAATTCCGCTTCTGAAAAAAATGATACCAAAAAAACATGTCTAACTTCCGCTTCCGGTTTCGGATTTTTTTGAAAAGCTTATTTTGTCGATAAATTTTCGATATACCCCTTCATTTAAAATTTCATCAAAATCGGTTCACTAGTTTTTGCGTTAGAGGCGTTACATACATACCCACCCACGCACCCACAGACATTTTTTCTAGACCACTTTTTTGGGGTCCTGGGGACCCAAAACACGTATTTCCGCGAAAATCTCGACTTCGAAAATTTTCATGATATCAATACTTCCCATACACCAGTGGTGGTATGGGAAAGTAAAAAGGAAGTGAGCAAAAATTTTGTATTCTTAATTGTTGGTTTCCGCGGGCGGTGTTAATGGCATTTGGGTTCTAACCCGGAAGCTCTGATGCCAACTTGTTATTACATTTTGAAAACTTAATTCTCCTATTAATTCAGTTAGTCGCCTGTAAATACGTTGCTCTAAGCTAAATCATTCCAGTTCGATGATTCTAGAGAGCTAAGAAGTAATAAACTACCTTTTGGTGAAGTTTGTACCACTTCAGATTTTTCAAAATAGGAAACCCCTTAAAGATGTATAGATTTTTTTATCTTATTATCCTTAATCTTATTATAATCTAGAATGCTATATCGGTTTGTTTTGCTTTGATAATTGTTGTTAAAAAAAATAATTATTGCAGTAAAGTCTTGCGACGAAATATCTATTTGAAATTGAGGTCTACGGATGACCTTTACAACGAAGCTTGATAATTTTATGGAGGTAGTGTTTATTTCAGCCCTCGTTCAACAACCATCAGATAAAAAAATGGGAACAATGAATATTAAAATATTTTAAGAATAAAACGAGAGGTTATTTTTGTAGAATGACCCCGACCTCCAACGGGTTCCGTTATTACCAATTTGTTGATATCAGGTTTATGGTCGGTGATTTAGTAAATGATTTCGAGAATATCAAACAGCACCGGCGCCTTTTCATTGTACCTGCCTAACCACAGAAAAGTAGAATGGTCTATTCCGTTATGTAATCACTGAAGAGGTTATTAAAGAACGGTCCAGATGTGCCAACCTGGTAATTTGCTGACTAAGAACGTGGTGCACTGTGATGCAAGAATGCACACAGCTTGTCTCTTTACCCAATTTAATTTTCAGACGATTAATAATTCTATTTCATTGGCAAATAAGAGGCAGGGCATTAATAAGGCAATATCTCCTTCCGGGTTTAATTTTCAACAACCCTATGTTTCATTCATGGTTATTAAACGTAGGCGGTTTGACATTTACAGCGCCAAAATAGTCTGAATAATTAATAACAACTTACTGTAACAATGGAACAAGTAGTGATAAATAATGTGTGAAGACAATATAAATCTTCAGTGGTTTACATGGGCGGGTTGTTATGGAACAAAACTCTCTGAGTCTGACCTATTCGTTTATTAAGTGCTAATACATATCTGTATTTAAATTTGAACCAATTGGAGCATTTTATTTACTTAAATGATATAAATATGGTAATAGAAAAAGATGTAAAAGTAAGATTTGGACCAAATTTGAACTATGAAAGCGAAATACCCCTAGACTTATAATCCCCACTCACGATGCTCCTTATCTTGAACACCCACCCTGTTGAGGACACACATCTATGAAGCACGAGCGATAATATTTTTGACGCAAAGATGGTTTTATTAGTCATACCAGAAGGAATACTTTATTTTTCCGGGAACAAAATTGTTTTGTCGAAATACACAGAATAATAATTCACAGAAATATAATAGCATTTGGTGTTTCACATAGGGTAGGCAATTTATAAGTTTTTAATTATTTTCCGATATAATAAATAGCTCCAGTATTCATGTGGCTAAAATGTACGGTTCATGAGAAATTCGCGGATTTTAGCTGCGTTTTCTAAATTTTGAATATTTAGGCTGGACTCTGCCAGAGACGGATCGTCGGTCGGTAGCGATCGTCCGGCTTCGCCAGCTGTAATTTCAGGCCGAATTTCTATGCTGGGTTATTACTACAGATGCGTGCCTTTCTTCTGTACATATGGAACCCGTATAGTCTCGTTTTTCTCGCTACGCATTCAAGTGATTTCCAATCCTGCCTCGCGAACTACTTTTGAATACCAAAAACGTTTATTTTTAGTATGGGAAAGTCCAGGGGAGTTGCGCACCTCCACTTTCTATTTTGTTACTTTGAAGTATATTTTGTGCTAGTATGTTCATATATTTTTAATTTTCTTACTTCGCCCCAGGAAAATGATAGGAAATGCTATTATTTCAGAATTCATTACATTTTGTTTAAAATTATTATTTGTTTTTTGTAGTTAAATTAAAAATAACAGGATAATAACAGAAATATATTCTTTCAAATTTAAATTAGGATTCTCAGGAAAAATAATGATGTACGAGACCAAGAAGAAATACTTTTAAGTAGAACATCTATTAAAAATGTACCTAATAACTTGTAATTCCAGTCGTTCATAATTATATCATTAAAGTGTCTGTGTCGCAAACAACGTAAAGACATCAACTCAGTAACGGCGTATTACAAAGTAACTAATTGTTTTATAATTGAAAAAAAGCAATAACCTGCGTAATAATGTTATTTATGGTAGGGCACCCAAATAGTTAACAAAGTTGCAAAAAGTTTACTTTTTTAATTTTGAAGGAAAACCTTGAACTATTCTATAATCATAATGACCGCTGCAAAAGTGGGTTAATAATTATATTGCATTTACTAGATACTTATTACTATCTACTTGTCTATCCTGTTTTTATCTGTAGGTATTTATAATTAGATGTCTATAAATATTTACGTCTGTAACACGAGCTGTTTGAAAAGGAGTCTACGATTTGATTTTGATTAATTATTATTTAATTGCACAATTATTAATAAAAAATAGTATCATATTATTATCCCGTCTCGTCTTTTTGGTTTCATTGTGATATATGCCTTGCGGCGTAGAGGCTGTTACTATATACAGGGTGTAAACTTTAATTTGGACCACTATGGGTATCTCGGAAACCATAAGAGATAGAAGATCGGTTATATTAGACAAACGTTGCATATTTTAGTGACCAATTTGTATACAGTTTAGACAAGTTTAGAAATATTCAAAGCTTATACTAAATAACATCATCATCACCTTCATGCTAAAAAGTGTTCTTCGTTGATCCCTTGTTCAAGCATAACTCGACTTCGAAGGTGTAAAAGATAGTTTTTGGGGTATATCCCGTGTATTTAAAGTTTTATGCTATTTTGTGCTAGATACACGTAATCGTTTTTGGAAAAATGCGTAGTCAATGAACTTAGGTCGTAAACTGTTCAGTAATTCCGCTTTACGTAAAAGCGTTTGGATTTAGGGATCAAACACGGAAAGAAGAATGATCAGTTATAGAAGTAGAAAAAGGTGGGGAAGGAATTAATTCTGGCGAGTACTGCATAATAATGGGGTGTAACAAGGATAATGAACAGATTTTGGAAAGTTTTACAACGAACCATGAGAACAGCTCATATCCAAAAGACCCAGAACCAGACTAGACGATTGAAGATTACCAAGTAAGGTTTTAGAGGTGAAGGTGAAAGGAATTAGAATAAATAAAATAGTTGGCAAGAAATGGTAACAGAGTGGAATCTTTATAACTTTGATATCATAGAGATATAACGAGTCCTGTGAGAAAGAAAAATCTGAGGGCCATTTATTTACTACTGTTACCAAGGATACTAAAGTAGTTACAGCGTTTCTATGGTAACGTGTATTTTGTTTAATATTCTTTACTTTTAAAAATAGGTAATTTAATTTAATATTTCCTTTGGAAATTTACCTTCTGAAATGATTCCTTGTTTTTGCTACTGAAAATTACCAGTCGTCTTCGACTCGTGTTGATTTTCATGTCAAAAACAAGTGGTGCAGTAAATCTAGCATATAGATATTCGGAGATGGAACCCAGCCGCCAGTAACAAAATTGGAACTATAAAAATTTATTGTTACCTACCTGGAACCGAGAATTTTTCGGGAAACAGGTCCATCAGTCTCTTCAGCTTCTGGAGTTGGTAATGCGAGAGAACATCCCGCCAGTAAAATAACCGCTAATATCATTATCCAGCTCTTATTCTGTAACAAAAATTAACATCAGGACCACAACTTTTTTTAGGCAAAAAATTTAATTTACTATATAGTTTTCTTGTTGGCATCATTGTAAAGTTTTTATTCTTTACTCATTAAAATTTAAAGCTAATAAACAAGTCGATGTACTACACAGTTACCTGAACCAAATGTAGGTTACAGGTTTTATGCATTAAATTTTTGAAATATGAGGTTAATTTGATTTATTAATACCCGTGGTGTGTTTGACACATGAAAGCTTGTCATTTTTAGATTTTCCCATTAACATTGCAACAATGTAGATGCACGTTTGATGCATGACTATCGGAATAGTTTTTTATCACAACCCAATTTGCATGTTAGGGTAATTGATTTGTTCAGTAAACGGTAACAACAGGCGTGCGAATCAGAATTTCTACTGAAATCTTCGGTAGGTATAAAATGTGCACATGGGAACAAGAGGTCAACGGTACCCTGCACAATACTCGCATCATTTAAAGCCATTTAACATGCAAATTTCATAGTCGAAGTTTTATATAGAGCGTTTATGTTGTATATTGTGTATTACAATTACGTTAATGCACGTGAGCAGTTTGTATCATGCTTTTCGCATGATTGCGTTTCGAAGCACTTCTCTAACGACATACATAAACGACATGCAAGTCTGTTGCCCATAATCGATGAGTTTTATAAAAATGGCATGTCATAACAAGCACCAGATAATAATGAAGTTAAATACTTAGAACAAAAAGTTCTTTCTAATTATTTTTAAGTGGGATAGTTGAGAGAAGGAAATCTTTCTTTTATAATGCAATATTAAGATAATATTTTAGACTGGAATTTATGATTAGATTATATTCGTAGACTACAGTAATGTATTTGTGATACGCATATTTTACCCTTTTTTTTTATTTACAATAAGAATTGTGTCAGTTGCACGTGTTTGCTGTTACCACTGGTGTGTACCTACGAATATTCTTTGTTTGTAATGGGTGAGGTCTAGGAATGCAGATCCCTGGCACCTCACTGTACTGCGACCACTTTTGGTTTACTATGGCTGAGGATTTCAGGGCCTTCTAGATTTTAGCAGCGATAGTTAACTTTTTATTTTCAAATGGAACACCTATGTATATTTTTTTGGTAATTCTGAAGAACCTTTTTTTCCGAGTTCAACGATATAATAAATATAATAAGCTACCTACCCATTACCAAAAAGTAGTTAAAAAAATTTGGGAATTTTGGGGATGGGGATTTGGGACGAAGTCAGTAGATTCGAGAAGATGTTTAGCGCAATCTGGTAATCGTAAATTGTATTATTTTACTTGGTCGGTCTCATTTCAATGTAATACTACAAAACAGGAAGATTTACTGATAGACATTGTACAGGGTGTCCATTTTACCCAGTAGCGCCTTAAATCTCTGCGATAGGCAACACACTTTGCTCTTCATAGATATCTTTTTAGATGCCATCTAAAACGCCGAACTGGAATATTTTCTTTTATTTTAATAGCGACTTTTGTTCAAATTTATTGCGATATATTTTTATTCGCAATGATACTAATGAGGTGTAGCGTGTGTTGCCTACTCGGAAAATCAAGGCGTTACATGATAGAATGGTTACACCCTTACACTGAATTTTTTTTAAACTGCTTCATAGAATTAGAGTTTTCCTTATTTTTTTCGTGTTGGTATACATCTACAGGTATCACGAGATAAAATTATAACTAACCTAAATAATACATTTCGAACTTACATTTAAATAACTTTTTGATTATTATTAATTATTTGAGTTTTAATGAATAATTTTGTTTTTATGATCTCTTGTTATTGTAATTTGAATCGATGAAATATAAAAAAATTAAAGTTCTCTCATGCAAAATGAAAACAGTTTTCGAATGTTTTCATGTTTCGAACAGTTTTCACTGAACCCATTATGCCACTTCAACGAAGTTAAATATTTTGTTTTTTCAAAAATGAGGTGTGTGGGCTTATTTATCAGCCTAAAGTTTAGTTTTTTAGTTAGCTATTTCAATAATTAATAACGTGGGTGAATGCTTTTCGCTACTACGCCTATGCTCGAAAAAGCAATGTTTGTTCAAAACGCATTTGCTTAAAACAACAGGGGGGAAAAGCACATAGGGCATTATCTTACACTGCACATCACTAATATACAAATCTTTCAGAATATACGTAGAAATAATTCTAATTTAATTAGAGAGAAATTAAATTGAAATGGGTTTGAAATTGTAATTAGCACGCTTACACGCAATTACAAGAGAATTTAACTGAATATTTTTTTACCCTTGCTTGATTTGTTTTTCTGCATCCAAGATATTATTTTAAAATTAGAAGGGATGCCAGACCTTATTTTCATGAGTCGGTCGGTGATATAGTACAAGTAATTCAGTGTAGGTAGTATTATACCAAGTAGTATACCAAAAAGTAAGTACAAACTTTCTTGTTGTTTTGCGAGTACCTATTGAACCCTTGAATTTTGTTGTGGATGTTATGTTAAACTCAATTTTAAATTTAATAAAGTAATGTAATTGTTACTCAGTTATATTTTTTATAGACTACTGTTATTGTTACGCTATGGTAGAATCACGTAACTTTTAATTAAGATATTATACGTTTCTTAATTATCTGAGGACGTCTTCTGTAAAGTACGAAATAATAACGTTAGAAACGAAGTAGTAGTTACATGCTTCAAACCGCTATTACATACCGTAAATATCTTCGTTTACTTAAAAAAAATAGTTGACTGGTTAGTTTAAAATTTACATTACATGTACGTATTAGCATAAAGCTTCGGGCAATATTAACAGTCATTCAACGTGCGACTTGGTTGTCTAGTGCCTAGAAACCTACATTATGCAAGACAGGGCATCACGTTCCTGCTGCTTGCCAGACAAATGTGCATTAATTGGCACAATAGTCTATTGTTAATTAATTTTCCTTGTTTGCAAGTACTTATACAAGTAGCGCCGACTGTTCAGACAACTAATTTGTTGCTCTTCGGGCGATTAAGAAAATTTAATTATACCGATTTTAAGCTCGTCTTGATTGGGAACTATAGATAATTATTTTGTTATCATAGCTGTTCTTTTTTTGAAAAATTTCCATAAATAAAATCAGATATTTTACTTGAAATAACAAACTAAATATGGAATGTTTTATCCTGAAAATTCATGTAGAAAAATCACCATAAAATATTTTTGCAGACTTTATCTTACAATATGCCGCATTCGTTAATGCTCAGCAATCGGAGAATATACCCTGAAAGTCTTCATACCATAAAATATTATGCAAATTGCTCTAAGCAATTTCGATTAAAAAAAGAGTTTATTTTTCCAAGAACTTTAAAAGTGAATAGCGCCCTAATGAGACATATTTGGTTATAGATAAGAAATCGTCATATTTTTGTTTGGAGAATATGTGGTTGCAATTTGGCTACACAGTTTAGGTACATCCTGTATAATAACAGCAACAGAATATACAGTGTGTGGATAAAGTTTGGAACAAATTCAATATCTCCCAAAATATTATTTTTTCTGGAAAACGCTCGGACAGGTATAGCGATTTAAATTACGGCGCATATTTTAAGATGCTTCAAAAAAAATTTGCGTTAGTCATTTTTTTGTAGTGACGACCTTGACTTTTTTTTTAAATGGAAACATGTATATTTGATAATCACATTGGATAGACATTGTTTTTCTCTTTTTAAGTTTCTAATATTTTTATACCCTTAGGCTACATCGAGGGCTACATAAGAAAATTTTTGAGAAAATTGCTAAAATAGTTTTACAGCTCAGTAGGCCGATCTGGAACAGCGGGTGCAGCTCCAACTCATAGCAATTGTTTATTTAAGCTTATTACTTTAAAGTGAACAGAAACGTGAGTATAAAAGTACATAAGATTATAAAAAAAGTTAAATTAAATAAATTAAATTAACAAGAAATTGAAAAAAAAATGTTGATAGTTTTAAATGACGCACAAAAAAATGATGAATAAATTGTTATTGTAGATGTTCAAATTGATATACGTTTATAGCTCGACAGTGTCCAAGACGAAAAATAAACGCTTGTTGAACAATTAAACAATTGCTTTGAGTTGGAGTTGCACCCGCTGCTCCAGATCGGCCTACTGAGACGTAAAACTATTTTAACAATTTTCTCAAAAATTTTCTTATGTAAGGGTATAAAAATATTAGAAGCTTAAAAAGAGAAAAACAATGTCTATCCAATGCGACAATCAAATATACATGTTTCTATTTAAAAAAAAAGTCGATGACGTCACTACAAAAAAATGACTAACGCAAAAAAAATTTGAAGCATCTTAAAATATGCGCCGTAATGTAAATCGCTATACCTGTCCGAGCGTTTTCCAGAAAAAATAATATTTCGAGAGATATTGAATTTGTTCCAAACTTTATCCACACACTATAAATAAAGTTCAATAATAATTGATTTTGCTGTTTGTGTTTTGGGAGCGCTATCGAACAGATTTCCTTTTAGCCGTGCCGATTAAATTTGGGATTTGAATTTATATTGGAGAATTTTTTTGCTCCTGACTATTTTGATCTCGAGAATGTGTCGTAGCGTTTTGTACAGACGTTTTAGAGCCATACTGTATGCTTCAGTCAAATTCCAACTTCTAGAATTTTTTTAAATTGAGAAAAACGAGAAGCCATATTATGGAACAAGGTCTGGGGCAAATGGTGGATGACCTTAGGAAACGCCTTTTTTTAAACTTTACTATAGTTCTTAACCAACAGTAATTTACTGCCCTCAAAAATGTATTAAGAATTGTTCGAAGGTTGTTTATAAACAATAATTATAGTTCTATCAAGCAGCACAATGAAAACCATAATTTATTATTAAGGTTTTGGGATAAGGTTACCTAAAATAAATTCGAAAATGATTAAATTTTAAGCACATCTAATATGAAATTAATATCTGAAGGAATTACAAAATATTGCACTAATAATTGCAGATACTTTTTATATAAGCCACCTTTATAGAATGTATTGCAATAATCTCAATGATGTGTAAACGTATAAAAGGAAATCTAAATTATTCACGCAAACCTTTCTCAATCTATTAATCATTTGCTGCGCTCGTTCTGTTTCAGAATCATTAATTATTTTCACACCAAAAAAAAAAACACTTTTCCTAGATATTTTATGAATGTTCGTTGGAGAAGGGAGTAGTATTTATTATTTAATAATTCTAAGCTTTACACCTGACAGGTCTAAGTGAATAATTAATTGGACGAACCTTTTAAATAAAATGTCTCCACATCCTCCTGTAATTATAGTTTCTGTAGGGTTGCAATGAAATTCCAATACATAGGATATAAGGGCCTGATAGGTCCCTTCTTACAAATCTAAAATCTCTATTTTATTATTACCTTCCTAATCAGTGAATTAAACATTTCTGCGAAAATACTTTGTGTGTTTTCTTTTTCTATAAACTTTTGTATAGTAAAGTGAATGTGCTGTTTATTGGTGTTTGGTTATTAGGTAGTACCGGTAGTCGTGGTACCGCTATATAAATCTTTCTTCTTTTTCTTTAAATAAATTTGCTCTAACTTATAAATTATTCTCGTCGTTTCGATTATCACATCAATAATTGAGGAGTACTGTTAAGTTGAATGTTGTTAACTGGAGCAATTTGTATTCGGTTATGAGTCTTATAAATATTTATGTGGTTAAACCCGCGGAAAATTGTTACATCGTTAGACATTTGGGGATTTTATATTTTTTTATAGTCTGAAAATATTAAATAACGAAAAATAGCGGAAAATAGTTAATGAAATACATTTCAAAAGTTAAATTAAATTCGATAACAGTCTATTACGTGCAGTGGAGCAAATACTTGATTTTTAATCGAGAAGAATGCGGATCTGGCACAGAGAATAAAATTTTATAATTTATTGCCGCTATTTCCATAAAGAAACCTGCAACATAAATGGGTATTTTTCGAAATATTTACTATGTGGTACTTATAAAGGTTACATAGGTTTTTCTAGTTGTATTATAAGGCAAGTTACAGCCCTTTGGACGCAAGGATTATTACACAGAGTGCTTAAAAAATAGCTTCATCTAGATAGCCGTGAATAAAAATACAAAACATGAAATTTACTGCAAACAAATTTCAAAGATAACTAGATTTCAATATAAAAAATAATCTCCTGTTTTTGGCTGATTTTAGAGTGTAAAAAATTTTAGGCTCCAAAAAAAAAGCGACGGGTAATCAATCAACGACAAATATTGAAGAAAAACTCATAGGAAGAGTTGTATATGATACAAGAATTTTTTAAATAATAATATTATTTGACGTTTGTTTGACGTTTATCTAACATAAATATTGTCGCTTTAATTTAAAAAAAAGGACGCTTCTGATTGGCTGACCGAATATGAATTGAATTGTCCTAAAAATAATATGCAGTTTAAAAATCTGCGTTAGATCGCTACAATTTTGCTGAGGTGTAGGATTTTTTTTGGATGATCTGAAGTTTGGATAATGCATTTTAATCTAAATATAAACCTGAGTGACAGTTTTTATCAGTTAAAGATTATGAAGAATTAAAATACTGTTAGTCACGTCACGTATACACATCATCTTTACGATTTAGTATAAGTACCTAAATAAATAGCACAGTTGATGACATTTACGATGTAATATCAATTATATAAGCTAAAAGAATGGCGAATAAAATGCTTTACTCATATATACTTGATTTATGTTACAAGTCCGTTAGTATAAACTACAAAATATAGGTATAGAATATAAGTATAAGCTATACAATCTGATTATGAGCAGGAAATATTTATTTAACAATATTCGTACTTAATTATCCGTATTTTATTTTCAAACACCTGTTTATTTAGATCGATATTGCAATTTACAGTTTGAAATCCATTATTTTAATGCAGTTTATGGATTGCAACTGTTGCTTAAACAGTTCTAAAACGATTAAGACAAAATTTACACTATAAGTATACAAGGATGTTTCCAAATTTGTGTCAAACTTCTGCAGAGGATGTGATCGATAAACGGTTTTGTGACACAGATATACTTTCAAGGCGGAGGGAGACCAGGGTTGCTTGTTACAGGGGTAGGTTGTTAAATTCGGTTTCGTTACAACCAACCCCGGTCTCCCCTAAATTTGAGCGTATAACAAAATTTTCGAATTAGTGGAATACCGATTTAGTAAAATAATAAAAAAAGTGCATTTGAAGTAAACCTTCATAGACGTTTCTTTTATCAAGGCTCTCTTTCGTGGTGCAGCCTTTAAATACTTCTCTGTTTACTTTTGTTAATTGTGGAACTACGAATTTTGTAAACAAACTTGATTTTTAATTAATTCCTTAGTTAAAATGTGTGTAAGCACGGCCCACACAAATAATTGTAAACCATTCTTATATAATCCTAAGAAAATTTTATATGATCAAAAAAAAAAGAAAGTCCCTATCGAATTTCAAAAGAATGTATTGTTGAATTGGAAAATGTCAACAGGATCATATTTCTGAGTGAGACTAGTATGTAAATCTAAATCTAACTTGGGAAAATCACAACCAGGGACGAGATGGGAGTTGTACCCATGCCCCTTTTAGCTCGGTTTTAGAATCTGCGGCCTTCTAGATCACGCCGCCTGCGCCTCCTTTATAACAATTCCTTTGTTAAAAGTGGATTAAAATAATAATCTTTTAATAATGGTCAAGGTAATCCTACTAATTTTTAATGCAAGTATTCTTATCAGCTTTTATATTCGTCAGTATTGTGCTTGGTTATATGAGAATAATAAATATTATGTTAATTATGGAGAAAATCTAATCAATTTTAATTTGTTGTTTTACTTGTCTGATGTCATAAATTCTTATAATAGTTACCTAATTTAAAATACTTTCAGCAATAAGGAAGGAAATAAAATGTATTTCATAACACGATTAATTAATACTTTACACCGGAAATTCAAAGCACATATTTTTATCACGATCAAGGTTAAAAATGTTATTAGATAAATTAAAATAAAAAGGTAATACGATTAAGAAAGTTGTCATTTCGTGTGCCTGAAGTTATCGTCAAAACACGTTTATTATGTAACTGTTCTAATTCGTACGAATTTTGATAATAATTCAAATACCATATGTAAGTGTTAAATATGTAACATTTTGATCCATGCAAGTATTTACCAGAAGTCAGAACAATTTTGTATGGTAACCTAGCATTGAAGTCTCCAATGTTACGTCCTTGTTCGAGTGCTCTTAAATCATATGGCACCTATTGTTTAGCACATTCCACCGAGAAACTTTCATTGATAAACAAATGCTAATTTATAACTTGAAAAACTTTAGGTGTTTAATTTTTTTTATATCTCATTTTAACAACCATTTGATTTATTGGGAAACTTAAACCAGTATAACGTCTTATTCAGGAATGAGAATAGTGAATGGATTTTATTTACGTAATATGGAAATTTCAATATACGCACCACTTTACTCTCGCTTCTTATTAATTTACGACAAAATTGTAACTGAGAAAGTTCCTAGTTGCATCATAACTAAATAGATAGGTACATCTTGCTTTTAGACCAAGAATTTACTTAACTGGTATCGTGTCACTTTTGTATCAAACAATAATAATTCCCACCATTATAAAAAAAAGTTTTGAAACAGGTTGATGACAATGGCACATAATTTATTGCATCTGAGGATAATCTTCCTGGAAGAACTAATTTGTGATTCCTTAATTATTTGATAATTAAGATATAAATAATTTCATATCGCGATTGCTAATTTTTTAACTCTTCTTAATATGTGAAACATATTTGTTGATCACTTCTAATCAGTATTCCTACGTCTTTCAGGCTTAAGTAATATTTAATGGTAATTTGTTTAGATGTTAAAAGTGCAAAGCGTTGCCAAATAAGTTTTAATCCTCAATTTCCGGATATCCTGTATACAGACTGTTTATAAATTTGGTTATGATAATTTTATTATATTTGAGTATTTTAATATTTTTTTATACAGACCTAATTTATGTAGAAGTTGGTGAAGGTAAGTTGAATAATTAAGTAATTAATTATGTGCAACTACAATTAGCTTTTGTTGTTTATGAATTGTTAATTGGCAGCTGAAAGGTATTATTTCGAAAGAATAATCGTTAAGATTTAGTATTCCGTTTTGTATTTTGAATAATTTACATACATACACTCATACACAGTATCTACATCCCAAAGAATCTAAAAATCGTTTTAAGGGGTTTTGTTTTAGAAATATTACAAAACTTTAAATAAACATGATTCTTGTTTTCTTCGATTAGACCAGAAAATGTGAAGAAAGTCTTGAAAATATATAATATAATAATAATAGAAAAATTATTTTTTCTTCAAGCGTGTCATAATATCCGTATTGTTGTACAGAACTGGCTATGTAGAAGGAAGCCATTTTGTTAATAGTCAAAAAATGAAAATAATGTTACTAGTACAATAATGTGTTTACGTATCCATGGCAACGGCAGTATTTTGCCCATAGCTCCGGCCCCAAGGTTGGTAGAGGGGAGAGCGTTGTCCTGTCGAAATGACTTTTTAGGAAATATTTATTCACAGCAACAGAATATTTTTACACTTGAAGAAAAAATAGTATATATTATTCGGAGTAGAACGTCTTATTTGTGTTTCGCTCACTTGCACAGCCTCGGCGCGTGCGCCTCGGCCGCAATATGAGCTCAACACAAAAAGAACTCTTTCTACTCCTAATAATATAATATACTATTTTTTTAATAAAGACAACTTGAAAATATAAACTCGTGATAATTAAGTCGGACTTGAACGTTTTGGAAATGCGCATTTAAATAATATGCCTCTTTTAGAAAACTTCATTAATGCTCTTAAAAAAATCGCAAATCCTTATAGGGTACAAGGATTTTTATGGGAATTGATAACATCCTTCAAAATTCATAATAAAATAATTAAATGATTAAGATTTTTTTAACATTTTTCCCACGCTGCATTAACAGTCTCCTACAATTACCCCAGGAGTTAAAGGTCCGCGCGCACTTGTTCGGTTCCGTTCCGTTCGGTTCGGAACCGTCCGATCGGCAATAAACAAAATACATGAAAATGAATGGCAGCCCGCGCATTACGTCGGTTCGGTTTCGTCCCGTTCGGTTCAGTCCAAGTATCCTACAGATGTCAAAAAATTTCGAAAGTCCGATCAGTCTAAAGGTAAGAACGGGACGAAAAGGATGATGCCGTACCAAATCAACGTAATGGCAGTAATTTCCATGTATTTCCGCGGCATTTGTAAGCTTGGTGGAGCTTTATTTGATTTTTGCCGATCGGACGGTTCCGAACCGAACGGAACGGAACCGAACAAGTGCGCGCGGACCTTAAATACGTCATTTCGAACTCGTCCTGTATTCAATTCCAAAACCATCGTTGATCCAAATATCTGTGCTTTTTAGTTATTCGGTATGTTTGTATATTTCAATTTTATTGTACGCAGTTTTACCAAAATTGATCCTTTCTTGTTTAGTTTGAAAGTACCTAGCCTTTTAATTTCTAGTGCTTCTGTTACGTTCTGTTTCGGTATTAATTGCTCCATCATTTTTCATCTTGGATCTTCTCTTCCACTTCTAGTTGTCCCTTATTCCTTGAATGAATACATTATTGTTCAAAATGTTGTCCCAGTCCCACGCTCTAGAGCGTTGGTGGTGTAATTAGATGGAATCCGTCGATTTTACATTTTCATAAATCTTCTAGAAAGTACCCCCTTGTTTTGTGTAAAGGAAGCTGTGCCGATTTTGCAAGCGGCGTTTTTTTTGTGATAAATTTATATCAGACTCTCTCTATTTTTTGGTCTCTTCTACTCAATTCCTAGTAAATCCAACCCTGGATTTGTAATTCATAGACGAAGTAATACTAATATTAAATCAAATATTTTAATATGTGCGTCCTGAAATTTTTTACTCTATTTTTCAGAACTGTATACAGTCATATTATAAGCAGCTTAAAATAAAGTGGGTGTATGCAAAATTTTATTTAAAAAAATATGGTAAAATGTGTAATCTATACACCGTTAAAATAAACCCCCACATGGTGTTGGTGGATAAAATTAAAATACGATGTTGCTTTTAGAAAAAATTATTCCGCGTAGCCTACCTAGAATTAAATTTGAAAAGGAAATCCGTAATGATTATTATCATTACTCTACCCACATTTGTAACAATACATTTTACCCTTTCGCCTCCACCAAATGTAGTAAAAATTAACAGTTACTCACACTACGATTTCCCATCCGAAATATGAACGGTGTCAGTATCCGCAAATAAAAAAGTGGGCCTTGATCGTAAACAGTGATGTAAAAAAGGTGTACCTTTGCGAAAGTGACTCACAAGTGACCACTAATACCCCGGGTCAGGTGCTTGTGCTCCGCGTGGAGTCAATGGCACAACTGCGGCGCGGCGGTCAGGTGCTCGGCCTTGACCGCTGGACCGCGGCAGATGCAGCCCCACACCCTCGGACTGCAGAAACGGGGCTATTTATAGGTACATAATTTTTTTTTGCTACTGGTCTTACTGACCATATACATCTCATTATGGAGTGAATTATCATGGCTTTGTCTGCCTTGAATTGCGAACAGATAAATTTTTTAAGGATGACCGTAGACTGATATGCACGTTGAATAATACATTAGGAAAATTGGAGGACCGTTATTGATTTTTAATTTTGCACTGACCTTACCCAGAATAATTATAGCATAACCAGTTCCATTTATAGCTTTGAAAATTCGAATTTATTTAAAAAATTGTTGGTAAGTTATTGGACGGTGTTCTATATTTTTGATCTAACTGCGAATTTATAAGAGTAGAATATTTTTTTGTGAAAAATCCTCTTTTGAGCTTTCATTGATGTCATCCTAGTACCTACTTTAGTTTCCTATGCGGTATATTTTAAAATGTTTCGACATTTTCGCGATCATCAGTAAGTTATGGCTTTGAAGCTTTCTCAAAGATAATTTGTGCTGCAGAACACTATTGCATTATTTATTCTTCTTCGTAACGTCCGGTCTAAGGTTAGCTAACAGCAATATTCACCTTTGACATTGCTACCCCAATTACTTACCTGTAATCGTTACCAAGATTGGCTACTTGCGGCAGCTGTGGGACATTTGGTTCGCAGTCTTCCCTAGGCTTCTCTCTTTCTCTTTTTTGCTTTCTTTCCCTTCCCTTCCTGAACAAGAACAATGACAGGGGAAAGATTTTCATTTTCTATTTCAAAGAGAAAGAGAGAGAGAGAGAGGCGGAGAGAGAAAAAGAAAGGCCTTTTATTCTTGGGGAGGAAGAAGGAACTCTTTTTCATTCTCTGCTCCCTCTCTCTAAGAAAGAGCAATCTTCTCTTTTCTTGCTGCTAAACAGCTTTTCCTCTTTCTATCTCAAAGAGAAGAAAAAAAGCTTGTGTCGGGTACCTACTGTTATTGTTTGTTTTTTGGAAAATAGCACAAGCGTTACTTGAATTGTGCTTGTGTAGACTATTTACTACAATACGACCATGTAAGAATGCGTCAGGTTTGCAAGTTGATATAATACTTTTTATTTCAAAATGGATTCAAATTTGTTGACTCCTTACCACACTAATAATTTACATTACTAGCGTGTACTATTTCCAAAATATCCTGTATATGCGGTAATCAAGTGTTAAAACTTTTCACTACAGCAACTTCTCTACAAGTTCTCTAATAGAGATAGGATAATTAAAGAGTGTAGGTATGCTGTAAGGAGAAATATTCTTAAGATCGGTAATTAGATGAAAGTGAAGGGAATAACAGGTTAACGAATAATTTTACATTACTCTATTTTACATTTGAGTAAATATAGAAGCAGGAGAAGGCGTTAAAAGTGAAGTAAACATGAATAATGTATCAGCAGCTAAGAAAATTAGAAACGATTGAAATAAGATGAGATGCAAAGCAGTTCGTAACAATAAATGACTAAATAATTAGTGAAACTTTAAAGTATCAAATTGACATTGCTTTAACACCCACGTGTCTCTTAGAAACTCTGAAATTCCGAAACAGAATGTAGAATAATCTATTCTTCCTACATTTTAACATTTATATTCACTGATGTAACTTCTGTAACTTAAATTTTCAATTTTTAAATATCTTTTTACTATTGAAGAAGAAAATACTATCGAAAACAAATTAAAAAAATTAGTAAAATATTAATGAGATTAGAAGAAGAATGCTGTTTCCTGTTACGTTTATTATGTAAACTGATTGTACATTTTATGGCATACTTATGAAGCAGAATCTTTCTTATCTTAAAAACAGAAAGCTATATTTTATTAAAAAATGTATAATATACATTATACAGTCATATACCATATACAGGGTGTCTCAAAAAGAAATGGCATCCAGTTAAGGGCATGTTCCTTTCATGAAAATAAGAAGAGAAGTTTCTATTAACATGTGTTGAAATTTTTTTTCATATATTCCGAAATGAATATTATTATTATTTTACAAATAATGTTCAAAATGACCGCCAATCGCTTCAAGACAAGCTTCTATTCTTCGAACAAAATTTTGAGGCTAAAGGCGGCCATTATTCAAAAAACGGATTTTGCAGAGTTATTTTTTTATTCGCATTTTTCATCTTTGAAGTGTGATTTACACGAAAACGGTTAATGGTAGGAAAAAATCTCAAGAGACTGTTGCCACCGTAAATTAGTTGGAAAATTTGAAAATTGTGTCAAAAACAAAAAAACAGTGGCGTACCATTTTTTCCTTCAGAAATATCCACACAAACTCAACTGGAGCACTTGATAATTCTATGCTATAGCGTAAGTTATGGGTTGGGCCGTTTTTAGGTAACAGCCTGTATATAAAAATATAATTACTTTCTGTAGCTTGAATATTAATTTCAGTTTAAAACGAATTCAGTGTTGATGCTTCATTTATATATTCTATGGTAACAACTGAATTTAATTTTTTATTAGTGAAAATATGAACTATTGTGAAAGTTTTAGCTTTCATCGTCTTGTAAATTCAGCTTCTAGCATTATAACAAATATATAGACGAAAGTAATTTCTAACTAACTTAAAACAAATAAAACAACATAATTTAAGTGTTTTGTCATACAAATACATTTCACTTGGTCCCCCCTACTAGTATCTACTAGAAATAACCTGTTCCTGTAATACGATGCGAGCAAAAAAGTTAATAATAAATTTCCTGAATCTGAAGGATAATTCCTTGAAATTTTCCAATTTAAGCGCCAGACTTTTCTACTTTATGTAATATATAACAATAGCAACCCATTTATCGTATCCTGTTAAGCCTTCCGTGGAAAAATTAAGGAAGTTGGAAAATCCTAACGATGAACAAACTTTGAAAGTCCTAGAAAGTACAGAAATAGAAACCCGAGGAAATAAAAAACGTGTGCAGGAATACAGCGAACGTAGAAAGTCGGGAAGTGGCAGGAAGTTATAAGAAACTTGCGGAAGATTTGAGAAGTTTAATAAGTACTGAATTAAAACAGAATAAAAAGTTAAGTAAAGCTTGTTTTTGATGTTATCTTTCGTCACGAAAACTCGTTTAAGGCTTCCTTTAGTAAACTGTAATTAAATTTAATTTTTTTCCTAAAATAATTTGGTTTCATTCATGATTCAATCGTAAACGTTACGTAAGTATGAAAAAAATCGAACACCGGAAATGTTTCTTCATAACATCAGGAACAAAACAAATACATTAAAATGGTTTCAGTGGCGTACAAACTATTTTATAAGCATTTTGTAAGAAAGGTTTCTGATATGGAATAAATAATTTTTAATGAAGTATGGAGTTCATCTATCGAATGGTAACTGTTTTTGAAATATAAAACAGTCCAGGTGGGGTCATTGGGGCCCCCTACGCGTTCCGTAATAAACCTCACAAGACGGGCTAACTTTTCTTATAAATATTTTCTGGATGCGTAATTTAAAAAAAAATTAAAGGAGAATATGCCAATGCTTGCCATCTTGAACCATGGGCCAGGGGAGGAGAGTCACACATCGTATATTCTGTTGTTTCTCTGACCTCTGATCCTTTAAAGTTTTATTAGCAGACAGATACGGATTCTTCTTTTTAGTGGTTGCCCTGAAGAAATTTTTAAAACTCTAGAATAATGGAGTTTATAAAATAGGATGTAATTCCAACTTCCGCTAGCCATTATGCTCATTAGTAACGGTGTAATCAAATTCTAAATCTATTTTTAGATGCAGTCGTCTTTGGAGGGTCTCAACAGGTCTTTATGCAGAAAAATAAAAGATCATATTTTTGCCTTTATTTACTGAGCTGTTTAGGAAATCCAAACGGTATTTGTACCGTTAAAGTTAAAATTCTATAGTAATGTAAATCTTCTAAAAAAAAAAAAAATAAAGATTAAGGGAGGACAGAGAAAGGCTTTAGGTACATACTTTTAGATTTAATTATGAAAATAAATTCATATTTTGTCTAAACATGTTTAAGTTAATATTTTACAGTATGAAAGAATACTACCTAACAATTAAAATAATATAATTGTCCTGGTAAATGAACATAAAAAATTCTTAAAAACCTGAAGAGCAGTGCAAAGAAAGTGTACTGGATTGGTGTAAAATACAGTTACATGTCTTGCGTCAGTACATTAGATTTCTTGCCTTTCTCAAATGAAAACGATTTATTATCAGCATATAAACAAGGATGTTTGTTTAACTATTGGTCATTGACTGAACATACATTTGAGTAGTAATAATTACCTTTGCTGGAGGCATTGTCTAATCGACTCAGTCATCCATAACAGTTATTTCCGAGAATTCATTTCAGATAAACCTTTACCCATACGCTCTCCTTATTATACTTCTCTTTTAAAACTCAAGTATGTATTCTAGAAACCTGAAAACGGAAGCAAACCAAGTCAATGAATCGTTCCAAAATGTGGGTTATGTGAATTGTTCAATTTATACCTTTTTGTTTGGTTATTCAATTCTGCGAAACGTTCTCAAAATAGAATATTGTATTAAATTAGCAAACATAAACTCTACAACTACCTGACAAGCTTAACCAGTTTTATTTTTGCTAAATCAAACTGGGCGCTCTGTAATATATTTACTGTTGCTGATTTTTTTATATTTTAACCCACATACGAACACGTAAACGGTATCTTGAAGCTCCGATCTAAACCGTATGGATTCTGTTGGGACTGAATCCGTTAATTTTATTTGCAGAATCTTTTTCTTCCTGGTGTCTCTGAACCAGACAGCAATCAGTCCAGATGATCAATTACCTTGTATTTAATTTTATACCTTTGTTGTTAAGTATAAGGTGTCAGGTAAAAAAAGTAGAATAATAATTACTTGTTGTTTTATATAAACGTCAGACTATCAGAACAGATTAATTTTATTATTATGTTGACAGCTAACCTGAGTTTAGCTAAAATCAATAATCAAAGTTTTAATGTGTGTGAATTTTATAAAAAGGATCTTGATTGTGCTGAAAATTAAAAATTATAAACCTTTTTCCACTCCTCTTGTTAAATATCCTATAGAAGCAAGCATAGAATGTAAGTAATTGCTGTTTGCTGGTTGTCATGGTGAACAGTGCGAGAAAATTTTGCCGCATGGTTTGCCATGAAATAATGTGCTAGCATTTGACATTTTATCAACACGCTTTAATTTCTTTTTGTTGTATGACATTTTCTGTTGTTAATCGTAGAAAAATTATAGCATGCAACTCATTTTCGCATTCTTCGGTCGTACCGGAATTATATGAGACTCATTCTATGCCCGTTACATAATATATACCTATTATTTTATAGTATACTAAAATTTGACTTCTCCTTTATGATTTACTTCTGTCAGTTGATAAAATTTATACAGGATTGAGTTGTCTTCCGGTTGATCACATTATGGGATTGATTTGTATTTTAAATTCACTTTTAAAATAATCACAAGGACTTATCAAGTTGCATAAGCAAATGTAAAGCTATATCATCAGATTAGTTTAATACTATTAGATTGAATTAGCATTAAGACATAATGGTAGGTACTTTCTAGTTACGAACGTGAGAATCAATGAATCAACATTCAGTATGTACCTTTTGATTATTAGATTCTTCTTCTGGTTTGGGTTATATAAAACAATATTTTTTTATAAATGCACCAATTAGTGCAATTTTCGATTTGTAATAGCAAATCAACATTAATTCGATATTGAATTAAAAATTTAAATTGGTATTTTGAGTATTATTACATAATTTTTGGAGATTTGATGTTTTTATTAGTTAATGTCAATATTTTGAAAAGTTGGTGACTTACACAAAATTTAATTAGAGATTTAAAATCTGCATTAAAAAGTGCCTTAATAATGTCAAAACCATTTTGCGCTACTGCCTATAATAATCAAATTAGACAGGGAAATAGAAAACTGAAACTTTTAAGATTTTTCAGCCTGTACTGAAAACTGCGTAATATTTATAGAATTTGAATGGTGATCGTAGAAGTCCTCAATACGTTGAACATTTTCTTCTCATTCATCCGAATCTCTATCTCCCACTGTTTACGAGATCCCCATACATGCGCATGCCTGGACACCCTGTATAGACTGTATTACAATGCCAGCAATTTAATTGATAAATACCTGATTCTTTAGCATTGAGAATGGTTTATATACAAATTTATTTTTACGGTAGCTGTATTAGATAATTTTCAAGAGAAAGGTAGATGTATACGGACAAAGGACATGAATCCGTTTTTGTATCACCTGAAACGTTAGAAAAATCAGATCAGAATTTATTTTTCCATCAAACTAGAAACAATTTTAAAAATCAAATGATTTTCAACATTTAATTTCTGTTCATATTAAAACAAAAAAATTGAATGGAGGAAATTAATATCACAAGTTTACTGCTTTTTAGTAACCCTGTACATTTCATTGTATGCCATGTCATATCATGTTACCTATCTGTGTGGAAGTTTGTTTCGCAACCGTCGTGTCATGTTTTATACTCTAAACAGATTTCTCATACATTATTATTTAGATGTTAAATATTTTAGATAACTTTATGTAACTGGGAAAATTAAATTCCAGTTTAGGCATGGTTTAATTTGCACTTGTGTAAGTATTAAGTTAGTATACATTTGCTGATTACAGGTTTAACACTAACTATGTGTTTGAATTTCTTATTGGAATTGATTAATTAATATACAGGGTATATTAAAACTAGCGGATACTATTCACAGAACGCGATTATACGTTGAAAAACTTTCAAAATATTTAAACACCGCGCCGCGCCGGCCTGTTTGGTCTTGGAAGATCAGTTTTTAAATTTGGCAACGTTGTACAATTTAAGCCTAAGCGGAGACATATGTATCAGTTACCTTTGACACAGCTTCCAATTTTTATTTTCTTATTAAATTCAAAAAAATTACCGTCACTACGAAAACTCGCGTGATGTGAATATTATCCGCTATTTTGAATACACCCTGTATTTAAATTACTACCTTTTATTAATGTTTCAATCTACAGCTCTACCAAGCTTACAAAATTGAAAGAGGGCGTGTCCGGCGCTGATATAGTTTTTCAAAGCACAGTCAAAATAAAAACATTTAGGCGGCAAATTTAAATAATTATAAATAGTTTTCATTCGAAGACTTTGATGACCTTCCGAATGATATTTTTGGCTTCAGAAATCTTCCTTGATTTAACTTTTAACAGATTTTTTAAACGTCAAAACAATTTAACAAACACTGAAATTATTAAAATTTCAAACGTCAATTGAATTTGTGAATGTACTTTTGAGGAGAATTGTTTCCTATTGGTTGACGTAGGTATTGTCACGCTTTTAAAATTTAGTTGACATATTTTCCGGGGCATTTATAAGTTTGGTGGAGCTGTATATTAATTTAGAAATAATAATAATAAGTTTATTCATTCAACAGGTTTCCCAATGACAGAAAAATAAAATAATCAGGAGTGCAGGTTAGTAATTAATTATCTTTCTTTTTGTTGCATATTATAGACGGATTTTATAAGCTTCTAAAAAATACGAAACAATTTTATAATTTCTCTAATAAATATTAATTTCAAGTAATTAGTTAAGGGATTATCACGATATTTTTCCTGTTTCCGGGTTAATAAACCGAAAGATATTCAACGGAAACTCAATAATAATTATCCGAATTTATGAATATTTTTGCATGTCTACGAAATACTGAACGAATTGATGGTATGTTAATTTTATACATCGCTTTCATCCAGTTGTCGTTTTATAAATCTTTCGCATCCCACACTTTTCAGTTTTCATTCGGTAACTGGATTTTAAAGTATATTTGTCAAGTTGCTCTTTTTGTTCAGAATTTATGTAGATTACCAATGGGAGTTGCTTAATAAGAATTTTAATTTAAATACTCTGGTATGCCATTACAGAAATTATTTCATGAAAACCGAGAGTCAACGTACTCGTTTTATGCTTTTTGTTCGTTAAGGGACTTTTGATCTTGGTCGCTTCGGTTCGTGCGTTTGCAACGTAATTTTCTTAACTAGCTTACCGTGATATAATCCTAATAAATTGAATAATGAAATGCACTTTGTATTAGACTAGAGCCGCTTAACGTTATTAACTTTTTTGTTGTAGTAGACACGCCATGTTAATTATCCTTTAAACACCATGAATATTTTTAAATATGGAAATTCTCTTCTACTGCTAATTGCGGTATTTTACGAAAACGTGTTTTGAACATTCACTTTGTTACCCAATCATTGCTATTATCGTAAAATCGTGGGATAGTGGCTTATTGTATTGTAACTTCGGGGTATCCCCTTAACCAAATCTTCTTTTATCTCTTCGTGCGTAGATAATTGCATTACGGCTTACGCCATAGCTGGTGCTTCTACTTCAATTTATATATTCTTCCATTGTAATTTAATATAGTATTAGTACTATCGGATTTACTATAAGCAGCAAAAAGATTAAATTTAGGAAGGTGTCAGGATTCCGTAATCTGAGTTATGTTTAGCTAACCAAATGTTCTCATTGTCCATTCTGTTCCAAGTTGTACTGGTTCAATGATTAACTGATAACTGTTTATTTGAACAAGAACAAGGTGTTTCGCCTATCCTTCCGTATTTAATACGGGTGTCCCGAAAATGGCGCAAAATATTTATGGGGAGTTGTAGGTGACTGACAAGGGAGTAAGGGAAGAATACAAAAAAAATTCTAGCTGCCTTGTTTTTGTAGTTATTAACCGAAAAAGAAGTGCACAATCTGGCACATCCACATTTTATAACTTGTTAGGAAGCTATTTATTTTGATTGTTACCTACTCATTATTACCTGGGAAACCATACGACTGGTTTTTGAACAAAGCACAATGTTGCCAGAATCATTTTCGCGCTATCTCGATGTAAAAATGTCTTCAGTAATAATTTAATAATTTGTAATTACGTGCTTTTTTGCAATTTTTAAAATTTGGAAACAATAAAAGACCTTATTTTCTACAAATAGAGTACCCTTAGTCAGTTTCATTTCCAATTTTTAAAAAGTTACAAGTGTTAACTTTACATCTTCATATCTTACAAATTTGAGTGAAAAGATTTTTTTTAACATTTTTCTCATACTTGTTTAGCGGTACTGAACAGCGTACCATATATATTTTGCACCATTTTCGGGACACCCTGTATTATCCTTAATATTTTTTCTTCGTCTATATTCTGTTATACTACATCACTGTTGTTGTGTTACTATACTAATATGATTTCTTGCTCGGTAGTACTACTTCATTATAAGCGTATTTACAATTGATTATAAAATGAAACTGAAAACCTTAAGTGATAATAATTAGAATTACTGTAAATGTCCTTAATCCTGGCAGGAACGAGGGCTTACAAAAAAAACAAATGCGGTTACTTAAACGATTCTACTGCTGGGTTTATAATTTTAATACCAAACACATGTTTTCCGTTTTTCGCGAATGCTAAGAAGATTAAGAATATGAAAAGGAATATTGAATAGGAAGATAATTGGGTCGTATGCAAGTCAGGTCTCGCAGCGGTTGCCTTACTCACTGTTTTATAGGTTTTGTATTTGCATTCAGTTTGATGGTAACTGTAGCGTCCTTGTAGATGTTTATCAGATATAAATAGCTTCAATCGAATTTCTTAAGGATGTTTGTAATACAAAAGTTAAAGTATGTTTTTTTCAAATAAAAGTCGTATTCAAAGCGGGTTTTAAAAAAACGTTTCTTATACCTTTTATAAAGAATGTCTACTGTTGGGTTGGGATATAGCATAGTTGATGGATTTATTAAAGAAAATAATAGCTGTATGCCAATATTTCAAGAATACTGGTTTTCAGAATAAAAAATCCCAATTTGGACTTGGTAACCTTGGTATACTTGAACTGCATGGAAAAAGCTCATTCTCCAGAGAGTAGAACAAGCTCAATTCAAACCTAATTCTCATTGTTCGATTTTCAGATTTCAATTAATAACAAATTAATTTACTTCACTTTTAGGCATTATCCATGCTTCTAACATTTGTTATCACTTTCTTTTTCTTCGTGTAGTACTTAATTAGGACATTAACAATGCACAATTTATTTACCTACATTTCAAAACCAATGAAACGTCAAAACAGTTTCACCCGAAGGTTTAAAGCAATTATTTGCAATTTTAATAATAATTTCTCTTGGTTGTACATAAAAGTAATTACTTTACAGAATAGGATGTAAGAAATGTGTTAGGACACGTGTACCAATCCAGTTTAATATGCCATTTGTTCATTATTCAAGAATTACAGTTGGTTTATGGAGCATTAGACTTGTATTAAGTGGCTTACTGCCTTACATTTTTATTCAAATACAAAAGACTGTCTATATTTATAGTTTTTTTTATTAATACTGCACTTTGTTTATTCCTGTTACTCATCTCTTTAGGTATTTACTTTAGTCGGTATTTGAATCGTATATACAGGGTGTCTCAAATGGATTAGGATAGTATGGGTATCTTGGTTATTATTGAAGATAGAGATTCGGTTAAATGGGCAATGTTTTGCAGTTTCTCATACTGATTCATATCCCGATTAGAAAAGTTACAAATTTTCAGTTGTTCAGTTGTTATCTTGAAAAAACTGAAAAATGCGTATTTTTAAAAAGTGGAATATTTCCGTAATTTTAATATTTATGGAGAAAAGTTTCAAATAAAAGTTACTAGGTTCGATTAGCACGATTTAAAAACGTCATTCAATTTTTTTTCAAAATGGCGGTTTTCAAGATATTGATAGCAACTTTCGTATTTTAAATGGGCGCCATTTTGTTTTTTTACAGAAATGGATTGCATTTTTTTTTCTGATTTCAACGATGTATGACATATGTTTAAATAAAGTTTTACACTGAATTTACTGATATTTTAATTTGCAGTCGAGTTAGCCATGAAAACAAAAGACATGAAACAAAATTTATTATTTATTATTTATTAATTTTAATTAATTTATTATTTATTAAGAGGTTTTGGAAGCATTTAATGGTATTAATCGAAACACATTGCGCAAAGTAACTGCTTCTGTATTAAAAAGGTTCCAATTATGTCTGGCTAATAATGGTCACCATTTTGAACATTTGTTGTGAAATTTTCTAAGTTTTATGATATTTGTAGTTCAGGTGCAACATGCTTTACCAATAATTTTCAATAAATTTTGTTTCATGTCTTTTGTTTTCATGGCTAACTCGACTGCAAATTAAAACATCAGTAAATTCAGTGTAAAACTTTATTTAAACATAGGTTGTTATACATCGTTGAAATCAGAAAAAAAAATGCAATCCATTTCTGTAGAAAAACAAAATGGCGCCCATTTAAAATAAGAAAGTTGCTATCAATATCTTGAAAACCGCCATTTTGAAAAAAAATTGAATGACGTTTTTAAATCTTGCTAATCGAACCTAGTAACTTTTATATGAAACTTTTCTCCATAAATATTAAAATTACGGAAATATTCCACTTTTTAAAAATACGAATTTTTCAGTTTTTTCAAGATAACAACTGAACGACTGAAAATTTGTAACTTTTCTAATCGGGATATGAATCAGTATGAGAAACTGCAAAACATGCCCATTTAACCGAATCTCTATCTTCAATAATAACCAAGATACCCATACTATCCTAATCCATTTGAGACACCCTGTATACTACTTATACTAATTTATTATATAACTGTTGAGCAAGACGAGTTTCAAAAGAAATTTAAAAGTTGCAAGATCTACCACTATTTATTTTTTCCCTGAAACCATTAAAAATTTCATGTTTTATTACGCCTCCAGCTTGTTAAGCGTAGACATTTCTATAGAAATAATTTCATGATGAGTCGAGGAACTGAAACGAAACTATTATTCTTGTTTTTGTAGTCACTTTTAATTGCATAATCGATTTAATTGCCATAGAATAATATAATGTAGGCATCTTATGCTGACGAACGTAACATGTCGTGCGAATTTTATGTAGAACATCCCTTTCTCTCGCACCTTTCGCTTATACATGTGAAATGTCCATCTTACACGTGCAGGGAAGTATTTATTAAATAGTAAATGTGATTATTATTAGTGTTGATTTGAACATTTTAAATGTTGAAACAGACAATTTGAATACCGTCGAATGCACAAGCTAATAATACGTAGGTTCAGGAAAAATGAACACAGAAATGTTAAACTCCTACAAGTACAAGACACTTATATATAAATGACGTTTGAGGCGCAAAGAGAAAGCTTACGACTATGACATTCAGTTTTTAAATTTCCATAAATGGGGGTGTTTTTTTCACCTCTTTAGAGTGAAAATTGCTGTAATGAGGATCACCTTCTAAGAAATAACAATGTTTCGTTCAGCCGCAGCCTGCTAATTGTAATTGCAGTCATTTTACTTGTATTTAGTTCAAATGCCAGCTTATTTTTCTGATAATTAATATCTTCTCGTTTGTATAAGCATAACAGGTGCGATGAGTACCTGTCCAACTACTTCTAACTATAAAACCCATGCTATAGTGCTATAGCTACAAAATTAGGTAATTATTGAACATACGGACAAAAACATTCAAATCCAGAAACCGGAGAGGAAATAATTTTAAATCTCGCGGCATATCATGGTGACCTACACTATATAGAATTTAATATCAACAATATATACAACTTCAACCAACTTCTTAGATCAGAAACTGTGAGAGGATTTTTATTTCCATGATATACAGAAAGTCTGTTGTTTATATATTTTTTAACCCTTGGGTGAGAGAACTATCTTCCAAGTTCCAAGCTGAGCTCTATAATGTAATAAACTTCTGTACAAAAATAAATCTTAGGAAAGGCTGTGGAGATGCAACAGTTGTAGTAGAGTAATTCATAATTATATCAAGGGCGCAAAATAAGGCTGTTTCAGTCTGTGGATGGAAGCTTCCTTGAACCACACGAGAGCTTTTATACGAAATTTTATCTGCAACCAGAAATACCTATTTATCAGTGAACATATACTGAAGCAGTATTTTAGTTTTTAATATCAAGAAATTAATTATTTCTATGACAACGATGTAAAATAACTTTAACGCCCGTGGGCTAAAATGAAAACTTTGCGCCCGCCAATGTGTGCGGTAATGCTTATTTTGCCTTCGGTTACGGATAAAGGTTTTTAAATCCTCTGCATGTGAATCCAATCTATCTGTGCCCATAGATGTACTACTTTTGGCAAGGAAAATTATTCTCTATATATAAAAATAACACACGAAAATGGGCCTTTGTTCTAAGCGTCATGGGCTAATCATTTCCAAGATAATTAGACTTTTATAATCTTATCTCTTCATACAAGCGCGTGTCCGGTAACACAATTAAAGTATGACTTGGCCATCCCAGATGAGACACCCCTGGTTCACTAACTTTGATGAAATTAAGTGAACAATTGAAGTTATAATATTTAAACGTCTGCACACGAAACTTCAAGCTATAGGGGTAGGTCAAGTGAGGTCAGCACGTTAGCAACGCGGCTACCTCGGTGGGTAAACAACTACATGATTATGGGTTGTCAAGGAACCGATCCCGCGGTTACCATATATATTGCGCTTACCCACCGAGGTAGATCACGTGATGAGCGGTTACTATGACAATCTTCCCCACAAAATTAAAAAATTACAAGGAAGTTTCTATAACGAAAGTTCGCGACTATGCGATTTGTCCTTCCCTCTGAAGAGAGACGATTAAAAATGTCATTGTAATGAATGTTAAAAATTTACTTATAACTTTTATGTTGATGCCTCACCGTTTTATTTATATTCTTCAAGCAAATACTACTGTATAAAAAAATCGAAATTGTTCCCAATAACGGATTAAAATACACCTTGAGTTATATATTTTGCAAAATCACACCTTCAATAAATTCGTCATCTTAACAGTGTTTCAAGGCGTTGTCTGGTTATTCATACGAGCATACCTGATAATACGCCCACGAATTTTGCATATGCAATTATTCTATTATTTACAATTGCATCAGCAATAATTTATTGGAGTAAGTTGCATTAGCTTTCACTAATGCAAGTGTTAAAAATGGTTTCGGATCAGTAAGAAGCATGTTAAGAAATAAAACTATAATTAATAAAATTTACTTTCCTCATGAGTAATATATGAGAAGTAGGTTGTGATGTGCTTAACTTAAATAAATATTAAGATCTGGCAGAGGATTATCCTAATATTAATTCGCAATTCGAATTGCCGTATAAATGTATCTACTGAGATTTAGGTTTATGTTTTTCACTTTTTTACAATCTGTTTTCTTAATTAAGTAATGTTTCTAAATTAATGGGACACCCTTTATACAGTGCGTCCACGGATTGAGTGCATATAAGGTGTAAATGACAATTTTTTTTAGAGTTGATCTTCATGTTCTGAGGATCGCTCCTGCTTAGTGTCAAACTAAGATATTGAAAAAATGAGCCAAATCAATGAATATACAGGGTGTTGTTTTGGCCGAAATCTAAAAATTAGTCAAGAGTAAACTGTCTTTATTTTAGCAGATATAACAAAAGTGTATTAGAAAAAGTTGTTTACAATTAAAAGTTATTGAAGATTTTCAACTTTTATACAAATCAGCTTACTTTGATTTTTTTCATCAAAATCCAATACTTTTGAACTCATGTTTGTAACAAATAAGGTTTAGTATTTTTTTAATAAATAATTATTTGTTTTTCAAGTACTTTGTTTAATCACTCTTCATGCATGGGTCATTAAAACCATAAAAAATCTCATGTTGATGAAAACTATCAAAGTAGGCTGATTTGTATAAAAATTGAAAATCTTCAATAACTTTTAATTCTAAACAACTTTTTCTAATACATTTTTGTTATATCTGCTAAAATAAAGACAGTTTACTCTTGACTAATTTTTAGATTTCGGCCAAAACAACACCCTGTATATTAATTGATTTGGCTCATTTTTTCAATATCTTAGTTTGAGACTAAGCAGGAGCGATCCTCAGAACATGAAGATTCAACTCTAAAAAAATTTGTCATTTACACCTTATATGCACTCAATCCGTGGACACACTGTATATTATGTAATAAAGTTAATCATTCAGTTCTTAAATAGTTTTCCCATGTGTATGTGTACGTGGTTTGAGAGATAAGAGATTAATCCAAATCGTCAAGAGTTTCTGGTTCTTCAACAAAATTACTTTTGATTAATGTTTTTTCTGACAACAACTTCTTGGTCAATTCTTGTTTAAAGCAGTTCATTATGACTATTAACAACTCAAATGTACTATAAATTATGCAGTAATTTTTTTCCTGGTTTCTTGAGGTCAAGCACGCATTGCAAATGCATAAAGGTAACCATTTTTTCGTCAATTACACACGAATAACGGTGTGAACAGGACTCGTAAGCCGGTAAAGCCACTCTTTAATTCTTGTTTAAAAACTAACAGAAAGTTGTAGAGACCGTAGACCGTACTTGGGTCTCATGGAATGTCTCATACAAAACTTGACTGGTATTATCAGACTAATTATCGTTCATTATTAAAACAATAGGAGTTCTTTGAATCTAGAGCAAGTTATGACAACATCGCCCACTGCTCTGTTATCTGAAGAAGATAATTTTATAAGGTACGGATCTGTTACAACGGACCTTGGCTGTGGGAACGATTTCAAATGAAACTCCTGGAGTTATCCGATAATTAAGCCAGGATAACAATTTCCTTAAACATTGGACCCGGCCACTGCTCGGATCGACGACCTAATAAAACAACTGAAATTGCGAAAAGGGATTTTGCACCTCTAGAAAGGGATTTTTGCACCTCTAGTGAACAACTTAGTTTGTTTGTTTAAAAAGGAACTTGGCAATAAATATTTCGTTATATAAATTGAATTTCTGTACTAATTGATAAACAATTTACGGTAGTAATGTACTAAGTGATTTATTTAATTTTCCTCTTTAAAAAAATGTTAGCTGCCGGTTTTTACATTTTATGTAAGATGCCCCAAAGGTGTTTCTATACCTGTATTGAAATATGACTGATCATTAATTAAGTAGTTAATAAAAAGAAAGTGGTAGTAGTTAGTAAATTAACTTTTTGTGCGCCTATTTGGGATAAATTAGGGCAATTAACTTTAATTATTTTAGTAACGTGCGGGGCGCCTTATTTTGTATGATCTGAAAGTTCCAAATAAAACATTAGATAAGAATTTTTTATACGATGAGGGGAAACGAATAAGGGTTAACAATAAAATTTAAAAAATTATTTCTTTCAAGCTAAAGAACATAACTTCAAAAATTCGCGATAAAATAATTTACAGCGTGATCAAATAAAGAGTTTAAAAAAAATAAGGTTTAATGAACCACTGAACAATTTTCTTGTATCAGACTTTTTTCTAAAAAAATTTCCTCGACTCATTAATTCTTTATTTTTAATTTTAGACCCCACAAACTATATACAGGGTGGATGACGAAATCCGCCCCGAGCTATACAGCTTTTAATTAAGATCGGATTGTTACGGTCGACATGCCTATCCAAATAGGTCATTAAATACTACGTTTTGATGTAGTTTGAAGATTTTCAGGGCCTACCAGATTTTATCTGCGATAGTCAACTTTTTATTTTTAAATGGGTACCTATGTATATTTTTTGTAATTCTGAATAAGCGTTTTTTTTCCGAGTTCAACGATGCATAATAAGTTTCCTTACCATCTTGAGGTATCGAAAATAGCGTAGTAGGTACTTACCCTTCTTAAGATTTGACTAACCCTGTATATAAAGTAATGAAGTTAAGTTTTACGTATCGAACAAGAAATATCTAGAGCTTTTCGCTTCGCCAATTAGCAAAGGAGATTTGCTTTAAATTTTTGTGGCTGTCAGTATTTCAATTTCCGTAATGACTTTTGAAAATTTCATCTCACAAGACAAAACCATTGTTTCTTGTTCGTTAAATGAAGGATTTTGCATAATGGTTTCATTATGTGGTGTAACAAGCTAATGTGTTAATACTTAAGACGGCACTTTTACTTCTCCGGTATTCGGATGTTATGAATTGTCTAACTTCCGACTTCCGATCATATTTTTACACGATTAATATGCGGATATTTTATAAATTACCCTTTCACCTCTGTCAAAGTAGCATTAAAGGTTAATTCATTACGTATATGGATTTATCGCGTTGGAGAGTTTTAGATGAGAGCTTTCTTTAGAATTCACTTTTGCCCTCTTAGATAGAACAAAAGAAATTGCAAGGTGAGAGGTGAAAGGAATTATTAGAATTTCTGTTTTGATTTTAATGTTGGTTGGTACATCGTACGATAAATGAAAATATAATTAATCATTGTTACGTGGGCAAGAAATATCAACAAGAAGTGATGTACCTACATTTCTCTGCTGAAAGAATTGCATTCTTTAGAAACTCGTTGACATTTCGTTGTAAATATTTTATCTAGCAAATACATATAATTACGTAGATTTAAATATAGAACTGTCTACAAGGAAAACGGTAATTGGACCGAGAACAGCCCTTGAGGTGACTCTTTTTATAATTTCTGCTCTCAATACTGAAGGAGCTTGCAATGTAGGCGTTTAAAATAAAGCAAAATCAATTGTTTACAAAATAATATAGACTATAACAGCATGGTATTAGATAAATTTTCATTTTTTATGAAAGCCAGAATTTTACTGTGGCGCCCTCTACGAAGTTTTGGAAATCGAAAGTTAATGTTCTCGTAGCTCCTTTATTAGTCAAAAAATAAAAGAAGTTTAAATATAAAAGTTGTTCAGTATCTAGCTCTGCATTCTCCTAAATTTATATCACGTATACAGGGTGTTTGATTTTCACAGTACAATAGGCAACTTTGTTATTTTAAATGAAACACCCTGTATATTATTATATAATTGAATGCAAAATTTAATTGTCTATCACATAGTATAAGGTGGTCATATTGCTAAAATGTACGGTTGATGAGAATTTCGCGAAGTTCCGCTGCGTTTTGTAAATATTGAACCCTCTTAGCTGGGGCGTCGATAGGCTGTCTGTAGCCGCATTTAAGTGATTTCCAGGGGCTGCTTCCCGAACTATACTGTCGAATTAATTTTTTTTCTTACTAAATCCAATAAATGTTTGTACGTGTCATCAATTATCACTACCAGGCAATTATTTGATTATTTCTCTTAAATTTTTACTATAATACCGTTCATCGTAAATCCAAATCTGAACATTTAAACTAAAGTTTTATCAGTTACGATTGCCGTTTCAGTTTTATCAGATGACATCCGGGACCATCAATCTCTCTGTATCAGCTTCCGCAATTTTCCTGCCCTTATAATAAGTTATCCTTCTTGAAGGATGCATCATTTCCCCTGCCTGTCAATTGTTTCCGAAAATTTCCTGCCAATCGTACACTTTGTGATCGATGTTTGGTCATTCTTGGTCATTCACTTCTAGCTATTGCTTTTGCTGTCGAGAGGAAATTGGATAAAAAAGTTTAATTATCTTATTAATTTAATAATGTTCAAAAATAAACTAGAAAAGTACCCTATCGTTTTAATTTAATTTTGGGTTCAAGTTCATTCAACCGTGTCAAAAGTAAATGCTAATGTAGTAACTAAATTGAAAGATTAATCTTTTTATATTTGTCTGATTAAATTATAGGTTACTGTTTGGGGAGCAGGGTCAACTGTAAATTCATAATTGAGTTAGTTAGAAGTAACGTATAATGTAGAAGAAGTGTGAAACTTTGTGGATATTTTTGAAGAAGAATGGATACAGACCTAAAAATATATATTTTTTTTAATTTAAATTAGTGATAGGACGTAGAAGTTTACCAGAAAAATGATAAAGAAGACCCCTTGACGTTTTGTTTATTTACAAAACATTGTAATTGTTTGTTTAATTTTTTATATGAAAGTGTTAAATAATATCAGAAATTTAAAGTTAAATTCGAGTTACATCATGAAAGAAAGCAAATGAGATGATATTAACGGTATGGGTATGAATTAATTGACCGTAGGTAATCGTTGGCTAATCTTAGAGATTAATGAATCTAGAGAAAGTATATATAACAGTCCGAGTAATTCAAAATTATACGAGTCAGATTGTACATACTGCCATTTCAACAAAAAAGTGAAATAAACATGGCTGGGCAAATCTACCTATACAGATAAAATTTTTGATTAGGACTGGCCATGGAAAACTCGGCCTCCTCGTTTTATTCACACAATTATAATTAACAAATTGTTGTTTGCAACCTGTCATCATAGTCAATAGTTGGTGATGATGTTGTTATCTTTATAAAGCACCAATACGTCTTTCGCATGCAATAAGTCGTTACGTAAACTAGACGACTAAACAATTATTAGATTTTAATGAACGTATGACTATGTAAACAGCATTGTTTTACGAATTAAAAACTAGAATCTTTTTCAGTTTCCCTTGCAACCGTTATAGGAACTTTTAATGACTTTATTGTATTATAACACGGTTATAATAGCGGGCATTGAGTTTATATTATAAAGAACTTAGTAAATAAAATAGTTTATATCATTATAATGAGAATAAATAAACCTACATAAATGGTTATAGCTGTTCTATTTAGTATAGTTTCCTCAGAAATAGGAAATGCAATTAAATAATTGATAAATCGGTTATAATAAGCTGTGCTATACGAATTCGACCGACAAACTACTAGTGCACATTCTTTTCACTAAATGAAGCCTAAAAAATAAACTCTGTACAAGTCAAAATATTTCCAACAAACAATCATAGATATAGCTGTGTTGCAGACTTCCAAAAATTATTCAAAATGAGTGTTTCTACCCATTACAGGCATTCAAATCTCCAAATCTGAATATTTTATTTCCAATACTGGTCCAATTATTTAATTAAGTCAATGTCATATTTTTCGTATGTGTATGCCATTAATTGGTTAATATTAATATTAGAGCAAAAATTCATTTAAAGATTTCAATGCTAGATTAGGAGAGAAGTCGGAAAATAGATCGTAACTTCTAAATGAAAGACGATAATAAAAAGTATATAAACCATTTAGGTACATTTTTTAGGCAGCAAATAATGCCAGAACGTTCTTATACACCCTGTACAAACTGATTAAAAAGTATTTCATTTTTTCCTCTTTTATTGGCAGGGTATAGGTACTATCTCTGACTATCTTTGTATAATTGTAAATTGATAAATGGTTTAAAGTTTGTTTAGGATATTTCAAAATTTTTGGAAATAATTTAAAATTTCAATTCTTCAGGACTTAACAAAATAAATTAAAAGCCAAATCTATTTTTAAAGTTTGTTTAGGATATTTCAAAATTTTTGGAAATAATTTAAAATTTCAATTCTTCAGGACTTAACAAAATAAATTAAAAGCCAAATCTATTTTTAATTTAAAATTTGGGAAATATAAAGCAGAAGCAGAAGGCTATCAATTAATTTTTAAACATATTCCTGAAATAAAATATTGGACAATGGCATAATAATTAATTCCCAAACAAAAATTTTTAAATTAAAAAAATACTGTGTGAACGTTCTCGACAGGTGTTTAATTAATTCATTAGTTTTGTGTAAAATTTATTTTTTAAATTTATAGTCTATAGTGCATGAGAAAACCACTCAGCACTCATCAACGCGTTATGAAATCAAATTATAATTCCACTTTAACAAGAAGTACTATAAATAAAATTTTTACACACTTAAACTTACTACATATTGCACTGTTGCTCTAAATCTTGTTATAATTGCTAACAATTACCACAATTATTATTATGCAATGTAACATTTTACTCTTTGAACTTAAAAAAATACTGACGTTTAAGATTGCAGATTATCGTAATCTCATAGAACTCATCATACTGTTATCAATAAGCAACATCTTTATTAGTGTACATATTATAAAATGACATACCTTTCTAGATGGTATCATAGGGTTGTATATTATATAACAAGTCCTGGACACTTAACATATAAAGTTCATGCGAATGCACTCTCACTGCAAGAATACACACACCAGATAGTCCTCCGGATACCAACACGGACTGAGAACTCTTCAGCAATACCATGGATTTATAGCGACCGTCTTCGGGTCACCGGGTAACGGAAGATTGTCTGATGCCGGTACTCTTTCGAGGAGGATAACCACGAACTCAAAAATTTTTAATAAACGAACTGCATTGGTTTTGGATTTGCTTATGGATTAATAATTATTATTTCGTGAGGTCGCTTGAAAAAAGAACAATCTTTACCGTTAATTCTCAAGCATTAAAAACTAAACCTTACTATTACGACATCACAGAATTATTATTATTATTTTATTAATTTGTTGCCGTAAAAACAAGAACAAAAATATTTTTTTCTTCAAGCGTATCATAATATCCGTATTGTTGTACAGAACAGGCTATGTAGAAGGAAGTCATTTTGTTAGTAGTCGAATAATGAAAATAATGTTACTAGTACAATAATGTGTTTACGTATCCATGGCAACGGCAGTATATTGGCCATAGCTCCGCCCCCAAGGTTGGTAGAAGGGAGAACGTTGTCCTGTGGAAATGATACTTTTTAGGAAATATTTATTTACAGCAACAGAATATTTTTACATTTGAAGAAAAAATAGTATATATTATTCGGAGTAGAACGTCTTATTTGTGTTTCGCTCACTTGCACAGCCTCGGCGCGTGCGCCTCGGCCGCAATATGGCTCAACACAAAAAGAACTCTTTCTACTCCTAATAATATAATATACTATTATTTCATACTGTCCGGTAATCATTCAAATCCGGAAAATGGCACATTACAGCACAAAGGCGGGAAGTGAAGTTGTTTATTTGTAACTAAACAAAAAATATAAAATGGGTGATGTGATTTAAAATGAAATGTCACCAGATGATGTTTAATGTGTCAGAATTTAAATGTTTGACGTTGACGTTTTATAAAAAAAAAATAAATATTCCAATCCTCTTTATTATTATTATTATTTATTATAATTAGTGGATGTGGCTTTCTATTTGCAATTTTCGAGAAATTTCCAGAAAGTAGGTACGAGTTTCCACTGATATTGAAATTTGATATGATCGCTGAAAAGTAAATTTCTTCGGTCAGGATCTTCCCACGAAGGTTTTGTAAACTTTCAGTGAATGGAGTAAAATTACACGAGATTTGGATCTGGATACAATTAAATGTGCCTTCATATTTCTGTTTTTTGTTTCTCAAAATAATACGAAATAGAAATTCATGTTACCTCTCCCCGATTATAGCGTCCCAACAGAAATTGGCGGCTGAAAGTATTTTTAATGGTTTTTCAGGAGAGACTTGCAAGAACCTTTTTCCCTGTTAATATGGGATAAACATTTTCAGTCTGTAGCCTACCCTTCGTGAATCACCCTGTATACTCTTTGGTAGTATTATACAAAATATTCTTGTTGTTTATTTTATCGAATAAAGAGGAACACATACTAGATTAAGTTTCGTTTACAAACAATAAAATTATAGTACCGTACAATACTGCAATATTACCTACTATAGCCAATGTCAACATTAAAGTTCTGTAATGATTTCATTGACATTAAATATTATTCACTTACATTCTTTAGCAATCGACGCAACACGAAGCACATTTTCATTGTTATTACATCTTTTATAAAGTGCAAAAGTAAACATGCACTTAAAAATTTACGATGCCAGAACATTTCTATAAAACCGTAGCAATTTGCTTTCAGATGGAAGTCTATTAAACTTAAAAGGTGAGAAGGAAATTACTCAATAATATTCATTTGCAGTTGCAAAATATACCAATAATAATTGTAATTGTAAATTTCTTAATTTTGTAAAGTTGTTTCTAAAGATTAGTTTTTTGACCTCAGTCGGGGTAATTATAAGAATATTTTAGAAATAAGTTTTCCAGCTTATATTTCGAACATGACACAGCTTTTAGTTAAAAGTTAGTTTTTGAATCAATAATAATAATTCAAACAATCAATTTATTTTCACATTGAATATTAATTAAAACTGTGGTTAACCATTGATGTGTGAAAGTAATCTGCGCAATACAACCTTTATATTAAAGGTTGTCACCCTGTGATTTATGACAAACTAAATCTTTTTGTTGGTGATATAAGTTTCCTATAAGTGTTTTATTATTTTGATATTGGCACAAATATAGTTGCTTTTATCTAATAAATTACAATGGGTTATGGTTTCGGTATCCATTCCGACACCCCCTTGCTCTTATTCCTGCTACGAAACCCCAACTAACATTTTTATAACTGGAGTTATTCGAACCTTAACCAGAGAATAAAATTATAATTTGAAGGTGAAGGTGAAGGATGAACTCGGTGGTATAGTGGATGTCCAGGTTATCTACAGAAAAATTAAAAAATAAATTTTCTGAAATGATTTAATTAAAAAAATAATTTCAAATCTTCGTTCATCTGTCTGAGATAGTAATTTTGAAAATACTCCACAAAACATAAATTTTAAAGTCGCGCTTTTCTTGAAAACGGTACGTTTTCCTGCTGTTTACGAAGCATACCTACTTTTCATTCGCAAAATTGTTTGACAAAGTCAAACATTTAATTTTTTTTTATGAAATACAAAAAACAGACATTTTTATAGGATGTCCTACACATTACGCCCGTGGTCTTTTCTTTTCATTTTTGTCATCAACAAACGATTTCCCGTACCAAATTTTACCCATCTAGTGTCAGTAGTGATTAAAATAATCAATAAAAGAACAAATTTTTGGGGCCCCCTTGAAAGGCCGTAGCTCCCTTAGAAACCATTTCCGTACCCCTGTTCATAGGAACTTTTATTGATATTTTTTTTCATATAGAATCACCTCCCGAAGTATCGTAACATTGTTTCCGGGCACCCTGTATATCAGTCGGTCTATGAATGATTTGCATACGCGAATTGAAAATTTATTTCAGAAATATTGAATTATGCATAACAATCTAAAAATTTAAATGAACTTTTGGGGTTTTGAGCTTTACATGTACATGTTGAATATTAATTTTGGATAAAATAAATTATAGGCCAAATCCAATGCGAAAAGATTAAATATCACGCAACGTTAATGGAAAAACTACAATACATTGTCATGCTATGGTGCAAAAAAAACAAGGTTTTCAACGAAAAGTAGTCACCCTCAGTATTTTTTAAAACTATTGTTTTCTTAAAAATGGCCAAGACATGTCGACAAAGACAGCAAGGGGGCCTTTTACGTAAAATCCGGACGTCTGTCATCGTCCCCTTAGCCGTCACAGACACCTCCTCTAAAATTTCAAATGGTACCATACCATGTGTGGGACATCGTTGAAAAGGCAATTTCATTAGAAATTCATTCCACTATTTATTTTTGTTTTGCTAAATAATAATTTCTCATGAATTTATCTTGCAATTTGAAATTTTAGAGGGGGAAGCTGTAATGGCTATAAGGAGTAGATAACAGACGTCCGGATTTTACGTAAAATGATGTCTTGGCGATTTTTAAGCAAACAATAGTTTTGAAAGATACTGAGGGTGGCTACTTTTCGTTGAAAAACCTTGTATTGGATAGTGTGTTTCATTTTACAAGTAAAGTCAAAACACATTTTGTACAAACATAAAACTGTCTATCCTTTAAAGGATGTAAATTTACAGTTAAAGCACTATGTACACATAATAATGTAATAACATAAAATTAATAATACGCAAAACCAAAATGTACGAGTAAATTGCCTTGACGTAGATTGTTTTGTGGTAATTTAAATTTAAACTGGTCATAACTCGTTTAAAACTATAGCCACAAATGTGAGGTTTTGTCCTGAATGGATTTGACGATCAATATTTATCGAGGTTGATGTTGAAAAGCTTGTTACAGCTTAAATGTGCGGAATTTCCCCTAAATAGAAAATAAGAATAGAATAGAATAGAAATAGAAAATTCAAAACTTTTTGGGGATGAAGAACGGTGTGGTAAGAATGTTTTGATTATTTATTTTGACCGTCGTCTGCGTTGATTTGTCACTGTGACAAAAATAAAACAATGTAATATTAAAGTCAATTCTATTTTGACATCATTCACAAACTTTTTATTTCTGTATAATAATAAATTATACACTATATTTTCAGGATGAGGTATTTTCTTTTCATTTATATTTTTATCTTATTGTGGAATTTTGATGCGAGCTAATATTTTAGTGAGGATTATACTGGAAGGTCCCGTGCCAAGTCGCTTAACGTTGACTGGGGTAACGTTATTAGTGTGGAAGCTTTAATTTCCAACAGAAATCGCATATTAACATGGAGGGTAGGGGAATCTATGGATGCTTATTTTGTACATCCTGGATTTATTAAATTTATACAACCGACACATAAATTTGTAACTACAAGTATTTACTGTGGGGAATGGGATGCAATCAACATGGCAGGAGATGGAATCTATACCTGCCCTCATGGTAAGATATATACAGGATTCATTTATGGACGTGGTATTGAATTGTATTGGAATAGAGAATTTTCTTTCTCTATAATGCTGCTCCTTTAACCAGGCAGCTTTTTTCAAATAAAAGACAGGCGCAAGTATTGTGGTATCGGTGTATTGCTCTTACGATATTACTTAACCAGATACAAACAAGAAATGCACTTCTTGAGTCACACCAAAGTGGAATTGAAATTCTATTTACCTTCGAAAACCGAGTTTAAGTAACATTAGCAGTCGGCATCATCGAGGCATGTTACAAATAAAATGTCTTGTCGTAAATTTCGCCAATCCTCCACAAAGACCTCAGCCAACTCTAAAAAATCCTGCTAGATGGGATTTAAGTCTGGACATATGCCTTGCCACCACATGGATTGGATTTCTTGTTCCTGGAGGAAGTTTCTTGGTAAATTTGCGGTATAAAGCCATCTCCGATATTATTCGCAAAAGGCACAACATACTCTTGAAGAATCCTCTCAATATAAATAGTAATTTGAGACCTTCGGCAAAGACTGTGGCGTTGTATTACTCTCCCTTCTATACGATAATTGCAAAACCGTGATACGTCGGGAAAAAGCGCATGCCTCCAGTGTTGAAATTACCATTAGAGAGCAGTCAGATTGACTTCTTTCAGTCGTCTTCTAATCGTCTGATCGGAAATTGTCACATCGATCAGTGGCATTTCCGAGTAGATTTTCTAGACCACGAGTAGTCGCAGTCGCGAAGAACATAACCAACGACATATAGATTGTCCGAGCGTTTATTTTTCTTTCAGGACTTTGTCTAGTTTTCCTGGAAAGTCTCCGCGATGTCACATTCTAGATGGGTTTGTTTGGAGCTTTCTTTTCATCGATTATCAGGTCTTCCGAATAACTTTCGTCCTTGGTAGTTTCCAAAACTCTCCACTTCCTTTGATTTTTTAAGACACTTTTAGGATCACCTTTGTTATGAAAACAACAGCAAGGTCATACTTTTAACACAATTTTCTGATTTTTGTCATTATTCACATTGACAGTTTTTTTTACCTTTTTTTTATGAACATGAAATATTATTAATTTAACTAATTCAGATTAGTTAATCAATCATATACGTTTAGTCATAATTTCTATGACTTTGTTTAAATCTGGAGATATAAATTCTTTCGGTATATCAATATTATAATGAACGACTCAACTGAAAATACTAGTGACTATAAAATCGGCAATAACCGGATACGTATAAACGAGGTAATATTACCTGATGATGTAATCAAAATATCTGTCTCGGATATAACTGACAATACAGATGGGTTGGTTCTACGAAAGAATAGATCTAGAGCAGTGAGTTTATCACTTGATTGGGACAATGTTGTTACCTCTCTGGAGAAGAGTCAGAAAATCAGAAAGAGATCTCGAGGAGATGACTTAGAAGAAAAAGAAGGTTTCGTACGACATCCCGGTTGGGTTCAGATTGAAAGGTCAACCCATTCTTTTATTACTGGGAGTTCTTACACTGGTCAATGGAATGGTGTTGGAATGAATGGGAGTGGAAACTTTGTATTCCCACATGGTAAGATGAAAGAAAAAGAGTATCCTCAATAATGCTTCTATGGTAACCAAACCACTATTTGTGATTTATTAGTTTTCTAGTTTTTGTCAGTTTGACATTATTTCTCCGGGAAGGTTTTTGTTCAAAATTTACAATCATCGCGAGAAATACGTTTTTGGATGGAATTTCTAGCATTCAATAATATAAGTAGACAACTACTAATCATGTCTTCATTCAAATTAAAACCTGCAACGAAAAACAGTGTCATGTCCCATGATTGGGGTAGTGTTATTGCTACGGATTTTTCTGTGATATCCCAAACTGGTCCTCGACTTAAAGGTCAATCTTTTGCGGCATACGATCTCCCCCATAAGAGATACACTATAGTTTATAGATCATGCGAACGGTTTTGTACTGGTTCCTCGTACACAGGAGAATGGTCTCCCTATGGAATGGAATCAAATGGATTATTTAGTTATATGACTGGTAAGGTTAATGTTGGTTAATAATGTAAAAGAAGTTTGTTACTGAAGTGAATAAGCAAAGCTTATCAATTCTCCTTGTATTTTTCTGAAGAATTAATTTATTTATTTTTTCCCACAAAAAATTTAATCCATGTCTTATCCGGTATTGGATATTACTACTTTATCTTTATCTATTCATACGAGAAACTCACCCACGCAAAAGACGCTTTGGTACTCAGGAGGGAAGAGCAAGATAGATTTAATGTTAAAGGATTTTAAGGCAAACAAGAAATCTGCACCTTATCAGGATCAAGGGAAACGAACTGGGTTGGGTCACTCAACGATTGGAAGGTAGGAGCTAAAGACATGGTTAGAAAAACTTCAAGATCTGAAAACGCTGCGAGTAAGAATATGACAAGGTTGAGCTAAAGTTAAGAATGTTATGATCAGATTAAGGTTACCAAGCCCTACAGGAATAGAAAAGCGGCGACAGGAAAAAAAAACAGACTACATTAAAGAAGGAACGCAATTAAGAGCATGCTAAAGAAAGAAGGAACTAGAGAGAAAATGAAGAACGGTTTAGAGCCGTTCTACAAGAACTGTGGATGGGCACACAGGAACAAAAGCATTTCAAGTAAGATAATGGGTCGAAAATCAATAAACAGAGGTAGGAAACTGCAAAAAGTTTGAGGAATAGATTAAGGTTCCACAAGCAGCAGAGATTCGAATGCACAAAGTAAAGAGGAGACACCAAAGAACGTCTGGGAGTGCGGAGAGGAATAAAAGTAGACGGAGATACGGAAGAGAACTAGAAAACGCTGAAAATAAGAGTATGGGGTAAAAACACAGCGAACAGTGGCATATTGAAGAAAATTCTGGGGTAGTACATGCGTGGACTAAGTAAGAGGTGAGGACACTGAGGAAGGCCTGAGAGTATGCGGGAAAGAATAAAACCAGGCGAAAACGAATTGAAGAAAGTTGTGCTATTAGTAAGAGCAAAGAAGTAAAAGACATTAAAGAAAATCTGAACGCAAATGCAAAGATGAGAAGGGCAGAGAGTGGAATAAAAACGAGATTGTGGCGTCATAAGCAAAAGAAGGAGAAAGAAAATTTCCTCCACATTAAAAACACACTTACACGAAGAACAATCGAATTTAGTGGAATGGAAAATTATTACTTTTAAAATACCGATCAGCCATGTGAAATAATGTACTATTATAAAGCTCAAGACGTTTGTTCTACGTTTACACTTCTCGAATCTCATTCCATTGTTTTAACATGGAAATTAAAATCAAACTGAAAATAAAACACGAAGTTTTATGTAAAACGACATTCTAACAGAGTAACGTTTACATTTTTATTGCACGCAACCCATAATTTAATGACCCTATCAAGACATTTTCAAAGTGTAAGCGCCATTTAGAAAATCCAATTTAAGAAAATTTGAGTTTTTCGTACCCTGGAATATCGCAAACTTGAACGTGACTGGTTTAAAGTTGCGTGGAAATTTAAAAAGTACTTAGGAGGTTGCCAACCCCTATTGCTTGTTAAATAAAACCTTACGTTTTCTTTTATTTTTTTTTACTCAAGAAGCGTTAAGGACTGGATGTAATTGTTCCCTAAGTCATAATAATTATAATCATAACAGTTACGTTACGCCACAATTAATGCGGTTTAATGCATTTGGATGTTACGAGGAGTTGGTTCCTATTTAGGTGTTAAATTACTTGGTAATCTATCAGTAAAACCGTTGTAAACATAGCAGTAGTGTGCTGTGGTTCAGAAATGATTAAGTTAATAAGAGCAGGTAGGGAAAATTTGGGTTCTCTTAGGACGTTAAATTACGAGTAGATAAGGGGTATGTAAAGCTCTTATACAATAATAAACCTCTGAAACGGGTAAGCACGGCTTCAAATGTATAATTAAATTTTCTAATTATTACTTGGCGTATTTTACTTGACAAATTATTTAAACAGGTATTAATGAGTAGTAAAGACTACTACGAAACTTTGTAAAGGAAATTTATATCTCTTTAAGAAGAACAATTAGAACAATATGGTTCAGCGTTTATGAAATAAAGCCTCATGCATGCAGGCGGGATTTTTTGTTGCGATTCGAGATTTTTACATTCTTTGTTTTTGTTGGTTAAATTTAAATTTGCCGCCAAATTTAACCAAAAATAAAAAATCAAAATGTATTTGAAAAGGAAAAAGAAATTAAAAATTAGAAGAATCTGCTTTTAAAAAATAATTTTCTATAAGTTTTCTGGATTTTGAATTCGATCTTTGCAGGAAATTATGTTTATTTATTATCTTGATTATAAATTTCTAAAAATGCAAATATAATGTAACAATATAATAAAGAAATTATTTTCTAAATGTATGCAACCAATGTCACCATTGCTTACAAAACGCGGTTCATTTACAACAATATTTTTTGTTATTGTTTGTCGACACTTACATTCGCTTTAAGAATTTGTAGACTAAAAGGACAAATACACTGCTATATGTCTGTTAAAATTACTTTTTGATAGGTATTTATTCCACGGGCCTAAAAGCGTAGAATAAATCAAGAATTTTTTGTCGTTTCCTCTTTGTTGAAATATAAAATTCGGAAGGGCAGTCACCCAGAATTTACACTAGAATGCTTTTAGTTCTTCCTAGCATTCGGGGGACAGTCTTTTTGTTCTGCGATTATGCATTATGTAAAATTTCGTTTATTAAATTTAAACTGATTACCGCATGCCCCAAAAATATCCGATACATATAATTTAGAACAAAGTACCTATATATCAATAAAAAAAATTAAACTTTGCCTACATGATTAGTTATTAAATTATTACTAAATAGGATTCAGAAATATTAATAAAATGGATTTGTAGATGTAGACTACGAGGGAACTCTTCGCGATGGAATGTTTCATGGTGAAGGAACACTAACATATCCCATGGGACAAAAAATAGACGGTCATTGGGTCAAAGGCAAGTTGGTCTCGTTCAAATTCAGATTTGCTGATGATTTAGAATATGACGATCCGTGGAAATATTGCCAGATGCCTGATCGAAGGTCCTATAAGATTTAAAAAAATTCCTGTTACCTATACTTTCATGCATTTTTTAAAAATAGGTTCTACACGTCTGTACTGGACGGTTTGCGTCCTGCTGGAAGGTCTCTTTTAACAAACATTGATCCTACTAGAGAAATTCCTGAGGGTTGCTATGACACTGGAGATGGATTTTACAATCCCGAAACGAAATGTGTTTGGTCGGCTATCAAACCAAATAAAATTTTAAGGTAAAACTATCCGTATAGACGATGCGACGCTTGCAAAGCTTGCTTAAATTTTTTTTTACTTTTAATTATATAAGAGCAAAATTAGGATAGTTTTTTGTTGCTGCACGAGCTGTTAATCAAAATTCCGTAGCTGTTGTTGTAACAAAGCCCTAATTACGGCCGTCTCTTTCGAAAAATTCACCCTTTGGTAACAGAACAATCCCTGGATTTATCTGATAACTTAGAGCAGTCCTGGAACGTCCTAGAAATCCTGTTGTGGAATCTTTAACACTGTACGGTCATGGGATAAAATTTATGTCGCGCCTTATGCATATACAACCCCTTTGACGAGTTGCAGTAATCTGAGACAGGTGTCTGCTACTCAAAGGTCGTCAAGAGCGACCGGTAGCACGAAAACACGTGTAGGAGATTACTGTAAATCGTCAAAGCAGTTGTATAAGTATAAGGCGACGAGGGACATTACTTTTGTCGCTGCTAACCACAACTTTGTGGGTAAAAATGATTCAACTAAAAGAATACAAGTGAAACTACTTTATTTTTAGCTACATCCTCCCATAAATATTTTACATTTTGTAGCATGACATTATCAATTTTTAAATGTACCTACCTATGTAAATTTATGATAATATAGTAAGATATAACGCCATAACGGACATCATGTAAAATAAGCAAAATTTAAAAAATCATATTTACTTCCGAAATTTGGTATAACCTCTACAGCTTAACAAAAAAAGGGTAGGTAATAAAATCAAAATAAAACACGATTAGTCGAATAATCTTTTTTCACTTTAGACATTTTTGTCAATTCAATACATAATTGTTCCTTGTATCCACTTGTTACCCTTCGCACACAGTCCTAACAGAATAGAGCTTTTCAAATCCGTTGGTTAGGTGGCTTATTGTATTAAGCCGGGTTGTCGCGGTTTGGGGTAGATTTAGAAATGTACTTTTTGAAGGCTTTTAGGATTGCGTTTTTCTGCGGATCTATACAAACAGAGACAATAAAATCGACGAGGCAACTTTTAAATTTAGTTTCACCTTAAAAAAATGTTTTCATTGTTGAATCAATTTGGAAAATTCTTGTAATTTTATTTTAAAATAGTTCAGGAAGTAGTCATACGCTTTACTATTCCGAGTATAGTATGTAAATTAGACTATACAATGATTCAATAAACCGCAAGACTTTAGTTTTGCTTTTGCGGGATGTTTTTGTTTATCATTATGCGAGATTACCACAAAATGTTTTTATACAAAAAGTGTTTTCGCCTGTTCTAAATACATACCACATTTCGGATGTTATCAAAATTTTTTGTCGCTATAACTTGGGAAAATTCTGTTTTTGTGGCGAAACCTCGCATGTTTCGCCATTTACTCACTCATTAATAATTAGACGATGCATCAAATTTAATTCTACGAAACATTTTTTATTATCATTAATCATTGTCACTTTGGATTTTTCTACCCTGTAATTTACTTTGGTATTTTACGCTACTAGCGTTTACATTTAGGGCAAGGTTGATTCCTGAATTATTACTATTAATACTGGCTATCTCTACCAAAGAAAAAAAAGCTAATACTGAACGTCACTGAAAAATTGTAACTACAGGAAAACAAATCTTTTTCATTTATAACCGTTTAGAGAAATTCAGTGCCACGAATTTAAGTTTTTTTTTAGTCCAAAATTTGAAAACAAGGTTGAAATATCTAAAGTACAAGGTATCGGTCTTTAATTATTTTTCTTTCTATCTTTTCGGGTTTCTAAGTTCAACGTGGAATTTATTTGTATATACCGAATACTATTATATAACGTTTCCTCGTTTATTATATTCTACTGAATTAGAAACTCAACATCACATGTCGCTTACCATAGTTATTTAACACATCATGCTGCCAAGACTCGAACTAGTTTAATCGCTTACTCTATTAAAAGTTTCTTGCTTCCCTTCCATATTAGTTAATATTAATTAAAGCTGCCTTATAGATTTGCATCTGAAGCTTCTACAGTTCTCGAGAAACTAAACATTTCTATTAACTCCTACCTACATATTGTCTAACAACATTTAAAACTATAATAGGGTTCCAACCGCAGCTGAGGAAAAGTGGATAATGGAGAATTGCAGAAAAGCTTGGGACGAGCCTACCGGGCACAAGCCAGAATTGTTTGAACATTGGGTGTCAGGTCGACAAAGTGATTCCGTTTTTCAGCCGTCTGATGATAGTTCAGAAAATAAAACAGACACAGAGTCTGAGCTTAGCTTAAACATCAATATGATTATTCCACCTACTTACAATGTCTCTCCTGGTTCATCCAGAACTTGGTGGGATTCTCTTGTTGGAGATATACCGAATCAAGTTTCATTAAATGTATGAATTTCGTGGGAAAACGATTTTTGTGGATATAGTTTGGAAATTTCAAGATTTTTAAACATTAAGAATTCGTACATATTGTATATAGGAATAAAGATATAAAACAAAGAATGATGTGTTGCCATTTATTATAATAATTGATATAAGTGTTCACGGACTAAACAAATATTCGCAAAACAGAGTCGACCACCTATAGTCCAGGAGCTAGCGGTATATTTTAAGACTAATTTCTATCAAGCTGAAATTTTTTTTATGAGCTGGTATAGTTATGTCCGCCAAATGTAGGTGGTCGGCAAAATAGGACCGCGGGACATAAAGCGCTAAAAAAAAAAATTGGCCAACTAACCAATCCAGGACGTCAGAGAGTGCTTCTGTCCCGCTAAAATTGTCGGACAATGTGTTTGTTACATTAGTATATAGTTATTAAAAAAAATCAGGTTGATGGTAATAAGTCAAATGTCTTAAAAACAATACGAACCCCAAACGGCAGACACTGATTCAGTTCCGACTCTTATGTCGGACAGTTAATTTTTTGTTGTCGGAATGTCTTAAATAACGAGCAAAATAGGAATTAGCTTGATTGAAGTTTGTAAATTTCATCAAAAAATAATTAAAAACAAAAAAAATCTGGGCGCTTTATGTCCCGCGGTCCTATTTTGCCGACCACCTACATTTGGCAGACATAACCATTCCAGCTCATAAAAAAAATTTCAGCTTGATAGAAATTAGTCTTAAAATATACCGCTAGCTCCTGGACTACTAAGGGTGGATCCGCAATTAACAACCCCATCTAACCAATCACGTACTAGTAATCTACTTATACTAGTGCGGCTTGCCGCGTTATGCGTCAATTGTGGATCCACCTTTAGATGATGGACGACCCTTAAGTTTGGAATAAAGGATTCATTTTACATTGCAACATGGCAACCTTGGCTAATGTCGAGGATATTTTATGAAGTACTTATTACGGTTGCCATTTTTATAAATGACAAATTATATCTTTTTTTCTTTGTTTGTTCATATGCACTACGGGGGTGTTATCTGCCAGAGTTATACGAGTCATATATGCTCCCCCATAAGTCCATTACTGCGGATTTGAACAGCAAACGTTTTATGTTTACCACTGCGCTACACCCGCCCAAATTATTTCTTGTTTTCAATAACTGCAGAATTTTGTCAACTTATCCAACATTAATCATGTAATAATTATTTCAGCATAATAATTCCAACGAGGAGTGCGAGACGTACAAAATTGTACGTCTTTGTATTTCACACCCTGCCAATTTGTTGTTGTATAATTAATACACATTTTCTTTTACAGAACCGTATAAAGAGAAGTAAAATGAAGTTAGATTTGGACTCCACCTTTCTTGGTATGTTAAATAAAGTTAAATAATCTCCCATTTTAATATGATAATTTATATGGGCACATGTAACGCGTTGATTTCAAACCCATTTCCTCCAATAGTTCCTGCAATATCTTCTGAAGAAAATGCAGATATATTTCTTTAGCCAGACATGTCGAATAATAATACTGTTCCAAAATAGCCCACAGCCCACACATTTACAGAAAAAAAACTTCTTGCAATTTATTTGGTATAACAATGAAGTTTTGCGTACGTACATGGCCTGTGCTGAGTTTCCCAACTTTTAGTAAATCCAGTATAAGTTAGTTGGACTTGCGTCTGGTTTTGGCAGTTTTTCATCTTTGCTCTGACCTTTCTCTCCGTCCCTACCTGTTTGCTGTTAACATTTAATTATTAATTTACTGACTCCTCTGCCTCTAGATTATTTAAGACTATACGTATGCAGCGTGTCCGTGGTTTCCCACTTGGTCTATTCCTTCAAAGTTTCCTATACAAATTCGTTAAGTATTTTTTGTGTCATCCATCCCTTGTAGGTATACAGGGTGTCTCTAAAATATGGTGCCATAGCTTAACCACAGATTCCGGGGATCAAAATAAGACGATTTAACGCAACTTACCTCTATCCGAAATTGCTTCGTTAAAGCGCTATTCAACGCCAAAGATCTTCAAAAAATTTCTATATTTTTAAATAACAAAAGATTGTTTTTAGCGATTAGGATGAAATTTGGGATGTGATTCTTTACTGGAAAAAGGTGTTTTTTGACATCATTTTTTTGTTCAGGAGGGTCACGTAAGTGGTCAAAGGTTGATCATCCACAGTCAAAGAAGCTCATATCTTTTTAACAGTCCTACCAATAGTTTTCAAAATTTTTTTACAGAGAGACATTCTTATTTCAAATATTTTTTGTCTCTTGTTTGATTTCGGTATCTCTCATAGTTTAGGCTGAAAAAAATATTTTGATTGTATGCAGTGCATTTCTTAAAACAGATGTAGTAATCTAGTTGTCCCGTATGTTGAGAAATAAATCACGAAGAGACAATTTGATATAAAGTTTATTACTAGCAAGTATGTAAAGGGTGGCGCAAAATAATCCGAACCATTTCTGAATCAATGGTTCAGCTTATTTTGTACCACCGGTAAATTAATAGATTTACAGCAAATGCTCAATGTAACCACCATTTTCCCGGATGCAAAAGTTGATTCTACTCAAAAAATTGTCTCTTCGTCATTTATTTCTCAGCATACGGGACAACTAGATTACTACATCGTTTTAAGAAATGCATTGCAGCCAATCAAAATAATTTTTTTCAGCCTAAACTATGAGAGATACAGAAATCGAACAAGAAACGAAAAATATTTGAAATAAGAATGTCTCTCTGTAAAAAAATTTTGAAAACTATTGGCCGAACTGTTGAAAAGATATGAGCTTCTTTGACTGTGGATGATCAACCTTTGACCACTTACGTGACCCTCCTGAACAAAAAAATGATGTCAAAAAACACCTTTTTCCAGTAAAAAATCACATCACAAATTTCATCCTAATCGCTAAAAACAATCTTTTGTTATTTAAAAATGAAATTTTTTGAAGATCTTTGGCGTTGAATAGCGCTTTAACGAAGCAATTTCGGATAGAGGTAAATTGCGTTAAATCGTCTTATTTTGATCCCCGGAATCTGTGGTTAAGCTATGGCACCATATTTTAGAGACACCCCAACCATCCCACGACATTACTTTTCAAATCATATCTGCACTGTTTATGGAAATATCCTTTGACTTGAACATAATATACCTACTGTAGCGCTAAGTGAAGTCATGTCTGTTTCCAACCCCTATCCTTGCTGCGATATCTTTGGATATTTCATTTGTTTTGTTATCTATATGGCACCAAGATATATTCGAATATACTTTTCGCGGTTTCTATTCGAAATTGATGTTGCCATGGAAATTTCGCGAGAGCTGTGCTGTGTTAGATGCTGACACACACTAACATTAAATTATTTTTTTCTACTAGCGTGCGGAAAAACGCATTTTCCGCACATGTTTTAGTGCGGAAAATCCACTTTTCCGCACGGTGCGGAAAATCCACTTTTCCGCACTAAAACACTAAAACAGTGCGGAAAATGTTTTTTTCCGCACGCTAGTAGAAAAACTATTGTTCCTAACACGTGCAGAAACCTATTTTTCCGCACTTAAATGCTTGACACCACTCCGCTACGCGTCGTGCTGTCAACGGCATTTGCGTGCGGAAAAATCGATTTTCTGCACTTGTTAGGAAAATAGCTATTTTCCTTTGAAATTAACACTGCAATATGAAAACTAAAAGTGTCTTTTTAACAATAATAAATAATTTATTTCAAAAATATCCTTGATAAATATTAACTTTGTTATTAATTGTAAGTCTCAGTATACACGATATTTTATCTAGGAAATGCGATTCAACACAAAGAAATTATTTTCACATTTCTACGTTTATTTTAAATTTGCGTCACCAATGCACTTTAAATAATGAATTGTGCTAAACAAGGGTTGGTTATAAATGTTTCAAATGATAATGCGACAAAAATAGAAGGACTGTTTCCTCATGGCCAAGAATATCGTAATGTATTCAGTAGCGTGCTGTTTCACATTTTCGATCGCTACTGCGTTCTAGGTTGACAGGAAGAATAAGAGCAGGTACTTATGAGTGATGGATGTATAGTGGACATCAGTGTCAGTTGTCCGTCCTTGGTGTAATACAATTTATTGTGTTTGAGATTATGATCTTTACGATTGTCTGTGGGTAAGGGAATGTCGAATTTAGGGTTTCTTATGAGGCCTGCGAATGAGAATTATGGAAGAGTTTGCGCAAACTGTGCGTTTAGTTGCCGAAAAACACTCTAGCTGGGAGGGGTGCATTTTTGGAAATAAATTTATAAACGAAGAAAGTCTTATTTTAACCTGAACATTTGGCGGTTTAACGCTGGGTCACCCTGTATAGAAATGCTATTCCATATCGTCGATGAATTTAACATAAGATAGAACAAACTCTCAAATCAAATTTACCAAATAAATACGGAAAAAAAACTTACAATCCCTCAACAAACTGAAAACCCCGTTTTACAGTGTTAGGTTCCTTTCCGTGTGTCTATCCCTGGAGATGAAGGAGTTGACCGTGATCCCAACAAAGCCGTAACTTCTCTTAACTCCTGTGTCATCAAAGAAGTCTCTAGAGATGATCTGAAATCTTTCTGTAAACATTTCGCAGTTCACAAATGGTATTGCGAATGGGAATCTTCCAGCTTTAAATTACTTCCATTTAAACTACCAAATGAACCACCTAAAATTTCATCAGTATCCAATCATTTAATAATATTTATTAATAAAATAGTTAGAAAAATTAAAGTGAAAACACTTAACCCGAGTGTTCTACCCATAAATATCCTTGAAAGAGTTAGTAACACGTTGAAAAAGTTTTAATTATTTTTATTAACGACCATGGAAGTGCAAGGATTTTCCAAATACCTTAACCTATACAACAAGATAAGGCAATAAAAATAAAATCGTCACAGTTCATGGTCATCCACTGAAACAATGGGGATAATCGGTATTTATTGAAATGGCACAAGCTAAAACAATGGCGCTACATCAGGAAAATATGTTACGCTTGCAAAATAAAATATCAGGAAATAAAAATGAAGTCGAAAATTTAGATGCCATTATAGATCAGTATAAAATACAAACCAATAGGGGATGTTACAACGTTGTTAAATCATAAATAAAATCAATGTTGAGAACAAGGAACAAAAAGAAAATGAAAACTCGGTCTTAAAAAAACCGAAAGGGAGACCATATTATCCTTCCAACTTATTTATTAGCTCTCGCCTTTAATCTTTAATAATAATTTAATTTATGAGATAATATTTTAATATCGAGAACAGACACTGCAGTAATTGATTTTTTTCAGTTTAGATAAATTGCTCACTAGACTATAGAAGCTTATTCACTTCATTTAAAGTGTTGTCGTGCTTTCAAATGCAGTAAGTACTTAAAATATCAGCTGAAGTGGCGGCACCAAGGACTTTATGCAACTCCACATTATTATTGGCATAATACTTCGTCGTGTTGGGAATGGCGATTGAATATTCGTTCAATAATAATTGAATTTTTGTTTTTCAAAAAATATTATTTAATAATATTAAACAAATAAAAATTGAGTAGACATAAAAGATGGAAAACATTTCAAATAAGCGTTTGCTCCGGTGCAAAAATAATACATTCACTCGGAGATTATCATCGTCCTTTATTCCTTTATTCTTCAATTACATCTTCCGTATAGCTATAATAAAATTAAATTTCCCTTTATTTACTTTCTAAAACTACTTCGCCTTCAGTAATTTCATGTTCTAGCTTTACAGGCTTATGCCATCCGTCTAAGTTTAAACCATTATAGGATTACTTACCGTTGGAACAAAGGTTATTGGAAAACAACAAACGCTCATTGGATAGCTAGTCTTTTCATTTTATCCGGAAATCAGGAAAAATGTTAGCGAGTGTAAATAGCACGGAAATTAAAAAAGAAACTTCTTAGTTCTTTATATTTATTTTTACTGACAAATTAATAGAATTTTAAACGGTTGGTATTTTTAAAATTATAAGTTATTTTTACCTTGACTGAATTCATAAAACAGGTGCAGATTAATATTAGAAATGCGTGCTGTACGCGGTAATAGCTCCAATATGTTGTTTAATGTTTGGTAATATTTTTCAGCATCGTTTGCGTCTAGCTGTCAGCGTGCTAAAATTAAAATAGAAGGGTTTATCCATCGAATTAATCACTTGACGGAATTGAAAACTGTTAGCGCTTCAACCTGTTTTCATATAACACGAGTCAAATATTTAAATATTTACTATTTGGATTATAGGTATTTCAGAGTTTTATGATAAAAACAAAAGTAACATTGACCATATTATTATTATTATTATTATGATTACGTGAAGGATAAAATAGGAAAGAGGAGTGTTCGGTTATCTTTCTGCTCGTTATTCACAATCATGTGCTAGCATTTCCGGCGCCATTTTGTGCGGTTATTATCACATTAGTTATATAAATTGGGGCTGAATGTGTCGCTTTTGTAGGTCACGTTCTATACTCGGCAATATTGTATTACTGTAGTAAGTAATAGTAAAAAATACCTTAAAAAGTAGTTGCGTAATTTCCTAAAGGATTTATTTGAGGTATACAGGGTGTCTCAAATGGATTAGGATAGTATGGGTATCTTGGTTATTATTGAAGATAGAGATTCGGTTAAATGGGCAATGTTTTGCAGTTTCTCATACTGATTCATATCCCGATTAGAAAAGTTACAAATTTTCAGTCGTTCAGTTGTTATCTTGAAAAAACTGAAAAATGCGTATTTTTAAAAAGTGGAATATTTCCGTAATTTTAATATTTATGGAGAAAAGTTTCAAATAAAAGTTACTAGGTTCGATTAGCACGATTTAAGAACGTCATTCAATTTTTTTTCAAAATGGCGGTTTTCAAGATATTGATAGCAACTTTCTTATTTTAAATGGGCGCCATTTTGTTTTTTTACAGAAATGGATTGCATTTTTTTTTCTGATTTCAACGATGTATAACAACCTATGTTTAAATAAAGTTTTACACTGAATTTACTGATGTTTTAATTTGCAGTCGAGTTAGCCATGAAAACAAAAGACATGAAACAAAATTTATTATTTATTATTTATTAATTTTTATATTTTTATTTTTTTTTGATTAATTATTTAATTTTTATTGCTTTTTATTTCTTACGTTCTTATCGCCTTATAGCAGAACTTCACATGTGCATTTCAGATTTTTTGCAGGTGTTAGGCATTAACACACTCTGCTCGTTTATTCTTTTGTCTGCCTTTATCAGAAAACGATTTTGGGTTAGTTCTTGCAAACTACTCGAACAGGAATGGTCATTGAATAGTGTTTGTATTGCTATTTTTTTTAATTTTGTGAGTATTTCCAAAGTATCCCTGGATAATGTTTAAATAAAAGGTAATAATTATTAAAGTTACAATTATCGAGGTTCAATCTTGAGATCTTTTAAACAATTATTGGTTTAATTATTGATAGTAATACAACATTTTTATTTTCTTACAGATTCTGCGGTGAAGAATCAAAATCGTTTTATTTCAAGGCATTAGGAACCCCATCCATTATATTTTGCTGATGGGACGAAGAATAAATAGAAACGTTAATGGTAAGATTTTTTATTTTACTTTCGATTTTCTTTCGATAGTTTTCTTTTCAATTTTTTCCAAATCAATTTAAGGTAAAGAAACAATTACTCAGTGATTTATAATAAGCCCCGCGCGCCCCTCGCTGTGCTTGCCCTTCGCAACCCAAATATGCTGTAATATTTTGAAGGTAACAAGATATTTTTGTTTTCAGATATCCGTATAACTACACGAACATGTGGAGGAAGTAGTAATTGGAGGTTTTACCTTAAAATGTTTAATCAGTTTGGTAAAAGAATATGAAAGTGCAAGAGACATGAAGTGAACATTAAACTGAAGTGAAGTGGACATTAAACTGAAGTGAAGTGGACATTAAAGTGAAGTGAAAGTGCAATGAACGTCGAGGGACGGGGACATCGAGGGAAAGGACACCATCGCAGTGTAAAAAGGTTTGTTCCGACTACCAACGTTGGAAGGAGTTCTCTCAGAAGAAGCAGCCCCTCATAGGGGTTGAAGCTCGGAAGAATAACAACGCAAAGAGGTTCAAGAAAATTATTTTTTCATGCTGCACCATAGGGATAAAAAAGAATCCTAGTTTGAGGAAACTCAAAATTATGAAGAAAGTAAGTTCCAAAAAGTGGAGGTGCAAACCTCCCCTGGACTTTGGTCCTGTGATCTCGTTGAAAAAATCTGATTCTATATTTAATTAATTTGTCGGAAAATATTCCAATCAAATATAATTTCGGAACAACAGTGGTTTGTAGACTCCATAATATTAATTTCTGTTAAAAATTAAAATATTTCTTTATAATAATTTATACTATAACTCGTAACCAGATACTTTTTAAATGAGAAAAGTTAACCAGATATGCGGACATCTTCGTGGTGCATGTCTGTTGCTAACGTTCGATTTGAACAAAGCACGGAAATAGGAAGATATATTGAGTGTCAAGTTCCGCTGAAACTGCTTCTGCATTTTCTCACTCTTTTCTCAACTTATTAGTTTTGTAGGCGCCTTTCCACCTCTTCTTATTTTCTCCGTGTCGTTCGCCAACACCATCAGACAATTCTAAAAGTATTGCCTACTTTCAGGTGTAGCTACTGAGCTACACTAAAGTGACTAAAGACATATAAGCGTGTGAGATTTCATTAACATATTCATTCTCATATTCGTGTCCTAATAGCTATTTTAAATACTTATTGGATAATATACTATTCTAGACGTCTTTATTCTCATTGATATAACTCTACATACTGTAGGTACTATGTTCATGAAATTAATAAGAAAATCGTGAGAGAACACAAAGATAAACTTTTATTCAAGCAAACTCCATTTTCGAACAAGTAATCATATTTGTTTTCTTACACTAATGCAATCTTCCTCACAATATTAGATTTTCGTTATTAATGTTTTTTACGAGCCTGGAGAATATTTCACTATCTTTAAAAATGGGGAAGAATGATAAACTTGATGATAATTTTTGAATCTCCACTGCCGCTAAGTACCCACGAGTATAATTATCCATTTACCATTTTCAGGTGTGAATGCAAGGAAGATTTGATTTACTATCTTTATTTAAATTATTCAATTAGATTTGTTACTAAAATAGTAATAAAAGAAGTTAAAAATAAAAAGGTTCTTATTAGTATACGTTTTATAATTATTGAGTGGAAGAGTAGAAAATTTGTCACGATTGGTAAAATTTACACAGCGACTGAAAAGAGCTTTATTTGATTAATGAATAAACGCTTCGGTAGTTACTTTATGTCACGTTTAAATTTATGCTCCAGTGAGATTAATTCTTAACATACATTTTCGCTCTTCATCCTAGTTTCTGTACGTGCTTATCAAAGTTTGTGACAAAGTCATATTTCTTGGTAACCTACTTTCCGATAATTTTTACTCTTTTGTATTAAATTTCAAACTTCTACATTAAAGCAACTTGTTAAAGCTACGCCGCGGCATAAAATTGACACTTGTTCCATAAATGCTACCATATGGTGCAACATCTAAACGTGTTAGTTTAAATTTCTTTACTATTAATAAAATAAAGTTAAAATTGCATGGTATAAAGCACAAAATATTCCCACGTTACCTATGTATTTTCACTAAAAAGTCTAAAGTTATTTGAGGTCAAGCGCGAAAATATCCTGAAAGAACCACCGCAGTCGGAGTGCTGGGATTGAACCCTGAACTAGCGTTTGTAGCCAGGGGTTGAGAAAAGTGGTGTGCGGTGTTTGTTTCATAGAATAAAATTCGTTACACTTTCATTCAATAATAGGGTTCGGTCATCACGGGTCTACCCCGGTGGGTAAACAACTAGACGCTCATGGGTTGTCATAGGGAGCGCTCAACACATGGTCTACCTCTGTGGGTAAGCGCTGTACCCATGGTAACCGCGAAACTGGTTATCACGTGATCTATGTTTTTCGATTGTTGGAAGCGGTAACCGTAAAATGAATTGTATTTACCTACATGACAATCCATGAACGTGTAGTTGTTTATTATTTACCCACCGAGGTAGCCATGTTCGCGTTTGATGACGTTACTTGACAACCAATAAGCGTGTAGTTGTTTACCTTTGTTTGTATCCGCGTTGCTAACGTGCTGACGTCACATAACCAACCCCTTCGATTTTTTTTAAATTTAAATATCCCCATTTATTTGCAATCTATACAAAGTGCATTCAGCAAATTGTGTATGGGTTACAATTGCCATGCAGGAGTAATCAAAATATTTGATATTTTAATAATTACTAAAAAAAATCCTTTGGTTTTTTCTTCTCTTCTCATTAGTTTTTGTTAAATATACAAGAAATCTAATTATTTTATTCATACAGTATAGCCAATTTCATTTCTGAAATGTTTGCTAATCTGCCTGCATAAAAGAAATTCGATATAGAATCAAAGATCAATCGGTTTTTAGTCTTCTGACAATCAATCGGTTCGCTTTGACGCAAAGGAAGACGTTGGAAAGAAACGTATTAAAGTAAAAGAGCCCCTTCAAGTTCTGCGAACTGCAAAATAAAGAGAAGTAGGTACATATAACTCTGGTTGGTTTTGACACCATTATATTATTGAGCTTTGAGATGAAGCTTTTTGCATCAGAAATTTTTAGAAGAAAAATAACAAACTTTAGTAAAACTTCTAAAGAATAAATTCTTACGTATTATTTTCGTTTTGAAGAGGTTCTTGGTTGGTGTTTTAACTTTTTGTAAACGCCAGCTGCTGGTTTTGTAGGAATTAAAGATAAACAAAGCAAATGAGTAGGGGCTAATGAGATTTTAATTATTCGGTGCAAGTGTGTTCTTCTTATTCTGGATATTAGTTAAAGTGGGCGTGCTTCACACATGTGCGCTGTCGGTATCAGCAGCAGTTTCATCACGAACTCGTACAGTCGTGTGCGCGGCGTGAATGGTTCATCAGGGGGTCCTGAGACGAAGAATACCTACTTCGTATTATAAAAATTTTTTTAATAATCCCTCATTGACTATTTAACATGTAATAAGTTGAAAAATAATATTGGTTCTTAAACTATTGTGTGAAAAAATATAAATGTTGATGTTAATTTATTATGAATAATATTGGTCCGTTTCAACTTGCCGACTTGTTAAATGGTAAGTATTATTCTTAATTGTATCTAATGGAATTAGAATGTTGATATTTGCATTATTGTGTCAGTCTACTTAACTTTTCTGAAGATTCAAAACAATCTGGAAAAGTTATTTTTAGGTTTGTTTTGTAAAGGACTTTTTATTTAATTGGCTGCTATTTAAAGAATGATCAGGTGTGGATTATGGGGAGGGTTGTTAAAGTCAGTAATTGCTAACAAACTACGCACCCTATGAAGGTATTAAATATAATTTAGGGCAGTTTGTAAATTGCTAAACTTTCTGAAATTTGAATAGGTACTACTCGTTTGTTTACTGATGCCCTAATATAAATTCAACAAAAAAAGACGTATAAGTAAAATTATGTAGTTTCTTATAAATTTTCACACATTTCGCAATGCATATTTTGGAATGACTCTACTTACAAAACATTGATTAATATTTATGTATATTTTTTATTTTAATTTAAAGTTTCACAGTTTACATCCTCTTTAAACAATTATTATTCATCATTGCAAAACATTTTTCAAATTCCTAAATAATTGCTTTCTCTAAAAATTAGTAAAACATTTATTATTCAATAATTTTTGTTTTATAAAATATGGTACATAATAATAATTCATTTTATTATCATTCATTAATGGTATCGATGTTTTAAGATAAATAATATTAGGTAGGTACCTTTAAAGATCATTTAATATTTATTTTTAAATTAAAGATGGATTTAAGAAATATAATTTAAAAAATCATATCAAGCAAACAGATTCATTCACAAACAATGATCCACGTAAGTGAATGGTAGAAAAAAAACTTTATTCCTCTGTGGTTTCGAAACAAAAGATCTGCCTTCTACTACAGGATGTATCACAAATAGGTATCAGTATTATAAGCTTACTACAGGTTATTCAAATGAAAATTTGTCCCAAAATTCTTCAAGGACCGCCGAATAAAGTTTTTACGTTTTTGCAACATTGAAGTTAGATTACAATATTAGGTAATAAATGTATACAACTAAAACGTATAATACTCAGCAGTTCTGAAACTAAATTATGTTTTTTAATTTTAAAAAATCATCTAAAATGATTTTTGAAAAATAAAATGTCTTACTACTGAATTCCATTCGGATCTAAAAATAGTAGCGGAAATCAAGTAACCCCTTACGCTGGAACTATCCCAAAAAACTCAAATCATTGAGAAACTATTAAAAATTACCATTCAATTATTTTTTTTCTGAAATCATGAAACATCGTTTATTTGTTTTTCCTACGACTACAGGAACAAATAATTCAGGTGCTAAGCAAACGTGCCAAACCTTCCAAAATATTCGGAATTAATTTGAGAGCAGACTTCCAGATTCCTTAGTGCTTGGGGCAATGGAAAATTGAACATTAAATTAAAATCATTAGTTCTACATTTCTTATTTTTTTTTTCAAATCAATCAGGTAAAAAATTATTTGGTACAGAATAATATTTTTAAAAGCTCCTCAATCAGGTGTTTGAAGAGTGTTGTCTTTGGAAATGTTTTTATTGGGGTAGCTGGTGCCTTAAGGGTTTGAATGATGATTCCTACTCCTTGCTGTAGAAACGTTTTCTTATAGAATTTTTTTTAATAAGTACCTCGTTTACTTCCAGAAATATACCTAAGAGATTGTTTTCAAATGACACCCTCTATAACGGAAATGCAGTTCTTAATTTAGCTTCTAATTTATACTTACGAGTACGAGGAGTAGGCACGTACGGACATATAAATTAAATTAACTACGCAGATCTTCGTCTTCGTGCGTATTAATTTCAATTTTATTTTATAATTATCAGTTTAATTCTCAAAAGCTTACTTGGTGTCGGAAACATTTACAGAACCCACCCAGCACGTGTCCTATTTTAAAAATGAAACACGAATCCCCCCTTCAAACAAGCTAATTTACATAAAACATCTGCATTCCATTGAGGCCATGAGAGAAAATTATATTATAGAATGCATTAAAGAAATGCAGACTCAGTAGTACAAAGCAGAAAAGCTTTCAAAAACGGAGTCGTTTTAATATCTAAGTATCACACTCGGGGGTATTTGCGACATTTCCAACACGCAAAGTATCTACTGATTAATTCTGACAGACAAGTTAAAATAATGAGTTCAGCACACAAACAACGTGCAAATTAATAATCCAGGGCGACTCCTCCGGAAAATTCACTCCAAAAGGCCTTGTTTGTATTCACGGTAAAGCGTTTATAAAGGCATTCATGTCAATTTGCATTGAAATACCCAATAATTCGTGCCAATCTTCGTTAATAATAATCTCTTATTCGCTTCGTATTACCGGATTACAGTTTGACGTGAAAATAGAATGATATCGAACTAAAAGCGTATTTGACTTGCCAGCCAGTAATAATAATAATAATAAACTGAGGGAATTTTAAATTTTCCGATAAGCGAATTAAACCAATCACTGGTTAATTATTATTTTGGAACTTTCACACTGTAGACGCGCATCCTTGAATTTTTTAAAATGACTTGCTTATATTTTTTTACATAATCTGATTCCTTTTTTCCTCCTCTTTATGAATCATTAAAAAAACTGGTATCGAAATCAGTGATCCAGCTATACCATCACTGCCTGCAGTTTTTATTTTAGTTTTTAGAATCAGAAAATTAAAAGAGAGTTGGCAACAACATTTATTTAATGAATTTAAAAAAATAAATAAAAAGTGCATGCAAGCGACAGTAACTTCACCTTCAGTTTCCTTACCTAGAAGTCATTTGCATTTTATCCGATTTTATCGCAAAATGATTATACACACAATTATTGCGCAACGTAGGTCCTCTCGTTAAAGTTTTGTTGAACAAAATTTTTTCGTAATACTGACATTACAAGTGTTGACTCACCCCGTATACACAATAACCAGGGTTGTATGTTCCCCCTATTAACACTTAACACTCTAGGACGAAATCATAAACACGATGATTGGAGTTACTCCGGATTTTCTTTGGTTGGTTAAAACTCGGAACTGTCTTTCTCGGATCCCTGATTAAATTTTGATTAAAGGTTTGATTTTCTTTTTAGCATCAAAATAGAATAGAGTGGAAGTAGAAATGTCTTTTGTCCAGGACGGCTTACGAGATTTTAACCTGTCAGGTAGAATACTTCGCTGACTTTCATTAATTGGAAAGAATGTAAAATGTGTCCAATTTGTACCTGCAATAAAATTCCTTGGTCCAATGTACAGGGTGTAAACTTTAATTCCGGCTACTAGGAAACAACCGTAAGAGATCCACAGATAAAAAAGAAAACAGCCAAATTAATTTTTGTATGTTATCTAGCAAGCTTTGAATATTTTTAAACTTTTGAAACAAGATACGAACTGGTCCCTAAAATAGCCAACTTTTGTCTAATCTAACCGATCTTAAAACTTTCTTTAGGGTTTCCGAGATACCCATAGCCATAGTGAACCGAATTAGAGTTTACTACCTGTATCTTTTTTTACTACGTACCCTGTATTTTGTTTCCAAGTTTAGTTAAAGTAAATAGTATACATGGTGTTTCATATTCGAGGGCAACTATAGGAATCTCGCTTATTATAAGAGATAGAAGGTAGGTTTAAATTAGGGACTGTTTCAGAATTTTGTGCATAACAATATTCGGCAAAGAAATTTAACCCAACTGTGCACCCCTTTCCGTCTTATGGTGGAAAATCTAAACAATTTAATTTTCGCTTCTTTTTGATAACTTTGATATTAGAAAAGATGAAAACTGTAAGTACGTTCTTAGGACAACTTTTTATTCTCTAGCAGCTGAAGGTATTACATTTGTCGTAAAACATTTCGTTTTTTAATCATCATCAGCTTTCTAATTTCCTATGGATGCCATGTTGTATTTTCATGTCTTGGGTTACATTTTGTGGCATATTGTCATGCACAAAATTCTGAAAAAGTGCCTAATTTAAACCCACCCTTTACCTCTTATAATAGGCAAGATCCCCACGGATCCGCAATTAAAAACACTGTATGTTAAAAACCATGTGCAAGTTTTCGTTTCCCTTCTTTACTTACAAGAAATTTTCGAGTCTTTTTTTATCATAGTAGGGTTGGCTATGGATCGTATGACTGTACTATTCACTACATTTTTCAGTAGTATATTATGCTTGTCTGTTGATTTTCTTTATTGGTAAAATATTAAATTTAGAGAAAATCCTGCAGAGTGTATTGTCTTTGAGAATAGTACTACCTCAGTTTTCAATCTTATTGTACCATTGTCCTAGAATGTGTTATCTTTTTGGAACGACCAGTAAAAAAAAAACCTGAAAAAAACTGAAAAATAGTACATAATCATCAATAAAATATTTTAGGCCAAACCCAAGCATTTATATATCAACGTTCAACATAAAATGCTAAGGACAGAAAGAAGATGTACTAGAGTAGTATAGATCACCGCTAGCTTCTTGTAAAGTCTAATGTTAACATTAATACCAGTCATTCTTCGACTCCATCATGGTTTTCTGCAATAACTTCCGTTACAGTTCGCATCTGTGATGCGGTGTTTGTGTCATCTGTATATAAATAATAGCTTTGCGGCTTTGCTCTTGTATTCTTCTCCTCTTGACAAACATATATTTCCTATAAGATATATTGATAGAATCAAGTCAAAATTAGGTCTAAAATCATTTATTGAGAAACAGAAATCATTATTTTGCAACAAGACAAATTCAAATAAAAACTAGGATTATTTTCAGCGATGAACCTAAACTTTTAAATATTTAAACAAGGCATAAAGTAATAAAAGTATTATAATAACAAACTTCTACAAGGTTTCCCCGTGTGCTAACGTGAAAATAAAAAACTTTTCGCCAACAGCCGTCCAAACAATTATCCATTATTCATATACATTCGTATAGTAGGTCAAGCATTGTGTATTATTATTACGTGCAAAAAGTAAACAGTGGATGGTAAAGACGCTGCGAAAATAAAGGACTAAACTAAAATTTATCTTTGCATAAGTGTCACAGTTGGAATTTCTTCGTTTTATTTCTATAACTTGTACTATTTTGGTGATAAATTATTGCTTTTCGTTCAATACAGCTAAATCCTGCATTTCAAACTTAAAACTTTATCAACAAGTTTCAGTTTTGAACTTTTGTGTGTTTAAGAAAGAAAATTTTAAGTTTATAAAACCAATTTTTGTTGGGTAAAGTTATTAAAGCAAAAAAGGAAGTCATATAAGGTGCTGGGAAAGCGTCGAGTTTCCACATTAAAAGTACCTACCTCCTTTGCTATACAGGGTGTAACAAAAAATTTGAACTCCAATTACATAGCATATAAATTATGTTATGTAGTAGTACTCATGGAAATTACGATTAAATTGAAAGCATGTGTCCGGAAATGCGTTATTTATTTTAGTTTTGGCACTAAACCTGATAACAAAATAGCACTGCAGTAGATAAAAAATAAGTTTATAAACAGATGTTATATACACTTACTCATGTATTAATTGATAGACATGTGAGTGAGGGTTTATCATATGGAAACACCAAGTGAGGAAAAATATCATCCAGATAACGCTGTATATCAGATTTATAATGCAGCGTAAGTAAAATAGTTTTCGATTAAGTGTTAAGTAAATTTTGTGAAATGAGGCGCATGTACAGGGTGGCCTACTTTGGATGTCGCAATAGGGTAACCAGCTACTATTGGTTTTGGTAAGGAGAAAACCGAGAGCATGTTCTCGAACTCATTTTTTGAAACAAATTTCATGACGCCGACGAAATGTTACTTGTTTCACATTTCAAGTTGAAGAGAATTTCGTAAATTTTAAATGCGTTTTGTAAATTTTCAAGTTTTAGGTTAGACTCTAATAGAAACGGATCATCGGTCGGTAATGATCGTCCTGTAATTTCAAGTCGGAGATTTCTGATTCATATATCGAACCCGTATAATTATGGTCTATCGTTTTTTTTGTTACGCATCCAAGTGAATTCCAGGGTTGCCTCGCGAACTACTCTTGAATACCCAAAACGGAATGTTTATTTTTAGTATAGGAAAATCCATGGGAGGTGGGCACCTCCACTTTTTATTGGATCCTATATGAAATTCACATTTGAAATGCTTCTTTAAAGTAATACCTATAAGGAAAGAAAAAGGGTGTTCCCCTTTGACTAAATTAATATCCCTAGAACAAAATCGTGGTTGTAATTCTGTTTACAGCACAGCTAACTACTCTAAATTCTAATAATAATTAAACTTTCTACGCACTGTGCACGCCTATTTACGTAAGCATCCACACACTTCATTTCCTGTTGCTTGTACACAACCCTATCCATACGTGGGAGTACAAGATTATATTCTCATTTTTGTGGCTCTATTTTTTTTGTTTTATCTGTTTATTCACTATTTATAGCACATTGTGAAAAACCCATAAAGAATGACGGAGATTAAAAAGAAAATTAATTTTAGCACCCTACTGCTTAAACTTCTTCATTTATTGATGTCTTTACTACCTACTTTCATTTATTGGAATTACCTAAAGGATGTTTCAAGTTTAGTTACAATCATAAATAACATTTTATGTACATTTAAACGAGCAATTACATACCATTACCGTGATGTATATAAATTGGAAATCAATTTTGTTTGACGGGTCATGGAATGCTAACATAATGTTAAATTTTGCGTGAAATTGTAGAGCACCAAGAAATAATATTTTTCAGGAGCCGGATGTTTTAAAGAACGTTTAAAAAAATTTAATAGTTGTTCAGTGACGTTAAACTCATTAAACGCAATATGAAATTTGTTTCTTAGAACGAATGAAAAGTTTGTATAAATTGTTTTTTCTGTACTCTACGTACGACTTTTGAATTGCGAAATTGAATCTACTCTCTTGTTTTCTCTGAAATTTTCCAGAAAAGCAACTAATTCAGTCGAGAAAGTTATTGCTTGTTGTAAATGTGTTTGTATAATGCTGGTTTGTGAAATTACCCGATCTTTTTTGTTGTTTACTTTAAATTGCTACTGAATCTTTGTTAATTTTTTTAATTCAAAAACACAGTTGGTATTAAAATAGCCCGACATAAACGGGTAACGACAGACAGATATTATTCTAAATAATTTTTTGTTAGTTTCGGTTTAGATGTAAAATTTTTCTATAAATACAGACAAAGTATAATATATTTACAAATATTATACTTTGTCGGTATTTATAGTAAAGTTTTAATTAAAAAAGTAGTCGCTTGACATCAAATAAACGGTTTTCACAAAGGAAGGGCTTTAAAGCGGCAAAAAATTGAAATGGTCTGTGTTTATCCATTACTGAAACTTATTGAATCAGAAAAGTAAACTATTTCTGTTTTTATCTCTATTTTTGAAAATTCCCCTAGATCTTAATTCTAAAATTTATAAACTAAAGAAAATTCCAAAGAAAATAAATCCAACAGTTCGTATAATTCCAAAAATTCTCATATTTTTCAAACCAGTTTCCATATCCTATAACAATTCTCACATTTCCCAAAAATTCCAACAAATTCCTGAAATATTCGAAGAAAATTCCAAGCAGTTCCTATAAAATTGCAACAGTTTCTAACAGAAGTTCTCATAATTTTTGCACAATATTGATATGTTGTAGATGTAATGTTTAATTGAAGAATGAAATAAGTCTTGAATCACGGTCTTGGATGACGCTTTTATTAATTAATAACAATAGAAGTTTACATAATTTACCTTTTAAGAAGCGTTTACATTTAAGTAGTACGTATTAGGTTCTCGTATGCGAGTAACTCGCAAATGTAAAATAGGAGTCGGTCATGTGACGCCAGCACGTTAGCAGCGCGACTACCTCGGTGGGTAAACAACTACACGCTTATGGGTTGTCAAGGAACCGGTTCCGGGGCTACCATAGATATTGCGCTTACCAACCGAGGTAGCCAACGTAATGAGCCATCCCTATGACAACCCATGAGCTTGTAGTTGTTTATCCACCGAGGTAGAGCACATGATGGCCGAATCCTATAACAACAATTTGTTTTTTCAAATCCATACTAAATGAAAATAAATTTCAATCAACTTTATAAATCGGTGCAAGCATGCACTGTTATCGAATTTAATAATTTTCGAATTCGGAAACTAAATACTTTCGTTACTTACAGGGAAAAACACTTTTAAGACTTTTAACAGGAAAATCGCGTAGTGATTTTCTTTTAGAAACATCTTGCATCCTTTATAGTGCCATATTTGATATTCCCATACGTGATAATTAATTACCGACAGTTGCCAAAAACTCTGTAAATTTAGAAAATAATTTGCGTAATAGTTCATAAATGTTTTACGATTACAGTTACATTTTAAATGCACACTATATTCCAATACAGAATGAGATTTATTCGTCTATATAATATTACGTAAATTATCAATAAATAACCCTGTATAAAATATTTAATAGCAATGTGTATTTGTACGTCAATATGAAAATAACTGCGTTTCAGAAATAGCTGCACATAGTAGTTGCAGGTTTAATTGGTAGTCATTAAATGCAATTAAATAATAATACAATTCTTTTTCTATAGATGCGTCAGAGTTTGTATAAGAGCATCTTATCTTGAAATGCATCTGGTCGTGAAATTGACACTTAAAAGTTTTCGCAGCGCCTTGACAAAGAAAATGTTTTATGTATTAATGGTTGCTGAGGGTAAACCTGCTAAATCCAATATTAATCCCCTGATATATGAAGCATAATAACTCCTCAAAGGTCAGATCACAGAATAACGTTTTTATTTAAAAATAAAGTTTATAATACGTTTTATATCTGTGGAGTTTCCTACTTATCACGTTCAACACGTTCAGAGTTTACAGCTTGGCCAGCGATGCTGATAATCTTCTGCAACTTTGTCTCTGGCTATTATACAACCTTGTAGTTCAGACTTTGTATTAAAACATATGTAACAAACTTGAAATTGATTTTCTAAAGAAAAAGAAACCTGTAGAACTTACTCATTACACAATAATTCGAATTTTATTTGTCAAACTGCAATTCCACTGTGATTGGATTTCCACTATTGTTTGCATGTAAAAGATCCATTCGACTTCTATTACTTTCAACATGCCACTGAAATTCACTGACAGCCTTAACATTGTCTGCAAGGTTAATGCAATGTTCGCATAAAAGAACAAAGGGGGTGTTTAGGGTACATGCTCAAAATGTATAAAATAAAATCGAATGGAAGTTTCTTTTGTCTGGTGGATGAAAATAGAATGAAAATGGATTTCACGCCGCGATTAATATTCACATTTTTATTAGTTTTTATTGAATCTCTTCATGATATAAATCGTGTTGGTAATTAATGTTTAATTAATTAATGTTTAGTACTAAAGGTAGAACCTAGGTTTGACGGTTAGCGACGATTTTAGGTTCCCTGTGCCGGGACTGTGAGATAATGCAGACTTATATTCTTGTTCTGATTACTGTAACAAAATTCCTAAGATAGTACAAGGAGCAGTAATGAAATGCCTATACCTTTTGTGAACGTAATGAGTAATAAGATAAGCATTAGCACAGCTATAACAGATAATAAAATTTTTATAGTCTTATGAAATCATTCTGCAATTGTAAAGTATTTTTTGTTCTTTATAGGATAACAAAATATTTACACTTTATACACTGAAAATATTCAACCAATTTGTTTCATTGTTTGCACCATCTTTAACAGACTCAGTATGCAAATATCAACATTCGTGTATAGAAAACGATCTGACGTCACTTTTTTGTGACTAATTTCATTCTTAGCAAGTACACGGAAATTGATGTTCTTAGAAAACAAGTCATTACTAATTATCACCATCTGGTTAAATTAAAAATCTCTAACTAATGCAACTTTTTCAGACCGGAAAAATGTCTCCGAGAATTAAGTTATTTGGATGAACTAAGGAGCTACTAAACAATGGGGACTTCCTGGAATTCCTCCTACGTATTTGGAGTGGATAATGAAAGTGGTTGGGGAGAAAGATACTTTTTCACGTACTTCAGCGAATTTGGAGAACGAGTGATTGCAGCTGTCGTTGCTGAAGTTACAATACTCACAACGATTTTCTTGGTATCGGTTTTTGCTAATGTTACCATTGCTGTTTGTGTTTTCAGGTAAGTTTAAATTATTTTTTATCTATAGGTACCTCTTAAGAAACCCCTGATTGATTAATCAAAAGCCTAAATTTTATTCAGAAAGTTTGACCTGTACTTTATACACTGAAATTTGATTTCATGAAATTCAATGAAACCGTAAGCTTTTAACTATCAGTGGCGGCCTTAAAATAAATTCTTTTTCAAGAAATATTTAGCAAATGGTTACCCAATTCGAAATGTAATTATAAACAACCTTTAGAACTGGAATAAAACAATAAACCTTTAATAATGAAGAGTAGGATCTATATTTGGAAACTTAAAATTCTTTATTGCGATTATTAAATGAAAACAATGTTGAATTTAGATTATGAAAGAGTTCGTTTGAACAATAGAGGCTAGGGAATTTAATTATTTTTGAGACTTTCTTTGTTCTTATAGTGTTTTCTGCGTAATTGATTTTATTATCATTTCTTGATGGTAAAGTTGAAAAAGGTCGATATTTAAATTAAAATATTGGATAGTTGAATGAAATCCGCGCCGATACGCATTTTTGCTTCTTGTCCAAGAAGATAAAAGGTTGATTTCTTAGGGAACACGGGGTAGTGCAATATATTGGGAATAGGTGCCTGGATGTTAATAGGAAACACCTTCAACCCGTAGGTAGACGCACTCTTTCATATAGCCCCGCAAGAAAAAATGACATGCATTCACAGTCTGAGGACTTAGCTGGCAATAAATCGGTTAAAGAGCCTCAAAGGCCTTACAAATCAAAACAACCGACTGACAAACTGATTTTGAAATGACCAAGACTGTAAAGTTATTTTTACTAGATCTATCCAAAGACCAAATCCAAAAGATTGCGCATCAATTTTGGGACATTCTGGCTAGATGTGCCAATTTTGAACGTTTAACTCCATTTTGCGTCACCTTTAGGATCCGAATGTATTATTTGCTCGGCTCTTGGTTACAGGTTCAAACAAGCTTTTCACGAAAACACGAGCGGCTGTGGCTCTCCCTTCTTTTTGTAGTGGCAGAACGAGTGCATAAATAATAGGGGTGTAAACTTTGTTCCAGTGGAGTAGCCAGAGATGAAGGGCGGGGGGGCGAGATCCTTTAGGGGCGCATTTTTGGTGCATCATATTGGAATAATATTGGTTTTATGTTCTTATTTTTTTTCTAAGAGGCGCTAGGAGCGCCGGTCGATAGGGGCGGGGGGGACGATCGCCCCCCTTCGCCCCCGTGTGGCTACGCCACTGCTTTGTTCCTTGAAATGCAACAAACCCCTAAATCTCTACTTTTCAGCATTTACAATTAACGTATAATATTTTGGGATATTATTATTTTGAGCTGATTTTGTTTATAAATTTGAGTGTCTGATTATTATTATTGATTTGGGAGATACAGAGTGTTATATTGTTAAAAATTAGAACCATATATGAAAGATAAACCACCGAAAATGCGTTTGTTCCCATGACATCGAAAACTTTTCAACTTCCTCCAATTTTTTTCTGTTTTAAAAGGACAAGATAGAAATTCTTGTTGTGAACACGTTCAACAAAATATTTTGTAGACGGATAAATCAATATTTACTCGAAACGACTTTGGAAATTTTAGAAGCTTGCACTTATGTCTAATGACAAACCCATGGGGTTGAAGCATTGATGTTGTCGTCAAAAACATATTTTCTGAATGAGAGGTGTATTTTCACGAATCTGTAACTCGAAAGAAATTACTGTTGGCAGTGGCGGCCCGTGACCCGAAAATGTCAAAATTTTTACAAAGAAAAATTAAAGTATGTAATAACCAAGCGATATAATTTGAAAAAATAATCGTGAAACGTTCACTTTTAGAGTTCAGTAATTTATTGGTAAAAATGTGGTTACAGCAATTTTGTTGTTCACGTACCCCTGATGTGTCCCTTGGCACCAGCCGCCATTGACTCTTGGTAAGACTATCTACAACAAATCAATCGTTTTTTAAAAAAATACAATTATCTTTGTTTTTTCTTCTGTTTTTTTACAACAACGTTAAAAGCTATAATATTGTACTGTCTCTATAAAAAAAAATGGTAACATCTCTTTTCCCTTCCAAATGTTTTAGGATTTCAATGTTCTCATAAATTTTATTATCATACGAAATAAAGTCCGTAGAGGCAGTAAGCAAGAATTTAACGAATAAAACGCATGAATCTCTGCTATTAAGGACAAGCGGGTAATTCGGCAACAGAAATGGCAATTTTAAACTTTTGTGTTCGTTTAACAGTTATAGTCTGTCTACCCTTTATGTTTTCTGCACGTAATTCAGGAACTCATGTACGTGAGCTGTCACAATCAGTGTTTTTGAGGGTGGAAAATTGAATATACGCCGAGTTACTATTTCAATAGCCGACCAAGCTCGTTTACCTCTTGTATGTCTTCATATTCCGTATTCGTCCCCATATTCAAACCTTAACTATACCACTCCAATGTTAGTCTTCACGTTCTTTGAACACGCGCAGAAAAAACGCTCAATTCGGTTATAAATTACCCCAGGGTTACCGTTTTTCCTCTTTGGAAGTTCTGATTGATTTTGATGTTCAAACTAACCCACACAAATTCTACAAAACCTTTGTACTTATGCCTTTTCAATTTCATAGGAGGATTTGTTTGTAATATAACATGGGGGCGAACAAAACCTTACAGTAGCTGTTATTAAACATTTAGGGATGACCTTTCAAGTTACTTGGATTAATTTTCAGGATTACATGGATGAAATGTTTGCTATAATACAGGTATGCGAGTAATATTTCTTGAACTTCCTTGCAGTATTCATCCGGACATAATTAACCTTTTGTTCTATTAATCCTTCAAAATGGCGCATTTCCCTTTGATGTTTACTTTAACCTTCGACCCTTTAAAATTCCTGTTTTTGATCTCAGACACCTGGTTGGTAATTAGTTATTAAATTTCTGTTTAATTTTCAAAATTAGTTATTCCTATAACATATAATGATCGGGAACAAACTGCGTTATATACAGGGTCAGTAAAAAGTATGGAATAAATTCATTATCTCCCAAAATAATGTTTTTTTGGGAAAACGCTCGCACAGGTATAGCGATTTAAATTATGGCGCATATTTTAAGGTGTTTCAATTTTTTTTGCGACAGTCATTTTTTTGTGGTGACGTCAGAGTAATTTTTTTTAAATGGCACCCCATACTTTTTTTGACGGATTTAGCCAGAGGACGTCATTCTGCATCCGAATAAATAAGTATCGTGACGTTGAAGTTGACAGTTTCTGCTATGTTCATTTTTTAAATTGTTAAGTAAAACTTTAATGGGAGACAGTTCGAGCACCTAATTAAGCTTTTGTTTGGTTGTATGAGTTTACCAGTTTCATAGGTTGATTGTTTTTCATGTTAATTATTGGTTCTTAATAAATAAATTGCGTAATATTAATGTTTTTGAAAATAACAATTTTCAGGTTTAAAAAATGAGCATCGCAGAAACTGTCAATTTCAAGGTCACGATACTTATTCGGATGCAAAATGACGTCCTCTGTCGAAATCCGTCAAAAACAGTATGGGGTGCCATTTAAAAAAAATTACTCTGACGTCACCACAAAAAAATGACTGTCGCAAAAAAAAATTGAAACGCCTTAAAATATGCGCCATAATTTAAATCGCTATACCTGTGCGAGCGTTTTCCCAAAAAACATAATTTTGGGAGATAATGAATTTATTCCATAGTTTTTACTCACCCTGTATAATACGTATACTCTTATGTAAAAATAAATTTAATTAAGGAAAAACATTTCTTTTTGTGCGATTCTTTAACGTTCGCCTCAATTGATTTTTCATATGAAAGATAAACACAATCTTTTCTGACGCACGCCTCACACCATCTTTAACACCCCCCACAGTAATTATTCATTTTTCCTGAAGAAAAGATTGATTTTTAGCAGTAGGTACCTGTCTCACTGATTTTAGAATAAAAAAGCTGAGACGCAGAAAAACTGTGTGGCTTAAAACGTTTTTATACTTGTTTGTTTTCGAAAGAAACTTTGATTCAATTTCTTAAGTATATTTTTAGATAATAAATCGAAATTTAGACGTATTGGAGGGTTTAACTTTTTATAATGATGTTGGTATAGCTACGAAATCTGGGAAAAGTAGGGTAGAGAACATTGTAGTGCTAGTGGTGCATGAGATTGGTTGATTTTTGCCTAAAGAATTTTCCTTTTAGGAATAGAAAGGGTCAATTTGTTAGATTAAATTAAAACCCTGAAAATTAGTTATGGGTGAAAAATTTCCTTTAGTTCTAAGCGCTATTGGCAGCTTTTTACAAAATAAAGGTTTACAAATGGGCTTCGCTTAATGAAGCTCAAACAAAAAGAGCCTAGTTCGTTGAGCACGAACTTTTACGTTTAATAAGTTATTAAATCTTTGACACTCTCTGGGATGCAGTTAAATCATGAAACTTTATTTATTTGACAAATTTTCTTTTTTAAGATACCTACTCCGTTATTAATCTATGCACCTAATAGTGGGGTTTCGTAGAAGGGGCTGCAACTGATGGTTGACTCGTACAAACGTAGCTGTCGTGGCCAAGTGGATTTCAATCGCTTTTGATCTGCCCATATCTTGGAAAAGACATACAATTTTCTATCGAACCGATACTTTGCCTGCAGACTTCTATTCTTTTATCCAATACACTTCACGCTGTAAATATAAAATAAAAGTCTGTTCAATATTTAATTTTTTTAGCGAATCAATTCCACGGTTTTTGAACCCATATACCTGATTTTAATTTATTCGAGTCTCCACATTTTTTTTTTGTTTTTATTATTTTCTTTCATTTAACATTTTTGGGGAATCTACTGAAAAATTGAGATACCTATCCGCGAATTTTAACTTTTTGGCAATTTTCATATCCAATACACTTCACGCTGTAAATATAAAATAAAAGTCTGTTCAATATTTAATTTTTTTAGCGAATCAATTCCACGGTTTTTGAACCCATGGCATATACCTAATATTAATTTATTCGAGTCTCCACATTTTTTTTTTCTTTTTTATTATTTTCTTTCATTTAACATTTCCGGGGAATCTGCTGAAAAATTGAGATACCTATCCGCGAATTTTAACTTTTTGGCAATTTTCATGCCTTGAGGCGTTTTATAGACAACAGCCTGTATAAGTGAATATGGGTTAGATGTGTCAGGAGGAATCAAATTTCCTGGTTTGGACACATTTAAAATCTACAATTTAACCCAATAATAATTGAAAGGAATTGAGACTCAATTTTTATTGTTAGTACGTTTTTATATCAAAAATGCAACCATATTATTCTCCTGTTCGTTCTAGTAGCAGTCTTGCTAAAATAGACACAAAGTAACACACCCTTTATTCGTTAAAAGTTTAACCGTACTCTTTGTAAAAAAAAGTGCTACCTACATCAAAGTATTACAGAGCGATACTAGTTCGGGACAGTCGAAGCGTTTAATTTAGATGAGAACGCTGTTCTAACAGCTCTCATTTCAAATTTAATATCTGATAGCTGTAGAAATTAATACAAAAGCATAAAGTTTGTCTTTTGTAAGTTAGTTTGTTACATGGAGCAAAGTACAGTCAGTTCCTTTGATATTTATAGAAAACAAACTTTAAACTTTTCAATTTTCTTATAGAGTAAAAAAATTTCTTTTAAGAGTGCTTTTCATACAAATAAAATTAATTGGTCCTTTCCGCCTGAGTCGTTTGGAAATATCGTCGAATAAATTAACATTTATTATTTTCTTCCTAAACCGAGTAAATTTTCATTAATTTTCTTGTCTGTTGGTTCAGTACCTTAAAAGGGTTTAATTTTGATTAAGCATTAGCTTGAACCGTTTTTTGTGATGTAAATTAGCTTTATTGGTGAGAGAGACCAATAAAAATTCTAATAATTTTTGTTTTTGAATTCTCTAAAGCCAAGAACTGAAAATGATCTGTAAAATTCAGGACACGGTTTGTGATACAGAAATGAACGAACCCTATTCGAATTTATATCATACATTTGAAACTTTGTAGCAAAGTATAGAATGTCCAAACAAATGATAATGTTCTACCACCTCATTTATAAATAATAGCTTTGTTTTCATCCGTGAAAACAGATTTCCCATGATATGAAAGTTGCTGAAACCTATTTTCAGTGTTTTAGTTCTACGGGGAATGTGTCAACTGATATTACTAATAGTTCTTTAAAGAGCAGTGGTAAAGGCAATTGATTGGAAAATTTATGACTGTGTTTTTTCCTAAATTTTACAAACTGTTCCAGACTTTCATCCTTTTTAGGTCAAGGGAGAATCATTACAGAAATTTATTTTTAAAAGCACATTCAGTTATGCTGACGCAATCAATACGAAAAATTTATTAAAAAATATCGGATTCGAATTTGGGATACCTACCGCTAATAAATTTTCAGAAGCAATAAACATTGGTTTTCATAAATCGTTAAGAAGCTTAAAAGCTTTTCTTTGTGGTCATGCTCAGATGCGTTCCATCACAAGATGTGGATTGTAAATAAGACATTTTATTATTTGCGTGTCTTCGGTGTGTATGCTTTCAACTCGGAAGTCGGCATTTTTGTAAACTGATTGTGACTGATTGATGTAAGCAATAGTTAGGTCAAAACCCTTGATTTTTGTATCTTAAAAAAAAAATTACTACAATCTCGAATTTGTAGGAGAATTAATCTGAAATAGTTAAAGCTCTGAAAATAAATCTAATATGCTTTTACTTTCCCATACCACCATTGGTATATGGGAAGTATTGATATCATGAAAATTTTCGAAATTGAAATTTTCACGGAAATATGTGTTTTGGGCCCCCAGGAACCGAAAACAGTGGTCTAGAAAAAATGTCTGTCTATGGGTGGGTGTGTATGTGACGCCTCTAACGCAAAAACTAGTGAACCGATTTTGATGAAATTTGAAATGAAGGGGTACTATATCGAAAATTCATCGACAAAATAAGCTTTTCAAAAAAATCCGAAACCGGAAGCGGAAGTTAGACATGTTTTTTTGGTAGCATTTTTTTCAGAAGCGGAATTTTGAAAATCTGAGTAGAGGAAATGAAAGAAGACCATAATTCAAGGGAAACAGTTTGTCACCGGACTCTCTAACTTCAAAATGGCGGTCGCTTTAAATTTTCAAAATTTTGACTTTAACGCCCCACAACTCAAAAACCAGTTATCTGATCAGGTTCAGCAACAACTTGTTTGAAAGCTCTTTGGCGGTACTATACCATGAAGAAAAATTTATTTAGTAAATCCAAAAACGTTGGCAACGGCGCTCTTCCAAAAATTTTGAAAATTTTGAAAAATTATTACAAAAAAACTGGCTACACGATTTTATTTAAATTTTCTACACTTATGCAGCTTGGTGTTAGGTACATTTTCGTTTTTTTATTAATGCTAGAATTTCACTGTGGCGCCCCCTACGAGGTTTTGAAAATCGGCAATTGATGCTCCTATAGCTCCTTTATTAATCAAAATATGAAAAAAGTTTAAATATGAAAACTTATTCAGTATACAGCTCTGCATTCTTCTAAACTTATATCACATATCTAATTTATTACATTATGTTAGAAAACTCGAAAATATCTATTATATATTATCAACAAAAAACATTCACAAAACTGAATCGTCTTAACTCTTTTCTGGTCGATTACAATAACTGTTCATAAGGATCGGTTATATACTAATTTCTATTAAATATGTAAATGTCTTATTACAGAATCATCATTTTCGCGTTGTGGGTTGCTTATTCCCACCCACATAATGTTTATTGAACATTCCTAACATTTGATTATAATAATTCCATTTTCTCCGAGTAGGCGGAAGTCAACAAAACTATATTAACTCAACTTGATCGATTGTGTGTTTCATAAAACTTTCCGTCTTTGTGTTAGCAAATGTCAGTTTTAGGAGAGAAATTTTCAAAGCTGAATAATTTATGTAAATTATCTTGTTGGATTATTTCATGAACTGTGGTATATCATGGTTTGAGTTTTGGGTAGGCGTTATTTATTTTCATATAAAGTTCATGGTTTTGGGTTTTCATTTTCATTACGTTTTAAGGTAATTTTTTTATACGAGTATAATTTTCCTTAAGCTCACATAGTAACTCCTATGGGAAAAATATCTAAAATTAACCTCAAAGAATCATTGATCCTTGTGAAACTCAATCTAAAGCAAATATGACTTGTTGACCTACAAGCGTCGTCGTTAAATACCTGGGTGGTCTCAGTCTAGCGTTACGAACATTTCAATTTACTAAATGAAAACGGGGATCTTCTCAATTAATTCCGCGTACAAACAAGTAAACATTCCACCCCCATTGTTTTACGTACACAGAAATAGCGAATCAGTCTCTGACTTACTATTACTAACTGTAAAATGTAGAGATGCAGAATTAAATGAAAACAATATCTCTCTTGAAATAAAATTCCTCTAAAACACTTTATAAAACTTATTAAACTATAATTAACAATTTTCATCATGAATTCCCGGAGAGGATATTGTAAGGTATAGATAGGTATGTGAATTCCTCTGAACTCAACTCTCGAGACTACAATAATAATCTCGTTGTTGTGTAATTCTACTAACAAAACTTGGGTTGGGACCCCAAGCAAATAATTCCTGCAGCAAAAATTGCTGGTGGAATTACAGAATTTAATTATTCCTTTATTTTAAAGTCCCCCGATTTCGTTGCATTGAATTAATTACCACCTTAATTTACACATTAATAATCCTGCTGACTAGATTATATCAACCAAAATCTTGAATATCTCATCAATATCAGATTCGTACTAATTATGGTATACAGTGTGGAACAGAAGAATGGAAGAAACAAAAAATCAATCTAATTTTTGTCATCATATTTAGAGGGACTTACGAAATTGAAAGACTGCTGAATTACTTTTTTCTACCAGTACCTACTATTAAAACATCTGTTTATGGTAATGATAGCAAATAGTAAAAGGCGTGAAAAAAAGTGCCGTAGCGTGTCATGATTTCATTCTTGTGTACGAATGTACTAGCGAATAAGACATCACGTGAAGGGTTAGTCAAAACTAACTAACTTTCAGGCTTAGTCTGCCCACACGAAATTCTAGACTTTCAGACCTCTTTAAAAAAGCTTTTTTTTTTCATTCCAACCATATCAGATTTTTTGCATTTATTTTTAAAAATTACAAACCTAGCAAAACGAATAGGCAAAAGAAGAATGTCTTAAATTATATTAGGGAGGTGATACATAAAATTAGATAAAAGAGTGGGGGGAAATTAGGAGGAATTTGGTGATTGAAGGTAAACAAATAATCGAATAGAAAAGAATATCTAACAAAAAAAATTTGTGGAGAATCACTGAAGAAGACGCAATCGAAACAATAATAATTAAATGGAGGTAGATGTTAGATTGCAAGTGCTCTTTGGAAGCCACTCAGTAATAAATCATGACAAGCCTTACAGATATCTAGGAAGAGGAGGTAGAAAAGGGGCATAAGGAAAATAACTAATAAGTGCGGGCCGAGAACTGCGAATACAGAATATTATCTAGAATCACACAAAATAATAGCTCTAAATAGATAATAGTACCCAAAGGGGTTGGCAAATAGAAATAAATGGCGTTCTATGCTTTAACAGGAAAAGGGTAAGGGTGGTATAAACGTAGCGGCGCAGGGGCGGCGTACCTGCTTGCGTAGAGGGTTTAGCATACGAAATCGCCATCTAATAATTACGGTTCGTATTTGACAAAACGATGAGCTGAAGCTAATAGGACGTGGAGTGTTGTAATAAAATTGATTTTTTCGAAAGGAATAAAAGTATAAAATTAATGTGCGTAAGAATTTCTGAACTTGAAAATATCTGCAATAGGTGAGTCAGCCTTGCATCATCTTAAAAAAATGTAAGGATGTTAAAGAACATAAAAACATAAATATTTGGTGTTTTAGAAGTTCGAACCTGATTTTGGAACTGGCATATTTCCGATGTTTATTAAAAAGATAAATTAAAACCTTGCCCACGATCGTAAACGTGAATATCTTTTGAAGAACTCTATCAAGGTCCATACAACTGAAAGTGTCTCATCAGGACGTTAATAACAGACTTTTGTGGTCTTTTAATATACCGATAAAATTTTATCCTTGGGTTTCACATACAAAGGAACTGTATTTGGCACAATTTGCTGCACAAACATTAATTTATAGTGGATATTGAATTAGGTCGCAGCCTATAAATAGGCAAACACTAATTGGTGCTTACCTTTACAATAGGACGAGATAACCATAATAATTCATCAGCAGTTTCCATTTATTGATTTATGAGTGCTTATGCCCCAGATTACGAGAGGCTAACATATTGTACGTTAATTATTTTTGTAGGCGTGAAAAATCTCTCGATACCAAGAGGATATATAGAAAAAGATTAAGCCTGCCGAAGGGATTATTTACTTTACGTCAAAATTCAGTGTCAATAAAAAGAACTGGCTAGAGATTCGTAGAAAGGTCACGTTAATTCGTTTTCTGATATATCTTCCACCCTTTTGGGAACCAGGATTCCTGATTGAAAAGAGGGTGTTATATTACAAAGCTTTGTTAAATATTTATTTACCCACGAAAAGATAAAATCTATTCATTTCTGGAATTGTTTTATTTTTAAACTGAATGAAAGAAAATGTTTAAATCAATCTTTTTTTAAATAATAATCTGCGTTATTGCTCGAGCGTTATCCTGGGTGGCGTACTTCGTCTACGCTTCTAGTGTTAAACTGTGAAACACTCCAAACAAATATATTATTAAATATTAAAGAAACTGTTAATTCCAACGTAAAATAATTTGAATACTTTTATAGGAATGACGGGTCACCGTGTTGTTAGGAGGGTGGTTATCTTTGGAGCACGTTACACGTGTATAGGGATTTCAATGGGAACATTTTAATATTCTAATATTACCTTCCCTAATTATGTTAGAAAAAATATTTACATACTAGGTTTTTTGTAAAGAAAAAAATTCTGCGTGCGTACATATATTCATTTTTAATTTTAAATAGGATCCCATCGCGTTGTCTCAATTTTTCCCATAGTACTATCTTTTGAAGAAATTATTCATTGGTTTTAGATGAGAAAGGGATGGTAATTCGGTGTAGGTAGACTGTTTATATATTGCCAAAACACTTCTGTATTAACATCTATGGAACATGTAACAGTACCTAATTCAAAGTACATAGTGTGGGGGTAACTAAAACACACACCAACATCATTTAACTTTGTGTTGAACTAAGACCAGGTGTATTTGTTGAATAATAGAGTAAAGAGCTGATATTATTAATTAAGATAAACTTATTCACAATTTGAAGAAAAATATTAAATCAAAATTCAAGGTACAGCAAGTGCAAAAGTAATGTCCAGCGTTTCTGCGTTCCGCTACAAACTTCGACATACGTATTTCTTATACCTGTATGCTTTTCCCTTTTCTTACTTGTGAGTTCCAATAAACTTCTAATTCAATTACAAACTCTGTAGTGTATATGAGAAAATTAATGATAAAAAGTTCACTAATATTATTTCTAACTTACAAAGATGTTAAACGCTTTGACGCTTCATACTTCAAAGTTTGTATATTATTAAACGACTTTACGAAAATTATTAAACGACTAATCGTACGAAACTGACAACGATTTAACAGACTTGTGTTGGTTAAAATTTTAAGTAATGGAAAATTCCGTTTAAATCCTTGACGGTTAGTAATTGAACTTAAAAAAATATATTCCCCAAGACTAAACTTCAACAACAGAAAAGTAAACAAATTAAATTTTGTAAATAACCCACGGAGTAATTTTCCTGGATTTACTTATTAAAGGAATATAATATGAGAAGGAAAAATATGTCTTAATTATTTCTTGGAAAAGAGATGAAATATCGAATCGAATTAATTCTAAGTTGGTAACCAAATACGCCTACGATAAAGTAAATTGCTTTTTCAATATTAAACCTGTGATGGATAACTTTCTGAGAAATTATTTTATATTAAAAAGATATAAAATCTTTGGTACAGAATATTAAAGTCGATGCCATAATGCAAAAAGCAATTATTAAAGAAAATTAAGTTTTCTTTGTGCTAACGTAAAAGCACTTCGTTTAGGTACTTATTTTTATATTGGTATGAAACATTATATTAACTATTAATTTGAGGTTTCTTTTTAAATTACTAAACGATACTTTAATTTAAAAATTAAAACAATAGATGGACTATTTGAACGCCAAATGATGGAAACAAGCTTTTACATGATATATTCTTGTTTAGAGTATTATGACAAGTTGCAAAAATAATTAGCCACGTTGATTCTTGTACTCGTTTTCTTGGTAGACCCCAAACTGTAAAGAATATCTAAACAAAGATAATTTTCGACCATAATACTCAAATAAAATCATTGCACGCAATAAATGTTAGTTTTTTTTTTGTTACCGAGTCCAAAATGTGTTCATTAAGTGACGTTCGGTTCTTGCTTTAACACAAAAAATATATTGCCAAGTTATTATTATTTCCTACCAGAAATACGTTTTATTGGTTTTACCCAGACAACACTACAGAGTATCCTAACTCAAACCAAATTTGCTTTAACATCCAATTAAACTTTTTCTTATACGTGCATTAATATTTTATCCCTAGTTTGCCCACCGCACACACTGCTCTCAAATCAGTCAGACCTAAAGACCCTGAACTTGTTTATACGTGAAAATCATCAAGTCTATAGTAGCCCTGTGCATTTGTATCGATAATTCGAATAAGTTATCGAATAATTCGATATATCGAATAACGATATTGAAAATAGTTTTATTGGATATATCGAATAAATTTGTATTCGAATAATTTTATTCGAATAATTTTATTCGAATAATTCTATTCGAATAATTTTATTCGAATAATTTTATTCGAATGATTATATTCCAATAGTTTTATTCGAATAATTGTACTCGAATATTTTATTCGAATAATAATAATAATTAAGAAAAAAAATAAAAAACTTTAAACATTTTTCCGGAAACATGGTTATGATAGTTCTAATCTGAAAAGCAATTTTTTTATCTATCTAATGGTGTGAAATTCCAATATGGCGGCCATAAGAAATAAAAAAGTTGAGTATCGCGGCTTCAAATCTAGAGGGCCTAAAGACTGATAAGATCAATTCGAATAAGTTATATTCGATATATCGAATAACGATATTGAAAATATTTTTATTCGATATATCGAATAAATTTTTATTCGAATAAAATTATTCGAATAAATTTATTCGAATAATTTTATTCGAATAAATTATTCGAATTATTCGATAGTTATTCATTATTCGATAGTTATTCGTTATTCGATATATAAAATTTATTCGTTATTCGATACCTACTTTCGGATATCGAACATATATAGTCTATGTTCATTTATAACCTTTTTTGGCTGTACTTACGTCAACCCACCTAAATTTCAACATGTTTTCTGTAATTCTTTTGCAAAGGCGTGAAAGGGAGCAAAACCCTTTCGATCTGAACAGACTTTACTTCTTTCACCAATCATCTGGAGAATTTTAAAATTGTAATTATCTACAACACTTCCAAAATAGTTTACTAAATAGTGTTCGTGATTATCTTAGAAATTTGTGTGTATCATGTAGGATACATCATGTGTATTCGTAAATATTGATCATGTCTGTGAGTGAAAAGCCCCCATAGAAAATAATTTGAATCCGTCGACAATATACGATCAATATCCATCCTACACAATGCTAAATTTGTTATGCTTGATGTTAATAACCTTAGTGCATCCATACTAGTCAATGAACTGTAGAAAACAATTTTGTCACATTAAATAAATACATGCCATAACAAAATTGGAAAACACAAAAAGGATCTTATGTATGTTTACTGTATTACGATTTTCTTAACGCTTCTAGGCTGTATATTATCATTAAAATTGGTACAAATCTAAATTTAATAACAAAAAAAAAATATCAATATCCCAGTATTTGAACTTCAATTAGAAGCAGGACGTTACATGAAAATTACCGCGTGCCCTCGTTATTTATTTCTTTTTAGCGTTTCAAGCTGAAAATAACTACTTTTCACTGTCGTCATACAATTTTCAGAGCTCCTAAAAAACCCTGCGCTAGTGTTTCCGGGTTTAACGTGTGAATTTTTATTTAAATTACTTGAAATGCGTTTTCGTGCGTTCCATTTTCGTGCTGGTAATAACAATATATTCCCCCTCTTTTATCCACCGGGCTTTTATAAAAACCAGCTGGTTCTAAATGTTAATGGATAAAAGGAGCATGTAAATCATTTATAATTTGAAAAGGAAAAATGATTTTGTGGTTTGGACCACGTTTACTGTCCTTATTAACAGATTCTGATAAATTTCACCAAGAAACATGAGAAATACAATAGAACATTGTTTTAATATGCTTGAATACGCTTTTCAGCGCTTTTCAGTTGATTTGACAATGCTTTGCATTCTGAATTTTTATTAGGCATTCATGCATACAGTTGGAATTCTGATTTATAAAACAAAAGTAAAAGATACTCTCTGTGATTGAAAAATATGTAAATTCTGGGTGTTTGAGAGGGTTGATTTTCGAATTTCAAAGAAGTTTACCTAATGTGTAATTTTTTTTAAAGGTTCCCTGACATGAGGACGGTAACAAACTGTTTCGTCTTAAACTTGGCAGCTGCAGATTTATTGTTCGCTCTCTCCATTCCTGCAGTGGCTTACACAAGGATCGTTCCGTCGTGGAAGCTAGGAGATATCGCCTGCAGATTTATACCCTATACACAGGTAATATAGCAGAACATATATAAGAAAAGTGGTACTTTCTAAGGGATGCAAGGATAAATAAAGATTGTGTGTTTTTCAATGTTATTGCGCAATCATATATTTCTGGCGCAGTGTTTTTTCTTTGCTGATTACTTCCGTTCTCATTTTGATTTTGTTTGTACTTGAACTTAATTACTATGAACTAATCTATGGACTACTCTTAGATATAATCCTAGATATTTAGTTCAAGACCAAAGAACATAATATATAAATTATATTGGGGCGATCATCGGCACATTACAGTAGATTTAGATTTAGTATCTATATTTTATTCAATACCTCTTGAAGCAATGCCAAATTAAAACTGCTTCAATTTCCACAGCCAACTAGTACTAACACTGCATCATTCAGAGAGCTTCAGCCATTAAAAGCTGCAGCAACAACAACTGTACCTACAGTCAAATCAAATACAACCTTGTTACAGAAACGGATATAAAGCTTCATTGAAAGAAAAATAAAACCTAATAAACAACCCCAGAAGTGTATAGGAATTTTTATTAAAATGTTATTTTCTAGAAAACTTGTTTATTCCGTCTAACCCAATGTAATTTATTTTATCCAACATTAGAACGTATGATTCAGGTTGGTGAAATTGTTCATTTTTGTGGGTTTACATAATATACTTGGAAAAAGAAGAATGCTTTTTAATAAAAATACTATACAGCCTTGCTACTAGCGGCCCAAAACGATCATAAAATTGGAAATACTGTAATAAAAAGTCATAAAATGATTGAATGGTTATAAAAGGTAATAAAATGATTTTGAAAAATTTATTTTTCCAAATCAGCTACAGAATAAAATTTTAAATTTTCTTATCTTATAAAGAAAAACAAGGACTATAATAATTTAACTCTATACCTGTACTTTGCGATTTTCTACGAATATTTTAAATTTTGACATGATTTTGAATTTTTTTAAACTTTTGTACACTGTATCCCAAAAAGAAACGGCATCCAGGACATGTTCCTTTCATGAAAATAAGAGGAAAAGTTCCTATTAATATGGATCCGCAAATGCTTCGTACCGAGATACAGGGTGTTGAATGTTGTAAAAAATATCGATCTTTTTTTCATTTATTCGGAAATGACTAGGAATTAAATTTTAAAAAGTAAGCAATACGTATGTATGTACATTTGCTACAAGTGGACCATATTAGTCAGTTTTTGCCTTCTCCAGTGGCGTAGCTACAGGTGCGTATGTGAATATTTCGGGAGGAAAAGATGGTACGCCACTGTTTTTTTGTTTTTGACACAATTTTCAAATTTCCCAACTAATTTACGGTTGAAACAGTCCCTTGAGATTTTTTCCTACCAATAACCGTTTTCGTGTAAATCACACTTCAAAGATGAAAAATGCGAATAAAAAAATAACTCTGCAAATCCGTTTTTTGAATAATATCCGCCTTTAGCCTCAAAATTTTGTTCAAAGAATAGAAGCTTGTCTTGAAGCTAATGGCCGTCATTTTGAACATTATTTGTAAAATAACAATAATAATAATAATCATTTCGGATAATATGAAAAAAAAAATTCATGAAAGGAACATGCCCTTAACTGGATGCCGTTTTTTTTTTTGGACACCCTGTATAACGGGGGACACAGAACCCCAGGACACTCCTGTGTTTTATTTGTTTTAATCCACAACACCCTGTACATTTTTGCATATTTCAACTCGGGATTAAATATTCCGTATGATGGTGTCAAGATATTACAGTTTTGAGAACTTGCAAATTTTTTTATACAACTATCATTAAAAATGACACTTTTAGTTAAAGTTACTCGGGTTAGAAATTCAATTTTATAAGTAGCATGTTAAAAATACTTTTAACACTAGTAGAAAAAAGATTTTTAACACTAGTGGAATTTGTTTATAATTTAGTTAGTCACATACACATTAGAATTAGAACAATTACAGATATTAATTCCTTTTATCATCGAAAAATTAGACCATAATGTTGACGACTTCCACAACTTACCGTTTCGGTAATCCCTCCATTGATCTTGAATTACCTTATATTTTATCTCTGTATACAATTTTCGTTTATTAGCTATTGACGCCATGAGTTAAGATAAACCCCAATTAATTCTCGTTGCCAAATGATTGATGAACGTCACGAAGGGAGGGAATGGAAAACTTCGAGAATTATTCTGAGAGTATTCATAATGAGAATTAATAAAATGAAATAACTTGCCACTTCTGTAAATTGGTTTCAGAATACCTCAAAACATTACCACATAACGTAAACATATTTATCGACTTCGTTGTTGTCAACTGCTGGAATATGCTCCCACAATGAATTTATTGCAGTCTCCTGTAAATGACATTCCAATAACAGCCACGAATAATAACAGTATAAGAGTCTAATGGAATTGAAAACGTAGCTTTTGTGTTGTGTTGCATGATCATGACAATTATTAGTGGTAACCAGTTATTTCAGGGCTGAAAATTTAAATGGAACTTTTAGTTTTTCAGCCTCAAACATGTTTTTACACATTTCATGTTTGCTATCACGGCTATCATTTCGTAATATTTTTTTTGTATTATATTTTTTTTTCTAATGTTCCTTTTGGTTTATGTCTTTTCTCTTCTTCACTATCCGATATAATTTCATCTTTACCTTCCCCGTTTCGATAATCCTGACTCTGATCTAAATTTTATATCATTGCAAAGACATTGCAAAAAACTTAAAAATAAGGGTAAATTAGTTTATCGTTAAGTGAAGCTATTTTTATTAATTATTACTGGAGAAATTAGGTCCTGAAAAGTCCCTTCCTGTAGTTGGATTTATCCGCTGATATAAAGCTGGTGAGGTCACAGTTGGGAACATGAAAAGTGTATCCACACTAAGATTTTTTTGCGATTCCGACGCCGACACATAATTATTTTATCTGTATCCACCAACCCCGTCCACAGTCTTGTAACACCTAACCCCATTCAGGAGTTGGTTGTTACAAAACAGTAAAAAATTATTTCTTGTTTGTTGTTTAATTTTAAACTAAAATATTTATTACTGTGATATGGGCAAAGGTCAACATACTTGATCTCCCCAAGAAAATCTTAATAAATCACTAAAGCAAAATGTAAAAAATTAAAAAGTAGATCTTGTAACAACCAACCTCGGTTCCCCTACTGTTAAGTTCAACGCATTTGCAATGAAAACTTTCATCATATTAAAAGACGTCGAATGAAAACCTTTTCAGGTAAACTTCAATCAGCAATTTCACAATTTAAACATGAATACTTCAAATGTTGGATGTAAAAATGTCTATTAAAAAAAATATTATTTTAACAAAAACTGAACAAAATGACTTATGTAAATTTTTGAAAAACAAAGAACTTTATTTGGAGCATAGCTTTAATACTAAATATTAAAAGTCCTTAGGACATGTTCGATCTGTCTACTCTGAATTTATATAACCCAGGGAAGAAAATCTAATTGTACGACATTTTTTGCTACGTTTTACTCAAATTTAATATTCTCTTGCTTTTTAAGCTTTTATCTATTTTTAGACTTCCAGGTACGTGTTGTTTACCGACTTTCAGCATTTGAGGGAAAGAATAAATTTTCTAACCGTAAAGGTTAAAGGTTTTAAAAATATTTTCTTAACAATTCATCTGTTATCCTAGGTAGTGTCCTCATTAGACCTTGCGTAATATAATAATTATATTATCAAACTTGGTTGGTTAACCTGACAACCCATGCGGTATTTTGGTAACAAAACAATTTTAGAGCTGCTTATCCATTGATGTTTTTGCCTTTCGGAAATGTACTAAAATAGCTCAGAAATCCCTCAGAACAACTTCCTTGACAGTTAAATGACTTTGTTGAGGAACAAATTAACCCCACATCAACCCTCGTGACACACCACATCAAATAAGGTGTAATAGCGACGATCTGGCCTAAATTTGGGACTAATTTAGGTAAGAGAAATTAGCAAGAACGCGCCCTTTCATTCCCGGTTATTGCCCCCTTCAACCCTTTAGTACTCTTACAGCTATTCCGTTGGGCTAATTTTATTCTTCCGGAGATCTGTAAAGTATGTCTTAAAGTTGAAAAGTGTTTCCTTTGCTAACTTCTCTTCGTATAAAGTTTGGCTATATTTTTGTACAAAGCTTCTAGCTTTGAATTAAGTTTAATTTCAGAATTATAAAACTCAATATCGTTGAAGTTAATCAAGATTTTGTTACTTTAAATATTTCGGTTTGTTTTTATTATAGTCAAAATATTTTTGGTTTTGCATGAAGGAATTTTAACGTAAATTCCGGAAGTTGTCTTTGATTGTTTTGGTCTTGTGTTTGACTGTTTAGGTCGTAATTAACTGTTACATAACGAGCTTATCTCAACCACGGAAATTCTGCAGGCATTTTTAACAGAACGACTACGGCCAACTTACTTCTAAATTACTTCAGTTCCCAGTTCTGTTTCTCTTTTGATAATTAGTACTTAATTGCAAAAGTTAGAAAAACATTTTAAGCAGTTACAGAAAAGTATTCTCTCTTATTTTTATAATTAAGATTCGGGATGTTTTCCCAAAATTGTAATAAACGATAAAAGTTCAACGTACATACATCGATATTCACAAGCTCTGTCATAAGAAAGTCAAAATTTTATAGGAAATCTTTTCAAGTTCGCACTTTGTTAGCCCTCAAGCTCAGCAGATGTTATACTGTTTTGTACATTTTTTTTTGTATTAAAATAAAAGTTTCTGCCAAGAAAGAAAGAAACAGGGGCAGACTTTTAAACGTCATGAGTTCGAATAAATAAATTAGAATACCTAATGCTGCGGAAAGTTCGTCAAAGATGTATCATTTCGCAATTTTCATTTAATATACAGGGTGTGTATAAATTTACGAAACAATTACAAGTGACGATGTTCTTTGGAAAAATTTTAATAGAAAATTGAAACGTGTATTAAAATCGGTTGATTTGCACACGCTATTTATAACTTTTTAGGAGCTAACTAGATTTCGTCCATAACAGGTTTTAAAATAAAAAAAATTCCCATTCTGTTTTTTTTTAAATACTCAGGTACATGTTATGTAATTCTTTTTACTCTTAGACCAACCTTGCCTTCTAGAATTTTTACTTACCCATACCACCACTGGTATATGGGAAGTATTGATATCGTGAAAATTTTCGAAATCGAGATTTTCGCGGAAATACGGCTTTTGGGCCTCCAGGAACCCAAAAAAGTGGTCTAGAAAAAATGTCTGTCTGTGGGTGGGTGGGTGCGTGGGTGCCTGAGTGGGTATGTAACGCCTCTAACGTAAAAACTAGTGAACAGATTTTGATGAAATTTTAAATGAAGGGGTATATCGAAAATTAATCGACAAAATAAGCTTTTCAAAAAAATCCGAAACCGGAAGCGGAAGTTAGACATGTTTTTTGGTATCATTTTTTTCAGAAGCGGAATTTTGAAAATCTGATCAGGGGATATGAAAGAAGGGCATAATTAAAGGGAAACACATACTTTTTTACCGGACTCTCTAACTTCAAAATGGCGGTCCCTATGAATTTTTCAAAATTTCGACTTTAACACCCCATAACTCAAAAACCAGTTATCTGATCAGGTTCCGCAACAACTTGTCTGAAAGCCCTTTGGCTGTACTACACCAAGAAAAAGAATCATTTACTAAATCCAAAAACGGTAGCAACGGCGCTCTTCCAAAAATGTTGAAATTTTTGAAAAATTATTACAAAAAAACTGCTCTAAGGATTTTGTTTAAATTTTCTATACTTATGCAGCTTGGTATTAGCTACATTTTTGTTTTTTGATGAACGCCAGAATTCCACTGTGGCGTCCTCTACGAGATTTTGAAAATCGGAAATTGATGCTCCTATAGCGCCTTTATTAGTCAAAATATGAAAGAAGTTTAAATATAAAAGTTGTTCAGTATATGGATTTGCATTTTTCTTAATTTATATCACGTATACAGGGTGTTTGGTTTTCACAGTACGATAAGCAACTTTGTTATTTTAAATGAAACACCCTATATATTATTATATAATTGAATGCAAAATTGAATTGTCTATCACATAGTATAAGGTGTTCATATGGCTAAAATGTACGGTTAATGAGAAATTCGTGAATTTTGAATATTTAGGTTGGACTCTTGACGGAAACTGATCGTCGCGTCGGTCGGTAGCGATCGTGCGGCTTCGCCAGTTGTAATTTCTACGGAGTACCTACTACAGAGTACAGATCGTGGTACAGATAGATGCGTATCTTGGTGTTTTTCTTTTGTTCATATCGAACCCGTATAGTCTCATTTTTCTCGCGAGGCATTCAAATGATTTCCAATGCTGCCTCGCGAACTACTATTGAATAGCAAAAACAAAATGTTTATTTTTAGTATGGGAAAGTCCAGGGGAGGTTTGCACCTCCACTTTTTGTTAAAGTATCTTTAATGTTGGTATCGTAAACCTCAAAAATACACTTTGCATGTAGGTACCAATGAACAGGAGCAGATGATATTGGCAACAAAACTATAAAAATGTAAATTTGTAAAGAAAAACAACTACAAGGAGAATTGAACATTATTATTAAGTAACAAGTATATTTACTTTAAATGCCAGACTATAAAATAAAAATCTTATTTCACTTTACGCTATTTTTACACAAGAAACACTTTTTGAAATTGAAACCTCTAAACCTTGAGGTTACACCGTCCATTACATGAGTTGACCCTGGATTGCTTTTAAATCAATTTAACTTGGAGGACCTTTAAAGAATAAACGAAGAAACTGCCCATTTTACTCCTACTTTATTGCCTTTTATATAACAGCGCGCGAAAAAGACGTTCCTTTATCTATCTTTTTTTAAGTTCGCTATTTAAGGAATTTTCTTGAACGCTTTGTTGAACATGAATACCTTAAATTTTTAAAGAATGAGGTCGTTCTCGTGCAAGAACTGTTTATGTGTTCCAGATTATTGCACGTTTAACTTTGCTTATATTTTATTCACGAACACCTGCTTTAACTGCATCCAAATGGTGTAGTAAAACTATTTAAAAGCGTTACAGTTGTGTTTAATTATTACAAAAATCGAGATAGCGATGTTTAAAAGAATCGAGGTCGAACGCATACGCTACCACTATTTCCGATTTTGTGGTTAAATTATTTTTTCTGTTATTATAAACAGGAAATGTTCTGGTTTTGTTGACTCGCTTAACTAATAATCAGACCACATATCAGCTATTACTTAGCATTGAGAACATAATGAACTGTTTTTGTTTAAAAATAAATTTTTTGTATCATGGCCAAAAAGTGAATCTTTTTCGTTTCAGTCTGAGTTTGGGCATAATTTTATAATCAGCTTGGAAGTCGACTTTAAATACCAAGTGATCATTTAAATTTCAGATCTAGTTACCCATGGAAATTCAAATTTAAGTCATGACTATGATTCATTCACACAATAATTGAATGTTTTTGCATACTATACATACTTTTCCATGGATTACCAGATCTGAAATTTAAATGATCAATCGGTATGGTTGCTAAGTAACGCCAAAGAATATATAACATAGTGGTAACGCTTTGTTGTTGCCTTGTTGTGTTACAGAGTTTTAAAATAAAAGGCTGATTATGAAATCGTCCTGATCGGTCTTTCTATTCGGATTTATTTAAGTATACAGGGTGAGTAAAAAGTATGGAATAAATTCATTATCTCCCAAAATAATGTTTTTTCTAGAAAACGCTCGCACAGGTATAGCGATTTAAATTATGGCGCATATTTTAAGGTGTTTCAATTTTTTTTTGCGACAGTCATTTTTTTGTGGTGAAGTCAGAGTAATTTTTTTTAAATGGCACCCCATATTTTTTTGACGGATTTCGACAGAGGACGTCATTCTGCATCCGAATAAGTACGTATCGTGACCTTGAAGTTGACAGTTTCTGCTATGTTCATTTTTTAAATTTGAAAAATTGTTGAGTAAAACTTTAATTGGAGACAGTTCGAGCACCTAATTTAGCTTTTATTTGGTTGTATGAGTTTACCAGTTTCATAGGTTGATTGTTTTTCATGTTAATTATTGGTTCTTAATAAATAAATTGCGTAATATTAATGTTTCTGAAAATAACAGTTTTCAGATTTAAAAAATGAACATCGCAGAAACTGTCAATTTCAAGGTAACGATACTTATTCAGATGCAGATTGATGTCTTTTGTCGAAATCCGTCAAAAAAAGTATGGGGTGCCATTTAAAAAAAATTACTCTGACGTCACCACAAAAAAGTGACAGTCGCAAAAAAAAATTGAAACGCTTTAAAATATGCGCCATAATTTAAATCGGTATACCTGTGCGAGCGGTTTCCAAAAAAAACATTATTTTGGGAGATAATGAATTTATTCCATACTTTTTACTCACCCTGTATAAGTTAAGCTAACTAACGGTCATAAAGGCGCGCGTTTTACACTGAAATCATGCCTGTCTAAGGATTTTTTTCGTTCCAAGACGTTCACGCATTAGGTACCTACGCTTACAACTCCCTTCTAACCCATTTTCAGTTGTTAAACATTATAGATCCGTCGCCAACATTTAGGTCAGGTAAATTTGATGGATAATAATAACCTTTGGGAAAGGTCGTTCGTTAAACAGATTAAAATAAAGCTTACAGTAGAGCAAAGAAGTTACTGACAAAATTATAAATCTAAAAGTGTAACGGGAGGTTACGTAAATATAAATTATATGAAACAATTTATAATGGTTTATTACAAATTACAGCTACTTCTCACAAGGAAAAAACTACAAACATTATTATAAGCAAAGAAACACGATTAAAAACTTAAAGTAACACAAAAACACCCACACACTTTACAAGGACCCTTTCTACTTCCCTTGTCCGCGTCGACCGTCCCGCGCACCCCCGTCTTTCCCACCCTTGCGTACCACAAACACTTCGCACTTGCAAGATCACGGCATCCCTCTACGTATAGATGGCAATGGTAGTATGGTTTGCGCTACAGTCTCCCCCTCTGGACCAAGGAACCGTCTCGGCCTTGTGTCCAGGAAACTAGTTCTGCTGCTTTTTGGGACGGCCTCTTTTCCGTAATGGTTTCACTGGCTCCGGCATCTCTGCAGCGTTTCCCATATGGTATGGCGTTATGCCCGAGACATGGTATTTTCCTAATTTTAGATCCGGATTGTTTGGATGAACGATTTCGTAGGTAGTCGGGCTAACTACCTTGCTGATCATGTAGGGTCCATCTCGACGAGGCCCGAGCTTCGCGCTTATTTTCTTTGAAGCGTTACTTAGCAAGTGGGAGGAAATCAGCACGGAGTCTCCTACTTGGAATTGCGAGGTTGTTCTTCTAGTTTTATCGGCATGCTGTTTGCGTAAGTCTTGGGCATGTTCATTGCACTCCCGTGCATCTAATAAGGTGTCCGCCAACCGCAACAAGTAGGGCGTTATCAATTTGTTAGATTTGAGTTGATATTTTAAGGAACGTTACAGGCTTCAGAATAATTCGATTTGGTGTTCGTGCGTGGGGTTATTTATTGAAAGATTAATCTTTGAATGCGTTGTACTTGAGTTTAAACATTTACAGAAATGCCCATCTGAGGAACAAAATTTTCAGACTGAATCACCGCACGAAGATCGTGATGGACGTCGTCTGGTGTTCTTAGCTCCCTACCAAATGTTAAATAAGCCGCTGAGTAACCCGTTGATTGACACTTTGCAGTATTCATTGCAAAACGGATTGCTGATAAATTATCTGCCCAATGGTCATGATTATTCCCCACTAATATAGCTAACTGTGATTTTAATTCGCGGTTCTTACGTTCGACAGGGTTAGCTTCTGGATGATATAGGGGGGTTAGTGACTGTTTAATATTTAAACAGTACGTAACCTGTTGTAACACGTCTCCAATGAACTGACTTCCATTGTCAGTGATTATTTTGCGTGGTGTTCCATAGCGCAAAAAAATTTGTGAAACTAAGGTTCGGGCACAGTCTTCGGCCGTTGCATGAACTAATGGGAATAGTTCCACCCATTTTGTACTAACGTCTTCGACAATTAAAATCCACCTGTAACCGTCTTGTGTTTCTGGAAGAGGGCCAAACAAGTCAGCTGCGACAACTTCAAAACGCTGTGTTATGACAGGTGTTTGTAGAAGTCCTGCAGGTTTTTGGTTGGTAGGCTTGTACTTTTGGCACTCGTTACAACGTTTCAAGTATTCCTCAATGTAGCGTCGCATGCCAGTCCAGTAGTAGCGAGATGCAATTCTATGGAAGGTCTTTTCGATTCCATAGTGACCAGCAGTAGGCGAGTCGTGGTACTCCTGGAGGACACGGTCTCGTTCTTGCTGTGGGACTACTAGTTGCGCGTCCTCGGTGTCTTGATCCGGGTGATACCTGTAAAGTACTCCTTGATTCATTAAATACCCGCGGGATGTCCATTTTGTAAAATCTACACTGCGGTCACCAAGCGGTTCAAAACATTTAATAATTTTAACTAGTTCTGGGTCTTGCATCTGACCGTCGCGAATATCAGCGGCACCCCGAACCGGTAAATCGACCGTCACACTGCAAACGCCGCACGTTTGCTCTGAATCTGAGGAACAAGGGGGTCGAGACAGAGTATCTGCGACTACATTTACGCGACCTGGTACGTACGATATTTTTAAGTTGTAATGCTGAATTTGAAGAGCCCATCGGGCTAACCGTCCGGATGGTGATTTTAAACTCATTAGCCATCGTAGCGGTTGGTGATCGGAATAACAATGCACCTCAGACCCTTCGATGTAGCCCCGAAACTTTGTAATAGCCCACACTAAAGCTAGTGCTTCCCGCTCTGTTGTGCTGTAGTTGCGTTCTGGGCTTGTTAATAGTCTACTGGCATACTCAACCGGACGCTCATCTTCCCCTTTCCCTTGAAGTAAAACAGCCCCAAGAGCGTAACTACTGCTGTCTGTACGTAGCGTAAAAGGTAGGTTTTCGTCAGCCTGACGTAGAATTGGAGTAGTGGTAAGACGAACTTTTAATTCGTCGAATGCTTTTTGTTTGTCGGTTCCCCACTGCCAGATTGCGTCCTTTTTGGTTAGATCACTTAATGGTTTCGCGATTTCTGAAAAGTGGGCAATAAATTTGCGATACCAGCTACAAGACTGGAGAAACGATTTAACATGTTTAAGGTTGCGCGGGGGCAACATATTGCTAATGCATTCGACTTTACTTTCGTCGGTAGTGATGCCCTCCGACGTAATAATGTGTCCTAAGTAACGAACTTCGGCGCAGGCAAACACACACTTTTCCCGTTTTGCGCGTAGTTTGAATTGTTCTAGGCGAGAAAAAACACACTGTAAGTCCGCGAGGTGCTTCTCAAACGAACTTGAGACTATGACGATATCGTCTAGGTAAGCAAATATTGCTAATGCCCCTAAACCCGAACGGAAACGATCGATTAGCCGTTGAAACGTGCTAGGCGCATTTTTCAACCCGAAGGGCATACGAATGTAGCGGTAGGTGCCACAGGGTGTGATAAACGCGGTTTTATCTCGGTCTATCTCGCGCACTGACACTTGGTAATAGCCTTGGCGTAGGTCGATGGTTGACATGCATCCACCTCGTTTGGCTTCGTGCAGCAAATCGTCAATTCTGGGTAATGGGTAGTGATCGCTAACCGTGACGGCATTGAGCTTGCGGTAATCGATGCAAAGGCGCCATCCATCGGCTTTCTTGGGAACCAAAATAGCGGGAGCGGCCCAGGGAGATTCGCATTCTTCTATAACCTTATCTTGTAGAAGCTTTCTAATTTCTTCTTGCAGAATTTCGCGTTTGGCGGGCGGCATCCGATACGGTGGCACGAAGATCGGGGGGTGATCACCAGTGTCGATACGGTGCTCCGCAAACGGAGTGGCTTCTCCCCCTTGATTGAAGGCGCTTTCGTTGTTTTCTAGCAACTTGTTGAGGCGCCGCCTTTCTTCGTCATTTAATGCGGTAGCTTCGTCATCACGTAATTGAAGTTGGGTGACGTTGGTTTCCTGAATTGCGATGGCTTGGTTGGTGGGTGTTACCTCATCTTGGGCGTATTCATGGTGCTCATTCGGTTGGTCTGCGAAGTGCCAAGTTCGCTGACCGTGATCAATAACAATTCCAGCTGTCTGAAGGAAGTCTATTCCTAACAACGTGCGACTGTGCTCGAGATGGGGTACAATAATAAATGTAATCTGAAAAGTACGATCAAGCACTTCTAGAGGAACTTTAGCAAGTAATACGTCTTCTTGTCTGGCAATCCCATCGGCGTATGCAAGGAACATATTTGATTGTGTAAGAGGGTAATCTAATGATCTAAGATAATCATAGACGCGGCGTCCTGCTAGGCTTGCTTGAGCGCCTGAATCAGCATACGCTACCCCTGGTGTTCCCAGTAACCGGATCGGTAGTAAGGGCTTTTGGCAAGCGGTATTAGTTGTAGCAGAAGCCAGAACAGTAGCGTAGTTTAGCATTGTTGTAGTACTACCACTTGGCCTTGTATTTAAATGCGGACCATTGCATTTTTCACAATTCGCGCGTATTGTTCCGGGTGTTCCACATCCGTAGCATTTAAGCAAAACAGGCATGTCCTGTTGGGTCAAATTCTGCGTCTTATTTGCCGTTGGCTTACGTTTTCGGCACTCTTCTATAGAATGGCCGAAACTGTGGCAATAAGCGCAACGTAGACGTCCTTTATTTGATTTTGTGGTAGGGGATTGTTTGCTAGATGCCGCTTTTTCGTTGTGATGCATTTCCTGTAGGGATTGTTCGGCTTCTCGCGCGAGTTTGAGCAAGTCGTCGTACGTTTTTACGTTTGCTCTTGGTACACGTTTGCGTATTCGACGGTGCAAAAGACCGTATATCATATCTATTTGGATAGCGTCACTCGGAACCGTTTCGATTTGGGCAAACATAGCTCGTGCCCTGCTGACAAATATATCAGTGGGAGTTTGTTCGTCCTGTTCGCGTGAAAATAGCTCTCGATATATCTGGTAAGCTGGTTTTTGTGGACCAAAGGAATTTTTCAGAGCGGTTTCGGCGCCTTCCCAGTTTGCTATTGAGGATTTTATTCCTTGCCACCATGTACCGGCAAAACCAGTTAGCAGCATCGACAGTCCACGAACCGCATTTTTATCCGACACGTTTACGCACTCGCGATATGTGTTTACCCCATCGAGAAACGCAGCGACGTCCTCGTCTTTCTTCCCCGTGAAACGCGCTGTACACTTCGCAAAACTTCCTTCGGCGTTAGTTACGGAACCTAGTGGAGATTGAGGTCGCGAAGGCTGTTGCATTTGACGCAATTGCTCCGTAAATTGGGATTGCATTCCCGTTAGCAATTGTTGTAATTGATCGGCACTCATTTGTACTACAGGAGTTGGGTCGGACATCTTCTCCGTTTCGTATATCACCGGTAAAGCACTAGCCGATTCTAATCGCGACCACCGGTTTTTCAGTCTTTCGCTTCTGCGTAAAATTTGTGACATCCACAACGCACGCACAGATGCGATAACAGGAAAATGTCTAACTGTCCGAACTCAGTTTATAAAAATATGTTTTTATTTAGAGAAACACGCAACGCACTGTTGAAAGGATTGTTCGTAATTAGAACGCAACGCACTGTTGAAACGATTGTTCGAAATTAAAAACCCGCAACGCACTGTTGAAAGGATTGTTCGTAATTAGAACGCAACGCACTGTTGAAACGATTGTTCGAAATTAAAAACATGCAACGCACTGTTGAAGGATTGTTTTTAATTAAAAACCCGCAACGCACTGTTGAAAAGATTGTCCGTAATTACAAACACTGCAACTTGCTTGCTAAACCGTTCTTTTTTGTAAAAAAAAAATCCACTTACCCCCTCGAGACAAAGGGATTCTGTACCTGGTGGCGTCAGTAGCAGGGCCGACTTTTTGAAGCAAAAAAATGGCCGTCTTTGGCGTGTCAAGACAAAGGAGCCGGTGCCCGCTGGTGTTTGTTGCCGTTGAAGGAGCGTTGACAAGATGGCGAGATACGCCGTTTTGTAGGTACAATATAGCTACTCCAACAAACTTCAGTTGTTTTTTGCTTAAACCAAGGTTTCTACCAATTTTCACACTCACTATGTATTAGTAGCTTTCCCAGTTGCTGTAGTATGTAAAGGTAAAAAAATGATCGGCTTTTACGTTGGGCGCCAGAATGTAACGGGAGGTTACGTAAATATAAATTATATGAAACAATTTATAATGGTTTATTACAAATTACAGCTACTTCTCACAAGGAAAAAACTACAAACATTATTATAAGCAAAGAAACACGATTAAAAACTTAAAGTAACACAAAAACACCCACACACTTTACAAGGACCCTTTCTACTTCCCTTGTCCGCGTCGACCGTCCCGCGCACCCCCGTCTTTCCCACCCTTGCGTACCACAAACACTTCGCACTTGCAAGATCACGGCATCCCTCTACGTATAGATGGCAATGGTAGTATGGTTTGCGCTACAAAAGTTTAATAACCTCTGGATTTTTAATTCAGCAACATACAAGGTTTGTTTTGCAATTTATTTAACTTTTAGCTTAGAACTTCAGCCATTTTGTGACACGTGCACGTTAATGTTACAAAGTTTTGAAATATAAGAGAAGATTTGAAACATAAAAGAAATTTGAAAGCAGGTTATTCGGTAACTTTTACCTATATCTCAATTTTAAATTCCAATAACGTTCAAGTTTTTTTATTTTTATATAAAAATTTAATTTTTTCTATAGCAGATGTTAAAGTGTGCTTTGTTCGACTAAAAATAGTTGATCAAGTATTACTTTAACCGCAAGGGTAGATAAAGTAACACTTTAACCGCAAGGATAGATAAAGTACTTTAATTTTCTGGAAACTCCATGGAAACGGAATGGAAACCTTTGCTACTGAGATTTTCGGGTTTAATATAATCTAATTTTAAATTGGTTTTTTTTACAAATTTTTCTTATTTTTTTAACATCTGCTATAGAAAAAAATAGAATTTTATACACGACGATAAAATTTAATTATCGACTGGCGAAAATTAATTCACTCGCGATTTCATCGCTCGTGAATTAACACTTTCCGCTTGTCGATAAAATATAATTTTATCGTCTTGTATAAAAAATATCTATTTGTCTTTACTCAACTCTTTTCAGAGTTTCCACTGTCAAGTTAAATTATGTCTCAACTAGTACAGAGCGGTGCAAGTCTTTGTAAACTGTTATAAATGTGTTTCTGAGTTTCTTGTAACATTTTTCTGTACACATCCTCGCAGAAATGTAAATCTTACGATAATCCACAACAAATAGAACCCATCCTGCACAAAGCGAGGCTGAACCTTTTTTCATAAGCGCCTAAAAGTGATTCACGTGCTAGGACTATCTAACATCCTTTTTATCCCGGATCTTCCCTTCGTCTGACCCACATATCAGATTTAAAGGTTTTATAGCAGGAAATACATAACATTACCTGTATATAAAAAGCTTGTTTAACTTTTAAACATTATTTTTTATAAATCTTGAAATTTTAAAAACTGATTTTCAGATTTCACTTTGAATAATGAAAAATACAAAAGTTGTATCTGTCTAGAATATGTTCATAGATTGTTACATAAAAACTGGCCTTACTGGCAAGTGTGTAGTGTTTCAGACTGAAAATTTTAAACAAACACAAACAGGAAGGAATATTTTCATAAGATTCTCATGTTGTGTGTTGTCTTGTGCCACATTTTTCTCTTTTACATGTTGCTATCACATAAAACCAAATTTGTTTATCTACTAAATAATAATATACCAGAAGAACATGCATTTTATAGTGGCTTGAGAATATTAAAAGTAAATATTAAAAATATAGAATGGATAGCCTTTGCTGCAAAAATATAAATGAGGTACTTTTAAGTCTGTTCTTACAAAAACATTATCGAAGTGTAGTAGCGTTGTGTACAACGATTAAATTTATTTTAGTTTTACGTCGAAGAAAATAAACCTATTTTCACTCGGCCTTAAAGAAAACTGTTTGCTTTAAATGTTTACTAATTAGCTAATTGTCTATCTAATTTATCTTATTTTACTGCTTTAGATTGTTTATATTTGAAACAAATTTCAGTGCTGAATTAATCTAAAACAAGCAACTGAAGAATAATATTTTTTCTAAAAGAATCCTCCTTGAAATAAAGAAAACGTTTCTTAATTTTCTGAGTATTATATTTTTATTTAGACTTTTGTTGCAAACAAATTAAAACAGTCCTTAGTTAGACTATTAAGTTCCGGTTTATTAATCCGTATTTAACAGCTTGTTAAGCTAACCAACGGTTAATTGTCATGGATACGATTCTTGTAACAATTCGTATCCATGACAATTAACTCTTGGTTTACTTAACAGGGAGTTGATCAACTGCCCCTTAAAGCTTTTAAGGGAGAACTATATCCAGAATAAAATTATTTACATATTTTTCTCCAATTACTCTGCTCGACAAGATTTGTAAAACTCATATTTTACAAGGTCGCCGTAGCTGAGCGGTCGTGATGCTTGCAACCGCTAAGGCCCAAAAAAATTAAACCGTGGATGTTTGTGATTTTTGCCAGGGGGGGGGATATGGCTTTAGCATTTGTGAGGATTTGCATTCATCTACATTTCTGAAGCTTTGAAATTGCATTACAGCCTTGCCAACGGAAATTTTCAAAACCTTCGGTTTAATTTCTTTGCGGCTTGATTAAATTGCTTGATGTGGAATTTTTGTTAAGTTTATATTTTGTGTTGCTTTAGTATACATCCTTCATTCATAAATATTCTGTACTGCATCATCCTTTCAGTACTTTCATTAATCAATTACACCTAGACACATAAATATTTTTATCTTGTTTGTTTCAGTTTGTGTCTGGAATAGTTCTGCTATGGACATTATGCTTGATAAGCATGGATCGATACAGGTGCATCGTAGTACCACCATACAGGTCCAAAATCAAACCAAAACAAGCATCAATCTTTGCTGCAAGTACATGGGTTTTGACTTCCGTTGTATTCATTCCAGTAACCTTCTGGTTTAGACAAGTAAATGTCGAAAATGACAAGACTGTTTGTACTCTAGTATTTCCCAAGTCTGATAATATTAACTATTCACTTTGTTTCGTCATTCCACTAGTCTTGATAGCTTGTCTTTTACCAATGATATTATTGGTGTACCATTACGAAAAGATCTTCCAGAAGATCTTATCAACCAGAAGCACTTGGGCTGCTTCATGTGTAGTAGTTAGTACCGCGGATATGAAAGGGGCCACTAATAGGGATCAAATAAGAAGACAAAGCGAGTTAAGTATCACCGACATCCTGGCACCATGGCCAAGGAAGTTTTCGACCAACAGTCAGTTTTCTGGCTCTCCCAACGGAGGAAGGCATGGATCTTTGTCTCATCATGAAGAATTAAGACTGAATAAGCATATTAAAGTGGTGCGGGTTTTATTTCTAAACGTTCTAGTAGTGTTATTCATGTGGATACCGATCACGACGGTGATGGTGCTTATCTTTTTGGATGGCAGGCGCCCAACTGAAGACACCAACTTTTTTATGAGGTCACACTATTTTATTGTGTCGTTAATCATAGCGTTCCTTAATACCGTCGTAAATCCGTTGCTTTATGGTGTTTTATCGGACAATTTTAGATCCTGTCTGTTGCGAATGTGGTGTCTACAGAAAAATGAGGACTTGAAACTTACTAAGGAAAATGTTACACCTACTAGTGGAAGAAATATTGGAGGTTCGAGTAAAAACTCTAGGAAGCAAAGTTATGTAAATTCCATTAGCGAAAGTCCTAACGATGTTGTGTAAATGTTCAAATTGTTCTGTGTCATCTGTTAAATCTAAATTTGTTTGCAGCTATAAAATTTTAAACTTTAGGATCACAAGGGTTTTATGAATAATCGTAAACATCGATTGTAATATTATTACGAACCTTTACTGTAGTTGTTTTTACTCTTTCGCATAATTTTTGTAAAGTACTTACAGGAAGAGGAACTGTAAATAAAATAAATTCTACTAAATTATAAACGGTAAGGTTTGTTTTATTTTTTAAAACTTATTTTTACATAGCTTTATGCTAAAAATACAACTACACACTTAGGGAGATTTAAAATTAATTTTACGTGTTTTTCTAGTTCACAGCTGATTGGGACGCATCTCCTTTTAAACCTGCAAATATATTTTTTTGTTATAGGTCTTCGTTTATTAACAATGGGTAAGTTTACATCGTATATCACATTTTAACCAAACAATTCTGCTTATAGTCGATGATTATTTTTAGCAAAACGCGTAGTGATTATTTCCTGATTATTTTTCCCCTTTAATACTGTAAACTTAAAAGTCAGGCTTTTATGTTAACATTTTTTTTTGGTTTAGATAATATCCTCACAAATATTTAAGAAATTAAAAGAATTATTAAATATTCGAAATTTAGATAAAAATAAACTTTGTAAATTTTTTAGAACTGTACAGGAGGGTGTCCAAGATCTATAAATTTTCGCAGTTTTCAGTATTTTATTTCTTTGTGCAATTTGATTATTATAATCTCTATCTCTAAAGGTCCGCGCGCACTTGTTCGGTTCGGTTCCGTTCGGTTCGGAACCATCCGATCGGCAATAAACAAAATACATGGAAATGAATGACAGCGCATTACGTCGGTTCGGTTTCGTCCCGTTCGGTTCAGTCCAACTATACCACAGATGTCAAAAAATTCCGAAAGTCCGATCAGTCTAATGGTAAGAACGGGACGAAAAGGATGGTGCCGTACCAAATCAACGTACTTAATGGCAGTAATTTCCATGTATTTCTGCGGCATTTGTAAGCTTGGTGGAGGTTTATTTGATTTTTGCTAAACGGACTGTTCCGAACCGAACGGAACGGAACCGAACAAGTGCGCGCGGAGCTTTAACCGTTTACAAGATCCTCATGCACTTTTGGACCCCCTGTATTTTAATTAATCAATACTTACATGTTGTTGACAGGTGTTAATTACAGCTAATAACTCTGCATATTTTTGTTGAACTGGACTATCTTCATTGAGAGAAACCAAACCCGTGGCGGAATCCTAAAAAATAAATTACGTAAAGTAGAATAAACTAATTAAGTTTGAATTAAAAAATAAATTTTAATCTCAATGTGTATACCTTGAAGAGAAGGTCCTTTTTGCCATTGAATGCTCCAAAGAGTTTGAACAAATCATCCCTCTTCGTGAATTGCGAACTAATGGAAACAAGTGCGTTGCGCATTTCATCGATTTCTCCATCGCTCTTCGAGTTACTGGTAACGACCTTCATAAAAGAAATAAACCAATTATTATTTCTATTAATTTATCATTGATAACAATTAAATTATCAACAGACATAGTGAAAAATAATTTCCTTTTCTGCGTTTGCACGAAAAAAAAATCGTACGTATTCAAATAAGGAATGAATTTTAAAAAATTATATTTTCCTCGTCATTCATTAATATTCATCTTTTCTTTGGTCGGATGTGAATGACTTTTACATTTTCAAATTTTGCAGGTAATGAATTTCGCAGCCCTATTAAAATGGCATCGCCCTCTAATCTTTTTTTAATATATTCCCAACTTTTTTTATACATAGAGAGAATTTTATTTTTTATAAAAGGAAAATAAATTTTTTTTAGGTGAATTTAATATTTGCTTACCATGTGAGGAGGAACATGTGCAAGATTACATTTTTCGTATTGATCAACAGCAGCTCTTCCACCGTCTTTGCACAACAATTCATAGTCTTCAGATTTCAAATTAACCGCCCATGATTCGGGATTTTTACCATCTAAAACAAAAAAAATGAATCAATTATCAATTCCCTTAACATTTCCATTAAAAGAATTCTGAAACGTACCAGTATTTCCAGGAACGGTAACATGTTTAACAAATGCAACATCTCCTTGTCCTTGAACTAGACACCTAAAAGCTCCAGTGTAACCAGAATAAGATTCAGTAGAATCTCCATTACACTTGGAATCCAAAGAAGTACCATCATTGGCATCGACGTTTCCTCCGCATAAACTACATAATTTTTCAGCAGTTTTTTCAGGAATTTTATTTGCAGGATCCTTGGAACCAGGTAAGCAACTACCTCCTGAGAAGAATTCTGATAGAGCAACGGAATATGGACACTGGTCTGATTTAATAAGATTTTGGTGGAGAAGTGTGTACAATGGTGCGTTGTATCCGGCAGTTCTACCATATCCTGTGTGACATGATTTAGCTCCTCTCAAATCGGCGAAGGATTTGTACAAGGAGTTCTTCCTAACCACGGCAACAGAATAATATGAGCCTCCCACAGAACCATAAACTTCAGAAACAATTGGTTTCAAATTGTAACGTTTTTGAGCTTTCTCAACAAGACCTCCATCCAGGGTAATTATATCAGCTCCATTATCACGAATAGTCTTCATACAATCATCAACGGTTTTTTCTTGGACGCAATCGAAACGAGGACGAACATTTCTTGAGAAAGCAGCGCGACTGAGAGTTCTACATTTTTCTAATTCATCTTGAGATAACACACAGAATCTTATGGTTTTGAAGGGAGGACCATAATCACGTTCAACAACATCTGTGTAATTAGCTTTATCCAAATAATCTCCAGGTCCAATAATTTTATTTTCCCTTGGAAGAGTTTTGTTATTCAATTCCAAAACCTTCTCGAGCCAAGATGCGTGATTACGATTTCCAATGGTGTAAAGGTTTGCAATTTTTGTACGAAGTTCATCAACGGTTTTGACTACAACTGCGTTTGTCATATATCCTTGCCAAGGACGAGCAGCCCATCTACAGGGTGTTCCAGTAATGGGTACACGGGAACCATCGGGACAGAAGTATGCAAAGTTATCTGGATTTTCGTCAGATGGTTGGGCGGGGGTTGTTCCAACAGCAAGCTGTTAAAGGTTAATGTTGATTAGTTTACCAGGAATACTGAACATTATGTGATGCTTACCCCAAAGAATTTCCTGACATAAATTACTTTAGTCCAAGCAACTTCACCACCATTGTGAGCCAAGCAACGTAAAGCTCCGTCATAGCCGGAGTATTTATCGGGATAATCACATTTTGCTGGTTCTTCGCAGAGTTGACAAAGATTTGAATATCGTTGTTCTACAAAATAAAATTTATGAATAAATTTACACGCCTACTACATAAATTATAATTTTAGTTTTTGTAATTTACGAAAAGATTTGCTAATTTCGAATAGAATTGCGGTTTTGTTAGAACCTAAACAATTTTGTCTATTAGTGATAAATATTTTCCTGAAACAATACCCATTTCAGGGAGATATTTGTCTTAAACATAGTACAATGATGAATAAACCTACTCAGTTTGTTATCAATTGTGGGATCAGGAGACCATTTGCCAACAATACAAGCTTTGGTAAAGAGGGATGAGAAGGCTTTCAATTCATTTTCTCTTGGTGAAAGGTCGGCTTCGTTAAGATTGCCTATGATACCCATGTTCTTCAGTTTAGTTAAGGGAATTTTGTATCCAACGTTACGTCCTACACCAGTATGGCAAGATTTTAATCCTTTTAACCCTTGAACTCCGTCTATTTTCTGGTCTTTGTGTATAACAGCAACTCCTTCATATCTGAACTCGGCTGAAAATAAAACAATAAACATTATTACATGCGAAACGTGATTTTTTCAAAAATTTTCATTCCCTAATTTACGAAAATATATTTTTAAAAACTTTCAATAATATTTCCTCAGAATCAAATTAACATGAACAAGTTTCTTGTTTGTTATTCATTAAAATGCATTCTAAAAATTTTCTTAGACAAGTTGATAATTCTACGAATTCAACAATGAAACTGAAAGTAAATAAACAAATCATAAACAGGTTCTTTATTATTAAAAAAAAATAGAGATTTAAACTCCTTCACCTTGAAGGTTGTTTATTTTGATTATTTACAAGAATTGTTGCGGTTTCTTACCTTCTGGTTCTTCCAATGTACGAATTTCTTCGAAAATCGTAAAATCTTGATTCGGTACTTTTGCTGCTACGTACATGTCTTCGGGATCAACCATACCAAAATCAGCTAACCTTTCCTTGATTTTGTCTATACACTCCATCCTTAAAGAAAATTTCATAATTTAGAAAATTTCGCATATAATATAAGATTGTAGTAGAGAACAAAAATATAGCCGGGGCCGGTGCAGGCTAGCGATTAGAGCCGCAGATTATTACGGTGGTCGTGAGGCGGGGCAGAATTTTTTTTTTAAAGTTCTTCTTGGAAGTTTGTGACTTTGTCTCAAACTAGTCGATCAGTGGGCATACGAACCCGATTACCCCGATATTTGGGACCCCCCCTTTCTTATGAATAATCAAAAAAGCTGAGAGTGGCGGTTCGTCCACCGAGGAAACCAATACGACGCGACTGGTCGCGGGCGACCAGTCGCTCGTTTCTTCGTACACCAAAGTAGTACTTTATAGTCGCATAAAACCAAGAAGTATAACCAAATATCAAATGAAACAACAATTTGACAAAACAACCCCGTCAAAATTTATTGATAAAATATAAACAGGGCGTAATGAAAGTCAATTATTCTACCCCCTCCCCCATTTAAGTGTTAGCTAGAGATTGAAAACCACATCTTTGATTTTTTACAATAATGTAAGGAGGAACGAATATATTTTTTCCTGTTCTTTTGTTCTTAGATCTTATCAATATTTTACATTAAAAACACTTTCCAAATTACAATTTGCGATATGCACATAATTATTTGTATTGTTATCAGGACCAGTTTTTGTCCAGATGATACATTCTTATCAAGCGTAGCAGGTGTGTACTGGCTATCACAAAGAATACCCAATAAAAGTTTAGTTTGAGCCTAGTTCTATCTTGGCGAGCACGCGAATCATCGAATAATGTATTGGACCTATTTAATAATAAATAATATTGTGGACAATTTAAATTTTATTATAAAGTGTTGTGCATTTTGTGAAGTGATGTGAAAATTGATCAGCATCTCAGCTTGCATCTTGCCTTAAGGTAGGAAGTTTTATGTTTCATGTATCAAGTTCGCGTGGGAATAATACGTTTATACCGAGCATGCTAGATATAATAAAAAAAATTTGACGTTATTCTTTTCCAATAGGCTGAGCAAAAATTGCTAGTTAAGACATTTCTATAAATCCATTCCGAAATGCTTCGTTAAAGTGTTTTTCCATCAACCCCGTTTATCGAGTTATATTTACGCAATGCCAGATAATATCTACTCGTACATTTTTTTATAGTATATAGTTGCATAATTGCATAATTATTTTACATATCTTTAAAATTGTGCAATGTCCGAGCTTCTTTTACGATTATTCATCGATTGCGTGAAAAACAATTTTTATACATTTTTTCGGTTTAAAAAATAAGCAGAGGTTGAATTTAATTACCCGCGTAAAATATTTTTCCACGTGTTTTGTTTTACTCTTTTACTTCGTTAAACTATTTTTATATAGAAATTATTTTCAAACAAAACCGAGTGACGAAGTTTTGCTCCCCCGCAATTTAGGTGTTACGCTTGTACGTTCTGAGAATTTATGTAGATGTACCTACTTGCAAGTTTCAGGGGACAATTCCTTCAGATTTTTTATCTACAATCTACAATTAAGTTCGATTAGAGCAAGAACTTAATTCGTAAAGATTAAAATCTTAAGACTTGAAATTATAATTTACTTAAGAGGAATAAATAATTCTAATGAAAGGGAAGTAATTTTAAGGTCAGAAAATATTTATTCCAGACATGGAAATTATTAAACAACTCCCTAATAAAATATGTAAAATTATTCGTAGGTAATTAGTATTCTTAATCATAGAATGATGCTAATGACTTGATATTTCCATTCAATACAATAAAGAATTCTTCTTAACACCATAAGTGATGTCTTGTAACAAGAACACGTAATTAATGTAATGTTCACTACTTTAAATAATGAAAACATTTGAGCAATAACAATGAAAGTTTCTTCTACTTTCAATACAAGGGGATACTTAAAATGTCTACACAAAGCATTCTTGATACCAAAATAGGTATACCAAACATTCTCAAATTTAATCTAAATTCCTAAAACCACCGAACTTATTATTTATTACTTAAAGTTCACATACAGGGTGTCCCGTAAGGAAGTTCATAGCGTAAAATAAAAAAACCAAGTTTCAACCTTAACCTTCCCAATGTCTAGAAAGTTATCTTTGGTGAAGACCAAAGATAACCCATATTTTAATTGTGGCCTTGACACTGTAATAGTAAAAGCATTACGTTTTCTAAATTTGCGAAAGTTGCACTTGGTAACAGCAAACAAAAACAAAGATTCTGACGTAACGACATGAATTATTAATCAACATCTTTAACGGGAAATCACCAACAATTTTCTCTCATTACGGTTTGTGCCATCTGACCTTTTAATTGAAATACTTTATTGATAATTACAAACAGCAAGATAATTATTAATAAAATGCAGTTCCACCATATTCCAGGGTTTAAAATCGAAGGAGTTTTCATTGAATTTCTCTTTTAAAATCACATCTTGCATGAATATAAAAATAATTGCGGCTCTTGGTAATGTTAAACAAGGACATAATAGTTTTATTTTCACACTTACCTATCTCTGGCAGGAATACAAACAATTTTTGCTGTGCTTTTTGTTTCTTGAGATGCCATTTCATTGCAAGCCTCGATAAGCCCTTCGGGCACACACATTCTATCTAAAGAAAATTAAAAATAAAACATTTATTAGTTTTAAAAACAAACATGGTAAGAAAGTGCAGTGAAAATAATTTCGATAAATATTTATGAGAGCTATTTCTTTAACCTGCTGTATGCATTTACTGAAGAGCTTTCACTTTTTTAAATGTCAACAAATATACCGGTATTTCGTTTGTTTGATATTTATCATCCAAAGATTATTGATATTGGGAAAAATATAGTTTTAGGAAATATTTAATTTAAAAGAATTTTTATGATTGAGATTTAGTTTGCAAGAAAATTAAAAATCCTATAGTATAAGATGAAAAAATATGAAAATATTTTTATTATCCATAAATATTTATCGATACGTATTAAATATTAATAAAATATTTTATTTAAAACCAAAAAATAAAAATAGAGTTAAACGGTATATCAGTTGTTAGTCGTGAAACTAAAAGTCACGATAGAATAAAAAAAGATATTCAAACACAATAAAAAAATAAAAATAATGTTGCACTTATCACTTAAAAGTTTAGAAATGTTAAATTAATAAATTTGGCAAACAAACAAATATTGGATAAAATAATAATTTAAAAAAAAGAACCTAATTTTTACAAAGGTCCTTTTTTAAGGCAATTAATTTTAATTATTTACTCTCTAATTTATTTGTATATAAAGTATAATAATTATTACCCCAAAGGAAAATTCTATCTTTCTTTATCCAATACGAATCGGATAAAACACAACCCAGAAAAAAATAATATCGATACTTATTTATCAAATAATATCACGAACGTCAGTATTTTAATCTGTTAAAATAAAAAGAATTTTCGATCAATTCCAAAAGGCAGGAAGGCATTAAGAAAGGGTCAAAAAGGGCATTCATTTGAAATATTTATTTGCCATTTCTATTGAAGTAATAATACACATACAATTAGTAACTAAAATTACTGACAGACAATTGTTTTTTCCTCTGGGGTAATAATTATACCAAGTATTAAAGTTCAAAAAAAAATTTAAATATTACGAACAAGCAAAATAATAATTAATATTATTTGGGTTTTATTTAAATTTAATTTAAACAATAATAATTTTTAAACTACCCTATCAAACATTTCAAAAAAAAAAAATTAAATAAATGCACTTACATTCATTGTGTGCGCTTCTTCTATACCTCCTTGTAAGTCGTCCATTAGCAGCAACAGCAGCTAATAGAACAAGTATCACAGTAAATTTCATAGTTAACTGCTTATTAGTGGTTGAAAGGCTATGAAGGAATAAGACAAGTTTCTTTGCTCAAGACGTTTTATAATACCGGCGGTCCGACACCGCGTGAATAATAAACAATAATAACATACGCTATAGTATATTTCATATATGTTGACACGCACCTTGAACCTGATTTTTCCATTCATCTCGTTCCTCGAATTTTATTTATTATTAAATGACTCTGGAATAAAGGTGTACAGTAACTGATTTACCTTGGGAATAATTTAAAAGTTCCTTTGCTTGTACAAATAAATTTATTCAGAAAACATTCACTCTTTGGACGAATTCAAATGAACTTGTTTATCTTTTAGTTTTGCACTTAAATACTAAGTGTAAAAATAAAAAGAAGGTTGCAAAGTGTTTCTTATTTACATTTTTCTATGAATATAAAGAACTTGCCGTTAGCTCCCAAACATACCTACTTAAGGGCTGTTCAGTTACACGTAGTACCATTTGAAAAAAGACAAATTTGTAACGACAACAACAATTGCGAACTCGAATTGTTATAAAGGTTAGAATTAACGAAGCAAAACATGAAAATGACTTCCACTTATTTCAATGGAGACGGTGTGTCTGGTGTGTTATAAAATGCATTGCACAGATTCTCGAAGACTAGCATGGGAATGCAGTTGCATTCAGTATAATTTACAAGAATAATAAACTTTGTAAGGTGCATTTTTTAAATTATATATCACCAACCCTATTCTAGAGCACGTCCTTAAGAAGTTAAAATCTCCATAAAAATGTCTGCTTTCCTTATATTTTTATTAAAGTATTAAAGCAATGTAATTTCTAGAAATGTTAAAACTATTCTAGTCCTAATATTTGAAAATAGGTGCATGATGGTTAGGTACCAATAGTATATTATATTATTAGGAGTAGAAAGAGATCTTTTTGTGTTGAGCTCATATTGCGGCCGAGGCGCGCGCGCCGAGGCTGTGCAAGTGAGCGAAACACAAATAAGACGTTCTACTCCGAATAATATATACTATTTTTTCTTCAAGTGTAAAAATATTCTGTTGCTGTAAATAAATATTTCCTAAAAAGTCATTTCGACAGGACAACGCTCTCCCCTCTACCAACCTTGGGGGCGGAGCTATGGGCAAAATACTGCCGTTGCCATGGATACGTAAACACATTATTGTACTAGTAACATTATTTTCATTTTTTTGACTATTAACAAAATGACTTCCTTCTACACAGCCAGTTCTGTACAACAATACGGATATTATGATACGCTTGAAGAAAAACATTATTTTATTTTTATAAACCAGAGGTTAAATTAAAGAAAATTTATAAACAGCAAGCCATGAAACTCAACAAGACATTAATGAGTTATATCCGATGTAACAATTCCCTCCAGGGAAAATGTCACAAAACGAGATAGAATAGAAAAGTTTCTATATAGAAACAAAGAAAAGGTTGTATAAAGTCTTTATTCCAACTACAAGTTTAAAAACACAAAATACATCCCTGCAGGCTATTATTCTATTAAAATAATGACTAATTTTTAATTCTTCAAAACTAGTCTGACCATGGCCAGCTTCATTCTCCTAACTCTTACGAGTTGTATGGCCGTTCCAATTTCGATTTTGACAGGTCCAGGTCCTCTCTGTGGTGCCATCTATTAGATAATAATCAGCAACAATTTTTTAGATTTAAAATACATAGTAGTCTCATATACACCCCGAGAGGGCACCACAGAGAGCACCTGTCAAAATCAAAATTGGAACGCCCATATAACTCGTAAGAGTTAAGAGAATGCAGCAGGCCATGGTCTGACAGACATTGTTAAGGCACTGTAGGTAATCAAAATTAGCTAAATAATAAATCCGTTTGAGGAAGCAAGGCGATTTAAAGAAAAATAGTTAAAAGTTCATGTCAGGGATTGTAGAATATACAGGGATTGGGTTCATGTAAAACACTGAAAGAATTTTGAAATTATAAACATTCAGAATTTCAATATTTTTTGTAAATTAAATCACGGCTTGTAACGGCAAAATTGTAACACCGCATCTGGATCTCGAATAGCTCTCTGCCCTCTACCTAAGCCAATTTGATTTTGATAAAATAAATTAATCCTGAAACGGTGACTTTGTCTTGAAAGTTTAATATTGAACTTTATTTTTACCATTTATTTCTTGTTCTAAAATTATTATAATAAATAAAAATAAGATGAACCTAGTTTACCATGAGCATATTGTTAAGGTCTACATATTTGAAATATACTATAAGTAAACTTTTCAATAAACGCTATCATTCTACTTACTTATTCTTATCACGTCCACGAAAGATAAACGGGTGTAAATCCCCATCATCATAGTTAAACCTTAAAAAATAGATGCTTATTTGTCCAGATCACGACCTTATAAATCAATCATGGAATATTCTGAAAAACAATCGTTTTCGCAATTACAAAATTTAATAAAATAGGGGTATTCCTCAGTTATCACATAATGCAGTTAACTTTAGTTAAATTAAGTAAAACTACAAAATGTTTCTAAAATGGGGTGTACCTAGTCAATAATTTAATGACATTCCCCTCGTGAAACTGATCTGAAAAATATAATACAATAGTGTCGCTAGTTTCAGAGTTATTCGCAGCAAGGATTGTCCTTTGGGAAAGAGGGTAAATTTTTAACAGTTCTGTATTTTAAGATTTTTTTTTAATATATTGCAACATTATATTGTCGCTTCGTAATGCAATGTTTAAAATATAATTCGATGCAAGCAGTCAAAGTTAATAATTTTATAATTCGGAAACTAAATACTTAAGATTAAATCACTCACACTTCTCTTGTTCGTAATGTTACAAAACACCCTGTATACAGCACATAATACAAATTGAAACTAACAAAATAAATTACTAGTTAATACAAATAGAAAATTTTTGAAAGTAGGTGCATCCGGGTTCGTAGGTGTCATTCTTCTTATCCACCTCAATTTGGTTAATATATCTCATTCGATTCCAAGTAGAACATTAGAATTCGTTTTATGTGTCGGGAATGTTATAAATCCTCTCATTTACATATATAAAGGGTTTTAAAAATTTTACGATTCTGCAAATGTGTATCAACCCACTCAATTCATATCGAAACGATTGGTTCTATTGCCGGAAGCATACAAAATGTTGCTATAAAATTCTTCTCTGTTCGTATTTTATACTTGTTGAGGACGTGTTCGTTGAATTATTGGCATATCTTATACAGGGTGTAAAATGGAGAATTTCAATGGTAAAATTTTAATATGCGAATATGATCTTCCATAATTATTTTAGAAAAAAGGTTCGTATAGGTTTCTTGTAGAGAACAAAATTCTGGGTCTACTCATGTATTCATTTATAATTATTAGTTTTTCAAAGACCGAGAAAAACAAAATATAGAAAAAGGGTAGGTAAATAAAAAAAACTAACTCCTACTACACTTTTAAGAATTTTTTTCGTCATGGTATAATTTTAAAAATATATTCGTTAATTCCAAGTGTTACCTTACCCGTATAATAATGAAATTTCTATCATACAAAAATTGTAAATACATATTTAAAATTTTTAGTAAAACAAAACTCAAGGACAAAATAGAATAGCAGCTATTCTAAGCAAAGGAAGAGCAAAGGAAACACAATAAATTGACTGTAAATAAAAATAATTCAGTAAAGTAAATACAAATACCTACCTACGTTAAAAAAGGGAAGGGGAAATGAAAAATGTCAAGAAGAATTACGTAAAATATAATAGCAATCAAGAGAATAGACTCGAAAAGAAATTAAAATAAATTGGTGGCATTACTGGAAATGAGGAAACCTTATATTTTAGAATTAGATTGGAAATCCAGGCTGTTATGTACGCTTGCTCTACAGATTCTTATTTTAATTACTATATTATTCTTGCAGTGTTGAATAATCTATTATTTTTTATCTTTTATTATATTTACCCAAGTTAGATTTTATTTGTCAGGAACCGTGTACTTTCCCATTGCTTTGTACTTTGTACTTGTTCAAGGAATATTATGATGAGGCACCGTAAGCCCTAAAATCCTAATATCTAACTTTTTTTCATAAAAGAAAAGTGTTTATAAAAACGGCGCACTAAACTATCGATTATATTATACGTTAGGGTTTAGTAGGATAAGACTAACCAGAGAATAATTTAAATCCAAATAAATTTATTAACCAAGATATTTTCTTACACCTGTCCTACATGATTTGACAGAATTTCAATCTCGGAGAATAAAATAAAAAATAGTTTTGCACATAGCAACAACCAAGAAAATTGATTTTCTACATTTCTCGTGTAAATCGTAGTAGGGGTGACGCGTGGGAAAGCCATTACAGCCGAGCGCCACTTACAGCTGTTTCCGGGTTTCCTGAGGAAATTCAAGGGCTTGAAAATGTTTGAAAATGTACCACGGTTTAGTGTAAAACTAGACTGTGACAAATAGGAAATAACATTTCTTTACAGTTAATGTTTCCTTATTTCTTTTAACTGAAGAAAATTTATACTTTTTAGAACAGACTAAATAAATTCAAAGAAAAGTCTACATTTATTATTTCTAGACTTGAGTAGGTATTATCAATTTTTGGAATAAATAAATATAAGGAAAAAATAAATCACAGCTGTAATTTCTTGGAACTTTAAATATATTACTGGAAAGTTAGTGGTGCATCAAACAAAATTCCTTGCTGATATGGTCCCGTGGTGCTTAGGTTTATCTAGAATAATTTAATCATCATTATACTCTTAAATTCGTAAATAATAAATAAGATAAAGAATGTAAGAGGTCAAACAAATTTGGCACAACATCACAAATAACTCGGGATTGGCTTTAGCTGTTACTAAATCGATAGACATCACTTTAACCTGCAGATACGCTGCCATTGACATTTAAGTGTTTTATAAGTCGTACAAAAAATCCTGTTACAAATATTTGAAACGTACAGTTTAAATGAGTAGTACGATCCGCCAAGGGCGCTAGACGCCCTAAGTACATATGGTTCCGGGTTCAAACCCCGGGGTTTACGTCTTTAGTCGTTACAACAATAAAATCTAAAATGAGCAATTGTGGTTACAAACGTTTCAGTAGTTCAGTAGTTTGCGGTGAAATCTGAAGAAGAAAAATAATATTTGAAACCAAATCCAAGTTGGAACTTCTTTCAGCTGCATAATTTTTCAAAAATATTTAAGTATAATTACTATGCACATCCTGTTTAGGTTTAACTCGCCGCATTTCCATCAGTTTAAACATTTACCAGCACTCTGCTCTAACTGATTTTCAATTGGATAACATGTTTCCCTGTATTGATTGATTAGACATGTCTAAACGTAGGTAATTTTGTGTTGATATGAGCGAAAACTATCGCAAAATCATTCCCTTTATGATTAAAGCATTTGTGTCTTAAAAGTTTGTTATGTGCTTGCTAACCGCCAATTTATCTGATTTTGAGTAAGAATTGATGAATGAATGTAAGCCACATTTTACTGTTCTTTTACTAGATTGCTACTATAATTACTATTCTATCTCTTGTGCCATTCGATGTGGATGATGTTACTTATGTCCCAGAGGTCATCGCTTACATAACTTCCTACAGCCTACCCTGTTTATTTTCTTTCAATCTTCAATCCTTACTTTTCTTCGACGATCTTTTTGGTTCGATTTAAGGGCTCGATCCTCGCAAGTTCTTCTAAATTTTCCCCCATTCTTTTAATTGTATTATTTCTTTCAAGGGTGATAATTTTCTAATACACATCACAATTCGTTACAAAACAGATCTGCATTTAATGTTCATATACAGACTGTTCTCTAAACTGTTCTCAACTTTTTTATTTTAAATGGAACACCCTGTATATTTTTACATATTTGGATTCAGGGTGAAATTCTGCATACAGTAGCGTGTTTCATTTGTTTTTTTGACTTGCATATTTTTTTTAAATAATTGTTTTATGTTGTATCTAGACAGCCGTGCGTGCTACCATAAAACTAAACGATATTGGTTGTGTTATCAACCAGGTGGGGGTAAATTTGAGCAATACCTTGTAAATACATTTTGTAGTTATATTTAAATATTTTTTCCATAAAACCTAACCTTCCGGTTCTTTTCCACAACACACTTGAAAATTTTATGGTAGCATTCGACTACCTGCATGTAATAAATTAAAAAATATCTGAATATCAAAAAAACAAAATGAAACACACTACGGTCTGCAGAATTTCACCTTGAATCGAAATATGTAGAAATATACAGGGTGTGTCATTTAAAATAAAAAAGTTGAGCAATGCAGCTTATATAGTTTGTGGGGGTCTTTAAAATAACGAAGTAATGAGTCGAGACATTTCTTAGGAAATATCCTGTATAATAAACTGTAAAAATCAAGAGTCGCAGTAACCTGTAACAAACGCGAATGAAAATAAGACATATTCAACTCAATGTAGGGATTTCCGAGAATAAAGTATGTATAAAACTGAAAATCTAAAGGCTTTGTAAACACGTGTTTTCATTTTAACGCAAATCACTCTTTTCAGTTTTATTCTGTGTTCGTACATCCAAGATTTAAACTTTTTATTCGTTATATAACACGAGTAAAGTAATACTTTAATACCTACTAGAAATCCCTAGCGATAAAGAAACTGCGTCGCTCAGATCTTTTCATTTTTTCTTATACATTCTACAGGTAAATCGAAATTCATTATACAGGATGTAGAATGAAATCACCTAACATAAAACTTTCAACAAAATCACTCATACAGTAGTTACGCACTCGTTTTTTTAAATGTATTGTGCTCTCGTGCTTTACCTAGCAACAATGTTTCGGGAACTAGTACTACTGAAATTTTCCGGATTTTTCAAAACCTGAGAAAATAAAAAATAGAAGAAGTTGTTTTGACAATAATCTATACTGTCTTGGAATTGAGTTGTGGCGACTACCGTTTAGTGATCCTTTAGGGCTTAGTTCACGGATACTGTTTCCAGAATTTTATCACTTTATCATTTCTAGTTTTGCTATCAATAAAAACATAATAATTTTAAAAAAAGCTAAAGTAAATCATGGAAATTCCTAACTACTATATGACTGGAAGAAATTTATTGCAACACAAAGAATCGCGATAAAATGTTCACAAGGCGACTGTTTTGGATTTTCCAAACCATTTTTGGCGATATTGTTTCTATAATTATTTGTACATATAAGTAATAGTTGATTATAAAATATAAAATAATAATTAATAAGATAATAAGTTTAAAAGGTCAATGAGTTAATTCAAATCATAATAAACATGTCCTGGACAAGCATAAACAGTAAATAAAAGGCCTCTTTAGGGTGCGTATTTTAGAACCCCTTTAGGGTAACGAATTGAAAGGACATTAATAAACGTTTTTTTTTGTTAACGAAATAATTTGGAAAATAGACATTAGAAGAGCAAAGGGTGTTAATGATAATTTGGAAATCATCTAAAGACGAGAAACAAAAAGGAAATACGGTAAACACAGAGTATTAAAAAATGGAAATTAATGGAAGACAATACGAATAGAATGCAAAGACAGGTACGCCAACAGAAAACAAAAATAATCAAAAAAAGTAATATCCGGGGGGGGGGCAGTGCCACGACGACCGACGAGCAAGTCAACAATTCAGGCAGTACTAATGAGTATGGGAAAATTGGAAGAAAAACTAAAAGAGACAGGAAAAATATAACTCTGTATCAAGTCATATAATAATAATAATATATTATGCAACGAACATTTAATGATAGCTATTAAGACACGAGTATGAGAATAGGATGCGAGCCGTAGATCTCAAATTTCCCGCTTTATTAAACTTATATTTATAGAAACTAAATCTCTCATAAAGTTATCTGCAAAATTTGAATGTTGCAAATCGCCAAAACATGTAATACATTATTGTTACTTTATGTAGTAGTATCGAAATGATCGAAACACATGCTCATTGTCACGTATGTAGATTGTAGTTAATATAACAAAGTAAATGTTGAAAAGTTGACTTGCCTTACTTCCAAAGAAAAACGTCAAAAAATAATTGTAACTAATGCTCAAATAAAATTACAATGATAGTCATTATGATACACATATTTCATTAGAATACGGTTTATAGTCAATAAACTCCGTTATATCCTTAGAGTGTCGGATTCACCAAAAAAATATTTTTTATTCAAGAGTTTATGTTTTTCTTGTAACCATTGTAGAAATTTATTTTTGCAAAAAAGTACAAAAAGGAGGCCATAGTCGCTTCTACGAGTGGCAAATCAAGTCGATATTTGACAGAAATTGTATTATCATGTGTAGGTAAATCATTATATTTGGGTTTCTCCAGAAGCTTCGGACCCCCCAAAGTACTATCTAGGACCATTTGCTTATATACCCTAGATTTGAAGATGAGATGTAGTGAGATATAAATAATTTTAACGGTCTGAAAATATATTTAAAGATTTTTTTCTTTAAAAATGCTACTACACAATAGCGGGAAATGATCAAGTCTACCTCTTTATCTCAATTATTTGATTTAAAAGTTGCCTGTTTTGGTTAATAATTAAAAAACTCTTAAATAAAATGTTCTTTGGTTGTTAGCTGAAGTAATGGTTATAAACTCGTCTGCAGATGCATACACTGTGCTTGTAGATGGAAGCAGTAGCATTTTGCGTAATATTGATTTTTTTTAATATATAATTCTTATTACATTAATTCTAATTAATTGTTAGTTGTAAAACAAGTTACAGGGCTTTAAATATGCAATTTATTGTAAACATCTGGAATATGTAATTTAAAAAAGTATATAGGTATTCGGTCTGACTTTGATATCGGTATTATGCAGACAACGATGTTAATGTACACACCTTACATATAGGCAACTCTATATACAGAGTGATGATAAAGTATCGCACAAAAATCATATTCTGGTTATTTAATGTTTTTGCGGATCGATTTTTGTTTTTAAATCGCCATTCAGACATATAATTTTCAACCCCACACCCCTCACCCCTAAGTGCTAGCAACCCCAACTTTAAAAATTGTGTGTTATGTTATGTTAAATGAAACACCCTATATATTATTATATAATTGAATGCAAAATTTAATTGTCTATCACATAGTATAAGGTATTCATATGGCTAAATTGTACGGTTAATGAGAAATTCGTGAAGATCGTCGGTCGATAGCGATCGCCCGGCTTCGCCAGCTGTAATTTCTAGCCGATACCGACTACAGAATACAGATAGATGTATCTTGGTGTCTTTCTTCTGTTCGAACCCGTAACGTTACGTAAATTGCTTTTTGTCTATAGATAATTCAATAACTGTGGTATTAATAAATCTTATTACATTTATTTTTTCTCTTTAAATTTCAGGTGTAATTCCTTAAAAGTCATTGAGTCCATACATATATTTTTTTAATTACTCTGCGTTTTGTTTTAAATACGCGGTGGCGGAGGGTTACTTGTCTGACGCAGCGTTGAAATCTCCAACGAATTTTAACTGTTCGGAAATTGATGCTTCTATAGCTCCTTTATTAGTCAAAATATGAAAAAAGTTCAAATATAAAAGTTGTTCAGTATATAGATTTGCATTCTCCTAAATGTATATTAAGTATACAGGGTGTTTGCTTTCCACAGTACAATAAGCAACTTTGTTATTTTAAATGAAACACCCTATATATTATTATATAATTGAATGCAAAATTTAATTGTCTATCACATAGTATAAGGTATTCATATGGCAAAAATGTACGGTTAATGAGAAATTCGTGAAGATCGTCGGTCGATAGCGATCGTCCGGCTTCGCCAGCTGTAATTTCTAGCCGGACCGACTACAGAATACAGATAGATGTATCTTGGTGTCTTTCTTCTGTTCGAACCCGTATAATCTCGTTTTTCTCGCTAGCCTAGGCATTCAAATGATTTGCAATGCTGCCTCGCGAACCACTGTTGAATACCAAAAACGAAATGTTTATTTTTAGTATGGGAAAGTCCAGGGGAGGTTTGCACCTCCACTTTTTTTTCCTCGTTTTTTATTTTAAAATTCGCTCATCAATCCTTGGTGTGAATCATTTATGATTAATTCTATTTCTTATTTCTTCTGATATTAATTATTCTACCTTATTCTCATTCTCATTTCGACGCCTATACTTCTCCGCTTCTGGACTCGTATTCTTCTGGTAGATGGCTACCAAAAGATAATACAAATACTTACCTACAACTTTCTGCGAATTTTGATAAAAATATTAAAACAAAAATATTTTCGTTCCTCTATACAGGGTGTTATGGAAATCGATCACATAATTTCAAGGGATAAAAATTGAGTCAAAAAGTTCTTAACCACTTTTAGTTTAGGTCCATGGCTTCTTCATAAATTAGCATAGATATATAGTTAATGTTGGTGCTATAAAATTCCCAAAACAAACATTTAAGCAGGTTACCGTAATAAAAAACTTTTGTATATTTTAGTTGATGTTAAAGCTTTTGTATTAGTCGCATACGTGAAAATCTGAAATCGGAATCACGTGCCCATTATCTAAAGATTGTTAAATTTATGCCAATAGACACTACCACTACATTGAAGAAAAAACACAAATATAAAAACGTATCGTATTTCCGTTTTATATTCTGAAAAATTATTCAAAAACGTTTCATTTTTTTTTATTTTGTTCATACATTTATTAAAAACAGCACACAAACAGACATACCTACAAATAAATAGAAACAGAATAAATAATAAATTAACTTAAAATTATTTTAAATATTTTAATATTATTCTTCATATATTACTCTATCCCTAATACTTCTCGTAATTTTATTTACAGTACAATATATAGTATCACATTTTGATTTAGACGTCTTAGAGTTGTTTTTTGAAAAACTTTCAATTGCTTCCAGGACGTAAACTGTAAAATTATTCAGTCGTTCACTTCCTGAAAAATAAATTCTGTATAACACAAATTATTGCAGATATTTGTGTTTCGTTTGAATAATAGCACAAGCAACCACAAATGGTAAGGCAATTTAGTCAATTTAACAAAAATTTCCTCAATTTTTTTTATATACAATATAACAAGACTTTGGATTTTTATTGAAAAAATTTGAGTAGTAGTTCCCGAAACATTGTTGCTAGGTAAGCACGAGAGCACAATACATTTAAAAAAACGAGTGCGTTAACACCAGTATTTTTTGGAGTTAATTTAACTGTTATTTCGCTGGTCCACCCTGTACTTATGTGTTTCATAATAGACACAAAATAAAAACTTTTTTCGAAACCATATGAAACGAATTTTTTTCTAATTTAAGTAATAAAAGAAGAATTTTACCTTCAATGGAGTCTCTATTAAAATTTCGCATCATCAAATCATCTTCTTCATCGTGTTCGATTCCTCCACCACCACCTCCCCCACCATGGTGATGAAGAGCCTTTTTAGCTTTAAGCCAAGGTATGAAGAGCAACAAGCAAATTATTGCAATAAAACTTACAAGCTTCTTAAACAAAACAATTTTCAATAAAATCTTGAAAATTGTTATCAAATCGAATTTTAATTTAAGTTTATCTAAAATTCCTAATATTCCATAAGGGATTCCATAAACTGGAGGTGCAGGAGGGCCATAACTAGAAAATTATAAATTTCGAAGTTTTTTTATTTTTAAACCGTTACACTTACTTAGGGGGTGGGTAATTCGGTTGGCCATACGGAGGTTGTGGGGGTCCATATGAGGGTTGTGGTGGGCCATAAGGTCTTGGTGGTCCATAGGCGGGAGGGTGTGGAGGTCCATACATCTGTTCTGGTGGACCATATTGATTCTGCGGATGTGAGGGTGATGGATAAGGATACTGAACCCCAAAATGTTCATCGGAAAATCCACCAGGAAATCCAGTTGGAAAACTCATTTCACGATCTGTGTTAACTTTATTTATATCAATATTTCCACCGTGTGATTCCGTGTACGCGTCTATATAAGAATCACGATTAATCCGAGGATTTTCTGAAGGAATATCTAGAACTCGTTTTGATATGTTATGAACATCTTCACAAGACACAATCGCGAAGATCCAACATAATACAAAGAACAACATTTTTGGTATTTTCATTGCTGATGTTCATTGAGCAACGTATTTACTAAAACTAAAATCAAAAAGACATTCTTTATCGTCACAATGAAATATTTAATTGTACTGTTTCAAGTCCCATTTAAATTCATACGTGTTCTTCCGGTTAACTAGTTAAGGTCCATTGTTATTCAGATGTAAAGTCCTGGGTTTGGAAATAACAGGAACGATCATGGTTTGCACACTAATTATGTAGTGAGGTAGGATTTTCATTGTAAGAAAGAGAAACAAACACCTACATACCTACTTTTTCGCTTTCTTGGGTAATGTCCATTTATGAATTCTAGGCGTTTCAAGAATAATTTAGCTACTATACCTACATCATAATTCTCTTTATATGAGTAAAACTAGCACAGTAGATATTTGGAAAAGTACTAACCCTTGGAAGTACTCTCCAAGCAGGGATGTGAGAAGGAGGGCGAACGAGGCGTTCGCTTCGGGCGCCTCAGTCATGGGGGCGCAAAATTTGAATAAAAACTATTAAAGCCAATGGTAAAGTGATGTCGTTAAACCCCTTTCAGCCCCCCCCCCAATTCTGTTCAGCGCCTCACACCCCCATACATACAAAATTCAGCCTTTATCAATTTTACGGTTTTTGCATGAGGAAAGGTCGCCAAATTCAGGATTTGTACCGAACGACATAGGTATCTAAAATATTTAAGAAATCGTGGAAAACATCTTAAACTGCGGTTTAGAAAGTGTGGTTTAGTGTGTTTTAGTGTCGAAAATCGGCCCCAATAGTTATTTTAAAACTCTCTGGTCGAAATACGTTTGTTTCTTTTTGAATTTTGCGGTATATAGATACCATGCTCCTTCGACCAATCAGATGAACTCATTGGTCTTTGAACCGCATTCAAATTTGGCGGTACTTTAGTCACTTCCAGTCACTTCCTTACTTGTCAATATTGACATTTGTGGTTATGTTATTTTTCGAACTTCGCAGTAATTTATTATAATATCGTTTTATTACTGTTTGTAACTAATAATAGTGCTTCAAGTAATTAATTAAAGACTAAAATGAGTTTAAGGTCGCAAATGAGATACATGAATCCTTATGATATTCATAAAGCACTTGTGAATGATTACATTCTCCGAAGACCAGGTGATACTAAACTTCTCAAAAGGGATTGTTCAAAAGATCGTACAGATCTAGACATAATACGTGAAAACCATAAATTTTTATGGGACAATGAAACTCCAGATACTTGGGAAGCACAATTTGCTAAAAAGTATTACGATAAATTATTTAAAGAATACTGTATTGGTGACTTAAGCCGTTATAAAGAAAATAAGGTAAATTATTCATCTTTCTAGTAATATTTAAAGCTTTAAAATGATCATAATTTTGAAAGATAGCTCTTCGATGGAGAATCGAACAAGAGGTAATTGTTGGTAAAGGCCAGTTTACATGTGGAAATAAAAAATGTCCATCAGAAGAAAATCTACGAACTTGGGAAGTCAATTTTGCCTACCAAGAACATGGTCAGAAAAAAAATGCTCTTGTTAAAATAAGTAGGTTTTGCATAGTAGTTAAAAAAAAGTCATTCCCAATTTTTTTATGCAGGATTATGCCCAGATTGCTCTTCAAAATTGAATTACCATTCTAAAAAAAGAGAAATTAAACGAGTGAAACATGCACATATTGGACAAAAGAAGAGAAAAAGTAAGGAAAAGAAATCAGATGAAATTTCCACAATTACTTCTCATGATGAAGCAGGTCCATCAAAAACATCTTTAGTAGATGAATTATTTGAGGAACCGTCTACTACAATAAAACCTGTAAGCGACGAATCACCTTGGGAAAATATTAAACCTGTAGAAACTAAGTCACGAGAAGAAGAAATGGAAGATTATTTACAAGAATTGCTTTTGTAAGAAATAGAAATAAGTTTTAAATATTTACATGGGTTTTGTATTTGCATGTGTGGAACCTGCATTGTAAATAAAAGCCTGAAAGACGATTCTTCTGCATGTTATAGTATGAAAAAAAAATGTTTCTCCCCTAATATACACGCTTCAAACCACAACTTCGTTATTTTAAATTTTTGATCCCACAAACTATAGATAATTTTAAATGGTAAGGCAAAATCTTTCGACATGGTAGAATACGGCTGTCTAATAACATAAAAAAATATTTAAAACATTCTGGGTATCAAAAAAACAAATGCATTATTTCACTTGGAATCCACATGTAAATGTAAAAATATACAGGATGATAAATATTTACAAAAGGATGTTGTCAAAAGATAGCTTTTGTCTTTCCATTTAAAATTATATGTAGTTTGTTTCAAAATAAAATAACGAAGTATGGCTTGAAGCGTTTTTTAGGTAACAGTCTGCGTTATGTTAACATAAAATCAAAGCAGTAGCATGAGTAAATGATTTCATTTAACAACTTTATTATATAATTTGTATACTTTTGTTAATACAATATAAATAAAACGTAAGATTGTACAAAAGATTGCATTTTTATACTACTAACAATTTCTTCCTTTTATAAAATGCAGTTAGGTATAAAAGAACATTCTATTTCTATACACCTACATAACTTCTAAAATCTATATTGCTCCTAGTTGTATAAAAATGAACAAAACAATAACTAGAAATAACTAAAGGCATTTTTAAAATCAGTTTGAATCTAAGTAAAGGGGTAAAGGTGGGAGTTAGAAACAAATACTATATATTTCGACTTTATTTTAAGAAGTATGGTTGCATTAAGTGAACGATTGTCTACTTATGTTCTGTAATAAACGCTTAAAAGCAACTATAAAATGTTTGCTTTTTAATTTGCTCAGAAATTCATCAACAAGAGCTTCCCATTAATTAAAATTAAATTGAATAAACATTTTAGAACATTAACAAGTTTTTAGAGATTATGATTTTAGAAATGTTGTATTTCTAAGAAATTCCATTGTAATTTATTCATTATATAATTTTTTTGAACGACTCGCAGCTATGGCTATATAGCATCTTTTTTAATTTGTTTAGCCCTACAAATTTGCGGATTATTGTTAGTATTCATTGGAAAGTCACAGCTATATTTGTAGTTTGAGCAAAACTATTCGAACCAGCTATCTTAAACAAGGCATTATTCGCCCCTTTTTAGCACAATATAAATGTTAATTATGTGCAATTAGAACATTGTGCGTTATACTTTGAAAATGCCTTTTACATATAAACGGTGATTTAAGAGGGTCTTATTTTCATTGCTTTCAATAATTTCTGTTGCGCTAATGCAAAATCCTATAAAAATAAAAACCAAATAATAATCAAGGATATAATTACAAAATGACTGTTCGCTTGAGCTTTACAAAACATAAACCTTTTTTTATAACTTTAAAGTTTATCTCGCCTTACTATCTAATATTGGCAAATGTTATTACAGAAAGATTGTAATAAAGCATTGATATTATTAACATACTATCTAAGAGAGTACTTGCAATCTAGTACCTACACTGTATACATTATAAAATATATTTACACATGAACAAGGGGAAGCCGGTTTTATTAAGAATTATCTCCATTTTTTGGAAGTGATTTTTCATCGCTATCATCATCAGAAAAATCCTCATCATGATTGTGAGTAACTGAGCGCGGAGTCTCAGCACGTACATGTGGAATTTGACTTTGAGTTCGCTCCAACTGAAAGAAAAATGCGAAAAAACTGTAAAAAAACACAAGACAGTAATTTAAAGTTTTTACCTTGTGTTGTTGGTGTCGTTTCAATTCTACTTCTGATTCCTCAGTGCCAGCTGAGAAAACGCTAGATCTCACGGAAGAACGTGGTGTAATAGTTGGCTCTAATACAAATCGTTGTTCATGAGTAACAGTTGATTCATGAGGTAATAACATAGCAGGAGCCCGGAACATATATGAGAATGGGTAATAAATCAAATTGAGATGAGTGGCTGCATACAAATCTGCATACCTTACAACCTAAAAATGATTCATTTTTGGATTTTCTTTCGAGTGAAAATGATAAAACATACCTGAGATGAGAAAAAGGTTTGACGGGAGCCCGACCGGAAGAGACTACCCATCATTCCATACGACATATCCATTTTATGAGTAACATCACGAATTGCAGATCTAAGTTTAGATATGTCTGGCTTTTCAGTAGTGCTGCTGTCTAAATTTCTAGAAAATATAAAAAAGATTAAGAAGAAAAGAAAGGCATATTTTATAACAAAAAATGATTATGGGGGAAAAATCAGGCAGGCTAGGGCGACTAAAAGAATTTTAGAGGAAGCGTTAAAAAAAACTAGAGAAGAAGAATATTGGGGAAAAGCTATAAGAACCACATAATAGAGGAATGTATGAGGGAAGATTGCGTGATTGGCCTGTTTTGACTCAACAAGGGTCACATGATACAGTTAGCTGATGTTATATTGTTTGTACTGTCCCCAGGAAGGTCAGGTGACCAAATGTCATTGGAAAATCTTATACTTACTTATACATTTCCCCAAGTTTCACATCAAGAGTTTGTAGTTCATCGAAAAGTTGGCATTTATCTGTCCAGACGTGTAACTCTCGAACCAATTCTGGTATAATTAAGAAAGTTCTCCAACCACAAATTTTTTTACTTTTTAAAATGTCCCCAAAAATATGGTCACCTACATAAAGGACATCTTTTCCTTTGGCACCAATGAGTTTAGTGAAAACATCACATGAACCTAAATATTGGTAATAGTTAGTAAAAATTTGCATAAATACGCGATATAATAAAGACCTCCTGAATAAACGTGTTCTTTTTGAAGAGGTCCAGTATGAATTCCCACTTTTAAAGCTCCAGTATTGGTGTCTACTTGTCTTAATATAGTACCTTCACCAAAAAATAGGGGTTTACGTGCATCAACAACTATGGTGTCAAAATATGTTTTCCAATTTCTATGAGCATCTCCAGGCTGGAAACAATTATTAATTAACGATAAAGAAATAGGTTTTTAATAGAATCGGTAATGTTTTTTCTGCAAGTGGTGCGAAAGTACTAGTTTCGTGACGCGATGGAGCCCAACACAGTTTTTTGGAATGCGGATCACATTCGTATTTCTACAGTTTTTTTTTAAAATCTATGGCTACATGAAAGTAAATATTTATTTAACTAAATTACAAGGCTTTATATCACAATTTATTTATTAATTTAATCATACTTTTTCACCCTAACTTTGAATTTGGCGCCAAATTTAATCAATAGCCGAGTTCAATCGATTCAATTACGAACACGTATCGCATTTTAGCGTCAACCAATAGAATTGCTCATTTTTTGAAAACGTCGCATTCTATTGGTCGACAGGATAACAGAATCTGGTAATGAAAACAAAAAGGGGGCTTCGTACAAGCGCGATTTTTTAAATTAAAATTTAAACTTGGCTAATCTAAATTTGGCCAATGAAAATAAAAATAATCGCGTCTACAGGAATGAATATGGCGTGAGTAGGACTAAATGAGTATCGAATTATATTCAAAACACATTACGAAAGTGTCTCTCGCAAGTTACTGTAAAATTGACTTCGGGGATTTGTTACGCAAAGAACTAATTTTTAGTTTAATTACAATTTTTTCTGTTTACCTTAGGACCATGCGGGAAGTCGAATAAATAATTCATAATTTTGTCAGTAAAGTTATAGTCACTATTTGTCAATAAAAAGGTTTTTGCTCCACTTTCTCTTAAACGTGTCAGGAACATTGGAAGGCGTTCATCTTTTTTAACATATCCTTCTAAATTTTCGATAGTTCGTTGTTTCAAATCCCCTTGAAGATGGATCCAATCTACAGCACTCCGTACATCCTATAAAATAAATGGCAGGTTTCTAATATTAGTTAAAAATCTATGGGGGGTAAATTGTACTCACTTGAAATATGGATTTAAAAGACATAAAAAGTTCACCACATGTAACCCCATTTCGTGTTTCAGTATATTGCGGAGAATTTATAAAAAAATCCATTAAACATGCTAATAAATAAGTTTCGGGAAGGTTAAATAAAGTATTTAATACATAAACTCTAGATTCGTCTAACGTTAAAAATTTATTTGGGTACAACTCGTATACTTGTGAACTAAAAAAAATAGTTTTTGAATATATTGGAAAATAATAATAATAATATTACATACTGTTTTAAAAATTCAAATCCATGTACACAAACTAAAATATTTCCATAGGCGTCAACTTTTAGCAAGTTTCCATATTGTGTTTCAAACCACAAACCTCTAAAAAATAAAGTATTAGATAGGTATGCAATAAGGGACGATTTCCAGTTAATAAAAGAAACTCTACTGTCATAAATACAGGGAGATTATAAATTATAATTGCCTTGTATTTTCTGAATATCTTCATTACTGGTAGACACCAGGGTTCGTCATCAACTGCGGAAATGTAAAACACCTTGTATAAAACCGTTATTTATGTTACAAATACGAATTGTAGAAATTTTTAAATAATCGCCGGGGCCGAGCGAGCGCAGCGAGTGGGGATTGATAATTAAGGGGAGTTTAAAAAGTCCGTTTTCGTTGGAGTTCCAAACAAAATTTTATTTTCGACATTCTTAGAAAAAAATGTTTCTTAAAATTTACATTTTTACCAGTTTCCAACAGAATCCCTGAGCGTTTATTTCTGTTGTTGATCTATAAGCTTTTGAAATGTACCTATTTAATGTTTCTTCTACGGACGATTTTTTTAATTTAGAAAAAAAAAAGTTATAACAATTATTTTTACTTAAGTATCATTGTAACTACCAGTACCAAAAAGTAGGTGCTTTCGGTCACTAAACTATTGCCTTACTTCGTTATAAATTTTATTAAAAGTGGCTATTTCTTACCTGACGGGGAATGATGGATCGTATTCGAATTCTAAGATCTCTTGGGGATAACCTATGGATACCATTCGTTCTTTTAATAAATTAAATCCTAGTCTTTCATATTCTGGAGATTTGTATTCTAAAAAAGTAAATTTATTCAATTAAGTGTAAAAAGTTAAAAAAAAACCTATAGTGGACACGTTTATTCCTAATAAGGGTAGTTCTAGCTTTTTGCAATATGTATTGCGTTAATAAATGATGAATTACTGTTCAAAATACTTAAATATGTAATAATTATAAACATAATATCTAGTTGAAAAATATAAATTGCATATTATTATCATACAGGAAATCATAATTTATTCTTAAATGAAATTCCTGGCAACTGCCAAATAAGTCTGGTATTTCTCTTGGCTTTGTAATAGCCGAGAGTTGTCTATTTTTGTAGTATAAAAATAATCCCTAATAATAAATAGGAACATGTAGCAATTGGCATAGGTACATTGAACGATATCCTTTCATGCAAATAAAAAAAATCGTTCCACTTCTGCTACTTCTAGGCATGCGTATTAATTTTACATCATGTCCACTAGATTCGATTTATTTTTTTATTTAAATTTATTTTTTGAGTAGAATTCCATGGCGTACTCAAATTTTTAACTAGCATCCAAATTTTGGAAATATTAAATATTGGAAACCATCCGTCAGAAATTTTGGACAAAAACTAAAAAATTGAGGTCCCTTATTTTTAATTTTTACGGGCATCGTTAAATTAGAAAATTCAACTGTACTTAGATCATAAGAGTAGGTAGTACTAGAATACAGTACATCAACTAAAAATAGTTAATAATATCCTTATAATAAACTCATCGGAAAAGGGGTGCGTAGGGTGGGCTCAATCAGCTTTCAACAAGTATTTCCTCTAATTAAAAGTGCGAACATGGATTTAAATTTAATACCAATGACCAAATGTAAGTTTATAATAAGAAATGGGTTATTTTTCTGTAGTTATTGATACCTAAATTCTCGTAAAAATTCCTTCAGATTAATAACAAATTATATTTTTTGTTGGTTTCGCAAACAGCTACAACTGCTTGTAACCCTAAATAATATTATTTCTATTTTCCTCAAAATCACGTATATACAAATTCCTCAGCTGGGTGTTATATTATTTTTAAAACACGAAAACTTTTCAATAAAAACTAGAAATTAAGAAATTTTTAATAAAATAACTGTCTGGTAAGATTTTCCAGTTTATCGGCGTTATCATAATTTTTATATGGATTACCGTTGTCTAATAGTATACATTAATCACGCTTTAGAGAGAACTTTGTATTTTGACCCATGTCGGAAATCTGCATTCCTTATGGTAATAAAAATAATCCTCCTCAGAGTGGAGATTGTATAATCTGATGATTCGCTACTAATTCTGTAATCTTAATTGTTATCTAAATATCCTTATTCTTACATAAGAGTTTAAATAATGGATGATAATATTCATTGTACCTACAATGATTTGAATTGAACGTCTTAAAAAGTTTATTCAGCAAGAACATGGTACGGAACTAGGAACCCACATCTTTAAAAAAAAAACTTAAAAACTTTTTACCTGCTAGGGTATAATCCATATCGAAGCCATAGAACTTGATGTTTTCCAAATGTAAACTCCGGTTAACGAAAATTCTGAAAAATAAGTAGTACTTAGTTGTTAAAAAAATAGTTTTTACATAAAAATATGTACAATTACAATTCGAAAAATGGGAGTAATAATTATTTATTGTGTGGGCTATCCCATTATACGTAAGGACATTTTATTCAGATTCCGGTTTCAGAAATTGTCATTTCCATTTTGGTATTTACTTTTGGGCGGCTTCGGTGCTGGCTCCATTATAAAATATAGGCTACATGAACTTTAATTTTATTTATTGGAATTAAAATAAAATAATTAAAACTCATGTAGTCTTATTCTTCCACATTCAAGGGAAAAGAAAATTTACTTCCATATAGGTAGGTACTACAGTCATAAGCAAAAGTAATGAGTCGCTTTATACTTACATATACAGGGTGTCCCGAAAATGGCGCAAAATATATATGGTACGCTGTTCAGTACCACTAAACAAGTGTGAGAAAAATGTTAAAAAAAATCTTTTCGCTCAAATTTGTAAGATAGAAGATGTAAAGTGAACACTTGTAACTTTTTAAAAATTGGAAATGAAACTGACTAAGGGTACTCTATTTGTAGAAAATTATGTCTTTTATTGTTTCCAAATTTTAAAAATTGCAAAAGCACGTAATTACAAATTATTAAATTATTACTGAAGACATTTTTACATCGAGATAGCGCGAAAATGAATCTGGCAACATTGTGCTCTGTTCAAAAATCAGTCGTATGGTTTCCCAGGTAATAATGAGTAGGTAACAATCAAAATAAATAGCTTCCTAACAAGTTATAAAATGTGGATGTGCCAGATTGTGCACATCTTTTTCGGTTAATAACTACAAAAACACGGCAGGTAGAATTTTTTTTGTATTTTTCCCTTACTCCCTTGTCAGTCACCTACAACGCCCCATAAATATTATGCGCAATTTTCGGGACACCCTTTGACAGTTGCAGTACTCTGCAACATGCGTCTTCTTGATAATTATTGCAACTCATCAAGGGGGTTGTATAAGGATAAGACTGGCAGGGACATTACTTTTGTCCATGACTGCACATAGTATAACAGAATTAAAACCCTGGCCTAAAACCACAAAAAGTTTAGCAAGTGTAAACGCGTTTCGGGAACTCTGTCTAGTGTCTACTGAAGATGGGAACGTAGTTCCTGAAACGCATTTAGGCTTACTAAACTTTTTGTGGTTTTAGGGTTTTAATTCTGTTAGTTTCCAAACCACGGTCTCCAAGGATTCTATTTTGTAGATAGTATGTTTATTTTATAAAAAAAATGTTTTTCAAATTATTACGTCGTGCTGTTTTAATTTTATTACTTTCCGTTTTTCCTAAAATTGAAATCAACGTTAATCTAACTTTAAATATTAAATCATAGGGCAGGGCATAGAATAAATCCAAAAATTAGAACAAAGTGAACAAATAGAAACATGTACCCAGACGAGTAAATTTTTATAGCTATAAGTAATACAAAATTTGAAAGCACTACCGCAATTACCTACTGCAAAACTTAAAAAAAAAAGTTTTAGTACCTATCACCAATTTATTTTAGGTGGCTGTAACTTCATAGGCAAGCGTAGGTAATCTTCTGAAAACCAACCACTTCTATAATTTAGATGAAATAATAAAGTACACCAATTTTATTATGCTCAATTATAAATCGATTTCAATCATGTAGTATTACCTACGTAAAAAAAGAGAAACTACCGCCTTTAACCATACACACCTAGTAAAAGATGTTACATAGTTATCAAAAATAATGATTGATAGTGTCTGGAACCAAATGTATAATTAGCAATTAATAGGAAGCTTTAGGCAATCAAAATATTTAAGAAATTAAGGTGTGATATCTGGGCAAACTGGGTCGATTATTATGTGAGACTCACATTCCACGTTGATCGAGCTACCAGTATAATTAATTTTATACAAAATAAGAAGAATTCAGTGAATTATTTATTATCTTATTCACACTGCACCAATCTTAGCATTATTTGCTTTCTAGATATTCTACAATTCTTGGAATCCTTCTCATTATTTAAACATCCTCTTCGAACTGAACTTGCCCTTGGTTGTCTCTCCTTTGCATGTCGTTTATTTAATTCATTAGCTTTACCTGCATTTAATATTAATTAGCAAATGCTAGACACAGGTGTGAAAACAATTCCTTTGCAAAAGTAAAAATAAACTTAAAGTAGAAATGGGTAATAATAATATTTCTTAAGATGATTCAGCTGCTCTCTTCTAAATAATTATCAAGAAAAAAATATTTTATGAAAGTTTTTCAAAGTTTGGGTATTTTTTAAGAAATTTTAAGTTACATTTTTAATTTACAATGCTGATTTACTAGTGAAAAGTAGGGGTGGGCTATACCGTGTGATCATTTAAATTTCAGCTCTATAGTTATCCATGGAAATTTAAGCCATGACTTTGATTAATTCACACACACTGAATGGTTTTACATTTCAAAAATTTAAACCTGAAACACAACCAGTTTCTTTGAATAAATCCACAGAATGGTTTAAAATATTTGCAAACTGTTTGTACTCGAGTGTAGTAGGTATGCACCATTTTTAATATAAAATTGGTAAATTAATATTTACTACTGACAGTTCATAAATTTAACGTTTCAATTAATTTCGTTTTTTGTGAATTAATCAAAGGCTTGACTTAAATTTCTATGGATAACTAGAGGTGAAATTTAAAGGATCACTCAGTATATAAAAAAATATCGAGATACCCAAAAACAATCCCGGTCCTACTTGGTACAGTGGGTAGATAAAATTGGGGAGATTAGTTTATACTTTCACACAGACAATCGATTGAAAAATTCTACTGCAAATGCAATTCAGTTGGTATAACAAACTTCTTACCTACTGAACGATAACATACTACAATAGCCCTAGTGCGATAAAATTTCAGGAAACTGCCGAGGTTTTACTTAATTTCGACAAAATTTTGTAAACTTCAATGGATCGATTTCATGTTCAATTAGACAGGGTTTTCGATATTTTTATAAATAAAAAAAGCTCCTCGTTAGTGTTGGACACAGAGTTACAGCCGGTAGCAGCTCTTACTAAACCACCCTGTATAGTAATATAAAATAAAATAACTTAAAAATTGTGATTTTTAATAACCCCCCTCATTGTTGTTTATATGAGGTCTCAACTCGTATTTGTATGTCAAAAAATTCTAGATGCAGCACTTTGCTTTTTGTTAATGCTGTCATGGATGGCAGAGAAAAAGCTTCCCGGCAAAAGGCGTTGTTGGGGAATCCCCGTGTTTTTTTAGTGCATAACAGAACTCTTGATTTTAGTAATCAATTTTATCGCGAAATCGCTCTTCAATTATTGCGATAAAGCATTGTTTATTAATCATAAAACAAACTTTTCCCTGTTTAAAATGATCTACTTGAATGTTGCAATTGATTATTTACCACATATTAGTAACATGCTTGTATCATGCAAATGAAATTTGATTAACAAAACAAATTTATTTTGTTGGCTGCACGCCGAGGAATGGATATTATACAGTGCGCGCATAAAGTTTGGAATAATGGAAATAATTCCTCTCCCGGCAAATTTAAAGAAAAACAGTTTGACACGTCAAATTGATTTATTTTAAAAGAAATATTTTGAGATAATTTTCATTTTTCTACCGCTTTCCGGTTTCAAGCAGTGACGTCATCGATATTTTTTTTAAATGGCAACCCCCTATTGTTTTGGCAGATTTGGATAGATAATGAAATTCTGAATTCAAAAATATCAACATTTATGGTATTCAGACTGATTAATTTTTGAATGTAATCAAATGAGTGGTTTCTAAAATATTTTGCGAGGAAATGGTAGGTACTGTCTGGTACTGATTCCTGTTACAAAAAGTGAGTTCCAGTATGGATAAGACCATACCAACATCGTTTCCTCAAAAAAGTAGTTGGCGAATAAAATAAACTTATTTTAGAAATCACTTATTTGATTACATTCAAAAATTAATATCTCTGAAACAATCAGTCTGAATACCATAAATGTTGATATTTTTGAATTCAGAATTTCATTATCTATCCAAATCTGCCAAAACAATAGGGGGTTGCCATTTAAAAAAAATATCGATGACGTCACTGCTTGAAACCGGAAAGCGGTAGAAAAATGAAAATTATCTCAAAATGTTTCTTTTAAAATAAATCAATTTGACGTGTCAAACCGTTTTTCTTTAAATTTGCCGGGAAAAGAATTATTTCTATTATTCCAAACTTTATGCGCGCACTGTATAGGTACATATTATTTACAAGCGGATAGCCCTCACATTTGTGCTACAAACAGCTGAATACACAAGTCCACTGGGTTTTTGTGAAAAATAATTCTCAAACTGCAACTAACCTAAAGCTCGAGGGGCGCCCAACTAGTCTTTGCAAAAAGTCTTTGCTTTAGGTTAGTTGCAATTTGAGAATTAATTTTTACAAAAACCCAGTGGACTTGTGTATTCAGCTGTTTGTAGCACAAATGTGAGGGCTATCCGCTTGTCATATTATTTGCGCTAAAATAACGAGAAGCACTTCGTTTCATTTACACCGGAAGCGCGAAATTTAAGGAATTTAAAGGATTGTACTAATTTACGTCAGAAATTTTTATTTCGTATTTAAAGATAAATTGTGGAATTAATTTTCCGAAAATAATATTCAGAAGTTTAGAGAAAATTATTTAAACCTACATATTTTATAAATTTAATCCTCCTTTCAATTGTTTCATTGATTAATTCGTGTAATCATAATTATTCGGAATTTATATGTAAAATGTTCCACTACTTTCCCGCCCCGAATCATTTTCTACAGAATACCTAGTATAGGTGTAATTACCCGTTTCCAATTTATTTTTAGCACCGTAATTTGCAAATTTTAAATACTAATTATATCTTTAATTTAATCTTAAAATCTTTTAATAATATATTTCAATAAAGGTTCCAAAAAAAAAACTCGTCTTAAATTTGCAAAGTCATAATAATTTCAAATTTTGCGGAAGGTTCATTAATATAATGACTTGGGTAAATTCAGTTTCCACCCATCGAACTTTGGATTATAACACAAAAATGTGAGCCAACAACATTGATGAGTAATTAATGCCCTACATTAGATCTATTAATTTTAGCTCCCGAAAATCTGTAAAACATTAAGTAATTAAATAGTTTTAGGGTAGCGCCAATATTAGTTACTACTCGCTGGGGTAGCAAAATTAATTAATGTAATTAAATTTGCTAAATATGTTTCTTCTTAAAATTATTTCAGAATTAATCATTCGTAAAAAATGGCTGCAGTTCGAATAATTAAAAAAAATTAATTAAAAAAGTAATTTCAAATTATCACACATATTTTAATTTCGGGCTGGGCCATAATAATTAATTGCAAAAATACGTTCATAATTATTATAATAATGTTCAATTCGTTTAACCTAGTTTTGGTAGGCTTTCCTCAATTTCCTGCTGAGAAGCTCATTTTTTAAAGATTGTTGCAAATAATTTAATTTCATAATATTGGCACTGCTACTAAATTAGAAAAGCGCATCTAATTTGTTTAGTTCCCCATAATATATCAAGAAAACCGACATTTAATTAATAAAAATTGACTAACTTAATGACCAAAGTTATTAAAAATCAGAATTAGTAGGTACTCAAACATTTTTCATATCCACCAAACAATTAATGGATGACTCAAAATTATAAATTAATTAAGAAAAATCAAACTCACTCATTAGGGACTTGAACTCTAGCGTCCCCGTTAGGGACGTAATCAGAATTTTTAATAGGCATGTCAATTAAAAAAAAAGTACACGATACCATTAAAGGTAGGTGTTAGCACTTTAATAAAATAGTTCTTGCACGTGTGAATAATTTCGTAACAATTAAGGTGTAAGCCACTAACAACTTGTCCTGCTAACATACATGCCACTTGTTGAACGATTAATGAATGAGAGTGATAAGTATGTGACGAACTCGGCACAATGAAAGTTCACTACAAACTAGTGTTGTGCACTCTTTGATATCATGCGTGGGTGGATAATAATTTAGAGTATAAGAAAGTTTCCGCATTGGTTATAATCAGGAAGTTTAATGATAATGATTTAATTGATAATATACCCCCTTTTTATTTTTTAACCAATTGAAATACATTTTTCTATGCGTTTTATTCACGTAAGAGCCCATAATTTGAACTGAATGTTAATAATCTTTCACTTTCGGTTTCGTCGGAAATGACCCCAACTTTCTTATTTTAAATACAACACCCTGTATATTTTTACATATTTCAACTTGGGATTAAATTCTCTGTCTGATTGTGTCAAGATATTACAGTTTTGAGAACTTACAAATTTTTAATTTCAAAAATACGTTTTAATTCTAGAGTGCCTTGACTTGAATTTTGAGCATATCATCGCCGCTTACTTTTCTAAAACTTTTTTTTTTGGTTGGGGAAAAAAGGAGGCCATGAAAATGATTTTTTGGGTGGCTCTAGCCAACTAGATATTCACATTTTATTATGTTAAACAGTTTTAGAAAAGTGCCGCAATGTATGAACAAAATTCAGTCACGGCACTCTAGAATAAACATATTTTTGAAATTAAAAATGTGTAAGTTCTCAAAACTGTAATATCTTGATACTATTATATGCAGAATTTAATCCCGAATTGGAATATGTAAAAATATACAGGGCGTTGCATTTGAAATAAGAAAGTTGGGGTCATTTCCGGCGAAACCGGAAGTGAAAGATTATTAACATTCAGTTCAAATTATGAGCTCTTACGTGTATATAACGCATACAAAAATTTATTTAAATCAGTTAAAAAATAAAAATAATAACAGGGGTACTCCAGGTCCTGTAAGTCGGGGAAGGGACTTATTAAAGTAAAGTTTAGGAGTTTCTGGATGTAGCAACGAAGGAGGATTTAATAAAAACTTCACGGACGTGTATCGTACAACATTTTTCTTACATTACTGTGAAACAAAATTATGTTTCTAGAAAAATCCAACATGTATAGTCAGTAGAAAAATCAGTGCAAAAGCAAAATGAAAAATATCTGAGAAACACAGTTGAGAAGAAAATTGGTGTAGGTAGTACATTTCGAAGTAAGTTCAATAAACCATAGGAAACTCCGAACTGTTTTACTTTTGCACACCCGTTACTTCCACATTTGTAGGTATGTAGGTTGCAATAGCGCTGCACTCATTAAATTTTATAATTAAATTCTGGTCAGATAATGCCATCAACCCCGTCTGCAGGTTTCTAATTAAATTAATTATTATTATTAGTATATTAACAATTATAGGAGTAAAACTGTTATCTTCTACTGAGAAAAAAATAATAAATTTTTATTATTTATAGATTTCTCGGAGTCAACATAATATTATGACAACTATAACTGCTTTCCAGAATTGTCCATTTATCCATAACAAAGATGAGTACTTATTTGGTTATTTCCACTATCTGGTCTTAGTATCCTTGTTGTTTTTTCATTTATTTGAATCAATACCATTTATTTGACTATAACTTAGCGTCCACTCGAAGAAAAACTCAATTACGCCATCCGGCACCTTCATTTGGTTCAATAAATTAGGTACATTATACTACCATCAGTTTACAGCGTTTTTTATTCCTATTTGAAAACACTCAAGTGTTTCTTTACATGAGGGTAGAAATTTGTGGATCACTAAAGATTAGCATCTCGAAAACGGTAAGGGACAGTCAAGGCGATTATATCTGCATCCATATCAGGTAAAAACATCCCCGAAAAAAATCCCCAGGAAAAAACATCCCCGGAAAAGAAAAACCCTTGGAAAAAATTCCCTGGAATAAACATCCCCGAAAAAGGAATCCCTTGGAAAAAAATTCCCTGGAAAAAACATCCCCGGACAAATTATTCTTGGAAAAGAAATTCCTTGGAAAAAGAATTCCCTGGAATAAACATCCCCAGAAAAGAAATCCCTTGGCAAAAAATTCCCTGGAATAAATATCCCCGGACAAAAAATCCCTGGGAAAGAAGTCCCTTGGAAAAAAATCCCCAGGAATAAACATCCCCGGACAAAAAATCGTTGAAAAAAATCCTTGGAATAAACATTCACGGAAAAGAAATCCCTTTCAAAAACATCTCCCGGAATAAACGTCCTCGAGCAAAAAAGACCCGGAAATACATCCCTAGAGAAAGTAACGAGTAATGGATTTATGTGTTACTTTGGCGTTACTTTTGACATTTGAAACACTTGGAACCAGGGTTGATAAAAATCACGAACTTTAAGTTCTAATAAGATACATAAAAAGAAAGATATAAATTCTTTTCTAAAGGGTTTTCATAGAAAAAAACGGAATTTTTAAAATTAAATCGTATTTTTTTTATTTATTTCAAACATTATCTAGTTCTTTCTTGCATACACGTTTGTGCCTGAAGGTGTGTCGTAATGTCGTTACTAATTGTTTCGACTGAACCTGACTTTAACAGTTGTCAAGAATATAAGCAAGAATAAATCAATTGTGTGGATTATGTAAAGACATAGTATAGGATAGGAAACCAAGCATAAAAATAGCGAAGTGCTGGAAAAAATTCCAATAAAGCTGAATATTTGGATACACCTTCTTTAGGGCCTATACAACAAATCCTTAAAAGTCCCCAGCAATCCCCCCGGTGCGTCACCCCCTGCACCCCCCTAAAGGTACACTTTTGTATAAAAGTGGTTGTAACTCCAAAACGGTTGCGTTTACGAAAAAATATTAAGAGCAACAAATTAAAGCCTATAAAATTTTGCGTAAACGCAATTGTTTTGAAGCTACGGCCACTTTTATAAAAAAGTGTACCTTTAGGGGGGTGTAGGGGGTGACGCACCGGGGGGATTGCTGGGGACTTTTAAGGATTTGTTGTATAGGCCCTAAAGAAGGTGTATCCAAATATTCAGCTTTATTGGAATTTTTTCCAGGAAAAATTCTTTGTTTCCTATACTAACATACAATATTTTCATATTCCATGGCCAAGCCTGGTCGAAAATTTTGTTGATCATTCTGTACATATTACATGGATCAAGCAATACAAGTGTATTGTAAACATATCAAAGACGCAGTTTTTTCGCATCTCATCGCTTGCTATATTATTATTCAGAGATGTTTTTTCCAAGGATTTCTTTTACGGAGCTTTTTTGTTCGGGGATGTTTTTTACAAGGGATTTCTTTTCCGGGGATTTTTTGTCCGGGGATGTTTATTCGAAGGGATTTTTTTCCGGGGATTTTTCCGGGCTTTTCTTTCCGAGGCTTTTTTTCCTGGAATGTTTTTACCTAGATTCATCTGCATCTTATCTTATGGATAACCGAGTTTGAGCAACAGATTTTATTTTTTTTTGTCATAAAGAGTTCGGTATCGACGGTATCGATTCCAATCCCCAATGAAGATATGATTTCATTGTGACATATACCGGAATAAGACTTCCGGGACTGAATAATATTGAAAAAAAACCGGCAAAAAATCTAAATGTCGCATAAATGCATCCACACTGAAATAAATATCTCCAAGGTTAGATTTTACCCACGCTACGACTGTATTTACCATTAGTTTTTATTAATAGTAGCATTAATCCACGTGCGTGCAAAAATGTAAGTCAAAGAAGAAGGTATATTAGCTACACCTGCATTGTATATTACAGGTGTCGAAAGTATTAATAAAAAATCACGTTGAAGAGTGTTAAACAATTATAATTTTGATACGATATAATAAATTTTCCGTTGAAAGTTGATTTTTCTTATAATTTATGATTCATTTTAGTTTTGACGTAGCATTAGATGCTAAAAATACAAACGGCCTGCGAAAATTTCAGCATTCCCAAAATATGTGTTTGAAGAATTCGAGCAACACATGCAACATCCATGTTAGAATACTTATTTTTGGAAAGTACACGTTCGGTCTCTTAGGTTCAAAATGTATATGACTTGAAAAAATATCGATCCCATTTCAAATATACAATATTTTTGGAGTAATTTTTTTTATTTATAACTTCAACAAATTTCCCCGTTTTCGAGAAAAAAATAAAAAACTCTTCCTAACTCCCAACTTTTCAGGTCTTTTAACTCCGAAAGGAGGAGGTTTCGGAAAAAACTTTATAGTACAGGCTTATGCTAATTTTCGATATAAAATCACCTTCTAAATTTGTTCGCTTTCAAATGATCACCGTGTATACTGTATACAGGGTGTCTCAAATGGATTAGGATAATATGGGTATCTTGGTTATTATTGAAGGTAGAGATTCGGTTAAATGGGCAATGTTTTGCAGTTTCTCGTACTGATTCATATCCTGATTAGAAAAGTTACAAATTTTCAGTCGTTCAGTTGTTATCTTGAAAAAACTGAAAAATGCGTATTTTTAAAAAGTGGAATATTTCCGCAATTTTAATATTTATGGAGAAAAGTTTCAAATAAAAGTTACTAGGTTCGATTAGCACGATTTAAAAACGTAATTCAATTTTTTTTCAAAATGGCGGTTTTCAAGATATTGATAGCAACTTTCTTATTTTAAATGGGCGCCATTTTGTTTTTTTACAGAAATGGATTGCATTTTTTTTTCTGATTTCAACGATGTATAACAACCTATGTTTAAATAAGTTTTACACTGAATTTACTGATGTTTTAATTTGCAGTAGAGTTAGCCATGAAAACAAAAGACATGAAACAAAATTTATTGAAAATTATTGGTAAAGCATGTTGCACCTGAACTACAAATATCATAAATCTTAGAAAATTTCACAACAAATGTTCAAAATGGTGACCATTATTAGCCAGACATAATTGGCACCTTTTTAATACAGTGGCAGTTACTTTGCGCAATGTGTTTCGATTAATACCATTAAATGCTTCCAAAACCTCTTAATAAATAATAAATTAATTAAAATTAATAAATAATAAATAATAAATTTTGTTTCATGTCTTTTGTTTTCATGGCTAACTCGACTGCAAATTAAAACATCAGTAAATTCAGTGTAAAACTTTATTTAAACATAGGTTGTTATACATCGTTGAAATCAGAAAAAAAAATCCAATCCATTTCTGTAAAAAAACAAAATGGCGCCCATTTAAAATAAGAAAGTTGCTATCAATATCTTGAAAACCGCCATTTTGAAAAAAAAATTGAATGACGTTTTTAAATCGTGCTAATCGAACCTAGTAACTTTTATTTGAAACTTTTCTCCATAAATATTAAAATTACGGAAATATTCCACTTTTTAAAAATACGCATTTTTCAGTTTTTTCAAGATAACAACTGAACGACTGAAAATTTGTAACTTTTCTAATCGGGATATGAATCAGTATGAGAAACTGCAAAACATTGCCCATTTAACCGAATCTCTATCTTCAATAATAACCAAGATACCCATACTATCCTAATCCATTTGAGACACCCTTATAGTTGGTCGGCTCTGAAATTTAACACAACGAAGTAATCAGTCTAAGCATTTTTCAGGAAACGGCCTCTATTAAGATTATGAATAATAGCTCCAGCTTAGGTTGTTTATTGGTTTGATAATTTTATTCCATTTATATTATTTATTCATTTGAAATATTAAATTTATTGTATAGTTTTATCGCAACGGAAAATTGTTGTTTTTCAAGACAAACTTCTGATTAAGTTTTCGTAATGAATAGAGATCAGCTTGAAAACGGTCATTATTCGAGTACAAAGCACTATAATCGTTTTGTCTTTCTCAACACAATTGAGACATTTAATTTATTCAATCAGCTGATTTTAATTTTTTTGTCAAATTGATAAGCACCCAAAAGGTCAACTTTTTTCCCTACGTTTCCAATAATAGTTCATAATAATTATCTTGGTTGTATTTATAACGAAGCGTACTTATAGTTAATATCAAGCATAAAAAAACAAGATTGTAAATTATTGTTACTATTTTAAAATTACTATAGTATGCTTTCTGAACAGAAAGACTAAAATAAACAACCACAAGTCGTAGTCAGTTTATTCTGGCAGTACAAGTTATGGAGAATGTTTTGTTTTCTACAAAGGGCATAGAACCGTGAATATTTATATTTTTAATGCCTATATTCTGAAAGCTTCCAGGATATAACAAGAAAAAAATATTTTGTCAAAATCGAAGCGAACAATCAAGATTTTATAAAAAATTGCAAAAATTGCGTGTCGAAAAAAAAATGTTTATTAAAAATTAAGTCAAGGTCAACTAAAATTTGGTTTAAATTGACGGCTTAGTGTAGTTTTACCTGGATATGATAATGAGGCGCCTTGGGCTAGTCATTTGATGTTTACATTAAGAAGACATAAAATTACGTCAAATGACAACAATAAAGATTAAAAATATACAGTATCGGATCTGAGAACTTTGACCTTCGATTTTTAATCTTTCGATTAATTTTCCATTTAATTATAAATTATTTTGATGAGCCCCCCAGGTTTCGAATAGTTTTACAAGGTCTTAGGATAATGATGCGCCCCTTCGATGCCAAGTTGCTAACTTGCACCTATATTTCTAATCCTAAGTACGGTACTGGCGAAATCTATGGCCAGATCCTGAATATTACATTTTTTAAATAAAAAAAAAACAAGAGAAAAATATCTAAGACAATTAAATGATCTAACCTCTCATCGTATTCCAAACAATATAGAATAATGAACTAAAATGCCTGATCAAGTTGACCGTGGCTCTATTTAACACCTTAGGGTTCAAAGTGTGAAAACGATTCGTTTTTTTGTAAAATTAATTTAGAGGCGCCACTGACAAAATGTTACACATTTATTTTTATAAACTTGCAAGTGGAAAACTTGAAATGTTTCAACTGCAATGCGTGTCAAGGTGGGTGTTAACATCATCTCAAAGCAAACGTGCTAATTCTATTAGTAACAACTTTTTCTCGCACAAATATTCAAATATATAAAACTTTTAATTATTTAATTGCTAGTAAAAACCTGTTATTTGTAATTAATATAAAATTTGGATGTTGCCCCCTTTTTAAAAAAAATTTAAAAAATATCTAGCATAGCAATCAGCAATAGTTTTTTCTCAAACTTTGATTGTGGAGTTTCATTGCAAATTTTGATAAAACTAAAATAATAACAAAGTTCGATAAATAAAGATATTGATTGCACATGTCCAGTGTTGAAATTTTGTTTTTTAAAACTTATCGTCTTCACGTAATTTTTATTGCAAAATCATGTCTCGATTTTCCAAAAATATTCCATGGAAAGTTAATAACAAAGATCTCCTTCTAGATCCTATTTTTAAATTTATAATGGCAATGAATTCTTGTATTTACAAATAAAAAAACAAACGGTTGGTAAATTATTATACTTTATTTTTATACCTACCTATGGTTCAATTCTCTTTCGTCGATCCAAGTATTTTCCGCTACAACCAACCCTTCCATGTAACTTTCGAGATCATTTTCGGATACACAACTGGATAGTCTTTGAATAAGTTCCGGAATTTTTTGACATATTACTGTGGCGGCAGCTTTGCTTCCCGCAGAATTAGCTCTTGCTCTTAACAATTCCGGGGTGAGTGCATTTTTTCTTAATGGATTTTTACTTTCGAATTTATCCTGAGAAACCTCAGGCATTTTAAAAACTTTTTTCAAAAAATTGTTTTACTTAAAAAATTAAAGAAATCGCGTCGCAGCGCGGAACTATTTTAAATTTAAACTCGACTGCTTTACACTATACGATCACTCCACCAGCACGCTCAGACTAACGATTTGGTTGACTTTTACTACAACATTACTGATGCGATGCTGTTAATAAACATATTACGCGTTGGCAATGACCGTGTTATTGATAAAAGATAACATTATACTATAAACAGAACTGTTTTCAAAGACACAAGAGTGCAGTATCTAATTAATAAAATCTGTTACCAATATTTAAATTATTGTTTACTTTTTACGTTATTGGTAGTAACACTTTAGGGTATGACGCAAATATTGTGTAACGTGACAGGTATGCACATAAAAATTATTTTAAATTCCGTTGAAGATCTAATGCCGCGAATACCATCTAATAATATTATAAGTCTGTGGTATTTTAGCAATTTTCAGCAATCTTTCCTTTTAAGTCTATGGTGGGTATGCTTTTATTAACATTAAAAGTTTAACTTTGCTATTAATTTCTTTAAACAAGCACTCGACATAAAATGATTACGAAGATGAAAATATTTATTAATATTGCACTTGGCAAACCTCAATTTATTCAAATAAAATTATTATTTAGGGAATTTAAAGTGTTTTGCGAAGGGAAGAAAAATAATAGCTATCATTAATTTCGCTCCTGTATTTAATATTTATTTTATAGTTTAGAAGATAAGATTAGAAAAGGAGAGTCTAAACTGAAAATTAATAAAAAGGTGAAAACGAAAAGAAAATAATAAAAATAATAGATATTATACAGAGTGTAGAAAAAAAGAGGAAATTGTTTCCGGAGTGATTCCGTAATTCAAATTTTGAAAAAATTGCACAAACTGACCCAAACCTCCAATTTTAGCGAAAACTCAAAACAGTATAGATAGAAGTTTGTATTTCAGTAAGCTAGGGTAGTCTTCTCCCTCCTGTATGGAATACCTACGTCGAAATAGGGACCTTTGAGAAAGTGTTTTACTTTTTGGAAAAATGAAAGAATACCCACAAGGAAAAATAAAACAAAGCATTAAATTAATATTTTTGGAATTCTTTCCAGTTTAAAAATAAAATTTAATATTTAGTAGGTAATTTATGATATCAATAATTTCTAAAAACAATCCAGATGTTTAATTTTAACATTACACATTTATTGAAAAGTAAATATTTTGAATTTGAAGTTAAAATTGGGGCCACATTCAACGGGACGTCAGAATACATATTTGAATATAGAGCATTAAAAATAAACTGAATTATGAGTAGAAACATCAAAGATGTTATAAAAAGTTTGTCGTACATTAGTAATATTTCAACAGATATTTTCTAGTAAAAAGTCGAAATAACGTTGTATTGTTTACGATTTTTCGAGTTAAAACTGATAATGCGATTTAACTACTGCCTAACCATTTATTATTTATTGAACTGTTTGTTGACAAATTGTGAGAGGATTACAACAGGGGGGGGGCAGGCCTGGCCATTAAGATCTTGCGATTTGACCCCTTGCGGGTTCTGTTTACGGCCTTACATTAAAAATTCAATATTTCGAACTCATAAGTCTTATTCAACATTAAAAGATTATGTAGGTTATTCAGAACTTAGACGAAATAAATAGCACGCTTCAAGTCACTGTTGATGGACTTTCTAAGACCATAGACCTAAATTAGGATGTATAGTTATTATCTATGCCATAGACCCTTGCAGTTTTAATTTTATCTTAGAATTCTTAAAAAAACAAGTATAAAAATTAATTTATAAAAACAACAATGTTTAATTATTGTGCCATGTACGGCTTTTGCCCCCTAGCAACATTTGTTTATCAATTTAACGATAAATCTTTGCTTGAGGTCTCTTAAATATAACAATTTATCTGTTGCTGCCAGTAAAAAATAAGACAAATTTAGATTTTACTTTATTAACTACTAATGACTTAAGTGTGGGATGAAACAACCGCAGTTGCTAGGTAGGTACTAATTTTGATAGCTATTTTAAGAAAAGCAGAACACGTAATCCTAGACCTACATACTATACTGCAATATTTTACGAAAGATATATTTTGAAAGATTTTTTACAATAAATACGATTAATGTGGATACATTTTTATTTTCTTTAAATTGGACTCTGTACTACTCGGTACTATCATTATTTACCACTGATTATTTGAATTAATTTTGGTTTTCAATTATTTAAAAGTTTTTCTTGAAGATAATGGACAATAGTAGATCTATTCCCATTTTTTAAATTCAAAAATTTTAAATGTAGAAAGGTCGCAATTTATTATTATGAAACATATACTTTGAAGGTAATTTTTTCGTGTGGGTGTTAGAATGCTGCGTATTGAGTACAAACCGTACATTTTCAGACTTCATGACACAAACATTAATTTAAATAAATATATACAGTGGTATGAAGAATTTCTGTACCATTTGAAATATCCAACAGATTTTTAATTTAAAAGCACATTTTTCTACATTTTAACATTAAGGAGACTCGCTCCTTCTCACTGCAACATTTAGAAAATTAATGCGGGATTTATCTTCAATGATGTCCTCCATGATTAGGGGTGGGGATACTCGGCTGTCTTTTTTATAATTCAATGAGTACATCATACACAATTTAAAACCATGCAGAAAAGGCCTGCCTGCCAAGTAAATCTTTGGGAATTTTTAATTCGATAAAAAATATCAAATGTTGAAAATGCAAAACTAGGAATCATCCTCAACCTCATGACTAGGGGTAGGCTTACACAGTAGCCAGTGGGCAATTTTCGTTTTAATCTTCAATCTTTTAATCGGCACAGTTTTTTTGTAAGGAATTTGTAAATTTACTTTACATCTTTATTTTATTTGTTTTATATTTTGGAAATAGATATTGTTTTTTTATTTTTTTTTACATATTAGCCCCATCCCATCTCATTTGGTCCAGTTACCAAATGCAAGTTTCTATTAAATTTATTTATTATTTAATTATTTATTGCAAACACATAATTGTAATAAAAACATAGTGGCATAATTATATATCAAAAAGTTAGGGCTATAATCTTGCCTTATCCAGAAGAGGATGATAGAAAAAAATACGGGTGACTTGGCGATGGTGTCAATTTAAATTTACATACTTTTGACCCCCTTTTTTGGAACACTAGGACAAAGTTACGACATTATGATTTTACGAAATCGATTAATTTTACTGTAATCAGAAATATATTGGGCAAACAAGGCCTAGTATTAAAACCAAGTTCAAAGGGCACGTGAACATGATTCATTTTAATTTCATATTCAATATAGAATCTATTCCTTAGGTCTTTTGGAGGCATTTAATAAAACCCAAGAAAAATAATATCGGAATCCGGTATCTGAGATAGCCAGTCAAAATTCTAGAAAATAGCAACTCTACACAACTATAATGAAGCTTCATATCTAACAATAATTAGAAATAATCTTCTAATTTAATTATTTAAATTATAAACCGTTTACTATAAAGAAAAGTGTTAGGAAAAGTAAAACAAAAGAAGCTCAAGTTACAGTAGTGCATTGCAGTTGCAGAACCTGCAGGCGCAACTTATATCGATTATAATGCAGGTGTGAATGAAGGACAGGTTTTCCTCTTTATTAAAACAAAACAAGGTAATCAAACAAAAGAATCACTGATTTGGCAAAAATAACAAATGCTAGTATTAAACAAAAAACTATCAACTGACCTGTGAGGGACATTGCGGTAGTATTTTTTTCCATGGGGCTCATATGGTCGACCTAGGACACCCAAATTGGACACTGAATTACTTCCAAAGGTGGAAAACGAATCCGTTACTTTTCTTGAATCCATGATAATTGTATTTTCTATATTTTCCATTTTATTACACAAGAATATAAATTAATAACGAATAAATTCTGATCTTTTAGGTTAAGTATGGAGTACCTAGATTTATTAATGAAATAATTTTCTGATTTGGAATAATACTAAAACACCGGGTGGTATTAAAGCTACACAGCAACAAGATTTAGTGCACGAACTACTCTTGAAAGATTAAAAATAGATCACGAAATGAAAGATAAAAGCATAAAATGACTGTTTAAAGACAACCTCATAAAATAATGTTTGTCTGAATGACATCACACAGGTTATTTTTAAATAATCTAATTAGTTTCGTTTGTTTTTCTAATACCTACCTAAGCCAATTATCACATATTTTCAAAATGTTTTAAAATAAAATTTTAGTAAATTTTGAAAATATTGTTTAATTTTTGGCGCTTTTTAAATTTAAAGTTTGAGTCCCTGCGAATATTGATTATTTAACGCAGGCGCGTTGAGTTGGTATACCTAGTTGTCAACTGTGGTTGTCAAATCTGTCAAACTTTGTAGTTTTTTCTGAATTGATTGGCGATGATCCCCTAATTATAATTATTTACTTTAATAAGGATTACGTTAGCAATAAATTTTGTTTATTTAAAGTGTAATCGAACTGTTACTAATAGATAAAAAAAATGTAAGTGTTGCATAATGAATTAATACTTACTTTTCCATTCAAAAATTAGCAAACAAACTTGGTGTTTGAATAATACTGAATAATACTGGTTAGTTTTTGGCCCCAAACATGTCGCAAGAAGAACAAAAACCAGTAATTACCCAGCCTACTAAATCTTCAATGGAAATACTCTCAGAACTTTTTAGCACTTTTGATGCCGAACCACCTTTAATAATTAAAAAAGAAAAAGATGAAACCAAGAAGCACAAAAAAAGCAAAAAGAAACACAAACACAAAGATAAAAAGCACAAGAAGAAGGATAAAAAACGCAAACGTACTGATAGCAGTACCAGCGAACATTCCGAAGTAGATCTTGCAAAGTTATTAATCAAGCAAGAACGACACTCACCGGAAAAGAGAATTAAAATCGATGATATAGAAGGTTTACTTGAAAACCTTAAATCTGAGGACAATTCTCAAGAAAATGCTGGTAAAACTGAAATTATTAATGAAAATAATGAGGAGTCAACAGAAAACTCTTCCGAAAAATCCAAATCTAAAATTACAATAAAAAATTTGAAGTTTAGTTCAATTTTTGAAGCTGCAATACGTGAAGTAGAAGAAAAAGAAAACAACGAGCATCCTGAAGAAGGTGAATTATCCATGACAGAAGGTTCTTCAGATGAGGATAATATAGAGAAGAAGGAAAAACATAAAAAGAAACATAAACATAGCCATGATGAAAAAAAGAAGAAAAAACATTCACACCGTAGCCATAGTAAAGACAAGAGCGCTAAACATTCTAGAATAAGTGTTAAAAAAGAGGATCGTAAGAGAAGTCCCATTAGGTTTCCTAAAGATCCAGATGAACATAAAAGTAAGCATGATTATAAAACGAGAGAAAAAAATGATTATTATAAAACTAGTGAGAAATATAAAGATAAAGAGGAATGTAGGCTTAAAGATAGACATAAGGATGATTATTATAAGACTAAGGATGATTCCAAATCAAAGTACAAAGATAGTTATTATAAGGAAAAGGAGAAAGATAGTAATAATAAAAGCCATGAAGATCACAAACATCACAAACATAGGGAAAATTCATCGTATAGAGAAGATGCCAACTATAAAATTAAAGAAGAATCCCGTGAAAGAGATTATGATGACAAATGGTTTATGAAAGATAGGTAAGATCTATTTTCTATTTCTATAAATTTTTAAACAGGGCTCTAGAAATACCGTTTTATTAGGTATAGGGGGTATAGTGAACAAGATCGAGAACGTGATCGGAGGTACAGAGAACGTTCGTCATCGCGGGACCGAATTGATAAGAAAAAACTGTTAGAAATTGCCAGAAAAAATGCTATACAGATGATGAAGTCAGGCAGTTTACCAGCTGCACTTACTTTAGGACCTCAAGCACAAGAGAAAGTGTTAGCAGCAATTAAGGCAGGAGGAAAAACTATTGAGGAATTGACTGATTTCTGTAAGACTTTATCAAAAAAGGAAGAATTGGGAGAGCTTTCAAGTGTTTCTGGAGAGGACAATGGAGATGATAGCGACCCTGAAAATAAAGCATTCCATCATCCATTCCAGTTAAAAGATAGACCTACTGCTATTGTTATGAACATAAAGGTATTATTGTTATTTTATTTAAATTTTGAGCTGAAATTTTCCAAAATTTTAAGTATTTCTTTGTTTGCAGATAATGTATTAATTTGAAGAGTTTTCTTTTTTGTAGAATTCAGTGCCGTTACCGACAAAAACAGCCCAAGAAAGAACTGCAGAGTTACGTATGCAATTTCCAGTTAGCAGTGGAACTCAACATAGGAAAACTGAAAATGAGTGGGTTCCAGTGGCTCCTAAAAAAGCTGAAGCTCCTGTTGTCGCGCCAGTTCCTAAACCAGTATCTGTGGTGGTAACTCCACCTCCACCGTTACCTATTGAAGCACCTCCTATTGTGCAACCACCGGCCATTGTACCACCTGGCCCTCAAGTTTTTCCTGGAGGTGCTGATGTAAGTAAAGAAAGTGACTGAAATCTGAGAAAACTTAATTCAAACACTCATGATTCTCTTTTTTTTCTGTAACTATTCTGGTATTATTTTAATTTTATTTTCTAGCCAAATATAGACATAGGATCGATTGTTTCACAAAGGTTACAAGCCATGAGAAAATTGCAAGAAAATCCGTATGATGTAGAAGCACTAAATGAAATGCACAAATCACAAAGAGAGGTTTATTGTTTTTTTTCTACGTCTAGCTTTTGTTTAAAACGCCTTTATTGTTATAGATGCAAACATGGGCAGAAAGCAAACAGCAACCGGGACAGTTTACGGGTTCAACTGGAGCTAATATTCTAACGCAGGCTGAGTTAGCTGCTGGATATCAAGCTTGGGCCAGAAAGGTATATTATGAATACATCGTGTAGGTGTAACATTAAAAACAAAGTCCAGAAGCAACGCAAGTTTAAAAATTGTGTTTGTTATTCAAGCTTAATAATAGGTTTGGGAAAAAACACGATAACTGAAAGCGAACAAGCAAGGCTTGTGTTTTAGATAAATGTAACTAATAATGTGCCTTTAACAAATTTTCAGGTAAGGTTGTGTTAGATACGTTTCTAATACATCCTTGCAGGCACAGACCATTTCTTTTTATTTAGAGGTGGAATCTGTGGCTGTCGTTGCTTTAAACCACATACTAACGTAATGCACTTCTTAAACCATTTCCTACATCCTTTCTCTGAACTACAAACTATCCATTTTTATTTTGATATAAAATACGTTATTATGTGGTTTTGGTTTTGTAAATTAGAAATCGAATTATTAGGTTTCTGCTTTACAAAACTGATCACCTGAGAATTTGTTTCAGACATGTAGCTCATCTAAATATCAGGTTTTGAAGATTGGCATCTGGTGAAGAGAGTTCGGCCAGTGTTGGTAAGTACGACGTGAACAACTGACTTATTATTCTGACACCAATCGTCAGGTTTATGAGTCAGTCTTCTGACTGCCCCTTTAAAGTATCTTCCTCTAAAATCTTAACTGTGAGTTTTTACATGGTAAGGTGACATTCTTAAAGGTTTATCATTATTTTTTATTATATTATATGTTTAAACAAATAGTGCTTCATTATATAAAAGTTTATAATTAAAATTTTTTTAATACTTGATCAATTATATAGGATCAGTTGCAAAATGCAGCACCTGTGTCTGGAGGAATGGGAATGCATCTTCTCAAAAAAATGGGTTGGAATCCTGGTGAAGGTTTGGGTAAGGAAAAAACAGGAACATTAGAACCTCTTCTCTTGGAGATCAAGTTGGATAAGAAGGGTTTGGTAGCAAATGAAGAACAAAAGCGTAGGCAACAAAAAGTTCAAAAGGCTCCAGTTAAAACTTTGGAAGGAAAACATCCCGTGTCCCTACTTGGAGAATTTACAGCTAAAAGAAAACTTGGAGCTCCTCAATACACACTCTGTATGGAAAGCGGACCAGATCATAAAAAAATGTTTTTATTTAAGGTGAAATATTATGTTATAGTAGTCGTTTATATAAATTATGATTATTTCTACAGGTTATAGTAAATGGGATTGAATATCAACCGGATTCTGCCAGTCCCAATAAAAAACAGGCTAAAGCAGATGCAGCAAAATTATGTTTGCAGCGGATGGGTTTGCTGCTGCCATAAGCAACCGTGCAATTAGTCTACATTAGTGTTAAAATCTGTATAGTTAAATATACACTTACAAAATTTAAATACTAGACTTTTTTTTGTTTAATGATAGTCCGAGGTAATGACAATTTTTGCAAAAACGTAAAATGAGTTCAGTATTTAATGCAGAAATTTTTTCTTAGAAGTGGTCAGGGACCAGTGGATTCTCCTGTGTTTAATGTTGTATGGTACCTATTTGTTGCTTTATATAACACCGTGTGTAATGTACACAAATTAAATTCCGGTCGTTAAGTTTTATGTTGTAGATTTCTGTTGGAATGTCATTTCTTTAAAAAGTTTGATGGTCACTCTTCTAATGCAATATTCATTCTTTTAGATCAAATAAGAATTATTCTTCAAATACATTGGTTATTTGGGAATACGTATCTACTTTCTAATTTGACACTTTGACAGAGTTGTTATCTTTTATATGTCTTGGGTTCGGGTTTTGCGTGTTTACTAAATTTTTCTGCTTTATTAAGTAAAAATCTAAAATTCTTTCTTAAAATTTATAATAAGTTTTTGTGTTTTGCGTTATGTTTCGTTTACCAAACGTTATAGAATCTACAGAAGGTCAATGTGGTTGATGATCTGACAGCCCTAAAAGTGCACATTTCAGTTCAGGTAAATATTGTAATGTGATGCTGTAATTATTTACCTAAAGTTTATTTACAATAAATAGGTTAATTAAAGGTGTGAAAAAGTACAAAAGATGGAGCTCGAAGGTGATGGAAGTAGTAGTGACTGCAGTTCTGATAACGAACCGCTTAGGAAAAAAATTAAAGTATCGCCTGCAGTAGATGAAGTTACTGGAGTTTATGAGTGTTCAGAATCAGAAGAAACACACTGTATTGCTATGTTACCGGTATGAAACTGTGTAAAGGTATTAAACTTGTAGCCTAATGTTATTAAAAACACTTTTAAATTTTAGCACGAAGTACTAGTAAATATTTTTAACTACCTTGACTTCAAAACAATTTCTCATTGTGCAATGCTTTGTAAAAGTTTTCATAAAGCCTCAAATGATAGCACATTATACAGCAACGTCATACTAAAGGTTAGTATGCTGAGATTAATTCCAAAATCCGATATTATTTTAATGTATTTCCAGTACACAATGGACAAAGGGTATTTAGATGCGTATACAGCAAAAATTACACACCCTAAAAAACTTTCTATAGAATATAAATTTTTTGATAAAAGACAACAAGCCGAAGATTACACAGAATTCAACAAATATATTATAGCGTTATTGAAAAACTACGGACAGCATTTAACATTTCTGCATTTTGAGAGCTGTCGAAGTGAAGGGGTTTTACAATTATTATCTGAATGTCCAAATCTAACTAGTAAGTATTAATTTATTCTCCGTTTTAGGTTTTTATAATAAAACTTTTTAGGTATAAGTTTGTATCGCTGTAAAGCATCGTTTGAAAAACTGTCCACAGTACAAAGTTTAACACGTATACGTTTTGTTGCCTCGGATGTACCGAATTCTGTTCTAAATGACACATTAAAAAATAATCCGCACCTACAAATCATATCATTGTGTAAGTATTTTCTTTAAATAGATAATTTAAAATTAAATATTTTATATTTAGTGGATAATATAAATTTATACGTAAATGGTATTGCGGAAACTATTGGAGAATACAATAGTAATGTTGAGGAAATATATTTCTGTGAAAAGAGAAGAGTTCGGGCAAAAGGCATGAGGTCTTTGGCACGTTGTAATAAATTACGAATATTAGAATTAACTGGTGGTCCTTACCAGTGCGATCCGGAGGATTCTTTACAACAGATGGCTGCTGGATGTCCTTTATTAGAAAGGTATACAATTGTTTATTTTAAATCGGCTACTAGAAATATTTCACTTGTGTCGAAATCCATTTGGGAAAATATTTAACAACATATTTCTAGTTATCTATTTGTTGAAAAATATTATATTATTAAACAGTACATTTTTATGTAATAGACTATCAATTTACGGATGGAAAGGAATTAATGATGACAATTTACTGCCAGTTTTACAATGTTGTACACAATTAAAAAAACTCGATTTGAGAGGTATAGATATAACTATAAAAAGCTGTCGAGAAGCTGCCCTATCGCTGCCAAAGCTACAAACTCTGGATGTCTATAAATGTGACCGTATCAAAAAGTCACAGGTATGTATTTGGAATGTCTCAAAGTTATAAAAACTTTATAATGTGCCCTCGACTCTTAAGACCCTGTATAGGGTCTTTAACAATTTAATAAAAACCTTTTTGTACTTGAATTTTTAACTTGCATAGACCATTTTTATAAACACAATTTTTTTTTTAGTTAATGAAACTTCAAAGGGATTTCCAAGAAATTACCATCGTTAATAGCTAATCCTTTTTTTTTAAATATTTTTTTAGTTCTAAGAGAAAATTTATCATTACATTTATAATTTTTAAATCAGTAAGTTTAATTTACCATTTTTTTAATATCCATTTAAGTGTTCTTAAGAGTAAGTTATAACAAAGTGTAGAGTTTTTATATGTATATGACCTACGGAAGGGATTAGGTTGTATATTTTCTTTTCAAACGAAACGTACATTATATTTATTTGGTTGGAAGTAGTGTGTAATAATAAAGTCCTTTTTAGATGCGAGTGTTTGCAATAAAATTTCTTTGACCTAAATAATACAAAATTACCTTATCCTGTAGTTCATATAGTTTGTTATGTTAAAGGGTGATTATATATTGAGGTTTATTGTGGTAGCATTGTAATAAGAGGGCAATATAAAATGAAGGGAAATTCACTTAGGTATGCAACGTGTGCTTTGTGACCGTGCTTAGAGTGCAGTTAGAGCTATATAAATGTAAGGATACATTCTGGTACAACTTCTCATTTTGAACTTCCATAACTGTAGTTGCAAGTATTTTAATTTTTTTATCATTGTAATTATGTTTTTAAAATATTTTTTATTTATAAATTTGTCTTCTACAATTTAATTTTACGGGTAAATTTTTCTAATCGTTGAAAATTTTTCAATAAACTTTTTAGTAACTGTGACTACATTTACTGATCGTATGGCGAAAGTGAACAATCAATGAATCAATAACTTGAAATACATTTAAATTTAGCAAAAGTCGGTCCAGATTATGAGTTAAAAAAATTTAAATAATTAAAGTTTCCCGCTCAGTTATAGGAATTTAATTTTCTCGGAAAAAATTTTATCAGCCTGCCTTCGCCCTTCTGTTAAGGCGCGAAAAGTCACTTTGAGTTGAGTACTGTGTTTTGAGGTTATTTTTAGTTGATTGTGATTGATTAATAAATCATTTGTGTATTAAGTGTTTATTATTAATTTTAATTATTATCGTGAAAAACAGTAAATCTAATTGATGCAAAATGACGAATGTGGAACCTGTACATGCTCTTAATATGGGTACGAACATTTAAAACATAACCTAATCTTTAAAATAATTTTAACTAAATATTGTTTTTATTTTATAGATTTACACCAACAGGAGAGTTTTGCGCAATATTATCGGAGTTTACCAGAGGTAAGCATTATAATGCATGTTAATCCTCATTCATACAATTTAAATTTTTATTACGGACAGGCTGTACCTACTGCTAGGTACCTATCCTCTAGTTGTCCAAATTAATGTGTACATGCGGAACATAGTTATAATCACAGTATTGTATTATGTGTTTCTAAATCAATACTAAGAAACGGTTGTCATATCATAATATAGCTCTGCAGGAGCAGGCCATCAAAGCCGCATTCTTGCTCACCGTTCGTATTCTTAATTCAGATGCAAACGTAACCAGTTAAAGATTTTAAAATTGATAGCTAAGGAACTAAAAAAAACAGAAAAGGGAAAATACAAAGTAGATCATGGCCAGCTTAATTTCCCAACTCTTATTGGGAGGGCCATATATCTTGTAAGAGGAGAATGAAGCTGGCCACGAGTAGATATATCAAATTGGAAGTATTTCTACGATCTACAAGTTCGATAGTAAACAATTTCTAGCAGGAGTTACCTATTTTGCTAGAAATACAGAAAACGTTTGTTGCGTTTTCATTTCCAAATTTCCCGCCCAATAAATAAAAAAATATTAGTTCTACGGAGAAAGTTTACAGGACATTAATTGTAGAAAAGTTTGAGGAACTTCTTCCCACTACTCACCACCATAAAACAATATAAACCGGATGAAAGGTGAAATCCGATTTCTTATACTAATTTTCTTATTTATTTTTTAAACTGATAGCCATGTAAAAGTGAGCACTTATTTAATAAAAATTAGAATAAATCGGAAATAATGAAATTATTAGGTATGAATTTGTATGACTACTAATTTTTTTTAGTAGAGTTCGGTCATCACGTAGTCTATCCCGGTGGGTAAATAACTACACGGTCATAGATCGTTAAAGGGACCGCTCATCACGTGGTCTACCCCGGTGGGGAAACAACTACACGCTCATGGGTTGTCAAAAGGACCGCTCATCACGTGGTCTACCTCGGTGGGTAAGCGCAATATCTACAGTAACTGTGGAACCGGTTCCTTGACAATCCATAAACGTGTAGTTGTTCACGTACCGAGGTAGCCGTGTTACTAACATGCTGACGAATTCAACGAAACTTCCCCCTGCCCGGTAAAGTGACACTTCCGTGACTTGTTGAAACGTTTTATTCTTGATGATTGAATTACAAAATCTTTCTAATACTTACCTGTGATACTTTTCTGTGTCGAGGTAGAAACTATTTTTTTAAATAAATCACAATAAATGTTTTACCTGTGTATTTGCATTGGTTTACAAAAGTAGAACTGTATTATACTCTTAACATTACAGGTATTGCACAGCATAAGAAATTATATTAATATGGCAACGATTTATATTTCTAGCACCTTGTCTAGCACTTATTCCTGATCTTAAATATACTCTCACTAGTATTATGATTTACAAGAAGCAGAATGGCATGAAAATATTAAAAAAAATACATCTATTTATATAACTTAGTTATTATCAACAATCACTTATCCCACAGAGGTACTGATTTTGCTGATCCAAGATCCTGCAGTATGTTTCGCACTATCATAGGTATTTTCAATTTTGCTCCCTACTTTATTCCAAAAACCTTGTTCTGCTGCTGGTGAAGCACTAGCATCCACTTGAGCTATTTTAATGGGTTCTACAAGTTCTTCTTTAACTACCGGTTGTTCACCGTGTTTAGTGATGTATGTACCATGACTGCTTGAACTACTGGAGTGGCTTGCACGACTTGCGCTACTATAACTACTGTAAGATGAGTGCTGTGTAAAACCAGCCTCTTCTTGTTTATTAGCATGTTTGCTTAAACTATTAAGCAATTGAGTATTTTGATTCTCAATGTTTTGTTGATCTAAATCGCCAGTTGTTTCGGATATATCTCCTACTACATGCTGTTGTCCAAAATGTAATTGTCCTGCAAATGCACTATTTTGGCTTCCAGTTTGTCCATCAGTAGTATATCCTAAACCATGATTATGATAGGCGCCACCAGATCCTCCATGGTGTGAACCATATCCCCCAGATCCGTGGTGTGAACTGTGGCTGCTGGATCCGTGGTGTGAACCACGATGACCTCCTCCATGGTGTGAACCGTGATAACTGGATCCATAGCCTGAACCATGATTGTCAGGCCCAGGTTGTGAATAATGATATGAAGACTGATAGCCTCCTGTGGAAGTTCCAAATCCACCTTCAACTTTACCTCCATGTTGGCTTCCAAATCCTAGTCCTTGATTACCGAATCCATCTTCAGTTTGTTGAGTAAGACCCAGTTCTTCTTGCTGTTGAGTTAAATCGGTTTGTTGTTGTCCACCAAACTCAATCTTTCCATGACTACCAACATGTAATTTACCATGACCATCTTCAGTTTGTTGAGTCAAATCTTCTTGTTGTTGAGTTAAATCAATTTGTTGTTGTCCACCAAACTCGATCTTTCCGTGACTACCAACATGTAATTTACCATGACCTTCTTCGGTTTGTTGAGTTAAATCTTCTTGTTGAGTTAAATCAATTTGTTGTCCACCAAACTCGATCTTTCCATGACTACCAGCATGTAATTTACCATGACCATCTTCAGTTTGTTGAGTTAAATCTTCTTGTTGTTGTGTTAAATCAATTTGTTGTCCACCAAACTCGATCTTTCCATGACTACCAACATGTAATTTGCCATGGCCATCTTCAGTTTGTTGAGTCAAATCTTCTTGTTGTTGAGTTAAATCGATTTGTTGTTGTCCACCAAACTCAATCTTTCCATGACTACCAACATGTAATTTACCATGACCTTCTTCAATTTGTTGAGTCAAATCTTCTTGTTGTTGAGTTAAATCGATTTGTTGTTGTCCACCTATTTGAAGTTTACCGTAACCATTTTCGGTTTGTTGGGTAAGATCTTCTGTCGAATCTTCTTGTTGTTGAGTTACATCAATTTGTTGTTGTCCCCCAATTTGAAGCTTACCATATCCACCTTCAGTCTGTTGTGTAAGGTCTTCTTGTTGTTGAGTTAAATCAATTTGTTGCTGGCCTCCAATTTGAAGCTTGCCAGATCCACCTTCAGTGTGTTGTGTAAGATCTTCTTGTTGTTGAGTTAAATCTATTTGTTGTTGACCTCCAATTTGAAGCTTACCATAACCATCTTCAGTTTGCTGTGTAAGATCTTCTTGTTGTTGGGTAAGATCAATTTTTTCTTGACCTCCAATTTGAAGCTTACCATAACCACCTTCAGTTTGTTGTGTAAGGTCTTCTTGTTGTTGGGTTAGATCAATTTTTTGTTGACCTCCAATTTGAAACTTGCCATAACCACCTTCAGTCTGTTGAGTAAGATGTACTTGATGTTGACTTCCAAATTCTAATTTTCCATGATGATTTTCGGTTTGTTGTGTAAGATCTTCCTGTTGTTGGGTAAGATCTTCTTGTTGCTGAGTTAAATCAATTTGTTGTTGACCTCCAATTTGTAATTTTCCCTGGTGGCCTTCGGTTTGTTGAGTAAGATCTTCAGTTGAGTCTTCGAATCGCTGAGTTATATCTACAAGTTGTTGACCTCCAGTTTGAAATTTGCCGTAACCGCTTTCAGTTTGTTGTGTAAGGTCTTCTTGTTGCTGAGTTATATCAATTTGTTTCTGTCCTCCAATTTGAAGTTTGCCATAACCTCCTTCCGTTTGTTGGGTAAGGTCTTCAGTTGAATCTTCGAATTGTTGAGTTAAATCCACTTGTTGCTGTCCTCCAATTTGGAGCTTTCCGTGTTTATCCTCAGTCTGTTGAGTAAGGTCTTCTTGTTGTTGGGTTAAATCTATTTGTTGTTGCCCTCCAAATTCTAATTTTCCATACCCTGCAGCGTGTAATTTTCCAGAATCTTGTACAATTTGTTGTGTTATGTCATCTAAATTAGCTTTATGTTGGTTTTCAGTCTGTACTACTCCAGATCCACTATGAATTTGATAAATCAATTCCATCTGTTGTTGAGTTAATGGAACTTGTTGTTGACCTACTTGTAGTTTTCCATAACCCCCTTCGGTATGTTGGCTATCATCAATGATCTGCTGTCCCCCCATTTGGAATTGGCCGAACCCATGCTCAGTTTGTTGAGTTAAATCTTCTTCTTGTTGATCACCTTGTACTTTACCATATCCTGTATGGTAAACAGTATGTCTTACAATTTTAGGTTCAGTTACTTGAAAAGTAGCGGGGTGCATTTCTAAACTAATCACTTTTTCTACTTTTTGGTGGCTTCCTATTTGAAATTGGTTAAATCCATCTTCAGTTTGTTGAGTTAAATCATCTTCATGTTGTTGAGTTAAATCTTCCATTTTTTGTTGACTTCCAATTTGTAGTTGTCCAAATCCATCTTCAGTTTGTTGAGTAAGATCTTCTTGGGAGTCGATTGTTTCTTGTCCCCCAATTTGCATTTGTCCATATGTTTGGGGTACTTGTTCTTGATTTAGGTTTTCAAACTTTTTTTTGTTAATTAAGTCATCGCTGTGTTGTTCCACTTGTTGGGTTAAATCTACATCTCCTCTTGTTGCTTTATTGTTTCTAGAAAAATTATCATCACTTTGCATGTCTTCACAGTCTTCTCCTAGGAGTCCGATTTGTGTTTGACCATGTACGAGGTGTTTAAGACCGCTGTTAGAATATCCGGAATTATATCCACCAGAGGTACTATGTGATCCTTGTCTATAATTTGAGCTTGAAGAGGAGCTATAACTGTAAGATAAACCTTGTTGTAATTCTTGAAGAAGACTGCTTTGCAATTGCTGGGTAAGATCATCAAGTTGTTGTGTATTGTAATTGGGTGAAGCACCATAGCTTCCTCCAGAGACTGTGTAATAGTAGGAACCTCTTTGTCCTTGTTGACCGTAACGTCTTGCAATGGATTGCTGTAATTGTTCTGTTGCATTCCTTTTTAATTCTTCTGTAAGCCTTTGCAATGTGAGTTGGTATTCTTGTGGATTATAACTTGAAGATGAGCTTGAGTAGGAAGAATGTTGTTGCTGATACCTTCTTTGTTGTTCAGCAAGAGCAAGTTGTAGTTGTCTGGCTAAATCTCCATGAACATCTCTTGTAACATCTTGTAGAGCTGATGGCGCATCGCTGGTAATTACAAATGTACCTGGAGTATATTGGTATCCACTTTGTCCAGAATACCCTATTTGGTAGGTGCCTTGGGTACCATGACTTCCGGTACTTATAGGGTAAGAACTTGAGTGTCCAGTTGTTCCATATTGCTGTGTATTGGAGGATCCATGGTGCGATCCGGTACTTATTGGGTATGAACCTGATGTTCCACTTACTCCATATTGTGAACCATATGATGACTGTGTTCCATGCTGAGTTGTTGTAGGTTGTCGGTAACCAGTTGTACCATGCTGGTTGGAATTACTACCATAAGAGGTTTGAGTGTACTGAGTATATTGTTGTCTGAATTTTTCTTGCAATTCTCTCGTCAGTTTATTTTGTAACTGTTGCCTTAAGTTTGTTAATTCATCAACTCTATAATTTGGTTGAGAAGAGGTTGAACCAGATTGTACGGTGTAATAGTAAGATCCGCGTTGTTCTTGCCTGCCGTAATTCTTATTTAGTTCATAATCTAATTCTCTTGTCAAATTACGTTGTAATTCATCATTTAGGGCTCGTAATTCAGTTTCGTAATCGGGATGAGGTTGACGGCCCTGATTTCCAGATGTGCTATATGAGGTTGAATAAGAACTTTGGCTATACCTCTGCAATCTTTCGGTTAGAGCTTGATTAAGTTGATCGGTCAAATCTCTCTCCAATTGTTGAGTAACATGTGTAAGTTGAACTACGGGGGTGTATGAGCTTGTACCATGATTTGTTCCTGTTCTATAGCTGTCAGTTGAACCACCATATGTAGTTTGGGAGCCAAACGAATTGGTGTTCTGTGATCCAGGGGTAAGATGTATAGTTTGAGTGCTACCAGTTCCAGGTCTGTAATAGTCAGTTCCGCTAGTACCATATCCAGTTGATCCAGTACCGAAACTAGTACTGGATGAAGTTTGCGAAGTTCGTGAAGTCTGGAGACCTTGTGTATGTACACCTTGTTGCAACTGTCGGATTAGGGCATCTTCAACTTGCCTTCTTAATTGTTCTAGCTCTTGGCTACTATAGTTAGGTTGGGAATTATGTGTTCCGCTTGTGCTAACAGTGTAATAATTTGATCCTCTTTGGCTTTGTTGACCATATTGTTGATTCAATGCTTCTTGTAATTGCCGAGTCAAATTACTTCTTAATTGTTGCTCAAGGTACTGCACGTTTGCACTACTTCCATAACTTCCACCGCCCTGAGAGTATGATGAAGAAGAGTGATGTCTTTGTTGCTCTTCATAAATAGCATTTTGAAGTTGTCTAGATAAATCATTTTGCAATTGCTGTGTTAGCGTTGCTAATTGTCCTGTTGGATATAGGCTACCGCTAGTACCACTGGTACCAAAAGCAACACTGCCGGAATATCCACTAGTTTTGAATGAAGATGATCCTCCTGCAGTTCCTGACTCATATCCTCCGGTACCACTAGTATGTTGGCCGTAACCAGTTCCTCCTGTATAGGATGTTCCACTATTGTAGGAACTACCACCACCGCGATTAGCACCTGAAGTTTGCTGGGTGTAAAAGTCATCATTTTGGATTGCTTGATTCTGACCATAACTAGATTGGCCGTGTTGGAATTTTGGATTCGTGTATTCACTGTGTTGACTGTAGGAGTTTACTTTAGGTTCTGCTCTTCCTTCTAAGTCCCCATGTTTTGAGTAATATCCTTCATCGTCGTCTTTATGTTCTAATTCGTTGTTTTTGTATGATGATTGGGAATTTTTGTACTGGTATTCTTGGTGGAAGTATCCATCCGGTCTGGCAAGAACCGTACCAAGTAGTGCACAAAGCAATATTGTGCCTTTCATCTGAAAATAATAAATCAATTAAGAGGTTTTATTTATTATAAATCAGCAAAATAATTAAGAGATAGAATATAAAATAGTGTCGTGGGAGAATTAAAAGGGGGGTGGCAATGCTATTGAATAAATTGTAAAATATTGTTTGATTTTTTATGGTAATATGTTTATGTGTCTTATCAAAGAAACTAAGGGCTCTAATTTCTGGTACCGATATCTAGGTAAATGTTCAAAGATTGTTTAAAGTTTTAACCAGTATTTGCATTATTTTCTTCTTGTCTTTATACCGGGTGACACAGGAACCCGGGACACCCCTGTTATTTTTTTATTTTGTAACCGATTCAAAGAAATTTTTGTATGCGTTATATACAAGTAAGAGCTCATAATTTGAACAAAATATTAATAAACTTTCACTTCCGGTTTTGCCGGAAATGACTCCAACTTTCTTATTTCGAATGCAACACCCTGTATATTTTTGCATATTTCAATTCGGGATTAAATTCTGCGTATAATAGTCCCAACATATTACAGTTTTAAGAACGTATAAATTTTTAATTTGAAAAATATGTTCTAATTCTAGAGTGCCATGACTTACTGAATTTTGTTTGTTTTGCCGCTTACTTTTCTAAAACTGTTTTAACATAATAAAATATGAATAACTAGTTGTCTAGAGCTTTTCAAAGTTGGAAAAACCATTTTTCCCCGAATAACTTCTTTTTTTTTTAAATAGAAGGGTTGAGGGAAACCGACTTCTTTACATGAAGCATATTTTATTGATTACAACGATGTGCATCACTTCTAGTAAATCAAAGTTATTTAGAATATTCGTTGGGGAAAAAGAGAAGGCCATGAAAATCATTTTTCGAACTTTGAGAGGCTCTAGGCAATCGTTATTCATTTTTTATTTTTAGAAAAGTAAGCGGCAATGATATGAACAAAATTTAGTAAGTCATGGCACTCTAGAATTAAAACGTATTTTTGAAATTAAAAGTTAAAAAAGTTCTCAAAACTGTAATATCTTTCCACTATTATATGCAGAATTTAGTCCAGAGTTGAAATATGCAAAAATATACAGGGTGTTGCATTTGAAATAACAAAGTTGGAGTCATTCCCGTTGATACCGTGTGCCCTGGATCACCCGGTATACCCACGTGATACATGGTGATACCTAATTAAAAAAAAAAAATTAAAAATTTATCGCGACATTAGAAAAATTAAAGATAACAATTTACGTAGGCACCAGAGATTTCAATGCCAAAATTTTTATGTTCATTTATTTACTTCCCTAATTATTTTAGAGCTAAATTGTAGTTTTTTGTATGGAAAAAATTACTGAATCTGAAAATTCCTTTGGTTTTGAATTTCAGTTTTACAGATAGAGAAAAGTTGTAAAACTCGAACATCTTAATTTGAAAATCCAGAAAATCACACGTTTTTTGTGGTTTGTGGTTTGGTAACAATGTGGTAACAATACTGAGTTGCAAAAATGTTTTCTGGTAAGGGTTATTTATAATTCAGTCTTAAATAACGCTAGATTTCCTAAATTAAATATTTCTCCAAGGCCTTCTAAATTAAGAAAAAAAAACCTTAGCGGTTTATTACCCTACTTGGACCTGCTATTTAAATAATATTTTATTTTATAAAATGATTCAGATTAATTAATATGTATTAGGTATAAAAATTCTTTGATGTCTTTAGATTATAATCTGGCAAATAAATTTAGGTAACATAATGCTGAACAGTTATTAATAAATTCAGGTTTCTCCAGTCTGGGTCGAGGAGATTCATAATCTTTAGTTCAAGGTTTAAGGACAATAGGCTGTCACTTAAGATGAAAATCAAGATAGAAACGTTAAGATACACATTTAAAATGCAGTTTTTATAATTAACTTGTTTGTCATCTTTAAAGCTTAAACCATTTTTTATTTCAGATTAGTGATTTAATATATTTATCTAAGTTTCAGATTTTATATTAAAACGTTGCAATATACTTTTATTGTAGAAAATTGCTTAATATAAAAATGTTTTGTGTCATAGGTTACCGAATGATAAACTTGATTATCAAAATTATTATTCCAATTTTAAGTAATTATGAATAAGGTTTAGAAATAATTTCAAAGAGTCCGAGAAAGAGTCCATATTTGTTACATTGTTTTTAACTGAAAAATGGTGATTTTTTCATTATTGTAGTGGAAAAAAGTTAAACTGCTGAAATGCACAGGGAAAAATTATGCATAAAATCGTATCTGCAACTATTTACAGATTCATAATAAATGCTTTGTAGGACCGAATCCATAACTGATAGGTCACTCATTGGACCACCACAATCTTGAATATTGTTTTACTTTATTTTCAAATATTTATAAAAAATAATCTTAGGTACAAACATTTCCCATTCTTGTTTTGATATTAAATATGAAAAATATGACATAACTATTTCAGGAGTAAGATTCTTTATCTTCCGGTCTGATAATCTAGGGGCGTGGGGTAACAATTAAAATAAACTAACTGAAATAAATTTATTCTGAGTATATTCTGTAATTTTGTCGTGCACATATTTAAAAGTTTAAATTGATTTTGGTATCTATGGGTACCTATGTGATCTGAATGTTCAAATCATTATTGTGATTTAATAACAAATAAAACAAATAAAAGTAATAGTATTACTCAAAGATTTAAAATGCATAGACATACCTATATTAATATGCTAAGACAGTGGCAAAAAAATTTGCATTACAAGAAAATAGGTTAGCAATTCATATGATGATTAATGTGTGAAATCATCTAACCGCGGTATGTCCATACTATTATGCAAATTGATACAGATACGTAAATTGTAACAATAGTCGTTTTACAATACCAGTAGCTAGAACAGTAAATGTTTATCAGCATAGAAAAGTTGGAATAATAAACAGTATGAAATTATCTTTTTACACGACCTATATATAAAGACCTACCTTACTCCCTCAAAACAGGGAGTAAAGTGGCCATTTTATTCCCAAGGGAGTAAAAGTATAACAAATGACAAAAAAGTTCAAAATTTTATTTCATGTCGTTCTGACGTTTCAAAAATGCATTCACCTTAGAGAATTTTCCAATTTCAATATTATTCTTCACTCTCATGGTAGCTTTTAACATTGAAAAGAGCGAACATAACGTTGATGCTTCCAAGATTTTTGCCTTTTCGGCAAAATAAACGAGAAATACTCTCCCTGTGTAATTTTCAATGTCTTTACCCACACACCATTCAAAAAAGTCTTGATACGCTTTTTCGTATAATTTTCGCGACTTTGGGGGTAATAAATCCATCGTCACAATCGCTGCCGCTTCGTCAATATCTTTCAAATCACCCATTTTCAAGAATTTTCTTAAAACACGACCGCAATTTTAGAATGGCTACCGGTTGTTTACAAATCGCCTAGGTTACGATGCTTTTGAGATGAGATTTTATTTTTCACCTATCTACCACAGCATATGTGATTGCTTTTGGAAAATTCGTAAATTTTTGCAATTCAGCCCTTTAAGTCGTGTAAAAAATAATATATATACCGCAGGACTAAAGTACTTCTTCATCCCTCGAGTGATTTACTGCCCTCGCTCGCTGCGCTCGTTCAGGCATTAAACTTTCACCCTCGGGGATTAAAAGTTGTACTTTAGTCCCTTGGTATATAATATACTATTTTTTTTATCGAAAAAGAAAAATAGTAAAGATGGGCCCATAATTATACAGATTGATGTCGGCTAATAGGAACATAGGGACATGCACGACTGTCATGGTTTTTACCTGCCTTGATTTTTTTAAATATTAGAGCACTTACAACTGTCAAGTAAATTAATAATTAGGAAAATAATAATTCCCCTAAACATTCCCCTAATTATTATTTTATTTAACAGCAAATCCAGTAATATTTTAAAAAATTTAAGGTGCATAGTGTAAAGCCATCGTGCATGTCCTTACGTTCCTAGTAGTCGACTTAAATCTCTATATACCTAACAGCAATGAGTGTAAAACATGCTACTTCCCATGTGTAAGAAAGAGAAGCATAAATGGATAATTACAGATCTAGAAGGCGTTCAAAATAATTTTTAAATAAACTGGCATTAGAATTAATTATTATAAAAATTTAATTTTCCGCCTACTAGATACAACTGCAGTTACCTATACTGCATCTCTTTCTCACACATGTGGATTAGCATTTTTTTTACTATTTCCACCCATTGCTGTTATAAAAACTAGATCATTATTTACCTACAAATATTTATTGTAATCAATTAAATACCACCAACCACTCGATTGGAGCAAGGCACTCGAAGAAGAAATGAAAAATTATTACTCGTCCTTTTTTTTTAATTACATCAAAAGCTAATGGTTTATTTTTATTTCTATTAGTTTTTTTCAAACCTCAAAATCTGTAATTTTGTTTAAAAATAAACATTTGGCTTCTTGGATTCCCCACTGTATAATAACTTTATTGTTTTTTTATTTGTTGTTGTTTAGAAGACATGCTAAAAATTTATTGTGTACATAAACTGGGTAGATAATTGAACGGAAAAGTTGCTTAGAATTAATATAAATTGGGCATTATTATGTATTTTTAAATCTCTGCAAAAATTTCCAATGATCTATGGACTTTATAGTTGATTTTTGTTCTACCAATCAACCCCAAATTTGTTTTATTTTCACGCAAACAAACGTTTATGATATTTATTGATGTTCATTAAAAATTAGTCATGTTGGATCTTTAAGAGCCGTAATACATTATGGAAAAAAAATTATATTTGAAATAAAATTAAAAGTGACCTATGAAATAAAAAGAAGTAAATAATGTTAACACTCACTTTTGTTTTAGGGCACAGTAACACAAAAAGATAATCAATACCAGTAATGCGTAGATGGGTCTTAAAAACTTAGTGGATAATTTTTGCCAAGCACTGAGTGCCCTCACTTAGAGAACATTTATTTATACTCTTAAATTATCATTCATAAGTCCCCCCTACATATCCAGCAATATTTAAATGACAGGCAATAGGATGTGTGCAAACAAGTTTGGAAGTGTCCTTCAGCAAAACCACAGAGGTTTTTTTAGAAAAAGGCTTTCAACAGGATTTCAGAGAAATATGTCAACATTTACTAGTTCATTTTTCTAAATTCTTTTATGGCGTCATTGTTACTTATTATTTCCGACTTATATGGTTGTTTTCTTTAATGGTATATAATAGGTCATCAGAGTAGGGCGCATTATCTCAACTATGTCAAGAGTTCATAATTATCATATAATCAGAAAATATTTTTATCGAGCTTTTATTTTTCGCATAATTCCGCGAAGAGCATATCAGGGATCAAATTCGTGTTGGTATTGATTATTTGGAAGAATAATATTCCCGGCAATATCTATTTAGTTCTAGTTTTGGAATTCAGTCACTTCCTGTATATTAAAAAGTAGTTCTTAGTAGCAAATAAGGAAATTCTTGCAATCTTGCACTATATGTGGGAAGTTTTCAAGTCCAGTAGCAAATATTTTTAATTGATTTTACATTTGGGCATGCTAGAATTGTGGTATTCTACACTCTATACATTTTATTGAATAGCGTACCTATACGGATCAAATATTCAAGTCCCAACTAAAATTATTCTGCAGTATAATGCTTTTTCTGAAAGCGGTGGGAAAGTGAATTTTTCGTGTCGCTTATGGGTCGTTTTGCGGCACTAAAAGTTGCACTTCCGTGCCGCATTTTACTTTCGTGAACCAAGGCATGAAAAAGCTGAAAAGTTGAATTGGCTTATCAATCATTTAAAAAATATATATCCTGTAAAAGTATATCTGCAGTGGATGTAGTGAGTTTATTTATTAGCTTTAGTGATAAGCCATAGCAACAGGTATCGCTATTAAATAAGAAGGGATTGTCAAAAGATTGGGAAAAAATTGTGAGCATATACCTACCCCTAAGAAGAATTAAATAAAAAGTTATACAGTGTGTCCGCGTAAGTTGGCTACATATGGAAAACTTTGTTATTGTTGATTTTATGAAAAAAAGTTATTCTTCATAAAAAGTTCTGCATGTTCTAAAACCCAAAATTCAACCATTAGATATTAAATTATATCAGTCGTATCATAATAATAATAATTACATCATTTTTGTTCTAGAGTAAAGTACCTGCATGTTTGACCATATCGAAATTTTTTTATAAGAAAAGATGTTATATGGATTAAAAATAATTTTTAAATATTCAATATTGTTTATTTATAATTAAAAAATATTATTAATTAATTAATGAATTATTAAATGTAATGTATTAATCTTCAAACTTAAACTTTCAATGTTATAGTAGAGAAAATGTAAAAATAATATTTTTTAATTGTAGATAAACAATATTGAATATTTAAAAATTATTTTTAATCCATAACATCTTTTCTTATAAAAAATTTTCGATATGGTCAAAAATGAAGGTACTTTACTCTTGAACAAAAATGATATAATTATTTTTATTATGATACGACTGATATAATTTAATATTTGATGGTTGAATTTTGGGTTTTAGAACATGCAGAACTTTTTATGAAGAATAACTTTTTTTCATAAAATCAATAATAACAAAGTTTTCTATATGTAGCCAACTTACGCGGACACACTGTATATCCTTCTCCCTGAAAACGTTTCGTTACGAAACTACCCCCTCGTAAAGTGGACTTTCGGAGGCTGTACTTCCGTAACCAAGGGTTTCACAATACTCGTGTCACCTCGTGTATACATCTTCTTATCCTTCTTTTGAGGTGTAGTACACATACTTATAAATTTTTGTCCAACCTTTTGAAAATACCCTGTATATCCCACTTGTTATTATTGTGTTCTAATTTTTTTGCTAAGTTAAAAAATCGTGTAATTAAACTAGTATCAATGTTTTGATGTTGGTTTCATATTCTTTATCGTTCTTGGGTTAGTGTAATCTAGGGTTTTATTTAAAGATACGTGTCTGTATAAAATCAGGAGACCTTAACGAACCAATATATTGTTATCCAAGAGGTATTAATGTAACTAAACAAAAAAAAATTCGTATTATAATTTATAAATTATCATGAGGTTGGAGTTAAGACGAACAAATCCCACGTAGTTTTTTTAAATAGTTATAAGTATTCAAAGAATTAAAGTACAAAAACGCGTTGTTTTAAAATACGTATAATAAACATTTTTTTTAATAAGAGATTATAAAGAAACGTAGTAAGTTATAAAATTATAATTTTAATTGACCCCATGCAAGCTGTTGATTATTTCTTGTAATCAATACGTAAATTTTATATATTTCGGAAGATTACGTCGGTGTAGCTAAATCATTCATGAATTTATCTAATAATTGTATACCATAACAATTTTTTTTATTACAATTATGATGTGTTCAGAAAGGAATAATAAACAATTGGTGCAACTGAAAGCACTGCGTTTTGGGTGGGGGTTGTCCAGTGATATGAAATAAATGTTTAGAAAAACTTCAAGCCTGATATTTTACTAGCCCTGGGCATTTTCATAGAATCGATGTTGGTGTCTTCCTAAAAACCGCAAACTTAATTTTAGTAAAAAAAAACATTATAACTTGAATAATTATTACCTTGAGATTTTCCCATATTTGCAATAAATTTATTACCACCAATACATTCCTTAAAAGTAGTTGTTATTCATTAGAGGATAACCTTCTTAAGTTCTAAAATCTATACAACTTATTACTATCAAGTAAATTATGAATGAAGTGGGATTTCCTATACCTATCTGAAAATCCAATGGCAGAAATAACGGATCAAGTACTTTTACTTTCGAGAAACTTGTAAGAGGTAGTTTGGATTTACCTGTAAGTTTCATTTTTCAGAATAACTTTCTTATTTTTGAGAGTAAGGGGATGTTTGCTTGGAATATACAGGGTGACAATAATCTACCGTGTTGTATATGGGTAACATTGTCATTCCAAGACTTAGTACAGAGTCTATCAAGAATTACAAGGTACATACATCTAACGCCGTTCTCGATTTTTATCAATGATGCCAATTTTCTGAAATAATTTGAGAAAACTGAAAACTCTTTTAATTTTCAGTTTTTATACAGGGTGGAATGCAAAATTGGAAACACGTTTTTTCTCGGAAGTTATTATGGATACCGAAAAATTGTTTAAATAAAGTTTTTAGTACTTTGAAGAAGCTAACTAAATCTGTATAAATTTGGTAAAAAAAAAAGTTTAATTTTCGTAGATATTGCCATATTTGTACTTTTTTTAAATGGAATACCCTGTATTATTACACTAATTAAGAGAAAATAATTTTTGCTTTAAAAAAGTTTAAGGGTTCTTGCCTTTTAAACTTGATAGTTTTTGAGATATTAATGAAAATATTTAAATGTTTCTTCTCAAAATAAAGTGTGCGTTGAAAACAAAATTTGTTGACAGTTGAGTTATTTTGTATTGTATTTTATCCAAACTATTCGCATTTACTCAAATTAGAAAGAAAGCTGCGTAGGACTGGATCAGTATTAAGGAATTACGAAACACGTGAGATAAATGAAAATTTAGAAGTTGATGTATTGGCATATTTCAATATTAACCCGAAAAATTTTGAATATTTTTTGTAGTTAGATAACATTTATTTTGTAGTTATCTATGAGCTACTATGATTATAAAGTAATTGTTTATTTTGTACATTGTTTTTAATAGTAATTTTGCTTTCAACGCACACTTTATTTTGAGAAGAAACATTTAAATATTTTCATTAATATCTCAAAAACTATCAAGTTTAGAAGGTAAGAACCCTTAAACTTTTTTAAAGCAAAAATTATTTTCTCTTAATTAGTGTAATAATATACAGGGTATTCCATTTAAAAAAAGTACAAATATGGCAATATCTACGAAAATTAAACTTTTTTTTTACCAAACTAAACTAAAAACTTTATTTAAACAATTTTTCGGTATCTATAATAACTTCCGAGAAAAAACGTGTTTCCAATTTCGCATTCCACCCTGTATAATTCTGCCCAACTTTGTTAATTGAATCGATTCTGTAAGTCCTACAACATTACAAAGTTATCTATACAACGTGGTAGATTATTGTCAGAAGAATTGTCATTGGAGAAGGGGTTTTCACACAGAAATCTTCCGGCTAATGAAAGAAAACTGTATGCTACAAATGCAGTTTGATAAAATACTCAAAAAGTTCCACTTTACTAAACCTTTCGAATACTCTTATCTCTGAGAAGGGTAGGAGTGGTTACAAAGTAGAAAAGACCGTTACGTATCGTATGGTATACGATTATTAATTTTAATTATAATTATTTGTTAAAAATCAAACATAAATATGTTTTAGATAAACGTCAAATTTAACACAAATGTCAGTTCAAATGTTTTCAGGCAAGGCTACTTGATTTTTGTGGATATTTAGAAATGTAATTTTATTTTTTAGTAACGTAAAACGATTAATTATAAAAGGAATAAAGGTGCTAGTAGTGGAAAAAAATAGTATATAAACCACGATAGAGAAGACTTATCAGCCTCGCAGCTTATTTCCTTCGATGCTTAGCATCTCAGGAAATAATAATGCTCGGCTGAAAAAAAATGTTTTCTCTACCTTGGTGTATAATATACTATTAAATGCTACCAATACAGGCTTTTTTATTTTATTTTAAATCACATTGCAAAAATAAGGTGCAATGATGAATGAGAAGGTAGGAAGGATAATAATAACACATTGTGACATTAATCTGTTGGACTTTTAAAAACAAAAGAAATTCACAGATAATCCTTTATCAGGACTAATTGGTTGTTTTTAAAAATGCAAATTAAAAGCTAATGCCGACACATGATGTCGATTATGAATTAGTTCAATGTCTTTTCTTTCAACTTGGCCCTAATAATTTTATTTTTTATAATATAAACCTTATCTTATAATTATTGACGTTTTTCTTATTGGATCAGAAATGTAATAAGAATCTTAATTTAAAGAGAATCTGTTAATTGTATTTAATGCGAACATTTATGATTTGATAAGAAATGAGTTTATGTTTGTTATTTCTATTTAATACCTAATCCAATTACAGTTTATTTGTATCATTGTAAAATATATCGAAATCCCCTTTTTCTGTATTGCTGATGAAATTCTGATGGGGTCATTTATCAGTTTTACTTAATTACTATTATTTTATCTGCATTCAAGCAGATGGCTTCTAAGGAGGTTAAATTATAAGTCACATGTGTAAAAAAAATTAAAACCGGTATTGTTAGTAACCATCCATAAAAAAGATTTATGATCAGACTGACATAGGTGCGAATTTATTATGCGCATATATTAGCAACATCTAATGACAAAAGGGAATCTGCGTGGGACTTCCAAAGCTCCTTTTCACTTACATAACGTTGGGATTCTTTTGCTTTTGAAGAATATAAATATTCCAGATAATTAATTTCAATTTTTTTAATAAAAATTTAAAAATGTATCATCGCTTTTTAAAATCCTGCTGTCGTCGGTTTAAAAATTATTCAGAATTTATAAATTTTCCTATATTGAATTTTTTACACAGAATTGGAACTGTGATCTCATGGTTTTAGCAAGATTATTGCCCTTATATCAAGTTTATGAAATTTAAAATTTAAATTAATAATAGTGTATGATAATAAATTGTGTACACGAGTACGAATCATTGATAGAATATTTCTATTATTAGTAACTAATTAAAGTAATGTATGCATAGATCCCCAACCACAAAAATATTTTAGGTACTTAAGATTTTACCACCAATAAATAATTTTTAATTTAATGATGAGTAGGGATAAGATTAGATTTCTATAAAATTATATGTTTTTTTTAAGTAATAATTTAATAAACATGCGTAGAATTAAATTTCTACTCTGTATAATATGGATTTTTTCAAATTAAGTATCAACTTTAGAAAATATTGGCGTTAACTTTGCTTTTTCAAATATGCGTCAAAGGCGATCATACCACCATTGGAAAGAGCTCTGTTTTCCGTTGGACTGATATAAAAGTAAAAACTTTTTATCCATGGCCTTTTTCCGTGATTTTTTTCCACGTTTTTTTCCCATAGATTATTCCCTCAATACATTTCTTCTCATTAATCAAACATAAACTCTAACCCTTACCGTTTACAAGGCCGCCAGGCATGGGCCTTTCATCTCGGTCCTTGGACACCCTGTATATAATAATATACAGGGTGTCTCTAAACCTAGTACCATAAATTTACCAGCCGCTTCCTGACGCAAAAATAAGTTGAAAATGTCTATAAAAATTTTGTCCTAAACGGCAGCATAAGGAAGCTACACGTCTTTGAAAATGGTGTTGAAAAAAGGGAAAACAATTGCATTTTAAAAACGGTTTGAGATAAAAAATCGAAATTTTGCAGGCAGCCTAATTTATTAAAGGTATAAACTTTCTACTATTTTTTTTTGTAAATTAACCAGGGGCGGCGCGAATGGGGGTTATCACCTTTTTCTTGTAACCCGTTTTTCTTAACCTTTTGTTTTTTTCCATTTTAGTTTAGAGATTTGTATTCCCTGTTGCCTAATTAACAAAAAAGGCACTCTTGTCTCAACTCGTCTGGACTAACCGTTTCCTATAAAATGCAGGTTTTCTGTTTAGCCAAAATCAATTTAGAATGCTGGATTTGTATGTGAGGAAGGGGCTGGTAAATTTATGGTACTAGGTTTAGAGACACCCTGTATAAAAAATCTACTTATTGTAAATCATTTTTAACAAATTGTAAATGTACCAAGCCTAATATTTTGTTCTTAGAAATAATGTTACCTACTAAGTTGCTGTGAAAAGCTGTTTGTTTTATTACTTCATTATTTTTTATTTTTTGCAGTACCAGTTCTTAAAAATTGTCTTAATATTTACATATGTTAAGCCATGATGTAATTGAAGTGGAAACTTATGAATCAAAACTTGGCAACATAATAATTAAACCTGTTAAAAGTTAGTAATGAAAATCTAAATTCGGAGATTGAATTTTTGAATCGATCAATGGTTGACTCTCAAGCGTTTGGTGGAAACCGATACATTTTGCAAAAGTTTGATAGTAGGTAGTACCTAAAAATTTCATTGACTTCTGTGTTCTAATATAATATTTAAAAATATGCGCATAATTATAAAAACAGCTGTTAGTATCTTTATTTTCATATGAGAGCATCCTGTCTGCAAATTCGCAGTTGTCTTAGTACTTAAGAACAATATTAATATGTTGATCATTGTGGTTTTGTAGAAGTAATTTATATCCTAGACTAGATCATCTACAGGTTACACATAGACTATACAGGGTGATCCACAACACTGTCTTCAAACTAGCTTGATAAATGATAATCGACCCTGTGTAATCGGCTGTGTATTTTCTTAAATGAAAAATGAAGTAAAAGCAAATAATAAATTACCATTATTCAATTATTATTCTACCACAATATACAGGGTGTCTCTAAACCTAGTACCATAAATTTACCAGCCGCTTCCTGACGCAAAAATAAGTCGAAAATGTCTATAAAAATTTTCTCCTAAATCGCAACATAAGGAAGGTACACGTCTTTGAAAATGGTGTTGAAAAAACGGAAAACAATTACATTTTAAAAACGGTTTGAGATAAAAAATCGAATTTTTGCAGGCAGCCTAAGGTATTAAAGATATAAACTTTCTACTATTTTTTTTTTGTAAATCATCCAGGGGCGGCGCGAATGGGGGTTATCACCTTTTTCTTGTAACCCGTTTTTCTTAACCTTTTGTTTTTTTTTCCATTTTAGTTTAGAGATTTGTATTCCCTGTTGCCTAGTGAACAAAAAAGGTACTCTTGTTTCAACTCGCTTGGACTAACCGTTTCCTATAAAATACAGGTTTTCTGTTTAGCCAAAATCAATTTAGAATGCTGGGCTTGTATGTAAATTAATTTATTGAAAAATAAATTAAAATAGAAATAGTTACAGTAAGTGTTTGTACTGTTTATACCCTCAATAGGTTAGGCTGCATGCAAAATTTCGATTTTTTTTTCATCTCAAACCGTTTTTAAAATGCAATTGTTTTCCGTTTTTTCAACACCATTTTCAAAGACGTGTAGCTTCCTTATGCTGCGGTTTAGGACAAAATTTTTATAGACATTATCGACTTATTTCTTCGTCAGGAAGCGGCTGGTAAATTTATGGTACTAGGTTTAGAGACACCCTGTATTGTAGACTGCCGTTTTATAACCATAACTTTTAGATCAGTCTGTATATATTATGTTGTTTATTTTTATTAGTTTGTTGTAGATTGTGTAGGTGTAAATGCATTTAACATTTTTCTGTTGATTTTCCAATAGTGACTCATTATGTCATTCTAAATACTCATAAATATTTATCGAATATGGTACTGGTAGTAATATCTTATAGCTTTTAAATTGCCCATTTCATTCCTAAACGTGATATCATTATTAGAAACTGTAAAGTTGTTTCATTCATTTTCTTTCTTAGCAAATGTCTATTTTTTTAGTCTGACAAAACTCGGAAATGTATTAGTAGATATTTTCAAACCAGCCTTTACACAGAAGCAGTATATTATTATGTAGGTATATTATATTATTTTGTAGGTAAGTTGACCAGAAACAGGATGCAGCTTTATATAAATACCCATTCCATATAGGAATCATTTTGTCTTGTGATATTTGCAATTTAAAGTGTTCTTGGTTTTCCCAGCTATTTATATATAATTTACTATGTTGACAAACTTGGATTAAGAAATGGGGTTTGCATTAACTGTCGGTCTATTGAAAAGGGATATAGTTTATTGCAATAACTTTTTACAAAATAATACGTGTTAGTAGTTTAGTTATAATTAAGTTCATTTTTTTAATTTTCTGTCTACCTTATCTTATTATTATTTGTGTGCCGAAACGTCCCACCCCGAAACGGTGACGCCGAAACACCCTTTCTCGACAATCAGCATCAGCATGCAATAAAGTTGTACCGCTTTACAATCGCTGTATTAATGCAGCCGCACAAATTAATTACGAAGATAAAATCGCAGCTTTACAGTGACGACTGCTCTGGGTGATTGCACCACCACTCCATAGCCGTTTCAAGTGCAAGTCACAACTCACGAAATTATTGCATTGTTATTCTTTTATTAATTACTTCGCCCTAAATAAAATAATTTCACTACCCCTAAGGCTTTTGTTTTTCCATGTTTTTCTCAGCTTTTCTTTCGTTGAATTACACGCGTTCTTTAGTTTGGGGTACGATACAGTACCTACCCTTGGGAGTATTAGATAACAATATGTTGCGTCGCTGAGCTACGCCGACTAATCAGTGCTTCTCATAATGAGTCATAAACATTCTATTAGCACTTATTTTATATTATTGCAGAAACCTGAAACAACAATCAGATTGTTCAATCGTTCAGATTATTACACCGTTCATGAAGAAGATGCAACATACGCCGCTCAAAATTTATTTGGTACCCATACAGTTAAATATATGGGAGAGGAACCAAAACTTAGCTATTTGGTTCTCAGTCGTTCTAATTTTGAAAAGTTTGTTCGGGAATTATTACTTGTTAAGCAGTATAGAGTTGAAGTTTACGTTAAACCAGCACAGAGTAAAAATAATAATTGGATGCTTGAATACAAAGGCTCTCCAGGAAATCTCTCACAATTTGAAGAAATTTTATTTGAAAATAATGAAATGATCTTCAATACTGTAGTCATAGCTATTAAAATAATTCGAAATACGGTAAGAATGAGAATTTGTATAGTATAGGGGGTCGTATAGCCAAACGATTGTGATGCTTGAAACAGCATCACAAAACGGGGGCTCACGGCTGTTGGTTCGAATCCAATACGGAGCGGTATTTTTCTGAATAAGTTAAAGCCGTTCCAACCATGGTTATATGTGTGATCTACGTAATTTTGTCTTTCATTGATTTGTTTGTAATTTTATCACAGACGGTTGCAGTAGGTTGCGTGAACTCAACCGAAAGTCAATTTTACGTTAGTGAATTCAATGATAACGAACTTTTCACTGAATTAGAAGCTTTTATTGCTCAAGTAAGTCCCAAAGAATGTATCCTACCACAAGGAGAGTCAGCTGAATTGAAAACTGTAAACACAATGTTAAATCGAAGTGGAATATTAGTGGCAAAATTAAAAAAATCCGAATTTACTGCAGAAGGTATTGATCAAGATTTAAATCGACTCTTATATTTTACTGAAGAACAACAAAGAAATGCTCAACTTTTACCTGAAACTAATTTAACTGAGGCAATGGGTTGTCTACAGGCTGCCATTAAATATCTCAACCTTGTTGGTGATGAACAGAATTTTAATCAATTTAAGCTGGCTACGTTTGATGCAAATCGTTTTGTACGAATTGATGGGGCTGCTATTTATGCCTTGAATCTCTTACCTAAACCTGGAACTGTTTCCATTCATAATCAGGAAAGTAAATATGGGAATGTGTTAGGAATTCTGAATAAATGTTGTACTCCTCAAGGTCAACGATTGTTAGAGCAATGGATTAAACAACCCTTAAGAGACTTGAATCTCATAAATGAGAGACTGGAAGTTGTTGAGGCTCTTGTAAATGATGCGGAGACTCGACATATGTTATGCAGTAATAATTTAACCCGTGTTCCTGATTTATTAATGCTGGCTAAAAAGTTAAGCAATAAAAAGGGATCCCTTCAAGATTGTTATCGTGTATATCAGACAATTGGAAGTATACCTCCTATGGTCAATGTTTTACGGAAACCTAACAACACATGTGTGAAAGCTATGTTAATTGACCCCATGTGTGATTTATTAACAGATATGGAAAAATATCAATTGATGATTGAGCAGACTCTTGATTTGACTTTGGTTGATAGAGGGGAATTTTTAATCCAACCATCTTTTAATGAAGAATTGCAAGGTAAGGTTGTTCGATTCTTAATCAAATTTAGTATTTATATAAATATTTTGGTAGTGTTGGTTGATCAGAAATTGGTAATAGAAGAAAAAATGCAAAAACTACTTCGTCGTGCAGCTCAAGAGCTAGGTTTTGAATCAGGAAAGTCAATGAAATTGGAATTTACTGATCAGCATGGGTATTTCTTTAGGGTAACACTTAAAGAAGAACAGGCTCTACGGGCGAATAAAGACTATCGTATTATTGATGCTATAAATCGAGGAGTTCGATTCACAAATGATAAGCTATCTGATTTAAATAGAGAATATACAGATATTAACAAAAATTATGAAGAACAGCAAAAGAATGTGGTAAAAGAAGTTTTTGAAGTAGCAGGTATGTTATAATTATTTATTATTTAAGTATAAGAGCGTCACACTGTTCCCTAGTATGAATCCAGTTTGAGCCTTAATCTTGCACAAGGTATCCCCAAAGTGAGTAGTATTATACATTTTCCTAGTTTGGTCCCACGCCAAAATGGTCAATGGAGGAAAAGCTGCTGCGAAAAGTCTCACGGCGAACCGTACTAAGGCCCTTTCCAATTGCATGCTGGGAAACACTGAGTATAGCTCCCGAATTGCACTTGCCTACTAATTTACTGGAGCTTGAAGCACCTGAACTGATTTTTTTAACTTCCCCTCCTCCCTCAAAGACCTTCTTTTTACTGGGGTTCGTGGTAGCGCGGCGTTGTAATTTAATTAACATCAGGGCAGTGGTGAAACGGTCGGGGCGATATGGTTAGCACCGAATCGGACCGCAGCAAAATGGTTGCGGCGACTAAATATAGTAGAGGGTGTCGTACATCTACAAAATTGGTCTAATTAAAATTTTTGTTTTAGCCGATCAAGTACCTACTTATAAAAGTTGTACTCCCTTTGTGACAAACAGTTTTATCTTTGTTACATTGTTATAGTCTTCAAAGTAATTAACAAAAATATTTTTGTAGCTGGATATGCAGACACTCTTCGCAGTCTCAACTTGTACATTGCGAAAGTGGATGTTCTAGTTTCCTTTGCAAATGTAGCAGCGAATGCACCAATACCTTTTGTGCGGCCTAAACTATTTAAAGAAGGCTCAGGTATTTTAAAACTTAAAAAGGTTCGCCACCCTTGCTTAGAAATGCAGGATGGGTTTACATTTATCCCTAATGATGTGGAATTTAAAAAGGATGAAACACTTTTACATATAATTACTGGGCCAAATATGGGAGGAAAAAGTACTTATATAAGAAGTATCGGTGTGACAGTTTTATTAGCACATATAGGAAGTTTAGTACCATGTTCTGAAGCTGAAATATCAATAGTTGATTGTATTTTGGCACGTGTTGGTGCTATTGATTCACTGCTTAAGGGTTTGTCAACATTTATGTTGGAAATGGTTGAGACTGCTACTATTATTAAGGTGAGGAAAATTAAAATGTTGGCGATAGTGGAAAATACAAAAATATTTTTAGAGTGCTTCAACAAATTCTTTGGTGATAATAGACGAATTAGGCAGAGGTACTTCTACAAATGATGGTTGTGGATTAGCATGGGCCATTGCACAGTATGTATATTGATTAAAACAGTGATTCTCAACCTGTAGGGTGTTTCCTCAAGGGGGTTAGACTATATCCAAAAAATATTCTAAACGGTCACCATCAAAATTGATATTAAAACAGTGGGGGGTGGGAAGGTTGAGAAACGCTGGATGATTAAACTAAATTCAGTTTGAAAAGTGATAGCATTTCTCATGTACCTTCTTCAATTAGGCATCTTGCAACTGAAACCAAATGTTTTTCTCTATTTGCGACTCACTTTCATGAGGTAACACAATTGGCCGAATCATTTTCAACAATTAACAATTTATATGTAACGGCTGTTACTACAGAAAACACTATAACACCTTTATATCAAGTAAAAGGTGGTGCTTGTGATCAGAGTTATGGTATCCATTGTGCACAAATGGCTGGATTTCCAAAACATACCATTGCTGTAAGTGCATTTTTGAATTATCAAATATATATCTCTATTTTACATTTTCTGCAGTTAGCAACACATCACCTAGAAATACTGGAAGATCATGTAGGAATGAAAAATGTTAAGGATTTTGAAACTACTTTAAAAAGAAAAGTTGTAAAGGTAAGAAACACTGTTAAAAAAAATTCCATGCACTGCAGCCAATTTGGCCAGGTGTTTTATAATTGCTATGCAATGTATAAGTACAGGCAGATCTTTAATTGACCTGTACGTGTTGTAATGGGAACCAATACAATTGCTCAATTATTGATTCACGCAAAATCGCGATACGCGTCAATTACGGACCTGACTTTATAAATTATAACTAGCTGGCATGAGTGGTACAAAAGTTAACCTGGCAGAATCCGACGATCCTGGGTTCAGAGTCGGCTTTTCACTTTACAATTTCTATTGATAAGATTTTTATAAATGCAGAATGAATCCCAAGGTATATCTAGGAATAGCGTGTCACGCGGCATGCGGATACCGCGCACCACATAACGCGTGACGCGCTGATTGCGCATAGGACCACCGTCTTGCCCATTGCAAACAAACTCCTTTTCAACTATAAATATACCTCATTGCATGTACAATTTTCTGCAGGAAGGTGATGCCCAAATTAAAGATGCAATGGAAGAATGTAAAAATTTGGATTTGAGTAAATTATCCGATGAAGAATTGCTAGATGCCGTAAACAAAATCATGACGGATTTGGAATCAAAAAATAATCCATTTGTGCAAGGGTTAATAGCTAAGAGGCATACGAATAATGATATAGCTTAGGCTATTGTATTTTTTCAACGACTGTCTTGAGTAATTATTGTTTGAATTTATAAGTTGCATTGTACCTGCAGTTGTATTATAAGAATAAGTTGTGTTCCATATTTTTTATACCTCAAATTATACAAATATGTATGACTAATTAAGTTTTGGTTTTATTTTTGCAATTTGAATTTCATTAAACAGCTTTGTTTTTTATAAAATGCTACACTAGACGAAAAATATTCAGGGTCCAATTTTTTAAACATTTGTTTTCACTAGCATGTTGTACCTCCCCATTATGTTGAACATAGTTTTAAACCAAATGTTCCCAAACAAATTTCTTTGTGGCTTATTCTTATGCATAAAATTCTGCAAAAGTGCCGAGTTAAACCTACCCTCTATCTTTTAGAATAACCGAGACCCCATGGTTGCCCGCGAATTTGAAACTCTCTGTATAGCATTAAATGCGTTTTCTAATCATTTTTTGTTACTCATTCTATATGGGGGCCGCCAACTGCTAAGGTTATATTATGTTTGCGTATGACGAAATACAAACACGAAGCACCCATGGATGAAACGGTTTTTTAAATTACCCGCCACTTGTTTGGTTCTAGGTGTCTGTGTAGAGGCGCTGAAGAGGTAGACCGTGAGTATTTGTCTGAAGTAAGCTGTGGAAAGGAACGTAGGCTTTGTGATTGGTTCTAAATTCATTATTGTTAGTGTTTCTATTTTGGAAATACAAATTAAATAATCATTACATACATATTAGGAATTTATTGATTTCAGTTCATTAATTTAACATTAAAGTTTTCAAAATAACGGGTTAACTTGTGTGCGCTTGTGTGTTGTACGGTTTGGGTATCTTAACCTCAAAATCTAAACTAAAATATTCTTACCGTTTTAACGATTTCTGCTAAAATAAAAATACGTGATGTAGTGTTATTGCATTAAAAAGACCAAGAAGTGCTTTTTTTGTAAAACAATGTGAAAAAACTCCATTTAACTGAAATACATCGTAGTTGCTTTTTTTTTTGGTAGTTATACTTTGATTACTTATTGTTATTGCTATTACAACAATGGGAGACTGGAATTATACATCCTCTATTGCACCACAACCACAAAATTCAAATTACAACAATGAAAACTATCCTACACATTATCAATCGCAATCGTGGAATCATCCGCCCGTTGTAGTGCCACCATATCCTCCACCTATTCATCCTTCTTTGCCACCACCATCATTCTCACAACCTCCACCACCATCAGCAAACCATTATCCACAAAACTATAATTCGTATAACAATTATACAAATTATTCATCCCCTAATAATAATATTCAAGATCAGTATTATAATTCTTATCAGAACTTCGACAATTATACTTCTTATAATTATCCACCTCCAAGTTTTAAGTGCAATGGATATTCAGAATATCCACCTAATTACCAACAACCGCAAAGCTTTAATAATTCAAGAAATGTTTATAACGGAAATGGATCACATTCTTATAATTATGACGATGAGTTGGAGGCTTATAAAATGATCCAAGATAATTCTAATACAAAATTAGAAAGGGATGTTGCAGATAAATATGATCATAATAAATATAATAATCAACCAAAACATGATGACTTTAAAAGAAAATATTCTTCAGAATGTAGTTCTAACACATTTAAGTATAAGAGACGATCACGATCAACCTCTCCTGTAAATAGACGAGCCACAACTTCTAGAGATAGAAATTGTAGGGAACGTGCAGTCTCCTCTGCTAGCCGTACTATTCTAGAAAAAAGTAAAAGTGAACGTGATATAATTTTATCCAAGTGGCGTAAGAATTACTGTGCAACTAGAGAGGAAGTTTGTAATAAAATTACAGAGTTATCCAAACAAAGTCAAGACGAAATACTAGAAAAAGAGAAAAATATTTGGACCAGAACTACACCAGCTGATTTATATTATGAAAAGGATGAGAAAAATCCCAAAGTTACTGTTGCATCAGAAAGGTTACTGAAAATTTATGATACGTTCAAAGAAACATTGGTCTTGAGAACACAAAAAATTAATGAGACTAAACCCAAATATGAACCCCCACCAAGAAAAAATAGGGCTAGACTTTGCAAACACAAATGTAAGTTAAATGTTGTGCTTATGAGTCCAAGTAGTACATGTTGTTTAATTTTAGCTGAAGAAACGAGCAGTTCCGGAAGCTCTGAAGAAGAAGTAACAGATGAAGAAGATTGTAGTATGGAGGAATTAACTCGAAAGCAACAACATCCTGATCGGTTACATCCAGAAATGTGGTAAGAATCTTTAAACAGACAATGTGTTTGACTGAGAACTAAAATTTCAGCTATTTTGGCAAATATAAAAAAAAAACTTTAAACTCTTGTATTTGAAATGTATAAATATTCAATAAAATATTAATTTCAACTGTAAATAATAAGGGTGTATACTAAATTTTAATTATTACTCTATTAATATAAAGATACTCAAGTGTAGATTATGTTTTAAACTTTTTTTTGAATTTTTTTTATTGCAATAAACGCCTTGCAAACATTGCCGCAAGGAAGAGACTAGAAATTTGTACCCAGTCGGAGAATAGTGGCGCGTGACGTCATAAGCCATGCTGCAGGTGTAAACTACCATTTTCGAAACACTTTAAATTGAAATGCAGTGAGAACCCTGCTAGATAGGGTAAAATAGTATAGGATGAATGTTGTAGAATATAAAATATCTTACAACAAACTCCAGGAAAGCATATGTCTTGCTTTAATACTTTGGGCCTGAGAACCGTTTATGAAGTTGTCATAGACTAGTGATTTTGGTTTAAGATTGAAATGCAGGGGAAACCGCGCTAGATAGGGTAATGTAAAGCACTACAGGAAGAAAGTTGTAGAAAATTAAATTTCCTACAAGAAACTCCGGGAAAGTGTATGTCTGACTTTAATAATTTGGGTCTGAGAACCGTTTGAAGTTGTCATAAACCAGCGATTTTGGTTTAAAATTGAAATGCAGGGGAAACCACGCTAGATAGGGTAAAGCACTACAGGGAGAAAGTTGTAGAAAATTAAATTTCCTACAAAAAACTCCGGGAAAGTGTATGTCTGACTTTAATAATTTGGGTCTGAGAACCGTTTGAAGTTGTCATAAACCAGCGATTTTGGTTTAAAATTGAAATGCAGGGGAAACCACGCTAGATAGGGTAAAGCACTACAGGGAGAAAGTTGTAGAAAATTAAATTTCCTACAAAAAACTCCGGGAAAGTGTATGTCTGACTTTAATAATTTGGGTCTGAGAACCGTTTGAAGTTGTCATAAACCAGCGATTTTGGTTTAAAATTGAAATGCAGGGGAAACCACGCTAGATAGGGTAAAGCACTACAGGGAGAAAGTTGTAGAAAATTAAATTTCCTACAAGAAACTCCGGAAAAGTGTATGTCTGACTTTAATAATTTGGGTCTGAGAACCGTTTGAAGTTGTCATAAACCAGCGATTTTGGTTTAAAATTGAAATGCAGGGGAAACCACGCTAGATAGGGTAAAGCGCTACAGGGAGAAAGTTGTAGAAAATTAAATTTCCTACAAAAAACTCCGGGAAAGTGTATGTCTGACTTTAATAATTTGGGTCTGAGAACCGTTTGAAGTTGTCATAAACCAGCGATTTTGGTTTAAAATTGAAATGCAGGGGAAACCACGCTAGATAGGGTAAAGCACTACAGGAAGAAAGTTGTAGAAAATTAAATTTCCTACAAAAAACTCCGGGAAAGTGTATGTCTGACTTTAATAATTTGGGTCTGAGAACCGTTTGAAGTTGTCATAAACCAGCGATTTTGGTTTAAAATTGAAATGCAGGGGAAACCACGCTAGATAGGGTAAAGCACTACAGGTAGAAAGTTGTAGAAAATTAAATTTCCTACAACAAACTCCGGGAAAGTGTATGTCTGACTTTAATAATTTAGGCCTGAGAACTGTTTGAAGTCGTCATGAACCAGTGATTGTGGTTTAAAATTGAAATGTAACGGAAACCGCGCTAGATAGGGTAAAGTACTTTAGGACCACAGTTGTGGAAAATAAAATTTCGTACAAGAAACTCTGGGAATGCATATGTGTTGCTTTAATAATTTGGGTCTGAGAACCATTTGAAGTTGTCATAAACCAGCGATTCTGGTTTAACATTGAAATGCAGGGGAAACCGCGCTAGATAGGGTAAAGCACTACAGGGAGAAAGTTGTAGAAAATTAAATTTCCTACAACAAACTCCGGGAAAGTGTATGTCTGACTTTAATAACTTGGGCCTGGGAACCGTTTGAAGTGGTCATAAACCAGCGATTGTGGTTTAAAATTGAAATGTAACTGAAACGCGCTAGATAGGGTAAAGTACTTTGAGACCAAGTTATGGAAAATAAAATTTTGTACAAGAGACTGTGGGAAAACATGTGTGTTGCTTTAATAATTTGGGTCTGAGAACCATTTGAAGTTGTCATAAACCAGCGATTCTGGTTTAACATTGAAATGCAGGGGAAACCGCGCTAGATAGGGTAAAGCACTACAGGGAGAAAGTTGTAGAAAATTAAATTTCCTACAAAAATCTCCGGGAAAGTGTATGTCTCACTTTAATAATTTGGGCCTGAGAACCGTTTGAAGTCGTCATAAACCAGCGATTGTGGTTTAACATTGAAATGCAGGGGAAACCGCGCTAGATAGGGTAAAGCACTACAGGGAGAAACTTGTAGAAAATTAAATTTCCTACAAAAAACTCCGGGAAAGTGTATGTTTCACTTTAATAATTTGGGCCTGAGAACCGTTTGAAGTTAGGTAGCTTAAACCAGCAATTCTGCTTTAAAATTTTAAACTTATATTATGTTTGAACAACAGTGGACAGAGATAGTCTTAATAGAGTATCACTGAAAATAAAAGCGATAGCTGCATGGTAACTGTTGTGCTAGTTGATACTGTGCGTTCAGCTGTCGGTGTGTAAGACTAATGACGTCACGCAAGGTTTTAGCCAATAAGACATGTTTGCAGTCATGCGATAATTTTGAAATTATTCTGTACTTTATTTAATTAAATTGTTGAGACCTGGTTAGTTACAGACAGTGGGTATCAATTTAAATCAATATTATTTAAGGTATAATGATCCGGGTGAAATGAATGATGGACCATTATGTAGATGTTCCAAGAAAGCCCGAAAATATGGAATAAGGCATGGAATTTATGCTGGAGAGAGATTTCTTCAAAGATGCAACAAAACTTCTAACAATGCTGATAAATTATACCATTATCGAGTAACTATTTCACCTCCAACCAACTTCCTTATAAAAACCCCAACTATTATACAACATGATGAACATGAATTTATATTTGAAGGATTTTCCATGTTATCACACTTTCCTTTAATAAAATTACCTACATGCAAGGTTATACGATTCAACATTGAGTATTCTATTCTTTACATCGAAGAAAAAATACCTGAAAATTTTACCATTCTAGAACTGGATCTGTTTTGTAAGTTTTACTTAAACAAAAATATTACTTTCTAATTTGCTGTTTAGATGATTATTTGTTTAAGGAAATTTTAGAATTGGTAGATTTGGATTTTAAAGCTGCAGGAGACGATACTGGCTGTTCACAGTTCCATTTCATGCCTAGATTTGTACGAGAGCTACCAGATAATGGCAAAGAAATTTTGTCCATGAAGGAAGTGTTACAGTATTTTCTTGATAGTGCTACACCTTTGATGGATGGGTCACAGTTAGAAGATATGGTGAAGATGAGTCAGTATGAATGGCAAAGCTACGCTGATGAGATTAAAGTAAGTTTGCATTGTTTAGGTTTTTTAAATATTTTGGTGGTGGTTTTTATAGTTTGTGTGACTTAGTAGAGATATAAGCTTATAATAAGATTAACTTTCGTGTTCTTCATTTAAAACTTGTTAAGAATATTCGAGAAACTGTACGGGCAGTATCGGCTAATTGTTTTAACTGTTAATTTTGTAGGGCATGGTTGTGACATATCCTGGTAAAAAACCTTGCTCAGTTAGAGTGGACCAGTTGGATCGTAATAGTGATTTACAAGAAGCTGGAAATTACAAATTTCCAGAAATAGTTCATTTTGGAATTCGGCCACCACAACTGAGTTACGCTGGAAATCCAGAGTAAGTATCTTTAAACTTATCATATTACTAGTTTTACTTTTGATTCTTGGTAATTTTTTGGTAATCCTTCTCCTAGTGTTTTCTTTTATCCTTTTATAAGGTGTAGTGTCTCTTATTCTGTAATCGTTTTGTTTCCTCCTGTTTGTGGTTAAGAGTAAATGTGTATCAGTACATTTTGTTTTTTAGTTACCAAAAAGCTTGGAGAGATTATGTAAAATTTAGACACTTGTTAGCAAATATGTCTAAACCTACATTTGAAGATAAAAGAAAATTAGAAGCCAAAGAAAATAAATTACAAGAAATGCGTACTCAGTCAAAAATGAAACGTGATGTTACAGTAGCTGTATCAGCTCAAGGTTTTTATCGTACTGGAATAATGTGTGATATTGTCCAGGTAAAATCTATAACTTATGATAATTATTTAGTTAACCTGGATATTTTCAGCATGCTATGCTGATTCCTGTATTGGTATGTCATTTACGGTTCCATAACTCTTTGAATATACTGGAAGAGACAATTAACTATAAATTCCGAAATAGAGCTCTTCTACAGTTAGCATTAACTCATCCTTCGTATAGAGAAAATTTCGGAACTAACCCCGATCATGCACGTAACAGCCTCACAAATTGTAGTATTCGTCAACCAGAATATGGTGATCGACGAATTCATTACATGAATACCAGGAAAAGAGGTTTGTATTATTCTCTTTTATTTTAAACAAAATCATAACTTAATATTATTTTTTTTTAAATACAGGAATAAATACATTAATAAATATAATGTCACGTTTTGGAAAAAAACAAGAAACTGAATCTAATATAACCCACAATGAACGATTAGAATTCTTAGGGGATGCTGTTGTAGAATTTCTTTCGTCTATTCATCTTTTTTATTCTTTTCCGGATTTAGAGGAAGGTGGTTTAGCTACATACAGAGCAGCTATCGTACAAAATCAACACCTTGCCGTACTTGCACGTACTTTAAATTTAGATCAATACATGCTGTACGCACATGGATCTGATTTATGCCATGACTTGGAATTAAGACATGCAATGGCAAATTGTTTTGAAGCTTTAATGGGAGCCTTATTTTTAGATGGAGGGATTGAGGTAACCTTAAATATTTAAAAAAACATTTTAAATTTAATTTGAAATATTTTAGGTTGCTGATCGAGTATTTAGTCATACTCTGTTCAAAGAGAATCCGGATTTATTTCAAGTTTGGATGGAAATTCCACCTCATCCTTTACAAGAGCAAGAACCTACAGGAGATCGTGACTGGATTCCAAAGTTTGAATTATTACAAAAATTAACGAAATTTGAGGATTCTATTGGTGTTGATTTTAATCATATTCGTTTATTAGCACGTGCTTTTACAGACCGTAGTGTTGGTTTCACAAATTTAACCCTTGGCTCTAATCAACGTTTGGAATTTCTTGGAGATACTGTCTTGCAACTTATTGCTTCCGATTATTTATACAAATATTTTCCTGAACATCATGAAGGACATTTATCTGTAAATATTCTTTTATTTTTATTCCTTACAGTAACTAATTATTTTTTTGTAGCTATTGCGAAGTTCTTTGGTTAATAATCGTACTCAAGCTGTTGTATGTGACGATTTAGGAATGGCAAATTATGCTGTTTATAACAATCCTAAAGCGGAATTGAAAACAAAAGATAGAGCAGATTTATTGGAAGCTTTTATAGGAGCCTTGTATGTGGATAAGGTAATTTCTTTTTTGTTTTTATTTTGTTAGATCAATGATGACTGAAATTTTTAAATAGGGTATGGAATACTGTGAAGTCTTTTGTCAAGTGACGCTGTTTCCCCGATTGCAAGATTTTATTATGAATCAGGATTGGAATGATCCTAAATCAAAATTGCAACAATGCTGTCTTACCCTTCGTACTATGGATGGGGGAGAGCCTGATATTCCTGTGTATAAGTATGTGAATTTTGTTTTTCTTGCTAGTGTGCTTCTAATTTTTATACAAAATTTTAATTGTTACCGTATTATAAACATAATAATAAATATATGCACTTATCTATAAATAATTACTCGGAAAGGTAAAGGGTTATCTCTGAGAAGATGAAAAACCAGAAAATTATCGTATAACTAAAGTTTGTATAATTTTAGGGTTATTGAATGTAAAGGACCTACAAATACTCGTGTGTACACAGTAGCAGTTTATTTTAGAGGCAAACGTCTTGCAAGCGCCATGGGTCATAGCATTCAACAAGCAGAAATGAATGCTGCCAAAAAGGCTTTGGAAATATCTCAGAGTAAGAAACTAATTCTATCCTAACATCTATCACACTTTGAAATTTTCCTTTGCAGACTTATTTCCACAACTAGATCATCAGAAACGTGTGATAGCTAAAAGTATGAAAAAACAAACAAGACATCCAAACAGACATGCTGTGAATCGATTCAGAAGTCGCTCAAGATCTAGAAGTAAAAGATACTCTCGATCACCAAGTAGAAGACGATCTAGATCATCTAGCAGAAAAAATAGTAGATCAATGAGTAAAAGAAAATCTCGATCGATAAGTAGACATCGATCTAGGCCTGCAAGTAGAAAACGATCAGAATCAATAAATGGAAGACGGAGTAAGTACGTAAGTAAAAGAAAGTCAAGGTCAAGATCGACAAGTAGAAACCGATCTAGATCTACAACTAGGAAACTTTCAAGATCCTCAAGCAGAAAACGTTCCAGAACTCCAAGCAGAAGTTATTATAGATCTCCAAGTAGAAAGCGATCACGATCTATAAGTATAGGACCAGGTAGATCACCCTCTTTAGGAAGGTATTCAAAAATAAGTAGTCGATCAAGAAGTTTAAGTAGTACCAACAATGATAGTCCTGGTACTAAAACTTCTGATGTAATTATATCTAATGATGGTTGTTGCAAAAGTGTCAGTCCTTCAGACCCTGAAAATCTTCCCGATGTAAACAGTGAAAATTAGTTATTATAGAATATCTTTTAAATTACCCTGAACTATAATAGTACTAGCCCTGATGAAATGCTTTATTTATTTTGTGCAATTCAACATACGTTTGATACATTTTTATGATGACCGCTAGGAATTTTAAAATTCACATAAATATCGTGACATTTATTTTTCATATTTAGACAAATTAATTTTTTGAGTGTGGCTGATTTTACAATGTTCATTCCAAGGTCTCCTCCAAAAGTAATAGGTTTCCACCAGTTAGGAGAATTGATTGGGTGTGATATAAGCCCTCGGGTTAACCAGGCCCCAGCTATTGCTGTCATAGTTGGTGGAACAACTCCTGTACCTGGATGTTCCATTAAAAGACCTGAAAATTATTTTTAAAATTTAGAAAAACAAAACAATGCATTTTTATTGTAGCGAACTTTCATAGAAATGAGAGATGTATACAGGGTGGTTGATTTTTCATTGTTCAACTTATATCTACCGAAATATTAAAGATACAAGAAAAATTCAAATAAGAGACTTGTCTAATGGAACCTAATGTATAAAATAGCATAAATTATTTTTCCTGTGGCCTACTTATTCTCATGTAAAAAAATCTTAACTGGTTTTCTAAATATATATTTGTAGAAGAGAAATTGATGTAGAATCTTTTTCTGACAATTCAATTCATAGTCAGCCAATGAGAAGCCTCGTTTTTTAAAAATTGACCAATCAGAAGGCTATTTTACTGACAATCCAATTCATCTTCTGTCAGCCAATCAGAAGCGTCCTTTTTTAAAAATTGAATTTACAAATCAGCAGGATATTTTATTGACAATATTTTCATGACGACTGAAAAGCAGTAAGAGTTTTCTAGTGACAATATTTATGTCAAATAAACGTTAAAAGAAATCTCAAAAAAAATATTGAAGAAAAACCCAGAGGAAGAGTTGTATTTGGACAATGAAACGGAATTTTTAAATACTAACAATAATTTTTTTGACATTTGTTTGACGTTTGACATAAATATTGTCGCTGGAAAACTCTACTGCTTTTCAATTGTCATAAAAATATTGTCAGTAAAATAGCCTTCTGATTGGTTAAAAAAAAAAAAGGAAGCTGCTGATTGGCTGATGGAATATGAATTGAATTGACATACAAATACAACTTTTAACTATGAGTTTTTCTTCAATATTTGTCATTCATTTGTTACTCGTAGCTGCTGTTTTTGGAAAATAATTACTCACGTACCGCTGGTAATTATTTTCGTCACGGCAGAATGACGAATATTGTCGGCAAAACTCGGAGTACTCGTATTATATATAAAAAAATATACAGAGTGTTCCATTTAAAATACCCAAGTTAGATATGTTTCTAGAGAATAAATAAGCTAAGGCTATTTTATATTACATCAGGCTCCTTTAGACATATCTCGTGTTTTAACATTTTCTTGTATCTGTAACATTTCAGCAAAGATAAGCTAAACAATAATTTCACAACCACCCTGTATAGGTGTAGTTTTAAACATAAAAAACGTATCAAATCTTGAACAAAAACATTTTAACGAAAGGAATCAAAGTGAGGTGTTCTAGAATCTGATTAATAAAAAAAATTAAAAGGCAGGAAGGAATGTTCCATTGAAGATGCCCAAAGGGGGTCTTTTTCAATTTAATATGGTGCATAAACTCTTGTTTATTCAAGCGAAATTTGTATGAGGGAACTGGTTTTCTTCTCTAGTGAGGTTTATTTTTGTTACAGCAGGTCTGTTTTTTATGTTTTACTGGATTTGCAATGAGGGAAGGGTTTTAATTAAAAACTCTCCAGTAAAAGTTGTTTAATAATTGTTTGTTTCTTATTAATGAATCATAAAACTTGCTGAAAATATTGTCTATATCTTGAAATTGGATGTCATAAATATTATTAATGACGTGTCTGTGATAATGGAGAACGATTCAAATATGATTCTTATGACTGTTTATGGTCAGATTGTTTTGAAAGAGGTTTATGAAAAAATTCGCATGGTTTTGTTTTTAATATATTTTGTTAGGTAACAGTTCATCGCTATGGTACACAAAAGTATGGCCATATCTACAATGCCCATAAACATGTTTTTTCTTTTACAATAATATTTCTGATGTTTATATTTTGTTTGGCCCTAAAGTTATAATCAGGCTAAACAATGTCATTAATAAATTCCTCAATAAAATTACTGAAATCGTCACAATAGTGTATTTACTTACCAACAACAAGTTCTACAGCTTCAACATCAAAATATAATTCTTTTAATAGACTTGCAGTTTGTAAATCCCCAGTTAAATCCTCAAAGTTTTCTGCTGGTTTTAAACCAAATCGTCGCCTATAATTGTTGTAGGATTGAATTCGAAGTGATCTACTTTCATCAATTAATTGTATAACGCCGTTCTTAAACGGTTGGCCAATATTGTTGTGCGTCATCTATAAAACAAATTGTTATAAATGTATTTCAAAATATAAATTTTAACATACCTTTCCTGCAGAATGTATTGACATAGCATGAATAATTTGATCTAATCCGTATTCGAAAATAATGTCATTGTTTGAAAACACAAGCTGACTTATGTTATATAATTGTGAATGAATAAACATTTTTTCTGGTAAAAATGAATGCCAATGAGGTAAAATTGAAAATTCTTTTGGTACATTTCCGCTATATTGCAAACGTAGATGTGATGCCAGTTCTGGTTTATACAAGATATCCATATCCGATTGTAGGAAGTGCTGCATGTATTCCGTTAGTGTAATTTTAATAGCTTCACCTACACAAAATATTTAAAAATGTTTGGATTTTTAAAGTAAACTTACCAGTAACTATTAACTTGGCAGTTTGATATAATTGTTCATCGCTCCAATGTTGATGTGCTTTTGCTAAAATGTTACAGACTCTGTTATGTTCCCGCAACCATATCGTGGACATAACAAATAACATAGGGGTCATACTCAATCCTGGGTTTCCTAAGGCCCATCTTGGGACTACTTTCTTTCCCATGATCATATTCGAAATAAAAGATTTATATTGAATCTAACAAAATTAAATATTTGTATAACTTTTAATTTTCTATGTCGATAGGGATTTATAATAATTTTAATTGTTACTCTGTTATAAAGATATAGAAACGTCGTGCAAACTTTGCTGCGTGTATGAGGGTTTTTATTTATTTAGAATTTAGAAAATTTAGAAAGTCGTTATTTACTTGCGGATAAATCATGTTAACACCAGGGCAATCTTGTAAGAAAGGTGGATATTGTTCACCCATGAAGTATCTACATTTTAATTTTCCACCCTCAAAAGAACGAAGTGCCTTCATTGTTGCTTCATATTTACCATAAACGTGAGACATGTCTATCTGTAATTTTAATATGAATTGTTTGTTATACCTAAGGGTATGTTTGAATAATAATATTGGCTTTAGGGTTTGCCAAAAGCATTTTCAGGGATCTGTTCCTAAGAACTTATCTTTCGAATACCTACTTACAATGTTGTTTCCCCAGTCACGTTGTTTATGCTCTTCTGCATCATAAGAATCAAATTGTGTAACAAAATGCTGAATATAAGTTCCAAATAATATATTTGTGCCTTTGGAACAAGGACGAAAATATTTTCTCTTAAATAATTTTTCAAACAGTGCATTCGTGGAAGGTAAATTTTTTAGCCCTAAAACCTGAATTATGTACCTATTTTTTGTATTTCAAAATTGTTAGTTTACCTCGAATGCCCATTGGGGTTGGACACATTTTAGGAATAGGTGGTAAACTTCTTGCAGAAGCTGAAAAATTATGATATAAATCTGCAGAAAGGAAATCCAAAGCTGTTGCCCATCGAAAATCAGCATTGCCCCAGTTAGTGGTTTTCATGTATAAGTTTTTTGTAAAAATACTTTGGAAAATTGAAAATGAATTTAAAATGTTCCTTAAGAATGATAGATTGTTTATTATACTGGTATATGCTTCCGTTGGGTTAAAAGTGACTAGCTTGTTTATCCATTGTCTGGGCAAAACTGTAATTTAAAGATTTTGTAATATGGTAGGTGTACCCTAAGGTGTATAGCCACCTTTCTCACAGTTTTGGCCAGAATATCCTGTATCAATACAATCGCACGAGTAACCTTTATTTTCTGGAATACATACCCCCCCATTTTGACATGGTAGTCCACAGCAAGGATTAATTTCTAAAAATTTTTAAATCTCCATAGAAAATACACACATTAGTATGGCATACCATGAGGTTCTAGTTCCCGGATAACTGCTTGATCATCTTTAAAGTAACCTCGCAATAGTATAAAAGTTACACAAATCGTCAAAGCACAATTTATTTTTATCCAAGTGGAGTTTTTAATATTTCCTATAATAATCATTTTAAATTTTTATATATCTCTATGTTTACACCTGTCATTTCAAGAATTATTGTAAATTAAATTTGTTTTGTTTAATAATTTGTCGGTTGATAGATTCAATTTTGAATTTCCCGCGACCTTAACTATCGACAGCGGTACGGTCATCACAGATTAATATTTCCCGTTTTCCTCATATTTCATATGGAAAATACTTTTATATTTAACTATGTTTATAACAAATCAATGTTGTTAAACAAAATAATTTGCTGAATTTGGTTTATATGTTTGATTTTATGTTGATAAATTGTGGTCCCGGGGGCAGTACTGTAACCACTGTTAACGGTAGTTTATATTTACAGCTGAAGGTACTGAAATACGTATTTTGCTGTTCTTCCCATTCCTGAAAAAGGAAAACGGTGATATTTTCGTAATAATAACAGTGCATAGTTTTCATAAACTTTTTTATGATCTTATAAAACATCAAAATCAACAGTTTTTTAAAATAGACTAGAAGTGTACAATGGCTAATTTAGGAACGTGCGAATCGCCAGGTTGTGGTGCTCCAGCAAAGTTGCAGTGCCCTACATGTGTAAAAATAGGAATCCAAGGATCTTTCTTTTGCTCCCAAGAATGTTTCAAGAAGAACTGGAAAGCCCATAAAATTATCCACTCTTTAGCCAGTAAGTAAGGTTAGGGAGGTACCGCACGAGTGCTGTTACTTAACGAATGTGGTTATTTTCCCGATTTTTTAGTAATATTTAATAATTCTCATTAAATTTCAAATATAAATCGTCTGCTTGTAGAAGGAGAAAGTCTTGATGGCAAAAAGGAAGATAGTTATAATCCTTGGCCGAATTATGCATATACAGGCAAATTACGACCATTTGAACAATCACCAAAACGTCTTGTACCTAATCACATAGGTAGACCTGATTATGCTGACCACCCTAAAGGTTATCCTTTATCAGAACAAGCCGTTAAAGGTTCTAGCCAAATCAAAGTTTTGAATGATGAAGAAATCGAAGGTAAATAGTTTTCAGTTTGACATTTTTACATAAATTAATGCCTAAAATTTTTCTTAATAGGGATGAAAGTTGCTTGTAAGCTAGGAAGAGAAGTCTTAGATGAAGCAGCAAGGGTGTGCGATGTTAACGTAACAACAGATGAAATTGATCGAGCGGTTCATGAAGCATGTATTGAAAAAGAATGTTATCCTTCTCCTCTTAATTATTACCAGTTCCCCAAGTCTTGTTGTACTTCAGTTAATGAGGTACAATATTAAAAACATTTTTTTTACTTGCAGTTGAATATAATAAAAGTTGTAATGTAGGTAATATGTCATGGAATACCAGATGCCCGACCACTTATTGATGGAGATATATGTAACGTAGACATAACAGTATATCATCGTGATTTTCATGGTGACTTAAATGAAACATTTTTTGTTGGAAACGTCAAAGATGAGCATAAGAATTTAGTAAAGGTCACATACGAGTGCCTTATGAAAGCCATAGATATTGTTAAACCTGGTGAAAAATATCGTGAGATTGGAAATATTATACAGAAACATGCACAAGCTCATGGATTTTCTGTGGTTAGAAGTTATTGTGGACATGGTATACACAGATTGTTCCATACAGCCCCAAATGTTCCTCACTATGCCAGTTAGTAAAATTGTCTTAATAATTTATGTTATATCGACGTTTTCAATTCAGAAAACATACTGGAATATTTTACAGGAAACTAGACTTCCCATGAACTCCTCTAGACTTTAGAGATCTTCCCCAATTTTCATACACCTCCCAATAAATACAATTTTTCCAGTTGAAATTAATATTGTATTTAATATTTATTATTTATAAATTTAAATATTGTTTATAGTATTTTTATTCACAAATATTTTTATTTTACAGAAAATAAGGCAATAGGTGTAATGAAACCAGGTCATTGCTTTACCATAGAACCAATGATATCCATGGGTTCATGGAGAGACGAAATGTGGCCTGATAAGTGGACGGCTGTAACTGCAGATGGTCAGTGGTCTGCACAGTTTGAACAAACGTTGTTGGTTAACGAAACTGGTTGCGAAATTCTCACTCGTCGCAGAAATGCAACAGGACTCCCACACTTTATGGATACCATGTAAATTTCAAAGATGAGCAGATTTATATGTTGTGTTACTACTAGTGTGCAGAACATCTTTGTGTTAGATTGGTTTGGTGTATGTTCATGAAAGAATTCCAGGTAGAAAATAAAAGTGCCTAAAAATGGATTTGTATTTTTTACGCTTTTTTAAAACGGGGTTTTCAGATTTTTGAAAACCTTTTATTCTTTGTGACTTACTAATTTTTTTAATAAAAAAAGTAATTGATGGAAGAAAACTATTGTTTTACCTTCTTTTATTGTAAAGTTTTATTAAAAGAATGTGAAGTTGTCCAATAATAATATTGAATCAAGTAAAACGTAAAATGCTAGTAATTTTTTAAGCTGGTTAAGGTATTTTTTTGATTAGGTGCCAGCCCGTTGTGAGATGCGCCATGAATTTTTGAGCATAGAGATTAAATCGTTTTGTGTCTTCGGTCTGTTAAGAAGTAACCATACACCACAATCTTAAAGAGCTATCCAGTATGAAGGCATAACAATCTTCAAGAGTGTCAAATGTGAACGCACCACAATATTAAAAGGTAGTAAGTGTACTGTGACCTCATCACAACCTTAAAGCACTTCCAGTGTGAACGCTACTTAGCAGTTGTACGAAAGTATTTGACTCCCAACTCGGCTGAACCACAGTTAGTTGTCATGGATACCATTGTTCAAACAACCTTATCTATGACAACTGAGCATGGTTCAGTTGAACTGGGAGTTACATAAGGTTTGTTCGTTTGTCTGCACTGAAGATGAACTTTCTACACCTGCTCTAGAGTAGGTGCAGAGAGTGCATAGATGACGTCACTTCAGTTCAGTTAGTACCATTTAGTGCAGACAAACAAACAAACTATAGTTTCGTACAACTAGGCCCAACAGTGTGTTCACACTGGACATTGGACTATTCCAGAAACTTCCTAATGAGCTTCTAATGGGTGAGGTAAGTTTAAAAAAAAAAAGTAAAACACTATAGCCTTTGAATTATATCTGAAAATTATCTAACCAGGTTGAAAAGGGTTCTGAGAGATTCTGGGATTTTCCTAACGAGTTTCAGATAGAAACCGTGGAGGAACTACCCTCACATACAAGGGAGAAGACAAAAAAGGAGCTGGAGGTGTATTGTATTGTTTTTTCCAAAAAAATGAGGAAAGACTATAGTCTGCTATTTTTTTGGACATTTTTTTCATTATATAAATAATAAATATTAAATAAAATATCGATTTCAACGGGAAATATCAAGATTTATTCGCTTTATACGTCCTTCAGATCTGGTTCGGATTTTCCCAGAATGTTATTTGGAGGGTGTACACTTGCAAAATAGGTGCCAAACATCCCTCATCCCTTCCCACTGTTCACCACGTGGCGAGTAAAGTTTGAGAAATGGATTTTTTCTGAAAACTTTCTGAATTTTTTTTGACTAGACGGGAGGGGATGAGGGATGTTTGGCACATATTTTTCAAGTGTTTAGGGTTCATATTACATTCTGAAATTTTCCTAAGGAAATCGGAGAGGGTAAAAAAATCTTCGAAAAAAAAAGGAGACTCATTTTTGGGAAAAAAATTTCGCCCCTTCAGATCTCGCCCCGCTTTTCCCAGAATGTTATTTGGAGGGTATACACTTGGAAATTATGGAGCAAACTTCCCTCACCCCTTCCCACTGCTCCACACCTGGCTAGGAGACGTTCAGAATTGGGTTGTTCCACAAAACTTTCGGAATTTTTTTGGACCAGATGCGAGGGGATGGGGGATGTTTGGCACATATTTTTCAAGTCTTTACCCTTCATATTACATTCTAAAATTTTCCTAAGGAAATCTGAGAGGGTCAAAAAATCTTCGAAAAAAAAAGGAAAGACTATAGTCTTTCCTCTCGTCTTTCCTCATTTTTGGGAAAAAAATTTCACCCCTTCAGATCTCGCCCCGATTTTCCCAGAATGTTATTTGGAGGGTATACACTTGGAAATTATGGGGCAAACTTCCCTCACCCCTTCCCACTGCTCCACACCTGGCTAGGAAACGTTCAGAATTGGATTGTTCCAGAAAACTTTCGGATTTTTTTTGGACCAGATGCGAGGGGATGGGGAATGTTTGGCACATATTTTTCAAGTCTTTACCCTTCATATTACATTCTAAAATTTTCCTAAGGAAATCGGAGAGGGTCAAAAAATCTTCGAAAAAAAAAAAGGAAAGACTATAGTCTGCTCATTTTTGGGAAAAAAATTTCACCCCTTCAGATCTCGCCCCGATTTTCCCAGAATGTTATTTGGAGGGTATACACTTGGAAATTATGGGGCAAACTTCCCTCACCCCTTCCCACTGCTCCACACCTGGCTAGGAAACGTTCAGAATTGGGTTGTTCCAGAAAACTTTCGGAATTTTTTTGGACCAGATGCGAGGGGATGGGGGATGTTTGGCACATATTTTTCAAGTCTTTATCCTTCATATTACATTCTAAAATTTTCCTAAGGAAATCTGAGAGGGTCAAAAAATCTTCGAAAAAAAAAAGGAAAGACTATAGTCTTTGCTCATTTTTGGGAAAAAAATTTCACCCCTTCAGATCTCGCCCCGATTTTCCCAGAATGTTATTTGGAGGGTATACACTTGGAAATTATGGGGCAAACTTCCCTCACCCCTTCCCACTGCTCCACACCTGGCTAGGAAACGTTCAGAATTGGGTTGTTCCAGAAAACTTTCGGAATATTTTTGGACCAGATGCGAGGGGATGGGGGATGTTTGGCACATATTTTTCAAGTCTTTACCCTTCATATATTACATTCTAAAATTTTCCTAAGGAATTCGGAGAGGGTCAAAAAATCTTCGAAAAAAAAGGAAAGACTATAGTCTTTGCTCATTTTTGGGAAAAAAAATTCACCCCTTCAGATCTCGCCCCGATTTTCCCAGAATGTTATTTGGATGGTATACACTTGGAAATTATGGGGCAAACTTCCCTCACCCCTTCCCACTGCTCCACACCTGGCTAGGAAACGTTCAGAATTGGGTTGTTCCAGAAAACTTTCGGAATTTTTTTGGACCAGATGCGAGGGGATGGGGAATGTTTGGCACATATTTTTCAAGTCTTTACCCTTCATATTACATTCTAAAATTTTCCTAAGGAAATCGGAGAGGGTCAAAAAATCTTCGAAAAAAAAAGGAAAGACTATAATGCGAGGGGATGGGGGATGTTTGGCACATATTTTTCAAGTCTTTATCCTTCATATTACATTCTAAAATTTTCCTAAGGAAATCTGAGAGGGTCAAAAAATCTTCGAAAAAAAAAGAAGAGACTATAGTCTTTGCTCATTTTTGGGAAAAAAAATTCACCCCTTCAGATCTCGCCCCGATTTTCCCAGAATGTTATTTGGAGGGTATACACTTGGAAATTATGGGGCAAACTTCCCTCACCCCTTCCCACTGCTCCACACCTGGCTAGGAAACGTTCAGAATTGGGTTGTTCCAGAAAACTTTCGGAATTTTTTTGGACCAGATGCGAGGGGATGGGGGATGTTTGGCACATATTTTTCAAGTCTTTATCCTTCATATTACATTCTAAAATTTTCCTAAGGAAATCTGAGAGGGTCAAAAAATCTTCGAAAAAAAAAGGAAAGACTATAATGCGAGGGGATGGGGGATGTTTGGCACATATTTTTCAAGTCTTTATCCTTCATATTACATTCTAAAATTTTCCTAAGGAAATCTGAGAGGGTCAAAAAATCTTCGAAAAAAAAAAGGAAAGACTATAGTCTTTGCTCATTTTTGGGAAAAAAATTTCACCCCTTCAGATCTCGCCCCGCTTTTCCCAGAATGTTATTTGGAGGGTATAAAGAAAGACTTTGCTCATTTTTGGGAAAAAAATTTCGCCCCTTCAGATCTCGCCCCGCTTTTCCCAGAATGTTATTTGGAGGGTATACACTTGGAAATTATGGGGCAAACTTCCCTCACCCCTTCCCACTGCTCCACACCTGGCTAGGAAACGTTCAGAATTGGGTTGTTCCAGAAAACTTTCGCAATTTTTTTGGACCAGATGCGAGGGGATGGGGAATGTTTGGCACATATTTTTCAAGTCTTTACCCTTCATATTACATTCTAAAATTTTCCTAAGGAAATCGGAGAGGGTCAAAAAATCTTCGAAAAAAAAAGGAAAGACTATAATGCGAGGGGATGGGGGATGTTTGGCACATATTTTTCAAGTCTTTATCCTTCATATTACATTCTAAAATTTTCCTAAGGAAATCTGAGAGGGTCAAAAAATCTTCGAAAAAAAAAGGAAAGACTATAGTCTTTGCTCATTTTTGGGAAAAAAATTTCGCCCCTTCAGATCTCGCCCCGCTTTTCCCAGAATGTTATTTGGAGGGTATACACTTGGAAATTATGGGGCAAACTTCCCTCACCCCTTCCCACTGCTCCACACCTGGCTAGGAAACGTTCAGAATTGGGTTGTTCCAGAAAACTTTCGGAATTTTTTTGGACCAGATGCGAGGGGATGGGGAATGTTTGGCACATATTTTTCAAGTCTTTACCCTTCATATTACATTCTAAAATTTTCCTAAGGAAATCGGAGAGGGTCAAAAAATCTTCGAAAAAAAAAGGAAAGACTATAATGCGAGGGGATGGGGGATGTTTGGCACATATTTTTCAAGTCTTTATCCTTCATATTACATTCTAAAATTTTCCTGAGGAAATCTGAGAGGGTCAAAAAATCTTCGAAAAAAAAAGGAAAGACTATAGTCTTTGCTCATTTTTGGGAAAAAAATTTCACCCCTTCAGATCTCGCCCCGCTTTTCCCAGAATGTTATTTGGAGGGTATACACTTGGAAATTATGGGGCAAACTTCCCTCACCCCTTCCCACTGCTCCACACCTGGCTAGGAAACGTTCAGAATTGGGTTGTTCCAGAAAACTTTCGGAATTTTTTTGGACCATATGCGAGGGGATGGGGAATGGTTGGCACATATTTTTCAAGTCTTTACCCTTCATATTACATTCTAAAATTTTCCTAAGGAAATCGGAGAGGGTCAAAAAATCTTCGAAAAAAAAAGGAAAGACTATAGTCTTTGCTCATTTTTGGGAAAAAAATTTCACCCCTTCAGATCTCGCCCCGATTTTCCCAGAATGTTATTTGGAGGGTATACACTTGGAAATTATGGGGCAAACTTCCCTCACCCCTTCCCACTGCTCCACACCTGGCTAGGAAACGTTCAGAATTGGGTTGTTCCAGAAAACTTTCGGAATATTTTTGGACCAGATGCGAGGGGATGGGGGATGTTTGGCACATATTTTTCAAGTCTTTACCCTTCATATTACATTCTAAAATTTTCCTAAGGAAATCGGAGAGGGTCAAAAAATCTTCGAAAAAAAAAGGAAAGACTATAGTCTTTGCTCATTTTTGGGAAAAAAAATTCACCCCTTCAGATCTCGCCCCGATTTTCCCAGAATGTTATTTGGAGGGTATACACTTGGAAATTATGGGGCAAACTTCCTTCACCCCTTCCCACTGCTCCACACCTGGCTAGGAAACGTTCAGAATTGGGTTGTTCCAGAAAACTTTCGGAATTTTTTTGGACCAGATGCGAGGGGATGGGGGATGTTTGGCACATATTTTTCAAGTCTCTATCCTTCATATTACATTCTAAAATTTTCCTAAGGAAATCTGAGAGGGTCAAAAAATCTTCGAAAAAAAAAGGAAAGACTATAGTCTTTATATAAATAATAAATATTAAATAAAATATCGATTTCAACGGGAAATAATAAGATTTATTCGCTTTATACGTATTTCGGCATCATTGTGCCATTGTCAAAAGCTATTATAAAATATTATAACAAATGCAAAAATATAGTAACTCCTTGATTCTATTATTTTAACACTGCGTGAAGCAGCTGGCCCCAGTCAACCCGTCGGAGGTCAGTCACTTATCAGTGTTTTAAAAAGATATTTATTCCAAAATCTTCAGTAAAGGAGAATCCAAGAGATCAATTTGCTCATTCATTAAAGGTATGTTGTTTTTTGTGTGTTTATAAATTTCAAAAGCTTCTAAAATGTTTAATTTATTTTTGTTATCAGAAAAGTGTAAAAATTTAATTGTATTATTAGATGTTAATGTGTGATTTTGTTCTAACAAATGTTTAGCAAAATTTGATTTATGTGCATGTTTATATTTGTAACAACGGATATGTTCTTTTTGCCTAATACTAAAATTTCTAATTGTTTGACCTATATATACTGAATCACAATGTGAACAATTTAATTTATAAATACCTGATTTTAGCAAATCATTAATTTTGTCTTTAGCACTACACTTATTGACACTTTAATTAAAAAGAAAAATTATAAATTAGCTATTCAAAAAGTTTATTCCATTAATAACACTGATAAAACATTAAAATACGTTTCAATTCCATATTTTGGTAAAATTTCAGAAAAGATTGCTAAAATTATAAATAACACAAATAAATATAAAGTCATTTTTAAAACAAATAAAAATATTCTATACTCTCTTTTCAATGCTAAAGACAAAATTAATGATTTGCTAAAATCAGGTATTTATAAATTAAATTGTTCACATTGTGATTCAGTATATATAGGTCAAACAATTAGAAATTTTAGTATTAGGCAAAAAGAACATATCCGTTGTTACAAATATAAACATGCACATAAATCAAATTTTGCTAAACATTTGTTAGAACAAAATCACACATTAACATCTAATAATACAATTAAATTTTTACACTTTTCTGATAACAAAAATAAATTAAACATTTTAGAAGCTTTTGAAATTTATAAACACACAAAAAACAACATACCTTTAATGAATGAGCAAATTGATCTCTTGGATTCTCCTTTACTGAAGATTTTGGAATAAATATCTTTTTAAAACACTGATAAGTGACTGACCTCCGACGGGTTGACTGGGGCCAGCTGCTTCACGCAGTGTTAAAATAATAGAATCAAGGAGTTACTATATTTTTGCATTTGTTATAATATTTTATAATAGCTTTTGACAATGGCACAATGATGCCGAAATACGTATAAAGCGAATAAATCTTATTATTTCCCGTTGAAATCGATATTTTATTTAATATTTATTATTTATATAATCATGGATTTCAACAAAGTGACGCTTGAGAATGTCAATAAACTATAGTCTTTGCTCATTTTTGGGAAAAAAATTTCACCCCTTCAGATCTCGCCCCGCTTTTCCCAGAATGTTATTTGGAGGGTATACACTTGGAAATTATGGGGCAAACTTCCCTCACCCCTTCCCACTGCTCCACACCTGGCTAGGAAACGTTCAGAATTGGGTTGTTCCAGAAAACTTTCGGAATTTTTTTGGACCAGATGCGAGGGGATGGGGGATGTTTGGCACATATTTTTCAAGTCTTTACCCTTCATATTACATTCTAAAATTTTCCTAAGGAAATCTGAGAGGGTCAAAAAATCTTCGAAAAAAAAAGGAAAGACTATAGTCTTTACTCATTTTTAGGAAAAAAATTTCACCCCTTCAGATCTCGCCCCGATTTTCCCAGAATGTTATTTGGAGGGTATACACTTGGAAATTATGGGGCAAACTTCCCTCACCCCTTCCCACTGCTCCACACCTGGCTAGGAAACGTTCAGAATTGGGTTGTTCCAGAAAACTTTCGGAATTTTTTTGGACCAGATGCGAGGGGATGGGGGATGTTTGGCACATATTTTTCAAGTCTTTACCCTTCATATTACATTCTAAAATTTTCCTAAGGAAATCTGAGAGGGTCAAAAAATCTTCGAAAAAAAAAGGAAAGACTATAGTCTTTGCTCATTTTTGGGAAAAAAATTTCACCCCTTCAGATCTCGCCCCGCTTTTCCCAGAATGTTATTTGGAGGGTATACACTTGGAAATTATGGGGCAAACTTCCCTCACCCCTTCCCACTGCTCCACACCTGGCTAGGAAACGTTCAGAATTGGGTTGTTCCAGAAAACTTTCGGAATTTTTTTGGACCAGATGCGAGGGGATGGGGAATGTTTGGCACATATTTTTCAAGTCTTTACCCTTCATATTACATTCTAAAATTTTCCTAAGGAAATCTGAGAGGGTCAAAAAATCTTCGAAAAAAAAAGGAAAGACTATAGTCTTTGCTCATTTTTAGGAAAAAAATTTCACCCCTTCAGATCTCGCCCCGATTTTCCCAGAATGTTATTTGGAGGGTATACACTTGGAAATTATGGGGCAAACTTCCCTCACCCCTTCCCACTGCTCCACACCTGGCTAGGAAACGTTCAGAATTGGGTTGTTCCAGAAAACTTTCGGAATTTTTTTGGACCAGATGCGAGGGGATGGGGGATGTTTGGCACATATTTTTCAAGTCTTTACCCTTCATATTACATTCTAAAATTTTCCTAAGGAAATCTGAGAGGGTCAAAAAATCTTCGAAAAAAAAAGGAAGACTATAGTCTTTGCTCATTTTTGGGAAAAAAATTTCACCCCTTCAGATCTCGCCCCGCTTTTCCCAGAATGTTATTTGGAGGGTATACACTTGGAAATTATGGGGCAAACTTCCCTCACCCCTTCCCACTGCTCCACACCTGGCTAGGAAACGTTCAGAATTGGGTTGTTCCAGAAAACTTTCGGAATTTTTTTGGACCAGATGCGAGGGGATGGGGGATGTTTGGCACATATTTTTCAAGTCTTTACCCTTCATATTACATTCTAAAATTTTCCTAAGGAAATCTGAGAGGGTCAAAAAATTTTCGAAAAAAAAAGGAAAGACTATAGTCTTTGCTCATTTTTAGGAAAAAAATTTCACCCCTTCAGATCTCGCCCCGATTTTCCCAGAATGTTATTTGGAGGGTATACACTTGGAAATTATGGGGCAAACTTCCCTCACCCCTTCCCACTGCTCCACACCTGGCTAGGAAACGTTCAGAATTGGGTTGTTCCAGAAAACTTTCGGAATTTTTTTGGACCAGATGCGAGGGGATGGGGGATGTTTGGCACATATTTTTCAAGTCTTTACCCTTCATATTACATTCTAAAATTTTACTAAGGAAATCGGAGAGGGTCAAAAAATCTTCGAAAAAAAAAGGAAAGACTATAGTCTTTGCTCATTTTTGGGAAAAAAAATTCACCCCTTCAGATCTCGCCCCGATTTTCCCAGAATGTTATTTGGAGGGTATACACTTGGAAATTATGGGGCAAACTTCCCTCACCCCTTCCCACTGCTCCACACCTGGCTAGGAAACGTTCAGAATTGAGTTGTTCCAGAAAACTTTCGGAATTTTTTTGGACCAGATGCGAGGGGATGGGGAATGTTTGGCACATATTTTTCAAGTCTTTATCCTTCATATTACATTCTAAAATTTTCCTAAGGAAATCTGAGAGGGTCAAAAAATCTTCGAAAAAAAAAGGAAAGACTATAGTCTTTGCTCATTTTTGGGAAAAAAAATTCACCCCTTCAGATCTCGCCCCGATTTTCCCAGAATGTTATTTGGAGGGTATACACTTGGAAATTATGGGGCAAACTTCCCTCACCCCTTCCCACTGCTCCACACCTGGCTAGGAAACGTTCAGAATTGGGTTGTTCCAGAAAACTTTCGGAATTTTTTTGGACCAGATGCGAGGGGATGGGGAATATTTGGCACATATTTTTCAAGTCTTTACCCTTCATATTACATTCTAAAATTTTCCTAAGGAAATCGGAGAGGGTCAAAAAATCTTCGAAAAAAAAAGGAAAGACTATAGTCTTTGTTCATTTTTGGGAAAAAAAATTCACCCCTTCAGATCTCGCCCCGATTTTCCCAGAATGTTATTTGGAGGGTATACACTTGGAAATTATGGGGCAAACTTCCCTCACCCCTTCCCACTGCTCCACACCTGGCTAGGAAACGTTCAGAATTGGATTGTTCCAGAAAACTTTCGGATTTTTTTTGGACCAGATGCGAGGGGATGGGGAATGTTTGGCACATATTTTTCAAGTCTTTACCCTTCATATTACATTCTAAAATTTTCCTAAGGAAATCGGAGAGGGTCAAAAAATCTTCGAAAAAAAAAGGAAAGACTATAGTCTTTGCTCATTTTTGGGAAAAAAAATTCACCCCTTCAGATCTCGCCCCGATTTTCCCAGAATGTTATTTGGAGGGTATACACTTGGAAATTATGGGGCAAACTTCCCTCACCCCTTCCCACTGCTCCACACCTGGCTAGGAAACGTTCAGAATTGGGTTGTTCCAGAAAACTTTCGGAATTTTTTTGGACCAGATGCGAGGGGATGGGGGATGTTTGGCACATATTTTTCAAGTCTTTATCCTTCATATTACATTCTAAAATTTTCCTGAGGAAATCTGAGAGGGTCAAAAAATCTTCGAAAAAAAAAGGAAAGACTATAGTCTTTACTCATTTTTGGGAAAAAAATTTCACCCCTTCAGATCTCGCCCCGCTTTTCCCAGAATGTTATTTGGAGGGTATACACTTGGAAATTATGGGGCAAACTTCCCTCACCCCTTCCCACTGCTCCACACCTGGCTAGGAAACGTTCAGAATTGGGTTGTTCCAGAAAACTTTCGGAATTTTTTTGGACCAGATGCGAGGGGATGGGGAATGTTTGGCACATATTTTTCAAGTCTTTACCCTTCATATTACATTCTAAAATTTTCCTAAGGAAATCGGAGAGGGTCAAAAAATCTTCGAAAAAAAAAGGAAAGACTATAGTCTTTGTTCATTTTTGGGAAAAAAAATTCACCCCTTCAGATCTCGCCCCGATTTTCCCAGAATGTTATTTGGAGGGTATACACTTGGAAATTATGGGGCAAACTTCCCTCACCCCTTCCCACTGCTCCACACCTGGCTAGGAAACGTTCAGAATTGGGTTGTTCCAGAAAACTTTCGGAATTTTTTTGGACCAGATGCGAGGGGATGGGGGATGTTTGGCACATATTTTTCAAGTCTTTACCCTTCATATTACATTCTAAAATTTTCCTAAGGAAATCTGAGAGGGTCAAAAAATCTTCGAAAAAAAAAGGAAGACTATAGTCTTTGCTCATTTTTGGGAAAAAAAATTCACCCCTTCAGATCTCGCCCCGATTTTCCCAGAATGTTATTTGGAGGGTATACACTTGGAAATTATGGGGCAAACTTCCCTCACCCCTTCCCACTGCTCCACACCTGGCTAGGAAACGTTCAGAATTGGGTTGTTCCAGAAAACTTTCGGAATTTTTTTGGACCAGATGCGAGGGGATGGGGAATGTTTGGCACATATTTTTCAATACTTTACCCTTCATATTACATTCTAAAATTTTCCTAAGGAAATCGGAGAGGGTCAAAAAATCTTCGAAAAAAAAAGGAAAGACTATAGTCTTTGCTCATTTTTGGGAAAAAAAATTCACCCCTTCAGATCTCGCCCCGATTTTCCCAGAATGTTATTTGGAGGGTATACACTTGGAAATTATGGGGCAAACTTCCCTCACCCCTTCCCACTGCTCCACACCTGGCTAGGAAACGTTCAGAATTGGGTTGTTCCAGAAAACTTTCGGAATTTTTTTGGACCAGATGCGAGGGGATGGGGGATGTTTGGCACATATTTTTCAAGTCTTTACCCTTCATATTACATTCTAAAATTTTCCTAAGGAAATCGGAGAGGGTCAAAAAATCTTCGAAAAAAAAAGGAAAGACTATAGTCTTTGCTCATTTTTGGGAAAAAAATTTCACCCCTTCAGATCTCGCCCCGCTTTTCCCAGAATGTTATTTGGAGGGTATACACTTGGAAATTATGGGGCAAACTTCCCTCACCCCTTCCCACTGCTCCACACCTGGCTAGGAAACGTTCAGAATTGGGTTGTTCCAGAAAACTTTCGGAATTTTTTTGGACCAGATGCGAGGGGATGGGGGATGTTTGGCACATATTTTTCAAGTCTTTATCCTTCATATTACATTCTAAAATTTTCCTAAGGAAATCTGAGAGGGTCAAAAAATCTTCGAAAAAAAAAGGAAAGACTATAGTCTTTGCTCATTTTTGGGAAAAAAATTTCACCCCTTCAGATCTCGCCCCGCTTTTCCCAGAATGTTATTTGGAGGGTATACACTTGGAAATTATGGGGCAAACTTCCCTCACCCCTTCCCACTGCTCCACACCTGGCTAGGAAACGTTCAGAATTGGGTTGTTCCAGAAAACTTTCGGAATTTTTTTGGACCAGATGCGAGGGGATGGGGGATGTTTGGCACATATTTTTCAAGTCTTTACCCTTCATATTACATTCTAAAATTTTCCTAAGGAAATCGGAGAGGGTCAAAAAATCTTCGAAAAAAAAAGGAAAGACTATAGTCTTTGCTCATTTTTGGGAAAAAAATTTCACCCCTTCAGATCTCGCCCCGATTTTCCCAGAATGTTATTTGGAGGGTATACACTTGGAAATTATGGGGCAAACTTCCCTCACCCCTTCCCACTGCTCCACACCTGGCTAGGAAACGTTCAGAATTGGGTTGTTCCAGAAAACTTTCGGAATTTTTTTGGACCAGATGCGAGGGGATGGGGAATATTTGGCACATATTTTTCAAGTCTTTACCCTTCATATTACATTCTAAAATTTTCCTAAGGAAATCTGAGAGGGTCAAAAAATCTTCGAAAAAAAAAGGAAAGACTATAGTCTTTGCTCATTTTTGGGAAAAAAATTTCACCCCTTCAGATCTCGCCCCGCTTTTCCCAGAATGTTATTTGGAGGGTATACACTTGGAAATTATGGGGCAAACTTCCCTCACCCCTTCCCACTGCTCCACACCTGGCTAGGAAACGTTCAGAATTGGATTGTTCCAGAAAACTTTCGGATTTTTTTTGGACCAGATGCGAGGGGATGGGGAATGTTTGGCACATATTTTTCAAGTCTTTACCCTTCATATTACATTCTAAAATTTTCCTAAGGAAATCGGAGAGGGTCAAAAAATCTTCGAAAAAAAAAGGAAAGACTATAGTCTTTGCTCATTTTTGGGAAAAAAAATTCACCCCTTCAGATCTCGCCCCGATTTTCCCAGAATGTTATTTGGAGGGTATACACTTGGAAATTATGGGGCAAACTTCCCTCACCCCTTCCCACTGCTCCACACCTGGCTAGGAAACGTTCAGAATTGGGTTGTTCCAGAAAACTTTCGGAATATTTTTGGACCAGTTGCGAGGGGATGGGGGATGTTTGGCACATATTTTTCAAGTCCTTATCCTTCATATTACATTCTAAAATTTTCCTAAGGAATTCGGAGAGGGTCAAAAAATCTTCGAAAAAAAAGGAAAGACTATAGTCTGCTCATTTTTGGGAAAAAAAATTCACCCCTTCAGATCTCGCCCCGATTTTCCCAGAATGTTATTTGGAGGGTATACACTTGGAAATTATGGGGCAAACTTCCCTCACCCCTTCCCACTGCTCCACACCTGGCTAGGAAACGTTCAGAATTGGGTTGTTCCAGAAAACTTTCGGAATTTTTTTGGACCAGTTGCGAGGGGATGGGGGATGTTTGGCACATATTTTTCAAGTCTTTATCCTTCATATTACATTCTAAAATTTTCCTAAGGAAATCTGAGAGGGTCAAAAAATCTTCGAAAAAAAAAGGAAAGACTATAGTCTTTGCTCATTTTTGGGAAAAAAATTTCACCCCTTCAGATCTCGCCCCGCTTTTCCCAGAATGTTATTTGGAGGGTATACACTTGGAAATTATGGGGCAAACTTCCCTCACCCCTTCCCACTGCTCCACACCTGGCTAGGAAACGTTCAGAATTGGGTTGTTCCAGAAAACTTTCGGAATTTTTTTGGACCAGATGCGAGGGGATGGGGAATGTTTGGCACATATTTTTCAAGTCTTTACCCTTCATATTACATTCTAAAATTTTCCTAAGGAAATCGGAGAGGGTCAAAAAATCTTCGAAAAAAAAAGGAAAGACTATAGTCTTTGTTCATTTTTGGGAAAAAAAATTCACCCCTTCAGATCTCGCCCCGATTTTCCCAGAATGTTATTTGGAGGGTATACACTTGGAAATTATGGGGCAAACTTCCCTCACCCCTTCCCACTGCTCCACACCTGGCTAGGAAACGTTCAGAATTGGGTTGTTCCAGAAAACTTTCGGAATTTTTTTGGACCAGATGCGAGGGGATGGGGGATGTTTGGCACATATTTTTCAAGTCTTTACCCTTCATATTACATTCTAAAATTTTCCTAAGGAAATCTGAGAGGGTCAAAAAATCTTCGAAAAAAAAAGGAAGACTATAGTCTTTGCTCATTTTTGGGAAAAAAAATTCACCCCTTCAGATCTCGCCCCGATTTTCCCAGAATGTTATTTGGAGGGTATACACTTGGAAATTATGGGGCAAACTTCCCTCACCCCTTCCCACTGCTCCACACCTGGCTAGGAAACGTTCAGAATTGGGTTGTTCCAGAAAACTTTCGGAATTTTTTTGGACCAGATGCGAGGGGATGGGGAATGTTTGGCACATATTTTTCAATACTTTACCCTTCATATTACATTCTAAAATTTTCCTAAGGAAATCGGAGAGGGTCAAAAAATCTTCGAAAAAAAAAGGAAAGACTATAGTCTTTGCTCATTTTTGGGAAAAAAAATTCACCCCTTCAGATCTCGCCCCGATTTTCCCAGAATGTTATTTGGAGGGTATACACTTGGAAATTATGGGGCAAACTTCCCTCACCCCTTCCCACTGCTCCACACCTGGCTAGGAAACGTTCAGAATTGGGTTGTTCCAGAAAACTTTCGGAATTTTTTTGGACCAGATGCGAGGGGATGGGGAATATTTGGCACATATTTTTCAAGTCTTTACCCTTCATATTACATTCTAAAATTTTCCTAAGGAAATCTGAGAGGGTCAAAAAATCTTCGAAAAAAAAAGGAAAGACTATAGTCTTTGCTCATTTTTGGGAAAAAAATTTCACCCCTTCAGATCTCGCCCCGCTTTTCCCAGAATGTTATTTGGAGGGTATACACTTGGAAATTATGGGGCAAACTTCCCTCACCCCTTCCCACTGCTCCACACCTGGCTAGGAAACGTTCAGAATTGGATTGTTCCAGAAAACTTTCGGATTTTTTTTGGACCAGATGCGAGGGGATGGGGAATGTTTGGCACATATTTTTCAAGTCTTTACCCTTCATATTACATTCTAAAATTTTCCTAAGGAAATCGGAGAGGGTCAAAAAATCTTCGAAAAAAAAAGGAAAGACTATAGTCTTTGCTCATTTTTGGGAAAAAAAATTCACCCCTTCAGATCTCGCCCCGATTTTCCCAGAATGTTATTTGGAGGGTATACACTTGGAAATTATGGGGCAAACTTCCCTCACCCCTTCCCACTGCTCCACACCTGGCTAGGAAACGTTCAGAATTGGGTTGTTCCAGAAAACTTTCGGAATTTTTTTGGACCAGATGCGAGGGGATGGGGAATGTTTGGCACATATTTTTCAATACTTTACCCTTCATATTACATTCTAAAATTTTCCTAAGGAAATCGGAGAGGGTCAAAAAATCTTCGAAAAAAAAAGGAAAGACTATAGTCTTTGCTCATTTTTGGGAAAAAAAATTCACCCCTTCAGATCTCGCCCCGATTTTCCCAGAATGTTATTTGGAGGGTATACACTTGGAAATTATGGGGCAAACTTCCCTCACCCCTTCCCACTGCTCCACACCTGGCTAGGAAACGTTCAGAATTGGGTTGTTCCAGAAAACTTTCGGAATATTTTTGGACCAGATGCGAGGGGTTGGGGGATGTTTGGCACATATTTTTCAAGTCTTTACCCTTCATATTACATTCTAAAATTTTCCTAAGGAATTCGGAGAGGGTCAAAAAATCTTCGAAAAAAAAGGAAAGACTATAGTCTGCTCATTTTTGGGAAAAAAAATTCACCCCTTCAGATCTCGCCCCGATTTTCCCAGAATGTTATTTGGAGGGTATACACTTGGAAATTATGGGGCAAACTTCCCTCACCCCTTCCCACTGCTCCACACCTGGCTAGGAAACGTTCAGAATTGGGTTGTTCCAGAAAACTTTCGGAATTTTTTTGGACCAGATGCGAGGGGATGGGGAATGTTTGGCACATATTTTTCAAGTCTTTACCCTTCATATTACATTCTAAAATTTTCCTAAGGAAATCGGAGAGGGTCAAAAAATCTTCGAAAAAAAAAGGAAAGACTTATAGTCTTTGCTCATTTTTGGGAAAAAAAATTCACCCCTTCAGATCTCGCCCCGATTTTCCCAGAATGTTATTTGGAGGGTATACACTTGGAAATTATGGGGCAAACTTCCCTCACCCCTTCCCACTGCTCCACACCTGGCTAGGAAACGTTCAGAATTGGGTTGTTCCAGAAAACTTTCGGAATTTTTTTGGACCAGATGCGAGGGGATGGGGAATGTTTGGCACATATTTTTCAAGTCTTTACCCTTCATATTACATTCTAAAATTTTCCTAAGGAAATCGGAGAGGGTCAAAAAATCTTCGAAAAAAAAAGGAAAGACTATAATAGTCTTTGCTCATTTTTGGGAAAAAAAATTCACCCCTTCAGATCTCGCCCCGATTTTCCCAGAATGTTATTTGGAGGGTATACACTTGGAAATTATGGGGCAAACTTCCCTCACCCCTTCCCACTGCTCCACACCTGGCTAGGAAACGTTCAGAATTGAGTTGTTCCAGAAAACTTTCGGAATTTTTTTGGACCAGATGCGAGGGGATGGGGAATGTTTGGCACATATTTTTCAAGTCTTTATCCTTCATATTACATTCTAAAATTTTCCTAAGGAAATCTGAGAGGGTCAAAAAATCTTCGAAAAAAAAAGGAAAGACTATAGTCTTTGCTCATTTTTGGGAAAAAAAATTCACCCCTTCAGATCTCGCCCCGATTTTCCCAGAATGTTATTTGGAGGGTATACACTTGGAAATTATGGGGCAAACTTCCCTCACCCCTTCCCACTGCTCCACACCTGGCTAGGAAACGTTCAGAATTGGGTTGTTCCAGAAAACTTTCGGAATTTTTTTGGACCAGATGCGAGGGGATGGGGAATATTTGGCACATATTTTTCAAGTCTTTACCCTTCATATTACATTCTAAAATTTTCCTAAGGAAATCTGAGAGGGTCAAAAAATCTTCGAAAAAAAAAGGAAAGACTATAATAGTCTTTGCTCATTTTTGGGAAAAAAATTTCACCCCTTCAGATCTCGCCCCGCTTTTCCCAGAATGTTATTTGGAGGGTATACACTTGGAAATTATGGGGCAAACTTCCCTCACCCCTTCCCACTGCTCCACACCTGGCTAGGAAACGTTCAGAATTGGATTGTTCCAGAAAACTTTCGGATTTTTTTTGGACCAGATGCGAGGGGATGGGGAATGTTTGGCACATATTTTTCAAGTCTTTACCCTTCATATTACATTCTAAAATTTTCCTAAGGAAATCGGAGAGGGTCAAAAAATCTTCGAAAAAAAAAGGAAAGACTATAGTCTTTGCTCATTTTTGGGAAAAAAAATTCACCCCTTCAGATCTCGCCCCGATTTTCCCAGAATGTTATTTGGAGGGTATACACTTGGAAATTATGGGGCAAACTTCCCTCACCCCTTCCCACTGCTCCACACCTGGCTAGGAAACGTTCAGAATTGGGTTGTTCCAGAAAACTTTCGGAATTTTTTTGGACCAGTTGCGAGGGGATGGGGGATGTTTGGCACATATTTTTCAAGTCTTTATCCTTCATATTACATTCTAAAATTTTCCTAAGGAAATCGGAGAGGGTCAAAAAATCTTCGAAAAAAAAAGGAAAGACTATAGTCTTTGCTCATTTTTGGGAAAAAAATTTCACCCCTTCAGATCTCGCCCCGCTTTTCCCAGAATGTTATTTGGAGGGTATACACTTGGAAATTATGGGGCAAACTTCCCTCACCCCTTCCCACTGCTCCACACCTGCCTAGGAAACGTTCAGAATTGGGTTGTTCCAGAAAACTTTCGGAATTTTTTTGGACCAGATGCGAGGGGATGGGGAATGTTTGGCACATATTTTTCAAGTCTTTACCCTTCATATTACATTCTAAAATTTTCCTAAGGAAATCGGAGAGGGTCAAAAAATCTTCGAAAAAAAAAGGAAAGACTATAGTCTTTGCTCATTTTTAGGAAAAAAAATTCACCCCTTCAGATCTCGCCCCGATTTTCCCAGAATGTTATTTGGAGGGTATACACTTGGAAATTATGGGGCAAACTTCCCTCACCCCTTCCCACTGCTCCACACCTGGCTAGGAAACGTTCAGAATTGGGTTGTTCCAGAAAACTTTCGGAATTTTTTTGGACCAGATGCGAGGGGATGGGGAATGTTTGGCACATATTTTTCAAGTCTTTACCCTTCATATTACATTCTAAAATTTTCCTAAGGAAATCGGAGAGGGTCAAAAAATCTTCGAAAAAAAAAGGAAAGACTATAGTCTTTGCTCATTTTTGGGAAAAAAAATTCACCCCTTCAGATCTCGCCCCGCTTTTCCCAGAATGTTATTTGGAGGGTATACACTTGGAAATTATGGGACAAACTTCCCTCACCCCTTCCCACTGCTCCACACCTGGCTAGGAAACGTTCAGAATTGGATTGTTCCAGAAAACTTTCGGATTTTTTTTGGACCAGATGCGAGGGGATGGGGAATGTTTGGCACATATTTTTCAAGTCTTTACCCTTCATATTACATTCTAAAATTTTCCTAAGGAAATCGGAGAGGGTCAAAAAATCTTCGAAAAAAAAAGGAAAGACTATAGTCTTTGCTCATTTTTGGGAAAAAAAATTCACCCCTTCAGATCTCGCCCCGATTTTCCCAGAATGTTATTTGGAGGGTATACACTTGGAAATTATGGGGCAAACTTCCCTCACCCCTTCCCACTGCTCCACACCTGGCTAGGAAACGTTCAGAATTGGATTGTTCCAGAAAACTTTCGGATTTTTTTTGGACCAGATGCGAGGGGATGGGGAATGTTTGGCACATATTTTTCAAGTCTTTACCCTTCATATTACATTCTAAAATTTTCCTAAGGAAATCGGAGAGGGTCAAAAAATCTTCGAAAAAAAAAGGAAAGACTATAGTCTTTGCTCATTTTTGGGAAAAAAAATTCACCCCTTCAGATCTCGCCCCGATTTTCCCAGAATGTTATTTGGAGGGTATACACTTGGAAATTATGGGGCAAACTTCCCTCACCCCTTCCCACTGCTCCACACCTGGCTAGGAAACGTTCAGAATTGGGTTGTTCCAGAAAACTTTCGGAATATTTTTGGACCAGATGCGAGGGGATGGGGGATGTTTGGCACACATTTTTCAAGTCGTTACCCTTCATATTACATTCTAAAATTTTCCTAAGGAAATCGGAGAGGGTCAAAAAATCTTCGAAAAAAAAAGGAAAGACTATAGTCTTTGCTCATTTTTGGGAAAAAAAATTCACCCCTTCAGATCTCGCCCCGATTTTCCCAGAATGTTATTTGGAGGGTATACACTTGGAAATTATGGGGCAAACTTCCCTCACCCCTTCCCACTGCTCCACACCTGGCTAGGAAACGTTCAGAATTGGGTTGTTCCAGAAAACTTTCGGAATTTTTTTGGACCAGATGCGAGGGGATGGGGGTGTTTGGCACATATTTTTCAAGTCTCTATCCTTCATATTACATTCTAAAATTTTCCTAAGGAAATCTGAGAGGGTCAAAAAATCTTCGAAAAAAAAAGGAAAGACTATAGTCTTTGCTCATTTTTGGGAAAAAAATTTCACCCCTTCAGATCTCGCCCCGCTTTTCCCAGAATGTTATTTGGAGGGTATACACTTGGAAATTATGGGGCAAACTTCCCTCACCCCTTCCCACTGCTCCACACCTGGCTAGGAAACGTTCAGAATTGGGTTGTTCCAGAAAACTTTCGGAATTTTTTTGGACCAGATGCGAGGGGATGGGGAATATTTGGCACATATTTTTCAAGTCTTTACCCTTCATATTACATTCTAAAATTTTCCTAAGGAAATCTGAGAGGGTCAAAAAATCTTCGAAAAAAAAAGGAAAGACTATAGTCTTTGCTCATTTTTGGGAAAAAAAATTCACCCCTTCAGATCTCGCCCCGATTTTCCCAGAATGTTATTTGGAGGGTATACACTTGGAAATTATGGGGCAAACTTCCCTCACCCCTTCCCACTGCTCCACACCTGGCTAGGAAACGTTCAGAATTGGGTTGTTCCAGAAAACTTTCGGAATTTTTTTGAACCAGATGCGAGGGGATGGGGAATATTTGGCACATATTTTTCAAGTCTTTACCCTTCATATTACATTCTAAAATTTTCCTAAGGAAATCTGAGAGGGTCAAAAAATCTTCGAAAAAAAAAGGAAAGACTATAGTCTTTGCTCATTTTTGGGAAAAAAATTTCACCCCTTCAGATGTCGCCCCGCTTTTCCCAGAATGTTATTTGGAGGGTATACACTTGGAAATTATGGGGCAAACTTCCCTCACCCCTTCCCACTGCTCCACACCTGGCTAGGAAACGTTCAGAATTGGATTGTTCCAGAAAACTTTCGGATTTTTTTTGGACCAGATGCGAGGGGATGGGGAATGTTTGGCACATATTTTTCAAGTCTTTACCCTTCATATTACATTCTAAAATTTTCCTAAGGAAATCGGAGAGGGTCAAAAAATCTTCGAAAAAAAAAAGGAAAGACTATAGTCTTTGCTCATTTTTGGGAAAAAAAATTCACCCCTTCAGATCTCGCCCCGATTTTCCCAGAATGTTATTTGGAGGGTATACACTTGGAAATTATGGGGCAAACTTCCCTCACCCCTTCCCACTGCTCCACACCTGGCTAGGAAACGTTCAGAATTGGGTTGTTCCAGAAAATTTTCGGAATATTTTTGGACCAGATGCGAGGGGATGGGGGATGTTTGGCACATATTTTTCAAGTCTTTACCCTTCATATTACATTCTAAAATTTTCCTAAGGAAATCGGAGAGGGTCAAAAAATCTTCGAAAAAAAAAGGAAAGACTATAGTCTTTGCTCATTTTTGGGAAAAAAAATTCACCCCTTCAGATCTCGCCCCGATTTTCCCAGAATGTTATTTGGAGGGTATACACTTGGAAATTATGGGGCAAACTTCCCTCACCCCTTCCCACTGCTCCACACCTGGCTAGGAAACGTTCAGAATTGGGTTGTTCCAGAAAACTTTCGGAATTTTTTTGGACCAGATGCGAGGGGATGGGGGATGTTTGGCACATATTTTTCAAGTCTCTATCCTTCATATTACATTCTAAAATTTTCCTAAGGAAATCTGAGAGGGTCAAAAAATCTTCGAAAAAAAAAGGAAAGACTATAGTCTTTGCTCATTTTTGGGAAAAAAATTTCACCCCTTCAGATCTCGCCCCGCTTTTCCCAGAATGTTATTTGGAGGGTATACACTTGGAAATTATGGGGCAAACTTCCCTCACCCCTTCCCACTGCTCCACACCTGGCTAGGAAACGTTCAGAATTGGGTTGTTCCAGAAAACTTTCGGAATTTTTTTGGACCAGATGCGAGGGGATGGGGGATGTTTGGCACATATTTTTCAAGTCTCTATCCTTCATATTACATTCTAAAATTTTCCTAAGGAAATCTGAGAGGGTCAAAAAATCTTCGAAAAAAAAAGGAAAGACTATAGTCTTTGCTCATTTTTGGGAAAAAAATTTCACCCCTTCAGATCTCGCCCCGCTTTTCCCAGAATGTTATTTGGAGGGTATACACTTGGAAATTATGGGGCAAACTTCCCTCACCCCTTCCCACTGCTCCACACCTGGCTAGGAAACGTTCAGAATTGGGTTGTTCCAGAAAACTTTCGGAATTTTTTTGGACCAGATGCGAGGGGATGGGGGATGTTTGGCACATATTTTTCAAGTCTTTACCCTTCATATTACATTCTGAAATTTTCCTAAGGAAATCGGAGAGGGTCAAAAAATCTTCGAAAAAAAAAGGAAAGACTTGCTCATTTTTGGGAAAAAAAATTCACCCCTTCAGATCTCGCCCCGATTTTCCCAGAATGTTATTTGGAGGGTATACACTTGGAAATTATGGGGCAAACTTCCCTCACCCCTTCCCACTGCTCCACACCTGGCTAGGAAACGTTCAGAATTGGGTTGTTCCAGAAAACTTTCGGAATTTTTTTGGACCAGATGCGAGGGGATGGGGAATATTTGGCACATATTTTTCAAGTCTTTACCCTTCATATTACATTCTAAAATTTTCCTAAGGAAATCTGAGAGGGTCAAAAAATCTTCGAAAAAAAAAGGAAAGACTATAGTCTTTGCTCATTTTTGGGAAAAAAAATTCACCCCTTCAGATGTCGCCCCGCTTTTCCCAGAATGTTATTTGGAGGGTATACACTTGGAAATTATGGGGCAAACTTCCCTCACCCCTTCCCACTGCTCCACACCTGGCTAGGAAACGTTCAGAATTGGATTGTTCCAGAAAACTTTCGGATTTTTTTTGGACCAGATGCGAGGGGATGGGGAATGTTTGGCACATATTTTTCAAGTCTTTACCCTTCATATTACATTCTAAAATTTTCCTAAGGAAATCGGAGAGGGTCAAAAAATCTTCGAAAAAAAAAAGGAAAGACTATAGTCTTTGCTCATTTTTGGGAAAAAAAATTCACCCCTTCAGATCTCGCCCCGATTTTCCCAGAATGTTATTTGGAGGGTATACACTTGGAAATTATGGGGCAAACTTCCCTCACCCCTTCCCACTGCTCCACACCTGGCTAGGAAACGTTCAGAATTGGGTTGTTCCAGAAAACTTTCGGAATATTTTTGGACCAGATGCGAGGGGATGGGGGATGTTTGGCACATATTTTTCAAGTCTTTACCCTTCATATTACATTCTAAAATTTTCCTAAGGAAATCGGAGAGGGTCAAAAAATCTTCGAAAAAAAAAGGAAAGACTATAGTCTTTGCTCATTTTTGGGAAAAAAAATTCACCCCTTCAGATCTCGCCCCGATTTTCCCAGAATGTTATTTGGAGGGTATACACTTGGAAATTATGGGGCAAACTTCCCTCACCCCTTCCCACTGCTCCACACCTGGCTAGGAAACGTTCAGAATTGGGTTGTTCCAGAAAACTTTCGGAATTTTTTTGGACCAGATGCGAGGGGATGGGGGATGTTTGGCACATATTTTTCAAGTCTCTATCCTTCATATTACATTCTAAAATTTTCCTAAGGAAATCTGAGAGGGTCAAAAAATCTTCGAAAAAAAAAAGGAAAGACTTATAGTCTTTGCTCATTTTTGGGAAAAAAATTTCACCCCTTCAGATCTCGCCCCGATTTTCCCAGAATGTTATTTGGAGGGTATACACTTGGAAATTATGGGGCAAACTTCCCTCACCCCTTCCCACTGCTCCACACCTGGCTAGGAAACGTTCAGAATTGGGTTGTTCCAGAAAACTTTCGGAATTTTTTTGGACCAGATGCGAGGGGATGGGGGATGTTTGGCACATATTTTTCAAGTCTCTATCCTTCATATTACATTCTAAAATTTTCCTAAGGAAATCTGAGAGGGTCAAAAAATCTTCGAAAAAAAAAGGAAAGACTATAGTCTTTGCTCATTTTTGGGAAAAAAATTTCACCCCTTCAGATCTCGCCCCGCTTTTCCCAGAATGTTATTTGGAGGGTATACACTTGGAAATTATGGGGCAAACTTCCCTCACCCCTTCCCACTGCTCCACACCTGGCTAGGAAACGTTCAGAATTGGGTTGTTCCAGAAAACTTTCGGAATTTTTTTGGACCAGATGCGAGGGGATGGGGGATGTTTGGCACATATTTTTCAAGTCTCTATCCTTCATATTACATTCTAAAATTTTCCTAAGGAAATCTGAGAGGGTCAAAAAATCTTCGAAAAAAAAAGGAAAGACTTATAGTCTTTGCTCATTTTTGGGAAAAAAATTTCACCCCTTCAGATCTCGCCCCGCTTTTCCCAGAATGTTATTTGGAGGGTATACACTTGGAAATTATGGGGCAACCTTCCCTCACCCCTTCCCACTGCTCCACACCTGGCTAGGAAACGTTCAGAATTGGGTTGTTCCAGAAAACTTTCGGAATTTTTTTGGACCAGATGCGAGGGGATGGGGAATGTTTGGCACATATTTTTCAAGTCTTTACCCTTCATATTACATTCTAAAATTTTCCTAAGGAAATCGGAGAGGGTCAAAAAATCTTCGAAAAAAAAAGGAAAGACTATAGTCTTTGCTCATTTTTGGGAAAAAAAATTCACCCCTTCAGATCTCGCCCCGATTTTCCCAGAATGTTATTTGGAGGGTATACACTTGGAAATTATGGGGCAAACTTCCCTCACCCCTTCCCACTGCTCCACACCTGGCTAGGAAACGTTCAGAATTGGGTTGTTCCAGAAAACTTTCGGAATATTTTTGGACCAGATGCGAGGGGATGGGGGATGTTTGGCACATATTTTTCAAGTCTTTACCCTTCATATTACATTCTAAAATTTTCCTAAGGAAATCGGAGAGGGTCAAAAAATCTTCGAAAAAAAAAGGAAAGACTATAGTCTTTGCTCAATTTTGGGAAAAAAAATTCACCCCTTCAGATCTCGCCCCGATTTTCCCAGAATGTTATTTGGAGGGTATACACTTGGAAATTATGGGGCAAACTTCCCTCACCCCTTCCCACTGCTCCACACCTGGCTAGGAAACGTTCAGAATTGGGTTGTTCCAGAAAACTTTCGGAATTTTTTTGGACCAGATGCGAGGGGATGGGGGATGTTTGGCACATATTTTTCAAGTCTCTATCCTTCATATTACATTCTAAAATTTTCCTAAGGAAATCTGAGAGGGTCAAAAAATCTTCGAAAAAAAAAGGAAAGACTATAGTCTTTGCTCATTTTTGGGAAAAAAAATTCACCCCTTCAGATCTCGCCCCGCTTTTCCCAGAATGTTATTTGGAGGGTATACACTTGGAAATTATGGGGCAAACTTCCCTCACCCCTTCCCACTGCTCCACACCTGGCTAGGAAACGTTCAGAATTGGGTTATTCCAGAAAACTTTCGGAATTTTTTTGGACCAGATGCGAGGGGATGGGGAATGTTTGGCACATATTTTTCAAGTCTTTACCCTTCATATTACATTCTAAAATTTTCCTAAGGAAATCGGAGAGGGTCAAAAAATCTTCGAAAAAAAAAGGAAAGACTATAGTCTTTGCTCATTTTTGGGAAAAAAAATTCACCCCTTCAGATCTCGCCCCGATTTTCCCAGAATGTTATTTGGAGGGTATACACTTGGAAATTATGGGGCAAACTTCCCTCACCCCTTCCCACTGCTCCACACCTGGCTAGGAAACGTTCAGAATTGGGTTGTTCCAGAAAACTTTCGGAATTTTTTTGGACCAGATGCGAGGGGATGGGGGATGTTTGGCACATATTTTTCAAGTCTTTACCCTTCATATTACATTCTAAAATTTTCCTAAGGAAATCTGAGAGGGTCAAAAAATCTTCGAAAAAAAAAGGAAGACTATAGTCTTTGCTCATTTTTGGGAAAAAAAATTCACCCCTTCAGATCTCGCCCCGATTTTCCCAGAATGTTATTTGGAGGGTATACACTTGGAAATTATGGGGCAAACTTCCCTCACCCCTTCCCACTGCTCCACACCTGGCTAGGAAACGTTCAGAATTGGGTTGTTCCAGAAAACTTTCGGAATTTTTTTGGACCAGATGCGAGGGGATGGGGAACATTTGGCACATATTTTTCAAGTCTTTACCCTTCATATTACATTCTAAAATTTTCCTAAGGAAATCTGATAGGGTCAAAAAATCTTCGAAAAAAAAAGGAAAGACTATAGTCTTTGCTCATTTTTGGGAAAAAAATTTCACCCCTTCAGATCTCGCCCCGCTTTTCCCAGAATGTTATTTGGAGGGTATACACTTGGAAATTATGGGGCAAACTTCCCTCACCCCTTCCCACTGCTCCACACCTGGCTAGGAAACGTTCAGAATTGGGTTGTTCCAGAAAACTTTCGGAATTTTTTTGGACCAGATGCGAGGGGATGGGGAATGTTTGGCACATATTTTTCAAGTCTTTACCCTTCATATTACATTCTAAAATTTTCCTAAGGAAATCGGAGAGGGTCAAAAAATCTTCGAAAAAAAAAAGGAAAGACTATAGTCTTTGCTCATTTTTGGGAAAAAAAATTCACCCCTTCAGATCTCGCCCCGATTTTCCCAGAATGTTATTTGGAGGGTATACACTTGGAAATTATGGGGCAAACTTCCCTCACCCCTTCCCACTGCTCCACACCTGGCTAGGAAACGTTCAGAATTGGGTTGTTCCAGAAAACTTTCGGAATTTTTTTGGACCAGATGCGAGGGGATGGGGGATGTTTGGCACATATTTTTCAAGTCTTTATCCTTCATATTACATTCTAAAATTTTCCTAAGGAAATCTGAGAGGGTCAAAAAATCTTCGAAAAAAAAAGGAAAGACTATAGTCTTTGCTCATCTTTGGGAAAAAAATTTCACCCCTTCCGATCTCGCCCCGCTTTTCCCAGAATGTTATTTGGAGGGTATACACTTGGAAATTATGGGACAAACTTCCCTCACCCCTTCCCACTGCTCCACACCTGGCTAGGAAACGTTCAGAATTGGGTTGTTCCAGAAAACTTTCGGAATTTTTTTGGACCAGATGCGAGGGGATGGGGAACATTTGGCACATATTTTTCAAGTCTTTACCCTTCATATTACATTCTAAAATTTTCCTAAGGAAATCTGATAGGGTCAAAAAATCTTCGAAAAAAAAAGGAAAGACTATAGTCTTTGCTCATTTTTGGGAAAAAAATTTCACCCCTTCAGATCTCGCCCCGCTTTTCCCAGAATGTTATTTGGAGGGTATACACTTGGAAATTATGGGGCAAACTTCCCTCACCCCTTCCCACTGCTCCACACCTGGCTAGGAAACGTTCAGAATTGGATTGTTCCAGAAAACTTTCGGAATTTTTTTGGACCAGATGCGAGGGGATGGGGGATGTTTGGCACATATTTTTCAAGTCTTTACCCTTCATATTACATTCTAAAATTTTCCTAAGGAAATCGGAGAGGGTCAAAAAATCTTCGAAAAAAAAAGGAAAGACTATAGTCTTTGCTCATTTTTGGGAAAAAAAATTCACCCCTTCAGATCTCGCCCCGATTTTCCCAGAATGTTATTTGGAGGGTATACACTTGGAAATTATGGGGCAAACTTCCCTCACCCCTTCCCACTGCTCCACACCTGGCTAGGAAACGTTCAGAATTGGGTTGTTCCAGAAAACTTTCGGAATTTTTTTGGACCAGATGCGAGGGGATGGGGGATGTTTGGCACATATTTTTCAAGTCTTTATCCTTCATATTACATTCTAAAATTTTCCTAAGGAAATCTGAGAGGGTCAAAAAATCTTCGAAAAAAAAGGAAAGACTATAGTCTTTGCTCATCTTTGGGAAAAAAATTTCACCCCTTCCGATCTCGCCCCGCTTTTCCCAGAATGTTATTTGGAGGGTATACACTTGGAAATTATGGGACAAACTTCCCTCACCCCTTCCCACTGCTCCACACCTGGCTAGGAAACGTTCAGAATTGGGTTGTTCCAGAAAACTTTCGGAATTTTTTTGGACCAGATGCGAGGGGATGGGGAACATTTGGCACATATTTTTCAAGTCTTTACCCTTCATATTACATTCTAAAATTTTCCTAAGGAAATCTGATAGGGTCAAAAAATCTTCGAAAAAAAAAGGAAAGACTATAGTCTTTGCTCATTTTTGGGAAAAAAATTTCACCCCTTCAGATCTCGCCCCGCTTTTCCCAGAATGTTATTTGGAGGATATACACTTGGAAATTATGGGGCAAACTTCCCTCACCCCTTCCCACTGCTCCACACCTGGCTAGGAAACGTTCAGAATTGGATTGTTCCAGAAAACTTTCGGAATTTTTTTGGACCAGATGCGAGGGGATGGGGGATGTTTGGCACATATTTTTCAAGTCTTTACCCTTCATATTACATTCTAAAATTTTCCTAAGGAAATCGGAGAGGGTCAAAAAATCTTCGAAAAAAAAAGGAAAGACTATAGTCTTTGCTCATTTTTGGGAAAAAAAATTCACCCCTTCAGATCTCGCCCCGATTTTCCCAGAATGTTATTTGGAGGGTATACACTTGGAAATTATGGGGCAAACTTCCCTCACCCCTTCCCACTGCTCCACACCTGGCTAGGAAACGTTCAGAATTGGGTTGTTCCAGAAAACTTTCGTAATTTTTTTGGACCAGATGCGAGGGGATGGGGGATGTTTGGCACATATTTTTCAAGTCTCTATCCTTCATATTACATTCTAAAATTTTCCTAAGGAAATCTGAGAGGGTCAAAAAATCTTCGAAAAAAAAAGGAAAGACTATAGTCTTTGCTCATTTTTGGGAAAAAAATTTCACCCCTTCAGATCTCGCCCCGCTTTTCCCAGAATGTTATTTGGAGGGTATACACTTGGAAATTAGGGGGCAAACTTCCCTCACCCCTTCCCACTGCTCCACACCTGGCTAGGAAACGTTCAGAATTGGGTTGTTCCAGAAAACTTTCGGAATTTTTTGGACCAGATGCGAGGGGATGGGGAATGTTTGGCACATATTTTTCAAGTCTTTACCCTTCATATTACATTCTAAAATTTTCCTAAGGAAATCGGAGAGGGTCAAAAAATCTTCGAAAAAAAAAGGAAAGACTATAGTCTTTGCTCATTTTTAGGAAAAAAATTTCACCCCTTCAGATCTGGCCCCGATTTTCCCAGAATGTTATTTGGAGGGTATACACTTGGAAATTATGGGGCAAACTTCCCTCACCCCTTCCCACTGCTCCACACCTGGCTAGGAAACGTTCAGAATTGGGTTGTTCCAGAAAACTTTCGGAATTTTTTTGGACCAGATGCGAGGGGATGGGGGATGTTTGGCACATATTTTTCAAGTCTTTACCCTTCATATTACATTCTAAAATTTTCCTAAGGAAATCTGAGAGGGTCAAAAAATCTTCGAAAAGAAAAGGAAGACTATAGTCTTTGCTCATTTTTGGGAAAAAAATTTCACCCCTTCAGATCTCGCCCCGCTTTTCCCAGAATGTTATTTGGAGGGTATACACTTGGAAATTATGGGGCAAACTTCCCTCACCCCTTCCCACTGCTCCACACCTGGCTAGGAAACGTTCAGAATTGGGTTGTTCCAGAAAACTTTCGGAATTTTTTTGGACCAGATGCGAGGGGATGGGGAATGTTTGGCACATATTTTTCAAGTCTTTACCCTTCATATTACATTCTAAAATTTTCCTAAGGAAATCGGAGAGGGTCAAAAAATCTTCGAAAAAAAAGGAAAGACTATAGTCTTTGCTCATTTTTAGGAAAAAAATTTCACCCCTTCAGATCTCGCCCCGATTTTCCCAGAATGTTATTTGGAGGGTATACACTTGGAAATTATGGGGCAAACTTCCCTCACCCCTTCCCACTGCTCCACACCTGGCTAGGAAACGTTCAGAATTGGGTTGTTCCAGAAAACTTTCGGAATTTTTTTGAACCAGATGCGAGGGGATGGGGGATGTTTGGCACATATTTTTCAAGTCTTTACCCTTCATATTACATTCTAAAATTTTCCTAAGGAAATCTGAGAGGGTCAAAAAATCTTCGAAAAAAAAAGGAAGACTATAGTCTTTGCTCATTTTTGGGAAAAAAAATTCACCCCTTCAGATCTCGCCCCGCTTTTCCCAGAATGTTATTTGGAGGGTATACACTTGGAAATTATGGGGCAAACTTCCCTCACCCCTTCCCACTGCTCCACACCTGGCTAGGAAACGTTCAGAATTGGGTTGTTCCAGAAAACTTTCGGAATTTTTTTGGACCAGATGCGAGGGGATGGGGAATATTTGGCACATATTTTTCAAGTCTTTACCCTTCATATTACATTCTAAAATTTTCCTAAGGAAATCTGAGAGGGTCAAAAAATCTTCGAAAAAAAAAGGAAAGACTATAGTCTTTGCTCATTATTGGGAAAAAAATTTCACCCCTTCAGATCTCGCCCCGATTTTCCCTGAATGTTATTTGGAGGGTATACACTTGGAAATTATGGGGCAAACTTCCCTCACCCCTTCCCACTGCTCCACACCTGGCTAGGAAACGTTCAGAATTGGGTTGTTCCAGAAAACTTTCGGAATTTTTTTGGACCAGATGCGAGGGGATGGGGGATGTTTGGCACATATTTTTCAAGTCTTTACCCTTCATATTACATTCTAAAATTTTACTAAGGAAATCGGAGAGGGTCAAAAAATCTTCGAAAAAAAAAGGAAAGACTATAGTCTTTGCTCATTTTTGGGAAAAAAAATTCACCCCTTCAGATCTCGCCCCGATTTTCCCAGAATGTTATTTGGAGGGTATACACTTGGAAATTATGGAGCAAACTTCCCTCACCCCTTCCCACTGCTCCACACCTGGCTAGGAAACGTTCAGAATTGGGTTGTTCCAGAAAACTTTCGGATTTTTTTTGGACCAGATGCGAGGGGATGGGGAATGTTTGGCACATATTTTTCAAGTCTTTACCCTTCATATTACATTCTAAAATTTTCCTAAGGAAATCGGAGAGGGTCAAAAAATCTTCGAAAAAAAAAGGAAAGACTATAGTCTTTGCTCATTTTTGGGAAAAAAAATTCACCCCTTCAGATCTCGCCCCGATTTTCCCAGAATGTTATTTGGAGGGTATACACTTGGAAATTATGGGGCAAACTTTCCTCACCCCTTCCCACTGCTCCACACCTGGCTAGGAAACGTTCAGAATTGGGTTGTTCCAGAAAACTTTCGGAATATTTTTGGACCAGATGCGAGGGGATGGGGGATGTTTGGCACATATTTTTCAAGTCTTTACCCTTCATATTACATTCTAAAATTTTCCTAAGGAAATCGGAGAGGGTAAAAAAATCTTCGAAAAAAAAAGGAAAGACTATAGTCTTTGCTCATTTTTGGGAAAAAAAATTCACCCCTTCAGATCTCGCCCCGATTTTCCCAGAATGTTATTTGGAGGGTATACACTTGGAAATTATGGGGCAAACTTCCCTCACCCCTTCCCACTGCTCCACACCTGGCTAGGAAACGTTCAGAATTGGGTTGTTCCAGAAAACTTTCGGAATTTTTTTGGACCAGATGCGAGGGGATGGGGAATGTTTGGCACATATTTTTCAAGTCTTTACCCTTCATATTACATTCTAAAATTTTCCTAAGGAAATCGGAGAGGGTCAAAAAATCTTCGAAAAAAAAAGGAAAGACTATAGTCTTTGCTCATTTTTGGGAAAAAAAATTCACCCCTTCAGATCTCGCCCCGATTTTCCCAGAATGTTATTTGGAGGGTATACACTTGGAAATTATGGGGCAAACTTCCCTCACCCCTTCCCACTGCTCCACACCTGGCTAGGAAACGTTCAGAATTGGGTTGTTCCAGAAAACTTTCGGATTTTTTTTGGACCAGATGCGAGGGGATGGGGAATGTTTGGCACATATTTTTCAAGTCTTTACCCTTCATATTACATTCTAAAATTTTCCTAAGGAAATCGGAGAGGGTCAAAAAATCTTCGAAAATGCTCTTTAGCATATAAATTTTCAGTGTTAACGCACCTTTAGCAAATAAACTTTGCAGTGTGAACGCACCTTAGCTAATAAATTTTTCAGTGTGAACGCACCTTTAGCGAATAAATTTTGCATTGTGAACGCACCTTTAGCTAATAAAAGTTGCGGTGTGAACGCACCTATAGCTAATAAAAGTTACGGTGTGAACGCACCTTTACCTAATAAAAGTTGCGGGGTGAACGCACCTTTACCTAATAAATTTTGCATTGTGAACGCACCTTTAGCTAATAAAAGTTGCGGTGTGAACGCACCTTTACCTAATAAAAGTTGCGGGGTGAACGCACCTTTACCTAATAAATTTTGCATTGTGAACGCACCTTTAGCTAATAAAAGTTGCGGTGTGAACGCACCTTTAGCTAATAAAAGTTGCGGTGTGAACGCACCTATAGCTAATAAAAGTTACGGTGTGAACGCACCTTTACCTAATAAAAGTTGCGGGGTGAACGCACCTTTACCTAATAAATTTTGCATTGTGAACGCACCTTTAGCTAATAAAAGTTGCGGTGTGAACGCACCTTTAGCTAATAAATGTTGCGGTGTGAACGAACCTTTAGCTAATAAAAGTTGCGGTGTGAATGCACCTTTAGTTAATAAAAGTTGCGGTGTGAACACACCTTTAGCTAATAAAAGTTGCAGTGTGAACGCACCTTTAGCTAATAAAAGTTGCAGTGTGAACGCACCTTTAGCTAATAAAAGTTGCGGTGTGAACACACCTTTACCTAATAAATTTTGCATTGTGAACGCACCTTTAGCTAATAAAAGTTGCGGTGTGAACACACCCTTATCAAATAAATTTTGCAGTGTAAACGCACCTTTAGCAAATAAATTTTGCGGTATGAACAGGCCTTTAGCTAAAGGTGTGTTCACACTGTAAAATTTAGAAGCTAAAGGTGCGTTCACACTGCAAAATGTATTTGCTAAAGGTACGTTCACACTGCAAAATTTATTAGCTAAAGGTGCGTTCACATTGCAAAATTTATTTGCTAAAGGTGCGTTCATACTGCAAAATTTATTAGCTAAAGGTGCGTTCACACTGCAAAATGTATTTGCTAAAGGTGCGTTCACACTACAAAATTTAATGCTAAAGGTGCGTTCACACTGTTAAATTTATTTGCTAAAGGTGCGTTCACACCCCAACATTCCTTAGCTAAAGGTGCGTTCACACTACAAAATTTAGAAGCTAAAGGTGCGTTCACACTGCAAAATTTATTTACTAAAGGTGCGTTCACACTGCATAATTTGTTTGTTAAAGGTGCGTTCACACCCTACAATTTATTAGCTAAAGGTGCGTTTACACTGCAAAATTTATTTGCTAAAGGTGCGTTCACACCCCAACATTCATTAGCTAAAGGTGCGTTCACACTGCAAAATTTATTTGCTAAAGGTGCGTTCATACTGCAAAATTTATTAGCTAAAGGTGCGTTCACACTGCAAAATTTATTTACTAAAGGTGCGTTCACACTGCATAATTTGTTTGTTAAAGGTGCGTTCACACCCCAAAATTTATTAGCTAAAGGTGCGTTTACACTGCAAAATTTATTTGCTAAAGGTGCGTTCACACCCCAACATTCATTAGCTAAAGGTGCGTTCACACTGCAAAATTTATTTGCTAAAGGTGCGTTCATACTGCAAAATTTATTAGCTAAAGGTGCGTTCACACTGCAAAATGTATTTGCTAAAGGTGCGTTCACACTACAAAATTTATATGCTAAAGGTGCGTTCACACTGCAAAATTTATTTGCTAAAGGTGCGTTCACACCCCAACATTGCTTAGCTAAAGGTGCGTTCACACTACAAAATTTAGAAGCTAAAGGTGCGTTCACACTGCAAAATTTATTTACTAAAGGTGCGTTCACACTGCATAATTTGTTTGTTAAAGGTGCGTTCACACCCCAAAATTTATTAGCTAAAGGTGTGTTCACACTGCAAAATGTATTTGCTAAAGGTACGTTCACACTACAAAATTTATTTGCTAAAGGTGCGTTCACACTGCATAATTTGTTTGCTAAAGGTGCGTTCACACCCCAACATTCAATAGCTAAAGGTGCGTTCACACCCCAAAATGTATTAGCTAAAGGTGCGTTTACACTGCAAAATTGATTTGCTAAAGGTGCGTTCACACCCCAACATTCATTAGCTAAAGGTGCGTTCACACTACAAAATTTAGAAGCTAAAGGTGCGTTCACACTGCAAAATTTATTTACTAAAGGTGCGTTCACACTGTATAATTTGTTTGCTAAAGGTGCGTTCACACCCCAACATTCATTAGCTAACGGTGCGTTCACACCCCAAAATTTATTAGCTAAAGGTGCGTTTACACCGCAAAATTTATTTGCTAAAGGTGCGTTCACACCCCAACATTCATTAGCTAAAGGTGCGTTCACACTACAAAATTTAGAAGCTAAAGGTGCGTTCACGCTGCAAAATTTATTTTCTAAAGGTGCGTTCACACTGCATAATTTGTTTGCTAAAGGTGCGTTCACACCCCAACATTCTTTAGCGAAAGGTGCGTTCACACCCCAAAATTTATTAGCTAAAGGTGCGTTTACACTGCAAAATTTATTTGCTAAAGGTGCGTTCACACCCCAACATTCATTAGCTACAGGTGCGTTTACACTGCAAAATTTATTTGCTAAAGGTGCGTTCACACCCCAACATTCATTAGCTAAAGGTGCGTTTACACTGCAAAATTTATTTGCTAAAGGTGCGTTCACACCCCAACATTCATTAGCTAAAGGTGCGTTCACACTACAAAATTTAGAAGCTAAAGGTGCGTTCACACTGCAAAATTTATTTACTAAAGGTGCGTTCACACTGCATAATTTGTTTGCTAAAGGTGCGTTCACACCCCAACATTCAGTAGCTAAAGGTGCGTTGACACCTCAAAATTTATTAGCTAAAGGTGCGTTTACACTGCAAAATTTATTTGCTAAAGGTGCGTTCACACCCCAACATTCATTAGCTAAAGGTGCGTTTATACTACAAAATTTAGAAGCTAAAGGTGCGTTCACACTGCAAAATTTATTTACTAAAGGTGCGTTCACACTGCATAATTTGTTTGCTAAAGGTGCGTTCACACCCCAACATTCATTAGCTAAAGGTGCGTTCACACCCCAAAATTTATTAGCTAAAGGTGCGTTTACACCCCAACATTCATTAGCTAAAGGTGCGTTCACACCCCAAAATTTATTAGCTAAAGGTGCGTTCACACCCCAAAATTTATTAGCTAAAGGTGCGTTTACACTGCAAAATTTATTAGCTAAAGGTGTGTTCACACTACAACATTTATTTGCTAAAGGTGCGTTCACACTGGAAAATGTATTAGCTAAAGGTGTGTTCACAGTACAACATTTATTTGCTAAAGGTGTGTTCACACTGCAAAATTTATTTGCTAAAGGTGCGTTCACACTACAACATTTATTTGCTGAAGGTGCGTTCACACTGCGTAATCTATGTGCTGAAGGTGCGTTCACACCCCATTATTTATTAGCTAAAGGTGCGTTCACACTCCAAATTTCCTAAGGTTCGTTCACACCCCAGAATTTATTAGATAAAGGTGCGTTCACACTGCTAAATTTATTGCCTAAAGGTGCGTTCAGACTGTAAGATTTATTACCTAAAGGTGCGTTCACACCCTAACATTCATTAGCTAAAGGTGCGTTCTCACCCCAAAATTTATTAGCTAAAGGTGCGTTTACACTGCAAAATTTATTTGCTGAAGGTGCGTTTACACTGCATAAACTATTAGCTAAAGGTGCGTTTTTTGTTTTATGAAGTGCCCGGTTACCACAGGAAAGGGAAAATAAAAGATAGAAAGATATTATAAAATGTTGTATTTATACATCAACTATAATTACCTATTTACTGCAATATTGCAAAAAACAATAACAATAACATTTAATAGGGACAGCATTAACATATCTGTTTCAACAAATGCACTAAATAAGTGCGATGAACATGACGAAACTTTGTAAACACGTGTAGGAAAGCTTACAAAAATATAATTTAACCCAAAAAGACATACTATAAAAATAACAGTAATACTCTACAGTCAACAATTACTTATAAGCCATCATCATTAACATTCTACGAGTATTACTGTGGCCACTACTGTGTTGGAGATATGAAGAACAGGCAATTATTTTCTTTAAAAAATTATATAGTACGTACTACAGTACAGCAGGTATAAAGTGCCCAAGTTTGTGCAGTCTGGCAATGTTGGTTATACAAAGTAATTATTCAAAAAGATCGACGGATAATAATCTTTCATTTTATGACACACAGCTACAGTTTGCCATCCTAGATATATGTTCTCCAAACAATTTTTATCACTTGCCCTTATCATAAAATGTAGGATTTTCCTGTCACACTAGATGTAGTATTGAATAATTAGAAGCTTCGGTGAATTATTCCAAAATACGGCGGCGATTGCTAAAATTTCTTGTGTGTATATTTTTACACCGTTTTTCAACTTCTGTTATGTTACATTTACACAATAACGTTACAAATTTGGTCCGTAATAGTATTAGAGCAGTCATAATTGGATATCTTGTATTTACTACAGGGAACATTCTCATTTTGTTATCAATTGTTAATACCCTGTTCACATTTCAGATTTATTTGCTTAATTCTTTTTGTGCGTAAATATATTACAATGTGTAGAAATATATGTAACAAATCAACTATAGCGTGTTCAGTCAAACATCTGAAAGGATTTCTTTAAAAAGGGGTATTATTAAGGAAGAGTTTAGGCCTCATTCATGTGCCTGGTAGTACTTAACCATAAGTTATATGCACAGCACATACGGCAGTAGCCTTTTATCACTAGCAAGTCGATATCTACATACATAAATTGCAGTTACTTATAATTATTTATAAGACTATGATGTGACATACTTGCTACTGTAACGGTATGTTAATTAACAATTTTAATTGTACATGTTTTGGCACACAACAATATCACTTAAGTTAGTGCCTATTATTCCAGGCAAACAACTGACATAAGGTTACAGTAAAGTAGTTTTATCTCAGGAAACATCACGATGTTGATGTCGTGTTTTTCGATTCACACCAAAGGTAAACCATGTTCCAACTTTCCGACCTAACGAATTTGAATTCTGGGAGGAGTTGTGCGAGTTTAACTGAAGTGTAGATCCCATATATGCTGAGTCTAATTTGTAGTTTTTACTCCCTGTAAAAATACATAGATAAATTTAATAACACCCTATAAATTAATTGAAAGGAAAAAAGTATAGAATGCGTTTTCACACGGAGTACAATCAAACTTTGATAAGTCGAATACTTAGATTCTTATTCTAGTCATTTAAAAATAATTCTACGTATACATAACATCAAATCGTAGCCCTATTATTATTATTAGCAACAAACTGAATTTGTAAAAAGAAATACTTCAGTTTTTCTGAGGGGTGCCATCACAGGTAGATTTCCCCCATATATCGGTATCGGAAATCGGTAAAAAGAAGATAGAAGAACATATTTTTTTCTAATATACTAGGTATAAGAATATCTATCAGTTATCTCTCTTGTACTTGGGTTCTGTCTGCAATGGTTAACGAAAATATTTTAAATTGAAAATTTAAGCGTTTCTCAGTTTTTTCAGATAATCGACTAAAAACGAGAAGGGTGTTAGATTTTACACGCGATTCTTGAAAATCATTACCAATGAACGCTATTTAAGTAAATTCTGCGTGATCGCGCATTGTGTAGTACCGGGCGCGCGGTTCTAGGAAATCCCAGTTTAAAGCGGAGCGCAAACCGGGGCGGGCGCGGCCGCGGCAGTGGTAGCGGGCATGGCGCGGTAGCGGTGGCGGAACTACAAGTGCGCACACTGACGCGTTCTGTGTCTCAGTCCGCTTGTAAACTTGCACCAATGGACGTAGAAGAAGAAGTGTTATTGTTGGCGTTACTTTTCCTTTCTCGTTAAATTCGAGTTATCAAGCTTAGATTGTATTCCGAAATAATTCAATTTAATGTCAAAAATTACCCTACTTACAACTCTTGTGTATCATCTTATTAAGCTAATTAACACAAACAGTAAGCAAAGCATTCAGAGTTGTTATACAATGAAGAAATTCAGTTGTTTAAAGAAAAAATTAATTTACCTCTAGGTTTGCGTGGCGGCCTTCGTTGTGATCGAGCTGCGACTCTTGCGAGTTGTTTGGCAGCAGGTGGGAACTCTAAACCATTTGACTTATCTTGTGCTACAAGTCTTCTTTCTTCACTGAAAGCTTGCAACCATCTTTGTTTTTCTGATGAAGATCGAAGGCAGAAGAGTAACCATTTATCACGAACACAGCTGTATACTCTTAGTGCATGCCTGACACTCACTCCTGTTTGAATATCTGAAATTGAATTTTTTTAAATATTTTGAATCCATTTTATATGGGTTCAAATTTGTGTAATTAAATGGGTAGAATAGGTATAAGTAAAAAAATAGAGGGTGTTAAAGATAAACAGCGCATACATAGGGGTCTCACAAACGGCAAGAAATAGAGATTCGGTTAAATGAGAAGAAATGCTGAGAACTACTAGGATCACTTTTCTAATTCTATACATTTTGCGTAGTTTTCAGTACAGGGTGGAAAAACTTATATTGAACATTTCTTCTCATTTATCTGAATCTTTATTCTTACCGTTTACAAGATCCCCATGTATGTGCTCGTTATTTTGGACACCCTCTATATAAACAAAACTATACCTTTTCCATCTGGTATGTCTATAACCTCACTGGTGTCCATATCTATACGTGCTTTGTAGACATAGGTATTTCGCTTTAGGATATCCTGAAATATAAAAAAGGCACATAACAATATATATTGCCTCTTGATTTATGTATGAAAATGATGTACTTTGGGCCAGAGCACCTGGCGCTGCCGATATCTACTATATCGCCCAAAATACCCACAATTCTCAACTCTGTAAAAAGTAATCACTGAACCTAAGATCGTGATCACAACGGCTAAAATATACACAACGGCTAAGTATAACGCGTGACCACAACAGCCAAAATGATCACAACGGCCGACGACGACTGTTCAAAAAATACTCACACAACGTTCAATAGCACAACAAAAAATTAGTTGTTGCGGTCATCAAGGTTACTTTGGGCGATTCACTTCTTGAAATTATGTCATCGACTGCCTTGTATATTAAATGTCAGTCAGGGACAAAAGTAATGTTCCTCACCATAGGTGTCGACTTCATGGGTGCTCCGGTGCCAGAGTATACCCAATGAAAATTAATCATTGAAAGCGAGGTTTTTCGGTTTAGCGCAAAATTACCCAAACTTAATTTTTTAAAAGGAATACCCGGTATATTTTTACATTTTCGATTGCAGAAACTTGTCTTTCCAGGGTCAAAGGATTATTCTGTAGTCAATGTGTTCCATTAAAAAAAATTAAGTTGAGGGTCGTTTCCCGCTAAATCGGTAAGTGCAAAAAAATTTAAAAAAATTTACGAATGAATATTTTATTTCTGACCATATATTTCTCCCAAATTAAAAAAAATCTTCTAACAAGGTTAGACCGTTTTGGGAACCTAAATGTAATTAAAAAAATATTTACCTTTTTGCAGTATATAAGCTGATGATCAAAAAGGAACAATATTATGCTACTAGTCCACATCCCACTTGTAACTCTAACAGCTTCACTTTGATGAATTAATTGTGAACTAATTTCGATGAGATCTTCACCCTATAATCAGAACAACAATTAGTAAAGAGATAAACAGAAACGTAAATGATGCTTACCTCCCAACCTTCAACCCTTTGTTGCCATGCTGCCAACTTCTCAAGACTTTCCATTCTTCGTTTTCGCTCGTTAATTAGCACTGCGACACCCTTCATTGTTTTCAAGGCCTCTTTGATGTTTTCGTAGTCTAGATGGTCAGGTTTTGTGTATTTTAGTAATTCAGCTAATTGTAAAGGGTATTTACAGATTCTTTGAATGGGAGTTAATAAATAACCATCTAAGGGTATTTCGATGAGTCCACGCATCAAACGACATGCTTCAAAAAATTTACTATAATTATTAAATTGATAAAGTTCTTGTAATAATGCTGTTGCTACCGGATGGCTATTGCAAAAATCGGAATACATTTCAAAACCTTCTTTATGTTTTATAAAACAACGACCAACACAACTTTTACTTGGAGCTTCCCAATTTATACAAGACTCCAAGTCTTTTAGAAAAGTTGATTGAAATTTAAGTATTCCCTCTAGGTTAATAAAAATAGTATCAATTTGCTCTTTAGTAAACATGTCTTTTCTTTTACGGCATTCTGCAATGTAACCCTCTGCTACATCTTGAAGCACTTTTACAAATTCCCTTTCCGTATGCACTAATTCACGCACTACACTAGTCCTCACTTGGTCATTTGATAACAACGATATACTAGTTCTTCGGCGTAACTGAGATGGCACAGAATGACCCGAAGCCATAGCTGCTAAACAGTCTTCCACGGTATCTTCCTGGCTTACTCTTAAACGCACAAAAGCTGCTGGAAACCACCCTTCTTTACCACCAGCCGAACCCCACCACCAATCACGATTAACTGTTTCTAAAACTTCTATCACATCCCCAGCTCTGAAAGCCAATTCTTCTGCTTCTATTGCTACATGATCGAACACTGCTTCTGCTAAGATGATGACATCTTCATCCATGGCGAGCTCTAGAGATTTTTTACGTTCGTTAACTGATGCAACTGACGATTCGGAATCAGACATCATCTCATCTTCTGATGTTCCAATTCGACCGTCATGTTCATCTTCACTCAAGATGTTTCCGCCAGCCAGTCTTAAGCCTGAAATACGTTTTAAAAATATTTAAACAAAACAAAAAATTATATCTACAAGAAGAGAAATAAGGAAAGCGCATTAAAAGAGTAGGACGAACGGGAAGGGTGAACACAGATAAAAGATGGGTAGACCTCAACCTGGGTAGCTGACTACAACTGATGCGAAAAAAGGTAAATTAGGGGCACTAAGCTTAATTAAGAAAAGTATGAACGAAAATTGGAGTATCTAAAGAAGATGGGGGGGGGGATGGAGATGAGTGAGTCAGTTAAGTAAAAAAGGGGATGATGGAAAAAAGTAAAAAGGAATAAAAATGACCAAGAAGTACAATATTGCGAAAAAGAAGGAAACGCTGGAATCAATATCAAAAGGACAGGGTAGGGTGTCTAAAAGGTCTGTATCAAACGCTACCACATATTCCTAACGGCGTAACTAGATTTACCTCTATCCAAAAGTGTTTCCTTAAGGCTCTATCAAACGTCAAAGATAATGACAAAATGTCTAGTTTTTTTAAATAACAAAATATTGCTTTTTGCGATGAACGTTAAATTTGGGTAATTTGGGATGTGTGTAGCAAATTCCGGAAAATTCGGACCCCGAGGAATCAATAGACGATAGTCCCTCCCCCCCCCCCCTTAATTTGGGAAGGCTATAAATTAAGACCCTTACAACACCGGGCCCTGGGAATTAGTCCCGCTTTTCCTCCCTGTTACCGGGCCTGATTTTACTGGACAAAGATGTTTCCAACAATTTTTTGTCCCTGTCTGTTACGTAATAATATGTGGCCAAGAGCTCATCATGCAGAGAAGCTTTTCTTACACCCAGGCATTCTTATTTCAAAGATGTATTGTTTTTTATTCAATTTCGTTAGCTATCTGCTATAGTTTAGGGTTTAGGTAGAATTTTTTTCATGACCAGCACGCCAAGCACTCCCAAATTCAAAATGCGCGAAATGAATTAAAACGTTTTCTACAGACGGACATTCTCATTTTGAACATGTTTTGCTTGTTGCTCTGTTTTTGTCTTTTTGATCTTCCATAGGTTAGGCAGAACAACAGTTTTGTGCAGCAATGTAATGGTGTGCAGTAAACTAAAATATTATTTTTTTCCACGACATGCCCCGAAAGCCCAGCATTCCTCTCGCAAAATAGTGAGGAAAATTAGTTTTCCCTCTCGTGACACAACTTGCGAGTTAAGAGTGGCAAAAAGGGGCGCTTTCCTCTCTAGTTTGACAAAAGACTATTTTCTGTCTCAACCATATAGCATGGCGCATACCGAAATTACATAACAGACAAAATATATTTGTATAGACCTTTTAGGACACCCTGTAGAACTATCAAAATATGATAAACTTGGATTTATGTTATAAAGAAAATTCAGATCAAACGACAGTGGAAGAGGACCAGGAAATTAAACTAAAAGATAAACTATAAGATAAAATAGGAGAAATAGCATAATTATTCCAATGTAGCACATCCAAAAGGTGTATAAATGTTTGCACTAGAATGAGGAAGACCTTGACCTTTGAATTTACAACAATTAGCCAAAACCTTCACTTAATTTAAATTAATAGATCAAATGTGCACACACGAGTTAGTTAGTTAATATTTTGCCATGGCAAATACGTAGTACAGTGTGTAAGGTAGGGGGCAGCCTTGAATTATAATATTGCTACCTAGGTATTAGGAACAATTTGCACCCCTCGTCGTAGTAATGAGTTGACGAGAATTTATTTTTTTCATTGTTAGAATTTTGTGTAATCTACGAGGGGTGGGGGGATTAAAATTACCTGCCTAAATAGCAACTTAAAAACAAAAATTGACGGGTCTCGGGATTTGTGCCATTATTTCTACGCTGTGACGTCATAATTTTTTTTAAATGTCAACCCCAGTTTTTACATTGACTACATTTTGTTAAATATCTCCGTTATTTATCAACCGATTTTGAAAAACTTTTTTTGGTTATATTAAGAATAAAAAGACCTATCAAAAGAGGTATCGCAAAGGGTATCTTTCTATTTAATTTTTTAAAGTTGGGGTTGCTAACAGTTAGGGATTGATAGGTGGGGGGTTGAAAATTATATGTCTGAATGGCAATTTAAAAACAAAAATCGACGGGTCTCAGGATTTTCCGCAAAAACATTAAATAACCAAAATATGATTTTTGTGCGAGACTTTATTATCACTCTGTATAAGTATAACGATGTCTGTCTGTAACGTATATTATTATTACAATAAGGTAAAAAGTCCTTAAAATTCCCCCATATTCAGATTTAATTTCCATAAAAAAATAAGACGACTGTAACGTCTATAAGCCTTTATAGTCTATAGGCCAGTAAGAAATGTGAAACCCACAAAAGGTTGCCTGATCATCAATACAAATGTTAATGGAAGAAGGATGTAAGGCACAACAAATGTTAACTTCTGCATTATTCATTTTATGTAAATACGCAGAAGATTTATTTTCTTATCTTTATTTAAAGAGCACTTAATGTAACGTTACTGGTTATAGGTTCAACCCTTAAGATCCACAAGTAAATAAAAACAAACATCATACCTGCAGTTTTTGTTCTCATAAGTGGCGACAATTTATCGATATCAACCGGTTGACTAAGCGACCTCCTTAGTTGTCCGCGTCGGTGGGGCCCGCGTAATGTTACGGCGCCAGGGGCATCAGGGGGTTTCTTCCGAGGACTCATCCTCTGAGGACGCCCCCGAATAGGCGCCGGCGAAGACATAAGGCGTCGATAGGAAGAGCGCGGATCCCACTGAAACAACCTCTGGCCTCCTAAATCAGAATGTGTGCGTCTAACGTGATGATGCCTGTGGGCTCGGGATTGCAGTTCAGCCTGAAACAATGTAAAAAACAATCATTAAACTCTAGCGTAAGGGCGGTTTTTTATTAGTTCTGTTATTGGCACGAAAGTTCAGGAGGCTTTTCTTTTACCTAACTTTAGTAATAATTCGTTCACGGACCGTTAAAACTGTCATTATATATAAAGGTATTTGTCTTATGGAGGAAAGTTTTGGAAAAACTCCAAACGTGTCACTAGACATTTTTATTAATGGAAGAAAGGTAGCTACCACACCAGCTTAACTGCGCACGTTGAAGTGATTCATGCAGCATGTACATACAATGAACTAACGAGCACTACACTTAGGTACTTGTCAACGGGGGTAAAAAGTACAATACAAACATAAAACACAAAACGCTTTTGTATCTGTGTTGGTTGATGTGAGTTATATTAACGCAAAACTATTTCTTTCCCTAATTAATATTCATCGCATAAAAATTCGTAAACGTTTTATTCGAAAAAAAAAATAATGAACAATTCGAGGGGAGTAAAAGTTGTAATTAAAATAATAATTGTATGAAAGGGTGTATCACAGCGGTAGAGTGGCGATAAACACGGCGATTGATTTGAGCCGAGCTTTCTAATGTAAGGTTCACGGCGAGCATTACATTACAGAGCTCGTGCGGCGAATGCTCATTTCAAATGCTGCGCTCGGCGCAATGCTCCAATTCTTTCACATCTCTAACATAAATGTCAGTCCTAGAAGTCGCGAGTGTTGCGTTTATTTTAACGGGTTATTGAACTTAAAAAAGAAAAAAAAAGGGACAACAAATCCGTAATTTTTCCTTTTCCCATTTTTGGCGCAGCAAGGCGTCATCTTTTATTCAGTCTATTGCAATGTTGTGAATCCCATAAAATATCCAACATTGTTTTGTTTTATAAAAAAAAAATAAAAAAAAATCACTGCATTATAAGAAAAAAAAATACACAAATTGATAATAGCACCTGAATTTTCTTGGCGATTGCGGCAAGACCCTGCACTGATTTGTAATATAACCAAAATATAACAATCAAAGCGATTCGCTAAAAAAAAACAAACAGTCGGGTGCTCGCATAGATTCTGCGACTACAAAGTTTGTGGTTCAAATCCGACGCGGAATATACCGTTTCGTTCATCGTCCATGGATGTTTGTTTTTCGTCTTCGAATAGATATGGGAGAGGGGTATACGATCCTGGTATTCGACACCCTCTGCAGTGCAGGAATTAATATTAGACCGAAAGACATTTATACGGTGTTACTGAATATAAATTTTCAAGAACTACCACAAGGAAAAAGTAAAAAAAAACCATTAGGTAAGCGTAAGTCTTTTAAAAGTTTCAAACCTTTCTTAGAAAAGGTTACAAAATTATGGAAAATTATAACGTTATCGTCAATGCTACTGCCAACGTTTCGTTTGTGGTTACAGGGGCATCTGCAGGGTGGTTCTTGTTTTCCCAGTGGAATCTGAACTTAGTAGTATGCAAATTGAATTCCAACGGAGTCTCAACTGTATTTGATTGACACATTAGCCCTGAAGATGTAGGTATAAATCAGGACAAAAAGTCGTGACTAGGTGACTCGGCGACACATTCAACAATGTTTGCAAGTTACAAAACGATTAAACGAAACAATGTTTGTACGTAAATCCCGGGAAAAAATTATAACTAACTATTACGCCATAGATGTATAGGGAATTAGGGAATCTATATAAGCATAGGTAAAACAATGATGATGTAATAAAATCTATGAAAGTATCCAATTTTTTCTTAGAAAAAAAAATTCCAAAAAAGGTTTCGTGTACACAAAAATATTTTACGGAATATTCTAGATATGCAAAAAGGAGATAAACAACCCCCCATAATGCTGCATTTCCTGTAAATAAAACAATGAATAGAAGTTGGAACATAGATAATAATTCTGGGGATATACCGGAAAAAGTAATTCCCTTTTTTTTTTTAGTTTTTGAACACTACCACAAGCATCCTTGAATTGTAGATAATTTTAGAGAAAATAGATTACTATAATAATTTGGTAATGTTAGTTCGGTGTATGACCTTTTCAAAAAAGATATATCGCTATAGATTAACAATCAGATATTTATAGTACATACATCATTCTAAAGGTATAGATACAATAAGACCGATAAACGTATTTGAGAAAGTAGTTCTACATTCCAGGACAACGCACGCTAATGCTAACATATTAAAAAAAAGCTTGAAATTACTCCAAATCCGGATTTACATTTTATTATATGTGTGTGTTTATGCCTATGTGCTTATCCTTACTCTTGAAGATTGGTAAACTTTTAACAAAACCCCATAAATGTGATATCAGTTACAAAACACTTCTAATCGTGGTTTTCCTTTTTATCGTGAAGGTCGTTATCCATTCCCGATATTCATAACTACCTTTAAGTACATTACATTCTAATAATGGTAATGTGCTAGGTGTGTGGAAATAAACTTTCAGAGATGTGCTTTCGTGAAAGGTTATCACGAGCATTATGATTAAAAAATTTATATCATCAGGTATGGATTTAATACAAAGTAGGTGGTACTAACTTGTAGCCTTTATTTTGAACTGGCGCAGCGGGCTGGGTATAATAGAAGTGTGTTATAGTACAATAATAGTTTTTTTCTTCAAGCGTATCATAATATCCGTATTGTTGTACAGAATTGGCTATGTAGAAGGAAGTCATTTTGTTAATAGTCAAAAAATGAAAATAATGTTACTAGTACAATAATGTGTTTACGTATCCATGGCAACGGCAGTATTTTGCCCATAGCTCCGCCCCCAAGGTTGGTAGAGGGGAGAGCGTTGTCCTGTGGAAATGACTTTTTAGGAAATATTTATTTACAGCAACAGAATATTTTTACACTTGAAGAAAAAATAGTATATATTATTCGGAGTAGAACGTCTTATTTGTGTTTCGCTCACTTGCACAGCCTCGGTGCGTGCGCCTCGGCCGCAATATGAGCTAAACACAAAAAGAACTCTTTCTACTCCTAATAATATAATATACTATTTATGCAACAAATTTATAAAGCGGTATACTTTTTTTACGAATGGAAAATTTGACCGCACGAGACGAAAGGAAATGCGGAAATTCCATAAGTGCGAAAGAGACAGTTTATAATTATAATTTTCTTCAATTTCCATATTTAAATAAATTTCAGAATTAACTTACAATTTTTATGGGGATAAAGTGGGTGAATTGAAAAAACAAAAGTATTTGTAAAACGGCTCCTCCACCTAAATGTTACAACACGTGACGAAAACCGGATATCATATCACAATCCTTTAGTTTTTTATTTATTTTATAACGGTGCCGTTTTCAAAGATGACAACGGAAATAGAATCCCACCAGTAATGAAATGAAACATTTTCGAAACGCTGACTCGCAACTGGTAATATTTCATTCTGAACTCAACTCCATAACTATCCCACCCCATAAATGAAATTTTACGAGGATTCGCTGAAATCTCTTACAATTTCTAAAAATATTCTTGCAATTCAACAAAAAATTGTAATATGCGTAATACTTACAAAAACTGTAAGTTCTCATTCTGCACTTGATTTTTTTAAACAATCTTTTACAAAACGTGGAACGCGCGTAACGAGTTGTTAATCAAATTGAGTCACATTATGTGATAATGATTAATACAAGTAGTACTCTGCTACTAAATACAAACATTGTTGTATACGAAATAAGCAAATAACAAATATCTACACAAAACAAATTTAATTACACAGGTTCGAACGCGCACGAAGCTTAATTAACACAAATAAATACCTGAGAGTCGCAAAATGAAGCACAAGCGCCGCGTAATATGTTTCACATATCACCACACCAAAGAACACTAACTTGCCCGTATAATTTCCACCAAAAAGCTAACGTTAGGAGTGGTGTAGGTGTAGTAATCGGAATTCCTGTATAGGTAGTGTAGCCGTGTGCTTTACTCTTCTCCTAATGCCGCATTGCAGTTTTTGTCACACAAAACGCTCGAGTGAAGCCATTCTCTGACGACGTACTACATAATTTCCTGATTTAACTTCCCGTTTGGCGAAACGAATACGAAACCGACGCGATGAGAGTTCCTGTGTTATCAGAACTACGGTTAGTATACGCCTCTAGGAAACAACATGACCGATAAAACACTGCCTAGACAAGGCAGATCTTTTTTTTTGTTTATAGTGAAATTCAGTTTGCCGACCATAAAGAAAATCTATGATAAGATTAAGATAGCTACCACATAAGTGTTTCACGTGTCTTTATTCCCTTTGCGCTATCTCCCATTGTAAACATTAGGTGGTGTGTAGTGTAGATGAATATACCTACTATAGATAAAATTATTATGTAAGCCATCACCAAAGAATATACAATCGAAAATAAATATTTTGATCAAATTTATGATTGTATTATTAAAACAATTGAATTTTTTATTCTTTCAATTCAAGGTGGATAATCGATAATTAATGTTTGTTTTATCAAGCAATAATATGGTGGTGATTTATTGTTTTACGTTGGTGTTCAACTGTAATATCAGAAACGGATGGACGTTAAAGAATTAACATGACAAAGCGCACACAACTTTTTATAAATATTTTCTATCAAGGGCAGTTCTTTTCTTATACCGGTCTTTATAAAGCTTTATTAAATAACACTTGTGTCAAAGGTGTCTCTGAAAAACAAAATGTCTTTAATTGCGCTAATGGCGTATTAACGCTCAAACAAAGCGATATGGAAAAAAAATTCGTATAAGATAGGAAGGACGCGAGATCTGGAAACTGGGTTACTGCTTTTGATAAAAGAAACAGCCTAACTGTTTTTTCTTATTAAACACGGTGACACAATCGAGTTTATTATAAAGCGACAATAATAATACAAACACCGAATTGATTGCGTGTGCAGTGACGAAAGACAATTATTATTACTTACTTTACTTTTAATCATTGACAATTAAATTTTATGGATTAGAGCTAAGTAGAAAGAAGCCACAGTTTGAAATGATTAAATATAGGGTGGTCAAATAAATCTTGTAGACCATTTAACTATACATACAGTGCGAGCATAAAGTTTGGAATAATGGAAATAATTCTTTACCAGGAAAATTTAAAAAAAAACGGTTTGACACGTCAAATTGATTTATTTTAAAAGAAACATTTTGAGATAATTTTCATTTTTTTACCGCTTTCCGGTTTCAAGCAGTGACGTCATTGATATTTTTTTTAAATGGCAACCCCCTATTGTTTTGGCAGATTTAGATAGATAATGAAATTCTGAATTCAAAAATATCAACATTTATGGTATTCAGACTGATTAATTTTTGAATGTAACCAAATGAGTGATTTCTAAAATAAGTTTATTTTTCCAAAAAAACAAATTTTTTTGCGAGGAAATGGTAGGTACTGATTCCTGTTACAAAAAGTGAGTTCCAGTATGGATATTATAAGAACCATACCAACATCGTTTCCTCAAAAAAGTAGTTGGTTAGTAAAATAAACTTACTTTAGAAATTACTGATTTGATTACATTCAAAAATTAATATCTCTGAAACAATCAGTCTGAATGCCATAAATGTTGATATTTTTGAATTCAGAATTTCATTATCTATCTAAATCTGCCAAAACAATAGGGGGTTGCCATTTAAAAAAAATATCGATGACGTCACTGCTTGAAACCGGAAAGCGGTAGAAAAATGAAAATTATCTCAAAATATTTCTTTTAAAATAAATCAATTTGACGTGTCAAACCGTTTTTCTTTAAATTTGCCGGGAAAAGAATTATTTCCATTATTCCAAACTTTATGCGCGCACTGTATTGATTCATGGTTAACTTGATCAGGTTTTTGTGTTCAATAAACGTGATATAATTTTGTATTTCACCTGAAGTGATTCTAAAAATAAATCCTAATTTGTTACACCTGCTTATAAAAAATGAATTGCAAGGGAAAAAAAATGAATATTTAATGAGATAATTAAATACCAATGCTTCTGTTTAAAAATAGCATCCAAAAAGCTGAAAACAATTTTTTATACATTCTGGAATGTTTTGGGGAATTTAAACGACACTAGTTTTTTTTACGAAAAAGTAATATTTTAGGAACTACCGACTTTATATTTTTATTATGGCGCCAAATGCCATCTTAAAAATGGTTTAGTATATAAATGATAATATTTTTGTAGTAATTGGGGAAACTCTGGGTAACCGCAAGGCAATTGCGGATCTTTTAGACCCAGCATACACAACAATATAATCTTTTAAATAAATTTACTTTTAAAATCTTTTCTGTCTGCTTGAGGTACACAGAACGAAACTCTAGTGTAATCTGCAGTGGAATTTGTATAAACTTTAACGTCAAAATGTCTCTTTAGCAAGTAAAGTGAAAAGTGTTTAGTGCAAAATATTTTTTCTACAAAATAAATTGCTTATGTAGCGTGACAGACACAACAAGATCTTAAGAATTATACCAGAATTGTGTCTATCTCGGTATTGTATTGCTGTATTGTTTTACTCACATTTTTATGCTTCCCTAAAGGATAATTTAATTAAAACTCTTGCGCTTGTCGTGCTTTCGAGCATAATGAAATTTTCTGTAACCTACAATATAAATGAATTTCTTCCTTAATTTTACTTACTATAAATTGTGAAATTTTTAGATGCTGCCATATAAATAAATGCAGAATACACAATTATTACTGAAACTTTGAAATGTACATTAAAGTAACAAACAAACCTGGAATTCCTGTTGGAAATAATTATAATTTTTATATTTGACGTATTTTCTTTAAATTTGCCATCGAATGAATAAATAAGTTTCAGTTTGTCATTATTTATTGCATTGCTTCTAATCAACAGTTAAAAATTACAATTGGTATGCTAATTGTTGTATTTCAATTCACTTATATCAATTATTTATAGTGAAAGTAAATAAAAGCGTTAAATACTGGTAACGTAGTTACGTACAACACGTTTCGAAGTTCATTGAACAAGAAAATTTAACAAACAGCACACATTTGGACTCTTTGTTTAAAACTTACTGGAGTATTGATTGTTGAACAAACACCGAACTTGTTATCATTAAAAGGTCATTATCCAACAGGTTTGTATAGATGTAGTAATTGGAAAACAGGAGAGTGAAATTATGTAAAATATAACAGGGAAATTATATTTAATACCTTTGGGCTTATATTTTTAGTAATTTTCCGTTTATATATTTATCTTGATTATTTCATTTTTCTTTTTGCTAGTTCTTTATTTATGTATTTCGAGGGCAATTTGAAAAGTTTAGAAACTGCTAAGCGTATACGTGAACTGTTTTTACATGTAGGTATAAATCAAAATAAATAAAAATTACAAATTTATACATTCTACCTTGAATATCTCGAAAACTATTGATTTTTGGTACATAGTCCTATACAAGTTTCTTACAGTTTATAAAAGTATAAATCCAAAAATGCAAAAATATATAGGGTGTTCTATTTAAAATTTTCAAGTTAGCATTACTTCCGGTTAAACCGGAAACGGAAACTAATTTTCGACATAACAAAAATAAAGATTATGACTAACCATACAAATTGTCTCTAAGCAAAAATTTTCTATCTTTAATAATAAAAAAGTTATTCGGGTGTCCCTTTATTTTATTTACACACTGTATATGAAGACAACGTTTGGAAAGACAAACCGTGCAGTCCCGTATTTTAAAATTTAAACTTGATGGTGATTTTGTAAAGACGAAACGCGGCGAATAAACAAATAATAATTTCATTCCCGAGCATAAAAAGTGTCTACAAGGAAGTATTTTTAGTTATTCGTCTTTAATAACATTTTTTTCTTTCATTCGAAGTTAGTAACTTGATTGTAACTGGTAGTAATTTGGATTACTTTGTCAATAAGAAACGTTGATTACTACTAATAGAAATTAATGTTTAAAAAATTTGAACTCAAGAGATCAATTTGATTTAAAATTGTAATCTTAATATCAGACATAATAACAACAAAAACTAAAATAATGTACAGTTCATGTCCAAATAATTCGTTATCTCATCACCCAGGGATAGGTAAGTAGCTGATAATCACAAGAACTGAATTAACACAGCTAATAGGTATTTATGGAATAGCGTCGGAAATTTTAAACGGTTGTGTACATTATTTATTTGAATATGAAAAGTAATTAGATTCTCGCGAATATATCAACAGCCTTTGGAAGAAACGCAACTAAATAAATATTTTGCAGTTGTAGTTACAATAATCAAAATGTTCCAAACAATTAAGCTGCTAACTTGAGGTACCTACTAACTATAATTAATATCAACAGCTTAACTGTGTAGCTTCAATATTTAATATCATCTATAACAATGGAACAAGGTAAATTAAATTCCTAAACAGAATGAGATGCTCCAATTTCCATTAGAGAAGATTAGTTTGGCGGCAACAGAGATCATTAACGTGAACAATAGACTTACCTTGAATTTATCAATAAGTATTTGGTTGAGAAGGTCAGAATGAGGCCTGCAAGTTTTATTGGAAGGAACAGCTCGACGTCGCACTGCAGGCGGACTGTCCAACTCATCACCTGGTGGGTCTGTGTCATGGGACTCCGAGCTGTCGCCACCTGCACCCCCGCAGCCAGACACCATCTGCAAGGGCATGAAAGGCTTTAGGCTTTGTTATTATGTAGGGCCACAAATTACTGGGATTTTGTATTAAACGCTACAATTTAGCCATCAGTCACTCAACTATTCTATAGTTTGGCTTCAGGGGATATAAGTTTACAAATTATAAGTTATAGCAGATGCTGAACGAATATTTCAAGGAAATTCCCTAAATCTCAAAGGGGTTGATGTTAGTTAGTAGCTTGGGTTTTACTTTATAGTATGTGCGTGTGATGACGTACTCAATATGTTATGATCAGCTTCTTTAATAAAAAATAAAAATACAAAACTAAAAACAAAGGGTTGCATTATATTACGTACTCGTATAAGGAAGAAAAGTCATTTTTTAAAATTAAAATGAATGTATGAAGACATAACACAGAAGTCTTAATATTTAAAAGTGTTGTATGTTGTTCTCATTTCTGGTACTACTGGAACGTGTATACGTACCACGTGGAAAAATATTCTGATCTAAATAGGTAAATCCTATAAAATCAGGTTATAAAACCAATAAAAAGCAACAAATTACTTGTGATAGTTTAATAAACAGTACATAGTACCTACAGCGAAATAAAATTGCTCGATTTCAGTTTCATAACTTTTACGGTGTATAATGTACCGTAGCCCTGTGCATTTGTATCGATAATTCGAATAAGTTATCGAATAATTCGATATATCGAATAACGATATTGAAAATATTTTTATTCGATATATCGAATACATTTTTATTCGAATAATTTTATTCGAATAATTTTATTCGAACAATTCTATTCGAATAATTTTATTCGAACAATTTTATTCGAATAATTTTATTCGAATAATTTTATTCGAATAATTTTATTCGAATAATTTTATTCGAACAATTTTATTCGAATAATTCTATTCGAATAATTTTATTCGAATAATTTTATTCGAACAATTTTATTCGAATAATTCTATTCGAATAATTTTATTCGAATAATTTTATTCGAATAATTTTATTCGAACAATTTTATTCGAATAATTTTATTCGAATAATTTTATTCGAACAATTTTATTCGAATAATTCTATTCGAATAATTTTATTCGAATAATTTTATTCGAATAATTTTATTCGAATAATTTTATTCGAACAATTTTATTCGAATAATTTTATTCGAATAATTTTATTCGAATAATTTTATTCGAACAATTTTATTCGAATAATTCTATTCGAATAATTTTATTCGAATAATTTTATTCGAATAATTTTATTCGAACAATTTTATTCGAATAATTCTATTCGAATAATTTTATTCGAATAATTTTATTCGAACAATTTTATTCGAATAATTTTATTCGAATAATTCTATTCGAATAATTTTATTCGAACAATTTTATTCGAATAATTCTATTCGAATAATTTTATTCGAATAATTTTATTCGAACAATTTTATTCGAATAATTTTATTCGAATAATTCTATTCGAATAATTTTATTCGAATAATTTTATTCGAATGATTATATTCCAATAGTTTTATTCGAATAATTCTACTCGAATAATTTTATTCGAATAATAATAATAATAATTAACAAAAAAATTAAAAAACTTTAAAAAAATTTCAGGAAACATGGTTATGATAGTTACTAATCTGAAAAGCAATTTTTTTATCTATCTAATGGTGTGAAATTCCAATATGGCGGCCATAACAAATAAAAAAATATCGCAGCATGAAATCTAGAAGGCCTAAAAACTGATAAGATCAATTCGAATAAGTTATATTCGATATATCGAATAACGATATTGAAAATATTTTTATTCGATATATCGAATACATTTTTATTCGAATAAAATTATTCGATAGTTATTCGTTATTTGATAGTTATTCGTTATTCGATATTATAAAATTTATTCGTTATTCGATACCTACTTTCGAATATCGAACAGGGCCTACCGTTATGAAAACACCAGACTGAAAATTTTATTTCCGAAATGGGCATTTCTTCTGGGGTAGTTGTGGGGACCGTTAATGCAGCCTGGGAGAAATGTTAAAAAAATCTATCCACTTTTATTTTATGGTTCTGAGTAAAGAACTAAAAGATACAAACAGTGGTTTTAAATATTTTTCCTAGGCTGCATTAACAATCCCCTACAACCACTCCAGAGAAATGCGCTATTTAGGATTCACCCTATACAGATATCAGTGTGGCGATTAATAAAATATAGGTTACATTTTTCAAGTTGAATAAAGCTGAAAATCAACACCGTTATATAAGAATGTATACAATAAGTATACAGATAGTAATCCAGGGGTATAGAATGCACATTTATGCACAATACAAAACCAATTCAGCTGCACAGTTTTGTATTCTGATTTAATAAGTCGATTAAATACCATAGCACAATGGTTAAGAATGATTCAGGAAATTAAACAAAAGGAAATGTTAAATTTGAATTATTTGATATAATAAAGGTCTTACCAAGCTATTCTAGCAGCAGCCTAGTAAAAATTTGATAAAATTAGTGTTAGTAATGTTAGAAAAGATTTAAATGATAAATGTGTACCTACTTATTACTTTTTAACATGTACGCCAATTATTTCTAATAACTATTTAATAATAATAATAGAAAAAAAGTATGTAACGTGCTTACCTCAATCTGAATTCCACTGTCGCCGCTATTGCATTTTGTACTCCTTGCTGCTTTATTTGTTTTTTTCCTCTCTTTACTAGAACGCCAAATTAATGGGCCAAACCTTTAATTCAATTAATATTGTAGGTAAACGAACTTGGCGATATCGGAAAAAACTTACGTAATTTTCGATATCCACATAATAGTACAGTTAATAGTTAATTAATTGTCAAATTGTGTCACAGTTATCAATTAATTAAAAGATTATCAGTTAATTAATTAAGCTCCTTACATCTGAATGCAATTATAATAAATTCAACACATCACCGGCGTGGCGGCGTCGATTATTGTCGTAAAACGGGAAATACTGTCCCAGGAAAAAAAAATAATAATTACAACGACACGGCACGATTTACAAAAAACGGAAAAATATATACTTTTCCTTCCACTGAAATATCTGAAAACAGTTTCTTTTATTTTGCTTTGGCTATTTCAGATCGACGACGCCTATGTGAAAAACTTATTAATTTGTATACAGTACGGAACAAATTTAATATCTTCTTTAAAAAAAATTGATTTAAATTTGTTCCATACTGTACAATCATTCGAAATTACTAATAATTACTTATTGTTTGCTTACCTATATTTTTGTTCGGAATTTTCTTCTTTAGCGTCTATACTATTGCCTGAAGTTAAAGATGGAACACGTTGGGGTGAATCTTCCTCGGAGGGTTCTCCTAACATTTCAGAAAATGGTTCTGGTGCTTCGGAAGTACAACTATCTTTGCTTCCCTTTTTCTGGAAACGAAGAGAGAACGTCTTTCGGAATTTCTGTAAAACGCTCTCGGTTGTGCTTCCACCTGCAAAAAAAAAGAACCGTATAAATATTTGTATAGATACGAAATTTAATTTCCTCTCTTTACGTTTTTGGATATTGCATAATGAAAAGCCATGAATAGAAATAGAATATGTATTTTTTGGTATTTTGTAAATGGAAATTAGGAAATTTCAACCAAACGTTCTAAATTGAAAATTAGATAAACGGAAAATTGCTTCTGTAAATGTATATGAATTTAAGTTAATTCTAAGATATATTTTTAAAATGAAAACGTTGCGTGGGTTTCAAATATTATATCGTTGAGAGTGGGATCGTTCCCTTATCAAAGATCCTCCTACATAATATTAAATTGCTTTTAAACTTAGGTGCATTTTCTTATAACAGGAAACAGTATTTTGTATCTTAACTTAAATGTTCTATAAAAATATAATTAAACGATCATTATTTCAAATTGGCATTAGAATATTCAGTTCCGGTAGATTTTACGTTACATCTAATCGTTCAACAGGAAATGATAATTATCTACTAATAGGATTTACTGCAATCTTTAAGATCTGCAACTTGAAATCCGGAACTATTGTATTTAATATAATTGAAAGTCAAGAATTAAATTAACTTTAAGGGATTGTAAAATATTTTATATAGACTGTCGAAGATAAAGAGTGCATGTACTGAGATAAAGATTTGAAATCTACATAAAAAAGTTCCTTACGTAATAATATCAAATACATTTTGCGCTATTGTCTATAATAATCAACTCGCACAGGGAAATAGAAATCTGGAAATTTAAGATCTTTCAGCCGGTCCTGAAACCTGGCCAAAATTTATATAATTTGAATAGTAGTTCTCAATACGTTGAACATTTCTCCTTATTTAACCGAGTACACCCTGTATAAAGAAATCATAATAAAAAACTTTGTGCATTTTTTAAAGTTGCTAGTGTATACAGGGTGTCCCGCAAATGGATCAAATATTTATGGGGAGTTGTAGGTGCCTGACAAGGGAGTAAGGGAAAAGTAATAAAAAAATTCTACCTGCCGTGTTTTTGTAGTTACTAACCAAAAAAGATGTGCACAATCTGGTACACGCACATTTTATAACTTGTTCGGAAGCTATTTATTTTTATTGTTACCTATTACCTTGGAAACCAACGACTGCAGGTTTTTGAACAGAGCCCAATGTTGCCAGATTCATTTTAGCCCTATCTCGATGTAAAAATTGTCTTCAGTAATAATTTAATAATTTGTAATGACGCGTTTTTTTTGCAATTTTTTAATTTGAAAACAATAAAAGACATTACTTTCTACAAATAGAGTACCCTTAGCCAGCTTCAATTCCAATTTTAAAAAGTGTTAACTTTACGTTTACTTACAAATTTGAGCGAATACATTTTTTTTTTACATTTTTCTCACACTTGTTTAGCAGTACTGAACAGCGTGCCATATATATTTTGTGCCATTTAGGGAACACCCTGTATACAGCATCAATCAGAATAAATTTGATGCTGCATATAAATTTATAAAGAGATTGGTAATTTTTTGGTTCCATTTTGGTTTTTGATTATAGAAAGGACCTAGACTCTAATCTTTAAAATATAACATTAAATTGAGAGAGTGAACAAAATGCTTGTGCGTGTCATACTGTATGTTGTACCCCTGTACCTATAGGTACCCTCTATAATAATCAATGGTAGTACCTATTTTGCAAATATAAATTCATTGCAAACTGCTCTACAAATTGCTTTATTTCGGCAGTTACTATTTTCGTTTTAGTTACCAATATGTAATTTCCGGAAAGAAAAGATATCAATTAGTCAGTAATGAGATTAAGAATAATCTTTTAAAATATCTTTAAATCCAAAGCCAATTATCTATATACCTTTAAGTGTTGGACTGTAGTACAATTTAAATACAGAATGTTACAAATTAATTTTCAGTTACCCATTAAAAAGAAAATCTGTAGCAAGAATTTTCCAAAAATATTTTCTCTGCAATTCTGCTGCTGTTAATTATTTACAGACATTGTTTGTTAGACAGGACTTCCTGGAGTTTATAAATTTATAAAATGACCTCTCAACTGTGGTATCATTCTCATTGCTTAAACATAATCTCCCAACAGGAAAAAATAATTATATAATTCTAAATTCCGTAAATATTAGAAATTTTTTGAAAATGTTATGGATGATAAAACTGAAAAACGTTCCAAAATTTAATCATGTTTTTAAGTGAACACGCACTTGTGTCATTAAACGAATCCTTGTTTTTTTTAATCTTTTTACTTTCCGTAGATAAAATACTGATTTTTACAGCTCCCTCAAACCTTAAATTTTCAATCCCATCTACAAAAACCATGTAATTACACCCTCTTCTTTGCAGTTCCAAGAAATGAACCTTTGTCTACTTGGCAGGTTTTACCTGCCTTTGTAATTATTTGTAGCATAATAACTGACAGCTGAAATTTACAAAAGTAATAGAAGAAGAAGCAGTCGGTTGCCAAATGGTCAGGAACGTATAAAATTTACAGTCAATGCACTCTTATGACTTGTACAAGATATTTTGTTGTAGTGTTAAAATTGGAATAGTATTGCAAAAATAGAATGTAGAGCAGTGCGAATTTTTGCGGAATTTAAAAACTGTTTTTTAAATATAAAATGTTAAAAATAAAAAAATGCCTGGGAAAATAAGATTATTTGTAAAAATTTAAGTCTCTTCTAGTCTTGTTTTTTTTATAAATTTGTTCCTGATCTATAAACTTTTCACATGTCTTCTAGCTTCCTTATTTAACATCCGTATATCGGTTAATACAAAATACAATGACCCTGTGGGGGTTCGAACCCAAACTATAACTACACTACAGTAGGTATTGTTTTCTGGAAAACTTGAGATAAGACTTGAAAATTGTATATTTTGAAACTCCTTTAAATTCTTTAATTCAGAAAAACTCAAATACTCTTCCGATTTAACGTTTAGTTCATCCTTAGACAAGAACAACGATCTAGTTCAAATGCAGAAGTGTTTCTTTGTTTTCGTAAAGAATATAAAGTACACGATTTTCTATTAAATAATTCCAAAAACGTACTAAAATAAACCGTTCCGTTAGATATTTGTAATTTCAAGTATTTAGATCATCGAACCACAAATTCCTTAAATACTTAATTTTACATTAATACCAAAAAAAAAATACCTACATGTAGAAAAACAGAAACATCCTTTATCCTGCGATGGAGGAAGCAAATCATAGGATCCGTATGCAGAAAACCACTCGATGGTAAACATAGTTTTAGAATTCTTCACATGCATAATTCATGAAATATTTTAAAATATAAATTGACTTCACCCACAATACCTCACTTTTTTGTTTAAACCAAAAATTCGCGCGTCATTACACTTTGCATATAATGACCTGGTCTGACATTCACTTTAGTAACTGCACAACCGGTACCTGCGGAGGTACGAACCCATCTGATGCAGCAAAATTAAGAGAAATAAAGGAAGGTACTCCCTGTGGATACTTTGCTGACTGAGAGATTGAATTTTGAGAAACAACGACATAATAAGACAATATTATTTAAGGTTGGATAAAAGGGTTTGTATGTTCGCAGGTGTTTTGATAAGTTTTTATCAAATCTGCGCTGAAAGCTAATTATAATTTTAATGATTCGTGAAATGAGTATGAAATTTTTACTTGACAGATATTATACAGAGATCTGACGGTTTACCATAAACAGTTATTGTTTATAATTCAGCACGACAATCGATTTTAATTTAATTATAAAAACTAATAAGAATGAAAGTAATATTACAGCAAATGCAATTCAATACCGGAAATACGATAACTACAATATGTATTATCAACTACACTCAACAATATAATTGTATCCACAAAAAGCAGATTACATTATTTTGCATTTCGTAAGTAGGTAGTATGTCGATTTGAAGTCATTTCAGAAAATAAAAAACTCAATTTATTCGTATTAAACATTCATTATTTAACTCATTTTTCAAAAATTTGAAAATTTTTGGAAGAGCGCCATTGCGACCGTTTTGGGATTTAGTAAATAATTTTTTTTCATACTGTACTACCGCCAAAGGGCTTTCAAACAAGTTGTTGCGGAACCTGATCAGATAACTGGTTTTTGAGTTATGGGGCGTTAAAGTCGAAATTTTGAAAAATTCATAGCGGCCGTTATTTTGAAGTTAGAGTCCGGCAAAAAACCGTTTTGCTACAATTATGGTCACAGTCACAGTGGGTTTAAGCTTCAGCTTGACTAAGCCTCGATCATTCCCATAGATACAATTATTGTTAATAATTGTATGCTCCGCTCTCAGGTATCTCTTTTCAGATTTTACATTTCACTCGCATTGAAAACGTTATGAAAATTTAGAGGCTTTAACTTTTTTGTTGGTAAAGATACGAATACGATTAAATAAGCAAAATTGTAGTATTTTTAATTTCTGATTCATTGACGCGTATAGAAATTTTGAAAAAAATATTGATTGCGGAGTTACAGCCCTTTGACCCTTTGTCTGCAAGGTTTTTAAAGCATGCTCTACTATAGTAGAGCATGCTTTAAAAACCTTGCTTTGTCTGTTTGTTTTTTCGTAACGCCCTGTAGGTATATATTTTTGATGATTGGATGTATCCAAGTGTTCTCGATTAAATAAGCAAAATTGTAGTATTTTTAATTTCTGATTCATTGACGCGTATAGAAATTTGAAAAAAATACTGGTTGCGGAGGTGCAGCCCTTTGACCCTTTGTTTTTTTATTTTTTCGTAACGCCCTGTATATATTTTTGATGATTGGATGTATCCAAGTGTTCTCTATCTAAAAGTCTTATGTGACCCTTTCAAAATAATTACAAATAACCGAGTTAAAGGGACATTTTGTGCCAGATTTGCTCCTTTCAGATTTTACGTTTTAACTTGCATTGAAAAATTAATGAAAATTTACATGCTTCAACTTTTTTGTTTGTAAAGATACGAATACGATTAAATAAGCAAAATTGTAGTATTTTTTATTTCCGAATTAATGACGCACACAGAAATTTGCAAAATCGACTGGTTGCGGAGTTACAGCCCTTTGACCCTTTGTCTTAGTGTTTTTTCGTAACGCCCTGTATATATTTATGATGATTGGATGTATCCAAGTGTTCTCTATCTAAAAGTCTTATGTGACCCTTTCAAAATAATTACAAATAACCGAGTTAAAGGGACATTTTGTGCCAGATTTGCTCCTTTCAGATTTTACGTTTCAACTTGCATTGAAAAATTAATGGAAATTTACATGCTTCAACTTTTTTGTTTGTAAAGATACGAATACGATTAAATAAGCAAAATTGTAGTATTTTTTATTTCCGAATTAATGACGCACACAGAAATTTGCAAAATCGACTGGTTGCGGAGTTACAGCCCTTTGACCCTTTGTCTTAGTGTTTTTTCGTAACGCCCTGTATATATTTATGATGATTGGATGTATCCAAGTGTTCTCTATCTAAAAGTCTTATGTGACCCTTTCAAAATAATTACAAATAACCGAGTTAAAGGGACATTTTGTGCCAGATTTGCTCCTTTCAGATTTTACGTTTTAACTTGCATTGAAAAATTAATGAAAATTTACATGCTTCAACTTTTTTGTTTGTAAAGATACGAATACGATTAAATAAGCAAAATTGTAGTATTTTTTATTTCCGAATTAATGACGCACACAGAAATTTGCAAAATCGACTGGTTGTGGAGTTACAGCCCTTTGACCCTTTGTCTTAGTGTTTTTTCGTAACGCCCTGTATATATTTATGATGATTGGATGTATCCAAGTGTTCTCTATCTAAAAGTCTTATGTGACCCTTTCAAAATAATTACAAATAACCGAGTTAAAGGGACATTTTGGGCCAGATTTGCTCTTTTCAGATTTTACGTTTTAACTTGCATTGAAAAATTAATGAAAATTTACAGGCTCCAACTTTTTTGTTTGTAAAGATACGAATACGATTAAATAAGCAAAATTGTAGTATTTTTTATTTCCGAATTAATGACGCACACAGAAATTTGCAAAATCGACTGGTTGCGGAGTTACGGCCCTTTGACCCTTTGTCTTAGTGTTTTTTCGTAACGCCCTGTATATATTTATGATGATTGGATGTATCCAAGTGTTCTCTATCTAAAAGTCTTATGTGACCCTTTCAAAATAATTACAAATAACCGAGTTAAAGGGACATTTTGTGCCAGATTTGCTCCTTTCAGATTTTACGTTTCAACTTGCATTGAAAAATTAATGGAAATTTACATGCTTCAACTTTTTTGTTTGTAAAGATACGAATACGATTAAATAAGCAAAATTGTAGTATTTTTTATTTCCGAATTAATGACGCACACAGAAATTTGCAAAATCGACTGGTTGCGGAGTTACAGCCCTTTGACCCTTTGTCTTAGTGTTTTTTCGTAACGCCCTGTATATATTTATGATGATTGGATGTATCCAAGTGTTCTCTATCTAAAAGTCTTATGTGACCCTTTCAAAATAATTACAAATAACCGAGTTAAAGGGACATTTTGTGCCAGATTTGCTCCTTTCAGATTTTACGTTTTAACTTGCATTGAAAAATTAATGAAAATTTACATGCTTCAACTTTTTTGTTTGTAAAGATACGAATACGATTAAATAAGCAAAATTGTAGTATTTTTTATTTCCGAATTAATGACGCACACAGAAATTTGCAAAATCGACTGGTTGCGGAGTTACAGCCCTTTGACCCTTTGTCTTAGTGTTTTTTCGTAACGCCCTGTATATATTTATGATGATTGGATGTATCCAAGTGTTCTCTATCTAAAAGTCTTATGTGACCCTTTCAAAATAATTACAAATAACCGAGTTAAAGGGACATTTTGTGCCAGATTTGCTCCTTTCAGATTTTACGTTTTAACTTGCATTGAAAAATTAATGAAAATTTACATGCTTCAACTTTTTTGTTTGTAAAGATACGAATACGATTAAATAAGCAAAATTGTAGTATTTTTTATTTCCGAATTAATGACGCACACAGAAATTTGCAAAATCGACTGGTTGCGGAGTTACAGCCCTTTGACCCTTTGTCTTAGTGTTTTTTCGTAACGCCCTGTATATATTTATGATGATTGGATGTATCCAAGTGTTCTCTATCTAAAAGTCTTATGTGACCCTTTCAAAATAATTACAAATAACCGAGTTAAAGGGACATTTTGTGCCAGATTTGCTCCTTTCAGATTTTACGGTTTAACTTGCATTGAAAAATTAATGAAAATTTACAGGCTGCAACGTTTTTGTTTGTAAAGATACGAATACGATTAAATAAGCAAAATTGTAGTATTTTTTATTTCCGAATTAATGACGCACACAGAAATTTGCAAAATCGACTGGTTGCGGAGTTACAGCCCTTTGACCCTTTGTCTTAGTGTTTTTTCGTAACGCCCTGTATATATTTATGATGATTGGATGTATCCAAGTGTTCTCTATCTAAAAGTCTTATGTGACCCTTTCAAAATAATTACAAATAACCGAGTTAAAGGGACATTTTGGGCCAGATTTGCTCTTTTCAGATTTTACGTTTTAACTTGCATTGAAAAATTAATGAAAATTTACAGGCTCCAACTTTTTTGTTTGTAAAGATACGAATACGATTAAATAAGCAAAATTGTAGTATTTTTTATTTCCGAATTAATGACGCACACAGAAATTTGCAAAATCGACTGGTTGCGGAGTTACAGCCCTTTGACCCTTTGTCTTAGTGTTTTTTCGTAACGCCCTGTATATATTTATGATGATTGGATGTATCCAAGTGTTCTCTATCTAAAAGTCTTATGTGACCCTTTCAAAATAATTACAAATAACCGAGTTAAAGGGACATTTTGTGCCAGATTTGCTCCTTTCAGATTTTACGTTTCAACTTGCATTGAAAAATTAATGGAAATTTACATGCTTCAACTTTTTTGTTTGTAAAGATACGAATACGATTAAATAAGCAAAATTGTAGTATTTTTTATTTCCGAATTAATGACGCACACAGAAATTTGCAAAATCGACTGGTTGCGGAGTTACAGCCCTTTGACCCTTTGTCTTAGTGTTTTTTCGTAACGCCCTGTATATATTTATGATGATTGGATGTATCCAAGTGTTCTCTATCTAAAAGTCTTATGTGACCCTTTCAAAATAATTACAAATAACCGAGTTAAAGGGACATTTTGTGCCAGATTTGCTCCTTTCAGATTTTACGTTTCAACTTGCATTGAAAAATTAATGGAAATTTACATGCTTCAACTTTTTTGTTTGTAAAGATACGAATACGATTAAATAAGCAAAATTGTAGTATTTTTTATTTCCGAATTAATGACGCACACAGAAATTTGCAAAATCGACTGGTTGCGGAGTTACAGCCCTTTGACCCTTTGTCTTAGTGTTTTTTCGTAACGCCCTGTATATATTTATGATGATTGGATGTATCCAAGTGTTCTCTATCTAAAAGTCTTATGTGACCCTTTCAAAATAATTACAAATAACCGAGTTAAAGGGACATTTTGTGCCAGATTTGCTCCTTTCAGATTTTACGTTTCAACTTGCATTGAAAAATTAATGGAAATTTACATGCTTCAACTTTTTTGTTTGTAAAGATACGAATACGATTAAATAAGCAAAATTGTAGTATTTTTTATTTCCGAATTAATGACGCACACAGAAATTTGCAAAATCGACTGGTTGCGGAGTTACAGCCCTTTGACCCTTTGTCTTAGTGTTTTTTCGTAACGCCCTGTATATATTTATGATGATTGGATGTATCCAAGTGTTCTCTATCTAAAAGTCTTATGTGACCCTTTCAAAATAATTACAAATAACCGAGTTAAACGGACATTTTGTGCCAGATTTGCTCCTTTCAGATTTTACGTTTCAACTTGCATTGAAAAATTAATGAAAATTTACATGCTTCAACTTTTTTGTTTGTAAAGATACGAATACGATTAAATAAGCAAAATTGTAGTATTTTTTATTTCCGAATTAATGACGCACACAGAAATTTGCAAAATCGACTGGTTGCGGAGTTACAGCCCTTTGACCCTTTGTCTTAGTGTTTTTTCGTAACGCCCTGTATATATTTATGATGATTGGATGTATCCAAGTGTTCTCTATCTAAAAGTCTTATGTAACCCTTTCAAAATAATTACAAATAACCGAGTTAAAGGGACATTTTGTGCCAGATTTGCTCCTTTCAGATTTTACGTTTTAACTTGCATTGAAAAATTAATGAAAATTTACATGCTTCAACTTTTTTGTTTGTAAAGATACGAATACGATTAAATAAGCAAAATTGTAGTATTTTTTATTTCCGAATTAATGACGCACACAGAAATTTGCAAAATCGACTGGTTGCGGAGTTACAGCCCTTTGACCCTTTGTCTTAGTGTTTTTTCGTAACGCCCTGTATATATTTATGATGATTGGATGTATCCAAGTGTTCTCTATCTAAAAGTCTTATGTGACCCTTTCAAAATAATTACAAATAACCGAGTTAAAGGGACATTTTGGGCCAGATTTGCTCTTTTCAGATTTTACGTTTTAACTTGCATTGAAAAATTAATGAAAATTTACAGGCTCCAACTTTTTTGTTTGTAAAGATACGAATACGATTAAATAAGCAAAATTGTAGTATTTTTTATTTCCGAATTAATGACGCACACAGAAATTTGCAAAATCGACTGGTTGCGGAGTTACAGCCCTTTGACCCTTTGTCTTAGTGTTTTTTCGTAACGCCCTGTATATATTTATGATGATTGGATGTATCCAAGTGTTCTCTATCTAAAAGTCTTATGTGACCCTTTCAAAATAATTACAAATAACCGAGTTAAAGGGACATTTTGTGCCAGATTTGCTCCTTTCAGATTTTACGTTTCAACTTGCATTGAAAAATTAATGGAAATTTACATGCTTCAACTTTTTTGTTTGTAAAGATACGAATACGATTAAATAAGCAAAATTGTAGTATTTTTTATTTCCGAATTAATGACGCACACAGAAATTTGCAAAATCGACTGGTTGCGGAGTTACAGCCCTTTGACCCTTTGTCTTAGTGTTTTTTCGTAACGCCCTGTATATATTTATGATGATTGGATGTATCCAAGTGTTCTCTATCTAAAAGTCTTATGTGACCCTTTCAAAATAATTACAAATAACCGAGTTAAAGGGACATTTTGTGCCAGATTTGCTCCTTTCAGATTTTACGTTTCAACTTGCATTGAAAAATTAATGAAAATTTACAGGCTCCAACTTTTTTGTTTGTAAAGATACGAATACGATTAAATAAGCAAAATTGTAGTATTTTTTATTTCCGAATTAATGACGCACACAGAAATTTGCAAAATCGACTGGTTGCGGAGTTACAGCCCTTTGACCCTTTGTCTTAGTGTTTTTTCGTAACGCCCTGTATATATTTATGATGATTGGATGTATCCAAGTGTTCTCTATCTAAAAGTCTTATGTGACCCTTTCAAAATAATTACAAATAACCGAGTTAAAGGGACATTTTGTGCCAGATTTGCTCCTTTCAGATTTTACGTTTCAACTTGCATTGAAAAATTAATGGAAATTTACATGCTTCCAACTTTTTTGTTTGTAAAGATACGAATACGATTAAATAAGCAAAATTGTAGTATTTTTTATTTCCGAATTAATGACGCACACAGAAATTTGCAAAATCGACTGGTTGCGGAGTTACAGCCCTTTGACCCTTTGTCTTAGTGTTTTTTCGTAACGCCCTGTATATATTTATGATGATTGGATGTATCCAAGTGTTCTCTATCTAAAAGTCTTATGTGACCCTTTCAAAATAATTACAAATAACCGAGTTAAAGGGACATTTTGTGCCAGATTTGCTCCTTTCAGATTTTACGTTTCAACTTGCATTGAAAAATTAATGGAAATTTACATGCTTCCAACTTTTTTGTTTGTAAAGATACGAATACGATTAAATAAGCAAAATTGTAGTATTTTTTATTTCCGAATTAATGACGCACACAGAAATTTGCAAAATCGACTGGTTGCGGAGTTACAGCCCTTTGACCCTTTGTCTTAGTGTTTTTTCGTAACGCCCTGTATATATTTATGATGATTGGATGTATCCAAGTGTTCTCTATCTAAAAGTCTTATGTGACCCTTTCAAAATAATTACAAATAACCGAGTTAAAGGGACATTTTGTGCCAGATTTGCTCCTTTCAGATTTTACGTTTCAACTTGCATTGAAAAATTAATGGAAATTTACATGCTTCCAACTTTTTTGTTTGTAAAGATACGAATACGATTAAATAAGCAAAATTGTAGTATTTTTTATTTCCGAATTAATGACGCACACAGAAATTTGCAAAATCGACTGGTTGCGGAGTTACAGCCCTTTGACCCTTTGTCTTAGTGTTTTTTCGTAACGCCCTGTATATATTTATGATGATTGGATGTATCCAAGTGTTCTCTATCTAAAAGTCTTATGTGACCCTTTCAAAATAATTACAAATAACCGAGTTAAAGGGACATTTTGGGCCAGATTTGCTCTTTTCAGATTTTACGTTTTAACTTGCATTGAAAAATTAATGAAAATTTACAGGCTCCAACTTTTTTGTTTGTAAAGATACGAATACGATTAAATAAGCAAAATTGTAGTATTTTTTATTTCCGAATTAATGACGCACACAGAAATTTGCAAAATCGACTGGTTGCGGAGTTACAGCCCTTTGACCCTTTGTCTTAGTGTTTTTTCGTAACGCCCTGTATATATTTATGATGATTGGATGTATCCAAGTGTTCTCTATCTAAAAGTCTTATGTGACCCTTTCAAAATAATTACAAATAACCGAGTTAAAGGGACATTTTGTGCCAGATTTGCTCCTTTCAGATTTTACGTTTCAACTTGCATTGAAAAATTAATGGAAATTTACATGCTTCAACTTTTTTGTTTGTAAAGATACGAATACGATTAAATAAGCAAAATTGTAGTATTTTTTATTTCCGAATTAATGACGCACACAGAAATTTGCAAAATCGACTGGTTGCGGAGTTACAGCCCTTTGACCCTTTGTCTTAGTGTTTTTTCGTAACGCCCTGTATATATTTATGATGATTGGATGTATCCAAGTGTTCTCTATCTAAAAGTCTTATGTGACCCTTTCAAAATAATTACAAATAACCGAGTTAAAGGGACATTTTGTGCCAGATTTGCTCCTTTCAGATTTTACGTTTCAACTTGCATTGAAAAATTAATGGAAATTTACATGCTTCAACTTTTTTGTTTGTAAAGATACGAATACGATTAAATAAGCAAAATTGTAGTATTTTTTATTTCCGAATTAATGACGCACACAGAAATTTGCAAAATCGACTGGTTGCGGAGTTACAGCCCTTTGACCCTTTGTCTTAGTGTTTTTTCGTAACGCCCTGTATATATTTATGATGATTGGATGTATCCAAGTGTTCTCTATCTAAAAGTCTTATGTGACCCTTTCAAAATAATTACAAATAACCGAGTTAAAGGGACATTTTGTGCCAGATTTGCTCCTTTCAGATTTTACGTTTCAACTTGCATTGAAAAATTAATGAAAATTTACAGGCTCCAACTTTTTTGTTTGTAAAGATACGAATACGATTAAATAAGCAAAATTGTAGTATTTTTTATTTCCGAATTAATGACGCACACAGAAATTTGCAAAATCGACTGGTTGCGGAGTTACAGCCCTTTGACCCTTTGTCTTAGTGTTTTTTCGTAACGCCCTGTATATATTTATGATGATTGGATGTATCCAAGTGTTCTCTATCTAAAAGTCTTATGTGACCCTTTCAAAATAATTACAAATAACCGAGTTAAAGGGACATTTTGTGCCAGATTTGCTCCTTTCAGATTTTACGTTTCAACTTGCATTGAAAAATTAATGGAAATTTACATGCTTCCAACTTTTTTGTTTGTAAAGATACGAATACGATTAAATAAGCAAAATTGTAGTATTTTTTATTTCCGAATTAATGACGCACACAGAAATTTGCAAAATCGACTGGTTGCGGAGTTACAGCCCTTTGACCCTTTGTCTTAGTGTTTTTTCGTAACGCCCTGTATATATTTATGATGATTGGATGTATCCAAGTGTTCTCTATCTAAAAGTCTTATGTGACCCTTTCAAAATAATTACAAATAACCGAGTTAAAGGGACATTTTGTGCCAGATTTGCTCCTTTCAGATTTTACGTTTCAACTTGCATTGAAAAATTAATGGAAATTTACATGCTTCCAACTTTTTTGTTTGTAAAGATACGAATACGATTAAATAAGCAAAATTGTAGTATTTTTTATTTCCGAATTAATGACGCACACAGAAATTTGCAAAATCGACTGGTTGCGGAGTTACAGCCCTTTGACCCTTTGTCTTAGTGTTTTTTCGTAACGCCCTGTATATATTTATGATGATTGGATGTATCCAAGTGTTCTCTATCTAAAAGTCTTATGTGACCCTTTCAAAATAATTACAAATAACCGAGTTAAAGGGACATTTTGTGCCAGATTTGCTCCTTTCAGATTTTACGTTTCAACTTGCATTGAAAAATTAATGAAAATTTACAGGCTCCAACTTTTTTGTTTGTAAAGATACGAATACGATTAAATAAGCAAAATTGTAGTATTTTTTATTTCCGAATTAATGACGCACACAGAAATTTGCAAAATCGACTGGTTGCGGAGTTACAGCCCTTTGACCCTTTGTCTTAGTGTTTTTTCGTAACGCCCTGTATATATTTATGATGATTGGATGTATCCAAGTGTTCTCTATCTAAAAGTCTTATGTGACCCTTTCAAAATAATTACAAATAACCGAGTTAAAGGGACATTTTGTGCCAGATTTGCTCCTTTCAGATTTTACGTTTCAACTTGCATTGAAAAATTAATGGAAATTTACATGCTTCCAACTTTTTTGTTTGTAAAGATACGAATACGATTAAATAAGCAAAATTGTAGTATTTTTTATTTCCGAATTAATGACGCACACAGAAATTTGCAAAATCGACTGGTTGCGGAGTTACAGCCCTTTGACCCTTTGTCTTAGTGTTTTTTCGTAACGCCCTGTATATATTTATGATGATTGGATGTATCCAAGTGTTCTCTATCTAAAAGTCTTATGTGACCCTTTCAAAATAATTACAAATAACCGAGTTAAAGGGACATTTTGTGCCAGATTTGCTCCTTTCAGATTTTACGTTTCAACTTGCATTGAAAAATTAATGGAAATTTACATGCTTCAACTTTTTTGTTTGTAAAGATACGAATACGATTAAATAAGCAAAATTGTAGTATTTTTTATTTCCGAATTAATGACGCACACAGAAATTTGCAAAATCGACTGGTTGCGGAGTTACAGCCCTTTGACCCTTTGTCTTAGTGTTTTTTCGTAACGCCCTGTATATATTTATGATGATTGGATGTATCCAAGTGTTCTCTATCTAAAAGTCTTATGTGACCCTTTCAAAATAATTACAAATAACCGAGTTAAACGGACATTTTGTGCCAGATTTGCTCCTTTCAGATTTTACGTTTCAACTTGCATTGAAAAATTAATGAAAATTTACATGCTTCAACTTTTTTGTTTGTAAAGATACGAATACGATTAAATAAGCAAAATTGTAGTATTTTTTATTTCCGAATTAATGACGCACACAGAAATTTGCAAAATCGACTGGTTGCGGAGTTACAGCCCTTTGACCCTTTGTCTTAGTGTTTTTTCGTAACGCCCTGTATATATTTATGATGATTGGATGTATCCAAGTGTTCTCTATCTAAAAGTCTTATGTAACCCTTTCAAAATAATTACAAATAACCGAGTTAAAGGGACATTTTGTGCCAGATTTGCTCCTTTCAGATTTTACGTTTTAACTTGCATTGAAAAATTAATGAAAATTTACATGCTTCAACTTTTTTGTTTGTAAAGATACGAATACGATTAAATAAGCAAAATTGTAGTATTTTTTATTTCCGAATTAATGACGCACACAGAAATTTGCAAAATCGACTGGTTGCGGAGTTACAGCCCTTTGACCCTTTGTCTTAGTGTTTTTTCGTAACGCCCTGTATATATTTATGATGATTGGATGTATCCAAGTGTTCTCTATCTAAAAGTCTTATGTGACCCTTTCAAAATAATTACAAATAACCGAGTTAAAGGGACATTTTGGGCCAGATTTGCTCTTTTCAGATTTTACGTTTTAACTTGCATTGAAAAATTAATGAAAATTTACAGGCTCCAACTTTTTTGTTTGTAAAGATACGAATACGATTAAATAAGCAAAATTGTAGTATTTTTTATTTCCGAATTAATGACGCACACAGAAATTTGCAAAATCGACTGGTTGCGGAGTTACAGCCCTTTGACCCTTTGTCTTAGTGTTTTTTCGTAACGCCCTGTATATATTTATGATGATTGGATGTATCCAAGTGTTCTCTATCTAAAAGTCTTATGTGACCCTTTCAAAATAATTACAAATAACCGAGTTAAAGGGACATTTTGTGCCAGATTTGCTCCTTTCAGATTTTACGTTTCAACTTGCATTGAAAAATTAATGGAAATTTACATGCTTCAACTTTTTTGTTTGTAAAGATACGAATACGATTAAATAAGCAAAATTGTAGTATTTTTTATTTCCGAATTAATGACGCACACAGAAATTTGCAAAATCGACTGGTTGCGGAGTTACAGCCCTTTGACCCTTTGTCTTAGTGTTTTTTCGTAACGCCCTGTATATATTTATGATGATTGGATGTATCCAAGTGTTCTCTATCTAAAAGTCTTATGTGACCCTTTCAAAATAATTACAAATAACCGAGTTAAAGGGACATTTTGTGCCAGATTTGCTCCTTTCAGATTTTACGTTTCAACTTGCATTGAAAAATTAATGAAAATTTACAGGCTCCAACTTTTTTGTTTGTAAAGATACGAATACGATTAAATAAGCAAAATTGTAGTATTTTTTATTTCCGAATTAATGACGCACACAGAAATTTGCAAAATCGACTGGTTGCGGAGTTACAGCCCTTTGACCCTTTGTCTTAGTGTTTTTTCGTAACGCCCTGTATATATTTATGATGATTGGATGTATCCAAGTGTTCTCTATCTAAAAGTCTTATGTGACCCTTTCAAAATAATTACAAATAACCGAGTTAAAGGGACATTTTGTGCCAGATTTGCTCGTTTCAGATTTTACGTTTTAACTTGCATTGAAAAATTAATGAAAATTTACATGCTTCAACTTTTTTGTTTGTAAAGATACGAATACGATTAAATAAGCAAAATTGTAGTATTTTTTATTTCCGAATTAATGACGCACACAGAAATTTGCAAAATCGACTGGTTGCGGAGTTACAGCCCTTTGACCCTTTGTCTTAGTGTTTTTTCGTAACGCCCTGTATATATTTATGATGATTGGATGTATCCAAGTGTTCTCTATCTAAAAGTCTTATGTGACCCTTTCAAAATAATTACAAATAACCGAGTTAAAGGGACATTTTGTGCCAGATTTGCTCCTTTCAGATTTTACGTTTCAACTTGCATTGAAAAATTAATGGAAATTTACATGCTTCCAACTTTTTTGTTTGTAAAGATACGAATACGATTAAATAAGCAAAATTGTAGTATTTTTTATTTCCGAATTAATGACGCACACAGAAATTTGCAAAATCGACTGGTTGCGGAGTTACAGCCCTTTGACCCTTTGTCTTAGTGTTTTTTCGTAACGCCCTGTATATATTTATGATGATTGGATGTATCCAAGTGTTCTCTATCTAAAAGTCTTATGTGACCCTTTCAAAATAATTACAAATAACCGAGTTAAAGGGACATTTTGTGCCAGATTTGCTCCTTTCAGATTTTACGTTTTAACTTGCACTGAAAAATTAATGAAAATTTACATGCTTCAACTTTTTTGTTTGTAAAGATACGAATACGATTAAATAAGCAAAATTGTAGTATTTTTTATTTCCGAATTAATGACGCACACAGAAATTTGCAAAATCGACTGGTTGCGGAGTTACAGCCCTTTGACCCTTTGTCTTAGTGTTTTTTCGTAACGCCCTGTATATATTTATGATGATTGGATGTATCCAAGTGTTCTCTATCTAAAAGTCTTATGTGACCCTTTCAAAATAATTACAAATAACCGAGTTAAAGGGACATTTTGTGCCAGATTTGCTCCTTTCAGATTTTACGTTTCAACTTGCATTGAAAAATTAATGGAAATTTACATGCTTCAACTTTTTTGTTTGTAAAGATACGAATACGATTAAATAAGCAAAATTGTAGTATTTTTTATTTCCGAATTAATGACGCACACAGAAATTTGCAAAATCGACTGGTTGCGGAGTTACAGCCCTTTGACCCTTTGTCTTAGTGTTTTTTCGTAACGCCCTGTATATATTTATGATGATTGGATGTATCCAAGTGTTCTCTATCTAAAAGTCTTATGTGACCCTTTCAAAATAATTACAAATAACCGAGTTAAAGGGACATTTTGTGCCAGATTTGCTCCTTTCAGATTTTACGTTTCAACTTGCATTGAAAAATTAATGAAAATTTACAGGCTCCAACTTTTTTGTTTGTAAAGATACGAATACGATTAAATAAGCAAAATTGTAGTATTTTTTATTTCCGAATTAATGACGCACACAGAAATTTGCAAAATCGACTGGTTGCGGAGTTACAGCCCTTTGACCCTTTGTCTTAGTGTTTTTTCGTAACGCCCTGTATATATTTATGATGATTGGATGTATCCAAGTGTTCTCTATCTAAAAGTCTTATGTGACCCTTTCAAAATAATTACAAATAACCGAGTTAAAGGGACATTTTGTGCCAGATTTGCTCCTTTCAGATTTTACGTTTTAACTTGCACTGAAAAATTAATGAAAATTTACATGCTTCAACTTTTTTGTTTGTAAAGATACGAATACGATTAAATAAGCAAAATTGTAGTATTTTTTATTTCCGAATTAATGACGCACACAGAAATTTGCAAAATCGACTGGTTGCGGAGTTACAGCCCTTTGACCCTTTGTCTTAGTGTTTTTTCGTAACGCCCTGTATATATTTATGATGATTGGATGTATCCAAGTGTTCTCTATCTAAAAGTCTTATGTGACCCTTTCAAAATAATTACAAATAACCGAGTTAAAGGGACATTTTGTGCCAGATTTGCTCCTTTCAGATTTTACGTTTCAACTTGCATTGAAAAATTAATGGAAATTTACATGCTTCCAACTTTTTTGTTTGTAAAGATACGAATACGATTAAATAAGCAAAATTGTAGTATTTTTTATTTCCGAATTAATGACGCACACAGAAATTTGCAAAATCGACTGGTTGCGGAGTTACAGCCCTTTGACCCTTTGTCTTAGTGTTTTTTCGTAACGCCCTGTATATATTTATGATGATTGGATGTATCCAAGTGTTCTCTATCTAAAAGTCTTATGTGACCCTTTCAAAATAATTACAAATAACCGAGTTAAAGGGACATTTTGTGCCAGATTTGCTCCTTTCAGATTTTACGTTTCAACTTGCATTGAAAAATTAATGGAAATTTACATGCTTCAACTTTTTTGTTTGTAAAGATACGAATACGATTAAATAAGCAAAATTGTAGTATTTTTTATTTCCGAATTAATGACGCACACAGAAATTTGCAAAATCGACTGGTTGCGGAGTTACAGCCCTTTGACCCTTTGTCTTAGTGTTTTTTCGTAACGCCCTGTATATATTTATGATGATTGGATGTATCCAAGTGTTCTCTATCTAAAAGTCTTATGTGACCCTTTCAAAATAATTACAAATAACCGAGTTAAAGGGACATTTTGTGCCAGATTTGCTCCTTTCAGATTTTACGTTTCAACTTGCATTGAAAAATTAATGAAAATTTACAGGCTCCAACTTTTTTGTTTGTAAAGATACGAATACGATTAAATAAGCAAAATTGTAGTATTTTTTATTTCCGAATTAATGACGCACACAGAAATTTGCAAAATCGACTGGTTGCGGAGTTACAGCCCTTTGACCCTTTGTCTTAGTGTTTTTTCGTAACGCCCTGTATATATTTATGATGATTGGATGTATCCAAGTGTTCTCTATCTAAAAGTCTTATGTGACCCTTTCAAAATAATTACAAATAACCGAGTTAAAGGGACATTTTGTGCCAGATTTGCTCCTTTCAGATTTTACGTTTCAACTTGCATTGAAAAATTAATGGAAATTTACATGCTTCCAACTTTTTTGTTTGTAAAGATACGAATACGATTAAATAAGCAAAATTGTAGTATTTTTTATTTCCGAATTAATGACGCACACAGAAATTTGCAAAATCGACTGGTTGCGGAGTTACAGCCCTTTGACCCTTTGTCTTAGTGTTTTTTCGTAACGCCCTGTATATATTTATGATGATTGGATGTATCCAAGTGTTCTCTATCTAAAAGTCTTATGTGACCCTTTCAAAATAATTACAAATAACCGAGTTAAAGGGACATTTTGTGCCAGATTTGCTCCTTTCAGATTTTACGTTTTAACTTGCACTGAAAAATTAATGAAAATTTACATGCTTCAACTTTTTTGTTTGTAAAGATACGAATACGATTAAATAAGCAAAATTGTAGTATTTTTTATTTCCGAATTAATGACGCACACAGAAATTTGCAAAATCGACTGGTTGCGGAGTTACAGCCCTTTGACCCTTTGTCTTAGTGTTTTTTCGTAACGCCCTGTATATATTTATGATGATTGGATGTATCCAAGTGTTCTCTATCTAAAAGTCTTATGTGACCCTTTCAAAATAATTACAAATAACCGAGTTAAAGGGACATTTTGTGCCAGATTTGCTCCTTTCAGATTTTACGTTTCAACTTGCATTGAAAAATTAATGGAAATTTACATGCTTCAACTTTTTTGTTTGTAAAGATACGAATACGATTAAATAAGCAAAATTGTAGTATTTTTTATTTCCGAATTAATGACGCACACAGAAATTTGCAAAATCGACTGGTTGCGGAGTTACAGCCCTTTGACCCTTTGTCTTAGTGTTTTTTCGTAACGCCCTGTATATATTTATGATGATTGGATGTATCCAAGTGTTCTCTATCTAAAAGTCTTATGTGACCCTTTCAAAATAATTACAAATAACCGAGTTAAAGGGACATTTTGTGCCAGATTTGCTCCTTTCAGATTTTACGTTTCAACTTGCATTGAAAAATTAATGAAAATTTACAGGCTCCAACTTTTTTGTTTGTAAAGATACGAATACGATTAAATAAGCAAAATTGTAGTATTTTTTATTTCCGAATTAATGACGCACACAGAAATTTGCAAAATCGACTGGTTGCGGAGTTACAGCCCTTTGACCCTTTGTCTTAGTGTTTTTTCGTAACGCCCTGTATATATTTATGATGATTGGATGTATCCAAGTGTTCTCTATCTAAAAGTCTTATGTGACCCTTTCAAAATAATTACAAATAACCGAGTTAAAGGGACATTTTGTGCCAGATTTGCTCCTTTCAGATTTTACGTTTTAACTTGCACTGAAAAATTAATGAAAATTTACATGCTTCAACTTTTTTGTTTGTAAAGATACGAATACGATTAAATAAGCAAAATTGTAGTATTTTTTATTTCCGAATTAATGACGCACACAGAAATTTGCAAAATCGACTGGTTGCGGAGTTACAGCCCTTTGACCCTTTGTCTTAGTGTTTTTTCGTAACGCCCTGTATATATTTATGATGATTGGATGTATCCAAGTGTTCTCTATCTAAAAGTCTTATGTGACCCTTTCAAAATAATTACAAATAACCGAGTTAAAGGGACATTTTGTGCCAGATTTGCTCCTTTCAGATTTTACGTTTCAACTTGCATTGAAAAATTAATGGAAATTTACATGCTTCCAACTTTTTTGTTTGTAAAGATACGAATACGATTAAATAAGCAAAATTGTAGTATTTTTTATTTCCGAATTAATGACGCACACAGAAATTTGCAAAATCGACTGGTTGCGGAGTTACAGCCCTTTGACCCTTTGTCTTAGTGTTTTTTCGTAACGCCCTGTATATATTTATGATGATTGGATGTATCCAAGTGTTCTCTATCTAAAAGTCTTATGTGACCCTTTCAAAATAATTACAAATAACCGAGTTAAAGGGACATTTTGTGCCAGATTTGCTCCTTTCAGATTTTACGTTTCAACTTGCATTGAAAAATTAATGGAAATTTACATGCTTCAACTTTTTTGTTTGTAAAGATACGAATACGATTAAATAAGCAAAATTGTAGTATTTTTTATTTCCGAATTAATGACGCACACAGAAATTTGCAAAATCGACTGGTTGCGGAGTTACAGCCCTTTGACCCTTTGTCTTAGTGTTTTTTCGTAACGCCCTGTATATATTTATGATGATTGGATGTATCCAAGTGTTCTCTATCTAAAAGTCTTATGTGACCCTTTCAAAATAATTACAAATAACCGAGTTAAAGGGACATTTTGTGCCAGATTTGCTCCTTTCAGATTTTACGTTTCAACTTGCATTGAAAAATTAATGAAAATTTACAGGCTCCAACTTTTTTGTTTGTAAAGATACGAATACGATTAAATAAGCAAAATTGTAGTATTTTTTATTTCCGAATTAATGACGCACACAGAAATTTGCAAAATCGACTGGTTGCGGAGTTACAGCCCTTTGACCCTTTGTCTTAGTGTTTTTTCGTAACGCCCTGTATATATTTATGATGATTGGATGTATCCAAGTGTTCTCTATCTAAAAGTCTTATGTGACCCTTTCAAAATAATTACAAATAACCGAGTTAAAGGGACATTTTGTGCCAGATTTGCTCCTTTCAGATTTTACGTTTCAACTTGCATTGAAAAATTAATGGAAATTTACATGCTTCCAACTTTTTTGTTTGTAAAGATACGAATACGATTAAATAAGCAAAATTGTAGTATTTTTTATTTCCGAATTAATGACGCACACAGAAATTTGCAAAATCGACTGGTTGCGGAGTTACAGCCCTTTGACCCTTTGTCTTAGTGTTTTTTCGTAACGCCCTGTATATATTTATGATGATTGGATGTATCCAAGTGTTCTCTATCTAAAAGTCTTATGTGACCCTTTCAAAATAATTACAAATAACCGAGTTAAAGGGACATTTTGTGCCAGATTTGCTCCTTTCAGATTTTACGTTTTAACTTGCACTGAAAAATTAATGAAAATTTACATGCTTCAACTTTTTTGTTTGTAAAGATACGAATACGATTAAATAAGCAAAATTGTAGTATTTTTTATTTCCGAATTAATGACGCACACAGAAATTTGCAAAATCGACTGGTTGCGGAGTTACAGCCCTTTGACCCTTTGTCTTAGTGTTTTTTCGTAACGCCCTGTATATATTTATGATGATTGGATGTATCCAAGTGTTCTCTATCTAAAAGTCTTATGTGACCCTTTCAAAATAATTACAAATAACCGAGTTAAAGGGACATTTTGTGCCAGATTTGCTCCTTTCAGATTTTACGTTTCAACTTGCATTGAAAAATTAATGGAAATTTACATGCTTCCAACTTTTTTGTTTGTAAAGATACGAATACGATTAAATAAGCAAAATTGTAGTATTTTTTATTTCCGAATTAATGACGCACACAGAAATTTGCAAAATCGACTGGTTGCGGAGTTACAGCCCTTTGACCCTTTGTCTTAGTGTTTTTTCGTAACGCCCTGTATATATTTATGATGATTGGATGTATCCAAGTGTTCTCTATCTAAAAGTCTTATGTGACCCTTTCAAAATAATTACAAATAACCGAGTTAAAGGGACATTTTGTGCCAGATTTGCTCCTTTCAGATTTTACGTTTTAACTTGCATTGAAAAATTAATGAAAATTTACATGCTTCAACTTTTTTGTTTGTAAAGATACGAATACGATTAAATAAGCAAAATTGTAGTATTTTTTATTTCCGAATTAATGACGCACACAGAAATTTGCAAAATCGACTGGTTGCGGAGTTACAGCCCTTTGACCCTTTGTCTTAGTGTTTTTTCGTAACGCCCTGTATATATTTATGATGATTGGATGTATCCAAGTGTTCTCTATAAAGTCTTATGTGACCCTTTCAAAATAATTACAAATAACCGAGTTAAAGGGACATTTTGTGCCAGATTTGCTCCTTTCAGATTTTACGTTTCAACTTGCATTGAAAAATTAATGAAAATTTACAGGCTCCAACTTTTTTGTTTGTAAAGATACGAATACGATTAAATAAGCAAAATTGTAGTATTTTTTATTTCCGAATTAATGACGCACACAGAAATTTGCAAAATCGACTGGTTGCGGAGTTACAGCCCTTTGACCCTTTGTCTTAGTGTTTTTTCGTAACGCCCTGTATATATTTATGATGATTGGATGTATCCAAGTGTTCTCTATCTAAAAGTCTTATGTGACCCTTTCAAAATAATTACAAATAACCGAGTTAAAGGGACATTTTGTGCCAGATTTGTTCCTTTCAGATTTTACGTTTTAACTTGCATTGAAAAATTAATGAAAATTTACATGCTTCAACTTTTTTGTTTGTAAAGATACGAATACGATTAAATAAGCAAAATTGTAGTATTTTTTATTTCCGAATTAATGACGCACACAGAAATTTGCAAAATCGACTGGTTGCGGAGTTACAGCCCTTTGACCCTTTGTCTTAGTGTTTTTTCGTAACGCCCTGTATATATTTATGATGATTGGATGTATCCAAGTGTTCTCTATAAAGTCTTATGTGACCCTTTCAAAATAATTACAAATAACCGAGTTAAAGGGACATTTTGTGCCAGATTTGCTCCTTTCAGATTTTACGTTTCAACTTGCATTGAAAAATTAATGAAAATTTACAGGCTCCAACTTTTTTGTTTGTAAAGATACGAATACGATTAAATAAGCAAAATTGTAGTATTTTTTATTTCCGAATTAATGACGCACACAGAAATTTGCAAAATCGACTGGTTGCGGAGTTACAGCCCTTTGACCCTTTGTCTTAGTGTTTTTTCGTAACGCCCTGTATATATTTATGATGATTGGATGTATCCAAGTGTTCTCTATCTAAAAGTCTTATGTGACCCTTTCAAAATAATTACAAATAACCGAGTTAAAGGGACATTTTGTGCCAGATTTGCTCCTTTCAGATTTTACGTTTCAACTTGCATTGAAAAATTAATGAAAATTTACATGCTTCAACTTTTTTGTTTGTAAAGATACGAATACGATTAAATAAGCAAAATTGTAGTATTTTTTATTTCCGAATTAATGACGCACACAGAAATTTGCAAAATCGACTGGTTGCGGAGTTACAGCCCTTTGACCCTTTGTCTTAGTGTTTTTTCGTAACGCCCTGTATATATTTATGATGATTGGATGTATCCAAGTGTTCTCTATCTAAAAGTCTTATGTGACCCTTTCAAAATAATTACAAATAACCGAGTTAAAGGGACATTTTGTGCCAGATTTGCTCCTTTCAGATTTTACGTTTCAACTTGCATTGAAAAATTAATGAAAATTTACATGCTTCAACTTTTTTGTTTGTAAAGATACGAATACGATTAAATAAGCAAAATTGTAGTATTTTTTATTTCCGAATTAATGACGCACACAGAAATTTGCAAAATCGACTGGTTGCGGAGTTACAGCCCTTTGACCCTTTGTCTTAGTGTTTTTTCGTAACGCCCTGTATATATTTATGATGATTGGATGTATCCAAGTGTTCTCTATCTAAAAGTCTTATGTGACCCTTTCAAAATAATTACAAATAACCGAGTTAAAGGGACATTTTGGACCAGATTTGCTCTTTTCAGATTTTACGTTTTAACTTGCATTGAAAAATTAATGAAAATTTACAGGCTCCAACTTTTTTGTTTGTAAAGATACGAATACGATTAAATAAGCAAAATTGTAGTATTTTTTATTTCCGAATTAATGACGCACACAGAAATTTGCAAAATCGACTGGTTGCGGAGTTACAGCCCTTTGACCCTTTGTCTTAGTGTTTTTTCGTAACGCCCTGTATATATTTATGATGATTGGATGTATCCAAGTGTTCTCTATCTAAAAGTCTTATGTGACCCTTTCAAAATAATTACAAATAACCGAGTTAAAGGGACATTTTGTGCCAGATTTGCTCCTTTCAGATTTTACGTTTCAACTTGCATTGAAAAATTAATGGAAATTTACATGCTTCCAACTTTTTTGTTTGTAAAGATACGAATACGATTAAATAAGCAAAATTGTAGTATTTTTTATTTCCGAATTAATGACGCACACAGAAATTTGCAAAATCGACTGGTTGCGGAGTTACAGCCCTTTGACCCTTTGTCTTAGTGTTTTTTCGTAACGCCCTGTATATATTTATGATGATTGGATGTATCCAAGTGTTCTCTATCTAAAAGTCTTATGTGACCCTTTCAAAATAATTACAAATAACCGAGTTAAAGGGACATTTTGTGCCAGATTTGCTCCTTTCAGATTTTACGTTTCAACTTGCATTGAAAAATTAATGGAAATTTACATGCTTCAACTTTTTTGTTTGTAAAGATACGAATACGATTAAATAAGCAAAATTGTAGTATTTTTTATTTCCGAATTAATGACGCACACAGAAATTTGCAAAATCGACTGGTTGCGGAGTTACAGCCCTTTGACCCTTTGTCTTAGTGTTTTTTCGTAACGCCCTGTATATATTTATGATGATTGGATGTATCCAAGTGTTCTCTATCTAAAAGTCTTATGTGACCCTTTCAAAATAATTACAAATAACCGAGTTAAAGGGACATTTTGTGCCAGATTTGCTCCTTTCAGATTTTACGTTTCAACTTGCATTGAAAAATTAATGGAAATTTACATGCTTCAACTTTTTTGTTTGTAAAGATACGAATACGATTAAATAAGCAAAATTGTAGTATTTTTTATTTCCGAATTAATGACGCACACAGAAATTTGCAAAATCGACTGGTTGCGGAGTTACAGCCCTTTGACCCTTTGTCTTAGTGTTTTTTCGTAACGCCCTGTATATATTTATGATGATTGGATGTATCCAAGTGTTCTCTATCTAAAAGTCTTATGTGACCCTTTCAAAATAATTACAAATAACCGAGTTAAAGGGACATTTTGTGCCAGATTTGCTCCTTTCAGATTTTACGTTTCAACTTGCATTGAAAAATTAATGGAAATTTACATGCTTCAACTTTTTTGTTTGTAAAGATACGAATACGATTAAATAAGCAAAATTGTAGTATTTTTTATTTCCGAATTAATGACGCACACAGAAATTTGCAAAATCGACTGGTTGCGGAGTTACAGCCCTTTGGCCCTTTGTCTAAAGTTTTTTCGTAACGCCCTGTATATATTTATGATGATTGGATGTATCCAAGTGTTCTCTATCTAAAAGTCTTATGTGACCCTTTCAAAATAATTACAAATAACCGAGTTAAACGGACATTTTGTGCCAGATTTGCTCCTTTCAGATTTTACGTTTCAACTTGCATTGAAAAATTAATGAAAATTTACATGCTTCAACTTTTTTGTTTGTAAAGATACGAATACGATTAAATAAGCAAAATTGTAGTATTTTTTATTTCCGAATTAATGACGCACACAGAAATTTGCAAAATCGACTGGTTGCGGAGTTACAGCCCTTTGACCCTTTGTCTTAGTGTTTTTTCGTAACGCCCTGTATATATTTATGATGATTGGATGTATCCAAGTGTTCTCTATCTAAAAGTCTTATGTGACCCTTTCAAAATAATTACAAATAACCGAGTTAAAGGGACATTTTGTGCCAGATTTGCTCCTTTCAGATTTTACGTTTTAACTTGCATTGAAAAATTAATGAAAATTTACATGCTTCAACTTTTTTGTTTGTAAAGATACGAATACGATTAAATAAGCAAAATTGTAGTATTTTTTATTTCCGAATTAATGACGCACACAGAAATTTGCAAAATCGACTGGTTGCGGAGTTACAGCCCTTTGACCCTTTGTCTTAGTGTTTTTTCGTAACGCCCTGTATATATTTATGATGATTGGATGTATCCAAGTGTTCTCTATCTAAAAGTCTTATGTGACCCTTTCAAAATAATTACAAATAACCGAGTTAAAGGGACATTTTGGGCCAGATTTGCTCTTTTCAGATTTTACGTTTTAACTTGCATTGAAAAATTAATGAAAATTTACAGGCTCCAACTTTTTTGTTTGTAAAGATACGAATACGATTAAATAAGCAAAATTGTAGTATTTTTTATTTCCGAATTAATGACGCACACAGAAATTTGCAAAATCGACTGGTTGCGGAGTTACAGCCCTTTGACCCTTTGTCTTAGTGTTTTTTCGTAACGCCCTGTATATATTTATGATGATTGGATGTATCCAAGTGTTCTCTATCTAAAAGTCTTATGTGACCCTTTCAAAATAATTACAAATAACCGAGTTAAAGGGACATTTTGTGCCAGATTTGCTCCTTTCAGATTTTACGTTTCAACTTGCATTGAAAAATTAATGGAAATTTACATGCTTCAACTTTTTTGTTTGTAAAGATACGAATACGATTAAATAAGCAAAATTGTAGTATTTTTTATTTCCGAATTAATGACGCACACAGAAATTTGCAAAATCGACTGGTTGCGGAGTTACAGCCCTTTGACCCTTTGTCTTAGTGTTTTTTCGTAACGCCCTGTATATATTTATGATGATTGGATGTATCCAAGTGTTCTCTATCTAAAAGTCTTATGTGACCCTTTCAAAATAATTACAAATAACCGAGTTAAAGGGACATTTTGTGCCAGATTTGCTCCTTTCAGATTTTACGTTTCAACTTGCATTGAAAAATTAATGGAAATTTACATGCTTCAACTTTTTTGTTTGTAAAGATACGAATACGATTAAATAAGCAAAATTGTAGTATTTTTTATTTCCGAATTAATGACGCACACAGAAATTTGCAAAATCGACTGGTTGCGGAGTTACAGCCCTTTGACCCTTTGTCTTAGTGTTTTTTCGTAACGCCCTGTATATATTTATGATGATTGGATGTATCCAAGTGTTCTCTATCTAAAAGTCTTATGTGACCCTTTCAAAATAATTACAAATAACCGAGTTAAAGGGACATTTTGTGCCAGATTTGCTCCTTTCAGATTTTACGTTTCAACTTGCATTGAAAAATTAATGGAAATTTACATGCTTCAACTTTTTTGTTTGTAAAGATACGAATACGATTAAATAAGCAAAATTGTAGTATTTTTTATTTCCGAATTAATGACGCACACAGAAATTTGCAAAATCGACTGGTTGCGGAGTTACAGCCCTTTGACCCTTTGTCTTAGTGTTTTTTCGTAACGCCCTGTATATATTTATGATGATTGGATGTATCCAAGTGTTCTCTATCTAAAAGTCTTATGTGACCCTTTCAAAATAATTACAAATAACCGAGTTAAAGGGACATTTTGTGCCAGATTTGCTCCTTTCAGATTTTACGTTTCAACTTGCATTGAAAAATTAATGGAAATTTACATGCTTCAACTTTTTTGTTTGTAAAGATACGAATACGATTAAATAAGCAAAATTGTAGTATTTTTTATTTCCGAATTAATGACGCACACAGAAATTTGCAAAATCGACTGGTTGCGGAGTTACAGCCCTTTGGCCCTTTGTCTAAAGTTTTTTCGTAACGCCCTGTATATATTTATGATGATTGGATGTATCCAAGTGTTCTCTATCTAAAAGTCTTATGTGACCCTTTCAAAATAATTACAAATAACCGAGTTAAACGGACATTTTGTGCCAGATTTGCTCCTTTCAGATTTTACGTTTCAACTTGCATTGAAAAATTAATGAAAATTTACATGCTTCAACTTTTTTGTTTGTAAAGATACGAATACGATTAAATAAGCAAAATTGTAGTATTTTTTATTTCCGAATTAATGACGCACACAGAAATTTGCAAAATCGACTGGTTGCGGAGTTACAGCCCTTTGACCCTTTGTCTTAGTGTTTTTTCGTAACGCCCTGTATATATTTATGATGATTGGATGTATCCAAGTGTTCTCTATCTAAAAGTCTTATGTGACCCTTTCAAAATAATTACAAATAACCGAGTTAAAGGGACATTTTGTGCCAGATTTGCTCCTTTCAGATTTTACGTTTTAACTTGCATTGAAAAATTAATGAAAATTTACATGCTTCAACTTTTTTGTTTGTAAAGATACGAATACGATTAAATAAGCAAAATTGTAGTATTTTTTATTTCCGAATTAATGACGCACACAGAAATTTGCAAAATCGACTGGTTGCGGAGTTACAGCCCTTTGACCCTTTGTCTTAGTGTTTTTTCGTAACGCCCTGTATATATTTATGATGATTGGATGTATCCAAGTGTTCTCTATCTAAAAGTCTTATGTGACCCTTTCAAAATAATTACAAATAACCGAGTTAAAGGGACATTTTGGGCCAGATTTGCTCTTTTCAGATTTTACGTTTTAACTTGCATTGAAAAATTAATGAAAATTTACAGGCTCCAACTTTTTTGTTTGTAAAGATACGAATACGATTAAATAAGCAAAATTGTAGTATTTTTTATTTCCGAATTAATGACGCACACAGAAATTTGCAAAATCGACTGGTTGCGGAGTTACAGCCCTTTGACCCTTTGTCTTAGTGTTTTTTCGTAACGCCCTGTATATATTTATGATGATTGGATGTATCCAAGTGTTCTCTATCTAAAAGTCTTATGTGACCCTTTCAAAATAATTACAAATAACCGAGTTAAAGGGACATTTTGTGCCAGATTTGCTCCTTTCAGATTTTACGTTTCAACTTGCATTGAAAAATTAATGGAAATTTACATGCTTCAACTTTTTTGTTTGTAAAGATACGAATACGATTAAATAAGCAAAATTGTAGTATTTTTTATTTCCGAATTAATGACGCACACAGAAATTTGCAAACTCGACTGGTTGCGGAGTTACAGCCCTTTGACCCTTTGTCTTAGTGTTTTTTCGTAACGCCCTGTATATATTTATGATGATTGGATGTATCCAAGTGTTCTCTATCTAAAAGTCTTATGTGACCCTTTCAAAATAATTACAAATAACCGAGTTAAAGGGACATTTTGGGCCAGATTTGCTCTTTTCAGATTTTACGTTTCAACTAGCATTGAAAAATTAATGGAAATTTACATGCTTCAACTTTTTTGTTTGTAAAGATACGAATACGATTAAATAAGCAAAATTGTAGTATTTTTTATTTCCGAATTAATGACGCACACAGAAATTTGCAAAATCGACTGGTTGCGGGTTACAGCCCTTTGACCCTTTGTCTTAGTGTTTTTTCGTAACGCCCTGTATATATTTATGATGATTGGATGTATCCAAGTGTTCTCTATCTAAAAGTCTTATGTGACCCTTTCAAAATAATTACAAATAACCGAGTTAAAGGGACATTTTGTGCCAGATTTGCTCCTTTCAGATTTTACGTTTCAACTTGCATTGAAAAATTAATGGAAATTTACATGCTTCAACTTTTTTGTTTGTAAAGATACGAATACGATTAAATAAGCAAAATTGTAGTATTTTTTATTTCCGAATTAATGACGCACACAGAAATTTGCAAAATCGACTGGTTGCGGAGTTACAGCTCTTTGACCCTTTGTCTTAGTGTTTTTTCGTAACGCCCTGTATATATTTATGATGATTGGATGTATCCAAGTGTTCTCTATCTAAAAGTCTTATGTGACCCTTTCAAAATAATTACAAATAACCGAGTTAAAGGGACATTTTGTGCCAGATTTGCTCCTTTCAGATTTTACGTTTCAACTTGCATTGAAAAATTAATGAAAATTTACAGGCTCCAACTTTTTTGTTTGTAAAGATACGAATACGATTAAATAAGCAAAATTGTAGTATTTTTTATTTCCGAATTAATGACGCACACAGAAATTTGCAAAATCGACTGGTTGCGGAGTTACAGCCCTTTGACCCTTTGTCTTAGTGTTTTTTCGTAACGCCCTGTATATATTTATGATGATTGGATGTATCCAAGTGTTCTCTATCTAAAAGTCTTATGTGACCCTTTCAAAATAATTACAAATAACCGAGTTAAAGGGACATTTTGTGCCAGATTTGCTCCTTTCAGATTTTACGTTTCAACTTGCATTGAAAAATTAATGGAAATTTACATGCTTCCAACTTTTTTGTTTGTAAAGATACGAATACGATTAAATAAGCAAAATTGTAGTATTTTTTATTTCCGAATTAATGACGCACACAGAAATTTGCAAAATCGACTGGTTGCGGAGTTACAGCCCTTTGACCCTTTGTCTTAGTGTTTTTTCGTAACGCCCTGTATATATTTATGATGATTGGATGTATCCAAGTGTTCTCTATCTAAAAGTCTTATGTGACCCTTTCAAAATAATTACAAATAACCGAGTTAAAGGGACATTTTGTGCCAGATTTGCTCCTTTCAGATTTTACGTTTTAACTTGCATTGAAAAATTAATGAAAATTTACATGCTTCAACTTTTTTGTTTGTAAAGATACGAATACGATTAAATAAGCAAAATTGTAGTATTTTTTATTTCCGAATTAATGACGCACACAGAAATTTGCAAAATCGACTGGTTGCGGAGTTACAGCCCTTTGACCCTTTGTCTTAGTGTTTTTTCGTAACGCCCTGTATATATTTATGATGATTGGATGTATCCAAGTGTTCTCTATCTAAAAGTCTTATGTGACCCTTTCAAAATAATTACAAATAACCGAGTTAAAGGGACATTTTGTGCCAGATTTGCTCCTTTCAGATTTTACGTTTTAACTTGCATTGAAAAATTAATGAAAATTTACATGCTTCAACTTTTTTGTTTGTAAAGATACGAATACGATTAAATAAGCAAAATTGTAGTATTTTTTATTTCCGAATTAATGACGCACACAGAAATTTGCAAAATCGACTGGTTGCGGAGTTACAGCCCTTTGACCCTTTGTCTTAGTGTTTTTTCGTAACGCCCTGTATATATTTATGATGATTGGATGTATCCAAGTGTTCTCTATCTAAAAGTCTTATGTGACCCTTTCAAAATAATTACAAATAACCGAGTTAAAGGGACATTTTGGGCCAGATTTGCTCTTTTCAGATTTTACGTTTTAACTTGCATTGAAAAATTAATGAAAATTTACAGGCTCCAACTTTTTTGTTTGTAAAGATACGAATACGATTAAATAAGCAAAATTGTAGTATTTTTTATTTCCGAATTAATGACGCACACAGAAATTTGCAAAATCGACTGGTTGCGGAGTTACAGCCCTTTGACCCTTTGTCTTAGTGTTTTTTCGTAACGCCCTGTATATATTTATGATGATTGGATGTATCCAAGTGTTCTCTATCTAAAAGTCTTATGTGACCCTTTCAAAATAATTACAAATAACCGAGTTAAAGGGACATTTTGTGCCAGATTTGCTCCTTTCAGATTTTACGTTTCAACTTGCATTGAAAAATTAATGGAAATTTACATGCTTCAACTTTTTTGTTTGTAAAGATACGAATACGATTAAATAAGCAAAATTGTAGTATTTTTTATTTCCGAATTAATGACGCACACAGAAATTTGCAAAATCGACTGGTTGCGGAGTTACAGCCCTTTGACCCTTTGTCTTAGTGTTTTTTCGTAACGCCCTGTATATATTTATGATGATTGGATGTATCCAAGTGTTCTCTATCTAAAAGTCTTATGTGACCCTTTCAAAATAATTACAAATAACCGAGTTAAAGGGACATTTTGTGCCAGATTTGCTCCTTTCAGATTTTACGTTTTAACTTGCATTGAAAAATTAATGAAAATTTACATGCTTCAACTTTTTTGTTTGTAAAGATACGAATACGATTAAATAAGCAAAATTGTAGTATTTTTTATTTCCGAATTAATGACGCACACAGAAATTTGCAAAATCGACTGGTTGCGGAGTTACAGCCCTTTGACCCTTTGTCTTACTGTTTTTTCGTAACGCCCTGTATATATTTATGATGATTGGATGTATCCAAGTGTTCTCTATCTAAAAGTCTTATGTGACCCTTTCAAAATAATTACAAATAACCGAGTTAAAGGGACATTTTGTGCCAGATTTGCTCCTTTCAGATTTTACGGTTTAACTTGCATTGAAAAATTAATGAAAATTTACAGGCTGCAACGTTTTTGTTTGTAAAGATACGAATACGATTAAATAAGCAAAATTGTAGTATTTTTTATTTCCGAATTAATGACGCACACAGAAATTTGCAAAATCGACTGGTTGCGGAGTTACAGCCCTTTGACCCTTTGTCTTAGTGTTTTTTCGTAACGCCCTGTATATATTTATGATGATTGGATGTATCCAAGTGTTCTCTATCTAAAAGTCTTATGTGACCCTTTCAAAATAATTACAAATAACCGAGTTAAAGGGACATTTTGGGCCAGATTTGCTCTTTTCAGATTTTACGTTTTAACTTGCATTGAAAAATTAATGAAAATTTACAGGCTCCAACTTTTTTGTTTGTAAAGATACGAATACGATTAAATAAGCAAAATTGTAGTATTTTTTATTTCCGAATTAATGACGCACACAGAAATTTGCAAAATCGACTGGTTGCGGAGTTACAGCCCTTTGACCCTTTGTCTTAGTGTTTTTTCGTAACGCCCTGTATATATTTATGATGATTGGATGTATCCAAGTGTTCTCTATCTAAAAGTCTTATGTGACCCTTTCAAAATAATTACAAATAACCGAGTTAAAGGGACATTTTGTGCCAGATTTGCTCCTTTCAGATTTTACGTTTCAACTTGCATTGAAAAATTAATGGAAATTTACATGCTTCAACTTTTTTGTTTGTAAAGATACGAATACGATTAAATAAGCAAAATTGTAGTATTTTTTATTTCCGAATTAATGACGCACACAGAAATTTGCAAAATCGACTGGTTGCGGAGTTACAGCCCTTTGACCCTTTGTCTTAGTGTTTTTTCGTAACGCCCTGTATATATTTATGATGATTGGATGTATCCAAGTGTTCTCTATCTAAAAGTCTTATGTGACCCTTTCAAAATAATTACAAATAACCGAGTTAAAGGGACATTTTGTGCCAGATTTGCTCCTTTCAGATTTTACGTTTCAACTTGCATTGAAAAATTAATGGAAATTTACATGCTTCAACTTTTTTGTTTGTAAAGATACGAATACGATTAAATAAGCAAAATTGTAGTATTTTTTATTTCCGAATTAATGACGCACACAGAAATTTGCAAAATCGACTGGTTGCGGAGTTACAGCCCTTTGACCCTTTGTCTTAGTGTTTTTTCGTAACGCCCTGTATATATTTATGATGATTGGATGTATCCAAGTGTTCTCTATCTAAAAGTCTTATGTGACCCTTTCAAAATAATTACAAATAACCGAGTTAAAGGGACATTTTGTGCCAGATTTGCTCCTTTCAGATTTTACGTTTCAACTTGCATTGAAAAATTAATGGAAATTTACATGCTTCAACTTTTTTGTTTGTAAAGATACGAATACGATTAAATAAGCAAAATTGTAGTATTTTTTATTTCCGAATTAATGACGCACACAGAAATTTGCAAAATCGACTGGTTGCGGAGTTACAGCCCTTTGACCCTTTGTCTTAGTGTTTTTTCGTAACGCCCTGTATATATTTATGATGATTGGATGTATCCAAGTGTTCTCTATCTAAAAGTCTTATGTGACCCTTTCAAAATAATTACAAATAACCGAGTTAAAGGGACATTTTGTGCCAGATTTGCTCCTTTCAGATTTTACGTTTCAACTTGCATTGAAAAATTAATGGAAATTTACATGCTTCAACTTTTTTGTTTGTAAAGATACGAATACGATTAAATAAGCAAAATTGTAGTATTTTTTATTTCCGAATTAATGACGCACACAGAAATTTGCAAAATCGACTGGTTGCGGAGTTACAGCCCTTTGACCCTTTGTCTTAGTGTTTTTTCGTAACGCCCTGTATATATTTATGATGATTGGATGTATCCAAGTGTTCTCTATGTAAAAGTCTTATGTGACCCTTTCAAAATAATTACAAATAACCGAGTTAAAGGGACATTTTGTGCCAGATTTGCTCCTTTCAGATTTTACGTTTCAACTTGCATTGAAAAATTAATGGAAATTTACATGCTTCAACTTTTTTGTTTGTAAAGATACGAATACGATTAAATAAGCAAAATTGTAGTATTTTTTATTTCCGAATTAATGACGCACACAGAAATTTGCAAAATCGACTGGTTGCGGAGTTACAGCCCTTTGACCCTTTGTCTTAGTGTTTTTTCGTAACGCCCTGTATATATTTATGATGATTGGATGTATCCAAGTGTTCTCTATCTAAAAGTCTTATGTGACCCTTTCAAAATAATTACAAATAACCGAGTTAAACGGACATTTTGTGCCAGATTTGCTCCTTTCAGATTTTACGTTTCAACTTGCATTGAAAAATTAATGAAAATTTACATGCTTCAACTTTTTTGTTTGTAAAGATACGAATACGATTAAATAAGCAAAATTGTAGTATTTTTTATTTCCGAATTAATGACGCACACAGAAATTTGCAAAATCGACTGGTTGCGGAGTTACAGCCCTTTGACCCTTTGTCTTAGTGTTTTTTCGTAACGCCCTGTATATATTTATGATGATTGGATGTATCCAAGTGTTCTCTATCTAAAAGTCTTATGTAACCCTTTCAAAATAATTACAAATAACCGAGTTAAAGGGACATTTTGTGCCAGATTTGCTCCTTTCAGATTTTACGTTTTAACTTGCATTGAAAAATTAATGAAAATTTACATGCTTCAACTTTTTTGTTTGTAAAGATACGAATACGATTAAATAAGCAAAATTGTAGTATTTTTTATTTCCGAATTAATGACGCACACAGAAATTTGCAAAATCGACTGGTTGCGGAGTTACAGCCCTTTGACCCTTTGTCTTAGTGTTTTTTCGTAACGCCCTGTATATATTTATGATGATTGGATGTATCCAAGTGTTCTCTATCTAAAAGTCTTATGTGACCCTTTCAAAATAATTACAAATAACCGAGTTAAAGGGACATTTTGGACCAGATTTGCTCTTTTCAGATTTTACGTTTTAACTTGCATTGAAAAATTAATGAAAATTTACAGGCTCCAACTTTTTTGTTTGTAAAGATACGAATACGATTAAATAAGCAAAATTGTAGTATTTTTTATTTCCGAATTAATGACGCACACAGAAATTTGCAAAATCGACTGGTTGCGGAGTTACAGCCCTTTGACCCTTTGTCTTAGTGTTTTTTCGTAACGCCCTGTATATATTTATGATGATTGGATGTATCCAAGTGTTCTCTATCTAAAAGTCTTATGTGACCCTTTCAAAATAATTACAAATAACCGAGTTAAAGGGACATTTTGTGCCAGATTTGCTCCTTTCAGATTTTACGTTTCAACTTGCATTGAAAAATTAATGGAAATTTACATGCTTCAACTTTTTTGTTTGTAAAGATACGAATACGATTAAATAAGCAAAATTGTAGTATTTTTTATTTCCGAATTAATGACGCACACAGAAATTTGCAAAATCGACTGGTTGCGGAGTTACAGCCCTTTGACCCTTTGTCTTAGTGTTTTTTCGTAACGCCCTGTATATATTTATGATGATTGGATGTATCCAAGTGTTCTCTATCTAAAAGTCTTATGTAACCCTTTCAAAATAATTACAAATAACCGAGTTAAAGGGACATTTTGTGCCAGATTTGCTCCTTTCAGATTTTACGTTTCAACTTGCATTGAAAAATTAATGGAAATTTACATGCTTCAACTTTTTTGTTTGTAAAGATACGAATACGATTAAATAAGCAAAATTGTAGTATTTTTTATTTCCGAATTAATGACGCACACAGAAATTTGCAAAATCGACTGGTTGCGGAGTTACAGCCCTTTGACCCTTTGTCTTAGTGTTTTTTCGTAACGCCCTGTATATATTTATGATGATTGGATGTATCCAAGTGTTCTCTATCTAAAAGTCTTATGTGACCCTTTCAAAATAATTACAAATAACCGAGTTAAAGGGACATTTTGGGCCAGATTTGCTCTTTTCAGATTTTACGTTTTAACTTGCATTGAAAAATTAATGAAAATTTACAGGCTCCAACTTTTTTGTTTGTAAAGATACGAATACGATTAAATAAGCAAAATTGTAGTATCTTTTATTTCCGAATTAATGACGCACACAGAAATTTGCAAAATCGACTGGTTGCGGAGTTACAGCCCTTTGACCCTTTGTCTTAGTGTTTTTTCGTAACGCCCTGTATATATTTATGATGATTGGATGTATCCAAGTGTTCTCTATCTAAAAGTCTTATGTGACCCTTTCAAAATAATTACAAATAACCGAGTTAAAGGGACATTTTGTGCCAGATTTGCTCCTTTCAGATTTTACGTTTCAACTTGCATTGAAAAATTAATGGAAATTTACATGCTTCAACTTTTTTGTTTGTAAAGATACGAATACGATTAAATAAGCAAAATTGTAGTATTTTTTATTTCCGAATTAATGACGCACACAGAAATTTGCAAAATCGACTGGTTGCGGAGTTACAGCCCTTTGACCCTTTGTCTTAGTGTTTTTTCGTAACGCCCTGTATATATTTATGATGATTGGATGTATCCAAGTGTTCTCTATCTAAAAGTCTTATGTGACCCTTTCAAAATAATTACAAATAACCGAGTTAAAGGGACATTTTGTGCCAGATTTGCTCCTTTCAGATTTTACGTTTCAACTTGCATTGAAAAATTAATGGAAATTTACATGCTTCAACTTTTTTGTTTGTAAAGATACGAATACGATTAAATAAGCAAAATTGTAGTATTTTTTATTTCCGAATTAATGACGCACACAGAAATTTGCAAAATCGACTGGTTGCGGAGTTACAGCCCTTTGACCCTTTGTCTTAGTGTTTTTTCGTAACGCCCTGTATATATTTATGATGATTGGATGTATCCAAGTGTTCTCTATCTAAAAGTCTTATGTGACCCTTTCAAAATAATTACAAATAACCGAGTTAAAGGGACATTTTGTGCCAGATTTGCTCCTTTCAGATTTTACGTTTCAACTTGCATTGAAAAATTAATGGAAATTTACATGCTTCCAACTTTTTTGTTTGTAAAGATACGAATACGATTAAATAAGCAAAATTGTAGTATTTTTTATTTCCGAATTAATGACGCACACAGAAATTTGCAAAATCGACTGGTTGCGGAGTTACAGCCCTTTGACCCTTTGTCTTAGTGTTTTTTCGTAACGCCCTGTATATATTTATGATGATTGGATGTATCCAAGTGTTCTCTATCTAAAAGTCTTATGTGACCCTTTCAAAATAATTACAAATAACCGAGTTAAAGGGACATTTTGTGCCAGATTTGCTCCTTTCAGATTTTACGTTTCAACTTGCATTGAAAAATTAATGGAAATTTACATGCTTCCAACTTTTTTGTTTGTAAAGATACGAATACGATTAAATAAGCAAAATTGTAGTATTTTTTATTTCCGAATTAATGACGCACACAGAAATTTGCAAAATCGACTGGTTGCGGAGTTACAGCCCTTTGACCCTTTGTCTTAGTGTTTTTTCGTAACGCCCTGTATATATTTATGATGATTGGATGTATCCAAGTGTTCTCTATCTAAAAGTCTTATGTGACCCTTTCAAAATAATTACAAATAACCGAGTTAAAGGGACATTTTGTGCCAGATTTGCTCCTTTCAGATTTTACGTTTTAACTTGCATTGAAAAATTAATGAAAATTTACATGCTTCAACTTTTTTGTTTGTAAAGATACGAATACGATTAAATAAGCAAAATTGTAGTATTTTTTATTTCCGAATTAATGACGCACACAGAAATTTGCAAAATCGACTGGTTGCGGAGTTACAGCCCTTTGACCCTTTGTCTTAGTGTTTTTTCGTAACGCCCTGTATATATTTATGATGATTGGATGTATCCAAGTGTTCTCTATCTAAAAGTCTTATGTGACCCTTTCAAAATAATTACAAATAACCGAGTTAAAGGGACATTTTGTGCCAGATTTGCTCCTTTCAGATTTTACGTTTCAACTTGCATTGAAAAATTAATGGAAATTTACATGCTTCCAACTTTTTTGTTTGTAAAGATACGAATACGATTAAATAAGCAAAATTGTAGTATTTTTTATTTCCGAATTAATGACGCACACAGAAATTTGCAAAATCGACTGGTTGCGGAGTTACAGCCCTTTGACCCTTTGTCTTAGTGTTTTTTCGTAACGCCCTGTATATATTTATGATGATTGGATGTATCCAAGTGTTCTCTATCTAAAAGTCTTATGTGACCCTTTCAAAATAATTACAAATAACCGAGTTAAAGGGACATTTTGTGCCAGATTTGCTCCTTTCAGATTTTACGTTTTAACTTGCATTGAAAAATTAATGAAAATTTACATGCTTCAACTTTTTTGTTTGTAAAGATACGAATACGATTAAATAAGCAAAATTGTAGTATTTTTTATTTCCGAATTAATGACGCACACAGAAATTTGCAAAATCGACTGGTTGCGGAGTTACAGCCCTTTGACCCTTTGTCTTAGTGTTTTTTCGTAACGCCCTGTATATATTTATGATGATTGGATGTATCCAAGTGTTCTCTATCTAAAAGTCTTATGTGACCCTTTCAAAATAATTACAAATAACCGAGTTAAAGGGACATTTTGTGCCAGATTTGCTCCTTTCAGATTTTACGTTTCAACTTGCATTGAAAAATTAATGAAAATTTACATGCTTCAACTTTTTTGTTTGTAAAGATACGAATACGATTAAATAAGCAAAATTGTAGTATTTTTTATTTCCGAATTAATGACGCACACAGAAATTTGCAAAATCGACTGGTTGCGGAGTTACAGCCCTTTGACCCTTTGTCTTAGTGTTTTTTCGTAACGCCCTGTATATATTTATGATGATTGGATGTATCCAAGTGTTCTCTATCTAAAAGTCTTATGTGACCCTTTCAAAATAATTACAAATAACCGAGTTAAAGGGACATTTTGTGCCAGATTTGCTCCTTTCAGATTTTACGTTTCAACTTGCATTGAAAAATTAATGGAAATTTACATGCTTCAACTTTTTTGTTTGTAAAGATACGAATACGATTAAATAAGCAAAATTGTAGTATTTTTTATTTCCGAATTAATGACGCACACAGAAATTTGCAAAATCGACTGGTTGCGGAGTTACAGCTCTTTGACCCTTTGTCTTAGTGTTTTTTCGTAACGCCCTGTATATATTTATGATGATTGGATGTATCCAAGTGTTCTCTATCTAAAAGTCTTATGTGACCCTTTCAAAATAATTACAAATAACCGAGTTAAAGGGACATTTTGTGCCAGATTTGCTCCTTTCAGATTTTACGTTTCAACTTGCATTGAAAAATTAATGACAATTTACAGGCTCCAACTTTTTTGTTTGTAAAGATACGAATACGATTAAATAAGCAAAATTGTAGTATTTTTTATTTCCGAATTAATGACGCACACAGAAATTTGCAAAATCGACTGGTTGCGGAGTTACAGCCCTTTGACCCTTTGTCTTAGTGTTTTTTCGTAACGCCCTGTATATATTTATGATGATTGGATGTATCCAAGTGTTCTCTATCTAAAAGTCTTATGTGACCCTTTCAAAATAATTACAAATAACCGAGTTAAAGGGACATTTTGTGCCAGATTTGCTCCTTTCAGATTTTACGTTTCAACTTGCATTGAAAAATTAATGGAAATTTACATACTTCCAACTTTTTTGTTTGTAAAGATACGAATACGATTAAATAAGCAAAATTGTAGTATTTTTTATTTCCGAATTAATGACGCACACAGAAATTTGCAAAATCGACTGGTTGCGGAGTTACAGCCCTTTGACCCTTTGTCTTAGTGTTTTTTCGTAACGCCCTGTATATATTTATGATGATTGGATGTATCCAAGTGTTCTCTATCTAAAAGTCTTATGTGACCCTTTCAAAATAATTACAAATAACCGAGTTAAAGGGACATTTTGTGCCAGATTTGCTCCTTTCAGATTTTACGTTTTAACTTGCATTGAAAAATTAATGAAAATTTACATGCTTCAACTTTTTTGTTTGTAAAGATACGAATACGATTAAATAAGCAAAATTGTAGTATTTTTTATTTCCGAATTAATGACGCACACAGAAATTTGCAAAATCGACTGGTTGCGGAGTTACAGCCCTTTGACCCTTTGTCTTAGTGTTTTTTCGTAACGCCCTGTATATATTTATGATGATTGGATGTATCCAAGTGTTCTCTATCTAAAAGTCTTATGTGACCCTTTCAAAATAATTACAAATAACCGAGTTAAAGGGACATTTTGTGCCAGATTTGCTCCTTTCAGATTTTACGTTTCAACTTGCATTGAAAAATTAATGGAAATTTACATGCTTCCAACTTTTTTGTTTGTAAAGATACGAATACGATTAAATAAGCAAAATTGTAGTATTTTTTATTTCCGAATTAATGACGCACACAGAAATTTGCAAAATCGACTGGTTGCGGAGTTACAGCCCTTTGACCCTTTGTCTTAGTGTTTTTTCGTAACGCCCTGTATATATTTATGATGATTGGATGTATCCAAGTGTTCTCTATCTAAAAGTCTTATGTGACCCTTTCAAAATAATTACAAATAACCGAGTTAAAGGGACATTTTGTGCCAGATTTGCTCCTTTCAGATTTTACGTTTCAACTTGCATTGAAAAATTTAATGAAAATTTACATGCTTCAACTTTTTTGTTTGTAAAGATACGAATACGATTAAATAAGCAAAATTGTAGTATTTTTTATTTCCGAATTAATGACGCACACAGAAATTTGCAAAATCGACTGGTTGCGGAGTTACAGCCCTTTGACCCTTTGTCTTAGTGTTTTTTCGTAACGCCCTGTATATATTTATGATGATTGGATGTATCCAAGTGTTCTCTATCTAAAAGTCTTATGTGACCCTTTCAAAATAATTACAAATAACCGAGTTAAAGGGACATTTTGTGCCAGATTTGCTCCTTTCAGATTTTACGTTTTAACTTGCATTGAAAAATTAATGAAAATTTACATGCTTCAACTTTTTTGTTTGTAAAGATACGAATACGATTAAATAAGCAAAATTGTAGTATTTTTTATTTCCGAATTAATGACGCACACAGAAATTTGCAAAATCGACTGGTTGCGGAGTTACAGCCCTTTGACCCTTTGTCTTAGTGTTTTTTCGTAACGCCCTGTATATATTTATGATGATTGGATGTATCCAAGTGTTCTCTATCTAAAAGTCTTATGTGACCCTTTCAAAATAATTACAAATAACCGAGTTAAAGGGACATTTTGTGCCAGATTTGCTCCTTTCAGATTTTACGTTTTAACTTGCATTGAAAAATTAATGAAAATTTACATGCTTCAACTTTTTTGTTTGTAAAGATACGAATACGATTAAATAAGCAAAATTGTAGTATTTTTTATTTCCGAATTAATGACGCACACAGAAATTTGCAAAATCGACTGGTTGCGGAGTTACAGCCCTTTGACCCTTTGTCTTAGTGTTTTTTCGTAACGCCCTGTATATATTTATGATGATTGGATGTATCCAAGTGTTCTCTATCTAAAAGTCTTATGTGACCCTTTCAAAATAATTACAAATAACCGAGTTAAAGGGACATTTTGTGCCAGATTTGCTCCTTTCAGATTTTACGTTTTAACTTGCATTGAAAAATTAATGAAAATTTACATGCTTCAACTTTTTTGTTTGTAAAGATACGAATACGATTAAATAAGCAAAATTGTAGTATTTTTTATTTCCGAATTAATGACGCACACAGAAATTTGCAAAATCGACTGGTTGCGGAGTTACAGCCCTTTGACCCTTTGTCTTAGTGTTTTTTCGTAACGCCCTGTATATATTTATGATGATTGGATGTATCCAAGTGTTCTCTATCTAAAAGTCTTATGTGACCCTTTCAAAATAATTACAAATAACCGAGTTAAAGGGACATTTTGTGCCAGATTTGCTCCTTTCAGATTTTACGTTTTAACTTGCATTGAAAAATTAATGAAAATTTACATGCTTCAACTTTTTTGTTTGTAAAGATACGAATACGATTAAATAAGCAAAATTGTAGTATTTTTTATTTCCGAATTAATGACGCACACAGAAATTTGCAAAATCGACTGGTTGCGGAGTTACAGCCCTTTGACCCTTTGTCTTAGTGTTTTTTCGTAACGCCCTGTATATATTTATGATGATTGGATGTATCCAAGTGTTCTCTATCTAAAAGTCTTATGTGACCCTTTCAAAATAATTACAAATAACCGAGTTAAAGGGACATTTTGTGCCAGATTTGCTCCTTTCAGATTTTACGTTTTAACTTGCATTGAAAAATTAATGAAAATTTACATGCTTCAACTTTTTTGTTTGTAAAGATACGAATACGATTAAATAAGCAAAATTGTAGTATTTTTTATTTCCGAATTAATGACGCACACAGAAATTTGCAAAATCGACTGGTTGCGGAGTTACAGCCCTTTGACCCTTTGTCTTAGTGTTTTTTCGTAACGCCCTGTATATATTTATGATGATTGGATGTATCCAAGTGTTCTCTATCTAAAAGTCTTATGTGACCCTTTCAAAATAATTACAAATAACCGAGTTAAAGGGACATTTTGGGTCAGATTTGCTCTTTTCAGATTTTACGTTTTAACTTGCATTGAAAAATTAATGAAAATTTACAGGCTCCAACTTTTTTGTTTGTAAAGATACGAATACGATTAAATAAGCAAAATTGTAGTATTTTTTATTTCCGAATTAATGACGCACACAGAAATTTGCAAAATCGACTGGTTGCGGAGTTACAGCCCTTTGACCCTTTGTCTTAGTGTTTTTTCGTAACGCCCTGTATATATTTATGATGATTGGATGTATCCAAGTGTTCTCTATCTAAGAGTCTTATGTGACCCTTTCAAAATAATTACAAATAACCGAGTTAAAGGGACATTTTGTGCCAGATTTGCTCCTTTCAGATTTTACGTTTCAACTTGCATTGAAAAATTAATGGAAATTTACATGCTTCAACTTTTTTGTTTGTAAAGATACGAATACGATTAAATAAGCAAAATTGTAGTATTTTTTATTTCCGAATTAATGACGCACACAGAAATTTGCAAACTCGACTGGTTGCGGAGTTACAGCCCTTTGACCCTTTGTCTTAGTGTTTTTTCGTAACGCCCTGTATATATTTATGATGATTGGATGTATCCAAGTGTTCTCTATCTAAAAGTCTTATGTGACCCTTTCAAAATAATTACAAATAACCGAGTTAAAGGGACATTTTGGGCCAGATTTGCTCTTTTCAGATTTTACGTTTCAACTAGCATTGAAAAATTAATGGAAATTTACATGCTTCAACTTTTTTGTTTGTAAAGATACGAATACGATTAAATAAGCAAAATTGTAGTATTTTTTATTTCCGAATTAATGACGCACACAGAAATTTGCAAAATCGACTGGTTGCGGAGTTACAGCCCTTTGACCCTTTGTCTTAGTGTTTTTTCGTAACGCCCTGTATATATTTATGATGATTGGATGTATCCAAGTGTTCTCTATCTAAAAGTCTTATGTGACCCTTTCAAAATAATTACAAATAACCGAGTTAAAGGGACATTTTGTGCCAGATTTGCTCCTTTCAGATTTTACGTTTCAACTTGCATTGAAAAATTAATGGAAATTTACATGCTTCAACTTTTTTGTTTGTAAAGATACGAATACGATTAAATAAGCAAAATTGTAGTATTTTTTATTTCCGAATTAATGACGCACACAGAAATTTGCAAAATCGACTGGTTGCGGAGTTACAGCCCTTTGACCCTTTGTCTTAGTGTTTTTTCGTAACGCCCTGTATATATTTATGATGATTGGATGTATCCAAGTGTTCTCTATCTAAAAGTCTTATGTGACCCTTTCAAAATAATTACAAATAACCGAGTTAAAGGGACATTTTGTGCCAGATTTGCTCCTTTCAGATTTTACGTTTCAACTTGCATTGAAAAATTAATGAAAATTTACAGGCTCCAACTTTTTTGTTTGTAAAGATACGAATACGATTAAATAAGCAAAATTGTAGTATTTTTTATTTCCGAATTATTGACGCACACAGAAATTTGCAAAATCGACTGGTTGCGGAGTTACAGCCCTTTGACCCTTTGTCTTAGTGTTTTTTCGTAACGCCCTGTATATATTTATGATGATTGGATGTATCCAAGTGTTCTCTATCTAAAAGTCTTATGTGACCCTTTCAAAATAATTACAAATAACCGAGTTAAAGGGACATTTTGTGCCAGATTTGCTCCTTTCAGATTTTACGTTTCAACTTGCATTGAAAAATTAATGGAAATTTACATGCTTCCAACTTTTTTGTTTGTAAAGATACGAATACGATTAAATAAGCAAAATTGTAGTATTTTTTATTTCCGAATTAATGACGCACACAGAAATTTGCAAAATCGACTGGTTGCGGAGTTACAGCCCTTTGACCCTTTGTCTTAGTGTTTTTTCGTAACGCCCTGTATATATTTATGATGATTGGATGTATCCAAGTGTTCTCTATCTAAAAGTCTTATGTGACCCTTTCAAAATAATTACAAATAACCGAGTTAAAGGGACATTTTGTGCCAGATTTGCTCCTTTCAGATTTTACGTTTTAACTTGCATTGAAAAATTAATGAAAATTTACATGCTTCAACTTTTTTGTTTGTAAAGATACGAATACGATTAAATAAGCAAAATTGTAGTATTTTTTATTTCCGAATTAATGACGCACACAGAAATTTGCAAAATCGACTGGTTGCGGAGTTACAGCCCTTTGACCCTTTGTCTTAGTGTTTTTTCGTAACGCCCTGTATATATTTATGATGATTGGATGTATCCAAGTGTTCTCTATCTAAAAGTCTTATGTGACCCTTTCAAAATAATTACAAATAACCGAGTTAAAGGGACATTTTGTGCCAGATTTGCTCCTTTCAGATTTTACGTTTCAACTTGCATTGAAAAATTAATGAAAATTTACATGCTTCAACTTTTTTGTTTGTAAAGATACGAATACGATTAAATAAGCAAAATTGTAGTATTTTTTATTTCCGAATTAATGACGCACACAGAAATTTGCAAAATCGACTGGTTGCGGAGTTACAGCCCTTTGACCCTTTGTCTTAGTGTTTTTTCGTAACGCCCTGTATATATTTATGATGATTGGATGTATCCAAGTGTTCTCTATCTAAAAGTCTTATGTGACCCTTTCAAAATAATTACAAATAACCGAGTTAAAGGGACATTTTGTGCCAGATTTGCTCCTTTCAGATTTTACGTTTCAACTTGCATTGAAAAATTAATGGAAATTTACATGCTTCAACTTTTTTGTTTGTAAAGATACGAATACGATTAAATAAGCAAAATTGTAGTATTTTTTATTTCCGAATTAATGACGCACACAGAAATTTGCAAAATCGACTGGTTGCGGAGTTACAGCCCTTTGACCCTTTGTCTTAGTGTTTTTTCGTAACGCCCTGTATATATTTATGATGATTGGATGTATCCAAGTGTTCTCTATCTAAAAGTCTTATGTGACCCTTTCAAAATAATTACAAATAACCGAGTTAAAAGGACATTTTGTGCCAGATTTGCTCCTTTCAGATTTTACGTTTCAACTTGCATTGAAAAATTAATGGAAATTTACATGCTTCAACTTTTTTGTTTGTAAAGATACGAATACGATTAAATAAGCAAAATTGTAGTATTTTTTATTTCCGAATTAATGACGCACACAGAAATTTGCAAAATCGACTGGTTGCGGAGTTACAGCCCTTTGACCCTTTGTCTTAGTGTTTTTTCGTAACGCCCTGTATATATTTATGATGATTGGATGTATCCAAGTGTTCTCTATCTAAAAGTCTTATGTGACCCTTTCAAAATAATTACAAATAACCGAGTTAAACGGACATTTTGTGCCAGATTTGCTCCTTTCAGATTTTACGTTTCAACTTGCATTGAAAAATTAATGAAAATTTACATGCTTCAACTTTTTTGTTTGTAAAGATACGAATACGATTAAATAAGCAAAATTGTAGTATTTTTTATTTCCGAATTAATGACGCACACAGAAATTTGCAAAATCGACTGGTTGCGGAGTTACAGCCCTTTGACCCTTTGTCTTAGTGTTTTTTCGTAACGCCCTGTATATATTTATGATGATTGGATGTATCCAAGTGTTCTCTATCTAAAAGTCTTATGTGACCCTTTCAAAATAATTACAAATAACCGAGTTAAAGGGACATTTTGTGCCAGATTTGCTCCTTTCAGATTTTACGTTTCAACTTGCATTGAAAAATTAATGGAAATTTACATGCTTCAACTTTTTTGTTTGTAAAGATACGAATACGATTAAATAAGCAAAATTGTAGTATTTTTTATTTCCGAATTAATGACGCACACAGAAATTTGCAAAATCGACTGGTTGCGGAGTTACAGCCCTTTGACCCTTTGTCTTAGTGTTTTTTCGTAACGCCCTGTATATATTTATGATGATTGGATGTATCCAAGTGTTCTCTATCTAAAAGTCTTATGTGACCCTTTCAAAATAATTACAAATAACCGAGTTAAACGGACATTTTGTGCCAGATTTGCTCCTTTCAGATTTTACGTTTCAACTTGCATTGAAAAATTAATGAAAATTTACATGCTTCAACTTTTTTGTTTGTAAAGATACGAATACGATTAAATAAGCAAAATTGTAGTATTTTTTATTTCCGAATTAATGACGCACACAGAAATTTGCAAAATCGACTGGTTGCGGAGTTACAGCCCTTTGACCCTTTGTCTTAGTGTTTTTTCGTAACGCCCTGTATATATTTATGATGATTGGATGTATCCAAGTGTTCTCTATCTAAAAGTCTTATGTGACCCTTTCAAAATAATTACAAATAACCGAGTTAAAGGGACATTTTGTGCCAGATTTGCTCCTTTCAGATTTTACGTTTTAACTTGCATTGAAAAATTAATGAAAATTTACATGCTTCAACTTTTTTGTTTGTAAAGATACGAATACGATTAAATAAGCAAAATTGTAGTATTTTTTATTTCCGAATTAATGACGCACACAGAAATTTGCAAAATCGACTGGTTGCGGAGTTACAGCCCTTTGACCCTTTGTCTTAGTGTTTTTTCGTAACGCCCTGTATATATTTATGATGATTGGATGTATCCAAGTGTTCTCTATCTAAAAGTCTTATGTGACCCTTTCAAAATAATTACAAATAACCGAGTTAAAGGGACATTTTGTGCCAGATTTGCTCCTTTCAGATTTTACGTTTCAACTTGCATTGAAAAATTAATGGAAATTTACATGCTTCAACTTTTTTGTTTGTAAAGATACGAATACGATTAAATAAGCAAAATTGTAGTATTTTTTATTTCCGAATTAATGACGCACACAGAAATTTGCAAAATCGACTGGTTGCGGAGTTACAGCCCTTTGACCCTTTGTCTTAGTGTTTTTTCGTAACGCCCTGTATATATTTATGATGATTGGATGTATCCAAGTGTTCTCTATCTAAAAGTCTTATGTGACCCTTTCAAAATAATTACAAATAACCGAGTTAAAGGGACATTTTGTGCCAGATTTGCTCCTTTCAGATTTTACGTTTTAACTTGCATTGAAAAATTAATGAAAATTTACAGGCTGCAACGTTTTTGTTTGTAAAGATACGAATACGATTAAATAAGCAAAATTGTAGTATTTTTTATTTCCGAATTAATGACGCACACAGAAATTTGCAAAATCGACTGGTTGCGGAGTTACAGCCCTTTGACCCTTTGTCTTAGTGTTTTTTCGTAACGCCCTGTATATATTTATGATGATTGGATGTATCCAAGTGTTCTCTATCTAAAAGTCTTATGTGACCCTTTCAAAATAATTACAAATAACCGAGTTAAAGGGACATTTTGTGCCAGATTTGCTCCTTTCAGATTTTACGTTTCAACTTGCATTGAAAAATTAATGGAAATTTACATGCTTCAACTTTTTTGTTTGTAAAGATACGAATACGATTAAATAAGCAAAATTGTAGTATTTTTTATTTCCGAATTAATGACGCACACAGAAATTTGCAAAATCGACTGGTTGCGGAGTTACAGCCCTTTGACCCTTTGTCTTAGTGTTTTTTCGTAACGCCCTGTATATATTTATGATGATTGGATGTATCCAAGTGTTCTCTATCTAAAAGTCTTATGTGACCCTTTCAAAATAATTACAAATAACCGAGTTAAAGGGACATTTTGTGCCAGATTTGCTCCTTTCAGATTTTACGTTTCAACTTGCATTGAAAAATTAATGGAAATTTACATGCTTCAACTTTTTTGTTTGTAAAGATACGAATACGATTAAATAAGCAAAATTGTAGTATTTTTTATTTCCGAATTAATGACGCACACAGAAATTTGCAAAATCGACTGGTTGCGGAGTTACAGCCCTTTGACCCTTTGTCTTAGTGTTTTTTCGTAACGCCCTGTATATATTTATGATGATTGGATGTATCCAAGTGTTCTCTATCTAAAAGTCTTATGTGACCCTTTCAAAATAATTACAAATAACCGAGTTAAAGGGACATTTTGTGCCAGATTTGCTCCTTTCAGATTTTACGTTTCAACTTGCATTGAAAAATTAATGAAAATTTACATGCTTCAACTTTTTTGTTTGTAAAGATACGAATACGATTAAATAAGCAAAATTGTAGTATTTTTTATTTCCGAATTAATGACGCACACAGAAATTTGCAAAATCGACTGGTTGCGGAGTTACAGCCCTTTGACCCTTTGTCTAAAGTTTTTTCGTAACGCCCTGTATATATTTATGATGATTGGATGTATCCAAGTGTTCTCTATCTAAAAGTCTTATGTGACCCTTTCAAAATAATTACAAATAACCGAGTTAAAGGGACATTTTGTGCCAGATTTGCTCCTTTCAGATTTTACGTTTCAACTTGCATTGAAAAATTAATGAAAATTTACATGCTTCAACTTTTTTGTTTGTAAAGATACGAATACGATTAAATAAGCAAAATTGTAGTATTTTTTATTTCCGAATTAATGACGCACACAGAAATTTGCAAAATCGACTGGTTGCGGAGTTACAGCCCTTTGACCCTTTGTCTTAGTGTTTTTTCGTAACGCCCTGTATATATTTATGATGATTGGATGTATCCAAGTGTTCTCTATCTAAAAGTCTTATGTGACCCTTTCAAAATAATTACAAATAACCGAGTTAAACGGACATTTTGTGCCAGATTTGCTCCTTTCAGATTTTACGTTTCAACTTGCATTGAAAAATTAATGAAAATTTACATGCTTCAACTTTTTTGTTTGTAAAGATACGAATACGATTAAATAAGCAAAATTGTAGTATTTTTTATTTCCGAATTAATGACGCACACAGAAATTTGCAAAATCGACTGGTTGCGGAGTTACAGCCCTTTGACCCTTTGTCTTAGTGTTTTTTCGTAACGCCCTGTATATATTTATGATGATTGGATGTATCCAAGTGTTCTCTATCTAAAAGTCTTATGTGACCCTTTCAAAATAATTACAAATAACCGAGTTAAAGGGACATTTTGTGCCAGATTTGCTCCTTTCAGATTTTACGTTTCAACTTGCATTGAAAAATTAATGAAAATTTACATGCTTCAACTTTTTTGTTTGTAAAGATACGAATACGATTAAATAAGCAAAATTGTAGTATTTTTTATTTCCGAATTAATGACGCACACAGAAATTTGCAAAATCGACTGGTTGCGGAGTTACAGCCCTTTGACCCTTTGTCTAAAGTTTTTTCGTAACGCCCTGTATATATTTATGATGATTGGATGTATCCAAGTGTTCTCTATCTAAAAGTCTTATGTGACCCTTTCAAAATAATTACAAATAACCGAGTTAAAGGGACATTTTGTGCCAGATTTGCTCCTTTCAGATTTTACGTTTCAACTTGCATTGAAAAATTAATGAAAATTTACATGCTTCAACTTTTTTGTTTGTAAAGATACGAATACGATTAAATAAGCAAAATTGTAGTATTTTTTATTTCCGAATTAATGACGCACACAGAAATTTGCAAAATCGACTGGTTGCGGAGTTACAGCCCTTTGACCCTTTGTCTTAGTGTTTTTTCGTAACGCCCTGTATATATTTATGATGATTGGATGTATCCAAGTGTTCTCTATCTAAAAGTCTTATGTGACCCTTTCAAAATAATTACAAATAACCGAGTTAAAGGGACATTTTGTGCCAGATTTGCTCCTTTCAGATTTTACGTTTTAACTTGCATTGAAAAATTAATGAAAATTTACAGGCTGCAACGTTTTTGTTTGTAAAGATACGAATACGATTAAATAAGCAAAATTGTAGTATTTTTTATTTCCGAATTAATGACGCACACAGAAATTTGCAAAATCGACTGGTTGCGGAGTTACAGCCCTTTGACCCTTTGTCTTAGTGTTTTTTCGTAACGCCCTGTATATATTTATGATGATTGGATGTATCCAAGTGTTCTCTATCTAAAAGTCTTATGTGACCCTTTCAAAATAATTACAAATAACCGAGTTAAAGGGACATTTTGTGCCAGATTTGCTCCTTTCAGATTTTACGTTTCAACTTGCATTGAAAAATTAATGGAAATTTACATGCTTCAACTTTTTTGTTTGTAAAGATACGAATACGATTAAATAAGCAAAATTGTAGTATTTTTTATTTCCGAATTAATGACGCACACAGAAATTTGCAAAATCGACTGGTTGCGGAGTTACAGCCCTTTGACCCTTTGTCTTAGTGTTTTTTCGTAACGCCCTGTATATATTTATGATGATTGGATGTATCCAAGTGTTCTCTATCTAAAAGTCTTATGTGACCCTTTCAAAATAATTACAAATAACCGAGTTAAAGGGACATTTTGTGCCAGATTTGCTCCTTTCAGATTTTACGTTTCAACTTGCATTGAAAAATTAATGAAAATTTACATGCTTCAACTTTTTTGTTTGTAAAGATACGAATACGATTAAATAAGCAAAATTGTAGTATTTTTTATTTCCGAATTAATGACGCACACAGAAATTTGCAAAATCGACTGGTTGCGGAGTTACAGCCCTTTGACCCTTTGTCTTAGTGTTTTTTCGTAACGCCCTGTATATATTTATGATGATTGGATGTATCCAAGTGTTCTCTATCTAAAAGTCTTATGTGACCCTTTCAAAATAATTACAAATAACCGAGTTAAACGGACATTTTGTGCCAGATTTGCTCCTTTCAGATTTTACGTTTCAACTTGCATTGAAAAATTAATGAAAATTTACATGCTTCAACTTTTTTGTTTGTAAAGATACGAATACGATTAAATAAGCAAAATTGTAGTATTTTTTATTTCCGAATTAATGACGCACACAGAAATTTGCAAAATCGACTGGTTGCGGAGTTACAGCCCTTTGACCCTTTGTCTTAGTGTTTTTTCGTAACGCCCTGTATATATTTATGATGATTGGATGTATCCAAGTGTTCTCTATCTAAAAGTCTTATGTGACCCTTTCAAAATAATTACAAATAACCGAGTTAAAGGGACATTTTGTGCCAGATTTGCTCCTTTCAGATTTTACGTTTTAACTTGCATTGAAAAATTAATGAAAATTTACAGGCTGCAACGTTTTTGTTTGTAAAGATACGAATACGATTAAATAAGCAAAATTGTAGTATTTTTTATTTCCGAATTAATGACGCACACAGAAATTTGCAAAATCGACTGGTTGCGGAGTTACAGCCCTTTGACCCTTTGTCTTAGTGTTTTTTCGTAACGCCCTGTATATATTTATGATGATTGGATGTATCCAAGTGTTCTCTATCTAAAAGTCTTATGTGACCCTTTCAAAATAATTACAAATAACCGAGTTAAAGGGACATTTTGTGCCAGATTTGCTCCTTTCAGATTTTACGTTTCAACTTGCATTGAAAAATTAATGGAAATTTACATGCTTCAACTTTTTTGTTTGTAAAGATACGAATACGATTAAATAAGCAAAATTGTAGTATTTTTTATTTCCGAATTAATGACGCACACAGAAATTTGCAAAATCGACTGGTTGCGGAGTTACAGCCCTTTGACCCTTTGTCTAAAGTTTTTTCGTAACGCCCTGTATATATTTATGATGATTGGATGTATCCAAGTGTTCTCTATCTAAAAGTCTTATGTGACCCTTTCAAAATAATTACAAATAACCGAGTTAAAGGGACATTTTGTGCCAGATTTGCTCCTTTCAGATTTTACGTTTTAACTTGCATTGAAAAATTAATGAAAATTTACATGCTTCAACTTTTTTGTTTGTAAAGATACGAATACGATTAAATAAGCAAAATTGTAGTATTTTTTATTTCCGAATTAATGACGCACACAGAAATTTGCAAAATCGACTGGTTGCGGAGTTACAGCCCTTTGACCCTTTGTCTTAGTGTTTTTTCGTAACGCCCTGTATATATTTATGATGATTGGATGTATCCAAGTGTTCTCTATCTAAAAGTCTTATGTGACCCTTTCAAAATAATTACAAATAACCGAGTTAAAGGGACATTTTGTGCCAGATTTGCTCCTTTCAGATTTTACGTTTCAACTTGCATTGAAAAATTAATGGAAATTTACATGCTTCAACTTTTTTGTTTGTAAAGATACGAATACGATTAAATAAGCAAAATTGTAGTATTTTTTATTTCCGAATTAATGACGCACACAGAAATTTGCAAAATCGACTGGTTGCGGAGTTACAGCCCTTTGACCCTTTGTCTTAGTGTTTTTTCGTAACGCCCTGTATATATTTATGATGATTGGATGTATCCAAGTGTTCTCTATCTAAAAGTCTTATGTGACCCTTTCAAAATAATTACAAATAACCGAGTTAAAGGGACATTTTGTGCCAGATTTGCTCCTTTCAGATTTTACGTTTTAACTTGCATTGAAAAATTAATGAAAATTTACATGCTTCAACTTTTTTGTTTGTAAAGATACGAATACGATTAAATAAGCAAAATTGTAGTATTTTTTATTTCCGAATTAATGACGCACACAGAAATTTGCAAAATCGACTGGTTGCGGAGTTACAGCCCTTTGACCCTTTGTCTTAGTGTTTTTTCGTAACGCCCTGTATATATTTATGATGATTGGATGTATCCAAGTGTTCTCTATCTAAAAGTCTTATGTGACCCTTTCAAAATAATTACAAATAACCGAGTTAAAGGGACATTTTGTGCCAGATTTGCTCCTTTCAGATTTTACGTTTCAACTTGCATTGAAAAATTAATGGAAATTTACATGCTTCAACTTTTTTGTTTGTAAAGATACGAATACGATTAAATAAGCAAAATTGTAGTATTTTTTATTTCCGAATTAATGACGCACACAGAAATTTGCAAAATCGACTGGTTGCGGAGTTACAGCCCTTTGACCCTTTGTCTTAGTGTTTTTTCGTAACGCCCTGTATATATTTATGATGATTGGATGTATCCAAGTGTTCTCTATCTAAAAGTCTTATGTGACCCTTTCAAAATAATTACAAATAACCGAGTTAAAGGGACATTTTGTGCCAGATTTGCTCCTTTCAGATTTTACGTTTCAACTTGCATTGAAAAATTAATGAAAATTTACATGCTTCAACTTTTTTGTTTGTAAAGATACGAATACGATTAAATAAGCAAAATTGTAGTATTTTTTATTTCCGAATTAATGACGCACACAGAAATTTGCAAAATCGACTGGTTGCGGAGTTACAGCCCTTTGACCCTTTGTCTTAGTGTTTTTTCGTAACGCCCTGTATATATTTATGATGATTGGATGTATCCAAGTGTTCTCTATCTAAAAGTCTTATGTGACCCTTTCAAAATAATTACAAATAACCGAGTTAAAGGGACATTTTGTGCCAGATTTGCTCCTTTCAGATTTTACGTTTCAACTTGCATTGAAAAATTAATGGAAATTTACATGCTTCAACTTTTTTGTTTGTAAAGATACGAATACGATTAAATAAGCAAAATTGTAGTATTTTTTATTTCCGAATTAATGACGCACACAGAAATTTGCAAAATCGACTGGTTGCGGAGTTACAGCCCTTTGACCCTTTGTCTAAAGTTTTTTCGTAACGCCCTGTATATATTTATGATGATTGGATGTATCCAAGTGTTCTCTATCTAAAAGTCTTATGTGACCCTTTCAAAATAATTACAAATAACCGAGTTAAAGGGACATTTTGTGCCAGATTTGCTCCTTTCAGATTTTACGTTTCAACTTGCATTGAAAAATTAATGGAAATTTACATGCTTCAACTTTTTTGTTTGTAAAGATACGAATACGATTAAATAAGCAAAATTGTAGTATTTTTTATTTCCGAATTAATGACGCACACAGAAATTTGCAAAATCGACTGGTTGCGGAGTTACAGCCCTTTGACCCTTTGTCTTAGTGTTTTTTCGTAACGCCCTGTATATATTTATGATGATTGGATGTATCCAAGTGTTCTCTATCTAAAAGTCTTATGTGACCCTTTCAAAATAATTACAAATAACCGAGTTAAAGGGACATTTTGTGCCAGATTTGCTCCTTTCAGATTTTACGTTTCAACTTGCATTGAAAAATTAATGGAAATTTACATGCTTCAACTTTTTTGTTTGTAAAGATACGAATACGATTAAATAAGCAAAATTGTAGTATTTTTTATTTCCGAATTAATGACGCACACAGAAATTTGCAAAATCGACTGGTTGCGGAGTTACAGCCCTTTGACCCTTTGTCTTAGTGTTTTTTCGTAACGCCCTGTATATATTTATGATGATTGGATGTATCCAAGTGTTCTCTATCTAAAAGTCTTATGTGACCCTTTCAAAATAATTACAAATAACCGAGTTAAAGGGACATTTTGTGCCAGATTTGCTCCTTTCAGATTTTACGTTTCAACTTGCATTGAAAAATTAATGAAAATTTACATGCTTCAACTTTTTTGTTTGTAAAGATACGAATACGATTAAATAAGCAAAATTGTAGTATTTTTTATTTCCGAATTAATGACGCACACAGAAATTTGCAAAATCGACTGGTTGCGGAGTTACAGCCCTTTGACCCTTTGTCTTAGTGTTTTTTCGTAACGCCCTGTATATATTTATGATGATTGGATGTATCCAAGTGTTCTCTATCTAAAAGTCTTATGTGACCCTTTCAAAATAATTACAAATAACCGAGTTAAAGGGACATTTTGTGCCAGATTTGCTCCTTTCAGATTTTACGTTTCAACTTGCATTGAAAAATTAATGAAAATTTACATGCTTCAACTTTTTTGTTTGTAAAGATACGAATACGATTAAATAAGCAAAATTGTAGTATTTTTTATTTCCGAATTAATGACGCACACAGAAATTTGCAAAATCGACTGGTTGCGGAGTTACAGCCCTTTGACCCTTTGTCTTAGTGTTTTTTCGTAACGCCCTGTATATATTTATGATGATTGGATGTATCCAAGTGTTCTCTATCTAAAAGTCTTATGTGACCCTTTCAAAATAATTACAAATAACCGAGTTAAAGGGACATTTTGTGCCAGATTTGCTCCTTTCAGATTTTACGTTTCAACTTGCATTGAAAAATTAATGAAAATTTACATGCTTCAACTTTTTTGTTTGTAAAGATACGAATACGATTAAATAAGCAAAATTGTAGTATTTTTTATTTCCGAATTAATGACGCACACAGAAATTTGCAAAATCGACTGGTTGCGGAGTTACAGCCCTTTGACCCTTTGTCTTAGTGTTTTTTCGTAACGCCCTGTATATATTTATGATGATTGGATGTATCCAAGTGTTCTCTATCTAAAAGTCTTATGTGACCCTTTCAAAATAATTACAAATAACCGAGTTAAAGGGACATTTTGTGCCAGATTTGCTCCTTTCAGATTTTACGTTTTAACTTGCATTGAAAAATTAATGAAAATTTACAGGCTGCAACGTTTTTGTTTGTAAAGATACGAATACGATTAAATAAGCAAAATTGTAGTATTTTTTATTTCCGAATTAATGACGCACACAGAAATTTGCAAAATCGACTGGTTGCGGAGTTACAGCCCTTTGACCCTTTGTCTTAGTGTTTTTTCGTAACGCCCTGTATATATTTATGATGATTGGATGTATCCAAGTGTTCTCTATCTAAAAGTCTTATGTGACCCTTTCAAAATAATTACAAATAACCGAGTTAAAGGGACATTTTGTGCCAGATTTGCTCCTTTCAGATTTTACGTTTCAACTTGCATTGAAAAATTAATGAAAATTTACATGCTTCAACTTTTTTGTTTGTAAAGATACGAATACGATTAAATAAGCAAAATTGTAGTATTTTTTATTTCCGAATTAATGACGCACACAGAAATTTGCAAAATCGACTGGTTGCGGAGTTACAGCCCTTTGACCCTTTGTCTTAGTGTTTTTTCGTAACGCCCTGTATATATTTATGATGATTGGATGTATCCAAGTGTTCTCTATCTAAAAGTCTTATGTGACCCTTTCAAAATAATTACAAATAACCGAGTTAAAGGGACATTTTGTGCCAGATTTGCTCCTTTCAGATTTTACGTTTTAACTTGCATTGAAAAATTAATGAAAATTTACAGGCTGCAACGTTTTTGTTTGTAAAGATACGAATACGATTAAATAAGCAAAATTGTAGTATTTTTTATTTCCGAATTAATGACGCACACAGAAATTTGCAAAATCGACTGGTTGCGGAGTTACAGCCCTTTGACCCTTTGTCTTAGTGTTTTTTCGTAACGCCCTGTATATATTTATGATGATTGGATGTATCCAAGTGTTCTCTATCTAAAAGTCTTATGTGACCCTTTCAAAATAATTACAAATAACCGAGTTAAAGGGACATTTTGTGCCAGATTTGCTCCTTTCAGATTTTACGTTTCAACTTGCATTGAAAAATTAATGGAAATTTACATGCTTCAACTTTTTTGTTTGTAAAGATACGAATACGATTAAATAAGCAAAATTGTAGTATTTTTTATTTCCGAATTAATGACGCACACAGAAATTTGCAAAATCGACTGGTTGCGGAGTTACAGCCCTTTGACCCTTTGTCTTAGTGTTTTTTCGTAACGCCCTGTATATATTTATGATGATTGGATGTATCCAAGTGTTCTCTATCTAAAAGTCTTATGTGACCCTTTCAAAATAATTACAAATAACCGAGTTAAAGGGACATTTTGTGCCAGATTTGCTCCTTTCAGATTTTACGTTTCAACTTGCATTGAAAAATTAATGGAAATTTACATGCTTCAACTTTTTTGTTTGTAAAGATACGAATACGATTAAATAAGCAAAATTGTAGTATTTTTTATTTCCGAATTAATGACGCACACAGAAATTTGCAAAATCGACTGGTTGCGGAGTTACAGCCCTTTGACCCTTTGTCTTAGTGTTTTTTCGTAACGCCCTGTATATATTTATGATGATTGGATGTATCCAAGTGTTCTCTATCTAAAAGTCTTATGTGACCCTTTCAAAATAATTACAAATAACCGAGTTAAAGGGACATTTTGTGCCAGATTTGCTCCTTTCAGATTTTACGTTTTAACTTGCATTGAAAAATTAATGAAAATTTACAGGCTGCAACGTTTTTGTTTGTAAAGATACGAATACGATTAAATAAGCAAAATTGTAGTATTTTTTATTTCCGAATTAATGACGCACACAGAAATTTGCAAAATCGACTGGTTGCGGAGTTACAGCCCTTTGACCCTTTGTCTTAGTGTTTTTTCGTAACGCCCTGTATATATTTATGATGATTGGATGTATCCAAGTGTTCTCTATCTAAAAGTCTTATGTGACCCTTTCAAAATAATTACAAATAACCGAGTTAAAGGGACATTTTGTGCCAGATTTGCTCCTTTCAGATTTTACGTTTCAACTTGCATTGAAAAATTAATGGAAATTTACATGCTTCAACTTTTTTGTTTGTAAAGATACGAATACGATTAAATAAGCAAAATTGTAGTATTTTTTATTTCCGAATTAATGACGCACACAGAAATTTGCAAAATCGACTGGTTGCGGAGTTACAGCCCTTTGACCCTTTGTCTAAAGTTTTTTCGTAACGCCCTGTATATATTTATGATGATTGGATGTATCCAAGTGTTCTCTATCTAAAAGTCTTATGTGACCCTTTCAAAATAATTACAAATAACCGAGTTAAAGGGACATTTTGGGCCAGATTTGCTCTTTTCAGATTTTACGTTTCAACTTGCATTGAAAAATTAATGGAAATTTACATGCTTCAACTTTTTTGTTTGTAAAGATACGAATACGATTAAATAAGCAAAATTGTAGTATTTTTTATTTCCGAATTAATGACGCACACAGAAATTTGCAAAATCGACTGGTTGCGGAGTTACAGCCCTTTGACCCTTTGTCTTAGTGTTTTTTCGTAACGCCCTGTATATATTTATGATGATTGGATGTATCCAAGTGTTCTCTATCTAAAAGTCTTATGTGACCCTTTCAAAATAATTACAAATAACCGAGTTAAACGGACATTTTGTGCCAGATTTGCTCCTTTCAGATTTTACGTTTCAACTTGCATTGAAAAATTAATGAAAATTTACATGCTTCAACTTTTTTGTTTGTAAAGATACGAATACGATTAAATAAGCAAAATTGTAGTATTTTTTATTTCCGAATTAATGACGCACACAGAAATTTGCAAAATCGACTGGTTGCGGAGTTACAGCCCTTTGACCCTTTGTCTTAGTGTTTTTTCGTAACGCCCTGTATATATTTATGATGATTGGATGTATCCAAGTGTTCTCTATCTAAAAGTCTTATGTGACCCTTTCAAAATAATTACAAATAACCGAGTTAAAGGGACATTTTGTGCCAGATTTGCTCCTTTCAGATTTTACGTTTTAACTTGCATTGAAAAATTAATGAAAATTTACATGCTTCAACTTTTTTGTTTGTAAAGATACGAATACGATTAAATAAGCAAAATTGTAGTATTTTTTATTTCCGAATTAATGACGCACACAGAAATTTGCAAAATCGACTGGTTGCGGAGTTACAGCCCTTTGACCCTTTGTCTTAGTGTTTTTTCGTAACGCCCTGTATATATTTATGATGATTGGATGTATCCAAGTGTTCTCTATCTAAAAGTCTTATGTGACCCTTTCAAAATAATTACAAATAACCGAGTTAAAGGGACATTTTGTGCCAGATTTGCTCCTTTCAGATTTTACGTTTCAACTTGCATTGAAAAATTAATGGAAATTTACATGCTTCAACTTTTTTGTTTGTAAAGATACGAATACGATTAAATAAGCAAAATTGTAGTATTTTTTATTTCCGAATTAATGACGCACACAGAAATTTGCAAAATCGACTGGTTGCGGAGTTACAGCCCTTTGACCCTTTGTCTTAGTGTTTTTTCGTAACGCCCTGTATATATTTATGATGATTGGATGTATCCAAGTGTTCTCTATCTAAAAGTCTTATGTGACCCTTTCAAAATAATTACAAATAACCGAGTTAAAGGGACATTTTGTGCCAGATTTGCTCCTTTCAGATTTTACGTTTCAACTTGCATTGAAAAATTAATGAAAATTTACATGCTTCAACTTTTTTGTTTGTAAAGATACGAATACGATTAAATAAGCAAAATTGTAGTATTTTTTATTTCCGAATTAATGACGCACACAGAAATTTGCAAAATCGACTGGTTGCGGAGTTACAGCCCTTTGACCCTTTGTCTTAGTGTTTTTTCGTAACGCCCTGTATATATTTATGATGATTGGATGTATCCAAGTGTTCTCTATCTAAAAGTCTTATGTGACCCTTTCAAAATAATTACAAATAACCGAGTTAAAGGGACATTTTGTGCCAGATTTGCTCCTTTCAGATTTTACGTTTCAACTTGCATTGAAAAATTAATGGAAATTTACATGCTTCAACTTTTTTGTTTGTAAAGATACGAATACGATTAAATAAGCAAAATTGTAGTATTTTTTATTTCCGAATTAATGACGCACACAGAAATTTGCAAAATCGACTGGTTGCGGAGTTACAGCCCTTTGACCCTTTGTCTTAGTGTTTTTTCGTAACGCCCTGTATATATTTATGATGATTGGATGTATCCAAGTGTTCTCTATCTAAAAGTCTTATGTGACCCTTTCAAAATAATTACAAATAACCGAGTTAAAGGGACATTTTGTGCCAGATTTGCTCCTTTCAGATTTTACGTTTCAACTTGCATTGAAAAATTAATGGAAATTTACATGCTTCAACTTTTTTGTTTGTAAAGATACGAATACGATTAAATAAGCAAAATTGTAGTATTTTTTATTTCCGAATTAATGACGCACACAGAAATTTGCAAAATCGACTGGTTGCGGAGTTACAGCCCTTTGACCCTTTGTCTTAGTGTTTTTTCGTAACGCCCTGTATATATTTATGATGATTGGATGTATCCAAGTGTTCTCTATCTAAAAGTCTTATGTGACCCTTTCAAAATAATTACAAATAACCGAGTTAAAGGGACATTTTGTGCCAGATTTGCTCCTTTCAGATTTTACGTTTCAACTTGCATTGAAAAATTAATGGAAATTTACATGCTTCAACTTTTTTGTTTGTAAAGATACGAATACGATTAAATAAGCAAAATTGTAGTATTTTTTATTTCCGAATTAATGACGCACACAGAAATTTGCAAAATCGACTGGTTGCGGAGTTACAGCCCTTTGACCCTTTGTCTTAGTGTTTTTTCGTAACGCCCTGTATATATTTATGATGATTGGATGTATCCAAGTGTTCTCTATCTAAAAGTCTTATGTGACCCTTTCAAAATAATTACAAATAACCGAGTTAAAGGGACATTTTGTGCCAGATTTGCTCCTTTCAGATTTTACGTTTTAACTTGCATTGAAAAATTAATGAAAATTTACAGGCTGCAACGTTTTTGTTTGTAAAGATACGAATACGATTAAATAAGCAAAATTGTAGTATTTTTTATTTCCGAATTAATGACGCACACAGAAATTTGCAAAATCGACTGGTTGCGGAGTTACAGCCCTTTGACCCTTTGTCTTAGTGTTTTTTCGTAACGCCCTGTATATATTTATGATGATTGGATGTATCCAAGTGTTCTCTATCTAAAAGTCTTATGTGACCCTTTCAAAATAATTACAAATAACCGAGTTAAAGGGACATTTTGTGCCAGATTTGCTCCTTTCAGATTTTACGTTTCAACTTGCATTGAAAAATTAATGAAAATTTACATGCTTCAACTTTTTTGTTTGTAAAGATACGAATACGATTAAATAAGCAAAATTGTAGTATTTTTTATTTCCGAATTAATGACGCACACAGAAATTTGCAAAATCGACTGGTTGCGGAGTTACAGCCCTTTGACCCTTTGTCTTAGTGTTTTTTCGTAACGCCCTGTATATATTTATGATGATTGGATGTATCCAAGTGTTCTCTATCTAAAAGTCTTATGTGACCCTTTCAAAATAATTACAAATAACCGAGTTAAAGGGACATTTTGTGCCAGATTTGCTCCTTTCAGATTTTACGTTTTAACTTGCATTGAAAAATTAATGAAAATTTACAGGCTGCAACGTTTTTGTTTGTAAAGATACGAATACGATTAAATAAGCAAAATTGTAGTATTTTTTATTTCCGAATTAATGACGCACACAGAAATTTGCAAAATCGACTGGTTGCGGAGTTACAGCCCTTTGACCCTTTGTCTTAGTGTTTTTTCGTAACGCCCTGTATATATTTATGATGATTGGATGTATCCAAGTGTTCTCTATCTAAAAGTCTTATGTGACCCTTTCAAAATAATTACAAATAACCGAGTTAAAGGGACATTTTGTGCCAGATTTGCTCCTTTCAGATTTTACGTTTCAACTTGCATTGAAAAATTAATGGAAATTTACATGCTTCAACTTTTTTGTTTGTAAAGATACGAATACGATTAAATAAGCAAAATTGTAGTATTTTTTATTTCCGAATTAATGACGCACACAGAAATTTGCAAAATCGACTGGTTGCGGAGTTACAGCCCTTTGACCCTTTGTCTTAGTGTTTTTTCGTAACGCCCTGTATATATTTATGATGATTGGATGTATCCAAGTGTTCTCTATCTAAAAGTCTTATGTGACCCTTTCAAAATAATTACAAATAACCGAGTTAAAGGGACATTTTGTGCCAGATTTGCTCCTTTCAGATTTTACGTTTCAACTTGCATTGAAAAATTAATGGAAATTTACATGCTTCAACTTTTTTGTTTGTAAAGATACGAATACGATTAAATAAGCAAAATTGTAGTATTTTTTATTTCCGAATTAATGACGCACACAGAAATTTGCAAAATCGACTGGTTGCGGAGTTACAGCCCTTTGACCCTTTGTCTTAGTGTTTTTTCGTAACGCCCTGTATATATTTATGATGATTGGATGTATCCAAGTGTTCTCTATCTAAAAGTCTTATGTGACCCTTTCAAAATAATTACAAATAACCGAGTTAAAGGGACATTTTGTGCCAGATTTGCTCCTTTCAGATTTTACGTTTCAACTTGCATTGAAAAATTAATGGAAATTTACATGCTTCAACTTTTTTGTTTGTAAAGATACGAATACGATTAAATAAGCAAAATTGTAGTATTTTTTATTTCCGAATTAATGACGCACACAGAAATTTGCAAAATCGACTGGTTGCGGAGTTACAGCCCTTTGACCCTTTGTCTTAGTGTTTTTTCGTAACGCCCTGTATATATTTATGATGATTGGATGTATCCAAGTGTTCTCTATCTAAAAGTCTTATGTGACCCTTTCAAAATAATTACAAATAACCGAGTTAAAGGGACATTTTGTGCCAGATTTGCTCCTTTCAGATTTTACGTTTCAACTTGCATTGAAAAATTAATGAAAATTTACATGCTTCAACTTTTTTGTTTGTAAAGATACGAATACGATTAAATAAGCAAAATTGTAGTATTTTTTATTTCCGAATTAATGACGCACACAGAAATTTGCAAAATCGACTGGTTGCGGAGTTACAGCCCTTTGATCCTTTGTCTTAGTGTTTTTTCGTAACGCCTTGTATATATTTATGATGATTGGATGTATCCAAGTGTTCTCTATCTAAAAGTCTTATGTGACCCTTTCAAAATAATTACAAATAACCGAGTTAAAGGGACATTTTGTGCCAGATTTGCTCCTTTCAGATTTTACGTTTCAACTTGCATTGAAAAATTAATGAAAATTTACATGCTTCAACTTTTTTGTTTGTAAAGATACGAATACGATTAAATAAGCAAAATTGTAGTATTTTTTATTTCCGAATTAATGACGCACACAGAAATTTGCAAAATCGACTGGTTGCGGAGTTACAGCCCTTTGACCCTTTGTCTTAGTGTTTTTTCGTAACGCCCTGTATATATTTATGATGATTGGATGTATCCAAGTGTTCTCTATCTAAAAGTCTTATGTGACCCTTTCAAAATAATTACAAATAACCGAGTTAAAGGGACATTTTGGGCCAGATTTGCTCCTTTCAGATTTTACGTTTTAACTTGCATTGAAAAATTAATGAAAATTTACATGCTTCAACTTTTTTGTTTGTAAAGATACGAATACGATTAAATAAGCAAAATTGTAGTATTTTTTATTTCCGAATTAATGACGCACACAGAAATTTGCAAAATCGACTGGTTGCGGAGTTACAGCCCTTTGACCCTTTGTCTTAGTGTTTTTTCGTAACGCCCTGTATATATTTATGATGATTGGATGTATCCAAGTGTTCTCTATCTAAAAGTCTTATGTGACCCTTTCAAAATAATTACAAATAACCGAGTTAAAGGGACATTTTGTGCCAGATTTGCTCCTTTCAGATTTTACGTTTTAACTTGCATTGAAAAATTAATGAAAATTTACAGGCTGCAACGTTTTTGTTTGTAAAGATACGAATACGATTAAATAAGCAAAATTGTAGTATTTTTTATTTCCGAATTAATGACGCACACAGAAATTTGCAAAATCGACTGGTTGCGGAGTTACAGCCCTTTGACCCTTTGTCTTAGTGTTTTTTCGTAACGCCCTGTATATATTTATGATGATTGGATGTATCCAAGTGTTCTCTATCTAAAAGTCTTATGTGACCCTTTCAAAATAATTACAAATAACCGAGTTAAAGGGACATTTTGTGCCAGATTTGCTCCTTTCAGATTTTACGTTTCAACTTGCATTGAAAAATTAATGAAAATTTACATGCTTCAACTTTTTTGTTTGTAAAGATACGAATACGATTAAATAAGCAAAATTGTAGTATTTTTAATTTCTGATTCATTGACGCGTATAGAAATTTGAAAAAAATACTGGTTGCGGAGGTACAGCCCTTTGACCCTTTGTTTTTTATTTTTTCGTAACGCCCTGTATATATTTTTGATGATTGGATGTATCCAAGTGTTCTCTATCTAAAAGTCCTATGTGACCCTTACAAAATAATTACAAATAACCGAGTTAAAGGGACATTTTGGGCCAGATTTGCTCTTTTCAGATTTTACGTTTTAACTTGCATTGAAAAATTAATGAAAATTTACATGCTTCAACTTTTTTGTTTGTAAAGATACGAATACGATTAAATAAGCAAAATTGTAGTATTTTTTATTTCCGAATTAATGACGCACACAGAAATTTGCAAAATCGACTGGTTGCGGAGTTACAGCCCTTTGACCCTTTGTCTTAGTGTTTTTTCGTAACGCCCTGTATATATTTATGATGATTGGATGTATCCAAGTGTTCTCTATCTAAAAGTCTTATGTGACCCTTTCAAAATAATTACAAATAACCGAGTTAAAGGGACATTTTGTGCCAGATTTGCTCCTTTCAGATTTTACGTTTCAACTTGCATTGAAAAATTAATGGAAATTTACATGCTTCAACTTTTTTGTTTGTAAAGATACGAATACGATTAAATAAGCAAAATTGTAGTATTTTTTATTTCCGAATTAATGACGCACACAGAAATTTGCAAAATCGACTGGTTGCGGAGTTACAGCCCTTTGACCCTTTGTCTTAGTGTTTTTTCGTAACGCCCTGTATATATTTATGATGATTGGATGTATCCAAGTGTTCTCTATCTAAAAGTCTTATGTGACCCTTTCAAAATAATTACAAATAACCGAGTTAAAGGGACATTTTGTGCCAGATTTGCTCCTTTCAGATTTTACGTTTCAACTTGCATTGAAAAATTAATGGAAATTTACATGCTTCAACTTTTTTGTTTGTAAAGATACGAATACGATTAAATAAGCAAAATTGTAGTATTTTTTATTTCCGAATTAATGACGCACACAGAAATTTGCAAAATCGACTGGTTGCGGAGTTACAGCCCTTTGACCCTTTGTCTTAGTGTTTTTTCGTAACGCCCTGTATATATTTATGATGATTGGATGTATCCAAGTGTTCTCTATCTAAAAGTCTTATGTGACCCTTTCAAAATAATTACAAATAACCGAGTTAAAGGGACATTTTGTGCCAGATTTGCTCCTTTCAGATTTTACGTTTCAACTTGCATTGAAAAATTAATGGAAATTTACATGCTTCAACTTTTTTGTTTGTAAAGATACGAATACGATTAAATAAGCAAAATTGTAGTATTTTTTATTTCCGAATTAATGACGCACACAGAAATTTGCAAAATCGACTGGTTGCGGAGTTACAGCCCTTTGACCCTTTGTCTTAGTGTTTTTTCGTAACGCCCTGTATATATTTATGATGATTGGATGTATCCAAGTGTTCTCTATCTAAAAGTCTTATGTGACCCTTTCAAAATAATTACAAATAACCGAGTTAAAGGGACATTTTGTGCCAGATTTGCTCCTTTCAGATTTTACGTTTCAACTTGCATTGAAAAATTAATGAAAATTTACATGCTTCAACTTTTTTGTTTGTAAAGATACGAATACGATTAAATAAGCAAAATTGTAGTATTTTTTATTTCCGAATTAATGACGCACACAGAAATTTGCAAAATCGACTGGTTGCGGAGTTACAGCCCTTTGATCCTTTGTCTTAGTGTTTTTTCGTAACGCCTTGTATATATTTATGATGATTGGATGTATCCAAGTGTTCTCTATCTAAAAGTCTTATGTGACCCTTTCAAAATAATTACAAATAACCGAGTTAAAGGGACATTTTGTGCCAGATTTGCTCCTTTCAGATTTTACGTTTCAACTTGCATTGAAAAATTAATGAAAATTTACATGCTTCAACTTTTTTGTTTGTAAAGATACGAATACGATTAAATAAGCAAAATTGTAGTATTTTTTATTTCCGAATTAATGACGCACACAGAAATTTGCAAAATCGACTGGTTGCGGAGTTACAGCCCTTTGACCCTTTGTCTTAGTGTTTTTTCGTAACGCCCTGTATATATTTATGATGATTGGATGTATCCAAGTGTTCTCTATCTAAAAGTCTTATGTGACCCTTTCAAAATAATTACAAATAACCGAGTTAAAGGGACATTTTGGGCCAGATTTGCTCCTTTCAGATTTTACGTTTTAACTTGCATTGAAAAATTAATGAAAATTTACATGCTTCAACTTTTTTGTTTGTAAAGATACGAATACGATTAAATAAGCAAAATTGTAGTATTTTTTATTTCCGAATTAATGACGCACACAGAAATTTGCAAAATCGACTGGTTGCGGAGTTACAGCCCTTTGACCCTTTGTCTTAGTGTTTTTTCGTAACGCCCTGTATATATTTATGATGATTGGATGTATCCAAGTGTTCTCTATCTAAAAGTCTTATGTGACCCTTTCAAAATAATTACAAATAACCGAGTTAAAGGGACATTTTGGGCCAGATTTGCTCCTTTCAGATTTTACGTTTTAACTTGCATTGAAAAATTAATGAAAATTTACATGCTTCAACTTTTTTGTTTGTAAAGATACGAATACGATTAAATAAGCAAAATTGTAGTATTTTTTATTTCCGAATTAATGACGCACACAGAAATTTGCAAAATCGACTGGTTGCGGAGTTACAGCCCTTTGACCCTTTGTCTTAGTGTTTTTTCGTAACGCCCTGTATATATTTATGATGATTGGATGTATCCAAGTGTTCTCTATCTAAAAGTCTTATGTGACCCTTTCAAAATAATTACAAATAACCGAGTTAAAGGGACATTTTGGGCCAGATTTGCTCCTTTCAGATTTTACGTTTTAACTTGCATTGAAAAATTAATGAAAATTTACATGCTTCAACTTTTTTGTTTGTAAAGATACGAATACGATTAAATAAGCAAAATTGTAGTATTTTTAATTTCTGATTCATTGACGCGTATAGAAATTTGAAAAAAATACTGGTTGCGGAGGTACAGCCCTTTGACCCTTTGTTTTTTATTTTTTCGTAACGCCCTGTATATATTTTTGATGATTGGATGTATCCAAGTGTTCTCTATCTAAAAGTCCTATGTGACCCTTACAAAATAATTACAAATAACCGAGTTAAAGGGACATTTTGGGCCAGATTTGCTCTTTTCAGATTTTACGTTTTAACTTGCATTGAAAAATTAATGAAAATTTACATGCTTCAACTTTTTTGTTTGTAAAGATACGAATACGATTAAATAAGCAAAATTGTAGTATTTTTTATTTCCGAATTAATGACGCACACAGAAATTTGCAAAATCGACTGGTTGCGGAGTTACAGCCCTTTGACCCTTTGTCTTAGTGTTTTTTCGTAACGCCCTGTATATATTTATGATGATTGGATGTATCCAAGTGTTCTCTATCTAAAAGTCTTATGTGACCCTTTCAAAATAATTACAAATAACCGAGTTAAAGGGACATTTTGGGCCAGATGCGCTCTTTTCAGATTTTACGTTTTAACTTGCATTGAAAAATTAATGAAAATTTACAGGCTCCAACTTTTTTGTTTGTAAAGATACGAATACGATTAAATAAGCAAAATTGTAGTATTTTTAATTTCTGATTCATTGACGCGTATAGAAATTTGAAAAAATTACTGGTTGCGGAGTTACAGCCCTTGGACATTTTGTTTTTTTATTTTTTCGTAACGCCCTGTATATATTTTTGATGATTGGATGTATCCAAGTGTTCTCTATCTAAAAGTCTTATGTGACCCTTTCAAAATAATTAGAAATAACCGAGTTAAAGGACATTTTGGGCCAGCTCCGCCCTCAGGTATTTACGTAATTCCAAATAGCTAAAGTGTTATTAAATTTATACAGCTAGTTTGAAAGGTTGACGGAGTTGTAAGTAAAATGAACGAACTTTATGAATCTTTTACATTCATATTCTATTATGTAATATCACGAGTATCTACTACAAGTTATTGCTCCACGGTTTTTCTTTAACGAAGTGACATTTAATATTTGATAGTCTTATAATGTCATTGTCTGTGTGTCTACATCAATATTATGAAACCACTCATCAATTTTTCAAACGTTTTAAAGAATAGCTAGCTATTCGTGTATTTTTGTACGGGGGGTGCAAGCACCGATTGATTTTCTTCAACCAACCGCAGCAGCGTCCAACAATTCGCGATAAAACGTTCCCATCAGGCATTGATTCGCGATAACTTGTGTTCGCGTACTGAATTCAAAACAAAGGGAAATTCGCTTATCGGTCGTTAATGTTAATATCAGCGGTTATAGATGACACAAGTGTGTTTGAAAAATGAAATTTAAAAAAATAAATTTTTTGAGATTAAAAACGAAGTAAATAAAACGAATCCTATTACCGCGGGGGCTTCAAAAAAGATTTGAGGAATAAATAAGCAAAATAATCAAAATAATTCATTGTACTACGTTTTAAGAATCCCACAAAATGAAGCTTTTCTTTTGTAAAACAAATTATGTTTTCGGGGAATTTCTTATATAATAGATTGCCTTAAAATTCATTTTAGTCTGGAAAAAATAAGGAATGTATACAAAAACAACTTACCAGTAGGTAAACTACGTTGTGAAGTAAGATCTTTGGTCCCGCTTTGATTTAGGCGAGGGATAACTTCCTCGTTCTTATGCGACCACCTCCTGAAACCCCAATAAATTATTAATTGAACCATTATGCCTAACAATCACTTCAATTTGCATACAGATTATCAAGCCTTTATTGTATACTGCCTAATAAACTGCTAATAATGTGCCACTGAAAAGCACACAATTTTATTATCACATTAAATGTGCAAAATTTACTGTTTAACTACAGTATCGTTTTTTTTATTAATCACAAAAATACACTGTTGCTGTTTTTTACAAACATGTGAAGCTTATATTGAAAACAAATATGTACCACAAAAATCCGGAAAACCGGAGTTGCAAAATCCTTGCGTGGGAAATATAACATTCATATTTTTAACAATCTATACCGCTTGGTTGTAAAGTCTTGTGGTGTACGTGTAAGGGGTATGACGATAACTATTTTTCTTGAAATGTTCTGAATATTGTAGTTAAATTTAATTAAGGAAAACGTTTTTCTGTGAAAATGATCAAAATCTTTGATATAACTTGAATTTAGTTCGCTTTTCAAGTTTTTTTAGTTTTTTCCCATGATAAGATCAGTCAAAGAAATAAGAAGACAGGACTTGTCTAAAGATAGAAAAACATGGAGGAAGAGAAGGAAATTCTATTTCATTGACGCTAGCTAGCGAGAGGCTAGAAGACAATCAAAAATCTCTTTTGTGGTTTTCCTTTTTCCAATTGTAGTCAACTACAGTTTAACAGAAATTGGATGACTCGGAGTTGCGTAAAGGAGCAAGAGAGAACTGAAATGTTTAAACAGCCAAGGAGACGGTCGGTAACTGTGTTCTCTCTCTTGTTTACCACTGCGCATTCACAAGCCAGAGGTCATCCAATTTTTGTGAAACTGTAATTATCACAAAAATTCCTCTACATATGCTATTGAAATAAGTTTTCAGAATCCTGTAATTTATTGGAGCAACCGTTCCAATAGATCTAATCAAATCAGGAAGCTAATTGTTGATAAGACTGTTTTACGAACATCGTAAATAGCCACAAAAATAGACATTTATATATTTTTCTGCTTTATTAAATTACAAGGAGAGGAACAAAAGCAATGTCAAAACACCATTTCTCTCTTGTATGTCGTCCCATCTAACACTTAATCTCAGAGACGAAACCACACAAACAGCCATGGAGGAAGCAGTTTTAATTTTTTCAGAAAAACACTCATCAAGATTTTATGTCGATCCTTTGTTATGATTAATGATTATTTATGATGTGGAAAATTCTGAATTTTTTTGTTAAGTAACGTTAAAAAAAATATTATTCAAAAGGTTGTTCGCATCTGACATTCATAAAAAGGAACAGTCGAGGCAAATTTTCCTTACAACCCTTAGAACATGCACTATTACAATTAAAATTATTTTAGAAAATATTTCTAGGATGAATTGCAATGTGCGGGGATTTTAAAACTATAAAAGCCTTTGGCGAAGTAATTCCAAAGCGTCACGCTTTGCACACTACCCACTCATTCCCAGCATCGTGCAAATTATTATAATTTTAAAATTATATTTTACATATACAGGGTGTCTCTAAAATATGGTGCCATAGCTTAACCACAGATTCCGGGGATCAAAATAAGACGATTTAACGCAACTTACCTCTATCCGAAATTGCTTCGTTAAAGCGCTATTCAGCGCCAAAGATCTTCAAAAAATTTCTATATATTTAAATAACAAAAGATTGTTTTTAGCGATTAGGATGAAATTTGGGATGTGATTCTTTACTGGAAAAAGGTGTTTTTTGACATCATTGTTTTGTTCAGGAGGGTCACGTAAGTGGTCAAAGGTTGATCATCCACAGTCAAAGAAGCTCATATCTTTTTAACAGTTCGGCCAATAGTTTTCAAAATTTTTTTGAAGAGAGACATTTTTATTTCAAGTATTTTTTGTCTCTTGTTTGATTTCGGTATCTGCCATAGTTTAGGCTGAAAAAAATATTTTGATTGGCTGCAGTGCATTTCTTAAAACAGTTGTAGTAATCTAGTTGTCCCGTATGTTGAGAAATAAATCACGAAGAGACAATTTGATATGAAGTTTATTACTAGCAAGTATGTAAAGGGTGGCGCAAAATAATCCGAACCATTTCTGAATCAATGGTTCAGCTTATTTTGTACCACCGGTAAATTAATAGATTTACAGCAAATGCTCAATGTGACCACCATTTTCTCGGATGCAAAAGTTGATTCTAGGCAAAAAATTGTTTCTTCGTCAGTTATTTCTCAGGATACGGGACATCTAGATTACTACATCGTTTTAAGAAATGCACTGCAGCCAATCAAAATAATTTTTTCAGCCTAAACTATGGCAGATACCGAAATCAAACAAGAGACAAAAAATATTTGAAATAAGAATGTCTCGTTGTAAAAAAAGTTTGAAAACTATTGACCGAACTGTTAAAAAGATATGAGCTTCTTTGACTGTGGATGATCAACCTTTGACCACTTACGTGACCCTCCTGAACAAAAAAATGATGTCAATAAACACCTTTTTCCAGTAAAGAATCACATCCCAAATTTCATCCTAATCGGTAAAAACAATCTTTTGTTATTTAAAAATATAAAAAATTTTTGAAGATCTTTGGCGTTGAATAGCGCTTTAACGAAGCAATTTCGGATAGAGGTAAGTTGCGTTAAATCGTCTTATTTTGATCCCCGGAATCTGTGGTTAAGCTATGGCACCATATTTTAGAGACACCCTGTATATAATAATAATAACAGTTTGTTATAAGAAATTCTGAATCAAACTTCTTCTAGGGTAAAAATTAAAAATCACGTTTGAAAGGTAGTATTACCCTAGGGTCCCTAGGGGTGTATTTTGGACATAACTTACTTTAATTACATGTATGTTCTGTTAATGATGCTTTTTAAAGGTCTTTAATAAATTTGTGGTTGAACATTGAACACCTTTAAATGTTTAATTTAAACCAAAATGTATAAAAAATTGATGGGTAATGAAATATCAATTAAAAATCAATCTAAAATCACTCTCTTCCATGGCTCGCAAACCGATTACATAGTCATTTGGTATAATATTTTTTTTATCACTTCCGATCAGGCAAATGTATAAAACTTAGTTTTGCAAATGAATGAGTCGATGAATGAGAATATCGATGACATAAATCTCAAGGGGTGAATCTAGGCGCAAAATGAAGTAAAACAGTTCTGTACTACCTTTGGTTTAGGTCCATATTGTTGAAGTTTATGCAACAAAATTAAATTGACTTCATTTTGCACCTAAAGCCACACCTTGAAATCCCCTAACACCACGACAGAAAGAAAAAGTGGAGGTGCAAACCTCCCCTGGACTTTCCCATACTAAAAATAAACATTCGTTTTTGGTATTCAACAGTATAGTTCGCCACAACCGATAAACTAAACTTGAAAATTAGTATATGGAAAATTAACACAAGTGCCGATTATGTTCATCTGCGCATGTGTGATTATTTATATTCATAGGCTGCTAGGATTAGCCGGCGACAAGGAATTCCCGTCCCGCGCATGGTCACTTGAACATATCGGCACTTACAAATTTCACACTACACTGTTTTAAAGTTCAAAATTTACGAATTTCTCATTAACCGTACATTTTAGCCATATGAACACCTTATACTATGTGATAGACAATTCAATTTTGCAGTCAATTATATAATAATATATAGGGTGTTTCATTTAAAATAACAAAGTTGCTTATTGTACTGTGAAAACCAAACACCCTGTATACGTGATATAAATTTAGAAAAATGCAAATCTATATGCTGAACAACTTTTGTATTTAAACTTCTTTCATATTTTGACTAATAAAGGCGCTATAGGAGCATCAATTTCCGATTTTCAAAATCTCGTAGAGGGCGCCACAGTGGAATTCTGGCGTTCATCAAAAAACAAAAATGTAGCTAATACCAAGCTGTATAAGTATAGAAAATTTAAACAAATTCCTTAGACCAGTTTTTTTGTAATAATTTTTCAAAAATTTCAAAATTTTTGGAAGAGCGCCGTTGCGACCGTTTTTGGATTTAGTAAATAATTTTTTTTCTTGGTGTAGTACAGCCAAAGGGCTTTCAAACAAGTTGTTGCGGAACCTGATCAGATAACTGGTTTTTGAGTTACGGGGCGTTAAAGTCGAAATTTTGAAAAATTCATAGCGACCGCCATTTTGAAGTTAGAGAGTCCGGTAAAAAACTGTTTCCCTTGAATTATGCCCTTCTTTCATATCCCCTAGTCAGATTTTCAAAATTCCGCTTCTGAAAAAAATGATACCAAAAAAACATGTCTAACTTCCGCTTCCGGTTTCGGATTTTTTTGAAAAGCTTATTTTGTCGATGAATTTTCGATATACCCCTTCATTTAAAATTTCATCAAATTCGGTTCACTAGTTTTTGCGTTAGAGGCGTTACATACCCACCCACGCACCCTCCCACCCACCCACAGACAGACATTTTTTCTAGACCACTTTTTTGGGATCCTGGAGGTCCAAAAGACGTATTTCCGTGAAAATCTCGATTTCGAAAATTTTCATGATATCAATACTTCCCATACCAGTAGTGGTATGGGAAAGTAAAAACACCCTTAACAAACTTTCAATCAGGACTGGCATTGTAAAAATCTGAGAGATGTATTTGTTTTTCTGTTTATGATTGCAGCATCTACTAAGAAATTTACAAAAAATGTTTTAAGGAACATTTTGAAACTAAATTTAAAGGAAATTGAAAATTTACCTTTGATATTGATTTACATTTTATAATACCTACCAAAAATATAAATTTTAGAAACTGTTTTATAATTTGTAGTTTAATGAAGTGCAGACATCAAATTACACACACATAAAACAACCACACGAAGTGGTAAAGAAACTTAATTTTGAGTAGGCATTGTACTAGCAGCACACAGCAAACAGGTATCTTCGCTTTATTATGTTATTTCGAGCGCGTTAATGAGCGTTAATGGGGGAAAATTAGGGTCATTAAAACTGTTTAAACTTTATAATTAGTGAATGTTATAATTATAATAATAATCGGACCTGTTCGCTGCTTCGTGTGGATCCAACAGTTGGGGTGTGGATGTTGCTTTGGCTCTTCTGTCCGCACCTCCTATTGGAGATCGTTTACGATTTGGATCGTGTGAAGGCTGAAAATAAAAAAATACGTTAGGAAAATATTTATGACAGGGTTTCCAAGACACCAAACAAGAAAAAAAAATAAGTACTTGACGTCGGTTGGTTTCTGCTACTATGGCTTAACACCGCGATATCATGGTAGGTACTTTTAACGTGCATTAATCACGTACAAGACCGAGGACCTACAAGTTTTACTTTTCCTTTACACCGCCTGTAGCTTATTCAATGATACATAATATGGTCGTCGTCAGTACGGTATTTTTTTTTTTGTTCGCCGGTAGCCGGGATAGAACTCGGGCAGCCTGGGCTGGATCATCTTTCACTTTGCATTACGAAATTTTATAACGGTTTAGATTTTTTTTGGGAATTTCACTATTAAAGATATATTTCTGTCGAATACTTCTAGTGCTCTCGGATCTAGTTTGGAATATTTCTAAGGACACCAGAAAATATTTCATGATGCCTCGCTGAAAAGTCGAATATTATGGGTTTGCTCAAGGTGGATATAAACTCAAGAAAATATCTTAATTTTAAGGAACGGACGTCATAAAATATTTCCTGTTTTTGCTTTTAAAATTTACTTCTTACCAGTTCTTAGTACACTGTATAAAAGCTTGATGTTGCAGCACGTAATATAATCCGTAAGAGCCGTAAAGCAAGCTATGTAAAGTGTAAGTAACCTAACTGGTATTAGAGGTCCATGTAATAGGAAGACATAGCCATTATCCGGAATTACATTGCTTGGCGGGACAGCTGCTGTTCTACTGCTGCCTCCTCGCAAGGGAACAAATTATCTTAATAAGGGATCAACACTAACCTAATTTTATTGCCGTATAATTAAACTTAATTTTGCGAAAACACACTTACGCAGAGATTTAATTAGAAAATTGCACGGTTTCGGTGGTACAATTTTTTTTATTTAGTAATTACATTTTTGGGGATGGATAATACAAGTTCCAAGAAGGTAAGAGACAAGGATTCCACGTAAAGGAAAGGGTTGGTGGAAGGGGAGAGACATTTGGGACTTAATCGGCCTCGTGTGAATAATAAATAAAACATTTTGATCTCCGTAGAGGTTTTGAAAATTTAAACTGAATCCCTAAGGCACTCCCAAGAAATTTAATCACCGTTTCAGTGACGTTCAGGGTCCAACGCTTCAAGGTGGTTTCTTAACTTTTTATTTCATGATAACAATACAAAATTTCTTAGATTTTATTTTATGTATCAAAATGGCATTGATTTACAAAATTTTATAAAATATGGGATAGGGATTAGAGAGAGAATATTCTTGCAGTTTTAACAAGCAAACAACTTCTGTGTAATTTAAACTGTTTACGTATCATCTTATTGCAAAGAGATCATTAAATAAAATATTTTCAATAAATCCCAGGCGTTCTCATCATAGGAGTTTAGCAAAGAGGTATCAATATATCTTTTTTAGCAAATGTTATATTTATAAAAAATTATCAACAAAGTGTGTTTTCCTGGAAAAAGCTAGTAGTTATTTGAGGGAAAATTAGGAGGGTACTTACTCTCCTGTACATAAGAGGGAAACTAAAAATTTCCTACGTAGCCATGTTAGAAACACCTGCCAAGTATTGGGATCTATTAAATTTCTTCCAAGGCAACAGACCGAAAACAATTCGCTAAATCGAATAATGCTCCATCATCGCAAGAGGATGTTCCACAATAGGAAGGTCTGCAGAAGCTATACGTACATGTTGAAAAATACAATACATAAAGTGGAAGCTATGATTCTTGAGGATCAATATTTCCACTATTCTTAAAGAAATGGAAATATCTGAACCTACAACAAATCTGACAGACGAGATATTTTTATTTGAAGAAATTCAGTGCCCTTAATTTTGTCAAGCGTATCCTCTCCAGTCAGGGAAAAATAAAAGGATCATTAAATTGCCCTCTTATCTAATTTAAACCGTTTCGTATCTTTTACCATTCCCGAGACCCCAAGGATGGTGAAGCCACCTTTTTATTTTCTTGCGGTATGAGAGGATGTTAATTAGATGAAGATAATTGCGTTAGTTAATGAAAAGACAGTGCAGATGATAAAATACGTTTGTAACACGCAGTAGAAATTCTAGAAACACAAATTGTTTTTAAAATATTTACATACAAACCTGGGAATAAAATATCCTGAAAATTTTTGAAATAAATCGTTGCCGAGTAAATTCAATTCTGAAAATTAGATATTTCTATAATATTATGGTAAAGTAAAATAAATGAGTAAAAAAGGAACAGGAGTATAGTTTGACGTCTGGAAAAAAAATTCGTTTATACCTATATTCATTTGTAAAAGAAGATATCAGAAAAAACACTTTGAAAGGAGTGGTTTTGGTACAAAAACATTTATACAAGGAAAATATATTTGGACATTAAGAAATCGTAATTTTCAAACAGACAAACAATCTTTATTAAATGTTACTGCAAGACATCATCAGTCCAAAAATATAAATTAAAATTATTTGGAAAGCATTTCCTAAAATATATTCTGAACATCAAGTAGGTATTAATTTCAGACATAAACCTGTATTGCTCGAGCGTTGTTTTATTTGGTAACTTTCTTTCTTGGTTGGTTGTTTTAATTATAGCCATTATAAGTATGTACCAATTAGTTATATCGAGAGCACCTCGCCTTATAACCACTTTTACTCCTACCTCTCATTAGTATCCAAACCGTAAATCATAATGTATTGTTTGTTTTTATTTGTTCAATTTGGAAATTTTCATAATTACTACTCATGCAAACTCGTGGATTTTGTTAAATATTTACTTGCGGCTTGTCAATTCTCCAGAGGCATGTATACATTTATAGGTATCTCACACCAAGTCTACACCACTGGCAGCCCCTAAATTACACCCTATTACACAGTACAGTATTTAATCAACAATTAGCGCTTATCCGCCATATCTGTCTGTAACTGACGTTTGTTTAGGACATCGCTTCTGCGTGTGAATGTTTTATGTCTTCGGGATACATGAATACAAACAGGGTTTGCTTGACACTGAAATAACTGATCGGCAGTTTAGATGTATTCGAATTTCATGGAAAACGGAAGGGCGTGGTACACCCTATTAAATTTAAATATCGACACGTCTATCAAACAAAAATTGTCAACTGCAGAAAGGCAACGACCTTATAGCGAATTAAACATGAACCGACAGGTACGTCGATACGACCAACATTGCTTATTTATTTGTTTTGAAAGTTGCAACATTCGTAGAAGTTAATATGAAATATTGCACGGTGCAAATATCAACCTAGATCTAGTCGCCTTGTTGGCATTTGTGGTAAAGTTAAATCGTGGTAGAAGAAAGTAAATATTAACAATTTTAAAACGTCAATTACAAATTCGGTCAAATTCCTATACACCTTGTATACAAAAATACACAGGAGTATTTTCGGAAAATAGTAAAATGCTATGTGGTCTAATTGATTTAGTCTATACAGGGTGTTATACCGAAAAACGGCAGGTAAAACTTATTAAAACAAACAACTTCTTTTAGTTCCAATATTTTATTTGCAGTTATTACTTTATTAGATTACTTTTGTTTTTTAAAAATCGTAATAATTCCCGTATTTTAGGGAATATTTCAAAAAACGAAAAGTTTTCAAAATTAGCTTTCGACTCTCTACAAAATTTGCATTTACAGTTATATTATATTTTTTCAAATAACAAAATGGCAGCCGATCAAAAATTTTAAATCATGATATTTTTCTGACCACCCTATACATTTTTAAAAATAAACAAATTATAACAACCTTAAGCTATCTACTACAACATTTGTCAAAAACATTTCTTTCCATCTACGCAAAAAAGCAGGTTTCTATTCAATTACAGAGGAGTAAGTGTAAAACCCCCTACACACGATACGATCGGTCGTACGACGCGTCGTGCGACGCGTCATACTACAAGTTTTTACCTACTAACTATCAAACCTGCAGTACGACAGGTCGTACAACTGACCATTTACCGTCTCTTTACAATAATACATTTTATACAGTGTGTAAATAAAATAACGGGACACCCGAATAACGTTTTTATTGTTAAAGATAGAAAATTTGTGCTTGGAGACAATTTGTATGGTTAGTTATAAGCTTTATTTTTGGTGTGTCGAAAATTGGTTCCCGTTTCCGGTTTAACCGGAAGTAATGCTAACTTGAAAATTTTAAATAGAACACCCTATATATTTTTACATTTTTGGATTTACACTTTTATAAACTTTGAGAAACTTAAATAGGACTATCTACCAAAAATCAATAGTTTTCGAGATATTCGAGGTAGAAAGTATAAATTTGTAATTTTTAATTATTTTGATTTATACTTGTAAAAACAGTTAACGTACGCTTTTCTAAAATTTCTTTTTCTAATAAGATTGTGCGGCCCCAAGAAGGGCCATTTGTATGGAAAAATAAATAACAGTTATAATAATGCTCAAAATGCGGGCCACATTTTCAATCTGGCAGTGTCCGATTCTGTGTTTAAATTCTTACATTATTATAACAACTGTTTACTTTTCTAACTCGCACGCTTGCGATTTACAAATGGCCCTCCTGAGGGCCGCATAATCTTATTAGAAAAAGAAATTTTAGAAAAGCGTACGTTAACTGTTTTTACAAGTATAAATCAAAATAATTAAAAATTACAAATTTATACTTTCTACCTCGAATATCTCGAAAACTATTGATTTTTGGTACATAGTCCTTTTAAGTTTCTCAAAGTTTATAAAAGTGTAAATCCAAAAATGCAAAAATATATAGGGTGTTCTATTTAAAATTTTCAAGTTAGCATCACTTCCGGTTAAACCGGAAACGGAAATTAATTTTCGACATACTAAAAATAAAGCTTATAACTAACCATACAAATTGTCTCCAAGCACAAACATTCTATCTTTAACAATAAAAAAGTTATTCGTGTGTCCCGTTATTTTATTTACACACTGTATACAGAAAAAGTAGTATCACTTTACTGGGATATTAAAGGCGTCATGACTTGTCTTCCAAATAATTATAGGTAATTTGGTAAACATGTGTACCCTATTGGCAAGAAATTTGATGAATAACATGCAAAGAATACTAAACAATTCTACAAATTGCTAACTGATGTGCATCCCCTATACATGTTTGATAGGTACGTCACTGGTAACCTACTGTCAGGCTATTTTTTACTGTCCCCCGGTTGTACAACAGATTTTATGTCGGCTCCATACTGCCGTCAAACACGACCGATTGTACGATCTGGTCGTGCAAATATCGTTCAAACAGTCGTAACGACACGTCGTACAACGAGTCGTACGATCGATCGCATCGTGTGGAGGCTAAATGGTCAGTTGTACGACCTGTATGTCGTACTGCAGGTTTGTTACGTTAGTAGGCAGAAACAGTGACTTTATTTCCAACTTGTAGTACGACGTGTCGTACGACCGATCGTATCGTGTGTAGGGGGTTTTAGTATTGACAAACTACAAAAACAATGCCATTAAAAAATTGAATAAAAGAACGATTAGTATAAACTTAGTATTAACACCCTGTATAAAATTTGACTTGTTATTAAAAATATGGTTTTGTAACAAAACATATACAAACACACTCCATATGGCGAATGTAATTTAAAACAATATTGAACGTAAATATTACTGAAAAATGCAATCCTGATGACATACACGAATGTATTCAATAACTGATGGATTTGCTATGTGCACAGTATTTTTAAGCAAATAATATCCAACAAACAATACGAGCAGCGTCGATTAAAACCAACTTTTAGAGCTCATATATCGAAAAATAGCGTCCTACAAGCGATTAATTTAATTTTGTATCATTTAAGCGGTCATAGCGTACTTTATTGGCTATCATCTATTATTTAATGCGACAGGGTAAGCACGCGTCTGATGCAAATTTAGTTTTTAAATACAAATGTGTACAAAGCAATAATTCGTACTAATAGTTTCAGTAAACTGTCTTTTACAGTTTAGAAAATGTACTGTTTTGTTCCCTGAAGGATATGCAAGGTACAAAAATAAGAATTTTTGTATGATTGTGTCAGGCATTTGGCCCAACTCGAACTCTCCTTAAATTCTATTGAAATGTTGATTTTACAGGATTTTTAACCTTTGCATTTCACGGGTATCGGAGTGTTACATTTCTTTGGAAAAATGATAAAATGCACTTAATGTTGCTTAATCAACGTTTGAACTCTGTTCGATATCTTTCTATTTTATTTTAACCATCTTTGTTGATGGCTCTAGGAGCCAGTTTTTATTTTTGATCAAATCAATGCTAGTAAGAGAAAGAACCAAAGAAAACTCAATTACGTTTTCGTTTGAATGACTTCAAAGCTTAAAAGAGTTTCATAAATACTTTATTTTTATTTAATTTATGTTACTGCGAATGTTGCAGCTTTTAAAAAAATAGTATCATAGTACATTGCATTCAGAGTCTCAGCCTGCGTGGTCTGGACTTCGCACGTGGCGACAATAATGTCACTTAGTTTTCAAAATTAGTATTCAACATGTCCTCCTCAAAATCCGACGAAGAATGGGAATTTTTCTTTTGTGAAAACGCATATCATAAATTCCAAAATACTAGGCGGTTTTGGGTGCATGAAATTTATAAAAATAAGGAAGAAGGAGAGTTTTACAAAGTTTGCTTGAAGTTGAAAGATTATCCTCAAAAGTTTTTTGAATATTTTAGAAAAACTGCCAACTAATTTTAGAATAGCTTCAAAATAATTTGCAAAAATGTATTATTTTGTCATTACTACATTTTATATTTTTTTGTTTTATATTATTGGTACTTGCAGACCGTTGATCATGTGAGCTATGCCGTAATTAACTTATCTCAAACCGAGTATACATCACTATAGATCAGTAGCGGCTCTAGGAATTTTATACAGGGGGTAGATAACACCAATTAGGTCATTCTTTATCAACACACTATAAAACCATTGGGATAAAACTTTCTAAACTGCCATCGTACCCCCCAGTCCTATAGATATATCTAAATTATTAATTCAGAATTTGTACTTGTGCTTCTACTTACGTAAATGTATAGTGCGTTATCTTCCATTTAATTTAGTTAGAATAGCTTGACATGAAATGACGACCGTTCGTACTACATTCGCTTCGAACTGATTACGAAACTTGAAGTTAGTTTATATCTAGATTTATGTATAGAATCCATCAGCGGTTTAATTCGGTGGTGAATACTCTAATGAATGAGCAAGTTTTAGAAGTTTTGCTAGTTACAATTTATTATTCCCTAACTTAAGACATTCCATTTGGCGAATGATATTCCTATACTATCACGTACAAAATGAAGTACAAGTTCAGTACAAAGCAAACATAGTTTTTAATTTTTATTATCATTTATTATTGCATTTGAGTGTTGTTTTAATTGTTTGTTTTCTTTGATATTTTTATATTATTTCAACACCGTTAAAATTTTAGTTCAAGGTTTCAAATAAGGGTTACAATAATTTCAAGCATCATGGATACAATGAGACGACAATAGCAAATAAGTAAACGCGTTTGTAAAAAATTACATGCGCTTCCCTATGTTCAGGAATAAAAGTGGTCATACGGTATATTTATATAATATTGGTATCAATTGATGTAAGTTGAATTGCCGAGCAGGAATCAGCAAAAATGTTAAATCCCTGTGTTCAAGTTTGAGACCGGACACCCGGTATATTACATATTATATTATACAAGTATCATATAACATTTGCTAAAATCTATTTCGAATCTGTTTTATGACCGATTTTCAAGAGTGAAATAAAATTGTTTGGTCTTACCGTAACAGGTGCAGTATGTGAAGTTTCAGGCGTAGGTGGTCTGCGGTGAGACCCAGGTGAGGATCCTAAGCTTTCAGTTCCGTGTTTTTTGGGAGGTTGTCCTCTGAAAAAATAAGAGTATTACTTCAAATCATCAGACCAAGAAAATGATTTCGAGAGAAAAGGGACTGGGCGAATAAATAAAGTTTCCATAAGATGTGTTCCAAGAACGTTGTTTTTTTTTAATTCAATGTTCAAGCATGCAGGAGGTTCATATATGGGAAACAGGATTTTGGTATTCTTTTGTTAAAAGAAACATAGCACTAAATTACAAAGTTAAGTTTTTCATACCAAGACTTTAGTGCCTTTCAGAGAACTTAACTTATTCAAGATGATAATCGGAGATCAAAGATTATCAAATCAACCCTTGTCTATATTATCGACCATCGTCTCCGAAATTAAACAGAGAAGCATCCTGTTGCCCCTGCTTTTTGGTGTGATTGACATGCTAACAGATTTTCTATGAGATCAAAGACTGTATTCAGGAAGCTGTACAATGTGCGTTTGACAGAGAGAAACATGGCCTCGGGACAAACCAATAATGACCAAAGTTGAAACGGAAATGCAGCCTTTGTGGATGAGAGCACTTTAAATGTTTAAATAACAACTGAAAGTCATAAAAAATCAATGGATTGAACTTATCGCATTAGAAATTATAACACGATTTGATATGAAAATGTTTAAAGGTCACTACTATCGTATTTTTATTAACAAGAATATGCATAAAACCTTTCATAACTGAATTTGAAAGAAAATTAAATGTGAATATGTTCTACTAAGAATGTCCTTTTATTCATGATATTTTCCACATTTTATCTCATACCGACAATATTATTTCGGCACCGAACAAAGTAATTTTGAAGAAAACTTCTATTATATTTTATTTGAAATGTGAGATTAAAAATCCTTCAACTTCAACGTTGAGATTAAATTCGAAGCCGATCACAGGAGCAAAATCTCTTCAATATAACTGCAAACTTATCATGAAGCAATCAGACTGTGTAGTATAACCTTTATCCTTGAATAAACAACGTAAACCCGCTTTCGGACTTGTCTGAAAATGCGAAGAGGATTCAGTGGTCACAGTTCGATGGAAATCTGCTGGATTCATACGACTAACCTAACCAGATATTATTATCCAAGGGTTTTCTGAGGGATTATATTTCATTTTACATTAACTATGTCAAAATTTTCTGCATAATTTCCAAAACAAATATGAAGCTTAAAAGGTTTCTTGTTTGGTTCATTAAAAGCCTAAATTCTAAAAAAGGATCTTTTATAATAATGTTTTTGGCTCACTGTTTCATTGCAACAGCAATCGAAAATTTAGTAAAACGACAATGGCATGTAAGCTTTAAAGCACTTTAACTAAAGCAACTTTAATGCAATATTTTCCACAAGGAAAAGATTAATAAAGTGGACTGTCCCGACGATCATTTGTACCGGCGACTACTTGGATCAGCGGCCACTTGGACCGGCGGTAAGTCAGCCGTGGCTAGCTGTCCGCGGCCACTTCGTCGTGGTCAGATGTCCTAGACCGATGAATGGAGACAGCGCGAAAGGACCTTAAAAAATGTCGGACCAGAGTCTGGAAGGAACTGGTCAAGGAAAAAGAGAATGGAAGAAGAAAATTGAAGCCTTGAAATGGCCTACGAAACAGAAATGCAGAAAAGTACGTGTATTTCCCAAATTACCATAGTTTTTGAATTCCTTTTAACGTTATCACTAATTATGCGCCACACAAGGTTACCTGGTTACGTTATGGTCATGTAAGCACGTTTTTAGTGATCATAAATTATTACTAATCGCTAGTTTACCTGTTTTTAAATATTGCACGTGTAATTGTTATGTTTTATTTATGTGATTCAAATAGGCGATAGGCGTATATGTGTTTTTCTCATAAATGATTTATGCTTTTTAAACGTAAAGGCGCAGGTACAAACAGAAAGAGTAAAGTTGAGAAACTGTGAAAAATATTCTAATACGAAACGTTTAACTTAATATCTTACACGTAATCTCATTTCAAATGCTTTCAGGGTTATGAATATATAGGTATATTGTTGACATCCTTTTAATCCTTTGACTGCATGCCTATTCAGCTCAGTGAACCGAAAATTTAGGTTTACGTTGCGACCGAATGCTTTTATTAAAATATTATTTACTTTACGGTTAAGTAATGATCAGTACCTTAGTTTCAGTTATATCATAATTTATGAAATATTAAACAACTTCCTATGTAGATTTTCTAGCAACGGATTTATTTGCTAAAAAAATCTTGCTGTTTCTGTGCTTACAACAAAATATCTATCTTCATCTGATCTAAACAATATCATATTTCAGAAATTAGAAATTGCGTAAGACTTTAATTTAAATACGTCCTTACATTCCTTGTTACTTAAATAACTACCAAATTCTATATGATTACGTATATTTTAGTCTACCCGACTTCAAGGTAGTTATGCAAAATGAACCCTCTATGTAAATGATCGGCGTGTAATATTTAAAAATATGAAACTCAGCTCACAGATATCAAACAAATTAGAATCATAAAGTTATGAGAAGAATTATTACCCCACATACAGTTTATTTACTTTCCTTTACCTCTTCCCAATTTACATGAATCGTAGTAATTTTATGTTATCTGGTTAAAAAATCCTCATATGTAGGAATATATGCAGTTTGCAATGATTCTATGGGCGTAGGCGTCCTTTGACTTTTATAGTACAGTCGAACTTCCATTTAACGAAGTCGCAAAATGCTGAAAAAAAATTCGTTATACCGACTATAGAAATTTCGTTAAATAGAAACAACTCTTTTTCTGATGATTTATAGGGGAGGGGCTTCTAATATACAGGGTGAGTAAAAAGTATGGAATAAATTCATTATCTCCCAAAATAATGTTTTTTTGGGAAAACGCTCGCGCAGGTATAGCGATTTAAATTATGGCGCATATTTTAAGGTGTTTCAATTTTTTTTGCGACTGTCACTTTTTTGTGGTGACGTCAGAGTAATTTTTTTTAAAAGGCACCCCATACTTTTTATGACGGATGTCGACAAAACACGTCATTCTGCATCCGAATAAGTATCGTGACCTTGAAATTGACAGTTTCTGCGATGTTCATTTTTTAAATCTGAAAATTGTTATTTTCAAAAACATTAATATTACGCAATTTATTTATTAAGAACCAATAATTAACATGAAAAACAATCAACCTATGAAACTGGTAAACTCATACAACCAAACAAAAGCTTAATTAGGTGCTCGAACTGTCTCCCATTAAAGTTTTACTTAACAATTTTTCAAATTTAAAAAATGAACATAGCAGAAACTGTCAACTTCAACGTCACGATACTTATTTATTCGGATGCAGAATGACGTCCTCTGTCTAAATCCGTCAAAAAAAGTATGGGGTGCCATTTAAAAAAAATTACTCTGACGTCACCACAAAAAAATGACTGTCGCAAAAAAAAATTGAAACACCTTAAAATATGCGCCATAATTTAAATCGCTATACCTGTGCGAGCGTTTTCTAGAAAAAACATTATTTTGCGAGATAATGAATTTATTCCATACTTTTTACTCACCCTGTATAAACAATTAGCACTAAAATACCTTAACATAATATATTTTTCCTACAGGGAGTCACTTTTGTTAATGGCATTCCTAGGTTTCGTTTGGATTTTTAGAAAATATTCTGTAAGGTACCTACATGAAAAAAAATCGTTAAAATTTCGCTTCGATATGTGTTCGTTAAGTAGAAGTTCGTTATATGGAGGTTCGATTTGTATAAGCAAATCTTAAAAGAAAAGACGACAAAAGCAAAAAAAAAAATAAAATGGTTTAGCAACAAAAAGGTTGAAAATTGGGATACAAATCAAACTCAATTATAAAAATGGTTGAAGCTATATTTATAATGGAATTAGATAAACGCGAGGACTTCGGTTACACCCTAACCCTGACCTTTATATAGGAACCACATTTTGCACTTCAACAAAATTCAACAATTAATAGCAAGCTCTAATTACATGAAGAGCCCAGGGATGAGGATTGCAAAATTTACACAGTTCTCGGTTTAATCAACCGAGAGGGTAGCATTTTCACTCGGAGGAACAGAATTAATAAGATCGGCATCCGCCAATTTAAACTGTTCGATTTTACCTTGGCAAACCTTGGCTATTTCGAGTGCATATTGCCATTTTCGGTTGCTGTGGATTCTAAAATGTATACGAATATCCAATGTTGTTGAATTGCATACTGTAGCTGCAGGGCTACATAATATTACAGACCGATGCATCCCAATCTTGGTTTAGACGTGATAGTCGACCGTAAATTCTCAAGATAAAGGTCTTTCAGGGACGATAATGTTATTCTAGCATGCTCTATTTCATGAGCAGTATTTTAAAGTTGAGGTAAGTTAGAAATTTATAACGCAAAATATAAAACAAAACCTGCTTATACAAGATCCTTGATAAACGGAGAGCCATTAAAATATTATGAAAATATCTTGAATGGACAAACACTTACTTCGCTCGTAATACCCAAAGTTATCTTATCATCTGCAAGTGGCAGTTTAAATTACGTACCTTTATGACAAGTTTTCAGGAAGTTGCGTTCTAGACGTTTCCAGGTGCTTGTTGAACAAGATATCTCATAATTAGAGACTGTTAAACGTTTATCATTAAATTTAGGCGGTTCGAATCCATGTTGATTTTTTATATTTTGCCTTCGTTGTGCGAGAAGAATTTAATGAAGTGTAAATTTTATCAAGTTTGGTGAGAAAATGGTTGAGTTTACTGATCTAAATAATATTATATGGTTCGGTCAGGAGGTGACGCTCTTGGAATTCTTTTATACGCGGGGTCGTGGTCTTGTGGACCAGAATCCGCATAGCGATGGGGCGGACATGGGTTTGATCCCTCATCGGGGCGAAGCGTCAGCTAGTCTCCAGGAAAAAAAAATCATCGGAAAATTTGAAAATTTTTCTCAAGAAAAAATACCCCGCAGAACAAATATCCCGTGGAAAAAACATCCCAAAGGAAGAAAAATAATAAAAAAACAATCCAACGAAAATAAAAATGGATTTTGAAAGAAGTCCTATTCAGGCAGTGAAGTCTGGTTGTTTTTATTCATAGAAAAATTCAGGGCCTTCAGCAACGTTTAAAGAGGACGAAATTTGAAAAAATTCTGCGGAATAATGGATACTTTGGCCTTCTTACCACTCGAAGACGTGCATAGGGCTATGGAATACCTAAAGGAAAATGTTTCTGGAATTGAAGAGCTTCTGTACTATTTTGGGGTAATTTTTCTTATACAGTGTACTACAGTATTGTGTAACAGTCCAGCTGTAGCGATTTTGTATGGTTATAATTTATCTTTTTCATGTTTGCTTATTTTACTATATCATACGAATACGTAAATCACACATTATTTAAAATTGAATATTCGATAAAAGCTTCGCAAGATGCAAAATAACTTTTCTAAAGATTAATAATGTTTAAAAAATATTCTGCGAGGTATAAAATCAGGAAGGTATAGAGGTAGTAATTTATTAATGTCAGAATCCATTAAAGTAGCTTTAAGATAATATACCTATACCACTCAGCTTGCTTCTACAAATTGAAAATTCCTTATGAAGTTTACCGAGTTTACCGAGTACCTATATAACATAAAAAATGAGAAAAGTAATCAATTATGGTTCAGCACGTTTATAAATAGTAACAGCGACGTCGTTTATTGATGAAAAATGTTATAGAAATTATTAAATGCTTGCGTTTTGGTGGGATATCTTTAACGTTACTTTTTAAAATAAAAAATAAACTGCTCCCCATTTCCACTCACATGTTTAATATCCTTCAAAGCACGCTCAAACATCTGTTATCATATTCATTTCAATGTATACGAGTGTTCCAAAAGTAATGTCCGTCCTCTTGGGGACCGATATTCCGATTCCAATTAATTTCTTATTGCTTCCTAAGTTACACTTCAAACAATTAATAGAATCTCTTGGATTAAATCAATGCCAAACAATTGTCGCAAATTAAAAAACGTAAACAACAGTTACTGCTTGAAGACGAGGAATCATTTTTGCAGGTTCATCAATTGATTCTTCATGAACCAGTTTTGTATTGTACCCCCAGAAGAAAATATACATTGGGAAAGGAGATCCGTCAGATGACCCATCCCTCCTAATCTAACCGCTAAGGAAATTTAGTACATGAAAAATTTGTTGAATCGATCTCCAAACGGACAGGCACTCCTTCTGAGGACACCATGTATATGTCAGAATAATGCAAAGCCCTACTGGATCAAAGCACTAAATTAGATTACAACTGAAGTCTATACAGGGTACTCTATTTGTAGAAAATAATGTTTTTTATTGTTTCTAAATTAAAAAAATTGCAAAAAAGCACGCAATTACAAATTATTACTGAAGACAATTTTTACATCTAGATAGCGCGAAAATGCGTCTCGCAATATTCGCTCTATTCAAAAAACAGTTGTTGGTTACCAATGTAAAAATTTTTATTACTCTTCCCTAAACTCCCTTGTCAGTCCCCTACAACGCTCTATAAATATTTTGCGAAATTTTTAGGGACATCCTGTATTATATTTCCTTAGACTTCTCCAGTACGATAAACTTTACAAAAGTATGTTTCACTAGTTTTACTTAAATTCCTATGTTGAAAGTGGATTTCAGTTTAGATAAACGTTATTACTTCATATAAAACCCGTCTTCTATATTCCGTAGCATCAAATTTATAATTCACAAGGGAATACTACAACAGATAATGCACTTCGCAAGAAGTAGTTCTGGCAAAGTGCCTCACTTATGTAACTTGCATAGTATGCATGCAACATATATCCTAAACTCCTATAAGCTCTCTCCTTTTATGAATTAAATTGTTCCTTAGTCATAATCGTAGATGCAGTGATGATTAAAACTAGAGAGAAAAAGTAAAAGTTCACTAATTAGCGACTTAGTGTACCCTCATTTACCATCCTCTAATTACTCCTTAATACGGATAAATCTAGGACCACTCGAGTAATTTTTATATGGAAATAATTATCAATGAAATAGCAGCAGTAACCAAAAGATAAGTAAATTTTATTGATTGCTGCTAACATTTTGGTTTCCAATCCTTTTTATTAATATTTTGAACGTATAACATCTGAAACTGCATTACAATCAATTACAACTACAGACGTTTACAAGATGTTACGCTCCCGAGTTTACAAAGGATGAATCAAACAAACTAATAACATTCTTTGTCTACTCCTTAATAACACTTTCAAATAAATAATTATAAATCGTCTCAAGAATTTCATAAAGCATCTGTTATAGAAATTTGTTGAAAGTAAGAAACACAAAGAGAGCCCGAGATTCAATAAACATTTGTCTTGATTAGAATGCTTGCTATACAAGCGTACAGAAATCTAACATGAGGAAGTGCACCCACTACTTCCCGTGCTTTTCTATGAGCTTTTGTTGGTTGCAAGCGTAACCTCAATGTTAATGCTATGGTAACGTAAATCACCCTAATACTCCGTTATGATCATATATCTTCACCTGCGGGAGTTTTACTTCCTCTCAACAGCTTAAATTACTTTAGTTGCCTACTTGATTTAGATCGTTAAAGAAACCCATTCCCAGGACCGTAACGGGAAAAAGGAGTGGACAGCTTCAGACATTTTTGAAGTGGCGTGAGTGAAGACGATTTATTAATGCTATATAGGGGGTGTTCTGCAAGTAATTGCATTTTAAGAATAATTTAGATTGTTGAAATAAAAATAAATTTGGTAACGGTATGTTGTAAGGGTTTGTGTTTTTTTTCCGTTTGTTACATATTTATGTCTATCATGTATTTTCTTTTTTTCTTTCTAACTTTTGTACTGGTAACATATTGTACATGTTGACTAATCATTGAAATGCAGAATTTATTTGAACGAAATGTTGTTAAATAATAATTTAAAGAACAGACAATACTATTATCATTTTTCTATTTCCAACGTGTTATCACGTAGGTGCATGTCATTCTAAGAAAACAAAAGGAATTATTAATAATGCCCCTTGATAAATAATTAAATTATATCAGGACATGATCAGAACATTGAGCAGGTCAAGGAAATTCATGATTGGTTTAATAATCTTTAAAATTCGTTTTAATAAAATTTAACTTATCTTTGTTATTAATAATTTCTTTTGTTTGCTTAAAACGACACCTACTTACTTAATATAAAACTTACAAACTTGAAAAAAAAATTAATTGCCTCCTCTGAGTTGTACTGAAACCTTTTTATCCGAAACGGTGGATTTAACAAGTGTCTTTTTTTAAGCATAAAAAATTGTAGATTTAAATTGTTGTTCAATCTGTACAAGATTTCAATAGAAAAAAAAATTACTACGCCCTCTCGATGCAACAAAACATTAAATAACTGCATCATTAGTAGGTATGTACACCAAGCGTTGGCCTAGTATTTGCACCACATCCTGTATATTCATTTTTAATACGAAAATCTACACGTGTATTATTAATTTGATAACGTGCGATAAGGATAGTGTTTATGGTTGCTAAAGCATGAAAAGCACTGAAAATGTTAATTAGTTTACAGCAGGACACTTTTCAAAGGTCTTTGTGCTGCTGCTGCCCAACCCTTACGTGAGTTGTGTGAGTTCTTTAATCATTTATTAACCTCACCTCACACTGTACATTATATCATCAATATCGAACTATAAAAAATTTAGCCCTTAGACAAGCGGGTAGAGAATTTTGGAGCGGCGGCGGCGGGGCGCATACTCTACAGATCGCAATTTATTTTGTGGTTTTAACTAAAATTGATTTGTTTCTGGTGGTGTAACACGCTTTGGTTTACTTCAATTACTACTTTTAAATTTTATTTATTGACATTTGTAAAAGGTCATTTTATGAGGAGAAAATGTACAAGCTTCAGTAATATCAAGATCAAAGTTGGCGGTGTACACCCCCACAAATGTAAAATATTGGAACTTGAAAAATTATTAAAAACAAGATGTAAAAAGGGAAATTATGAGAAGCAATCTATAATTAATTAATAATACTCCAGAAATTTTTTATAGTTAATTTAACTGGGAGTTAAACTCGACCCTAACTCGTAAATTTAAACGCCGGTTTAAGTGCAGGTTAGCCTTAGTTTTCTACCGCCTAGTTACGGTCCTGGCCTGGCAAACTGTCTCTCGAGTACTACTCTGAGGGCTTTTTAGAATTACATTAACCATTCTTCTTCGTATCGATTTCTCTTCATTATGAACAGGTACTAACAATAACTTTACGCCGGGAATACGTTTCCAAACTGATATCTCGTGTAGTATATTACAGAAAGGTATTGTGTTAGCTCTGTTGAATTGCTATTTCAAATGTCACGCAACAAGTGATGGCGCTTTTATATTCCTGCTACTCATTTTAATTCCTCTTGATAGATACGATTCATTTATACGTTTATTTATTTGTGTAATATACAATTAAGTTATGAAAAGTGTTTCGAATATATGTATTGTTCAATGAAATGTTAAAATAATGTATAGGAAAATATCGCTTGTTATTTCCTGAAAAGGGTTTTTATAGTTGAAATAAAATATAGTTGATAGTTTATTAGTTGAAAGACAATAATATATTTAAAAAAATGAACTAATCTTTAAATTTTTATGAAAATGTATTTGCTAGTTTAAAAAGAACGTTTTTTCGTGTAGGTATTTCTTTCATAGCTTTAAGGTAGGCAGTTGATCTCAATTTTCTTTTCCAACATAAATTGGATCGGTCCATCTCAACTTCAAGTTTTTATTTGTATTCCTCCTAGCACGCCGCAATATAATATGAGCCGATTAAATTTTTTGACTCCATTTAAACTATGACAAACCTACTTAGCTTACTTGTATATGTTTCTAATTAATTTTCTTTTTAAATTACAATAAAATCTGTGCAGTGAGAACGCCGAAAATTTGTTTCCTTAGATTCTATATTTAATTTTCTAGCAATCACTCTTAAAAGTGAATAGAAATCCTATATCTGTTTTTATTTAAATTTGTTAAGAAACTCAGATTTGTATGATTTTAGTTTAGGGCTGGTTTATCAAACCGTAGCTAACTTCTTGTTGAATTGTCATGGATACGAATTGTTACAAGAATCGTATACATGACAGTTGAGCGTTGGTTAGCTTAACAAGGAAGGAGTTAACTACAGATTGATAAACCGGCCCTTAGTGATTTTTGGACATTTTTAAAATTTTATATCAGTGCAAGGGACAATAATAATTAATTGTAGAATTCAGTCGAGACTGGTGCCATTATGATACGGTTCAGCTAAACAGAGAATAATAATCGCCATGGATACAATCCTTGTTACAATTGTATCCATGGCAATTCATCTTGGATTAGCTGAACCGGGGTTTAATAATTAAACTAGACATGAAAAACACAAATAAAATGTGCGGTGGTTTTTTAATAACAATTTGAAAATTATCACCTTTTCATTTACTCACCGCATTACTTGGAACTTTTATTCAAGTTGGACGGTAGAAGTTAAACTGGACTTACCTGCAAAAAAAAAAAAGGAATTAGCATTTATAAGAATTTGTAAATAAAAGTAGGTATATATGACACACGGACGAAAAACATTTTTCGAACTCTTGCTGTTGCAAGACTTGACATTGCCTCGTCCTGCAATATCCAGCAAATTGTCCGAAAATTTTTATTTTTCGTCCTTGTAACATGAACAGGCTAACAAACTGTATTATATCATAAAATATTCTACTGTACCGAAAACTGTATGGTGCAACATTGCCACATTATTAGTTCTTCAGGACAAATTTCCTGGATGCAGGGAAACATTTTAAGAAAACAGAAAATGGTTTCAATATGAAAATGTATCAAACTTTTACGCACTTTTGTTCGGAGGGTTTGAAATACCTTGTATGTGCTACATACCTGGCAGATCAACGACTCATATACTAAACCAGTGCATAGTTCAAAATGAAACATGTTTTACGCTTGACATTGCACCAGCCTTAGTTTAAAATGCCATTCCAGTGAGAATGCTAGCTATGCATCATTATATTTACACAATACATGCACAAGGTACAATGAAATAGCAGGTTATTACACAACGATACAAGTTTCAAGAGCATCATTCTGTGTGTGTGTTATATCAAAGTAAAAAGTTTATTTCTGGAAATAAACAATGCTTTCGTGCTTCTTATTTGATATGAAACGTGTTTCCTAATTTTACAAAGGAAATTTTCCTTTGGTTGGACATGGAGGGAGATTTTGTCTGATTCTTACAAGCTGGACAGTTCGGACACTTCCACGCATTGAATAAAACTCGGGTAAAACCCCTATTATACACTCGGTATGTAAGTTTGCGCGAGTTGCTGTGGAAATTAAAATTGTAGAGTTAAACCTTATAACACAGTCCCCTGAAATATCCGATCCAGCTTCTAGCAATTGCAGAGGGTACCGAGGAATTACCCAACATGTGTTAAAATTAACAGTAACTTGCAAATATTTTTTGATAATGTGTCAAATCCTTTCATTTAATTTGACAGGTTTATCCAATGTCTTCAATTGCGGGATAATATCTGAGCCATATAAATTGAAAGAAACACACCAAAGTTAATAGAATAAGTGGGGGTTGCGTCGTTATTGTTTTTCTCCTGTACAATTGATAGGTTGCCATAATTTATCTGACGGTAGAGAAATTACTTCCATAAAGTACGAAAGCGCAGAACACATTTCTCAAGACCCTCGTTATATTTAAAGATGATTTTTCAGAATTCATCCTAAAGATAGTGACTACTTGATTCTAGAAACGTTATCTCTGTAACATTTTTTGCACACTTTAACGGATCTTAATTTTTTCATAATTTACAAGAACGAGAATGTTAGATTTCAAACATGTACATCGTTTCCATTTTTATCCTTAACAGATTTTTTTTATTTTTTCTTTTATACTAAATTTAGATATTTTGTATATTCAAGTAATTTGGGTACGCACCTTTCAATAAATTTAAATTTTATCTTTTCTACTGCAGAGACTGTCCTGATTTTAAATTGTTTGCATGCCGGATATACACAGAGGTAGATTTGGGCTTGGATAAAACACTACGTTTTACACCCCTGCGAATGTAACACCTGAAACGTTTTAGGAAACAGCATTACCTATTCTGCTGACTAAGAAACTTTCAGGACTATTTAAATTTTGATTCGGAAGCTTCAGGTGTTTCCTCATGTTAAAAAATTCAGCACGTTTACATTAATTACCGCGTCATAATTAGCAGTTCATAGGTCAGTTCTTTAAGGTCGGAAAGCGTGACCCATGAATTAGTGGTCAGTTCATGTCAACAAGAGCCAATTATGTTTCGCTCAGTTACCCGCTGGTAGCTGTAATTATAGTTGGGTTTGTGATTCGGAGTACTTATGTACAATTCAAGCTCTCGTGTGTGTTGTGATTATTTTTGGAAGTCAAAAATTAAATTCCTCTTTAAGTGCGTAAAGGAATTTAAAATGAAAAACAGTGTAAAAAGTTTGACTAATATTTTTACATTAGAATGAAGCATGGATCAATTAAGAAAGGTGAACCTGAAGTATCTGTTTTATTTGTCGCATTATTAAATTCTGTGGCAACTTAATGAAACAATGACTAATTGCAGAAGAAGAGAATTTATTAGTCTAGACCGAAGAAGCGCAAATTAACTATTTTCGCTTCTCATTTTCTATTACCTTCAAGATTCGTTCATGTTCCACCACAATGAAAAGAAGGAGGCTATTGAAATAAATGAAGAATATACGCGGCCCTATAAAATTTAACGGTCGTAGCAGAAGACGCGCGGCGCGACATTGCTGTATTTTACGATCTACTATCTTGGCGGATGCATCTTTATATGCCTAAAAACCGACGTCCATTGGTACTTTCACCATCAAACTGTAAAAACCACAACGTGGTGACATTTTTAACGGAAGAACAAGCTCGCACTGATTGCAGGGATTATTATAGCTGGAGGTTTTAGTGAACTCAAGCGCTTTAGCAACTCATTTTAACGAAAGAACATTTTCAGATATTTTTTAATTAAATTTAAAATGTATGAACTATTAACTTGGAAATTATTTGGGTAGCCCAAGAAAGTAATTGGGATCGCCGAATTGAACCAAACTTTATAGCTCGGTGATTCACTAAGATATCTGTCCCGTTTTATTATTACTACAGATGCGTGTCTTTCTTCTGTACATATCGAACCCGTAGGTATAGTCAAGGTACTGGTATAGTCTTGTTTTTCTCGCTACGCATTCAATTGATTTCTAGGGTCTGCCTCGCGAAGTATACTTATGGATACCAAAAATGAAATGTTTATTTTTAGTATAGGGGATTTTTTATTTAATTTCACGTCGTAAATTTAATCTAGCAGCACTATGCTGCTATATAGTATAACAACTGTGGTAATTTTTAACAACAATTATATACCCTTATAATACCAAAGGTCAGAGTTTCGGAGTAATTGCACGAACGTCTAGACGTGGTATTAGTAAGGATGAAAGAGATTTGCAGAAGAACTCTCCGCAGGAACAGATTAGGAAAGTGAGAGAAAAGTTAACTACCCCAACTGGGATTCTAATTTACGGAGCGTTTTATTAATTTGAAGGATTTGGAAAAATTGAAGCATTTGCAGTTGGACAAAGAAAGTAAATTTTTCTTCTAGCCTATCGATCCAGAAATTCCGAGATAAAAATACAACCTTGATTTTTAAGAAGGTACCTAGGTATTTCATTTTCCGACATGGATAATGACAGCTTACATTACTAGTGTAAGCTTTAACTTACCCGAGTTTCTACTTACTTTGACAGTTTGTATTGAAGTTGGAAAATCAGTATTTGTGCAAGTGTACAGCTTCCAGTAATACTGTTCTAGTAGTTCTAATCTGCGAAGCGTGCAATAAATTTTGTGGTAATGTTTTGTAAACAGATGGAATAATTTACAAGCAATTTAACGTTTAATTCATTCAAGTATCAAGAAAAGTCTCATTAAATTACTTAATTAAAGGTAAGAAGTTTCGCTTCCAAATATTATTAGGACGGGGAAAATAACTTGAAAATGAGAAACTGATCCTCTCCTGAATTGCTTTTGACTCTCCTGTAAATATTTATCTACGAGAAAATCCTCTCTTCTGTATTAGATAACCGTAAATAAACACAGAGAGCTCATGAATTCAAAGGTATTCATAGTTTGAATGCTGGTTTAGAATAAGTTTGAAGGATAATCCTTCCATAACAAAAATTAATACAGTTTTAGTGGTACTCGAGTATTCGATGTGTTAAATTTCGTTAATCATTATAAAAATACATCAAAACTTTCCAACGAGCAAGTAATTAAGTAAATTTTGATTTGATTGCTTTAACATCTGAGCGTTTTAGTGTAAATCAAATTAAAATTACTTTTTAAAGCTAAATAAAAAATTAACCTTCAACTATCATATACAAACATCAAAAATGATAAATAAATGAATTTTCAATAATTGAAGCGACATCACCGAGACATAAAAGGTCTGTAGGTGTCAAAATCGTTAAAATGAAAAGGCCGAGGTTTCCTTTGGAATGCCAAGGAACACAAATTTTATTCTGTAGAACCTTTGGCTACAGGAAATCCTCTTGAATTTCAATTCCTTGTACAAATAGGGTGGTCTGTTTGACGTGGGCTTGCATAGCTTCCTTAGAAAGTCTTCAATGATTCTTAAGATAAACGAAGTGACCGTCAAGTTTATTCAAGGCACCACAGGAATACAAAGGACGCCAATTTTCCTGTTTTTGTTTTGGAAATTTAAATCGAGATGCTTTTACTTACTTACTTACTTACTACTTACTTTAACTTAAAATAAACAGAACAAAAGCGATTGGGGTTGAGGAATGAAAATAGGGGTGAAGAGAAAAGAGCAGAGAATAATATCAAAGAATTTGTGGGTAATGTGGAGCAGAAAGAAAATGTTAGGCAAACAGAATAGGGAGAGATTTAGATGCAGACATCTAGTATGGGAGTGTTATAACATAAGCACGGGGGGGGGGGGAGGATACTGAGCAAAATAAATTCCCGAAGTGTAAAGAAGGAGAGGAAATCAACGTTTTTTTTGCAGCAAATCGAGGGTTTCTTTAAAAAAAATTTAGAAACCACGGTGGGCAAGTGGTAACCGGTTCGAATCCTTAAATTAAGAAGTTTTAGAGGGGGCGACATCAGCAGTATACATTTGTAATTAAAAATAAGCTCTTTTTTTTAATTATTTTAAGGAGAAAGTTATTTTCACTAGCCTACTATTTAGGCATTAACGTATTAAAAAATCTCTACCGTTTGCCAAATGTGTGTGTATTAATCGGCAGTCGAAGATTACAAATCCAATTACTTCACATAAATGTATGGGAAACGAGATCATAAAAGTAATTCTCAGATTAGTTCTCAATTAATCCAAAAATGAATTGCCTTATGTTCCACCTAAATAGAATACAATTTCCTCCAACTGACCTGAGGTTTCCAAATCATTAAGCACATCTGTTACAGAGTTCGCTAACCGCCCCCGTTTACAACGCGGGAACAAATCTTCAATCTTCATTTTCTTTAACCCTCGAAATCCATACCGCGACTGCGATATGATCGTAACTACAAAATTATTACCAGTTTCGGCCGTGATAGGACGTCTTTAACTTGTTGATGAGATTTTTAAACGAAAAAACGTTGTAGGAATTGGTAGTGGGTTTGAACTAGTGAACAAAATTAAAATTAAATGAAACTTTGTATAATTACTTTAATAACAGGTTGTTGGTCTCATATGGTAGCAGTATATCATGAGGCTGTGACAAAAATGACGAAATATGGGGATAACTTCAATCTCAATAAACGTCGCCTACAGATAAAATTTTAGATACACTTCAAAAACTCAATAATAAATCTATATTTCTGTGTAATGGCTAACTTACAAACGGACATATAAAGTATAATTATTGATAAGTGCATCAGGAATTTTAATTGTCAGGAGCAATTACCCACTTCTTAGCGGAAATGGATTCATAACAATGGAATGTAAGGTTTAATACTTTATCTCAAGAAATAAACGGAAATTTTAATTGGTAATGTAATTATCTTCGAGTACTACCACCGTGCTTGTAATGTTCTGAATAATCCATTTTATGGAATTAAGAACATAGTGCCAGATATACAGATTACGCGGACTTTTCTATAAATCACTCGGTTTAATTTATGTTGAATGTTAAACCAGCCCATCGATTTACCCAGCCACTTGTATAAATTTGCCGAATTAGATGAATAAAGTTGGAGGAATATTTAATTTATAACAGTGTCAGTGGCGTATCATATATTTTTTAAATTAAAACAGAATCGGAATATACAGAGGCTTTGTAATATTATCCGATAGCTTCAAAAATGCCGAATAATAAATTTAATTTTAGGTTTAGCAGAAAGGACAATTCTAGTTTGTCTCTAATAATGTAAATTAAAAAAAAATAATTTTTCTTCTTCAAGGTATTAGCAATCAGAATACTCTAGTATAGTTTGTTGCATTTCACAGAGGTAGTGAATATTGCAACTAGACCGGAACCTGCAATCCCACTATCCCTGGCAATACAATTTATATTCCATCAGCCAATTAGAACCGTCCTTTTTTAAAAATTGAATCAATCAGAAGGCTATTTTACTGACAACTGAAAAGCAGTAGAGTCTTCCAGCTTCCTGTCAGATAAACGTCAAACAAATGTCAAAACAATTATTATTTCATTGTATTGTCATCCGAATACAAACAACTCTTGCTCTGAGTTTATCTTCAATATTTGTCATTTATTCATTACTCGTTGTTACTCTGTGATAAGGCAAGGCCTGCTATTGTATTATTGCAGAGAATCTTCTCAGGAGTTATCCAAGAAGGTGTGCAGTTATCGGGGAAAAAAGGGGGAAAAACCCCGGCCCATGTCACAGTCTTACTCCTACTCTCGCAACATTAAAAGGATCCATGTTGAGGATATTCTGGCCGAACGGCCAAATTATAAACATTCTAAACTTCATTTTAAAAAACGGGAACGTCTTAGATATGGCCAGCAAAATGGGATCATGAACTAAATGCGTGTGAGCTTTGGTTTCTCCTCTTTCTAACATAAAATGAAGAGTGTCTGGACAATGCACAGAATGCACTTCCCTATGCTTACCGAGCTTTCCAATTTGCTGATTTACCATTGTCAACTTTTCACTGAACAGAACTATTTCAATGTTACAAGCCCAAACCGATGTCACTATAAGAATTAATTATTATATCTGAGAATATTGGAGACTTAAAAGTAACTTCTTGACTTTTTAGGAATATTATTTGAAGTTAAAATGTTTACCAAACACATTCTCAAACAAATCAAGCGCTGAGAAACGTAATTTGGGAAGAAATAATTTTGTTAAATACTAACGAAGATTTACTTCCAGCACGTTATGTTAAATTCCAGGAATGGATAGAAAGAAGTGAGAGGTTTGGGCGAGTGCTGTTGTGAGCTTTACCCAATATAGTTTCAATTTCCGCCAAAATTGGTTCACGTACTTTATTCCTCCGCTACAGTAAGCTATGAAAAACCATTAAATCCAATTTCTGGACCCTTGCAGATATAATATAGGTAGGTACATACAGTGCTTCCCGAAAGTAACGGATAAATTCAATAAAATCGTTGAGAAAAATATTTCAAATAAATGCTCGGACACGTCGATTTTTATTTTTAAATTATGATTTAGAGATGTAATTTTCAACCCCCCACCACCCAACCCCTGAGCGCTGCCAACTCCAACTTTAAAAATTCAAATAGCAAAGAACCCTTTCTGATACCTCATCTGATAGCTTTTTTTATGCTCAATACAATGCAGGCGTTGGCACTGTATACTATCTCCGGCAAAATAAGGAAGAAATTAACATATTTTACCAGTTGATGCAATGAATGAAATTACTATTGAACTACAATTACGAATGATATATACAGACATGGATTGTTTTCTTATAGGAAGTATAATATACGTCATAATAACATGCATAAGAAAAGTGAACCTAGTTTAGTACAGGTAATAAAATTTATGGGATAATCGCAGGGTTATTGCTGTAAGCGAATATATAAGTAATATACTTTACGATAGAAAGTTATCCTCGTTCATTATTTATTAAGATAAATAGGTATAACTTTACGGTAGAAGGAGTTTCTGAAATGTAGTCTCCAAAGAACTTCTGAAACTTTAATAAACATAAGTTGATGGTTGCTATGCTCACTTGATCAAAAAATCGTTGAAATTGAAATAAACCGTGGAGCTAAATTAATCTGAGTAGATTTTAGTGACTTATTTTTTAAAAATAAATCTACAAATGAAGGGTTTCATTCTATCCATTCTACGGCTAATTAGTGCAGAAATATATATATATCTGCATTAATCATTTTTAGATACGTAATTCAGAGAGCATGAAAAGCAGCTGTCAAATACAAGGGTTGAAAATCTATTTATAAGCACCTTCGTTAATATTAACTTGTCAGCTCGCTACAAAATGAGCAAAACGCTACACATACACAATATCATTGAATAGTCACTTCCATATACCTACCTAATGGAGGTTTATTTATGTTTTTTTAAAAATAAATTTTAGAGCATAACAGCAAATTTTAATGAACCACTCAAAAATTATCGCGCTCTTGGTATTTTTATGAGTGACATCATGCAACGTGGTGTAGTTTCTACACAATTAGCGAGAGTATTTCAAATCAAAAAACAAGGTTAACTCGTAAATTGCGTTACCTCCTTGCAATCACATAATCGTGTGGGAGTGTACAGAAATTTTTGATAGAATCCAAACACGGCAGTATTCTGTTCGCCTGCGGATTCATTAAACCAATAGATACCTTAAATTAAATGTATATTTTGCATATTATGTATTTTGTATTCAATACACCACAATATGGATCCCTGCCTTACGGAATTCACTTTAGTATCTATAGGTATAAAAAGTTTAAAATCATTTTTACATAATTTAAGAAAATCCGATTATATCAAGGTTCTTTAAAAGACTCAAGTTGATAAAACTTTTTATATAAACAAATATCGGTAACTAACTTAAGTGAAAATAGGTTCAAATTTACTACTTGACAGAAAAAATGAGAAAAGTTTTTGCTGTTTAAAAATTTATACAATATGTAAGCCACTCAAAATTGCTTTTAGTTCACCTCCTTAGGGAAATGGCATATTTGGGGAATATCAGCTTTCAAGTTCATTTTTCAATTACAGTAACTGACATGCCAGAATATGACAGCTTTTGTAAACATGTAGAAAAGTTCCTTCGAAATAAAGTTTCTTTTTATTTCAAACACCAATTCAAACTATTATAATGTAGGTGGAGTTGTCAAGTTTGTGTCTATTATTTTCTGAATATTATATTTACAAGTACTGTACTGTACTTGGAAAAATTATATGCTGCCACAGCCAACATGTTTACTTTGTATTAGAAACTTGAACCCTTATTTATAAATATCTAGTTTGAATGGAAAACTATATTAGTAGAGGAAGGGGACTTTTCCTATATTGAGTCGCATCCCTTTTGACTAGATAATATCCCGCCGTATGATGGTCTAATAATCCAAATTGGTCGGGATGTGAACTCCTACTTACACATCATTGTTTGTAAACCCTATAATCGATAAAGCTTTAACTTGTATAATACAATACCAATTTAACATTTACTAATTCCATGGTTGCATATGTAAGCTTAATTAAGGGTGTATTCATTAGATGTAGGTATATATTCTCGTAACAAGCACCTGTTAATTTGTAAACCGAGCTAAATCATACTGTATTAACGTAAGAGTACTGACTTGTAACTAAATGAAATTATAATTAGGAAGGCATTGTTCGGAATCGCAGTATTGTCATAGGTGGATATTACCATAGCTATTATTCAACGTATATCGTCAAATCAAACTGACGAAGTCGCCAAAAAACGTGTTTCGTAAACTATTTTTATACAAGCACTTTAATTAAACAAAACAAAGTCATTAATATTCATCATTTTGACTGACAATAATGAAAGATTCGTCTCCATGCTAACACCTAAACAATCTGTAATTAGTTACTTTCGTGCCGCAAAACGACCACAAAAAAAATAGTTATTTGTTTAACAAGGCAACTATGATAATAAAATAATTGTTTATTTTGTACATTGTTTTTAATAGTAATTTTGTTTTCAACCCACACTTTATTTTGAGAAGAAACATTTAAATATTTTCATTAATATCTCAAAAACTATTAAGTTTAGAAGGTAAGAAAAGTAGCAGATTTACTGACGCAGCTGGTATTTCACAGCTGAGGCGAAGCCGAAGCTGTGAAACCAGCCAAGGCAGTAAATCTGCATTTCTGCCGTGTTGAACATATAATTTTTTCTCCGATTGTTTACATTTAACATTAATTTAATGATTATTTTTAATATTTTTTGTGCTATTAGTATCAGCAAGCATCTGTTGCTATGCAGTTCTTATTGGTTGCTATGAAAAAACATATTTCAGAAATGTCATTTTATTTGTTGTGAATAAAATAGTTTAATCTTGTTAATTCGTAAATATTAATTAATTTATAATATATTTACAATGGAAAATGACGAAGAAATGTTCACCCCATCCGAAATTAAAGAAATCGTGAAAAATATGGAACTTAAATTTAATTAATAAAAATTTCAAATTTATTTGTTTTTCGAAGCAACCTGATTTTGAATGCTACTGTCAGTAAAAATGATCACTTTTGCCTAGGCAGTAAATGTGGAACTTTGGAGACAGTCAAATGTCAGTCAAAGCATGCTTTTACTGTCTATCGGAGAAAAAAGATTTTTCCTACAATCGTGTAGGAATTAAACATTCCCGCACGTAAATTGAGTGTGGAAATGACCCATTCCGACACCGTGCGGGAATACCCTTAAACAATGCGTTGTTTAGCAACTTGCGCGAGTTTTACTAGAGTTACACAGTAAAAGTGCAAATGTTGAAAAAAAAATCCAGTAGTAATTTAAGACAATAAATTCTAGAGGAAAAACGTTGTTCATAACATTTGCGGGAAGAGCACTTGTGATGCAAATAACTATTTATAGTTGAGTCTTTTATTGAAACCAAGGTATTTATACCGAGCGAAGAGCAACGTAAGTACAACTTGAATAGAAATTCAATACTGGACTCCTTTATTTTGTACTCCTGTTTCCACTTTAAAATGCTTCACGTCTACACACTGGTAGTTAATGAGTTTAATGTTCTGCTAGCGTATCTTAAATTGCTTTAACGGAGGACAGACCATTTTAATGTAACTAACGAGAAGCAATCGAATGGTAATGCAAACAGACAGTACTGAAGCAGATTTTTGAACATAGAAGACATAAAACAATGGTTTTCTGTAAACCAAATAATGGTTCAATTCCGCTTGGTAATCGAAAAACGAACAAATTTAATGGGTTAGTGGACATGATGCAACTTTAAACGTATAGTCATTGGTGCTTCAATCACTTTTCTGGTAGAAATCCCCAGTAGTTAAAAATTTACTCGTTTAAGAAATATTATTACATTTCAAATAAATAAAATTTAGCACCCGAAGTTAAAGCTCATAAGCACTCGTGAATAACCCCTTGTGTAGCGTTTATTAGGGGTAAAACCAAAAATAGATCACCTACCACAGACAGATTATATATCAAAACTAATTAATTGTTGACAAAAATTTTCAGCACAGCACTTTCATAATGATCCCCTTTACGTTCAACGCACTAAGAATGGCGAGAGTAAAAACAAAAGGATATAAGGGTATCATGTTCTATACGTATCGGACATTAGTGGAACACATTTTGCGATACCTCCGGAATTTTAAATTGACCCCTCCCCCCACCTTTTATGCACAGATCAACCAATTTCCTCTCCATGCGTTTCCGAAACTTAAAAGTAATAACGTTTCACCGACGCATTATTTTCTGTTCGAGTTTTCTTCGTATATTGAACAGGAAGGTAGAAGTCCTGTTGCTTCCCTGGTTGCAAGAATAATGTATTTAATGAGAAGAGCTAAACAATGCACTACTTATTCATTTTTGAATGGGTTCCTTCCATTAGCGCAATTTATCCAGCTGCACTAACCCAAAAGCAAACTCACCTTAATTTTGGACCGGGTTACAAAATTTATATTGTTCCAAAGAGGAGAGAGAGAATTAATAACGGGGCTGGTATTAAATTTGGATAGCTTTACGAACACATCCAGTAGGGCACAAGCTCGTTAGTGATCGAGAAATTTTAAATTATTAATAAAGCCTAGGCTGACCGACCGTTCATTAACTAACAAGCATAACTTTGCTGAGTGAAGGGTAAGGAGAAGTGGGTGGATAAATTTCCCTTTAAAGCAGAGCTGATTTTATGTGATGATGCAAAATGTGAAAAATATTGGGAATGTAGGTACTGAAATACCTACAACTTTTATAATTGGTATTTATTACTGTTGCTGAAAATATTTGCTTTTATGATCGCGTTACGGTGGAATATTTTCTCAAAAATTCGTGAAATATTTTCCTAAAATTGTTAGTCTTTATTTAAAAAAATTCTTTGCAGAAACTCTTATCCCTACATAAATTTTCCAAAAAATAAAATAATAATTTTTCTAATAGTTGAGAAATCATGACACACTTTTAAGTCTTTTGAAATTTGCAATTAAATCGATAAACTAATGGTAGTTTACCAACAGTGTGAATATAGAAGGTTAATATAAATGACTAATGTTCAATCCAAATGCAGTATAAGACCTCATACACTCAATTAATTTAAAATAAACACATGCCTATTTAGAAAATAAATATGGCACAGTTACCTATACAGTTAATTTTTGTAGTAGAGCCAATTTAACTCGTTATCCGACATAATCAGAAATTCATGGAACCTTGTAAATTAATTTATTGCAGATTAAAAATTATTTATTTTCACCTCATTAAGTTTTTAAATTAAAACATTTAATATTAATTAGAAATATATTTCAAAATAAATTAAGTAATAACAATAGAAAACTTTCTGTAAACTTATTACATAATGTTTTGAGCATCTTGTGGAAATAAGGTCTAGTTAAAATAATGTGGTGTTATGTATTGTAAGCATTTCCCAAATGGAACGAATTTTTATAAACAATATCATAAGTTGCTAAATAGTTATAGAACAGCGTGTCGAGTGAGAAATGGTATATTATTCAACTTGTATGTAATATGTAATAGCTATCACATACGAGTAAAATGCTAAACTTTGTTCACGACTATTATTACTAAATCTGGACAGTATGAAAGAAAATAATATTATATGAGGACCGGTATTAGAAAATCAGTTGGAAAACAATGGGATATTTTTTCTGTTACTGCCAATTATTATTGCACCATGTCGCTTTTCTAACTAATAAAACTATAATATACACTGATAGGTTGTATATTGGACAAATATTACACTACAGATGAATGGTTACAATCACTAATTTCATTCATAATTTGATTTAGTTTATTATACAGTGTGGAAGAAAGGTATGGAATAAATTCATTCTAAAACGATGACGTTTCATGAAATTTCCTCGGACACGTCGATTTTGCTTTTTAAAAAGACCCTTGTTTCTATACCTGCGCATTTCCGAAGTTCATTTGTTTTCGCGTGATGACGTCATCGATTATTTTTTTTAATGGAACCCCTATATTTTTTTAACGGGTTCGTGTACATCTCCACTTACTGAATTCGAAAATATACCACTTTAATACTTTATTTCTACACCTTCCCGAGAAAAAAATATTTTACGATTCGTAGTAAGAACAACAAATTAAATCAAAGTTACTTAAGAAATTGTTTCCGACAGCTAAACAAAATATAATCAGAATCGAGAAACTATTACAAACATTAACAATTAGCAGATTAAAAATTAATAATTAACAAATTAACAGTTCAACAATAGCAACATGACGATTTTATAAAATAATTAATTAAATGTTCAAAATTATGATCATTTTGTTGCAGGCAGTAATTGAAACGGTTGTTAATTGTTAATTTGTTAATTTATCGATTCTGATTAGATTTTATTTAGCTGCCGGAAACAATTTCTTAGGTAACTTGATTTAATTTATTGTTTTTACTACGAATCGGTAATTATTTTTTTTCTCGGGAAAGTGTAGAAATAAAGTATTAAAGTGGTACATTTTCGAATTCAGCAAGTTGAACTGTACACGAATCCGTTAAAAAAATATAGGGGTTCCATTAAAAAAAATATCCGATGACGTCATCACGTGAAAACGAATGAACATCGGAAATGCGCAGGTATAGGAACAAGGGTCTTTTTCAAAAGTAAAATCGACGTGTCCGAGGAAATTTCATGAAACGTCATCGTTTTAGAAATAATGAATTTATTCCATACCTTTCTTCCACACTGTATAATATTGAATTGACTCTAGTTTCTCTTCATGCAATTGACCCAGAGACAAATCAACTATTATTTATATAAACCATTACTTCTTATCTTTCTTAATGAAAGAATATAACAATTATCAACTTTATATGTGAATGTATACACAAAGGAAACCTTAAGAAAACAAACAAACTTTGTTTGCAGCAACGATACATTATTCTTATGCATGGGTTCTTTTTTTTATTTGCTGTCATCTGGTACTTAAAGTGTAGGTAGATAAATTACGACAATTCCAAGGTGGAATATTAGCACAAGTCTAAAGCCAGAAATATTGTTTGGTTGAAAAGATTCGGTTTGTTCGCTAGGATGATTTATGATTTCACATTGGAATGTTTTCTAAAAAATAATTCGCTATCCTGCTGTTTTTCTAAATCCCGTAAGTGTGGAAACATTTGGAACTACCCTCGTTTTAGCATTAACGAATCTTAATATTTTTAATGTTATCAATTGAGATAAGAATTTGCTGAAATTAAATTTTTTCGCACTTGATTGCTACAACAAAGTAACAAAAAAGGGATTAAACTAAAGTATTCTATTTTATGGCCCGATCGTGAATAACAAAAGGATATGTCCCATTTGCGTTAACCGTTTTAAGATTATAGATTGTAGATTTGTACTAGAAAGCAGACGTGCGCTTGAAATCGATTTCATTGGCAGACCCTTCGTAGTAGCGTAACTGAGCGTAGTAACCCGAAACTTCGGTTTCCACAAATCCCATCATCCTAAAAACAACCCCTTAATATTATTTCTCTTACAAGCGCCCCTATGTTATTGAAATTATAGAACTGTATAAGTACATTATAGCAAATTGTTTAACCGTACCTATATACTGTACATTACCACAAAATAGGTAACACCTTGAATTAAGGGAATGAAGCGATAAAAAGATTAACGGGACAGTAATTTTACGAGAATATCTTCTTTCCCCATTTCCGTTCCACCAGATAAATTAATGAACACAACACGCACCAATATAGGTACTATAAACTGAACTGATGTTTAGATCAACTTTAATCTGACCCTTTTCCTGAAACAAAAATACATTCACTCTAACCGACCAAAACGGGGTTGTTTTACGTGTGAGGGTAAGTAATATCAGTTATCAGTAATCCACTTGCAGACGCTTTAATTAAATTCCACATGATTAATGGGTTTAATATACAAGAACTGAGGGAAGTTACCTGAAAATTTCTATGGTTAAGCATTGTGTAAGTACTTATGGTTAACCTTATACAGGAACAAGAACTTAATTCAATCCCTGTCCTGGATTAGCAGATCACACCATCTATTGTACTTTAAGTTGTTTCAAGGCACAATGCTTGAGGTTGCTGAAGCACCTACAAGCCCTTTAAGGCATTCGTTGTAAATGCAATCACTTGATGTAAATGAGGTTCCCCTACAACGTATCTCTCCAACACGTCACAGCTATAATCGATTAAACACGGCGGTTTATTTCAAAGCGCAATATTGCAGTCAAGTCCCCGGAGTTGAACATATCTAGCCCCTGCAGAGTTCTAGATGATACTTGCATGGCGTCAGTGTGAAATAACTCGAGCGTTGCTCCCTTTAAAGGGGTGGTACTGATAAGGAAGCGAGGAGCCTCGTGTTGATAAGGAGTAGCGGAAAACTATCACCATTTACCAGTGAAATATGGATGCAAGATGCACCGATGGCAAGAGCTATCCCAGACTAGTATTTATGGATCAATTAATTCTCCGCTTAATTTCGGGGCTGTATGCACTGTGCATCAATTTGAGTTTGCGCACCGAGCCCCCGACTGGATGGAATGTAATGATTTTGAAGTAGATACAGAGGTCTGCACTTAGACCTGGACAGGTTAAATGAGGAGTGAAATTGTGACAAATTTTAACTGACGTAAAAAAGAACTGTTTGAAAATCTGGAATAGCCTTAAAAAACTGGTTAACAGATTAATTGGACGTAATTAAAACTTTTTTTTAACCAGAGTGTCAAGCAAATTAGAAGAGTAGAAAATCCCTTGCTCCATCGAGATGTTCAGAAATGAAGGGGAAGTCTTAAAAGTTCATGATTAATTAAATGAAGTAACTGATGTATAAGAAGATTGGAAAGAAAATCAATACTTACATGCAGAGAGAAAGAATTGTTTCGACGCTACCCTTTATTTCTAACATAGAGGAATTGTTCTAAATACAAAATATTATGAATGTTACAAGATTTAAAATCGCCATAAACTTATAAACAATATAAGAAGTATTGGGAAACTTTTTATTGAATTGAAAAGACTAGACCGAAAAATAAAACGTTTTTCTTATTTTCTAAATAAATTCTCGGATTTCTTATCTATCTCGAAGAAAATAGGAAAATAAAATCAAACTAGTATGTATTGGACAGACTTTTTCTCATTTCTTTTCCTCTGTCCCTATAATCTCAGGAAGCTAAAATAATTTTCCCCATAAAGTCCCCAGACATGCGCATGACGTAATGCCGTGGATTTAGTGTCAGAATTATATCCACGTTAGCTAGCAACGGCCTTAAAGGTCAATATTTAACCCAATTAGGTAGCAATTGGCTAATGGTATTTTTTTTTATTAAAAACATAATACGTCTAGGCAGTCAAATTTGGGTACCGCTTCAAGGGTTTTATAATCCACCTCGTCAGAAATTCAAATATTAGTGAACATAGTATCTAAACTTCCAATTCCGACAATCTGTTAGGATCGAACTCAATGTCTTAGGCAGACGTAACATTGTTTGGTGCGTTGTTAATTCGACTGTCAGTAATTCTTATAATTTCTTAAACTCTTAAAGACAAACAGGTCCTTTTGTCAAACACCTTGCAATAAAATCTGTAAACCTACTATCCAAGTTGTGTTAGAACACAAAATTTAGAACCTTCTTTTAACCTTTTGTATAACAAATATGAAAAGTCGAGCGTTACACAACAAAGTAGCAAAGTATGCTGAGAGATATGAGAAAAAGAACGAAAACTAGCAATAATTTATAAGCAGCATATGATTCCGACATATATGCTTGAATATGAACTTTAATGATGTACTTATTCATACCTATGGAGGGTTTTATAAGACATGTTAAGAGGATTCTCATGGAAGTATTGGAGCAACTCGTTGAAAGCATAATAAAAGAGGCTGTGTGTTGTGCTTGCATGAATCGTGCGAATTGACAAAGAGGTCGTTCTCAAGACATTAGAATTTCTTTAAACGATTTTGCAAAATAGTCTTTGTCCGATGAGTATCCATAGAATTATTCTATTTTGAACTACAAAAAATGTTAAACTCAACTATGATTTAGAATCTAAATTACAGATAGATTATCATGAGCACTTATACGTACGTATATGAATACGAGGAAGGCAGCAATAATAACATTCTGTAAAGTAAAAGTCGATTTTCCTGTTGTTCTGTTAAGCAGCAATAAACAAGTAAACATTAGTTCAATGTTAAAAACATTCTCCTAGTGTTTATGTAAAGGACAGGGCATAAAGAAAATGAATAAAAAATATAAATTGAGAAAATCCATGCATAATTTAAATTTCTGTTCTAACAAGTAATTATAAATTTAAAGAGAATTTATGTATACCTTCGAGGCAAACAATTTAATCTGGAAACTAATATTGGAAAAATTCTTCGACTTTAAAGGTTGTCTGAATTTAACAAACCAAAGAAAATCTATTGGTCTTTGATATATTTCTTGGTTAATTTATATTTACAATAAAAAAAACATGTTATTGTTGCAAAATATATTGATATACTGCACAAGCAAGGTCTTTTTTATTAAGAACCGTAGTAAAATGCTATAGAACACGATCTTAGTTGAATAATTTGTTGCTCGGGGTATACAGGGTGTAACACAACTTATTCGAAAAAATTTAACCATATATGCACTTTTAAATAAGAAATCGATTTGTTAAAAAAATTTTTAATAAAAGTCCAACAGGAAACGAGATAAAAATTGTTAAAGTTACAAATTAAAGAAAATGTTAAAATAACATTTTCTACAATTTTTATCTTGTTTTGTGTTGGACTTTTATTAAAAAATTTTGTAACAAATCGATTTCTTATTTAAAAGTGCATACGTATATGGTTAAATTTTTTCGGATAAGTTGTGTTACACCCTGTATAAAGTCTGAAATACAACGCTAATGTCGAGCTAATGTCGTTCGAAAGGTATTAACGAATAACCAGGATATCTCACGATTTCAGATAAAAAAGGAATTTTAATTAGAAAATTTAACAAAGAAAATAAACAAGGTATTGTGACATTCCAATGGTGTGAATTTTTATAAAATTCGAATAGCTATTTGGAATATTTAATCAAAACACACACGTAGCTTTTGCACATTTTTATGGGATTTTAGGAGTTCAACAGTAGAAGCTTGGAGAGCTTTTGTAATTTGTTAGACCAACATATTTTTTTATATTAATACTAATACAGTGGCGGTTTGGCGCATCGCATACAAACCTAATTCGATGACAAATAAATGAATTAAGTAGTACCAGAAAGTAGAAGTTGGATAAAAGAAAATTGTTTGGGACGACCGAGAGGAACTATGTAGAAATAGTGACTGTTATACCAATGCGCTACTAGAAAATCCAAGTTAGTCAATACGAACGTGTGTGACCTGTTATTAGATGCTATAATAGGTACAACTAAAGTTTATAAAATTTATGATCGAAATCTACAATTCTCTTAACCTTAGATTATCCTAAGCCTATCTGCCGCCAGAGAGTGGAGGAAAATACTTTTATGAGGGATGGATTGGGTGAGCTGTTAGGCAAATTTAACATGTCCACGATGCATACCACCAGTCAGCGTTGAAATTTTGAAAAACACCCGTTAGTTAACCAAAAGAAAATACTGTAGCCTAATTCTAATATCCGGTACAAAAACTTAATATTTGGTATGTTGTCACCCCCCTCTAACTATGCTTTAATTTCAAATTTTTCACGGTTTCTTGGTAACTCAGCTATAAATAAAAGTTTTTCATTAATTGGTACGAACATCACAGACGTATACGATTTACAGAAAACAAAACATTTATGTCAAATCAGTGGCGGCCCGTCACCAAAATATTTGGGGGCACGTAAAGGCACGTTCTCATGATTCAATTTTAGTTGATTAACTTTAGTGGATCAACTAATATCGGTCAAGTTTTTGGTTCACACTCATCGTAGTACATTTCAAGCCATAAAAATTGAATCGACTACGTGTAATAAAATGGCGCCAACTAAAGATATCGTTCTTGCAGTTTTTATTTTATTTTTAATATCTGTTATGGTAAGACCGTCTATTTCCATTTCCCGCACTATAATGCATTGTGTCAAACATAGATTGTTCCAAACGAGTGTTAAATGGCGTTTACATTTAGGAATTACTCGCATACGTGAAGTTACTTCGTACAGTACCTACATGTAAACGAGAACTCGTAGGTTTAGTTTTCGTTTACACGTACGATTTCGTATACGAATAACTTTCTCGTAAGCATGTAATTCGTAAATATAAACCCCGCGTAAAAGTTTAATTCGCGAGAGGCCGCGAAGCGAGTGGGCAATAATTTTATATGAGTATGGAAGAATCACTTTTCTTCTAACTTGCTAGGTATAAAAGTGAGACTTTTCTTTACTGTTTTCTATCGACAAAAGACATTGCTTCCATTAGGTAAAAAAAAAGTATCAGCATTATTCAATAGTTCCTGGTAGTAGTGACATGCGCCACATTGAAGCATAGAGAAGCGTTTGTACCGTTCATGGCGTTGATAGGATTATAGGTGGTCTAAAAAGCAATGTTGAAATTTATTGAACACAGCTGAATGTTAAATGAATGTTCAAGATCTTAAAACTTCATATCGAAGACTTCTAATGAAATAGTAGAGAGTTCTGAACAATTAAAGTAGTACATATTTAATAATTTAACGCTTTCATGTTTGATATTGTTGCGTTGCGTTCTGAATTTACTGGAATATAACGCTAGCGAATTATTGAACTTTTTCTAAAGACATGCGATTAAATAAGAACGCAGTTTTTCGATACTAAAACGCATTAACAACTTTGTGAGACATTCTACAGACCAAGACAGACTCTCCAAATTATAGTTACCTATTACCAATGGAAAAAAATCTCGTACAAGTAATGTCGGAACACCCCCTCAGTTTATAATGGCATGCAGTTACGAATGATTTTTCTAAAAACGTGAGGATTGGATTAGGTACACTATACAAACAGATAAATTTTCTAACACTTTCCTTTTCATTAAAACCCATTCCACAAGATTTAAAACATAGGAAGAAATGGACTTAGAAACTGAAAAAATTGAGAAACGTAAATAGGATAGTGCGAGAGAAAAATCAGTAGCGGTGTCTAGTCAAGGGTTTTTGGGTTTGATATAATTTAAGTGGAAGGGCTACAGTGTTTAGAATAGATTTTTGAAAGTTGTGCTAAAAATCGTTTGCTGGCAATGCTTGCTTTAAATTAAAAAGGCACGTTTTCAGTAATAAATTATGTAACATACCCCAAATAACTTTCCTTTTTTGCTCGGTATCTATAATTCTTCAGCTGTAAAATGTCCATCATTTCATTCTGAGCTCCCGTACCGCTATCAAATAATTTAAAAGTTTGACCGACACCTACGTTAGAAACAGAAATGTCTGCAAATGCCTGACTGGCTGACATTTCGTTGCTCTAGTTTAGGTAGAGGTATGAGAATGTAACATGAAATTGCTCGGTTGCCTGACTTGATTAAAGTGGTCTGAAACATAATATATTATTACCCGCTGCTAAATTCGTGCGGTATAAAATGTGAAATGCGATGTTCATAAATAGCTAAGTTCTCTCTGCGGTATTCTAAATGGCAAAGATCAAAGAGTTGATGGTCTTTGTTATAGTAGGGCTTTAGGTATTACCAAAGTGTGACTACAGTTACTGATTTGTTAGTTCCATTAGAAAACCATAACATTCAACATTACAAAAGAAATTGCGAAAATATATTAACATTATTTTTAATTAAAAAATATTAACCGAACTTCCTTATTTGCAACAACAGTAAAATTTCACTTTTCCTGAAGGTAATCTGTAAATCACCATCACAACTTTTTATTAATGAACGTTCTCTGTCGTCGGAAGTGACAACTCGTAAAAAATTAGTAGAGCAGTCTCGGCACACAAACGGGAGAGATGAGAAGAAGCAAAAGAAAATAATTAAAGGAAAGCGAAAGTTCGGAAAAGTTCAAGGAAGATTTACGTAGAACGTAGAATTGTTCACAAGACCTTTTAAATAATCTCAACGAAATTACTTTTATTTGAAATTCTGTATGCTACCAGATATCAGCTTTTGTTTTTTTTTAAGAAGAAGGGAATCCACTTGTCGCATTTCAGTTTTATATAGGTTCGATGTCTCAAGTCACGTATCTCATTTTCAGCGTCACCATTAGTGAAACTTTTAGGGTGCCTTTGTGTCAAATACTAGATACAACCCGATTACAGAAAAATATTAATTGATAATCTTATAAAATCACCTTTTAAATCGTCAACACCTGAAGATTTAGACGATATATTTTTAAAATGTAAAGCTGTATAATTCCACTGTTCCAGTCCAGGTGTTTCTGCACACTTGAAATAAGGGAGGAATTTACATAACATAACAAGCTTCGGTGGGACGAAACAGTTTTAGTTAGGATTGAAATCCCTTTGTTTCCAGAACAAACGAAATGTCTTTTAACATTAAGGGTCGTGTTAAAAAAGCTGATGGATAAAATAATACGCCATAATAATAAATAAAAAATTAGGTAACGTCATTATGTTAGAAAAACTAAAAATTACGTAAAATTCAATGAATTATTAACACACTGGTATATAAAATAATTTGAAAGTAAAAAATTGCATAAATTAAAAATTAAAATTATGTCATTCATTAATTTATACCTAATTTGGAATAAAAATAATAAATAATTCTTTTTTTAGTGAAATTTATAAAGGAAGTCAATATTACAACAGAAATATACACTAAAAGGAAAAGTATAAAAAAAATAGGTTAACCCTAACGCGATTATTGCATGCGATTATCATGTAAAATATATCAGAACTCTATAAATAATATATTAACTATGAAGCAGGATGAAATATTAACTCTAGTAAAGCAAATCTATTATTTGCACTTTGGAACTCGCCTACGTGTATTTTTAAAAATAATATTTCGCAGTATTTTGCATATTTATGTTAATGTCCATATCCATAGTTTAAAAATGTAGATACTTAACATTTAAAGACATTATTTCGAGGATGAAGAGAATGCAAATATAACAAGAAAATGCCAAATGAGCGCACCTGCAGTTTTAAATCCGCTGTGTAATTGTCGACTCTTTTTAAAGTCGTTTAGTATTTTTTAATATGAACCGGTTTTACTCATCTTTTGCAGGAACTGTTATTAATAAACGCAAATGTACTTGAACTGAATAACGTTTAAAATTGGTGACACAAGTCCGCACTCGGTCCGCACCAACTCACTTCCTCTTGGCTTATAATAATCGTATATTTATAAAAAATACGAACTAACCTACATTATTTTATTTCTCAAAGTTCTTTCAGTGACAAAATGCATATTCCGTCAGCGAAACAGAAGCGTCCTTTTGAAAAAATTGAACCAATCAGAAGACTATTTTACTGACAATATTTTTATGACACCTGAAAAGTATCTAGTAATCTTCCAGTGACAATATTTATGTCAGATAAACGTCAAACAAACGTCAAAAAAATTATTTTTAAAAAAAAATTTGTTTCATTGAATTGTTAATGAATTGTTATCTGAATACCTACAACTCGTACCCTCAGTTTTTTTTCAATATTTGTCATTCATTCATTACTCGTTGATGCTGTTTTTGGAAAATATTTACTCGCGCACCGCGTAATTATTTTCGTCACAGCATCAACTGGTATTTAGATTGACAAAAAATATTGCCGGCAATACTCAAGAGCACTCGTTGTATTATATTATGAAATATTTCAGTTAAAAAAGTGGACAAAAAGAAACGAAAATCCTCGGAAAATCCTAGAAAGTAAAACTGTGGGTACACCATGAAATGTATGCGATTAATATTAAAAAGGCACAGGAATTCGAAGGAATTTCCATGATGGGTTTATATGATGATGTCGGTGTTAATCTATAACAAAACTTGTCCATCAAGAAAAACATGAGAAAAAAATGTGTAACAACTTTTATTTAGGTATGACGTAAATTAAACCCGAGTATTAAATTTACCAAATCAAATAATATGTTGACGAGGAAAACACAATTTGTCTAAATGGGAATTTTAATTTAAAATTGAGACTCTTTTAGGGGATGAGTCATTGGCAGATTGATTTAATAAATGCTGCATTTGTTTTTTAACGGAAAGCTAAGGGAATCTGTATAGACAAGAGGATCTTGAGGGGGGGAATCTTTCGTCATAAAAAATTCAAGCCGTTTTCCTAATCGTATTTTTTTAAGCTAAATTGTAGTTTCAAGTCTTAATTACCTCTGCCTTGACTGTTACCCGGCTGTTACCAATACCTTGGCCAATACTGAAAGTTCGTTAAAAAAGAATCCATAATAAATACAATCGCGATAATATCAACTTGAAAAGGAAAATTCCTGCTGCAAGAACCAAGAATTTCAAAGCAAATAAATTGCATGTTGCAATATAACGTTTATACCATAACGGATTCACACAATCGGATTGGGAAACCGGAAGAATAGATAATTTAATAATATTCATTATTAACGTAATAATTTTTCTTAATTATTAGTTTTCACCTTTCTTCTTTTATTAGTTTGTGAGAATAAATGTTTAAAATAACTAGTTGGACTTACAATGTTGCAGATCTCAATCGTTTAGTTCCGGTTTCCTCAAAGCAAACTAACGGCGTGTCCCAAGAAGTAGCCGGTATACAAATCCTTGTTGATAAACAATCCATAGAAGAAAAATGCCAACTGTGTCGCATTTTATCCTTCGAAGAGCACATTTTCCGAACACGGAAATTAAAAAAAATGCGACAAAGATCAACCGTCGTTCCGGCTGATCCGTTTGATCCTATGTATATTTAACACTTTACGTAACGTCTACACTTCATCGAACACGGCGCGACCACGAGCAACACAAATCCAAATCCAACATACACACACAGCAGGACTGTTCGAGCTCAAACTCCGAGCCGACTCTATTGGCAATTTCTGCCGTCCGTCGGTTCGTCGACCTAGACTCCTTTTTCATAAGGATCAATCTCCTGCGCGCAGCGGCAGGATAAAAGGTGGGTATACACAACCTGGTTATCATGCTAAGATACGACTTGGTCGATACCTGTTATGAATTTTTTAGCACGACTTCTCCGTCAGAAGAACTCGAGGTGTACGAGTGATTATAATTATTGTATCATGAGCTGCTTCTGTCGTGGAACTTTTTGATAATAATTTACAGAACAGTTGGCTTGTCAGTTCTTGTATCTTACATTCTGAGAGTCATTGATTCTGATGGGAATTCGGAGTGACAAAGAAAAACCGTATAATCTACGGCAAAAGTTTATACGAATGTCACGTCGCAGTTGAATTCCCCTAGGAATTTTTTTTTAGTATTACCTAGAATATCTTTAAACAGTTCGTAAATAAAAACAAAAATATTCATATTTTTAATATTAAATTGTTAGATGGTTAAGCAACCAAGAGTCCCGGGTTCGAATTCCGGTCCTGTCAAGCGTGTTCCTTTTTCATCTTAGACTAAGTGTTAGAAATGGAGATTTGTATGATTTGAATATAAAAATGTAATCAAAAAAAGCTAAGGGAGGATATTAAGGGCTAAGTCTAAAAGGTACTAAATAGAAAAATGTAATTTTAAATTCAGATAAATTCCCTTAAGGGTTACCTACACAGCAATTGCAAAAGGGATTGGGATTGACAATCTTGGAAAAGGGAAAGTTAAACTTTTTAAAAGACAGGGAAACTTTAAAACTACAAAAGGCGTTTGAAGTTTTGGGACGAAGGAAAAGGTTTGAACCTTTCGGGAAAGGGATGTTTCACTTTCTGAACTAAAAAGGATAGTAATATAATAATGTTTAAGGCCGATGCAATTACATCCCAAGCAGCCAAGCACCAGTAATAAACATTATTTATTAAAAAATAAAACATGATACTTTTATGACACAGTAGCGAGAAAGCAAAAGTTTTCTAATTAGAGTTGGCTATGAATCTTATAGCGTACCCGTGCGTACCTTGCGTAATATGACGTTAATGCGAACTGTCTAGTATCAAATAAGAATCAGTACTTTATTTTGATAGGTTTTAAACTGAGATGTCTCGATCTATTCGACGTCCATGATCTACCAGTTGGGGTGACTATGATCTGCCAGGGATCCGCATACCGAGACCTCGTTCATTACAAACGAACAAACAAACAAAACAAATCTCAATTTAACCTGACGGTATAAAAAGTAAACGATTACGTTCGGTGGAAGCTGACATCGATCTAGTCGGTGTCGATGATCTACCAGGGATATCCACATACCGAGAGTCTTTCAGAGTTAATTTTTGGAAATTTATTAATCGGTGAATTTATTCATTCGTGTCGTTTTAAATGCAGAAAATTATATTCTCTCTCTCTTTCGCATTTGCCATTGCAGATTTACTAATAATGTCTAATATTCTAAATTCTAAAACATTTTTGAATCGAACTTCTAACTAAATATTGACTAAATGTTTGAATAATTGCAGATCAAAGCAAAGTTCCTACTGGTTGCTCTTCTGGCATATGTCAATATTTACAAATCAAAAGCAAATTTATGCGTAGGTACCGAAATCTGCAAGGTGGAAATTTGGACTATTTTCAGTGATGCACATCATCAAAACACAAAAAGTCACGAACAGGTTTAGAAAATCGGTAAACAAAACAATGGATGATATTGATTAACGGAAGGTTGTTAATTATTAATTACTCATTTACCCGTCAGAGATAAAGCATTGGCACACCCGGAATCAACTGCAAACACTGGACTATTTGAATGTTATCGAGTTTGTACCTATAACAATTATTTACGTACTATCACATAATCAGAATTTGAAATACCCGAATATTCTGTTTATTTTTAAGCTTAAAATGTACCTATGAATAATGAATTAAATTAAACGATTGACTAACTACAATTGCAATAACAAAACTATAAATTCTAAAAATAAAATAATGGCACAAATGTACATCATCGTTCAAAATCTCTTGAAATCATTAAACTATCCATTATAATGGATATAGAATTATTTATCTTTTTTTTTCCTTGGAATTGATGTAAAAATAAAGTGGAACATTAAAAAAACTAATGGTGTTCTAAATAATTACCTACTTAAAACAATGTTATAGTACTCGCTATAAAACAAGAATAGCTTCATTACAATCTTCTTATTATTGATAGTATTTACTGCTGTTATTAAAATAACGCTTAAGGCAATTTTATGTAAACTGGCTCGGAAATTATGTTAGATCTTGGATATGTAAAGATTTAAAGAAGTTTTACTTTCGTTAGAACATCTTAAGTCTCCATGTCGCTACGGAAAACTTGTGGTATAGAACTAGAAGACATTTTAAATTACCTAACATAAAAATATAATGAATTTGTTTCATAATTATTATCCAGTTTTTCAGGATATTCCGAGGATATTCTTTACACATTTGTAAAAAGACTAAATTCCAGTTTTTGATCTCAAAAGACTGCTAATTAGTATACGCTGTTTTATACAAAGGAGCGAACATTAAAAAAAAATGACTAAACAATTGTCGAAGTAGGTAATTTAAAAAGGTCAGAGTAAGTAAGTAAAAATAAACATTTCTTTTTTCTGTCCAGCTTAAATCTTCAAAATTTACACAGCGCGGTTAAAATTCACGAAATTTTCATCAACCGTACATTTTAGCTATATGAACCCCTTATACTATGTGATAGACAATTAAATTTTGGATTCAGTTATAGAATAATATATAGGGTGTTTCATTTAAAATAACAAAGTTGCTCAATGTACTGTGAAAAGCAAACACCCTGTATACGTGATATAAATTTAGGAGAATGCAGACCTATATACTGAACAACTTTTGTATTTAAACTTCTTTCATATTTTGACTAATAAAGGAGCTATGGTAGCTTCAATTTCCAATTTTCAAAACCTCGTAGAGGGAGGTCCAAGACACGTATTTCCGCGAAAATCCCAATTTTGAAAATATTCATGATATCAATATTTCCCATATATCAGTGCAGTGGTGGTATGGGAAAGTAAAGTGAATAAAATAATAAAAAAAATCGTTATTTTGCTTCACAAACCTATTCTTTATTATTAAAAAAAAAAAAAACGTTTTCACCCAAGTCCTCTAAAATGTTACATAAACAAGACTAACAAAAGCTAGTCTTTTCCCATCTTTACTTTACAACGTAAAAAAATATTTTTATAGACAGTGTTTCTCGTAAAATCCGACCATAAACGAATCTCTCCACGTTTTTGAAGACGTCATTCTAAGATAGCATGGCAAACAGCTGTTTTGCTTCGACAGGATACCCTTAGTACAAGGGGTTGAAGAGGAGAAAAGGGAAACTACAGACATTTTAACTTCGGTTGGGGGAACTTTTACATAAGGGATGTAAATAAATTTTGCAGACGTGCACCAGCTACATAAATCTATGAAATGGACCTTGATTGTTGGGGGGTTCGATAAAATTGCGAAAGTTCGTCGTGACGAATGTATTCGAATCCATTTTTTAAATGTTAGGTAGAAATGTCTTAAGAATCTTAATTTTTTTTTACTTTCCCATACCACTACTGGTATAGGGAAGTATTGATATCATGAAAATTTTCGAAGTCGAGATTTTCGCGGAAATACGTGTTTTGGGTCCCCAGGAACCCAAAAAAGTGGTCTAGAAAAAATGTCTGTCTGTGTGTGTGTGTGTGTGTGTGTAAGTGTGTGTGTATGTAACGCCTGTAACGCAAAAACTAGTGAACCGATTTTGATGAAATTTTAAATGAAGGGGTATATCGAAAATTCATCGACAAAATAAGCTTTTCAAAAAAATCCGAAACCGGAAGCGGAAGTTAGACATGTTTTTTTGGTATCATTTTTTTCCGAAGCGGAATTTTGAAAATCTGAGTAGGGGATATGAAAGAAGGGCATAATTCAAGGGAAACAGTTTTTTACCGGACTCTCTAACTTCAAAATGGCGGTCGCTATGAATTTTTCAAAATTTCGACTTTAACGCCCCATAACTCAAAAACCAATTATCTGATCAGGTTCCACAACAACTTGTTTGAAAGCCCTTTGGCTGTACTACACCAGGAAAAAAAATTATTCACTAAATCCAAACCCGATCGCAACGCCGCTCTTCCAAACATTTTGAAATTTTTGAAAAATTATTACAAAAAAACTGGTCTAAGGAATTTCTTTAAATTTTCTATACGTATGCAGCTTCGTATTAGCTACATTTTTGTTTTTTGATGAACGCCAGAATTCCACTGTGGCGCCCTCTACGAGGTTTTGAAAATCGAAACTTGATACTCCTATAGCGCCTTTATTAGTCCAAATATGAAAGAAGTTTAAATATAAAAGTTATTTAGTATATAATTCTGCATTTTCTTACATGTATATCACGTATACAGGGCGTTTGCTTTCCACAGTACAATAAGCAACTTTGTTATTTTAAATGAAACACCCTGTATATTATTATATAATTGAATGCAGAATTTAATTGTCTATCATATAGTATAATGTATTCATATGGCTAAAATGTACGGTTGCTGAGAAATTCGTGAATTTTGAACTTTAAAACAGTGTAGGGTGAAATTTTTTGTAAGTGCCGATATGTTCAAGTGACCATGCGCGGGACGGGAATTCCTTGTCGCCGGCTAATCCTAGCAGCCTACGAATATAAATAATCACACATGCGCAGATGAACACAATCGGCACTTGTGTTAATTTTCAAGTTTAGTTTATCGGTTGTGGCGAATTATACTGTTGAATACCAAAAACGAATGTTTATTTTTAGTATGGGAAAGTCCAGGGGAGGTTTGCACCTCCACTTTTTTTTTGTTTTACTTCATAAGTTGATGGGAGACACATTTTCCATTAACCCCATTTTTTTAATTCAATCAATTTAACTTAAAATAATTTTCGATAAAATTGCTATCAGCATTCAATCTACACTTTCGGGGGAGTGGGGGACAACTGGTAAGTATATGGTCGTATAAGGATATAAGGCCGAAGGACAAGAACAATACCTACTACAAAAAAAAAGAAACTGAACTAAAAATCCAAATACAGAATTCAAATTAAAGCTAGAAAAATAAAATCATGTACGCTGCATTTTTGAGGCAAATTGCACTTTAATTCCAACTCACTGGTATAGAATCATTCTGGAATAAACTAAAATGTGAGTTACTTAATTGTTATGAACTCAAAATTTTTTAGTAAAAATATTGTATTTACTAGAATTTTGTAACAATAGGTTATACCCCACATAACTTGGAATTTAATATTTGTATGAATCCAAACCCCCAAAAGATACTACATAAATCAAATTAAGTAGGCAAAGCTTTATTAACGTTGTGGGTATGACAAGATATCTGGCTGAGATTGGTATTTATTGGTTTACAAAAAAATACTGGAGTATAATTTATATTGCTCTTTGTATTGTTCGTCGACATACTATGTATTTTCATTTCAAAGGTTTGGGTTTAATGTAGCGTTATCATGGTATAATAGTAGTAACAACTACTTCAATTAATAATTAATTCAGTTGATGTAATTCAAAATCATATGCCATGTTGGGCAAACAAAAGGGAGAATAACGAGAGGCGCAAAATCAAAATTGAACTTTCACAATACGCCGGAAACAATTTAAATTATTAAATTAGTTAACTTACATCCTTGCCCTGTATTTGTTATTATAAAATTTAATAAACAAATTAATAAATTTGTATGAGGAAAGAAAAAAGTGTGAATTTCACACGAAGAAGTACAATTCTCGAATATTGAGCGAATTTGCAAAAGAAAAACTAAAGAAGATATGCGATTCCTACTTATCTAATTAGGAATTGCATATCTTCTATACCTATCTATTATTAAAAATATGTTAAAAGTAGACTATTCAGTTGATTTTTGAGAGGCATTATTTTGCCTTTACGCAGTGACCGCTGGTATAAGGGGGCACAGGGACATGTGCCCCAAATTCAAAAGACAATTAAAAAAATTCGTTTTTTAATCTATGTCACTTTTTAAGTTTTTGGGTAATAAATTAACGATATTTTCCTTCACAATGTTTGTTTGGCACAATAATTTAGTTCCGCGCAATGGAAGGTGAATATTCTATTGCCCAGGTTCACGTGAACGTTCGATTGGTTGTCAGTTTTTACAAACTTTTAATTTTTCATATACAATATAACAACAAGATCTTGGATTTTCATCGGAAAATTTCAGTAGTAGTTTCCGAAATATTGTTGCTAGGTAAAACACGAGTGCACAATATATTTAAAAAAACGAGTGCGTTAGCACGAGTCACGAGTGTTATTGCGGATTTGTATTGTGCTCGAGTGCTTTACCTTATAGCAAGAATCTTAAGGACACTACTGCTGAAATTTGTCATGAGAAAAATACAAGGTCGAGTTAAATATAACAAGACAAAATCCCAAATATGTAATCAAAAAATTATAAACAATAGTAAACAACACCCTACCAACAAGTAAACAACACTATAGCAACAGGTTTTTTTTATCACAGGAAGCTGTCTTTTTAAACAGGAAAGGGCATTTCTATAATGATAAAAAATGATGGTCCGTGTTTTACGCGAAAAATGAAATCCTATTGGGTGACATTTCGGGCGTTGCTTAGTAACTACTATATGAGTGATTTTGTCATTATAAACAGTTTGACATTTTCAGATGTTTTAATTTCATCCTAAAACTTGCTAGATGCTATTAAATCGCGTCTAAAAGCAACCCCCACTCGTCTGTGGCGTCATTTTTACTTGCTTTGCTCGCTTCATCATGAACCCCCAAAAATTTCGGTCAGGTACCGCCACTGCCTTTACGTAGGCGTATTATTGACACTCCTCAGTGACAGAATTAATTTTTTAATTACTAGATGTAGGATAATATAATAGTTTTATTTGTTCACAGCTGAAGGCTTTGAAATTAAGATGCAATCAAGCAGATAACTGCTAAATTTATTACTGTTGCAAAGTAATTTAAAGGCGGCGTTACCTTATCGGAATCATAAATAATATTTATATGGTATTTTACAATTAAACATACTATAATAAAAAAAAAATATATTGCATTTGAAACTTTGCATTTCGTTTCGTATAGTATTTTACACCTAAGACTTGACCTAATAGTGATGAAACGATTGGGACAAGGATATTAGGACGTGAAAAAAAATTAATATGCCAAGGTGATGAAGGACAATAATAAGGATATTTTTAATAGATGATTCAAACAATGAAGAAATTATCTAAGAAGATTACAAATATATTGATAATGGACTATTATGTGCTATAAAAGGTCGTTCTACAATCCTCCCTCACTTTTTAAGATCCGCATTACTCAATCACCTCCCACGGTAGCTTCCTTTAATTTCGAATATCAAGAGTGTATTCGCCTTACGTTTAATCTGCCTTGTATTGTTTTAAATCAATCGGAAAAATGTTGTCGAGTGTAGACCTAGTTCATTGGTGTAGACAAAATACAATATTTTACCCGCACGTAATGCCTATTAATTATTTATTTACTGGCGTTATTTATACTCGCCTATGGCTCGTTTTGTAAACTACACCCTCGTGAACAATAGCAATCTTTACGGACACAATGAATAATAAAGTTTCTAATTTTACAAATAATTTTTTATTATTCCACTGAAATTTGTAAATAAACGTAGTAAGTCCATTTTATCGCCTGTAACGCATCAACAAAAGAACTACCAATTATTGTGGGTGCTAGTAGCATCCAAAACAACGATTGTGTAGGTGGATACAATAAATCACCTTGTAAACAAATGTAAATCTTAAATTCCCCGAAACATTTCATGGTTCGTAAAAATTTTTAAGTTCGTCGAAAGCTGCTGATTTGGTGGAAATAATTTGATTTTTATCGAATTCAGTCTAGTACGATATCTTATAATAAAAGCGCGCCCTTTTTCTTCTTATTACAGCTTACCCTATCCCTATCTAGTAAGTGAATGTTACACAATACAACCCCTATAGGTTTGAGATGCTCGTTAATTAAACTTCCCTCTATAGCGTCGCCTGTTCTCCCTTGCTTTTCTCACTATGCTAAACAATGCAGTTTCTCGTGCACCCCCTGCTTTCTTTTAATTTATCAAGCACTTTATGTACTTCTAAAGTTCTATATGTTAAAAACCCTTGCAGCATGACTTGAATCAGTAAGTGCGTGGTCTATCTGGTTTTTGGTGTTATCATCTCAAGATATTCACGGGGAAATATATTTCGCTTCACGTTCTAATCGCTATTTCTCGCAAATGATCTTATTTTTGCAGATTCTTCTCTTTTGAATTTAAGGTGTATACATATTGAGTAGCTAATCACTGCTTATCACGTTTTAAGGATCACTTAAAACTATAATAATTAACAAATTAGTTTGTAATTTTGCACCTGCACCTGTTTATACAACTTATATCCCCTAGCTGTATCTTTTTCTTTCACGGTTTGATCCTTCTAGTGATAGGATGCGCATTTGTACCTACAAGCCTGTATATTTATATTTATCCAGATTTTTTTAACATTATCCGTTTTTTCTGTCTTTAGTTTTACACAGTTTTTAGTTGTGCGATAAAACGATTGTTTAAATTGTTTTTTGTTTTAATATGAGAAACGCGGAACGCCTGCAGCTGCACGTGACTGGGATGACAATGGCATAGGTATCGTATTATGAGTAAAATAAAATAAAACAAGCGTCTCTTGAGAAGAGTAAAATTTATTTTCCAAAGGTTATGTAATATAGTTCTGAAAATTTCAAGATATAAACTGAAGAAGATAAACTTTTTCCATTTTCCCTGATATATTTAACGATTCATTGGTACCGTGTATGATCATTACATACATCTACCTTTTTAAGATTTTTTCTACCAAAACCTATTAGTTTAATTTTTTTTTTAAGTTTCCTCGATGTTCTTCACAATTTTTCATTATGAGTTTATATTAGGATTTAGATGCAATTATTTGTACATCTAGTTCTTCTGCAATTTGTCACGGTTCTGCAAGTTTCTTTCACTAAGTTCTTGTGCCAAGGGTATTTACGTCAGATCGTCAAGGGGCGAAAGTGGATTCGCTTGTTCCGTCCTTTACTTCGAACTGATTTGATGTTTTGTTGTTTTCTTGAACACGATTTTCACTACAGCAATCAGCTATAGGGATATACGAGTATTTCAAACTAGTCGATTCTGTCGGCTTACGATGCCGACGAAAATATTCCTAATGGGTACCGAATTACCCAAGCCCCTAAGCCCCTTTCAATTATACAGGGTGGATGACAAAATCCACCCCGAGCTATACAGCTTTTAATTGAGATCGCATTGTTACGGTCGACATGCCAATCGAAATGGGCCATTAAATACTACGTTTTGATGTAGTTAGAACATTTTCACGGCATACTAGAATTTAGGAGCGATAGTCAAGTTTTTATTTTTAAATGGGCACCTATATATATTTTTTGTAATTCTGATTAAGCGTTTTTTTCTGATTTCAACGATGTATAATAAGTCACCTTACCATCACCAAAAAGTAGTAAAAAAAATTGTTAATACGTAATTTGAAATATTTTCTATTTCAAATGTACTACATTCGTTTCAGATTATCATAGGGAATTTTAAAATTAGAATATTTATTTTGTGTCTACTATATCTAATTTTAAGTTTCTCATTTCATATTGTTTGCATCAAATAAAGTGCAGCTGGTGTTTGAAATCGCAATTTCAAATAATAACGTTATGATGCTGAACTTTGACAACTCTCTATGGCAGGATAATTCCTGCTGGCGGACATGATCTAGGTTGGGGTCGTCGACTGTTCTATTAAATATGCATGAGGCGCTCTTCGTTCATACTGTTGCAAATTACAAGTATCCCGATGTTTGCATAAAATTGAACTCCAATTGCCAAGGATCACACTTTATTCTATCTGAGTAAAGTATTGCTCGCTCTTAAATGAATCCTAGTTTTGGATTAATAACCAAAATATTATATTCATTGGAAATGTGGAAAATAAAATGTGAGTGTCTAATCAGATTTGTACGATAAGATTAATCTGATAGAAAAGTATAAAATGAGATTTTCAATGAGTACGCCAAAGCACGTGGAAATAAGTTTAAAACTTTCTTTTATTTACAATTTACATAAATTCCTTGAGGAACACATTAAGTAAACAAAGTGGCACTGCTTCAAACAGAGAATATTGTGGAAGCCAAAATTGAAAGAAAATATAGCGATGGAGGATCTTTGATCTTTTAATGTTATTTAGTGATAGAGGATTTCAAAGATTTGAGTAAATTCTATACTATAGTACTTCGCATAATTTAATTAACAAAAGCAAAGTAAAAGGAAGAAAATATTTTTTTAAAGTGCATGATATAAAATCATTTCCTTACCTAACTACATCCAAAAATAAAATTTTGCCTATGGGAATTTGCAACACAAAGAGAATGTCAAGTCAAGACGTGGGACGAATAATATGAATGACATTGAGAAATTTTTGTTAGTACTTAGCATAATTTTAAATTTACATTTAAATTAATTCCTCTCGGACTAATTAACCTCCCACTGTTATACAATAATTTATGCTGACCTATTTAGGTAATTATTAATAACGCACACTATCTGGTATTGTGTGAGTAAAGTGCATGAGTCGTGTGTATCATAACATGATCATTTAATTGGATTATTCTTATTCTGTTTTTTTGAAATAGTATATATTTTTATAGCAATAATAAATATTAAATAAAATATCGATTTTAATGGGAAATAGTAATAAGATTTATTTGCTTAATACGTAAATAAAGACCAAACTAATGATTTGCTAAAATCAAGTATTTATAAATTAATTGTTCACGTTGTAATTCCGTCTATATAGGTCAAACAATTAGAAATTTCGGTATTAGGCATTTTAACAAAGTAAAGCTTGAAAATGTCAATAAAATATACAGGGTGTCTCTAAAATATGGTGCCTTAGCTTAACCACAGATTCCGGGGATCAAAATAAGACGATTTAACGCAACTTACCTCTATCCGAAATTGCTTCGTTAAGGCGCTATCCAACGCCAAAGATCTTCAAAAAATTTCTATTTTTTTAAATAACAAAAGATTGTTTTTAGCGATTAGGATGAAATTTGGGGTGTGATTCTTTACTGGAAAAAGGTGTTTTTTGACATCATTTTTTTGTTCAGGAGGGTCGCGTAAGTGGTCAAAGGTTGATCATCCACAGTCAAAGAAGCTCATATCTTTTTAACAGTTCGGCCAATAGTTTTCAAACTTTTTTTACAGAGAGATTCTTATTTCAAATATTTTTTGTCTCTTGTTTGATTTCGGTATCTGCCATAGTTTAGGCTGAAAAAATTATTTTGATTGGCCGCAGTGCATTTCTTAAAACAGCTGTAGTAATCTAGTTGTCCCGTATGTTGAGAAATAAATCACGAAGAGACGATTTGATATAAAGTTTATTACTAGCAAGTATGTAAAGGGTGGCGCAAAATAATCTGAACCATTTCTGAATCAATGGTTCAGCTTATTTTGTACCACCGGTAAATTAATAGATTTACAGCAAATGCTCAATGTGACTACCATTTTCCCGGATGCAAAAGTTAATTCTAAGCAAAAAATTGTCTTTTCGTCATTTTTCTCAGCATATGGGACAACTAGATTACTACATTTGTTTTAAGAAATGCACTGCAGCCAATCAAAATATTTTTTTTCAGCCTAAACTATGGGAGACACCGAAATCGAACTAGAAACAAAAAATGTTTGAAATAAGAATGTCTCTCTGCAAAAAAAATTTGAAAACTATTGGCCGAACTGTTAAAAAAATATGAGCTTCTTTGCCTGTGGATGATTAACCTTTGACCACTTACGCGACACCCCTGAACAAAAAAATGATGTCAAAAAACACCTTTTTCCAGTAAAGAATCACACCTCAAATTTCATCCTAATCGCTAAAAACACTCTTTTGTTATTTAAAAAAATAAAAAAATTTTGAAGATCTTTAGCGTTGGATAGCGCTTTAACGAAGCAATTTCGGATAGAGGTAAGTTGCGTTAAATCGTCTTATTTTGATCCCCGGAATCTGTGGTTAAGCTATGGCACCATATTTTAGAGACACCCTGTATATTTTGTTACAAGTTGCCTAGAATCTTTTGCAAGTGAGAAAAAAGTTTATCGCCCGAGACGAAGTTGAGGGTAATTTCAAAAAATTATTTTTGACTAGTGAGAAACTATACTCTTCCTACGACCACGTTTATATCATATGTATTGTAAATTCTTGGCACTGACAAGTCAAACTGCATACAAAAAAGGGACACCCTGCAACTTTCGTCACAAGAGACAAAAGTTAACGTCATGCGATATTCTCTCATCCCTCGCTAGACACGGAATTAACCTTTTCGGTTGAGGTATCTCGACATACGGACAGATTATTTTTTACCATAAATAATATTCAGTTAAAGCAATATATAAGAACAAACTTTTATAAACGAAATGTATACCTGTAGACCTTATCTCATAAATATACGATAAAGAAATTAGTGCAAAAAACGATTTAGCTGATGTCATCCCATTATATTAAAAGCTCGGGTAGCCACATTGAACTGGCATGTGTCACACACACTTATTGGAAATTGACTTCTTTGATCTTGAAAAAGAATTTTGGCAAATTAATTTGAAGATACTGTTCAGTATACAATTTAAAAAAATATAACATTTTCCAAAGTATTAGATACTGATTAAAAATTCCGTTATTATTATATATATTATTATATTACTAATATATTATATTATATTGTAAATTGTTTTTCTGAATATGTAGGCGAGTAACGAAAAATGAACAATAAACTTGAATTTTATAAAAAATACTATTGTGTAGGTAACTCAAGAAATGTTATGTCTTATATTATGATGTAGGGCCGAAATAACGGCGTGTGATCTGCACAGCCACTAAACGAAGAATTTCAAATCAAGTCTCATCCAGGAGGAGCAAACCGTGCTCAAATTGTAAGTTGCATTTCAGTCGACGAAACAAATCTTAAGATTCCTTGAACAACGTAGACGGAATTTGCACGCTTGTGTTGTTTATTTCGTTAACTGCAGTCCAAGAGGAAGCTGAAGCGGTTGATTGTGCATCTGTTACAGCAGTAATAGCGTTAACATTTTCTGTAGCGCTGTAATTACGACGATAATATCCTTATCGCAATGTTAGAAGTTGTAAATCTGTTTATAATTAAAATTGTGAAACACGTTTTTTACTGAACAACCCTACGAGTCAATTAACGATATTTTGCAACACCCTGTATGTGTAAGAGTAGAAAATAAAAAATTAATAACGATGGAGGTTTCCATATAATACGCGTATTCCCAATTGTTTCCCTAATTAAGAATTTTAGCTAGGAGACCGTCCAATATTACGATTTACTCCACATTAATAAAAAAATTCAATATAAACTAGGTTTGAACTACAAATTCAAAGACAAACATGTTTTTTTATAAACCACCCTCCCCGGGAGGTTCAATTATCATTGAACTGCATTTAAACAGTAATTGGTACTTCTACCTAAATAATAATCGATTAGTTGAGGCCTCACTTATCTGTTTCTATCACAATTAGAAACAACCCTTTTTTGTTTAATTTACAGGGAGGCATTACCTGATTAGGTCAAATGCCGAACGCACTATTTATCATACAGAGAAGGTTATAAGTTCGATAGAAAAATGTTTGCCCCAAGAGAAAGACTATAGAAAACTCTTTTTTTTAACTGTCTCGCCGCCCCCAGTTCACCCTAATCCTTAAATTACATTTCCTTCCCAAATATTTCAATTTAGGAAACTATACACAATTCAATGGATAGTAATAAAAAGTTCTTTCCGTATTCCCCTACCAACAATTTCGGGTGCGTCAGTAAACATAGAAAAGCTATAAAAAGTAAGCTACAAATATTAAATTAGATACATTTTATATTGATGGGAATAAAATATTTAGGCTTAAAGTTCAATTACGTTCACGCCAACGCCGGTAAAGCTATTTTGAAATAATTAAATGGGGATGAAGTAGGTAACCATAAAACTATAGGAACTTAACTTACCCCTTATGTATAATTTCCATTCATAACTAAGTAGTCGAATAAACTGATAACTTACCTGAAAAAATAAAAAACACATTATTAGTAAAAAAGTTATTAGGGAAAACAAAATTACATAAGATTTTTCAATGTAATATCGGTTTCGCTACTTTAAAGTTAAAATAAGTTAGGGCTAAAAGTGTATCATGATCGGCTTTCACAAGATACCACTTTAACACCTTAAGACTTACGTCTTCAGTTTCTTTAGGGAATCCCCAGTTCCCAAGCGGAATTTTCACGGAAGATCTCTCAGAACCCTTAGGAGGAATTCTACTCTTGGAATTAGCTCTAGTGGGATTACGTAGGAGGAATGATTTTGTAAATGGAGAGAGAATTTATAAAGGTCAACCAGAAACTGAAATTGATAACATATGAAGGAAGCCAAGGTTGTATTTATGATCAATATTAATAAATAGGGTTGTATTAAATATTTTCTGGAATTGTTTTTTTATCTTTTTAAAAACAATTTAATTATCAAAACCAAAGTTACCACCATTTCCTTTGGAAAAAATAATTCAACGTTAAAATCTGCAATTAAAAGTGCTTAACGTTGCCACGAACAAAGTTAATCAAGGGATTGTAACCGGAAGTGCTGTAATTGGTTTTTCCTGGGCGATTAATTTAAGACAATATTCAAAAGTAAACTTATAATTCGGTGCAATCAATGGTTTTCTGAAGAAGAGTTGATCTTTCTAAGCCACTTTCAGGAGAAGGATTGCCGGCCTGATATTTTATTGCAGGAATTGTACAAAGTACTGAATATATTTGGCGTAGAATATTGAATTATTCAACAGAATTTAAGAAAACAATTGATTGTCTTATTTGAAAATTTTTAATTTTTCCGAATCAAAGGAAAATTGGTTTATACTAAATTAACTTTAATACTACTGTGGTTAAATCGGAAATTATTGCGAAGATGCTTGGAAAAATTGAAGCAGTTATTATTAACAACCTTTAAAAGCCACGATTGGTTTTAGCTAACACTGCGCTTACGTATAGGCAATCCATTGTACAGTATTATATGTTGCCTATGTGCATGCTACTAGACTATGGGACGCACAGAAAAAAATGAAAATTGAGAGAACAGTAATCTGACGACACGTGCGTAATGAAGAAGAGTGGAACTCGATTATTGTTAATATAATTAGTCATTGTTTCGATGTTTTATATGCATGAGTAGTTTACAAATGAGGAACGAAGTAGGTACACATATTACGTGTAATGAATGACAAGTACATGTTTCAAAATACCAATACTAAAGCCTAGAAAAATAAAAACAGAACATGCTAAAAGTTTCGAATTTTCATAAAAGCAATTTTTTTTAATCCAACTTGTGCAAAAGTCAAAATATTTGGTGTACGTGAAATGGACGTACGTATAAAAAAAAGATTACGGTTTAAGGTTTACATAAAGTTTTGTAAACACTTCAGGCGTAATCGGCGGCTTTCGTCCTTAGCATGTTAAAGCCCTCGTCGCTTCGCTCCTCTGGCTTTAATCATGCCGAGTGCCAAAAACGCCAAGTTTACGCCCTTGATACTTAAATAACTATTTTTTACATAATTATAAAACAATAAATAATGTTAAGTGCATGCAAAAATAGGGAGGCTACGAAAGAGGAGATAACGGATATACAGGGTGTAAACTTTACTTCAGACCTGCACTATTGGTATCTCTGTTCTTTGGGAATTTTTCTGGAATTGTTTGGGATTTTTTTTGGAATTGTTGGAATTATTTAGGATTTTTTTTGGAATTGTTGGTATTTTGTGGAATTGTTTAGGAATTGTGGGAATTGTTTAGGAATTGTGGGAATTGTTTAGGAATTGTTTGGGAAATTTTTGGAAATTTTAGTGTACGCCATTTTGGTTCGTGGTTTACCCCTTGGGCAACGCTAAACATGATCAATGCATTGACTTAATTATATTATTCCAAATAAATCTAAAACGCTTTAAAAAATTCATTTCCTGGGAATACCGATTTTGTAAGAGACATTAAAGTATCTACGATAGAAAAGTAACTTCAAAGCCGAAATCTCTGACTAGTGTCTGTAATTTATCGTCCGTTGCTTTCGATGTTTTTCACTTCCTCCTATATTTTATATCTTTCTGTTCAATAGCAAATTCCGGAAAAGTTAAGGATACGTTTCTGTAACATTTCGTGTCCTATTCGATAAAATAAATGCGTATACTAAACTTACACCACTAATGATAAGTAATAGAATGAAAAATGTATACTGACAAATGCAGACATTACCAGAATGTGGATGAAAACACGGCTTATTAAAACTGATAACAATTTTTAATCTTCTTAATTTATTGTAGATTGTACTTCTAGATTGTTATTCACGTTCCCCGCCTCCTTGATAAAGTAAGTTCAGTATAAAGATTATAACTTTGCAGCTCATTTTAAGCTGGAATATTACAATTTGCACTTTAGATACTTGAGCAAAACCCAGTTGATCGAAGTTACTTGAGAATAGTTTTACGGTTAGTACCTATGTATAATAATGCAGAAACTTGCGTATTCCTTGCATTACATTGATGTTTAGTGAAGCATAAATAAATAGGTTCGACGTTTCCTAGTATCCTAATGATATTTAGTTGAACGATCTTATTTGGAAATTCGGAATTTGAATAATTAATGGTATCGGAATATAAAATGACAAATACAGATGTAAATGTAATATATTTTGGTTTTGCAGATAATGCCGTTTTCTCTAATACAGGGGTGATAGACTATTTCCAACGCCAACGAACTTTAATTAACTTAAAATTTTGGGAGAATTATTTTTAAATTAAAAACATTAAAGTGTCTATGGGTATTAAACATAACACCTGAAATTCACCAAATTACCCATTAAAATAAAATATTACGACAATACGTCAATATTTTCAGATGAGTCAATGTAAAACTAAAAGTTTTTCAGATGGAACAACAAAGGAAAATTTACTGGTAGTAATAACTGCAGAGACTGAACGAAAACGAACTCTAAACAAAGGTACGTAGAAGTATTTGGAATAATGGTGGTATCGGTATTGACATCATGGAAATGAATTGTAAATAACATCAAGGAGGCATAAAAACTTGTTAAGGAATACATAAAAAGGATTTAAAATAAAAATTGGGAAAAACACCCTCTCCGAGGCTAGGTTGTTCGAGTATATAAAATGTCCCTGAAGATATTGAGAGCATCTTGCAGGTCAAGGTTACGGTAGGGGTGTTGTATTTAGGCGCTGACAAGGACTCTTCCTGATACTAGAGATATTAGAGAAAGGTGTCTACTCCAACTCTTCAGCAAATAATTTATAATCTAGTCACACAACATGTTTAACTTCTACCACAGACAACTTTCTGTGATAGTACAACAGTCGAGAAGTTTTGCCTGTTACCTCATACGTTTCAAATCCTTGACGTTCAACGTTAAAACATCTTGTAGGTATCTTTGGTTGGAAGAACTCAATTTCAAAAAAAGAGGTATTTTATGAAGATCTGAATATTATTCGTTGACGATTTTCTTTCAACTTACATTTCCAACGAATTCTTTAAAATTTATAGTTGGGTTTAGTGGAGGCTCTCAGTTTTCTGCAATTCTCTCGAATATTTCAAATTTAGAAGCATATCCATTTTATTACAAGCGCAAAGGGAGTAGAAATCCAAAGAGAATGCAAAAAAGCGCAGGTCTTAATCATCATTAGAGACGGAGTTATGAAGGAAAATGTGATAATAAAACATTTTGTTGAGTTACGAGTCATGGCTTGCTTCATTTTATTTTTTGAAGTATCTGACATGTCAAATTCTGATAGTACTTTGTTTATTTTATTGTAATTTAGTCAAATGTTATTTATTTATGTGTCAAAACAATCGGTATTAGATTTAAAAGCGTGTTAGTGTTGGTTCTGTTTTTGTTGTTCAAATGTGTTTTTGTTTCTGTTATTTTTAAAACCTCGGGAACAACTGAAATACGTTTTTAAATCTAATACAGGTTATTATTTCAAGTAAATATTAAAAACATTTGACTAAATATCAACGAAATAAACAAAGTACAATCAGGATTTGATGTTTAAGGTACTTAAAAGAATTAAATCAACCAAGCCATGAGTCCTAACTCAATAAAATGTTTCACTATCACATTTTCGTTAATAAGTCAGTTTGTAGTTATGCTAGACAGTAGACACCTGCACTTTTTTGCATTCTCTTTGGATTTCTACTCTCCTTACCCATGTAATAAAATAAATATGACTTTACATTTGAAATTTTCGAGAAAATTGTATAAAAGCGCGAGACTCCCTAAAAAGCCATTATAAATTTGAAAGAAGTTTTCTCATGGACGATTTACTCTATAAGAAAATTTTCTCGTCAATGTGAGACAAATAGTTTCCGAGTTACAGCTGGTAGCTATGCTTCGTGAACCACCCTGTATATGCGGGTTTAGTTTTTGTAACTCGTTTTCGTAAATGGTAAGGATTTAATATTGACCTATTAATAAATGTAATAATCATGGATTTTTTTAAAATTGAAAGTAATTAAAACAACAATGTACATGCAGTTAGGAAAAGACAATTTTGTATAAGCTCTTCAATAAAACACTTGATATTAGCAAATATCTAAACGAATTCTTAATGGAAATCATTGTTTAATTAATTCGTAAATTAAGTGTAAACAAATGATTTTAATTTGAAAAGTTACCCAACCCCTACTTCCAAAACATTTTAATCTAACATTTTGTTCGTCCGAATTAAAACAAACCGAATTCCTTAAAATCTAATTAAAACATCAAGTCGGTAAGGGGAACGAAGCCTATTTTGAATATTGATTTTATAATTACATTTAAAATTTCAGAAAAAAACCATTAAAACACTATCTACAGGATTATTAAACCTGTATGGCACTCATTAAAAGCCAGAATGGAAATATAGCAGCCGTAACAGATTAATCCCTTATGGTCGGATAGACATAAATGTCCACAAAACTCGTTCGGTTGTACGCGGTTGTATGATTCAAAACCTCATTAATCTTTCAAAAATATGTAGCCCATAAAATGTGGCAAATGAAACTACTGGGATGTAATAAAATAGTTAGTCAATAACTACGAACCAACCATCTATTTCGTAATTTAAAAAGACGGCTTTCAAGCAACCTTCACAAGAATTTTAATTAAATCAACACCCTTTGGAATGTCCTTAATTTTTTTTTACAAAAAATGCGTTAATATAGGTACGTCCATTAACTTTTACTAGACGATCAAGTAATATATCGGAATTAATTAACGCAGGTTACGCTATTAATTTGACATTCATTTCGTAAGGAAGCACCTTCAAGATAGTGTCGCAAGAAAATCTAGTTTATCATCAAGGAGGTTACACTACTTCAAAAGTTCAGAGCACCTTTCAAAAAAAATTTTATGTGGGTCAAGTAGTGGCGCCGCGGAATAATTTACCGAGAGACTTTTAACTGTACAAAACAAATCAAGATTTCATGAATAATTGCATACAAATGATTTTTTCGTGTACGAAAAAATTTACCTGCAGTCTTTCAATGTGAGGCGTGTAAAATCAGGGCCGTACTCCATATGGTTTAAATTGTATCATCAAGGTCGTCATTAACAGTCCTTTGTTGGTAGAAAACGAAGAATGTGTTCTGCTTTGGTAAATAAAATTAAAATAATACAGAAGTTGCAGATGCTTTATTAGGAGCCTGTTTCGACCTGAAACCTAAAAGGAAACCCTTGTAATTGAAAATTTTAATTTCCTGTTTAATAAAGTGGAAATTATTATTCATGAGTTGTTATGATACTTTTAGAACTTGTGTTTCAAAACTTTAAATGGAATATTATAAGAGAATCGCGTCGAATTGAGTGCTTTTAGAACTTTTGATGATTTTCGATGTTATTTTGATAATATCTTATTCAATTGATATTTGAATCTTAAATTATAAGAGTTCCTGCCATCAGTGGCATCGCGTGAATATTGGTTAAAGTTCAACACAGTGGCGGATGGTGACTTTTCGGGGCCCGATGCTAACAATTTGTTGGGGCCCTCATACCTCTTAATAATTATTAAAAAAAATAAGTGCACAACAATTGTATTCATGACAATTGATCGTGGATCAGCTGAACTGGGAGTCAAATCTTTTACACAACTGGGCCTAAGACAACAAAGTGAATGCTCGTCTCTTTCTCTTTAATATCGGACTTCCTGCCATTAAATCAAAATTTTTATTGATGAAAGAAAAGGAAAACATAACATTATTATTGTAATAATTAACAATTATCCACATTTTATAACTTGTTAGGAAGTTATTTATTTTGGTTGTTACCTACTCATTATTACCTGGAAAACCATACGACTGGTTTTTGAACAGAGCACAATGTTGCCAGAATCATTTTCGCGCTATCTCGATGTAAAAATGTCTTCAGTAATAATTTAATAATTTGTAATTACGTGCTTCTTTCCAATTTTTAAAATTTGGAAACAATAAAAGACATTATTTTCTACAAATAGAGTACCCTTAAGTCAGTTTCATTTCCAATTTTTAAAAAGTTACAAGTGTTAACTTTACATCTTCATATCTTACAAATTTGAGCGAAAAGATTTTTTTTTACATTTTTCTCACACTTATTTAGCGGTACTGAACAGCGAACAGCGTACCATATATATTTTGCGCCATTTTCGGGACACCCTGTATTATGATGAACAAATTTGTGTTTCACGTATAAATACTATTCCTTAATTTGTTCAAATAACGAAAGAAGATGTATGTCACTGTTAACTAAACACACATCAGCTTAAATTGAACTACTCTATTTTGTTTTATATCTGCCAGGTCATAATTTAAAATTATCTCCTCTTCCGTCTTTTAGATAAATATAACTTTTGTTAATTTTAGAACCAGAAATAAATAAACGACCAACATACTTAATAGTAATACATTATTTCGATAATTACAAGCGAAAGTGGTTTGTAAAAAATTATTTTCCTATCATTGTCCCAGAACCGCCAAAAGAAGTTGTTTAATGAGTTTTGCCTCTTTGTAACAATCTTTTCTCTTCCTATTTGGAAGCAATTTTCCTTGTACAATTATCAACAATTTTCACGTCACTCGATTATAAAAATACTAACAATCTCTTTTAAATGCTTGTTGAATAAATATTTATTACTTTATTACTTTGAAATTTCTAGTAAAGCTATGTTGCAGTTTTTAAAAATCATATACCAATTTATTGGAGAGAAAGTGTAAAACTATAGATACTAATTCAAATAAAGGTTTTTACAACTATGGCTTACGTAGTAAATTTATGGTTTTATTTTAATTGAAAATAGAAAAGAGAGTGGTTTGTTTTCCATGCGATACGCATAAACATTTTCATTCTACTGCTGTTGTAGGGATAGCCTTTAATTAATAAAATAATTTATGGTTGTTCTAGGTGTAAATATTTCAGTTGACTAGGAAGATAAATTAGTATTTGTAAAAGTTTTGTTTTAGATCATTACCGTTTTCTTCGTTATGTGGCATTCTTGTCTCAAATTAGCTGTTTTCGGTAGCATTCCCATGTTCAACTAAAACTAACGTTTCGTAAAATCAAAAAACCTATAGTTTTAAAGCTAACTATAAGTTAAACGACCAAAGAGTAAAAGTCGAGTAAAAGTTTTTAGTATTAAAGAATTCAATCAAATTATTATTCCGAAACTTATTAAAAATCGGAAACCACCTGCTGTAGCACATGTTGTAAGTACCAATACATTTTAGATACTTCCTACTTGTTAACAACCTCTACAGCCTGCAAGTAATAGCAAGAGATGTTTATAATGCAAGCACTACGTAATGTTGGTATGCAGAAAGAAACTCAATCAACAGAAAATCGTGAAATCTGAAACTTGAACCTTTCACTAGAGTTATTTTAATTTTTCCAAACATAGAGAAACATTTTGCCACACCTTTCTAGTTTCATAGTATTAGGTCATAAACAATTTACTATTGTAATTAATTAATTTAGAAAAAAATTATGTATGCACTGGATAAAGTTAACATGTAAAATGCTTCTTGCAATCAAACCAGGAATATCTATAATATAACAAGTGTCGTAATAAAAAATACACATTTTCTTAATAATACTGAAATAGCGAGGGTTTAGATGAGCTAATAGGGCTAATAGTTTACGAATATTGCATGGGTACAAAAGAATGTTAGTACCTACAGTAGTTTTGATAAATGTTGCAACGTAACTGGATTTTAAACATTTACATAGTTGATCGATTAGTTTTCTCTTTGATTTTAGTATTATTTTAACCTTTAAATATATTTATACCACATTCCGTTACAGAATCCAATTGGTATTGGGTAAATGTACGCCAATTATAATTAATTGATACTGAATCATAAAAGGGCCATAATATTTCTCATAGCATTTAGTATGGAAGGCTTTGTAATGGGAACATAGAAGGAAAATGCTCACAAGGAACATTTAAGAAGAGATAGATGGACCGTGTAAGGGACAATCTGTAAAGGGTACAAATTGGAATTGGAAAGGTAGCACTAAGAGATTGACAGGGGTGGAGGAAGATTGTTGAATCTGCCAAGATTCACTTAGAGACATGCAGCTTTAGGAAAGTAGTAGGTGATTGATGCTCTGCAGAAAGATTTAAATCGTTTATTTTATTTATAAGACAAAGTAAATGCGTAACTGCTACTCTAAAAAGTTAAAAGGCGAGTTTGTATTTTTTTAATTAACCATTTTCGTTTCAAATCCTATTTTTTGATCCCCTTTGGAGTATAATATAGGGGTGCATTCAGAAAAATTACGGGGATTAGTGGTGTGTCTGAAAATTCTTTGTACCTCGGTACTCCTAGGCCATTTAGCAACGAGCGCAATTTTCTAGCGATAAATTTTCTTGGCGTATAGTAACTATAGGAATTAAATAAAGTCTACGTCAAAGAAAATAAATCGATTAGAAAATGAGTATCATAATCGTTTATTCAACGATAGTCGTTATCGTTTACTTTTCGGAAAAAAAAGAAGTTCATGTTAAGATTGTAAACTACGACCGTGTCGCGTATCTTCGGATGCAGTACATCATACCCGAAAATACGCGATACCAAACAGTTTATGAACTATTTGGCAGAAAACAAACGATAACGATTGTCGTTAATAAACGATTATGATACATACGTAATAGACCCGATTATGTTGCTGAAATAGCCAAGCCTGGTTAAATTATAGTTCGTACCAAAATTGACTAATCTTGTTGTTTGATGTTGCTGCTAGGAACAGTTTCCCTCGTGACATTGATTGAAAATCGCTCTTCTAGCCTCGAGATTGTTTTGACAATGTCACTTGTGAAATTGCCAAGCAACAAACTCTTGCAACCACGACCTTCGTGATTAAAACTGACGGTTCTAACCGGCTTGTTCACAATTTTCAATTCGGATCTGACCAGCATGGGGCTTCATACGGTGGGGTGGGGGAGGTATTTAGATTTTAAAGCTGGCATAAAATGTTAAAAACTAACTATACATTATTACAAAGATATTGAATTTTCAAGAAATATGCAACAATATTTCCCCATAATGCTGATTTGCCAATATTTCTCAAAATAAATAAGGATTGTAAATTGTATCCCTAATACCAACCCCTCCTATAAGAGACTTTGCTAATGCATTGTATACAGTTAATCAATCAACAAACCCCTAAACTGTTTACAAATTTTCGATGAAACCGAACCAGAACCTACAATAAATATTTATTAAGAGGCGAATTAAGCCGTTATTATAATTAATGTTAAAAGCTTCCTAATATCTTATCCAAATTCAAAATAATATCTGTTACACAACTATCAAGATACGCATGAAATTTACCCTGCCTGTGAATTTCAGATTAGCGATCGACATTTGAGCAATTTATCGTTGAATATTAATGGCGTCCCAATTCGGTCTATACGATTCGACGCATTACGCAATTTGCGTAACACCTTCAAACATTTGCGAAACATCGTCGATGGAACCGGTGCGTTTTACAAAACCATCCAATAGCGACCTCAGTTTCGAGGGGTGGAACATGGAAAATAAAAATTGGAAATATTATGCAAACGTTCAAATGTGAAATTCACACAAATGAGAGTGAAAGAACAGCTTTAGGAATTTCTTTTCTGAACACAATAGTGTGGAGAGTTCTAAAGATTGGATTACACATACGTGATATGGCCATAAATGTGTGCAGTGACGAGTCGTGCCATTGATCTTTCGGCCATCTCAAGAATGCAGAAAACTGCGCGCTTTTCGCCCGAGTAATTCACTTGTTTTTGTAGTTTCTATTTTGGAATAGAGAAAATGTGGTTTTTAACGCTTTCAATTGATTATACATGGCAGATGCTTTTGCCCACGGGGTACAATTTTATTAATGTGTTAGAAAACGAAAATATAATAAATAAAAAAAGATAATCATTCTTGTAGAAAATTTTAGCATATCATAATGACTACTTAAATTGTAAGGCTAGTTTATTCGATTTTAGAAGAATTCCGAATTCTAAATATGGAAAGTGGTTAGGAATTTTAAAATTTTTGAAAGTTATACTAGGTAAGTGAATTATAGATACGTATTCAAAACTAATTTTGATTACAAGAACGCCAAAAAAATACTATTTAAGGATTTGGATGGCTGGTAAATTTTTACATACACAAAACAAAACTCACCCACTCCTCTCATCGAATTTTCTAGCAAGCACAAAGCAAGATTTTGGAAGAATAAACTTTTTTAAGTTGAAAAACTTCATAATTAAAATTATGCTAAATTTTGCCATACCTTCTAAGCTTAAGGCAACCACAACACAGAATTTACAAACCAAACTAACATACTTTTAACGATAGAAATTTAATTATTTTCTTGACCTTTTTATAACGAAATAAATAAAAGCATAGTCGATCAAAATATAACGTGTAAAAATGAGTTAATTTTTTATTGGTGAAGTAGCTTATTCGAGCGTGATTAAACGGCAAAATTGACTCTTTAATTTGTTTGATTCTGTTGATATGAGCAGTTTCTCTCGTGACATTGATCGAGATTGAGAATCAGTCGTCGTGATTTTATCTTGAAATTTTTTCTTTGTGTTTTCATTGGTTAAATTTGAATTTACCGCCAAATTTAACCAATGAAAACAAAAAGAAAAATTCGCAAAAAATAGCACCTGTATGAAGTCCAATGGCTGGAGATTGTTTTGACAATGTCACTTGTGAAATTCCTAAGCAACAAACTCTTGCAACCATGACCTTCCTGATTTAAACTGACATTTCCAACTGGCTTATTCAAAATCTATAATTCCAGGTTAATCGACATGAGCTGCATTCGGGGGACATAGCAGATAAAAATATGCGTGTATGAGTAATTGACGTTGCTATCCAGCTTGTTCATTAAATTATCGTATTGCTTTATATACGGGGGGGGGTGGACATAGCAGATAAAAGACGATTTACAAGAAGTTTTACTGTAATGCAGCAGTTCTCAACCTTTTAGTATTTGCGACCTAATTTTCAATGACAATTTTCATCGACCCCCCCCCCCAAAATATAGATCTCGGCTAAATATAGAAAAAGAACTCAGGGTATCAATTTCTAATAGTAAACCTTCTTTCGAAAAACCTTCCTCTGCAAAACAGACCCAAGTCACTAATACTCATGGATAATGCCAGGCGCGGATCCATGGGGGGGCTATAGGGGCTGTAGCCCCCCCCCAAAAGGGTTGAAAATTATTTTTTTAATGAGATGAGTTTATATTTTGAGCAATTTTAAATACTTTGGTTTGTTACCCCATAATCCGGTTGACCTCAAACCTTAAGGCTTGTGCCTTGCAGTGTTGAATTCCCCCTTGGAGGAAAAGTCGTTTCTGAAGCCACGCCCACTCTTTTGAAAAAAATTTCGCCTACGGCGCTGTTAAACTCAACACTTCCCGCCTCATTCTACCTACCCACTATTCTACGTTTCAGTTTTAAGATTAGCCCCCCCCCAAACAATCTTCCTAGATCCGCGCCTGGATAATGCAATCCATCCTGTCCTGAATGATCCTTCTTGTCTAGTGAATTAATTGTAGGATTGTAGGTACTAATATCCATCAAGAAAAAAACATGAAAAGTCATTAACAAATCGATTTAAAAAAATTGTAGTTCAAATATTGTAATTCAAGTCTTCAGCAAAGATTTTGAAATAAAAAAAACTGTAAACAAAATTTCATTTCGAATTTTACAATTTCAAGTTTAGATTTTAATGTCAAGTTCACAACTGAGTTTAAGAATTAATTTTAAAGTTAGTAGGTTAAATGAAATAATTATGTAGATTAGTTTGTTGTATTTTCAGAACTTTCGTTTGCAGTTGTAGGTACTACCAAAGACTAGTACTACCAAAACAGTGGCGGATTAAGCTTTTGGAGGACCCCAAGTAAATGCGATTCCCGTTCAATACTTATCTTCGGATTTGTTTCTGATATCCGTCATGAATTTAAAAAGAGATATAAGAAAAGTGTCGTTCCTTTTAAGAATGTAAATTGTAAAACATATATTACCAAAGAAAGTATTTATGGTAGATGTTGGGTTTTCGAGGCCCCTCAGAGTCTAGAGGCCCCAAGCGTGCGCCGAGGCGGTAATCCGCCAATGCTACTCAAAATTGTTCAATATGTATTTTGCAAATTTATCTCTAGAAAGCAAAAATGCTAGACCTTTCTGATCAGCACTTATTACAAGAACTGTATTTTATTCTAAATACAGGGTGTCTCTAAAATATGGTGCCATAGCTTAACCACAGATTCCGGGAATCAAAATAAGACGATTTACGCAACTTACCTCTATCAGAAATTGCTTTGTTAAAGGGCTATCCAACGCCAAAGATCTTCAAAAAATTTCTATATTTTTAAACAACAAAAGATTGTTTTTAGCGATTAGGATGAAATTTGGGATGTGATTCTTTACTGGAAAATGGTGTTTTTTGACATCATTTTTTTGTTCAGGAGGGTAACGTAAGTGGTCAAAGGTTGATCATCCACAGTCAAAGAAGCTCATATCTTTTTAACAGTTCGGCCAATAGTTTTCAAATTCTTTTTACAGAGAGACATTCTTATTTTAAATATTTTTTGTCTCTTGTTTGATTTCAGTATCTGCCATAGTTTAGGCTGAAAAAATTATTTTGATTGGCTGCAGCGCCTTTCTTAAAACAGATGTAGTAATCTAGTTGTCCCGTATGTTGAGAAATAAATCACGAAGAGACAATTTGATATAAAGTTTATTACTAGCAAGTATGTAAAGGGTGGCGCAAAATAATCCGAACCATTTCTGAATCAATGGTTCAGCTTATTTTGTACCACCGGTAAATTAATAGATTTACAGCAAATGCTCAATGTGACCACCATTTTCTCGGATGCAAAAGTTGATTCTATTCTACGCAAAACATTGTCTCTTCGTCACTTATTTCTCAGCATACGGGACAACTAGATCGTTTCAAGAAATGCACTAAAGCCAATCAAAATAATTTTTTACAGCCTAAACTTTGAGAGATACCGAAATCGAACAAGAAACAAAAAATATTTGGAATAAAAATGTCTCTCTGTAAAAAAAATTTAAAAACGATTGGCCGAACTGTTAAAAAAATATGAGCTTCTTTGCCTATGGATGATCAACCTTTGACCACTTACGCGACACTCTTGAACAAAACAATGATGTCAAAAAACACCTTTTTCCAGTAAAGAATCATATCCCAAATTTCATCCTACTCGCTAAAAACACTCTTTTATTATTTAAAAAAATAGAATTTTTTTAAAGATCTTTAGCGTGGATAGCGCTTTAACGAAGCAATTTCGGATAGAGGTAAGTTGCGTTAAATCGTCTTATTTTGATGCCCGGAATCTGTGGTTAAGCTATGGCACCATATTTTAGAGACACCCTGTATATATTATTTTCTATTCAACTATATTTTAATAATGTCGTGGTTTTGACTGATTACCTAACTTGATTTCTTCAGGAAAACAAAAAAAAAATGGCTCACATTATCAAGATTGCAAAAAATATTGCTATGGATAGCATAAATTTGCCTAATACTAGTTGCTATTTGTAAAATTGATTCTTTTTGACACGATTGGAAGACCACAGGAAGTACTGGAAAATACATGCCTGCTTATGGTACAACACATTCTTTATTTAGAGGAGATGATTCGTCCTGCATAGTATAATGTCTATTATAATTATTATGGAAACTTTAAATACTTTTGTTGTGAGCATGGCGAATGAGTATGAAGCGCCGTTTGGGCCAATTTGATGGTGTAAAAATTATTTTTATTTTCGTTAAAATAAATTTTTATTTAAGTAAAAAAAAAGTTTTTGGACCAAATTTAACAAAAAAATATTTTTGTGTGCAACTGTCAAAAAAAGGTCACTTTTTTTGTTTGATTTTGAGTCGTGAAGTAGCACATTTGTTTATAGTAAAATAAAACCTTGACAACGTAAAAAAAGCCCTGACAACGTAAAAAAAAGACTTTTTTTTACCGGCCGACAAAGACTTTTTTTTACGGGTCATGATCTTGAATGAAATTAGCTTTTAATTTTATGTAAAGATTCGATCGAAACTTTAATTTTGGTAATTTTTCACAGTTGCACACAAAATTTTGTATGCCACATGGCCGTGAACTATCTTTTTTTTATTCGAATGATTATTTGGCTCGGCCTTCGCCTCGCCAAATAATATTCATTCTAATAAAAAAAAGTGCTACTTCACGGCCTTGTAACATAAATAACTATTTTTTTAAATAAAATGTTTTCAAAACAAAAAAGTTTTTTGGTATCAATGGAAATATTTTTTTTTCGTAACGAAAATTATTTTTTTTTATTTCCACCAACAATAAAGTTTTTTGTTTACAATGGAAATAATTTTTTTTCGTAACGAAAATATTTTTTTTTATTTCCACCAACAAAAAAGTTGTTTTTTTACTGTAAAAAAATTTTTCGTAAAAAAAAAAATTTTTAATTTAAGTATTTAATAAATAATTTTTTGCATCATAAAATAAATTTATTTTGTGAACGCAAAAATATTTTTTTAGAGTAAGTAGCTTCTACTCTTTCCAAGAGATGCCGCTGTCGTTCAATCACTTTATATTTACATTTTCGTGCATTTCAGATCTTTAAAAACAATGCATTAAGATGATAGGTTTGATAGGTTGGGCTATGGATATTTAATTAATAAATTTAAAATAATTAATAAAGCAATAACATCCGCCAAGTTATGTCTTCTTGACAATATTAGATTACTCATTTCAACCTTAGATTTTGCTAGGTAGTTTAAGCGGTTAAACTCGGATATTTTTGGATCCAGTCTTAAAGTACCAGCTTTTCCCGCGTACCTACCTTGACGGTCCTTGAGAATAAAAGTAATCTCTAAAAAGTGATTGGATGACAGCACCATCTCTTGGAAGAAAGTAGAAGTTACTTACTCTAAAAAAATATTTTTGCGTTCACAAAATAAATTTATTTTATGATCCAAAAATTTTTTTTACTTAAATTAAAAATTTTTTTTTCGTTACGAAAAAATTTTTTACAGTAAAAAAAAAACTTTTGTTGGTGGAAATAAAAAAAAAATAATTTTCGTTACGAAAAAAAATTATTTCCATTGTTAACAAAAAACTTTTTTGTTGGTGGAAATAAAAAAAAATAATTTTCGTTACGAACAAAAATTATTTCCATTGTTAACAAAAAACTTTTTTGTTTTGAAAACATTTTATTTAAAAAAAAAATTATTTTTTTGTTAAATTAGGTCCAAAAACTTTTTTTTTACTTAAATAAAAATTTATTTTAACGAAAAAAAAATAATTTTTACACCATCAAATTGGCCCAAACGGCGCTTCATAAATGAGCTGCAAATGTCAAGAATAATACACGATATAAACACTTGACAATGACCCACCTACAATTGGTATTTGCTTCCTAGTTTATCATTGCTATTAACAACACCAGGAACTCAAATTCCTTTTAACTTATTAACCTATTTAGTAATTATCATAAATTAAACATGTACAGATCGTGGTAATACGTTTCTTTTAAATGAAAGATAAATTATTATGTTGAATTGTTTCACACAAAATCCGTAATTCACATATTTTCTAAATAATTCAGGACTCGTATTACAACGCATGGATACACCTAATCCTAATGTGAATTATAGAAATTACCGCGGTTAACCCAATTTTAGTCATTACAGTATAAAATAATAATTTATGACCATGAATTAGCTTAAGCTAACAGTAAACAAGGATTTCAGTAAATTCAACAATCAGGACCAAACCAAAATTACTCTAGCGAATTATTAAATTTACAGGAAGTTTATTGTGACCAATAAAATGTAAATTGGTTGATTAAAATTAGAAATTCCCGTTATTGAATGCGTTTAGCTTAACTGGTCAATTAGTTTCAGAGAAAAAGAAAAATGTATTAGAGATTAAAACGAGAATATTGTAAGTAAGTACGACTTTATAATGAAATCCCGGTACAAAAAGGGGATCTTATTTACAGTATTTACAGGTTATGCTAAATATTGAAATTACTAACTGTGAAAGGTAGAATTACACGTGAGTGCACAGTCACGCAATAAGTCAAGCTTAATAAAATATTCTTTACGGATCTTACTTTAGAGATAAAATGAAAATCTGTTGAAAACAGAAATTCTATGTAAATACAGGCTGTTCCAGATAAGATATAATAATTATAAAGTCAAAGTTAAACCTTTTATTTAATTTTCAAATTTTCAATGTTACCTTAGATTTGAAATGAAAATCTTCACGAAGCTTGTCAAATATTAAAATGTTGATATTATGTCGTTGTAACTGTAGATATTTAATTTCTTTATTCAAAATAAGCAAAATGGGTAGAGAAGAATATTAAAATGGATTATTAGACGAAGCAAGGTAGAAAGGGTAATGAAAGAAAAGAATAAACCAAAAAATCTAACGCATAGCAAAATAGCGTACATACAGCCATGGATAGCAAAGGCAAAGGCAAATAATTATTAGACAGGGTGGACTTGCTAGTGGGATGAAAGAGAAGGTGCATAGGAATACTAGAGGAATGTGAAGAAAACGATAACAAATTATTGTCTTACTATGCTACAATTACAAAATTGGCAATTTGGTTGTTAAAGGTGTTTGGAACAACCTGTATATTAAAATATTTATCCATAATAATTAGAAATGTTTCAGATCAAAGAACAACCTTAAGAAGGCAACTTTTTACACTACCTTGTAGGCCTTGTGTATTATTTACAATAACTTAATTATTTTTCGTGTGAAAGTTATTTAAATATCACATATATGTCACATTTCCCTACAATAAAACTGTGTTATTGAATAAAAGTTCACAGAACTTCAAGATATGGCAAGAAATATTCGGGAAGAGTTTAGAATTAGATTAAGCAATTTTATGTGCAAATTATTAGAATAACAAATTTTTTAAACTGTTGAAGCCTAGAAACAAGCCTTCCACATCTGGAAATTCGGATGGAATAGTTTTTAGAGATTGTTATAAAAATCAACATTCATCGATTAGTTTGAAAGGGTCAGAAACAAGATTAAATGAAATTTGAGATGCTGGCTGGGATAATAATTGTTTTTTAGAAATGTAACTCTTGTAATAAATTAGTATCAAGTAGCAAGAGCACCTCAAATAATAGCACCGTGTTTGATTTCATTAAAACGTGGTCTCGCAGATTACGTATCACCAAAGGAATTAAAATTCTTGTGGGATGTCTAGAATACTATGATAAATAAAATACTTTCAATAGAATATTACCTTGGAAAAGTTGATACATTTAAAAATGAATCGTTGCTTTTAATCCTTGCACATTGTTTATCACCACACAAACACACCCACATTATTAAGAACGCACTAGTTTTATATTAAAACTAACAAGACGATCACGTTTTAATACGAACAATAACAGACTGAAGGTAGGTAGATGATATATTTTATGAGAGACCTCACCTTTGTGTTTAGGACAAAAAACTTCGGCTCTTATCAGTCCAATGCAGTTCAGTTCTTGTTTCATAACACATGTTTGATGTTTATATCTTCGTAGGTATATGAGTAACGTTTAGTTTATATCAAGGTTGATTACAAATAAAATTTGAAAGCAATAGATGGTTTTTATATTTTTGTAATATGTTCAACAAATATTATGAAAAACGATGTGAAGAGAGACAATTATTATGAAAAAGACAGAGAAGCAACAGGATTAAAGGGGCTAGAATGAATTCAGTAAGAGAAAGAGAGAGGGAGAGAGAAAGACATTAATCATTAATGATCCAATTAAATCACGTTTCTTGAATCCCAAAAAATTGTTTAACTCTGGAGGAAGTTCCACTTCCAGGATGGCAAGAGTTTTGGGGAATACGAATAGGCGAACTAGTGGGCGAAGTTAGGATCAAAGGAATGTTTAGTGAGGCCATAACGGGGACGGTAGGCGAAATTCTGCACGTAAATATTGCGAATATCATTATTCATTCTGAACTATAACGAAAAAAATTGTACAACTAACCAGGAAATACTTGAGACAAATAATAGGACTAATAACAGGACACTGTAGTCTGAAGAGGCACCTAAACTTAATTGGGACGGCGGAAAAGACCTCACTTGCAGATTATGCGATAAAGAGGAAGTAACATAAATCCAAAATCTTTGCGAATTTTTAGGAAACAAAAGACCACGCCACTTCTGGGTGCAACTAACTGCACCCAAAAAGAAATAACGATAACACTTAAGTAGTAAGATTTTATAAATTTGATTCTGATCTATTTTTTGTTTTTTATTGTGGTCATATTGGGCACTCTTATGAAACGAAAAATGATCTTTGATTAAACTTCCCTGTTCCTGCTTTGTGTGTACATATGGCTGGTATCGAGTTGGGTCCCGAAATTAGTCTAAAATTCCGGTCGTAATTAATCCCACGGTTGAGTTGGGTCCCAATTGTGTATTCTAATAGAGGAAGGGTACTATACTTGAGGAACGAATACAAGGGTCTCTTTTGTCTATATCGAGACATAAAGGTTCTTAATTTTTGCCAAAAATGTTGTCTAACAATTTATTATAGTGCTTTATTTTAAGAAGCATGCATGCTTTTAGCTAGACCCGAAGATGACATATAATATGAAAATTACTGATTTTCAATTATAGTTGTGTCCCCGTAAGAAAACGTGGATTTCGCAAAAATCAACAAGAACAAATATTTATTACAAATAACAAGATTTTAAGATAAATCGGTTATCTCAGACGACATTAAGCACAACAGCGACTTTTAATTATAGAAACGAGATAAATAACGGTGTTAGCTTCAGTCATGCGATTAATTTTTTATTTTAAAAGTTACATATGAGAGGAAATAAAGATTGGAAAGGTAATTCCAATTAAAGTGTGCATTTATGCACTAGAAAAATTATAATTTAATGGAATTTAAGGAAGGTTATAAATTGTAATTTCAGAATTAGTTGGTTTTAATGAGATTCCAATCATGTAACGGTCGCCATATCGACTGAGCAATAAATATAATTTTTTTCAAATTCATTCCAGATTTTTATCGGGTACACCACCATATAATATACATAACTGTGAAGATAATTCTTGAAAAATTACTCTTGCATAGTAACGCCTAAATTAAATTTACAATAATATTTGAATATGAATTATATTAATCAAGTATTACCCAATTAAAATATTTACTTAAATAAGCCCGGACTTTTTTAGTTTGGCGATTAAATAATTATTCTGTAATGGGAAATAAAAGAAAGTTTTGTTTCTTAATTTTTGTTACGTAAATGAGACTTTTCTTAAAGCATCTTAGGAATTGATGTTACGAAATTATATAAAAGAGGTTGGTTGATCCATAAATGGAATAATTGCAATTAGAGTTTATAAGATGATGAGACATTTATTCCTTTTCCTTGTTGGTCAGGTTTAAAATGTGGGTGTCCAGAATACTTAATTTTATGTTATACGAGTTTAAAATATTAATGAGAGATTGCAGATAAGTAAATGTCTTATGACGTAAAGTCAGTTTTAGACGTACGCATATGGAGGGGGGGGGATTATTTTCCGAAAACGCCTTATTGTGAACCTCCGTATAAGGACCACCCCTGGTTGGTTTTCTTTACACAAAAGATTACAACCGGAAATGTGTACTCGTGCACTATACACATTTTAGCAGAAGCGAATCGAGTCACAAACAAATATTAGTTCATTAGATTGGTATAAAAAAATTACATATTTTGTAAAAAAAAATATTTTGATATTACAAAATAAATCTTCAATCATAACGGTAGTAGTTGAAAATATTTCTTTCGAGAAAATTAACTTGCCACAAGTCTTTGAAGCCAAATGTAATATTTTCTCAATTTTCTAATTTCGAGGGATGAAAAATATATGCCGGGTTTATTTAATATAAAATAGCAAATAAAAAAATTGAATTTAAAAATCATTCCAAGTTTACTTTGAAATATGTCCTAGTTTTATGGAGGATACGAAGCTACGAAGTAAAATATCAGGAAGATAAGGACATGTGTTTATCAAAATTCATTACAGTAGGCTTAGGATAATTTCTAAAAATTAACCGGCCATAAAATTAAGCAAACGCTAATTTATTATTTTTAACAAAGTTAACATTTGCTGTTACGTAGAGAAAGATCCATTATTTGTCCTCTTATTTAATGTTATGTAAATAACAGAAAAGCGATTACCGCAGGTATCTAGATCGAGCTACCAATTAGTTCGGTTGAAAGATTCTCATCAATTTGTGATGTAACAAAGAAGAGCGGCCGTTAGTGGCCGGTCTACGAATTAGGAATAATTAAAATACCGCAATCAAAATAAATTCCCCCAAAATTTATTTCCTTAAACTGCCCCGCGAAACGTTTTAAGGCAGCCTTTATTCCAGGGCGAGATCGCCCGGAAATAATTAGAACGCTCAATTATTTCGCGCAAAAGTTTCCATCAACAACAAAGGCGACTTAAAAAGGTAAAACAACTTACCCCTGTTGATAATTAGCCGAGAGGAATGACTTTGGCAGTGACATCGACCGTTGTTGCGCTTCCAATGATGCACTATTTTCTTCCGTAGGCGCACTTCCAGGACGAGTGAGAATAATTTCCCGTAATCTATCGTCCTTTATAGTTGGAGCTTCGTCTAGAGGCGTCGAGGTGCCCGAGCTTTTCGCATTTTTCGGACTTTTACTAGCGGTGCGTTCCGAAGTTGTCACCCACACGTCACTACTCGAAGAAGAATTACTCGAATTACCCATCGCGGAGGGAGAACGGCTAGCACTTTTCGAATTCACCGGAGAGATTTTTCTATCCACACTCAAATCGCGTTTCGAATCGTTCGCTTTGTTTGGACTTAAACGTCGTTCACGCACATCACCGCGATTTGAAGCAAAAGGTTCATTTCGGCGCCGCTGAACGTGCAGAGGATTTCCGGGATCTGAAATACCTCTTGAATTTGGCGAACGTTTCTTATGTTGTTCTTGAGTTGATCTTTCTATGACTGCTAATGTAGAACGGTTGTTATTTTCAACATTACTTGTATCTAAAGATCTTTGATGACTAGGATAACTTTGGGACAAACGCATCGTTGACTGGGCTCTGCTATTTAAAGTGTCGCGATGGGCACAATGGGGCCAAAAATCGCAAGTGTTTGAATTGCAGGGATTTGCCGATTCAGTCGTCGGACTGATCTTGAAAGGCTGCTTCACTGAACCGGAATTAGGTGTCGTCACACCCCTCTGCAATAATTTTTGCCTGTCTTTAGCGGCGCTTCCAACGTAGAACACGTCGAAACCATTATTTGTAGAGGGTTTAAGACTTTCTTTAGATTTCTCGTCTCTAACGTTGTTGTTATATCTATGCATTAAAAGGGCTTGTGCTGCGGCGCGACTCCGCGTGCCGTAAAGGAATTCGGTCACGATTTCAGCTTCTCTCAACATATCTTCGTCTAACACGTTTCCTTCCAACGACTGTATTTTAGTGGGTTGCACAACATGCCTCTTGGGACGCTCTGACGTGCTTCCTATTTTAACCACAACACGATGAGATTCCGGATGTTGCGGTGAAACACGAGATTGCACGGATGGATCGCGGTATCCTACAGGAGGCTTCTTATCAGGCAATTGCAAGCTCCGGGATCTCCGGACTTTTTGCGCGTTAGGATCTTCCAGCGGTGCTTTAACGGGATAATGCTGACGATTCGGAGCGGATCGTCTCAGTTGTTGAAGCGATCCAGAAGGTGATCTCACGGGAAATGCATCATTGCTGGAAGAAGATGAGCTTCGAGATGAACAGTTTGTTTGTTTATTCGAGTCTGAACCAGCAGGGGACCTCCGTGTTTGGGACCGATGATGAGAAAGTCGTGCTCGACCCGAAGGAGATATTTTTTCTCTTGGACGAGCAGGTTCGACAGTTGGATTTGTTAACAGCGATGACACAACGCTTACGTTTAAAGACGAACTGTTATTGTCTTCTTCATCGGCGTCCTCGTATACATCAATAGATGAATCGGTATTTTCTGATAATTTAGGCATAGCGGGTCGGTTGACGCAGCTGTCTAAACTTCGAAAGCCCATGGAAGACGATGAGGAGGAGGAAGATTCCCCGTGCCGTTGTAAAAACTGTATTCGGCGATTATTTGTGTTGTCTTCTAGAGATTTTGTTTGAGGCATCCGTGGATATGAAATTGACGGTCTGGATACTGGGGAAGGTGTGAGTTTAATTTTTCTAGACTGCGATACTTGTGGTAACGTTGAAGTTTTGATAATTTTATCTAGAGGTGGTGATGGTGGGGGACTAATAATATCACTGTCTACTATGGCATTCGAACGTGGTAGAAACGGAGCTTTTCCAAAAAACGAACGAGATTTTGATGACATGTTTGCTTTACGATCCTGAAAAGCGGGAGGTGGAGATATAATAGGCGTAATTGAAGGAGGAGATGATTCTTGTACAGGTAGTGGTGGCGAAGGGCTTTTAGGCTTAGGTGGTTCATGTTCTCTTGTATGTAATGGTAAATAAACGGGTCTTTGTGGCTCAAGAGTTCTTGTCCCATCTGGCCTTTTCCCAGGTTCACTGTTACAATGGTAATTGGCTAATTTTATTCCCGTTCTACGTGATAATTCTAAGGAACCGGATACATGATTGCCATAGTTTCTTCTGTTTTCATCCAAAGATCTTTGTTGCACTTGGACCCAACCTGATCGTCCTAAATACACACCATCGACTTCTCGATCACACCAACGCACAGGAGACAACTCCCTACTGCAATGACCACCCACGAATAGGTCACTTGAAGTTACAGGACCTTCTGAATGAAATCCAGCACTATTGTCCCATTTATATCCTTGACCACCAAGCGACTGATGCTTAGTTAGTGGTGGAGGTCCCGAATTATTGTTGCGACCTGAGGTGTAGGACCTGGAACTACCTCCCGTTGCAAAAACTGAGGTCGGGCTCGTCTCCCAAGGCTCTGAGGTGCTTCGAAGGTGCAGGATCGACACGTTCGGGCCCCTGAAAAAGAAAACAAAACCTTTACTTTGGTGTTACTGTTATACGGATCACACTCTTGATTGGCAAACGCAACCACGCAAGTTTCCTTATTCGGATCGACCTCGAGATCAGCGCCGCCTTGTTAACCAACTGAGCCTTGTGTTTAATAATCTCATAACAATATTGCATTGATACGAAATTAGTAATAAAGATGTTATCGGCTGTGTTTCGAATTTCTCTACAAATTAGCATACCTGTTAGTTGATACGAAGTGAATAAAAGCTCTTGAATGACAGAACTAGAGGATTATTAGGTGTAAACTATTGCAGAAATTAGATAGAAAATTTACCATCCAAGAAGAACTTGTTGGAACGGAATGTTTGATTTTTGAACGGATTTATTTGCATATTAGAAACATTAGAGATTCCAAACAGTATCAAGATATAAAAAAGAATTATTAATGAGTAAATTATGCAAAAATGATCTAAGAAAGAAGCTTTAAATATAAATAGTTACAGAAACTGTAAGTTGTTGATCCCTGATTTTATTCAGATTCTATTATTTTCGCTTTAATATTGGGATTCATATACAGACATGTAGCTGAAAAATTTTGATGACCCTTATGGGTGAATGCGCGAAACAACATTATTACTTTAAATTATTTAACTCAATCTGCCTACGTTATATGACGTTTTAGTCAACTAGGACTGGACAATGAACTTGGTTTATGGGAACCGGTGGGAAGTCGCCTTATTCGAAAGACCTTCGAATTTGTTACCTACACTTGCATGTATATGCAATTGCAAAAACAAAATTATAACGGAAAATTTATTTACCAAGTTATTGTGGAACGACTTTGAACAACAACATATTTCATGGTTTAAACTACCTAGCTAGAAAATTAAGTGCCGTGTTTAAAATGTATTATTATTCTTACATTTACCGTTGAATTTTACTCAGAAAACATATTTTCCTTGTTTACTGTAATATCCCTCCTACTGTCAGTGCTCCTAAAATAACGCCCTAATATTTAACAGTATCTCAGCCTAGAATTATAAATTACTCATAATCAAGTTAGTATTAAATAAAACAAGCTCGAAAAGAAATTCCACCAATTTCTCATTTTATCACAATGCAATCAAAAGGGCTAAGGGAGTAACAAATTGCTTGGAAATTTAATAAAACGAGGAAAGCAATTAACCGGAAAATAAGATCAAAAGTATTAAGGAAATATCGTCGAAATCTTAGATTCCAATTGGATTAATTAAAGGAAACCAAGAGTTCAATAACCAATAATTATTTGATCCTGTTTCAAGTACAAAATCATTAATTCCGCATTTTTAAGATTTAGAAGGAAAACAACGTTGTATAAGTAGTATCGTAGTGAAATTAAATGCCAGCATTTGCATAAAATGTATTCTATACTTTGTGATAAGTGGGTGAAAATATTTTGGGACAAAACAATTTGACCTTTTGTCTATTCAAAACAAATTAATGTGCGTTTCAAGCTTATACAAGATTTAATATTGGAATTCTATAAAAATGTAATTTAGGAGAAAACGACAAGAATGCTACTTTGATCTTTCTTTTTATATAAAACGAATATTATAAACCCCTACTATAACAAAAGGTTGATAAATACAAAACAAAGAACTAGTTCAAAATAAGTAAAGGCATCAAAAAAGTTTTTAACCCAATGTTGACAGAAAATTGTTTGCTAAGAAAACCATCTGCATGGAAAAAGAAGTCGTTAGTTGAAGTTTTGAAATAAAATCGTATCATTCAAACTTTCGAACTTTTTTAAGGGTGGTAACTTGGGAAAGTTTAGCGCACTTGAGGGTGAACTGAAAACGAGGAATTTTCCAGTAATATTTTTTTTCCTAGAAAAATAGTGAATAATCCAGGGGTTTAGTTGTTAATAATTAATATTATTTTATGTTTATAATGGGCGCTGTTTGTTACAAAATATTTTGACCAATCATTATATTTTTACAAGGGGAGTTATATCTAAGATCATTAAATGGAACTCGAAGAAGTAGAGCTTCTGCTAACAAAGTGCTCACAATATTGAAGAAACTCCAAATCGCATTAGTACGGATTTCGTTTTGATATTGTAAATGGCAGTTCGATTTATTTGCAATATGATATTTTCACGTCAAAAATAACGATGAGAAAGATTTACATTGGTTTTACTTAGCCTATAAAATATTTCGATAGGGCGTGGGGTGGGGTCTATACCATTTTAATTAGAAAGAGTAAAATATTTTTAAGAAATAACAATAAAAAAACTAGTGTAGGTAGCAATAAATATTTGTTATTTGCAATTATAAAGAAAATGTTGAAAAATATGATACAATCTTAGCTGTTGAGCCATCAATTTATTTGCAAGAGAATTAAGATATAATGTACCTTTTTCATAAGAAACCCAATAACATACAATATATGTGTCTTGAAAAAAAATGAAGTAAAGCAATATATAATATAATGCTCTTGCGTAGGACGTAGTTATTTAAAAAATACCAAAAAAATTCCATATAAAAAATTGAATATGCCATAAATATCAATACGAATAAAAAATATAATAAATAAAATATCTAATTTTATTTAAACAAAATAGTTAGTAAAAAATTGTTGTGATTACAATATTTAACTAATCTATAGTCCTACAAATATGAATTTGATAATCTAATTCGAAATTATTCCTTTAAATACGATCAAAGAATTAAAGCTCTCATAAATTCAAGGGTCGTTAAATTCAGAGGAATGAAAAATGCATAAACCACAAGCTTAAAGCATGAAGGCTAAAACGAAAAGGGACATATACGATCAGAAGGTTGTTGTGATAAAACATCACACAACAAACTTTATCGTAAACTGACAGCTGCGAAATAGGAAATCCAGCTATGGATTTTTTATGAAGCCACCCTTTCATGCCGACTTAACCTTTAAGGGTGGCACCGAAGCCTTCAGAAATAGAAAGAAACTTGACAGCATTTGGACTCAATTCGCAACATTTGTTGTGTTAGTAAAGCGTTGATAAGCGAATTATCAGAGATATCGTACTCACCTCGTAGCAGCCATGTCAGGCTCCGTAGCAGGACTGAGTCTCGTACCGGAGGATGTTTGGCGGACCGGTTCTTCCACCGCCACCCACCTCCTTGTAGACGCCGCGGAGTCCGCGGTTCGTGGCCCCAAGCTCCCGGACGATGCGCGTTGCGGCCCCAAAGCACTGTCCACGCTTCTCTGCGAAAATATACGGCATATCTGTATAAAGAGATAAAAGAATAATGGAGTTTTCAGTGTCTTGTTTTTCTAGATATAACAAAAATAATGGATGCCGTCGACATTTGTGTGATATTTCTGCATCATTGCCTTTACAACAATCATTCTGGAGATACACGTATAGATTTTTTTGCTTTTAGCGGTCAAGGGTAAATAATTAAAGTTGTAAGCATGATCGGCGTTGGCAGATGATGCAGAAAAAACACTTCTTTAAGAGACAGGTGCCAGAGAGAGAGAGAGATGATGTGTATGACCCTAGATATATTAAGATGGTCCTGCTCTAGACCATCCATGCTCTAGACACGAACGAACGAAAAGATGTTCAAAGCTATATACCTACTTGGTGGCAATTCTAAAAAGGAGATAAACCAACACCTTGTAATTTAAATTCCGGTTATAAGTTCTATGACTAAATTAAATGCTTGATTACCTAAAGGTAGTTTCTCTTCCCCTAAATGGTTGGTATATTCTTTTTTACAGTTAATTAAGGCACAGCCTACAGACGCCCTAACTTAAAATTATTACTAGCTACCGCGAGAAAAAAAATTTAAGCTTCTTTAATTACCCTCCACATTTTATGCAAATAATTGTAATTTACTCAAGAGAGAAAGAGAGAGAGAAGGAGGGACAAAGAGAAAAAAGGGCTTATTTAAGCCAAACAGTAGGGACGAGTTCAAATACTTGTACATATCCATTTGGTATTTCACTCGTACAGTTTATTAAAGGAATTTCTGATACAATCTAAAGTACAGATGAAATTACCAGCGTATCTGGAAAATAATAGGTAGGTTCTTCTCCAAGTAAATTCCATGCAGTAAACTGATCTTTTACTTTACAATAGCTGCTGGTTACGCGTCTCCTATTGATTCTGAGGGCGAGTGACCCTTTCATATTGCATAAAATAGCCGCAACCATGTTTCTGTTTGGTTCCTCCCTTTTCCCACAAATACTATTTATGTAAATTTTCTTTTTGCCTTATATTTCGAAAAGATTGGATTTCTTGATAGCTTGTAAACATTCTTTCGTAATATTTATTATAACTTTTTTTTTGCAAATTAATATTTTGATATTATCCCATTTAATTGTAATTTTTATATAATGTTTAATATTCGATATTTTATAAAATCCGCTCAGAGCATGACTTGAACCCACGGCAATTTTGGATCAAATAACCTAAGCACTCGATTACGCATACTCCTGAGTTCATATTTGAATGTTCGTAATATCATACAGTGCCAATTTGATGTTTGACACAATAAATATCCCCTCTGAGGGTTGAAATTCCTTTAAATAGGGAAAATTCCCAGCTTGGCCGCAGCTGGGTAGCTATAAGGTGCCAGGTATCCGCACATCAAAACCTCGATCCATTATAATCTAACAATTAATTCCCTACTATGGGATGGAATAATGAACAAATGAGGAAAATGTAAATGTGTGACATGACAGTAGTAAATGGAGTTCGTAATAAGTTGGACGAAATTAAGTTTAGTTTCAAGACGAGGATCTAATGTTTTAATAAAATTTAAATTAAAGTTTTTTTTAAATTCTCTTTACGAAAAATTCGTCAAAACAAAACCCTTATACGCAGCAATTTATTATCACTAATTTGTATTTCACATTCTTAAGTGTTAATATTTTTATATAGTCGAAGAACTGAATTCCCTTAATTGTCAACTCCAGGGGAAAAATAAACATATACTGGATTTAAATGAGAAGGTGTTTTTCAGTCGCCTAAGATTTTAAAAACTGCTGAATTCCGGAGCACAATTAGTTTTCTAAGATTTGAATTGAAAGGAGATCTTGTCTTATCTGTTGACAATCCAGTGGCTCAACATTTTTCCATACCTTTTTTAATATGTATTTACTGTAAACTGTGTAAAGGAAGATAGTCCTTATCAACGACATCGGCCTTTCCAGGTTTAGGCAGATTGTCTGGTTCGTTTGCATTTTCAATTTACTTCAATGTTTAATCCTCCCCTGATTTCTCTTTTCTGTTAGTTGGCAACTATTTTTCATTTTTTTAAAAGTCAGTTTTCCAATATTATTTTTACATTCATTTGTGCTTTAAGTTCTCTTCAACGATTCAAATGTTTTAGTTACGAAATACTACTTTTTTACATCTTTTAAAACTTCCCCCTGAAGGGATACTTTGAATGCTATTTTCATCCCTTTTCCTTCTCACGTTTCTAAACCTACTCCTTAAATTTTGCGTAAACTTGACTTGGTTTTAACAAAATAAATTTTCGCCGACTCTGTTCTAAATATAATATTTCTAGCGATTTTTTCCCTTACTTTTTTTTAAGTTTTTGGGATCAGAATTTTCCTAATACACAAGCAGTTAATACTAGTCTTTTCTAAAAGCAAAGTTGATCCGAAATACCTTTGTAAGCTCATCTTTCTTATCTGAATTTACCGTAGGAACTTCTATACTAAAGAAGAAATATTAGCTTCACGAATTCAATATCGAGATGGACAATACTTTGTTCGGCATCCCCCTCATATTATTACATTATTGGATTTCGTCAAAATATATCAAATTAAAAAATATTCTGTAGCTAAAGCTAAAAGTAGGAATTCTAGAAACATATTTTTGATACTGACACGGCAATACAAATCAGTAAGCAGCTAAAGTCAACATTTTGTATCCAATAAAATTTCATTTTCATTCACAAACATTCATAAACAAACTTGCTTACTTTTTTTAATTAAAAGATAAAATTAAAAAGAATATAAATCTAAAAAAAATCAAGCTTAAAAGACGTGACGTGGTTGGGTTGTATAGATAAAAAAAGTTGCAACGGCCATTAAACCAAAGAAAAGGGTTTCAAATTTGCTAACATTTCTCAGCATGTCAAACGATTTGTAGAGGACGGGTTTTAAAGATGTCGAGGATTTCAGGGGCGTGTTATAAATTTTCGAGGATTTGTGGAATTTTGCAGACATTTTATAGATTGTTTCTTCTCCAATTTTTAGGACATTCAAAAGTATTTCATGAAACGTTTGAGCAGATAATTTTCAAATTTTATAGTTTCCCTTGCAATTATATTTCAGTGTTGTCTATTTTCCGTTGTTGTTATGCTTTCAGCTTGTTCAGGATTCAAAAAAGCCAAGCATTGTTTTTACTGAGTAACTTCTAAACTGTCTAGTATCTAGACGGGTAACTACCATGCCCAACTTCATTCTCATAATTCTTACGAGTTATATGGCTGTTCCAATTTTGATTTTCACAGGTCCTCTCTGTGGTGCCTTCTCGGGGTGTATACAGGGTGGATGACAAAATCCGCCCCGAGCTCTACAGCTTTTAATTGAGATCGGATTGTAACGGTCGACATGCCAATCGAAATGGGTCATTAAATACTACGTTTTGATGTAGTTAGAACATTTTCAGGGCCTGCTAGATTTTAGCTGCTATAATCAACTTTTTATTTTTAAATGGGCACCTATGTATATTTTTTGTAATTCTGAATAAGCGTTTTTTTCCGAGTTCAACGATGTATAATCAGTCACCTTAGCATCACCAAAAAGTAGTAAAAAAAATGTTTAAAATCACTCTCGTGACTACCAATTTCGCAATTAGTTTTCAATAGTAGGATTTGACTAATTGTAAATTACTAGAATAGCATGAGCTGTCTCTGTTTAAATCATGTCCAAATTATTTAGATAGCGTCAATGATTTTTGTTATAGGCTTTGATCGAGACTGTGTTAACGTGATAACAAACAAACCTTTAAAATCCTGAAATACCTTCGGTGATTCCAAAGATGCTTTTATGTTTAATCCGCCTTATTTTAACCGAGGAAAATTGACAAGCGAAAGCTTAACACCAATGCCTCAACATTTACTTTTTATTCAGTCAATCAACGAGAACAAGTCGGCTGTTTTAAAATACGCAGTATTATATCTTTTTCAGCTTTCAATTTCTTGTTTTGTTAGGTCCGACGTGATGTGTGCAAGTGGTATTACTCTTGTTTCTGACAAATTTATTATTTAAACCAATCTTGAAATCTAACACAATTATTTTTGAATGAGACAATTTGGAAACAATTAAATATTCTTTCTGAAACCAATAAAATTATTAATGAAAGTGTGACATTTGTAAATATTAAACACTTCTCGACGGTTTTAAACATAAAAAATGTTGAGTTGTATGTCACTCAGTTAGCTGGTCCAGTGCATTTTTTAAAATTTCTGTTTCAGCAAACTGACGCATATGTCACAAATTACCGACCATGTACAAGCTTTTCGTTTTGCATAAATTGAATCAAAATTAGCATTACTAGCGGAACAAAATAACAGTGGAATTATTCTGATATTGTATTTAAAATAGCATTATCCTTTACTATTGATTTCAATTTATTATTACACTTGAATATTTGTTGTAATATTGCATTGGTTGTGTTATGCAAAATTTAGATTTTAGATTATCATTATTTTATTGGGAATTGTTAGGTTTGAAAGTAAACCAATTCCTGTAGATAGGGTACGAGCTAACCTATTTCACCCCAGAATCTACAGTTTAATCGACTTATGCTTATACAAGGGGAAGCTTTACTTGTGGAATGTAGCAAACAACCACTGGCCAGATTAGTACTAGAAAATACAGCCGATAGTAGGCTAGAATAAACACTGACATAATCGCAAATAAATCCTACGCTGGCTCTGGAAAGTTAGTTATACTAGTTGACATATATTGCTTTACTTACTTAAGTCATGCTATATTGATCAAATCAATTCGTTATATATTACAGTAATTTCCCGAAGGTGTAGGACGTAGGTTGTTGTGTGTAGCTAGTAGGCAGCATACTTTACAAGTGGTACAAGCCGATTTTGGTTTGCTTGAGTACACTTTAAAAGAACTGTTGTTTGTTTACGCACAGACACTTAAAAAGAATCCTTCTGTGTTTATAAAAAGCTTTTTTTTAGTTTGCGGTAACCATGATTTGTATTGTGAGCGAAACCGTTTGAAAGACCTTTAAAGAAACAAAGTTGGGGAAAGAATTTCACCTGAAAGTACTTTTCTGTACTGTAGGTACAATGTTTATTTTGTGTATTTTTTTAAACTTTCAACGTGCTAAACTTTGTTATTTTCATTCGAGTAATTTACAAAATTGTAATGGACCATGTCTCTAATAAATGTTGTAGTATAAGTATTTTCTTTTTGATCCTGGGTTTTCCTACGTTTTTCTTTTTATTTGTTCGGGTTTCCTCTCTAATAAGTAATAACCTTTCACTTTATCTACCTATCCTACCTCTCTTTCTCTCTCTCTTTCTTTTTCCGTTACACGCTGTTAGTTTGTAATAAAATCGAAAATCGTGTCCAAACTTATTTTAGAAGCAAATACATTTCAAAAAGTTAATGTCGGTTTTGTAAGATCAGAGATGTCTGCGTCAATGTCATGCACATATCACAAACAATTTATTTTTTCTATAGCAGATGTTAAAGTGTGCTTTGTTCGACTAAAAATAGTTGATCAAGTATTACTTTAACCGCAAGGGTAGATAAAGTAACACTTTAACCGCAAGGATAGATAAAGTACTTTAATTTTCTGGAAACTCCATGGAAACCGAATGGAAACCTTTGCTACTGAGATTTTCGGGTTTAATATAATCTCATTTTAAATTGTTTTTTTTACAAATTTTTCTTATTTTTTTAACATCTGCTATAGAAAAAAATAGAATTTTATACACGACGATAAAATTTAATTATCGACTCGCGAAAATTAATTTACTCGCGATTTCATCGCTCGTGAATTAACACTTTCCGCTTGTCGATAAAATATAATTTTATCGTCTTGTATAAAAAATAACTATTATTCAACTACCCCATATAATGCTTAATGTAAGGGTAAATCCACAAGCACCCTTAAAAGAGACTGCTTTAACTTATTTTGTTCTATTTATACAGTGATTTTGTATAAACTACTTACACTTGCGTAATTTTTTTTATTTTTAAATGATACACTTCTCCCTCTTTAATTTTTTTGTCAAGTTAATTAAAGTGGTCTTAAATAATAACCATGAGCTTTACATAATAAAGTAGAAAATGTAATTAATACAAAGGGTTAAAATTTTGAGCGATCATTTATACTGTCAACTTAAATCAAAATATTTGGAATTTTTATCTGGTTTTAGATAATAAACGTGGGACAGTTAGTGACTTCTCAAAAAGCACTTTTATTGAAAATTGTTAACATATTTCAAATATTTCTAAGCTTTTCGATTCTTTGGTATTAAAAGTGTGACGTCATTTATTTGTAAACTTTGTTGAGTTCTCGTGTTAACAAGTTTTAGGGCAGCAACAAAAACAATAGGGAATCTTCTCGTTCATTTCCGATATTAAATCCGGCCGATATTATCTTTTTCGAAAGTTGAACAAGAGGAAAACCCTCGAAACCAAACGATTCCGTATAATTCGTAGATTAGAAGGAGAATTACAAAGGGCACTTACATTAATGGGTGCACTTCTTGTTTTAACATCTCTGTCCGTCGATCGTTGTTGAAGATGTCGACTCAAAGCAAACATTTCCGCTAGACGAGATCTGGTTTTTGAAGGAGCGGGATTAGTGGGTGCTTGTTGCGGGTGAGTTTTTCGCGAAGGGAACACCAAGTGTTCGATGTCAGGAGTGTACCCAGGATCTCGCCTAACGAAGTCCTGCATGCTCCACTTGGGACCACTTTTCGAACGGGTCTTAGGTGGAATAGTGGTAGTTCTCGCCTTACGCTTCACATTTTGCGGTTTGTGCGGGTTAGAACACTCCGCTAACAACAAGAGTCGATCCCGAAGATGATGAACTTCGTCGCGGTTCATTTTCAACACCTCCTTGAGTGAACTTCACTATCAAGGCTGTTTCTCGGGTTCTAGATCTTCTGACATCTTTAACTGAAAACGAAAATAACACCAAATAAAATATATGTATTATAAGTATTATACAAAAATATTTAAAATATTTTGGATAGTTTAACTTTAATTCAACATTATTTTATTATTACCGTCCAAAAAGTTGTTTTATAATGCATTGCTTAATAAAAAAAACTGATATATTTGCATTTGCATTTAAAATTATTTCCAACTAATAGCTCGCTGTTTATTTAACAAAAGTTCTCTAAATTAAAATTTAAAAAAAGTACCTGTTCATCCCATTTGATGATCCCATTTGTATGAATAATTCATCTTACTGCGTATTTTGTTTAATTCATAAACATTTCAAGGGAAACTATGAATTTAATTGTTTCCCTTAGTTTTATTTTGCGTGGAATAACTTTATGAAAAATTAAATTGTAGGTATGTGGGAGTATTGAAGGTATTTAAAGTTTTTAACTTCTGCGTATAAACTTTTATAATCAATATTGTGATTAAAAAGTCAGTTATAATTAATGGAAAATAAAAATGTAGTACTAAGTTATATGAACAAAGTAAGGTAAGTACCTACCGGAGATTAATAAATCTATAAATAATTATCTTTGAAGAGTCTATGGAATTATTTTTAATAATGTACGAAATAAAATGACACTACTCACTAAATTTTACGTTGGCTAGTTCACTAAAAGTTAAAACTAGATTCCTGAAAGAAAAACCCCCTAAAAATAATTAGAACCGTGTGTGTGCAAAAAATCTGGATTTGGTAAAAAAAAAAGCATTTTTTTCAATTATTTTCAAAATACCTGTTTGAATTCACATTTGACACATTTTTAGAATTTATCAGTTTCAACCTTTGTGTTACAAAAGGAACAAACGAAAGTTGATTCGAGTAAATGAGTTCGATGTATCTGCGGGGGGATGTGGCGGTCGTTAATCCTGAGGGAATGATTTGGCAGCAGTTGTGTTTGTTAGCAAAAGTATTTTGCTCTCGCAATTGATATTATCCGGAAAAATGACTTCGGGAAATATTTTTTCTTTGATATAGATTCCAACAAGTTCCGTCAGTTTAATTTAATTTTAAACATTTACCCACTGGTGTCTATTAAATAAAACTGATTACGCTGTTCTTTCACTTGCTATGCAGTCTTTCCAAGAATAAAAGTCAAATTACATTTATTCGGATGCAATTCCAGTTCCTTCGAGGATATTACTATAGTAACTTTATTTCAGACTAAATTAAAGTGTATTGTCTAGTTTCATTACAGAACTTTCGTACAAAAATACATGGCTGGAATTTCTAAAGTTTTAAGAATTTCTGTCGATCTATGAAGGTATAGGATATCAGAATCATACAAGCACAAGTAAGAACAAGAAAATACCCTTGTCCTGAAAGTTCGGATCCAGTCATGCATATTTACTTGGGGTTAGCTGACCTGACCTAAATTGAATGTTAAAAGTCAAATACAATTTGCTTGGTAAACTGCGTCATTGAATGCGACACAAAATTCTGTCATGGCACTTTTGTGCTTCGGGTGAATTTTTTGTTTGAAATAAAAATAGAAGCGCAAATAGAACCAGCTCTGATATTGATTGAAATTTATAAATTATTTCTTTGAGAAAAATATTTATATTCGTGTAACAGAAAATAGAATTTTAAACAGTACGATAGGTACGAAATAGGGTAGGTAACCATTAGAATAGAAAAAAAAATAGATCTACGGTAGTTGAAGAAGTGAAGAAGTGTTGAATTTGAATTCCATCCTGGAAGGTAACTGATTATGAAGCAGATTACTTCTTAGGCTGGTGTGGTCTAAGTTAAGTTGTAGGTCCTCTCATTTAGTCTATGATTTCAATATTGGAAGTACCACGACTGTACTTTTGTGACTAGGTCAGAAACTTCGGAAACCGAATTCTTAAAGGGGTCAAATTTTGAAAAGCTTGCAAGATTAATTTTGTGTTTAATTTAAAAGTTTAGAAATAACAAAAATATAGTACGAGAGAAAGCGCCAAAATTTACTTGCGCATCCGAGCGTATAACAGAAGTCATTCTGGAATAAATCTAAAAGTTTTGATATTATTCACTTTCTGCAAAGTAAGTAAATTTTAGAATATAATAAAATATTACTCCATTTTAAAATTATTCTTGTTTAGATAGGGTAGGCGGTACAGGCAAAGTCCATAGGGTTCATACTATTCTGAAATCATTTCTTTTCTTTACATTAGAACTATTAACTGTGACTGATTAATTAATAAAAGTAGAGAATAAATTATTTCTAAACGAAGTATAAAAAAATTCGTATTGCCGGTAAAATCGTTCAAACACAGTTCTCTACCAAAGTTGAAAACTTCTAATTTAATTGTCAGAGTAAAGGACAGCACACCTAACTGAAATTTTCTGGGTAATTAAAGCTGCCGAAGAAGACTGTTACACGCTTCAACAATTATCTCGAGTAGCAACATAACGTTCAACTTTGGGAAAACTTAATAGAAGAACATTAAGAAGATTGGCCGTTTTCATTGTTTCTCAGACTTTCACAATATTTACTTTTTAGATTATTACAAATTTTGTTAGCAATTTAATTGGTTAGTAGCTTTTTCAAACTAAACTAGAAGTAGGATATAAATCCGGTTTCTAATAGGTAGTAATTAAATATAATTTTATAAAAATAAAAAAACATTTGCTTAAACTTCACTAATAATGTTTTGTCTTCTGTTAAGTAAAATAATTTGCATAGAAATAACAAAACGTACAAACTTGGTATCGTTAAAATTCGTTTTAGTAGCTGCAGGCAATCACCGAAGCAATAAGCTTAGAGAGGTTTTACTAAAGGGTACAGCTGCCACATAAATCCTCTATTTCGGTTTCCGTTTTATTGTAATTTAAACGAACGCTATAGTAATGTAATAATACTCGAACAGTACCTACTTGTATCGCGTATCGAAAGATTAAAATCAGAATTTAGGTCAAACATATTTCTTGATTCGAGAGAGTTCTAAAGTTTCCTCTTTTTATTCGAATGTTGTAGAGTTATCGAAAATCTACAGTAAAAAATACGGTATAACGTGTTCAAATCATTATTATCAAGATAACAGTGGGATCACGTTTTGAACAAGGAACAACGTTTCTGTACATGTAAAAATATTTTCCGTGTCAAATGATAAAAAAATAATTCCACCATTATAATGTGATTGAAGTTTCTAAATGAATCAAAAATAATTATATAATGGGGGTTCAAAGAAAATTTGACCAAGTTGGTTGTGTTTCTAATTTAACTAGCATTTTTGTTGAAACCCGTATACTGTATTAGAGGAAGACTGGTAGAAACCACAAATCATGCATCAACGGGGCAGTCCAATTCGAGAATTCAGGAATGTGGTGATCGAATCCTCGCTAATCAGTAGTTAGCACAGTTTCAATCGTGTTTGATAATCAAGATGTAAATTGTTGTAAATGCGAGACGAAATGTACTGGCCAATATCGAAAATAATTATAATTCTTTAATTAAAAAAGAAACGTATATAGAAGGATACGATTGGGATAGGCGGTATTTGGCAAGCCAAGTTTCACACTGAAAAATAAAAATATACCACAGAATCATAGAAGAAAAGGTATTCGACATGTATATCGTGCCAGTTTTGACGTACTATGGTATAGAAAAATGACTTATTATTAAATAAAATCTTGTACGACTCATAAGTTAACCTTTGGGCATTGGGTAAGGGTATATTCGGATTATCGCAGTCTCATAAGTTATTCCTCCCACAATACTCGGTGGATTGAAATATAATTTTTTTGCCACACTGTTACGGAAAACCACTGCCAGGATTTATAACCCTTCATTTAATATGTACAAAGATCACGAGTCCTGTAGGATGTCAAACTCCAGGTTTGGATGTTACCAAGCATGAGGTTAACCGAAGCCGTATGGGTTAGGGTTAACCCACTATGTTACCGGGGTCGTGAAAAATCTAATTCCTTCGTAAATTTTTGATATAAGAATGATTAAAATCGATTATCCAGGCAAATTTTTATAGATATTAAATTTATAGAATTCTAGAGAGAAAATTTTTGGACCGATCTCTTCTAATAAATATTCATTACATAATTGAACATACCTAAAATATAAAGCAAAGTATATCAGAAAGCAGAATTGCTTTTTCCTTGATTCAGATCTAGATTAACAAGACTAGACAGTATGAAAGACGTAAATGTAATAACGTTATCCCGGACGAGATAGGGTTCATGCCGTCAGGTTAACTTACCTGCGTATCGCATACGAACCTACATAAAATATGCAGGTTCCACAGAATACCATGACACCTTTCCAATATACAGCCAAACCGCCTAAAGTAATATAATTTTAAAACCATTACTGAAACCTTTCCGATATGTATTTCCTTTTTTTTTGTTTTTAAATCTCGCTGAAATAAAAATCCGAATTTTGAGCAAGTGATATAACCGCAAGCAAGCCTTTTTAAAACTCTGCCTGGGAGCATTCCCCGAATGCTTGTGTTCTGTTAGTGTGTGTTGCAGAGAAAAATGTATCCTAAACTGAAAATTCAGTTACTACCTACCTTCAGAATATTCGCGGTTATATTGGCACGAAACAGTGTTTGTAAATCTGGTTGCTTATGTTTGCTGTAATTAGTTTCCTGAAATTTAATGTTTGCCGCGTGGCGTTTGTACATGTGAGTTTCACATCCACAAGCGCTTTAACTAAATATACCACGCATGACTTGCGACATAATTTTGAGGAAATAACTCTTTGATAGCGAATATGCCATCGCTCCAATTATGCCATGTAAAGTATGGCTTCGCAATTAAATTTTCTCCTCCCTAAGTAAATATCATTTAGGGAATATAACACTTATTTTTTTATAAATATTTTCCTTAAATTTCTAGCTGTTAGCAGGAAGCTACAATATAACAGGATTCTTCATTAATTAAAAATTCCTAAAATTTCAGTTTTATTTTCCAACATCAAGGAGAGTGCTTTGTAATAATCTCGTGGAACACATTTTCATCAAAGATAATTGATATAAATTATTATTAATTATCTGACTTTCAGCAACTCCATATAATTTAGAACCCACACTCTTGAAAAATTTTCAGGTAGGTATATTCATCTTGAAATTGCAGAAAATTTAAAAACGGTTCCACATTATTTTATTTTATTTATATCAAATAACTAATTTAATAGAATTTTTCTGCAAATTTCCTTGAGATTCTAGAAAATAAATAAATAAAAATCGAGTTCACGATTTCTAGGGTAGTACAAAATTTCTCAGACGCAGAATGGGTTTTACTACTGAGGATGGCATAGGTGGCTTTGTTATCCTCTATAATATTTTTAATGCCAGTTTCGTTTTTTTTTAGTAACGGAAATGGGAGTTCCTACATCTTTCTGGTGCCAAACTGTATTTATTCGAGGAACAAATTCCGTCTAACATCTCTTAATTTTTGCCAGGGAAGGAATTTAATGGCCAAACCTTGATTTTAACCTTTCCAGGAAAGAATGTGTTCCTAGGGTAATTTAAATTTTTCGCCGTAAACTCATAAACTTAATAATTAATATTTTAATTATTGCGTAAGATAAATCAACAAACAAGGTGCAAATATCAACTAAAAGTTTCTAGGTGTTTGATAAGTTTATAATTTGTTGCTTTATCCCTCTTTAATGTAAGAGTATGAATAGGTCTTTCTCAGATGCAGTGGAATATATAGTTTTTCTAGAATTAATTTTATGGGAAAAGTTCAATTTCTTCTAACGATCCACGGAAAAAAAGTTCACTTACCGCTACTTGGCGCGCAAATAACAAGAAAATAGAAATTAAAAATTAAAAATTTGCATATAATTGTTTCAGTTTCGCGTAAGATAATAAGTAACAAAACTTTTGGTTTAACAGCATGTTATGTAAAGGAGAATGCTATAGAAGCGCAAAAACGATTTCTTGTCGCTCGACACAAAGCAATTCCATAGTTTATCACAAGCTAGACGAGTTTTTGCAATTAAGTAATAAATGTTTGGATTCTACTTGGGCTAATCTGTTACTGCAGGTTTAATATTAGTACCTACTTATTTTTTTTACACCATCCAGAACTCATCCAAAGCAGATCTTCAGTATAACTTTCACCTTCGTGTTTCATAATTTTGCTTTGTTTTTTACGTACGATTAAACTTGATTTTTATATTTTAAGCAGTGCTTTCTTACTCCTTTTTGATTGCCCATGTCTTTTCTGATCTTACTTCTCTTATTTTCAAGTTACTCGGTTTCATACTTTATTTTCATTTGTCCTTTGTAGTCAGTATGGCAGGGCAGCCTTTGAAGTTGTTTCTAAGTAAAGTTTTCTTATCCATTTTCTGTGAGCAGTTCCTTCTTTATGTTACGCTAACGTTTGGTTTATTTGTTCATAATTGGTGGCGCATATAAGCTGGGCGGTTAAAACGTTTCTATTCTTGCCTCTTAATATTATAATGTTTGTGTTCTAAAACCCCAATCTGAGAAAATCGATCATTTTAAATTTTTGTAGAACAAAGAGTAAAGAAACTTACTATTATCCTTTCCAGACATGTATTTGTCATGCAATAATTCAACAAAATAATTTATTATAAATCTTGTTACGGTGTACTATTAAATCATTTCAAACAAACGCTTCCGTAAACTACATAAAGGTCCTATTTAATAAAAAAATTTACTAGATTTCAAATCTCGAACATGTATGTAAAGTTTTTTGATATCCCACATTTTATTCTTTCAATTTTCATAATCCCACAGCTTTAAATCGTTTCATGATGTTTGCGTTAGCACCGGGAAAATGTAGGTAAATCAATTGATTTTCAATTATTACAAATTGTTTTTCCAACCTTTACTAAATATACAGTTTAAAAAAAAATTAATAAACCTTATTGAATTATAGCTTAGAAGTTTTGCCGATGCTAGCTAAATAATAATTTTATAAATTTCGTATTTTGTGAACGTGTCCGATTTAGATTAAATTAAATATTTATAAATTCACACGAAAAATATTCGTTTTGGAAGTTGCATCTATTTTTTTCTTACAATAATTAAATTCGAGCTTTTGTAGTTTTAAATATTGTATACGAATTTAGAGTAATATCGGCGTCCAGCCTTAGCAGCATGAGTTGAGAATCAATTTAACCATCATCCCTGTACGATTCTGGACCCATATTTTCTGTTATTTTTTTTAATAGAATTAAAGCAGTTATAAACACAGCAGACAATAATAATTACAAACCTCTAACGTGATTAAAATTCGCAAAAGGATAATTTGACATTTCACGCGATCATTGAAACGGAACATAATTTCACCTACTCCCGCACCTGTTTTACGAAAGGGTTATAAAGAAGAATACAAAGATAAAGCTTTAAATAGGAAAGTTTACGGGGTAAAGGTGAAATTGAAAAGCGCCAAAATTTATAGGTCATGGTTCACACCCATACTTGTTCAACATCAATCTCCATTCCCAGTTTGATTGAAAGTCAATGTTGTGTTTCGAGTAACGTATAGTGGTGCGGTTATAGTACATTTACAAATTCGAATACGAAATTTTCTATCACAAAATTTTTGAACCACCATCCCAAAACATTTATTTCCTATTTCCATTACCTCTATCTGATCTAACAAGACCTTGAAGGACATTAACAACAGTTAACTTGTCTAGTAACAAAGTACCTCACTCCATCCACTACTAGAATGTCCCCAAGGGAAGTAAATGGCAATTGCTGTCACATAAATTAGCTTCAAGGGAAGATCGATTTCCCGACAGACTTAAAAAACAACCAGTTAGAAATATCTGCTATCGGTACGTGCTTGAAAATAAACTAGTCGAACTCTTTTAATTTTAAATAACTATCAGTTGAAAACCTTCCCAAGAGATGGATAATTCAAGAGTCGACGCCGAAAATAAATACAAGGAGGCAAGAAAAATAAATTTAATGATCAAAACAGTAAAAAAGCTTTTTCTACAAGCAAGAACTCAGTTTTGAAAAATATCTACTGCTACTTGTTTACATCGAATTTAAATTTCTTTTACAGGACTTGCACAGTGTGTTGCGATTTCTGGTGCCCAATTTCCGCTTCTATTGTTGTCGGTGTATTCAATTTCCTTCTTATACTTATATTCAAATAAAATTTCCTTATTCAATTAATCCAGCTTGGTTTTGGTATTCATCCCCTTTTCTCCTCGTATAAAGTCCAACCCTTACATTCGTTTTTCTACAGATAATTTGTTCCCGTAGGCGTCTCTTCTTTTTATATTTTTTTCCACTTTTATAGATATTTTAAGTTAAATTGCGATGTTTTAAGTTGCTGCAAGTTTCGTTCCAGTACTGTTTAATTTATTTTAATTTGTATACAATTTACTACGGTATACTTGCATCAGTTTAATAAATACGTAATAGAGTCGTTTCCCTACAGTTGCATATTGTAAGACAACATTATTATTTGAACTAATTACCTCATAAATATAAATGGAGGGAGCTCCATAATGTCTACTACTCTAGCGAAACAGTTTAGTAATTTACATAACTATCTTGAGTGTCTTACTGCACCTTATCACGTATGAGTACTTGCATCTTCGGAGTTTGAAACGCGTTTATCAACAGCAAAATATGGTGCATTTAAGATTGCAACATCTAAAGCGTAGTCTAGACGTATAGATACAATTTTTCACACACAAAACAATGTTTACATAACCAAAAAACATGGGAATTTGTACAAACTATAAATGTTTCGGTTTAAATAATTAGAGGAGCTTGATAAGTGCACCAAATTCTGCAAGATGGGATTGAATATTCTTTAAATGCAGAATTCGGAAATTTCGTAAGAATATTGAGTGATTGATCAACATTTAATTTAAAAAAATTATCCAAGAAAAACAAAAAATGCAGCACGGAAATATCCACATTACACTTCTTTTTTTTGTATACCAATTTCATCGTTAACAGAAAAGAAAAGTACATGGATATTTGTTACAATTTTTTTCAAAAAAATTTTGCGCAACAGTTTTCATCCGTTTGTATCAGTGCTTGCAAGGAAAAGTACCTATGTAAGTGTGGAGTAGGCTTAACGCAGTAAATAATTTCAAAGTTGCATAGAAAAGAGTTTGATAATATTTTACTTACAATTGTATCAGTATGCGCTAGCGTGCAGTTTCGACTCTTACTGACCTGTAACAAAATTATAAATTAATTAAAATCCTGAATCTAGCTGAAAAATTAATTAACAAAAAGTTATTTGGTAGGTCTGGAGCGCAGCCCTATCCTGCCCACAAGTTTATTAAATATATATGAGGAATACATAATGGGAAAAGTAATAAATAATCAGACAGGTGGCGAATTTGCTAGCGGCAGAAAATAAACAATTTATGCTATACCGACAGGACTTGTTTCCAAGCTAAAATAGGTACCTATATGGTCTACAAGTGATATTATAAAAGGTAACTACGGAAAACGAAGGATTCGAAACAGAGATTAACCTAAGCCGAAAGTAATAGTAATTGGCATACGGAACGCAGTACAACTAGATGATAGGGACCGAGAGAGTAATTAAATGTTGTATATTTAGAAGCGCTATTAGAAACCCTTGGAGGATCTGAAAAAGAAAGAAAAGCAACTGAACGTCGAACACATGAAAAAAGATATGAACAGACTTGTAGTAGGTAATACGAAAGTTATCCTTAAAATTGTGGTATTCACAATATTATTTCTGTGGTTGGCAGGCAATAGCGGATAGTTGGCCACACCGGCGGCGGCGCGGCGCGGCGACGTAGTCCGGATCAGCATTTCGGTAACCATGCTTCAATGTCGTTTAAACAATTTTACAATTTTTGGATTGCGATAAATATTCGGTCAGATATAGATCAGTGGCGACGATGACAATATTATCATAAGTATGGGGTGTACGTGAAGCATTTAGGTTTATAGTCAATGTCAAAAAGGATGAAATTGAGACATTTTGTTGTGGAATTTTATTTGGAAGTGTAGTTCAGTTAATTATAATTGAATGATTAAAAACAGGGGTGAAGTAGCAAAACGTTAATGTTGAAGATTGTGTTACAGTTTGAGTTTATAAATAACGATTTTGTTTGTACACCAAACCTTCCAGAAGTTAATTATTGGGGTACTTAATTTTTTAAAGGTTGTTATAGCACTAGATCAAGCATAAAAGACGCCTGGAAAAGCTTGTAATAAAAAGTAACCTTGCGAACAGTCGAGCCAGAGCCTCCAGCACAAATAAAGGCTCCTGTAGAGTCCAGACGATATGCTTAAATTGTTTAGTGCCCTTGTAATTTTGTTACTACGTTTGAAAATCCATATGAATTTCCATAACTTTAGTAAAACTTAGGCAACACCTTGTATAGGACCCAATGTTACCCAAATATATCTACCCTCGTTAACTACCGATGCAAATTAATCCGATAACCGCTTATTGTACTTTTTGTACATTGAAACGAGCACTAACGTTTGCACAACGCGAATACGGGAACAACGTAAAATATTAGATAATTATTTATATCACAAAATAGAAGTCAATAAAAAATTTAAAGTGTTGCAAAAAGACTTATAGTAAAATAAAACAACAATATCGGAAAATATTATTTCAACGTACACAACAGCGCTTTTATATTTTTGTGCTTTTTTTACAAAAACAGCAAGTGAAATAAACTTTGACCTATATATTCCTGCAACAGCGTTCCGAACGAGATAAAAAGGGGACGAAGCTAAAGCTCTAAATAGAAGACTTTACGAGGTAAAGGTGAAAATGAAATGTGCTATAATTTATAGGTCATGGTTTACATCTCCTAACTCGCTTCGGTGGCACAAATCCTCATTCGAGGTTTAATTGAAACTAATTGTTTGGTTTTAGGTAACAATAAAATTAACTAATTAACGAATCGGTAAACCAGATAGAGAGACTTTATTCAATTTTCTTTTTAGGTTGTTTAGGAACGAGGCTGGTGTTTCTGAAAACATGCGTGGTTCTGATCCAACCACCAGTATCATTTCGTTCAATGGAAATATGTTTCATAAATAATGAATGCAATCGTCTATCTTCTAAAATGTGATGGAGCACTGTCCTGCCTATAACTCTATAGAATTAATCTATGAATGGTGGCAGTGTAAAATATTTTACATAGAAACAAAAAACTTATTAAGAGTTTAAAGCGTCGACTCATGGGACATTTTGTATGCATGCGATATGGATTATTATAAAATTGTTTTTTTCATGATATCTGAATACTTTCTGGGGACTATATCTCTACCCATTAGGGAACGTTAAAATATTTAATTACATTCGGAAGTAGAAAGAAAGCAGAATGTGGAAATTGGGTTAGGTAATCCAATTGACCGACAATCATTAATAATAGTAGCGTGTAATCCCCGGAAAGAATAGAAGGGCTAAATGCTAAAACCCTATATGTTATTAGTTTAAGGCTTTTGTTTTTATTTTATACGCCTCTAGAAATATACTTTGATGTAACAAGAGAAAATAATTAAGTTTTCAAAAACTAGAACCGAAGTTTTTGTTTTTAATGAAATTTCTATTTAAATGTTTCGTTGTTTTCCTAATTTCATATTCGTGGTCTATACAAAATATTATTATCATTATTTTTTACGAACTATTTTGGTTATTTAGTTATGCTTTCAGTTTGTTGTTACAATAAGTTCTGGTATTCATTTTTGTCTCGCAATACGAATCTTTTGTATTATTCCTGTGTAGCAGATTTGTTAGAATTTGATTCACAAAAATTTTATATTGTAACAATTGTTTTCTTTGCGGTTGATTTTCCAATGTAACATTGAATATGCTTTATTCAATGTTACTTTGGAAAATCATATAACGTGTATTAAAAATTCTTGTTGAATAGTTTTGTAAATAAAATTCTATAGCTGCAAGCAAGAGCTTTGAAAACTTTATAAGACTATACAGGGTGTCCGGAAACAACGTTCCGTAACTTCGGGAGATGATTCTACATCCAAAAAAATATGAAGAAAAGTTCTCATGAACAGGGGTCCGGAAAAGCTTTCTAACGGAGCTACGGCGGCTCTTTGAAGAGGGGCCTCAAAATGTGTTGTTTTATTAATTAGTTAATCAATACTGAAACGAGATTGATAAAATTTGGTACCCAGGGTATATTTGGTACGGGAAATAGTTTGGTAATGTTAAAAATAGAAAAAAAAGCCAGGGGCGTGCGTAACGGGTAGGGTGTATTGATTAACTAATTAATAAAACAACACATTTTGAGGCCCCTCTTCAAAGAGCCGTAGCTCCGTTAGAAAGCTTTTCCGGACCCCTGTTCATGAGAACTTTTCTTCATATTTTTGGATGTAGAATCATCTCCCGAAGTTACGGAACGTTGTTTCCGGACACCCTGTATGTAGGTAATTTAATTTTTTCTTGAAATATTAAGGTAAACATAATCGCTTTTCAAATGTAATTCATTTTTCATGTTTCTTGCTTGACGTTTATTCAATCAAGAGTCTTGTTGTGTTGTTACATAAAGTAGAAGTTTCCTATAAAACTTTGCCCAATATGGGCCATTGGGCATCCGACTTCTCGGAAGAACATCAAACCAAAAATTCGTAAGGAACGATGTTTTAGCTTCTGAACAATCAATTAAATTAAAGAACTATACATTTGTGTATGCTTGTTTATAGTATGTCCACGGATGTGGCTGCAGAAAGCATTTTAGGAGAAAAATTGATTTTTGATTAAAAACAATTACAAGTACTAGTTAAGCAAAGTTAAACAGATTACAATTTAAATCCAGTGTAGAAAACAAGTTTTGTAATAATGCGGTCAGTCCCTTTAAAGCGAGAGACGGACAGGAAAATGATAGCCAAGCAGTCTGCGCTTTAGCCCTCCCTCACTGGTCGATAGATCCCCCGGTCTCGCCATCTCTACCGTCGTACAGCCTGGGATCCCTTGAATCTCAACAAAAGCTCACTAACAGCGTTACCATTATAATGGAATTTACATTGGCATTACTACGAATTCTCAAACTATCTAGGTAGAAGGTAATTCAGCGTCTTCATATCTCATCAAAACGGCTATATCCGATTACCAGAACTGCGCGTTTTATTGACGGCAGGAAATTTAACTGCGTTAGCCCACTTTCGACCCCCGTACATATCAATTCTCATTTTATAAACGCCAGGAAGTAGGAAATAGAATATACACTCAGCCAGTCCTTTTTAGGACATCATAAAGTTAATTTCGGGAGACTTTTACGCAGCTCTTGGTTCATAAAATCCACCCTTTAGCCTCTCTGTGACAAACACTAACCAAATAACTAACTCCAAGAACACAACGTTATTTACGTTTTGTAGAACGGTGCGAATTTGTAAATCTCAATTTTCCGCCCTCCCCTTGATGTGTTTCCACTTAGCCCACCCTTTTCCCAAATACGCATATTATTCATGAAGTTCAGCGGTTACGAAAGAACAAGACGTCTTACATATCCGACAGATAAAGGGAATTGGTTGAAGGAACAAATTTTCGTTGCAGGGCATCTTCTACATGGATAGAAAAAATCAATCAACGAATTGAATACGCACGAATATTAAAATTAATCAAAATGGGAAAATATAAAGGCGGAATAATTGATAAATGGAAGATGAATACCAATTTCATGTTCGGTAGAAGAGAAAATCTTGAATGTTGTGGGTTTTAAAAATATATTTGATTAAAAATGAGAATTTATTAGGCCTACTTACCATTTCAAATTACGCAGCTACAAGGATATACTTCCGGGGAAGACAAAATAAATCTTCGCCGTTTTGCAAGAAACTATCTTTGATCAAAGGCCGTTCATTCAACGCTTTTTGTGACGTTTAATATATTTTTTATGAAAAACCAAGTTGCGCTAAAAGTCCGATATGGATAAGTATAGATATTTGAACTGTCAATGGTCATAGATTGGTACCCCATTCATAGCCCGCCCCATCTCCATCAACATCTAGGTTTCTGTTTTCGATCGCTAAATTTTCTGTTGTATTTAATTTTCTTTTTAAACATTTAAACAAAGTCCTACGGAAAGTAATGAATCACCCGCTACCATAATATGTAAATATGTTTCATTATTTTTTATACTTATACGTGTGTCCGCGTAAGTTGGCTACATATGGAAAACTTTGTTATTATTGATTTTATGAAAAACAGTTATTCTTCATAAAAAGTTCTGCATGTTCTAAAACCCAAAATTCAACCATCAGATATTAAATTATATCAGTCGTATCATAATAAAAATAATTATATCATTTTTGTTCAAGAGTAAAGTACCATCATTTTTGACCATATCGAAGATTTTTTATAAGAAAAGATGTTATGGATTAAAAATAATTTTTAAATATTCAATATTGTTTATTTAGAATTAAAAAATATTATTTTTACGTTTTCTCTGCGATAACATTGAAAGTTTAAGTTTGAAGATTAATACATTACATTTAATAATTCATTAATTAATTAATAATATTTTTTAATTATAAATAAACAATATTGAATATTTAAAAATTATTTTTAATCCATAACATCTTTTCTTATAAAAATTTTTCGATATGGTCAAAAATGAAGGTACTTTACTCTTGAACAAAAATGATATAATTATTTTTATTATGGTACGACTGATATAATTTAATATCTGATGGTTGAATTTTGGGTTTTAGGACATGCAGAACTTTTTATGAAGAATAACTTTTTTTCATAAAATCAATAATAACAAAGTTTTCCATATGTAGCCAACTTACGCGGACACACTGTATAATAGAAGAAAAAAAAATTAAGTACCAGAGTGAACGTAACTGATCTTAAATGTCACAAATGGCATATTTATTTAGGCCTATTACGACTAACGTACCTACACACAGTAATATATCAACAGAATTTAAACAATTCCTGCCCCTTTGGGAGTTGAACTAGCCTTAATCAACATTAATTGCAATTTTATTATTTTATTTCAGTTTATCTGCTAGCAAAACTTGTACTTACAGAATAGATCTTTGGCCCAAAGGTAATGTTCAAGCTATAGATTCCGAATGGATTCGGTATTAAATTTATTAATGTTAGATATTTTAAAGTAAAAAAAATTTACGGCCGACACCACATGGCAAATGGTAAGTAACCAACATAGAAAAATGGTAAAATGGCAGTCATTTCTCACATGTTTATTCAACTGGAATATCAGCCAACGAAGGATAAAAAAGGAATCATGCATCTTTTCCAATTTGATTTGGTTGGACTAACACATCTTCTCAAATGCTTTTAAAACATAAAAGCCAGTGTCACCCACATTATTTTGCTTTTGTTGTATTAAGTGCAGAAACAAAAGTATGAAAGAGAAATGTAAAGAAAATAAATGTCAGTTTCACTACAATGCAAGATTTAAACGTCTTTCTTTGAAACCCGCATTCGTTCCATGTAATTCTCTAGGGTTACATTTACATTTCCATTGCACAATGCAAGAAGTAGTAGACCGTATAGAGTAGGTAGTTAAAAATGTGAATACAAATTTTACGAAAAACTGCAGCACAAGGAGAAAACTCTAGGTTTCGTATTTTAATTGGCAATTATTTGCTAGGATATAGTATACAAAATTAGATAAACATGATTATTTAAAACTGCTTAGTTACTGGAAAACTTTTCAATTTAAAAGTTTTTTAATTTATTGGATATCCGTATAGCAAGAAGATTTAGAATCGGAAAAATATTTAAAAGGTTTGTAATATCAGTTACAAAAAATTTCCAATGAATTTAAGTTGAAGAAAGAGAAAACAAGTCTTAACAAAGGAGGAACATACAACCAATACAGTTTCGGCGAGCACAAAAAGAAAATAAAATCGAGAATGTATGAATTGAACGTCGCTGAACGAGGTGTAACGTTTCCAGCGATTTTAAAGTTTTCTTTTTATTTTATGGAAATAACAAATCCTGGCGTTGCAGTTTTAGATAAAAGAAATGTCTGCATGCACTATTTATTACTGTCTGGCGTATATGCAGCGACTTATTGCACAAAGATAGACGAGATAATGATATTCTACTGGAAAAGTAATATTTTACGTACAGTAACGTAATATGAGAAAATTTGTTATTGAACTTTTAATTTCTCAAGATCTTTATAAGGTGATTTATGTTCTCTCTAAACTTTGCCAACATTTCTTTACTTTAAATTATTAAAATGACGCCAATTACTTTTTGTAATTACATTCCCCCAGAAAATTTTAGAATGTAATGTAACAGAACCTGATTTAAACTTGCCACCTGTTTCGTTTTCCACAATGTCCCTCATGTACAAACGAGAGCGTTTTTATTGGAAACGAACAAAAACCAAATGCTTTGTTACTTGGAACGTTTGAACTTTGAACATGAAAACGTTTTAAATCGAGCTTTGTCCCATTATAGCGGGTAGGTACCCACCAGTACCGAAACAAACTTACAAAACTAATTATAGAATTTCCTTTAAAAAAATACAGTCTATTTGGTATCGTAGAAAAGGGCTGTACAAAATAAATTCTCTTAACCGAAAACAAAATTTAAAAAAAAAGTATATAAGTGTTATTTTATGCGTTCAGAAATTTCCAGCAAAACAAACACTTTTCAAATTCAGGAACGTGGTAGTTTGACACTCTGACTGAATCGAAAAACCTGCTTGTATTATCAATCAAATTCCAATACGTCGATAGACTGGGGCAGACAAGTTTTGAAAACAGAAAGCAGAACATTCCTGTCAATCAATTTCACTCTTCAAACTTCTTTTTCTCGTGACTTAGAGAAAGAAGTTTTTCAGGGAGTTCGGGGTCTAATAGACTTGTTTTCTTGTAAAAGTTTTGCCTTTTAATTGAAGTTTACTGTATTGTTGCTTCTATTAAGGAATTTCTGTTATTACGAAGAATGGAATATCAGTCAGTTCCAAAAGTACTATGTTCGAAAACGAAACTGTCGAGATTGACGCGAATGCAGGAAAGATCTCGAGAGGTTTAATAAGCGCGCTTGTTCTTTGTGACTGTTCTGTATTCACAGCGAGTAAATAGCAGAAAAGGAATAGTATTAAGTTTTGCAAATTTTAAAGTAACGATACAACATCTCCCAAAGTTTCCTCGTGAATGCTTCTTCGCCAGAATTTGTTAAACAGGGGCCTACTCAATTCAAAGTTCAGAAAAATCAATAAACGGATTAAACCAGTCAGATGCCTAAACGTTAAAAATGTGTGATTATGTCACCACTTCCTAAAAACAGCTTTAAGTAATACCATCCGACAATTGTCATGGTTACAATTGTTCAAAGAATTGTAACCATGGCAACTGTCGGAGGTATACCTTATTCCAGGTATATGCTAGTATTGTAAAACCGGGCCTAAAGATATACTCTGTTTTTTTCTCTTTATCATTCAGAGTAGGCGAAGTCAACTTTAGATATTTTTATAACAGTGTAGAAAAGTTACCAAAGTCACTGGTGGAAACGTCACTGGTAATCAAATGTCGTCATATTTTTGACACACTGAAACATATTGCGTTTTCTTTCTAAAGGAATAACCTTTTGCTTTGGCATTTTTCAAAATAAAACCTCAAGAATCACGTTCTTACAAGAATGACAATTTCAATTTTGACACTAGTCATTTTTTGTCTTTTGTCTATACCACAGTCTATACCTACACCATAAAACTATATAAAAATCATGGCACTCTTGAATGATAAAGAGAAAAAACAGAGTATAGCATCCCGGACTATCCAACCCAGTTTCCAGCAACGGGTAATTGGAAGAAAGAATTTTGGAGAGCGTACAGATGATACCATTGTCAGTGATTTGTTAGTCTATGTGTTTACTTTGAAAATTAACCAAAAACTATGTCCGTCATGAATTCCAAAATCGCAATAAATACATTATACAAAACCTGTTCGTGCCAAAATCATATAAAAATAATATTGCAGTTGACTGACGTGTAAATAAATTATCATTATACAGGGTACTAAAAAAAGGTGTCACAAACTTTGAGGAGTGAAAGTATGACCCAAAATTTGACGAAAAATTTTAATTAACCTCGGTTCGCAAATGGTCGGTTTCGGAGTTACGAATAATGTAATGTAATTTATGAACAAACAGCAAAGGCAAAAGGTCAAATAAGATGATCAAGGTGTCTTTGCATTTCAAGGTAGGCATGACATCATCGCCGCATAGACATTCGAACTCTTTCGAAAAGCCCCACAGTTTCTCGGATTCGGGGACATCCCTGATCTACTCGTTGCTGTAGCTCATAGAGGTTGTTTGCAGGCGTAAAGTACACCAACGCTTTCAAATATCCCCAAAAAATGAAATCAATGGGGGTTAAATCGGGCGATCTTGCAGGCCATGATACAGGTTCGTCCCTTCCTACCCATCTTCGTCCATAACTTCCGTGTAAATGCTCTCGAACAACAATCGAAAAATGCACTTGAGCACCATCGTGCTGGAACCACATTTATTGCCTTTGGTTTAACAGAATGATCGTCTAAAAGATTACCCAGTGTGTTCTGCAGGAAGGCTAGGTAACCAGCAGCTGTTAATCGGTTTGGTAAAACAACTGGGCCCAATAAATTGTCGCCCAAAATACCATTCCAAATGTTCAATGAAAAACGTATCTGATGTCTGTATTCTATAATATAGCATGAGTATTTTCGTCGGCCCACACATGTGTATTGTGGATACTAAAAACCCCATTTCGTATGAACCCGACCTCATCTGTATAAAAAATTTGGCAAGAAAATTGTGGTCCTCAACATCATTGCGTAGAAACCAGCGGCAAAGAACCAAGTGTGCTTGATTATCAGGTGGATTAAGGGCCTGTCTGAAGCAGCTGCTCGGATAGGATTTCCAAACAAGAGGATTACTAATTCCTACCTCGGTTGATATTCTCCACAAACTTGTATCCCGATTCTGATCTATCCATGCAAATATGCCTCTTCTGCCACAGGGATGTACACCGATATTAGTCTCCAGGAATTATGGAACTGTTTCCCAAATAAACCGTTAGCACGCAATCTTTAGTGCAGTCTTACAAATCCAGGAACTGAAAGGATCTGGTGATTGGGATGAGCGTCAACATACAGACGTACCAGCGCTTCTGTGGTATTCCCTTTAGCACGACTATACATGAAATGCATATCGGCTAATTCAATGTTAGAGTAAACAGGCATAGCGAGAATTCGAATTGTACACTAACCACTGAATGTGAACCAGTACGACATATTATTGGTCGACGATGATAAGAAAAAAAAGATTAGGGAAAAATGCACAACTGCTAGAAAAAAGAATAATCCTTTGTATCTCCAAAACCTTCCATTTGCGGACCCATATTCATTAAAACTTTTCTTCATATTTTCGATCATACTTTCAGTCCTCAAAGTTTGTAATACTTCTTTTTAGCACTCTGTATTGTATACGTAATTTACTTTTTTTATTACACGTACTACTAAATGGAATTACAATTTTAACAGGTACTTTTTTTAAATTTTAAATCTTTTAATTGAGCCTTACAGGTAAGCTTTCATATTCGCGTAGGAGGTTACAAAGGTAAAACCTGTAAAATTAGAGCATTGCTACAATGTTAACACCTACACGCCTTTTCGTTATATTACGGTTGCTATTGTTATGTATTCTAGTGAGCAAGTTTTATTTCAAAAGAATACGTAATTGCCTACGTGTCGTTACTTACTTCCAATTACAAAAAGAAAATTTTAAATTTAATTTTACCTTTTAATAAAAACTGCATCTTAAACGACATGATCATTTTACAAAATTCGCGCAAAATTAATTAAACGATTATTAAATGTAATTATCGACTTGTAGACGCAGCACAAAAAATTACACTTCTGCTCTGAATAAAATAATTTGCTGTTATTATAGAAATAAAAAGCAACTTATTCAATGTTATAATATTTATGTATTGCCTTTATTCAGCGATGGTTGTAATGCAGAAAACTTATGTTGTGTTTATGTTTTCAAAAATTAGTCAGGAATCGAACCAGGTGTCATGGTGGATTCCATAGCTGCTGTACCTTGCTCAACTTTTAAGTTAAAGCGATGAATCACTTAATTGAAGGAGTATGAAACTATGATAGCCTAATCTAATTCTATAAATTAATTGTCGTGCTCACAAAGCAACAAATATTTGATAAGTATATATCTGCGAGCAAAACATCGTCATTTCGTCATTTATAGCTATTATATTGACCACATTCGAACATATAACCGCTTCTAACGGTTTCATAAATAATAGGATGCCATAAATTTTAAACAACCACACACACTCTCACATTTTCTCTTTAAAGAAAAAGGGGAGAAAAGCTGCCGGGTAGAAAATGACAATAATCTTCGAAAAGTTTGAACGACGGAGTTTAATATACTCCAAGGGTTTCCGTATACCAAGCAGCCTCCGTTGTGAATGTTTAGCCAGAGGAAATTTTATGTTTAATAAATAAATCTCGTGTTGCGAAAATGGTGAAGTAACTTGGAAGTGTTATTGAAAGAAGGTCTGTTAAAATATGAGCATAAAAAGTTGAAATATGGGTTGCTACTTTATATACTTATAAACTCTGACAGTTTTTTATACATCTAGATATATTAATTTAGAAAGCCCTTGTAAAGTAACCGTATTTTGAGATTAAGGTATACACAGGGTGTACCTAAACTGTGTAGCCAAACTGAAACCACATATTCGTCAGGCAAAATTATGAGGATTTAAGTCAACTTACCTCTATCCAAAAGTGCTTCGATGAGGCTCTATGGAGAGTTGAAAAAATTTCTGTTTTTTATGGGGATGGAATTTATGAACACACAGTTTAGGTACACCCTATATAATACATTGAGCTTTTATGAAACTTTTAGATTAGGTTTATACATTTTTAATTAGCTTCCATTGGAAGCAAATTTACAAAGTTAATTTAAAGTTGTTTGACTACGTAATGTTAATTACGTTCTTCTGTGACATCACTACAACGAATATAATATGCAGTCATACATATAATCTGATATTAAACGCTGTATTATTAAATACAAAATATTTCTAACTTTACAAAATGCACCCACATAATATTTTGATATGTAATTAAAATTATAGATACAAATAGAAGAGATACAAAGCCATGTCATATCTGTTGTACTTCTAATATACAATATGATCAACAAAAATTTCGATAAGGATTGGCCATGAAATATAATTAGTGTGTTTTTACTTGTTTCGACTAAAACTGACTTTGACAGTTGCCAAGGGTAAAAGAAAGTATAAATCGGTTGTGTGGCTTAAGTAAAGTCACCACACAATTTATATTCCATGGCCATCCTTTATCAAACATTTTGTTGATCATATTGTATTTGTAGTATCACGGTTAAAGAAAAGTTGTTGAAAGTCATGCAACAGTTTAGAAATTTACTTGTAGGCACTTGCACTGCGCGGCTTTTTACTTGCTTGTTCCAGATTCCGAAAGCTTATCGATCCTGACTGTGGCGACAAAACTTTACTACTAAATCAGACTCCATTTAGCATTTTAATTTTGAATTTACGGGAATAGAAAGAGTTTCAGTGGTAATTCTTATTATTTATGTAATTGATTTGGGAGATTATGTCGCATAGCATATTGAGAAAATAAAGAGAGTAGCCAAAACGAAAGAGAATTTGTGAATTGAAAACCGAATTGAGTTTCTTAAACATTTGAGCAACAACCCCAAGAGTTTCTTTTACTCTTTACTACAATATTCAGTACTTATTGGACCTAATTCTTTCTAAGAAATACTTTGGTGTATTTTTTGTTATTCTGTTTAAATTACTACTAAGTAGTATTAGGAAATTATAAGAGAAAGAAAGGAAACTATTAATTTATACGCGGAACGATTTTAACAAAGCCATATTTAAAGCTAGTTTCTTTGTATGTAGGTACGTGCTTGTGGACTCAAATAACATTCCTAGAACGTTATAATTAGCTAAGACTGATTACATATTTTCTTTGTTTTAGTCCGACTACAGCCCCTGCTTTAGTGTTTAAGACATACTATGTTATGTTTTACTCTCCTCAAACCACAGAAGATCAGACAACTGGTTTTTGAGTTGTGGGGGATTAAATTCAAAATTTTCACATTTTCACAGGTCACATACATACATGGACAACCATGGGTTCCTGGAGGTTCAAAACACGTATTTCCGCGAAAATCTCAATTTCGAAAATTTTCATGATATCAAAACTTCCCACATAGGTACCACTGGTGGTATGGGAAAGTAAAAATCATACAACACCTAAAAATGAACCGTTGATGGTTCAAGTTCGAGATCGGCACATAGATCGTTTGGTGAGCTATTATAGGCTTGACATATAGACCATAAAATCAGTAAAATCTTAAATATCGTTGATATGGCAATTAGAACGTTTTGCATTTCCAGTCTAGAATTGTGAACAGGGAACAATTTCCCCCATACCTCCGAATTGTTTCTTGTACTTACGTAGAATCTCTCCAAATGATCAGAAATTCAGACTATACTAGTTATACAAAACGAAAAATTTCAAGGCAACTATTACAAAACTTCTTTCGCTGCATTTTAGAGTTTTATAGCGCGCTTCGTACCCTCTGAGCAAGTTGAAGCACTTCGAAGTAAAAAGCATGATGAAATCAGAAGGTAGTGGACTTTGAAAGAGTGGGTTTTTGAACTCAATTTCCGTCCAACGACCGACGCAGCTTTTGAGAAAGTTCAGGAAAATATTTAGTTTTCACTGAATCGGGGAGTTGCGCGAGTGCCTGTTAGGTCATGGAGAGGAAAGTGAACTTTTCAAGCGAATATTGTCAAGTCAGGGTTATTTGCTCTGTTTTTAATTATTACGCAATTGATTATTTGGTATGGCTAAAATAAATATTCTGTATATTCAGTTATAATAAAAAGTTCCCTAAAACTCTGTTTGTGTAAAGGATAAAAGCAAAATTAAAAAAATTATAAAAAACACATTCTAGATATTATGTACTTTTTTCAACGATATAAATAAAATCCATTTATCCGGGCATATTTTCTTTTACTTTCCATTGATTTTCCGCTTATTCGTATTTTTTCTTTGGGCGTTACCAAAAAGCTTTACCACCGAAACCATAGAATTTTTTAATTTGGTTTGCAACAAATTCCGTTTCCAAACAAACGTTTTCAATTTCGATTAGTTTATTATAAATTGTTGATTCTCTGTTGTTTATTTTCATTATTGCGCTGCCAAAATACAAAATACACTCAGTACTTTGAATAATAAATATGTGCTACGAATTGAAAACGAAATATTATGAAAGTGTTTTGTTATTAGCGATATTACCCTTTATCTACCTATACAGTATTAGCTCAAACATCCGTTTCATCACAGTTGTAAATGGAACGTGTTCAAAGAATTAAACATATTTTACATAGTTACAAAATTACCTGCATGATGGGAAGAATCAATTCTTACTGACCTGTAATAGAAAAAAAATAATTAATAGTTTGAAATATTTAAACAATATTAACTTATTTTCATTTACCTATCAAATTATTATGTAAACCGCATATAGTGTTAATTGAATAGAAATAGGTTTGTAGTGAGAAATCATAAAACTGGGTTGTATAATGCGAAAAATGTGTAAAAGTAGCGAAATCCAAAAAATAAATCCAAACGCCACAGATCCGTGAGGTATGGAAAACATTAAGGGAGGCCTGGAAATGGGCAGAGATGGGTTAAAGAAAAAAATCAAAAATCATTTTAAAACCAAACCAACCAACCAAAAGTTGTAGGTAGATGGAAATTTTATTATAAGCCAAAATAACTCTCAGAAAAGACTTGGTTTTATATTTATTCAGAACATTGATCGTCTGCGTTGATCTGTCACAGTGACTGATCAACGACGATTCATAACGAGAAATCAATTAAAAAAACCAATTAGGGCAGGCTGTGAAATTGAATTATTTTAAATTGGTACTGTAGCCACATCCACAGAATGACATTTCTGACATGAGAATTTAAAACTGAACGCTCTTGTCTAAGTTTTTTATTTGATTATCAAATTATTAAAATATTATTATCAAATAAAAAACTTAAAAACTTAAGACAAGAGCGTTCAGTTTTAAATTTTCATGTCAGAAATGTCATTCTGTGGATGTGGCTACAGTACCAATTTAATATAATTCAATTTCACAGCCTGCTCTAATTGTTTTTTTTTATTGATCTCTCGTTATATTCAAGCTAGCATGATGCATATTTTCCTTCACTCCCCATCCTGCTTTATAGATAGGTCTGTAAAGACATTATTTATTGATCGCATCTCGTATTACGATTAAAAAAATCAAAAGTCTAATTTTGTCATAAGATAGATAAGAAACGAAGGTCATCCCAACAGAGATAAAAACAAAACAACTTAGATCGTGATAACTGGTTTAGCTGCTTCTCCATTCACACAACCTTTGCTACTCAAACAAATTAATAAAAGTTGCGGCAGCCTTCAGAAGCAAGAATATCAAACAGTCAACATGAATCGTTCTTTAGATATCGTTCTATTTGGTGCTACAGGTTTTACTGGAAAACATTGCATAAAAGAACTTCATAAATTAACAAAAGCTGATGGAAGATCATTGACATGGGGAATAGCAGGTCGTTCAAGAGAAAAACTTCAAACAATTTTATGGGAATATCAAAAACAAACCGGTATGTTTTTAATTTTTTAATATAAACACAGTTCAAACTTTTTATTTAATAGGAGAGCATTTAAATTTCGTACCGATAATCGTAGCCGATGTAAGAGATGATAAATCGTTGAAAAATATGACAGCTCAAGCTAGGATTATAATTAATTGTTGCGGGCCTTATCGTTTCTTTGGGGAACCTGTGGTAAGGGCATGTTTGGAAACTGGCACTCATCAGGTAGACGTTACTGGAGAACCACAGTATATGGAAACCATACAATTAAAATATCACGAAGCTGCACGAGAAAAGGGAATTTATATCGTAAGTTCTTGTGGTTTTGATAGTATTCCCGCAGATCTTGGAGTTATTTTCCTTCAAAATAACTTTAAGGGTAATTTAATTAAATTAGATTCAAACTATAAGAAAATGTTAATAATAAATTTCTACAGGTACTTTAAATTCTGTTGAAACTTATATGCAAGGGAAATATCCAGCCGGATCCATATTCAATTATGCTACATGGGAATCGGCAATTCATGGAATAGCACATGGAAGTGAATTAAATGAAATACGTCGTAAATTAAATTCAAAGCCCTTCCCAAACTTGCAACCCAAACTGAAACTTAGGTATAAATAAAAAAGTATAACAAGTGTCTAGACAATATTTTCAACTAAAAAGTCTAATTAGTAAAACATTAAATATTTATTCCTGTTTATAATTTCAGCACATCTAATCGTAAGATTGATCTTATCAACGCTTGGTCATTCCCCTTTCTGGGTGCTGATCGTTCTGTTATACAACGTACACAACGTTATCTGTACGAGCAAGAAAATATAAGACCTGCACAGATACAAACTTACCAAGGAATTCAATCGAGGTTTGGGTTAATGAAAATGAAATTTTACGTAGCAATGTTTATGCTATTTCTCAAATATAATTTTGGAAGAAAACTATTATTAAAGGTAACATCTTCATAATTTATAGAGAAGTGATGAAGATGATATTTATTTACAGTACCCAGAAATATTTACTGCAGGTACAGTTTCTCATCGAAATCCTACAGAAGAAAAAATGCAAGAGACTGTAGTATCTTTAATACTACATGGGAAAGGGTGGGACGAAAGTGTTTCTAAAATTGAAGATGACTGCAAGATACCTCCAGATAAATCTATTATTGGTTATGTTGAAGGTACTAATCCTGCATATGGAGTTACGTCTTTTGCGGTTACATTAGCTGCCATAACAATTCTTACAGAAAGCGACAGATTACCTAAAAGGTAAATCAACAACTAATGTTATTCCTGAATAGTTTACTTATGTAAATGGATATTGATGTTCTATAATAATGTTTATCGATTCATCAATGTTATTTTACTATTCCAGTGGTGGTGTTTATACTCCAGGAGCGGCATTCGCTAAAACCTCTCTCATTAGTCAACTACATCGAAATGGATTAGTTTTCGAAATAAGGTCTAAGTTGTAATAATGTATTTTTAGGAGAATGAAGGATTAGGAAAAGCTTTTAAAGACAAAGCATAATTTTCTCACGAATTTTTTTTAAGATTTGTTTTAATTATTTTGTACTACACCACTTCAGATACGAAATAAATATGTAACCATATTTTTTTGTTCGTGTATGATTTAACTTGGTATTCAAAAATATGTCAGAGTAGATTCTATCATAACAAATATCAATAAAAATTCTATATTTCATATTGAAATAGGCGAAGATAAGAAATTCATATTCAGAGGGCCTTGGACAGGGAGACACCTTGTCCCCAAAGTTGTTTACGTCAGCCTTGAAAAATATTTTTAAAAAACTAGAAAAGGATCAAAAAGGCGTAAATATAAACGAAAAATATCTAAATCTGTTTTACGGATGGTATAAAGTACTCTTATGGTCTCAGACTGAAAAAAAAGTGGAGGTGCGCACCTACCCTGGACTTTCCCATACTAAACATAAACATTTCGTTCTTGGTATTCAACAGTAGTTCGCGAGGCAGCATTGGAAATCACTTGAATGCGTAGCGAGAAACACCAGACTATACAGGGTGTCCAAGATAAGATGAACAGCATGGGGATCTCGGTTATTATAAGAGATACAGATTTGGTTAAATTAGACAAAATGTTCGCTACCTAACAGGGAATTAAATGCACCAAGCAGATTTTAAAAATTCATTGTGGTTCAAACCCAATAGGAGAAAAAGTGAATTTTGGGAATATCTATTTTTTTCAATAAAAGGAGTATTTGGGCAGATGGGCAATTTTAACTTGCACTTTCTTAAGGCACTTTTGGATGCTGCTTTCAACGGTGTATTCGTAATTTTTATAGCTCTTACGGATTTCAAACTGTATGGATCAACTTTGATTTTTCATATGGAGCACATAGTAAGCCGTGGCATCGTTGAAAAGACTATTTTCTCTAGTTTTCAAAAATGTATGGTTTGCTATGTTTATTGTAAAAAAGTTTAATTCAATAGTTTATTTTTTATAAATATCTAGCCACCTGTGAAAAACAAAATTTATTCTAGTAGCAATAGTAAAAAATACCTTTAATCTTAAGTATAAAGCAAATTATCAATACACTTATACAATTATTACAACAAGAACAGGAAGAAACAGGAGCATGGAAGTAGCTAATTTGGCCTACTATGTGCTCCATATGAAAAATCAAAGTTGGATATACAGTTTGAAATCCGTAAGAGCTATAAAAATTACGAATACACCGTTGAAAGCAGCATCCAAAAGTGCCTTAAGAAAGTGCAAGTTAAAATTGCCCATCTGCCCAAATACTCCTTTTATTGAAAAAAATAGATATTCCCAAAATTCACTTTTTCTCCTATTGGGTTTGAACCACAATGAATTTTTAAAATCTGCTTGGTGCATTTAATTCCCTGTTAGGTAGCGAACATTTTGTCTAATTTAACCAAATCTGTATCTCTTATAATAACCGAGATCCCCATGCTGTTCATCTTATCTTGGACACCCTGTATACGGGTTCGATACGTACACAAGAGAGACAGGCATCTAATTTACTAACGCAGCGGAAGTTCGCGATTTAAGTCGAGTTTCGTCCATATTTTTCCATTAATTTTTGTAATAAAATTCAATGCGAAAGCGTATGAAGTAAATTGGTGACAAATATGTAAAATAAAATGTGCAATTTAAACTTAACAACGTTCTTTGATGTGTCAGCTCTAGATGTTAACGACAACATTAATGTTCTTTGAAAGGAGTATTCGTACCAATTATTTTCTTGCCGGTACGATATCTATTTTAATGAGGCGTAAGTATTTGTATCGTAAACGGATTACTGTTTTAGATTCTAACAAAGAAATCGATATGAAAATTTAAGTATACCTACCGGTTTATTTGTTCCGCATAATTATTGTAACAATAAACAAGTTAAAAAAAAGTAACACCAATGCTAATGGATTTTCATTCGCTTATAGGCCCCAGGTAGTAGTAAACTATTTCTGGCATACACAATAAGTAAGAGATGTCCATACTTTCTATAAAACATGTTTCAGTAAAAGCGAATAGGGAGTATCACTAAAAAACTGATACATGTGGCTTTGTTTTAGTTATCCGAATGTTTTGCCTCTTTTTAACTAAAATTCCGGACTTTATTTCTTACTCAACACTTTATAGCAAATTATCTAACATTTCTGTTTTGCAAAACAAACAGCAGGCGTGCTTTTTTATTTAGTACGAATATCTCATACTGTTTTGTTTCAAAGATTAATGAGATAGCTAATAAATAAAGAGATGTGCTTTTCCTGAAGATAATACACTCCTGACAAAGCATGTACCTAATAAACCGTGACCTAATTGCAGATTCCACATATTTCAGCATGAGTAACGTCTTTCAGCAAGAGCTTTCCTGCTCGTGAAGAATCACCTAACTAACAGATGTAATTTGTAATTAGGTTAGCTAAGTAAAATAAGTAAATAAATAAATAAAATAAAATTGAATTTTCAGGCGTTATTTTTATTGCGTTAAAACATTTCCCGGACACGTACTGATAGATTTAATTTACACAACGTTTTTCTCCAAAAGCATGCCTAGATAACATAAATTTGTAGCGACATACAAAATTACTGTGTAAAGGGGTACGGGCACTAATGACATAACAACGTTGAACTGATTTAATTCCACGCTTATCTTATCCCCTTTCCAGTAGTTATCCTCACAACCAGATGGAAACGCAAATAACCAAATACGTCCAAAGATAAATTTCCAGCGCCAAATTTGCACGGAAACCAAAGTTGTCTAGAACGAACGCGACAGTAATTTATCAAAAGCAAATTTTGCTGCTGCACGGCTATATTTTTAGATCAGTGTTGACTTCCAATAGGCTTTCACTTGTAACTTTTCCGTTGTTAAGTTAACCACCTTATACAGGGTGATTCAAAAATGGCGCATAAGCTCTTCAGTACGTTGTAGGGGACGGTTATATGAACTGTAGAAAAATCATAAAAAAATTTTAGCTGCTACATTTTTGTAGTTAACAACGAAGAAGTACGTTGTAGATTTGGCAACACGGGTGCAGCTATGTAGTATATGAGTGGCTTTTATTTCCTTTCATTTACATAGTGAGCTTATTAAAAGTTTCAAACATCGTTGCCACATATTTTTTTCAAACAACTTGGTACAAAAATATCAATTTTGAAAGCTAATATTTCAGGATAATGAGGTGTTATGAGCATTTTATTTATTACCCACTATGAAAAAATACTTAAATTATTTATATGAAATGATGAGAAGTTTCAAAATCCACACGAATTCAAAGTTGAGTTCTCAACTTAACTTCTTCATTTCTCAGCAAATTAGCGACTAAGAATTTTTTTACTATTTTTCCTACACTTCAATTATTATTCCCTACAACGTACTGAAGAGCTTATGCGCCATTTTTGAATCACCCTGTATAATACTGAAGAACTTTTGTCGAAGAAATGGGTTTACTACCTTAATTGCCAATTATAGTAGAAAACGTGTTTCGCTTGCACTCTAAATTTTCTTGCAGTATAAATGCAATGCACGCGGAAAACCAGTCTGCAACTCAACAACATTCTTGAGTAGGTTGGCTGGAAAATTTAGTTAATGGCGTAGTTAACGTAAAGTACGGAGTTTGGTCACGTTTGTGGTTCTTACACCTGAATCAGAAAGGTCGTCTTTATGGTCTAAAAAGTCCTTTATACTCAGATGAAATTAGAAGATTCTTTTTGTACATTTTAAGCACGGATTGTTATCCCTGTTTCTATTCATTTTTTTATATTATTGCTTAATTAGAAAGTTTTTAATTTCAAGACGACGAGATTTCTGCAAGATATTTTTATTTATTTTTTTGGCAAGTTAAATCATTCTGCCTTGAACTATCTTTTACTTAAGAGGTTTAAAAAAGTTACAATTGTTATTGTTCCATTATAAAGCCTGCTTATTCACGGGCGTCTGTTGACGAGAGAGAATTTTTAAATCATTTTTAAAAATACTTAAGGGAAGGGCGCTTGTTGTTTCTGCCGAACACGGGTTATCATGACTTTGTCCTGTTTGATGAAAAGACCCTGTCTTAATGTTTTTAGTAAAATAAGTGTGACATTGATTTGGCTATGCAATTGTAAACTATACAGGCTGATTCACATATTCAGAATTTGGAGACAAATTCCTACAGGAGGTTGTTTGAAGACAAAAACGTTAGTAATGACATGTCCGATTCGTCTTCCTTGTTGAGATACAGAGTGTTAAGCGATAGCTGAATGTAGGTTGACACTCAAAAAATTTCAGTAACTGCTTGCAACAATTTTTTCATCATTTGCGTCTCTTTGCCTTTTCCTCGCTGGTGTGGTAAACGACCCGTAATCTTTTAAATTTGGTGCTAATTCCCTAAATGCCAGGCCAGTTGGTGGCCCCGTTTAAGGATACTGCAGTTTAGGTACATATACGTTCAGTTTCCGCCACATTTTGATGTGATAACAAGTAGCAAACTTTTTTAAACAGAAATCAAATAGTGCAGTAATAAAATTAATCTATTTAGAAATTCTGATTCGGCTCCTTCGCCGCCTCATCCATAACCTTCTAAACTTATACTTTAATAAGTTACTTCCCGGACTTATAACGTAAATTACTATTTGTCGAGTACAGTAAAGTGAAAATCAAGCTTGTGTTATCACAAAATGTTACCACACACATCCCCTGACATCACTGATCCTATTCATAATATTTGATATGTCTTGTTATATATGTCGGGATTGGCAGCTTATTTTCAGGAATATTTATGAATTGGCAAGACATATTTTTAGACAAGCTCGGATTAATATACATCAGATTGATCGACAAATATCTTTTTATGGAGGATTTTGAAATAAATTTGTGATTCCTCTACAAAACATTTAAAGCGTTATTTTCTAGTCTCTAATCCAAAAGGCGTTTACAAGTCGAATGTAAACTAAATGATTAAATTTGTGCTAGCTACTAACACCACATCTTCTGATATTAACTATTTACCTCGAAAAGTATTTTAATGGAAACCTGCTTTCGTTAGCATTTAAATAATTTTGGTTTACATTTCCGCTTCGTCAGCATCAAACCTATTAGAATTGTTTGCACAACCTTTGTTCGTCTTTAGCTTAAAGCTATGGAAGCCGATATATTTTAATAATTAAACAAATTATTTCCCGGGCCTAAAAATGAAACACTTTCGTGGATGTAAAGAAAAGATTTTCGCATGGGGTTACGTAACCAATTTCTAGACCGTAACCAGCTTCTATCAATTTACAATACCCAATCAATCAAAATCGGTCTAGCCCTATCCGTCTACCTTTCTGTTTCATATTTTCGGCTGATGAAACGTGTGTCCGTATTAAATAGTCAACACATCCATTGTAGAGTGAATGGACATGAACTGAACTGAAAGAATATATTTCAATTAAAAACGTTCATATCATAAACCAAATTTTACTAAACCCACAATCCAATATTACATTTGGCAAGTGATAAATTCGGTGGACCATTTTTGCTTTGAAATATTACAAGTTGCTCATACTACTAATGCCTGATGACGTATTTGGGTTGTAAATCAAAGCAAACGTAATATTCTACACATCCACCCGGTTCAAGGATAACACAGCGTTCATTTCGTGGATACTATTCGAAACTGTTACACAAAGGGCCGTTATTCGGCAAAAGCAATTGCAATATTTAACGCTCTATATACAAGCGTACGAAGGACGAAATTATGTATTTCTACGCTTTCAGCACGCTTATAAAAGATACCATCTGCCAGATACACGTTCATATAACGTTAACAAGTTGAGGAGCCGTTGTGGAGATGAAGGAAAAAATAAGAAGCACTTAACTATAAGAAAGAAAAGACATCACAATTGTTTTCTTGTTATGCTTCGACGACTTGAATATTTTTTTTTTTGAGGAATTTCATGTAGAAAATGATATAATTTCGTTGTGTAATGTACGGAAACTTTTCTTTTATGTTGCGGATCCCTAAGCGGCGATTAATTAGCTTTCAGTACTTTTTGCTCGTTAGTTGAAGCAAGCTTTTTCTGGGTTATTATTTATTAGTTAATTTTCATGAAACGAGCTATTCAGTTCATTTTAATACGTATATGTAGCTAAGGTATAATGTAAAAATTTTTAAACGTTCAAAGTTCTAAATCAACCTTAAATGTTTATTAAAAATATCTGCATTAACACCCCCTTATAATATTTTGATATTATAAGGGGGTTCAGTCGGTTCAGTGGTATAATTACGGTGAAAACATTTGTCACTGACTGTACATAGGGATTTAACCGAGATTTAACATTGTATTGAACGTTTCTGCTGATTCCTGCTCGCCAATTCAACTTACAGGAATGGTAATGGTATTAATTGAAAGGTAAAATGATTGCGCTTCAAATGACGCTAATAATAAAATTAAATGTGCTTTGTTTATTTTAAAATAACGATTTAAAATTTTGCGATTTTTAAATATGACGTGCCATGATTTTCAAATTATACAGCATTTGTCATAAATTTGTTAAAGTAGTTTGTCATTTACAGAAATTCACTAATTTATGGCACCTTTATGTACACCTTTGAGACCGGCCACCCCTGGTATAGATGTTAGTCTAAAAACGAATCAGTTTTCATCTAAAAGTTCAAAATTTTAAATTGAGTTTAGTTTGAAATTATTTTAAATGTCACTTATAGTAACAATTAAACAAAAGGGACCTAACATGCTTCATTCATGGTTTTTAAATAGTTCATGGCAGACTGGATTTTAAGTTACATACGTTTTTTTTTTAGAATTAAGCAATACATTTGGAATATTTTCCCTACATATCACATATCCTTGTAATCAGAGAAAAATTTCTATGTATTCAGGTACTTTTCAATGTAAATTTATTCTGGTTTTACAGGTACACGGAGAATTTAACTACAGAATTATTTTTGAATTCTGTTCTATATTTTATTTAAGTGTACAAATATTCAAAGGGGTGTGTGGGCTAAAATAGGTACCTTAATTTGACGAATTACAATATTAACTACACCCAGAAAGGGTCTCTTGAATAGTCGCTGCCGCAAAATACAGAATAAACCTCTTTAAACTGAGTCAACGATTTTACTAATAACTCAAGGAAGTCGAACTGTGTTTCCCCCGATAGTAATTAAAGGAAACGGAGGAACCGTCTGAAATTTGTGTTAATAGTTTTACTATAGAAATTAGATCGCGTGGAACTAAACCTTTAGTGGTACCTAGTTAACGATCACTTTTAACGTAATACAGCAAAATCGTTAGGAACAACTAAAAGTTTCAAATTATGGGGAATAACTGTTGCCTCATTTAAAAAAGTTGTTGAAAAAATGACTATAAAAATGTGCTTTTCGTTTTTAAATAAATTCAGATAAGAGCGCCACAAGCAGAAAACTAAATTCCACTCTTTTTTTATTAAAAAATATTCCCATTGTCAATATTATCATCACAAGTCAATTTTTCCGGGGATTCTTAAAGAGAACAAACAATAGCAACTTTGGCGAATTTAAACAATCTCTCAAACTGTGTAGCTCATAAGGGAGATCCCGATGGTGAGGGTCGAATTTGAATCAGCCTGTATACAGGGTGTTAACCAATAAGTGCGAAAAATTCAGGAGGTGATTCTGCATCGAAAATTATCATAAGCCTTTTACTTTAAAGTTTTTTTCAGAAACCCCCTCCTTTCAGAATTAACGCCTTCCAAAGTTGTTACATGTGCGATTTCAAACAAGCTATCGGTAAAATAAAGCCGCTGGCATGGATACGTACAACATTATTATTACTAGCACAATATAATGTAACATCATTATAACACAATGGCTCCCTTCTATGTAGACGGTTGTGTAGGACAATAAGGCCATTATAATCGGTTTATGATTGGAGCAAGATTTACTTTTCCTTTTGCTAACGGATTAACTGGCCAAATCAAACTTTTAACTGTTTCTATGAAGTTCTAAAACACGTTTTTAGCCTAAAAATACTACTATTCGTATTTAAAAAAACCTAAATTAAAACTTACACGTTATACGTTTTAAATATAAAAATTGTGAAGGCAGTATAATATCAGATTCAAATGCTCTCGCATTTAATATACAGAGTGATGATAAAGTATCGTACAAAAATCATATTCTGGTTATTTAATGTTTTTGCGGAAAATCCTGAGACCCGTCGATTTTTGTTTTTAAATCGCCATTTAGCCATATAATTTTCAACCCCCCACCCTTCAAATCTTAAGTGCTAGCAACCCCAACTTTAAAAATTTAAATAGAAAGTTACCCTTTGTGATATCTCTTTTGATAGGTCTTTTTATTCTTAATATATCCAAAAAACGTTTTTCAAAATCGGTTGATAAATAACGGAGATATTTAACAAAATGTAATCAAATGAAAATGTCAATATTCGACAAGAAACGGCTCAAACACGCCGTAAATGGTAGACATTAAAAAGGGCACTTCCTGACCTAAAAGTGTGGTTTTGATCGGTCATTATTTCTACGCCGCTGTGACGTTATAATTTTTTTTAATGTCAACCCCATTTTTTACATTGATTACATTTTGTTAAATATCTCTGTTATTTAACAACCGATTTTGAAAAACCTTTTTTGTTATATTAAGAGTAAAAAGACCTATCAAAAGAGGTATCACAAAGGGTATTTTTCCATTTAAATTTTTAAAGTTGGGGTTGCTATCACTTAGGGGTTGAGGGGTGGGGGCTTTAAAATTACCTGCCTAAATGGCAATTTAAAAACAAAAATTGACGGGTCTCAGGATTTGTGCCATTAATCCCATTTTTTACATTGATTACATTTTGTTAAATATCTCCGTTATTTATCAACCGATTTTGAAAAACTTTTTTTGGTTATATTAAAAATAAAAAGACCTATCAAAAGAGGTATCACAAAGGGTATCTTTCTATTTAAATTTTTAAAGTTGGGGTTGCTAGTAGTTAGGGGATGAGGAGTGCGGGGTTAAAAATTATATGTCTAAATGGCAATTTAAAAACAAAAATCGACGGGTCTCAGGATTTTCCGCAAAAACATTAAATAACCAAAATATGATTTTTGTGCGAGACTTTATCATCACTCTGTATATGCGTAGCGTATATTTTAAGTCTGTTATGTAATATTGCAAGTGACTATATTTTTCATTTGGTTTTATGGACAGACGATTGATTTTCTTGATGACTTTGGACATGTAAGAAAATAGGGGATGGAAACTTAGTTACTTACTTATCCTATCCGTTTCCATCTTTCACTTTTCAGTATTTAATGTTTTATTTGATGTTTGAATAAAATTTCAATGTAGAAAGTGTACAGGTACGAAGGCTGTTTAATAATTTAGGTAAACAGAAAAGAATATGACATGGTTTCGGTTAAATTACATTTATTTTTCAACATTATAGTTTCTTTCTAGATCGATTCCATATCTCTACAGCTCTCCATACCGGCGCATTTAGCTCTATACATAGAGCTACATACGATTCCAACCCTTCAAAATATCCAACTGCGATGTGAATTATTTCAGTATTACCGAGTCATTTTTCAGGTTGGGGAACGAATGAAAATCGGAATATGGTGGAAACAGAAACAGTTCGAAGTATTATTCATGTATTTTGGTTATTTCTGCTCACTTATAAACTCGCTCACTCTGCTCACTTATAAACTCGCACTGTTGTGATGAAACAGAATTGCTGACAGAAGTGGTCAAATGCGATCTTTTTTTTTGTCTATCGTGTAAGTGTAAGAAATTGACGTAAATGTTGATGTGATTATTCTTACTTTAGCCAACGAAACCTATTCCCATTCTATACCAAAAAGTAGTGGTTCCTGCCTTACAGTACTCGCCTTCTTTGCTGTGGATTTTCTGACCCAAGCCTTTTCAACATGTTAATCTATACAAAAATTCGTTTGAATTTCGCTTGAAATTCAGTAAAAAATGTGAACCATCCAGAGTATAATTTTTAGTCATTTGTGAATAAATCTCGCACGCGCTCTACACCTTTTCAGCTTCAAATGTAAGGTATTAATGTACTACACCTCTAGTTTAGTTACTCATCATGTTTGCTAAATATATTCCCAACTTCCAATTTGCTGCAAACTCTACACAAACTTGGGAGTGAATATTATTTTGGTTGGATTTAATTTTAATGAAGCGAGTTAATTTATTTTTAGTAAATGTTTAGTTGGGAGCGTAGGATGGCATTATCCCCCAAAAGAATCTAATCCTTAGTACTAACCATATTGATTAAAATAGTTTGAAACTATAACTAATTATTAATCCTAGCTAATGAACATTTGGTAAATTCCACAATTGTGTGGGCCTTAACATCTGCTTGTCTCGCGGATAATTTGTATGCGTAATCCAAAAGGAATTATGGCATCAGGAGAAATCCTGGAGCAAAGGGCTGTGTGATTGTGTCCTGACAATCTGAACCTTTACAATCTCCACTATACATTTTAAATAAAAGCGATAGTCGTAAACAAAAAGGATATAAAACATTTACAGCAATAAATATTCACTAAAATAACATAAACCGATATAAGTGTGGCTGTATCTTTCAACAGGCTGTTTCTATTTCACGCCTTCACGGGGTTGGAGAAAAGCAGAAAATTCCAGTTAACCTAAACTGAATCCAGGACGTTTCTGGTGCTGCTACACTTATTTTAATTATAAGGTTCAAGGGACAATTCAGAAAAAGTTACTAAATTATTTTCACGAGTAACACCACGAACTGTTAATTTCAGATTTGTATTGCTTTAAGTCAATACCTTCATTATCACTAAATATTATGTTCTGTTAAAATAACCGGGGAATTTAATTTAAATCGTTCTGCTTTATATAACATGATTAATGATACCGCATGAGGAATCCACAGGTGCGTTTTGCTTCCATTTGTTAAATTACCTTAGGTACAAAAACTAATTGAATTTGCAGTTTCCACAATAAAATCCAATTCGCTGTGGAAACTACGTACAACGAACTAAAAACTGCTCCAGGAATCATCAATCTATTTGCGCACGTCTCTACGCTTTGTCTAATGGAAAAGTTTCAACAATAACACACTCTGATCTAAAAGCTAAAATATAGGTTGGTTTATATAACAGATTGAATGGAGAATTAAATTAAACCATTATACTTTTCTATTTTATATGCGGAAAATTTTATTCTAGCGATTCACGATATGCCGGATAATTATAAAAATAATCCTTAATGAAATTCTTAACGCTATGAAATATTGTATAGGTACTATACAGGGTGGTGACTTGAGCAACGCAACATAGGGATTTCAATGGTAAATTCTTAATGTTTAATTATTGGCTCCCCTAATTATTTTAGAGCAAAAGTGTGTTAAGGTTTTTTGCAGAGAAAACAATTCTGCATCTGTTCATACTATTATTGATAATTTTCCATTTTCCGGAAGCGTAGAAATAGAAGAAATTAAAAATGGTCTTTTTAAACAAATCAGTGATGCCTTGGAATTATCTAAACAATCAACATTCGCATTTACATCTGTCATTACGGTTTGAAGGTTTGAATTAAAATCTATTATTTTTAAAATGTATTCAACGAAAGAAAAAGTAGAAATGATAAAGTGCCTTGTTTAGCGTAAAATATGTCCCTATTACCTACTCGTTTTATTGCTTTAAAAAGAAAAAAAATGTAATGAGACAGAAATGTCAGTGCGTTTGTTGGATTTTATAATTCCATGGCATCAGTGATTTTTTTAAAAAGACTATTTTTAATTTCTTCTATATCTACGCTTCCGGAAAATGGAAAATTATAAATAATAGTATGAAAAGATGCAGATTTTATTTCTCTACAAAAAACCTAAACACACTTTTGCTCTAAAATAATTAGGGGAGCCAATAATTGAACATTAAGAATTTTCCATTGAAATCCCTATGTTGCGTCGCTCAAGTCACGACCCCGGTATATCTTTTTAAAACTGTCCCCTACAAGGACTAAAAATTGGAACTACATAGAAGCCGATTGCTCAAGTGTTCCGAGGCCAAAACTGGAGGGGTTCGGCCCTGTTTATGATGATAGTACTTTTGTATATTAATTTACTTGAATAATGTTATGTAATTGCGATTGGTTAATCTGAATAATTCAGAATTAATAGTATTCCTCAAATTTGTGTTATTACTGACATCAATGGCGTAGGGAGTTAAGAAACTTTGGAATTTGTAATTTGAGCTGTATTTATAAGTCAATGCTGCATTAGTATTTGCATATGAATTGTGAACTAACAGTGCTCCACATCGTTATCAGAGAAGTTGAATATGCTTGATTATAATAGCGTATATGAAAGCTTAGGGCATGCATACGGGCGATTTAAACATGTAGTGTAGTTGGCCAACTATCTAATACCCCTATAATACATACATCGTGGGTATGTGCTAGAAAGTGTTTATTATTGAATTACACAAGGGTATAAAGCTCACATAGGTGCCCACACGATGTCCTGCCAAAATTTTGGTGACAAATTGATGTATTATGTATCGCAGGTGCGGGAGTAACCTAATTAACTTGTTACCTGATATAATATTTGCTGTCAGGAGGGAATATTTTTTTAGCGTCGTGTTTGTTCTAGTTTTCAAACGAGGGCGGCACAAAACTTGCATTAGAGCTAAATTTTATTACAAATTATTCATCTCAAAAGTAACCACTCTAAGAAACTACTTAAACTAAAAGCTTTTACCAAGAGTTTTGAAAATCCCGCAAATTTAATAATTTTATTTTAGTTTTATTATTTACAATTTTTGTCTCGTTAAATAAAAAAACTTGTCTGATATGATTATTATACACTGAAAAAAAACAGAGGAAGTTCCAAAGAGAACCCGTTTGAAAATATCTGTGTGCTATACCTTTTATCATAACTTCTTGTTATCATTTCGTACTCTGAAACGGAGGCAGACATCGAGGAAAATTGATGAAAGCGTTAACTTCTATTCTGAAGTTGAAACCTATTGATTCGGGGGAGAATTCCAGCAAGTCGTTCACGCGATGCCGGTAATCAAAACGGAATTCGGTATTTTATGTTTATAACTCTTAAAAAAAATGGAATTTTACACCTACATATTTTGTTAACTTGTAACAATGGAGAATGTACAAAAGACCCCTGGCATATGATAACAGTATAATAAACGTTTTTATTCAGCGCAAAAACAATGGGGGTAAAAAGAGTGGGTCAGTTGAAAAAACAAAAAAAAAAGACAGATTAACGAATACACAGTCGTTTTTAAGGTTTTGAATTAACTGAAACATTTATTAAAATGGGAAAAATTTGTAGTAGTACACATTCAAAAATTCTTGAATTAGAAAGTAAATGTTTACTCTATTATATTTTTATCTAACACACTTGGTGTGAAGCATTTTTATAATGTTTCAAAATATTATTTAACCAAAATGTAAATGCATTAAAAAATTATTATAAGTATTAACCAAAATATTATTTCATCCCAAAAAACAGTTACGTTAGTCATGATTATTTTTTGGGTAACAAAAAACTTCTTGTAATCCTGAAAAAAAAATGTAAACAGACTTTTTAAAGAATTGCTTAACAGAAAAATTTCTATGTATTCAGGTCCTTTTTAATGTAAATTTATTCTGGATTTACAGGTACAAGCAGAATTTAACCCCAGAATTATCTTTGTATTCTGCTCTACATTTTATTAAAGTATACGAATATTCAAAGGGTTGTGTGGGTGAAAATTGGTACATTAATTTGACAAGTTTCAATATTAACTACACTCATAATGGAAAGGGTCTCTTGAATAGTCGCCTCCGCAAAATACAGAATAAACCTCTTTAAACTGAGTCAACGAATTTTACTAATAACTCAAGGAAGTCGAACTGTGTTTCCCCTGATAATAATTAAAGGAAACGGAGGAACTTTCTGAAATTTGTGTTAAAAGTTTTACTATAGAAATTAGATCGCGTGGAACTAAACCTTTAGTGGTAGTTGACGATCACTTTTAACGTAATACAGCGAAATCCTTAGGAACAACAACTAAAACTTTCAAATTATGGGGAATAACCTTTGCCTCATTAAAAATAGCTGTTGCTTTTGAAAATAATTATGACAAAATTGTTCACAACAGAAAAAACTCGATATACACGAAATTGACAAATCAATGTTCGATTGTTTGAGAAAGTCTAGACGATTACTGATTGGCAATAAGATGCTTGTGTTTGCTATACGAGAACATGTCAGTTTACTAAGTGGAAACTATAGACAGAAACGTAACGTAAATAAATAAACACGTTCCTAATATTTCACATAAATTCGAATTAGCTTTTCCAATTACTGCTGTGAAAGAGTGAAAAATTTTCAAAAAAGGTTTTTATCACCAACATTACCGTTGACTGTTCATCAAGTTGAAACGTTTGACTTAACTTTAGCTTTTGTGCGCTTGTTCTTGGCATACAAGTCACTATCTGAAAACTTATTGATCTTGAACCGAGTCTCCTGTTCCTTTTATTGAACTAGTGACGACATTAGCTTTTCAATTAATTTTTATCGGTGCAGAAGCAGCCACTCGTTCTATGTGTATTCCTCTCATTCTATATTTGCGCATTTCCACAAAGGAAACGTATTTTTGTGGTAGGTAGGTACATATACGTCCATAGTTCAGTAATTTAGTTTTACTCGCGGTTTTGCGGCTAGAAGAGTCTAAATTAAAAAAGTTTTCAAATTTAAAACTTCAGGTATCACATTTTATCGAATCGCTTCGGTATCATATAAAATTCAACATGGATACTTAATTTTCATAATAAACTTGTAAACAAACGTAGCGTATAAAGAAGAATTATTAATTTAAACCTTGAGTACCAGAATATTGTAAGGGAGTTTAACGAAAATTGTTTTACCTTCAATATTGTTAGAGCACTAACGAAATTTTCAATATTTACCGTTTTTCCTCAGAGAAAAATATTCTTCATATACGTATACTGGATACCGGATAAATAATTTTTGATTGAAGTACATTCTACCTACAAGGATAATTTTATTATCTACACATAAGATAATCAACCCACAGCTTTTAATATTATACCAGCACCCACCTGTATTATATCTTTTAATCTATACTCACGAACTTGTTCGTGTCCATACCGGTCTATACTACAGGGTGTTTCTTAAATCGCGGGCACGGAGCACAGTACTACATTCCCCTCCAGATACCAATTGGAAAAATATAATACAATAATGCCCGTTCTTCGCTAGTTTCAGAGTTATTCTCAGTCAAAGATTGAGATTCAATTCCTTTATGCTTTGGAAAAACGGGTAAATTTTAACCGTTCCGCATTGTTCATCAATCAAATATTAAATCTTAATAAATTTGGAATTTTTTATACGTTGTATTCCTTCCTCCGAAGACATTCTTTCTGATAAATATCTGTTAAATTTTTTTTCAATATGTTGCAACAGTGCATTGTAGCTATGAGGTTTACCTAGGAAACTTGTTCATACTGCCTTATTAAAACACCAAACGTTTAAAACAAAGTCCATGCAAGCATGCGCAATGTTGTCAAATTTAAATTTTTTAAAATGCGAATAACTCGGAAACTAAATACATCAGGACAAAATCGCCTATACTTTTTCAACTCAGTTTTAAGATGAGAATCGCGTAGTGCTCTCCGTGTCCGCCATTTAAGAAACACCCGTATATTAGATATGATATTCCAGAATCTAGGGGATGTAAAACTATTATAATTGAAAATCCTGTTAAATTATCAAGCAACGAAGGATGCACAGTATCGACAAAATACCAAAGCTTTAATTATCTCTTAAGGCATGTTTACGCGATATGAAGCTGTAACAAAAAAAAAATAACCTCGTAAGGGTCACAACAAAGCTATGCCCGTTTCATAGTAGGCTATAGCGCGCTATGACGTCAAGGAAGTATACTATTTCGATTTGCTAATGCTATACATTTGGATTACGGATATTTAAAAATTTAATTAGAACTTATATTAGAGTAGTGCGATTTAAAAAAAAAATAAGATTTCCATTTTTTGCTGCGGGTAAGTGCCCCCCTCTGCCCCGTGGCATCAGCCGCCACTGCTTATGCATAATATTTAAACTGTTCTAAACATTTCCTCGCTGCGTATTTAATACAGCATCATCTACTTTGAAACTATCAAACACAGAGTTTATCCCAGTTGCGTAGCCTCGAATTTTTGCAATTCTATACATAGTCCCATAATTAGAAAAATTTTTGGTACTAGGCCCATTTAAAGATCATTTAGAAACTTCATTGTATGGTGTAAGTTGACTTCATAATAAAATCAAACCGACAACAAAATGTTTTGAAATTGTCAATAAATTGTAATATTTTTAGAAGAGCCGGGTTGAGGGAATCACTGTGACACCATAAATTCTGTTTTTAAGTATCTGTCTGCCAATAAATGTTTAATAATAGAAATGCATATAATGTGTCGTGGGCCATTAACCCTTTCACTGCTCAATGCTCCAGAAGTTTTCGTTCCCCCAGTGCGCATAAATTTGCCGCTTGCGGGGATGTCCGTCTTGAGCACCATCTCAAAGGTTTTGTATGACCTTCAGGCAATAATTATTGTTACCAACTGCGCAAGACGACAACAACCGCGCCGGCAAGTGTTAGCAGGAAGACTGTCCCCATACTGTCCCTAGGTGCTCCAGACGAGTTGAGGGGGGTCAAAATTTGGACAACGCATGTTGACTAACCTTGACTAGACACTCTCATAAACCATAATACCGCATGCGCGAATAGCCAACTTGAGCAGTTACTAAAATAACTGCGTTGGAATATATTCGTCTGGAGCAGCTTGGTCCATTTTTTTTTTTCGCGAGTATTTCCGTCTTGCGCAGTGAAAGGGTTAACAGCAAAGTCTGGACAGTTTTGCGGGAAAATCACAGTTATTTTAATCCTTACCACTATACATAATATCAGAATTTTTTTGAAACAATTTATAAAGTTTGGGAGTTAGGACAGGCAAAAAATCATCGAGTTTTTGTATATGCCGTAGGCTAAATCACGCAATTCTTTATATACCTATTTTATATTTCCGCAGTGGCGTTGTCATCGTTAATGTTGTCTTTTTCGTGCAAATAATCAGAATAAACATACAAAAAAATTGATGTTACAAATACTAGATTTTATTTAACATATTTCTAGCAGTTCTTGTTTCTCTAAAAGATTAGCCTTGTAAACAATAATTCAAATATTTGGTGTAACCGTCAAACATTTTATTTTGTGATATGAAGATAAGTAGGAATATATCTAGACTAAACAACCATTTTTTGTAAAAGCTAACTAAAAACAATTTATTGAAACCGCTGGTGGTTGTAGACAGAATCTTGACATAAATGTCACAGTCGAGGAAAAGTTTTTCCAACTTGCGTAAGGGAAAGTCTGTCGAGAATCCCGACCAATAATAAATCAAAACTTAAAAAATGTTGTTACTTAGCACTGTCTCTATCCCCTCTACCACTTTTGCGAAGTGTTCTTGTTCCTTTTGTAAAGTAACAAAATGTTCGCTTGAAAAGCCCAACGTAAATTTAATTTAATTCATGATGCAGTATAAATGCGTAACCATAGAATTAGAAAATTGAGTTTTAAAACTGAAACACGCTTATATCTAAGCAATAAATATTCATTTCCGTATTTGAATGGAATTTCCAAACACCTTATCCCCAGTTTTACATACAAGACAGTATGAGCTAAAATGTAAATAAGTCGAATAAAATTCGCTGTCACGTATGTTTAAAGCACACATAAAATGTTGCAGCAGTGCTGCAGAGAAAATCCAAATATGTATTAGTTATGTTTAAAAAACACACGGGGTAGGTAATGTTGGTTTTATAAAATAACCACCGTTAATATATATATTATTTACTATCTGAACCATTTACTATTTTTGTAGTTAATAACTGAAATAGCTTTACTGTAAAACCAGATTAATTGAATTTCCAAGAAAATCCAATATATCCACAGCAGCATCTGCTTATGTAATATGGTGTCAGTTATAAATTACATTACAGTTATATGTCAGTCTGGTAAAGGAAAATTGTATTTCTTTCCCAAATAATGAAGGGTAGTGGTTTAAAAGACAACTTAATAGAGTTTGGCTTAATTAGAAAACGGTGTAACAAACAGTAGGTACAGTGGGAGTTCCTAAACTTGTCTAAGACATTCTAGCAGTCTATGTAGGAATTTTTGTAATATAAGAATATTAAGAATTAATATAAAGGTAATCGACTCAATTCCATAAGCTTATTCCCCAAGGACTTTCACTGTGTGTTATTGGAGAGAGGAATGGAGCTTGTGTGCGCGTAGTAACGTCAATATAGCCAGTTAATATTTTCGGGAATAATAACATGCGCCATATTATTGAATTTTTATTTTTCATAAAAAATTCCACGCATTTCCGTTTTTTATTTGCAACTTGTGTTAGAATTTTTAATACCCAAACATTAATTCAAGCGCATGTTTTGATATTTTTCAGATTCTTCCTTAGGTCAGTTTTGTCCTGTTGTTTACCTTTAACTGGAATTATATTTCATTGAAGGACTGTCAACCCTCAATGAAAAAAATAAACCAGGAAGAAGATGTGCTTAAACATTATTTCGTGTTAATAAAAGTTTTACATGCGCGAGGGAAGAGAGATTCATGAACTTCGACGCACCGAAAAATTTAAAAATATCAATTCGTTGTACAGGTTAATGAACAAAGCATTTTGTAAGTACTCTGAGCACTCTTACATTTTCCATCCAAAGACTTTCGAAAAGAAATTCAATGATATCTACTATAACGACAAGCTCCTTCGGATTACCCTAGTAGCAATTTTAGGTGCGCCAGTGAATAGCCAAAGAGCTTTAAAAAAGCACACTACAAGTATAAAATTAAATATTGGACCCTCGCTAAACGCAAAAACTGAAAATAGTAACTATTATACCTGCACGAAATGTAGAATAAACTTACCCCGAATCAAACTAAGTAGTTTAACAAACTGATGACTTACCTGAAAAAATAAAAACACATGATTAGCAAAGTTTATCAATTTATACAGAAAAAATATTAATATAAAATATCTGAATTATTTCAACAGTTTCAATTTCAACTGCTTGCTTTCATAGAATTAAATGTAGTCCTAGTAAGAAGTGTGCTCGCATAATGTAAAGTGGAAATGGGAGAAAATATAGAAGGCTAACCAGGAGCTGGACAGGAACAGGAAGTAAGTATTACATGGATGGAAGATTGGAATGCAAGGAGGAAAGTTAGCTCATACTTCCAAAAGAAAAACTAGACTATTCCCAGGTTCAAGGTCACTAGATCTAGATTGGTTTCCACGGCATGGCAGAGACCTGCTCGCAGAAAACCTTTAGCAAACAGGAGATTTCGTAATCCTAGTTCGCCAAACTGAATTTGGCATAAGAATTATTACTCCTGGGGGTTGAAATTCCTCCAGGTTGGCAAATTGCTCGGTTATTGCGTATAAGGAGCAACAGCTAGCCTAAGAGTCCCAAAAGGTTCTGCATACCGAAACCTCGACCCAATCAATCAAACATCATTCTAATCTAAAATAATTACACTCCATGTGTTATTTCTATTCAACTCAAAACACCGTAATTAGATTATCCTATGTAATAGGATTGTTGATTGTAATGCGAGTTGCGGTCTCGGTATGCGGTAATCCAACTATAGCAATAAAAATGGCAGTCAATTGGCAGATAGCTGAATGATCTTGATCACTGTCTCTGTATTCAATTTAATTTAAACTAAAACTTTTATTTTGGTACTGTCAATAATTTAAATAACCGAACTCGGTGGAGTAGATATTTGTTTTTTATTTGAACGTCAAGAACATCACATTTCTGAACTCCGTAGAAACAGTTTAAAGTTTAATTTTTCATCAGTTGGTCTCGTCAGTAAAAGTTGTTCCAGTCACAAATTAGTAAACTATATTTTTCTGAGAACAGCCAATTATTAGTTACAAGAAGCAATATTGCTAGAATCAATCAAAACTAGGCCTACCAAGATTTAATTTAGCAGTTTGTGATTGGAGCAAAATACAAGCGGTAAAAATGTGATTTTATAAATATTATAACTTATTCTGTTTCGTTTTGTCAATGAAGACAATTTCTTTTACAAAATAATAGTTTTAAATTGGAAATACATTTTCCATGTAGCCTCTTAGTGCTTTGTCTGTAAATATCAGACGCTAAACTTTCCACACTCAGCACAAAAAGTTCCAGTTCTGCTCTAATAAAATAACAATAGTATAGCTACTATCTTCTGTACCAATCAGATTTATTCTACTGCATCTCTTAAAAATTTGCAGCATACAAAAGATAATGGTTGGCTGGTAGTATAATACATAACATAACAATATTCCTTCTGTTCTTAAAACGTTACATTTTTAAACAGGGCTCGAAAAATTAATGGTAAAATAAGAACTTTAGAACCTTAACTCGATTTTATTTATAATTCAATTTTATCGCTACACTGCAGAGAGGTTTACCTTAAAAAGATAATATAAGATTATCAAACCATGTTCTTAATTTTATTGACTTTTTTCTTATCTAGTTTACCAATGCAAAAACTTTCCTTTATTGAATAAATAAACAAAAATGTGAATTTTTTATAATTTTCAGAAGTGGTTATACAGGGTGGAATGCGAAATTGAAAACACCTTTTTTCTCGGAAGTTATTATAGATACCGAAAAATTGTTTAAATAAAGTTTTAGTACTTTGAAGAAGCTAACTAAATCTGTATAAATTTGGTAAAAAAAAAGTTTAATTTTCGTAGATATTGCCATATTTGTACTTTTTTTAAATGGAATACCCTGTATATTATTACATTAATTAAGAGAAAATAATTTTCGCTTTAAAAAAGTTTAAGGGTTCTTACCTTCTAAACTTGATAGTTTTTTGAGATATTAATGAAAATATTTAAATGTTTCTTCTCAAAATAAAGTGTGTGTTGAAAACAAAATTTGTTGGCAGTTGAGTTATTTTGTATTGTTTTTTATCCAAACTATTCGCATTTATTCAAATTAGAAAGAAAGCTGCGTAGGACTGGATCAGTATTAAGGAATTACGAAACACGTGAGATAAATGAAAATTTTGAAGTTGATGTATTGACATATTTCAATATTAACCTGAAAAATTTTGAACATTTTTTGTAGTTAGATAACATTTATTTTGTATTTATCTATGAGCTACTATGATAATAAAATACTAATTGTTTATTTTGTACATTGTTTTTAATAGTAATTTTGTTTTCAACGCACACTTTATTTTGAGAAGAAACATTTAAATATTTTCATTAATATCTCAAAAACTATCAAGTTTAGAAGGTAAGAACCCTTACACTTTTTTAAAGCAAAAATTATTTTCTCTTAATTAGTGTAATAATATACAGGGTATTCCATTTAAAAAAAGTACAAATATGGCAATATCTACGAAAATTAAACTTTTTTTTTACCAAATTTATACAGATTTAGTTAGCTTCTTCAAAGTACTAAAGACTTTATTTAAACAATTTATCGCTATCTATAATAACTTCCGAGAAAATACGTGTTTCCAATTTCGCATTCCACCCTGTATAGAAATTAATTTTATTTAATGGTATTCTAGTTGAAGCTTTCTAAATATATATTCATAACTAAGATTGAACAATAAGTAAAATATAGTAGATGTATTTTAAGGTAGAATTTATTTATACATTGTCAACATAATGGCGTAAGTAATTGTTTAAATCAACAAAATATTAGTACAAAAAAATTCACCACGAATGATATTCGCTATAAATATTTCTTGAATAAAAATTTATTATATTTTCATTTATATTCTTTGTCAAAACGTCAACGAAACAATGCGAGTTTTATCGTTGAAAAATTAGTTTGTTATGAATGGTAGGTACAGCATTTTTAATGGTCAGTGGAATGGTTCAAAAAATATGAAAATCAGAAGTACAAGAAAACATGTATTGACGGTATAGAATTAAATTCAAATATTTTCACATGTTGAAGCTTTGTGAGGCACACAATAGAAAACCGTTGTATCTATTGAATCAGTACTAGCATATTCAGCATCGGTTTGTATCTGTATAGTTTGACTTTTGTCACACTACCTATAAATAAATTGAAGTAGAGAGTATATTTTTGTAAATAAAACTTAGGGGATCAGAATAAAAGTTCCATTGGTTTTTTGAATAAAAAAAGTAAAGCCAAAATTCCTAATATTTTCCCCTAAAAGCATTATTGAATGATGTTCCTGAAAGTAATTTATATTTATCAAACATTTGGGACAGTCAATTTCGATATAGGTCAGTCGTTTTTACTTTGGGTAAAATAGATTTTCACAATAGACCATTTTATCAAACCCGCTACCTTGTGTGCTTCCGCTCAAAAAGGAAATTGAGAAAATCGACACCTACGGAAAGTGAAAGCAGCCTTCGCTAAAAGCCAATGTCGACTTTCATTTAGGTCACGCATTAAAGTTGTTTAACGAAACAGTTTCTTTATACATAATTTTCTAAATGAACATTTCAACAAAATAAACGAATGAACCCCAAAAACACAAATGAATAATGAGAACGCAAAAAAGATCCGCAACCAACCATGAGAAAAAATTTATCACACCTCTAGTGTGGAGACATTTAAAAGCAAAAACCCAATTAAAGTTTTTTATCGACAAAAGTCCCCAACGTCAAAATCGATTCAGTACAAGGCAGTAAAAACAGTGGTGAACAAAGGAAAAAGATATAAAGAATCAGATCATTAATAACTGTCCGTTATATACCCAATACTACCTGTAGAGTACCCAGTTTCCAACAAAAAATTAAATTAAAAGTTTTGAGCATTTCAGAACACCGCACCGTTTCTTGTTAAGATTTCTCATAATCGGCGCAATATAAAAATCGTATTTATAGACTGCTGCTCAGAGTACAGTAATAATTGTAAAATCAAAGCCAAATCGACCTAAATTATATGAAATTTGTTTTTAAAAAGTTGGCGTTGAAGAGAATTATGTGGATCTCTTGCATCTCATTGCACTAAGAGACCATTATGGTCTACCGTAGACCCTAACTGAGAATTACCTTACGAGAAAATTTGAACAGTTGGAAACACTAAATGAATGTCTTAAAGTTATTATAACAACTGTATACGTCACTAGTTGTTAGTTAGACACTTAAATTTTATTGAATCAATAATAATATTTTTCTACTCCCGTACGTGAAGTAATATCTTCACACACTGATCACAATACACAAAATCTAACATCCATGACTACATTTCTATGCATTTCTTCGGAGTTGATTTCACGCTATGGAGCCAATTCTTGGCACCGGTAAACATCGTTAATATTTTCCTGTGGCAAACAGCCGCAATTTCACGCACTTGTTGCACAATGTACTATAATATTATTTTTGCCTTGAAAGGTAGATTTAACCGAATTTGTTATATCATCTTTACGAACATCTTCGCTAATAGCTTTTCCTCGCATCATTTTAACCAATTATTTTACTATAAAGTATAAAGAGTAAAATGTAACTGAAGACTACTAAAAAGTATAGAAACGTCAGACCTTCAATTGTTTCAATACAGAGCGCGGTAAAATTATCTCTAATTTTGATTTTAACTAACGTCGACTAAATCTAAATTGTTAAATCTGCGACAACAAAACTGGTGTGTTTACCATAACAAAAATTATTAAAAAACAGATCTACAGTAAAAAAAAATATCAACAGGTATGTGACGTCTTCTAATCACATCCTTATTTTTCGAAATAACCCCCAACAGAAAATGGAATCTGGAAATAGGTAGGTATGTCTATTTGAAGCATGTCTCAGTAATGCCCGATAAAAAATTCTAGAAGCAAAAACCACAAAATTTTATACTGAAATTAATGTACTTTAAAAAACACTGAAAAATTTTACTTAATACCAAAACATTTCTTACCAATATCATTATAAGTTAGTACATAATAAAACAAAAAGACCTAGAATTTGATCTTGCAGTTTGTTGAACGAGTTAGTAGCTTCTCCTAACTATATTTTAAAAGTTTTTAACAAACGGTATCAAATAATTAAAGTAAAAAACATCGAACTGTATTATTTTTACTTTCAGAACAGTAAACATAATAATAAATAAGTAATAAATCAGATGGCTACTTTAACGCCTGAAAAAGTTCTTATACAGTGTGTCCGCGTAAGTTGGCTACATATGGAAAACTTTGTTATTATTGATTTTATGAAAAAAAGTTATTCTTTATAAAACGTTCTGCATGTTCTAAAACCCAAAATTCAACCATCAGATATTAAATTATATCAGTCGTATCATAATAAAAATAATTATATCATTTTTGTTCAAGAGTAAAGTATGTACCATCATTTTTGACCATATCGAAAAATTTTTATAAGAAAAGATGTTATGGATTAAAAATAATTTTTAAATATTCAATATTGTTTATTTATAATTAAAAAATATTATTAATTAATTAATGAATTATTAAATGTAATGTATTAATCTTCAAACTTAAACTTTCAATGTTATCGCAGAGAAAATGTAAAAATAATATTTTTTAATTGTAAATAAACAATATTGAATATTTAAAAATTATTTTTAATCCATAACATCTTTTCTTATAAAAATTTTTCGATATGGTCAAAAATGATGGTACTTTACTCTTGAACAAAAATGATATAATTATTTTTATTATGATACGACTGATATAATTTAATATCTGATGGTTGAATTTTGGGTTTCAGAACATGCAGAACGTTTTATGAAGAATAACTTTTTTTCATAAAATCAATAATAACAAAGTTTTCCATATGTAGCCAACTAACGCGGACACACATAGTCATAAAAAAATTATTACAAAAAATTAATTTATTATTGACCTAATTTCCAAGATAATGTTAATTACATTTTACTTAAAGGAGACACATAAACTTCCTGATAAATCTGTCATCACCATTTAGAAGGGTTGTCCTTTGAAATAAATTAGTTCTAACTTCGAGTTAATGAGCAAACTGAAAACAGAAATTATGACAGAAAAAGATATCAAAACCCCTTTTATTTCAGTCCGTGTTCACGAATTTCATCACCAGATATGAAAATTTTCATGGAAAAGGAAAATAAAATGAAATCTCCTATTCTCTGCAATAAAGTAGAACTTGTATGATTAATAGTAACCCAGGGCGCAAAGTTTATACACAGAGAAACACCATTTCTCGTGAGATCAGTGACAATAAAATGCCTTAAATGTTTTTGCACGTCCCAAGATCCCATCTTCATTAAGTTGATAGATAATAAAGTCTTTTGGACCTAAAGTTTGGGCTTCTTAGAACTTACATCACGTATTAAAGCCACCATTTCATAAATTAAGATAAATGCAGGAGTGGCGCAATAAATTTTCTACAAAAAAATATTTTCGCACCTGATTTTCCACAACATTGAATACCCGAAATTGCAGCTAAAACCATTTGTCTATCCTCTGTTCAATTTGCCTGAGGGATGAGCCGTATGGAATTAGATGTAGTCGATAAAGGGGGTGATAACGGGTTGGCAATATGCAGTAACTTCAGGGCTGGCTTGATCTCCTTACCTTTACTATGCTATAAGCATCAAACATGAACGTAGACCTTAATAAAAATTTTCAGCATGCTACTTCCAGCGTAAATATAAAACACCAGACGATTTTTACACATGTCGAAAAAATCTTGTATCTATAGTTTCTCGCACATAAGCAATTAACGCGTTCGAAAGTTTTAAGAATCGTTAAAACTTTTACAACTAGAAATAAACGCCAACAAGGGTTTCAAAAGAAACACATTTATCTTATTGGAACACATTTTGGGGAGCTTTTAGTAAAATTATTGTTAAATGATTATCTTAGAAAGTTGTAAATAAAAGGCGTAAGAATGTTAGAATTTCACGTTGAAAATACAGCTTTTGTGAGTCGTGGAATTGCAATTCCAGTGCAAATTAGGTTTGTGTTATTTGGCTATTACGACTTAACACGAGAAGATATGATTACTCGCGTGTGGCGGCAGCTAATTAACTACCACCGTCGCGACGCCACTCGGTCTGCTGCCGCCGACCCACTGAAAACCCTATGCATTTTCAGTCCGGAGCTTAAAGCGCGCGCGCGTCGTAATAACGACCTACGTTTCAGACGCTTACGAAATAAAGCAGTTTCTAAAAAAACGTTCACGTTTATGATATAAACGAGAGAAATGGTCACTCACGTGTTAAAATTGCTGACATTTGCATTCAGCGCCTATTATATTGACAGGAGTATTTTGTCGGAAACACTTTTCGGGAAAATCAACGCTTCCAGATATTTGCTATATAAGAAGAACAGAGTTCGAGATGCAGTTGATGTTTCTCTGCACAAGTCGGACTTATTGAATGTAAATATGAAAGCGTGAGCTTTGAAATTTCACATTCTTTGCATTTCAAACAGAAAGCTTTTCATGAGCAATAAATTATTAATGTGCTGTAAAATTTCAAAGGTCAGACCTATTTTCAGAAAAAAATTAAAATAAAGTAAAGCGAAGTGAGATGATTCAACTTTTCACCGTATCTTCTCAAAATCTATAGACATTGAAATCGAATTAATATCTACAGAGTAAACTAGATTCGTTTGTTTTCCAAGTAGGTACTGTTATAGATCAAATTTTGGAATATAATCGGAGCGAGAAGCCTGATTTTAGCTACATCGCCTTGTTTTCGCGTTAATTGTCAAAATTGGATTTTCTCCAACAAATATTTGAAAAGAAGGAAAACAAATTTAATGAAACTTTTTATAGACAGTTTTATAAAGACTCGTAATAGAAGTTTACGTTACCACTGCAAAACATGATTAATTTTAATGTTTTACCAAGTTCGTAAATTCCTCATGGATATACTAAAACGAATGGCGGAGCAGGACGCTTTGGCGCCGGCGATTCGGCGACGGACGATTCGGCGCCAATACATACATCAAATATTATTAACAACAAATGAAAATACACAATGTTTTAAAATTAGATCTTAGATTATATAAAATTATAAAAACATAATTATAATATACAGTGCTTCCCGAAAGTAACGGATAAATTTAATAAAATCGTTGAGAATAATAGTTCAAATAAATGCTCGGACACGTCGATTTTTATTTTTAAATTGTCATTTAGAAATGTAATTTTCAACCCCCCACCCCCCAACCCTTAAGCGCTGCCAACTCCAACTTTAAAAATTCAAATAGCAAATAACCCTTTCTGATATCTCATCTGACAGCCTTTTTTATGCTGAATACAATAAAAAAAAGTTTTTCAAAATCGGTTGATAAATAACGGAGATATTTACCAAAATGTATTCAAATGAAAGTGGCAATATTTCGAGCAGGCGTTGGTGCTGCTCTAGAAATGGGTGGTAAAAAACAATTGCAACTTGTTTGCAATTGAATGTAATGTCGGTCATGTCGGTGTGTACATGGTACCGAGGCCTGTGTACATGGGGCGAGGTTAGTTGCTATTAGCAGGTATACAGGGTGGCCGGTCTCAAAAGTGTACATAGGGATTTAAAATTGTATTGAACGTTTCTGCTGATTCCTGTTCGCCAATTTAACTTACAGGAATGGTATCTAATGGTATTAATAGAAAGGTAAAATGATTGATGAATGATGAATTTAAATGGCGCTAATAATAAAATTAAATGTGCTATATTTATTTTAAAATAACGATTTAAAATTTTAGCGATTTTTAAATATGACGTGCCATGATTTTCAAATTTTACAGCATCTGTCAAAAATTTGTTAAACTAGTTGTCATTTACAGAAATCCACTAATTTATGCCAACTAATTATCAAATTTTTTGACAAATGCTTTTGAAAATCATGGCACGTCTTAATAAAATTAAAATAACAACTAAATAGTTATAAAATATTGTAAGATTTGGACCGCATTATCCTGACACCAAGTTTCCCGACGCCGAAATGTCCTGGCGCCGAGTCGCCCAACGGCGCCGAATTATTACGTACCGAACAAATGGATAAGAAGATAATTGACGTTTTTTAGAATTCAATTCAAATTTTGTCGTCCAATCAGAAGCGTCCTTTTTTAAAAATTAAACCAATCAGAAGGCTATTTTGCTGACAATATTTTTAAGAATGAAAAGCAATAGAGTTTTCCAGCGACAATATTTATGTCAGATAAACGTCAAATATAGTATGTCAAAAAAATTATTCTTATTTTAAAAATTCTTGTTTCATTGAATTGTCATCCGAATACAACTCTTACTCTGAGTTTTTCTCTTCAATATTTGTCTTCATTCATTACTCGTTGCTGCTGTTTTTGGAAAATTATTACTCATATACCACTCGTAATTATTTTCGTTACAGCATCAACTCGTATTCAGATTGACAAATATTGCCGGTAAAACTCACAGCACTCGTTGTATTATATATGAAAATACAGAGGTTGGTGAACAGAAGCGGGGATAAGAAAAACCGAGGAATGGAAATCAGCCTGTATACATGGAGAAGTGGATGAAAATAGACTTACAGTCGCAGTAAATTTACACGAGTATAATCTTCCGCTACTATTGATCTAAAGCTAGCCATAAATTTACTTTTGTCTTAGGACTTTAAATATTATCCCAATGTTTTCACAAAAATACCCCTCCCCTACGTAAAATCATTTAGAATGATTTGGTTTGAACCCGGTTTAACTAAGCGAGAAAAAATTATCCACTAAAATTTCGAAGAATAATATAGTTTAAATTTGATTATCACGAGTTTTTTTTTAATAAAACTGAAAGTGGTAATTATCCTAACAAATCTCAGTTGGGGGTTTGAAAGGAAGTTTGTAAGAGCTGCGTCTTAACGTTGTTACGGAGCTACTTTAGTTTCATATCAACTTCAATAATTACATCAAAAACAAATATTACTATGTGAATGAATTTAATTTATTATGTTATGAGCACACAAACTTAATCAACTAGTCATTGTTTTCCAGTTATAAGTATGTATATTCCTGGAAGTTCCGTAAATTATGAACAAGTTCGTATAAGACTGAACAATGTTTCGGTTACTTATAAACTCTATCACTTTAATTAACATTTAGAAAGTTTTATCTTTTACTGGCAGAGTTTTCGCAATCAGGCACATACAAATTACCTAGAAATATACAGGGTGTCCAGGATAAGATAATCAACTTCGAACACCAATCGAAATTCAAATCCATTTTTTAAATATTCTGAGAAAAAACCGAATACCTACTTATCTCGATTTTGGAAATCACAAATAACGCCATTATATTTACAGTTACGGGCAATATAAAATTAGCTGACCCAATGAATGCTATACAACATTTTGTAAGCCTTGGCCGTCATACACGAAAAAGAAAAGGTTGGCTCTCGTATCTCTGTTGTAAATTGCATGTTGGGTTCGGTTTCAAACTGTTTAGGTTGATCAACACTCTGTATTTCCGAAACTATTTGATTTAACTTGGATTTTTTGGTCTTTGAATGTTTTTCTATTTTAACCACAGGTGCATCTCTTATCGTTAACGAGATTCCCATGTTAATCGTTCTGCCTTAGACGCCCGCCCTGTATACAAGACAAGCACCAAATCACCTCAGCCTGTTAATTATTTTTAACAATATTATACAAACTGAACCGAAATAACATCAAAGTAGTTCAAATTAGGTCAAACAGAAATAGGGAAAACTTTAATTTAATCAAAATCTATGACATGTGTTCAGGTAGTATAGGTTTCTAAACCAGAATTATTTACTGTTTATAAACTACTGAATACAAACTTTCACTGGGTGCAGTAGAGTAGAAATTTCCTCTCCAAAGATAATTTTGGAGCTATGCCCATCAAGGACCTTTAATCTTTCTAAACGTTAGCCATGATCCCTGCTTACATAGCATTGCTAATGTTACCTTTTTGATCTTTCTACATAAACACTTTCTAAGGTAAAGTTTATCAATTTTAATGGTTTCTGGTATGTTATTAATTATTACTAGAATTTGGATACTCTGGACAGTGTTACACGCGTATTAGATATTGGTCAATCGGGTTTCTATTAAGTTAATACTTTAATCTAAATACTTCATTTAAAAATACGTAATGAGGGTTGTAATATTCTGACTCGACTGCTTAGCAGCTTCTAAACCACAAAATAGTATAGCTGTCGGTTTAATTTCGTACCAAAGCTCCTAGTTTTTTTAAAAATAATATTTAGAAGATATTAAGTGTACAATATTTGACATAAACATACAGCCTGTGATATAACGGATATAATACATTCTCGATATTATTTGATTGACCAAAATTTAGTTAGGTACCTAATTTGCTTGGATTTCAATTCAATATCTAAAATACACAGAGGACCTTATTACTACATTTACTTATACTATTCGAAATGGTAATTGGACAAATCTGATATTTAGAGTTAATTCTGAACTCGCTGGTGTATTCTAAGTACAGATAGCATCATGGGACACCAAACCAAGACTGACATTTTGCAAGAAATTGTAACAGGCAGCTTCATCGGGGTTCAAATAAAATTTCCCAGGAAACTAGAGAATTACTATTGAGAGTATAATCCTCCTTAGATTTCAATGAAGATAACAACGTAATTATGTTGGAATTAGACACGACAGCAATGCCATCAATGCCATGGATATAAATAACATTCTAATTAAAAGTTTCTTAATTAAATCTGGCAAAATAAAAATACATCGATTATTGTATCTACAAAATCTTGTACATTTCCATAAATAAATTATTTCGAGGTAATTGAAGTGTCCTTTAATTTAATCTTACATTTTAGAATAGGGTATAATCAAAATTTATTAATTTTCTAGATTAAGATGTTCATAAGTAACGGGAGTAATTATCTTTACATACATAATTATCAGGTACGCTAGTGTCAATTACTGGATGAAGGATTCACTTCAGAAACTGAATAGATGGTTAATGGAGGAGCGCTCGGTTAATATTTTAAATAGAAAGCTCGTAAATATATAATACAGTTTTATCAGAACGTAAGCATTCCTTTAGGCGATACCATTTTCATATTCTAGAAAAGTATTAGTTACATTTCAAGTTTCAATATACGCTTGAATATATTCTGAAGTCGTTGCACTTAGGATTTTTTTTAATTTAAATTTTTTATTATACTCTATAGCCATCATATAATAAATACGCATAATGAGTAAAACTTTCCTTATATTATAAATTTAATAGGAAGGGTAGTTGCAGCACGAGTGGGTTATTGAATATAACATTCCTAAACGAGTATAATACAGGATAATTCAAAACTACACCAAGAACTTCAGGAAAACACTTTAAAACAATGCGTTGCTTAGCAACAACATTATAATTACACAATATCACTAGATTTCTGGTTACAAAAATATCGGACAAAATTGAAAGTGACATAAGGCATCTTTGATAAATAAATTCTGTAATACATTCTGTCATAGCATTGACGTTTCCAAACTGATTTTGAGAGAAGTAAGTTTAGATAGTTATCAACTTTTGTTTCAAACTAAGAGCGTGTAATAGAGAGAGATAGGAGTGTCTCAAAATTAATGAACACAAACAAACTGAATAGAGACTTCATGTAGATAATTTTCCGGCAATTACTGTAGGGTTGACCAATTATCAATCCATGAACACACCTACACCTAAATAGTACATTCGGGGTATAAAGGAGAAGACACTATCGCTGTTTGCTACAGCTACCCAATTATATCACAAGGGACTTTAACATAGAAACGGATAAATTCGGAACAGAATATAGAGCCGGATATCAACGGATGAAATTCCGGGAGCGATATGACGAAGTGTACAATATTATTCAAAGAAATATAATTTAGTGTGGTAAAAACAAGCAGGCTGAGGATCATACTGTCGATAAGGCTCAGTAGAATTTGGGCTAATATTTTCAAAGATTCAAAATATTTTTATGATGGCACAACTAAATTTTTCTAAGTGCCAACAAACCACTGAATTTCCTGAATTTTTGTAAAAGAGAATTTAGTTTAGTCGACTGGTTGGTTACACCAATCTGTATTGGAATGAACATGACGAGGATGAATTTTCCGAGACGGAACTCGAACCCGAAACCTCTAACGTATGCTATTTTAATGTTAGTTACAAGGTTTTAAGTTTACTTCCACATACTAGGGTACTTTTTATGATCTGTTTTAAAACATCGTTACTGGAGGATCTCTTAGATCAATCAATTTTTCCTCTTAAAATTCTGCCATATCCAGTCAGTGGAAATGTCTTTCCCTTTAAAGCACTTATTGAAGATCTCTGTCAAATATTCGACTATTCACAAAAAAGGATGTATAAAAACTTCGACTTCTAAACCTCTACGGCGAAAAAACTTTTTATTTTTCATTCTTTTGAGTGTTTGTCTCACCCGTTCCACTGTACGTTCTTTATCTAACCTCTGGATATTTCGATTTCTAACTTCCAAAATATTGTTATGTTAGCAAATTTAATAATAATTAACGGAAATTTTTGAGATAGTTTGTAACCATTTTTTTGTGTATCCCACTGACTTAGTTAACAAATGTTTGTCTTTGTAAACCCGGAGACGTGTTGAGTACAGAGTCCAGAAATTCTAGCGTGCAATCATTGATCCAATAAACCAAGCAAGAATTTTACTTTACTTATATACATTTTACTGCAAATGCGAGGGGACTGTCAAGTTTGAAATTGCTAGGAAAAATCATAACGAGTTATTGTGTAGTTTTGCAGAATATGAAGAAAGGTAAATAGTAAATTGCATCTCTAGATGTTACTGCTGCCCCCGAGAGAGACTGGCTGGCTGGAGATAGAATACTCATTGCAAGTTGGGAGTTGATAATTTACTCTTTGTAAATTATAATCACCCTCACCCATGACTTTGATCCATGTATACATACAGTGCTTCCCGAAAGTAACGGATAAATTCAATAAAATCGTTGAGAAAAATATTTCAAATAAATGCTCGGACACGTCGATTTTTATTTTTAAATTATCATTGAGAGATGTAATTTTCAACCTCCCACCCCCCATCCCCTAAGCGCTGCCAACCTCAACTTTAAAAATTCAAATAGCAAAGAACCCTTTCTGATACCCCATCTGATAGCTCTTTTTATACTGAATACAATAAAAAAAAGTTTTTCACAATCGGTTAATAAATAACAGAGATATTTACCAAAATGTATTCAACTGAAAGTGCCAATATTCGAGCAGGCGTTGGTACTGCTCTAGCAATGGGTGGTAAAAAACAATTGCAACTTGTTTGTAATAATAATACATAAGACCGTAGTATAGTTGAATGGTCTTTCTATAGGATAAAAAAATATTACACTGCATTTTCAATGACCAATTATTTTATGGAGAACTTTTACACTTAAACCACTGAAAAAAGAATACTCGAATACCTTACAACAATATTTAAGGAAACGGAAATTCTAGACAAGGATTACAGTTCTAGACAGTGCCATTACAAATTATTAAAACTACTTGAGAATTTGTGTTCTACTAAATGTCTTATGGGGTTTTCAGGCATAAACCATCACGAATCTTTTTAATTTTGTTGACCTACTACGTATCATTACGCATCAACGCTAATTTAGTTTTAAAGTTACCTTTGAAGATGCGAAGGACTGGTTTAGTATTTAAAAAATAAAAATTAGGTGTAAAATTAAACCCTTTTTCATGTTCAGCTTCTGTTGGCTAAATAATTTCATAAACGCATGTATTTTCTCTGTACCTATTTATCAAGACTACAATTAAAAACATCTGGAACCCATTTTAAAGCATTGTGGTATTCATTACACATATTTACGAAAAATTTTACATTCGCGAAATATTCTTCCACAAGGAATTAATTCATGTTCAGTTATGTATGTTACATTGCAGTGACAGACGCAATTAATAACAACGTGACAGTTAATACAAGGCAATAAACACAGAAATTGAAGCTATTTTCTTTCCTTGCTTTTCCTTCATCACAATTCTATCTCGCACCCACTATTTTATTACAAATCTACTAAAGGTTTGAGGAAAACTTATGTTTAATAATAGGTTTCGCGAGATAATGTTTTGTATTACAGCACTATATAATAAATATTTTCTTAGGTGTCCCCTTTTAAATTTTTCAAAAATATAGATGTAATAATCAATTTAATGCGTAAAATTAAAATCAAAATGTTACCCTTATTATTTTCTACCAAATTAGAGTTTTTTGTCGTGAGCTATTTAAATTAAATTTTCTTGTATAACGTTTTGTTATAAGAAATGCTGCTGCAAATCCTCAAACGAAGCTTTTTCGATGGCGGAAAGATTGCAAAAGAGGTTATCAAGCCGATATAACTTTTAATTACATTTTTAGATCAAAACCTAATTAGCTGACTTCCCTTTTTATATTAACACTAAATTGGTTTGCGTATTATCGGAAAAGAGGATTCATAAAAAAAGACTAAATAAATTTTTAATTCTGTGTTTATTTTCTCAAAACGTGGAATGAATTTCTCTCTACAATATCGGACCAGTCTGGTAACTAAAATTAAAAAATGAAATCCTTGGAAACTGTGGTTTGGAAAATAACAGAATTAAATCCCTAAAACCACAAAAAGTTTAGTGAGCCTAAACGCGTTTCGGGAACTACGTTGCCATCTTCAGTAGACCGAAGTCTGATTTAAGTCTACTGATGATGGGAACGTAGTTCCCGAAACGCGTTTAAGGTTACTAAACTTATTATTATTCTTATGTTTAAAAAAATAAAATGTCCTTCCCTGGCTCCTCCGTATGGGTGTTAAAAAAGCGGACGGTACTTCTAAGTTAGTAACTTGCTTACGATACAGTGTTGGGTAATGTGCAACATAAAACTCAATTATAACTTTTAACAATTAAATGAAAAGAAGTTTATAGCCATCAACTTTATACGAATTTTCTTTAAGTAATGTAATTAAAAATTAATAGAAGTTCTCTTAACTTTAATTTGTATACCTAAGTAGAATTTTCGAAGATTGCTAATTATGGAACTTTAATGAAAATTCCAAACACGTGAAACATGAAGGAAGAAAATTATTATTATTAATATTTTATATTCGTTACGATTCAGCTCTCATTAATTTACATATTTAAAAATTATTGATTGATTATAATTTTACCTGAAAACGTTTTGTATAAGTTTATTAATAAATGCAAGATCAAAAGAATTTTAATGTTTAGAAAAATCTCCTGAAAACACCGAAACATTCATTATTGATTTTAAAAACTCTAATTAGGTGTACAGGGTGATTCACTATAAGCCTAGCTACCAGTTGTAACTCGGAAAGTATTTCTCCCTCATTAACGGAAAAAATTCTTGTACAGTAAAGTATTAATGAGGAAACTTTAAAAACATTTTCAGCCGCCAATTTCTGCAGGGGGTGCCATAATCTAGGAGCGGTAACAACGAAGGTATTTAACAAAAAAGTAACAGGCTAATATGACTTACTTAATGTCCCCTTTATCGCCGAGTAAGGGATTGCTGTCAATACATAAAAAAAAGGAACTGTCCCAATTCATATGTACAATAAAAGTTTAAAGGAACTTAAATAATTATGAGGAATTTAATTTCTAAGGAAACAAAAAACTTCATTGTTTAGAGAAAATTATTCTCGCAGTTTGTTGTTATCTTCAGTTAAGAAACGAAACTATTTCCAAGGAAGATTTAATTATAAAATAGCACCGTAACTAACTCTGTTCGAGGTCATTCCGGGATGTCTTGTCTGTCTGTTATCAATGTAAATTTTGATGTGCACGTTGAATCATATCCCATCGATTCCTTTCAGGAGCATCCCTTGATTGACAGACTTTGTAGATAATGAATCATACAACAATGGTGTTGAATTCCTTGTAGTATATTCGCTGACTACTGTTTTATCTATTCACAGCTTTTGTTGTTTGAAATTAGGAACTGAACCCACTTCAACAAAAAAATTAGATTCAAGTGGTGGAAACTCAAACTTGTTTCTTATCGTGCGTTTTCCAGAGATCATTCCGAAATATTCATAACATTCTAATTTTTAGCAGCGACAACAACAAGAGAAATCAATACAACATAAAACGGTTCTGAGGCAAAGCAGCGTTTTAAATGGAAATTTAATTTGCTGCAGCAGCGCATTTTGATCACACAACTCAACCATTAAAGTCTTCTTTACGTAGAAAGCAGACAAAATTGTTGTTTCCTCTTTTACATACATTTACCAAACATGATTAACAATAAACCAAAAGTTTTCGGTTTTATTTACGCACCGTGGGAGTAAAATGTTTCTACGAAGCGTTAGAAACAATTCTTCTAATATTTTTGTTTTAATAAAATTTTAGATTAAACTTTGAGGAACCTACAAAACAGCGAACTCCATCTCCAGACTGTAGGGTTTGAATTCGCTGTGTATGGTATGGGCAAAGAATATAAACACTAGGGTGATAGTGTTTTTATTCTTTGATATGGATGTAAACGGGTATAAACCCTGTTCTTGAAAGTTCTCCAAACCGTAGAATTAGGCGGCCCCAATCTCCAAAGCATGGTTTCTTGTACTAACGCTGGGGTTCTCCTGAACAGCTTCTAGAATTGCTTGTTCTACTTTGAAAGTTTTTACGCAGCCGAAATTGTGGGTAGGAGCATGCAAACTACCATGTCTCCTCAGGGGTTAAACTGTTCTGCACGTGTGTTTTCTACAGTGATTTGGAAATTGTTCTCTACATGACCTTGCTGAGTGCGAGTATCTTTGCCTCGAGCAAATTAATGTTTAGTTACGTAAATTTACTATTAAAGCATTGTTTCTGTTATTATATGGCGAACATCTATTCAAATTGTTTATGTACTCTCAGTACAGTAGAGATTCGTTTCAACACTCTTTTCTTAAGATGAAAGAAAATTGGCGCACTCGAAAAAAAGCATACTTTTTGACAATAACATTAATGAAGGAAAGTGTATTGTGAGATTTTCAAAATAAACTTCAAAAATTATCTTCACGATTTACCCCTTAATACTATCAGGAAATTTTGGTTTCGATATGAAGGTGCACCAGTTCACAACAGTTTACAAATTCGGTGGGTTGGAAGAAGTGATCTAAAAAAAAATAGCCTGCAGGATTTTCAGATCTTCCGTGATTATTATTACATATTTTTCCAAGTAGTGAAAAAATAAAACAGAAAAGCATTCGACACTCAGGAAGTCAGGACTCTATAATTGAACAGAAAATAATCAATGGACTTTAGCAGTGTATGAAAACAGAAACGCTGCAATTTCCTCTTTGATAAAAGCGTAGTTTTTTTTACGAAACTACACAAATTACAAATGAAATTACGGTAGACATCTATAATAAGCGTCGACTGTGAATTCACAAACAAACAACAGCCCTTATATTATGAAATAAAATATGTAACGAATATAAATTAAATTTTTCTTCAAGCGTATCATAATATCCGTATTGTTGTACAGAACTGGCTATGTAGAAGGAAGTCATTTTGTTAGTAGTCAAAAAATGAAAATAATGTTACTAGTACAATAATGTGTTTACGTATCCATGGCAACGGCAGTATTTTGCCCATAGCTCCGCCCCCAAGGTTGGTAGAGGGGAGAGCGTTGTCCTGTGTAAATGACTTTTTAGGAAATATTTATTTACAGCAACAGAATATTTTTACACTTGAAGAAAAAATAGTAGGTATATATTATTCGGAGTAGAACGTCTTATTTGTGTTTCGCTCACTTGCACAGCCTCGGCGCGTGCGCCTCGGCCGCAATGTGAGCTCAACACAAAAAGAACTCTTTCTACTCCTAATAATAACGAGAGATCAATAAAAAACCAATTAGGGCAGGATGTGAAATTGAATTTTTTAAATTGGTACTGTAGCCACATCCACAGAATGACATTTCTGACATGAAAAAAGTTTTTTTTTTGATTATCAAATTATTAAAATATTATTATAAAATAATAAATTTAAAAACTTAGACAAGAGCGTTCAGTTTTAAATTTTCATGTCAGAAATGTCATTCTGTGGATGTGGCTACAGTACCAATTTAAAAAATTCAATTTCACAGCCTGCCCTAATTGGTTTTTTTATTGATCTTTCGTTATAATATACTATTTGCCTAATTTACGGCTACGTAGACATAACTTCGCAAACTGTCTATTGGATATTATCATCAAGAATGTCCTCAACATTCAAAATCTCCATCACTTTCATTCTCAACAAATAAACGTATAACACGATAGGCAAAACACCTTAGAGCAGGATATTTTGCTTGGAAACCATTACATTGATAAACGTTTCCAAGAAAAATATCCTTTACATCAATTCAATTCATTGACAGGTAAAAAGATTGACCCTTAAACTAATAGGAAAATTTATCCGAAATTGGGATCATTTATTCTATTTATTATACTACCAAAACTCCTCTATAAAAATTTTAGTGTAATATAAATTGATGACAACCCCCTTCAAAAAACAATTTGTTGTTATTGCCGGTCGATAGGCTTACGCAGCTAAAACTATGTCAGTGTTGGTAGTCTTATTCTGCTCCTATAGCTTAACACGTACGCCAAGCCAATAACCCTAAATATGTTTAATCACGGTATCATAAATTCACAGAGTTTTAGAATATAGTCTGTAGACTTGTTAACAAAAAGCATAGAAAATCTTTTTAAAATTATTAATCGAAAACACAATCGTTTGACGCAAACGCTACGAATCCTAAGAAGTGAGACAATGCGCAATCACATTCGCAAACATCAAACGCAGATGTTCTGCAGGTGTTCGCCCCTGGTGCCAAAAAATATATGGGCTCTTATAGCCTTAATGCGTGAAATAAGACTTCATGTACCCCAATCAGTGTGAGAACCTTTTACTTTACCTGAAATACTAGATCTTTTATTCTATTATCTTATCTACCATAATATGGTGACATTAATTAATTACAGTTTTTAAAAAATTATAGGAATTATAGGAAAAAAATACCAACTATAAATCAAAGTAGATAACATATATTAATCAGCAATGAAAAAGCTATTATCATTATCACCTATCGGTTAATCAAACCCTTTTACAAAACTTCCCTCGTCTACTCTTTATGAAAATTAATAGTTTGACACCTACCGTTACCATTATTATACGACTCAACAGTTCCATACACATAACACGAAATAATAACAATTACTTATTGGTAAGCTAGCAGGGTATTTCAAAGGTTTTGGGCGTTTCGAGTAACAATACTGTCAAACAAACTTTAGGAACTTGAACATAAAGCATTAGAGCTTGACCTCGTAACACAGAATAGAGATATACGTACACACACACACCCTCACGGGAATTTCATTTCCGCTAGAGAAGTGTATACAGTCCCTCGACCATTCTACTTGATATAAATTACGGTTACATCAGAATAACATTAATGCGACATTCGGAACAAATCGAGGAAATTGAAGTACAGTACCAACGCATAAAGGCAATGTCACACCTTTAAATCTAGGCTAAGTAGGTATTAACATTTAAAAAAAACTAGATTAAACTTCCGAAACTGCGGAAAGCATGGGAAATTCATTATCTGTATCAGTAAAGTTTACTAAAGTATCTTATTTACGTTTAATTGAAGGGAAATGTGCATTAAAACTGGAACAAAGTTAAGCTACTTTGATTAGGATTCAGGAAGGGAAGCGCCCAGCAATAAATTAATTAAATATTCTAAAGGTATTTTCTTTGGTATTTAAAATAATTTTAAACTTTGAATTTTTTATTTAATTTAATTTTTGGAGAATATACAGGGTGTTAATTGGATTGAATTTCTTTTGATTTTTTAACAATCCTAATAATTCCGATATTTAGGGGATATTTCAAAAAACAAAAAGTTTTCAAAACCAGCTTTCGATTTTCTACAACATTTGCATTTACAGTTGTTTTATATTTTTCAAATAACAAAATGGCGGCCGATCAAAAATTTCAAATCACGATAGTTTGATAACCACCCCATAGTTTTTGAAAATAAAAAATTAATAAAATCCTTAAGCTTAGTTTTCGATATAAAAAGCTTTTTACCTCTTGTTCAGTTTTTTTGAGAGTTTCACTTTACAATAAAAACAGCAATAGCATAATATGCTCGATGAAAATAATCGAAAGTTCTTACCTTTTAGCTCCTTATTTATGTCGTTCTTTGATGATTATGTTCTGCCACATTTTTCTTATCCTGGATCTGAAAACAAACAAAGAATTGTATAGATTTATTCAAAAATGAATTTTATATTAAAGTGTCTTAGTTTTCTTAAAAAACTAAAATACATGTAGGTACATTAAACAAAACCTCTATGAAACAGCTTCCGAACCTGTTGAGATAAAATTGTTTGTTATTGTTTGGTTTGTTTGTTTTCTAAATTATGTCGCAATAAAACTTTTTATAAGTTATAGTCTTCCACAACTTAGTTTTGTGTTCGCAGTTTTTGCGAACAAAGTAGTTCTTTTAAAATCACAGTTTAATGTAATTTTCATGCTCGTTACGGTCTTCTCCACGTGAATAATAAAGGTCCTAGTACGAATTTTATCGGGTATTGGATAAAAAAAAATTGACGACAGCTTCGGCAATAGATAGTCATCCGAATTATATGTACTACTAAATTGAAAACTGTGATCGTTTAGCCGTTGCAATAACAGGAAATCCACGACTATCAATGCGAAAACAAGCTTCGGTATTAAATTTACATCATTGCTACACCAGCGTTTTTTCTAAAGGACTTAAAATGTTACCCCATTTCAAACTCAATACAAGAAATAACTTAAAGGATACCCTACAAGATTGAACATTAAATGTTGGACAATTCGACTTCAACAAAAAAAAGTGGAGATGCGCACCTCCCCTGGACAAAAAAGAAACATTTCGTTTTTGGTATTCAACTTACTGTAGTTCACGAGGCAGCATTGGAAATCACTTGAATGCGTAGCGAAAAACACCAAACTATACGGGTTCGATACGTACAGAAGAGAGACAGGCATTAAATTTACTAACACCGCGGAAGTTCGCGATTTTCTCATCAACCGTACATTTTAGCTAATGACTACCTTATACTATGTGATAGACAATTAAATTCTGCATTCAATTATATAATAATATACAGGGTGTTTCATCTAAAATAACAAAGTTGCTTATTGTACTGTGAAACGCAAACACTCTGTATACGTGAGATAAATTCAGAAGAATGCAAATCTATATACTGAACAACTTTTATATTTAAACTTCTTTCATATTTTGATTAATAAAGTAGCTATAGGAACATTTCAGATTTTCAAAATCTCGTAGAGGGCGCCACAGAGAAATTCTAGCATTAATCAAAAATGAAAATGTACCTAACACCAAGCTGCATAAGTATAGAAAATTTAAACAAAATCGTATGGCCAGTTTTTTTGTAATAATTTTTCAAATATTTCAAATTTTTTGGAAGAGCGCCCTTGCGACCGTTTTTGGATTTACTAAATAAATTTTTCTTCATAGTATAGCACCGTCAAAGGGCTTTCAAACAAGTTGTTGCTGAACCTGATCAGATAACTGATTTTTGAGTTGTGCGGCGTTAAAGTCAAAATTTTGAAATATTCATAGCGGCCGCCATTTTGAAGTTAGAGAGTCTGGTAAAAAACTGTTTCCCTTGAATTATGGCCTTCTTTCATATCCGCTACTCAGATTTTCAAAATCCTGCTTCTGAAAGAAATGCTACTAAAAAACCACGTCTAACTTCCGTTTCCGGTTTCGGATTATTTTGTCGATGTATTTTCGATATACCCCTTAATTTTTAAATTTCATCAAAATCGGTTTTTGCGTTAGAGGCGTTGACATACATACTGTACGTTTTTTACTGTAAAAGTATCCGAAGTCCAAATTTATAATTCCCGTCTATGTAATTTTAATGTTTAAAGTTGTTATTCAGTAGTGAATAATGATAAGTCACGAAGGGATGTTATGGATAGTATTATCATTGATCAAAAACATAAATAATTGCTGAACAATTTACTAGTCATGGACAACAAAGTTTATTTACCCTACATACAAAATCGATGTTGGAATATTTTGCAACCGCAAAAATATGTAGTTAGTAAAGAGATCTTCTTTGTGGTTTTGTAAAAGAATAAATTTTCTTTTATCTGACAAACAAGTCACTAGAAATACAATGGTTAAAATTAATTAGATAATTAACGGTAGGTACTTTGAACGTAGTTTACAGTTAAGCAGAAGAAAATTTTCACAAAGATTTCCAGAGCCTCCCCTAATGAAATTAGTACAACTTCAAAGTAAGTTAAATCGGCTCATCTCTATTCGGAGTTCTAACCAAACCATTAAATTATTCTCATAATCAGATTACGACTGTAAGATTCGGGATTTCAAACGTCACGTAAGTTAGTTGTCCCACTTTGGAATTTAAATTCTCTTATGGTGAAGTTTTCAAGTCATTACGCACAATTTATGAAATAACTTTCAAAATGGTTTCTGTTTACATTTAACAAGATATAGCGACAAAAAAGCTTTTGTGACCTGAAAGGTTTCAAAACAGAAAAGGTTATATTAAATCCCTAAGGTGTCCTAAGACTGTTTTAGTTATGAGCAACAACCATTATTGTCAAAATCTAAAATTCGTTAATATTTCTAGGATAAACTTTTATTTTTACGACCTACTGAGTTTTCGAAATTTAAATTAATAGACCACTAACGTAAATGTTGTTTAAATATTTTAGCACAATAATTTTTGGAAATCTGAATTTAAGGTATAACGGTATAACCTAATTCAAAAATTATATTTTTATAATCTTTACAGAATCGCTGTAGTACATCACAAGTTTTTTCACAACTGAATTTTTAGAGTAATGTAAATTAGAGGGCGTGAAAATGAGAAAACTTTTCCTTTTCAACAGCCTGATAACGTGGTTATAATGCAATACAAAGTTTCGTTTAAATACCGTTTTGTAATTTTTTATATCCCTGTTTCCATTGTGTCCATACAATTCGCAGCGTTTACAAATATGAAAACATGGTTTTCGAAATTTTAGGGGAAATAGCGACAAGCGTACAAGAAGTATATACAGGGTGGATGACATAATCCGCCCCGAGCTATACAGCTTTTAATTCGGATTGTTACGGTCGACATGCCAATCTAAATGGGTCATTAACTACTATGTTTTGATCTAGTTAGAACATTTTCAGGGCATACTAGATTTTAGCTGAGATAGTCAACTATTTATTTTTAAATGGGCGCTTATGTATATTTTTTAAAATTCTGAATAAGCGTTTTTTTCCGAGTTCAACGATCTATAATAAGTCACTTTACTATCACTAAAAAGTAGTAAAAAAAATTGTTTAAAATTACTCTCGTGACTACCAATTTCGCAATTAGTAGTAGGCTTTGACTAACAAAATATTGAGTTTGTATTCAATTTCAACAGTTTCAAAGTTTAGTAAACAACATTAAAAAATAGAAAAAGAGTAAAATATTCACTAGTGAATAATGATTATTCACGATAGTGTATTATATGGATAGCATTATTCTTGACCAAATACATAAATAATTAAAATAATTGATTTATTACTGCAAACTAGCATCATAATAATAAGTTATACACCAAGGAAATCCACTTTATATATTTAGATAGATATGTAAATCCTGTGGGATAACAAACAAGACATAATTATAACTTGTACAGAACTTATAGAACGTTTCCCATTGCCCTATGAACCTTCTATTTAATATTTACATTATTGTTTTCATCTTCACGATGACTAACGATTACCTTGAAGATCAAAATAATTCTAGAATGAATGCATTAATAATCTACTGTTTATACACAGTTTATACCTTAAGGTATTTTTATAAGGATCTACAAAAAAGTGTCGGTAACAGCACTTTATTTATTCTTGGGAAATGGTATGGAATAATAAGAATAATATAAAGTAACTTTATATGATAATGTTTAATATAATTATGGCTTGTTTATCTACAATTACGGTTTAAAATATAAATGTAAGTACCGACCTAATTAAATGATCGTGCAAAAAAGCATTCATGTTTGTTTCTTAGCTAATTAGTTTTAATGGAGACTCTTTCAATGAAATAACGAGATAAAAAATCCTATGAACAATAAGCAATATTTTTTGCAATCTGTTTATTAATTTACATCTAACCACACAGTAAATATAAAATATTGGAGTAGGTATAGAGTAATTAATTGGTGCCATGTATTAAAACTCAAACATCCCTTTTATTAATTAAATACCGATATTGAAGCATTATTCGATTAAATCGTAATTATAACTGAACAACAAAAATTGACATCGATATTAGATTGTCTTTTTATTTCAATTATGTTTTAAGTGATGACATGACAGTTCCAGTACCGTTAGCGTAAAAGTACGAATCACTAATTAGAATATTAGATGATTATTCAACGAGTATGTAATGATGGGCTATTATTCACGAGAGTTAAGTTCCGTTTAAATAACCCTAAGCAAATAATATCTTTTTCCTACGAGTTTGCTCAGGACATTAATGGAAAAGCCTTTTTCCTGAAAAGCTGTCTTCGTGCGACTCGAACTCACAGTTTTCGTAAACCAACATACGAATAAAATCCCCCATAAATGCAATTTTTGTAATAAACAAGGATTTGAGTAGTAGGTGGAACGTCGCGTCGGTCATGCCAGATGACACAATTTTGCAAGAAATAAAAACAGTTGAGTTCCCTATTTTGGATATTCAGGACACGATGTGCCTTGTTTATAATTGAACACTTTTAATGATTCCATATTAGTATGCTATTATGATCGTATCAAATAAAATTTTAACGGTAATTTCGATTTAAATTTTGTTAATAGTTACAAAACCCCGCTTTTGCGTTAAATTTGCATAACTTTTAACGAGCAGCTCTACAATATTTTTAAACAAAGTAACTGTAATTGAGCAGTTCATATTTCACACTAGATAAAATTCCACACTCTGGTTATAAAGTATGCGAGGATTTTGCAAAACAAGGAAACTTAAATAATTCTTTAGACCGTTGCATTCGGCGATCAAGAAGCGTAAAAATGAAAGCAAGTACTTGTTGAGTTACGCAACATGCAAAGGAGGATGTATAAATAAAAATGTACGATATGATGTAAAGCTATTACCTTCCACACACTCAGTTCTGATGTCACTTGCATAATGTTTTAAATTTATCCCTACATTATATTTCGCCCACACAAATACTCAATGAAGAGTAACAAATAATGATGTATTTTTTTGTAATTATCTGAACGTAGGTTTTACGTAATTCTTCCTATAAAATACAGGGTTGTCAGAAATGGGTACTACCTACAACCTGTGGTAGAGCACAACATTTATATACAAACTAGAAAAAAATAGTTGTTTGGAATTGGAGTCTACAAGATAGTACATAATTGAAATTTTTCACGAAAATTGTTGAGTACTGCAGGATAATAACAAAAATTTGGGTGCAAGGACATGTTATGCAAAAGACGAGAATACAATAAAAGCCCAAAAACGATTCTTATCACCTAGGATAAAAAAATTTCGTAGTTTACCTATCAATAACCACGAACCAGACAAGTTTTTACATTTAGAATGAAGCTAATAAATGTATAACTTGAATCATGCACGAATCTCAGAAGTCGTCAAAAAAATTTTATTTTCCCATTTAATTAAAAAAAAATTAAAAACACCTAGTTGGATTCTACTTGGACTAATCTATCACTGATTAAAATATTTGTACTTATTTTTGATACACTCTGTATTCCTATTCATTTAAAAATGATAGACGAAATTAAAAACAACAGTTTCAATCAAATTTCCCAACAAAAGATAAATGATTTATCCAATTTACCTTTTTTTTGTGAAAGTTCACCAACGATTTTCAATCCTTTTACATAACTTATATTTCGTACAGGCTTTTTTTTTAATTAACGTAATTGTTATATCTACCCACACGTAAAATTATTAAAAGTTTAATTAAAACTTAAAAGGAATTAGGCAAGACCTAAAACAATTCCTAAAAACAATTATTTTACTTCTAGTACCTAAACAAGATATAAATTAAAGCATATATACGTGTGTCCGCGTAAGTTGGGTACATATGGAAAACTTTGTTATTATTGATTTTATGAAAAACAGTTATTCTTCATAAAAAGTTCTGCATGTTCTAAAACCCAAAATTCAACCATCAGATATTAAATTATATCAGTCGTATCATAATAATAATAATTATATCATTTTTGTTCAAGAGTAAAGTACCATCATTTTTGACCATATCGAAAAATTTTTATAAGAAAAGATGTTATGGATTAAAAATAATTTTTAAATATTCAATATTGTTTATTTACAATTAAAAAATTTATTTTTACATTTTCTCTGCGATAACATTGAAAGTTTAAAGTTTGAAGATTAATACATTACATTTAATAATTCATTAATTAATTAATAATATTTTTTAATTATAAATAAACAATATTGAATATTAAAAAATTATTTTTAATCCATAACATCTTTTCTTATAAAATTTTTTCGATATGGTCAAAAATGAAGGTACTTTACTCTTGAACAAAAATGATATAATTATTTTTATTATGATACGACTGATATAATTTAATATCTGATGGTTGAATTTTGGGTTTTAGAACATGCAGAACTTTTTATGAAGAATAACTTTTTTTCATAAAATCAATAATACAAAGTATGTAGCCAACTTATGCGGACACACTGTAGATCGTTTTGTTCTTAAAAGAATCTGAAAAGTACTACGATTTTTTTAGAAAGAATAAACTTTGTTACCTATTGCTACAAAAAATTAAGTAATTACGACATTTGTGTTCGTTGAAATTTTTTTAATTAAATCCTAAAATGAGAGACATAAAAATAGAACTTTGTGAGAATTTAAAAGAAGGTTTAGGGTTTGTTTTCAATTTCGTTTTCTCTTTACTTTATTTAAAAGTAGACACAATGAATTGTTCTGAATTAAACAAAATTTCAAATATCCTTTCATGAAAGTCCTACACCGACTCTATACATAAATATGGAACATTTTTTATTTATTGAGAGGCGCACACAATACAAATATTCAGCATGTATGCACAATGCTCATACCTCCTTACATACAAATGAGTGGTCTTTTTCAAAGAAAACTAAAAATCTCCTATTAGGTATACCTTACAAGCTGCGTTGGTACTATCTAGCATAAAAAAATATTTAAAGAATGCCATGATATAATTTTTAAAAATTAAAATATAAAGCATGTATTTCATATAAACTTATATGTGGGCGTATATAATGTTTAGGAGTTAATAGAATCGGGAATCGAAACCACTTAGGTTAGAAGAGGACACACGATCTATTTTGATTAAGCTGAGGAAATATTTGGAAATGTGAGAAGCTTTATTTCCTGTACTTGGTGTTGGTGTTAAGTAAAAATCGACCGAATACAAATAGTATTAACAAAAAGAATACAGTTTTGAGCCACAGTTTAGTAGCAAAATTTGGTTGTTACATAAAAGAATATATTGTTATCACCAATGAATATGAATTCCCAATAACGTGAATAAATAAAATCAGAAACATTAGATAGGTACACCAATAGGAAAAATATTAATACAAATGGATGCACAATACAAACAAACATTGGTATGTAATCAAAAAGCTGTTATCAATATCTATTTATAAAATTAAAAAATTAATAAAAATTTACCTTCAGGTTTTTTTCCAAAATAACTTATAAACCAACACATTTTAAACGCACATTTTTTTAAAAATAAGTAAAACACCTCTGCCGGTTAAGAATAATAATATAAAGAATTGCACCTTCCGCACATCGACTAAGCATGGGTACACATGGTTGATTACTAATGCGGATGTCGTTTTAAAGTGGGAGATAGAAAATGTTTACTTCGCAATATTCATGAAGGTGATTTTTTTATCGGGGGGTAATTAGTGATAAGGAAACAGGGACAACTTACATATTTTTTTAGAATCCGTGTGAATTGCCATTGTTGTTTAGCATGAAATTGCATCCGATATAGACGAATGACGTAAAAGTGTTGAATTTAAATTTTTCTAATAACTTATTTGTTTATTTCTCTAGAAACATTTTATACTTAAAAGGATTAAGTTACAAGTTTAGAAACACGAGACTAAAGTATACAGGGTGTCTCTAAACCTAGTACCTACCATAAATTTACCAGCCGCTTCCTGGCGCAAAAATAAGTCGAAAATGTCTATAAAAGTTTTGTCCTAACTCCTAAACCGCAGCATAAGGAGGCTACACGTCTTTGAAAATTGTGTTGAAAAACGGAAAACAATTGCATTTTAAAGACGGTTTGAGATTAAAAAATCGACAGTTTGCATTCAGCCTAACCTATTGAAAGTATAAACAGTACGAACACTTACTGTAACTATTTATATTTTAATTTATTTTTCAATAAATTAATTTACATACAAATCCAGCATTCTAAATTAATTTTGGCTAAACAGAAAACCTGCATTTTATAGGAAACGGTTAGTCCAGGCGAGTTGAAACAAGAGTACCTTTTTTGTTAACTAGGCAACAGGGAATACAAATCTCTAAACTAAAATGGAAAAAAACAAAAGGTTAAGAAAAACGGGTTACAAGAAAAAGGTGATAACCCCCATTCGCGCCGCCCCTGGTTAATTTTCAAAAAAAAATTGTAGAAAGTTTATACCTTTAATAGGTTAGGCTGCCTGGAAAATTTCGATTTTTTATCTCAAACCGTTTTTAAAACGCAATTGTTTTCCGTTTTTTCAACACCATTTTCAAAGACGTGTAGCTTCCTTATGCTGCGGTTTAGGACAAAATTTTTATAGACATTTTCGACTTATTTTTGCGTCAGGAAGCGGCTGGTAAATTTATGGTACTAGGTTTAGAGACACCCTGTATCTATACTAACCAGAAAAGGAGGTAAACTCTATAGGCCAGTTTTTCAGATCTGGTTGAAACCCCGGTTCAGTTTAACCACGGTTAAACCAAGATTAATTGTCGTGGATACAAATCTTATAATTATTGTATCCATGGCAACTAATCTTGGTTTAGCTGAACTGGCGGGGTTCAGTTCAGTTTTTTGTGATTATTTCAGAAAGTTGGCAACTTTGATCAAAAACAAAAAGGGCATTAGATTTGCCTTGCAATTCTGCCAAACTTTGTTAATTTAATGAACTCTGTAAGTCTTACAATAACAAAGTTACCATATAATTATAAGCATTAAATTATTATCACCCTGTATAGAGAAACCTATACATTTTCGAAACAGAAAAAAAATCCTATTAAATGGTCTCAAATTTGACTATGGGTTTAATTTATTAAAAGGCAAGTTTATCTTAAAAATGACTCAAAACACGACCGTGACACACCGAGTGTTATTTCTCTTGTACTTTTCTTGTATGCGATGGTAACGAAAATATTTTGAATTGAAAATTTAAGCGTTTTTCAGTTTATTCCAGAAAGTTGTGAAAGGTGATCAAAAACGAAAAAGGCGTTAGATTTGCCTTTGTTATTCTGCCCAAATTAGCTAATTTAACCAACTCCGCAAGTTATTACTCATACAACGTGAACGTGGGTAGATTATTGTCACCCTGTATGCAATTTCTAAATATCAAGTTACTAAAAAATGTAGGCATACCCACAAAATTAAAACAATTATCTTAAACAATACCAAAAACATTATGAATCTCTTTGAACCTGATTTACAAAAGTCTTACCTTATCATTAAAATATTACTCCACATTGTATTTCCTATGAATTCACTTTCACTTATTTTCTAAATTTTGTTACCACCGAAATACGTACGTTTCTGTTATAAAATTCTACAACCAAATTATTCACTCACAGCAATGTCTAGTAGTAATAATTGAAATAGAATTTAGAATAATATTCTTTACATTATCACAAATTAACACAATAAGAATCAATTATACATCAGATGTGCATGGCCGTGTTTCGACTTGTCACGAATATGCTCGCTTTTAGGGGGGGGGAGCAAGAACACCTGTGTTCTGTTATCTTTGATTCCCATTTGTGGCAAACAATAGAGATTAAATATGATGCATTTATTTCACGACCATGACCATTTTATCATGTTTTCTTTCAATGAAAACAATAATTTGTATCAAATAAACGTTTGGTAAAATATTAATGCAATTAAGATTAAAAATAGCGGTTATTATTTTTCGATTTCTCGGTTTGGGAAAAAACAAGAAATAATTTCGAAAACATTTATGGATACAGAATTTTTTCTCTTCAAAAACTTATACTGCAGTTTTTCTGTAAAATAATTAGGAAAGATGATATTTGCCTTTTAAAAGTTTACCATTAAAATCCTTATCTTGGGTGATTCAATTGTATACCCAATACCCTGTATATGTTCTGTGGTTGGAATTGTGTGCTCTTCCACCAAATGCAAGAAGGCCTCTCCGTTTTTGTCTAAGAAAGATTGACCTGTAATGTAATAACCACCCACACCTGTTGCCCAACAATTTTTTGGAGATTTTGAGCCCTGGTTTATTTAATGTTGTGTGGGCAGTTGTACCCTTACTCTGCTTTTTTTTCCGATGAATACATTTTAGAACAAGAAAATTTAACAATCGGTTTCGTTTAAATAATTCCAAGGAGGTACCTACTAATTTTCTTTAAAAGCCATTCTTCAATTTCTATACGGTTCCCGAAAACATAAAAATAAAAAATGCACAGATGCAATATTTTGTCTCTACAGAAAACATTAAAACGCTTAATTTAATTTACAAGAAGGTGAAGGACAACTGGAGGACAAGACAAATTTACTGTTAGGGTAGATTGAAGGTTTACGTCATATCTCTATTGTATTTACAATTTACACCTTGTATTGACTTATTGAAAACAATTGTTTTAAAAATGATAATCACTAGAATAATACCTACACCAACCCGAGGCCCCAAGAATTTTAACAAACGTCTTGTGTACGTCATCAGACAATTATAAATGAATATTAAGTAACCCTTATAAAATAAAATTTAAAACAGCAGTATAAGACTTAGAAAAAAGATAAAAAAATTCATAAAATATCAACGAACTACAAACAGATTAAAATATTTAAACCCCAAAGAAGCGAATGAAAAGGGAATAAAAATGAGAACCTCACAAGTCACAAGTCACAACATATCTTAAAAGACTCAGATGGGTTTTATGTATTTTTTAGAATTGTTACTACGTTGAATAATCAAACCAAAAGAAATTCATTTTCATTAAAATATACATAGGTACTTATATAAACAGTTATTCAACAGAAATGTATAAATAACTCACTTATATAAATCAAAAACTTTAATATAATGCACCTACATTTTTATTCTACAGTTATTTTATTTTATTCTACTATTCTACTATTTGATTTTAGGTAACGAAATGCAGGCCAACTATATCTAATCCAATCTAGTCTAATAAATTAAATCTTTATTAAGTCGATTTTAACTCAAAACTTTTATAACATGAGTTTTTCTATTGTGAACTGTCCGTTTAACACGAAGTTTCCAAAATAGGTCCGAAGTCAGGGAAAATATCTAGGGGGTTAGAAATGGTTCGATAAACAAAAAAATGCAGATTAAAGAAAATATAATCTATTATTGAAAATTAAAACAAAACTATGGTATACAGAAAATGGGGGAAGGGGAGTTAAGGTAACGACCATATACATGGGATCTCCTAAACGTAAACGGTAAGAAATAGAGATTCGATTGATAGCACATCGAGGACTAGTACCATGATCACATCACAGTGATTACCATCATGACAAAAGGTCATGTAGTTCTGGATTTTGGGTATGATGTATGTTCTGAGGCCCCACTAGAAATCCCAAGTTTTCGGAATGAGTGTGCTTGACCGCGACCACTTTTGTCTCACCTTTGTTGGTTTTTGCAATAACACTTTACTAGTGTGTCTATACCTTTTTGTAGAGCACAAAATTTTTTACAATTTACTTTTATAACATTTTTTTCCAAACCTTACACTTACCAAAATATAGAGCTTCAAATTACAATTCTTTTTTCAAAAAAGGGGACGAACGTAGGGTGTTCTTTATTGAATTAGTGTGAAAAATAATCATTTTCTATTGTTCGCGAGTTGCGAAACAAAGGGGGGTGAATAGGTAGAGGATGCCCCTGTGGACCCCTCAACCTCCTTGTGCTCTCAGTCGTAGTGTTACGAGATGGGAGGGAAAATCTCTTTGAGGAGGGATTTTTCAGCCTTTGAGGGATAAGGGGATTTTTTTTGTTTGGGCTTATTATATTAATTTAAATTTAATGAACCTGTAACTTGATGGGAGAAGGACAACTGTGCGCTTTTTTAGTTTTTTTGAAAAAAGAATTGTACTATGAAGCTCTATATTTTGGTACGTATAAGGTTTAGAAAAAAATGTTATGCGTTAATTGTAGCAAATTTTGCACACTACAAAAATGAATAGGACACGTTTTTCGTATGACGCACTGATAAAGGGTTATTGAACAAAAATTAATTTTCATGAATACGAATTGTTACAAGAATCGACAGTAGTTGACCTTTGGTTAGCAAAGAATTAACTACGGATTGATAAATCAGCCCTAAGTGGATTTTAACTAAAAAGTTTTATAACATTAATGTAATTTGTTTGCTTTCCTCTATTGTGAGCTTCCCGTTTAACACGAAGTTTATTACGAGCAGGCTTATTCTGGCCACTGGGAAAAATTAATGAAAATCTGTCCGAAGGCAGCGAAATGGAACTGAATAAGTAATCCAATGCCATGCTTAAATAGACCAGTCAGTTAAATAAATAGAACGAAACTTCCATGCAGTGCAGTAATGTGATTCTAAAACTGCGGGGTGCAACCCCCATGGGGATTACGAAATATCCAGGGGGCTACAAATGGTTTAATAAACAAAAAAATGCAAATTAAAGAAAATATAATTTATCATTCAAAATAAAAATAAAAATATGGTACCTACTTATACAAAAAATCGTCGCATGCGTTCATCTGTCCAAAAAATAAGCAACATGGGAGGGGGGGGTCAAGATAAAGACCACTACTCAAATTTTCAGAGTGTTACTGAAATCGCTGAAAGCTAAAGAAAGTTTATATAATTTGAATAGTGATCTTCAATATTTCTTTTCACTTTTAAAGGCCAAAGTTAACAAAAAATTCAGCTTGATCAATATGTAGGTTCAAGTCTACATGAAGAAGTGAGAAAATAATTAAACTGGGTGTGAAATAACAATTTATGTGGGTAGGTATTATTAGTGCCTTTCTGGAAAATACGCAAAAGGAAAAGTTATTTCGCAGAAACAACTTGTGCGTATCAAATTAATAGAAAGTCAATATTGAAAAAAATTAGGAGCTTAACTGCAAATAATTTACTTTGGTTTAGTGCCAATGAAACCACCGATATGCAGACTTCTAACTTTTATCGCTTTTATTATTAAACTTTGGCCTATTTATGCTTTTAAAGAATAATATCAACCCTCAAGAATAATTAAAACTTTAACCGAAATCATGATCGTCTTAAATTAACGGAAATTTCGCTGAGGCCGTGTAATTTGTTTTAGTGGCAACCAATCAAAATGTTAACGTCACATTTATAATTTTATAGATGACAGCGCAAAACTAAGAAAATTTTACATGCCATCCAGTCCAAAGTGGAAGTTTGATTTTCGCGCTTAAAAAGTGTAACCAGCTGATGGCATTGGACCTCTGGCGGTTAGCCTTGATAACTTCAATTTAGTTCATAGATCCAGCTGACGTCATTCACGATGACTGCGATAGCAACAGCTATCATCCGTCTTTGTTTGTAGAGCATCTGCAGCTCAGTCAGCTGTCCGTTTGGAAAGTAAGTGCGATGGCTGCTGGTTGTTGTGGGTCGAAAAAACAGAAATTAAACAATTCGACAAGCAGTGTGCCGTCTTGTAATGGTACCTCGATATCAACCAACGGTTCGCTGAACGGTATGGTCGCACTACCAGAAATGTGTTTCTTTTGTTTTGATGTGTTGTACTGTCATCTGTATAACCTCGACCCACCAAAGACACCTTCGTTTAGCAATGACGCATAGTAAGTAATGAAAAATAAACTTAACCATATATGCAGTTGACCTTATAGAACCTTTATGTTCAATCAAGAATACCGTATAAATTTTACCAGATGGTTACAGGAAAGTTTAGGTAATTGTTGAAAACAAAGGTCATTCAACCTTTTGACAGTTCTTTGTTCATTGTTTCTAATACCTATGTGACCCTGTTTCTTATATAAACCTACTTTTTCAGTCCACTCTTTGTCACCTGGAAAATCGGTAAGGATAAACGACTACGGGGATGCATCGGAACGTTCAATGCCATGAACTTACAGTCGGGTCTCCGTGAGTATGCGATAACAAGTGCTTTCAAGGATTCTCGGTTTAACCCTATCACTAGAGACGAGTTTACAAAATTGAGTGTGTCTGTTTCTATACTCCGACATTTCGAGGATGGGAACGATTATCTTGACTGGGAAGTTGGTGTGCATGGAATACGCATTGAGTTTGTTAACGAAAAGGGTAACAAAAGGACTGCTACTTACTTGCCTGAGGTAGCTACCGAACAAGGTAAATAAATTATTCATTTTATTGTTCTTATTACTAATTAATGTATTTAACCAGATGCTCTTTTTATGTTGTAAAAATAGCATGGCAAGATGCCATGGTAGATATAAATTTTGTACACTTATTTTTTTAACAAGCAGGAAACTATGCAGGTTGTAAAAGAATATAATATAATTATATATTAGTGCCTTTTGCTCCAATCTTTTCTTAATAAATCACGTATTAAGCAAAACAAGTGCCCCCCCATTAAATGTAAGCTATCATAAGTCCTTTTCTATTAGGTACAGTCATTCCGTGAATGATTCTTACCCCATAACATTTTTGTAATGTAGGTTATTGCGAGGTTTTCGTTTGTGGACAACATCGTAAATGAAGGAAAGTCACAGAATAGATACTTAATATAAGATACAAATATAAACGTGACTTTATTTTCGTCTTGTCAACTCTATATCTTAGAAACAGTAAACAGGATGGGCTCTGAATTAGATAAAAATTGCCTCTTAACTACTAGAATTAAGAATTTCTTATCTATACTTAAATTTAATTCAACAAATATAATGTAAATTGGGTCTTGGTAATCTATGAAAAAAAGGACCATAAAAGACTTGCTTGAGTTGTCTGTGCTTCCATGCAAATTAACCACAGCCAACTCGACCAGGTTTTTTTTGAATGTCTGTTAATATACATAGTACATTACAAACAAATATTTGGTTGACCAACAGAAACCAATGTATTCTGAAAAACATCACTAAAATGTTCTCCCTAAATAAGTAAACGGCCAGTTTTCAAAATCCCTAGTTAATTTATTGTTAGCTAAACCATTGGTCAATTATCTTGGATACAATTGTTGGTAAAAATTGTATGCATGACAATTAACCCTTGGTTAGCCGGTGGTATGGGTATGAGGTTCCAGTACGATCCGAAGGGGAGTGCTGGAATTATTCGAGTAAAATTATGCTTCATGTTTGGCTATTTGCTCGTGACCTCATATCTATGTCTTAAATTTAATATTAAAAAAATTAATTGTTCAATTCCATATGTTTTCTACCCAGACTTTCGCTGTAATTTGTTTTTATTAGGAACATTATATAATGCCAACTGCCGTGACCAGAACAAGTAATTTCAAGAAGAAAAAATTTTATTAACTGTAAAAGCCTGTGTATCTTTTAAATTTTGATTTTGAAACACCATGTATATGGAAAAATGAATTGGAATGTTTTATAGAAGGGACGTTCCTTTTATTGTTATGGAAAATTAAAAAAATAATAATAATAAAAAAATACCATTAATACGTTAAATTAAAAAATATTAATAAATTTTTCTTGTTAAAATTAGGTTGGGACCAGGTCCAAACAATAGACTCTCTTCTCCGAAAGGGTGGTTACAAAGCAGGTATTTCCAACGAACTACGACGTAATATAAAACTGACTCGTTATCAAAGTGAGAAAATAACAGTGACTTATCAAGACTACATGAATCACTGGAATAACCAGCGTTGCTAGCAGCTAATGTGGGGGCGCGCAGTACCCACGCCCCCACAAACCACGCCACTTTACCCACACACGATGCCCTCATATCGACCGCCTACGTTAGTTATGGTACAACCCCCAATGCCTCTTCCTTCCTACTCGGGCACCAGTTTCATGCAACCATCATTTGTGTTACCACCAATGCCTGCGTCCACTTCTGTTTGGTGGGATCACTATGCCGGACCTTCTAGCCAGCAAGACTTTGTCATGTTACCTTCGCCGGAATCAGAACGGAACGGGTACCAGTCTCCACCTTTTCGGAAACGGAAGTGACCCATGACGGTGAAAAACATTAATTCTGAATGTTGTTCACATAAACTATACTAAACCAATGATGTGCCCTCAATATAATATTTTTGAACACCAAAGGTTTTCAACTTTCTAGGACGTTAACAGTTTGTTGCTAGAATCTAAGGATTATCCAATTGATAAATTTTGCTATCACAACCGTGCCTAACGATCGCACTTTGGCGCTGCTTCAGATTCTGCATTTTTTACCTAACCATATATTTTTTTTAATATTATTTTCTAATCTCACTTAAACTTAACACTGCAAATTTATGTTTTTTTTTTGAAATGTAATAAGATACTACTCAAAAGTCACTGAAATTATACTAAACGCAAATATATTTGCTCAGTCTCGGACATCTTTCATTAACGTAAGAATCATCGGAATTTTGTTGATTCTAATTTTGCATATTTTTACCATAACTATATTACGATTATAATAAATACGTTTTATACATATTTGTTCAGAATTTTTCTCTTATTTTGGTTTGTTTAAGAATTTTTTTCTTAATATTTTGTATTTAGAATCTATACAGGATGTCGCAAACTTCTTGCTCATACTCAATATTTTAATATCAAAATTGTATTTGAAAGTTATTAAACACCCTCCAAAGGAAATCTGTTTAGTTGGCATCATCTGTAGGAGCTATAACTTTAAGAGGGGACTTCAAATCGAGCTATATATATTTTTTAATATTATGAAGAGTATGGCGGTATGAATTTTGAGGTAACTTGTACAATGTCGAATGACGGGAGAGTTCATAGTAATTGATTTTAATAGATAGGGGATCATGTGAAAAAAAAACACCTACCACTGAATGTCAATATGCTTCTTTAATCCATTGCTTCAAACAAATTCAGCATTGAGTCACAATTCCAACACGATTAGTATTATTTAGTAAAATACAATTTTAAAAAATTGCGAGGTTGTGAAACTTAAAAAAATGCAACCAATTAATTTTTTTAATTATTAAGTGTATTTGGGCTTGATGAATTTTTTCCAACATAATTATTCGAAGACTAATTAATATTAGGGTTTAAAGGATGGCGTAGTTTGTTGGGGTTAAAAGTATTGTATTTTGACATACTAAATGTTTCTTTTAATGTTATCTACATATTTGCTTGTTGTATTTACCGCTTGGTGCTCGAAGTGTAATATCAGTAGAGTAAATTAGTTCTGCTAACAAATTTTCCAAGACATTGGAAATGTCAAATTTGCATTTGAAACTTGGAACCGTTCTTATATTAGATAGACACTCTACAGTTTATATAGCAATTTCATAACAGTCTGTCTAGATCTTGTATGCTTACACACACACACACACAGCCTACTTCACCAGATTTTTTTAACTGCCTCTAGACAACAATAGGGACTGGTTATCATGTGGTCTACCTTGGTGGGTAAGCGCAATATCTATGGTAACCGCGGAAAGCGCGTCCAGATAAGTGAATCTGTCAGCTGTAACTTACTATATCACAGTGTAGTTGTTTACCCCCCCCCCCCCAAGGTAGATACGTGCTGATGGTAGATAACCAGTCCCTATTAAGTAATTATCCAATACCTATCTAAGACAAAACAGTTCCAAGTTTTATTTAAAATATATCTATTCCATCTTCTGAATATAGTACATAATAAAAACAGTTGAATGTCACTAATGCCATTATAAAATGTGGAAAGTATTATTTGAATATAGTACAGTCTACAAACGTAGTCGTATGCAGCTTTAAGCAGTATTTGTAATTGCATTGGTGATGTTTTTGTATTTGTTTATAATTATTGAAACTGCATAAATGAATGTGTTTTTTGTAAATGAAATTATGCGCCACACTCTGTATGGTAAACAACACACACTCTGCAGGATGTTTTAAATACTGTACTGGTTTTCTTAAGTATTATTAAAATAAAGACGTTAAGAGGATATGTAGCGGAAATTACAGATTTTACTAAATTTATTCTGTTATTTCGAAGAGAACCAATTAAAAAATTCCAACATGTTTGATCATTCCCTATCCCCCAGTGGAACGTATATCTTCTGTATTTAACAAAAATAATGGTATAGAATTTAAAACATCCTGTATAATATACAGCAATTCAGTAATTACAGTTTAAGTAGTATTTGGTGGAACCTGATTATATAAGTGCATTATTTTATATCAAATGGTATAATCTTGCATGGTAAAACAAAAAAAAAATCATATACATATAGAAAACAAAAAAAGGGATGTCATGTTGTTTGTCTTGTTAATATTTATATAATAGCATGTGAGGTGATCGTTTAATTACCTTTTACCATATAAAAAACTTAATTAAATTTTGTTCAAAAAAAATGGAATGTAGTTAGTATGTAATACATATTGATAAGATTGACGCCATCTGGTTATGCGATGGGAAAAAATAACTTAATCGTCACTGCCATTTTTATCATCTTAAGTAGTATACAATCATTCACAATGATGCTCAAAATGCGATTGATTGCATGAACATCATTTGTTCCTTGATCTCGTTGTTGTTACACCCATACATTTTATTTTGACCGCACGCATTTCAATTCCAATAGATATTGTAGTAAAATTTTTCAAATTTAATAAAAACCAAAAATGCAGCTGTGATTGGGTGTGAACAGCAATCGTTCCAATTATATGTGACAAAATAATGCTGAAACGAAACTTTGAGAAACTTGGCATGTAATATTGTACAAACAAATAATTAAATCTTATTCGCATGTTAAGCCTCAAAGTTTTATTTCAGTGAATATGGTGCAAATGTGTCTCCTCAGGAATTTGAGGTTTCGTCCCGCATTGTCACTGCTTACATCCAGCATAACTTTGTATCTAACATATCTGCAGCTTATAGAATTTTCTTTATGAATGTGAATACAATAGAGAAATAAATCTGAAAAACAACTTTTCAGTTGGAAGCAATCGCTAATATTTGTAATTGAACTCAAATTGTGCCTACTGCTGGATTAATATTTAGCAGTTTGAATTTGCCATTCGAATTAGAGACACAACGTTCAATGATTCTTTATTAGTTAGTTAACAATAATTGTTAGTTTTTAAACTGTGTGTATTGTAGTGGGGTTCAAAGGTTTAATAAAATTACATTTTGTAAATAAACTGTTATTTTATTTTAATTGTCACTATTAAGTGCAGATCTTGGAATTTTGTTAGTGGCTTGGCATAGCACAGCACTTGATGCTTTCATACGTGTCCAGGCTGCATATTTGCACATGACACAGGAATTTCCTTGAAAGACTACGCAATAGTGGACCAATCCGGTTATAATTGAAAAGAGGGCCTAAAAATTCTGCATTTTGCAACCCATATTACCTCAAAAAAACCTACCCCTGTTCAGTTCTATTAGCCTAGCTAACCGATAACAGTGAAATATTGTCGGAAAAAAAAAGATGACACCTAAACATTTCTGAAAAGTTCAAATAAACACTTACCCTCGAATAAGTACGCCAAGATATAGTAATAGGCAGCCGAATTGTAGTTCTAATCACTCTACCTTCTTTTTTCATAATGAAATTTTTCAAAGGTGCCCGATATCTCTTCTCTCCGTCACTGCTATAGTACACATACCAACAACAACATATAGGTATATTAATATCTATATTTACAAGCCATTGGGATAGATGGGAGTTAAAAAACACATTTCAGTACTACAACAACTCATGTTGTCTTTCTAAATCGTAACCCAATATTGTTAACTTATCATTAACTCTCTCAACAGACTTGGCTTCAAAATACGTAACAGCCGATCCAAGTAATGCATGGCCTACAAATATGGCAAACAATATATTACTAATTGGTTTTGTCTGTTTCTTCCATAACTGTATTGCTTTCATAGGCTCTTGTGATAAATATGGAACACGATAGGTATTATAACGTAGAGCTAACTAAAATTGAGAAGATTAAAATATGAATTTTCTACTTTCAATATCAACTTACAGAAGCAGCTGCAAATGGTGAAATAATTGCTGGAAATATACACCCTACAGTTGCTTGCAAAGCAGACGCTCGCATTTCTATACACACAGGACACTCTTTTTGTAAAATAACATCAGGTAATACAAACTAAATAATAAAATTATTAAATTTACATAATTATTTCAAAATCCTCTAACATACCTCAGTGTGAAGCATGAAGGCCATAATAGCAGGCAATATACAAACAGGCAAATATGATGACATTTGCCCGTACTGAAATAATTTGAACTTTAATCTATAATGGTTGTTAATATAAATTCCTGTAAGGGCACTACATGAAGCCAAAATAGTCCCACCATAATTAAAGACCCATCTAGAAAATAAAACAAGTTATGATACTGAAAAAAAATATTAAAGTAATAAGCTTACACATCGCTTTGGTTTTTCCAACTTTGTAGAACTTTTGTTTGATATCGCAAAGCATCTTCTTCTGTTAATATAACTGCATCCTCTGGTATATCACTGATCTTATTCTTTAATAACGCCATAAATAACTATAAAATATGATGTTCTTTCAATAAAATCCTCTTCAAAGATAAAAACACAAAAATGATAAGTGAAAAAATGAGGTTATGTAATTTTGTAGATACAGGGTGATTCGGAAGAAAATGGCACTATTTACTGAAGGATATTCAGGGGATCAAAATAATTAAGAAATAGGTTTAATATTCTTAACAGTTACGAAGTGTGACTGAAAATTGGAACACAAAGTACTCCACAAACATGTTAGAACTCTTTTTACCCCTGTACATGTTCTCCAAATATTACCGGTTTCTCCGAATCACGAAAATAATTTACAAAGTCTGAAAAAAAAGAAAGCTCCAAGGACATTTGGTTAGGTGACCTTCCTTGGGGGGAAAATACAAACAATTTCGCCCATGAATCTAAAAGTACATGACCCCATGGCCAGCTTCATCCCCTTAACTTTTACGAGTTACATGGGTATCCTAATTCGAATTTCAACAACTTCTATGTGATATTATCTATTATATAATCAGCGACAAGATTTTTTTCGATTTAAAATACATCATAATACATTATGGTTACACATGCACCCCAAGAGAGCATCACATAGAAGACCTGTTCAAATTAAATGGCCTTGGCCAGCCAGGCCAATCAGGGACACTAGTCAAGACAAAACACAAACAAACAGGCCAACCGGTGCCCTCCACGAGGGTCACGTGATAGGATTGTGTCGTAGTTTGTTTGTGCTGCCCTCTAGGAAGGTCACATAACCAAATGCCTAATAATGAAAAATTGTTTTGAAAATCAAAAAAAATAAAACTTGGAAATACTTCTTACCCTACGATCATAGAACTGAAACTAATGGATTACAGGTAACAGAGGTTTACTAGGCATCAGAAGTTTTGAGTGATGTCCGAGGCCTCCTGTTTACTCTACTGTAGAATATTTAAAACTTTTTTTTTACAAAAAGCATATTTATTCAAAATTAGTTTTATACATATTATGTAATAAAACAAAAAAAAAAAGGAACATTACTTAAAACTAAAAAAATACTTATAAAACTATTCCAACATTTAAAAGTAATAATCACAGGCCTTATTACATAATTGTTATGAACTTAATATTGAAATGCAGTCACATGCACTCTTTTAAGTAAATATCAGACCAAGTTTACTAATCTTTAAGGCACTGGAACTTTGAAAGATATTTCAGATAATATGAACTGTATGAAAAAACGACTGCAGTTTATTATCCAAATTCAGATCAGTTTTCTGCCAAAAAACACTTCATCTGCATTCTTATGCAAATATGGTTTGTTTTCAGATTTAATTATTTAAAAGAAATACCAAGTAGTTCAGAAGCCTCGAGCATTAATAGAATTGGAAACATTTTACTGCATACTATATGCATTCAAGATTCCATAAATATTTTTAAAAATAAAATATCTTACTTGCATAGTTTTATATTTAACAAAAATACTCTTTTTTAACAAAAGTAATAATAATTAATTAGCTTTGAAAATGGCACAGTAATTGCAACTGTTATACCTACCGTATTATTTGTGGATTTAAATCAACACTGCTACAATTTTGGCAACAAATACTAAATAACTAGTCAAATAGTAAAAAAAATATAAACAATAATTGGTAACATGAACAAATAAAAAGTTGTCTTATACATTATTTGCAAACAAGCAAAAATTCAAAATTTTCCCTAACATCTATCTATGCATTTTTATAAACAAAAAATTACAGTTGTATTCACTCTTCAATCACCAATATTTATCTTAAACCAATTGGAAAATTCTTTTGCTTTCTATACACTAAAACTTACTTCATTGATTTCCGGTAATGTTCATAAATTCCTTGCAACTCTGCTTTGGAAACTAAAAGGTGATTCTCCTCCGTATCAGTAAAATTTATACAAACAGTACAAGGTAAACTGTTTGCTAATACATCAACAATTTTATACTTCAGATTTGGTATTGTAACATGTGAATGTGAAATAAGCTGCGATTCCTGACGTTGAGGTTCAGGTAATTGTATCACTAACATGAGATTGCTCAAAGGAAAATTATTCCTAACTTTTTTATGAAAGTATGCATGAAACATCATATAAATTTCTATTTCAACCATGTTGGTAGAAAAATATAGGCAGGTTTCGTCACCCTAAAAACATAGTAGATTATAATTATAAACTCAATTCTGCTTTTACGATGATATAATGGGACCAAGAAAAATTTAATTTAAAAGCAAAACGCTATTAGTGATATATGCTTGTAAAGAGAAATTGATTTAGAATCTTATTCTGAAAAAACATACAGGAGTGTTCCATTTAAAAAACCAAAGTTATATTTTTCCAGAAAATAAGTACGGCGTGAAAAAAACTTGTTTACGCCATTTTATACACCATGCTCTCTTAGCTAAGTCTTTTTTTGTGTCTTTAATATTTCAGCAGATATATAAGCTGGACAATGAAAAACCAGTCACCCTGTATACAATTTAGAATTAGTGATAAATATGCACAAAAATTTTTCTTTTAAACAAAAAAATGCAAAATAACTAAATACAACGTATACCTCTTAGTCCGTAAACTTGGCTAATTAACATTGCTTAACGGTATCTATCAGATTAGCAAGGCTTAATATTAAAACTAAATTAATATTACAACTTACCTTAACAGAAGGATAACATTTTTGATTGCAACATTTCTCAAAAAGCTGCAGCGCAACATTTTCAGAAAGATCTAGAGCCAGACAAACAAGTAAAGTACGCATAACTGGTCGATAGAACTGCCTATACCATCCTTCAAGAATATTAGTTATCAATTTTTTTATATCCATTTTATACTCAATTTTATCACACATTTTTAAGAGAACTCTATTGAAACGTTCCCATATTTCTATTAAACAAAATAGGATTAAAAAATAATATAAAAAATAAAACATTCTATCATACCAACTTCGGTAATAATGTTATTCTCCTTTACTATAAACAATATAACATGTAATGCAAATCGCATATCCATGTCAATTGCACATCTTATCAGATCATCCACAACGTAGTTTCTCAATTTGTTATCAAAATTGCCAGAGTGCTGAAGTGTCCATTTATTGATTCCATATAATAATTTCAGTTCTAATTAAAATCAAATTATAATTGTTATGTAATAATAGATTTCACCATTTGCTTACCAGGAGTTTTTAATAATTTCCAAGCTTTTTTAAGATTATGGCTTTGTACCAATATTTTACACAAATAAATGTATTTTCCCACTTGACTATAATCATATCTATGAAGTTCCATGTACCACTGAAAATTACTACTTACTAACAATTATGATAGTTTTAATAAATACTTACAGTACAATCAGGCAAACATAGCTTATCATATAACCCACTAAGCGGTAATATTATTTTACTAGCCAAATTATATTCCTGACGAGATTCCAGAATACCAAGTATGTTTGCCATTAGAGTAAGTAATGCGGTTGACAGGTCACCCTCTTCTTTTGAATAATACTCTACTATATGCTCTGTAATAAAAAAAAAACAGAATGGTTACTATTAATTTTTGATACAGGGAGTTTTTAAGAATTTTATCAAAACAGTTGATGAAATTCATTGGAATTACTAAAAGTTTTTCAGAATGTGAAATCATCACCCCATGCAAGATTTCAGAAATATTGGCAGCTTAGTTTTTTCAATTTTTTTTTAATAAAAAATATGCAGACACGATTTCAAAAAAGTAAACCGATATTTCTGAAATTTTTTATGGGGTGATCATTTTACATTCTGAACAACTTTTCTAAATGACGTTTTTCCACAGTTAGTACAGAAAACGTACTTTACTTGAATAAATGTGAGTAAAAGACATAAATTCTAATTTTGCTGAAAAATTATTAAAAATATATCCATTAAAGTGTATATTTTTAAAATAAGAAAAAAATACCTGTTTTAATAAGGACATGGCCAACTATGGCTTCTATTTTAAAAAATACAACTATATTTAATATTTCTCAAATTTGAACCCTAGTTAAAAATTTGAGTACGCCATTGAGTTCTACCCAAAAAAGTGCCTTTAGAATCTTTTTATAGTTTTGCGATGGCTTATAAAATAAAAAAGTTATTCAACATAATAGGAACAAAGAAATTTTGGAAAATCACATTTTCAACATTTTCCTTGAAAATGTGAAACTATAACAAAATTTCGTCTGCGCCATTAAATTTGTCTCAAAAAACGAAATCGAGAATGTGGCCTCAGTTTTTTCTTTAGGACATTAGTTGCCGAGATACCCTATACGGACAACCGATTTAGGTCACCCTGTACAACTACAGAGTAACCTTATACACTAAATTAAAGCTCTTATTTTTTTCTATACTATAGGAAAATTTGAAATTATTTTGGACAGCTATTTTAGAATTCTTAATTTTTCAAAATATTTCAAATTTTTTTTCTAAATGACATCAAAATTAAAATATTTCTTGAAAATTGCCCAGTAAAGTTATACACCAAATTATAGCCCTTATTTTTTTCTATAGGATAGGAAAATTTGAAATTTTTTCGCCTGCAATTTTGGAAAAATTAATTTTTCAAAAGTTAAAAACAAAATTTTAAAATCATTTTATTACTTTTTATTCCCATGTTTAACATATTTCTAAATTTATAAATGAGATATAATATAGACTTACCAGTAGCAATAGGAATGAACATTTCATAAATATCTACAGATGATTTTGTTTTCAGATATACAAGGGAATTTAAAATAAATGCTCGGATTACATCTGGATCTTTATATTTTCTAAGCATCTTTAAAAATTCCAAATAGTTTCCTTCATCTATAACTTCCTTCAAAAACAGTAACTCAGTATCTTGTAAATGTCCACCATAATGCAATGTATGGAGAGAAAGACTGTGGACTGATTTTGTGGTGCTTAAATTATCAGCTTCTTCGGTGAAATTAAATTCGTTATTTCTATGAAATTCAAAAATATCAGTTATATTTCCATTAAGATTTTGTGATTTAATAGAATTTGTAACTGAATTTCCAGAGTTAGAAGGAGGAGCATCTTCTGGTAAAACGTTGGAAAAACTAGACCTGTGAATATCATTCAAATCAAAGTTTTCTTGAGCACCAGTATTATTATTAATGGAAATAGTGGGATGGGGTAACAAGCTATTAGTGCCAAAATGTGTTGATGAGATGGTTTGTTCAGGAGCATATTCATCAATATTGTTATAAGAGCCCGATTCAGAGCGATTACTACAAGGCTGGGAACCAGCGGGTTGATTTGCATTGTTTTCTATAAAATCAGAACTCTTATGAATTGAAGTTATATCTGGTGGAGTAAATTTTCTATTATCCTGCACTGATGTATGTGGCTTCGATAGCATTTGGATTCCACTGGATTTACTGCTATTTTGGGAACCGCTTGGTCGGTTTATATTGTTTTCTCTGCAATCAGGACTATTGTTGTTAATTGGAGTTACATTTGGCGGTGTAAATTCTTTGTTATTATGCAATAATGGGTTGGTATGGCGGTCCGATTCAGAGTGATTAGTAAGAGGTTGGGAACCACTTGGTGGGTTAATATTGTTTTCTATGCAATCAGAACTATTATTCCAAATTGGAGTTATATTTTGTGGCATCAATTCTCTGTTGACATTCACTGGACTTTTGGTAGAAATTGGGTTCAATCTAACATCTGGCATTACTTTTGGAATAGCTAAAATCGCAAGGCTTTCCATTTCTTTACGTAATATTTTTCCTTCTTTGACATCATGAGATTCCAATATGGACAGAAAACTATTAAGTGTATGAACATTAATTGCTTCGAGATCAATTAGTCTTGCTAAAATAACATCGTTTACTACATTTACAGCAAGTTTAATATCCTTTGCATGAAAACATGTGGTCATAATTTCGTCTACTAAACCATGATCCAGTGATTCAGTTCGATGTTTAATCAGTTGCTGGATTATACACCAATTATTGTATAAATGTTTTTTATGCTGAATACAAACTATTTCTAGTAACATATCCGCAAGGGAATCAACCTTTTCACTATCTCCACTTAGAAAGATTTCTTCTATAGCATCAATAAAAGGAACACCAATGTTGCATAGAGCAGTGACTATTTCTGCAATACATGGAGTTTTATTGTAACTTTCAGTGTGAAGAATATCATTCACCATATTCATTAATTGGTCTGTACATTTAAATTTATCAAAAGCTTTTACAAAGAAACTGAACATGGCTAGATACAATTTATACCGTCCTTTTGCATAGGAATATGCATTGTTGAGCTCTTTATATGAAAGATTCATAATTGCTTCGCCTACTGCTTTAGCATCATGTATTTTCATGCATGTATTTCGATACAGACAACCATTTTTTAAAAACTGGTAATGGCAAAGATTTCTGAAAATAGCAGGAATGCTTACAGCTTGTTTCTCTTGTGACGGACTTGTAAAATCATTATCTGCCGTTGCCATCCATGTATTGATGTCATTTTCTAAATTATTATTCGAATTTGAATGTGCTGAATGTGATGATATTCTCGGAGAACTGTAGGGTCCTAATTCACTGTCAAGAATAGGAGGCAGAAATGTCTCAATATTTCTGCAGAACTCGTTTGGAACATCTTGTTCTACCTCTTCGAATATTCCATTTTCTTCGAAAGGAATAGGGTCTCTAATGTCAGTAAAGATGTCATCCTGAGCTAATTCGTCACCTGGAATTGAGCTAAAAAAAATTTAAATTTTAATTACCAGCAGTCTCTTAATATCGTAGAGTGACTATTAATCAACCGTTATTTTACACAAATGCAAGGAAATTTTAGGGGCAATATGAATTAAAATAATTGTAAGCGATATTGAATTTCAGTTCGATAAACCTAGAAATCCATAGGTCATTCGGTCTTTATTTCAATATTCAATTGTTTTTCTGATTCATTGGTTAAATCCAGATTTTGTACAGGGTGGCCCAAATTGCTTGTCCGTATAGGGTATTTTAGTAGCTATTGTCATAAGGAGAAAACTGAAGGCACATTCTCGTTTTAAGAGACAAATTTAATGGCGCGAACGAAATTTTTCTGTCGTTTCTCATTTTCAAAGAAAACGCAATTTTCCGAAATTTCCTTATTCCTATTATATGTTGAATACTTTTTTTATTTTATAAGCTATCGCAAAACTATAAAAAAATTCTAAAGGCACTTTTCTTTTAGTAGAATGCAGTGGCGTACTCCATTTTTTAACTAGGGTTCAAATTTTGGAGGTATTAAATATAGTTGTGTTTATAAATAGAAACCATAGTTGGCTAGGCCCCTATTAAAACAAGTGTTTCTTTCTGATTTTAAAAATATATACTTTAATGGGTATATTTCTAATAGTTTTTCAGCAAAAATGGAATTTGTGTTTCAGTTACATGGATATTCAGATAAAGTAGGTTTTCTGTACCAACTGTGGCAAAACTCCATTTAGAAAAGTTTTTCAGAATGTAAAATCATCACCCCATGCAAGATTTCAGAAATATTCGCAGCTTATTTTTTTCAAATTTTTTTTAATAAAAAATATGCACACGATTTCACAAAAGTAAACTGATATTTCTGAAATTTTGCATGGGGTGATGATTTTACATTCTGAACAACTTTTCGAAATGACATTTTGCCCCAGTTAGTAAAGAAAACGTACTTTACCTGAATAAATGTAAGTATGAACTACAGACCAGGAATCGTGAAAACTTACTAAACATGCCAGTGCATACGAAACAACTATTTAAAAAGTGCTTCTCTTATCAGGCGGCAAAGATATACAATCAGATACCGACAGACTTAAAGGGGCTTTCTATGATTACATTTAAACAAACACTGGTTCAAAGAATTAAATCGGGACGTCTCCAAATTGTAACTGAATAGATATAGTATTTAGGCTAGGTTGCAAATCAATTTAAAAAAAATTGAACTTATGCCTTTTTGTATATTGTATATTGTATAATTCTATATTGTATAATGTAAATATTACAAATAAATATTATTATTATTATTATTATTAAAAGACAAATTCTAATTTTGCTGAAAAACTATTAAAAATATACCCATTAAAGTATATATTTTTAAAATAAGAAAAAAATACCTGTTTTAATAAGGACATGGCCAACTATGGTTTCTATATAAAAAAATACAACTATATTTAATATTTCCGAAATTTGAACCCTAGTTAAAAATTTGAGTACGCCATTGAGTTCTACCCAAAAAAGTGCCTTTAGAATGTTTTTATAGTTTTGCGATGGCTTATAAAATAAAAAAACCCTATACGGACAATCAATTTGGGCCACCCTGTACAGCTTTTCATTTTAAAGTTTATTTGTATCTGTAACAGTAGCTAAAATATTGGGTAAGGAATGCAGAGGTAAACAGAAAGGATTATAAATGATTACTAGATACATACCTCACTGTCAAAGATATGGTATCATCAACATCATCATCTTTGGGGGCACTAGTTTTAGGTTTATCGTCTTTTGGTACCCAACTTCTGCTGCTAAATTTATTAAATCTTGGTGGTCTCTTTGCACGTGGTAATAAAGGAATTTTAAATTCTAAATTTTCTGATTTAGAACTAGCCACATTTGCTGAACCATTTAAAATGGAAATACCCAAGTCACAAATCGTTGTAGTCTTATTATTTACATTTTTCGTACTAGATACCGTTTTGTGAGACCCATCAGGTAAATCGATATCCTTGCTTGAAGAGGTAGAAACAGGATTTAAGTCATTAGAACGTATCGTTACAGGTTCAATGGAAGTTTGATGTCCACTTCCATTATTTTCTTTTTCTTGTAAAGACTTGTCAGTCTGTAACTGTTCTGTTGTTTTAGGTTTAATACGTAATGTTTGGTTAGATGAGGCGTTTGAATTTGTAGAAGAAGAATCTGAACTTGTAGAGCTAGAATCTGAACTTGAAGAGCTAGAATCTGAACTACTTGTAGAGCTGGAATCTGAAGAATCAGATGCTGCCTGTATAGAGATGGAAGCAGAATCAACGTTAGCTTCACCTCCACCTTCAATACTTTTATTGGATACACAAGGTTTTTGAAATGTTTTATTCTTATCATGTAAAGGAATGTTAGCATCGCCGACTTTAGTATTTACATTTTTCATATTAGACATTTGGTTGGAAGGATCAGATAATCTAGAACTATGTGCCGACATGTTCAGATCTGGTTGATTACAGTGTAATATTTCAGAATCAACAAACGCTGGAGTTTTGTTTCTATTAGTTTCATTAGAGTCTAGTTCTGTGTTATTAGAATGTGGAATAACACCATCATAAGTGCTACAATTACCTTTATTAACATAATTATTATCAACTGTACGTACTATCATTGGTAATATCAGTTTCTTAATTGGGTTATTCTTTGAAATTTTGTCTTCTTCGGCAACCTCTTTATTATAACTAAAACTAAACTCAGAACTGTTAAATATAATGTCATGTGACTGTATAGAGATGATGTTATTTAGAGGGAAAAATTCAAACCATCCAGTATCAGACACAAAAGAAAAATCATAACGACTTTCCTCATCAATACTTTCTTCAGAACTTTCCAGCTCCATATTTTCTTCATAAGGTACCTTACTAACCGATAACGGAACACACCTTATCGTGGCATCATTTGTACCAAAATTACGTGTGATTTGTATATTAATAATATTCTTTTTAGGAGAGACTGGAGAAGTAGGTTCAGTACTTGGAGTAATTATTCGTAAAGGACTTACATTCTCTGAAGGTATAGAGCGGTTTACAGGTGGGCTTACAATATTTGAGGAAGATGGAGATGGATTGACTATTGAATTGACGTTTGTAGATGAAGACTTACACCGTCTTCTAACATTGGTAAGGTTATACTTTTTTACTGTATATTCATCAAACATTATATTTTTCAAAGCTACAACTGGTGTTTTCAATTGAAATAATGCTTTTAGATTCAATTTAGGTTCTTTTTTCTTTTTATATTTTTGTTCTACATTTTTTTTTCTAGAATACCTTTTTCTTTCATGTGATTTAGTTTCGCCAATATGTAATGATCGAGTTTTTTTAGATTTAGAATCCTTAGTATTGTTAACAATACATCCAGTATAAGTCTCATTAGTTTTTTCTTTTTTACAATTACTTTCTGGTGATTTACTATAATCATTTACGACATAATCTATAATTTTGTCAAGGTTTGATGGATATTTAGAATCCACAATTTCTTTAACAATGTGTATATTGCTGGTCATTACTGTGCAACTCCTCCCTGGTAATTCAGAATAGAGTTTCACAACATTATTTATTGCTTCCTCCACACTGGACATTTGCTTTTGTTTCCCCTTACCAATTTCTTCAACACAATTCTTGGCTAACCTTCGGGCGGTATGACCATGTTTTTTTCTTTTTCTTACTACTTTCTCACCGTCTGATTCTGTAAATAAAAAAATGATACACAAAAATAAATATTTTCTTCCGATATATTAATTTATTTTGTAACAGTTGGATTCTTACCATCTTCATCCTGGGTCAATTCAGCAATTTGATCAGATACATTATCTTGAATTCGAGGAGATTTATTAACTGTGTCTTTTTGTACAAAATTATGGTTGTATTTATTTAAATTTTTAGAATCTATATAATTATCAGCATTTTTTTCAGATCTGTCTAAGCCACTATCAATGGAGCAAATGGAGATGGGAGTTGCTTCTAAAAATGCAAGTAACATTAGACATTATCTATGAATAAAAATATGTTGTACCCCAACATATAGGGCTACATCTGACTCATATAAAAACTATCGCCATGCTTAATGGATTCCAGCTGCCAATAAAGAAAACTAAATATAGAACATAGTAAGTTACATATAATACAAATGCCATTTTTCCAAAGAGGTGTAAACCTGTAGGTCCCTTCTATGGTAAGAAGTAGAAGAACTGCCCTTCCTCTTTGTTCACATGTTATTATTTAGTACATACATTTACCTTGTGCATGTTTAAAAAATCAATAGCCACAATAGCTGAAAAGTTCTTACCTTCAGCTGAAGAATTTTTGAGGGATGAAATACTGTTGCTGGTATTTGAGGTGCTTGGTTTTTTTGTAAGTTCTGCAATTTTCTTACACAATTTTGCTTTCTTTATTTTAACAACACATTTGTCTTTCAATTTCGTTTTAGATATGGATTTGCGGTTTGGAATAATCCTTTTGTATTTCTTTGGTTTAGGTAGTTCAGCTTGATGGGTGTCATTTGGTTTAATACCCTCATCGTTTACGCGAACTTCTCCCTCAGTATTATTTAAAGTGAATTTATAGAATTTTCTCCTTTTAATCTCTTTCTTATCCATTTTTGTTACCCGTTGAATTTTCTTTTTAGGTTTCTGAACTGTTCTATCTGCAGTAGGACATTTTGTTAACTCAGATTCTTCTTCAACTTTAATTTTTGTCATGTCCATGATCTCATCTACAGAAGACTTATTAGAATTTATTATGTTCTCTTGAATGTTAATACTTTCAATTTCGGAATTCTTTAAATTTAGAGCTGTTTTGAGTTTTATTTTGTAAACTGGTTTTTTTCTTTTCCTTGTTGGTTTTTGCGTTACCTCTACCTGAGTTTTCTTTGATTCCTGAGTATGTTTTGTAACAGCACTATTAACAGGATGAGCTTTGTTTTGTTTTCTTGTACGTTTTGCCTTTAAAACAGATTTAGGTCGTCCTTTTCGAAGTTTTGGCTTCAAAATGGTTTGTGTTTCATCACTATTTAGTTGATTTATGATTTTGTCAGAATTTAATTCTGCATCAGCAATTTTTAATTTACTTTTGTTAAATTTCATTTCATTCTTTTCAGTATTATTTTGTAATTTCAGTTCAGGAACTTCCATATTTGCTTCTAAAGAATTTTTCTTTCTTTTCCGAGGTGTGGAGTTTAGCATTGCAATTTTGGCATTTTTTAAATGTGAAACATCATTGGCCAGTTGTTTTTTAAGTCTCTTTGGTACTGCCTTCCTCGAAGAATTCTTTTTACGAGTGATAACACTGGCACCACTCCGGGTTGCCTGAAACATCAGGGAAATAGTAAGTGACTGGGCAGGGCAGAAGTACCAGAAATTTCAGCTAGACTGAAAAAGGGGGATCCACGCGGGGATATCCACGTGGATAGTTTGTCACTCGAGCTGAAGGCGAGTATGACGATTCCAGAAGTGCGCTACAAAGTATGAACAACAAACAGTTGTACAAAACGTCAAATTAATTTGATAAGTTTCCTTAATAGCTATGAGATCTCACCCTTAGCGGTCATTCTTATACAAGTGTAGTAGGAATTATTCCATAGCTCAACATTAAACAAGAACGGTACTATTCTGAAGTACTAGCTTGTTTTAATAAATGCAAATTGAAATTTGTAAGGGGTGCGTTAACTTCGTTTGCTTAGACTAAAAGCGACGCATTTGAACCAACCCCGCCTTTTTGACCAGGGGTCAAATTCAGTTCGCTAAACAAATTAGAAAACTTTTATACTCAATTCATTTATTTATCTTATCATACCTTCTTTACTGTCGATGTTATAAAAATATTGATGCCCTTTTTTGTTAATTAAAGAGCTTGCAGAAAAAATGAGGTTTAAAAGTCACCAACAAACATTGTAAAGCTACACTTTCGTGACTTGTAAATCCAGCCAACACTTTAATTATTTGAGATAATATTTAATTTAACATAATAATATAAAGTTTATTTTAATTAAATGTTTTATACAGGAAATTAAACTTTTCTCACATACACTTTTTTCTTTCCCCAACGTTCCAATTAGTCTAGTTCTTCCAACCCACAAATTGCCTCCTTGTACAGTGGTAGAAAGTGCTGAATGATAAAACCAAGTCATGTCCGCGCATGAAAATTGTGTTTTCTTCACCAGCGGATAGCACATACGCCACACGGACCCAGCAGCTGAGCGTATGTATTCAAAAGTCCATTGGACTTGTGAAACTTGGCTTGTAAAAAATAGTGCGAAATAATTCACAAACTGCAACTAACCTAAAGTCAGTGGGGGTGTCCCAACTGACTTTGGGTTAGTTGCAGTTTGAGAATGATTTTTCACAAACCAAGTGGACTTGTGAATACATAGGCTCAGCTGCTGGGTCCCTGTAGGCGTAAGTGCTATCCGCGTGTGTTTTCTTCGACGTACTTTCTACTTTTCTTTAGGATACAGCCAGACCTGATGTGCTTCTGCTATTCTGATCAATCCACACACATGATATTTCTCTTATGTTTCTTGGCCAATAATTATTAAATTTGTTTTGCAAATAAACCGAATTTTCCAAATTATGGTAATAGTTTCTAAAAGCTTCGTCTAAAAGCCTCGACCTTTTATTTTGAAATTGTTCATTGTTTTTCATGTGCCACTGATTTATCTTCTGTAATAGTTCCCAGAATACTAACTTATGAGCACCTCATGAAAAGAGGCCTATTATACAAACAGATAGCCACAACAACAGAGTATTTTGTTTCCAAAGTTTATTTTTGTCACCTTGAACTGCAAGTTGTGTGGTCACAATTTGCCAGTAGGAGAAAAAGACAGACACCATTCATATTCTTATCACTTGTTTGGTTTCAAATTACAAACCACATTATTTATAGAAATCAAGGAGTGTTCAATTCAAGAAATTCGTAGCTTATCATTTTTACACCTTCAGCAGTACCTATTTTAATTCAAGAATGGCGTCAAGGGTTAAACAATTCCTAATGTAGCAGGAACCACATCAAACAACCAAACAATCGATGAACTAAACTTTAAACAGTTTTTAGGAAACGTTTTGAAATCAAAAATCTTAGGAATGTAGGTACTATTAGCTAGTACCAGTATCTTTCAATTAGAACTAATTATTTGCTTAAAAATTACAAAGATATGTCAACAAAGACAGCAAGGGGAACATCTTTTTACGTAAAACAAAGTACGGACAAAGTACTAAGGCAACTTGCAGCTTGTAGCACCAAGCTTTGCATCTCTTTGCTTTGCATCACAGAATTACACTGGATGGATGGATAATAAATATGTACTCGTCTCCTGTTTTATTATTCTGCATGGAGTACTATACAATAAGTAATAAGTGGTCCCAATAAATGATGTAGCAGGGATCAACATATCAAGATCTCATCATTACAAGAAACATTGTTAAATAAATCTGTCATACTATTTGATATAAAAATGCTTTAGACATACTGCAGATGATGAATACAGCTTGTGGATAAACAATGAGACATAACAATGTCTGTTAATTATTCTGGGTGGAAACTTTGGTGGGTGAACACTACTAATTCTATCAATATACAAGTGTGTCCATGGATTGAGTGCATATAAGGTGTAAATGACAATTTTTTTTAGAATTGGATCTTCATGTTCTGAGGATCGCTCCTGCTTAGTCTCAAACTAAGATATTGAAAAAATGAGTCAAATCAATTAATATACAGGGTGTTTTTTTGGCCGAAATCTAAAAATTAGTCAAGAGTAAACTGTCTTTATTTTAGCAGATATAACAAAAATGTATTAGAAAAAGTTTTTTAGAATTAAAAGTTATTGAAGATTTTCAATTTTTATACAAATCAGCCTACTTCGATATTTTTCATCAACATGAGATTTTTTATGGTTTTAAATGTTTTAATGACCCATGCATGAAGAGTAATTAAACAAAGTACTTGAAAAACAAATAATTATTTATTAAAAAAATACTACACCTTATTTGTTACAAACATGAGTTCAAAAGTATTGGATTAGATGAAACAAAACAAAGTAGGCCGATTTGTATAAAAGTTGAAAATCTTCATTAACTTTTAATTCTAAACAACTTTTTCTAATATATTTTTGTTATATCTGTTAAAATAAAGACAGTTTACTCTTGACAAATTTTTAGATTTCGGCCAAAAAAACACCCTGTATATTAATTGATTTGGCTCATTTTTTCAATATCTTAGTTTGAGACTAAGCAGGAGCGATCCTCAGAACATGAAGATTAAACTCTAAAAAAATTTGTCATTTACACCTTATATGCACTCAATCCGTACACACTGTACATAAATTTGATTTTTATGACATTAGTCACATTGCAAATATTTTATTTGAATGTCTGTCATAGTCAAAGGTATACTGATAGAATTTGTAGTATTCACCCCTTAAGGTTTCCGCTAGGTGTACTACTACATCGAGCAGATTACAGTAAAATCCACTATAGCTCACGTCACTATGATTATTTTATTAAATAAATGTTTAAAACTTAATGATTTGTTCATCAATCACATCTGAATTAAAAACAAAATAAATAGCAATAGTTATTTGTTCAACAAGACAGAAAAGTAGATTTACTGCCTTGGGTGCCTACGGGCCGTTTGGCCCAGTTGTATAAAAGATTTGACTCCCAGTTCAGTTGATTCTCAATCAATTGTCTTGGATACGATTGTTTTTAAGAATCATATCCATGACAATTGATCATGGTTCAGCTGAACCGAGGGTCAAATCTTTTATACAACTCGGCCTTATTCAGTAAAATGATGCTTGAAGGTTTTATTATTGTTTATGATTTTATTTTGAAATATTGCATTTTCAAAATACAGTCGATGCTTAAATTAGGTTGTTTTTGTTTCCGAAACTTTTGAAATATAATTTATAGGGTTAATATTGTGAGAAGGTGCAATACCGAGAGGTACATGATACTAGTAGGTATTTTATTGTAAAACAGGGAGAAGTTGTCAGTTTTTATAGTTTTCAACCGTAACTTAAATAATTATGTTGATTATATAGATTGTACCTAGCTAAATCAAAATTTAAATTTCAGGCCGAGTAGTATAAAAAATTTGACCCTCGGTTCAGCTGAACCATGATCAATTGTCATGGATATGATTCTTAAAAACAATCGTATCCAAGACAATTTATTGAGAATCAACTGAACTGGAAGTCAAATCTTTTAGGGGCGGTTTTATAAAGTCTGGTTGACCGATTCTTGGCTCAACGACTAGCAATTATCAAGGATACGATTCTTAAGAAACAATCGTATCCAACTGGCCCTTATACAACTGGGCCTAAAACATCTAAGCCCAACTGCACGGATTAACTTTTAAAAGATTAATTCCCACGGATACAAATTGCTACAGGGATTGTATCCATGGCAATTAAACTTTTAAGCGACGCTTATCATTAATGTAAGTGTAATCCCTGCAATTGGGGTCTAGGTAGATAAAAAATGCAAAAAAAATATGAAGGACCAAGTACAATTTTTAACGTTAACACACAAGTTTATAGGGAGATTTCAACACCTGCTAGTTTGCTAGGGAATCAAATCAACACGTAATAAGTTGATTGTTCAAAAATCGGTAAGATATACCTGGATATAACCAAACATTTTACCTACATGCAATATTATCCAAAAACACTTACTTTGACAGTTCTCTTAACCATAATTTAATACAAGATCGACAGTTTATGCAATCAAAGCGTCTAATTCTACAGTACGAAACACCTTCAATATAAAATTACTTCTATTTGTAGAAAATTCACTTATTTCTGAACTTTTTGACGTTTTTACAAACACCATCTTAAACATAATCCTCAAAATCAGAGCTGCAACAAATTTTTGGGAAATAAATAAACTTACCCAAGGAACAACCTGTTGAGTTCAATTATTTTGATGAAATAAAGTTCATACACTTTTAACACACGTTTAACGTCTTAAATAGGTTAGAACTAATGATGGCTGGTGCTTTAACACTGGTTAACCATCACAGCTACAAGGCCATCTCTTGCATTCCTGCTTTCTTTGCGATAACAACCGAGAAGCGGGAAAACAACAAAGATAAGTACCTGAAAAATGGCAACGTCGCAACTTTTAAAATGTTACATAATACCAATCCATAAACTTTTATTTCGTTTTGTGTTGATCCCTATTTAAAACTTATTGCATAACTCGTAAAACCAAATTCCTTTAACAAAAATAAAGTTTATTGTTTAACAAACAATATTAATAAAATGGTTTGTTAAATATAATATATTTGCAAAGTGACTGTTACATCTGCATTACCCTGTATAAATACAGAGTTCCAAATATAAACCTACAAATATTAGGGATTAAATCCGGCAACATTGTAAGTCATTCAAAAACATGTGTTTCTAACCTCAATTTATTTGTAAAAACAATAACAGTGCAGAATTATTATTACGATTTTTAAGGATTATTTGTGATGGTAAAAAAGCTCTTGCAATTAAATATTCAATTTTTTTCTTATTTTACAATCTCTACTGTTTTCAGTCGGTTACATTACATACAGATGTTGGCGACATCAAAATCGAGCTCTATTGCGAATCTTGTCCTAAGACATGTGAAAATTTCTTAGCATTGTGTGGCAGTGATTATTATAATGGTTCTTTATTCCATCGTAACATAAAGGGATTTATTATACAAACAGGAGATCCAGGGGGCACGGGTAAAGGAGGAAATTCAATTTGGGGTAGAAAATTCGAGGACGAATTTAAAGAAGATATAAAGGTATATTCAGATGTTTTATCTTGATATATTATTAAAAATAAAGTTGTAGCACAACGCTCGAGGAACAATATCAATGGCAAATAATGGTCCCAATACAAATGGTAGTCAATTCTTTATTTCGTATGCAGCCCATCCACATCTTGATTTGAAGTATACGATTTTTGGCAGGTAAATATATTTAAATACAAAGACAATTTAGTACTTCCGTTCTGTATTTTTAGAGTTATAGATGGATTGGATGCAGTAGATGAATTGGAGAAATTGCCAGTAAATCCGAAAAATTATAAACCTCTTAACGAAACACGCATTAATTCTGTGACTATTCATGCAAATCCACTTGCAGGATAAAGTTATGTATATGTATCCAATTTCCTTTTAATATATTTCTTAGAGAATTAATAACTGTCTGTTTCAACTTCTTTATAATCTAATTGCAAAGCAGCTAAATCATCTCGAGCTTCCTGAAATTCGCCTTCTTCCATTCCTTCACCCACATAATGATGGACAAAAGCTCGTTTCCTGTACATTAGATCATATTTATGCCCCAATCGTGCCCAAGCATCTTTTATTGCTGTACTATTTGAAAGCATTGTTACTGCACGGTCAACTCTTGCTAAATCGCCACCTGGTACAGCTGTTGGAGGTTGATAGTTTATACCCACCTAAACAAATCATCAGCAAATAATATAATCGTATGAATTTCAGTACTAATAAACCTAAAAGTACTTTGTTGCAAAACTTAATTTAAGTATGATAAAAAAAAGAGGATCATATTGGCAGTGTGGTAATATTTCTGAATGTAATCTTAAAATCTAAATCATATTTTGGATATGGAATAATATTTGTAACAAAGTAGTTCTAACTACATGTCTGTAAAAACGTTTGCAATACCTTGAACCCAGTTGGGCACCAATCCACAAACAGTATAGATCGTTTTGATTTGATATTTATAATAGAACTATTTACATCTGTTGGTGCAATATCTCCACGATACAGTAAACAGCAAGCCATGTATTTACCAGATCTAGGGTCACATTTAACCATTTGATTGGAAGGTTCGAAACAAGAATTTGTTAATTGAGCTACGGATAGTTGCTCATGGTATGCTTTAGTACAAGGAGAAAATGGAGCGTATGTAATTAATGGAAAATGAATTCTTGGATAAGGTACCAAATTTGTTTGAAATTCAATTAAATCTACATTTACAGCACCTTCGAATCGGAGAGATGCTGTAACTGCAGATACCACCTAGAATTATAAGAAAGTCTGGTTATTTTTTTGTGTAAATTTTATAAGATTTTTAATAAAATTAAGAATATTTATCAACCTGTCCAAGAAGTCTGTTCAAATTTGTGTATGTAGGCCGTGGAACATCCAAATTTCTAGCCAAAATATCATAAACTGCCTCATTATCCATTACAAAAGCAACATCTTCATATTCTAATGTACCGTGCGTAGTTAATACAGCATTATACGGTTCAACAATAACAGGTGATATCTATCAAAACAAACCGACAAATTTTAATTTTAATCGAAAGAAATCGGAAGGAATTTTAAACCTGTGGTGCTGGATAAACAGCAAATTCCAGTTTACTTGTTCTACCATAATCTCCACATAATCTCTCCAAAAATAAAGTGGTAAATCCTGATCCTGTTCCTCCACCAAATGCCCGAAATAAAATAAATCCTTGAAGAGAATTGCAGTCATCTGCAACTTTTCTAACACGATCAAGAGCTAAATCAATCATCTCACGACCTATAGAGTACATCCCGCGAGCAAAATTATTTGCTGCATCCTCTTTTCCAGTTATAAGTTGTTCTGGATGGAAAAGGTGTCGATAATGACCAGTTCTAATTTCATCTGAAATTGTTTGGGTGAGATCAATTTTTAATTCCCATTACAACTCTTTACCGATTACGCTGGGTTCTAAATCAACCATTACAAGCCTTGGAACACATTTTCCTGAAGAAGATGTGCTGAAAAAAGCATTATAACTATCATCTGTGTTTCTGCCATGATATGCTTCATAAAGATGTCCGTTTGGTTGAATCGCATGTTCCAGACAATAAAGTTCCCAACAAGCACTTGCAATTTGTACTCCTGCTTGTCCTATATGGATTTGGATCACTTCACGCTAAGGAATTAGCATTATAGTGCAACTTTTAAACTTAGGAATATAAATTTTATTTACATGTCCAGGCATAACTTTATATATCGGTCTTAAATGTAGTGTTCTTGTATTTCATCTTAATTTAGAAATAAAATATGTATAAATGTTAGGTAAAAAGCACTAGAAATTTAGGTCATGGTATGTTACAAAAACTTTTGATGGATTTTGACAGTTACATTTTTTCTTATCAAGATTTTTTTGATTATTTCAATAAAAGTTTGAGGTGGCGCAAGTCAAATATGTATACACAGGGGATTTGGGTGGGTGTGTATGTATGTATACGGAAAAACTAGTGAACCGATTTTGATGAAATTTGAAATGAAGGGGTAGCCTATATCGAAAATTCATCGACAAAATAAGATTTTCAAAAAAATCGGAAACCGGAAGCGGAAGTTAGACATGTTTTTTTGGTAGCATTTTTTTCAGAAGCAGAATTCTGAAAATATGAGCAGCGAATATGAAAGAAGACCATAATTCAAGGGAAACAGTTTTTTACCGGACTCTCTAAGTTCAAAACGGCGGCCGCTATGAATTTTTCAAAATTTTGACTTTAACGCCCCACAACTCAAAAACCAGTTATCTGATCAGGTTCAGTAATAACTTGTTTTAAAGCCCTTTGACGGTATACTATATCATGAAAAAAACTAATTTCGTAAATCCAAAAACGGTGGCAACGGCGCTCTTCCAAAAATTCCAAAGTTGTGGATAAACCGGGATAAACAATGCTAAAAGCTGAAAATGAGGTCCAATTCAAAAAAAAGACGTTATTGATTGTACATAAAATATAGTTACTTATTATGTTTTTCCCGCTACCGTAGCAAATGGTTTGTAATAGTTATTTATGTATCAAGGGCGTAACCCAGGCGTTTTTGGCCCGCGGCGTGAAAATTTTAGCCCGACGTGCGAAGCACGGAGGGCTATAACACGCCGAGGGCCAAAGACGTCGGTTACGCCTGAGGTGCATACAAAACTTTATGTAAGATCGAAATTTTAAAAACCGTAAAATTATAGTTTATATTGACAATGACTGTATTTAAACAAAAAATGAAAAGCGCTCCTTTGAAATCGATTTATCATTGACCAAATAAAACTGCGTAACCACAGCAACAAGTATAAACAAAAACAAATTATTTGCAAAAAAATTAGTAAGTAATTTAAGTATTTGTCACTATTTGTTTGCAAAAGTATGTCTAAAGAAGAAGATTTCTCGTGCATTGTGCCAGATTTTGATGAAGCAGCAAAGAACATTACTTTGAATCTGTTACCGCCAAAATCCAAAGCTATATATGAGAAAACATATAATGATTTTTTAAAGTGGTGTGCAGTTAATAAGGTAAAAACCATTACTGAAAACGTTTTACTGGTATATTTTGATGAACAAAGTAAAATTTACAAACCAACCTCGCTTTGGTCGCGTTACTCAATGATCAAAGCAAATTTGGCAGCTAAGGAAAACATTGATGTCAGTCAATTCAAGCGATTGTTCGCCTTTCTGAAAAGGCAAAGCGAGGGGTACGAACCCAAAAAATCAAAAATACTCAACAGGGAACAGATCACAAAATTTTTCTTGGAAGCCCCAGATGATACATTTCTAATGATGAAGGTAAGAAAATCACTAATTCGAAATATAATTATACTCATTGAGTTTCTACAATATTGTAGGTGGCAATAATCATGGGCATCGCTGGGGCATGTCGTAGAAACGAATTAGCCCAATTAACTCTAGACGATATTGAGGATGTAGGGTCTGCACTCATTGTAAAAATCAATAATACAAAGAACAAAATAAACAGAACATTTACAGTCGTTAACAACGAAGAACTAGCACTGAATTTTCTACAAATATTTCGAAAATACGTGTTTTTACGGCCATCACACACGGAGCATCGACGACTCTTTGTGTATTACAAAAATGGCAAGTGTACATCGCAGGTTGTAGGAAAAAATACACTGGGACAAGTGCCGCAAAGAGTAGCCAAATTTTTGAATATGCCGGATGCAGGTGCCTATACAGGACACTGCTTTCGACGTTCCTCCGCTACTCTTTTAGCTGATGGGGGCGCAGACTTGATCAGTATCAAACGTCATGGTGGCTGGAAGTCCTCGGCGGTGGCCGAGACTTATATTGAGGATTCATTGCAAAATAAAATGAAAATTGCACAAAAGGTTATGGTAGGCGAAGGTCTTCATGTACCCTCAACAAGTAATGCTGTCAGTAATGAAAACGTTCGCAATCCCTCTGTGATAAACACCATTCTTTCTACGTTAGAGAATGATGGTATTAATGAAAGCGTTATCAGTGAATCTTTGATAAACACCATTCCTTCCGCATTTAATATAAGTAATTGTAATAACTGTAAGATAGATATAAATGTTCATATTAACAAATAACTGTGTTACTACTTGTATTCCAAACAAAAATAAAATTATTCCTTAATTAGAAAAGTGCAATCAGCGGGCCAAAAACATAATTACGGCCCGAGGGCCAAAAAGACTAGGTTTACGCCTGAAAATTAGGTCTAAAAAACAGTTGTTATTGATCGATCGTACATAAAATATTTTATTTATATGTCTTACTATTATATTGCATTTTTATTCTATGTTTTAAAAAAATACAACTCTCTATACGCAATACTTTATTTTCAAAAACTTTTAGTTAATATTAAAAATAAATTTAACAAACCCAATTGTTACAAATTTGTATATAGTAAATATGTATATCGTGCATAATGAAGAGGAATATCCTGATTAGGCGTTTACAGGTAAGTATTGTATGGAAAATTTACAAACAGTTTAACATTTTAGTAATCAAACATGTTCATATTAAAATAAAGCGTTTATATTTTGTTTTAACGTGGGCACATGGCATGACGACCTCCATCAACAGGTACAGAAGCTCCAGTAATGAAACTAGCATCCTCACTGGCAAGAAAAGTAATAGTTTGAGCAACTTCACATGCATCTCCAGGTCTTCCAAGTGCATGAGTGTCTTTGCATTTTTGTAAGAATTGTTGGTATTGCTCATCGTTCATACCACCTCGTTTGTGTAGATTGGTAATAGTAACTCCTGGATTTACACAATTAACCCTGACTTGTTTTGGAGCTAAATCTAGGGCTGCACATCTAGTAAGTTGATCAATGCAAGCTTTAGACAAACAATAAGCTGTAACACCTGCAAAAGCACGGATTCCATTAACGCTTGATACATTTACGATATTTCCTTTGGTTTCAATCAAATGGGGAACAGCTAGCATAGTTAAATGATAAACTGAACGAACATTGATGTTCATAAGCCGGTCGTATTGTTCAAGACTGGTGTTTTCAATGCTTCCTGTTTCAATAATTCCAGCGTTGTTAACTAAAACATCTAATTTTCCATAATGTTTAATGGTGGAATCTAAGATAGCTTTGGTATCCGCTTCGTTTGTTAATTCTCCGGTAACCAGGAACGGTTTGGGAGAGTTTTGGGGTATGGAGCATTCTGAAGCAACCTTTTGTAGATTTTCCAAATTTCTTCCCGCCAAAGCCAAGCTTGCGCCCAATACCGCAAAGCGCTTCGCGGCTGCAGCGCCAATACCAGAACTGGCGCCTGTTATAAGAACTACTTTACCGGCAAACTGCATGGTGCACAAATGATTTATGGGATGATAAATTTAATTTTTTTTTCTTGTAGATTTTAGAAGTAGCTTGGATTAAATTATTGAAGAATTTTTTTTTTTATCGTATTTACTATTAGAAATGAGAGAGTATGCGCTGCACCACTTGTTTGCACGTCACGAATCGACTAAAGGTCACGCACACTGTTTTTATCTAGCGCACGCGTATAATTTTACCTCAATTTTTCAAAGTATTGCCCTTTGCAAATGCTTTGATAACAGTCATGAATTTAAACTAAAAATTTTGATTTATACAGCGTGCTAATCAATTGCAGGGACAAACTCGTAGGGCTTGCAAAACACAACAAAGTAAACAACTTTTGTTAATAAATGTGTGGTCAAAAGTCTTTAGAAAATACAGTCTCTTAAAGATTCTTTCAGAAGTACCTGAAAATAGGCAACCCAAATAGCATTTACTATAATTTTGTTAATTTTTGAATTAGTATATAAATTTGATTTTGTTTTGTTGTTTTTTGAGTTGCCTACATTTAGGCGCTTCTTAAAGAATCTTTGAGAAGCTCTACCCCTTAAAGGAAACACTTTTGACCATACATTTATTAACAAAAAATGTTTGATTTCATGTATACTTTAAGTTCTAGCTAGAAAATAAGCCAGAAACTTGCTAGGGGTGAAAAGTTTCAAGGAAACTGAAGATGATCTCAGAAAGGATGAACCAGAAAACCTCCTCCACCAAAATAATTATAATTTTAAGTCTTCTGTTTTGTACCACCACCTGTTTTATTTACCAAATCTACCATTTTTGGACGAAGCTGCATGTTCTGCAAACCTAATTTGAATGTTTGGCATATTTTTTAATTGTAGGAACAGTCATTTTTTTAAATCGTCGACTTTCAAAGTGTTCACTTTATTTTTAGTGTTTCCTAAGACGATCCGAACGGATATGGTTTTTAAAAACTTAAATACAATTTTGGGATGGACTTGTTTTTATAAAATATTTATAAAACGGTTTTGGTTTACCGAAAAAGTTCTTTACGGACGAATCATAGTTTCTTTCTTCTTCTTTCCTTAGATACTTTTATAAAATATGCGTATGTTGTACAAACCTCAAGCCAGATTTTTTTTGGATTATCGTCAATGGAATAACATGCTGGAAATTCGTTTGAATTATCTGTAGGTAGGATGATAAAATATATTAGGAAGGGTTTTTCTTAGAGGATTGAGGAAAATGTGAACCGGGATGAAATCAGGAAATTTAGTAAATGGACAGAGTCAGGAATAATTTAAGGGATAATTGAAAACGTGTGCTTTATGCCAAATGGTTTGTATCGAAAAATAAAACGTTGTTTGTTCAAAGTTCTGACGCAAAATTTTTCTAATTATCTGTTTAGGTTAAGTTTCGTTATTTAAGGTTATTTAACGTAACCGCTAATAATTATTTAGCAAGATAATAAAAATATGTTTCCAAGGGTCATTAAAATATAAAAAAAAATCTAATAACTTAAAATGATTAAATTATTTACAAATAGTTTCCATAGGTCTACAACAGCAAAGTTAATACATTTTCAAATTGCATCATTTAAGTATAACTTATAAGGCTCGTATATGAATGATGCGCCACAATTAACGTAATCTAAAATATTTTTATACACACGACATTCTGCATTTACGCAGACTCAGATTTTATTATTATTATTACATGTTATTCAACTTTAAGTTGCATCAAGTCATTGCCAAAAAAATTAAATGAACTTGTGACCTAAACTTTATAGCTCTTGACGATTGGGATTTTATTTAATTTTAAAATAATATTTATGACTGTTGCTAGTCCGTGTATGTGTAACTATCTGTATCTGTGTATCTAAAATGCTTATTTTACGGCTCAGAACGCAAGGATTGAGAAATAAACAATCCAAAATAAACATGGGACTAGGCAGTTTGATGGTGACAATTCTCAAAAATGCTTTAAAAATTTGGAAATTATTTACGAGAAAATGACAAAAAATATATATTGTGCATTAAAATTAAAAACTGCCAAAATAAACCGTAAGAGTAGGTATATCGAACCCTACACACTGATTTCAGTCAAAATTTTTTTTAATGAGGTCCCACCCAACTAAGTACTACCAACCAACCAAGTGGGTCAGAAAATTTTCTTTAACTTTATCGAATTCTATATCTATATTCTATATTTACCTATATGTTTTCTAGGATGGAGGGTGAAAACATCTCTTTTAATGTGATAATGTTAATCAGTCTGTAATTATTATTCTATTTATAAATTTGGATCAAGACAACCAAAGATCTAATAAAGTTATTTTCTAGATCTAAAGGATAATGTCATCAAAAAACTAAAGATCGTTGACGCACCACTAAATTTTTTTTCATATGTTTAAAACGAAGACTTGAAATCAACCTTGAACTTAAAGTGAAAGTGTATCAAGGTCTTTATTATTTACTAAAAAAAACTTTGAACTATTGACGGATGTAATTTAAAGAAATACGCGTGTAAATATCAGCTGTGATATGTACTATAGAACTATATAACTTTTATTTGAAGGTATCTCTCTTGTTATTGTGTGTTGAATTGTAGATTTGGATTTTTTTTGACATATATGCACTATGGGGGACACCAACTTTTAAGGTTGTATGTCACCCCCCGTCGAACACTTAATCTAAGACGAAAGACAAACTTCACTGAAAAAACTGAAAATTAACGCGTTTTTTAGGATTATTTCAGAAAGTTGGTAGGTAACAATGATTAAAAACGAAAACAGTGTTAGATTTGCCTTGTAATTCTGCCCAATTGTTAATTAATAATTTGTGACTTGCTAAAAATTATATTATATGTATTTTTTTATTATTATTCGCAACCACTGCAATATGTTTATAATATTGTTGCCGTAAATTGCATTGATAATATAATTATGCGATAGCTTGTTTCACGGATCATCGAATAGGTGTAATTATAATTAACATTAACATGGTATACGAAATGTGAAGTTAAAGACAGGCAAAGGTTAACTAGTCAAATAGAAGCATGCGCTTGCATCATTTGATGTTAGGGTTCAATAACAATTCTAGTGTCAGGATAACTACAGTCCTATAGAAGTTCTGTAATATACGCCAACGCTTGCTCGTTAATTTTGATAATATACCAAGTTTCCACAGGCTCTCTCTTTATTTAAGATTGATTCATTTCTGGAAGGGCTTAGCATCGATACCAGGGAATAAACCTACTAGGTACCTACCTAGTTACGTTAGTAGTAACCTCGTAACCCCTGCGTCACGGAGGAGGACGCAGGCACTACTAGGGGCGCAGATGCGAAGACCAAGACCAAGTTAGCTGAAGATATTAAAAATAATTACGATTTGCAAGTTGCAATTTCTTATCATTACCGCGACTTCCCCGTTCGCGATAGAGTCAACCAGGGCGTTCTTATACAGGGTGATTCAGTAAGCATAGCTACTATAACTCGGAAACTATTTTTTGTCCCACATTAATAAGAAAAATTTCTTGTTGAGTAATTCGTCTAATATAAGAAAACTAATAAAAATATTTCTAGCCGCCAATTCTTGCAGGGAGCGCCACAATTGTGGTGCGAAAATGTGAATTCGCATTTTTCTCAAGAAAATGCGAAATGAAGGTAGTACACTGAAATGGGTGAAATGCATCTAAATCGATAGCCCGTCTAATTCTACATAATATTCACCCACTGAAAGTTTACAAATTCTTCATGGTTAGCTCATTGAAGATTTTCTTCGAAATTGCATTTTCCGAAAGTCTATATTGCGCATGGTCTTAATTTTTGTGATTCATTTGCGTCAAACAATTGTGAATTTAATTCGATTAATAATTTCACAGAAAAACTGTAGTGTGTAGTCATGAAGTCTATTTTAGCCAGATTGGCGCGTTTGTCGCATAATGTACTCTTTTAAGTCAAGGATATCATTTAATACTTTTTTAGGTAAAACGTTTTACGGTTCAAGTTATTCCTGTAGAATCGGCAAAACATTTTATGATCTTTGTACTGTGATTAAGAAATATGACGTCAAACGTTATTATTTATTACGCGTACCTTAACATGGAAATTAACAGACTTATATTAAATAAACAAATTGTGTTCGATTATACAGGGTGTTAGGGAGGTCAACCGTAACAATTCCAGGAGTAAATCAGTACGAAAAATACAGTCGAAAAGTTTTTAGTCATTTTTATTTTGCGAATTGTCCTCCTGGAATTGTTACGGTCAAGGAGTTTTCAGGAAATATTCATTAAATTATTATAAAAATTGGTTAAATAGACACTGCCAACTGATATGATGAGCGATTAGTTTACTATAAAAAATTTCCACAATGTTCAAAATGAGGAAGGAGGGAAAGGTTTATAGAAATTTTAAGAAGAGGCCAATAGCGAATTCAATATCGTTGGCCATAGTAAAAGACTGATAGAGAAAGAAGGTAAAACGTAGATGTTACTATTAATATAATAAACCTTTAGCATTGATAACGAGAGATCAATAAAAAAACCAATTAGGGCAGGCTGTGAAATTGAATTGGTACTGTAGCCACATCCACAGAATGACATTTCTGACATGAAAATTTAAAACTGAACGCTCTTGTCTAAGTTTTTTATTTGATTATCAAATTATTAAAATATTATTATCAAATAAAAAACTTAAAAACTAGACAAGAGCGTTCAATTTTAAATTTTCATGTCAGAAATATCATTCTGTGGATGTGGCTACAGTACCAATTCAATTTCACAGCCTGCCCTAATTGGTTTTTAAATTGATCTCTCGTTAGTAGAGTAGTTGCATCCCTTATGGCCCTGTAGCAGATATTTCATTAAAAATAAATATTTTTGTATTAAGGTCAAAATTCACTTTTTGGCAAAAACTACGTTTTTTAGATATTTTGACATCTACTTTTTCAACCGCATCGCTTCACGGCCGTATTTACTTTACATCCGCACTTCCGTGATGGTGACATAAACGTAACTTGAAGTAAATGCGACCGTCAAGTATAGTCATTTTCAAATGCCTACTCCAAAGGGACACTTTACTCTTGCCAAAAGATACGCAAAACAGCTGTTTTTGTTGTTTGCCTTAAAAACAGTAAGATGAGAATGTCATGTCATGACCTTCTTACATAATTTTTCGGCGCGTGCTATCAGCGCCTTTGCTAGACTTTTGTAACCGTCCTAAAATATTGTTTATTTTTATAATCGACGGAACACTTCAGTATGGGCTATTATATTATGTGCTATTTGATAAAAAATAATCATCCGTTTTTCCTCAATATCTTGACGAACTGAACATTTGAAAACCTCGTGCGTTTCGGTGTAACTAGTGATAATTTCCAATCGATTGACGTCAGCGTCTTTGCAACAATTTAAAACAAACAAATCAAAAATAGCGTTTCTAATGCTTTGTTTTGATCATATGTTAATCCTGTCGGGTGAACCTAGACCCGACATAAGAGGGAAATGATTTTTAATTCGGTAATCAGCAATCAGACATCACGTGTGTACTATCTGATACACCGTCAACCTCTAGGTCTCAATTTTCTACTTCCAACTGGTATTGGGAATAATACCTACTGGGAAAACCGCAGATAGAAAATACGTAGATTATGGAAAACAATATTCAACATAACACAAACAAAAATAATGTTAAGGGAATAAACGCAATATTGTTTCTAATGTTTCATTTACGGTTAAATTTACAAATGCAGATCATTTGGTTCTTAAATGTTAAATCTAGAGAAAATGTTTTATTGGGAAACGACGACAGTTGCAATAGGTCACGAGAACTTTAACTGAAATAAATTCTGCAACTTGGATATACAGTAAAAAGTCCTAAAAAATCAATTTTAGTTTGTCTTTGTCACTGCTTAGTGCTTACATTTCAATGGTGATGTTCTTAGTTTATCTTTAGCCGGAGGAGTGCAACCATACAACCACCTCAACTTTTCTTTTACAAAATGTAGGAGACCCTACTATTGCAAAAGAAATAAAATATTTTTAAAATATTCCAAAAGTTTAAAAGCAATTTAATGTAAAGGATGTTCAGAATCTTTAAAAATTGAGTGGCCGGCAAGATCTCAGGGCCTTACTCCACTCGATTTTGAGACATCTAAAGAGTAAAGTTTAGTAACAAAGTTACAAAATGTAAAGAATATGTGGTAAATCCTCCATTAGCTTTTGCCCAAAAGGAAAAGGTGCAGATTTTGAACGTCTTAAGGAACATCTTGCAGAATAATAATCATTGTCCAAACTTTGGTAAACCTGTATAAACATAAACCGAAATATTTGCATGTTATAGATTCAAATATTAGGTCAAATGTTTCCATTTGATATTTTAAGATTAGGTTTGAATGTGCATTCAGACGTCTGCGTCTGTGGAAAAATAAAAAATGATAATACAATATTGCTTTGCTATCAAAACTTTCCAAATAAATACGTAGTCGAAAAACAAAAAAGCTTATGTGTATGCGTCTGTAATAATTACGATAATGTTGATCTTTATTCTTTGTACTGAATTTGCCTAAATATTCCACATATGACGTTATTTATTAACGTAAATGCTGTACAGAGGTGGATTTGATTTATTTTTTACATTCTTTATAATCCAAATTTTATTTTTCTTAAATCTCATTATTGTAACCTATTTCTGTTGGTGACTAGCAAAAAGAAATTATCTAACACGGTTTTAACCCCCTTGTTAGATTAATCAAACCTAGATAATGTTAGATAGGAAGTACCTTGAACTGTGGTGATTATTAATTCATTAAATTGCAATAAATTTGTTATCGGTCAAATTTTCTATTTATAGCTTTTTTTATTTTGATTGAATGTTCCTAGACAGAAGGTGTAAGAATACTATCCGTCTTGAAACGTGTAGAATGTTTTATTTTGGCAACTTCAAACACTTAATAATGATTATGCACTTAAAGTTATCAGTGTCTGACTATCTCAATCTATTTTCAGCAATATTGTACTTGACTTTGATGTTCTGTATTTCTTGTTTGAATTATACCTATTGTAATTTTTTTTTTGGAAAATCTTACCGATTGGGTATACATGTTTTTTTTTAAATAATACAATAACCATAAAAAATGAGTAAAATATAACGAGATTATGCCAAATGCGAAATCATTTCCCTATATTATCAAAATGGAAGAGTTTCAAGATCTAGGTATTTTCGGACAACAAATTCTCTTATAGTTTTTATCAAAAAAAGTATTATGCACGACATTATTTTTTGGACTATTTTGTGTAGACAAATTCTCGCTACAAAAAATTGATTATATTTATTTTTTTTATATATTTTATATTTTTAATAATTAGGATTTCTTTATAATTTCGCAAATCACTTATCAATTATTCTAGCAAATTTTCAATGTAACAACGTGCGTAATGTTCCTTGAATTAAATCAACACAGAAACCAAATTGCCGAATTGCCCTCATTTGAAGTAAATTGCTTTGGGATAATCAAAATTAATTCTACGCCTGTGATTTCTGCATTTTTCATAGAAGCTTCGAAATTCTCCAATGTACTTTTAATATTTCGCAATTTTACACGAACTTTAAAATCATAGTGCAATATTCTGGGAAATTATCAGTCACACGTTAATTGCAGTAATCTACTAAAGCCCTTCAAGAGTCATTAGAACACGCCTCCAACCAAATGAACTTTGTGGTATTTCATGTGATCCAAGAGTGGATACGTCTCTGCTTGTCAACAAATTTTGCGATAAGAGGTTGGATTTCGTATAAATACTCTGTGCTGTGTTTGGTTTAGTTAGAAATCAACTCGCTCAATAAGTCTTCACTGACATTAGTCAAATAATCAGTTTTGTGTAGTTTTCGCTGTTTATAACAACAAACTTCAAGATGATCCAAAAAGCTCTTGTTGGTACTGCTACCCGTTACATCGCCGGAAGAAATGCAGTTCAAACCGTCTATTGGAGGACCACCGATGCCCCAAACAGCAGGATGTTGAAGGTATCCAAGACTTTCAACTTTGGAAGCGCTAGAGGACAAGCACCTCCACCACCTCAAATCAAAGGTGAACGTAGTGTTCGATTCAACTAAATCGTTTATGGAACGACCACAAATCGAAACAAAATGTGTAAATTATTTATTTATTAAGACTACTTAATGTTAGTCTGTTATTAATTTATTTGTATTATTAGGATCTGTTAGTTATTAGACTACATATGCTGCTTTCTGCTTTATAATAGAAGCTTACAATTTTTAAATTCTTGTAAGAATTTAAAATTTTGTATTATCTCAAGGTATTAATTAAAATAATTATACAATTTATTGATGCATGCATCTTAATGGAAACTCCAATATTGATAATATGAAAATAAAATAATTTTATTATAATATATTTCTTTGTTTTACTACAACTATTGTTACCAAACATTCGGAAAAGTTAATCTATAATTGTGATATTTAGAGCAAAAAATATTCACATAAAAGCAATTAAGATGACTGGTAGGTATAATCTAGATATACCAGAATCATAATTCAGAATAAATAATCTTAAGGTAAATTCAACAAAAAAAAAACTATTATTCAATAAATAGGTATTAAGGCAAGTTTAAAATTTGCCAATCTATACGCAAATTAAAAAGAATCAAATTAGTTTTCGTATTGAAATAATGGTTATCAGAAATTTGAAAATCATTTCTTTAAAAAATAATAAAAGAATTGTAAATTTTCGGTATCAATAGCAATATAAAAATCTACAGAAACAAGGAAAAAAATATCGACTAAGACTACCCAGATTAATTCTAGAATGCTACCCCAAAGGAAAAAGAGAAGTCGGTCGTACAAGGAAAACATAGTAATGTGATGTTCGAAATAGATAGATAAATGCTTAACCCCTGCGCCCCGAAGACAGAAGTGGAAGAAGAATTTATTAAATTTGTAATGTAACTATGTAACGATCGTAAACGCAATGCAAGTCCGAATAGATAACACAATTTTTTTAAATCAATGATTTTTTTATTTTTATGTAACTGTTAATGTTTGGGTCAGAATTATTAGATATTATAGAATTCGGTCGTATAGTTTTTATTTAAATTTTAAAAATTGTTTACAGTTCTTACAAAATTTGGCGAAATATTTGCTGATGCATTTGCCCACAGCCACCTATACTTCATTTTTATCACAGGCATTTTGCGGTACTACAGCCCATAATGAACGACTTAAAGTTGGGTCTTGGATTGATATCAATGGCGGCCTCCTAAGTCGCCATATCTAATTCCTATGGGTTTCTTTGTTTGGGGATTTATTATTTATGAAACACCACCGTAAAACGCAGCATTCCGGACAACAAATAAAAACTCGTATATTATGCAATAAGCATTTAATGATAGCTATTGAATGTGAGTTGCATACACTATTTTTTTCTACAACTTGTCATAATACAATTCATTTTCCTAATTTATTTAATTTTAAATCTACCATTTTGAAGTTATTGACTCTCAATTTAAACATTTCTATGACTATTTTGAATTTAATCATGACACATAATAATAAATTATAATTTTATAAAATTGGTTTTTTGATTCAACTTTTTTTTGATTTTTAAAAAATTCATTTCGATTTCGAAATGAGTGATGGCTGCTGTCTCTCGCTGAGAATGCTTTGCCAAAATTTGAAATTATTCTAAACCCGAAAAGACGAAAGGGTAGTTTGCGATATTATTGCTACATAAAATATTACAGTAACAGAAAAGTGATGCATTTTTTTTGAAAATTTAGGTTTTAGTGATTTTTTAAAATGGAACGTAATATTATGTATATCTTACTTAGTAACAAGGAAGTTCTATAATTAACCAAGGTAGACTGAAGTGCAAGAACCATCAATCAATCGAATGATAATTTGCCATAATAGGTGGATGTAGGTTGTTATACTTTATTCCTATACACGTGCTTCTTTATCACTTATATCTTTTTTAATTTTTCTATTTATAGGTAACCTAATTCAATGTATCAAGTATTTATTTTTAAGTGACGACAACAAATTTGTCTGAAGTTAGCACGTTTAGTAGTACCTATTTAGAAATTATAATATGCCTTTTCTAAATTTTTCCTTGCTATTTTTTTTTTCTGTAAGCGACAAGAAAGCAGCACTTTCGGATCCTTGCACAAAATACTGGTTCATTAGGTGTTACCATGGAGACGAAACTTTTTAGTCATTTTCATGACTGTCTTATATCAAAACTAGCTCTTGTAATCAGAATGAAAATTATTTTTAACTACTGAAAAGCGAATATTTATTTCAATGATTTAGAAAGTCTTGATTCGCTGTTTATTTATTTATCTTAGATTCAATCCGTGAGTTGAGTTGAGAATATAGGTTGCAGTACAAATATTATGAAATATGCAAGAGTAGACTAGAAATATAGGTAGGTACCTAAAGGAAGGCCCACCTAATCGTAGGAGGTATGATCCCCATATCGAGCCCATCCCCTATCCTGATAGGTAACTAATACAACTTTTGGCAGTTACATTTGGAAATATCAAATCTATTTTCAATTCATATTATTGGGTTTGAATGTGTATCCAGACGTCTAGAAAAAAGTGATAACATAATAATTGCTATCAAAACTTTCCAAATAAATATGTACGTCGGAAAATAATTAAGCTCGTGTTTATAATCTTTAATTTTCGTACTGAATGTTCCTGGTATGACGCTATAATATATTAACGCAAATGCTCTACAGGGATGGGCTTAATTTATTTTTTACATAGTTTGTGTTACATTTTTAATTTGATTCCTCATGGAGTTTATTATTGTATCGTAAGACTTAGAAGGTTCAATTATGTATTGCGGATTTAATCCTAACGTTAGTCTAATTTACCCTAAATATAGATATGAACTACCTTGAACTATAGCGTATACAACACGAAATTGCAATAAATTTATTATCGTTCACATTTTCTATTGTTAGCTTTTTTCACTTTGACTAGATTATTATTATTATTTTATTTGTCCAGCAGATATAAATCTCAAGACAACATAGATCCCAAGTATTATAATAATTATGCTGGCAAATAGAAGGTATAGGTAAGAGTCTAATCTGCCTCGAAACGTGTAGAATGATTTATTTTGACAATTTGAAATACCCACTTAGGTAATAATGATTGTGTACTTAACCTGCAGTTATCACAGTCTAAAATATTCATTAACTATTCTTTTAATCATGAAAATTTAAAATACAACTTAATACTTTTTACTTAATCCAGACCGCTTACACCTTCCGGTATCTACTGATAAATACAAGAAAAATATAAAGCTTTAGCACTAATAAGTATCTAATAATTACTAAGCGTGTATTTACAGAAATCTTATATACGGGACTTAAAACAATACCGTAATATCCTGTAAAATTATCAGTCACGTTAATTGCAGTAATCTAATAAAGCCCTTCAAGAGTCATTAGAACCCGCCTCCAATCAAATGAACTTTGTGGTATTTCATGTGATTCAAGAATGGATACGTCCCTGCTTGTCAACAAATTTTACGATAAGAGCATGGATTTCGTATAAATACTCCGTGCTGTGTTTGGTTTAGTTAGAAATCAACTCGCTTAAGAAGTCAAGTAATTAGTTTTGTGTAGTATTCGCTGTTTATAACAACAAATTTCAAGATGATTCAAAAAGCTCTTGTTGGTAGTGCTACTCGTTACATCGCCGGAAGAAATGCAGTTCAAACCGTCTATTGGAGAACCACCGATGCCCCAAACAATAAGATGTTCAAGGTATCCAAGACCTTCAATTTTGGAAGCGCTAGAGGACAAGGACCTCCACCACCTCAAATCAAAGGTGAACGTAGTGTTCGATTCAACTAGTAAATCGTTTATGGAACGACCAAAAATCGAAACAAAATGTGTAAATTATTTATTTATTTAGACTACTAATGTTAGTCTGTTATTAATTTATTTGTATTATTAGGATCTGTTAGTTATTAGACTACATATGCTGCTTTCTGCTTTGTAATAGAAGCTTACAATTTTTAAATTCTTGTAAGAATTTAAAATTTTGTATTATCTCAAGGTATTAATGTATTAACATAATTTTATATTTTATTGATGCATGCATCATACTAGAAACTCCAATAATAATGAAAAATAAAATATTATTATTTTTGTATTCAGTGGTTTTATTATAGCCTACAGGGTGAATCCGAAATGGTGCATTTCCTCTGGGGTAGTCTTGGCAAAAATGCGAAATGAAACAAGAATTTTTAAAATAATAATTTTTTTGACATTTGTTTGATGTTTTCCTGACATAGGTAAATACTGTCGCTGGAAGACTCTACCTACTGGTTTTCAGTTGTCATAAAAATGAGTATATGAGTATAATAAATTCTAACAATATCGCAGAGTTGTATCTCCGTTTACAAGAAACGAATTTTTCAAAATGTGAATTAATTGTAGCTTGGGTGGAACAAGACACTTTCCTCGTGGACAAATCCAAGTATATTATTTGTCAAGTAGTAGGTAGTTATATTAAAAAAAATGTTAACCATAAAAACTCAATTTAGTTAACGAAATATCACAGGTTCATGTACAATCGTAATCATCATCACCATCAACATGCGTACTTTAAAAATATCCATAATTGCAAAGGTAATACCTATTCAAAAGTGTGAAAATGATATTACACAGATTATTATAGCCAGTAGTGTAATTTTACGAATCAAATTTTAACATAAGCAACACTATATAAATAATAAATATTAAATAAAATATCGATTTCAACGGGAAATATTTTATTTAATATTTATTATTTATATAATCATGGATTTCAACAAAGTGACGCTTGAGAATGTCAATAAATAAGCAACACTATTTCTTAATTCAGTTAGTAAGGGCGAACAGCATGTGTGTTCGCAATTATTGCTTATTTTCAACAATAAACTGAACTTTCCTAATACATGCATCGAAACTGCGATTACTTACAATTTTAAACATCAGCATGTTGATGTATATACAAACTCTGCTGAGGATATTCATTTTGGAAACATATTTAAAGGAAATTCCATTCGAATATTTATGGAAAATTTATCTGTTGCGCGTTTGGAGAATTTCGATAATTTTTCATCTAATAACATATTTTTTATTAATATCCAGGAAGTCGGGAATGTTATACGAAATTCATTCTGGAGCGAATTAAAAAACAACAACAAGGAAAAGTTTTCATTATTATCTCTGGCTTAAGCTCTAATTCAGTACGAAAATATGTTTTTCAAATGATAAAAGCGTGTAACGTTTATGGAATTTTTAATTTATCAATTGGAAGTATTTATAACGGGAGCATTTTTATAACTAGATGTCATATTCTCCGGAAAGAAGATGCGGAATGCATACAGAGATGGTTAAGAAAAATACTTGTAACAAGGGTATTTATTCTAACAATATCGTTGACTTATTTCCCCCTTTCAAATTTTAAGAACTAATTATATTAGTAGCAGCAAAAACTCAATTTAGTTTAGAAATTTCTATTACGGTATACCTTAACGGAAAATCATAAGTTCTTGTAGAATCATCATCATCAGCATTTTAGTTTTCCTTAACTGGAAAACTAACGTTCAGACGTGTAAAAATGCCATTACAGAAATTATTATATTATAGTAATGTAATTTAGAGAAATAAATTTTCGTAAACGGAACGCTATTTCTTAAATCCATTAGTAAGGGTATACCGGCGTAAAATGTGGACTGCAAATATTTTGTTGAGTGCATTCATATCACATTTTGTGTTTTCGGAATTATTGTTTAATTTCATCAATCAGCAGAAGTTTCCTGATACATGTATGGCAGCTGCGATTACGTACCATTTTAAACATCGGAATCTCGGTGTATTATATACAACTTCTGGTGGGGACATGGTACATTTTGGAAACATATTTAAAGGAAACTCCATTAGAATATTTACAGAAAATGCATCTGTTGCACGTTTGGAGAGTTTGAATTATTTTTCCTCTAATTATATATTTTTTATTGATAACCAGCGAAGCGTTAGTATTGCAAAATTTATTTTAGAAAGAACTAAAAATCAAGGAAAAGTTTTGATTATTATCTCCAGCGCAAACTCTAAATCAGAACGAAAGTATTTCTTTGAAACGATTATAAAAGTATGTAAAGTATATGGAATTTTCAACTTATCAATTGGAAGTATTTATAACGGGAACATAGATTTTTATAACTGGATGTCATATTCTTCGGAAAGAAGATGCGGAATGCATACAGGGATGGTTAAGATAAATACTTGTAACAAGGGTATTTATTCTAACAATATCGTAGACTTATTTCCCCGTATACAAAAAACGAATTTTGCAAAATGTGAATTGCTTGTCGCTTGGGTGGAACAAGACACTTTTGTCGTGGATCCAAATCTACAGAAAAATCCAGGTTTATTTATGTCACTTATCAACGAAATATCGTCGCTTACGAATATTACTTTAATTTACCAACAAAGAAATGAATATTACCATTGGGAATTTTACAATAACGGAACATTTAATGAAATTTCGAACCACCTTAAAAATAATTTAGTGGACGTTGCTTTAGGGCAACTATATTTGAACAATACAGAAACAACACCCTTTGATTTTGGACCGATATTTTACAAAGATCGATTTATTGTTTGTTCTAGAAAACCTGGACAGTTGCTATCGTACAGGAAGTTACTAACAGTTTTTAATGGTTCCATTTGGGTTTTAGTTCTGGTTACTTTCCTTTCAACAGTCATAATTATCAGAGTTCTATTAAAATGTGAACAAAGAACTGACGATGACTCTTATATTTCTGCATTTCTAAATAGCCTTGGAATGCATGTAGGTACGGGATTAGGATTTGCGCCAGGATCATGGTCGTTGAGAATATTCAGTGCAGCGATTCTCCTATATTGTGTAAATATGGACGCAATTTATTTAGGACAACTAAGTAGTATATTTTCTGATCCTAATAAAGATGTAACATATAGAGGTTTATATGAAATTAGTCAATATGCTACTTCTTTTCGTTACAATTGGATTGTAGAACGACTTTCGTCATTACATTATATTATAAGTGATCGTAACAAGTCACTGAATGTGCGAATCAAAAATGTGTCTGCCTACGAGCTTCTTCGAACAGTGGCATTGAAGAAAACAGATGTGGCTCTACTGCTCGAAAGTATAACGAAAGTCCATCCACCTGAGACATCAAAGGTAGATTGCTATGTAAACAAATATCCTAATATGTCCATGTTTGGTACATTTTACATGCGAAAATATAATCCTTTCAATAATGTCCTATACTATTGGTCACAAGAGTTGATCGAAAAGGGATTCATAAACAAGTGGTCGAATGATTTCATGCTCGAGCGAGTGTACTATCCCGAGAAAGAGGTTCAAATTGTTAAAAAACTGAAACTGGCGCATTTTGAAGAAATTTTCATTTTGTTACTTATTGGATATGGTATAGCTACTATAGCCCTATTCTGTGAAGTTGCCTTAAAAGTTATCGAACATGTAATTTATAAAATGACTAAAAAATTGCCCAGTTTCATACAATTGCATTAACTCCAACAATGGCTATTCAACGGTTTAGTAATAATTATTATTGTTTACTATACTCTACGTACCCAACAAATATAGCTAAGCCCCTCCCCCTGTTGCTATTAGTAAGCCTTCTTTACAGGACATCGTAAGATGAGAAATACCTCAGCACAATGGGGATATATTAATTTCTGCATTGTGATTTGCGAATTATATAAAAACGTTTATATCATGTTAAAAAAATACGAAACAAAAATTATAAAATACACTTGCTTTTGTAGCACTTCAAAACTATGTAATAGCACGAGCACGATTTTAAAAATGAAAATAAAAAGAAGTTTGAACTTCGATGCTTTTTATTATTATAGAATATCTAAATTTGTACCACAACTACAGGTGGTTCTCAGCTGCTAAGTCATTATATTCCCATATTTTATATGCCGATAATATGCACCAATATATTCCCTAGACTAGTTTAAAAAAAAAAGTAAAAAATAGATCAATTCACTGTGCGCATACATAACCCGGACTTCGCATATGACCATTGTAAATACACTCAGTATGTTGATTTGTTGATACGACCCACGGTTTAATTAAAATTTTCATGATGGTTAGAAATTAGAATATTGCAAAAGTATAGTAATATGTCCGTTTACAGGATGTTTACAAATGTGGATGATAGGCAGGTAACTTTGTACCTAATACGAAAATGTCTGTTAAGGACATGTTTGTCCTCATGGGGTATTAGAAATTCAAAATTTGTACCTACATAGAAAATTTGCATGAAATATAGTGTACTGAAATGAACCATAATACTTTGGAAAATGTCATTTTGTGGTTGGGTGGAGGTGGATTGAAAACAATAAATATTTCTAAAGTAATTGTTAATTAAGCAAATTTCCGTTATGCTTTATTGGGAGCTGATAAATGCAATTTTTCAATAGAGTAACTTACAATTATCGAAACCCGAAAGTCTTTCCGATTACGGTTTTCTGTTAATAATTTTGAGTCAGAATTATTAAACACTAATGGACAGTCGTATATTTTTCTCAACTAGCTAAATTTGAAATATTACAGAGAAACTTCTCTATTAAGGACACTTATACGGAACAAGAAAAAGTGTTCATAATAAAGGAGTGCCCTTATTAGAGGGAGTTGGATCAGAAGATAATGTAAAACAATTTTCATATAAAGAAAAACTTGAAAATAGTAAATCTGTCCAAAATAGTGATGTAAAAATAAGGTACAGGCGGGATAAGCAAAAGTGTCTATTGTAGAACGATGTTTTTGTTAGAGGGAATGATTTCACTATATAGAGTTGCGTGAACCTGTGTTCTTCGCATCAAGACCCTTGCTAACTAAAACAAATAGAAATAGTTTTTAATAATCCCTGATTATTTATAAAATAAAATTTCATCCCTTTCAAATATTAAGAACTAATTATATTAATAAGAGTAGCAACCAAAAGTCTATTTAGTTTAGAAATTTCTATGGGTATACCTTAACAGAAAATCGTAAGTTCTTGTAGAATCATCATCATTACTCATCATCATTTTAGTTTTCCATAACTGGAATACTAGCGTTCAGAAGAGTAAAGTGCCATGACACAAATTATTATATTATAGTCAGTAATGTAATTTAACGAAATAAATTTTCGTAAACGGAACGCTATATCTTAAATCCATTTTAACAATGGTGCGTGGGCGTAAAATGTGGACTGCAAATATTTTGTTGAGTGCATTCATATCACATTTTGTGTCTTCGGAATTATTGTCTAATTTCATCAATCAACAGAAGTTTCCTGATACATGTATGGAAGCTGCGATTACGTACCATTTTAAACATCGGAATATCGATGTATTATATACAACTTCTGGTGGGGACATGGTACATTTTGGAAACACATTTAAAGGAAATTCCATTAGAATATTTACAGAAAATATATCTGTTGCACGTTTGGAGAGTTTAAATTATTTTTCCTCTAATTATATATTTTTTATTGACAACCAGCGAAGCGTTAGTATTGCAAAATTTATTTTGGAAAGAACTAAAAATCAAGGAAAAGTTTTGATTATTATCTCTGGCGCAAACTCTAATTCAGAAGGAAAGTATTTCTTTGAAACGATTATGAAAACATGTGAAGTTTATGGAATTTTCAACTTATCAATTGGAAGAGTTATTAACGGGAATATAGATTTTTATCACTGGATGTCATATTCTTCAGAAAGAAGATGCGGAATGCATACAGGGATGGTTAAGATAAATACTTGTAACAAGGGTATTTATTCTAACAATATCGTAGACTTATTTCCCCGTTTACAAAAAAAGAATTTCGCAAAATGTGCATTGTTTGTTGCTTGGGTGGAACAAGACACTTTTGTCGTGGATCCAAATCTACAGAAAAATCCAGGTATATTTATATCACTTATCAACGAAATATCGTCGCTTACGAATATTACTTTGATTTACCAACAAAGAAATGAATATTACTATTGGGAATTGTACAATAACGGAACATTTAATGAAATTTCGAACGACCTTAAAAATAGTTTAGTGGATGTTGCTTTAGGGCAACTATTTTTGAACAATACACAAACAACACCATTTGATTTTGGACCGATATTTTACAAGGATCAATTTATGGTTTGTTGTAGAAAACCTGCACAGTTACTATCGTACAGGAAGTTACTAACAGTCTTTAATGGTTCCATTTGGGTTTTAGTTCTGGTTACTTTCCTTTCAACAGTCATAATTATCAGAGTTCTATTAAAATGTGAACAAAGAACTGACGATGACTCTTATATTTCTGCATTTCTAAATAGCCTTGGAATGCATGTAGGTACGGGATTAGGATTTGCGCCAGGATCGTGGTCGTTAAGAATATTTAGCGCAGCGATTCTCCTATATTGTCTAAACATGGACGCAATTTACTTAGGAGAACTAAGTAGTATATTTTCTGATCCTAATACAGATGTAAGATATAGAGGTTTATATGAAATTGAGAAACATGCTACTTCCTTTCATTACACATGGATTATAGATCGACTCACCTCATTCAGTTATATTACATACGGTCGTGATACCTCAGGTGTGCGACTCAGAAATGTATCTGCGTATGAGGTTCTTCGTACAGTGGCATCGAAGAAAATAGATGGTACTTTAATGTTCGAAAGTGTATTGAGAGCCCATCCACCTGAAGCTTCAATGGTAGATTGCTACGTAACGATTTATCCTAATGTGTCCATGTTTGGTACATTTTACATGCGGAAATATAATCCCTTTAATAATATCCTATATTATTGGTCACAAGAGTTGATCGAAAAAGGATTCATAAACAAGTGGTGGAACGATTTCATGCACGAACAAGTGTACTCTCCCGAGAAGGACTCTCATGTTGTGAAAAAACTGAAACTAGCGCATTATGAAGAAATCTTGTTTGTTTTATTTATTGGATATGGAATAGCTACAATAGTCCTATTCTGCGAAGTTGCTCTAAAAGTTATCGAACATGTGATTTTCAAAATGACTACAAAATTGCCCAGTTTTATACAATTGTACTAAGTACAATTGATATTCAAAGTTTAATAATTATTATTAGCTACAAGTATTTTTTAAAATTTAAAGTTCATTTACGAGAGCACCAGGGACTAGGTTCTATGGTTTTTTGTCCCTCTATGCACAAAAGTAAGGTCAGTAAAAAAGTTTTGATGAAGACGAAGAACAGAGAAATGTACACATCGTGTTATATTTAAAAAAATAATAATTAAAGTTGACAATGTGGAATTATTTTTTTTCTTTGTATTGTTCTGCTTGCAACTACCAAATTTCATTGAGATGCCCACACAAGTTTTTAGTTGTTTCAAAAACTCCGCATGTTGTTATGTAAGGAAAACCAAGAAATTTTCGCATAGCACGATTTTATGGATTGAAATTAAATGAAATAAAAAAAAGATAAAACCTCGTCAGTAATTAATAATTATATTAATTTTAGAATAAGTACGTAACATATAACTATAATAAATGTATCTACAAATCAACAATATAGCAATGATTTGATTTACGCCGATATTGTCTTTACGACAATGGTTTGGAACCTAACATGTAATAATGGGGTATGTATGTTTAGAGGACGTTTACAAATTGAGAGATGATAGCCAAGCAATTTTCTTACAATAAGATAAAATATTGTATACGAAAATGTCTGCTAAGGACATGTTTGTCCTTATGAGGTATTCGAAATTCAAAATTGATACATAGAAAAGTTGCCTGAAATATAGTGGTATAATTCGGAAAATAACATTTTGTGGTTAGCTGGAGGTAGATTGAAAACAATAAATATTTCTAAATTAATTGTTAATTAAGCAGATTTCCATGTGATTTATTGAGAGCTGGTAAATGCAATTTTTCAAGAGGGTACTTACAATTATCGAGACCCGAAAATCTTTGCGCACCAAGACCTATATTACGACATCGATTACGGTTTTCTGTTAACAATTTTGGGTCAGAATTATTAGACGCTAATGGACAGTCGTATATTTTTCTTAACCAGCTAAATTTGAAATATTAAATAAAACCTCTCTATTAAGGACACTTGCGAGACAAGAAAAAGTTGTCATAATAGAGGACTGCCTTTATTAGAGGGGGTTCGACCGAAAGATAACGTGAAATAATTTTTATATGAAGAAAAACTTGAAAATAGTAAATCTGTCCATAAAACAGAGGAAAATAAGTATAAGTAAAATGCCATTACACAAATTATTATATTATAGCCAGTAATGTAATTTAACGAAATAAATTTTCGTAAACGGAATGCTATTTCTTAAATTCATTACTGAAGGTGTATCGGCGTAAAATGTGGACTACAAATATTTTGTTGAGTGTATTCATATCACATTTTGTGTCTTCGGTATTATTGTCTAATTTCATCAATCAACAGAAATTTCCTGATACATGTATGGAAGCTGCGATTACGTACCATTTTAAACATCGGAATCTCGGTGTATTATATACAACTTCTGGTGGGGACATGGTACATTTTGGAAACATATTTAAAGGAAACTCCATTAGAATATTTACAGAAAATGCATCTGTTGCACGTTTGGAGAGTTTGAATTATTTTTCCTCTAATTATATATTTTTTATTGATAACCAGCGAAGCGTTAGTATTGCAAAATTTATTTTGGAAAGAACTAAAAATCAAGGAAAAGTTTTGATTATTATCTCCAGCGCAAACTCTAAATCAGAACGAAAGTATTTCTTTGAAACGATTATAAAAGTATGTAAAGTTTATGGAATTTTCAACTTATCAATTGGAAGTGTTATTAACGGGAACATAGATTTTTATAACTGGATGTCATACTCTCCGGAAAGAAGATGCGGAATGCATACAGGGATGGTTAAGATAAATACTTGTAACAAGGGTATTTATTCTAACAATATCGTTGACTTATTTCCTCGTTTCCAAAAAACGAATTTTGCAAAATGTGAATTGCTTGTCGCTTGGGTGGAACAAGACACTTTTGTCGTGGATCCAAATCTACAGAAAAATCCAGGTATATTTATATCACTTATGAACGAAATATCGTCGATTACGAATATTACTTTGATTTACCAACAAATAAATGAATATTACTATTGGGAATTGTACAATAACGGAACATTTAATGAAATTTCGAACCACCTTAAAAACAGTTTAGTGGATGTTGCTTTAGGGCAACTATATTTGAACAATACAGAAACTACACCCTTTGATTTTGGACCGATATTTTACAAGGATCGATTTATGGTTTGTTCTAGAAAACCTCCACAGTTACTATCGTACAGGAAGTTACTAATAGTCTTTAATGGTTCCATTTGGGTTTTAGTTCTGGTTACTTTCCTTTCAACAGTCATAATTATCAGAGTTCTATTAAAATGTGAACAAAGAACTGACAATGACTCTTACATTTCTGCATTTCTAAATAGCCTTGGAATGCATGTAGGTACGGGATTAGGATTTGAGCCAGGATCGTGGTCGTTGCGAGTATTCAGCGCAGCGATTCTCCTATATTGTCTAAACATGGACGCAATTTACTTAGGACAACTAAGTAGTATATTTTCTGATCCTAATATAGATGTAACATATAGAGGTTTATATGAAATTACTCAATATGCTACTTCTTTTCATTACAATTGGATTTTAGAAAGGCTTTCGTCATTACATTATCTTATAGGTGGTAGTAAAAGCTCAATTATTGTGCGACTCAGAAATGTGTCTACCTATGAGATTCTTCGTACAGTAGCATTGAAGAAAACAGATGTAACTATGCTACTCGAAAGTTTAACGAAAGTCCATCCACGTGAGACATCAAAGGTAGATTGCTACGTAACGATTTATGCTAATGTGTCCATGTTTGGTACATTTTACATGCGGAAATATAATCCTTTCAATAATGTCCTATACTATTGGTCACAAGAGTTGATCGAAAAGGGATTCATAAACAAGTGGTCGAATGATTTCATGCTCGAGCGAGTGTACTATCCTGAGAAAGAGGTTCGCAGTGTTAAAAAACTGAAACTGGCGCATTTTGAAGAAATTTTCATTTTGTTACTTATTGGATATGGCATAGCTACTATAGCCCTATTCTGTGAAGTTGTCTTAAAAGTGATCGAACATGTAATTTACAAAATGACTAAAAAATTGCCCAGTTTCATACAATTGCATTAACTGCAACAATGGATATTCAAGGGTTTAGTAATAATTAATATTGTTTACAATACTCTATGTACCCAACAAATATAGCTAAGCCTCTCCCCCTGTTGCTACATAGTAAGTCTTCTTTACAGGACATCGTAAGATGAGAAATACCTCAGGACAATGTGGATATTTAATGACCCAACGTTGAGAACGTGTGATATGGATGACTAAACGTAGTTTCATAATATATTCTGTCGTTGTGAAGAAAACACTGAGGAGATTCGGAGTTCCCTTTTTGGAACATACGAATTCCAGTTCATTTCCGGATTTCCCCTAAGGACAACCTGGACTTGGGCTTCATAAAAGAAATAGCACTATTTGAAGAAGAATTATACGCACACGGGGCATAGTCCGTCACTTCTGGCCGTGGTACAGTGAGCTTAACGACCGCACTCAAGGAAAAAAACCGAGCCCTCAACAAAACCCACAATATTGAATTAAAATTTTTCTAGGGGAGAAACTTAACTATATCTGTTGAGTATGTACAACAGTACAGTAATTCTTAAATTAAACCTATAGTTACACGAGCACCACAATAGTTCTCTAACCTTTTCAAGCGCGGATTTACAGAGTGAGTGGTAATAGGGGTAATTACCCCCACCCCCACTGGCCCGACAACATAGACGTAAATACATTGAAAATGAAGAGTTGTGTGTTGTCTTAAGATTATTAAACAAAATTCAGAGTCAATTTGTTGCGTACACTTGTGAATTTTGCCTCATTGATTAATAATAACAGCAAATTAGAAGTAGTAACGATACACAAGCTTTAATTCGATCCAATAACCCTGTACGTAGTTATGGAAGAGAAACCAACGAACTTCTCATATTAATTTCTGCATTGTGAATTATATAAAAACGTTTATACTCGCGTTTATATTATATCTAAAAAATACGAATCAAAGATTATAAAATAAATACACCTACTTTTGTAGCACTGTATAGCACGAGCACGAGTTTATAGATTGAAATAAAAAGAAGTTTGAACTTTGATGCTTTTTATTAGTATTATAGACTTTCTAAATTTATAGCAAAGCTACAGGGAGTTTTCAGTTGCTAGGTCATATGTTCTCTTATTTTACATGCCGATAATATGCATCAATCCCTGGACTATAATTTTTTCAACAAAAGAAAGTAAAAAGATAAATCAATTCACCATGCGTATACACCACCCGGATTTCTCATATGACCATTGACGATTTAATTAAATTTTTATGATGGTTAGAATATTGCAAAAGTGTAGTAATATGTCCTTTACAGGATGTTTACAAATTGGCAGATGATAGACAGGCAACTTTGTAATACAAAAATATCTGTTAAGGGCATGTTTGTCCTCATGGGGTATTCAAACTTTGTACACAGAAAACGTGAATGAAATATTGTCTTATCTATAATTAGGAAAACAGCATTTTGTGTTTAGTTGGAGGTGGAATAAAAATAAATATTGCGTAAACGTCCCATTTCAGATGAATTTTCTGTCTGTAATTCTTGTAATTGTGTTTAATTTACCATTATTGTTGATAAATTACAAATCATAAGTTTTGGGCAATCATCATAAAGAATATCCAATATTCTATATTCACATTGTATAGCGTTCAGAAATCTAATTCGTTCTAGAAGAATAAAGTAAAAGGTTTTTTTAAATTCATTCAGTCTGATGTATGCAGTTAATTTTATTAAGATAGCTCGAATACAATAAGTTTTCTTTAAAATTTTCCTAGATTACTAAATTACCCAATACTATCTATCAACTTCATTCTTTTATTTTTTTAGTAAGTAACTGAAATATGAAGAATTTTTACAATATTATAAGGGGCATATTTGAAAATTTAAATTATTAAATCCCGCACCGAATTTTCTTCATAACAAAATGAAAATCATCGAAACCCCAAACAATATAAAAGAACTCACTAAAATGAAATTAATTCAGGTAACATATTTTAGCACACTTGATAATATCAAAGGCTAGAATATTATCGATTAAATTAAAATACCCAGACCTTAATAAAGTTCGATGAGTCTTCCAGCATATTTAGATTAATAATTTTTTAGCCTGATAAAATATTTTTATCCATGGGTGTATATTGCATTATTAAAATTTATTCTATATTATAAAATATATAACTGTTGCAAATTTTGTTTTGAGTTGGAGTTTCAGAATTTTTTTATCTCTTCTGTAATAAACTGAACTTTAAACTTGTCTGTCGTGTTTATAAAATAGCATGGAATTTTTTAAATACATTGGAAGATTGAATTAAGCCCCTCTGAAATAATTTTTTATAAATAGTTTTGTTGTATTTTTTAATTTGGAGTAGATTAACAAATATAGACGTCATACCCATATTTATTTGCTAATATATTTTAATATAAAATACAGTAAAAAAAACGATAAGTAAAACTTTTATTACTCATTGCGTCAAATCATGATCCTACTTTATTATTAATTTATTACCAACTATTAATGTTCTTAATTAAATTTTTGGTTTATTAACGCAAAGTTTATTTCAAAACTGAAATTTCGACAGATATTAATAAACCCTAACAAATTAATTAATAATGGTAATAGAAGTACTGAAGTACCTGTTGTGATTTTAATGTTTAGATAACAATACGTACGTTAATTTATAGCAAATGACTTCAGAATGGCACTTAAGCTTATATCTTGCTGCAATCAATTTTTTTTTAAGATTTTAGACAATTATATGGATATATTTTTCAATAATCAGGCATTAGGCGAGTGAAATTCGTTAAAAGTCCTTGAAACATTTTCCTAAAGTCGCTTGAACACGCCTTCCGATAAATAAACTTCATGATATTTCCATGTGATCCAGCAACGGGTTGTTGTTCCATTACATCCTGTAGATAATTCCGATAAAGGTTTCGTCAGTATAAATACCATCAACATGTGGATTTCGCTTTAGATACAATTTGTCTAAGACCAACTAAAGTCGAGCTCTTTTCTTTGTGTGGGTATTTAAGAACATATTTCAAGATGTACCAGAAAACACTTGTCAGCACCGCCACTCGCTACATTGCTGGAAGAAATGCAGTCCAAACCGTGTACTGGAGGACCACTGATGCTCCAAACAGTAAGATGTGGAAGGTGGCCAAGACTTTTAATTTAGGAAGTGTGAAGGACCGAAAAGCTTCACCACCCCAAGGGCAAGGTGAAAATCGTGTTCGATTCGACTGAATTTCATTATTATTAGATCAATACCTACGTACCTAAATGGGAAGTTTATTAAAAAATTAATCTTTTTTGTACACTGTTATTGTAGGTATTTTTATTGTTGTATGTATGTATGTATGATGAATTTTTTGTGTTATTTATATATTTTGTATACATATTGTAAATTGTACTATTATAGTGACATTTTTAAAAATATATATTTAGAAAATTATTATTTTTTGATTCAGGACGTTTTGACATCCCAGCATTGTGGAAATATTTAAGAAGCTAATTTTTAAAAATTCCTAAATACAGGGTGTCTCGAAAATGCCGCATAATATTTATGGGGCGTTGTAGGTGACTGACAAGGCGGTAAGGGAAAAATACAAAAAAAATTCTACCTGCCGTGTTTTTGTAGTTATTAACCGAAAAAGATGTGCACAATCTGGCACATCCACATTTTATAACTTGTTAGGAAGCTATTTATTTTGATTGTTACCTACTCATTATTACCTGGGAAACCATATACGACTGATTTTTGAACTGAGCACAATGTTGCCAGAATCATTTTCGCGCTATCTCGATGTAAAAATGTCTTCAGTAATTATTTAATAATTTGGAATTACGTGCTTTTTTGCAATTTTTAAAATTTGGAAACAATAAAAGACATTATTTTCTACAAATAGAGTACCCTTAGTCAGTTTCATTTCCAATTTTTAAAAAGTTACAAGTGTTAACTTTACATCTCCATATCTTACAAATTTGAGCGAAAAGATTTTTTTTAACATTTTTCTCACATTTGTTTAGCGGTACTGAACAGCGTACCATATACAGGGTGATTCAAAAATGGCGCATAAGCTCTTCAGTACGTTGTAGGGGACGGTTATTTGAACTGTAGAAAAATCATAAAAAAATTTTAGCTGCTACATTTTTGTTGTTAACGACGAAGAAGTATGTAGATTTGGCAACACGGTTGCAGCTATGTAGTATATGAGTGGCTTTTATTTCCTTTCATTTACATAGTGAGCTTATTAAAAGTTTCAAACATCGTTGCCACATATTTTTTTCAAACAACTTGATACAAAAATATCAATTTTGAAAGCTAATATTTCAGTATAATGAGGTGTTATGAGCATTTTATTTATTACCCACTATGAAAAAATACTTAAATTATTTATATGAAATGATGAGAAGTTTCAAAATCCACATGAATTCAAAGTTGAGTTCTCAACTTAACTTCTTCATTTCTCAGCAAATTAGCGGCTAAGAATTTTTTTACTATTTTTCCTACACTTCAATTATTATTCCCAACAACGTACTGAAGAGCTTATGCGCCATTTTTGAATCACCCTGTATATTATGCGCCATTTTCGGGACACCCTGTATAATATTATGGAAAAATATTTAAAAAAAATGATGTCATATCAGGAGAGTAAAGTTATGGTTTCTGAAAATTTGGGTTTATAGTTCATTTTTTCTACTGGAGGGTATTGAGGTTCTATAACCAATTTAGAACAAGAACCACAGATCGATTAAATGCTAATTTATCCAAATAGATATTCCTATACACGTACTTCTGTATCACTTAATACAGGGTATTTAAGGTAAGGAGCACATGCATGAGGATCTCGTGAACAGTAGAGATAAAGATTCTGTTAAATAAGAAGAAATGTTCAGCTTACTGAGGAGTGAGGACTACTACGATCACCATCCGAATTCTATAAATTTTGTACAGTTTTCAGTACAGGCTGAAAAATCTTAAATGTTCAGATTTCTATTTCTCTGTGTAATTTGATTATTATAGGCCGTAGCGCAAAATGGTTTTGACATTATTAAGGTACTTTTTAATACAGATTTCAAAAAAAATCCCAATATCATCATTCGATTCATTCAGTAATGAATTGGATTTTCCTTACAGTACTAATTAAGCATAAACAAAGATTTTAAAGACGATTATCTAGTAATAAAAATACAAACGTTAATTACCACGCTAATTAAATTTACTGAGGGGCAGTATTATAATAAACGCTTGTTTTATCCATTGTGTATCAAATTGAAAATTTTATTCATTATGATTGCTATGAACTAAAAATATAAAATAATAACAAATAACATTAAGTATTAAAAACTGAAATGATTATCAAGTCATAAACTACAATAATAATATACATGCAGTGTAATAAAATGCGTAATCCATCCAAGGAATGTCAACAATGTGATTTCGATCACCAATATTTCCATAACAAATTAATACATCAACTAAAAGATGATTTTTATCGTTTGACCTATGACATGAGGCTATCATGACCCCAACGCATTTGCTCAAAAACGCGGAAATGCTGTTTCAGGATTTATGTTTATATGTATAACACTTATGTCTGTGTTTAACTCTGCAAATTATAGCGATAAAAATGTATTGTTTAATTGACGGTAGCCACTTTAAAATAATTAAGTTACCAACAATACTCCTGAAGCTTATATAATGCTCTTGCCCATTAAAACTGAACTAGATTTATTTATAATATAAAATTATTTAGTTTACTATTTAAGTCCTTGTAGTTAAAAATAAGAATTGTAATCAAAATTCTGACATATTTATTCTATAATTAATCAAAAACTTATATAAGTGAAACTTTTTATTAATAACAATGAACTTAGAAGACAGGAAAATATATCCTGGCAGAAAGAAATTCAGATGCAGGGTTTATATAATTATTATGCTTTACTTATTTTATTTTCCATTTGATTCAACTATTTCCACGTGTGTTCGTAACAATATTAATCTTTTCAGGTGCAGTTCATTGCTGTTTATAGGCCTATCTGTATTTATAATGGTTTGACGCAAACACTTACGTATCTCGCGAACTGAACGATATACCACTTGATTCCATCAGATTCTATTTAAAAATTGTCAGCAAATGAACCTGTAGAGCTCAATTTGTTCATTCATTAAAGATATACTATTTATATTTTGGTAACAACGTATATTTTGTTCTTTGTGTCTAATATTGAAATTTCTAGTTGTCTGACCTATATAGACCGAATTGCAATGCGAACAATTTAATTTATAAACACCTGATTTTAACAAATCGATAATTTTCCCTGAAATATTTATATAATATGTAATTTTTCAATCACCAAAATATGGAATTATTGTTTTATTTATATTGGCAAATTTTCAATTTAACGGAACTGTCGTACTAATCACTTTGACATATTTTAATGGTAGATAATTTAAGAATAATTGGTTTTAAAATCTTTCCTATACAGATTTTAAAAACATAACATGTTGACAAAAAAAAAACTTTGCATCAGTACGTAATGGTATAATTTAAATGAACTTTGAATTTAACGTTTTAGGAGCACACAGTTAAATAATGAATTGTTTATTTATTTTATTTTGTCTAAATTTAACGATATAAATAAACACGTAATATAATTATAAACCTTCGAGAACTAAAGTTAAAAATGATATCCATTATTAATAGTTGTTCTTGCCTTACGTTTTTAAAATAAAGAAGAGAAGTACAAAAAGATAGTGGTATTAAATTTTTTCGTATTTGTAAGAAGGGTGGTATTACACTTATACCTACATTTTTTTGTTAGAGAAATCCTGTGTAATTATACTTTATGGAGCAAAATACCTTATCATATTTATAGGAAACGCAAACGACATCCAAGCACTTCAATCTTATCCTACAATCAATTTATTTTAATTTTAACAATGCTTGGGTTTTTCATAATCAGGCATTAAATGAGTGGACTTGATTCATTATTGATTTAATCCTTGAAACATATTCAGAAAGACGTTAGAACACGCGTCCACTAAATAAACTTTGTTATAAAGGTACCTATAAGAAAAAAACGCAAAGTCTCCCAAACTTGGGAGAATGGGTTGTTGTTGTACAACATCCTGTATAGATATTACAATACAAGCTCGGATTTGCTCGAGATTTGCTATAAATACTCCAATTATTACTTGTATTTGTGCGTCCGGGGCAAGTCCTGAATTTAGCACCCCTTACTTATGAAGAAACCGTAAAATACATAAAAAGAGTGTTTCTTGTATGTGTGGGGGCGCAGAATGGAATTGGGGGGGGGGAGGCGACATGGGCTTAACCACGCCACTTTGTCATTGATTTTCATAGTTTTTATTTGAAGTTGATTGGTGGGTTGTGCTGATACCAATGAAAAAAAAAGTATACTACGACGTTTTAGGACCTACGCATTCTTACGATCTATGGTACCTTAAATAATATTCTGTTGTCCTCTTGTCTTCATGGGAATACAGGAAATCCATGATTTTCTCGAGGTTCTGGATGTCCATTTCCTGCACTACACTACAGTTCAAGAGTACAGTACAGTTCACTACACTTCACTTCAATTTAACAGGCACTCTTTGGCAGTTCAGATGCATTAACAACACTTATCTGAAATTAAACATATAAGTATAAATCCGCCCTTTCAATAATAAATGTTTAATAAACATTTTAATTGCATTTTAAATTTAATAGATTTTCTAAAATCTAAGACGATGTTTTGCTTAGTTGAGGACTCTTACGTTTTCTAATGTACAGGGTGGGTCAAACTAGACGCTTTCTTATGGAAACTCATGTTTCTGTCAGAGATACAACAATTTTGACCCGCGTCTCCTGGGCCCAAATTTTATGAAAAAGTCACTGGCGCATACATAATTTTGCTATCTCAAACCGTTTGGCCACTAGGGGGCGTTTCTCGAATTGAGTCGATTTCTTTGACATCCCATAACTTTTTTGTTATTAAAGATAATTGATTTCTGAAAAAACTTTCTCACAGCAGTTTTTGATGTAGAATAAGCTGGTGTGGTTTGTTTTAATACAGGGTGATTAGTAAACTTGCTACAGCAAAAAAAAATTTTTTGTTTATGAAACACCCGGTATATTTCTACATTTTCGTGTAGTCCTTAAAATTCCCTTTTCAAAAATATATAATACTATATATCTAACTTCAGCACTTTACGATATATTCGGCTTTAAAATAAATAAACTAAAAAATCAAGTAGCCATTATGGCACAGCGCCGCTTGGCAAATGTTTTAAACCAGATTTAACAATAATTATGAAGAAAACAAAGTTGGCGGCTGTCAAATTCGTCTGAGATTTTGAATTTGGACAGAATCTGTTTTTATATCCGTGTTCCAAAATTGAAAATGTATCAAAACTATGAGAAAAACGATATGTTAAAATGTTTTATAGAGTGTAATTATTATTTTTAATGTTGTTTTCATGATTTATAATTATAATTTGACAGCCGCCAACTTATTTTCTTCATAATTATTGTTAAATCTGGTTTACAACATTTGCCAAGCGGAGCTGTGCCATAATGGCTACTTGATTTTTTAGTTTATTTATTTTAAAGCCGAATATATCGTAAAGTGCTGAAGTTAGATATATAGTATTATATATTTTTGAAAAGGGAATTTTAAGGACTACACGAAAATGTAGAAATATACCGGGTGTTCCATAAACAAAAAATTTTTTTTTAAAATGTTCCAAATATTTCAAATTAGTAGACAAAATTAACGGCTACAAAATGGTGTAACCTTCACTTTTCTTGGACTAGTGTGAAGACTCCTAGAAATATTTAAAGGTGTAACGAGAATTTGTATTGGCCAGGTAAAAAATGATTAGACAACGTTTTTCTTGTAACAAATGTTGAACTCTGAACCAGCGTCCAGATTTATTGAAGGCGGAATTAATTCGCCCTCCAATCAACAAATTTAATTTAAAATCTCCCTTTTGGGCGACGACTTTACTGGTGTAGTACTTTAGACGTCTGAGTATTCGTAGTGTAATCAAGCAATGGACAGACCGGAATACAAAATGTATTTTATTAAACCAATAAACAACAACTTAGTAAACATACAATATCAATTTGGAAAACAGGAAAATCTAGACATTATGAGATTTCGTCAAGATAAATTGATTGCAAAAATAAATGAATCATTGATAATTCCTGTAGGTACCTATTTACCCATACAGCAGAAACAATTAATTAGGTTCTATATTCACCGAAGTAGGTATTGTATTAACGTTGCGTGTGGATACAAGAAAATTCACATTTAGCGCTTTAGAAGTTTATGGCTGTTACCGAAAAAACGCCTCAAGCCATAACTTCGTTATTTGTAGGTTGTACCTATATATTTGTACAGGGTGGATGACAAAATCCACCCCGAGCTATACACAGCATGTGATTGAGGTTTGGTCTTTAATTTTTTTATTAATTTAATTAATATCTGGAAAACGGTTAGGTCTATCGATTTGAACCAAGAGTACCTTTTTTACCTAAAATTGTTCAATATTTTCGAATATTGGACTAAAGTTTGTTACACTATTTTTTTACACCCTGTATAGGTAAAATATAATTGGAGACGGTGTCCAAGAAGAAGAATGATAAGTTACATAAAATATATTTGAGTCAATAAATTTTATATACAATACCGCGTAGAAAAATGACTAATGATCTAAAAAATAAAAATCCCAGATAACTATGTTACGTCTCGTAGCATTCACGTTTAATTTGAGTGATATTTCTGGAGCACCTACCTACTTGAAAAAACACTTATTACTACAATTTTAAGACACACCTCTAATTCATTGAACTTCGTAGCAATTGCATGTGATTTGTTGGTGAAACCCACTCCAAGGCTATAAATAGCTGATAAGATTATCGGTTTGGTATAAATACCTGGCGAAATCTCATTTAAAATCCTCCAAGACTTTCAGTTTGAAAATCACTGTTTTGTGAAGTTCTCGCTAGAACAACCAGCAACTTCAAGATGTACCAAAAGGCTCTTGTTGGCACTGCTACCCGTTACATCGTCGGAAGAAATGCAGTACAAACAGTCTACTGGCGAACCATCAGCGATTCCCCCAACAGCAAAATGTTGAAGGTTGCGAAGACCTTCAATTTTGGAATTGCCAAGGGAAAAACACCTCCACCAACTCAAATGCAAGGCGAACGTAACATCAGGTTCAACTAATTTGTTGTTTTCCTACATGTTTAAGTTTAAATATTGTTGCTAGTCATTATTAGTTAATTGGGGTTACTTTTAAGTAACACTTATTAATTTGTCTGAAAGATCTGATGGTTGATTATTAAGTTGCTGTTGTAAATCAAAACTGTTTACGTTTTCAATTTTTAAAGTCTTGGAGGGACATTAAATTGTGTATACTCACAGTTATGTAATTTTCTTAGCAATAACTAAAAAATATTGCTATAAGAAAAAGGGAAAAATAAAATTCTAAAAATGTATCTACGTTGTTTATTTTTGTTGAAAATTATTGATGATATACGTAGTTTTCAACTAATCTTATCATATAAAAAGTATTTATATTATCGCAGAAAAGTAAAAGAAACTATTGTAAAAAACGATTTTTTTTCTTTGTCTGCTTATCTTGGATACTAATTGGAAAATTTTATAGATTATTTTAAATTCTGTTGCGGACGATTTAAATTACCAATACTGACTTATTAAATTTAATACATGCCACTATAGTATGCCGTCTACCGACACATAACTACATCTACCATAGCTTTTATTAAGTCAAATTTGTTAACAAAATCAGTAGCAAAGTAACAGGTAGATGTATTGCAAACTCGATATATATTTTGCCAAAAACCCGTCGTCAAATGCTCATTTCAATTTCGAGAAAAAAATTGTATTAAATATTAAGGATAGCTATTAAGATACGAGTATGAGATACGAGTCGTAGGCGAGTGTCGTAATGAATATGAATGCATTAATGGCCATTAAATCTGAGTTGCATGTACTATTTTTTCTACTAGTTATAATAATGAAAAATAAAGCTCGATTCACGTTAATGTGCCAGGCATAGGCAAGACACGTGCTCGGCAAATTATTTTTCACTATATCTATGCAGGGCATGGCCACCGTACCCCTGCACTTTCCTGGCAATATAGTGTGAATCGACTTTACACCCCTATTCTCTAAAACGTCGCGGTCGTTCACGAACGACGTGTAAGTTAACGAAAATCGTTGGCGACTCTCGTATTATAGGTAACTCTTAGAAACAATTGTTGGTGAACAAGTCGTTATGGCTTACAGGCGTAGGGATCTGAAGAACTTTATTTCAGAATTTATTCAAATTAAGGTCTCCTGGATGGTCATGGTAATAATTGATATTGGGCGAATATTGGTTATAAACTTGTATCTTAACGAAAATTTGTATGGTAATGAATCCATTAAAGACCTACATGTAGTATAATCAATTAAAGTATGAGAGTAGAAAAAGATTTTTAAAATTATCACATTCTGACAATTAACGTACTATACCGAAAAGTGGGTGTTTTCGGCCGCTGCGTGCTTGGCGGTATCGAAAATTATGTATTTTCGATGCAGTGGAACATATCGACATAAATTAAAAAAAAAACATAAGTTCATGTTATAACTGGAAAATAAACGAATGGTTTTTAAATGTCTCCACGTCAGCGTCATTCAAATCCTCGTAAAAGTGTTATCTACTAAAACTGCTTGTAGACTTTCTTCAGCCTTTTCAAATTACTGAAAGATAAGATGATTTAGCAATCTAATTATCCGCAAAAAAAATATCATATCATACTTAAGTATTTTTCTTAACTTCAATAATAATCGAGGGGCCGCCGCGCGGTAGCTAAAAGAGGTCGTGATCCTTGCAATCGCCAAGCACATTCCCAAACACATAAAGCGACTGTTGGTTCAAATCCAACGCGGGGTGGAATTTTTCTGAATAAGTTAAAAACCCTAACATGGTTGTTTGTGAATGTACGATATAGGTGGGGGGGAGGCATAGTACTATAGGGAAAAATATTAGCTAACCTAATAAATTTGAGGCACCACATAAAGTGTATTTTAGAGGCAGGTGCTGGCAATCGCATATCGAGACCTCGACCCATTATAAAAAACGAAACCACAACCTTGATAGGTACCTACTAATAGAGAAAAATAAAAAATAAACATAAAAATGTTATTGTATTATAAGATTGATAAACAATTTAAAATTATATAGGTACAATACAAAATAATGATTATTGTTATGTTATCAGTATCCTGTACGTATTTTTTTTAATTCCATTGTTTAATGCGGTAAGTTCTAAATATATTTTCAGATTGTTAATTTTATAAGATAATGCCATGTACAAGATCGTTTATGAAGATATTCTGAAATGATAGGCTGAATTCAAAATAGATTTAAGAGCTTGTAAGAAGGTTGCTTCAAGATCAAATGGTAACCAATACAAATTATGTTCAAAAAACATAAGTACCTACTACTTGTAAAAGTAGGTACATACCACTCAGCTATAGGTAGGCTCAGGATAATTCATGTTAGAAACTTAAAAACCGAAAGGGGACGAACTTCGGCGTGATAATGAACTTTGTGGTATTGAGTGTGTTTGGACTAAAATAGCAATGGATCACTATTTAACAATAGTTAATGTTGATTAATAGATAAAGTTAAGGCGGCGTCGGTTTTTTCACTTCCCGTAGCAACAAAAAACCCTTTACCCAAAAATCAGAAAGCTAAACTCAAAGGAAAGATAAAAAATTTGATATCTTGAATGCGTTGTATTATTTTGGTTTAAGAATTTTCGGACACCCTATATTTCAGCTGTTGAATCATTTCTTGCTAATCAATGATAATTTAATTACAATAACTTCATAAGATATTTATTGCTGTTGGATAACATAACTACATCAAATAAAAATTCGCAATTATCAGTTACAAGTGCAGTGACATTCTTAAGCCCTTCAAAGCCAGTGTCAGGTCGTTCAAACTGCATATTGTATGATTAAACTACTTATTAAAATAACAGTTGTCTATAATTTGTTATCAAATCTTTGTTTAATTAAAGTTGCGTGTTTTACTTATTACTAATCATTACTACATATAAACTATAGTGGAAATACATATAATGTTAATGTAATTTAATCAAAAAGTAAGTTTTCCAGTGGTAATATATTTCCACGGTTTTTCCTTTTCATAATAGTGCAGCATTTCATGATGCATCAGAAAGCTTTAGTTGGAACTGTAACTCCTTATATTATTGGAGGAAATGCAGTACAAACTGTCTATTGGAGGGCCAGAAATACCCCAAAATGCAAAATGGGGAAGGTATCGAAAACCTTTAACTTTGGAAGTGTTACCAGAGAAAATACATTACCACCAAAACAGGTACAGAATAAAAAGCATTAAATTCAAATGAATTTCACCCGCAGAATTATTAGTAAATATTTATATTAATTATTTATTATGTTAATTAATAATTATTTGTTATTTATCTCTTAGGGTATACGAAGTGGTGGATATTTACCAATTCAACGTGCTGTTTCGATTGGCGCAAACCGCGGCCCGCTAGTTTGTTTACTTTGCGAGATATTAATTTTTGCAGCTATTTTCCTAAATTTTTTGAAAAACTTTGGGAAAAAAAATAATATTTCGGAAAGTAAACGAGCTAACGGAGCGTGATTTGCACCAATCAAAAGAATACATCTGATTCTATCCAACTGCATAAACGGCCATCACGTGAATTCCGCCCTAGCCGCTAGGGGGTGTGTTTTTCCTTTCTGTTTCTATTAGCACCTATGTTCCGTCTTCGTGAGGACACCCTGTATATGTTGTATCATGCTACATATTTTAATTTCTAAACCTAGCCTAAGAGCTAATATGAATAACTACTTTATAAATTCAAAACGATAATTAATTTCTTATCCGCAATGTACAGGAAGGAAATAAAAAAATGTTTATCCCTTGATTGGTTCATATGATTTCTTTATTTTAATTAAAGGTGGTGGTAGTAGAGGATAGAGTCAAAACCACCTACTTATCATTTCTTTTAAATATCTAAAATCAATTTTGATATTGGTACTAGGCATTTTGGGACCTGCTGTAATTTGCATAGCGAACCGAAACCAGTTGGATTCATTAGAACAAAGTAAAAAAAAAAATTTAAAAATCGTGTCTTGTTTATAAGGGCCCCCTTTAGACTTATAGCCCCAGGCCCCAAAAAATATGAATCTGGGCTTGCGAACTGACACTTCTTTTACTTGTAATCCCTTGTTAGACATTAGACATTTACCTAGTAAGAGTAAGGCTAGTTGCAAAAACCTGTACCTATGTATTTTAAATTATTTATTGGGGCCTCATTGTAAATAGAATAGAATAGACAAATGGACCTGAAAGATTACGTCAACTCACTTTGCATAATTATGGCGACTTGGTCACTTGGATGATATTGTACAAGGGTATCCGCACCCTAATCCATACCATATCTGTCAATATAATTCAGAATACCTTAATTTTGCATAATGTATATTTTGACCGGTTTATCCTTCCCTAATAAATTATCTCCTTGTTAAGCTAACCAGCGGTCAACTATCATGGATACGATTCTTGTAACAATTCGTATCCATGACAAAGACAATTAATCGCTAACAAGGAGTTAAATATGGATTGATAAACCGGCCTTTTGAGTCTAATCAGGATAATAAACAATAGCCATAATTGTTGCATGTTCGTTGAATACGTAATTTTAAAGAATTGGATCTTTTAAATTAAAAAAAAATGTTTCAAGCGTTGTTATCTGAAACGCACCCAAAGATGTTTGTTAAAAATAAAATAGACACTCATGCATTTTGTATCAACAGGTACAACTGCCAACAGCTGTATTTATGGTTCTGCATGTGCAGTAGATATCAATTTTACTCCAAAGGTATGTAAAATAAATGGATATTTCTTGTTTTATAATTAATTCAACCCTATATATTATAAAAAACACCGAGTGTTTAAAATTACCTGCTCAAGCGGATTCTTCGTTCATGGGTCTGATTTTTTTTTTATAATTTAAACAAAATCACAGCTAACTAGGAAGGAATTTTTAATGCACAATACAAAAAATGTTAAGTATCCTTCGAATTTAGAAGGTGAAGTACAGCTTTTTTCTAAATAAAGCCTCAAACTTAGGACAGGTTCAAATTCCAAAATAACCGCTTTCACTTGTTTTGTTGTTGACAGGGAGAACAGAAATGTAACTAGGCTGATTTAGGGATTTTAGTGAAATTGCACCAAACAAAACCAGTTCGGTTGTCAGGTGAGTTAGGTTAGATGCTATTTAGGTCGAAAAAGAGAATTCATATGTGTTCAGAATTCTTTTAAAACGATTTTTCCTCTTGTTTATGTATTATTAGTAGTATAGAATTTTTAGATGAGCCATGAAATTGAAGAAATTATGGAAATCCGGCATTAGTTGTCATTGAGACAATGAATTACAGAAGGAATTCTCTACAACCTTGCAAAAAGCAGTTTTAGTAAACAGATGGTCACAGATTTGCTATACAATGGAAACAAAAAGTACAGATACTAAGCTTTCCTGGTCTGAACTAAAAGGTGTTGTAAATGACTTACGTAGACAATTATCGAGTTTGTCCACTATGGTACCAACTTCCATATCGTTTCGAACCCTTCAGGATGGTCGCACTAGAATATACTTTTTAAGTACACCACAAAATGGATGGGAAATGACCTTATTATATGCGGATGTACCCAACAGCAATCAGGCAACCAGCTTAAAGTTACAATGGAACTGCGTAATCGAAGCAAATTTTCCAAGCCTATCGTCCACAAATAAGTTTTCAAGGGAAGAACAGTTATTATGGGAGAGGAAACGGTTAGCTACATGGGGAATAACATCTTATGAAATCCACAGTGAATCGGGCAAAATTGTTTTTCCAGCTGCAAGTAGTTTATTTCAATGTTTGGATAGTGGATATTCGGTAATTGCTGTTTATTAAATATTTTATGCAGTAAGAAAAATTCTCCAAAAGTAATTAAGTGTTACTTTTTTAAGGCGGCTCCTTTATTTCCAACCAAGTTAAGAATGACCTCGTCTGGGGCTAAATTAAATCCTCAGATTTGTCCATCAAATTCAGATCTTGTTGCATATATTTGTAATCATGATATCTGGGTTGCTCATACTGTTTCTGGATGTAACGTTAGACTTACGTATGCTCATAAAGGAGGTAGAAGTCTTGCTGATGACCCTTTGTGTGCAGGCGTTCCCTCTTACGTTATGCAGGAAGAATTTAGTAGATACCAGGGTTACTGGTGGCAACCTTTATGCAAAGGTAAGAATTCTTTAGATACATTTACTGATTTATTTATATTATTTATCTGAAGATGGGGTATTCAGAATACTTTATGAAGAAGTAGATGATGGAGATGTGAAAATCTTTTGCTTTCCTTCGTCACAGACAGATTCAGGAGAGGTGGAAGAATTCAGATTTCCTAGAGCCGGTTGTGCAAATTCTAAGTCATATCTTAAGATGATTGAATTTAAAGTCAATGATACTAGGCAGATAGTAGACATTTGTATGTTAGAGCTACAATTTTCTCTCTCGATGTTATTTCCTTGGATGGAATATGTTGTTAGGGTTGGTTGGACTCCAGATTCAGAATAGTAAGTATTAGACATTCATAGATTTATGAATCCTTCATTTACATTGTATGGTCTCATTTACAAAGAAATTGCTTTCATATATTATTATACAGGGTGTTTCAAATTTCAAAGTGCCACACTATACGGACAGTAGATGTAGGGTTGTTCTTAGATGTTTTTTACTTTGTATTGCAGTATATGGGTTCAACTCCTAGACAGAAGGCAACAAAGACTGGACATTATATTATTATCACTCAACAATTTCACAGAAGTGCTTCCTATGTATGATAGTGATGCAAGTAGTATACATCTTGGTAGCCCAATCGTACAAGTAATACATACACAAGAGTCATGTATTTGGGTGAACGTTCATGACTTGCTTTATTTCTTGCCGTCCAGTGAACACAATGAGGTGCAATTTATTTGGGCATCGGAGGACACGGGTTATCGTCATTTATATCTCATCACCTCACAAATAATGCCATACAGTAATGGAGTAATGGAAACAACCGAGCCTATGGACTATGTCTTTCTTCAACCCAAGATAATGCAGAAAGTAGCACTTACATCAGGAGAGTGGGAAGTACTTGGACAAAATGTCTGGGTGGATACAGAAAGGGAGTTAGTTTATTTTATGGGGTTAAAGGAAACTCCTTTAGAAAAACATTTGTATGTAGTTTCTCTTCGAAGACCTGGTGAAGTTAGACTTCTTACTCGACCTGGATATTCGTATAGTGTAGATTTTAATAAAGTAAGTGAGAATTATTGTGTTTGGGTTTTTTTGAAATTATTAATTGTTTAATAGGAATGTACCATGATAGTAGCTGTATACAGCAACATCCAGAAACTGCCAGCTTGCCAGGTCTTTCGAATAACTCACACAGATTGGACAGTAGACGGTGTTACACTAACTCCAATAGGTTATTTATTAGATTCGACTCCACTTGTTAATGAGTTTTATTGCCCTGAACTTTATACTCATGAAATCGTATCCGGTCACGTACTATATGCCATGGTTTTTAAACCCCATAATTTTGAAGCTGGAAAAAAATATCCAACCGTACTAAATGTTTATGGAGGTCCCGAAGTACAACTAGTATCAAATACATTTAAGGTAAAGTGACTTTATAAAAAAGATTTATTTAGCAAATATCGATTGTTTTAGGGAATGAGGCAATTAAGAATGCATATGTTAGCTGCAAGAGGGTATTGTGTAGTCGCAATAGATTCTAGAGGTTCCCAACACAGAGGTTTAATGTTTGAAAGTCATCTCAGAGGTCGAATGGGAACTGTAGAATTAAATGACCAAGTAGAAGTATTAAAATGGCTTGCAGACTCCTTAGGTTATATCGACTTAAATAGAGTTGCTATACATGGCTGGTCATACGGTATGTAATGATTAGAAAATCGGGGGTTAATCTGTTTGTGAATAAATTCAATCTTCTTTTATATTGTATTTTAGGTGGCTATTTAAGTTTGATGGGATTAATACATCATCCTGATATATTTAAGGTTGCTATAGCTGGTGCTCCTGTGACAAATTGGAGTTTATACGATACTGGCTATACAGAGCGTTATATGGATTTGCCTGAGCATAATCAACAAGGTTATGTGGAGGGATCAGTTCTCAATTATGTGAATAAATTTCCAGAAGAGTAAGTTATAACAATTATATGGGGTTACACAGGACCTCAGGGCCCTCTCGTTTTTTTATTTATTAACTGATTTAAATCAATTTTTGTATTTATAATTATGTTGTTATTTTTTTACAGGGAGAATCGTTTGCTGATAATTCATGGTCTCATTGACGAAAACGTTCATTTTTATCATACCAGCCAGTTAGTAAGTAGCATGATTAAAGCTGGAAAACCGTATCAACTTCAAATTTATCCAAACGAAAGACATTCGTTGCGACATTTGGATGCCAGTAAACACTATGAGACTACATTATTGTCTTTCCTTCAAAATAATTTATAGATTTTTATTTACAAGTTTACATGCAACAATAATTATTTATTTCAGAACTGCTGCTTTATTTAAGAAAATCTTCGTAATCAGTATTACACCTTAAATTACATTTTTTCAACCTCCATTAAAAAAAATACATTTATTAATTAATTAATCTAATTAAAGTAATTTGGGTGTTCATCAAAAGCATAATTAACAGATTAGTGTTACACTTTCTGTTTAAAAATGTATAATACAGTAAGCAATATTTTTTTGCAATTTAATCGCAATAAAACCAGTTTGTATTACTTTTACCTCATATAACTAAAAGCTTTTTTAATTATTTTTAAAAATGAACACCCTTTGTATTTACATTGAAAATGGAGAGTAAAGCATGTACAATTTTTATATCACTTTTAAGCTAAGATCTCAAGAACATGATTTTATAATCGCTTCTATTTTTGATATATCTAAATTTATTTCATAAGTATCAGTATAAATCGTAATCACAATTATTGTAGTAACATGAACATATTACTGATATCGAAATTATTAGTAGTAATAGAAAATAAATGGAAGCGATACAAATAGTAAAACTGATTAAATAGAAATTTTTGCCGGAGTACTTCAACCTCAGCAGTAGCTTATGTGGAGTGATAACTGCTTTTAAAATAATTAAGCCAATTGTGTGCTAGTTTATTAATGTAATTATAATTGTACATATTCCGATATAAATTCAATTGTAACAAGCTTTTATTGAATAACTGTATAAACTAAGTTTTAAGTGATTTCTATAGATTTTCTTAATTATTAAACTGATTGTTTTTACTGTTGTGAATAAATGTTTTGTTACTACTTCCACTTATCCTTCCTGATAAGTGATAAACCGATAATAATTTGCATTTCCATAAATCTTAAGAAATATCCACAGTATTCTAACGTTATTGATGTGAAAACCCAGTTTTTGTTTTTCGATTTAAAAATCTATACAAATAATTAATTCTTTTATTAAGTTCATACCATTTTGTGGGCCGTACCAATGGGTAAGATGTTCGACCTAATGCTTTTTTCTTCCTTAATTGAACTTGATATTCGTTACCTCCGACACCTCGTAACCAATAAGGTACATTATATAGAATTTTGGTAGGATGTAATTTTTCATTTCCTAATATATCTACGTAATCATTTTGGCCAAAAAGGGCACGTTTTTCTGACCAAGCATCTTTAGGTCTGTATGTTGGCATTGGAAGTTTCTTTTGGCCACGTAATCTGGGCAACAGACCTTTGTTAAAAAGGTGATCGTTGTATCCATATCTTCGTACTAAAGGTCCTCTTGCTACTTTTTCAGCATGATATCGAAATCGTACACTTGTTACTTGTGGATACCAATTTTGAACCTTCCTTAAGCAATTGGTTGCAATTAAATTTAACCACATTTCAGCACAAGACTGCGATTTTCTTTAAAGAACCTATGATAGCTGTAATTATAAATGTAAATCATACCTTGAAAGTATTGTGCAGGATTTACTTACAGTATTCTCTTTTAAAAAGTTATGGTGAGTTATGATGGTATTTTTGCAATAATTGGAGGTTAGGTCTGGTAAGGTACGAATGGTACTATACGATTGGTTGATTGGTTATAATTTTACTGCTCCAATTTCTCACCTGACCCAATTCTTGAAAATTTCTAACGTCTGAGCTCTTTCCCGCCCTTTCGATATCGTTTTGAAAGCAAAATTTTGATTAGGTATCGCCTGGTTATTTTCGCGAGCCGTAGGCCAGGATTCCATCATGCAATTTTTTGTGAAGGATCAACGTAGTTACTTCTATGTAATTTTGTAGTTTGAAAATATTGGTAGCTTGCCCTTGAAGTACGAAAAAATATCTTCGAGAGACGCCATTTCCTGAATAAATCTCACAGCATTCAATTTGTAAGCCAAAACAAGTTCAATAAAAAAAATCTTATTTTGTTTAATAATAATTCTTAATATTAAAAAAATTATAAACACATGGTACTATACCTATGAGAAAAAATTGGAATTATCTCAATTATTACACTATCAATAGAAACCATAAAATTTACTACTGAAAGTATAAAAAATTGAGTTATTTGAGTTTCGCATATTCTAGTTAAACATAAAACTAAATTTCTTCTTGCATATTACTGTGGGTATTCTTCAGCAAGTTTATAGCAAAAAGAATTTAAAATAACTTGCTTAAAAGAGTAGCAAGCAAAATAGTGGCAGCCGATGTCACGTAACTGCTATTCGCACCAGCTGAAACACAAGGGGTTGTTATTATTATATTTTTGCTATAATCAGTTAATATTCGTTACAGGGTGACAATAATCAGCCTTTGTTATTGTAAAACTTGCAGAGTTAGTTAATAGAGCAAAATTTGTACAGAATTACAGAGCAAATCTAACGCCGTTCTCGATTTTTACCAATGTCGCTAATTTTATGAAATAATTCGAAAAACCTGAAAATTAAAGTGTTTTACAGTTTCTTCAGATTATTTCAGAAAGTTAGCAGCATTGTAAGTCTTACGATAACAAAAAATAGTGAAGAAACTCTAATAATAAAGGGAGAGTGCTTTTGAGAGGGTTAAAAATTATGAAACTTTGGACATACGTTAACAAAACTTTTAGGAGTTCTAAAGATTTTCAATTAAAATTCAATTTTTATCAGTTGGACTTGGAAGGTCATAGGGGTGATGAAATGAAATGAAATAATTATTAATTTCATAATTACATTCACATCTTCGATGTTGGTGTGGCCGATATCCTGGTTTACAAGTGCATTCACCTCTAATGCAATCCATTCTTTCTATCATATCTTGTCCCCAGTAGCACTGATAATTTGCATCACATCTTTCATTTAAACCTATAGATCCAAAACATTATTACTGATAAGCAGGGATAGAATTCTAATGTAATTAAAAAAATATGGCGTAAGTAATCAAATTTTAAAAAATAAGTAAAAACGATTGGAATTTTAATTTTGTAGTATTTTGTTTTTATCTTACCCCTGTTCTTAATACAATTATTGTCGTGTAAATGGTGATTGGGTATGCAGGCACAACTACCATCTTTGCAGATACTTCTATTTCCAAGGGATGGTTGGCAATGTAAATTTGATTTGCAACTCATTGGGGGATCAACAACTAAAATTATTTCAGAAATTAAATATTTCATAACAGAATCATTATGTACCTAGTTTAATATTTCAAAATCGCTTCATTTTTTATAGAAACAGTTGCTTTAGTTAAAGCCGTTTATAGTTTGAAGTGCTCTTCTTATAAACCAAAACCACGATAACCAAAATTCAACAGTGAATATGGGTTTAGTTAAAAAAAATATCACAATTTGTTTATTGTTATAAAGTACAAACAAACCTTCAATGCAAGCATCATCATGAAATACAAAAGGTTGTTTGCAAACACATGTTCCATTGTTGCAAAATGAATTTACAGCGCCGCAATGATCATCCGAGTGACATTCTCCATTTAAAGAGGTGCCTGAAAAAGGAAAATCTGTTTAGTTAAAGGTTGTAAGAATTATAATAATAAATAAAAAAAATGTAAAAATGTTTCTCATTAATAATCGAAAATTTGCGAATACCCTCTGCATTACGAAGTTCTACAATGAAAATCTGAACAAAAATTAGTAGGTACTATAGTACAGACAGCCCTTGCAATTCGTTGATACAGACTATGGGACTGAATTTTACGATAAATGCTCCCATTTTTCAATTAGACAAATATTTTTCGAGTTATTCAGCTTTACAAAATCTTTGAAAATGAGAAAAAACTCGCCCAAACTCCAAAAATATTAGTCGAATTGAGGCACTGCTTGTTCAGTTTTTACAGTAGAATTGTGGTCCATATGCTGGGATTAGCGAATTTCAGAATATATTTTTGAATTAAATAAATGAAGTATAAACTTCATGAAAAAACGGCTGTTGACTTTAATAATAATAAGTTGTGGCAATTTTATAATTGGCTGCTTTATTACCACAACTTATTATTATATTTTTAAATATTTTTTGAATATCTTCAGATGTATTTATCTAACGGATATTAAATCATAAAAAAATATTTTTTTTTATAGAACAACTTCGTATCCGAAAATTTCGGATCACACTGTATAATTAATAACTTACCTGTTACATAGACGCTTATAAACAGCAATGCTGCAGATAAATACACAAATTTTGAATCCATTTTGCTTGATCAGCACCTCACACCAGATACCTACAATAAATCTAAAATACGTTTGAATGTAAGCCCTGGATTATGATTATAACAAATATTTAAAATATAATTAACATAAGACACTGGTTTATGATAAAACTTTCTTATCTAAACTTTATTTAATAACTTAATTTCACATGACTTTTGAAATTTGTAAACTTACATGTAAACGAAGTGGTAACTGCAAACAGAATAAAATACGCAATGTTACACGCAAACAAGTACTAATAAATATTCCTTGTATTATCTCGATAGAAATGCACAAAAGAAAAACATCTTTAAATTAAATTGTTGATGATAGAAAGGGTATCACAGATATCATGTGCTTCTAGTTGAATCACTCTGTGTTGCTATATACGACTGATAAAAATTAATGGAATTTCATCGACATTTTTTGTATAGAAGACGTGTACAAACACACCCTACTATCACAATTTCTTAGCTTCACACCCTTGTCGTATCGCCAATTTAATCGTAAAGTGAATCATTTATGAATGCCATAATCAGATCCACAAATAATTGTATCAGACAAGCAATATTTCGCGAACAACAAATCCTGAAATCCACTCTTTTTTTTATTATATTATATACTTTTAATTGTACTTGCTTTTAAAGCAAAAAATTGGGATTTTATTTTGAAAAACTAGGTTGATTGCTTAATCCTGCATTTTGTGGTGTGGCTAAACTTAACAATTTGTATTTGACAATTTCAATAATTTTGATATTCGGTATATTTTGTTATGATTGCTGAATAATATTTATTTATTGCACAGCAATAAGGTAGAAGCAAATATTACATTTCTATATAAATGTTTTAAATATTTTATAAGATAATGTGTGTTAATGATAGAAGCTGTTGATCAGAAAAAAAAGAAATAATAACGGATTGCTTAATGTTTTGTCTCGGGTCAAGAACAACGAAGCGATAAAGTAATAATTTAATTTAACAATTAATATATTATAGATTACAAATTCATAACGTAATGTTTTGCTGGGTTTAACAAAAATTTGGAAAAAGCAAAAGAAAAGTATTTTATTATGCAACTTATGTTAGCTTGTTTTCTCACATTAGGTACCTACAATTATTTTTCAGAAAATTCATTCAGAAAAAGGCACTACTGTCTAAGGATTTTACTGAAAGAACGACATAATTCTTATGATATAGACATATTAGTCAGAAAAGTAAGAAGAACGGTGTTCTACGAAGATAATCGGGAAAGGGTAAATAATCACGATATAATGTTTTTCCAATGATTTGTTTCACAGACGAATTACTTGGTAGACATAAATCGAAAGAAATAGTTTAGAATAGTGAGATTACCCACAATCTAAATCAATTGTGTCAGAAAATTACTGCTGCAAAAATGGAAGACGACAAAGTTTTTTAAAACAGGATGGGATATTGTTAAGCAGAGTACGGAGGTTTATTTGAACATTTAGTATAGTTTTGCTTTGTTAATAATTATTTCATTAAGGCTTAAGGTCTAGAATATTATTATCCGTACAGTTATTTCTTCTTGGAACGTGAGTGACAGATCAATGCAGCCGACTCAAATATTTAAATTTTCTAAAACAAATTTAAGCAAAAATGTCCAATTTTTTTAACAATCGGCGGAAAATTACATTGCTTTGCTGACAACAATACTGAACTGCAAGAAACCTTAGCCAAAAGTTTAAACGAGTTTCCAGAACTAGGTTTTCATCTTCAGCAGGACTGAAACTATAACTTAAAAGATTATATGGTGTTTGATATGTACCTACGTATTTTTATTTAATGAGTTTTGGTCACAATCGACGAAGTGGTGAATTATTTTTCTTCGTTCCTTTCTCGCATTCGGCTCAGCGCCTATATTTGATCCTTTTTCCCCTTCCTAAGCTTTTCTAATTTTCTCTAACCTTATCGTCTGTTCTTCGGACAAAGTATGTCCCATACTTTGACTTCTATGTTCGTTCTTCTTTTCTATTGTCTTACCACCTTTTATCCTTGAAAAGTTCTGGATAAAATCTTCCTTTCTCACACATTTAGCTTGCATTTTAAATCCATTTTTCGCTCGTGTTAGGTATTATTATTGTTCCTAAGAATTCAAAAGTTTCTATTGTTATTTTGTCCATTTCTTGGTTGACAATCGTTATAAACTATACTGCTGTTGGAACACTTGGAACTGCATTACAAATTAGGAAATTATAAATTAAAAAAAGAACAGATAGAAAACGAATAATTAGACATGTAAATGTGTTTTTTAATGTTTTAGCAAAAAATAGGACACATGTTTATTAATAACTTCGTTTGATTGTTTTAGATAAAAGTACGAATTATATTAAAATGAAAATTTCTAAACACTCCCCATATACCTATAGTCATATTGCATCTACTCAACGTGATTTGGTATTTTTAATCCAAGAATTTGAAAAATAACTGAAACTTTTCAATCTTCAAAGTCAACGTACCTATCGTTATTTATTGTTCCTAGGAAGACAACATCTGGTAAATTTCAACGAATGTGTTTAGAACGCCTCATGAGCTTGTACTTTAAATTTACTTCAACACAATGTATGTTTCTCTAAGTGCTGTGATATTTTGTATAGTGTTTAAAGTTAATTTATCCCTTGCCAGATTACCCTGTAAGATTTTCATACTTATTATAATTATTTACATTTTATTTATTTAAGTACCAATACGTTTTCGAGTATTTTTTTTTTTCTATAATGGATTATTTTAATGTCATTGATCTTTACTAGATATGATAGAAGATAAAGTGAAAGTACCTTGCGAAAATTCACAGCAATGTGAAGAAATTGGATACAAGGGTTATGCATGTGTCGAAGGGGTGTGTTTATGCGAAGACAAGAAAATGTGCCGAAATATGGAATTACCAAAAACTGTTACAAAAATTGGACAAACTTGTACGCTATCATCCGATTGTTTTATTGAACAATCATTTTGTAATGAAAAAGGAAAATGTGACTGCATTAATAACACTGTTAGTTCAAACAACAAACGAACATGTTTAAATGGTACCTAATTATTATTTTTTTGGACTTACATGACTTATGTTCTAAAATTTATAACAGAGTCTTATTCACTTGGATTATCCTGCGAAGAAGACGTTCAGTGCATTCCATTAAATGGTGTTTGTGAGAGTCAAAGATGTATTTGTCCTTCCACTATGCATGCTGATAAAGGAATCTGTTTTAAAAATGTTGGTAAGGAAAATAAGGAAGCCTTTAAGGGTAGTATGTGTTTTGATTCTTAGATTATTCACTCCTGTTGAGTTTCAGGACGTGTTGTGTTTTTCCTGAGCCTCGATTTTGCCATTTAGTAGTTTAGATCCGTTCCTGACTAATGAGTCTGATTTTTCGTTTTCTTTTATCCCCTGCTGACCTAGTACCCACTCTAAACTGATTTAATTTTAGAATTGGGATATCCTTGTCAACAAGACGAAGAATGTTCCCTTACAGATTTCAGTAGTTGCAAGACTAATAAATGTTCTTGTGATAGAAAATACATAAAAGCAGAAAGCTCTTCCAAATGTTTATTAAAAGCAAGAGATCTAGCTTCTGCATGTTCTGAACATATCCAATGTACAAGCCTACTAGGATTTGGATCAATGTGTTACAAAGGATTTTGCACATGCAAGGAACTATTCCATCATAAAGTTGATATTAATAAATGTGTCATAGATCTTCGTAAGTATTTGCTTGATTTATTATGTTAACGGTATCATCAAATAAATTATTAGTTTTAGGAGGAACTTGTCAAAACCATTCAGATTGTCATCAACCTGGAGGTGGTGAAAGTCGTTTAAAATGTATTCTTGGAGAGTGTAAATGCAAACCTGATTATTTTGAAGATGCAGGATTCTGTGTTATGAGTATGATTTTTTTTAAAGATAACGTAAGTTTAGTTCTTAGTAATTTTTTATATTACAGATTCATCTAAGGACAATTTATCTGTTAGTCTTCGCTATATTCTGCCTTACGCAATCAGTTACCTGTTTTGTTATATTATACTGTAATTGTTAATATTTTATATTAATTGTTAATTATTTTTATTGAATGCTTTTTACATCAAATTATTATTAATAGCATTTACAATCCAGTTACTTGTTTTCCTAGTGAGTTTTTCCTTATAAGTGTGCGATTAGCGTTATTGGTGATTGATAAGAGATTTATTAATTTAACACTAAATATACCTATAGGTACCTACCTGCACTTCCGTTTGTAAAAAAATCTGATCTAATCAATGAACACACTTGTTATCTCCGCATATCTCTTTTATTTAATTTAGATAACATAACGTGCTTTGTACACACCTAGTTATGACTTATTTTACTACACATTTCCTAAATACAGCATTAAAATGACTCAGTTTGTTATAATTATATTGACTATAATTTTAAATTTATGTTCGCAAATGCTAGCTGATCCGGAAGATTTGCAGAGACTTGGTGAGTTACCTAAAAATTTAGAATACTGTGTCTTATTTTGCTTTTTTTAGAAACTTTTCATTATTGTAAATACGATTCAGATTGTAATGAAAATACTTTCTGTTTCGGGAACGATGGAATAAATTCGGGAAAGTGTAAATGCAAGGATAATCATATCTTAATTGACAGAAATAGGACGTATTACGAATGTCTACCAAGTATGAACTATTAACTCTTCTGTTTTTGTACGAAATTTCTTAACAAAATGTTGTAGTTGCCCAAGGATTAGATTCACCTTGCTCAAAAGATGTACAATGTCAAATAAATTTAGGAACAGCGGCTGTCTGTAGTGAAACTCATCAATTATGTCGATGTAGTGAAACTTCTTCTTATGGTGATGGTAGATGTCACACCAGTGTTGGTAAGCCATAATACCATTTTTTCAATTATCGAAAAATTTTTTATCTAAAAGGTTTCCACAACAATTTAATTTGTTTTATGTTTGAGCGGTTGAAGTTAAATGAGAACTTAAAAAATTATGTGTGCTGTGTCTACATTAATTTATCCAGATCCAGATCCAGATCTTTTCTCTCCAATTCTTGCGCCTCCAAGTTCTTCACCGTCTGATCGTTTAAACCCCCTTCCTAATATTACTGCTGTATTTTTAGCTTTGGGTGAAATTTGTAAAAGCAATTTTAACTGTCGACTTGACGATGGTTCTTTTGGATATTGTGATGTCGGTCGTTGTTCTTGCATGACCCAGCATCATCCTTCAGAAGACGGGAAACGATGTATTCCAACAGCAGCTCTTGGACAAACTTGCGAAATAACTGAATCATGTTTCCACACTTTTGCAAAATGTTCTGGCAACATTTGTAAATGTTTAGCCGGATATATTGAAGCTAATAATAATACACAGTGCCTAACAGGTATGCATTATTCCATTATTCATAGTATTATGCAACATTTCGGCCCAAGGAGTTACAATTTGCAGACGAGACAGTAAGGCAGGGACTGTGTTGTAGTGTCATGGATAAAAGTATTGTCCTTCCCCGCCTTATGATTATACAACCCCATTCATGAGTTGCACTAAGCTGAGACGCTCGTCTTTTTATTTTCTGCCTCTCAAAGATCGCAAAGAGCGGCAGATAGCATGACGACCCCTGTTGCAGATTACTGCAACTCATGAAAGAGGTCATATGATCATAAGGCGGCGAGGGATATTACTTTCGTCCATGACATTTTCTAGTAAAGATTAATCTCGTGACACACTCGCTTGAATTAAAAATGCTTAAAAATTTAAACTAAAGTTTCTATTTTCCAGCTGCCAATAAAGTTGGCGACAGTTGTATCGAATCCGTGCAATGTAGTGCTTACATAACTGGTTCTTTCTGTGTCAATGATATCTGTACATGCAAAAGTGCTCACCATGGTTATGGAAACGAATGTGTAATGGACGCAAAACTTGGAGATCGCTGCCAGCACGATAAGCAATGCATTTTAACTTCAGATTTGCAACATTCTGTACGTTGTACTTCTGGAGTTTGTACGTGTGTAGAAGGAATTTCTGATAAGACTTCCTATGGGTGTATTGTTGTTCCTGATAGTGGTAATACAAACACATTGGAACCTGTTACATATTTTATTGCACTATTTTTTGTTATATTTTGTAAACACGGCTGGTAGTGGAGATTCTAAGACAATAATTATTAGTTTATTTTATATTATTTTCAAATGACTGATTATGGAAATATTTAATACAACTCAACATCAAAATTATTACTGATTTGAACGTTTAAAAAGTAATGTTCGTAATTTACTTTATAGAAATGTTATCCCAAATAATTAAAAGACTAACTGTAATCTTGTTTTAGTTATATTTTTTAAATAAATTAATTTAGGGGATTTTTAAAGCGACACCCTTTGTAAATATTTTATTTAAAAAGATAGAGAGGTTACTCTTTCGAGAAACTTTCCAGGTGGATTATTGCCTATTATACAGGGTGTGCAGGGTGAGATTTCATAAAAGGTAAGAGGTAGAAGAGATTCGGTCCAATGAGAAGAAATGTTCAGCGTATTGAGAACGCTCATCATTCAAATTCTATAAATTTTGCGCAGTTTTCAGTAAACGCTGAAAAATTTAAAATTTTCTGTTTTCCATTTCTCTGTGTAGTTTGATTATTATCTAATATATTATTATCGTATTAGTTCCCGATACTCTGAACATTTCTTCTCATTTAACCGAATTTCTATCTCTTGCCGTTTACAAGATCCCCATGCATGCCCTCCTTATCTTGGACACCCTGTCAGTTTGAAAACAGCTTTTCCAAAGAAGTTTTACCGAATATTACATTTGAAATGTAAAACATGGCGATATTTCTGTTAAAACCAATATTGAGTTACTTTTCGTTCAAAATATCTCATAAAGTACCCTTACTTTATAAACAAAAAACTACAAGAAATACTTCTTGTAAATACATAGCCAAATGTAGGTACATAATTACAAAAATTACAAAATCAATACAGATTAATGCTGTTATGGGCGTTTACATTAAATTTTAGTTCCTTAATAAATATCATTTAAAAAAATCTTTATCAAAGTTTAATTAGAAATGTCCACTGGTCCACAAGTGAGCATTTAATTTTCTGTCTTCACTTCTCACGTGCATGTTCTAAAAATACTAATAACAACGCCAGTTATAAGAAAGGTCAGTCTAATTGACTGCTGTTTAAGGTCCGCAACCCCTAAAATGAAATTACGCAATAAAATATTAATCTTCATAATTGGATTATCCACAGACAAAGAAATGTTACTGTACCTGCGCATACGAGTCCATTATCAAGGGGTTGTGAACTGCTATGTTTACATTTGCAAATAGATTGGTTCATACAATATGCACCGATGATACAATGTTCGTCGTATAAACATTTTTGATCCACCCCTATAATAATAAAAAATATGCAAAATTTAAAAAAAAATTCTAAAATTGTTACCTCCAACACATTTTTTCTTTTCTTTGTCAGGAATGTACCATTGATCACATTGGCAGGTATTTTCCCTACATACATATCCAAAATATCTGCAATCTTTTATTGTCCTGCAAGGAGATTTTAGTTCTCCTAAAGAAACACAATTTTTTGATTTTATTATTTTACGTTTATTAATAACTTACCACCTGTATCTTCCGGTTGGGCACAAACCGAAAATTGTTTTTCAAAAATATTACAAAATAAAATTAAGCAACAAATAAGATTTCCAAAATTAATTTCCATAATTGTTAGGACGAAGATGTTACCTTGTTGCGTCTCACCTTCTTTCAAACTAACTAAAAGTTAGTTTGATCAATAACATGCACACATACCGATAATACAATGAATGAAGACTTACCTATGCTGTCATTATAGATAGTATTTCAACGAAAAACCGATGTTTTTACTTTGAAAACGCACCTACGTCGTCGTCGCAACAACACCAACGCACTCTCAGGAAACAAAGAAAACCGACTGTGTTTGCAAAGTTCGAATAATATAATATCGTGGAAATTTAAGTTATTATTTAGAATAAATCTTTTTATTGGTACTTCTAATGGATTTTAAAGTATATATTTTATAATGTTTTATTGATTTTTAAGGTGTATCGTTGTCTGCTCTTAGGTACCTAGTAATTACTTAATGCTACTAACACTGTCCTATGATAATGTAAACAAAAGTTTCCATTTGTCATTCTGTTTTGGTTGAACAGTCATATATAAATTAGGAAGAGACCATATTTGTGATAACATCGCCATTACTACTCCGAGGGGTGGTTTTGACCCTCTAATTGAAATACGAGCGCACACATAAATATTTAGAAATGATTCTAATATCTCCTACCATAAAATATTTATCACTACTTTTTAATCTTGTGTATGTTACGTTTTCCACCCCTATCCTGAACATTATCTAAGGAAAAATTTATTGATTGTTTTTGTAGCAGTATTTTCATTTTTTAATAATTTACGTTTACTACCGAAGTATTTTGTATCTCAAATCAAATGCCGGTATAATATTTCTGACGAGAAAATGATTGAAAAATCTAAGCAGTTTGATGCTGTTGCCAATATCTGCAAGAAGAGTACATTGTGTGTATGTACGATAAGTTGGTTGAGTAAGGAAAGTATATAAATAATAAATATTAAATAAAATATCGATTTCCCGTTGAAATCGATATTTTATTTAATATTTATTATTTATATAATCATGGATTTCAACAAAGTGACGCTTGAGAATGTCAATAAATTAAGGAAAGTATCTTTGATAAAGCTGTTCTTTTCAATTTTTCCACCTACACACTCTTTCATTAACACACGCACACCTGGATGCTGTGTCGAAGTTGGCTCCTCGTCATTTCATCAGAAAACCAGAAAAAAAGGGGTGAAAATTTCAAATGACCTTTCTGAAGCAGTAGCAAACAATTTACGATTTGAGTAAGCGATGAAAGTTAGTTACTAGTCATCGTAATGGAAGACAATCAGTTCTGCAAGACCGAAAAATATCCGGGAATAAAGTTATACTATGTGAGAGCTATGATTTTCACATTTTTGAATTCCCAAGAGACTGTTCATCAAGAATGGCTGGTAATTTAAGAGTTCGAACAGGAATTGAATATTTTTGCAAGAAACATCCGTTTTCGGTTATGAATAAAGTGACCTCTTCCCCTGCTCAACATACTCGCCTGACTTGGACCTATACGTGACCTCTTTTTGTTTTCAAAACACTTTTTTCAAAGATTCCGTTTTCGTACGTTTTAAAAAATTTCACTGATCTAAGAGCGATTCCAAAAGTTTACTTCAACACCGAAAGGTATAACAGGTGCAGATTAAATAAAGAAGAAATAAAATATTATGACTTTATTCAATAAATTATTCTGTGTTCTTTTTGACGAACAATTTCAAATACTTTTATTTGTGTTAATCTAAAATTGGTGTTAAAAGCTGCAGGCAGTTTTGTAATATGACGGTGGGCACCTTTTTATAATTTATTGTTGGCAGTAGCCTAATATTTTAAATACCAATCTTCATTAACTAGGCTGGATAAATTGTTCGATTAATAAATGAGAGCGAGAAAGTTACCTTTCTCTTAAAAACTGTTCAAATTCTGTTAGTGTTACTAAAATGTGTAGATCTTTTTGTGTATTAAATTAATTGTGAACAATTTATTTATCTTGTTTAACACCCAATTATTAATTACTTCAGCTATACGGGGGCGAAGTGGAACGTGTACCAGCAGGTAATCCTCTTGGCCTGGCTCAAACTAGTCTAGAAAAGCCGAGGAGTAATTTTAGTTTCTTGTGGTTTCAAGCAGATTTTTTATGTAGAAGTTAATTTTTGTCTTGTATGTAAGTGTTTTCGGCTTAGATTGGGGATTTATGATCCTGAAAATTGATACGAGAAAGTATATAAAACGGTTGCAGGAGCGGAGGGTACCCATTACCATTCAATGCTATTACTAAGAGTAAAAAATGGATACTGTCCAGAAATCGAATAATAAACGCCTCAGGTTTGTACGTTCTGGTCGGGGACAGGCCCCGAGATTAATTTCTTATGTTTATATATTTAACATGACATATACTTTCATCGTGATGCATTTCAAAGACTTCATAATTGAGATGATAAACAAGCAAAGTAAATGTTATTTATGTAAATAAAATATTTATGCTAGACAATCCTGTTTTATTTTATATTATTGCATTTGGCATGAGAAATGTTGAATTATTTGCACATCAAAAAAAAACACTTGTTGTGGCGGGCATAGCTTAGCGAGAGAGTTCAAAACTACAAACCCGCAACTTGCACGTTGCAGTGTGTTCCGTAAAATAAAAAAATTCAAATTAGATGAATACTATTTCTAAGTGTTCATTCTTTGTGTAGCATCGTAATTAAATACTTCTTTATTGTTATAGAACGAATAAACTTTATACATTGTTCTCTGATTTTTCACTCATAGCCGACGTATTATATGAAAATCCCACGCTTATTTTATTCGTTAAACCTTGCCCTTGGTTATTTAATTTTAATCTTTTAATTACAAAACTGACCAGAAATAATAAACACAGTAAAGAAAAGAAATTGTATATAGGCAGTTACCTAAAAACGCTTCGAGCCATAACTTCGTTATTTTAAATTTTGGACCCCACAAACTATATATAATTTTAAATGGTAAGGCAAAAGCTATCTTTTGACATCACACATTCGTAAATATTTATCAACTGTTTTAAGCTACGATGTTTAAGTTTTGTATTTTAAATGGAACGCCCTGTATATTTTTACATATTTGGATTCAGGGTGAAATTCTGCATATAGTAGTGTGTTTCAGTTGTTTTTTTGATACGCAGATTTGTTTAAAATAATTTTTTTATGTTGCATCTAGACAGCCGTGCTCTACCATAAAACTAAACGATATCAGTTGTGTTATCAACCAGGAGGCCGTAAATTTGAGCAATATGTTGTAAATACGTTTTGCAGTTACATTTAAATATTTTTTCTATAAAATTTTAATATTCCGATTGTGTGCCATGGCACACTTGAAGGTAGCGTGTACGATTATTTGCATGCAATAAATTAAAAAATTTCTGAGTATCCAAAAAACAAATGAAACACACCATTACTGTATGCAGAATTTCCAAATATATACAGGATGTTCCATTTTGGGGCGCTTTTTATAGACAACACATTCATAACGTAACGATCTTGAAATAATGAAAGCCTCGATGTTTGGGACAAGAATGAAAAGTAGGCGACTTAGTACTTATCCTGTGAAGTTCTTTACTCCCACGACGTGGAACCTACCCGCCTAAATTACGGCTATTATACACTTTACGCCACTCCTCTACGGCTACGGCGAAAAATGGCTATCATAATCTTTCAAACATGTTTATTACATAAATTTACACAAAACACAATGTTTTATTAATAACGAATTATAACTTTTATCTCCAACTGCTTTTTATCATATCAGATGCTTTTTCTCCAATCATCATAATCACAGAATTAGTATGTCCTGCCACTATATTAGGCATAATAGAACCATCAACAATTCGAAGCCCTTTAACTCCATGCACCCGCAATTGGGGATCAACAACAGCATTAGGGTCATTTGCTGGTCCCATTTTACACGTTCCCACTTGATGGCCAAGGGTCGTAGCTAAATGTCTTATTAAACAAGCCGGATATTCATCTGACGCTCTTGACAAGTGTTTACATCCTGGTATGGAAATATTGTAGAGTTTTGAATTGTACTTTTGGAAACTTGGGGATTCACCAATCCATTTCGCCTGAAAAACAAAACAGGGGTGGTTGTATTACGAGAATTATACTTAATTGTTGTAAAAACTTTCTTAAAACACAGATTAACATTTATAAGATATTCGGTAAAGCTATAAATAATGCAAATCGTTTTTGGTTAAGGTTATGACCTAAATTTACGATTTTATTATAAACATTGCTTACCAATTCGATTTGCCAAAAGGTATTTTACGTAATTTTTAAGAACACGTGGAAAGAAAAGTTTAAATAATTCTGAATTGCAGTAATTTAATGTTGTGCAACATTTCCAACCGCTTGCACATAATAATATAAATTAAAGAGGCATTGATATTAATTATCATTACCCATTACTTATTTTACACAAATTAAGTAAAATTACCACCTTATAGTTAAGCAGTTCAATATCAAAGTCAATTTGTTACTGTACAATTATTATAATTAAGTTTGCTAACCATCTTAAGGCCTTCGACCATGACATGCATATCAGATTCATCCTCAAAGTAGTTAAGGTGTATAGCAGGTGCTTGTAACGGATTAATATTCTTAATGACAACTCTTCCCTTACTTCGTGGCTTCATTAAAACTGTTGAAATACTAAACGCTGGTTTAAATAGAACAGGGCCATATATTTCGTAAAATAAATTATTAGGCAGTCCAAATAAATTTCTAAGACTTCCATAAAAGTCATTGTTGAATCCACCAGCTCCAAGGACAAGTTCTATATCTGGATAATCATCGTTTTTGTTGCTACTATATTTTGTTTTAAGAAATGCTAAAGCTTCAGCCCCACCTGGAAGCGTCATAGGTCCTTTACCATTAAAAATGTAATTCAAAATGACTGAAGGATTTTGCACCCGTAAATCTGACACGTTTATCGAATCATTCACTAGAAAACTCTGAACAAAAGAAAAGTGGTCTTGTAGGTTGTATCCTACTCTTAAATTTTGCAGGACAGGGATTTTGAAACGTTCTAATTCTTCGCGAGGTCCAATTCCTGATAACATAAGTAGTTGAGGGCTGTTTATAGTTCCAGCAGATATTAAAATTTCTTTTTTGGCTTGCACTTGTCGTTTATTTCCATCTTTTATAAAATCTACACCGTAAGCTTGTTTTCGTTTAGGATCAATTAATATTTTCGTTACTCTTGCTTCAGTCAAAATATGTAAATTCGGACGTCTTCTTGCAGGGTTTAAAAAAGCTTTAGCTGCACTTTTCCGTCTTCCCATATCCATTGTAGCTTGAACTTTGGAAAATCCGATATGAAATCGACCATTAGGGTCTGTGTTTCGGTAACCAAATTCAGAACCAGTTTTAAGAAATCTGTTTTGTAAGGGGGTGTGAAACGGTGAATATTGAACACTTAAGTAACCTTTTCTGCCATGATACGTGTTATCGGCTTCGATTTCAAAAGAACAGTTTTCAGATTTGATAAAATAGGGTAGAACGTCTTTGTAACCCCAACCTGTATTGCCAAGATTTTTCCATTCATCGAAATCTAATTTATTTCCTCTGGTGTAAATAAGAAGATTTATTACTGATGTGCCCCCAAGTGCTTTTCCACGTGGTACATGACAACGATTTTGTTTTAAACTTAAACAAGAAGTGTTTGATTTTTCACTTCTATAACCCCAATTATAAGCAGTGGCTGATTGAAATGCTGCCATTAAAGGGATATCTGTATAAAAAGTTTCTTCCCTTCCAGCTTCTAGGAGTAACACAGACCACTTTTTATTTTCACTTAATCTGTTTGCCAGAACCGATCCAGCTGAACCTGCACCCACTATTATAAAATCATAATAATCTTGACTAGCGTTATTTTCACTACCAACAGTGTTGCTGTAAAATAAATTACGAAACGTATTAAGTATACCGAGTAACTGCGAATCACAAACACGAAGACACAAATAAAGACACAAAAATAATTGGTGCGAAATTTTCATTTTAAAATTGATCGCTGAAAAGGTTTGTAAACAACTGACTCGTCTTCAGGCATATTCTGGTGGTTATTATTATCGCAACCTTGACTGTTTTATGCGTACTCCTGCTATGGATGTTGAATAGTTCATTTAAATAACGATTACTCAAATTCTCGATTGACGAATTTTAAATCGTGTTGTCGCAAGAGAAATTACAAGATCACACTGAAGTTACTCAATAATAATGCAATTGCATAAAGCAGAGCCAGTTATTTTTCCTCTGGGCAAATTTCCAGTATGACCAGACGCAAGTACGCAGACTTCTTAAGAATCAACAGCATAACAATATTTACGCAACGCGGTTAATAGAGATAAAGTTTACTATATTGTATGTTAATTTTGTACAATTTTAGTTGGGTACCTATATTATACCACATTTCACAATTTCCTTAAAATTCAGGCAACGCAACGTAACAAAATACGTTAAATAGGTACTAATTGTGGGTACTAATATCAATTGAAAAAAAAACATTTGACTAAATAGCAACAAAATAAACAAAGTACAATCAGAATTTGGCATTTAAACCCACCCAAAATTAAATGAACTGACCTCCTTTGTAGTGCTGCTAAATTGACTGCTCTAGGCTTGGTAAGGACCTCCTCTGTTTTACATTCCTTCCTTCCTCGTTGTTTTAAAGAAATTTTCAATGAAGAAGTTGTATGAAATTCTACTACGTGTTTTAAAACAAAGTTCATCCAACCAAAGATTTTCTAATATTGGCTATGGTATAGAACAGTAAGTTTTAAAACTGCCGATTTTGAACAAATTTTTGACGAGAAGTTTCTAATATTTCCAAAAATATGTTTGTGTAATGGGTTTATAAAATCTGTTCCTTTTTTGTTTAGAAGTAAAAACAATATTATAAGAGAAATAATTTATTGCCATAAAAATAAATTACAAGCATAGGTATATTTTAATGTTATGTCCATTACAATAATTCTGCGATATGAAAAATAAAAGGTTTCAAAGAAACGCTACAGTTGTTATTAATAAAAATTTTGTAACTGTGAAACCTTCGTAATATGGGGTACCTACCCCTTGCACATAACAACTTTACATTGTAATAATTTAACAAAAAAAAATTGTATAGTAGGTACTTCTAAATTATACTAAACGAACTGATACCTGAAACAAATAAAATTTTTAAAATTTACCGTATTTTATAAAAAAATAAGTTTCCGAAAATTGTAATAAAAAGATAAAGAAATATAATTAAAAAAATAAAAAGTTACCTCTTTGGTATTCAAATAAGTAATTGAAGAAATTTTAGCCAGAAGGGTGCTTCCATTATATAGGAGTTGTAGTTCGGTAAACAGCATGGACGACGGGGTCTATTGACGAAACCACACACTGGGCAGCCCCTTTGAAGTAGTACTTACCTTACTTTACATGAAATAAAAAAAAATAACTGTACTAAGAATTTTAAAAACAAAATAAATCTGCTCTCCATTTTTTTCTCCTTGCTGGCATCCTGTATAAGAACAAAAACAACAAAGAAAAGAAACAGAATAATATTATAAATGAAAACCCCCAAAATTGATGTCCATCAATTTAAACAGAGGACACACATTTACATTACATCATAGAGCTGCAAAAAAGTTTCTCCAAAAAATGTCCAGCATGATGGCGATGGTAGATAAAATTAACGAACGTTTTCTATCACATGCAGCGCTCAAGAACTTTTAATACAATTCAAAAGAAAATTTGATGTAGTCATTCAAATGTATTTTGGAAACGATGCTTATTTAGCGATACCTTATTTTTTTTTTGGAAGCTTGAATTAATAAAACGACGGGAAACTAAGCTCTATATTCTTATGTTCCTAACATGTTTCCATCCTAGTCAGATGACATGACATTTTTGCAAAGAGTTATGCATACTTTAAGTGTCACAATGTCAGAATTATATTTTTGTTCTTATATAGGAGCACAACAAGATCTGCTTATTAAGAAATACTTTCCCGGAGTAGCCTTCTCGTGAAGAACTTCTTAAGAACGTATCGTTGTTGCTGTCGTTAAACTCGCATTACAGTATCGAAAGTCCTAGGGCTACGTCTCTAATATGATACAAGTTGGTGCACCCCACGTAGAAGAACCTAAAGACTAAAAGGAGATTTAAAGAAATTTATGGACTTAGCTGTTGACGATGTAGTATTCCTAAGCTTTGGATCTAGTCAATTCTAATGTCAAAATGTCTGAAATTACCGAAGGATAAACTCAAATCTATGATTGAGACGTTCTTCAAATTACCTATGAAAGTTTTGCGGAAATTTAAAACAGACAATATTGAAAATTTACCTTCAAACATAAAACTTGGAAAGTGGTTACCCCAAAGGGATATCTTAGGTAAGGGTGTGGTTACAAAAACGCTTAGAGAGAGTGACGCAAAAAAATTAGTTCTAGCCCATCCAAACACCAAACTGTTTGTAACACCTGGAGGATTATTAAGTACAACAGAAGCTATTTGTTTATTTGTTTTTGTTATTTGTATGATTTTTGATCCAACAGATCAATGAATAGATAAATGGAAATTATGGGTACAATTTAATATGAACTTTAGTTAATTCGTGCACGTTTACGATTTACAATGTTGAATATTTACTACCAACACTATGACACAATGGTTTTCGTTATCAATCACATTAAGATCTAATTTAAGCAATAGTAGCACCTATTTGATAATTATTAACAATAAAGCGGAAGTGACAGAATATAATGTACGTAACATTAAACATTTCAATTTCTTCTATGGCGTGATTATATGAAATCATAGCCTACTCAAACGTTTGAACTCTAATTACATATATTTCACCTGAGTATTTACGAATCAAGGTCTCTAACAGATCAAAGTTTCCGGAGTATTTCCTTATATTACTCCTAATTTCCACTTTTTTTCCTACCAATTTCGCATTCCAAACACCACAAATCCAACGAAGCGCAACCCACGTATTTTATACAAATCAACATCAAGTAATGGTAGTGAAAGTGATGTAACAACATCGAAGACGTATTCGGCTATGTGTTAACCGAATAATAATCGCGAAAAGTACTGCAGTATATATTTTGTAGGCCGTAATAAGCAAAGTAGGTGTAAAATTGGACACTCAAAAGTGAACGTACGGCTTAATTAGAAGAGCCTCGAGGAGCTAGTGCTAGAGAACTCTTGTAGGTAGGAAGTAGGTAAACTGCAAGAGCGGTCTCTACCCGTTGGCTAACACGAGTAGTCTCATGGACATAACCAGGTTGATCGTGAATAAGTGTAGGTCAAGAACTAGTGTAACTCCAGGAAGTGGTTTTGAATTTTTTTTTGAAAAATTGCTTCTTTGCATTCCGCTGTAGAGGATATCCAGGTGCATCTTGGATCCTATAACTGTAGGAAGTCATGCAGAAATCTTATCCAACGTGATGTGCTTTGGTTATTTGCTACTGATTTTTGCCAAATTACTTAGTCTGGCCAATGCTTTCCCACAAACTGGTACAAATGCGCTTAATAGAAGTGAGTATGATTTTTTTTTTCTATTATCTTATGTCTGATAAATGTTAAAACATGAGCTTGGAGATGAAAAATTTCAAAATCAAAACTGATACTTACCTACCTACTACGCTACTGAATTATCATTTAAAATATTTACTCGTTCATGTAAGTACTTGAATTTGATAAAAATTGAACAATTTGCCTATCGGAATACCCCGCAATTTTTTATTATATTCATCAATTCTATTGCATATCTTAAAATAATTAAAACTCCGAACTTATACAGTTAATGCATGCCTACCTATCTATTATAATAAAACAATAGATTTTCAAATAGTCACATAAGGTCACACCCCAGAATCATTATTATTAAAAAATTATTAATTTATTGATTAATTGATTTGTTCCTGAAATAAAATTTTACCATAAATAACGGATTTGAAGATCAACTTTTTTTGTTAGATCAATAGTTAGTCATAGATTCGATTTTAGTAACAACTCGTATCCATGACAACTGACTGTTGGTTAACATAAGCAATCAATGACAATCCATAGTTAACTACTTGTTAAAAGCTAACCAACGGTCAATTGTCATGGATACGATTTTTGTAACAATTCGTTTCTTTCAATAGATCATCTTTTGTTATTATTACGAACCCAATATTTAAAATGATGAAAAATAAGTGTGTTCCAATCAGTAGGAAATGAAAATTCCTTTGGGGTAGTTTTTCAGTTCTGGTTTAAACCCCCGTTCAGCTAAATCAAGATTAATTCCCATGGATACAACGTGGTTACTAGAATTGTATCCATGGCAATTAATCTTGGTTTAGCGGAACTGGGGTTTAAACCAAAATTTAAAAACTTACCCTTTGCGTTTGTTTGCGTTACTATTGCATGCGTATGCGCAGATTTAATCAGGTTACATATGGTGGAAAATAAATTATAATTTGTAGGGAAAATATTATGCACCATTACTAGATTATAAATAAAATATGAACTGATAGGACAATAGATTTCTAACTAAGTATACACAGTATTTTTTCTTAATCTGAATATTACGTTTACAAAAAAGGAATTTGTATCAATGTGCACGCGAACGTTTACAATAAATACTGTAATTTTAAATACCACACGTTAATAAAAATTCACTGTTGTCTTTTATTGTGTTCAACAAAATAAATATCATTTTGTAAACATTAATTTAATATAGCATATTGTTTTAAATTTCTAAACCAGTTGAGCAATGTTATAAAAGTTGTTAACCTCATATTGATTTAGCACAGTATACAGGGTGTCCAAATTAATAATTTATGGAAATGTTTCTTAAAAAGCTACCAAAAACATTTCAACATTTGAAATTTAATTTACCAGAAAGAACTTAATATTATTACTTAGTTCTTAGGAGATATCTTACCAGTTTGAGTTTTAGTCCTGCTGAAGATGAGAACTTGGTTCTAAAACCGAATATATTATTCCTATACAAGATTCCCCAAGGTTTAAATATTTTAAAGGATATTTGCAATCACTGCAACATAATTAAAAAATATGGTGTAGACATTGATGCACATCCTTTAATGTGTTAATTACTTCCATTTTCCATATTTTTATAAGCAATTATTATAATCGTGTTTACTACTAATTTACATAGCCCAAGGGCGACTTCATCCCAGTGCTCTACTGAATTTCGTAACAAAGTTCTCATGTCCTGTGTTCATTTCCAGGCTGTAATAGTACAGGAAAGTTAGACCAAAAAACATCAAAACCCAAAACAAATTAGGGGAAAGCTGAAAATTTCAGGATGTGTACCCAGGTACTGGTTACATAACATGTAAAAAGTCCGAGCAAATCCGAGTGGGGGAACATGCCCATTCCCCCCCCTAAATCTGCACAATTTTAGTTTTCCTCACTTATTTCATCAGGTACGCTTTGTATCAAAAAATCTAAGGATACATTAAATATAGAGTATAAAATTCTAAATACCTTGGAAAAAACCGCATGTTGATACATTATTGCGTTCGTTATTTATAGCGCCCTAAACATGACTGCAAACCGCACGCGCTAAGGGTTGCGCGCATTGAATATGAAATATCTGTGAACTGAGTACAGACGGCATACAAACTAATAGGGCATCCCCCAATTGAAATTTTATTACCTTTCTAGTGTTTATTAAATTTTATGATTGTAAACATGCTGTATGGCACCCCCACTGTGGTTGTGATTCACACCATTGACAAAGTACTAAGTACCAAATTTATGATTCATAGTTCATACTGTTCAAACAGAACTAAGAGCTAAGAAAGTGTTGTATAGTGTGGTTTTATAATAATGGATAACGTCGATACAGATTGCATATTATGCTACAATAGCCTAAATAACGGATATGTGGTAAACGTGTCAAAGGGTATAAAAACAATTACTTATTGATAGTAGTCTAAAACGAAGGGATGGAAAGCATGAATATCTTCGAGGCAAAAGTAATGTTGTTGTCCACAAATACTGTCGTAAAAAGTACATCCGTTCAAGTGATATTGAAGCTGCAATAAAAAACATAAGATTTGTTACCAAAAGAATTAGACTGAATATTACTTTAAGAAAACGATAGCTCTGCACTTTGACAACAAAATAGTGGTCACAGATTTCCCAGGAAAGACAAGTGTTATTTGTTTTAAAGACGGAAACTACGAACTGTTAAGTGATTTTGATTTAAAAAAAGATTCCAGTAATGAAGGTGCGGATCCTGTAACGGTACTTCATGTACAAATTCGGCCATTGAAGACAACGAAGTAAACGACTAAAGTACTTATACTCCAGTTAACATTACCAATTTCATTAATTTAATTTAGTTTTGTCTTTCCTTATGTGACAAAAAGCGGCTGCGCCTTAGATCCTGTTAATTTGCTGATTATTAATATAGGTACCTTAAATAGTATATTATTCAACGAGCATGTTAGGATGGCTATTATTCACGACGGTTACATTTACGAAACTCACCTGCCGTTCGTTTCGTAAATAACCGGAGTGAATGATAGCCAATAACATGCGAGTTAAATACTATACTTTGTCCACGACTATTACTAAATAACAACAATTTTTGTAAAAATTTATAATTACCAGAAACATTTTTTTAAAAACTTCATCTGATCAGCCATGACATTGTACCTACTATATCAAAGGCAGCAATTGTTTTTGATGTTATTCGAGAAACGTCAAAAAATTAATACTGGGCGCGAGATTTTGCTAGTATTTTGCGTCGTCTGCGTTGATATGTGTTCCTGCTGTCACACATAAAGTCTGCCCATAGCTTGAAAATCGTACTTTGAGATAAAACAGATGTCGCGACGACGCGAGTTATAGGAAACTGCATTTTTGGGTCTTATTTAGGATTGAGAAAATATTGCATGGATAGGCAACCAATCTTACAATAGTAAATATTATAGCCGCAAATGGCGCTGTACGTCAGACGTCAAATTTGAAATGTAAATAATTTGAATTTTACTGCAATTCATTATTGTTTAACGTCGTCTTGTTTAATATAACACAATTGATACTAATTATTACCTTCATTTCAATATGAGCGGTAAAATACAGTATAGCAGAATATGTTGCGTCCCAAAATGTGGACAAGTAAAGGAAAATAGTGTCAAAATGCACTCTTTTCCAAAACATAATACAATTAAAAAAATTTGGTGTATGAAAATATTTAATGTTACAGGTAATTATAATTGTGCTAATTCGCATCAGTTCTATAATGATAATATAACAAACTTTAGGCACAAATATTGCAACCGAGTTATATGTGTGTGGAAAACATTTTGGACGCAGTTGCTATTACACAACTATGGGGAAAATATTAAAGTCAAATGCTATTCCAACTTTGCTTTTGAATGGTGAAAAGTCAGTATCCCCACCTTCCTCTCCCGCTACATTTTCAAATGATGTGAATTATGATTCGGCGACCAAATCTTCCAATTTGTGTTCAGCAACAGTTACGTCTGATGGTGTCTGTACGGAATCACCATATCCATTCCGCTTTGATTATGATATCTTACCACATTCATTGGTTTATGACCCATTTTCACACAATTTGTTAGATACAGTAAGTGGTAAAAATGATGCTTGTTGCAGTGATAGGGTTTTATTGCTGGATGAAATTGAAACTTTGCGTGCTAAGTTAAACCGAGCAAATGAAAAGCTATGCCTTTTAAACGATAAGCATGAAACGAAACTCGAGGAATTACAACAAATGAGGAAGCGACTGGATGACCAAAGTAAAGCGCAAACCTGTATTGTGAAAATTGAATCTGATGCTAAAGATCTCCATCCTCATGCCACATTTTTATTGGATCAAATTTATAATTATTCTTTGAAAAAACCAAAATGGTCAGAAGTAACTATACGTCAATGTATCGCTTGGAGGTATGCCTCCCCTAGAGGCTACGAATTTGGTAGAAGAAGTAGTTTTCTAAAAGCTCCATCAAGAATGACTTTAAATAGATATATGGGTAGTACACAGGGTGATAAAGGCTTATCTAAGTTAATTCAAAGCAGATTATTAGCAGAAGCGAGTAATTTGACCGAGATTGAAAAGGTATGCTCACTAATTGTTGATGACATGGCAATTAAAGAAAAATTAGAATACAGTCGCGGTGAAGATACCTTTTATGGGATGTCCAACATTCCACATGGACAAATTAAAAGTCAGCCTTCTTTAGCCAATAAATTATTATGTTTCGTTATTCATGGGTTATCAACTAAGTACACCATCCCTGTAGGGTATTTTTTTCACAAAACACTTTCTTCTGAACAGTTCTACAAATTAACATTAACTATTTTTAAACAAGTGCATGACTGTGGGTTTACGATTTTGAGACTCGTTACTGATAACCACAAATCAAATGTGGCCCTTTTTAGAATGCTTGGTGGTGGAGAACTGAAAACAAGAACTGCACATCCTGTACATCCCGAAATTCCTTTATTTCTCAGCTTTGATTATTGTCATTTAGTGAAAAACGCCAGAAACCTATTTCTAGACCACGATATGGCTTCAAGCACTGGTGTTATTACAGCTGATTACCTGAAAAGAATATATGACATGCAGAAATCGTGTATTATAAAACCCATTCCATATTTAACGTGCAAAAAACATCTTTACCCAAACACCTTTGAAAAAATGAACGTGCTAAGAGCAGTTCAAGTATTTTCACCTACTGTTATTGCAGCGCTTAAATATCTGGCTAAATTCAACAACTCGCCAACAAACTTCAGAGATGCAAATGCCACTATCGAATATTTAGAATTCATTAACCAGTTCTTTAAGCTGCATGATGTGAGTGATAGAACACAGCACTACAAACAATTAGAACCAAAATGTGCCCCTTACACACAAATTACGGATGAAAGACTTGTATGGTTGGCTGAAACGTTTCCAAAATACATTGAAAATATACAAAATACCTCTAAATCGAGAAAAATGAAGGGATTGAGTAGGGAAACTGCGCACGCACTTATCTTTACAGCGCAAAGTACAAGTGAATGTGTGAAGTATTTGCTACATGAAAGCAACTTTTATTATGTATTGACCAGATCGTTTAGTTCCGACGCAGTTGAGTCAATGTTTAGCAATGTTAGAATGAGAGGAGGATCACATGATGCTACAGATGCGAAAACTGCTCACTATGCCATTAAACAAATACTAAAATCAGGCATAATAAAAGCAGCACCTTCAGCGAATATTTCTGCAAATGATTTATCACTAATCAGCAATGTTAGTATTCCTAACACACCTTCTGTTCAGTTAACTAACGAAAACTTACAAATACAACTATCAGATTCAATCAAACAGAGAATTGAGGATTTATGTGAAGAAGATAACAATGTGGGATATGGCATAATGTCTGCTTCAGTTGCTATGTTCGCTGGGTATATTGTACGCACCCTGAAGGAGAAGATCAACTGTTCATGTCTTGATATAATTTTAAGTATTAATGCTTACACACCACTTCTTGGGTTGATCCATCTCCAAGATAAGGGATCTTTGATTTATCCAAGCCGATCTTTCATTTCGTTAATAAATAACACCTCCAACATTATAGTGGATATAATTCCACATTTGCCTGCAGAAGGGAACGCCATGAAAATTACAGCTTCGTTACTAACAGAAGCATTAAAGACCCACTTCTCATGTTGTGATCACAAACAACTTATTACAGACACTATTTTGTCAAAGTTAATAAAACCACTGTTTTCTAGCTATTGCAAAATGCGGACAGACAGAAACTTTTCTACAAATTTATATTCAAAGCCGCAAAGTAGGAAAATATTAAAATTGTAATCATGATTTCCATATATTATTATTGAAGATTTAAATTAGGACATAAATTTGTTTCCAGAAACTGGGTGAGTGAACTCACCTAACTACTCTCAACATAACCTAGAGGTTTCCTCAGGTCTTCCCATAATAATACATTTATTTAAGCCTTCTGGATGTTATGAAGAAATGAACTGCAACAAGCAAATTTAGTAGACAGCGTAGAATTCCAACATCAGTTTCACCACTTCATCCATCACCAGTCAAGCAGACTTCTTCAACTTTACTTTCGGTTCTCAACATTCAAGAATCAGTTATTTTGTCCAAGGAAGATCCTTTAGAAATTCCCTCTTCTGTTGGTTACCATCTTGAACCTCTCAAGATATCTTCAACCAGCTACATTAGAATTTCTCCATTCTTCTTATCCAACTTGGACCCACGAAGATTCATTGTTAGATCCAATTACCGAAGATCTCAAGAAATTGAAGTACCTGAAGACCTATCACAATTTCATCATTGTTGGGATCATTTCCCTCGCATGTATTAAAGTTTTCTTTAACAATATTAATAAAGGGTATCTTTACCCACTTTACAAGAATGTTATTTAACTGTTGTATATAAGTTGTTCTGATATAATAAACATATTTGATAATCAATTGGAGTCAGATTAATTCAATATCACCAATAAGAGTACGCAAACCCCTACAATCATATTCTTTAAACTAAACTAAAACAGAAAAAATAAAACTTCAACTTAAATACAGCACAGGATCTTTGTTTCTTTCTTAGGGTATTTGTCAATTCCCTGGCAGCTCTTGCAATGTTATTGTTAGAAGATGCTAACATGTTTAAACAGTCCTCATGGTTTTTGGCTACTGACTCAAACGCAGACGACGACTCAAACCTTGGTGCAAAAGTTTGAATTCGTTATTACGATTATGAGGTCATGTCTCCAGGATATTTACACATTTCAATTTCAAGACGTATTTCTACGACAATCCACGTAAAATTCAAGTTAAAATTTAACATTATTTTCCTTACAAAATTTTTACGTCAGCTACGTCAGTAATAAGTCAGTTAGAATTTGACATGTGATTTGACACATGTAGCTAGTATTTAAACCGTAAATTACAATTTCCAATGACTCGTACGTACAATGACTGAACTAACGATGAACAGACTTTATGTGTGACAGCAGGAACACATATCAACGCAGACGACGGTATTTTGTATTAAAAAAGTTAAAAATGGACGTTTTTTTGTTTATTTAACACAGTGTTTTTAACTACAATTCAGGGTTACTATGATATTTATTAAGTTATTTATAAAATTTAAAAAAACATTAGAAAGGTAATAAAATTCCAATTGGGGGATGCCCTATTAGTCTGTATGCCGTCTGTACTCAGTTCACAGATATTTCATATTCAATGCGCGCAACCCTTATAGCCCGTGCGGTTTGCAGTCATGTTTAGGGCGCTATAGATAACGAACGCAATAATGCATCAACATGCGGTTTTTTCCAAGGTCTTTAGAATTTTATACTCTATATTTAATGTATCCTTAGATTTTTTGATACAAAGCGTACCTGATGAAATAACTGAGGAAAACTAAAATTGTGTAGATTTAGGGGGGGGAATGGGCATGTTCCCCCACTCGGATTTGCTCGGACTTTTTACATGTTATATAACTAGTACCCGGGTACACATCCTGAAATTTTTAGCTTTCCCCTAATTTGTTTTGGGTTAAAACCTAATTTGCCTGTACTATAACCTAATTTTTCCTTTTACATATTCATGTTTTTCATACTGGTCTCTAAAAGCCACTGTTACGCAATCAATGCTAATAGAAAGAATAACAATAGGCTGTTTCACCCTTAGTTGATTCTTTTCGGTGATAATTCATCCCTTCTCTGACAAAACTTTAAACTTTACAAATAAGTGCTTCCCGAGGTGCTTCCCATCGAAATTTTGTTGTTCAAATAGATGGTATAGGGTTCTAAAGTATTATGTATTCTCGCATCTATATTTTTATCAATTGACTGAAAAATGCAATATTCCAAACTCCCTAATTTTAGATCGTTGAAGACAATCATTTCCCCTTGCAGTAAGTACTACTAGGGTGCTTTGAACGATACTCATAGAGTAGGTACGGACAATTTTTGCAATAAAAAAATTCTCTTTCTATTTTATATAACCAATACGTAAAACAATATTGTACATTCATATTCAAAGTTATTGAACTGACAGAGAAAAAAATTGTACTCGTTCTAAATTACAGGAATGTAGAAAGGGAAGACACGAGAGTTGTCCATACCCTTACTCATACACATCTATTAATATCATTCGAGGCACCCTAGTACCGACTGTAAATTAATAATTTGTGGGGCGTTAGTATATTTCCTGACGGTAAAATATGATGCAGGAGCTTGCTTAGCTCCTTATTTTGCGTGGTCCGTCATTCTGCTCGTCTATGTGACAATTCTTTGGTCGTTGATCCTTCGACCTCCGCGAGAATTCCAGGATAACCACCGAGTTGAATATACTAGTCAATTTTTACAATAACAGATGAATGAGTTGTTAATTTGGTTACCATTTCAAGCCATTATGTTTTTAATATTTATCAAGATGTAAATAGTTACCTGTATCTATAACCAATTAATTATAATGTGCAGTCGAAGACTTGATTACCCAATGGGCTCCTCTCGTGTGGTTGGCTCCACAAGAAAAGTTTTTTCCTCTTAATGTAGAAGAATTTTTGGAGAACGTTTATGTTGGTAATCAAGGAAATTCTACCCCAGATCGAATTGCAGAACTTCCATTTGGACTTGGTTCGGAACCGTTTTATCTAGTCACCAAAACGAATATAGGTTTGTATTATAGATATTATTAATAATAATCAAACATCAAGTATGTTTTTATTAAAAAAAAAGTGGAACAAGTAAAACCACGGTAGTAGTATGGTATTGGGTAGTACTACCTAATTTTTGCAGATCCGGCATTCCCACTTGTGCTTAGGTCTTCCTCTTTTCCTTTTCCCTGCCATTTTTCATTCCAAATCGTCCTTGCCTAGACTCTACTCTCCATCCTTTGTAAATGTTCCCAGCATCCAAGTTATTGTCGTTCAATGGGCTCTATCTCTAGTTCTTCTGTTATCACCTCATTCCCGATTCTGTGTGAGAGTGCCCATGATTCGCAGCTGTACGTAAGAATTTTCTGTGCCATATTGTTTTGTATACCTTCATCTTGGTTTCTCTTTGTTACTTCTCTCTAACTTTTCCAAATTTCAGTGCCCCACAAACAATGGATTCGCTCTTACGGTTTCTCATATTTTTGACCTTGGTATCCGGTCGAATGCTTTCTCAAAATCTTTCTCAAATCCAAAATGCTAGATAGACAGTTTTCGACCTTAAATGGAATCTATAAAAAAATTAAAAATAATTTTCAAAATTTTCTTATCGTTGTCGTAACAGCGTGTCCTTACATTCATGGAAGAATTTTTGAGTTCAGCACTTGTGTGCAACTTTTTGAATTTTTGATTAATTATATTCTGCTGATTCTGAACCGCAGTTCTGTAAAAACGGCCCCGTGGTTTCAGAAGAAGAAACCCAAATTATGTGAAATCCAGTGATCTCATAATTCACAAAATCTCTTGCTCGCCGGAAATAATTATTTGGGGAAAGTCTGCGTTTCTGTATTTCAGGAAAAGCAAACAGCGATGTCACGAATTTATTATCACCGTGTTCATCGGTTCTGGTGATGTAGTCAATCACTATACAGTGAGGCAGTGTTCTACTAATTTATAATATGTAGTTCCAGTCTAAAACGCTCTTGTTTGGATTACAGTTAGGTACGTAATTAAATTACAATTAATTCAAACAAAACACTACCTATACATGAATATATGAATAAAAGAATAAGTTCAATGTCGAAGTACTTCAGCATTGAAACCGTGTCGATGGTATTGAAAGAGCAGGAGGAGTGCACAAGGAACATCACATCCGTGAAAATTTCTTAAAGACCATTTCTATCCTTCTCAACCATTTTTCTATAGCAGTGCGGGAAATAGGGCTCTTCCAAATCCCAAATAAAAATTGATTCACAAACTGAAGTTATCAGGAAACAGTTAACGGAAATCGTCCTGTGATTTCTGATTTCAATATTGAGTAGACTTTTTTAGTCATTATTATTTATTGAAATATTTTTCAGATTCTCTCCTGAAGAATACATCGTCCTTTATCTATGGAAAAAATCCAAACAACTATAAAGTGCCTGTATACACTCTAGTCACTGCATGTTCTCCAAATTTATCTTTTCGTGTTAGTGATGCGGATAGTTTAGCAAATACTATAAGTGGCATTTACAACCAAAACGAACTTTATCCACATTTCTATGTTTCCTTTTGGATGTTTTATCCGTACAATCGAGGCAAAGAAGTATGCTTTCTTGGTAAAGTTCCAACGCCATCTTTCTTCGGTTCCTGTATAGGAAATCCTAAAGTTATAGGAAATCATGTGGGAGATTGGGAGCACGTAACCTTATCTTTTACAGGGAAACCTTATCCTGATAAAATGTACGTATCGGTACATGACGCTGGCGTCTATTACAGATATGAACCGTTATCTAGATTATTCAAATATGAAAAGCAAGTTACAAGAAAAGGAATATTGCAACGACCCAAATTTCCTCCTGTAGTTAGAAAACAACGGGGACATCCGGTTCTCTTTTCTGCTTTTGGTTCTCATGGAATGTGGTCTGCTCCAGGAGAACATTATTATGTCAGAGTACCTCGATTGATTGATACAAATGGATATGGAACCCCATGGGAAACATGGAGAGAATTGGAAATTTTTCAGTTAGGAACTACAAAACTACCAGTCTGGGTTAAATATAAAGGAAAATGGGGGAACCCACAACGTAACTGTTTTCTGATAAAGAAACTAGGAATATGTGAAATATCAGATGGTCCTAGAGGTATTCTAGAAAGAATTCAGGACTTTTCTTGCAACCGTGTAGTTAAATGATATTTAATTTGTGAATACCTTTGAATTTATTTGAAAGTTTATATTAATAAAGGTGACAATGAAACCTGGCACACTCTCAATTATTCAACAAAATAATATGATAGTAATAAAACAAAACTCGTAATTACAATTTTCTCTTTTGCATAGTTATTATGGTTTTGAAGATTTTAGGCAAGTCGTGATAGAGCGCCGAATAAAAATAATGTTTCCAGTGTCCTTTCATTTTCCCAAAAATTGGGAGAAATCCAGCCAGGTTGCTTTGTCACACGATATGGTATATTTAGACGTTGGTGAGGTATAATTTGTTTATTTTGAACTTTTTTTAACAATTGTTGACAAGCAAGTAAACATTCACAAAGTTTAAAATTTATAATATATACCTATGTGTTTTATTTAAAACTAGATCTATGATTTGGAATCGCCGTAGCCAAGCCGTCGTGATTCAAAGCGAGGCTGCGCAATTGTTGATTCGAATCCAACACGGGGGTCGCAATTTCCTGAATAAGTTAAAGACACCCCGGTACGTTTGTGAGGATCGTGCATATTAAATGAAGGGCCGCATGATCCTGGCAGTTGGTGCCCTCCGTAAATATAAAATTAAAAACAGTTTCAATTTTTATACAAAAAGGGAAAGAGTAGAAATTCCATCAGGATTTTCCGCTGTTTGGATCAGTGAGCGAGAACTGCTCCATGGTAGATAGCGAATTTTTTCGGTCTTGCCACCTTGTTTCCGAAAAACGAGGAGGAAGCCAGAACGTTTTTCCTTGAAAGCTATAAATTGAGTCAATTTAATCAACAAGTTGACGAATCACAAACGGGTTATCCCAATAGCACTCAGTGCAGGTGGTGGTACTTGCTATGGGGTAGGGTCTCTCAAAGTGTCTCCGGCGACTACTCAAGGAAAACGGAAATATACCACAAAGAATACCATAATGAAAGGCAGAGGGTAAGCGGTCCCAGGCAAAGGGCAAGGGTGTATCGCATGTAGTAATGTTAGGTAGTCGTAGTATATCCTTGTGATGCGACCTATGCGTCGAATTCGATATCTTTGACGGCCAAAAGTGCCTAAAATTTTAGTTTAGGCTGAATGGGGCATGTTTGTGGGTTGGCCCCGGGGTCCAGGGATCATAGATCCGGGGCAATTCTTGTTAGCTTTGATCTAAATTGAGAAGTCAATTGCAAGACTGACGGCGCGGCGATTCTATTGGGACAGATAGGCTCTGCAGGGGTTTATCCAATGATACCTCTGCTACCCCAGTAAAAAATAGACCCTTCAGGTGAAAGGGAAGGTAAAGAGATCAGGTACTACTCGGAGTTACTCCCGCGTGAAATGGAAAGCACCTAAGCTCCAGTTAATTGAAACAACCAGATACAAGATGCGATCTGGAGGAACCTTGGAACGAATGTCCTTGGGATTCTTGGGAAGCATCGAGGAGCTAAAGAATTGCACAAGTATGTGTGTATGTCTGTTGCCTACCTAGTTGTTACATGATAAAAAGAACACACTTTGTATTTTAGAAAATTTCCGGATCTTATAAAAATGTATGCCTGTTTTCATCTACATGCCTCTAACACAGTATGTCTATGTCTAATTAGTATCAGTGTTTTATTTTATACGATAGAATAATTGAACATGTAAGGTGTATTGCCTATCTAGTTGTTAAATGATAAATTGTGGTAGGCAACACACCTTACATTTGTGGCGTTCTGTTCGATGTTGACACCCAAGGGCTTTGTTCTAAAATTCCAACAGGTCGCCCTGTGCCATCTGCCAAGGACTTATACATCCTATTGTAAAAGTCATAATAATTGGGCAAGGCTTTTTATTACGACCTGCCCTATATAATGCACTAATAAACTGATAAAGTGAGGTTACATTATTGTTTTGTTGAGGGTTTGGGAAAGGTAAATAAAATGATTAATTCATCAGTTATTATCAGTGGAGAGGCTTCAGAAACTGATAGTGATGACGATATAGGCCCCAAGATACCAGTAAGTGTGTTTAGAATTAATAATAATTAGTTAGGTACAAGATTATTGATTAAAAATACTAATTGTAGAGTAAGAGGATGTCCTCCTCAATCCAAGGTGCAATTATTACAGGGGAAGATTCTGAATCTGATGATGGTAAATCCTTTAATGTAGCACAAAAATTTTAATCTAACTTGCAACTTGTATGTATTATATTTTTAAAGAAAATGGGGGCAGCATTAGCAGTGCAGCATCTGCCTTAGCAGTACCAAATAATGAATCTGCAAATAAGCAGGAGGTGTCAACTTCTGAATTGCATCAAAATGAATCTCTATTGCACAAAAAATTAAGTAAGTTACTTGCACCTACAGTGTGTGTGGTTGAATAGGCCGCAGCCCATATTTCTACAGATCTAAGCATTAGACATCAAAGTTGTAGCTACTACCCACAAAATTTTCTTGTGAATTTGAAATTTCTATACCTACAACTTTTGCATTTAAAGCTGAACTCAAAAATCGTTTAACAATATATCTTCATCAAATACAGTTTGTAACATTACAACTCAGATTTTAACAATAGATATTTGCAGGAGAATGTAACAATCAGCTTTATAGTGATCTAGAATCATTTTGTCAAAATATTATTAGCCAAGCAGGAAAGAATTTATCTACAATTGATCAGCAACTGTTAAAATCCCAAATTACTCTACAAACCGCAGTTACTTCTTTAAGATCACTGAATGTTAACTCAGCACTACTTAAAGATAGACTTCATTCTGTTCTCTCCTCGAAATTTATATCAAATATTAAAACAAACCCTCAGTAAATGTTTGGTAAATGTATTTTTCTAATTGTCTTATTATTATTTGTTTAAGTATTCCTGTGTAATGTATGTACCTAAATAAAATTAATGTGAAATATAGTTGATACACTTACTTCACGCAAATAAAAAAACTAAGTAGTACCTAGATATAAATTTGTTGAGAATATAATTTTTATTTAAAATGTTATAATATATTTTTGTTTATAGTGTTACTTACAATAACTTATTCCACTTGCCTACATAAATAAAAGATTTTACAATATTTTTAAGATTTTATTTAATAATTAAGATTATTATGATTATTCTTTTGTTTCACTAGTACACTTGCATTTACCTAAAAATGTAAAGAATTATTTTTTAAATGTTCTGTCGGTATGTATAAAAGTTATCCCTTATGGATCATTTTTGTGGTTTGTTAGGGGGCATATTATGCGAGTGTAGTGGCGAGTTGTCGGGAAATTCCGCAAATAAGGTTCACCAGAATTTTCAAAAAAGTGTTGAACACTTCTTATTCAAATATCTCAGCTCACGTTAAAACTACATTAAAAACTGATACGGCGTTTTAAAGAGCGTAAAATTTCCTACAATTATTGTCTGATAAACTTACTGCGTCAGACTAATATTTTTTTATTTTTATTTTATTGAGTGGAAAAGTTGAAATTGAAAACGCAACAAACGGTTTCGGTAGTTTTAACAAAATTGGTAACTCGTGCGAGAAAATTGTTCATTATCGAACTTGTAGAGCGTGGAAATACCTGCAATTTGATGAATATACTTTATATTTGCGATTGAGCTTTGTACGTGGTCGCGCTCCGCAAAAGACATCATGTCTTATAAATTCGTTGGTTAATTGATTATTTTGCTTTGGTAGATCCTACTTGGATGTGTAGCTATTTTCTTTTTTGTTACGACTCGGTTGAGAGTCATCCATGAAGATGTTCATCTTCCGTAAATTCGATGGCGTCTTCATCGCAGATCATCGGAAGTCCGGGACATTGTCGCAAGTTTCGTCATTGCAGTTTTGATAGATAATACACCACTCCAATCCTGCTGAGAAGACATCAAAGGTCTTCAACAAGACAATATCATAAGCGACAACACATATTCAGGACATATTTTCAAGTAAGTACAAACATGGCTTGGGAAGCCGCGCGATTCGGACTACAGGACTGAACAAGGAATTACTGGCGGCTGCTCCCGAAAACGATCACAGGAAAAGTGGCACCGGATGAACTTCTGAAATTGATTGTACGCAAATGCAAGGGAAATTTCAGATCAGCATGCGGTTGTCGCAAAGCAGGATTGAAGTATCGTGCCCCATATTTGTCAAAACTACAACAGATCAAACTTGTGATAATGTTGCGAACTTCTGTGATGAAGCTTTTTAGAGATGAAGAATTTCATCAATATGCCCCCCTCTAACAAACTACAAAAGATCTTCCATAACGGATGACTTTCGAACACAATATAGGGTGTTCGGACATACCTCCTATACTTACACTGATTGATGGATTTGGTTGCACAACTCGCTCCATTTGTTGCATTTTCTGCTAAATGGCTGGTATCTTTTTTATTGGAACTGACGCAAACACAAGTTTTATGAATCTGAGAAGCAGCAGGAACACCTGAATTTCTTTTTCTAAAAGCAATATTCGTTCACTCAATATACAAGATCGTTCACACGATGATAGTTTCCGCGATATTTCCTATCATTAAAGCAATTATCGCAACAGGTTTATGTGCCATTTTTGAAACACCCTGAATTCGTTCAATGAAAAGTAATAGATAAAAGTGTAATTGCTTACAAACATGCACATGCTGGTTGTGTTGGTCCTTTTGCCCCAGCAAATGTTTGATTTCCGATTGTTAAGTGGTTGCAAGTTTGCCCTAAAATAAAATTAATTAATTATTATCTCGTTCATTATTTAAAACAGTTCCAGGTACAAGACAGGCTTACCATGCGTATTTAGTGGTTTTTGTGTTATGTTGCAATCTTTTCTTTTGGAGGTAGTATTTTTTGATGCTATAACTGGACATCTCTCTTTTGACATTCTTCGGCTATTTTGTACTAGTACTGGTATACCAGTAGGGGTGCTAGAAAAACCAAATCTTTGAAAATATATAAGGTATTCACGTCCATTTAACACAAGATTCTGTTATAATATCTCTAATGGTTCAAGATATAGAACGCGGACGAACATCTGCAAATCCCAACGAACAGCGTTCATTTCAGAGGAAAATGCTTGTTCGCGCGCGCGTTCGTTTTATCAGCTTCATCTGCAGCCGATTTCTATCTTTTTAGCCTTCTCTCATTTTTTCTCAATAAAATATCTTAATTTAATTTATCTATAGGGTGTCTCTAAAATATGGTGCCATAGCTTAACCACAGATTTCGGGGATCAAAATACGACGATTTAACCCAACTTACCTCTATCCGAAATTGCTTCGTTAAAGCGCTATCCGACGCCAAAGATCTTCAAACAATTTCTATTTTTTTAAATAACAAAAGATTGTTTTTAGCGATTAGGATGAAATTTGGGATGTGATTCTTTACTGGAAAAAGGTGTTTTTTGACATCATTGTTTTGTTCAGGAGGGTCACGTAAGTGGTCAAAGGTTGATCATCCACAGTCAAAGAAGCTCATATATTTTTAACAGTTCGGCCAATAGTTTTCAAACTTTTTTTACAGAGAGACATTCTTATTTCAAATATTTTTTGTCTCTTGTTCGATTTCGGTATCTGCCATAGTTTAGGCTGAAAAAATTATTTTGATTGGCTGCAGTGCATTTCTTAAAACAGATGTAGTAATCTGGTTGTCCCGTATGTTGAGAAATAAATCACGAAGAGACAATTTGATATAAAGTTTATTACTAACAAGTATGTAAAGGGTGGCGCAAAATAATCTGAACCATTTCTCAACCAATATGGTTCAGCTTATTTTGTACCACTGGTAAATTAAGATTTACAGCAAATGCTCAATGTGACCACCATTTTCCCGGATGCAAAAGTTGATTCTACGCAAAAAATTGTCTCTTCGTCATTTATTTCTCAGCATACGTGACAACTAGATTACTACATCGTTTTAAAAAATGCACTGCAGCCAACCAAAATAATTTTTTTCAGCCTAAACTTTGGGAGATACCGAAATCGAACAAGAAACAAAAAATATTTGACATGAGAATGTCTCTCCGTAAAAAAAATTTGAAAACTATTGGCCTAACTGTTAAAAAAATATGAGGTTTTTTACGTATAGATGATCAACCTTTGACCACTTACGCAACACTCCTGAACAAAAAAGTGATGTCAAAAAACACCTTTTTCCAGTAAAGAATCACATCCCAAATTTCATCGTAATCGCTAAAAACAATCTTTTGTTATTTAAAAAAATAGAATTTTTTTAAAGATCTTTGGCGTTGGATAGCGCTTTAACGAAGCAATTTCGGATAGAGGTAAGTTGCGTTAAATCGTCTTATTTTGATCCCCGGAATCTGTGGTTAAGCTATGGCACCATATTTTAGCGACACCCTGTATATTTTGAATAGTGAACGAAATTCAAAAGAATCCTGCACTAAATGGACAAAACTGTAATAATACTGACGAAGATAAACTGACCATTTTCTATTTTGTTGTGGCACCGTTTTTGATGATCTACTTGCATTATTATTCGGATACTGTTTTACCACTTTTAAATTATTGGTAGTTTGATTACAAGCATCATTAATAATTGATCGTATGGTGTTTGGCTGCTGTGAAGAACATCCTCGACATTCAGAATAATTTACTGTTTGTTCATTAACTTCATCTTTCTCTTCTTTTAAATCTACATCATGCGCCGAATCTTCATCATTTTCTTCTATAAATAAAAGCAATAGACTTTCATATAAAGAGACATTTACTTGCATATATTTAGGTAGGCAGGTATTCATTAAAGTCTAGTTTAAACAAAAGACCTAGTAGGTACCTTCTGAAGTAGATGCTGAAAAAGTTTCACTGTCTGCTTTATTTGTAAGTAATACTTCAGGTTCTGGCATTTCTTCAATATTTTCTAATCTAAAAATTATTGGATTAACGGTTTCTGCATAAAAAATTTAAATCGAATCATCACTTGGGTTGTTCTGTTTCATTTAAATTAGAACTATTCGCTATTATACATATTGTAAGATCTTCTGGTAAAACTTTAATCTCAAGTCTATCAGGAGATATTTGTATATTTTGAATGCTATGATTTTTTAAGAATTCAGTGTCTAGACCGTTTGTATAATTTTGCCCTTGTATATTTGGATCTGTTTCTGTTGCATACAATTCTGTTGCCATTAGCTTCAGTATTTCTGAATTTGTCGTCCAAGATGGACAAGTTGAAGACGAACAGCTACTTCCAGCATTTATGTCATCAGATTCCTGACTGTCTATTGATTCGGTATTGGGAATTTCTTCACCTGCTTCGTGGTTTTGTGGAGGCATTTCAGAATTAATCGACCGAGACGGACACGTTCCAAGAGAACAACTTGTATTTCCAGAGGGCATTTCATTACTTTCTTGACTTTCCTTGCTGCTTTCACTAGATTTTTCTTCAGTATATGCTTCATTGTTTTGAGAAGGCATTCCAGAATTCATTGCGGGAGACGGACACGGTGCAATGGAGCAACTATTACAAGAATTTGTTTCATCACTTTCTTGACTTTCTTTGCTGCTTTTGCTAGTCTTTTCTTCAGTATCTGCTTCATTGTTTTCAGGAGGCATTCCAGAATTTATCGCCAGAGATGGACATGTTCCAATAGAGCAACCAGAGTTTGTTTCATCACTTTCTTGACTTTCTTTGCTGCTTTTACTAGATTCTTCTTCAGTATCTGCTTCATTGTTTTGAGGAGGCATTCCAGAATTTATTGCAGGAGATGGACACGTTGCAATAGAGCAACGAGAGTTTGTTTCATCACTTTCTTTGCTGCTTTCGCTAGTATTTTCTTCAGTATCTGCTTCATTGTTTTTAGGAGGCATTCCAGAATTTAACGCGGGAGATGGAGATGTTACAATAGAGCTTTTTCCAGAGCTTGTTTCATCATTTAGTTTTGGATACGTGGGGTGTGTTGGCGTATGCTCTACCAATCCAAAATTTATTGACTGAGATGAACATGTAGCAAAAGAACACACATTTGCGGTATATTTAGTATCATATATTCTATTTTCCTTACTGCCCGTTTCTTCTTCGGTATTAACTTCAGTAATTTGTGGGCATGTGCTGTTTGTTACCATAAGCTTTACCACTTCTGAATTTGCCGCCGCCAAAGACGGACAAGATCCAGGAGAACAGCTACTTCGCTCATCTTGACTTTTTCTGATGTTGCTATCGGTTTCTTCTTGAATATCTTTTTCACTTATTGGTGTCCTGTTTGATCTCGCTTCTGAATTACACGACCAAGATGAACAAATTATAGGCGAACAACTATTTCCAATGTTTGCATAATTATTTTTGGTTTTATTTGATTTTTCTTCATCATTTACTTCACATATTTGTGGACATGTACGATACGAGTCTTTATCACTACTTTTTGTTTGAGAAGTCTGAATACTTTCTGATGATGATATACATTTTGGCGTTGGAATTATTCCTAAAGGGTTATTTAATTTTTCGTCGATACCCTCAAGTTGTTTCATTAAATATTTTCGTTTAATTTGTAATTCATTAACACTTGTACAACAAAGATCTAAGTTTGATTCAGGATATTTGTTAGGGCTTTCATTATCTGTGTTCACCATTCTGCAACAATTTCCTGTTTCATAAAAGTAGGAGTAGTTTTCGGTTTCCGAACTGCCGCTGTTGTCAATATTACTCCGATGTTGTTGTAACACATTTTTATTAAATTTTTCAATGTAATCCAACATTTCATTAATAACCATTTTAGACTTACAAACGTTGAATTCATTGTTTAAAATACCTTTTTTTAATTGTTGCAGACTGTTTTTCAAATTTTGCAATAGCTCTTTGACTTGAATTTTAAAATTATCCATGTCATTACGAATTTTGTTCAGAAAATTATTTAATTCAGTGTTCTTAATTTTTTCGTTATTATAATTATCTTCCAATAATTTTAATTCTATATTTTGTTTGAGAGTTAAACTATATTCAATATTTTCATTAGCTTCCATGTTAGCTTGAAGAAGTATTTTAAGTCTCGTGTTTTCTTCTTGTAATGTCTCTAAGTCTTGTTGGTGCCCTTGAAGCTCATGTAAAGCTGCTAATAATTCATCTTCCTTGTTTTTGAAAAGATCTGTAATTTCACATATGGATCTATCACATCTTTTTAAATGTTTTTCATGAAGTGATTGGGTGTCATCCAATTCTTTTGTAATTGTGTTTATTTTGTCTGTTAATATTTTTGTTTCTTCATCCTTTTCCTGTAGTTTTTTCTTAAGTTTTTCATTTTCTTCATTTAGTTTGTTTATTTTATTCTGAAACTCTTTTTCCATATCGTTATATTTTTTTGTAATTTCAGATAATGCGATTTTATTTTTTTCTACCTCCTTATGATAGTCATTTGCAATATTCTCGCTAGTTCGCCGGACTGATGATATTTTTGATTGTAACTGATGTTCTTGTTTACGTAATTTTTCATTTTCCATTTTTTTAAAATCAGCTTCTTCTCGGTATTGCTGGAGATCATTCTGTATCGTATTTATTTGTGCGTTTAAACCTTCATTTTCTTTTCTAAGTTTTTTATTTAATTCTGATAGTTCAGATATTCTAGATTCAAGTTTTTTTAATTTACATTTGCACCCTTTGTGATCTTGAATATCTTGATGGTTATTTTCATTTTCTTCCAAAGCTTTTTCTAGTTTAATTTTTAATAAATCTATGGTTCTTTGTAAATCTCGAACCTGTGATGTGAATTCATTTATTTCTTTTTTTTTATTATTCAATTCATTTATTATGTCATTATTGTCTTTAATTATTTTTTTAAGGTGTTCTATTTCAGAATTTTTACGTTTTATTATTGTTTCTTTTTCCATTGCGTTTGTTGTTTTAATTTCTAGGTTATTCTTCATTGTTTCTAATTGTTTTGATTTACCGTTAAGTTCATCTTTAATCCTTCGGTTTTCCTCTATCACCATTTTACATTCGGTATGGTTACATAAGGAAGATTTCAATTTCTCCATTTCGGTGTATATGCTTTCAGATACAGCTTCCTTGATTATATCTGTTGTATCTTTATTCGGAATTGTATCTGATTCTTGTGTTACACTGTGTGACTTAACTTTGATTGTATCATATGCATCTTCTGTATTTGTACTAGCATTTTGGGTTGATGTTTCATGTAAGCTCCGATTTGAAGCCATTTTTTTACATATGCCAGTTTGTTTAAGTTTATTATTCAATTCTAAAAGGTCTTGATAATCAATTTTTAGTAGTTCATTTGCATTTTGAAATTCTTTTATAATGGCATTTTTTCTATTCTCTATCGTGTCTGCTTCATGTTTTAATTGATCCATGTCATCGTCCTTTTTTTTAAGCTGCCTGCGTAAATTAATAACTTCTACGGTTAATCGTTCCCTTTCATTGTCACATATACTATTTCCTTGGAGTTCTTTAATTTTCTGTTTAAGTAGTATGTTTTCATTATGCAATTCTGTTAATTCCAGCTCTAAATGATTAGGTGATACAGCGAAACTAACTTTACTTGTGCGTTTACCGTCTGTTTGCTGTGAGTGCTCAGGCGCGTTCGGAATTTCTTCGGTAACACTTCCATTTATTGAATTGCTATCGTCTGTGGAATCAAAAAACTGCACTGAATTTTTCACAGCTTCAAGCTCTGATCGAAGGTATTCATTTTCTTTTTTTAGCTTTTCAACGATACTGTCTTTGACATCCACAGACGAACCCATAAAATGTTGAGCAGGAATTTCTTCAGTACCCAAACGGACAGCTATTTTATTTATTTCTTCTCTTAGTTTCTGTATCTCCAGAATTTCATTTTGTAATTGTTTATGTTTATTAGTTAGTTCTTCAATTTGGATTTTTAGATTTTCCACGTCATCTTTTAAGTTGCTACTATGTATTTTTTGGCGTGACTCATGTAATTCTTTCTGTAATTCTCTGGTTGACTCTTCACATTTGTTTTGATTATGATCTGGTTCTGGTTGTGTTGGGGTTTCTTGTAGTTTTTGTACTACAAAATCAATTTTTGTATCTTGACCTTCTAAACAATTTTTTATACTAATGCAATGCTCTTTTAGGGTATTTAAATCAGTTTGAAGATTTTGGTATTCTAAAAACTCAACTTGTACTCCTTGAGATATTCTTCTTTCTGTTTCTGTAATTTCCTTTTCCACAACTTTTATGTGATTTAATAAGTCGGTATGTCTATTAAATATTAAAGTTTTAATTAAAGGTGCTAAAGATATCAGTGGTGGTATTGCTTAACTGGGATTTCCAAAAGTCCACCTCATTTTGTAATGTTTCAAGTTCCTTTTTAGTATCCTCATTTTCCTGGGTTTTTGATAAAATTTCAACATCTTCTTTATACTAAAAAGAAAACTTTTGTTTACTTACAAAACAATCTAATTATTAATGTTCAGAATTAGATCGAAGAAAGTGGTTGATGATAAGTCCTGCAAAAATTTAATTTTAACACAAACCTTTTCACAAATCGTCCTTAAATTATTTAAATCTTGCAGTGTTACACAATGTTTAAGTCTCAATTCCTCTGTGTCATCTAAACTTTGTTTGTATAGATTTTCAATTTTCTTAAGTTGTTCTTGTAACATTGTAATGATAACATCTCGGCTAGAAATTGTTTGTTCTGCTTCTTCCAAAAGTCTGTGGAATTGTTCTGCTTGATCATTTTCTAACAGGATGAGACTATTGGAAATGGCAGGTAAGCTTCCTTTCGAAATTCCTGATCCTGAATGTTTTAATAAAGTGTGGGGACCCTGAAAAATTAAACCACTGTAAGTTGTGTTGGTAATTATTTTCGCAATTATTAACCTTTAACTGTTTATGTGAAGTAGCTGATGAATCTGTTGACAAATCGGAGTCTACCTCAACCTTTTCCTTTGAGGAAATTTGTTGAACTTCTTGTTCGGCTTCCAATTTGTACGTTCCTTAATGAAAAAACTGTTATAACTCTCTAAATATTAATTGAATATTAAAATAATGCTGTAATTGTGTGTTTAATGTTTATTTAGCGAAAGTGTAAGCCTTAATCCCCTTTTAAGCAAGTATACCTAGTTGAAGTTCGTCATCTTCTTCCTTTAAACTGAGATCACTCATTTTTTAAGAAATTTTATACTAAATAGTTAGTTAATTCATCCTTTTTCTGGGCTGTCAACTATAATTTTCAAAATTTAAAAATACAAATTAATTAACTGTCAAATAACCGTTTTTGATTTTATAATTTTGTTTTAAATTTTTTTTGGCAGCTGTTAAATTAATTCATACTAAAATGACGAAAAAGAAAAGGGAAAAGAAGTTTAGAATGTTTAAAGTTCCCAGATATTTACCAGGACAAGTTCATAAAAGAGTGTTGGTTTCCGATTTACTGGAATATAATAAGCACAGATATAATGTGAGTTTATAATATTGTGTTTTAAAATATTCACAATTCCATCTGTCTCTGCATAGCAAAATACAGTAATTACATTAGCATAGATATGGGATAAAATTATTTGAACATTTATTCTTTAAGAAAATCGATATTGGCTTATCTGTTATTATTTTTACCCGTATAGAGGTTGTTTTTAACTTTCTGCATGTAACTCGCTAAAATCTAGCAAATCCCAACTTTAAAATCTAAAAGTCGAATATCAACAGCTTTTGCGGAAGCCCTAATTTGTGAAAGCCTTCTTGTAAGCAACAGTCAACTACTGTCATCATGGATATGAATTATTACAAGAATGGAATCAATCACAGTTTAACTATCGTTAGCTTAACAAGGAGTTAACTACAGCTTGCTAATGCTAAACCCTTTGAACATGCTCGATCCTTCATGGAAAGAGTATACCGCTTGAATTGACTCAAAGTAGATTGACAAGGACAGATATACATAGAATACAGTGTGTCCGCGTAAGTTGGCTACATATAGAAAACTTTGTTATTATTCATTTTATGAAAAAAAGTTATTCTTCATAAAAAGTTCTGCATGTTCTAAAACCCAAAATTCAACCATCAGATATTAAATTATATCAGTCGTATCATAATAAAAATAATTATATCATTTTTGTTCAAGAGTAAAGTACCTACCTTCATTTTTGACCATATCGAAAAATTTTAATACGAAAAGATGTTATGGATTAAAAATAATTTTTAAATATTCAATATTGTTTATTTACAATTAAAAAATATTATTTTTACATTTTCTCTGCGATAACATTGAAAGTTTAAGTTTGAAGATTAATACATTACATTTAATAATTCATTAATTAATTAATAATATTTTTTAATTATAAATAAACAATATTGAATATTAAAAAATTATTTTTAATCCATAACATCTTTTCTTATAAAAAAATTTCGATATGGTCAAAAATGAAGGTACTTTACTCTTGAACAAAAATGATATACTTATTTTTATTATGATACGACTGATATAATTTTATATGTGATGGTTGAATTTTGGGTTTTAGAACATGCAGAACTTTTTATGAAGAATAACTTTTTTTCATAAAATCAATAATAACAATTAAGTTTTCCATATCTAGCCAACTTACGCGGACACACTGTATATTAAGAACTAGCAGTTTTTGCGCATGCGCGCCGTAATTTGGAGTGTGGTAATTGGTCATTTCATAAAACAAACAAAAAAGGGGCGAGTAAACAATACACCAATGCATTAGTTCCTACTAATCTGTTTATTCTTGTTGCATTTTCTGCAAATTGGATTGTCTTTTCTGTCAATCTTCTTTGAACCATCTGTTGTACAGTGCAGCATAGGGATATACTCCTTCTATAAAGGAGCGGTTGGTGCCTGGGGGCACAGGGAGGGGTCTAATAAGCCACGTTAACTCTGAAAAAAATTATTTTTACTCGCTCCGCTAGCCTCATCCTCTGACCCCCCAAAATTTTTGAGCACGACTTGCCACTGGTAGGATAAACCACTCCTTAAGGGAGATTCATCAACTCCTTGTTAAGTTAACTAACGGTCAATTGTCATGGATACGAACAATTCGTATCAGTACAGTTGACCGTTGATTAGCTTCTTTCGGCGTTTGCAATATAATGTGTAGGAGCACCATTTTGAAGGAATCAGATATGTTCACCAAAGAAACCTCATTTTTCGCATGTACTTAAACCAAAATAGGAGGACCCCCTGTACTACCCCCAAGTAGCAAGTATCGCTCAAGTCATCGAATCCATTGGACGAATTGGAAGACATCCGCAATTGGGGTGGCCGTATATTGATGCTGGCCAAATTGGGCCAGAAGTCTCCCAACATGGATCCTATTATTCTTGCGAGAGCAGGACAGTGACACAGCATCACAGCTGCATCTCCGGCAGTTGGAATTGTTCACCATCCCCATCCTGTGTAAGGTGCTTCTTGAGAGTTCAGTTAAGATTTCCACCACTTAGGTATCGCAACTCCTTCGTGATAGCTGCACACACTATAGTACCTACTTGGCTGTTCTTAGCGAAGATGCTGACATGCTGTTATACCAGCCCTTGTCTGATGACAGTCTTGAGTGTTAACCCATCTTCTGGTGAAGTTTCTTAGGGTTTCTTTGGTATAGCATAGAGCTTAACATGTTTAGCGACACAGGAATTACGGGTTCTGGCCCCTAAGATGGTTGTTCAGAGTTGGTACTGTAGTTCAGAGTTCAGTCTCGTAGCTGCGTAGACTTTCTCGTTTTTGTACTTTCGCCATGCCCTCTCTCATTCGATCTATTTGGATAGGACTCTTCTAATCATTTTCACGCTTGTCTGCATTGGGATTAGGGCTGGGAATTTTTTTCGATATATCGATATTTATATCGATATATCGAATACCGATATTGAATTTGGAAAATATCGATATATCGATACATCGATATATCGATATATATTCGATAGAATATCGATATATCGATAAATCGATATATCGATATTTATATCGATATATCGAATACCGATATTGAATTTGGAAAATATCGATATATCGATACATCGATATATCGATATATATTCGATAGAATATCGATATATCGATACATCGATATATCGACAATATCGATATTTTTTTGATATCGATATTATCGATATTTTTTTCAATATCGCCCACCTCTAATTGGGATCCAGTGTTTCGTATAGGTAACTAACTAGTTTTGGTAGATTGTCTTCTCTATGTCTGTGGGGTTCCCCCTTTTGCTATTCGTAGCTGCCATTGATTCGTTTTAATTGACTTATTTTCAACATTCTAGTTCTGCTTTTGATATTTTCGTTCTCTTCCCAACATTGTATTTGTTATCAGACTTATTGGTTTTTTCAGTCTCTTCGCACTTCTGTCCCTTTGACCATATAGGGTCTTCAGATCCTGGTTATTATAACAATGTCTTCTGAAAACATTGAGAGAATCTGTAGAAAAGTGATCACCATTGTTATAGAATTGTTATACAATGTTAAGAATTTCTTCCTGTTCGTCTTCTGAAGCTGGGATGGGATATCTTGCTGGTTGCCGTTGATTTAGACTTTCTCCGTATATTTTCTTTTCTTTTTAAAGGGCGTTCATTATTGTTAGCACTCTGTTCTAATCGCAACCGGTAGCTATACTTATGGTGTATTATACTTAATTAATAATGTATTATAATACCTAATTGTTTAGGTTTTTGCTGCAAAGGCCAGGGTAGACGACAAACCTCTGCCTATGAATCCGAATTATTATGTTAATTGTCAAAGAATGTTGAACGATGCTACAAGATTGAAAGAAATTGACAGAGGGAATAAAGAAATGATTAAAAAAATTAACACTATTAACAGAATAGGGGTAAATATTAACACTCTATTATTAGTTTCTAAGTAAATAATATTCCAACTATTAGGGCAGAGTGGATTCTTTTAATCCCATAGCTTATGCACATCATTCAAAATGGAGAGCACACGAATTAAAAATGAAAGACATTGTCCTACGCAATCGCGACCTGTATTATAGACTCATGAAAGTTGTAAGAAAAGAATTTTGAGTTTGAGTACCCATTTATACCGAATTTATTCCTAGGAATCTATTTATTCAGTTAAAGATATGGAAAAATTTTGGGAACATGTTGTAGAAAAATTAAGTTATTCATGTAAATTTCCAATAGTATTTTTGGCACAGAAAACTTTGGATCAAACATTACGAGAACAACCATCTGTAAGTGGTGATGAACCGTTAGAAAAAGTTGAGCGACCCAGGTAAAAATTCCACTTCCGCTCCTAATAAAAAAATATCTAATAATAAAGACCTCCACATTATCCAAAGGTAGTATAGAATTAATTATCAATTGTTTTTAGATGTTATATGGATTTTAGAGTAAAAGAAGGTGTTTATCTTGGTAGAATCATAATAGAACTGTATCATGATTACGTTCCTGTGACTGTTCAAAATTTTTTATCAATTTGTTGCGGTAAAAATAAAAATAAATTGACTTATAAAAATTGTTCAGTACATCGAGCTGTACCTGGAGAATTTATAGAAACAGGAGATATTACAAAAGGGAATGGAAAAGGGGGGACATCTATATATGGAGAAACATTTGCAGAAGAAAATCATAAACTGAAACATACCAAAGCCGGTAGGAAAATAAGTTTAATTTAAGTGAACAATATATTCCGAATTTATTTTAGGAGTTTTATCAGCAATACGAGTTGGGAATAAATTAAATAATTCGCAGTTTTCCATAACACTCTCCGCAATGGAAAAATTTGATGGTAACAGGGTAGTATTTGGAACAGTAATAAAAGGAAACGAAACGTTATGCAAAATTAGTGATTTAGGTCGGAAATTTGGAAGACCTACAGTTCCAATCCTTATTCATAAATGTGGGAAATTTATAAAAGGGCAGACACCTACAGTTATAAGAAGTTTCAAGTATTAATAAATTTAAGCGTCTTTTTCAAACTTAGCGCCATTAATAGGGAAATTTTAGTAACTACGTTGGTACTTATATTGGGCGATGTTTTAGTGTTGCAGAATAACATTTATGTGCGAACGTACTTGTAGTTTTACATTTCTCTAAGAATAAACCGACTATTGTGTGATATATATTTGCTGTGCTTTGTGATTTAGTGAACTCTTTACATTAAAACCCTCAAAATGCTGTATTTAGAAGATTATTTGGAGAGTAAGTGATATTGTTTTGTTTTTTATTTTGGTGACAGCTTGCGAAGCGGGAAATTTGAATCTTATTATTTTTTTTTATAGTGATTGAACACCTGCCACAAGAATTAAGAGATCGATTTTCGGAAATGCGTGAAATGGATATGTCTGTTCAAAGTAAGCAAAATTATTGTAATCCTAAGATTTCACTGTTATTCAGTTCTAAGCAATTTTAAAATTAAAGAAATGATTTACACTCTTTATTCTTTAGATAATTTAGAAGAATTGGAAAAGAGAGTAAAAATATTCTTCTCAGACTGCAAACGATACTCAAACGAACTACCACAATCTGCAGATAATGAATTTCAGGAAATAAGAAAAGAATATTATAAATCTCTTGAAGATGCCGATGAAAAGGTTTGTATGAAATTTAAAAGCTTCAAGGTTTAATTTTAAAATTGTTCTGCATTAACCAAAAGGTTCACTTAGCTAACCAAATGTATGAATTGGTGGATAAATATTTGCGAAGATTAGATACCGAATTGCATAAATTTAAATGCGAATTAGAAGCTGATAATAAAGGAATAACTGAAATATTAGAAAAACGTTCATTGGAATTGGATACACCTACACCTGGACAAAATGTTTCTTTGGGACAACAGAAAGAAAATAGGTTTGAAAGGCAAGTATTTCTATATCTTGGTTTTGTTTTTTTATTTGAATTTGTACCCGCATTGGATCCTTGGAAGAGATTTTTCACTTTATACTTTAGATCTAAATTAATGTTGCTGAAGGAGGCCCCAGTCAATATTTCAGCTTTGTTTGTTAAGAATAAGATTTTTTTGAATATCCCGGTTTGCTCTCAGAGAAAGCAGGCCACGAAGTGAGAAGAGACGTGATAGCAACTCCTCTGTACAGACATCATTCCCAGAAAAACGTCAAGCAGTTGCTGCTACAGCAGCAGCTCTTGTGGAAACACGCCATAATTCAGCTCCACAACTCACTACAACTCCACCACAACCAACAGTTAACTATAGCATAAGTCATATTGGTGCAGGACCAGCTATTGCTGCTGCAGCCTCACAAGCTATAGCAGCCACCCAACAGGTAAGAACTGGAAAATCACAATTGAAAATTTACTAGAAGTAAAAAATATAAACTTCTTTGTATAGATGCAGCAGGGTAGGAGAACTGCTAGTTTAAAGGCTTCATATGAAGCAATAAACACAGGAACCCATGTTAATGAATTTGGTATAGGACGAGAATTAGCTGGAGCAGCTCAGACGGCAATACAAGCTATTCAACAGGATCATGTTAATAACAAAAAAAAACAAAAGTAAGCTTAATACAATAACTACGTTATGGAATTAATTTTAATTTTTAAGAAAATGGACTGGTGGTTGTAGCGGTGGTTCAACTTCCAACACTGCTAGTGTTTCGTCTACCGTACAAGCTATACTTGCCACACCTGCAGTGGTATCATCTGCACCTGCTTCACCACAGGTTGAAGTCAATACTCAGTCTGGAGATGGTGGAGAAGCTGATTGGACTTATGATCCAAATGAACCAAGATATTGTATTTGTAATCAAGTATCTTATGGTGATATGGTTGCTTGTGATAATGAAGATGTAAGTAACTGAAAGACATTCTTAGATGTTTTTTTTTAATAGCTGAGGATGCAGTTCACAAAGGATATTTTTTAAATTATACTTTCTGCTTGGAGATGAGTTAAGACAATTTGTTTGTCTTTCTATCTTGAGGGAAGTGCTAACAAAATGCTTGGATATTTATTTAAAAAAAAAAAAAAAGAAAAGCTTATGTATATTTTTTATAGTGTCCTTCAGAATGGTTTCATTATCCTTGTGTTGGAATTACTGCCCCTCCAAAAGGAAAATGGTATTGTCCACAATGTACAGCATCAATGCGACGCAGAGGTAGCAGGAAAAATTAAATTTGATCCACTAGGTATTACAATAAATAAGTATTTTATAGTATTCACATTTAAACTATAAATAATTATGTTTAATTATAAACTTGTACTTATCTCTGGATGTTATTAAGTATGCAGATACTTATATTTAATGGAATTTACTTTTTTTTATATCAATAAAACATTAACCCAGTTTTGTATTTTTATTTTTTTTAATTTATTAAAATTATGAACTCTGTTACAAACTTAATATGTCCAATGTACTGAATTGTTGTAGCTGTTTTAATATAACTTCATGGTTGTATTTGACGCTTTTTATTCAGTTTTTCCTACCATTGTAGAAAAAGTAATTTCAAGCTGCCTTGGTGGGACAGTAGAATAACTAAATGCGGTTTTTAGTTGAAGGAATTCTAGGATTGAGATCTTCACGGTAAAATTCGTTTATTAGATGGCCAACCAAATGTAAAAAAGGTTCGAAAATATAAATTTTTAAATATAAGGTTTGTAGAACAGTGTTGACTATTCAGAGCTGTAATACCCGATGGCGCGGCGCCGCCGTATATAAACGCCCAATAATAATTATCACAAAGCCAGGGTCGCGTTTCCCACTAGGTAACATTAGCATGTGCCTAGGACCCGCCGAAAAGAGGGGCCTAGGGCTCACACAGAGGTACCTACTTGTTGGTTTTACCGAATAAAATTCTGCGTACCCCAAGAGTCCTGGTGAAATACCTGTGCCCCGCATTTCGTGAAACACCCAGTATATCTTAACATTGCATTGCTTGACTGCACAAGATTTAAAGTGAACAGAACAGAATAAAAATGAGATTATGCCACAATAATCCCGTTGCGACATCTTATTGCAATATTTACTTTTAAATGACCTGCACAGGAGATATACATCATAAAAAATGAATGAACTACTACTTTTAATTAATTCACACCATGATAAATACACATACCACTTAATTGACTGTAGGTATCTACTACTAATTGCGTTTATTGGTTACAATATAATTTATTGCGCTATAGTTTTAACATTGCACTTAAAATGGTGAAACCACTAAACAACCTCCATGAACTTATTGTGCCCTGAAATATTCTTTAAAAACTGGCAACAAAAAGTTATTCATATATTACAGAATTATGAAAATTCTAGAAAGCTGAAAATAAACAAACCAAAGAACGAGGTGACAAAAATTAAGATTTATAAGTAAAAGGTAAATTCAGTGCCGGATTAATTATAAAACAGGGAAAAACGGACATTCGGATTCTTAAGACTTTTATTTTGAGGGGATCAATATTTTTTAATTTTACTGGTAATGCTGATACTCCCAAAAGAATAATATCGTAATGTTTTTTGTAATGAATTGCATTCTTCCAGCAAACTAATGGAACAACTAGAAAATATTTAAATTTTATTGGTGAATTTTTCGAAAGGTACTATATATCTCAATTTTTCGGCGATTTTGGGATAATTTCTTGAGAGGCCAAACCTAAAATATACTTTTTTCAAAAATCTATTAAACAATCTGGAAGATCTGCAAAATGGAACCCGAGAAGCCACTTATTAGGAAAGTTCGGATAACACTTTAGTGAATGTTTTTGAAAATCACGAAAAAAATTATTACTAATTAGACTTTGTGTCGAAAATATAACGTTCAATAAAATAATACCTGATATTTTTGTGACTATAAACACGTATAAATATTTTCTTAAATTAAAATATTTCCAGAAAACTTCTTTCCGTTTCCGAAAAAATACAAAACGAATTTTAATAATAATTGCATTTTTTGAATCAACATTCCCTAACAATCAAACTTTATTGAATACAAATATTTTTTATAATCGCCAATTCTAATGCATTTAATACACACACGTAAAAATTTTATAGGATCCAAGACATAACTTATGAAAAACTGGATCCATTACCTAATTTTAATAAAGAGCAGGAAGTCTGTAAAAATATTGATTATGTGTGATATATAATTTTGCAAAGAGAAAGTTCAAAGAAAAAATTATACACTGAATAAATCCCTATTGTTCAATTAAATTAATTTTATAACATACCTACTTGCCTTTTTTATACAGTGAGAATTTTTTAACATATGGAACACCTTTGCGTCTCAATAGGAGAAAGTCAAGTTTTTTTAATGGAACATTGGAAAATAAACGTAGGGGTGGTTATTTGTATAAAAATGAGTACCTTTTCTTTTTATCTAGCATAGAAGGGGGGTCTCAAATCCACTATTGAATTTACCAAAACTGGAAAGACAAGAAAGTTATAACTTAAAAGAACAAAATGGTCCTCAGGTTTATCATGTTCTGGAGAATTTTAAAGCTCCAAAAGCACACTAATAACTGCTCCACAACCAGAGAAATACTTCCTCTAAGAACCAAATCAATATTTTATTTGGTTGAATCTTCACGAACAAAATTAGCGATTTTTCGTTCCATCTTTGTTGACTGATATCTCGGTAACCAACCATTTTTGGACCATGGGGCATTTAAACTTTTTTCCTTACTTTGACGAGAAAAATCACTTCCTACGGTTCTGTTGTCGGTGTATTTTTGAATCATTTATATGCGCGCTTTTTTTGAGAATTTTTGTTTTTGTTTTTATTGTAACCAATGTAAACCTATTTCAAAGTACGGTCCTGAAAGGTTAGGCAGCACAAGCTAGATATTAATTTATTACAGAAGGATTAAAAAGGGTTTATATCAGACTATTTTTAAAAGCACAATGAACATATCTATTGTATTTTGTAAATGTTGCTTTTCTATTAATATACGTAATATTTCTTAGTGTTAGAAATTTTTGAAATACAGGATTATAAAGTAGCTACTAACACAGGTAATTCATCATCTTCATCTTGAGATATCTTTCAGCACATTAATTAGAAATAGAAAGTATGCAAGGAAGAAATTGTGAGTAAAAGTAAAATACTGCGTCTGACTATTATGAAGGTGGGAAAGTAGCAAATAATATTATACTCACGATTGCCATTATTACATCATAAAATACTACAAAGACAGTTCCTTCATGAAATCGTGATAACGAAAAGTTATTTTTATATTTTCGTGACAATTTATGGCTTAATGCTTTATAAGCAATTGCAACAGTAGTACCTACTTGCGGGTCGCGACGTATGAACGCCCTTTTACGACCTAATTATTAATTAACCGAATAGCGTAAATTGATATTGAACTTAATTATTTTTTGTACTAACCATTGCTAATAGCATTTCGATTCAGGTTATGAATAAATAATAATTTTTGAAAAAACAATTTATTGGAAACTAACGAGAACGATTAATTATTATATAAGCAACCCTAATTAGAACACACAGGCTAAAAGTTCCGTGAATATTTAACGCACTTTTATATCTGGTTTTAAGAAAGTTATCAGAGAAGAAAAAAAAGCACGTGAAAGTTGTTCGGAATCTAAATAGGAACTACGATACCAACCCGTAATAGATATATTAATACTTGTTCTTAATTTTTAGTTCCCTTTTTAGTTGGCACATAGCATAACATACATTGGATTGAAAGTACAAGCTTATTTATTTATTGAATTAATTAAATTCAGTATCATAATAATTATTTAAAATACTTATTAAGATAAACATAAAACAAATTCCGATACAATGTTTGAAGAATAAAAACTGCTATGTTCATCTACTCCCATAGGTATTCCTTTAATTGATGTATTAGAAATTTACTATACTTGTACTTTAATGACATTCATTATGGTACAAATTTTTCATTAGGATACAAGTTTATAGCCAATAGTTGATTAGCATCAAATATTACCACGCCCAGAATAGGCGGGGTCGCATATGGCTCGACCAATGCTTGCATACTTGTATTTTTATACAAAGACGATTTTCTGAAAAATTCTAAGGTGGGCAACTAAAATTTGAAGGGGCTCGTATAATATCTAGCAACGTTTGATATGTATCTATCATTAAAAAAAGGTACCCCAGTTACTTAATACTAAGCTACAGGACATTCTTATGTGGCTGCTATAGTGTACCGACATCTAAAATCAAATCTAATATTCATGGACGAGACAGCTTTAAATTTTTTAGAAAAACTCTGTCTCGACTGAGATTCGACCTCAAAATTGTCATGACCGAACTTGGGCCACACCTGTCCCCCAGTCGTTTTCTATAGAAATAAAAACTTAATTATTTGCACAAGTGCTTATTTCTATCAGACGGAATATATTATGTTTCATTACATAATATTTTATTTTTCAGTGTAATTAGAATTTAGACTGGCAGACTATTAAATATTCCATTTGTAATATACTTTGTGAGACTGCAATAAAACAATTTGTTTAATTAGAATTTATGTGTGTAGGAATATTTTCTACTCTAAAGCCGAAAAGTATTTCTTACAGTTATTATAAAACAATAAAAAAATCTATTCCATAAAAAGAAAATTGATCCAAAAATATTCGGTTTATCTCTTCTATCGGAGATCCTTTTATGGTAGTCTTTGGACTACATTTTATACGCTACTACTGGTATTATTCCATCTATAGCTTGTTCATGGTAATTTCCTAATTTTTTAATGACATAACATGAAAATAATAAAAATAAGCAATCCAATAGAAATTAAAACACCGACAAAAAGTACACCTCATATTGCAATCCAGGCCAAATTCAAATTTGACGAAAATTAAAAGCGATTATGTTATAATTGCTATTACAGTTAGTAGGTACTACTACTAGATGCCGATGTAATCAATGAATTAATTAGGAAGTAGAAAGTATTTTATAATTTCTAATCATATATTAGCAGATTAAACATGATTTTTTTAAAACCAGGTCAAATTTTTGTTCTGTATTATCCAGAACGTACACCTGTGCTACAAGCGCGTATTGTTTTTTTTTAAATACATTTAACAGTAAAATCATAAGGTATCCATTTTAATTTTCAAGAAATTGGGAACAAGGGTAATAAAATTTAGTTGAACAATGTACAATAGTGATATTTTTTATTGGTTGCAAAGGATGTTAATAAGAAAATCCGGTCAAGTTGGCTATGCTTCTATTTAATTTTCCACAGTCAACTTTAGCACGTGCTTTTAAGCACCCTCTATAAAAATACTATTTTGTAGTAGAAATCAAAATATAAATCTACGTTGGATTACATTTTTTTCGTATATTTCGATTTTGTTGCTAAAGCTTATCACCGATGGAAAAATCTAAAAATAATAATATGATTATTTTTTTACTTTCCCAGTCTTGAAAAAAAATGTTCTTATTTTCAAATTTAAAATATCTTTATTTTTTATTCATTTTGGTTGCTTTTAAAAATGTTGAGATATTTTTTTAATTTTTATTTAACGAAGAATTTAGATGAGAATTTACAAGCACCTATTCACTCACCAATAAAGACAGTACGTAACTATCTCCTATGGTTACTGTTACATCATTAAGCTCTTTCTCATATCCCTGCCCCTTGAAAATTCAAACTTTGTTAGATATCTGCGACTGACATGGCGGGCATTCAAATACATACCGTAAATGAACCCGGACATAAACAATAATGAGTTCAATGAGTGCAACACACGTAGTTCTTGCTTGTTTGATAAGTGCGTTGCCCGGTAAGTATTTGTCAAAAATTTCACTTTCATTTGTAGTGTTAAGGGAAAGTTACAGGAAATCCTTTTTTTTGCAGGCCCGCCCGGTGTCCGCTACGAAGACGCCTATATCCAACTCTTTCCTATTGACAAAACCAAATGTCCAACTATCGACCCAGTGAGGGATATAGCATATCAGTTGTATACAAGGTATGTATAAAAAAAATGATTTATTTTTATCCCATGTTCTAAATTATTTTTACTTCCTAGTTATTTTAATGATTACCTTATATAACATGTTAATTATAATAATCGAAGGTACTTTACGTTTCTGTGTTAATTATGCACCAACACTTGTAGCAATATTAAGTTTCCAACTTTTAAATAATTTTAATGCAAGTATTTAAAATAAAACTTTCCTGGGTACTTTAACCTTTTCAACTTCAACAAAAGGCATGTTCTCAATAAGTATTGTTGCCCTACATATTTAGAAAAATCTTATTTGTCCTTTCTATTTATTTTTATGTTAATGTAAAAATAAAAATTAATCGACTTCGATAAAGAGCAGGAACGTGGGTTTCAGGATAGTTTCATGAAATTAAATTTCTTTGAATTATTTGTAAATCTAAGAGTAAAGGAGAAAATAATTCATTAAGTTGTAATTAATGTTGACAATTAAATTAATTGTTGTGGGAGGAGAAATTTTTTAGTGGTTTAGAGGAAATGGAGTTGATTAGAATATTAATTAGAATATTGAGATCCGCAGATCCCAAAGGGTTTTAAAGTAGGAAAGTAGGCTCTTATGAGTCGCAATTCGAAGAGAAAAATTCTGAAGGTGCTACTGAACAGCATGGGGTATTTTGATCAGGTTAGCTCGATTTTCTTCTATGTTAGAATTTCTTTAATATTTTCAGTTGCTACAGGATTGAGAAAAAAATTGTTGCTAAAATCTGTATTCTTATAATTATTATTGATTGATTATGACCTTTTGAAAGACTCGAACTACAGTTTTTATAGATCTGTTAAAAGAATTAGTCGTGCTAATCATTCAATCACACTATTTCAAGGAAAACCAAACTTAACTTCTTTTTTATTTGTTTGTCAATTACTGAATGGTTGCTGTAGATTTATTTAGAAGTTTTTTTATTTTATCATAACATCTATTCATTTTCTAATTAATTTTTTAATTAAAAAACATTAATTAAACCTGACGCTCCACACAGGTGGGGGCGATTATAGAGCTTCCAAATAAGCCCAGGATTTATTTTTTATAAAAAAAGTGTATAAGTGTGTCCGCGTAAGTTGGCTACATATGGAAAACTTTGTTATTATTGATTTTATGAAAAAAAGTTATTCTTCATAAAAAGTTCTGCATGTTCTAAAACCCAAAATTCAACCATCAGATATTAAATTATATCAGTCGTATCATAATAAAAATAATTATATCATTTTTGTTCAAGAGTAAAGTACCTTCATTTTTGACCATATCGAAAAATTTTTATAAGAAAAGATGTTCTGGATTAAAAATAATTTTTAAATATTCAATATTGTTTATTTACAATTAAAAAATATTATTTTTACATTTTCTCTGCGATAACATTGAAAGTTTAAGTTTGAAAATTAATACATTACATTTAATAATTCATTAATTAATTAATAATATTTTTTAATTGTAAATAAACTATATTGAATATTTAAAAATTATTTTTAATCCAGAACATCTTTTCTTATAAAAATTTTTCGATATGGTCAAAAATGAAGGTACTTTACTCTTGAACAAAAATGATATAATTATTTTTATTATGATACGACTGATATAATTTAATATCTGATGGTTGAATTTTGGGTTTTAGAACATGCAGAACTTTTTATGAAGAATAACTTTTTTTCATAAAATCAATAATAACAAACAACTTACGCGGACACACTGTATATAAAAAATTAAGAGTTTTTCATTAATCTACGTTAATTGGGTTTAAAAAACATACCAATACGAAAGTAAAAACATAATGCATAATGTGTAATGCGTTAATCTAGTACCTACTCCTACCTACTTTCGGTTTACATACTCATGCATAATCTATGTTTCATAAATTGGTTTCCTTGTAAGACATGCGTCTTTCATTATTGATTGAACGCAATCGAGAATTAAAGGTTACATTACTAATTCGAATTTAACTCAATTTATTTCAAGAGAATTCAGTTTACGAGCTGTCTTCAGGGGCGGATGGGGACCGGCGGGAGGCCGGGAAATTTCCCGGTGGGCCGCTCTGTTTTTTTTTTCAAATTTTTTACTTTTCAGGAATTTATAAAAGCAAGGGAAATAATGAAAATTATTTTCTTAGGTATAACAAGAAAGAGATAAGAGACCATAATGTTTGTAATTGTGATTTGTACACGTTTGCGAAAAGTACAGGAAGCGAGAAACTGCCGCGTGCCGGTCTAATACCAGTATAAATACCAAACAAACAAAATCGCGATTCGCGGATGTTGTAAAATGTACTAATGATACCCTTAATGCTGATACCGAATACTTTATTTTAAATTTCCCACAAACCACTTCTCAGAATTTTGGCTGTGGGCTGTGTGTCTTCACTTTAGTCAACAATATGTGATTTATTAAAACACAAATGTGTTACTGCTTCTGCATTAATACCAGAATTACATCTACTCAATAGTGTTTTTGTATTCTCAACACCGATTGTTGTTTTGAAGTCACAACATTGTAAATTTTGTGTTTTTTATATAAATGAATACTTAATGAAAGCAACTGTAGTATTTAGGCAGGCGCGGATCCAGGTATGGGCTAAAGGGGCTTTAGCCCCCCCCCCCCCGAAATAAATCCCCCGCTATGTGTTTTTTTACATTTAGTCCAAATATATTTGCGACAAATTTGATGTGACAAGTATCAAATATAATGTCGTCCAAAACTTAAAACTACGAATATATCAGTTTATGTTTAATATTTTTGAATTTGTTTATTCTGTTTCTCACAGTTTATTACATTGCAAAAAGTTACGAAAATTTAAATACGTACTACTCGTTTTACGAAAGATATTTTTTCCTCCTTAAAAATTTGCATAAAAAAATTCAGCTTTCTCTTAAAAGTAGTTTCCGAAGCCACGCCCCTTTTTTGAAAAAAATTTCGCCTGCGGCGCTATTGGAATCACCGCTTCCCGCCTCATTTTACCTACCCACTGTTCTACCTTTTAATTTTAAAATTAACCCCCCCCCCCCGAAAAATCTTCCTAGATCCGCACCTGTATTTAGGTAAACGAACGTAATCACTAATCACTACATAAAATCTAAAATACACTTTTTCCCGATTTCAAAGGGCCGCGGTGGGCCGCCCGTTGTCACATTTCCCGGGCCGCTTCATAGATCCCCATCCGCCCCTGGCTGTCTTCATAAATTTATACCTTTAAGGGCCAGTTTTTCAGTTCTGGTTCAGTTAATTCATGATTAATTGTCATGGATACAATTCTAATTTTTATTTTCTAAATTGTTTTAACTTTTTTATTATCATTGTTTTATTTTACTATGTACTTCATATTGAAGTTTCCACGGTCAATATCACTCACTGCAGCTGCTAGCTTACTTACGTAATTTACAGCAACTTGAACTGGTTAAATGAAATATTATACTAGGTACTATAGCAAATAAAGATATTTTTATTTATAGTATAAATTTATATGATTTTTTAAATTAATTGTTATAGCTAGCATGTAGATATAAACACCCACCATTCCCTGTATTGGTATGAAATTAAACTTTATACTTCAATTTAAATGTTACGTAATAAAATATACCAAGATAGGTACTTACTATTATCACATTTTATCGAATTTACATGAATTTGCATTCTAAGTAATTTGCGAAAGTGATTGTTGTAATTGGGTTATTACATTTGCAGAAACAACCCGTTACAGGCAGATGTATTAAGAATTGGGGACGATGACGCCCTGGCGCATTCCCATATGAATTTTTCAGATCCAACAGTTATATTTTTTCATGCCTTTTTTGAATCTTCTACAGGCACAACTGCTTGGACAATTAAAACAGGTAAAAACGAAAAATTTAAATACCTAACCCAAATCTAACTTTTTTTTCCTTCATACCTTTAGCTTATTTGCAAAGAAAACAACACAACATAATTTTATTAAATGCTCCAAGATTAGAAGCAGGTCCATGGTATTTTACAGCAGCACGTAATACTCGCGTTGTAGGGGAATACACAGCAAATTTTGTTGATTACTTGGTATCTAGAGGAATGCCACTGGAGTCTTTACATCTTGTAGGATTAAGTTTAGGGGCCCAAATGGCGGGAATAACAGGGTCAAATGTGCGTAGCGGAAGAGTGCCAAGAATAACAGGTTCGTAAATTTTAATCGTTTGTTATATAATACCAATAATACCATATTATTTATATAATGTTTATTGCATTAAGAAACTGGATTATAAAATGCCCTTGTTTTAAGGCAGAGCTAATCGAAACAACAAAATTTAACGGCCTAAATTTTAGTTTTTATAAAATGTATTCGCAACTTTCTTTTTGTAGAAGTAGTAGCCTAGTATGGAGAAATATTATATTATTGGTGGGTGGCGCAATTCTCTAGAAATGTGGGAAATAATTTTTGAAGAGGGTTGAAAATTTATAGAATTTTGATTTTTCCACCTTAAGAGGACACCAAATTTTTGGGGGTGGTATCATTTTCGACATCCATCCTTCTTATAGGCCAGGATATACTGTGCGTCTGGAGTGAAAATTCTGCAACGTTTCCTAGCTTTGTTAACCAAATAGTCGGCTCCGACCAACTGACCACAAGCCTGCGATATTCGGACGCCTGTGACAGGAGATATAACATGGAAATGAGTCTAACTTTTTTCTGCTCGGTTTTTGTGGTGTTTTGTTGGTTTCAAGACTATCCGCACATTTCTTTCAAAAATACCTGAATTTTATCATATTTTGGATATTTTCAGGATTTTTACGAACTACATGGAATTTTTTTCTACATTTTGACACCTTGTCACTGAATGGGAAAATATCATTGGTGGGTTGAGCAAATCTCTAGAAGTGTCGGAAAGCCAATTTCTATGCCGTAGTCGCTCGAATTCGTGTAGATCCTGTACAATATTACCCGAACTTCTACCCTTTTTTTCTAAGATTTTTCTAGTGGTTAGTTTCATGATTTAGTAGAAATGTCACTCAATGTATGTGATAGTAAATCTATTGTGTAGATCAGTGGTAGATGTCATGTTGCACTTTCGAGTCCCCTACGCAACAATTTAATGTCTTATTTTACACGCGTTGTACGAGTAGCGGAGAAATCTTCAGAGATTCAGCTGCATTTAATTTTTTAACGTTTAAGTAGGTACATGATTTCTAAACCCAAATTCTCAAACAAATTAAATTTATGAGGTAATACTAATAGTAAGTTTTTTTGTATTGTATAGAAATTGTTGGGGGTACCTATATTATATAATTAATGTACCTTGTGGCTATTACAGCTACATCTCGATGTGTCAAATTTGTCCAATTAGCATTATTTCAAAGTAGTTTAATTAAGTTGACATGCTTTCAATCACTACCGAACTACTGGAATTTATGAAGTATGAATACCTTTCGAACCAATTCTTTTCCTCCTTTCTCTGTGCCCTACTCATTATTTTGTAGTTTATTCAAATGAATACTTAAAAAAATTTCAGGCTTGGACCCAGCTGGACCGGTCTTTACCAAGTTACCTAACAGCTTAAAACTTGATAAAAGCGATGCTGAATTTGTTGATATAATTCATTCAGATGCCGGTATTTTTGGCTATCCAAGAGCAATTGGACATGTAGATTTTTGGCCCAATAAAGGAATTTCACCTCAACCTGGTTGCCAATTGCCCGAAATAAAAAAAAGAAATCCGGATACCTTATTAGAATTATGTAAGTGTATCTAAATAAAAATTGGTGTAGGTATCAAATATTACACTTAGAAATTTTCAGTTTTCTGTAGTCACTGGCGTTCTTACCAATTTTACGCAGAATCTTTAATAAATGAAGATGGGTTCCAATCAATATCATGTAATAGCTGGCAAGAGTTTGTAACAGGAAAATGTAATCCATATCAAGAACCAATAAACATGGGTTATAGCGTCCCAAATACGTAAGGCGTTAAAAAAAATACCCATTTTAAAGATATTATAAAGCATTTTTCAGGGCACGCGGTAATTATTATCTTGGTACGAATCGAGAATCTCCATTTTCTTTAGAAGGAAATCCAAGAACTTTAGCTGAAAGCAGATATAGTGAACAGTCGAATTATTATCCTGTAACAACACAAGAAACTCAATTTTCTATCAGAGAAAATATGAAATCTACGGCAGAGAGTGAATATCAGGATTATGGAAATATGTACTATCCTGCAGCAAATTCTGACCCGCAACTATTACTACAAGAAGATTTAAAAACTTTAAAAGAAGATGTGTATCATACAAATAACAATAATCATTATTATCCAATATCAAACTCTGACGCGCAACTACTACAAGAAAATTTAAAAACTTTAAAACAAAACCTGTACAATGCAAATAATGATAAATATTATTATCCAACACCAAATTCTGCTCCGCAGCTACTACACGAAGATTTAAAAAATTTAAAACAGCACATGTATAATACAAATAACAATAATCATTATTACCCTACAGCAAATTCTGACCAGCAATTGTTAGAAGAAGATTTTAAAACTTTAAAACGAAACGTACATCATGATAATCATAATTATCCAACATCAAGTTCTGAAACAAAATCGTACTTCCAAGACAGTCCGCCAAAGATGATAGAAAATCGCCAGTACTATTATTAGGTCTTTAATATTAAATTTGTTTATATTTTTCCAACATCCACCAATAGTGAAGGTTAGTTTCCTAAAGGTAGCTAATAAGATTGTTTTCGGTTTCAACACAGATTTAGGGAATCATTAAGAGGGCATCATGCAAATTTAATTTTGTAAGCGTTCGAAACAAAATTTAATCGTAAAGCAATAGATACTAAAATTTATTTATTTATTATAGTAATCACTATTTATTCTGTTATCATAGTAGAAGAATAAATTTCCTAGGTTAGTTGTTATTTATTTGTACAGAAGATTTATGTAAAGTTATTGTTAGTATTGTATGTTTGTGGAGTGATTTTAAAATAATGGTCTTGTAATATATTTTTGATAATAAACATTTTCTTGAAAAAAATAATAAATTGCTTAACTACATATTTTGATATGTTGGCAGAGGAAAATGAATTTCTGTAAAAATTTAGAAATTAGCTCCGTATCTGGTTGACAGTGGCGTAGCCAAGAGGGTGGCTACCGGGCTAAAGCCCCCCCCCACAGAATTTGCGTAGTAGTTCTGAAATTATATTTAAAGGCGCTGAAAAAAAATCATTGATAAGGGCAGGGGTATCTGTATTATACAATACAAGTCATCTTACGTTGAAACATGTTCTGTAGTTTACTTATAAGAAAAACTTTGCTACTAACAATAAACAACAAACTATTATCGAGTAAGTACCATTATCCCCTCTGGTGAGCTTTGGGAATGCGCCTACTGATCGTCTATAAACATAATACAATGTTTCCAGAACATGTCTATCGCTTTATGGTTTATATCAAACTAAACGCTCTACATCGATTTAGAATCCCCCGTGTATTAGAAGTAATCAAACAAAAAGCTACACAACATCACGATACCTTAGAGAGTTATCCGGATACAATCAGTATCGGGTCAAGTGGGGTAATTGGGGGTAATTGCTAAATTTAATCGGCAAGTTGCAAATTCTTTCACATTATTATTCCACCCGAACTTACAGTTGTAGGCAAGAGAAAGAAGCTGAAATGGGTTTGATAGACTTCGGTTTTTTATGTTATTTGATAGCGGGTAGACACTCCTCAACCTTCCCTGTAGGATCATATAGGTCTACTTCAGGGACACGACGCTCCCTACATAAACAAAATTCAGTTTTTAATTTTTTTTTGTCTGAATTTGAAGCGAATGAAAAAATAAACACTAGAATGAATTCCTAATGAAATGACCTTTCCAACGAAGTGCCATACATGGTAACGTGCCATTTGAAATTTTAGAGGGGTTGCCTGTGGCGGCTAAGGGATGGTGACAGACGTCCGAATTTTACGTAAAAAGATGTACCCCTTGCTGTCTTGTTGTTGACGCGTCTTGGCGATTTTCAAGCAAACAAGTTTTGAAAGATACTGAGGGGGCTACTTTTCCGTGAAAATTCCTGTATATTTAGGGTGCATCAACTGGGCACTTTTCTAGTCCCTAATTATCTGGTATTATGTTGATTATCTGTTAATGACACATGAACTGGGCACTGTACTTCCTAATCAGTAATCACCCGATTAGAACCCTTGCTTATTTATTTATTATACTCCTAATTAGTTATTATTATTAGGTCTACATATACAGGGTGTTTACGGTCTACCAGGAAGTCGTTCAGCGTAGAGCCGACTTGCAGCAGCCGTATTTTAATGAACTTCCCCATAAATCAGCATCATATCGACTAATTCGATATTAGGATATAGATATAGGCCGTCGTTTCCGTTAATAAACCAACAAATTACTTAATTTTGGTTGTATTTACAGTGTCCACTTCAGTTGTAAGTTGAATGCCTATAATCTGAGGTCGGGTACCCAATTTAGTTGGTGCAATTCAGAGCCAGGTAAGTGGTGCCCAATTCGTACCGGCCGTATATTTCTCTTCAATTATTTCTAACTTGTAAGGTTGATATATTTTAGAGAATTATCTATTTTTAAAATAAAATTGTGTAAGTCTCCTGTGTTTATCCGAATGTATTAAATTAATCCCATGCCAGCTTGTCGCTGTATCAGCTGTATCACAGTGCCCAGTAGGAAAAATAAAAATATTCTAGAAAATTAAACATAATACAAGCTAAAATGTCATTTTATTTAATTACTACGTATATTACAGAAACAATTACTAAATAAATTATCATAGTGTGAAAATATCAGATTTACAAGCAAATATTTGGTATCAAACTCGATATACTCATAGATATCTTTTACAGTATTTGGTTTTAAATGTTGTGCCCATCTTAGATACATTTTATGTGATCTTGATATATTGCTATTACAATCGATATCACTAACATAAAATTATCTTGCTATGACTAGTATAAAAGCAAGAAAATGCGAGTTATTGGTACAAATGATTTATTGTCTTGTACCTTCGTGCATTTGGTGTTAGTCCAGGCTGTTGTACTGGACAGTTGTAAAAAAATTTCTTTACTACATTGGATATGTTTTACAATATTATGTATATTGTATATTATAGAGAGATCAGCATATTTTTATGTGTTGTTTTTCTTTTAATAGGCAAGTTGATAGGCTAATACAATAGATTTTTAACAAAGACGCGTTAAATTTTTGCCACCTATTATTACCTAAATTTTAGGTTTAAAGAGAATTTTCACTAACAGGTAAAGGAGCTTCTTAAGCTTTCATATTTTAGTTTTATCACAAAATGTTTGATGTTTTAAGTGGCAAAAATTTTAATATCTATATTCTTATAACACGAAACATTAAAAGTGTGTAAACGTTGATAAATAAAATAATAAGTACATTAACGTATTATTTACAACACACAGGTTACTAAATAAAAAGAAACGTGGACGTTAATTAGGGGCAGTCCGTGTCCGTTGAAAGTTTGTTGCTTTTGATTTAATTTAGTAACTCATAGGAGTTCTTACAACCATCACGGTTTCACAAAACATAACGTGAAAGATAATCTAAAGTCATTTGCCTCTTACGAACATCAACAAAATTAGGTACATTTAGTTATTACTTTTTTTGACTGCGTGCATTTTTACTTTGTGATTTTAAAGATCCCCATTTTCAATGGCTTTATTCAAGTCGGCAACAATTTTTCCAAGAACATCTCTGTAGTCGGAATTTGCTCTGAACACAGCGTCCATAAATTGTTCGTTTGCAAAGAAACTAAATACACTGTCGATTCGAGCTAAGGATTTTTCAGTTAAATGTTTGGAAACAATAAACTGTAGGCACTTATGTGACTCATTTAGGGCTGATATAAGATAATTGCGATCGTAGCTGAAGTCCACCTCGTAGAACGAAATAATCGCCATTGCAGCCATTCGAAATTTGGTCTTGAAACGTTCGGCATGTTTTAGTTCTTCATTCGAGAAGAGACCATTGCGATGGAGTACGCCCAATTTTATTACGACTTTGATTATGTTCTTTATCAGCTTCTCTGCTTCTTTTTTGTTGCCTGACTGTAAATAACAAACAAACAGTGTAAAAACATTCAGATCCCTGTAGATTATTGTCTTATCCAAATGTTATTGTTTATTCATCTCAATACATAAATAATTCTGATATTTATGAAGTACCGCATTACAATATTAGGGAGCAAATATTTTATAATGGAAAAGATACATTTGTTCACATCTATCTTCACATATTATTGATTTTAATTATTGTTTACTATTGGTATACAGGGTGTCTCAAATGGATTAGGATAGTATGGGTATCTTGGTTATTATTGAAGATAGAGATTCGATTAAATGGGCAATGTTTTGCAGTTTCTCATACTGATTCATATCCCGATTAGAAAAGTTACAAATTTTCAGTCGTTCAGTTGTTATCTTGAAAAAACTGAAAAATGCGTATTTTTAAAAAGTGGAATATTTCCGTAATTTTAATATTTATGGAGAAAAGTTTCAAATAAAAGTTACTAGGTTCGATTAGCACGATTTAAAAACGTCATTCAATTTTTTTTCAAAATGGCGGTTTTCAAGATATTGATAGCAACTTTCTCATTTTAAATGGGCGCCATTTTGTTTTTTTACAGAAATCGATTGCATTTTTTTTCTGATTTCAACGATGTATGACAAATAACTTGAGATGTGTGACATAATCTCTGCACTGATGTATATTTTGCTCTCATATATAGTTACCATTTTAATTAATTAACCCTTCAAACTGATGGAGTGATTTATTTGAATAATACACTAAATGCAGGACAAACAAACAAAGGTTTTATAGCAGGTTTCTGCTCGTTTTGTGAGACACAAGTACATATTGCGACACTCCCCTTAAAATTGTTCTGAAGATGAAAATGTAATTAAGAATACCAATTTTCGGAGAAGAGTTGTCATCAGAACGATAATAAGGATAGATCTTTGTGAATTACTTACGTATTGCTTTGCTAGACGGTAAAGATTGTCAAGAAGTGAAGCTGTAACATCATCAATGAGAGCACGAGCCACATTTTTTCCGGCCATCCGTGACAGAATTTTCTTCTGAGCCCGAAGACCAATATCCCGCGCCCGAAATGCGGTCTCGGTCATGACTGAAACATTTATAATATTATTAAGATATAGCACATGTATAATTTTGCTCACTGTTGGAAACTAGAAAATTTTAACTGATGTGAATATTTTTATTGTTTCCAAGAAAATTAAATTTTCCCAACAGTCAACAATTTTCTGGAGTTAATTAAAATTAGTTCAACTTTTTAGCTTGTTATATTGATATTTATACCAGTTTTTGTACTTCATCTGATAAGTGACTGAATTAAAAAAATTACGCATGTTTCACCCCGTTTCAAAATTCTAAACTTCTTTTTTCGGGAGTATTTCAACGAAACCAGCAGGATGGAAAATTAAGTTTCCCTACGCTACTGTGAAAAAGTTTACCCAATTAACTTAAAGTACAACCGGAATATTAATTGTATTCGTAACCCTCCTTTTAAGGGATAAAACTGGGTTAAGAAGCATTTTATTATACTTGTTTATTTTCCCCCATAGATTACTTCTTGAAACTTTCTTGGTGTTGTTCAGATACACTTTATATATTACTTTTTAAAGCGTTTTTCTTTGTTAGATAGTGAAAACATTTAAAGTGACGTCCATAAACAATAACACATCAAAATTTTATGATTTCTATCGAGTTTTTATCACACTAATGGTTTTTGTTTGCCAGTATATTATATCTTTCTCTACCTATATTTAAATAACAATTATTCCTGACATTTCACGAACCTGTTCATTACAGATAAAATGGGGTAGATATTTTTAATGGTTCTTTTTTAGGTAATTAAAGTAAAAAGCCCATCAATTTCTGGATTGTAACGATGAACAAAATTACTCATTTAATCGGTTTTATTTTAGATTTAATAAAAGCATAGTAAAAGTAGTAAGGAAATGTAAGTTTAGTATCTTATATAGACATAATGTCTGTAACAATATCACAATTTGCTTCGTGTTTCCGGTAAAGCTGGTTTAAAAAAGTTGATAAGGTTTGTGTTGTACAGTTGAGTTATTTTTTCTACACATTACTTCTTTATGAGTAAATGATTCCAAATATAGCCGAGGTTTGACCCAAAATGAAAATATTTGGTAGAAGGGAATTTTGTTAAATGGAAATATGGATTGTTTCTCCAATGTCCTGTTTTCAGTCCTTAAACTGTAGCAATATTTTCGCTTATAATTAACTTACTTCATTAAAATCTTATTATAGAGAGTGCAAGTACTCCAAAATAATTTTCAGTTAAATCCACCCTCAAGTCAAGATCGTTTATCTGTCATGATTATCTTTATCGAGATACTCTCATCTCATCTGGTCTCTTGAATCCCTCATCAGATTATTACAAGCCCATTAGGTTTTAACTTCACTTATCATAATCCTCTACTCCTTTGAATATCTTGAAACTCACCAAACTTTTCCTGGTGCACCTTTTAACCTTTGTTCTTGATCCAATTTTACTTTAATTACTTGCTGTGTGTACCTACTTTTGTTGCTCGTTGTATCCATTCGTTTGGTATTCTTTCCGCTTCCGTTAAACTTTTCTTATTTTCAGCATTGTATGATGTAACACCTTTAATGCTTTTTCCTGTTTTATTCGTCTGGTTTCCAAATGAAGAATAGGCACAGGGTATCCCCTACCTGTCGTATAAGGCAACTATTTGGGACGAATGTTACGGCAAAGGGTTTTCTGGGCTTACTCTCGAAAATGATTTTGTTAGTTTAATGGCAATTGTTAATTTTATTATTTTGAAAAGCTTTCTCTTAGGTTTATTCAGTACGAATAACTGCTACGAATATTTGGGTTTAGATTTCATGAAAATGTCACTGAATTCAAACTTCAAGTTTGAATGCTGAAAGCTCGAATCGGTACAAAAATGCTTTAACTATTTGTGGAAATGATTCAGGCTATAATATCCGAGTTAATATAAATTTGAAAAAACCTTATGGTATTTAAGAATAAATTATTGTTTTGATAGCCCGATTCCTGCATTCACTTAGAGAAAAGTCCGTGTAAAGTGTTTATTATAGTCGGCATACAAGGACAGCAAGCAAACATCAGGAAAATCAAGTTTGTAAACTGAACTAAGGAAAGTAAATAAACCATGCAAAATCATACCTGCCTCCAACATTGAACGAGCTCTGGCCGAGGGGTCAATAATGGTAAAATTAATTAAAATAATTCCTAAAATAGAAAAAATAAATAAAAATATGTGAACAGAAATTAAAATTAGGTGCTAGGTAAAAATTAAATCGTTTGATTTTGGAAAATATTTTTTTTTTAATAAAAAATCATAAGGCAACAAATTGTTTAAAAAATACATGGTTTTTAATAAATAAACTTATACTTACACAGGCAATGGCTGCATTCTGTGACAATGTACTGATAAATCAGCCAACTTTCAAATTCCACCACTGTAGCCGACATGCTATTTGATAAGGACTAGATGACTAGAGAAAGGCGAGACACAAGGCAGTGAAATGTATATACATCTGCAATAAATAAAATATTATTAATTAAACAATTAAATTTTATGATTGTTTATTAGTTGCTTCGGCTATAACGTTGATGTAACTTTTAATACAAATTGATGGTGTAAATGCAGAACCAAGTAGAGCTTGCATTTCTGAACTCAAACACGTTTGTATTTTATAAAAGTTTTATTTTATAACCTAATGCATATTGAGCTAGCCTTCATTATCTCAATAATTTCATACTCGTCGAGAATATAATATGCATTCTTATTGGTCACGCAATCATACAATTATTGTTGTTTGCATGTGTGAATCATGGCCCCATAGGGTATTAAAATTGTAGTTATTTGCTATCGTGTCTACAGGGACAATGGCGTACCCAAGAGGGTGGTTACCGGGCTAAAGCCCTTCCCTATAGGATTTGCGTAGTAGTTCTGAAATTTTATTTAAAGACGCTGAAAAAATTATCAATATTCTAGGGGCTGAGGTATACAGGGTGTCTCTAAACCTAGTACCATAAATTTACCAGCCGCTTCCTGACGCAAAAATAAGTCGAAAATGTCTATAAAATTTTTGTCCTAAACCGCAGCATAAGGAAGTTACACGTCTTTGAAAATGGTGTTGAAAAAACGGAAAACAATTGCATTTTAAAAACGCTTTGAGATAAAAAATCGAAATTTTACAGGCAGCCTATTAAAGGTATAAACTTTCTACTATTTTTTTTGTGTAAATTAACCAGGGGCTGCGCGAATGGGGGTTATCAACTTTTTCTTGTAACCTGTTTTTCTTTACCTTTTGTTTTTTTTCCATTTTAGTTTAGAAATTTGTATTCCCTGTTGCCTAATTAACAAAAAAGGTACTCTTGTTTCAACTCGCTTGGACTAACCGTTTCCTATAAAATGCAGATTTTCTGTTTAGCCAAAATCAATTTAGAATGCTGGATTTGTATGTAAATTAATTTATTGAAAAATAAATCAAAATAAAAATAGTTACAGTAAGTGTTCGTACTGTTTATACCTTCAATAGGTTAGGCTGTATGCAAAATTTCGATTTTTTATCTCAAACCGTTTTTAAAATGCATTTCTTTTCCGTTTTTTCAACACCATTTTCAAAGACGTGTAACTTCCTTATGCTGCGGTTTAGGACAAAATTTTTATAGACATTTTAGACTTATTTTTGCGTCAGGAAGCGGCTGGTAAATTTATGGTACTAGGTTTAGAGACACCCTGTATATACCACGAAGAATTGGACGACAGATGTATAGAAATAACATACAAACAAGCTCACCAGAATTTCGAAAATATCCTGGCTATACAATAAGGGATCGACCCCCCATTTCGCCCCGGATATGATTTTTAAATGATAACAATAATAATAACTTATAAATAATTTCGAAGAATTAAAAAATCCTTAAGAGTAATGTAACTTCCTACTCCTCTAACAGAAATTATTTATAGAAGTCTGAAGTATTATTACTGACTTGATCGATACTAATAGGTACCCCTTTTAAATAAATTCGAACCAAAAATAGAATTTCCCTTAATACATATTAGATAGTATAAAGTTCAAGGGTGATTATGATTACATTCGATCGGGACTGTTATATAATCGAAAAAGTCTAATGTATGTTTTTTCCTGAAGGTAGTTACAATAAAAAGTTAATCATAGTCCGTATAGGTATATACTTTTTTCTAAATAAATTTTCCACGTAGGTAATACGAACTTGTAAAAAAAACTATAAGTAACAGTTATTAACATTCAACAATATTGCACGTTTGTAAGTTGAAAGTCGGCCAAGTTTCATGCGAAAAGGAACGATAAGCAGTCACGCGAAGAACAAACCAAGACCAAGGCTAATGATCGAAAAAAAATGAATTCTTTTACGAGGAAAATTGTCTGAAGGTCATAACTTGAATCAAGTGTGTAGGTAGAAAATTGGGGTTTTCGTTTTGTTTGATTTTCTCAAATTTTCATTGTGGGTAGAGAAAACTAACACAACCTCTTGTTTGTCTTTACATTAGTTAGTAATAATTATTCATATGTGTAGTATCAAGGAAAGAGGGGTGGAAAAATCTTTGATATAATAAATGCATTTTAATCCTAGTATGTAAATTGTAGCCTTAAAATTTATAATAAAGAATATTTAATTAAAAAGTATTAATAGTTTAATGCGTTTCAAAACTTCATTAAAACGTTCCAGTCACTGTTTTCCTACAACTTTGTTTAATCTTTAAATATTCATTATAGTGTTCATAGAACGTAACCAATCTGTAATTTGAGCTAGAACATCCTGAAATGATTAAATAGATCTATTTCTTGTGCATATGTAATTACACCTACCTATCTAGTGGTATAATAACAGAAGAGATAAAAAACAAGTTTTGCATAGAAATAGTTCTCAATATAAATAATCTTTTATTTTGTACAAATTACAGCTTTTCTACGATATTTAGGTTCAATTATTTATGAGAAATGTTAAATATAGTTTTTTCCAAACACTGATGAAGGTAATTTTATACATTGTGTATATTTAACACAAGGTTCTCTGCATTTCAGGATTCTCTGAAGGTAAATATGTGTTCATCGTAAGTTAGCTCTAAAGGCAATCAATTATTTGCTGGTGTACTCCAAGGTGTACTCAAGCAAAGTTTTATGTAAGTAGATATTTGTCTATTTTTCAGTATCTATCAAAACTTACGTCTAAACTGCTACGTCATGTTATAGAGAAGAAATTATTATTGATTTTTTATTTTATAAAAAAATAAAAAAGTCAGTTCTAATTGGAAATAAAAATAGTTGAAATTAAATTTTCGAAATTTGCTATCATTACCAATAACCAATATCTTTTGTCTGCATTTACGGAGGGACACATAGCAAACCCACAAAATCAAGACGGCTTTAGGTAACGTATCAAAAAAAAAATCCAACAAACGTGGAGGAACCGACAGATTGTTACGTTCAGAAATTTGAAAATTAACCCTGCACCGTATCAAAAATTTATATTATTCTAGAAACCAACCCAAAATTGTTATAAAACAGAAACTACCCGTACCCGTACTTAGGAAATATTGTTTTTTCAGAAATATAAAGCAGCAGGCAACGGTTTTTATGAACGTAGCTGCTGTTAGGCACATTAGATATACTTTTTATGTTTATGCTATTATGGCACTAAAGTACAGTTTTAGACACTCTTGTAAGTTAAATATTATTGCAAGTTCTTTTGACTTCAGCGTAAATTTCCACGAAGCCGCTGGCCCTAGTTCTCGCAATAGTATTGATATAATATTATTATCAACCCTGATGTTAGTTTATTTTGCCCTCGAGATAGATTAGGTTAACTTTAGTTGCTAATTATTTGCAATTAATACGATATCGACCTACATTAAAGAGAAAAACCTTCCAGAAGGTTATTGGAAGGAATGGGTATTAGAGGTAAGTCTAGGTATTCGCCTTTTGCGATTTTGGAATTAACAAGACAATAATTTGGTTGAAATATAGGGTGGTTTCATTACATAAAAAAGTTGACAAAGGATGTTTCTTCGTTTATTTGAGATCATGAGATTAATTTTGTAGTTATCGGGGTAGCTGTTCTGGGGTAAATCCAAGAATTTGTAAGACCTATGAAAGACCAAGGTTTCTTTCAAAAACTCCAGTATAGAAGATGTCTTCCATATCGCTGATAGTTGGTATTGTTAGTATACTAACCCCTAGTAATGGGGTTGGGGGTAGTTAACCACTTTGAGATTTCAAAAATTCGTATTTTAGACCGAATTACAAAATCCTTAAGATTTACTTCTGGAGGCCTTATCTGCATGATTTTGAATTGTGTATCGTAAAAGGGGTAGGGTGAAGAAAGGTTGACTTTAAATGTGTATTTTCTTTCCTTCCTTCCTTATTAAAAAGATTAACTACTTACCATACTGGAAAACAGAAGCTGTACTAATTTTCAAATTCAAAGCGAAGCAAACTGTTTTTCGCAGAGAAAATTAGGCACAATAATGTTTTAACACTAACGAACTTTTATAACTACCAGTGGAACATTAAAAAATAATACTAAAGGTCTTCAGAAACACACTTGGGATTTCAAAACTCGTTGAACAGTAAGAATGGAAAGGCACATAATATTATCTTGAGGGGAAAATAAAGACAGACGTTGTCCTCTTTTAGTTTTAACAGCTGCTCCGCCAGGTGATATAACGGTCGTTGAAACCTCTACACCTTTAATATATAATACCTACATTATGAATTCACATACCAGCAATATGTTCCCAATCAAAGCAATAACATGGAACAAACATAGCATATGAAGTATTCAGGAATTTGAAATTCCTACGTCAAGTGCAATATTTCTAACTTTTCAATTCAAAATACAGTTAGGTATTACTACTGTTTTGCTCAAAAATATTTTTAGGGATTATCTGTAATAAAAATTTGATCAAACGTTTAATAAACAAGAGGCGCCACGCTGCCACCATTTATAAATTTTTGAGATTCCTTCACATTTCTTACTTTGTTTTGATCTTGAATACGGTGCAAGCTGGAGGAATACAAATTACTGTGAATGGCCTTGAGCTGCACCTCAGCAATTGATCATTCCTCGAACGCACTGCACATATTTTTACTTGTAAAGTAGATTAAACCGGCTTTAACATTCTTTTACGTAAAAACATCCTGCTCATTTACAATTAAAAGAAAAAATCTTAATTTTTCTTCAAGATTCGAGTTTCCCGAAGATCCTCAATTGAAATATTTTTTCACGTACGAAATGAAGGACTAAGACAGTTAATCGAAAAATACCATGCGGAAGAAGGCTGTTTCTAAGCACTTCAATAAGATTGAAAATAAAGAATAAAACCAGCGACGTGACCAGCTTATGGAATGGTTAAGAATCTGACCCTGTTGGAATGCACGAGTAGAGAACATCATCAGATAATCTCGATCTTCGCCTAAAGGAACTGTCAAGACTAGATCTGGACACCTACAAGCTTATTTATTTATTTTTCCAATTTGTTTTCAGTTAACGATGACAAATTTGCTATTATCTCTCTGAAAATTGATTCAGTAACAAACACGATTAGAATTTCAGAAGATTATCAGTAGCACGCTTATAACACGCAGTGTGGGTCTTATAAATAAAATTGAAATATACAAGAATGCAAATAAGAACACCGTTTTTGGAGTTTCAAGATCATATAACATTTGTTTTTATTAAGTCGCAAAATAAAGTATCATTTTACTGGAGTTTTGGAATGTAACCTGGATAATTGATGTACACTCCGAAAGAAAATGATATCAAATTATATTATTTTATTGGTAGAAGCATGAGTAAGTAATGGTTGGTACCTAATATTTTTTTGTGAATGTATTTTAAATTGAAATTTAGGTACCTATCAAAATTATTTATGATGTAATATAGGTAGATGTGTACTATTTTTACCCAATATGAAGTAACTCGTATATCGTTCCACAGACAGTAATTTTGGCTTAATTTTTCGGGTGATTTATTTAACGTAAAGTGAGAAGAAACAGTATTATCAGAGTACAGGGTGGCCCAATTTGGATGTACCCTATTGAGTATCTGATTATAACTATTGTTGCAAGGAGAAAACTGGGGGCATATTCTCATATTTTTAAAATCAGAAAAAAATACTTAGGCGACGTAACCAACCATGGTTTCCATTTAAAAAAACACAACAGTATTTATTATTTCAGAAATTTTAACCCAAGTCAAATGAGTTCGAGGATATTCCTTCAGTTTTCTACTTACGACAATAGTTACTGGAGATACCCTATACTGACATCCAAATTGGGACACCCTATAGGTACAGTGTTGTTCAAAAAGTCCGCATCATCACTTTAAAAATTCAAACATGGATTAGTTTGGTTTTTCTCTATTTTCGGATAAGATGTTTGATATGCTTTGCTTCTGGTTCTGTATTGAATTCAGGTCTGATGAATGGGGTGGCCCTAGATCTAGGTGGGCCCCCCGTTCTATGTTTGCCAAAGTCGATTATTTATGTATAAAACAAAGTTTTCCTGCAATATGTTGAGGTATCTTGTGGAATTTATTATCGTAGTCGAGTAACTCCTTCAACAGACAAGAAACTTCGTACTGTAACAGAGATTGGATTCTTTATTGAAGGAGGTACACATTTTGCTGAAAGCGTAGTTTTTGCCAGGATGATCATTTCCATGTTCAAAGTTGCTTCTGCCACTGTTCTGTAGTTAAGTTTTCATGTTCCTAGGAAAGGTAGAATCTATTGCTTCTCAGAAAGCAGTAGCTTCAACCTTTGAGTTGAAAACTAAACAGTCTTCCTCTCCTAATGGATGCTTCGAATATTTTGCTTAATTCGATGGTAGGTATTAATAATTATATCTAGCAGGCTTGCTTTTTAAATTTAACATCATCTCGCTCAGACGTGGTTTGTTATCATTTTTCTTAGGGCGGCGATTTAACGATTTCTACGCCCTTCGGTTATTTATGAAAATTTATTCTTTTCTGGAGTATTTGAGTAAATTCTTCATGATTGCAGTGTTATTCTTATTATATTATATTCTGTGAATAAATGCTCGAATTTCTATCCATAACATCTTCATCTTTCCATGTGCTGTGCCATTCAGTTTCAACGTACCTAACCGTCCATGTTTCTTCGTATCATCACCCCATCTTAAAGGGGATCTTGCTGTATAGCTGTTTTTCCAGACCATTGTCGTATTATGCTGTTTCATCGTTGATCTATTTGCGTTATGGTCTGTAAAGCCGGCCACAGACGAGCGTATATGTCTTAATACCTCAACGCGCATTCATCAGTATCGCACATCAACGTGAAACGCTGTTCAGCCACACACGTAGATAGATGTCTTAAGACATCATTACGCAGTTATCAACATACACGTTCGCATAAGCCTTTTTCGCTGTCGGAGAACGATGTCCGAAGAGTTGTGTTTGATGGCAGTGGCGTGCGTGATTATTGTCAAACAAAAACACAAAAAAAATAAAAGTCGCCGTAGTAAATGGTGTAAGGATTGGCTTTTAAAACGGGAAATTCTCTCATGTGAACCTACTGGAAGAGTTAAGAGCGGAACATAAATAATACTAATACGATTTAATATTGTATATTGTAATAGTTCAAATTAAAATACCACAAAATAAAATAACTCCCTACCTCACTGAAGAACTCCGCGACAGAAATGTTTGTGAAGGACACACACGTTCGAACAACAAGGTGCATTCTTCAACGTAGAGACATGTTTTCAGGAAAACCAGGTTGCTAAGTGCGACGCACTTCTGGAATGCGCATGCATGTACGTAACGTTATTATGCCCACAGACGTACGTTACTGTGTGCACGTTGATGAATGCGCTTTGATGTATTAAGACATATACGCTCGTCTGTGGCCGGCTTAACGCGCTATTTGATTTGTGCCACATTCTTTTTAGTGTTATTTTTAATTTCAGTGAAAATAGTACAAATTGTGAAATTATTTGAAAAATATGTGTAACCCAATTCTGGAGTAGAAAGTGCAGGAAATTTTTAATTCCAATATACTGTTTTAAAATTAAGAGGATACAACTCATGACTTTTACTTTTTAATTCCTATGTTTTAAATTCAAAAAACAAAGAGAAATTTTTTAAACAAAACTGTATTCTTATACTGCCTTTTAAGTTTTAGGGTACCATGGGGTATTAAGAGCTTGGGGTAATAAGAGATCAAAATAATATCAGCGTCCAAAAATCAATTGTAGCCACCGAGGTGGTTAAGAGGTTGTATATGTTAAATCCTCTTGAACCTTTGTATGAACAATACACAGCGCGAATTCCTAAAGGCCTGTATGTGAACTGCTCAGTCAAGGTTGGTGGTTGCTGTCAAAATAATTCAACAACGTTACTTGTGGTTCCCAAAAAAATTGTTTTTGTGTATGTAGTGCTAAAAGAAGTGTGTAGCAGCAATTATATTATTATAGTAAACGTAAGTGCATTCACACCTTTCCTTGTAAATTTGTCGCATCTACAATTACCCCACTGTTCAGGTAGCAAGGGGTAATTGTGGACGTATTAATTCTAGAAACTTGGGTTATGCTTATGATATAACTATTTGTTATGAAGAAAGCAGGTTTATTGCAAGAATTGTTAACACTAACGTGATAACTAACGAACAGATTATTTTTTTAAATATAATTTTTTTTGCGTTTCTCCAAACACCCTAGCAAGGAAATGAAATAATGAGTCCGCTTATAGGTAGCCTACTTGTGCCTAGTAGGTACTAAATTCTAAGAACTCCACTGCGTTAGTTCCAGAGATATTAGGGGGATGTATCTCTTATTACCCCATTCATCTATTATTACCCCATGGTACTTTACAATGAATTTTCTTGAAAGTTTTATAACATTATTTCCGTTGTTAAATTCGTCATTTTATACGATTCGAAACAATTTCGCTTAGTACCTACCTAATTAAAAAATATTTCAAACAAGTTTTTATTATTTTTGATCATAAAGTGTTCAATCTTTTAATGAAATTCCTTATTTAATGTTTGATTTTATATTGTCATAAAATTCTGTGCCATTTTTATTATCTTAGTAGTATGTTTTTCTACAATTCTAACCTCTTTGTTGTACAAGTCTTCTTAGTAGTATGGAGATTAATTATTAATTAAATTAAGAAGTTGCTTCAATAACAACTTATGTAAAATATGTTGCTTGCTGAGAGTAGAGAGATACCTAAAGATATAAATTCAAGATTCTGATGTTTATATCGGAAAATTTAGATGCAACCATCTACTTGAAAGATTGATAAAATAATCCTATAGGATTATCTTATATGAAAATATTGCTGTGCAAACAATATACCAATATACCAGACATTCATCTCATATACGGCGACGTAATCAATTTTCTATTTAATCTTCCTTGCCTCTTTTATTGTAAAGTCAATAGAAAGTGGAATAATCCTACTTCCGTGTAATTTTGTAAATAAGCTAGATATTTATTTTACATTGATTTCAATGAGCAAAACTATTTTTTAATTAGATTTTGTTTTTGATTTGGATAGGAACTGAAGTGAATAGAGAAGAAATTGATTAAAATAGAAAACAACTGAGAAATCAGAGAAAGCATGTAGGAGGGCGATGCAGAATTCTTGGAAAGATAGTATAATCATACGGACGTGGAAAGGACGAGAAGATATGGTTAAAAACGGTGAGTTCAAAACATATTTATATTAACGAAGGTTCAATAAAATCTCTGGTAACCTAAAGCTTTGAAAAGCTTTTATTAACATTACCACATACGTTTACGTTAATTAATGGACGCATAATATTCTTGTCCTGAAGATTTATTTAATACCCATTATAGGTACGGTCTTTTTTCGACTTCTTTATATTTATAAGTGCACTGTAATAGTTTAATTGTGGCATTTCCGTTACTAATAACATTTTAATTATTTTAAACATCAAGTACTCTCAAAAGTTCCTAATAGTTCCTACGTAATAGAATTTTATTTCCAAAGAGCTTTTAAGGATGCTTATATATTAGTTTGGTATTTATTCAATAATATCCCAAAAAATGTGTATTTCAATTCAATTTCCTTTCAAACACCAATTCCAGAAAATTTATTTTGAGTAAAAGTATCTTGAAAGAGCTTTCAGATTGTTTTTATTATCACTCGACTAAATTAATAAACTCAGTTTCTCGTATTTAATGTAAAATGTTCAGGACTCAAATATATGGAAGTTTGCTTTTAAAATTAACGCTATATTAAACATTCTCGACTAATGACGGTTTTAAAAGCATGTTGGAATTTCAAATTTCCTAAATGGAATGTATGCAAATGTCATTAGTCAAATATCAAGTTTAATTTTGTAAATAAAGCTGATTGTTAGGTTTTCTTTATTTGGTTGAAGATGTTAAATTTATTCAGGAGTTTTATATTTTTGTAAATTCTTTCCCAGAATTCTACAGATTGAATTATCGGGTTTTCTATTGTTAGTTCGAATAGAAATCGCCATTGTTAAAAAGGAAATGAAGGGGTTTGCTATATTTTCACGGGAAAATTACTTCTATGTACAATAAAATGTCAAACAGAGGACATTGGTATACACTCGACAGCAGACTCGACAGGTCGTTAGGATTTTCCAATAGGGAATTATTGGGAACAAACATCACGTATACATAATATGTGTATAGTATATAAGTATACTCAGAATTATCGATGATTATTAAAATTCTGATAAAAAAGTAGGTATTGTAGTCACAACTTTAATATCTGCTTCAATTTGTGGTGACAACATTATCCACTAATACTTTCGTGAGGTTTATCTCGTTATAAACCACCTTCGGGCTATTTTTAGATATAAATCGATTCATTATAAATTTCAAAGTGTGTAACTCTTCTGGGAAAAGTAAATATTTTTACAAGTACTTCCTAGTTGTAAGTTTTGAGTACGTTTATGTGGAAATTTATGTCTATTAATCATATCTCGTTATTGCATTGCGGTTAATATTATTTCAGACCCCAAACTTTATTTCTCAAAAATTAAAACTTGAAGGAAAACTGCATGCTACAAATGCAGTCAGACAAAAGTTGTTCTAAAGTAGAAAGCATAGACCGCTTCTGTACTGTTTGGTACAGATGATGGGGGACGGATTTGGTGCGAGGGCATTTCAAGAGTGCATAGGGCATGAAATAAGCATAAACCTGGGCCACTATGCCATCGTCTTCCAGCATGAACTCTTTGCAATCACCACCTCCGCAAACGGCATGGTGCGGAGACGTTATGCAAATAGACAGATCCGTATAGGGACAGACAGTCAGACTGCCCTACTGTCAGTCGAAGTCTATTCCAAGATGGTAGATAGTTGCCTACAGGCTCTGAGTGAAATGGCTACCCACAACATACTATAGTTACTCTATAGTGGGTGCTAGGGCATCAGGGCATAGAAGGAAACGAAAAGGTGGAGTCGCCTTTTTGGAGACATACGAACTCCAGGTCATCTCCTCCAAGTATCCTGGACTTTATCAAAGATACATGACTATAGGTACTTGAAGGAGAACAATTTCACATGGGGCACAATATGTCAATTCTGGCCGTGGTCCAGTGGACTTAACGACCACACCCAAAGAGAAAAAACTGAATGTGATAGACAATGTATTCAGTAGATGGGTGGTAAGATATACTTTTGTTGAAAATAATTACCCCAATGGTAAAATTATACGTTTAAGTATTCTTTGTCCTATTTTGATTCTCACAATTTTTCGTAATCTAAAAGAAAAATTTAGTATACACTATCATTTCATTTTAACAAGATATTATTATGCTAAACAGAGCTTTCTTGGGTTTCATAACTTTATTGCGAGTTTTTAAGGAAAATAATTTATGCAGGTGCAAGGTTAAAAATTTTAAGACGTAATAAAATGGAAATTTATTATTCGTTATACGGTCTACAAAATTAAATCCATGAATTATCTTAATTTACTGTCGGTGTCAAAATAAAAGCTTTTAATATGATATAAGACTTGGACTATTCCATATTTTTATAATTTATGTTATTAAAGAAGAAAAATTTAAGGGATTTAAGTTAGAGTTCTTAAAGCAGATATAATTTGTGTATGGATCAATACCTTGAGATAAGAATTAACAATTAACAGTTTCAATAATTCTAAGAGTTTAAAGTTTACAGCTTTTCCAGTAAATTTTATAAACAGTTGTTTAGTTTAAATCTTTTAACAAAAACTTGCTGCATAAAAGTAAATACAGCTGGTTTCAATTAATCAGTAAAGAATTTGGTATAAATTTAAGCCATACCAGAAAAACAGGATTATGACCTTTCGCCAAATTGCTTAGCGATGAATCAGGCTTCAGATAATCTTTGTATGTGCAATAAAGAAGGATAAAAATACGTCGAACATAATATGCTTTCTACTAATATTGCGTGTTAAACGAACAGGCCAATTACCGAGTTTAAAACGATGCATCGGGTTTTATTGTTGGGTGTACGTACTTGTCTCTTTATTAATAATTTCTATTTTAAGATTTTCGTAGGAAATTGGCAACTTCCGTCCGCGTTTATATCCGACGTTATTGGTTATATAGCGATTTAGTTTTAAGTCAAGTTTAACCATGTTTCCGGTAATTCTGCGTTTTATGGACAGCGAACGTGCGGAAAATTAGTATTTTCAACGTGATTATTCAAGAGTAATGGGTAATAACTTTAATGTTTACCTCATAGCACAATTTTCAAAGAGTGTTTCATATTCCTAGAATGCTTGGTTTATAATATAACTTATCATAATAAACAGTGCGTTTTCCTTAAAAACAGCAAAATAGAATTATAGACACGTTGAATGATTGGACATCTTACAGGGCTCCCACTCTTATTTTTCAAATTTTATTTAGGAATTTAGGACTATTTTTACAAAAAATTTAGGTATTTTTTAGGTATTTTCTTAAGGAGAATTTTATTAAATGGAATAAAAATGCAACATTTTAAAACACCTAGGTATATATTTCCACATAAAAATTTGGCGATATTAATAAATCAATATTAAAAAACATCGAAATTAAATATAAATATAAAAAAGAGGAGGTGCAAACCTCCCCTGGACTTTCCCATACTAAAAATAAACATTTTGTTTTTGCTATTCAACAGTAGTTCGCGAGGCAGCATTGGAAATCATTTGAATGCCTCGCGAGAAAAACGAGACTATACGGGTTCGATATGAACAAAAGAAAGACGCCAAGATATGTATCTATCTGTACTCTGTTAAGTAGGTAGCGGCTAGAAAATACAGCTGGCGAAGTCGGACGATCGCTACCGACCGACCGACCGACGATCCGTTTCCGTCAGAATTCAACATAATATTCAAAATTCACGAATTTCCTCATCATCAACCGTACATTTTAGCTATATGAACACCTTACACTATGTGATAGACAATTAAATTTTGCATTCAATTATGTAATAATATATAGGGTGTTTCATTTAAAATAACAAAGTTGCTTATTGTACTGTGGAAATCAAACGCCCTCTATACGTGCTATACATTTAAGAAAATGCAGAATCATATACTAAATAACTTTTATATTTAAACTTCTTTCATATTTTGACTAATAAAGGCGCTATAGGAGCATCAATTTCCGATTTTCAAAACCCCGTAGACGGCGCCACAGTGGAATTTTGGTGTTCATCAAAAACCAAAAATGTAGCTAATACCAAGCTGCATAAGTCTAGAAAATTTAAACAAAATCGTTAGAGCAGTTTTTTTGTAATAATTTTTCAAAAATTTCAAAATTTTTGGAAGAGCGCCGCCGTTGGGACCGTTTTTGGATTTAGTAAATAATTTTTTTTCATGGTGTAGTACCGCCAAAGGGCTTTCAAACAAGTTGCGAAACCTGATCAGATAACTGGTTTTTGAGTTATGGGACGTTAAAGTCGAAATTTTGAAAAATTCATAGTGGCCACCATTTTGAAGTTAGAGAGTCCGGCAAAAAACGGTTTCCCTTCAATTATGGTCTTCTTTCATATTCCCTACTCAGATTTTCAAAATTTCCGCTTCTGAAAAAAATTATACCAAAAAACATGTCTAACTTCCGCTTCCGGTTTCGGATTTTTTTGAAAAGCTTATTTTGTTGATGAATTTTCGATATACCCCTTCATTTAAAATTTCATCAAAATCGGTTCACTGGTTTTTGAGTTAGAGGCGTTACCACATAGAAGAAATTTAGGTATTTTGGGAATATTTACTGAAATTGGTATAATTTAGGTTTTTATTTGTATTTGTTAAAAATTAGGTATTTTAGGTATTTTAGGACAAGTGGGAGCCCTGATCTTACTAAAATATTTGGTTACTTACCTAAAGTTTTAATTAAAGCCAGTATTTGTATTTGGTTGAATTAATTAGAAGGTAAATATTTTCTAAAATAACTTGCTGCTGTGAAGTTGCAGCATATTGCACGATATTGCATCAAAAATACTGTAGAAATTCCAAAAATGGTAAACGAATAAATAGTTTAAAAGGAATACTTTTTGATTTGGGAATCCCTTGTGCAGGAAGATCCTTTCACTTTTCTTCGTGTTACGTGTTCTATATCAAATCTTTCGTATAAGATCAACAACTTTATAGGTTCTGCTACTTAATCTAATGGAACAAACGAGACAATCCCTTTTCCTTAGAGAATTAACTACTACGTCGAAAAACAGTTTGCTAAAATGTAAACGTAAAATTTCTAACTGCAACAATAAACTATAGAGATAAGATTACGTTCCTGCAATTTACCGTCACTCATACCTCATATTAAATTATCTAATGATGGTTAATTTAATTATCAGTCAGATTATCGTCAATTTGATTTTTTTTTGCTTGTTCACTAAAGTTTACACGCGCAGCACAAAACGTTCCACTTCTGCTCCGAATAAAACATAGGTCCTATTTTTTTTAAACGTACAAATTGCATAACAGGCAGAACTGGACCAAATAATTTGAAAAATTAATAAATAGACTCCCTTAATGGATGGGACAAGGATCAAACAAAAGTAGAAAAATATAAACACATCTTTCCTGGATCAGAAGTCTGGACGATTCAAATAGAAAATCGATGGATATGGGCAGGTGTTTCAGACAAGGTAATTATAGGAATCAAAGATGGCACACATCCCTAACGAAGCAATTGGAAACATAACTCATACAAGAGCTTGTCATGGAGTAGGTAGAGAGGTTTAACTGGTTAGGATACCTTCTACAGACGAATAAAAATTGATGGCCTTTTACCTAGAGAGTACATGAAAGACGAACTTGCAGAAACAAGCTATAGAGGAAGAATAGAAATATCCTCGTGGTGGAGCGTAGCTCGCGAGCGAATTAATTTTTAACGAGGGTATTTTTCTTGCGTTTTTGTAAGCCTTTCAAATCCATGTCGGCCTTCCTTAACTGTTTTCGTCGTTATTGATCTGGTCTTGCGTTGATTCTCCAAAAGAAACCAACCCTTTCCTTGAAGTATAATAGTACCAGCTCACAGATGGTCGTTCTCAGCATTTTTCGCCATGGTTCTCAGCTTCTTTTATAATCCCATGGTCTCTAGTATGGTATTCTGCAATTCCATTTAGTTATATCAACGGTTATATGTATCTCACGTATGGTCATACGTTTAACTTATCTCCATTTGAGGATTGCAACTCTCATGCCAACATACATTATTTTAATTTCGTAGTTTGTTAAATCTGCTAATACCTACCGTGGATTCACCCAATATTGCCTTATATCGTTCAACTTTTAATTTAAATTATTATCTCTCTGAAGATATTGTCAACAAAATCGACATAGAGAGGTATCCAGATTTAATTGTTACCGAACGTGAAGGGAATTCGACAGGCAAAATCCAATTAGCATTATTCGCTTGTACGAACCACCCAAGAACTTATACCTTTGTTATAGAACAATAGACAACTTTATTTTATATATGTTCAGTTATAATTAATGTGAAGGGGAGGGTACATACTTTATCACCATTTTCTTTGAATGTGTTGTTTTGTACCTTACTTCTTTATTGTTGAAAGTAAAATATGATTTAAAATTTTTTTTGAAAAACTGCCTGAGATACTAAATAATTCCTAATCCATTACTTTTTATAATATGACCCTTAATTTTCTCCTTCAGTTTATATTTTCGGTATTCCGAGCCTGAAGCCCAAAGAATAAAAGCCAAACACACATTTCTTTTTCTACGTCATAGGAAAGCAAACAACTTATGTCGCGTGTTGAATATCTTCAATGTCGTGGATCGCACTCTAAAATTATACGGTGTAGGCTATAATGTTATTCTATACCAAGGTTTTTGGGGGGTAAAAGATGATCCCTTGAACAAAAAAGTTTTCAATTTATTTTAATGAAATAACTAAAATTCATGCGGTGGATCACAATATATTTTCTTTCTTACAGCTTTCTGAAAAAAAAGAAGGCCTTTTTACCCCTGTTTTTAAATTATAAAATTTCTACGAAATCCCCAACCCTGAAAGCTTATTTGATATGTTTGCGTGATCAGCAAGATCTCGTTCAGTTTTATGTTTTGGTTTTTCTTCAAGGTGTACGGATTTTACTAGCATTTCCACAACGTTAAATCCTTAAATCTCGTGCAAGGCGTTTTACTATAATATTCAAGACTTTATAAAGTGTAGATTAATTTCCATGTTATTGCATCAGTTTCCAGAGCGAAAAGTAAATTGGAGCTTACTTGTTAAGTTAAATATTCATTAAAAGTATAATACAGCATAAATATCGACTATCACAGGATGGTAGAAAGGATAATTGCTTTGCACCAGTTAGCATTTATAATTTTCATGGAAATTAATGACTGAAAACATTTTAAAGGTTTAACACCAACACCCTACCATTTTAACAAGTCTCAAAGGAAATATTTTATCAAATATATTTTATAGGTCTTCTCAAATGAAAATATACCGTGGGTGATGATAAATTCAGTCTCCGGTCTAGATATTTTGTCGGAAATCCCAGATCTGGGTTTTGGAATTGAATATAATCGAGCATTCACTGTAATGGACATACAAAATTGTGTAGGTAATCAGTTATAACTTATAAACATCAATAACGGGTACTACCTACTTTTGCAATTATTTTAAAACCTTTTTTTTTTAACGGTGGGTAGCTATAAAACCTGGTTGAGCTTTTGGAGTGGTGTCAAAAAAACTTTGTTCCTAGTATTCATTTTATGAATATTTATTTCTGTGGAAAAATTTATCTGTATATTGATTATTATTTGTGTTCCATATCTCTTCTTGAATATTTTAAACCCTTAGTAAAAACATTTTCCTGCTTTGTAATTTCACCTTTTCTAAATTGTTACTGAAACATTATTTACCCCCCCCCCAAATTAATTAAAATGTAAATTCTTATAGCATGTCCTTGTACACGTGAACTACCCCCCTTTCCTTTCCGAGTAGTAGCAGGTATAACCTAAGGTAGACATGACCCTTGTTGACGTTCAATCAATAACCCCCTAGAACCCCCACATCGCCTTCATTATGGCAGCTACCCTTGATTTACCCATGTCAGGGTCAGTGGCGGTTAAATAATTTGCATGTGGAGTTGATTTATCAAAGGCCAAACACGTTAAGTCTCGTTCTAGTCCCTGCTAGATATCGATTTCCTTCCTACACCTTACGTTTCATTTTCATATCCGCTTTTTCCACCACCGCACCCACACCGTACTTGGGGAGAAAAATTGATTTCCTTTCTGTGTGTTTAATAATACACAATTGTTCTATTTAGCTACCACTTGTCTGTTTGTATCTTTCGTTTGTCGTCATGTATGCGTTTTCAAATACGTTTAATATTATAGTCCAGGAGCTAGCGGTATATTTTAAGACTAATTTCTATCAAGCTGAAATTTTTTTTATGAGCTGGTATGGTTATGTCTGCCAAATGTAGGTGGTCGGCAAAATAGGACCGCGGGACATAAAGCGCCCAGAATTTTTTTGTTTTTAATTATTTTTTGATGAAATTTACAAACTTCAATCAAGCTAATTCCTATTTTGCTCGTTATTTAAGACATTCCGACAACAAAAAATTAACTGTCTGACATAAGAGTCGGAACTGAATCAGTCTCTGCCGTTTGGGGTTCGTATTGTTTTTAAGACATTTGACTTATTACCATCAACCTGATTTTTTTTTTAATAACTATATACTAATTTAACAAACACAAAAATCACCTTATCCGACAATTTGAGCGGGACAGAAGCACTCTCTGACGTCCTGGATTGGTTAGTTGGCCAATTTTTTTTCTTAGCGCTCTATGTCCCGCGATCCTATTTTGCCGACCACCTACATTTGGCAGACATAACCATACCAGCTCATAAAAAAAATTTCAGCTTGATAGAAATTAGTCTTAAAATATACCGCTAGCTCCTGGACTATAACGATCAATTTTTAATGTGATACAGGAACAAACATTTTGTGATTCTGAAGTGACGGCTATACGATCATTCAAATAGGTGGATAGGAAATTAAAAATTTAATATTTGTCAACAAAGAGACTTAAGGAGCGTAAGGGGCTAAGTTATTAGTTATTACGTTATTACTTTTTCTTTCTTTTTTAAAATAACATCTAGATGTAAGACTCCTTTTTCAGTTTCTATTTCTTCCACTCCTGTGCCTTACCTTACTATTGTCCCTTTCGATTTTCGTTATGCCGTCCATTCATCTTTTTATTGGTCTGACAATAATTTTCTTTGTTGTTCTTCAGTTTCGTATTTTATTGAATAATATCGCCAGTTGTTCTTCTGTATGTTCTGCTTTACTCCTTCTGAGAGTCTACTGTTATACCATTTTTGTTGACCGAATCGATTCAAGATTTTTGGCAAACTGGTAGTCTACGTAGTAACGAAAAATTATTTTTTTCCGAAGTAGTTTGTATTTCGTCCATTATTGAAACTTTTTGGATTAGGAAAGTAAACTTTCTCTGGTTCAATACAGTTCAAGCCAGACTACTATGATAATTTTCAAACCAAGTATTACATTGTTGGGCCTTGTGGTCACATTGGAGTTTGTGGTCACATTTAGAATTGGGCGAAGTGGTCGTGTTGGGCGTTGTGGTACTCTCACACTTTTGGGCGTTATGGGCAGAAAACAGCGTTAGGCGTTGTGGACATTGGGCGAAGCGTCATGGACTCATTTTTCATCCAATCTTTGTGTATATTCAGATTTTCCTATAGTGATATAATTATCCAATATAAAAAAAATATGTTTTAACCTAAATTTAGAAATCTAAATATAGAAATAATTCGCACGTAGATATTCCACCCTCGCAATTTTGCACTCGTGAAGTCGTGAGTGTTTTAACCTTTCCAGTTTTTAACACTTGCACAATTTTTAAACATTTATTAAACTGGAAACGGCTTTAGCGTAGGCATAACATTATCTACTTTTATTTTTTATGAAACAAAACCTCGTAAAAAAAATTAACAAAGAGTGAAATAACCAGGAAGTTCGAGAGTACATTGGCATGGCATTTAAGAGGGTTGCGGAAATTAAATCATTAAATATTAATAAATTTCGGAAGTTTATAATTTCTTTTGCTTTCTCCAGAAGGTATGCAATTTGATGTATTTTAGACGAAGAGTCTAGTCATCGAAAGTAAAACTTGGAAACTCCAATGTGCTCAATGGATACTTTCGTGAAACGTGACTAAATCAATTATCTCATCTGTGAGTAATTCTTTACTTAAATAAGTTTAGAAAGGTGAACGAAACCAGGTAAATGTTTTATTTTTATAATACGTTACAGAGCAAGTGTTAACGGTATTAACCATTTACACTTAATTACAAGTGCAGAAATGACAAGGTAATTCTATTAACGTTAATTACTTGAGTATTTCCTTTAGATAAATATTGTAATATATTAGTTACCGTTAGTTTAAATAATGTATTTACAACCGTCCATAATGAAAGCCAAAGACAAGCAAAAGGAAATTTGTTTTTGAAATTCTTATTTATTAAACAATTCTTTATCTATGAAAATAAAACAAAATCGTTGAGAGTTTTGGGTATTTGTACTTGACGTCTTCTCGGGTTACGCATCTGAATTTCCTTGAAAATATTCTAAACATTTCTTAGGAAAATGTAAGGAAAATGTTTGGAGTTTTGTTTTATTGGCTACGCTACTAAACTTCTGAAGTGTATTTTATTTCATATTCATCTTATATCTCGAAAACCTACCTACGTTAAATATTTTGAAAGGACAAGGACTAAATATGATTCCTTATTGTTTTATTCGTTACACAAACATATTTCCCATTTTGTCATTGAACAAATACTAAATGGGTTGATTTCTTTTTTGAAGAACGAAGCAGGGACTTTGGGAGTTTTATATTATTTCAAGAGTACGTAGTAGGTACATATCTCGAAGGCACAATAAATTAGACTTTTATTCTATTTATTATTAAACAACCAAATAAACTGGGATCTAGTACTGGACTTCTATCTTGACTTCAAAATAAACCTATGTCCTTGAAAATTATTCCAAGGGCAACAAGTGGCGCAGTTATTCCCAACCCTTATTTTATTTGAGAGTTTAATTATTATTTATACATATTTGTAAAACTTTTGTTGTTATTACAAAGATTGCCTTTACTAATTCCAAGCCTTAATAAAGTAGACTAATCAAATTAATTCAATTCAAGATATCAAGACCATGAAACCTAGTTATGTCATTAAGCTTTTAAGCTCTGATGGAATTAATTTTTTCTGTAGTATAAGATTTAGTCGACCTTGTTTTTTATGTATCATTTCTCAAACTAATTGAGGACTTGAGGCTATGAAATTGTAGAGTAAGTGTACCACTTAAAATTAACGAATTAACCGAAATTAACGGTCGTGTGCTAGAGGAACAGTAGCAACATACCAACCCACTGTTTCTATACCTTTTCCATTTCCACGTTCTTAAATTTTACTTTGTATTTGTCTGTTCTATTTTGAAGTTTCCATCTCCATGTAGCGTTATGCGAACATGAAGAAACAGGCTTTACATTGAAGTTTGTAGCCAAGTTTCCTAATGCAACATCTGCAGTCGTTCAGACTTATCTTGTAATGTTGTAATGCACCGTAAGTATAGTGTTCATCAGTGGTGTCCATTTAGCGGTACGATGGTATTAAATGTCTTTGGGTCATTACTCTCCAACAGCTGTCCTGTTATTTAAGTTGGTGTACACGCAGGATCGGATTAACATTTTTTAAAAATATATTTGCAAACACATTTTAAACCAAGATTTGTCTTCTGATAAATCTGAATATGTATGTTGCATAACTGAACAAACGACAAAAATCCCTTTTTTTATGCGAGCATGGGTTCCTCGTCCTACATGCACAACACAATGAAAATCAATGGTCCTGCGGGGATTCAATCTTTAAATTTTATCGTTACCGCCTCTCAGGGATTGGAAATAAACTATTGGTAAGTTTGTTTAGAAAACTGCAGATCATGGAAAAACATTTCTTGTCGCCAGTCTGCTTCTGCTAGCGGGATTATCTTAATTTAGCATGCACTTTATTGACCTTATCTTAATTAAAGTTTAAAAAGTAACAGATTTCCTTCTTATTTAGTTATTTATGAAATAATCAAATTTAAACTGATACGCTTCACCGATACCATATAAATCTAAATGGTAAATGAAATGAAAAATCAGGATGTACTATGTGGAAAAAAATAATACAATTTTGATATACTAAATAATGGCGAGTAGATTACTTTATTATTTTTTCTTCAAGCGTATCATAATATCCGTATTGTTGTACAGAACTGGCTATGTAGAAGGAAGTCATTTTATTGATAGTCAAAAAATGAAAATAATGTTACTAGTACAATAATGTGTTTACGTATCCATGACAACGACAGTATTTTGCCCATAGCTCCGCCCCCAAGGTTGGTAGAGGGGAGAGCGTTGTCCTGTGGAAATGACTTTTTAGGAAATATTTATTTACAGCAACAGAATATTTTTACACTTGAAGAAAAAATAGTATATATTATTCGGAGTAGAACGTCTTATTTGTGTTTCGCTCACTTGCACAGCCTCGGCGCGTGCGCCTCGGCCGCAATATGAGCTCAACTCAAAAAGAACTCTTTCTACTCCTAATAATATAATATACTATTATAAATTTTGTTTTGGAAATTTATGTTCTGAAAACGACTTTGCAAGAAATAACAACGAAGTCCGCTCTTGCGTTCAAGGAGAATCTCAGGAATTCTTATCATGTCTGAGGTTTAATTTAATTTAGTCACAATTTCATTGTGAAGTTGTTGAAAAGGGCACCCTTTCATGAATTAATTAAAACTAGTCAAATTAGTGTTAACGATTTAAACCATGAAAACGAATGATAAAACGTACAACAGCTACAAACCACTAAAGGAATAAACGTAAGATGAACAGCAACAAAATATTGTTTATACTTTTATATACTTAAAAAAAAAGTACGACGCCTCCTATAATACTACTCGTTCGAAAATATTTCATTTAGCCCTTGTCCTCTTTAGTAGAGTTCATGTTAGCTAGGTCCTTGTGTTTGCGGATGTCACGTCCGTCCCTTAGGTTTAATTTAGATGTAAATCTGGGTGGGTTAATGAGCTTCCACTTTTATTTACCAAAGGTAAATGAGTAAAACTACGAAATAGCAAAAATATTTTAATAACTTCGTAAATTGTAAATCGGTGTAAAAGAATAATTATTCAGGAAATTTTATATAAATATAAAGTGTTTAAAATGTTCTTTAAAAATTTTGCGAATCTAACAAAAAAAAAGTGCAATATATTCAATTAAGAAAATATACAAATAAAGGTAGTAGCAAAAACGAAGAAACATACATTCCTAGAGTTCTGAAAACAGAATAAAAACGATTCTAGAAACCAATAACTATAAATTCCTCTGATAACTTTTACTGCTATTAAAATTGCCGTTATGTATACATAAGTTAGGTACCTATACTAATTCTGAAGGTAGTGATGTTCAATACTGGGTATCTCTTACTTCCAGCTACATAGAGGTATGCATAGGCAGGTTTATTTTTAATAATAAAAAATTATTTGTATTCTATAAAACATGTTTCGATGACATTTTAAAATTAAATTATAAAGACCTTCCTGAAAATTTGCACTCAGGATGAACTGAATCTCATTTTTTCTTAATTAGAAATCTCACCTTAGTTACGGTAACCGTAAACGCGTCATTAATGCACTTGAGCTACTGTAAATTCATAACATCCCAGTCCCATGCAAATTTACAATTTTCTCTAATATTCTTGCAAACAGAAACCAGTAACCGTATCTAGAATCCACTTAACTGAAACCTTCTAAATTAAAAACAAACAGCAATATTTAGGGCCGGTTTATCAATCCTTGACCAATAATCAACTGTCACGAATACGATTCTTGTAACAATATTCGTATCCATAACAATTGACCGTCTGTTGATAAACCACCCCTTAATCAAATTTTAGGATGCAAATTGCCAAAGTCATTTGATTTTGGGCAATGCGATTTTTCGGGCCCTCATGAAGTAGTTGCCCTTGGTAATTAACATCATCACAATTTCCTTGATACATAAATCACTATTACAAAACCATTATCAGATGTTATCTGTTACATTAATCTTCTTCTTGAGTGCTTTCTTCGTCTAACGAAGATTGGTCTTTCAAAAATTATTTTGCAATTTATATCAAATTAAATTTGTCATTTATCATAATGATTAATGATTCATAGTGTAAAAGACTTCAGATAGTAAGTACTTCATGGAAAATAAAGTACATTATAAAACAACACACTAGATCTGATTAATGAATCATTTCATGCGAAGGAAATCGTCACTCATTGCCATATGGCAGTAAACATTGTAATCTGTGTTTAAATATGAAATGATTGTTTAATTTAGTCATTGGATTAAATCTTGTTGTAATACTAACAATAGTACAGGTATATTTAAATGTAGTACATGGGAAGTAAAAAAATGTGTTACTAAAGTTGAAACTCAACATAATCGATAATTATTATGCATGTCGTATAGTTTTAGTTATCGATTTATAGGTAAAACGCAAATACGAAGTTCAGATTGGTCACTTAGCATTATGAAAACTTTCTTTCGAGCCCTTTAAACCACTTGGGACAGTTTTTCAGTTCTGGGTTAACACCTCACTTCAGCTAAAGCAAGATTAATTGTCATGGATATAATTCTTGTAACAATTGTATTTAGGATAATAATTAATCTAGGTTTAGCTGAATTGCGGTTTAAATCAGAACTGAAAAACTGGCCCTTAAACGGGATAAATTTGATCAATTTAGGGCACAATAAGTTCAAGTGAAAAACCTGCTCGTTTCGTGTATTAATGATACCTACTACTAAAAGAGATACATTAATATAAAGTAAGTAGGCGGAAGTAGAAATCAGGAACTTCCTAATGATTCAGAATTCTAAAATACCGTTCCAATGATATCAATCTGATTTTGTACATGATGTATCAATATTTAGCGGATACCCATGAGCATATTAACTACTTCAAATAATTTACGACTTAACCGGAGGTGATATCGATTAAACAGAACGTCCTTATACGTACGATACAGGGTGATTAAGTAAGAGTTCATACCGATTGGAAGTATTTATCCCATATTAACAGGAAAAAATTCTTGTACCTACATAGTAAATGGGCCATGAGAAGATCATTAAAGACAGTTTTAGCAGCGGATGGGACAATCGAAAAAACAAAACAAGAAATTGGAGCACGCTGAAATTCATCTACACCGAAAGTCTGGAGAGAAAATAGGAAGTAACTGGAGACGAGCACAAGGATAGGAAAGGTTGGAAGCTATTCTGCAAGTAAGACCCTTCAAGCCCAAACTAAACCCTCGACACCTAATGGTAAAAGAAGAATACGATAAAGAAAGAAAAGAAAAGAAAGAATTTCTTTGGAAATCAAGGATCATTTCAAGTTTGCGGACGATTTTATTGGAAACCCCCACTTGATTTTAACAAGTTTCTCAAAAAATGCAAATGGAAAGAAACATCCAGTTTGTTGGAAATTTCCCGAGAGCTTGCTCGAGGGATAATTCTTAAGCCAATAGCCAATAGGAAGTCTAAACGCCAAATCGAATATACTTACCGATGGACCAAGAAGATATATCCGAGAAGTCCCACAGTGATTGGTTCATTTTTAAAAATTTCTTAAATCCTGTTGGTCTAATATAATATACGAGTGATATAATCAGTTAAATAAAATAAAATTCTAGTTAAACGGGTGCGCACTCTTTACTTGCTAGGTTATTTTTATCTCTTTCGCTCTCAGTAGAGCGCACCTAACAAATGGAAGTGGATTTAAAGAATATCTATTCCGTTATGTCATTTCGACTTAACAATAGCTTTTATCTCTCAGTTAATTCCGGTCTGTAGACAATGTAAATTGTGATAATTCAGTCTGTGGGACAGTGCTCTTCAAAGCATATTTGTTTTGATTGAACAACTGTTTACCAAGTTGTTATGTGCTAATCTACTACGATAGGGCTTCGTGATAGGTATGAGTAGTACATATCAATATGGTTAACCGTTGTTATATCAAATAATCTGGGTTTTTAAGGAAAAACGTATTTTTTATATACATGTGCCAATTTGATTATTCATTTGTTAGATTTTGTAATTTTAGGGTATAATTTTTTGCTAGAACAGTAGATATTGTAGAGAGGGGTGTAAATGTAAAACCCTTGGGGAGTGACGTACTATGTTTCTTGTTCAATTTACTAACACTGCCACTGGAGTGGTAGATCCTACTGTGCCCTTTGCTGATACACCGGTTAATAAAATCACTTATTACTAGGGGCGAATATTTTTCCACCTGGTCACAAATTTTGCTCTCAAAACATATGCAAGAAGTTATTTTTTAATTGTTAAAAGGTACCCATGTCAGAAACTTGCAGAAACTATTTGATTTCTTTTATACTACTACAGAGTTTAGAATTAACATATTATACAGGATGCTTGTGGTAAGTGGGCCACTAGATTTATTTCCGTTAATAATTAACACATAAAGACCGTTTCTAATTAAAATGCAGCTCAATTCCCATGGTCTTCTTAAGCTGGAGATAAAACTGTGAATGTCAGGTGAACTATGACTAACCAAGGAACTAGTACTACGTAGTAGTAAGTTCATGTTACTGCGTTTGTAAATAAAACAAACTTAAAATTTAATTAAAAGATAAATTTAATTTATTTTGACCTAAGTTCTAACATCGTTTTGCTATTGATAGGTCGAAGTCTCGGTATGTTATTCCCTGTTACGCATTTCAAATTAATAACTGCGATATCTATTATTTTAATATGAATTCTGTATTCAATATTAAAATATATATATAAGTATATTGTACCTATGTAGTAACTCGTGCCTTCACTTTTTTGGTAAAAAAAATTCATGATTAAATGAAGCAAGACGAAAGCAATAAAGAACATTTTATATACGAAACTAAAACGGCAAGAGACTCATTACAACATAAGCCGTGGAAAAATGATCTCAAGTGAACATACCTCAATTAAATTTAGTAACGTGTGCCATTGGTCTGTGTTAAATTAATTGCTACAACCGACAAAAAAATTCTTAATTGAAACTCGACGCTATCGTTAAAGAGGAATATCAATTAAATTAATAAATGCACCCTGTAGGATGCATTCAAATATTGAGAATAGATTTTTTTAAATTAAATATTAAAACAGAATAATCCTAAATAATGTAAAAGATACGTAAATAAAACATTAAGAAAATAAGACATAGACGACTTACCAAAAATCCATGGAACACGCTCATAGAAAAACCAAATTAGCACATTTCCATAAAAACTAACGCTTTTTTAAATGAACCCCCACCCTTAATGTGTTTACACAAAAAGCTTCATAAGCCCACCTCTTGCCACAACGAACAGAACGTAACTAAACCACGAACATGAACACAAATGCTAAAGTCGCATGCTTGAAAAGGTGGGAGTGCTACTGAAATAATTGCAAATACGTAACCGTGACAGCAGAAAGCCTGAAAGCTCGTCTGAAGCTTTTGCCTATAGGCAACCAACAGTACACTAGGCAGGTAACACTTTGTATTTCCGCTGAGAAATCAATACTACAGGATACAATGTTGATAATTGCAATTTTTACTAGATACTTCTTTATAATAAATAAATAAATAAATAAATAAATAAATAAATAAATGTGGCTTATATTTAATGTCGTTGATGTTAGGACCTGATCACAGCGGCCACCGCGATCATAAGAGCCACCTAATTAGACAGGGCCGAAAATTATACATTTTCACAACGGCCACCTTATTCATAACGGCCGCCCAGATCCTGCGACGCCACTCCGTTTCATCATTCCGTTTGTCAGATATTCGCGGGATATTCGTCTCGGACCACAGGCCTGCAATCGCTACAATATATTATGTCGCCTGTAACAGGGGCTGCTACATAAACTTTTTTCTGCTTGGTTTTCCGAGGTTTTCGTGACCGTTTAGCGACCAGGATGTTGCTCCCCTATGTCTGCTGTTAATTTCAAGGATCCACAGCTTTATATAAGTTGAGAAAATTTTAATTTTCATTTCAGTTTAAGGGGGGTCAAATTTTTGTGGGTAAGGTCTCAGGCGGTTTCGGTGCAGATCCTTATAGGCCAGGGTACCGTACTTTCTGGCGGAAAGTTTCTGCTTCTGTGGTAGCAATACATGTCGGTACGCCCGTTTGCTAAATATTCGTAGCGAACAACAAGCTTGCAAAATTAGAACGTCTACTTATAAGATAAGCTGCAGCATAGAACTAGTCTAGTGTTCTTTGTGCTCAGTCGTTTTGATGATAGATTCGTGCCCTGCGTGTGTTGTTAATTTCAAAACGATCCGTAGTATTATTTAAATTTTCAAACACGTCATTTTTCTACTTTTAGGGGGCGCAAAATTTTGTTGGGAAAGGTATTAAGCAGTTTCCATGCAAATCCTTATAGGCCAGCGTACTGTGCGTCCTGCGATAAAAATACTGCGTCCCGTGTGGGGACGGAGTCTAAGTCTTATTAAAACGTATATAGGATTAGTTGTATGGTTTTTCAGGTATTTCATAAAACAGCACATCTTAAAACCTATATATTTTTCGAATGTATTACAAGAAGTACAAAACATTAAACAAACATAAACACAAAAGCTTAAATAACTATTTGTCACTTTATTCTATTTTAAGTTTACCATAGTCTATTAGTACTATTATTCAGGGTGACAATATACTCTACTGCGTTGTATGAGTAACTTTGTTATTGTAAGACTTGCAGAGTCGGTTACATTTGCAAAGTTGGGCAGAATTACAAGGCAAATCTTCTCGTTCTAATATTGCGTGAAAATATCTATCATTTATATCTCTTGTACTTTTCTTCTATCTGCGATGGTTACGAAAATATTTTGGATTCAAAATTTTAGCGTTTTTCAGTTTTTCAGGATATTTCAGAAAGTTGGCAAGTGGTCAAAAATGAGGACGACCTTAGATTTGCCTTATAATTCTGCTCAATTTTGGTAATTTAACATATTCTGTAATGGTGGGTTTCCACCAGCCAATCACAGAACCACTTCGTATTTAAAAATTAAAAACCGCGAATGTTGATTGGATAATACATTCCGCGGTTGCGCAGTCGTGCCATGTGTATTGCACCATACCATTAACTACCCATACAACGCGGTAGATTATTGTCACTTTGTATAGGTAGGTATCCATTAATTCTTTATTCTGGTAGGTACAATCATGCAATGTAAATACTAAAAAATCCAGTCACAGCAAACTATTCTTTTAGGTACAGTATCAAATTAGATACCGTAGTTCTGTTCATATTTTAGTTTTATTAATTGCTTACATTTTCAATTAATTTTCGTACTGCCTTTAATATCAACACAGTAAAGAATACAAAATGAGGGATTTATGTATTATATTTAACTCCGGTTTTGTGATTTCTTATTTCCATATTGAAATAGAAATCCAGGCAGCTATTATATAGTGCCTTCATTAAATACTGATACCCACGTGACTTTTGATCCGCAGTGGCCTTGAGAGTTTCAGATTTAAATGCTAAGTCAGTTCTGGATTGCTACTCGTGATAACTAAGTACTAACTAAAGTGTCAATTTTTAAACGGTTTAGTGAAGTGTACATACAATCAGTTAGGGAATTATTGGATAAAGGGTTACCAACCGTGTAAGTTGGGTTGCCTATATTTTGTGGTCACGTGAGTGTCAGTAATTGGGTTGCCTATTTTACTATTTAGTTTCCGTGATTTGAAGTTCAATTTGGGAACGGAGAACCGAGTTAAGTTGGAGCAGTTTTAGTTTACATAATATGGTTTAAATATTGAATAATTCCAACAAGTGTGAATGTCTCATTCCATATCATTGCTGTAGTATATTTTACTAGATTTGAGAAGAAATTGATGACCTTTAAAAGCTTAAGATAACTCTTAGTAAAAACCAATTTATGAATTCATGAGATCCAGTTTACCATTTGTATGTGCGTTTCACAGCAAGTGCTTACGTAGGTCAAAGTGAGGAAATTTTATTTACAAGCCAAGTTACCCTTTAAAAGTCATCATAATCATCTCCATCACTTACAAAACTATATTTGAACTCCTTAAAACATTGTAACATTACAGTAAAAATTTCTTAACCATTACACAATAATACATTTTACCAAATTGACAACTAATTGTTTACTTTAAAAGTAAGGTAACGACTTGGCCTAATTAATAGCAAATACTACATACGATTAATTAAGCATTTATTGTTCTATTTCATAGCTCGCTAGGGATCAAAATTTTTATATTCTTGCATCTTGGCAATCCATCACATTAAGTACTGTTTATTTAATTTTTTTTAATTTAATGACTGTTTTTAAGGTTTAACCATAAAGAATGAATATAAAATCAAAGTGCCAGTAGAGTATTAATACAGCCTGTTACCTATAAAAATAAACAGGGCGTTACATTTAAAATAACAAAGTGTTGGCTTGAGATGATTTTTAGGGCTGTATGTGATAAAAAAAGATTTTAAAATTTGTGCTATTTAAATTTACAGTTGCATTCATTCTAAGAAGAGAACAAGAGTAGAACAGGCGTTGTGCGAACAGGGTCACAAGATTCAAGAGCGGTTGGTCAAACTCCAATTGTTCTTATTGTGATAAACAACACAAAATGGAGTCAAAACGTGCACTCAGAGTGCAAAAAGGAACGCAGCTTATGTAGAACATTTATGCGGAAAGTAGAGGTAGAAGTCACTGGAAGGCATGTTACATGTAAGTATTAAAAATATGCAAAAATCACACATAATTACTGATACAAATTTGAGCAAACTGTTGATGTTTAAGCATTAAAGAGTGGATTGCGTAAACTGGCCTGAAAAGCCATTAGGAAAATATCTAATAGGTACAATATTGTGGTTTATACAACTCCCAAATCTTTATGTACATCAAGGTCATACAGCTGAATAGTACAACGACATACGAACACTTTCTGTTGCCTCCTATCCTAGTAGCCCTTAACCCTTTTGTGCTTTGTGATTGGGCCTTACACTTTTGTCATTAAAATGAGACAACAGTAAGTAATAGCAAGCCACTTCTAATAGTGAGAAAAATTAAAGTTAGAACGTTAAAATTAATCGAAGAAATTAACGACTGCACTGACCACTGCCAAGCTAGAATGGCGCACAGCATATCTATAGTTTAGTTCGTACAGACCTTCAAGTACATAAAACTTTGAAATTGACTTTATATGGTTATAAAACAAAGATGCTGACTATATTTTAATAGTTTTTATCATAAAAATGAATTAATTTTACTGGAAATTCTTTCTTATCCTTTTACAAAAAAATTTTACTAATAAATTCGACAAATACTTTTTTATAAATCCAGACCACTATATTCCAATATGATATGGTCAGTTACAACGTTGCAGTACTTAAAATTTACGTACACCACAGCCTTAAACAATTTATAAAATAGTAATGAAATAATATTGCAACAATCTACAGCCACTGTTTTTGAACAACTTTTAATTGTTCATAGGCTCTGTATGTTATATTCAATGCTGGTACTACCTCCAGTAAACCTTTTTCTCCAATTAAACTTAAACCTGCAAGCCCCATGTAGGTGTGTAAGGGATCTGACATACTATCTGTCCATTTTGAAAACCCCCCAATAACATCATTCTGTGTTGCTAATACGTATGAACGATTTTGTTTAAAATCAGAGAATTCAAAAGCCCCTAATATTTTGAGTGCAGCACCAATCCAAAATGAATAACAAGTATCTACAGGTTTATTTGGTCGTCCTTGAAAACCGTTAACTTGCCGATTAAGTAACCAACGACGTATCCCTTCAATGTTGGTCTTGGAAAGATTTTGAAGTTCATTACAAAGTGCTAAAGTTGCAACAGCACAATACGTTGAACCTCCATGTGATTCTAATTCAGGTCCTTGTCCTATTCCATGGTCGTAGGACTAAAATATTAACATTTAGGCAATTTTTATAAAAGAAATCACTAGGTATCTTACAATGCTCTTCATTATAAAATTTACAGCTTTCTCAATATCCATTCCTGACCAATCATTGAGAATGTATGAAATACTAGCGGCAATGAATAAAAATCTCATGTCCGATTCAGTACCATCTTTGGCTCCTGTATAACTTCCATTTGGTAACTGGAGTGTTTTTAAACCTAAGTAAATGTAATTAAGAATTTGTTCTTAGAGTGGGATTTGTTTCTTACTTTTTATTATGGCTTTTCGGTTTACATTGCTTAAGTCATCACCTAATATCACCAAGGAACATAGTCCACAATATGTTCCTGCTAAATGACTCCATTTATACTCTGCATTCTTGTCTTTATTGTATTTCGTATTTACTATTGAAGACCCTTGGAATCCACTGACTAATTCTAACAAATACCTACATAAGTTACGATAATGTTCTTTGGTGTGATAAAGTACACAAGCACTAACCTTCATCGTCGACTACTTGTAGCGAATATATCCACTTAATAATTGTTTGTTTCCTTTCCTCATCAATTAAATCTAAGGCATTTAATATATCAAGCCCTGATATCGCAAAATATGCAATGGTCATTCTAAAAAACGTAAACAAGAAATTGTAAATATAGGTACAAATTAATAATTTAAACTTTATAGCTACCTCGTATTATCACAGCTAGTAAGAGATGGAGGTAGCACATCCAAGAATCTCATGAGATACTTTGCATGAGTACTATGCTTTAAAGCGGCTTTTGGATTGTAAATGAAATTCATTTCGATTTCTAGGTTATAATAATACAAAATTTCTTTTAAATATTAGGTACGTACTGGTTAAACTACAAAAATCAAACTTAAGAGGATATTGATTAGATAATACTTGATTTCAGTTTACAGAAGCAAATTTATTATTAATGTATAAAACCACACCTTCTTTTTCTGAACACTTGCAGGTTATGTTAAGATTATTCACTGATAATTTTCGTATTTCTTATCACCTTGTAGATATGATTTTACAAATAAATGTTAAATATTTAGATTTAAATACGAAAAAAGGTTAAAATTTTGCTCTGGAAGACAACATCGAATTTGACAGTTTAAATTTTTGAAATTGGCGCTATTTTTTGACGTTTATAATCATTAATAATTCAGTATTGCCAAATTAATTTGAATGTACAAAAGTAACAGAAAATTGTTAAAGATTTTAAAAATCAGTGTGTTATACAGTAAGTGTACGTAAAATTATCTTAGGTAACTATAATTATTGGTTATAAGAATCTTTTATCATTGTAATTTTGTAGTTAGAATTTTTTTTTAAATTTACACGTTGCCATCTTCAGTAGGAATTCCCACTACCCACTAGGGACGACCTTCTCGATTTTCAAAAATCAAGAAAGTCCTGGGTTTAGTTATCAAAAGGGGTATAGTCTCTTCAATAATTGTCCTTATTAGGGTTTGCTTCCCGTAGCAGATATATGGCAATATAATAACAAAAAATCCATTACAGGAAGCAAACCCCTGATAAGGTCAATTGAATTAACAGGGGATGGTACCATGTTTTTAAATTAAAAAATCATGAGACAATAAATACAGTATTAGTATGAAAGCATTATATTATAAGTATAAATAGTCATAATAAATAATAAAACAAGTACCTACAATGTAACAGAAATTGGATGGCTCATGAATTGCGTAGACGAGCAAGAGACCTGAAGTGTTTAAACAGCCAGCGACACGGTCAGTAGCTGTGTTCTTTCTCTTCTTTATCAATGGGCATCCACGAGCCAGAGCTCATCCAATTTCTGTTGAACTATAATATCGAATATTACATATTAAATATTCTTATTAATTTTCTATTTTCGAAATAATATGAGGTATCAGGAATCATCTTTTAGTCTTTCTGCACTTTTCAGAACCCTAGTCAATCTTTTACCAATTAATTTTGGATAGGTATTATTTTTAATTCTAAATTCTTTGCTTTGATGACAAACAGCACCGTTTTGTAACTGAAAATTACACAACATTTGTAAAGGTTTTACAAGTTCTTCCCTATAGCTATTATTGTTTTCTAGTACAGCCAATGCTTCTGCAGCTGCTTCTAATGTACTCAAACATCCATCGGTGGGCTGTGTTCTTATTGTATAGCTACTAATAGTGCTGGTTGTTAACTTAACAGGCTTGATTCCTTGCAGAAACGTATTACTTGCATAAATAGCTTTGGCTTGCGGCCAAGTTCCATCGATAATAATTAAATTATAATTGTCGTATTTATTATCACTAGCTACTTTTTCAATGCTTTCCGAATTTGGACTTGGATAAAGTAGTAAACTGTTAGGTGAATTGCAAATTTCTTCCAATTGGTCTATTTTGGATCGGAAGTGTTTTCCTTTATAAACTAAACATTTTCCTTCTGCTAAACCAAGACTTAGCATGGGGGCTGTTCGGAGACAACGTTTTTCTTCTGCAGGGTGTTGTAGTAGAATAATTCTCCCTCTTGGATTCATTGGATTTTTTGGCAATGCCGAACACCAACAAACTGTTTCAGGTCTTCTAAATTATTTGAATTAGAATAACAAGTTAATAAGTTAGTCAAGGATTATCATTAATTTACATACTTGCATTTAATACAGATACGTCTAGCCTTTGGGGGCTCTGCTGGAATGTTTGCCAGGTTATCGAAGATGTCCACTTCAGTTTCCATGGTGGAAAAGAAATTTTTTACTTTAGTTAGGTACCTATTACTAAAAAGGTCACGGTGGTATATTATCAATGAGTTAATTATACTAGAATAAGAGGATAATTAACTTGATGACAGTTTTATAACCTAACATTTCACCATCGGACCATGAACTTTCAAAGTAGGAAATTAGATATTTTGCAGGTTTCTATACAGCTGATACAGCCTAGTTTACAATCAAATAATACCAGGGGTTGTTAAAAAATTCATGACCACAACTAATCATAAAGCACGGAATTATATGCAAATCCATATGTTAAGCTGATTGTAATGCAGAATGCAGCATGTTTTATATTTAGTATTTTCGCATTTCTGTTTGTTATTACTTCAAATTTGAAATTGGTACTGCATTCCCCCCCCCTTTCAGTATACATATCCAGTACATCGTATGGATGTCCATTTTTGATCCAAAACGCATGTCCACGGACATAATGTGGATGTCCACAGGATATCCAAAGTTGGATATTCTTAGAGCATCTCACAAAGACGTCCTATTTAAGTCAATTTTACGTCCATTCACGGGACATTTAATAAAAATACATATTTTATTATATGTCCACAAAATGAACGTTCATAAGACATCCACGGTTGGATGACCGTAGGATATCCAGAATTGGACGTGCATGGGACTGTGGTTGTAGATAATACGTCTTTAACAGAATGTCTTGAGGACGTCCATTTTACATCTATTTACGGGACATTTAATAATAGATTTGCTGGATATTACCGAGTCCTGCAATAGCAAGAGTCCCAGAATGTTCGTGTACGATGCCCATAGTACCTATACGTCTTATACAGGACGTTCTACGTACGTCCATATACAGGATATCCTCAGGACTTTTAGGAAACAAACCAATGCCAATTTATTATCAATCACTCTGTTATTGTTTTCAACATAAAACTGCTGTCTATAATTTGCTTGGATATAGGCTTTTCAAGAGATCTGAAATTCAAGGTCCTGAAACCTCCCAAGAATTCCCAAAGACTATAGAGTCTTTCAGAGGTTCAGATGATATTCTACGGAACATTTCTAATTTTCCCGACTTTCTAAAGCCTCGTAGTCCACCAGAGGCCTGAATATTCCGTAGGTCTGAAATATTTCAGTGTCTCAGTACGATTTCAGAGTTTGTAAAAATATTCAGAATTGTCACAATCTCACCATTTTTCAAACAAAATTACGGAACAAATTAATGCTCTTACAACTACTTCTATGACTCGTGAGTGGAAAACTGTTTATGAATAAATAAAATCCATATCGTCCTGTTGTGGTTTTCTTCTTATGCGTCTTAAATAAGCACCGATAATTTTCAATAAAAGTTATTACACTTTATTATTATTTATTAAGGATATTCCGTACTTTTTCGTTGTATAATGATGTAGGTAGGAAAATTATCCAGAACGGTGCGTTTAAACTGTATTTTCCTCACTGTTTTTTATGCGGAAAAGTTTTTAGCACCAGTGTGTGTAGACTCCAATAGAGTTTATTATAATATGCTTATACTTTAGAAAGCGATCTCCATATTCATTTTGAGTAGTGTAGCATATAATAACTTTTTTCCATGTTATAAACGATATTGGCAATCGATGAAAGTTCATTAAATTTTTAGATAGGATTCCAATTATACGACTATTTGACATCAAAAATCAGATTGCAAACAGCGTAACAGGTAAAATTTAACTCAACACGTTAATTTTCAGGACATGTTTCTGTGTCGCATGCTCGCATACAGTTTTATTTTTAATAGCTTTCATTAATTCATGCAGATGCACTTTTTACCCCAGAGACCAAAATGCGCATTGCTTAAAATTTTAATTGCGTTTGCGTTGTTTGCTCGACAGCATACTAATTCGATTTATTTTTTCATAAATAACAAACGTACGGTCGTAAAAGGAAAATTTATACCTCGATTGCTTGCTCTATTAATAAAGTTGTGGAAGTTCAGATATTTATGTAACACGCAGCAAGAATTTGGTGTTCTCTTGCTTTGGCTACTATTTTCGGCCGATCAACGAAAACCTGCAATTTTTTTTCAAGAACAAAACCACTAAATTATAAATTGTTCAAGAAGTCACTATCAAAATGGTGATTGTAAACATGCACTTTATGTATGGTTTTGCAAATGAAAGTCGGTACGAAAAAATACGTTTCTACCCCAGAAAAATTCTGTAACCATCGGCTACCAAAATGTAAATACGTTTCAAATAATTTATGATTTGTAAATGACAATAACGTAAAGAGCAGAGTAATCTTACAAATATTTCTATTTCATTTTATGTGAAACTATTTAATTCAGTTTTTAGCTTCGGATTTATTAAAAAAATCCGTTTAGGTATTTTAGATACTGACAATGCAAATTCCGAAATAAATTAATAATTCAGGTGGGTGTGAATAAAAATTTTGTTGGCTCGTACGGTTTTATTGGTGCGTTTTGTTATTCATCAACATGCTATGTAGGCATTACTGGGAAATTGAGAAGCGTACACTCTGACCCTCCTATATAAATTAGCCGGCATACACTAATTGTCTCATATCAATACATCACTAAAATATGTCACACGATATTCCATATTCATCTGCATAACAATGAAGGATAACAACAACAATCCTTTGTCCGACTGTTTGTATGCAGGCATATTGTTCATTAGGAACCCCTACGTAGTTGCAATAACACTTCGTAAATCAGCGATCGTAAACAAATCCAACAGCCCAACGGGTGCTATCTCATCACGTCACCACACCTTTATATATCATACAAAAGAATATTTTTTCCTATAGTAGATACCTACCTATACCCAAAGGAACTTTTTTTAATTGAAATTCTTTAGCTCTTTGGAAACTTGCGTATTTCCGACTGTTACATGGATAGTACAGTTTTTAGTAAACCGGGTGTTCCAAAGATCACTCCCAGGCTGAATATCAGACTTATTAAAAAAAAATATTTTTTATTAATTAAATATTTGCAGGATAACCCATGGCGTGTACTTATTTACCCACCGAGGTATACCACTTGATGACCGGTTCCTATACCACCCCATAGTTTGTATCCACGAATTTTCATACACCGTTTGAATGTGAAAGTTTGTTTTGCCATTTACAGGCACTTCAAAATATTGATCTACTCATATTGGTCTTCTGGGCTCTAGGAATTTTATATAGGGGGTATTACGTAACATTGAGATAAAAGTTTCTAAAGGCAAAAGAAGTTATGAACAGGGGGTACGTTCGTACCATCGCATCGTACCCCCTGAGGCCCTGATTCATATTCCTCCTCTTTCCTACCTAATTTATTTTACAAAAAACATTCAAGTGACCCACACTCGATATTAAAATCGTTTTTACCATAGACTAACATTCTGAAAAATAGGAATTTTCAGAAAGGAAGCGAATAGGGACAAAATATTTAAATTTGTTTTGTCAAAATTACAATAATAATAATTATTTGAAATACGATCTTTTTGCGCGAGCAAGTAGGTATTGTCTATAAACCTACAAAATCAAGGTTGGCCGCTACATGTTGTTTACTCATTCCCAGTTCCCTTTCCTTGCTGTTATGCACATTTCGTAGATAAGAAATTGAAAGAAACCTCATTTTATTAGTCGAGAAATGTGTATGTTTAGGATAGTGGTGTTTTAAAGGTGTTTAAGTGTTTGTAAATACTTACCAAATATGAAAACCAAGTAGGTTTCCATTTTGATACGTCTAACTTTAAAAATAAATTAATATGATTATTGAAAGTTTTCCTTGCGTATCACTACTACTTGTATGTGTATTTCAATGAATTTAATTTGCAGAATGAAGATCAGAAAACTTCTAGAGCTGGTTAGCAGATTGGTTGCAACGATAAGGTAGGATTTTTATGATAATATACGGTGATGGGTTAGAGTTAATTGTTGTTGGTAATTTTATTAAAATTGACTCCAGGTGTAAAAATTTGCCCATTATACAGTGTCACTTTGACTTACCTGCAGGGCTCACATTTGTTCTGCGTAGCATAATAACATAACAAGAAAAAATCTTTATTCTAAGTATTGAACGTTAGGAAATCTTTTGACTATGCTTTCTTTGCAATTTGCACCTTGCAGTATAATAACAAAAACTAAGAGATTATTACAAATTTATCTCAAATCGTGAACTGAAAGTTTGATGTTGAAGCCTTTTGGTTAAGTATGATCGCTTCCCTAACACCTCTGTACCTTGTATGATTTCCATCCATGCAGAGGTGCCACCACACGTATATACTATATACATAGCATTAGATATAAATTAATAAAAAATAGCATAATAAATAAGAAAGGGTACTGAAATGCTTTATCAAATTTCTTGCACTAGGTTTGACATTGAAATACAGTGTAGTGTGTCCGCGTAAGTTGGCTACATATGGAAAACTTTGTTATTATTGATTTTATGAAAAAAAGTTATTCTTCATAAAAAGTTCTGCATGTTCTAAAACCCAAAATTCAACCATCAGATATTAAATTATATCAGTCGTATCATAATAAAAATAATTATATCATTTTTGTTCAAGAGTAAAGTACCTTCATTTTTGACCATATCGAAAAATTTTTATAAGAAAAGATGTTATGGATTAAAAATAATTTTTAAATATTCAATATTGTTTATTTACAATTAAAAAATATTATTAATTAATTAATGAATTATTAAATGTAATGTATTAATCTTCAAACTTAAACTTTCAATGTTATCGCAGAGAAAATGTAAAAATAATATTTTTTAATTGTAAATAAACAATATTGAATATTTAAAAATTATTTTTAATCCAGAACATCTTTTCTTATAAAAAAATTTCGATATGGTCAGAAATGAAGGTACTTTACTCTTGAACAAAAATGATATAATTATTTTTATTATGATACGACTGATATAATTTAATATCTGATGGTTGAATTTTGGGTTTTAGAACATGCAGAACTTTTTATGAAGAATAACTTTTTTTCATAAAATCAATAATAACAAAGTTTTCCATATGTAGCCAACTTACGCGGACACACTGTATATTTAAAATTCGTATTTCGTCTTTTAAATTTGTCTTGTAAGGGCTGGTTTACTACCCTGCATAAACTAAAACTTAAAGTTTGTTATTCAAGAGTTTTAAATCTTGTTAAGTTTTTGCGGTGTTGTCCTAAGTAGGACCCTAGGACCTACTAATGTTTTCTTAGCATAATAATAAAAATAATGTAAGAAATGAAGAAGATTATTAACACTTTGTCTGCAATCTTTCTGTAGTAATTCCAAGTTTAATATTCGATTACATATTTTGTCTATGATGTCACCATTAAAATGTTTGCGCCCTAAACAACAGGTAATGGAAATCTGTTACAATAAACTTCATATTCAATTATTCTTTTGTGCATAATCTTTCCCAAAACTATCACGTCTTAGGTAATCGCCTGCCCTGAGGACGACCCACCTTTGTGCCCCGAACGTGATAAACTGACTAAAATGAGTAAATAATATAAACAAAGGAAGATTATTTTAAAAATATTTTATTAGAATTTAGAAAACTTGACGCTTGAACTCGGTTTTTTATTTAATTCTGTTGTATAATGGCGGCTCTAGAAATTTTCTACGTATTTCACCGACAAACTGTTTAAAATAACATTGTGGTAATAGTCCAGTCAACGAAGGGGTTGTATAGGACATGGAGGGGGGGAGAGAATATTTCTCTTTAGGATTGCTTTGAAGGTAGTTAGGAGTTAAAACTTACTAAAAGTCCCCATCGCTAGCCCTACCAGAGGGGAGTGGGATCGAAAGGTCCTTTTTTTCGAATTTTTGCTTAAAACTCTGAAAAAGTTTGCAAAATTATATAACGATAACGAAGAAGATATTCTTGTAAAAAAATTAATTTTGCAAAGAATACTTTTTTCCGTACGCACCGTTTCCGAGTTATAAGCGAAAATCCGAAAAAAGGGGACCTTTCCACCTCCACTTCCCCTGAAGCGGCAGGGTTAGGGGCGATGAACAGGGGAAACTTTCGTATCATTGTACCAAAGCATTGTACCCCCTTTTGCGCCGCCAGTGGGTGTAGTCTAATCGAAAAGTTGATATAATGGATGTACCTAGGTATTGTTTAAAACACTTTGTAAATACTTTTTAAGTGTCATACTAAAATAAATCTTAAATTTCTCGTGGAAACTTTCTTGTACATTGGTTTTGCGAGGCCTTTTTTACTTTCCCATACCACTACTGGTATAGGGAAGTATTGATATCATGAAAATTTTCGAAATCGAGATTTTCGCGGAAATACGTCTTTTGGACCTCCAGGGACCCAAAAAAGTGGTCTAGAAAAAATGTCTGCTGTGGGTGGGTGTGTATGTGTGTGTGTATGTAACGCCTCTAACGCAAAAACTACTGGACCGATTTTAATGAAATTTGAAATGAAGGGGTATATCGAAAATTCATCGACAAAATAAGCTTTTCAAAAAAATCCGAAACCGGAAGCGGAAGTTAGGCATGTTTTTTTGGTATCATTTTTTTCAGAAGCGGAATTTTGAAAATCTGAGTAGGGGATATGAAAGAAGGGCATAATTCCAGGGAAACAGTTGTTTACCGGAGTCTCTAACTTCAAAATGGCGGCCGCTATGAATTTTTAAAAATTTCGACTTTAAAGCCCCATAACTCAAAAACCAGTTATCTGATCAGGTTCCGCAACAACTTGTTTGAAAGCCCTTTGGCTGTACTACACCAAGAAAAAAAATAATTCACTAAATCCAAAAACGGTCGCAACGGCGCTCTTGAAAAATTATTACAAAAAAACTGCTCTAAGGATTTTGTTTAAATTTTCCATACTTATGCAGCTTGGTATTAGCTACATTTTTGTTTTTTGATGAACGCCAGAATTCCACTGTGGCGCCCTCTACGAGGTTTTGAAAATCGGAAATTGATGCTCCTATAGCGCCTTTATTAGTCAAAATATGAAATAAGTTTAAATATAAGAGTTATTCAGTATATAATTCTACATTCTCCTAAATGTATATCACGTATACAGGGCGTTTGCTTTCCACAGTACAATAAGCAACTTTGTTATTATAAATGAAACACCCTATATATTATTATATAATTGAATGAAAAATTTAATTGTCTGTGGAAATATTAATTTTTCTAATTGGATAACCTAAAAAAGGCATTAATAACGAAATTCCTAACAGGTTGGCCATTAATTTCGTGCAATTACAATTTGTACAACGTACTTATTTTATTGTTTATTAATTTTTAAGTAAAGAAGTGCACCTGTAGATATTACCGTCCCGAACGTCATTTTTTTAAAGTCGCCATCTAATCTTGGTTACAAAATTGTTTGCATTTTGCATCATGTAAAAAGTGAATTTTAATCGTGTTATCAAGTGCTTTTCCCGAATGAAGTGGAAGGAAAATTTGGGGAGGGATTAAGTAGGTACATTTTGTTAGGTACTATGCTTGAATTTGTGTAGGTAGATAGTTACCTACCATCACAGTACACTGACTACCATGTTTATTATATACCAATTGATATGTAGGTACTTATTATACAACGCTTTTTTGATTTTTTTTAATGATTTTATTAGAAATGAGATTTCGATAGTAAATTTCTAATGTCTAAATTATTTTCAACGTGCAAATGCATACACTAACAGAAAGTGAATATTCAAAACTGCAAATTGAGTACTTGCATTCTTTTAGTAAATATGTTTTGTTTGTACGATGAAAGGTTTAATATTTTTAAAAATTAACCAAAGGAACTAATGTCTAAATTATTTTCAACTTGCAAATGCATACACTAACAGAGAGTGAATATTCAAAACTGCAAATTGAGTATTTGCATTCTTTTAGTAAATATGTTTTGTTTGTACGATGAAAGTTTTAATAATTTTAATTATTAACCAAAGGAAAAATTTTCTCATTTCTGGTAATATTTCATAATCAGTTTGATAGGTGTTAAGGCGACTTAGATTATTATTCATACACTCATGAGATTTTTTTTAGTTTCTACATTTGCTTACAAATCCATACATCAGCGATTCTTTTTGGGGACTTTCAAAACAACCTCCCCTGGCATTTTCCCATACTAAAAATGAACATTATTTTTTCGTAATTCCAAAAACCGTCTCAACGGCGCTCTTACAAAAATTTTGAAATTTTTGAAAAATTATTACAATCAAAAACGATTTTGTTTAAATTTTCTACACTTATGCAGCTTGGTATCAGCATCAGCTATATTTTGGTTTTTTGATAAATGCCAGAATTTCATTGTGGCGCCCTCTACGAAGTTTTGAAAATCGGAAATTGATGCTCCTATAGCGCCTTTATTAGTCAAAATATGAAAGAAGTTTCAATATAAAAGTTATTTAGTATATAATTCTGCATTTTCCTAAATGAATATCACGTATACAGGGCGTTTGCCTTCCACAGTACAATAAGCAACTTTGTTATTTTAAATGAAACACCCTGTATATTATTATATAATTGAATGCAAAATTTAATTGTCTATCACACAGTATAAGATAGTCATATAGCTAAAATGTACGGTTGATGAGAAAATCGCGAACTTCCGCTGCGTTAGTAAATTAGATGCCTGTCTCTCTTCTGTACGTATCGAACCCGTATAGTCTGGGGTTTCTCGCTACGCATTCAAGTGATTTCCAATGCTGCCTCGCGAACTACTGTTGAATACCAAAAACGAAATGTTTATTTTTAGTATGGGAAAGTCCAGGGGGGTTTGCACCTCCACTTTTTATTTCCTAAAGTGTTGAGAATACCTGGAATAAATAAATTTAATAGAAGACATTTTTTCCTTATAGGTAACATTTATGTGAAATTAGCTTCTGAATGGAACAAATAATTTGTGTAACCAATCAATATTTTTATTTAAGCAGCTAAAATAAATCATGCGGGTTCATACTGAAATAATTCTCGATTCACCACATAATTCCAATGAACTTTGTTACTAACTGTGCAGTAAATCATGGAAAAGGTTTGTGTGATCAGTTTGTTAGTACGAGCTTACAACCAAAATCGTGTCAGTCGCTTTTCTGCATGAATATTTGCAGTAAAACCAATTGTTCGCACTTACCGGGTCCAGCAGCAGGATATCCGACGATTTGTTTGCAGCTTCATACGCGATTTGCAGTCATCGAGACCAACCCATGTAAAACCGTCATGTAATGAAAGTGGACCACAAATCACTGGCACGTATTTTATGGTGCAGTCCTTTTGTTAGATGGGGTGGAACTCTGATTTATGAAATGTTCTTCAGTAAATTGCATTGATTTAAATAACCGAACGTATGTTAAATATGCAGATGTTAAAGGGTCAAAGCTATTTTCCAAGTTTATTTTATTAAGTAGATTTTTGGAAATAATAACAAAGGTTTTCTTAATAATACACTTTATTTACAATCTATTACGTTTACGTAGAAACTATTATCATATACAGTTTTCTTTTGGCACCTTTTCGAACGATTACATTATTAACAACTTATTACGCATTATTAGGTATATTTACAATGTTTACACAAAGAAAGTAGGAAAACGTTTATTCTGTAAGGGTTGCTAAAGGCATTTAAATCTAGCCAACAAACGATATAAAATAGGACTTCATTATTGCCATTCTGATTTCGTCTCGAATTCACACTATCTTGAGCTACAATCGTCTTTCAAACCATAAGTTCAGCTAGACTTAAATTTATATAAAACAAATTATTATTTTATTGAATCAGGATAAGTTAGTATTGGAAAACGAGCTTTTTCTTTTGTATGAGATAAAATGATATTAGAAAATTTTTAAAGGTGTAAATAATGTGTTAGAAATCGGACTCCCGAGGATAATAAATCTCATACACAAAATTAAAACCCTTAAGTCGAAATTAAAACTATATTAGTGTAGAAAAGCTACTGCAAAACTTTATAAAAAATTTATCCTGCTATTATTACAAACAAGACAGATTACTAAGCCACCTAAGAAAATTAAATAAAATTCTTATTATAAAATTTAACAGTTATGTGACAAAAAGTTAAATAATACACAACCAATAATCACAATTACATTTTTTATAAATTATTATCACCATAGAAACGGTTTAGATTTAAAAACGACGTAGACGATATGTTACGTAGAAAAACACGTAAAAATTGTCACTTTAATGATCATTGTCAATTTTTCAACATGTATTATTAACAATCGAAGAGTTCAATAGTCGCGTTCCGTATTTTATCTTTCCAAGCTAATGAGGCGCAGAAAGTTATATATTATAGTACAACTTGCTGACAGTTTGTTCCGAAACAGTATAAAAAGAAGAAATTGGTAGTGAAACAGGACGGCGACTTAATAGTGTTAGATGTTTTACAGTTTCTTGCTAATGTTCTTCCTTACCTTTCTATTGCTCCTATAACTTCGCTTTACTGTTGTGATCGTTATACGATCACACTTATATCGTACAATCTCTTTCCCACAAGGATTAAAATTTAAAGATACTAGTATAAATTTATTTTATTTTTCAGTATGTGTTTTGTATGGCGAATTTAGAAATTTATTTAACACAAGGAAAACATAATAATATTACAAGTTTACTCAAGTGAGCTTTATTGCTAAAAGTCAATAATTATTGATCCCCACCTACATCCGCAAATGTAAAATTTGTTGGCATTTACGATTCGTATTCGTATACATTTCATGGTAAAACGACATGAATTGGCAAACATATCTCTTCCATAAAATTATAAAATTATTATTATATATAGGTAACGCAATATTTCTCTTTTATATAACAATAAATAATATGAACTGAACACTGCATTAACGTCAAAATATGATTCTGATTTAATTTTCATAATTAAAATGTCTAATTATACAGAACCTGCAAAACTGCTGAATTGAGATAGCATTAGGACATAGTGAATAAAATATAATATATTACGAGGCTCGTTCAATAAATACATGCCCGTTCAAGAGGACTTCCTTTTTGTTTGGAGTATTCGTAACTCGGGTAGGACGAGACATATTTAAAAGTATATCCTAGTATCTGGACCTTCCATGCGTTCAGATCTTTCAAGAATGTTTACAGACAGTAAATACAGATGCAGGGGTGGCTTCGTAACTAAAATTATGATTAAAATATTGGCGGAAATAATTTGAAATTGGCCCTGATTCCATAAAGGAAGTTGGCATGAAACTGAATAAAAACATTCTGTTTTGCATTAAATTGCACCCAAAGCACATAGACACTATAAATGTTGTAACATATATTTACTATGTTCTCTGGTTCTGTGACATATAAATGTTACGAATAGGAAATATTTTACTAGATATATTTACCTGACATGTGTTGCAGAGTCATTTTAAACAATAAAGTACGAAATGTCAAGTTAGATTCTCATTACACCAAGAATTTGTTTGAAAATTGAACTGCTCGTGGTTTTTGATATACACTGTGTAGAAAAACAAATGGATTTTTAATAAAATTATCAATTTGAAGTATCATTCTGAAAAAATCTTTTTGTTCCAACAAATAATTTGTTGGTATAGCCTCAACAAAGTCATTGTTTGTCACAACAAATTCGAGTTTGTTGGGCCAACACAAAAAATATGTTGTCATGTTATTATTAATTCCTGCCACAAATTCGTTTTGTTCGGATAACAAAGTAGAAAATACTATTTGTGCATCAACAATGACTTTCTTGAGGCTATACCAACAGATTATTTGTTGGGAGAAGATTTTTTTTCAGAGTGATACTTCAAATTGGTGAAGCATGTTAGATCCGTGAATAGCGCTGAGCCTAGATAAGCAGGGGAGGATGGACTCATAGAGCTCCATGAGTCTTTGAAAAAAACAAAAAAAAAACAGATGAGGACCTTAAATCAACATGTTACATGTAAAAATTTAAAAGACTATTGTTCTGTTAATAACTTTCTTGGTATCGATACTGATAACGATCAGGAGTCTACATACCATTATAAGTTATTTAATATATTCCAAACATCTTGTATATTGATTTTTAAAACCTAATTTAATTTTATCTCTACTCCTTAGCAAATCGGTAAGTCAATTTTTTTTTTTAATTTAATTAACTTTCCAGCAGTTTTGAGTTAATAATTAGTAATTTCATTTTTTCTCGAACGTTGTAACTGAAACTTTTAATCTGATGACCTAAATTTAAAAAAGTGTTACATTACAGTATTTTTATTAGTACCATAAGTAGTACATTATCTAGATTATTCAGTTAAATTTCGAAACAAGTTTGTACGTACTAAACAAGGATATCGTAAAATGCACGTTAGGGACGATGCTAGTGCAGAGAAATGAATCTTAAATGGACTTCTCTTAGAAGTTCACCAATTCACGTCTTTTCAAGTAAACCCTATATTTCTCGATTTGCTCGAAGGGTTTTGTCAGTTGCCGGCACAACGCGTTGTAATGCATGCAACATTAATTTCGCTCGATTAATTAGACCTAATTAAACAAGATGATTGTGCGTCATATTGTTTAAATACATCATGTCGGTCCATATCAAACCAATAATTAATATTAATAGTGACAACTCGCACTTTAAAGCCACTGATTGATGCTGATGTTTCCCTCTCCCCGCTCTTATAATTATCACATCGATCTTAATTTGTATTCTGTACACATATAGTTTATTGCCAACACTTTATGAAATCTTTTTTGCATCATCTATCAGTCGATAGGGGTAACTAGAAGTTTTTCACACCTGCCTTTAGCACTTGATTGATGGATTCTCACTTTATCAGATTCTTCTCGTAAGGTTTCACCGTTTTTGTTGTTCTTCGTAATTTAAAAAAGTTCATCTTAAAATGAGCTTTGCAAACTTAGAAGTATCGTCACCTGCATAAGCAACCGACTGTCGTAATGAGAAGAAGAAAAACAACCAATACCAGTGGGGATGATGATGCCGACGAACGGGCTATGTTACTTCGGGATTCTCTTGCAGGTTCTGCTAGTCCTGAGGAACATGAAAAATAATTGTTAATTATAAATTGAGAAATAGTGATTTTTCAGTTAATATATACGGAAACCAATTTCAAAATTTAAAATATAGTGCAATTTCAATAGAATAAAAGTTTTTATTGAATGATGCATATCTATCAAGATTTAAAAATGGTTACCTAGGGTAACCGTGCAAAGTAAATAAAATTTAATGGTTGAAAGCTCTGTAGTAGCGAGTTTCCGGTATCAGAACATAAATGAGCGGTGCTAGAATGTCAAATAACGTCAACAACACAAATGTGTAACGCGATTATATTTTATATTTCCTGGTAATTGCAGCAAATGGATGCATAAGTGGTTACACGGTTTGCGGTTGCTCTTCATAATTTAATAGAACTCTACACAAACACGTCCTATAGAAGCGCTCCTGAATAGAGCCTGTTTTAGGTTTATGTGTAGTCTAAAACAATATTGCAATTAATATACTGTATTAAATTTCGGCTTAAAAGATTTGATGTTAATTAAATTTCTGGAAGAAATTTCCTTTAGAATTATACATAGAATGAACTAAAAGGTTTTCCCAAAACCTGTCTAAAAATGGATTAGGAGTTGTGTAGGTGGCTTTCTCTAAAAAGAACGAAGTCACCCGCAAGCAAGCGTCAGAAACAGCGTATAAAAAGCATACACGCTAGCAACGAAATGCGAGAAAACCAGGAGAATGAATATTTTGTTATATACAAATATAATTTTAAGAAAAAAATGTTGTACAGGTACTCACCTCCTACAATGCTGACGTGATGATCGTTAGGACTTCCTGGACCAACTTTTATTTCTGAAAAGAAAATTTAAACGTATGAAAAGCTGTAAATAATTACACTTGGAATCTCACAAAAGTCTAGGACAGATGGAAGATATAATTTAAACTTTTAAGGGTAATAAACGTTCGTTTAGTTGGAACTTCAAGGACACTTAACAAATCGTGAAATAACGCTCAAATTTTAAAGTATAGTATTATTTTTATTAGGAATATGGAAGAGATCGCCACGGTTCAATATTGCATGGAAATGTATTCACGACCTTTTTAATTGCCGAGTAAGTCGCGAAATCAAGAAGGTATCGTCGTATAATTTATGTCGTAATTAATTTTCTTTAACCAGTCGCCTATTTAATTTTTTTTTCTGTCAAAAATCTATCAAACGTCATTTTATATTTATACATTAGTATGTGTAAATTACTCATAGATGTATAAAACAAGAGGAAAACCGGAAGACCCATGGAATAAAGCTGCAGCACAGCAGGAAAAGGATTTAGCAGATACAATTCACGTCAATCAGATACGACGAAATGGTAACGTTCAAGAGGTTGAAAAGTTTATATGGAGTCCCACGAGCCGTCAGAAAGAACTTACACGTCTCCGAAACAATTTCGAACAATTCAAAGATACATACCATGAGAGGCTTAGGAAACCGAATATGCGAGGAAAGTTGCTGAAAGAATTAGATGGTATAAGTGAGTCAGATTCTAGTTATGATAGACGTAATACTATAAAACGGTTTGTAAGTGGACGACTTAATGACGTTCGCAGTAACGACGACACGACGGGATGCCACAAACCCGCCATGTTACGAGCTCCCCTGAGAACAGTAAAACCTATAAAAGTAGAAGTTCCAGTGCGATATACGGAAGCAGCAATATTTTGTCCGCAAAAATCTGGGAAAGGTGAAGCATGGTCGCAAAAGTTAAGAGAAATTGAGAAACTCCAGGACAAAATTCGCGGACATACGGAAATAGTTACCGAGGAAGGTGGTGTGCAAACAGATTTTGTAAAAGAATTGCAGGACGCTACTATAGCAGTGGATGTAGGAAATGCCCAGTTAGAAGAAATTAATAAAATTCTAGAGGTTACAAAATCTTTAGGTCCTTCCCGTGCCGATGGGAATTCACCGCGAAAATACGGTAAACCTGGAGATACAGTCTTGTACAATGTTGAAACTCCTGAAGAGAGGCTTGCGAAAATTCTAAAACAAAAAGAACGCAACGCAAATGTAAAGAATAAAAGTAAGTTACTTTTAACAATCAATGATGTAAATGATCGAATTCAAAGATTGCAAGTAAAATTCTTTAATGAAAAGCGTCCACAATACAAATCTCTCAGGACCAGGTATCGCTCAAATAGAGTACAACGTCAATTAGAGTCATTGTATAAAAATGAAAATTATTTTGATGCGCCTTCAAACCATGATTTCAGCGGAAATATTCCGAAAGTTTTAGAGCAGGATGAATTTTTGAACTCGCCAGAAAGACAAATTAATCAAAATCCTGTTAGTACTAGCGAATCAAGCACTCAATATGAATTATTAGAAGATCGAGGAACAGGCATGGAACAGTCACCCATCAGGAACAGAAGTACTAGGGAATCACCCAGATTTTATGAAATTCCACCGCTGGAGATCAACACAACCGATTCTTTTGTAGAAGAATATCTAAAGCAATCGTCAAGAAGTGGGCAACATAGTCCTACGGTTTTCATAGATGAACCTAAAACTCCGATGCAGCAATTACGTAGACTTCAGCAAATTCTTGAAGTCCCTGAAGAAGATGACTACGAAGAGTTGGCTACAAACACCATATTTAGGCCAAAGGTACAAGAAACAATTTTAAAATCAGATTTTCTTATGAAAGAATTTAACTTAAATCCCAATGATATTCACCTGAATATGGGCAAAATGATACAGGATAGTAATCGATCTAATAAAAATCATGTGTATTTTTCTGATGTTGCTAAATCAAATTTAGAAAATATGAGAATGTCCAGTGAATCCGGAAGAAATAGTAGGGTGTTTGCAAATGCAGACTATGTGCTTAAAAATACATTGTATTGTACAGATGATGAGTAATTTATTAAAATATACAATATTGATTTGTGTAGATGATTGTTAGTTTATGTCGTAGATTTCTGTTTAAAGCATTTTAATTGGAAGAGAATCAGACTTTCTAGGTTAGATGGTCCTTTAAACGCCATACAAATTTATTACAAATTTTGTGTCGTTGCTAAGCAGTTGTTGGGTTATTTGGGGTTGATATGACGACGCATCACCTTCTTGAATGTGAAAAATAAGTAAGAGTGTAATATAAACGAGTGGAGAATGAATATAGTATGGATGTAGAGGAGTACTACCTAAGTTTTGTCTGTGAATTCGGTCCTAAGTATTTCGTTTCGTGAATTGGAAAATTACTTACACATTTACCCTCGTACACAGTCGTAGGGTTCACGAGTTTAAAGGGCTGCGAGATGTGCATGTTACAAATTGCTTAGAAATTACGAAGATTGTTTACATAAATTGACTGTTTTAATATTCATGAGATACCTGCATATGCAGCACGTAAATAGAACAGTTCAGAAACAAAATAGCTTGGAATGCATTTATCAGCAAGCCAAAATACGATAAGGACATGCACTGACAAATTCGCATTTTGATTTTGGTTATCAGGATAGCGCTGACATTGGGCGAGGATAAAGTATACGCAAATATGTTGAAATATTTTAGCTAGAGTCTACTACTTGTCATTTTGAAAATTTCCTTGGTTAACAGGGTGGTATAATAAATTTAAACTTTTTTTGTAATTGTTAGCTTTTCTGAACCATAAAACAGAATTACATCATTCAACAGTGGAAACCCTGAATCAGAAAACGAGAAAGAGGGACACCGGAATTATAGTGGGCAGGTGAGGTAAAAAAGGTGTTTGGGCGTAAGTGGATAGGAAGAGCCATATACTGAAACGAGTGAAGGAGGCCTGTATCCAATACTGGAACGAAAGAAGCTAGCGAGACAGAGAGAGAACTACCAAGGTCAATAAAATTCATCCAGGTGGTTGTAATTCCTCCTTGCCAGTTAGGGAGTACCGGGGAGTACAATGTAGGGGAGGCGTACCAGAGCTGACGTCCAATGGTATGCCAGGCGTCCGCATGCCGAAAACTCTCCCATCGATATAGATCATACTAAACATGAAAGAATAATTATATTTGGAACTATTATATACTCGTGCTGGTTGGAAGAATGTAGTGGGGATCTCTTTTAATAATTTTCGTAAATCAGGAATAATAGATAAAATGAAGCATCAGAAGAGAATTGCTGTTAAATGATAAATTGTGATTAGTTGTTAAAACAAGAAAGTAAGCTTTGAAATATGAAGACGTTGAAATAGGATTAAGAAAATTTCATTAGTAACTACAATGCGCATTTCGTCTTGCCAAAGCAAATGATTTAAAACATTTAAAATTAATTGAAAACACAGCTTTTACAACTTGTCTTCGTAAAAAGGGTTACAATAATCCTGTTCGTCGTTCACCCCAACTTATTTGTTGGCATATTAGCAAACACATCAAGTTGAAGAAGAAGAAAAATAATAAAGCGAGGGAAAGAAATCAAAATGAAAACGGAACTGGAAGAATGCTCGAATTAGATCCGCGCGTTTTCGCTTCGTCGAACAGATTGATACGGCCACACCGTCCGCTATGACAGTTGGTGATTCCGCACTAATACCCAACTTGAAGCATTTTCATTGCTGTGGGTTATTGATTGGATATCGTTGAGACAGCCACATTAATCTGGTTTTCCTGTCTTAGTCGCCCCTCGCGCCGCTGTTGCTGTCGTCGATATCTCTTAAAATTTATTGCTAAATCTAATAAGCCGCATCTCTACTGGTCTTTGGTGCGATATCGATTGTATATTTATCAGCTGTCGCGTTTGCTTGTTTCAATTTAACGAACAAAACATAACCGTCCCTGTATTGAGAAAACTAATAAATAAATTATAGTCAATTTCTGGTTTTGTAGAAAAAAACATTTGTCAATTAGATTTGAAAAGTAGAGAAAAATGAAAGTTTGTTAGAAAATCGATCTCGAAATAAAAACCTGAGGGTTTCGTTTGAAAGCTTTCAAGTATCCTTTAAGCATAGAATAGAGGGATCAAAGGAAAGTCAAACTTAATTCTATTTTTGTCGGCAAAAGGGCCTAACCGAAAGAATTTCTATCAGGACGTAACTTGATACTCAAATATATTTTTATTTAAAAGCTGAAATTACTTGGCGACACAAATTGAAAATTGTTTCAGGAATGCCTACATAACAATTTCAGAAATTTGTTCAATGTACGAAAACTAGAAATAATACCAATGTTTTTATTTTTCTTCTAACGACACCAACTCCGAACAGTAAATCTACAAAATTACGATCCTACTATAAAATACGGTGCAACTCGTAACAAATACGTTCGTTAAACTTTGTTAATGCTACAAGAATTTTTCGATAATCGCATTATATTCCGGGATCCAACATTCCTTTTATTTCAAGATTTAACTTTTTAAGGCTGTACCTTCAGAACTCTATATTTGCTGTCCCAGATTCCAAATTTTAGAAAATATAAAGAATGCCCTTTAACGTAGAAGCTTAAAACGTTTTGAAATAGTGAGCACATCTAGCAGCTGTTGTAATAAAATAACATTTGCTCTTTAACACTGCTTTGTCCTTTTGCAATTAATATATGCAAAATAAGAAAACAACCTTTGTAAAAGAAAAAGAAAATTATGGACTGATTGACGACACTTTCTTTTGAACGCTCGCTATAATGTATAGAGATTCAGATTTTTTTATTGATATTACTTCAGGATTTTTTGACTGGTAAATTTGATGGCGGTCAAGAAAAATAGTTTTTTCTATAGCAGATGTTAAAGTGTGCTTTGTTCGACTAAAAATAGTTGATCATAGTTATTTTTTATACAAGACGATAAAATTATATTTTATCGACAAGCGGAAAGTGTTAATTCACGAGCGATGAAATCGCGAGTGAATTAATTTTCGCGAGTCGATAATTAAATTTTATCGTCGTGTATAAAATTCTATTTTTTTCTATAGCAGATGTTAAAAAAATAAGAAAAATTTGTAAAAAAAACAATTTAAAATTAGATTATATTAAACCCGAAAATCTCAGTAGCAAAGGTTTCCATTCGGTTTCCATGGAGTTTCCAGAAAATTAAACTATACTTTATCTATCCTTGCGGTTAAAGTGTTACTTTATCTACCCTTGCGGTTAAAGTGTTACTTTATCTACCCTTGCGGTTAAAGTAATACTTGATCAACTATTTTTAGTCGAACAAAGCACACTTTAACATCTGCTATAGAAAAAAGTATTTACTTTAACCGCAAGGGTAGATAAAGTAACACTTTAACCGCAAGGATAGATAAAGTACTTTAATTTTCTGGAAACTCCATGGAAACCGAATGGAAACCTTTGCTACTGAGATTTTCGGGTTTAATATAATCTAATTTTAAATTGTTTTTTTTACAAATTTTTCCTATTTTTTTAACATCTGCTATAGAAAAAAATAGAATTTTATACATGACGATAAAAATTAATTATCGACAAGCGGAAAGTGTTAATTCACGAGCGATGAAATCGCGAGTGAATTAATTTTCGCGATTATTTTGATGATTTTATCGTCTTGTATAAAAAATAACTATTAGCTTTTTCCTGTTTATTTAAGGTCGGTCTGTTTTTATCACTATGGCTAAACACCACCGCCATATGATATGTATTTTATTATTATAAAAACTCCTGTAATTTCAGGTAAATCTACTGGACCGAATATTAGTTTATTGATTTTAAGCATAAATTGATATAATATGCTGTATCACTATATAAACAAATTTATTGATAAAGGATTGTCAGTGATTACCTAGGAAGTTCAGGAATGTTTATATATTGACCTATTCAAAAAAATCATTTATTAATAGTAGAAAGAGAACCTTATAATGATCTGAAATATTTTAGATACTCGAGTTCCTGCTTATGTATCTGAAATTGTTGTTTAAAAAGCTTGATTTTACTTTACTATATTACTTTCAGCTTTCTAGTTTACAATAACAAAACCCTTTTATTTTTTCAACCTCCTCTAATTGCTCATTGCATTTTCCCCAAACCCTGTGCCGCAATCCATGAATGTTTAAGTTTTGGAAACTTTATAATTAATATTGACGCAAAACATAGTGTTGGTTTTGTGTTTTAACAAATTAATACGCAATGTTGAACACAGCAGTCAACGCTTATTTGATAAAAAAATTAATTATTTTTGTGTAACGACAATAACAATTTTTCAGTTGTTGCCATCGTTAATAGTTATTTATGAAGGTTAGTGGATAAAATACATTTTTCCTACTACCCAAATATTTTGGTCACGGGCCACCACTGACGTTAGCGTAAGTTAACCAGAACCTTTTAAAGTTAAAAAGAATTTATGCGGCTGCCTAATTATCCTGCATTGTCTTAGATGACTACTAAAGCCGAACGTAGTAGTGTTACATTGTAATTTACCATAATTTTAAACCACAAGAATGTTTCAATGGTTTCACAAAAAGTATATCAATAAATTGATTTAATTCATAAAGATGTAAATAAAACTCATATTTAAGCCACAATTCAAATAAGTAATTGTACTAAATTATACGAGTGGGTTTTAAATTAATCCCATTTTTAAAAATGTAAATAAAATGCCTTATTCAATTAAAAAAGTTGAAACTAATTTCGGTAACACCGGAAAGAGGTTAGGTATCCGATGATGCGGTTTTAATATAATAATAAAATTATACTTAAATTTCAATTTTTTTTTAATAAGTAGCAAGAATACACGGACGAGTCCGGTTTTTTGTTACATGCGGTATTTTTCCCTCACGGACTTATATTTTGATGGATTAAGCTAGTTCTCCCTGCTATATCGTGCAACTGAAATTATCAATACTGATAAACAGAGAGTGCTTAGCATTTGTGCTTATCCCTCGAAATATTGTCCACTGAAATTTAAAACAAAAACTAAGTTGTTATATTGTAAGTTAATGTGGTAACTCTGTAATTCTATCATGGCCAGCTTCATTCTCCCAACAGTTAGAGAATGAAGTTGGCCATAATTCTATACGTTTATACTGTTCTCTGAACAAGCTTATTTTAATACTAAAACATTGAAGCACTTCCATAAATTAATTTAGTTAACGTTCTAAATACGAACGCGTCAACTTTGCACGAAGTTTAAAATAAACCTTCCATGTTCAACAAAGGCAAGTTGCAGTTATTAGATGACTTGTTTTAGGAAGCTAATAAAACAGTGTTGCTGTTCATCAGAGTGAACTGTCCAAAAAATCCAGTCAAAGAAATGAAAGTAACTCACCGTACAGCCTCAATGTTCCTTCAGCCCTCCCCAAAGAGTTTGTCGACACGCAGTTGTACGTGCCAATGTCTCTCCGAGAAAATGTCCGGATCACCATCCACATAAACACTTTATAGCCACTACGTTCCTCGCGTATAGTATACTTCGTCCTGCAACAAGATTTAATAGAAAAATTGACGAATATATCTTTTAGTCTTGTACAGTTAAACAAATTACATGTAATTTGTTTTTCCAGAACGAAACGGAGTAATAATACGACGTCTATTTGTAATTATTCTGACATTTCATTTAAGTTGCTTGCACCATTTGCACAAAGCGAGAATGAATTAATAATGCTCTCGCAGCTTCGAAGCTTTGTTTGACAAAGTAGACTTCATTAAATTGAATCCATCCTATAATATATCATTTCTGTGTACAACAAATCCTTATTAATTCGAGAAACGGATGCCTCCAAGGCTATGATGTTCTTCAATATTAATATAAATATTACACAGGGGAACACAATTTTTGCTGACTTAGATCTGATACTTGTTTTTAACTAATTTTGGGGTGCTGATTTCAAAAATAATAACAGTTTTTGCCTATCACACCAAGTTTTTGTTCTACAACATATCGTCGTTTTTAGTCAATTTTTATGTTTTAATCGTTTAATTTCATATACCAATGCTATAATAACTTAATTGATAAAAAACTAGGGAACAATAGGACTAATTTAGTTAAAAATATTCATAAAATTTTATTGATAGTGTCATATAAAGGAAATGATACAATTTACATAACTTTTTGTTGTCCGAAGTGAGAAAATCAAATAATTTTAATTTTTAAGGAATAAATTTTCGTTTGTAGGATTTTCTGGAGTGCACCATTCCCAAGCAATCTCTTTTAATGTTCCAACAGTAGTCAGCCATCATGTGCGTATCCCACCTTCCTTGGTATCGCCTCTCCATATCTTTTAAATCTTGGTGGAAACGTTCACCCTGCTCATCACTTACATCTCCTAGATTTTCGGGAAATTTGTCAAGATGACTGTATAAAAAATGAACCTTAATGCTCATGTTGCAACCCAGACGATGAAAATTCTCTATAAATCTTTGAACAACTTCAACATAATTGTCTGCTTTTTTATTTCCTAGGAAATTTTTGATAAGTGCCACGAAAGAATTCCATGCATTTTTTTCCACCTCATTCATGGAACGTAAAAAATTTGAATCGTTGACTAATTTTCTAATTTGTGGCCCATCAAAAATGCCAGCTTTTAGTTTTTCAATGCTCAGTTTGGGAAATTCATCGCATATGTATTTAAAACATTGACCATCTAATTTTAAAGCTCTAACAAACTGCTTCATTAAACCCAGTTTTATGTGAAGAGGAGGAAATATGATCTTTGAACGCTCTACTAAAGGTTGGTGTATTACATTTGGGTCCCCAACATTTATACCACTTCTTGCTGGCCAATCTTTCTGAATCCAATGCTTGTCCCTGGCTCTGCTGTCCCATAAACACAAGAAACATGGATACTTCGTGAATCCCCCTTGTTGACCAAGTAAGTAGTTGACCATTTTAAGATCCACGCAGATGATCCACTTATGATCTTCATACTTAATTAGTTCTATCACCTTTTTAATTGTATCGTAGTCTTCTCTGAGAAGTACTGAATGCCCAATTGGAATTGAACCGTATTTATTTCCATTATGGAGCAAAACGCACTTCAAGCTCCTCTTCGAACTGTCCAAAAATAATCGCCACTCACTTGGGTCATATACTGTCACATCCATAAAATTTAATAAGCCTGGCACATCATGGCAATAAACTAAATCACTGTCCACTTTAAAATATTGTAAAAATTCTGTTTCTCTGGTACGATAGATTGTAACTTTAGTACCTGGCTCGAGCAAATTTTTTTCATTAAGCCTGGAAGCTAGCAATTCTGATGCTTTTTTTGAAAGATTTAAATCTCTTACTAAATCATTTAATTCGACCTGGTTAAATCTATGAGGTGTAGATTGTGTAGAAGAACCGCATTCAAAATCCATATCAGCATCCTGTTCGTCAATTTCATCTGCAAAACCTCCCGCATCCTCAAGTAATGGAGATTCCTTAAACACTGGCACAGGTACTTCTTCAGAATGGGGTATTGGGCGTATTGCTGATTCTAGGTTTGGGTATGTGATTTTTTGTCTCGTTTTTTTGTTGTAGCCACTAGTTTTTGTTAAACAGAAATAACAATCATCTGCGTGATTTTTAGGCTCTCGCCATATCATTGGAATGCCAAATGCCAGTTTTTCTCGCTTTCCTTTGCTCCACTGACGTAAATTTTCAAGACAAGGTTTACATACCTTATGTGGAGCCCAAGACTTGTCTTGGTCTCCAAGTCGCACTTTAAAGTATGCGAAGTACACCTTCTTTACAAAATCGCTAATATTCATCCTCTGACTAGGCACAGTGAAACTTCCACATATATAGCAAAATGTATCTGGCGAATTCAAACAGTTCCTCCTAGTAGCCATTGCACTTGCACACGCTTGTATATTCAAGAAACTAACTTAAAGTAAACACGTCTGAAACTTTTGATTGTAAAACAACAACTGACCATTGCACCATTGGACCAATGCACTCCGCGCAGTTGTAAACAATAAGATTCGAGTTAAAATTAAAATAGACGCATACTGAAACGTGAATAAGTGAAAAACATCAAAATGCGATAGAACAAAAACTTGACGTGATAGGCAAAAACCGTTTTCATTTTTGTAATCAGCACCCCAAAATTAGTTAATAACAAGTATCAAATCTAAGTCAGCAAACAAAAAGTTACAATTTGTTCCCCAGTGTTATCTTTCAGAACGGAATAATTGAAAATTCTAATTAACAACCAAAATTTTTTTTCATATAGCTATTTGATATTTTCAAATTACAGAATTATGTTTTTTCTTTTGTTACATGTAGGGTGTCTTTCAGACTATCAGAAATAGGAAAATTATTAACTAATCTTAATTTTCCTATGTCTGATAGTCCCTGGGACACACTGTATACTATTTTCAATACATTTTCGGATATTTTCATCTTCCTGCTGATGAATTGTGAATTTTCAACCAAATACAATGACAATTAACATAATTAATATTAAATATCAATATAAATGTTAAAACCATATTTATTGGAGAAAATTTTATGTTCAATAAATATGAGATGGTTTTATAAACGGATTAATATTAACGGTTTAATAAAACAATATTGTGATAGTATGAACAATAAACAGGGAACGGAATAGATACTGAAATAACAGGAACTGTTAACACTTACCGCAGACATATTTATACAGGGAATGGTAGAAGTCTGCATGATCCTTTAGTTCTCTATTAGTTTTAAGAAAGATATGTTTGAGAAAATGTTTTCGGCCAATTTTAAGAATTTTTTAGAGAAAACGACACTCTGGTAAATTATTTCATTGAAGATTATAAACAAATTGGTTTCTCCTTTAAATTGAAAACTATCTTTATATTCCTATGGCGCAGCTTGTAGGATTATATCTAGGTGCACATAAATCTAACAGCACTTGAACCTCGTAACAGCAACGGTGTCAATAATTGTGTTACAGTTAGTTATATCGTTGTATCTACTGCTTGTTTTAGTAATTAATTAATTAAATTATTAGTGGCAATATTCACTGAATACTGTTTTGTACCATTGAACTTACTATTACCACTATTACAATAGTTGAGTGATAATCATACACAAATTGTGTATCCTAGAATGTATTTGTGTATCCGCGAATCTATTGGTAGTATGTATTTTGTAACTCAAGTCTTACACGTAAAAGAGTGTTTCATATTTTTGGTAAAACGTATGTTATAAAAAACACATGTTACGTGGAAGGGTAAAACAACATAACTTTGTTTGATGTAACATATTTTTATTTCTCCCTTCCCAATATGCATTTAAGAAAATTTACTATGAACGCAGCGAATAAATTCTTTCAACAAAGGTCGACAAGGAGCATTTTAGTAGTCTATATTTTCTCCAGGCCGCTGCTTTGAAATATAAGCTCGACTAAACAGTGGGAGTCTCTTCAGAGACTGGTTTCAGTTTTTTTTATAAGCAATAAATTTCTACCCTTTGTAAAAGCTCTGAGATACATTCTATAGCAGATGTTTAGTAGTGGGTGTAAAAGTACGCGATTATCAACTTTTTCTTGTAGGAAAACAGAGAATAAAATATACACGTTTATCTCAACCCTTTGTTTTTGGATGAATATAGTTTAGTAGGTGATTTAGAACTAGGTACAAGAGTAATATTTAAGAAACTATTCTGGGTAACGAGTTGAGCAGGTGTGGAGTTTAAAGTTTTAAGTAAGCCAAGGTATATGATTATAAAATTAGGTGCAGCAAGTACTTTAAGCAACTTTTAAACGAAGTAGGTAGATTTAGTTAAAAGTTGAATCTTACCCATTCATGAGCATTTCCGCACGATTTTTCACCCAATAGTTGATGGTGTTGGGAAACGCTTCAACATAACATTCGAGTTGAACGTCTGTGTTTAAAGGAGCTCCAAGAAGCTGATTAGGAACTTTGATGACTGGTGCAACTGAAACATAAATATTTATTAGTAAAAATCTGGTTACAAGTTAAAGTCTCCTTCAGATTGTTTTATTTTTTTGTGGAGGATATAAAACATTGACACGAATGAGCAATTTAAATAATGTCCTAGAAAAGTGCGACATCAAATTCGTTCCTCTAACACTTCTGATAATTTATTATATCATAAACGGAGTGTAAATCTCTTTGGGAAACTTTTCAACTAAGATGGGGCTGTTATGAGGTACGCTGAAGAGTTTTCTTTGTAGGGCTGAAGGAAGGTTTGTTTAAAGGGTTAATTAAATTATGAAACCGCTAAACGAAGGCGATGTTGTGAAAGACTATGTAAAATATTACTTTTATAAGTGCATGTTTTTAAGGGGAGATTTTAGTGAATTTTAATAGTTTTCTTTGAAACCACGATAACATTCACATTTTTAAATAATTTTAATTTCCGCCTCTATAGCAGTCTAGAGAAAAAAATTCTCTATTTAACCCTGAAAACCGTTTTCTGATCACGATACGATTTCGATGCGAAATATTAGATAATTCGATCGGATTATCGAATATTTCGTATTACTTACGCGCTCTGTGTTTTCTCCTCATTTTCGCTCATATTTAGACATTATACATATGAATAGTGAATAGACATATTATTCAGTACAATTAAACACAATTGCATACATGACTTTAGTCTAAGAAATTTAATTGGATTTGCAAGGTGTAGGTTAGTACGTAAGCCAGTTATCTTTGTAGAATTACAATTCTCGCTTTTAAGATGATATAAAGCTCAAAGGACCAATTAAAATTTTTAATGATTTAAACATCCCTCTGGCAATTTTGTAATTAAAAACTAAATAACTGCAGTCCAGAGCGTACGCATAAAAGTTACATTTCCGTTACAAGAAAAGTCTTCTCTTTTCGTTTTCACAATTAACATTTCTTTAAGATTTAATGATTAAATCTAATCACTATTTTCTACAGTTGAACGGGGAACATGTTCGGTACCTACCGCCTCATGTATAATGCATGCTATCAGTGGAAGTCAAAGAGTTTCACCAGTGACGGCGCGGAATCAAAATATTTGGGGGGCATGGTAACAGATGAGCGGAGGGGACAAAAATGGCGCCGCAGATAAATTATTATTTTCGGAGTGGGCGTGGCTTATTAGACGCGACTTAAGAGCATCTGGCAAGGCTTGGGATAAAATTAAAAAATTTAATGAAAATATATATTAGAATACTATGATTATAAAAAAAGCGAGATTTCCATTTTTTTGCTGCGGGCACGTGTCGCTGTGCCCCTTTTCGCACTAGCCGCCACAGAATGTTACTACGTTTACATCTGGTAGTATTACCATATCGCTAATACGGGGTGAGCAGGCAGCAAATAAATAATACTCGTATAATAAAACTAAACAGTACAGAGCAATAAATGTATGCAAAATATTATAATTTTAGCAGTTTTAATATTTTCATAATGAAATTAGTTTACGGGGTGGTTTTAAATTTAAATAGGAATGCCCATCAGCAATATTATTATTGGTGTGTTTTATTAACGTGATGTGTATAAAACGTTGTGTAAACAAAGGCAACACATTTGTTGGCTTTTCCACAAAGACTATCCCACATCTATCAGCAGCGGTAATCCCGCAGGAAATACATGAAGTCTGAGCCTATGTTTTAGCGCGGTCAATTATTGCAGGGCGGCCTATCGACAAATTAATCGGTTCCAATTCCGATTACGCGTATAATGCCAGCACAAATTTATTCTTAGTCCCTCGGTTATCCGTGTGATAACTACATGCATTCAAACATGGGAATGAACACGTGGCGATAAACTAATTACAAAGTTATCTAAAACAGAAGTTAGCGACGCGTGCAGAAGGGCAGCGACCAACCGACTCACGCAACTTTCGCACCGATAACGAGATACCATGAACTTATCCGATTGACAGGAGATTAACAACTTTAACGGAACGTAATCTTCAGTTACTGGTACCCACTTAACGGAAGGGTCTATGTTTTCCTAGGTGTATTTATATAAGGATTTTGAACATGGAGGAACACCAATTTAAGATAATCTACGTCATTATACATATTCAAAGTAGGCTTCTTTGTATCTATATTGATGATAGCTAATTTACTAAAATCTGAAATATTTTAATTAGAAATTAATTTATAACATGATTTTCACAAAAACCAACAGTTTTGTTTTCTCATGTGACAATGCAAATATTTCTACAGATCATTTATATTCCCGTTGTATATTTAGGTTATAATAATAAGAAACAATGTTTCTCCAACACCCTCCACAAAACAAAGCCTTGAATCCATTAGCCCTTAATGGCCAGTCTCTAGGGTGATATTATGTAATTTGTCCTTGCAAGTTAATTTCTTTGATTTAGAAACAGCTATTTTCATTTTTGACATTAGTTTTGTTTAGCAGTTTGTATACGCCCTACAAAATTAATATTTGATCTAAAGGATTAGAATTTATTTATAGTTTCAGCGGGAATATAGATCTCCTTATTTCAGTATTTATGCTTTAAATATTAGTTTCCAGGACTTAATTAATTTAGCTACTCCTTTAAAAAAATTAATGTTTGATTCAGTTTAATGAAAATTTAAATGGATTATTAGCAACTTTAAGTAAATACACATCAAATAAACTAAATTCCGAATTTCCTAGTAAAGGACCTTTATTAAATCTACCAAACATTAAGCTTTATGTGTTTACATCAGCATTGGTGATGAATACTATAAATAAATACATAAACAGTTTAACTTCTGTAATGTGTTGTATTGTTAATCGGATTTACGTGAGTGAATTCCACTTTTCTTTCCAGCTATTTGGTTTTCAAAGGTCACTGCGCAATTTCAAATATTAATTTTGTCGACCGCAACCGCGAGTTTTAGCAGATCGAGATTTAATTTTCATTAGCTTCGAAATAAATGAGGGTCTCTTATAAAACATTTAGATTATTCAAAAAAATCAGAAATTTAAATAAAGAGCTATTACATGTAAAATATAATACATAATGGGCTCTCAGCTTGTAATTTTAAAACAATTATTAAATTTAATTAGGAAACGTAACTGAATTCTACCCAACAATATTGTAGTTTTAAGAATAGTTTAGAAAGAAATTATGAAATTAATTAGGAAACGTTAACGATTTACCTATCGGATTCAGTATAGGTACGATCTCTGTTGACATATTCAGTTTGCTCAGCCAGAATTTAATACATTTTGGGATGAATCAATCACCAGCATTTGTAGACGTCAAACTTGGATTTACATAACATGTGTTTTATAAATTTGAGTAAAAGTTTGAATTTGTGGGTCCTTTGACCTTACTTTAAGCACATTTTACGTGTTGTCGCCATCGAATTTATATCTTGTCTAAATTTGTCGATAACTAAAATTACTTATAAACAGAATAGGAGACAGCTGTTGTAAAACAGATTTTAAAATATGAAAAACTTACAGTTAACGCTGAGAGCTATCCTTTTGCTAACAGCCGGGGGCACGTCATTGCTGGCAATGCATAAATAAGCTCCCATTTGTCTTCTGTCTAGTCTCCAAAATTGCAAGCTGCTGCCATTGTAGGAATCCACTGAAAATAGTGAAATATATGACATAAACAAGGGTCACAGAATCATTTTAACAGTTGATTTAAAAAACCCAAAACGCTCAATTAAATTAAATCAAAGGGTCTACGTGGGCGTGAAAAACTGGAGCAAACCCGTTTATGAAGAAAATCATCCAAGCGAAACATCCCTTAACGGCTATTCGACAGCGTTGTGTTTCATCCTGGATATAATCATTTTTATATTTTATTAAATACGTAATTCGTAATTCAAACCTTGCGAGGGAGATTTCTTCCAGTCTAATACGCGTACGGTTTAAAATTAGTCGAATTCAAAACGCATTTTGTGACACTTTTTGTAATTTATTCAACTGTGGATTTATATTAGCTTTTCCACAACTCATACATAAAGATGGATTTTTCGATTATACAGCACGAAAAAATAATATGTGGACCGCCGGAAGGAAGGAAACCAACTGAATGGTTTCAGCATTTGTCCCTTTGTAATTGCTCGCTGTCGATTCCTATTATTATTATTTGCTTTGTCTGTAGGGTGTTTTTACAGTACTTTTTCATCAAGGATTTCGCAAAAGTGTATACTGTACAATAATTAAGAATTACAGGGAGGTACAAAACTAGTATTATTATCACAAGACAAAGGTTACATTTCGTACCAAATTTAATTGTTCCATTCTTTTTATTTATTTGCTAATACCGTATAATAACCTAAATAAAAATTTAAGACTAGAATAGATGAATAATTTTGTGACCAACTGTACATAATATTTAATCTAGGAAAATTGGACAAATATGACAAAAACTTTGTATTGGGCAGGATGGATCTGTGCTACAGATAATCTTATTATGTATGTGTGTACTTATATGTTTTGTTTTTATTTCGTGGGCGACTTTATTTGTAAAACATTTAAATTTTAATTAATTTCTGATATTCGACGACGCGAAGTGAAAAAACATTCACACCTGATAATCGAAATCCTCGGAAGCTTTGTTTGAATTAGAATATGTGGGGTTGTTTTAAATCAATTTTCATCATATAAGTAAAGGAACGCGCACACAACTTGAAAATTCGACGTTTAGTCCTAAAAGGTAATTTCTGTAAGATTAATCGAAGTTCATTCAATTGAACCAAATCTATCCTAATTTTAGGCCTTTTGTTACAAAAATAAACGTCTTTAAAAACTTTTTACTTTCTATTGAATTCAATGAAAATCTTTGCAAAGTAGAAAGTATATTAATAAATTGTATTATATGTTTCTGGTTTAATATTTTAGTTGAGTACAGGAAGTTTGGAAATGAAACAAATCCCATAGTCGTCAAGTAACCGTTAATGTGGTTTACTAGGTATTTAGGCTGTTAAGCCTGTAAGTAGGTTAACATTATTAAAATGAACATTAACAACAGTAATGGAAACACGCAGTATTTCCCCTGCTAGTTTTAAAACAAGTACGAGGTAAAGCATCAACTGGCAAGGGCCCGATTGCGACTTAATTTTCAAATTTAATTAAGGGTGGGAGCAAAAAGCGCCCCATTCAGCTGCTTGTTCAAATAAAGTCGAAGTTACAAGTGCTACAGCTGGCATGTTATTAGGCAGGTCTTATAACAGTGCGTCGCAGGAAGAGGGAAAGTGATAGAAAGGCTTTAATCTGGCGAAGGGACTAAGCATTGGGGGATTAAATGATTTAAATGTTTACCACATTATGCTCTTGAACTTTCTTGAATTAGTCAGTGGTTGCAAGGCTCAATATCTCTTCTCATTTCCCCACAGCCGCGTCAATTATTCTCCAAATAAAACTTTACATACCCCAACTTCCGTGCAAAATAATTGGGGACCAAAGCTTTGTTTTCCTCGACAGGAAGTTTCTCATAAAGACGACCCTTTATGGGTCAAACGTATTTTAATTGCAGTCTATAGAGCTGCTGGTATTAGAAAAAAAAATCATGTTGAAAATAAACAAAGGACTTTTAAAGTTGAATACATATATTTCCTTAAGATAACATATACATTAGGAATCTTTCCGGAAACAGCTCTTTGAAATTTCTTGCGCGTATAGTAGCTGAGAGCAGTGCCTTGCATAAACACGGAAAGTAAAGTGAAAGCAGCAACATCGGCGGCATAAATCAGCCCTACCTTATTTATTCATAAGGGTTGGAGAGTGGAATAGTGAACAGCTGTTAACTACTTTAAACGGTTAATTAAATTTGTACACTTGTTAAGTTTTATCTTAGGAGGCGCTTTTATATCAAGTATTTTGCTCTAAGTTGTTTTCTTTTACTTACATAAATGATGTAAATCAAATTAAAACGTTTTTGGGGTATACCTTAGAAGTTGGTTTGTAAGAAAATTAATTCTCTTTGATGCATAAGGTTTTCTTGGTGTTTTTTAACTTAATACTTATGCATTAATCAATTCTTTGCAAATATTTTCCAGTTCTTTTTCTGTGAAATAAATGCCAGGAAAACAAAATTTTATTAGGACAAGGATTTGCAATTGAAATTTCTAACAACCTTTTAAATATTTTGAAACTTACCCTTTACAAGTTCTTTAGCTCCTCTGCGAAGAACTATAGGTTGGGTATCTTCTCTTTTCCAAGCTATACGTGGTGGTGGATGGCCAGTAGCTCTACACCATAATGTTGCGTTTTCACCCTCCAAAACGGAAAGATCGCCACTAGTGTCGTCGTTAACAATATCAGGAGGAACTGAAAATAAATTATTTGCGCTTATTGTTATGACATTTTAAATAATAAATCTAAAGTATAAAATAGACGTGTCTTGCAGAAATGAGCCGTTGGGTTTGAAGGTTAGTTATAATGAGGAGAAATCCTTCATTAATTGCACACCCTAAAACATTTCGTGTATCAATACTAGAACCACCCAAGCAAAATATTAGAATAGGCAACCTAAATAACAAATTAAATTAGATTCAAAGATGGCTTCTCTGATTTGTTATTGTTTATTAAATTGCAACCTAGACGGCCATTTAATTTGTTATTTGGGTTGCCTATTCGACTATTTTGCTTCGTCGAATCAAGTATTAGACTATCTAACTCTTATCTAATCATCTGAGTAACAGTAATCACAGTAGATAATCAAAAAAATTAACGCAGATAATGAAAGTACAAATTCATATTTGAATTTTCGGCAACATTCTCACGTAACCCCTTTGGTTGCTACATGTAGAAGCAAAGAGTTGAATAAATATTGAAACTGCTTTTCCCGCTGTAATATGCCGTCAATGGTATTCCACGACGTATTTCGACAAATATTAATCAATCAAGCAGTCAGAGAAAACACTAATGTTGGAAAATGTGGGAAATTTGTGTAGATATTTGTGATGAACTCCTTCTACCTGATATGTTGTGAAAGAAAGTGTAATTCTATTTGTCTCACGTCATGAGCAATAAATAAATGATAACCTCGCATCTGTTGAAGATTTCCAACAATTTTTTAATGGTTTGGATTAATTTAAAGTAACTGGTGCACTTTACCACTACATTTCAAACTATTTGTTGATAATATAGAGTAATATAAATAGTTTATTAACAACTAGAGTGTTGATATTCAGTATGCTTTCATGTATGCAGGGGTAGTTAATTAAATTTAATTTATAAAGTCTGGAGGGCTTTAAGTATTTGTTTAAATAGAATAAACCGTATAATTAGAATGGAGTGTTTGTTAAAAGATGAAAAGGTCAGAGAACTGCATTTAAAAATAGTAATGAAGTTAGCTCAAAGGGAACTTAAATTATAAAGGTTTGCACAGAAAACAACTTAAGGGAACGTAGTTGTCCGCACTATAACATAAATACACAGACAAAGTATGTTAGTGACAGCTCAAAATTGCCTAACAAAAACAAGCATCTAATTAAAAGTTGTGTTGTATTCGAGTATGACGCAAACAGAATATCATGGAAACTTCGTAGCACAATGCTGTCTGATAATGACAATTACATAATAACATAATAAAGAGGGGAAAGTTCAGGCAGGTGAGCTTAGTTAGCCTCCAGTAGAACGTCAATACCACAGCCAACGCTACAGCCTCTTCAACATCGCTTCTATCGGCGAAGAGTCCTTTGCTCAAGGGTCTTGTTGCGCAACTGGTATATTTTGTAACTATATGATGTGTGAATTAATAATTATTATTCCCACCCTGAATAAGAAACGAGCGGCAGAATTCGCTGCTCTCCTTTGTGCTTATTAATTTGAACTTCATTGTGTTCGTTTTGTTTTGTTGAATCTATTCTAATATTGGAGTTCATTATATTTAACGGTGTCGGTATTGTCACTTGTTTTATAAGGGCTAAAAATAACCTCCGGTAGGTTGTTATTATTACTTTGTTATGAATGGTACAGTATATCCCTTATAATGTACTTATTTAGACTAAAATGAAAAGCTGATTAGCTTCCGCTCGTTTTTTTTAACTTCGTGCCATAAAAATTTTAGAGAAATGAAATTTTGAAACTTGAATACCGAATTTAGTATACGAAACGTTTGTCGAAATATTTTGTATAAATGTTTTTAATGGAGCGATTGCTACGTACGATTTACAATTATATTTAGCAAAAGGGTCTAGAAAGACAAAGATACGCATATATGTTTAGATTTGCTCTCTTCGAAAAATTTGACTGATCCATTACACATCAAATCGCTTTTAATAAATTTAAGATATACTTGATTTTTGTCATGGCAACCTTTGATGAATATAACATTTTTTATTACTGGTTAATATAAAAGTTTGAAAAGTCAGTAGCAAATAAATCCATGGAAAAATATGAGGTAATTGCTAATTCTATATATTTAGATGTGCTAGCGGCCAGGTGGGCGGTGGCGTGCCTGAACCTATTTCAGAGATGGTTTGAGTTCATTAAGTATTAGCAAGAGGAGATTTGAACACTGCCTACTTGTAATTTGCAAGTAAAGCCATTAACCAAATTGTAATGATCAAGAGATTAAAACTAACACAAAATGTCAGTAGAAGCAAATATTGTATTGCTCTTCGGGCCGGTTTTATAAAGTCTAGTTGACCGACAACGGTTAGCTCAACCAGACTTTATAAAACCACCCCTTACAGACTTACAGACTGATTTTTTGATCATACGACGTAGTAATCTTCGAAAAGTTTGGCTTGCTTGACGTTATTAAATATCGTAGCAGTTTGAAAAATTACATTAGACAATCTAGTGGAACGTCCTCGCGCCTAAGCGTCCTTGCATGCGGATGTCCGTGCGCGCTTATGGCCCGTGCTAAAGGCCTCGCCGGAACACATTGTAACATACCCAAGTGCCAAGAGTAGAATAGAAGACCACATGGTATGAAAGTGGACCGAGAAGGTGCTGACCAAAGGGTATGGAGAAGATTCAAAAAATGATGGAATAGTAATTTACGTTATAAGTACGGTAAACTCAGTTTTACAGTAACGAGTCGAAATGTTTAAGGACGAGGCGACGAAGGAGCCGAGTCAAGAATTTTGAGACGAGTTACTGTAAGAGTTTACCGAACGTATGTCGTAATGCGTTTTATTTCATACTGTTGGCACTAAATCTTTGTTTAAAATTGAAAAAATTAAAAATAAAAATTTGAATTCATAATATGGACATCTATGAAATGGAAGTGTTTGTTTTTTGATTGTTTGCCTTGTCAAAACGGGAGAAAATTATAACATTTTTGACGAAGTTCTTCGTAAATCTATTGCACCATTAATGTCAATTTTAATATTTACTTTCTTTTTAATTGTCATATTTATTAATTTTGTAGTTTTTTAGTAATAAATAGTTTGATTATCGATTTATTTCATTTGAGTCCGGTAAAAGTTTTTACCGGACCTGATACCGTAAAGTCTTATTTACCGGACTCAAATCGTTAACTTAAACATGGGTGTTACGATGCAGTATGAAATAAAAGATTATTACGGCACTATACACAAAAAACTGCATAGATTGAGTTTCCATCATCTAAACATGCTATGAATCCCCTTTCACTTTCTGAGAAGAGCCCAAAATATACGATATATACTGTTTGTTATGTAATAATTAAATGAATTCCATATTATAACAAGACAACACATTCTGTAAAAGTTCTCCATGAGATTTGAATTTTGAACTTCGTGCCTTAGGTATCATCCACACAAATAGTTCTGAATTTGTGTCAGTGGTGCTTTACAGGACGTAATCAGAATTTTATGGTACATGAACCGATGTCAATACCAGGCTTGCGAATGACAGCGGAAGTTGGAAAAGTACGTAAGATTCATATTTACAATTACGAACGGTTAGCAACGTTGCACAAGAACAATTATTTGAAAAGGCAGCAGCGGAAAAGAGAAACCAGAATATCTATAAATTCTGGAAAAGCGACGATTGTAATTTGCACAGAAATGTTACCTGCTCCTTTAAGCTGGCACGTAAGTAGCACTGCGCCAAATACTTCTCCCTGCAACTTTGTTAATCCTTAAGCTAATTTGTGCAAGCTATTAAAGATTAGCGATAAGGATCATTATTAACCTTTAAAGAGCCCTTAAAGTACAACCTTGCCCTTTGTTCAATTGTAACTTATAGACTGATTTAAATTCAGGTATTATTGCAGTTTGAATATTATATTCGGTTGACATTTTGTTTTCAATCTGATAAAGCACAAAAAATCATTTTGTGCTTTTGTGAACAGAATTTTTGGAATTCAGCTTAAATTTGAAGCAAGAAGATTATAGTCTTATTGTAATAACGGTTGGTTGCTCTCATACAAAAATTATAGGGTGCGGATTCCTCTTAAGCCCAGCTCTGGTTTAGCAAAATTCCAAAACTTGGGTGGAATGCAAAAGTAAGAAAAGAGGGCGAAATAGAAAGTCGGATGATATACATGTTTGATATCTTATTTTTAAAACTTTATAAGAGGGCGATTACGTTACCATACCATTGCGTAAACATCCAACCGGGTGGTCCGAGAATACTTAATTAGATCTTTTTTCGGATTGTAATAGTTTTTCTTAATTTTTGCATCAATTGTTACAATGGCCTCATCCAGCACTGCAATTAACGGCATTAATTTTATCTATGCATCAATAATTTAATTGTTGATTCATTCATCATTCGAAAGTGTAAAGTTCATTCAATTTTCCCTTTGTGAGAACACGCCGCGGCCGTAGCATCATGAAGCTGTAATAGGATTTGATGATCACGTAGTTTATTCCAGTGGGCAAACAACAACACTTTCATGGGGTGTCATAGCGCTCATCACGTGGTCTACCTGGGTGGGTAAACGCAATATCTATGGTAATCGCGAGGCCGGGCCGGTTCGTTGACAACCCATGTATGTAGTTGTTTACCCACCAAGGTAGCCGTGTTGCTAATGTGCTGATGTAACATGATCGACCTTTATTTGAACTTTTAAAGTGTGTTCCTGGACAGACCTGATTAACTCCTATATTATTCAAGCTGCAGGAATACATTATATTTATTGTAACAATAGTTATGCTACGTTTTTTCAAATGTTAGTTTTATTTAAAACAGCTTATATGGTGGTACATAATTTATCTTAAAATGCAGCTTGATGAATTTGCATAATACATGTGTGGCTTTTGGATTATAGGAATTCTTTATTAAATGATGTTTCTAGCATTCTCCTTAGTCTCCTTAGCCTTTTATTTTATTTGAGACGGTTCCTATATCATGTTTAATTTAATCAGTTAAATGTTAATTTGATTATATAGAAAGGGGTTTGAGAACATTTCAAGGACAGTAATGAACCTCCGAAGTAGTAGTTTCAGGTACCATGAAATGTCATTTCAATTTATTTTTAGACGCGGTAATGTCTATTACATTTACGGAGTTGAATTTGTGTTCTCGTTAATATCTGATTTCATTTAATGAAAAGAGAGGAAAATCTTATTCGATTTCTTATAGTTTATTGATAATAATTTTTAATTAGTAACATGTTCTACACTTGGAAAATAATGATAAGATATTGAAAACAGAATTAATAATTTGAGAAATGGGAAAGTCTAGTAGGAGATGTGATTGGTTCATTCTGATGAATTATTAAGGTTCTAAATTTTCCCATCAAGTAAAGTGTTAAACCGATCCTAGCTTAATCACATTCTATACATATACTGAGATAAGATCTTTTGTAACCAACAAAGATACCCTTTAGACCGTTGAGTCCTAAAGGAATTAATTTTCAAGGTCATAAAGAGAGGCATTAAAACAACTGAGTTTAGTTTTCGAAAATGAAAGATAGAGAAAGCTTGTTGAGGGATAGAGGAAGCACGCTCTACGCAATATAGTCTTTTTAAACCGTCCCGAGTTGTGGCAGTCTCGGTTAGTTAGGTTATAGATAATTGCATTAAGTTCTCATTTACAAGATATGACTGTTAGGGTTAGTTAACTACCCTAACTTGAAAACGATATGCTCGAGCAGGGGCGAAGCGTCGTCGCGCTTTGAATTCCTTCTTTCATTAATAGATAATTATATTATACGTTCAACTGCGTTCTCTAATTACTTTAAGTTATGTGGAGCTTGGAAATGTAAGTGTATTTGGTTGCTCTAGCTGCAAAATTTCATCGCTTTACCTTGGATAATCCCTTTTGAATGCCACACGCGAATCTATCTTCCTCTCTGAAATTGAATTTCCCAAAACTTGCTTTAATGTGGAGATCAAATCAGTTTGTCTTATTAATACCAGTATATTCAATTTTAGGCAGGGAAATCAACTTTTATTTAATTTCGTTCTTCAGGCTGAGAAAAAGGAATCTGAAATTTAATATAACCGAGGAATATTTGTGTTTAATGAATATTACCCTAAAAGGATAATAATTATTATTAATAATGATGGATAATAATTATTATTAATAATGATGGATGTAAATTAATGTACTCACTGGGGGTTTGGTACCCCCTCACATCAGTGCGGTTCTAACTGGATACAGAAAGGGCACCTGCTCGTTTCTCCAAGGTACCTAGGTAGACGCCTTCTGTTATCAGCATATCAGCATAACAAACACCATTCGTTGTTAATTTTCTGGTGCACCAAACCTACATATTCCACCAGAGAGTTCAGTAGCTCTCTGGTGATTCAGGAGTTGCAAGGACCCCCTCAATCTGTCATGCGACTGGATAGTTCCTTGTTCGAAATCTCACTTGTTGGCCGATCTTCACATAAAGGCCAGTCCATGCCACCAGGCATCAATAGTCATACTAAAACAGATCTAAACTATGATCTGAACCAGATCTAGATGACCTACTAGTCACCTGTTGCTAACTGGTCACCTCCTGGAGTGATAATTTAAAATTCAGCTTTACTTATCCATGGAAATTTAAGTTATGACTTTGATTAATTCACACACGCTCACAATTGAATGTATTTTCATAATATAGAAGATAACAAGACTTTGGATTTAATTTTATCGAAAAATTTCAGTAGTGGTTCCCGAAACATTGTAGGTAAAGCACGAGAACATAATACAATTAAAAAAACCCAGTGCGATAGCACGAGTGTTTTTTGGTTTTGGATTGTGCTTGAGTCAATTCTGAAATTCCTGCTGAACAAATGAATATTAAATATTTGTAACAACACCCGTTGCAGCTACCCCGTTTTGTACAGCAGGTACACATCGACATATATTATTTAGTTTATAGCAAGAACAAAACAGTCTTGCTACACTCACGTACGTTAATAAACGAAATAAAAAAAATATATAATACAAATTAATGTTATAAAAATGTGCACCTGTTAACAGTATAAAGGGTTTTTCTGTAAAATTATCGGCAACATGTGTAAACACGGTTTTATAAACAAAGTATACGTTTAGAGGTTTATAATAGGTCTGCTGAAATATTAATGTCTCCGACAAAAATTGGGGTCGTCGCTTCGCTCCTCCCCAAACAATTGTCGTCGACCGGTAAACATCCCTTACCGTTCTTAATACTTAATATACTATAATGTGTACTTTTGCGTGTACATTTTTGTTGCAAGAAATACATGTAAGAATGTAATAGAAACTATTGGTAGTCAAAAGACGTCAAGTTAGATTTGCCGCTCGAATGATTCGCGACACTCACTTTCGCTCGTATCGCAAACGTTATCGTCGTGAACAGTACAATTTATTTTACTGCTCGTTGAATAATACACTACTATCCTCGTCAACACTAATGTCATTAAATGTGTGCGCGTTTGTGAGTTTCTTAACGTCATTATTTACATGTTTGTTTAAGTTATGCTTTAAGGGATCTCAAGAAGCTATTTGTTTCTGTTTACATGTAGATTTGTGTCTTAAAAAGTCAGATAAATACAGTAAAATGAAGAGTTATTTTCGAATGTACTTGTGATGAACAATTATTCTATTGTCTGAGACCGATCTATGGAACTGCGAGAAGGCTAAGAAGATATATTTAAGTATTCGTCCAAGTTATGGTACCTATTATATTTAGAAATATTTAAGTTAATTCTGAAGTAGAGGTCCCTGATATGAATTTATTGATCTTAATATTATTGTAATTTAGTATATAAAGGTATAGCTTAGTAAACTTAAAACTAAATTAAAGTACTGGTAATGATCCCTGAAGGTGAACCCACATCAAAAATGTCAAACGTAAACGTCAAGGTTTATGGCAGACAAAAAAAATGCTCATGAATGTTTGTGAGGAAGTTTTTCAGAACGCATTGTTTACCTCATACATTTATGTATACAAGAAATATCCGAGCTGGCGTTAGTTTGAGTAGGGTCTTTAACGCAAATTTAAATTAGAGGGGTCGCGGGTTAGATAATCCCCAAATATTTTTCCTAAATGGGTCGGTAAAGTCGTATAATTCTGTTACTTTTATCATTATAACGATGGTCTAAATAAAGGCATTGTGTTGAAAGATCACGAGCACGAAATGAATTCAGAAACTACTGAAATGAAAATATTCTTTGAGAATAATTTCATTAAATGCGGCCTACGCAGACTGGCAACTCCTACTATAATCAAAACGAGGTAGAGTCAAAACGTTAGTTAGTTCTGATGAAAAGCATTTTACTCACAATTGGTTAGTAATAATATGTGCGTTTCCAATCTTCAAATGGGAAGTGCGTCATTGTTTATCATATCATCGATTTCTTTGATAAAGTAGAATAATTAAATTATAATAAATCCATCAACAATTATTAACAAACTTAATATTTAAAACTCAAATACTAACCGATTATGAGTAAAATGCCTCGCTGGAAATCTAGCTGTCTCGAGCTATGGCTAACCTACAGGACTAGGTCCCGTCGCGTCGGTCGGTTAGCTATCTTCGCTCTCGACAGTATTGAAGCTTTTCCCAGCTCGCTATGTAGTATGTAATCTACTATTCCTGCTAACTTTTTAATTTATTTTTATATCTACATTTCTAAAAATTCTATTACATTTCTCTTAACATTGTGTGTAACCCCGGTAACATGCGGTAATCTCTGTATACGGGACTGTACATACGCCTACTAATAATGTGTACACATATTCTTAAGGTACCCACCTTCACCTACATTTGTGCACTGCATTAGCAGTAGAGAACGGATAGAAAAGAGTTTAGAAAATCGCAAGTGGGCGCTCGAGTTTCATTCCAAGCAACCATTGAATGTAACCATGGTACTTTCCCTGGTTTAACCCAGCATGTACGGCTTTGCTTTATTTAAATGGGTATAATGTAGACATGGTGCCCAATCCCCTACCCCCAAACAGCATTAACGCATGGATCTAACCTATGCTACAAATCACAATCGCCAGAAAGAGCGACCTTTGTCTTCTGTTGTTTACCGTTTTTTCGATGATATTTGAAATATACTTTTATAAAATCTGGGCTTAATTCGGTTTAAACAAAGAAGAAAATAAATTATTACGTAGATGTATTTTTATAGAAAACCGTTTGATTTGCTTCTATAGGTAAGGAGGACTATTATACCTACATCTAACTCAATATCATGTTTGCATAATAACAAAATGGAAATTATTTTTGAAGTACCTCATTAATTTCCACTATTGCGATAGAAATTTCAACTCGACGAAACCAATATGAACAGGCTTACAATGCGAATAAGGGAATAATGCCGTAATGGTGTAATACTCCATTCTGTGTATTCTTACCGGTTAATGAACACACACGTTCACAGTCCTCACTTCCATAAAGGTAGATGACACGGTAAGCTGTAATTTTAACAAGGTAAGCACTGCAACTTCCTTTTCACCTTTATAAAACTGTCATCTGCATAAAGAATACATAATCTATTCATCCTTTGAGTTAGCTTTTTCTTTTATTAATTTGCGAAATTGCTGTTTTAATTGAAATATGCACTTTGAAATTATTTTGTTTAAATAATTAGTGGCGAGGATAATGAGATATGGCATTTGAGTATTTAATTGTTGGAAATAAAAATTGCAATGAAGAAGAAGAAATCTCGGTGAAAAAAAGACGGAATGTCGTTTAATTTAATTTAAAATATTTACCAGTCTTTGATTAGATAATAGTAATAATTCACAAACTCCATAAATCCCCTAGGGACGTAAGTAAAGCTACTTAGGTTCCGCTGTTAATAGCATCCGACGATTTTTTTAATCACCTTATCTCTCTACAATTCTACATATTAGTCCACTTGCAATAGTTAGAGTAAAAATGTTTTAAATACAGCTTTTTAAAGACATGTTTTGGATTCTTGGTATGATCCTGGAAGAATGGAGAGAATGTGCAGGATCCCTACTTAGTTAACGAAAGTGGTCATCAGTAGCAACTTGGTGTAAATATTTGGGGGCGGAATAAAGGGGAATCGCTTTGTTGTACTTATTTTTAGCAAAATCAGGATCACCAGGGTTTAAAGTTAATTCATGGGGCCACTTTAACTCCACCATTTATAGAATTCTGTTTCAACCTGTGTTATGTGCCTACCTACTTAGCAAATATTTCTATTAAGTTTCATTACAACGTTGCCTGATTACGTTCCCTTTATTCTTTGATATATTAAAGAATTGACGTGAAAGATTATTTTTCTGTTTTTGTCATACCCACTGAAGGTTTCTCTCTTTTTCCTTTTGGGTTGGAAATAAATTCCCCGTTTTATACAAATCTATTATTTGGGTGTCTAGGCACATCATTGTTTCATTTGTGGATACATGTCTGGATAAGAATAAAAAGTCCCTGAACAACTTCTGGGAGTTCTACGTCAGTCTCGAGATAAGCGAAGGTCAGAAAATATCTTTCATATCTGTTCATTGTTTTATTTTCGGACATTGTTGGGCCTGATCTGTGTTATTAATCATTAATCAATAGGGACAACATCTGACTAACTTCTTGTGTCTATATATTTCTGTAAACTGGAAAAGCTTCATGAATTCGTTTCATTAATGTATTTTTTAAATTTTGTGTTTACCTCGGTGTTTACTATGGTAATTTATTTATACAATGCAAGAAATTGGTTACATTCACTTTATATTTCCTTATAAAAATTCTATACTGAAAAAAAAACGAATTTTTCTTCTGTCAGCAAATCAGTAGAAGTAGGTTTTTGTGACAAGAGAAGTGAGCAATAATTTTGGAGGAGAGGCTTCGTTATGAAGGGTGTCATGGGATTTATAACGCCTCAAACGCGCGCTGAGGACTCATTGTTGGACGATTGCAGGGTTACGGTAGGGTAATTTCGTTACAAATATGCGGACAAACCACCCTCACCGCATTATTTGTATTCCCGCTGCCCGAGAGAAGCACTACTACGAAATGATAATTAACACTAATTGTAGAAAAAGAAAATGGGGTAATACACAGCTTGCCATAACATAATGTATAAACATACAGGGATTATACAAACAAATGTAAGCAATAATCAACTAAGGCTATGAGCTATAAATTGCACAAAACCAGAAATTTGAAAAAACAAGGTCGTCGGTCGGCGGCGTTGATTCAATAATGTCACCAGTGACAGATCAACCCATAAAAACATTACCAGTACGCACACAGCAATAGTTGATCCTTATATAATTTTCTCATGTTAATTTTCCTATGCCTGATGTGGTCTAATAGTCCCTGAGACACATTCTATAGACCAAAATGACTATAGCATCTAGTATTAGCATAAAATCCAGAGAATAAAAGAACAACAGTTTCTAGTTTACGTACCTACTGCTTAAAATAATTCCAATCACAAATTATTTAGTAGTTAGTGATTCAAAGCTTTGTGTTTTGGTTCTTTCCACTTTAGAACAAGTACTAGCAATTCTGGTACTATTTTATGCAGAGTTTAAACAACGACGGCAGCAAGCTTTTATTAAGTTAATCAAATACTAGTTTAAATTCAAACAATGGAATGTAAATTACTAAGTTTTTCAATTAAGTGCACTAGAATTGTTAATAAATTCAGGTACAACATAATAAAAGTCAAGTAGCTAAAAACGACCGTTTAAAATTCAACAATGCAATTCAGTGTAAATCCAACTGCAATTAATTTAGCCTTTTGCTGTTTGCCTTTCAAATTAAAACATACTTTCGAAGAGTTCAAGTGCTTCAACGAATTAAAAAGGAAAGTCGGACTGAAAGCTTCTTTTGTGAAGATTTCAGTATTGCAGGAAAATAAATGATAGTTTGTATTGAGTTTGTTTTAAGTAAATGTTTACCCGTAGTTCTTTTTAGCTACCTACACAGGTGATGTCAATAAAATTTCGATAAAAGAGAATGATGAAACTTCGAAACCAAACGATATCGATGAAATCAACAAAATCACGGTTGTATCCGCATACCACCGGATGTTTTATATATACACGCGGATGCGGAGATTTCCATTCTATAAGGTACACGGTATTTCACTCAAAAGCACAGTGGTGAAATATGAGGCGCCTCAATTCAGGTAGGAAAACAACCGGTGATTTTTAAGGGCTTCCTACTATTTTTTGCAACGCTTATGCACTTTACATAAACTGACAAAAAATATTTTTTTTCATATTTTGCATACATATCCGATATTGGTTCTATCTCAATTGATCCGTGCCGTTGTGATTCATATTTTTGAACTTTGAAACAGCTTTTTAAACAAAAATATAGAAGCTACATAAAAAGTTGTTGGTGTACCTACATGAGAAAACAATAATGTCGGTAAAAATTTAAATTTGAAGAATTGAACAAAATTAATGTTTACTATTCTATGTTTGCAGTTCCATAGTGCTGAATTTTTAGATACCCTCTGCATAATTAACACAAAATTGAAAACTATTCCAGTAATTTCCATCCAGTGTTTAGAAAATATGACTTTTCTATGGCTTTGTCTACATATGCGTTGCGTCATTTTGCGGCACCAGAGAAATTGATTATAAATTGTGTAGGTGCTACGATGGAGACGAGACGTACTCATAATCCGATTAGTATTTTACATGACTGCCATATTGTAAAATTAGCAGTTCTAATTAGCAAACCTTGTCAGACTAAAATTATATTTTTTTAAACCAGCATTTTTTTCCATTAAATTGTAAAGTTTTCATACTGAATTTTTTGATTTCTCGTACAGTCTTCACCGTTTGTCGATATTATGAATATTGATGAGTTATGTTTGTTAATAAAGCTTTTGCAGAAAATATAGCACGCGGAAGGCATCACAAAAGTATTTTACTGGAATCTAAGGCCTACGTACTTGAACAATTCCCCTCATCGCGTAAAGTAACACTTTTTTTTCGTGATTTCAGTAAAAAGATTAAACATTAGAGTATTTTAACATTAAAGGATATGTCTCGACCATGGGAAAAATTAGTAAACTTTCAATCGATTAATTTTATGTAAAATTAAACGAGGTTTTGACCTAGATGCATTTTAATGCACCTTCATTTCGTATTTTCTAGAGAAAAATGGGAATTCACGTTATTGTTCCTCGATTGTCGCGCCCTCTGCAGGAATTGGCAATTGTAGATATTTTTAATAGATAAGAAATTTTTTCCGTTAGTGTGGCAAAAATAGTTTCCGAGTTACAGCCAATAGCTATGTTTCGTGGATCACCCTGTATAAGCACTATTAAATTATAGTATGTGACAGATGTACAGTATGTTGATTTTTTTTATTTGATTTTTTTATTACGATTCAGCGTTATGGACATAATAATATATGTGGGGGTGGGTAAGATGAGGCCTGAGAGTAGTTATGAGTGTACCTTGATGCCCCAAGCAAAACGTCTTCTTGAACGACTAGAGAAAAATATTAAAACGTATTGGTTGTAAATAAACATTAAGGGGAATGTCTGTTGGAATACTTTGTATAAAGTAGTACAATCTATCAGTAACCCATTATCTGAATAAAACTTTCTTGTGGGTAGACGGAACTGGTGGTTTTCGAAGTCTGGGGATTGTCTACAGTCTAGACTTTGGAAATAACAGAATTAGTATAGAATTCAGAAGTAGTACTCTTCAATTTATCTGGTAGCTAAGTTTATTCTGCAAAATTTTACAAACTCATGCTGTAAGATAGTTTTATAATAATTTTATATTGTTTTGGAACGTAGAATTCTGTACATTCTCGACATACATTTCAGAAATACTTCGTCATCTTTATTTTAGTCTCCTTATAATGATTTTAGTTGGATATAGGTACAGTGAACTTTGTTTCTAATCAAACAAGTTTCTACAGTTGATAGACGCCCAATATTTGCTTTTACTTTTCACAAATTGGAAATTGGATTTTGTAAAACGTGTTTAGTTTTTAGTGAGTAGGTTGATATAATTATTCGGGTTGATGATATTCTTGCACATTTCTAAGAAATGTGAATCAAAAAATTAATTTCTTCTTGCAAATGAGGGTATAAGTAGAATGTTCCCTCCAAAATTCTGCCATTTTTCATTGAATTTGGAGGATGCGGTTAAATTGTCAGTTGATATTCGGATTTGTAAGCTTTAGTCGATTACAACTGGCTTTGTGGTCTTTAAGAAGGGAAGAAAGGCTTTCAGTAGTGATTTAAATTTAGGAATTTCAATTTTATATAATACATAGTTGCAAATTGTAGTAGTTGGTAATTTCAAGTCTTATTTCATTAATTTATAAACACATTAACTATCTGAATTAGGTACCTACTATAGAATACCTTGAGATTAAGCATCGTGAGTAGAGCGTTCTTAAACTGCAGTGTATTATAGTATTTGCTCTCTTGAGCTCGCATCTACACGAAGCACTTGCTTTCAACAAGTAAATTATTTGATAAGTGACTTTATATCATTTAATTTAAACATGGCCCGGAAAGCTGGTAGGAACCAAGGAGGAATTAAAGCTCCGCTAAAATTTTCAGTGCGACAGCAGCGTCAGTCGTCGACTTTCAAGCTCGACAACTACCATTCATCAGATTAAGCGTAATGCTTCATTAGACCAAAACTGTTTGTCCCAACGCTCCTCATTTATATTGCAACTTCTAATGCCCAACTTCAGCTCAATAGCAAGGACCTTTTATAAGTTTACTCGCGACTGCTTCACTTAAGCCTTTCGAATGTTACATTTAACATTTCAAACGCGGAATTAACTTGACATTAAGATCCTATTTACGGTTCACTCCTTGCCTTTACTCATTTTACTAAATTATTTCGTTTATTTCAAACAAACATTTTGAGTTACTTCGTTGAAAATGCAATCCCTTTTCAAACAATTTGTTGTAAATTTAAAACGTAGTCTTCAAAAAGTAATTGTCAGCGAAAGTATGAATTTATGAATGTGTCGCGACGTCATTATAAGAGAACTTATAGCATGTGATTACTAATAGAATACAAAACATCAGTCAAGATAACAGAAAAATCAATTTCAACTCATATAAAATTCGAAGTTGTAAGAGCGATATGTATATGAAAGTGGTCGCCTGTGGACATATTTCATTCAGGAAAAAAAGAGTGAAAGATACTTCAAGATTATGCGCATATTCCCATAAATTTATACACATCCATAAAACGTGGGTCAGATTACAGTACGCTACTAAATCATATGGGATTAGATCTACCAGAATACGACCTAGCAGCACACTAGATTTATTTTAAACGATACACTAAAATCATTTTTAAAACTTTCAGTTAAACAATAGATACTTTTAAAGAAAGAAAGTTTTAACGTATGTCCAACAAGCTTAAATAATCTATGCGTCTTTGGTGTTAATAAAAAACCAAAAGGAATTCGAAACAAAACATCTTAAACTGCTCCGAATTCGGAAAATGTTATATTTAATATAATTACCCGCTTCTTTGAAACATTTCCTAAAGATAAAATAATGAACTCTCAAAGCAAACCCTTCTGGCAATTAAAGATACTTTGTGAGTTGCAAACTCCTCTTTATTTATAACATAATTGCAAACATTTCAGAAGAATATTTACACGATTTATTTAGGATGTAATCAATAGTTTTTTATCTGATTAGTATTTAATTAAATTTACTGTAATGTTTTATATTATAAATATTTAATTCATGCGGTTAATTATTTTGCTCTATGCGTAGTTGGTATTGAATATGTATGTGCACATTGATGCAAATTAATTATGGAAATTGGTAAATTGAGTTATTGTATTCCATGATTTGCAACTACCTATATATTATATCGTGTAAAACAAGTAAATTATTCCATCTTTCTACATTATAAAAACAACGGCGGGGCGTGTCGCGGTGGATGAAACTATGTGCGTAATATTGATATATTGTTTTTGCAGAAGAGTTCTAAGGGACGTTATGCCATATACAAATTTCTCTAAACGTTAGGTTCGTTCCTATTTTTTTTTTGATAGTATATTATTATACAAGTGTAATAAGAGGGTCCATTGTAGCATGATCGAGTTTGGAGCACGATTAGCGGAGCGAGGAGTGCTCCAATGGAGCGAATGCTACAGTGCCTTCTATTAAACGAGTATAATATGCTATTTTTTAAATAAATAAATACGAACTTTACTGGATTTTATTACAATATGTTGATTAGAGAAGGAAAAAAATGATTGCCATCACTTTTTCATTTACAACGCTATATTTTTAACATCTGGTGCATATAGAAAGAATTGTCGTAAATTGAAATTACCAGTCGAGTCTTTTTATGTACATGACATTTCATTCGTATTTGGTAAATATTTTTTCGGAATCTTGCCGTGTATTCGTTGTTCCCAGCTTGTTTAGTTTAGGGAATATAACTCGAAAGGCGACAGGGACTTAATCATTCTAACGCAAACTCTACTCGGAGCTTCTAGTTTTAATCAGAGTGTTTGTCTACAATCCGCCTCTCGTCAGATGTAAATTTTACGTTTTCTAGACGAATGTTTGTGTTCTGCACTGGGTTTTCAGCTTGGATTGCCCAATTCTCTGTTGCTGGCTCAGTTGTTCACCCTCTACAGAGGGTGATGTATTATTATTTCCTATATAACACGAAGGTGAAATCTGGAGAAAATCGGTTAAATACTTTTCGACAAATTTAGACTTTTCTAATACATATTTTTCACTGAAAGCGTCGAAATGTGTGAGATTTCATCTCGGATTTTCAATAATTTAGCATTTTCATTATTAAAAAAGATGTTACATCATATCTTTCAGTGACTTCCAGCTGCTTCTGTAGTGCCAATGTTTGCCAAAATGTTACTTCTTAACTTGACCACAGCTAATTAAATTGTTGAAAGCAATAGGTTTCCGATTACTTTTCATGATAGAAAACCTGCGAAGATCTGATGTTTTTACTTTCCCATACCACCACTGGTATATGGGAAGTATTGATATCATAAAAATTTTCGCGGAAATACGTGTTTTGGGCCTCCAGGAACCCAAAAAAGTGGTCTAGAAAAAATGTCTGTCTGTGGGTGGGTGCGTGGGTGCGTGGGTGGGTATGTAACGCCTCTAACGCAAAAACTACTGGACCGATTTTGATGAAATTTGAAATGAAGGGGTATATCGAAAATTCATCGACAAAATAAGCTTTTCAAAAAAATCCGAAACCGGAAGCGGAAGTTAGACATGTTTGTTTGGTATCATTTTTTTCAGAAGCGGAATTTTGAAAATATGAGTAGGGGATATGAAAGAAGACCATAATTGAAGGGAAACAGTTTTTTGCCGGACTCTCTAACTTCAAACTGGCGGCCGCTATGAATTTTTCAAAATTTCTACTTTAACGCCCCATAACTCAAAAACCAATTATCTGATCAGGTTTCGCAACAACTTGTTTGAAAGCCCTTTAGCGGTACTATACCATGAAAAAAAATTATTTACTATTCGAAAAACGGTGGCAACGGCGCGGCGCTCTTCCAAAAATTTTGAAATTTTTGAAAAATTATTACAAAAAAACTGTCCACAGGATTTTGTTTAAATTTTCTATACTTTAAGCTTGGTATTAGCTACATTTTTGTTTTTTGATGAATGCCAGAATTTCACTGTGACGCCCTCTACGACCGACGTTTTGAAAATCGGGAATTGATGCTCCTCTAGCGCCCTTATTCATCAAAATATGAAAAAAGTTTGAATATAAAAGTTGTTCAGTATATAATTTTGCATTCTCCTAAATGTATATCACGTATACAGGGCGTTTGATTTCCACAGTACAATAAGCAACTTTGTTATTTTAAATGAAACACCCTATATATTATTATATAATTGAATGCAAAATTAAATTGTCTATCACATAGTATAAGGTATTCATATAGCTAAAATGTACGGTTGATGAGAAATTTGTGAATTTTGGATATTATGTTGGACTCCGGAAACGGATCGCCGCGCCGATCGGTAGCGATCGTCCGGCTTCGCCAGCTGTAATTTCTAGCCGTTGCCTACTCAGATAAATGGGTGTCTTTCTTCTGTTCATATCGAATCCGTCTAGTCTCGTTTTTCTCACTAGGCATTCAAATGCTTATCAGGGCTGCCTCGCGAACTATACTGTTGAATACCAAAAACGAAACGTTTTTTATTTAGTATGGGAAAGTCCAGGGGAGGTTTGCACCTCCACTTTTTTAACTAAGCTTAGCATCGTAGCATTGTTAATATCCTTCAGTCGCAGCTCTTGTGGCTACACTGCAAGGGTGTGTACTGTTTAAAATCAAACTTACTACTGACAGATTATGACTGTGTAAGTCTCAGTTGGCATTTTTTATACCCTGTGTAAGACCCTTAAATTTTATTACTATAATATCCTGTTCGAATGGCACGGGGCGTTTTCTGCGAGCGTTCACAACCGCGGTTCAAAAATTACATAAGAAAGTTCCTTCGAATAACGTAATAATCATTAAAAATATATGAGTAGATAATGGTTAGAAATGTTCACTATTTTGTGGTAACTATAACCCTATAACTATATCATTTAGGGTTGCTCAAATTAATTTTTTTAAACCCGTTAATCAATATTGATTATAAGGTCTAATTTAAGGGAAGAAATTGTCTTGCTATGAACCCTGAAAAAAATTCCTGTTGATTGATATTTGTCGGTTATATATTTCTCCGGAAAAGGTGTTAAATTGTAGGTAGGTTCTCTCTACTGAGGTCATTGCACATTGTAGATGTGTATCTTGTCGAATGAAACGGTTCATATAACGATACAGTCTTTCCAATCAAAGGAGAGCCTATGTTCGAACGAAATAACTGATTATCCTCAAAAAATGTTTGTTATAAACTTATAGCCTTATGCATGTGTGTGTTGGATAATCTGAGCTTATTTTAGATCATGCGGTTACATGCGTTTTCGTCACGGTTAATTACTAGGGTCTGTTGATCATTCGCTTTCTCACACGCAGAGTTCGACAGGTCATTACTAATTAGCGCTAAAATAGCTCTGGGAAGCAATTTTGAGAACACAAGTTGTACCTGATCATCATAGGGGTATTAAAAAAAGACATACCGAGCCGTTTTCTAGGTAGGTAGTCCAAATTAAGAAAATATAAATAACCAAGTTAATGTTTAATAAAAGAATATAATATACTAACAGGTTTTCAAAAGCTTCTTTAGTTTTTCGGTTTTATTCTATAATATTAATTTTTACAATTTGTCATATCCTTTGGATTATTTTTATAATTACTATTTATTAACTAAGGCGTTTCTTTTGTTATTGGCGTTTAAACTATTTTGGTTGGGGGTGAGTCATCAGGAGTTGAGTGCCACTTAAAGTAACCAAAAGTATTAATCCGTTAAGTTACAAGAAAGTTTGAGCATGAAATTAAAATATTGATCAATTCTCTTCTATCTTCATATAATTAGCGATCATTAGATTTTACAAGGAATTGATATTAAGTATGCAAGATAAAATAGGTTTATGGCTACGACATGCAGATTGGTTGAATGCACTGTTAAATAATGTGCTAGAATAAAGAATAATTTATATTACATGAAGGTTGAAGTGAAGAAGATAATTGAAAGATAATCAGTTGAAATTGATACCAAAAACCCATTAAAAGATTGCAGATTTGCATTTAACTTTTTAATTATAACTTCGTATTTTTTGTTTTTACACACCATTTTATGAAATGTTCAGAACAGAATTTTTATAAAAACATTATTGTCCGAATAACATATTTTAATTAATATGTAATTAACAGTTTGATAAAACCTGGAATTTATGTCAGCCATATTTTCAGGCTGTTTATTAAAAGTTCAGAAGGGTATATACCCTGAGAATATATTTTTTATTTTTGAGCCACTTATTGGCTTCATTATTTTTGGTACGTGTTGCTTGACTATTTCCAAATGTTATGTAAGCTGTTCTTTTTCGAAAGATGCTAAATAAGAACAACGTTAACTTTTTGAATTAGAAATAATTTAATAACAAGAAGTTTCTTTTAATATAGTAGCTACAATAAATATAACCGCACGTACCTCATAATTTTTAGTTCACACTCAACACGTAGCCTAAAGCAATTTGTTCTTGATCCGCTTTTGTTGAAAAAACAAACAAACCAATCTTTTGTGAACGTAGAGATATATACTACACTCTAAAATTGATATAACAAAGATAACATTTTACATCCTAGTACCCATATATGTGTCTTATCCGCAGGACGTTCCTTGAATTTTAAAAAGTGGTAGTTTTCTTGAAAGATTTACAACCAGCCGTTATCGAAAAAACATTTTTATTAGTGAGGGCAGGAGTATTAAAAAGATTCTGATACATCTTCAGTTTGTGAGGATTCTTAAAGGAAGTACAAAGGGTCTAGTAGATACATATTGGGTTTCACTGATTTGGTTATTAATTTTTTAAAAATATGATTAAAGATTTGCATGTAGGTGGGTACGTACAAGGTACTTTTCACGTGAATTTTTCATTAATTTCTGTTCGAGAGGATGCTAACGAGTTATTTATGTATATAAACTTTCCCAAAATATCCAATAAAAACAAAATTGCAATTGTAGTCGTTATATTGTGTTCATGTATATATAATGGCTTTGCCACCCTCCATAACTTTGTCACTAATTTACTCGCATGGATTTTTCGCAACATCGACGCAGCTAATCGTAAAACCGAGTTCGGTTTATGGCCATACTTTATGGCACAATCTAAATAAAAATAATGTAACTTTAGGCGTTGTTTTCGACTACGCGAGTACTTCTCCAGAAGAATTTATAGTACAATATTGCACTCCAAAATTAATGATACAACGTTACTAAACCCCTTTATGTGAAATAACTGATTTAGATACAACCCCTAACTGTAATTAAAATACTATAATACAACAGTGGGAGTTTAATTTTTTGCAAAGCTTTATTTTTGTGTTTCCATTTTAGCATCTAACGGTACATATACAAACACATTAAATGCTTTGTGATTACAATGAAATTATTATGCGGTGAAATTGGTTTCATAAAGTGAAAAGAGGGAAGTGCATAGAAACACTTTTCGTAGTGCCCGTTAGAGGTTAATAAAAGCGTAAAACTAAGAGTTATCTGAATTTCTATTTCCCCCAAGAGAACGAATTTGTGGAAAGCACTTAAGGTTTAATTGCAGGGGTCGCGATATGACTGAATAACGCTCTTTTTATTTTGTATTTCTGCTCTTTCACAACTTGTTTATTCCCCACCCAAAAACCGTTAATTATGTTGAATATAGCTGGTAATTACGTGCTGTTTTCACTTTTAACACTGAGTTTGTAAGCAGCCGCACAATAAAAAGCTCGCTTTATTTATCTTCTTTCAAATTGCGACTAAGCGGGTCAAAGTTTCTTAAAAAACAAGCAAGGACTCGTTAGGTTGAATGCAAGTTCCAATTAAAGGTTGAACTTGTTAAAATGTTTGAATAAACCATCGAGTCGTCTTCCTTTGACAAACATTCTCAACAGCAGGGGTTTACATACTAAGGATAATTACAAAGTTTTAAGTTGTTTCTCATGAATAAGAAGCATGCTTATACTGTGGAGATACTTTATAACCAATAATATTTGCTATTTTACTTTTAAATATACTCTCCAGAAGCAAAGGACTGTATTAACTCAAGAAGTATAAGAATTAGAAGCAAAACACGGATTAATATGTTGTATGAAAATACGATATTGAAGAGCAGAATCGACGTCCTCTCGTTTTTTTTTTTTACTATCATTATTTAACGTCGGCCTATTTCTGTTATGGAGTTCAAACTTGACTTTCACAGAGTCAAGACGTGCGGACATAGGTGTGTCGAGTGATATACTATTGTGTGATAGACGCGAGGTCAAGAGCACTTTCCGTCGATAATATTTTTAAATATTTACTGTAAGTAAAATAAATTTATACAAACAGGCGGAAATAATATTTAAGGCAGCTATGCTGCCAGCCGGTAGCGGCAACAATGGGAAACAATACTTGGTTACTCAACAACAATACCTAAATAACCCACTCACGAATACCACTCAAGCTAGTACTCCGGGTATTATGCTACAAAATCCGAATCCCTCAAATCCAACAACTTACCATCAACCTTTCAATCTACAACATCCAACTAATCAGTACCAATCAATACCACAGTCTCAGTATCAACCAATTTCACAGACACCTTTAACTTCCCAATCACAATTATCATTATCATCACAACATTCGCAACAAACAAAAAATCAAGAAGAGTCAAGCCAGCCTATACATGTAGACGAGTATGACAGCGATGAAAGACTTGAATACGAAAATACCAACAGTTGGCAAAGTGTCAAAGGACACAAACGTAAAAGAATTAAAAGAATAAACCCCCCGTCATCAGCAAAAGAACAGCAATCAAACTTGCAAACGAACAGATATTCAGTATTAGCAGAAGAATCTGCAGACAAATCAACAACAAATAATGTGCAAGCTTCAACTACACTAACAAACAAGCCACCACCCATTTTTGTACAAGGCGTGATTAACTATGACGAAATGATTAAAAGTCTAACTGCAATAGCGGAAAGCGAACAGTACATGACAAAATGTTTAACTGATAATGTAGTTAAAATAAATGCAAAAACTTCTGACACATACAGAAAGTTAATAACATATATGACAGAAAATAAAATTATGTACCACTCCTATCAGATGAAACAAGACCGACCATACAAGGTAGTATTAAAACATGTACATCATACTACCCCAATTGAAGATATCAAAACGACCCTAGAAAAATTAGATCATAAAGTACGAAATATCATAAATATAAAAAGCAAACGCACGAAAGAACCACTCCCTATTTTCTTCATAGACCTCGAACCGGCAGACAACAACAAACAAATTTACAACATTCAATCCCTGAACAACAGAGCCGTCAGTTTTGAGCCCCCAAGAAAAAATGTCGAAATAGTGCAATGCACACGATGTCAAAACTATGGGCATACACGAACATATTGCAACAGGCCATATGCATGTGTGAAGTGCGGAGGACCCCACGACACCAGAACTTGTGGTAAAACTAGAGACACTGACGCCACATGCGCTTTATGCGAAGGATCGCATCCAGCTAACTACAAGGGATGCTCAGTATACCAAGAACTGCAAAAGAAATACCTACCTAATCACCAACCAACAGTCAGAAGCCCCCCTCAGTTAACAACCCGAAATTTCCCATTCCTAAATCACCAACAAAATAGTCAACAACCCATCAACCAACCACATCCACCTTATCCAGCATATTCCCAAAAAGTAACAAATCAGTCCCACCCACATCACGACTTAACCCTCCAACAATTTCTAGACGAATTTAAAGCCCTATTCAACCAACTCCTTCAACAAAATAGCATAATTCTAAACATGCTAAGTACAGTCATCAATAAAATCGCTTAATAATGGCTAAGTCTCTTCGATTAGCTTTATGGAATGCCAATGGACTTCAATACAAAAGCCTAGAAATTGAAAACTTCCTGCATGTAAACAATATAGATATTATGCTCGTGTCAGAGACTCACTTTACTGACAGAACATACATAAAGATACCACACTACTCTGTGTATCACACAGAACATCCTGATGGAACGGCACATGGTGGTTCAGCAATTCTAATCCGCAGTACTATTACACATTATGAACAACCGGAATACAAAACAGACCATATACAAGCTACGACCATCCAAGTTGTTGAAAAACTCACAACTCCACTCAATGTCTCGGCTATTTACTGTCCACCGAGACACAATCTCACTCAAAATCTTCTACAACCGTTTTTCGAAACTTTAGGTCAAAAATTTATAGCTGGCGGGGATTTTAATGCCAAGCACACCCACTGGGGTTCCCGCTTAACCACAACCAAGGGCAGAGTGTTACTTAAACTCATTACAGATAACAACTATAAACCCCTATCAACCGGTAGCCCAACCTATTGGCCGTCCGACCCAAACAAAATCCCAGACTTGCTGGACTTTTTCGTTACAAATGGGCTCTCATCAAACTATACGGATGTCGTGCCCAATTATGATCTGATGTCTGACCACTCGCCGATAATAGCCACCATCAGCACTACCGTCATCTACAAAACACCTAGCCCGTCTCTTAGTAACAGGAAAACTGACTGGGACTCCTTCAAGGAATACATCGAACAACATCTCAACAGAGATACCAGCTTAAAAACTACAGAAGAAATAGAATCTGCCACAAACCATTTTATAACTACAGTTCAGGAAGCAGGTTGGAACTCCACACCACAGCCAACAAATACAAAAATAAACAGTCCCAATATACCAAATGAGATCATGGAAATCGTGAAAGAAAAAAGACGGGCAAGAGCCAAATGGCAACGCACCCATAGCATAGAAGACAAAAGAAGATTTAATCAATTGAACAACCAACTCAGGCATAAATTAAAATCTGTCAAGAATGAATCCTTCAAAATCTATATGCAGTCATTAAATGTTCATGATAATTTAATTTGGAAAGCTACCAAGGGCATAAAACAACCAAAAACACATATTCCTCCAATACGAAACCAAAGGGGTTTATGGTTAAGAACAGACAAAGAAAAAGCAGAAGCATTTGCAGATCACCTAGCTGAAGTTTTCCAACCAAATTCTAATGAGGTTGATGAGGAAATAGAAGAGGAACTTCAATCACCCTTACAAATGTCCCTACCGATACGTAAGATTTCAGCCAGAGAAATAGAGAAAGAAATAAAATGGTTGAAAAATAGAAAAGCACCAGGTCAAGACCTAATAACAGCAGCGGTACTCAAACAATTGCCTGAACAAGGAGTAAAATTTTTACAAAGTCTATTTAATGGTATTCTGAGACTTACGTACTGGCCGTTACAGCTGAAATTTGCACAGATTATCCTTATTCCCAAACCCGGAAAACCCCCCAACGAAGTGAATTCATATCGTCCTATTAGTCTACTTTCCATAGTATCCAAGTTGCTCGAGAGATTAATCCTGAACCGCATTAATGAAAACTCAATGCAAGAAGCATGGCTGCCTAATCATCAATTTGGATTTAGACAGCAACACTCTACTATCCAACAATGCCACCGTCTAACAAACATTATCCAAACTACACTTCAAAGAAAAACATTCTGTACTGCTGCTTTTCTGGATGTTAGGCAGGCTTTTGACCGGGTATGGCATAGAGGATTACAACAAAAAATCAAGAAAACCTTTCCTCCAGATTATTATCTTCTATTACGATCATATCTTACATGTAGAACCTTCCAAACAAAGATTGGCCAAGACATCTCCCATATTAAAGAAATAAAAGCAGGAGTGCCACAAGGAAGTGTCCTGGGACCCACGTTGTATCTCCTATTTACCTCTGACATACCTACAACAGAATCAACTGAAATAGGCACATTCGCGGACGACACGGCGGTACTTGCGTGTAACGAGGATCCAGTTGCAGCATCAGCAGCATTACAGAATCATTTAGACGAAATTGAAGGATGGTTACTTAAGTGGAGAATTAAAGTTAACGAGACTAAATCAACTCATGTAACGTTCACGACAAAACATCAAGAATGCCCACCTGTGACTCTTAATGGTACTGCCCTTCCTCAGTCCTCTGAAGTTAAATACCTAGGACTACATATTGACAAAAGATTGACATGGAAGACCCACATTAATAAGAAGCGGAAGCAAATGGACTTAAAACTGAAGCAGATGTACTGGCTCATTGGAAAAAATTCTATACTATCCCTAGAAAACAAGCTTTTGTTATACAAATCAATCATCAGACCAATCTGGACGTATGGCTGTCAGCTATGGGGCTGTGCAAGTAGATCAAATGTCGAAATAATACAGCGCTTTCAATCCAAAGCAATTCGCAGTATAGCAACCGCACCCTGGTATGTGACAAATCAGACACTCCACGTAGACCTAAACATCCCCTATGTGAAAGACGTAATCAAGAAGTATGCTATTAAACACCAAACGACACTAGAACTTCACCCAAATGAAACTCTTACCCCGCTGACAGAAGATCCTCAACTCAGACGCCTTCAGAAGAAGTGGCCAAAAGATTTAATTGTTTAAGGAAGGGATGACTCCGCTGGGAGTTTACCAATCAAATCTACCTAATACAAATCATTAGCTCATAGGATGTATTAATATTCTGATTGCTAATCAAATAAATTAATAATAAAAAAAAAAAAAAAATTTCTGTTATTATGGCTTAACTTACCTATTTTTGGTAGGGTATAGGGATTTTTAACGAGCATTGACAAGTACGTAACACGGAAGATAATACTTTGTATCAGCAAGCCATGATTTCACTATGAAATAAAAAAATAAACTTTTACGGATATCAATTTATATTTAAGGACTAACTATTCTGGGAAACCTATCACGCTTGCACAGAATTTAAGATGTGTTTATGTAGTAAAGCATTTAGAAGATGGACACTAGAAATTGAACTGTTCCGCTTTATTTCCCCCAAGTGCCCGCTAAATTTGAATCTTTTAGATCGAATACGAAATGGTAGTCATTTCTCAGAAAATCTTCTCCTCTCATAGCAACACGTTTAAAATGGTGGTCGTGAAATCATACGGAATTTTGAAATAAATAGAAAATGTAGATATCAACTAGATTTGCTTTTAAATATTTTATAGTTAGCGTACCCGTTGGTCTGCGTTTAAATGGCTTCAAACTGACTGTATACGGATTGAGGTTATCGTAGGGATACTCAAACTGGTGCAATACTGTTTAACATTATGATGCCAAACACAGAGCTGTTGATAATATTTACACATTGAATAATGTAGGCTATAGTTATAAATCGTAAATGCGATAATTTCATGTTGGTGTAAATTTACATGATCGCCACTGAATTTGCTGTAATGGCATAATTCTTTCAAAATTATTATCATTATTCAAATTTGCATTTAGTAGCTGAGTGTACAAACTATTTATCGTTTATTTGCGTAAAAAATATCGATACCTATTTAGTTTGCAGGTTACAAGAAACCTTGGAATTAAAGTGTTAAAAGACAAATTTTATCCTTCAATTTTTGTTGGTCCTTGCAAATGTGACCAATTCCGCGCATTTTTTCTAAAATTAATAAACCCTAAGCACTAACATGCCATTTTTAGGGCATTAGTACTAACACTACGTCTGAGAGACGGACGCCATATTAATAACATTAACCTAATGTAACCAAAATCTGTCTATACATATTTTTATAATTCCTTAGTCTCTATATTTTTATCTAATAATTTTAGAAAAACGGCGCCAAAACGGCCTGGCGCCGAATCGGTCGGCGCCGAAACATCCCATACCGTATCTCGCCTTTGTTGAAGTGTAATTGTCATTTTAAGAAAATAAGCTGTGCCTATAGCACCACAAGTCGCTGCTTGTCATTAGATCAGATCCGATTGTGTGTAGATACAAGGTAACCCAATAAGCAGCGATTTGTGGTGCTACAAACCGTAAAATCCATAGAAAAGCGGTGCTTAGGAAAAGGACTATTCGCTAATCGAATCGGACGAATACCTCTGTGGTAGCTTCTACACGAAAAACAAAAATTGAGGGGTCAAGGTTTTAGATGTGGGGGCAGGATGTACGGATAGGGAATTGCAGTAAAGTACGTTGGACGTGAAATCCTAAATTGTCATGTCAACTCTAAAATACACTTTTGTGTTACTTCGTAACATAAAACCAAAAATGGAGGTATCAGAAAGAAGCTCCAATTACCTGGTACATATGCTAGCTTGGGAATAACGATCACTGCATGAATATAGACGCTTTGAAATTTGTTTTCGTTATAATTATTATAAAGAAGTCAATAAAACTTCGGAGTGATATTAGAATGCCTCGCAGCACTTGTGACACTATTAGGGTACAATCGAGTAATTAGAAAACCAAAAAGCAGATCAATTATGAAAATTGGGAATGGTAAGCTTTAGTTGGGATAGAACGTGCTTGAAGAATACCATACTATACCTCAAGGGCGATAATGAGAGTCCTGCTGCCCACACAACACTGCGTCTACTAGATGGATGGACATGGCTGATTCTGAGGTAATTGTAGATATTGGTTAAATACCATCCAGCAAAAGTACGACAACTGAGTAGGGAACAACAGCTTATATTAATAACAGAATCTATGACAGGATAGTGTACTCTCAAGGGGTATCTAAATTTAATGAGCTTGGCGGAAGATGTATATAACGTGTGAGCATGAGAATGAAATATCAATACATATTTTATGTAAATGTTCTAGAAGATAAAAGATGCTAACATCATCTGGCTACAATTTTCAAAACCCCCAGAAATGTCTGTTTCTGGACATTAAACAAGACAGTAGTAGTATATCAAACAATAATTATAATTAATTGTCCATTTATGATTTTCTTCTGGAAAATGATAATTTATAATCTATTCATTGTTTGGTAAAAATGAGTGAAAGAATTAAATACGTATTGCCAAAAGTATTTAGAAAATACGTGAATGAATACAGGATGTCTCTAAACCTAGTACCATAAATTTACCAGCCGCTTCCTGACGCAAAAATAAGTCGAAAATGTCTATAAAAATTTTGTCCTAAACCGCAGCATAAGGAAGCTACACCGTCTTTGAAAATGGTGTTGAAAAAACAGAAAACAAATTGCATTTTAAAAACGGTTTGAGATAAACAATCGAAATTTTGTAGGCAGCCTAACCTATTGAAGGTATAAATTTTCTACTATTTTTTTTTGTAAATTAACCAGGGGCGGCGCGAATGGGGGTTATCGCCTTTTTCTTGTAACCCGTTTTTCTTAACCTTTTGTTTTTTTCCCTTTTTAGTCTAGAGATTTATATTCCCTGTTGCCTAATTAACAAAAAATGTACTCTTGTTTCAACTCGCTTGGACTAACCGTTTCCTATAAAATGCAGGTTTTCTGTTTAGCCAAAATCAATTTAGAATGCTGGATTTGTATGTAAATTAATTTATTGAAAAATAAATTAAAATAAAAATAGTTACAGTAAGTGTTCGTAATGGTTAGGCTGCATGCAAAATTTCGATTTTTTATTTCAAACCGTTTTTAAAATGCAATTGTTTTCCGTTTTTTCAACAGCATTTTCAAAGACGTGTAGCTTCCTTATGCTGCGGTTTAGGACAAAATTTTTATAGACATTTTCGACTTATTTTTGCGTCAGGAAGCGGCTGGTAAATTTATGGTACTAGGTTTAGAGACGCCCTGTATGTGAAAAACTAAAAATTAAACGGTATGAAATAGACCATTTGTTAATGATTTTTTAAAAACAATATATGGTACTAGAAGTACGTATAATTTAGATAGAACATGAAAAGAGCCAGGCTTCGATTTTTCTAAAATTATAATAAACCAAAAACTGTACAAACAACAAAAACTTGCATCAGTGCTGTACTACTTTGTATATATAGGTAATATACTTTTATTTCATAGAATAACGTGTATATTTAGTGGAATATTGAATATTAATCATAGGATTATTTTTTCTAACGGCGACTACGCAATGCAAATTCGGTCAAGAGCAGTTTTTGTATTCTCTGAGGATTAAAACTCTCTATTCATAAAATAAAACGGGAATCATCCAAAATCCGTTGTAATTTATTTTCAATATAGGTAGTGCCTGCAATCAGCACTTCAATTAATTATATATCCTCGAGCATGAAATCATTCAAATTCATCAAGCACAGATCTAAAAACATTTGTGTGTTTATTGAAAAAATTAAAAACCTGTTTTAAACGGTAAACGCTTACATGGAAAAAATAATTAAACTTGTAGGAAGTTTAAATTAGTCTAACTTTTTTACTTCTAGAAAGTTTTAGAAATGCGCATTTTTAATTACATCTACATCGACTCAAGCTTAATAGAATCTTGTGCTTGGAAACGAAAAACATTATGTTAATTTTCGCTTACTCATTTTCAGTTGACTAACGAACAAAAAACTAATCTGACCGTTTGTTAAGGAAAATGCTCATCTTGTAATATGCACTTTAAGGTAACTTAAATTTGGTTTGAATCAAGTGCGACTTCATCTAAAAGCTCAGTCGAACTACACAACAGGCTATATAGTAAATCTTGAACAAACATCTCATGTTATTAAATTGGATGTATATTATCTCTGTGGTAAACCGGTAATATGCAAATAATGCAGACCCGTTGTGAAAATTGCAGCTAGGGTTGTTGTTTCTTAAGGGTTATTTTCGTACATTCCCAACATCAAATATTTCGCAGACACCGGGCCCGAGACTACAAGTTCTCAGTTCTGTAGATCCATATATTATGAAACCGCTGCTGGTCTCCATCCGGATAAAATAATGCTTTATGTGTTTTAGAAATTAGTTTCAGGAATGAAGTTGCAATGTATTATTGATAACGGAACATCCGCTTCCGAATCCGTAATACTGTTTATTTGGCGCTAATCGAAATCGGAACGTCGAAATTCGCACCTTAAGTGGGTTATCCATTATTACTACATTTCATGTTATCAGTTGTTGTTCACTTTGTGCTTGCTTGTTCGGAAATAATTGAGGAAAAGTACATTGGGACTTTCTAGAAGCTTCATCTCGTAATCAGATAGTTAATTTATAAACTTTGAGAAGTACTCCAGTAACACATAGTACACTAAAGATAAAGCTGTTTAAATAAGAGACAAATTAGAAATTTGTAAATATCCGTTTTCTTGGTAACAGATTATTGTTATCTCGAAAATTGTCTAAATGTAAATGACAAGGAAAACGTTATAGTCCAGGAGCTAGCGGTATATTTTAAGACTAATTTCTATCAAGCTGAATTTTTTTTATGAGCTGGTATGGTTATGTCTGCCAAATGTAGGTGGTCGGCAAAATAGGACCGCGGGACATAGAGCGCTAAGAAAAAAAATTGGCCAACTAACCAATCCAGGACGTCAGAGAGTGCTTCTGTCCCGCTCAAATTGTCGGACAAGGTGATTTTTGTGTTTGTTACATTAGTATATAGTTATTAAAATAAAAATCAGGTTGATGGTAATAAGTCAAATGTCTTAAAAACAATACGAACCCCAAACGGCAGACACTGATTCAGTTGCGACTCTTATGTCGGACAGTTAATTTTTTGTTGTCGGAATGTCTTAAATAACGAGCAAAATAGGAATTAGCTTGATTGAAGTTTGTAAATTTCATCAAAAAATAATTAAAAACAAAAAAAATCTGGGCGCTTTATGTCCCGCGGTCCTATTTTGCCGACCACCTACATTTGGCAGACATAACCATACCAGCTCATAAAAAAAATTTCAGCTTGATAGAAATTAGTCTTAAAATATACCGCTAGCTCCTGGACTATTAGAGGGAACCGGTAGATTTAATTGTAAATGTTAAATAAATTCAGCATTCTTAGAAAAATTCTGAAAAAAATAATATTAAAATCATTTCTTCAAAGTCCATTCGACAAATCATTGACTAAGGAAATTAATAATATGTGTATTTTACGTAATTTGAAATTGGAGTATCCATTTGCAGTGCATTTAGATAACACAGCCATGTTTATTTATTCCCAATGGGAACTATCCTAAGCAGCACTGATAGTATGGAGGCAGAATTTAATAACCGCCTGTACACTTGTACAGGATAAACCGAATTACATTAAAATAAACTTTAAGTAGCTTTTGGATTACAGTAGGTGATCATATAGTACCTATGCACTCGGAACGGGAATGAATTAAAGTACTTGTACTTATAAGGAAAAAAAGGGATATCTTGCTTGTTGGTATTGGCTCCACGGTGCTCTTTAGCTCGCGACGATTCTGAACGGTTTAGATGCAAAAATAGGAGAATTACTTCCCAAGGTAATGTTTGAGTGTTCAAAAACCACGAAGTTCAAAAGTTCAACAAGTAATCTGAATTAGCTGAAGCATAGAGCTAACCTCATCTAAGTAGAAAGGTAATAAGTCGCGAAAAGCTGTAGAAGAGTAAATCCCAAATAGAGCTAGCAAATTGTCATACTTTGTCAAAATGCTCAGTAGTAAATTGAGACAGTATTTCTTAGAACATTCACTTAATATCGAGATTTGAGTGCTTTAGATAGGCTTGAGTAGTTGATTTGTACATATTCGAAAATATTATTTGTCAAAGAATGTGTATCTTGATAGGCCTTGGTGGCTTTTCTACGCTCTATACGACTGGATTTAGGTATTACAAAGTGCTCAGTTAAATATTTTTTCTCATGTAAGATTAAACAGATTTTAATGGTTCATACAGTTTTGTGTCTCTCTATAAGTGCAGAACATTCGTTTAAATTTTTTAAAGTAACGTAAAAAAATATATACAGGGCATAAAATTGCAATAAGTGCTTACAGTCGCTTTTTGTATTACATATTCAAGAAAACGGTTATAATTATTAGTACCAACTTATACACTCGCATTCCCATACAGTTTCAAGCTATGTAAGGAATACAGAAAATTTATTAACCTCTTGTTGTACACCTGTGTTTATATGAATAATGTATTAGTTAAATGTGTGAGTATTTCATCATGTTGCATAAGCCAGTATTTAGTTTGTAATCTCTTATGTACAATAAGTTATAGCATTAATCTCAATAGAGAATTGAAGCTTGCGTACCTGTAGTATTTATTGCGCATTCATGGGAACGTTTAGTTACTGCAAAATCTCGAAAGTCATTTTATCTACATTTTCTAAATAATTGTGTATATATGCGCTACAAATAACCAGGAAAAACTGGTCGCAACAAAGTCTTATGATTATTATTAAATCTTTAAAAAAATCCTCCACTATTATTTTGATGGACATAAATTTTGACCACAAATTTTGTATGTCCGAACTGTTAAAATAGACATACATTCAGCTTTCTCTTCCTTTTATAAATTATAGAGTCTACTAAAAATATCCGGTCCACCCGCATTTGCGCTATATTTCCTTGTGGAAGACTGCATAATCCCGACCTCCACATATAAAAGCCTGTCTGCAGGCTGCAGGCAACATATTTATATTCCCATTGTAAGTTATGACAATTTGAAGATTAATTTTTTTCAACGAAAACAAGATCCTTTTAAAATCTTTTCCATGTAACCGTGGCATTTCATTTTTATGTCTGCATCTTAAACATCTGGCCGATGATTAATGGAGGGAAATAGGCTAGGTGAAAAATCGAGCCGTATTTATTGATGATAGCAAGTGTCAAAGGGTAGCAATTTATATATTCCTCGGAGAACTGCCGGCTGGGAAACGGAAATATGAGATGAGATAATACATTTTTTATTTTCGTGCCAAGAAAGTCTGGTGATGTATTTTGTTGAATATTTAGAATAAAAATCACGACCCATCAACGCGAGAACGCGACAAATATTTTAGATAAGCTGCGGAAAATTTGCAGGGCATTTGCGTACTACATAAACTGCAGCTGCAACACATTTTCACATTTTTCAAGGAATTTATAAACTAGCACAGCGAGCGAGTTGTTAGTACATCAGAATGCGCATCGAACTTTCAATACAACCAAATCCGGTTCGATGAGTGGGCCGAAGCGAGGTTTGTATACATAATGCTGAAAAGATGATAAAATAACGTGGGTTTCTATTGAATTCTCAATTTAGGAATCCGATCTGGGATATGAATATTTCATAAGCAGTTTTAATTACTGGAAAACTTTCTAGTATTGTTTATTAAATTGCAGTCTTTCGAAAGCCTTTATAAGCTTTTCACGTGTCCTAGATAAGTCTAAAATGTTTTTCTGACATGGAATTATTTCTTAATACAACTAGTACAAATTTTTTATATTAAAAATCAGCATCAAGTTTTACGATGACATCAAGTTTCTATAAATTTTTCTCATATATAATATAACAAGAGCTTGAATTGTTATCGGAAAATTTCAGTTCCCGAAACATTGTTGTTAGGTAACGCACGAGAGCACCATACGTTTAAAAACACGAGTTCGTTAGCAATAGTGCTTTATCTTATTGCGACAATGTCGAGTTAGATTTAACAAGACAATATCTCGAATAATTAAAAATAATAAACAGTGAAACTTCGCCTATGGTGAAACTGTTAGTAAACAACACCCTACCAACAAGTAAACAACACTATAGCAACGGTTTTTTTTATCACAGGAAGCCGTCGAAAAACCCAATCGGCAATTGATTATCTGTAATTCTCGTCTAATCAACGTCACCTATTACTTTCCTGTAGACAGGCAGTTACGTTCTAGCAACACCGCAGCTTTAAAGATGTTCTCAGCAATTGTGGACACGACAAATTTCCTAACCACGTGTCTCCGACAATAACCGCAAAAATTTACAACTTAGATTAGGTACCCTTCAATATGTTAGCTTTGAGTTTTTAGACTTTAGGAAGCGAAGTTAGTAGTTCGTCTGAAAATATACGAGTAGGTAGTTACGTGATTTTAGTGTAATTAACAGGTGCTTAAACTGACAAAGTATGCAGAGACCTGAATGTAGTACTTTGATTAAAACTTTAGATCTTATTCTCCAAGTCGTTAATTTAACCGTAAATTTGGCTAAACCTATTATATTTTTATTATAACAAGTAAAGGAATTAAATCGAAAAATAGGGATAAAGAATATTCTTTTATTAATCTGTTTATGTTTAAATAAATGACTGTTTTGGTCTTGAAACCTACTATAGATAGTAGTGGACAAATAATGAAACTTTTAATATCTTCGCTCCGGAATGCTAGGATAGAAGTATCTTCACAAGCATCATAACCGTAAGTTTAAATGAAAACTCATAACAGAAGTTTTAGAAGTTTCGAAGAGACGTTATGCTATGCGTCCACCTAAACAAATAATACTAATAGAAATTCCTACATTCGACCAACGTAGAAAACTTTAGTAGGTACAGAGAAATATTTAATATGAAAGCAAGTTATTTTTTTATGTTTATAATAGGTAATATAATTTAAGGTAAACTTAAGAAACGACTGCAGAACTTTCTGAAAAATAAGTCTGATGTAATTCGTGTCTTAATTAAAATAAATTAAAGGGATAAGGTTTTCCATAAAACGAATATCTTACTTTTTTATTGTAATTTGTTTGAGTGCAAAGCATAGTAAATCAGTAGTTATCTCTGCATTAATATTTATAACTGCTTAGAGAATTGTTTTCAAAATTTATATAGAAGGTGATCAACACTAGCTAACCATAAAAGAAATATCATGTAAAATATTTTGCCTGGTAGAATACCGGTGGCTTTAACACGTACATTTTCCAGAAATATTAAAAAAATATATATATAAAAACTGCATGAAACTACTCATGCTTAAACTAAGATAATTTCCAAGATTTAGTTAGAATTTCTAGGTTTAATTATCGTTAGGTGTTAAGTACTTATATTGTAATTAATAATGGTAGTAGCATTTATAACCACAATTCGAAGGGATTATTTCCTTCATCCATGTCGCTACAATACCCGAATACAAAGCTGAAAGATTAATTTATCAGCCCTAATGGTACTTATCCCTGATTTCAAATTAGCAGAAATGTGAATTGCCTACCGAATTTCAAACCATGGAAAGAGAAGCGTCGTTAACCAGATAACCTCTCGCATCTTCTGTGCATTATCAACTCGTAATTTTAGTTTCTGAACTATGCTTTGCATTAAAATACTAAATATTTACGGACCACAATTTAATTTCACGCTACCATGCAAAAACCGCATACTCATCCCTATTCATATAAACGCTGATCTGCTAGTACACTTTGGGTTAAGCTTAAACATTTGCTAATTACTTTTTATTTTACATTTCATCGTATAATAAATTGCGAAACAAGTAGAGTACGTATGTGTGGAGGTTATTATATTTTTGACGTCCCATATTTTAAGCAGATGCTAGACTACCTAAAAAGATCAACGACTTCCACTTTGCAGTTCATGAATGTTGTTGATTAATTTTAACTGAAAATGTCAGTAATTTAGAGAGAATAACTGAATCTCAAATGTAATTTTCTTTTTTATACGTGCCATTTTTTGTGGCTTTTATAAATGCGATTGTTAATTAATGTAACATTTTATTACTTCCTGTATTTAATAACAGTAGTAGTGTTAGTAGCTCATCAAGGATTATAGTGTAATTATTATTGTCTTGAGTATACACATTTTATTCGTGGTATCAAATTACAAGACAAGTTGTAACAACTGTCTCATTAGAAGTGCTTTCTGTAAGCTAAAGTTAATTAGCTTGAATAATTGCTCCAGGTTAATGTAGTTTCGATTTTCATATTTATAGCCCACAGCTGTGCTTAAATTAAATTCGAGGGGTTGAATGTTTGTTTGCTTGTTTGTTGCACTTTTCTTGTACCTACCCTCTTTATGAAGTCGTTTAATTTGTTTTTGGCGGTATGACTAAACATCAACATTACGATCGAGATCGTAGTTGATGCATGCGAACACTGGATACAGGATAATATTTATAGGTCTGTGTCACAAGATGAATTCCTTTTTCCACGAAAAGTGAATAATCTATTAATTATTTATATGTTCGGTCAAGGATGCTATTCGTAATACACCGGCGTGAATTATAATAATTCACTGGGGTGATTTATTTAAACCCTCGTGAATAATAGCCATCGTTCCATGCCTGTTTTATTTCTACAATACATGCATTAACTTTTCAGGCTTAGTTTTATGTTTCTTCATGATTTAACCGGATACATTAAAATACTCGAAATAAAAAAGAAAATATGTTAATCATTTGAGGTAATCTTTACCTAAGTGAATCAGTTTTGTTATTTGTTTGGTTAAGCAGTATTTGGTTTGTGAACTACTTTTTTCATAAATGGCCAGGTCATTAGGTGATTAAAACAATGGAATTGTTCGGCACGTGTATAAATGGGGTGTTGGATAAAGTTATTGTACGCAATACGCAATAATAGAATGTAGGACGCAGGTATAAACTATAAAGGATTTTGGAGTGATTCAAAATTATACAAGAAAAAATCACTGAAATATTACAGTTGAACTTTTTCTTAATAAAATTTCGTACATTCACCTTTTTGAAACATTTAGGTATAGTATCAGGTTATGAACAAGAAATGTCAGCTAACGGTAAGCTGACATGTGCTGCAAATACTAATACAAAATTGGATACTAAAAGCAGAAGCTTTTTCACATTCAGAAAGACTTTAGGCAAAGAATAAATTCTTTCTACTGCTTAATTTAAATTTAATGTATCCTTATATTTTTTATCACTGAAAGAATTTGCTTTCATCCACTTTAATGAGCAAAAAGCATTATAAGCTTGAAAAATAGAGGCTTTAGAGTTTTACGATAAAAAAACGTTTCGTGCAGCCATTAGAACTTATAAAATTTTTTAATACGCAAATAAGACACATACTTATAATATGCTGCTATCTAAGAAATTAAAATTATCGACTTTTCATGGGACTCCGGCTTTAATGTATCGCGTGCGGTAGAATCAATAGAAAGTTTTATTTGGTTCTGTAGTATGTTCGTCTTTAGAAATAACGTCACAACCATGTTTGTAAAAGAGGGTGAGATAAGAAGACTTGACGTATTCATGAATTTTGTGAAACAAACTAAATAATAATAATAATAATAATAATAATGGTATCAGTGGGAGGAAGTTGAAACGATACCATCTTATCCTGTATTTCTCTATTTGAATTTGGGTGACAAGAATGCATATATTTGGATTCTTGTACTTAATGCTCGTTTGTTCACCCTTATGAATAGTATCAGTATGTATCTACAATCAGACCTTTATACATAATAGGAAAATGTATAAAACGATAGAAACCTGTCCTGAAACGGTAATCATACTGTACTCATACTGTATTATATTTGAGACAATACCTTAAATTAGATTATTGTCGTCAAACTATTGATTGATTTATATATGAGTATGAATAAAAATTTCAAAATTTAAAAATAGAAGATGTAAATTGTTTTTTATTCGTTATTTACAAATGTACAACTTTCTGAAAATATGAATGTGATGGATATGCAAGAAATATTTCAGTAATTATTAACGATTACGACAAAATACATCCCCGTACAGTGAAGTTTGTGATATTTTTAGAATTGGAATGTCGATTTTTATGAAGCTGGAAGTAATAAGTAGTCTCATTAATACATTGAATGAATTACCTCTAGTTATCTCCTCTTTCAAATTATATTTTCTCCTTCTTCGTAACGAAAAGAAACGGAATTTCGCAATTTGCTGGTATAGTTATATACGTACAATTATTATCTGCTCAAAGAAACTGCCAACGTTCGTTATAATATCAAAACCCTTTTAATCTTCACGATTCCGCTTCCACATATTTCAGGGTAACAAACATCTGTTAAGGATTTTTCAAAATAAACAATGTCTAACTAGAATTTTAATGGAAGATATTAATTACAGTCATCTTATAAGCATCCTTTATGTAGATTAAATCATCACCTTAATTAAAAGAAGAAGCAATCTATTTGTCGACACTGTGCAAACCTTTAAAATTCGTCGATTTATCTTTCCGAACGACGTTAAACCCTAAAATTTCACGTGGGCGAGACGGAAACGAGTTTGTGAATGTGTGAAACGACCCTTAAATTCATAAAATAAATAAACTCACCATACACGTCTATACAGCCCTCTTGTATTCTCATAACGCTGGTGTTAATTTGACACATGTAACAGCCACGGTCCGATTCTTTCACTTGTCGGATGCGAAGCTGCCAGGTACGAAGGCTGTCGTGTGTCACGCTGATACGGGAATTGTGGGTCACCACTTTCATGTGGAGGCTGAGAATTGTTTGATCTTCCGCTCGGACCCAGGCCACCTACAAAATGTACAAATGTGATTGTAAATAAATAACGTGTTCATCGATTTCGGCTCGGTCTGCTTATCTCGCAAACTTTCCTGAGCTCTTTTTATTCTGTAATGAACTAATGGAAAGCTCTTGAACTTATGTTTTTCATGAACTTGAGGAAATGGGATAAGAAGGAAAAGGGACGTCATGATAACCCTATTATAAGTCATGTTTGTGCTTAAATTTCACAACAATTTTCAAATAATTTACAAAGTTCTTACAATTGAACCATTCATTATTTTCTATGTAAGATAATAGTATGATAATTAATAAAGTAACATTATACAAGGTATCTATCATGCAAGATGCATATCCTCTGCGAGTAACGGGAAACTACCACAGAGAACACATTTCCCTAGTACATGCGGACACGCACCCTTCAGTCACTCTGGTAACCAGATACTTCTAAGATGAGTTAAGGTTAACCATAATATACGGGCAACTTCTTCTTGGTGCATGTCTTATTACCAATGTTCGATTCGAGCACTAATCTCATTAAAGAATTCAGATATTAATTTTATTGAAGAGCTTCGAGTGTTACTCCTACTTATACTTCTCCTGAATTTAGGTTTCAAGATTGAATAACAGTAGATGCAAAACATTTCAGTCAACTCAGTAACACAGCACATAGCGTTATTGTATAAAAAAATGCACAGATCTCGCAATTCTTGCAACCATCGTAGGGTGTTGAAAACAAACACGATGTATATTTAATACGGTAATCGAATATACAGAGTGTGTAAAAATTGTGGTGCAGGTTTCAGGTAATGCAGGATATCGCACTAAAAAGGAAACTAATTTTGATTTTGTATCTAAGTAATCAATAATAAAATTTTTCAAGTTGAACGGCAGCTACACATTTAGGCTACGACGGAGAGATACAAGTTCGTGTTTTAAACAATAGTTTTGAGCAAAACTTTAATTAATTTCGATAAACCAAATACGGCTTATAATTCGTGGTATACGATTGGCGATTGGCTAAGGGAAACAATGAATTATTAAAAAAAATAAATTTGGGTGGTCTTGTGTTGTTTTCTGTAATGCTAGTGAGACAACATGATGGAAAACGGGATATTCAGATGTGAAAATCTTACAGCGATCATTAGAAAAATACAAGTTTAACGAACATATTATTTCTTCAGCCTGAAAACTTGTTCTTTTGGGAAAACAAAATATTACTGCGGTAGCTTGAATTTATTTTAGTTACATTTTTAATATTAAGGCTGTACTTTGGAGCTATAGGTTAAATTTAGACAGCATTTATTCTAAATTTATTAGGACACTATTTATTTTTTCTTCTTCTCCCATTCTTGCCATTTAAGTTTTATATATTCTAACTTGGTAATAAGCACCTCATTGACTGTTGCTGGATATTTACATTTATAGTTGATATAATTTGTTGATGTTTAAATATTTCACAATCGTAAAAACAGCGATTACAGTCGACAATTAAATTGAAGTTAAGTTAAACGATCAATGGTAAAAATTTTTAGCTATTATCACTGAATATACTCATCAAGTAACTATTTTGAAAGAGCAGCATTCTTTACTGTTACCAATTTTGAACTTTGACGACTGTAAGTTCAGGAAGCGTTTGCCAGTTTTTTTGATATCAGCTTTTTGTCTTAGTTTTGTCTAAGGAATAACTTTACCTAAAGCTTTCACCACCATTTTTATACATTCTGTATAATGAACATGGTTGTGGTTTATAATGGTTTATTATAACGTTAACAATACAAATACCAAACAGACTATTATAACAGACTAGTATACCGAGTGGTTGGTATCTGAATAAGAAGTATACATTGCATAATCACGTTTATCCGAATTCCTGCCCCTAACTGTTATGGAAAAAATTGGTAATGGTAGTAAACTAAAGAGAATAATATTCCGCGTTAAAAATTCTTTGTGTACTATTTCTTCAACATAACAATTTAAAATTTAAAAATGTAGCTATTTAAAAAATAGGAGGTGCTACACTTGTCAAAACAAAACATACTCATATTTTTCGAATGTACTTTCATATGTAGGTATTTAAATTTTATATATTTATTTTTATATTATTTATTATACAAAGAATTCTTAAAATTGAACGACGCGGAATATTATTCTCTTTAATTTGGTACCATTACCAATTTGTTCCATAAAAATGGAGAGCAGGAATTCGCATAAACGTGATAAGCAATGTAAACGGCTTATGTACAGGGATATGACCGATATGACCAACCACTCGGTATAAATGTTGCTTACTTGGCTAAACTAATAAACTAAGTGAATACCTATACAGGGTGTCGAATTGAATTACGCTATACATGTGGAATTCAATGGTAAAATTTTAAAAGTTCCTTATTTTGGGGGCAAAACCCTCAGCTTGGCACAATTTTGCGAAGATGCGTATAAGCTGTTCTGCAGCTCGATTACCCAAGTGTTTAATTGCGCAATCAAAATATATAATTTTATGAGAATAAATCAGAAACGAATATATAAGTGTGTATATTATAATATAATATTACAGAATATCAGCAGAAGAAACATTTGGTAAAAATAGATTATTATTGCGTTCTGAACATTTTGTATTTTTTGGTTTTGTTTTCTTTTCCAGTGAAGGTATTCACAACAAAAATATTTTCGGATATTTTGTAAGGACAGAATTAACGCTTCTGCGCAACCGCTTACAGAACAACGCGTGTAGTCCGACAACGCAACCAACTCCGCATGCTCGCGCCCTGCTTAGATCCCGCGTGACGATATTTCGTGACGCGAGAACCTATAACTTGCCTCCGTATAAGTGTTTTCAACACTAAAACATTATTTGACTTTGAAATGAGGTTACGAAATTTCTTAATGATGAAGTTAAGGTAATTATTGTCATATACCGAGGATGAGTGCGACTCTTCTGTATATTAAATATTTTATGCTGATACTATTTATAGCATTGCAATAGATTAAATTAAATTAAACTGACTGGGTCAAAAGACGTTGGGGGAAAGCTCGTACTCCATGGTAGTAATACATACTCCGGCTTGTCTGACTAGCTGAGGCAGATAGATGTAAAGCTGCTCCTGTTTGAAAGGCTTAGCGGTCAACAGCAACCACATACTAAAGCTAATCCTTTGGCTATCGCTGCCTTTTTAAATACTTTGAAAATACTACCAACACCTAGAAAGCAGTGTATTGATTCAAGTATGTTTCACTTCTATAGACTGGAAATTATTTATTCATGACATAAAGTAATAGTATATTATCTTATTAGGAGTAGAAAGAGTTCTCTTTGTGTTGAGCTCATATTGCGGCCGAGGCGCACTCGCCGAGGCTGTGCAAGTGAGCGAAACACAAATAAGACGTTCTACTCCGAATAATATATACTATTTTTTCTTCAAGTGTAAAAATATTCTGCTGCTGTAAATAAATATTTCCTAAAAAGTCATTTCCCTTCTCCAACCTTGGGGGCGGAGCTATGGGCAAAATACTGTCGTTGCCATGGATACGTAAACACATTATTGTACTGTAACATTATTTTCATTTTTTGACTACTAACAAAATGACTTCCTTCTGCTTACCTAGTTCTGTACAACAATACGGATATTATGATACGCTTGAAGAAAAAAAATATTTTATTATCTTTTGCTTAACCGGAAAAGATCCCATTTTTTTTAAGTTTCGATCGGAACTGTATCCTAAGGCACAGGTAGGACGACTATGCGGTATCTAAAAAGTATTTCACGTGAGCTATAACGTGACATGTAATATAATGATTTTAATATTTGTAGAAATACGAATATTTTTATACAAAGGACATTCTTGAAGCTTTTTAAAAGATTGTTGGAATATATAATATTTTCCAGCATCTGCCTGTTACGATTTTTCTTATCCCCAAACGATCAAGAAGTATTTATGGTTCCTCTAAATTCATATTTATAAAGCAGTTCTTTCAAAAGTAGAATATATTGAAAATATACATGCACACAGATTACGTATTAATTCTGAAAGCAACTTATTTTGAATTTTGTTAAATTATTTAAATATATAAATCTATTTTGTTATAGGTACTCTGATACCATACTCACGAAAACTCGTATTAGGTGGATAATGGCTGCAGTAAAGAGAATTTGTGTACATGCAATACAACTCTAATTTGAATAGAACTGCATTTAGAACACGTATAACAACTCTAAAATACGTAAATGTGTATTTCGAATATTCATGCCAGATATTTACAGTACAGCTAGTTTATTCATTGAATCTGGAAAATTACTTTAAATAGTTCATTTAACAATTGGTGTTTTGATAGAGAGTTTAACTGTTAACATAAAATGTTACGGTTTGCACATGAATTAACTTTAAAGCAAAGCAGCTTCATTCATCATTAAGTATGTAAATTTCTCATTTTAAATGCTGTAAAAGGTCTCTAAGCAACTTTAATTTTACATTAACTCATAAAATTAAATTTAAATCAATTAGCGTTTATGTAAGTAGACGTCTAGAATTTTAACAGAAACCCCAAGGTACTTAAACATAGTTTAAGTACCTTGAGAAACCCATTATAATCTGTAATGTAATAAATACTTTTACATAACCCAATGCTATTTTCTAGACACTAAAAGTCTAATATTATTGTAACATTCATTTCTAATACCTGAAGAAAGATCACGACGGGCCGTAATAGATAACTAAAAATAGTGGGGAAAACTAGTTTTATGATCGTAAAGTTTGCTGAAATATAAATTTCTCTAGCGGCTGCTATGTGAAGGAAACACATTGGGGCACCGCTTACCTGGGACTTAATTACACCACCTGAATTCGGCACCAGACCTCGGATTAAATATTTAAGTTACAACTGAACTGGGCACTGGGCAATAAAATCAGGATTAAGTTATTTCTTGGTTTATTAACAGAAAATACAGAAAGACAGCATTACAATACTCGCTACTTAAAAACTATATACAGGGTGAGTAAAAAGTATGGAATAAATTCATTATCTCCCAAAATAATGTTTTTTCAAGAAAACGCTCGCACAGGTAGTATAGCGATTTAAATTATGGCGCATATTTTAAGGTGATTCAATTTTTTTTGCGACAGTCATTTTCTTGTGGTGACGTCAGAGTAATTTTTTTTAAATGGCACCCTATACTTTTTTTGACGGATTTCGACAGAGGATGTCATTATACATCCGAATAGTAAGTATCGTGACCTTGAAGTTGACAGTTTCTGCTATGTTAATTTTTTAAATTTGAAAAATTGTTAAGTAAAACTTTAATGGGAGACAGTTCGAGCACCTAATTTAGCTTTTATTTGGTTGTATGAGTTTACCAGTTCCATCTAAATAAACCTTCTCTGAGCTGCACAATGCTCGCAGATTGGTTTTACATGAAAATACCATTATTTGTTCTTCACTAGCAGCCGATACGAAATTTTTACCTTTAATAGTTGTATAACACGAATTTTGTAAAATCTTAATTGTTTCTCTAACAGTTTAGGGTAAATTAGGCGGCGTTTTTTCGATGGGTGCTTTTGTTGTTCTACAATTAATGTAACTGTTCTCCTAAGTAACTTAAATTAATGACAAATAAACAAGGGTTTATATCGGGTGATTAGGAGGTACAGTGCCCAGTTCATGTGTCATTAACAGGTAATCAACATACCAAACGATTAGGGATTAGAAAAGTGCGCAATTCATGCACGGCCATTTAGAACTATTTGTTATTTCATGTGAGAGTTTATTTCTATCCATACGGGTAATATACAGCACGCGAAGAAACGTTAGAATATTATATTTTCTTGAATCTATATAAACCCCTGTATTTAAAATTAAACGGCATTGTAAGACACTTACAATACTACACTTTCTATTATTGTAATTATTTGTTATTATTGAATGTTAGAAAAATTATTTTCGAATGTTTGAACTAGTAACATACCAAAATACTATGAGCAAAGGTTCTCTTTCCATTGGTGTTTTTGGTGGTTGGCATAATTATTATTATGTAAATGCCCTTAGCAGCGCCACCCCCTTAGTGCATTTGTAAATAAATGTATAACATACAGGATGTTAAGGAAGTCGAACTAGAATATTAAAATAAGAAAACGCATAGGTACCTAAGTAGGTTAAAGTTTAACCAAATTGAGATCACAATGATAATGTAACATAATCAAATTTCAGCCGGAGCACATTGCAGTATGTAGGGAATACTTGACATGCATAAACGAACAGGCAAGTTAAAATACGTAACCTAATCTAGATGGCTGCGCGTAAGAAAATCTGAAAGATGTTCCTTTTTCTAGGAAAGTGAAGAAGACTGAACTATTTTATTGACTATGTAATACTGCAATAAAATTAAAAATTTCAGTAAGTAGTCAATTTTTTAGACGTGCTTTGAGATGTTTACGATTACTTGTATATTCCCAAATCCAGCAGGTCTTAGAGGAACGAAAATTTGAATTCCAGAAAAGTAGTTGAATTAGTTTTCTGTTAATTTTATAAATAAGGGGGTTAATAAAAAAATATCCTAAACTTTAAGGGCATGCAGTACTAACAAAAAAAAGACAAAAGAAAGTTCATATAAACTTCGAAAATGCCTCCCTAAGGGAGCTACAGTCCCCTAAATGGGTTCTGGGATGTAGTAAACTCAAGTGAAAATGTTGAAAATATTCTCTTCTATTTTGCTCTTAGTATAGATTGATGTCCGCGAGTCCTATATGTTTCGTCTTGTAACTTTCGTCGCCGACATTTGGATGCTGACCAGCTAGTAGTGGTCATGTTGTCTCGTTCTCTGTCACAATAGCTGTCTGATATGTCCAACTGCAAGCCGTAGTAATTCAAATAATAAATCTGCGCCTGTCACAAGTGTTTTCTCTCGTTTGAGCTGCCACTGTGTATGATATAAAGTGGTGTTTCAGACGCTATAGGAATTTATATTGAAGTTAAAAGCACATTATGGATGTATCGAGAAATTTATTTGGATTTTGTACGTTTTTGCAATATGCTTCAACAGAATGTTTAGTATTCCCTCACATATAAATCTAATGGAAACCAGCACACTAAGATATTTCAAGGTACGAATCCGAAGCTATAAAATTTAATGCATTATTTATAAATCTGAGTCCAATTTCAGCCGCTTTCGAAATGCTACATGTGAAAAATTTACACGTAAAACGTGCAGCTGGTCAAAAACTTTCCAAGTTTCACAAGAACCGAATAAAATATTACATTTTCATTTATATACCTTTCTATTAAATACACAGACACTCTCACATCCCACTTTTTAGTCTACCGCGAATCAGTTAAGATAAATCTAGTTGAACAACTGCTAAAGAAAGCGTACGCTAAGGTAATTAGTCGTACACGCATCTACCTAGACGATAAATAGCAAAACTACAATGATTACTTCCTAAAGTTTTGTTACAATGGCCCTTATTCGTTTCGCGAAGCGTACTACAGCTGGTTCAAACACTGCAATAAACATATTCTTGCTATCCTGCAGAGGTCCTCGACGCTCTACCCCAATACTCAGAATACAAAGCGCCTTATTATACAAAGAACGCATAATATTCACTAACGCGTAACGACGGAGCAGGAGTTGTTATTAAATGGCACGTGAACAAATCATCGTACGCTTGATGTATGTTGATATGATATAAAACCTACATAGGGGTAGGTACATATACATACAACCGCACTGAAGATGGGTAGAAACTTTTGCTACTGCAAATGCTGTAATTTATAAAAATAAAACTAAACGCTGTTGAAATGTCTGACAGGTATGTCAAATATTTACTGAAATAAAAAATGAAATGGGTTTTAAAACGTATCAATGCATCTTGAGCGTTTTCGTATCTACATTATATCCTACCCACTCTTTACGTCTTTCAGATCAAAAAGGGAATAAATTCGTTGAAAACGCATTACATGTCAAAAATTTACGGGCCGCTGGTTGTCATTTTCACATTTTTCCCTGCTCTTCTGCGGGATTATCGCTAATTCCACTTTCCATCGCCCGAATTCTGCAAAGTGTAGGCGTTGACGAATTTCTCCCTGCTTCAGTTAGACACAGCATTTAAATGCAAACAAACTACCTAAAAAGTGCAAACATACTACTGATGAAAAGGCACTACATAAATGAATTACCTTGATTGCGTTCCTTTGTGATTGTGAGTGGTATAAGCAAATTATTATTTCTTATAGGCACGGCACAGAAATTGCAATTTGCCTTACTTGGTTTAGCTTTTAACAAAAATACTTGCCTTACTTTTTGTCTCATTAAACCGAACATTAGGTATAATTCTGAATCACCTCTAAACATATAAGATTTGAATTTACAATAATTGACGAATAAATATCAACACAGAGTATGCGCATGATTTTTAAAAATATGCCCTTTACATTTTAATGTATTATGATATTTCTGAAAATGTAATGAAACATAATATGAGTCCTTCTGAAAATATAATTTGAAAAAAAAAATAAAAACACTAAATATTTACTCTCTAGTTGCGTTATGTAACAGTTAGTGATCATCAGATTGTAATTTGAGTTACCATATTTAAACATCACCGCTAATGGTATAAGTGTACAGGTTGTATCAGACATAGGTATAAATATTTAAATCTGTTATGTTTGGCAATCAATGTGGCCCTTAAAGGTACTTACGAGAAGATGATAATTAAAAATTAGGAATAATTGCAATTTTGACTAGAACACGGAATACAGTATGGTTAGACATACGAAGAAATTGATTGAACAGTAAGTTCTCGTTTTGTTTTGTTCTCTTTACTTCTCCCAGTTGCTTTATTTAATAAAAAAATAAAGTAAACCCAAAAATACGGATTTCTTTATTTATTGTAGTATTATAGAGTAGTACGAAAATGTTACACCACGATTTCTAATCGCCCTGTATTTTACAAACAAGTATAAAAATTTGGCTTTCTTGGAATTTAATACAATTTAGAATTACTTATCAAATCATCTACCGAATAGAAGGAATGTTTTGTTACGTATTATTGTTGGTGCGTTTTTGTATTTATTGGTGTTTGAGTCATGCATTCTTTTCTATTGTTCGCTCTCCTCTTTTCGCGTTTCTAATGCACGAAGAGCTTATCTCTCGATAATTTTCAGCAGGATTGCCCACATGCATTTTATCACATCAGTTGTGGTAAGGATTTGTGTGATATAAGTGCAAGTGGTAATAGTTAGTGTTTGCTTCTAAATTTCAAGGCAAGTAGTATTGTTACTTTATTAAAGGATTCTGTTTGATGATGGGGCTTAAAAGTTTTAATTTTTAAATAAAGATTTTAAAATCTTATTAACTTTCATTAGCCTTAAGTTACCTAAATCAATCTTATAGAGCTATATTCATTAATTCATTAATCGGAAACCTCCTCTTTACAATAGACTACTAACGTATTTTGATATTCCTACGTTTACCTTTCAGATCGTATTGTTTGAAATCTGAACGCCTGAATGTTTATTGTGATCGAGGTTGTCAGCGTTTGTTACGGAAAAGTATGTAAGTTGAGAAGGTTTTAGCTGCATCAAATTACCTGCAAAGGACTGAATTGTTCTAGAGCTTTTGAATTGGAGAGTGAATTTTAATTTATGTTCTCTTTAAGCGATAATATTTAAAAATTACTTCTCTGTGCTTCTTCCTAATACAATAATTGAGATTTTATTTACCTGCACCAATTATTTGGGGTATCTATTTATTAGCGGTGTTTTGAATTTTAAACATTTACAAATGCAATCTTTTTACTATGACGATGCTTCCAAATTTAGAATCCTTCTTGAATTTGGAAAATGAGAGCGAGAGTGTAACTCATCATTCTCAAAATGATTGGAAAGTGAGTATAGGATAAGTGTAGGTTGAGGAGTATTTAAGTTACGTCTTTGGATTCGGTTCTAAATTTCAATTTGGTTAGTTTTTATTATAAAATTTCGATTTATAAAAACACCAAGCTTGAACTTGCTCAAAATTATTATTCATCGGCCCTAGCTATTGTAATTATTAACCATTAACGATCATGGCCCTACTTTATTTGAAAAAATACAGCGGTTTTAAACCGTTTATGTAACAGCACTTTAGTCAATTAGTACACGATGTCCGTGACCTCATTAAGTAATATATTCGATTCATCCACCCCATTTACTAATTATAGCGTTGGCGTTGGTGGAAATTGAAAAACTCGTTTGATGACATTGTAATAGGAGGGTTGTTATTTCAAATTCCTATTTTAAAATTCATAACACTCCATGATTGATTACTCCATACATCTTCAAGGCCAAGGAAATGTATTCAAGAATATATAATCAGGATGTATTAGAAACAGGCACCCACAAATATTAACACAGTATAGACAATCCAGAAAAAAAAACATTTGTTAGCTAAAGGGGTCCTTAAGGTAGGAGAGAATTAAAAATTAGTCCGAAAGTTGTTTGACCACAGCCGAGTACTTACAGCAGGATAATATTACGTTTATTTGTAAATGCAGGTTATGCAAAGGATAGTACGACAGAAACACAAAAACAAATTCTTATCAATTGACACAAACCTACTCCGTGGTTTATTATATCAGACAAATTTTCACTTTTGTCTATACATTGGCTAAAGTTAGATTACAATTACTTTTTAGGGGTACGTACCGTGAATTCCTCGAGTTGTATTTGTATCGGAAATACGCATCCACTCACAACAAGTGTTTCTGTGAATACTGATATTAAACTCGTCATTTCTGAAAATATATTAACATTGTTAATATATTTTCCAGATATTTCAGGTTACACGCAACAATTATTGTGCGGGTTAGTGGTGTATATAATTATACGTAATTTTTTATTATACGTTTTCTAATTTTACCACAATTAATTGTGGGAACTATACTTGGTGCAGCTATATGCAAGTTTAACCACACGGACTTGCATGATATGTAGAAAATTTACAACACATTACAAGTACATGCAGAGGGGTTAATTAGAGTAACATAAAGACAATTAAGGTTCAGGAATTCACTTTATAAGATCTACCCTCCAAGTTGGCGAGTTGAATTTTGATGTAACTTTACGAGTCGCTTAGCCGTAAGGCAGAATACTAATGTAAGTTAGAAATATGGAGCTTGTTTGTAATGGAAATTTGACATTTTTAGACTACTACACGGTAGAACGGAAATCGATTAAAGGCGAAAGAAATGCTTCCATCTGTCTAAGCAAAAAATACTATTGGTTTTTTATTGTCTGGTTTTAAATTCTTTTTCTCATTCTACATGTGTAATTTCTTTCAATTTATTGTAAAGTAAATTGAATTGCGGTAAAATCTGCGAACTATCAAGCGCTTGCAGCTTAGGAAATCCCATTATTTCCATCCAAGACCAATTTGACTCTGTCTGATCTTTTAATCTGTGGGATTTTAAAACAATCTCCTCGCAATTACTTCTAGTATAAATATGCAAAAGCCGCCGAGAAACAAATTCTGGAGATTACAAATAGTTTTCAAGAAGAAGCCGCATTTGCATATTTATACGACAACAATATAATTCCTGTTTGATTTAATGTTAACTAATTATATACGTTCCCATCAATTTATCTCTATTGCGGAGCATAAAAATACAGGCAAAATCATTTCGCATAAAAAGTTCAAAGCGAAATTAAAAGGAAATAATTTGTCTGCTAGCGATGGCACGTATCTTTGGGTACAGGAAATAAAGAACAAATTAAAATTGGTATGGGGTGATGTAAACGTATTTTAGATTGGCGAGCAGACAGATGCTTTAGCGGTATAAAATCGCTTCATTAAGGGTAATCTCCCCTAAAATCAGCCAGTGCTATTAATGCACGGATTCTTCAGAATCGCTGTGGAATTAAAAATTTTAAATTCTCCTGAATAACATTTTGCTTTTTACACAATCAATACTCGGTTACACCTAACACTTTGAAAAACAACCGAACATTAAAACCTACCATTACCAGGCAATGGTCAACAAGAGGTTTCACACGCTAGAGGAATCATTAACCGCTTTATCCAATATTCATAGAAGCACGCTAACCTACCTAGCATTTTATTAAGTAACCATGTAAAATAATAAATTCTATAAACAGATTTGGTATCAAGCTTTCATGGGGGAGATTGATTAGGTAGGAAGTAAATTCCTAATTTCGGTATTATTTAAATGCATTGAACTTATTTGGATATCAGCACATTCTGTATGTTTAGAGAAGCGTGAATGTGGAATGTCATGCCTGGGGAGTAACAGAATTAATGTATAAATTTCACATTACATTTGTTAATACAATCCATGTTGCTTATGCCCAATGCAAACATAAAACTGAACTAAATAACATATTGACCGAGAGACAATAGTACTATGTTATTAATTTATTATACAAATTTAATAATAATAATAATAATAATAGGTATGTATTTATTCAGGTTGGTGACCAAATAGCCAGATGTGAAACGTCATCATACATATAGGTATAAATATAGTAAAAGATGAACAGAAAAAGTACAGTACCTAATAACTCAATATGAGATAGAGAAGAACAAGAACGTATTTCTGCGCTATATTGATACACCCTACAATGCTTGTGATATATGATGATACAAAACATATAACACAGTTTCCTTTTGCAAAAACTAGGCAAAAATTGCTCGTTATTAACTTTCCTGATTTTATTTATTCAGCTATGAGGTACACTGTGACTTTAATTAACAAACAATGTCTACAATTTCCTTTGTATTTTCAGAACGATTGTTCGAATTTATGACAATTTTATTATACCTACTAGTGAGGAAAATTTAATATTGCTGCTAGATAATAGAAGCTTTTATTTAATAATTCTAAAAAACTTCTGCATAATGTCCGTGTTTTAAGTTTGTGAAATATACAAATTTTTTTTAACTTGCTTTGATAGTCATGCTGTTGTAGTCAGTATCTTTTTGTAAGTTATGTGCTTTAATTTATTGCAGAACTATGTTAGCTATTATTTGTGATATACAGTTTTTACTTTCCCATACCACTACTGGTATAGGGAAGTATTGATATCATAAAAATTTTCGAAATCGAGATTTTCACGGAAATACGTCTTTTGGACCTCCAGGATCCCAAAAAAGTGGTTTAGAAAAAATGTCTGTCTGTGGGTGGGTGGGTGCGTGGGTGGGTATGTAACGCCTCTAACGCAAAAACTAGTGAACCGATTTTGATGAAATTTTAAATGAAGGGGTATATCGAAAATTCATCGACAAAATAAGCTTTTCAAAAAAATCCGAAACCGGAAGCGGAAGTTAGACATGTTTTTTTGGTATCATTTTTTTCAGAAGCGGAATTTTGAAAATCTGAGTAGGGGATATGAAAGAAGGGCATAATTCAAGGGAAACAGTTTTTTACCGGACTCTCTAACTTCAAAATGCCGGTCGCTATGAATTTTTCAAAATTTCGACTTTAACGCCCCGTAACTCAAAAACCAGTTATCTGATCAGGTTCCGCAACAACTTGTTTGAAAGCCCTTTGGCTGTACTACACCAAGAAAAAAAATTATTTACTAAATCCAAAAACGGTCGCAACGGCGCTCTTCCAAAAATATTGAAATTTTTGAAAAATTATTACAAAAAAACTGGTCTAAGGAATTTGTTTAAATGTTCTATACTTATGCAGCTTGGTATTAGCTACATTTTTGTTTTTTGATGAACGCCAGAATTCCACTGTGGCGCCCTCTACAAGATTTTGAAAATCGGAAATTGATGCTCGTATAGCGCCTTTATTAGTCAAAATATGAAAGAAGTTTAAATAGAAAAGTTGTTCAGTATATAGATTTGCATTTTTCTAAATTTATATCACGTATACAGGGTGTTTGGTTTTCACAGTACAATAAGCAACTTTGTTATTTTAAATGAAACACCCTATATATTATTATGTAATTGAATGCAAAATTGAATTGTCTATCACATAGTATAAGGTGTTCATATGGCTAAAATGTACGGTTAATGAGAAATTCGTGAATATTGAACTTTAAAACAGTGCAGGGTGAAATTTATGTGCCGATATGTTCAAGTGACCATGCGCGGGACGGGAATTCCTTGTCGCCGGCTAATCCTAGCAGCCTATGAATATAAATAATCACACATGCGCAGATGAACACAATCGGCACTTGTGTTAATTTTCCATATACTAATTTTCAAGTTTAGTTTATCGGTTGTGGCGAACAATACTGTTGAATACCAAAAACGAATGTTTATTTTTAGTATGGGAAAGTCCAGGGGAGGTTTGCACCTCCACTTTTTTTTTATAGCTTGCACGATATACCTACTATTAAGTGAAATTCTTCACTTAATGTTTTTTAATTCATGGTTTAATTTAAATTTAAGATTTCTGTTCTTAGTAATTGTATTAATTGAAAGCTTTTAAATTTATACTTGAGAAGTTTTTATTTGATCCATGGTTGAATACGGAATATAAAACTTTTTTACAATCCAAATATATATAAAGACTTACTTAGTTCCTGAAAGCTGTTATTAGATGTACTTACTGTATTTTTTGTCAGTGAAAAAAATCGAACTAAATAGAATTAGCATTTAAAAGCTTTAATCCCTCGTGGAGAACGGGGAACGTCGTTTCGCCGTTAAATACAGGAGTTTCTATTTATTTCCCTTTATGAAGAAGACTACATTAGCAATTCCCAATGGACATTGTTTGCATATATCTATATTTATTTATACAGACGTGGCTGATTTTGGCATATTGGGTAGTATTAGATCTATCGAGTCTGCCCAACTGGTAGTGAGCACGAATCTGATAAGCCGATTCTCGATATTCGCAGTCGTCCTGAACCTTCTGTAATTCTGCCGCTACTCCCGCTAATCTCTTTCCCGATATCCTGCTAAATGTATTCCGTATTGAGGCCACAATGGTGCCTTGTCTTGAAATATAAATGAAATGGAATAACCCACAATAATCTATCTTTTTATCGCGCAACAGCAGCGTGTCATTAGTCTGAAAGGTTAAAGAGTAAGCTCAACTGTTAAAACGTTATCGGCTCGTCTTGGATTACTTACACAATTGTTCCCTTAAACTTACAATCTCCTATGGGGAATTTCTCCTTAATAATAGAACTCTACCTAAGCATTTATGTTTGTAAGGCAATTTCTAACTAAAACCGTCGAGTTCGCGTTTGCTCTACTTTTTAATGTTCTCTGAATGTTAACATTCGTGTACCATGTATTAATTTTAATTGCAAATAGTATGTTGAAAAATCATTAGACTGCAAGAGTTTACCAGTGTTTACGGCAGCAAACGGAAGTACGATACAGGTACAAACTGGAACTTGTAACATATTACAAGGTAGAACAAGCAAGTGCTACAATTTCCGTGCAGGGACAAAACTAGTTTTAAACTTTTATAAAATGTGTTTCGATGAATTATGTTGTTATTTAGGCGTTACATGTTTTATATTTTATCAACATTTTCTAGTATTTATATTAGAAAAGTATAGATATGTAGAGTAGGTTCAGTAGAGGCTAGAAAGTAAATTAATTTGGGTAAGACTACACAGAATAAATGTTTAAAAATTCTTTGATAAGGGTTGGCTATGGAATATAATTAGTGCGTCTTGACTTAAACTACATAAAACGTGGGTGTAATATTGATACACTTTACACTTTAACTTCTGAATAGGTGCGGATCGGTATTGAAAATATTGTACTTTTTAGATATGGAAAAAGGAACAAGTCAAAAGAGAATCTGAAAATAGCTGTGAGCAGAACAACCAACCTCATCTTTGGGAGATTATTCGTCAACACATCCCTGCGTCTTTGGCTGAGCCTCATTCTACTAGGTTCTTGGGTAAGTAACATTTTCGAAAAACTTTACCTATGGGACTTGCATGATTATTTTATTTTGGGTTGAATTCGTTTAAATGTTAAATAAATACCTGTGTGATACTCTATCGTATCGGAGTCAAGTAAACGTTTTGAAAAAACTGCGTATATTTAAATGAAATTAAGGATCGGCCGCATGCGGTAGCGACTTTTTATTTATTTTTATCATTTTCTATTAAGGGACTATGGGAGTAACTATTCCCCCATCACCAAATTTCAAATATATTCTTGAGTTATGTTAACAAACACCTTGTATATTTTCTTGTGTTCCTATTGTAATACGTAAAATATAGCAAGGAGTTTGCCAATAATTTTGATGCGATTTGCAGAAAGTTTTGTGCGGCATGTCCTTTAAAATGAAATCTTAAGAGGATTATTTAAAACTTTGAATTGTGAATAATACCAAAAGCATTAGTAATATTCGTGTTACTTTGAATTTACTTTTCCACATTTCTCATATTACGTGAAAGCAAAGGCCGCACTTGTATCATTTATGCATATTTGCCACAAAGCATTATATTAAGCCATTTGCGTCACGCACTCTTAACACTATACCAAGAGAAATTTGCCTGCCGGGTCACGCGCCCTGGATTTAAATTACACCTAAAGTTTGATTGAAACTAATTGCGAAACACAAACGCAATTAATCTGGTAAACACAATATAAATATTAGACGGTACTAGGCAAATATGTTTATTATTCATGGGTCCGGTTTCTAAGGGTTTCTCTTGTTGACACCCGTTATCGACCAAACTAGGTCAATTTTAATTGTGTACAGACAGAGTACGTATATCCTTGAAAGCTATGTTTATAAAAAAAGATCCCTTAATTAATACGTTGATATATCACTAATTAATAACGATCAACATTAAAGATAAAGCTAATTCTTGCTTCGAATAAATTTTATGTCGCATTACCAATACTGAATATTTCGCTATAAAGACGAAAATCTGGATACTAATGTCTGGGTTAAATTAAAAAATTACATTTTTCATGCGGTCCGGCGGAAATATTAATTTCAACAGTCAGTTGACTAAAACAAGGCATCTTAGTACAAAGTACTGTACAGCGAACAGCGAATATCTTTCAGTCCTAGTGCGTTTCGGTGTGATTCTTGTGTCTGGTTCAATTAAGATTACCAAAATCGTCTACAGTGACTGTTACCGTAATTCTGCTTTATGTAATTAAAACCAGCCACAGTCAAGTTAAGCCGGCGCTACACGATGCTACCAACACCCTCCAACGTTGGGAGCTTGATGGTTGGACACATCGTGTGGCCGATTCTCGAACTACGAGTGTCCAGTGTCAAGCGTCCAACGTTCGTGCTGGAAGGTGTTCGGCCTGTTGTCGGTCTTTTGACCCGCTTCAAAGGGTTTTTGTTTCATTGGACAGTACAATTGGAAGACATTTGACACACTGCTACACGATTCCGTCCAAACCCAGAATAGTTTTTAAACTTTTTTTATTTATTTATTTTAATTCCAATAATATGTACTATGCATTTAAATAAATAGTAATAAAAAGTAATAGAAAAAGTAGGTAGGTACCTTTCTCTGTTCCTATTAAGAGACACCATCCACCACCTCCTTTTTTTTACGTATTTTTTTATTTATTTCAAGTTGTAACTTGAAACAAGACAAAAACATTATTGTTGCGGCAGCAGCCACAATATCCTCATCATAGTCGTCATCCTCCATTTTTTAAATAATTAATAAATAATTAAAATTTAAACAAATTTAAGGACTTCATACACAAAGTATAGCCAACGTTGGGTAGTTGGAACAAATGTATATTGGATCAAACGTTCGTTCCACCGTGTAGCAGGGGACTCGCCATGCCAATTGTCCAACGTTTGACTCAAAGGTTCGAGGCCAACATTTGAGTCAAACGTTGGTAGCATCGTGTAGCGCCGGCTTTACACCAAACACCAGGTGCTTTGTGTCAAATTATTTTGTAATCGTCAACATTCTTTCTAATTGAGAAAATTTAACCCTTTCATCAATTACATCCTACCTTCCAGAGGACACAAATGCAAATCCTGACCTAAAGAAAATTAATGAGTTAATTCTGAACGAAAGCGGTTGTAAATATGTTGAGAGTACACAAACGAGAACTAGTGAAAGTGCGAGAAAATGTTGTTTTCGATTCAATGCTTATGATTCTGGAATAGCAAGGTATATAAATGGATTATAGTTACGTGTTACTTTTGATTTGGTGCCACCTAAAGAACGCCAATGATTTGGAAACTTATCTACCTAGCGGATATTAAAACAAAGCGTAGGTATATTTAAATTTCTAAAAACCTAAAAAGAAAGTAAACTTCAATGTAAATATTTTTAAGTCGATTCAGACATTCTTACAATGTGATTACGGTACCACTACGAATAACAAAAAATAAATTATTTTAAAAGGTTTATTGAATTGCGGTTCGTGTTGTTTAAACCCAACATCATGATGCCCAACACCGACCGTGACAAAGGAGAAGGAAATTTATTTTTGGATAAGAACAGTAATTTTCAACATTGAAATTATTCCTTTTTACTTTTAGTGGTTGAGTTATTTTATCGATATGTATGAATAGTGGAAAAGTAATTGTAGAGTTTTCCGATATCGAGATGGGATGAAATAACTGTCACTAATACAATCGAATTGTTCTGTTATGTGATGGCGGCAAATAAAATTCCCCGCAAATGGAATTGCAAGTTCTCTAGAGACTTGAGCATTTTATGTGCTTCAATGTTTATTTTACTCATATTATGTTACTTATCATTTTGTATTCCGTAGGTTTTCATATTTCTGAACTTTAAATATTTAAAAAATTAAATTTATGTTACGAAATATATATAGTAATAAAAAGTTTTTCTTTTAGTAACCCTTGTCATTAAGAGGATCACAGAACCTATTTGTTATTTCGTGACATTTTAAAAATCATAAATTTAACGTTGTTAAGCTTTATGGTTTGAAGTATTTTAGGGATTTTACAAAAATTCAGTAAATCCTCTTAAAGTAGACAACGATACTCGGATAAAATAAATCCAAAATAATATGATTATAAGCGAATTCCACCCTCGAGGGATCTTAAATACAGAATTTCAATTTTGTTCTGCTTGCGAGGACATATTTCAGGCCGTCATATAAGTTGAACTTTTGCTCTATGTTATTACTTTTCTTTTTCCATTTTACGTCTTTTTAGAAATAGTACGTATATTCAGCTGTTATAAGTAAACATTTAGTGAAATTGTTTCTAACTTTTTAATGCTAAAATGTTAATAGTATTACATAGTAATGCTACATCCCATGATGGCAATGTTGCATGGAATTTTAGATGTGGCTTTTTATATGTTAACATAAAATAAATAGAAGCACTTGGAAATAAAAAAATATACAATAAATGTAAGCGGAAGCGAGGGTATGTCATATTATTTTAGAATGTAGGAAAAGGAAGGGTTTTAAAGAAGCCTGTCACAAAAAGTAATATAATGTTATTGAAGTCTATGATCGATTTTACAAGACGCAGTTAAAAAACGTATTTACATGAAAACCGTGAAAAGTTGAAAATGAAACTTCCAGAGGTATCCCCTTTCTCTCCTTCCACAAGCCGTATGGCTATACCTATTCTCTGCTCTTTCAGAAAGTAATATAAAGTAGGTAGGTGTGAATAGTAGCGTATACATCAGAAATATATACATAGTAACCCGTTAACAGAGCCAATATGTAATAATATTTAAGTAATCTCGGTTGTATAGAAAGCAATTCATTATATTTTTGTTAATTACTAAAACACTTACAATAAAACAAAATAATCTGCTGATAATAGTTCTTGAATAACCCCCAAGTAAGACTATAATATACGACTGCAAGTTTCGTAGGACAATATTCCACTTGCCCTGAAAATTTCCTTGAAAACTTCGTTGATTGTTGGTTCATTATTCATATGATGTCTCTTTATTACGAAGCGTTTGTTTGCGACTTCCAGACTGTGACTGTTAGTTTAGTTATCCTTAACGAAAGTAATTTTAGGATAGGTTACCGATATTGATTTCATATGAAAGTCCTTTTCAACATTGAAAATATCAATGATGGGGGTCGCAAGTGAAAGAATTTTGTATGAACAGGCGCATTGGCTTTTCCAGAGTTAACCCTTATCTAAAGCTTTAAAACTATACCTACAATAGTGTCGGAAATGTAAATGTAAATTTTGATTAGTTTCAGCGAGAGCGTTGGTAGCTTATCCGAATATAGATTAGAATATCATTTTCAGAATTTCATAAAATTTCAGACAAATTAGCCATGTACCGAAATCTGTGTCAGATTTAGATCTAATTTGTTTTAAAAGATTTCATGAATACCTAACCGGGGTGCAAACTGCAAATAAATGTCTAAATATCCTATTCAGAAACCTGAAGGAGGAACTTTCGGTGGAGTTAATGTTAATGTTTCTACAGAATCTGTATGTTACCGGAATGAGGGTTTCGGTTTACCAAACTTCCAATTTAAATTTTATTTTAACATTTACTCCACTTCTAAGGTTTGGTTGCTTCTGCCTTTGTGGTTTGTTGTTGCAACAAATACAGACAAGAGTTTATTTTTATTTTGCTCCTTCAATCTCTTTTATTATTCAACCGTACACGGTTTCGTTTTTCGCTTTTAAAGTTACGAGATTTAATTTATTAAATCCAATTTTGAAATTACTAATCATGTAATTGTCTTTTGACTCAACTTAATTTTTAACCCGTTCTCCAAGGTTCTACTGAGACTGAGCTTCAGTTAATAATAGCACCAAGGCGTAGAGTAAATCGAGCAGTTTGTGGAATGTATTTCGAGGCAGATAAGTAGCTCGGAAAGTGATTATATTATGTGTGTGTATGGTGTTCATTTGATCAATATACACTTGTGTTGTATTAGGGAAACTGATACGTCAGTTACTTACTATTATGAGAATTAGTTTATGTGTATACGTGTTGCTCTGTTTGCTTGCAGAATTTTGGTTATTCAATTAGGAGGTATAATTATAAGTTTCCCTTTTTTTACAGTAGTTAGGTAGAAAAATTACTACTTGTTTGGTCTTATTTGATATCTACTAATAAATCAAGACGATATTATATTTTGTTAAGCGAACACATTACATAACTGATCAAGTTGACCGTTAGAAAAGACGACTGAAAGTTTTATTGAAACTTTAAGGGCTGGGTTTTCAAATCGGGTTTAATCCCTGCTTCTGCTAAACCAAGATTAATTCCCATTGCTTATTATCAGTTGATAGTTGCTAGTTGCTATTGCTCCAGTGTGAGAGCTTACTAAGTAGCAACTATTTTTAAAATTTAAGACATGAAACCTTAAATAATGGGAAAGGAGATTTTAAGGATTAAGAATAATCAATGTAAAAACAAAAATTAATAAAATCATTATATTATGATTTATGTCAGGTACATAAAAAAAATAAATTTAGGTATACGTAAGGTTATTGTAACATTATGAAAAAAAAGGAGATTGACTATTTTTAATCCATAAACTTTCCTTTCCCCTTATTTAAGGTTTCATGCCTTAAATTTTATAACTGGGTGCTACACTTATCATTATTAAAGTTTCAACATTACATAACTTTCTTTTCATCCTTATACCAAATCGAAGTATGCAGTTTTCTTAGCTTTGGTCCATGAAGCAGGGTATATTCTTGTTATATACTTGAAGAGACCTTATAAAATTTCTGTGTAAAATGCGAAACTGTTCAGAGTGCTTTAGCATTTATGTTGGAAATAGTGGGCTCGTAGGAACAGCCTGAGATCGTAGATCTCATCCGGGGCGGTTGTAATTTACTAAAAGTAACTTCTCGGTGCACCCAGCCATCGTTGCAGCAAAGCTATAACTCAAGCTGTGAAAGAGTCACTCGGGTAACAGCTTTTTTTTAACTGCAGAAGCTGTTTCATTATTCGAACTTTATTTTAAATGAAAATCTGTTGTGTGTTATTCATTTTGCTAAATTTCCTTTTGTATCGCATTTTTATTATCAGCAGATTGTTTTTGGAAATATACGTCGCATTTGCGGTATGGGTTGTATCGAAGAATTATGAAACTATTTTATTGCTAAAGTCGGTTAAAACTAAACCGAACACCATATAGAGTAAAGCCATTAGCACAAAAGTTTGGCTTTTGAAGTGATAAATGAATACTTAGCTGTCCCGGCAGCGATGATAATAAAAACTGGAAGCCAAAAAGTTCTCCGGCCGATCTGACTTCTTGCGCGCCCTCTGAAGGGGCACCGATTACTAGTGCACAAAAACAACCCCCTAGACCTGCGTTAACAGCTTTTTGCCTCTATAGTAGTTTGGAATTGCTAATATAAACTTCAGTGAGGGTGACTTAATTACAATTAAAGGCATGCTTTTTCTATTGTATTGTTCTACGATTTTATGACGTTTTGATAATATGTTATGACAATTTTTTGTACTGCAGACCTTTTATAATTGACGTAGTATAAATTTACTACTACTAGCTTTATTAATCTTCTAGTGCTTTTATAATTAATAATTGAATATTGCAGATATGTAAAGAATGATAGAAATTTCTTGAAACCCCTGGAATGAATGTGCCTAGCGTAATATTTACAAAATTTTTGTTATCATGAAGAAAAAAAGTTTTCAATTTGGTAGGTATACGGGAATGACTAATGACATTGGATAGGCCTGTCTTGAACCATATTTTATGTTTTAAATATTTTACTTCGGTTAGTAATGAATGTTTTTCTAGATAAACCAAGATTTGTATAAGGGAATTGTTTTATTTTGCCTTGTTTGAATTCATTTTGTTTTTTTGGCCAAACTTTCTTAATGAACAGTGACTAATATTTTTGAAAATCTTTCAACTAATAGAATTTTATGAAGCTATAGAAAACATGTAGGAAAAATGATTTTATTGAAAAGTATTTTAACATTTTAACGAAAACCATCTAAACTTTACATTCGGTTCTCTCTCAATTTTTTCTACTTTCCTGATTCCTATTCTTTTATCTACTTGTCTTTGAAAAGTTTTAGCAATATTCCTGGCTTTATTTTCCTGGTATACTGGATACTGTGGAAAAATTAGAATTGTTTGATACAGATACCCAGCTCAATAAATTGTTTTCTAGGGCTCGTCAGTTTCTGTTGGTTTTGTTAATTCTATAGATAATACATATTTCGCATTGTTTTGACTTAGTCAATTAACAAATCGTACATTTCTAAAAAGTAAAGATATCTTTGATAGCGAATCATCAACTTTAACTTCGTCTTTCCTCAAGAAATACATGATGAAATATACGATATCAGAGAGAAATCCTGTATTTTCCTTTCATTGTACATGCACCCCACACTGTTACTATAAGCACTATATGTAAAATTCAGGTATATTTTAAATATGTAACATATACCATGTTCAACACACAATTCTCTTGTCAACGCATTTTTTTTTGCTTTACTACATTTCAACCATTTTGATGACGTGCCATTGTAAGAAGACCAACCCTTTACGAAGTGGTAATTTACAGAGACATTACCCAACACAATAAACACGACCTCAAATCTGCTTCCACTAGGTGCCCATGGGAACCGTTCTCGTGCAATAAGCCCTTCGACTAAGTGAACTATTCTCCCGAATATATTTTCAGTTTCTAAAACTCACTTTTTGGTTAGCGTTTTTTGATATTTGAATTGAATTAATCAGTCCCATAAACTGATGGTATTTATGGTATACAATATTAATTAGGATGTAATTTTATCTGGTGCAAAATCTTTAGATAAGGTTTTTCGGTTTTGTGTTGGTTATCCTTCTTAGAATGTCCATATTCCGAATCAAAACTTGAATTTATTAGGTTTACGTTAAGGATTTATTTATTTCAAATTAGAACGCGAATTGTAATTAAATGTAAATTCAAAAGGTCTCAAATATTTTAAACCAAAAATAATTATATTTATTATTGCGACTTTTAATAGAAAGAGGGCAACTCAAAGGGTTCTTGTTGCCGCACGTTTTAAATGGATTAATTTGTAATAACCCTTTTGTTTATTTTTCGTAATCATGTTGTCTCGTTCAATTCGTTTATTTACAAATATTTTCAGGTTTTCCTTTTATTTTTATACAGACAATTTTCACTGTAGTATAAAAAAGTTCCAGACTGGGAAGGAATTCAAATATTTTTACAATTATTACAATTTAACCCAACAATGTATTTACAGAGAAATGCACTTAAACTTTGAATGGTTGTAGATTTTGTACAATGCAAAGGGAATTTCCCTGGATGTATGCGATTTATAATATCATTAAAAGCGAATATAATGGTTTAAAGTTGTAATATTAACCAGCATAACGAATTACCGAATAGAAATTTTCGTCAATCGAGAATCTTTAAAAGATTTTCTAACGGAGAAAAAGGAAATGTGTGAACCTGATTTTGAAGTTTTTATTAAAGTACAATTTCGTTTGAATAAAGTATTAATTTCCTTTAAAGGAAAATTGTTTTTATTTTGGATAATTTCTTGAGTATATTGAAAATACATCAAGACCATTGAAAAATCCATTAAAAGTTTGTTTTTAAAAACAGAGTAAACGATAATGAACTCGTTTACTCTTTTAATAAGCTTGAGTTTGACAAGGAAGCTTATAGAAGAAAATGTAAATCAAATATAAAATGTTAATTCTTATAGTGTTTGTTAAAAATTTGTAATCAAGACAAGAGAATTAAATTTCAAAATATTTACATTTACACTATTATTAAATTAAGAATTTCTTAATTAAAATTTTTCTCATGACCTTTACTGTTGAGGGTTGACAGCAACATCAAAACAATCTAGGGAAAATTGCCAAACCTTACCTTGTATTTCCCTAGGTTGCTGACAGTGCAGGATAAGACAGCCTCCCTGCCAACCGGAACTGTTAAATTATGAATCGGCGCTAGAAATTCCGGTTCCTCAGAGATTATCTTTGTTGTAGGCCACTCTTCTGCAAGAAAAGGATCAGTTAAAAGTAATTAATACTAATTATACGTTGACTTGCCCCGCTTTGTTAGGAACAAGCCGTGAAATTTGTCTCCAAAGATTTATAATCTAAATACCAACTCCAATGTACTTTACATTTTACGATTTTAGAGTTCACGCGTCATTTGCACTTACTCCAGAACTACATTGGAAAACTGTTATTCTGATTCATAATATAAGGACGAGTACACGGATATATTGTATAATGTTCATGGTTCCGTGTTTAGACAGTTCATTCAACTAGATCTTTTACTATAAACTGTAGAATTGGTATATCGCCAGTTGTAGAGATGTAGAAATTAAAGCTTGTTTGATTACAGCAGCAGGTGTTTCCGGTCCGTGAAAACGTCTAGCCTTTCATTATTTGATCTGATATCACTTGACGTGGTCGAAATTTTGCAAATTCTTAAAAGTCGACATTATGCAGTATGATTGTGTTAGACTCGGTGTACGTGGACATTTTAGCATACAATCTGAAAACCCACACAGAAGGCGTTTAACATGCCGGCGCTTATCGATTAACCAAATGCTTAACTCGAGTCCTTTCATTTCAATGTGCAAACCAAACCAGAGACTATAAACGAAGGAATCTTTAAAAGACAGGCAATCGCGTACTACCTCGATAAAGACGTTGCGAGATCACTGGTAATAGCAATTTATTAACCAGATCGAGGAACCGCAAATAACCCCACCGAACTATACTGATTCCAAGTAAGCAACTACCCACGGTTATATTCTACGCTACCAAGATATCAATTACATAACAGGTGGTTTACTATTCAAATGACACAATCATAGGCACTACCGTTTTCACATTTTAAATAGTTATTTGTTTAACAAGACAGAAAAGTAGCAGATTTACTGTCGCAGCTGGTATTTCACAGCTGAGGCAAGCCGAAGCTGTGAAACCAGCCAAGGCACTATTTACAATAGAAAATAACGAAGAAACGTTCACCCCATCCTAAATTAAGGAAATCCTGAAAAATATGGAACTTAAATTTAATAAAATTATTAAAAATTTTAAATTTTTTTGTTTTTCGCAGCAACCTGATTTTGAATGCTACTGTCAGTAGTGGTCTCTTGGTGTTGCCTAGACAGCAAAAGTGGAACTTTGGAGCCAGTCAATTGTCACTCAAACCATTTTATGACTTTACTCGGTTCTTAGTGTGTGTAGGATCAGGACCATCTTAATTAATGGGTACCATTTCGCTTAATCAGTAGACCGTATAAGAAAGTAAAATAAAGTTAACTGTATTTTTTAAAAATCAAACCTTACAACAAGTGAAAGAGAACTGTTAATAAATGTGAAATCCAATTTTATTGTAATTGCCTAAATGTAACGTACCGATTTACAACAGTTTAAAAATGCAATCATAAATAGCGAGAGCTTTTTCACAACTAAACTAATCAAAATTCGATGATGTAAAAGTGCAAGCAACTGAAAATTTTCATCAAATTTCAATTCCCAATTTCCAGCCATTTTGGTAAAATAGTTAATTCTGATTGAAAACAATTCGTTTCCCCAGCTGATGTGTTTATTAATTGCACCCTCATTTTTAAAACGGTCCCCTTTTATTGTTGCTGCTAAAAGCCTCCTATTTTCACTTTGATTTGAAAACAATGATTAATATATTTCCGATACAAACAAAACCACATTGTCGGTGGAAATAGAAACACGCGTAGGTAAAATAAATACAACCGGTGTGTTGCACGAAATAACCACAGATACAATGCATTATTAATTCACAGGATTGAATAAAAGATAGGGTTCTTTGATTTTTCAGGCTGCCCAAAGATTTACTTCGCTTTTTATTGATGTGACTTCGTAAAATAGAAATACTGTTGGGGTTATCAAATATTAAGGAATATTCCAGATTCAATTTGAAGATAAACCTTAATGAGTTTATGTGTTAAATTAGAATCAGTTTGATAATAGATACGTTATTGCTTTATGCCGCGGTATAAACACATTTAACTTTTAATGTTTTAACGTTCTTGAAAGCTTTTCGAAGTGAATAAAATGGAATCACTTCTGCAATTACCAAATATCTAATTATCTTCTTGTATAGATATAATTACAGGAAGTTGAATGGTTGTAAATGAAAAGCAATTTTACTTCACATGCACCGAAAATTACGTGCAAATAGTAAGTCTTTTATACGCAAGCAGTAAATGAAGTGTAATATTGCCAATAACACAGCTGTAAGGATCATAAACTGGCGACGTCAACCCGTCTAGATGTTGGTGCTATAACTGCACCTTATATAAAGACCACTTTTGGTGAAATGGACTGAAAATTCCTTTACGGATCATAAAGTTGGTGTAACGTTGACAGTGATTCAAGTTCCCCAAGTGTTTTCATATTGACGAATTGATCCAAGAGTGCCGTAGATATGTATATAGATATACGGAACCTTTTATGACTGCTCTTCTATTTATGGCGTAAAAATGCCCTCCCTGAAGAAAAGAAGGATAAACCTTCTATTTCCTTTCGCCTTTAGAATCAATATTGATTTGAGCAGATGGATAGTTCAACAGGTACCCACAAATATTATTCACCAATAAAAAATTGAATTCATTTACGCTTAATAGTTGCACGTGGAAAACGTTTTAAAATAAAAACATTAAGAATTGTAGTAGTTAAAATAAATTTCTCGAAACTTCTAATTAAGCATCTCGTTGGTTTTTTACATAAATTCTGAAACCTAAACTTTAATAGTTTCCTCTGCGTAACTATGTTTGCTATTACTAATTTTAGTTTCAGCCGTATTCGTTTTAAAAATGTTTGTTTCGGGCGTCATTTCATTCTGTTGCTGAAAGTGTCAGATTGGGCACGGAAAAGTTAAAAATGGGGATGGAAAATATAATTTTGGTGGCTTACCACCTTATGAATAAAACCGCCTTGCCTTGAATGTATAATTTTCAGTTATGAAGCTTTGCAAGTTTAGCCTGATGTACGTGAAGCGCACCACCTGCAGGATATTCGTACGTATTTATTATGTTTCTTATAATACGTACCTTAACAAAATTACGGCATTAGACAACTCTTAATGTTTAATAAAATTCAAGGATAAGATGATCATTAATGATTCTTAATTGTTACAAGCATGAAAACGACGCAACAAATTCAAAAACGGGTTTATAGAAAAGAAAGCTTTTAGTAAGGGTGGTGTAGTAAAAGAAGCTCAACAATACATAAATTACTTGAGAGCTAAAGAAAGCCAGTTTCTTTTAAATTTATGCAATTAAAATACAATTAGATAACGAATCGTTGAAGGCAGATTATCGGTAAAAATCGGGGTAACCGTGCGTAAAGATGATCATTATTTTATATTCTACACAAATTTCCACAGTTTTCTCTGCTTTACAACAAAGGGAATAAATAAGCTCCTATACCTGCTCGAAAACCCGGAGTTCACCGGAATAGGAGGGGATGAAGCGGCGAATCTAATCGGATAAAACTGGGTAGAATCTTATGGGTCCGTTTTAAAATGTTTATTTATGAGCAGCTTATCTCAATCCATTGAGACTTAGGGTTCAGGGCTTTCTAACAGACATCTTTAAGTATTTTAAAATGACTCGATTTTTTGTCTACTGTCCCATAAAGTATTAAGAAAGGCGCTTTTTTAGCGAAAAAAGTTTTTTGTTTGTCCCTCTCCTAAGCCTACGAGTCGCCTGAAATGTGGAGCAACTGAAATTTTAAGACATTATATCTACTCGTAAGTAAGGCAATGCCTTCTGTGTTTGTTCCCTTAGTATAGTGGCGATGTAACTCGAGAAGCACGACCGTCGAGGGTGGGTTGGGTCGGTTGGGTCGTTTCGGCGCATTTTACAACCTTTGGCTGGGACTAACACACGTCTTGCTGCCTGTTGTTATGTGGAACTTGCACAATTTCCTTTTTATGCGCTGTGAACTTGCCTATTACCCCTTTATTCCTGTAAGGGTGCATGCTGCTTTAGTTGATTCCATTTATTTCATTTCTAAGCGATGCAATTAAATGTCTGCTGACACCATCGAAAAATAATTAATTATATTTGTATTTGTCTCTAAAATTAATTTCAGTGTAAAATGAGAGTTCTTTAAATTCTTTCTTTTCCTTTAAAATTATAAAAAGCAAGTGAAGCGTAACATGGTTTCAGCCTTCACTGTTGTTTTATTTTCTAACCCGAAATTGGTATTTACTTATTTACAGCAGCCTTTCCATCAGTCAATATTTTACTTTTCAGAACAACGTGAAATGTTAAGGTCTAATAATTTATGCAAAATATTTTTAGGTTGATAATGCATCAACCTTCATGTTAACTGTGTCGTACCTTTATAAGATTCGAAGATTTGACTGAGCATTTAATAATTAACCTTTGAATCGATCTATTTTAAAAATATTGTCCGAACGTAATCCATAACAGGGTAAGGCACCATTTTTTTGTATCTGTCATTTAGTGCGGTTTCAATTTTTCGGAAATAAAACAGCTATTATATGGACTATATCAGTTTGTGAAACCTGAAAATATCGATTGTCTGTCAACGTCCCATCAATATAAAATGAACCAATAATTCACAAATCCACCACACACGTGTATTTTCCGAAGATGCCAATAGTATTATAAATTATCACTGTACCATAATTTCCAATTATCTCTATTGATGATGAACCTACGCAAAAATGTTAATCAACGTAAAGAAAAGTGTTATTACCATCATAAAATTGGTAATACCTATAGATTGAAGCCTTTAAAAAATAAGCTTTTGGGTCTTCAAATTACACGGTCGTATCTAGTATTTTGTTAATTTAATTCCGGTATAACCAGTTCACTAATTAAATAAAAAGGAAAATGGATTAAGTCTACAGTTAGGTGGATTAAACTCATTTATCATGATGTAAAATTCGTATACATATGTAATTTTCTAATTACATAAATAATCTTCCTCGTTGTTAATTAAATGAAAAATGGAAAGCGTTTGAAGAATGTATGTAGGGTGACACTCATAGCAGGAAAGCAGTGATCTCGAAACCATTTGGTATGTTAATTCAGTAACAGAACATTTTTATTTCAAAGAAAAAAGTCGCTTTTGGAGTTATAATTTTCAAGCGAGACACAGTATTTTACATTGAAATTAAAATTAAAGGATCAAGAGCGAGTAGACTAAAGACAGAAAGAAGGGAATGATAAGTAGAGGAAAGAAGATCTTGTTTGTTTGCAGTTTATGGCGGTAAAGGGAATTTAAATTTTATTTTCTTTGGCGTATAACGTAATTTTCACTTTCACTTTATTCTTCATCATATTCACAAACAGGTTGGACTTACATCCTAGTCGATGTCTTGTCTTTTATTCGAAATTTCAGTTATGATATTTTTTCCACCTCTACCAATAACAAAATTTAATTTTAATGGAACATGAAAAATACGTTTTACATGAAGTCAATGTCCTACGAATAATTACTGTTTTGAAAGTAATAGCGAGTGGCTCATAAAAAAACCTTCTGTTTGACACTTTGTAGCTTATAAATTATAATTAAGAGCTCGAAAATTTGGTTAGTAATTTATGGGAGAAATAAAAAAATATGAATTGCTACATTGTAAAACTTAAGACCTAAATTTTGTTTTCTATTCGAATGTTGAAAAAACTTTATGTGAAAATATAATTATGCTGGATTGAACCTTGGGATTGGAAACCATTGGATCACTTTGTAAGCTAACAGTTCTTACGCTATGCTTAAATGCAAGAATGTCTCTTTTAATTAATTTCTGTGAAATTTCGAGTCAAACCAATTACATTCCTTCCTGAACGTACCTCAAGTTTTCTCTTCTGTGAGAATATCTTTTTTCCCGGAAGATGTGGAGAGTTAGGATTTACGTACATTTCCTGCGGAGCAGGACGATTTGGCGCCGGCAATTCGGCGCCGGCGATTCGGCGCCGGGCGATCTAACCTGAACGCAGACTAAGGTGCCATGTGCACATGGCGCCTTAGTCTGTGTTCAGGTTAGTTGCTCTTTGCTGGTAATATATATAGAAAGATGGCTAAAAAAAGAAGATGGTAACACAAAGGGATGCTCATTCCTCATAAAAGAAAACAAGAAATGGTTAGGGGGTAAGCTGAGGGATGTTCATTCCTCACAAAAGAAAACAAAAAATGGTTAGCAGGTAAGCTGAGGGATGTTCATTCCTCAGAAAAGAAAACAAAAATGGATAGCAGGTAAGCTGAGGGATTTTCATTCCTCAGAAAAGAAAACAAAAAATGGTTAGCAGGTAAGCTGAGGGATGTTCATTCCTCAGAAAAGAAAGCAAAAAATGGTTAGCAGGTAAGCTAAGGGATGTTCATTTCTTTGATTTTCGTCATTTAAATCAAAAGTTAGTGTTATGGATTTATCGCATCGGTTAGATCGCCCGGCGCCGAATTGCCCGGCGCCGAATCGCCCGGTGGCGAATCGCCCGACGCCGAATCGCCCGGCGCCGAATCGCCCGGCGCCGATTTGCCGGCGCCGAATTGCCGATGCCGAATCGCCGGCGCCGAATTGTTACGTACCGCATTTCCTGCTAGTAAAGTTATATAATTCTGAGCATAAAGCCATCATAATTCGAGAATTTCCGAATCTACCTAAACCATGTTTTTCTAATTTTTACTGAAAATATATTCCCCCTATGTACTACACGTTTTTTATGAGCCACCTAGTATAATATCAAATTTAGTATTTTAGTGTCACTGGGTCTTTCTTTGATTGTAGATTTTTCATGTGTTTTGGTTTTGGTGTTTTTATAATTTTCTCTGCAATTGCTGATTTGTTTATAAACATTAAAATTTCATGCGACAAAAGGCGGTGCTTATAAATTGCTAGTCCGTGGCGCATTTTGTTGTAAGGCACTATATAAGATATAGATAAGTATAGCAGATTTGGTATTTCGGCGATGCTGTCCTGAGCTTCTGAATGTATATTATAGTTCTCGTTTACATGAGCGTCGTGCTAGTCAGCGGTTGTCGTGCTCGACAGCAATACCCCTTGCAGAATATAAACTACGATGATAAATTCCAGCTTACTCTTGTCAGCGATGTCTTTAGCTCTGTACTCGTATATTTTCGAGCAACTTTAGATTATTTTATTTGCATATATAAAATACCGTCAAATTTATTCTCTTGTATTTCTTTTACCCCTCAATAATTCTTAAGTCTGAACATGTTTACGTAATATTTATTTTGTTATAAAACATTGACGTTCAAAACGCTAATTATATTCCACCATAATTTTGTGAATAGATTACGTTTCAATGCCGACGTATTTCTCGTTTAGAATGTTTGTTTTGAAACAGTATGTCGCTGCAAATGCTCTGTTGTTTGAGTAAATTGTGGTTTGTTGTATTTTGGATAAGAGCTTAGGGTAGTAGCGAAAGGAATATAGCCGTCAAATTAAAGGGATGTAAATGAGACATAGGGCATTTGGGTTAATTAAGTTAGATAAAAATTTATTTTGTGGTTAAGTACGCTATTTACATAATCATTTCGGCGAGTTTCGTGATAATCCAGCAGTATCCGATATTTATGAAATCTTCCACACTTTTAAATTAAAGGCGTTTTCGTGCTAGGTTTAGCTCGGCTTTGATGTTCATAATGTATTGCTAGAGATATAAACGGAGTCGCGGCTCGGAGGTTTCGTTACGCGCGTGTAATAAAGAACGTCTCAAATGAAAATAATAATAATAACAGTAATATAACAAAACGCCCCGTCATACATTCTATCTGTTTAGGGAAGCTCTATAAGCATATATATTCGTGAGGGTGATAAATAGTGTTTGTTTGTTCGAACGGGCGCGCGAGAAAGGATAAAAGCTTAGCACGAATCTACGGGCATATCCTAAAATCACCAAGAATCCATTGGTTCTATACATTTACATTACGTGATAAACACGAACTACTTACAAAACGATATTGTTATTGTAAGCACGAACGCTTACATTAGATTTATGGATTTCAGGTGGGAAATTCGTCTTACCTTGCACACTAAACACGGTCTTATTGGTGGTGGATTGTGAGAACTTTGAATATCTAACAGTTTATAAAAAAGATTTTTGTTTCAATTCCAAATGTGACAGTATTTTATTACTAGTGATAAAAAGTGACGTTTGTATTTCATTGGTAGTAGTGTAAAATAAAAAAAATCAGGAAAACAAATTTAATTATTATCCATATGCCTTCTCGGTTCTCGCAGTTAGAATTTGAACAAAATTCCAATATTTCTCGATTTCGTCCTAGAATCCTTACAGAACGACTATTCAGCATCCACCATGGGGCATAGGACACAACGCCGACTGGACACAACGCCGACCGTGGACACAATGCCGACCGTGGACACAGCGCCGACCGTTCGCTGTGGACACTACGCCGACCGTGGACACAACGCCGACCGTCGTCTGTGGACACTACGCCGACCGTGGACACAACGCCGAACGTTGGCTTGCCCTAGGGGTGACCCACCCGCTTTAAACATTACACCGACCATGAACAAAATGGTGCGAGTATTGAAATAGCCACCGCTTTATGCGCATGCGCAACGTATGTATATACACAAGTCCACTGGGTTTTTGTAAAAATTAATTCTCAAACTGCAACTAACCTAAAGTTCGAGGGGCGCCCCACACTAGTCTAAGCGGGTGGGTCACCCCTAGGGCAAGCCAACGTTCGGCGTTGTGTCCACGGTCGACGTAGTGTCCACAGACGCCGGTCGGCGTTGTGTCCACGGTCGGCATAGTGTCCACAGACGACGGTCGGCGTTGTGTCCACGGTCGGCGTAGTGTCCGCAGCGAACGGTCGGCGCTGTGTCCACGGTCGGCATTGTGTCCACGGTCGGCGTTGTGTCCAGTCGGCGTTGTGTCCAGGTTCCCCCACCATGCGTTCGTCAGTAAATGAGTATAGGTACAGCTCGCCATAGAATATTATTTGTTAAAAATAAATTAACTATTTGAAACGTTGGCGTATATAATAGTATAAATAAGTATTGAGAAGTTTTAATTTTTATTTAAACTTTGAAGCCAAAATTGCGTTACCTATTGTGTTACTCGTCCTAGAATTAGGGCATCCAGGCAGGTACAACTGGAGCAGCCCAATCACTTTACATAAAATATTCACAGTCACGTTTCCTATTACTTATTTACCAAAGGTGGTTGGAAGAAAATTAAACAAGTAGTTAGGTAAATCAATTCTTTCACTTGCAACTACGGTACTCCTTCCGCTTCCTTTACTTTATACTATATTGTTTTTTTAAACACAACTTTACTCTATTTGTAGAAAATGTCTTTTATTGTTTCCAAATTTAAAAAAGTGGAAGTGCACGCCTCCCCTGGACTTTCCCGTACTAAAAATAAACATTTCGTTGTTGGTATTCAACAGTATAGTTCGCGAGGCAGCCCCTGGACATCACTTAAATGCGTAGCGACAAAACGAGACTATACGGGTTCGATATGTATACAGAAGAAAGACACGCATCTGTAGTACCTAATAATAAATACATACTGATATATTTTGTAAAGGGGCAGTACCAAATTGCCTAAAAATTCGTAATTCAGGGATGAATAAAAGTTTCTTAATACATTATTATACTGATTGCATATTTATTGAAGCAAAAACAGCAATTTTTAGTAGAATACTACATAAGGTAACAACGATAAACGATAACCAAACCATAAGAGAGTATTCCTTCTTAGTTGAAAGCATTTATTTGTCTTATTCTGACACCTTACCAAGTTTCTAAATTAAAGTTTGTAATCCAACAAATATTTTCCTTTTACGAACAGAGGGGGATCATCATCCGTCCTAGTTTGTTTGGCTTTTTATTAAACAACGTTTTTTCCACAGTTGGCACCTTGCAGCGCTTTTCTACTAATAACACAGGATGTTTTTTCGAATTATAAATTCCTTTGTTCCCACGCTATTACGTGTTCATTCACGAGTAAAACAAATAAATACAAAGTATATAAATTAATTTTCGCGTTTTTACCAGGTGCCGTGTTGAGCTACCATTTTGTGAGTTATTTTTCTATCAGTTACTATCCTAGATCCGCTGATATGTATACACGAAATAAGCATTTTAATCAACTCAGAGACATGTAAACCCGCTATTACCTTATCAGATAGTTAGGTACACCACTTGGTGTGTGAGGGGAATTCACATCTAATTTTATTGAACAATCCGCAGTCCGTTGTCGTCGTTAGGACAACCTCAGCTAGAGCTCGTGATCGATGGATTCCTTGCCAGGCTTGACATAATCACGATGACACTCGACAATGCAAGGGACACAAATTAATGACGTCACGTTACTTAGGTATTTATCACAGTCTTATACAATAGAAGGATAAGCATATAAAGTGCTTACGGGCCTGAAGTGTTTAATGTTTTGTTCACTAGTAGATCGCAAAATCAGAATGGGATTATTGCTTAAGCGAATAAGGCTTCGCCTTGGATCTCATTTACAAAGGAAACCCTTGTACAAGGCGTAGCAACTCCAAGGGCAAGGAGTGGGTTGAGGTTGGGTTAATAAAGAACAAACACAAAGGAACAAATGCTTCAGAAAACTTGAAAAACGAGTGTTTGGTGATAAATAACATAAATACGTCAAGCTCGTATAAATATTTCTAAATTTGAATTTTTATAAAATGGTAAAGTTCTTCTGATAAATTGTAGTCATTTCTAATTGCTCAAACGATACGGCAAAAATAAAACAAGACAACAGATATTTTTCCTCATTACCAATGTATCGATTGTAACTTCTTTTACTTTTTTTAATGCTGTGCAAATGCAATCCGATTGGATACGTATTGTACGTGCATTCATAAATAAATGAACACTTAGGTATATTGTATCTTTAGAAAATATTCCTACTAGGAAACAGTACAAAAATAACTAAGGGCAACTTTCTGAAATATCATTGAAATATATAATTTAATTAGAGGATCATCTACTTGTCCAGCCCCAAAATTATAGTATCATGTAGTCAACTTTTAATCGAGTAGTCGTTCTAGACAATAATTTAACTAAAATATTAAATTAGATGAAAGGAGAAAAGCTCCCAAAACGTAATTGGTGTTTAAAAATGTATATTGCTTTAGGGATATAAATATTAGATTGTATTGTCTAAATGTCTATAGGATACCTTTTCTCACATCTGAAATAATGACCTGATAATATTGCCTTTAGGTTTACGTAAATTTGAGATCGATTCCACTGAAGTCTCATCGTTGCACTTATAATGAGGTCATGAACTGAGATTCATGGAGTATCCGATGCCATACATGTTAAGTTGACTTATGAACAGGGCCAAATTGAGATCGTTTCATGTACAGCTATGCCATATAAATACAAACGTTGAGGTGTATGTAATAATAGCTACATATCGATGATGGCCTTATTATTACTTCGTAAGTTAAAAAACATCTTTACGGGAGACTGTATCAAAAACAGCTGTCAAAGACTACGCGACGGTAAAGTAAAGGCGGCCGTGAAGCAAATGCGGCAGTGAACTATGTGGTTGAAAAAGTGGTGATTGACAAAATATATCAAAAAAATTAAATTTCTGCCAAAAAGTGGTTTTCCGCCGTTGCTTGTTTTTTGAATCATGTTTATTACTGAACGTAAAAACTATTTTGAAAACATTAGTCGTGTTTTTTGAAGCAACTTTTCATAGTTTTTATTAATTTTGCAATAAATCGTTCATAGAGGGGAATATTTCAGCGTTTTGAAATCCACTAAGTACAACTTTGGGTCATTGGTATCTTGCTATTTCTAAGAGTCAACTTTCAAAAGTTGCTTGTATGGAACCAAAAATATCGAATTTCAATCACAAAATATTAAAAACGTAAAAGACGCAACTCTATGTTAACTCTACTGTCTAGTGCAATTCCCTGTTAGTACTATGTCAAAATGTCTGCAAAATAGAGATCTTAAACATGAGAGCTAGGAAGTTAGATGTAATCTTGACCCTTCATTTTGGACAGCAGCTGTTAACACTACCGGTTTACCTAACAAGCCACCACACTAATTATATGCTGCCATTTTGTAGACAGCAATTTCTGAGGCCGTTGATGTCAATTCCAGCAGCTTCGTTTATGAAAGCAATGAAGCAATTAAAAGTTCGACAATATGCCACGGATTGTTTTAAATTGAAAAGCTCGATTCGTTCATGTACAATTTACGATTCTAAAATCTATTTTTATTACTTATCGATCACAAATAAAAATCCTGCTCTGTATTTGGAAAAACCGTGAACTTTTCTAAATATTGCTTATGATTCTGTTAGCAAAGGTTTCATATACGTCATGTAATTGTCTTATATCCAGCATATCTAAATATATGGTCATTGAAACCTTTCTCCAACAACTACTGTAAATGACATTCCTTTATGTTTACAATCGAAATGGCCAAGCCTGTTGCGTTGCTGGTAGGCTTTCAGTTTATATGCTTTGAATTCCGTGTGTAACGAACCCCGTAGAATCAGAAAAGTGTTTCCCGTAAACAGCAGCAATACCGGCCATATAGGATTTTCAGAAACAATGTTAGGATCCCACCTAAATCAAAGGCCTACAATTTTCTGCTATTTTATTATGTAAAGCTACCTTTTTTAAATTTAAATTTTAGCTATAGTGTTATTAAAGGATTCGGTATAAAAACATTATTCAACGTCGAACAATGGTAACTTGGCTATATACCAAACTTGAATCGGCAAGCATTCCGATTCGTACATACAGTTATAAACACGTTCTTTAATTCCTGTGAAAATTCTAACACGCTCATTTTAATATCAAATAATTTAATTTAATATCATTTAATTTCAAATCTTTTTCAAAGGGAAAGAAACAAACATAAAAGAATTAGTCTTGCTATATTGTTACTTTCTGTTATTTTCATTATACTATAATATGAGACGTGTAAGGCCTTTTTGTTCGCATACAAAACAAGGTATGTTTGTATTATAACCTGTAGTGTACCCTTCGAACATACACTACTCTTTTATGGAAAAGCATACAGGTATACCGCTTGAATTTAGCTCAAAAAAGATTGACAAGGCCAGACATATAGTAGGAACTAGTATTTTCTGCATATGCGCGCGGTAATTGGTCACTTCATAAATTACATTTGCCTTAGGGGTTGTTCTGTACATTGGCTAATGCGTAGTTGATATAGTTATGTGCACCATAAAATAAAAAAAACAACCACTTTCATAAAATTTACATAAAAAAGAAAGTTGTTTCGAAGTGGCAGCTATAGCGATTTGAAGTTTGGAAACGGACAAGGAATAACTGCAACACCCACGAAAAGCCCTTAGTTTTATAACAGCGTTTTCGTTTTATCTTGAGTAATCATCCCTCTTGTAACGCTTGAATCCATTTATGAGATAAAACAATCTTAACCATTTTAATGGAATAAAAAGGTATTATTTTTATCAAGATGCTATTCAGAATTTGCTTTTATGCCGAAAGTAATTGGTTTTTATCACGGAATTGAAGGGCGAAAGTAATTGTAATTAATAAGTGGGATCGATTTACTCTGGGAACGGTGGTTTAAAGATTGTTTACGATCTGCTTTTACCATTATTGTGGGTTCGATTTGCTCACAGCGCTGACCGACCATGTGTTACCGACACATTCGTTCTCAGGCCGTAATTTATTTTATTAACAACTTGAATAAATGAAATTGCTACTGTTATTTAACCGTGTTTGTGCTCTTTCAAGCCCCTATGTTTATTAAATTTGCATGAATGTGCGTGGAATTGATGTGGTTTGAGGAGTGGGCGTTTTAAAGTCAAATCCCTAGGATATGATAATGTTCGAATAACGTTGTAGGAAAATATATGGGTAGTACTAATATTTACTTACCGTTAAATGCTACACATTCTCTTGTATTTTGCAAATAAACACCAGCATTCAAATTTTCTTTATGTTTTCCGTACAGAAAGTAATATTTACTTAAAATGCAATTTGGATTTTAAAACATTTCCGAAAAAATAGAATGCTATATGTATATCCTCGTAATTTTTTTATTATATACCTACTTGTCAAATTTTATGAAAATTATTATTATATCAAAGGACATGAGATGAGAGTCAAACATGGAAAAGGGATTCTGGTAATCTAATTCGTAACAAATTTTACTGCTGCGCGATAATCCTCCCTGCGAGTGGCATATCAAATATCATTTATAATTTAATTAATGTCGAAAAATAAACCGTAAGTTGCTTAGTCGCATAGTTTGGTTTGTCCAACACCGTTCGCTAGCATTTTAATCTCACGGTGTAAACACTAATACAGATATATATTCTGAAATACATTTTTGATGTTTTGTTTATGCGATGCTCTGCCGAATGAGGTTGAAAGGATTTACGATAGCAGTGATTAATTGCGCGAAACATCACCAGATTAATGCAGTGGTTTATGTTTTTCATATTGTATATGTATTTACACATTTTATGAGCATCTCCCTAAAAAAATTAACAAATTCTGTGACTGAAAAAGGCCTACATCTCAAATGGATGGTTATACGCATCATGTAATGATGATGATGTAAAGATATTACTTAGATCTCTGTTCTTATATTCCTCTAAGTAATTTTTCAAACGGTCTATAATATAAAGAAGGCCGTTGCTAGCTCCACGGCTAACGTGGATATAATTCTGACACAAAATCCACGGCATTAGGTTCGGCGCATGTCTGGGGACTTGGAAAATTATTTCAGCTTCCTGAGATTATAGGGACAGGGGTGCGCACGATTGGTTGCCTATTCCCAAGGCGTAAAAGTCTGTTTCTGAGAAATCTAATTATAATAATTATTAACTACAAACAAAATCAATCGCTCGGACTTGGAGAAACTTTACTCTAGTATTTTTTATTGGTCATATTCAACTTCCAAATTAATTAAAAAGCAATTTAAAATATGAAAATGTTTGAAACTTTCATAATGGAATAATTTTGTCCCCGGACATACGCAGTAGGTGCAGCTCGTATTCGAATTAATGACGTCACCCCTTGACAAGACGTAATGCCGTGGATTTAGTGTCAAAATTATATCCACGTTAGCCGTGGATCTATCAACGGCCTATAAAGAAACGGTAAATGGAAAATAAACAAGAAGCACACTTCATTTAATACTTATAGACCCCCTCCCCTGTCTTTTTAAGTTCAACAATATTGATTTATTTAACTGGATAGGCTTTGGGCTTCTGTGTAGAATTATATTGTAGGATATACTACATAAGGTATATTTTCAGCTAAATGGCAAAAATTTAAACGCATTCACAGATTTTTAAACCAAACATGATTTAAAAAAGCAAACATGGTTTTATGTAACCTATATTCAGTTTAAAACGTTATGCATGTTTCATTAATACTGTAACATGGGGAATTCTAACTCGTACAACGTTTTCAACTGATTGACATATACAACGCTAATTACATTACACCTTTCAGTATTTTATTGATGTTAATCCATTTGACAGCAGTTTATCTAAACGTTTATCAAACAGGCTTCGTTAATAACTAATAATGCTTTTCTGAATATTGTTTTTCAGAAAGTTAATTCATAAATAATGATCAAGAATTATATTTTGAATCGGCGAATTTAATATTACCAAAAATTTCCTGTTTAGTCTCTGTGTTAAGTTTTCCGGTTTTAAGATATGCGCCTTTTATAATTCTTGTACTTAAATGTTGTGAGGATGATTGATATCTCCTCTAATCAGCCAGGAGGCCAGGACTTCGGATATATTCCGTTAATTATATTGTGAAGGTAATAAAGGTCAGAACAGGAAAGTTATTGAGTGTAGTCACAGGAAAATTTCGGTTATCGCTGAAATTTGAACCAATATTAATGTATAACCGATGAAAGATGAAATTTAGAAATTTAAAATCCATTTTTGGAAGCATAATTTTAGTGTTTTTATAAAAAATTACCCTAGGAAGAAGGCAACAAGGTAGTACAGTGGCTGTGCTATTTTTAAAAACGGTATTTTTCGGGTATAATAGGAATATAATTATATACCCAGTAGGTAGCTTAAATTAAAATATTAATTATGTTGTTTGAGTATAGATGTAAGATAATTATTATATACCAGTTGAACACCACACGCTATATTTCAATTAATCTCGTGAAAACCGTCTAAAACCACCGTTCGATAAACACAAACTTACCAACCAAAAATGCATTTATAATTGCACTCCCCTAAAGCGCTGATGAACTGAACGGCTGCGGTTAGCAGGTGAAGGTATGCAGATGATGTTCGGATCCTGCGGCGAAACCTCACTGCTGATAGCGCACTCCATGGACAATGGACCAAATCAGGTCAACCTCCACGTCATGTTTTAATTAACTACAGAAACTGCCGATTTAGCCTTCATCAATACGTCGTGGCTGCCATACAACTTAACTAAAAGTTTTAGCTTGGTAGAAATTTTTATTCGACGTTGACGCATCATCGATTTAGAATCTCACTGGACAGACTAGATATCATCCAGATACGCGACACTAACTGCAGTTTAACCCTGTAACGTGCAGTGAGGCTATGATATTGAAATTCAGAAAGAGTTTCCTAGTTCTGATTGTTTCAGCAATTTCGTTTCCCTTCTGGACGTGTCTGTTGTAGTTTCAGACCAGTTGTCGCCAACTCTATATACCTACTTTTGTACATTTTATCCAACTGCAGACTTAACTCGTATTATTATAAAATATTCAGGTCGTGGATCTATATTTTTGTACGTAACATTAAAACGAATTTAAAATTCAGTAAATAATTAATTTAAGACTAACTAGCAAAACTGTGTTATAGAATAACGTATCAACCTCCATTTATATTGGTCTACACTATTTTTAGAATAATGAAGATTGGTTTTGTAGGTAAATATGCTGAGTGACTAGCTTTCACAAAATATTAAATAAAAAAAGCAGGGCGAAGTTACCGTTACGCTTTTGAAATGAAATTGATGTAAAGGAAACTTTAAATTATGAATATAAATGTGCTTGCAAAATGGACTTAATATGTAAAAATTAAACTTTCGGGCGATTCTATTTTGCTAGTGGGCGGTACTGCTTTGGATGTAATCAGTACAAAAAAAAGCACTTAATTTATTCCTAAAAATAATGTCCTAAAGGTTACCTACGGATTTCCTCCTTCTACCTTCTAGTCCTATTCCTCGATTCATTTTAGAATGTCTTCGAATACTTCGAAGATGATCCATACAATAAATAACGAAATATTAATTATACGATCTGAAGTCTCAACAGAAACCCTAAATTAACAATTTTTATTATATTCCTTTTTTCTAAAAATTCTCATGAACATCTTTTTCTCTGACAATATTTTTTATGCTGAATTGTTTTATAGTTTAAAGCTATTCCAATTTTAGGAAAATGAACCATTAATAATACAACATACAAATGTACATTCATTCTCAAATAAATGGAAAGTCTGTTCTAATTAACCACCGAGAATCCCTACTGTAGTTACAGAACCCGAAAAGGTAAACAATCAGACAACATTGTTATCGCGGTTGATAATCAAACTTAATATTGTTAATCCTTTAATGAATGTAATTCCAGCGTATAATGGGATACCCTATACTATATTCACGTTCCCAATTGATTTATCCCAGCCTAACGCACTAGAGGGAAAGTGAAATCACTGAGAGTGGTGGGCATATACAAATAGTAAGCAAATTGAAGTTTATCACGAACATTTCAGGAAATACGTGTAAAATTAAAAAGCAATTTCATACTTGTTTTAATTAAATCAAAATATAACATGCAAAGTAATCAAAAAATTTAATTAGATTTCAATGGACGCCGGCCGGCCCGAACAAGATTGATAGTCCTTATTAGTTCATAATACCTACATGCTTTCCTATTTTCCATAAAGTTTTTTTTTAAACCTACTACGCAATGTTATTGTATTTGATCGCGTAGTCCAATACCAATTGATACTTTATTATTTATCATGCTTCAAAATATCTGGTAGCTCAAAAGATTTTTCGTGCCTCCGGTCGGCATCACTGAGTTTCTGCATCGCGATATTTGCCAGAAACAGAGGTTTCTCCGGCCTAGGCCGGCAAAAAGTAGGAATTGAAGGTTATTGGTTGGTAGCATCGGCTCAATCTGTCAAAGTCAAATTTGTACATCGCGGTCGGAGACGATCAAACAAATAAATTATCAAAATTTTACAAATACGATTACCTATTTGAGCCACTGTGGTGATTTGAATATAATCTTTAATATGCACCGGTGTATCCATTATTAAATCAAAGATAATGAAATTTATAAATAAACGTCAATGGAAATTGTAAGAAAATAAATGAATTAAGTTTAATGAATACCAGGAAACAAGGAATCTTGATTTTAAAATCATAAAAAAAATTCCTAATACTTAATTTTGAATGTAAATTTAATTTATTTAAACAAACATCGGCAAAAAAAATCTTGTGTATTACACGTCCAGAAACAGTTTTGCGAGTGCTCCGCCGCTCCTACTTGCAGAACTCGGCGTTCCGCCTCGCCCTGCAACCTTACTCGCACTCGCAAATGTGCTGTTTCCGGCCTTGTGATACAAATAACTATTCTATGATAAAGGAAAGGTTCAACACACTTGATCGCCCCAAGAAAAACTTAATACATCTAAAGCAAAATATAAAAAATTAAAAACCCATCTCCCCTACTTACTTCAAATATTTCAACCATGAAAAATCGTCATACTAGTCGCAATATGGGACGAATGACTTTGTCTAATACATCAAGTTCTTGAAGTTAATTACTGTGAAACGAGTTTATGAGTAAATCACCATTTTCAGTTAGTGTCCACCCATTTCGTTCAAGATACTACACAGTCATTAAATCGTTTTAACCCTATATTTATTTTTTTCAGAATACTGGAAATACACCCACTGGCAGGCAATCAAACTGACGGGTAAGTCCCACTAAACCTAATTTTTCATTCAATTAATATTAGGAAATAATAAAACGGTGAGTAATAAAATAAATTTTTCCTTGATAAGATTAAACATATTCTTTGGTACATCATCATAAAATGTGTGAAATTATAGCGTTTACATATTAGTTTAGTAAGTAGTGGTGTGTACTGCGTTGTAGAAAGTTGGTCAGTATAAATAGCTTCCCCTTTAGCCCTTTCGCACATATCTCAAGTAATTAATCACTAGTCGGAAGAACACTTCATAAAGCAACTTAGAGCTGAACAAGAACCATCAAAACTTGCACGGTATTTTACTTAACAAGGTCGGGAATCATAAAGCTTAACCTTAAGTTGACCTGACGTCTAAGAAGGGACTAATTTAATTATCACTGAAGCAGGCAAGAACCAATTACGGCGATTATCTTAAACTTTCAGCTCGATCATTACCCTTTTAGTCAATCACATCGCCTTGAAAGCGTTAATTATTAACTGTTTTATAATGGGGTTAAAAATTACAATTTTCTTTTCTGATAACACTGTTTTCAAACAAGTACTGATTAGAAAATGTACACCTGAAGATCGGTTCCTTTGAAATTTATTTTTAGTTTGGTGTATCGTAATAATATCCTGATTCTCGGGTTACCTAAATAAATTTACTGTGCCCTATTTTAACGGAGACGGGAAAATTTTTCTATTCCCTGCCTCTTCAATTTGGTTTCTGAAAAGTCCTCGCATGAAAAGCTGCAGAAAGAAAATTTCTACTGCTGCTGTTAATTTCATTGTTAATAGGCGTAACTGTAAATGCAGCTTGAATAAGTAATTTTTATGAGTTTCATATGTAAATTTAATTATACGTAAATAGAAAAACTTGTATTCTGTTTATAATTAATTATATTAAAATGTCTTGGTTGACATTTATATACGTGATTCATGGTTTACTTTGATAACATGTAAACATATACTGTAGGGTGCTAATTATTGAATTTTTATGCTAATTACTTTAGATTTTTTTTAAATACAATGCGTAAACCAAATCATAATATACTCGGAAAAGTCAAATATAATAAGCGTTTGGTTGCAGGCACATGTACCTATAATAGGTTTGTTCGTTTGTCTGCTCTAAACTGCTCCGAACAGGAAACAGAAAAAGATGGCTACATACGGCGTTGGTGCATTAAACAGAGATAGCATGTTGTTTGTTTCCTGTTCCAAGCAGTTTAGAGCAGACAAACGAACAGGCCTAATGTAACTGCATCTTGGTGTTTTAATTTTAAAAACAAACCAATGGATATATATTATTTAATCAGTTAGGTTAGCCTAAGTACTACAAGAAATAAATCATTAGCACTTGCCAATGGGTGGTTACGCCCTAAATAATTGCAAAGCAAGGCAAGGGCTTCTGGGTCACGTATAATTTGAAGCAAAGAAGTAGTACTAGTACTATAACTAGTTAAGTATTATACCAGGCAGACGTATGTCTTCCATAGAACATGTCAAATCGTACCTTTGTTTAGTGTTATGTCTGCAACCGAAGGAGAAACGGTAATAGAGAATACTTGAAAGACTTCTGTGCTGCTCAATATTACACACTTGCATTATATAAACCAAGTATACATTCTTAAAGAGCAGTTAAATGCCTAAAGATCAAAATTCTTAACTACTAGCCTAGCCGGAGTAAAAAAAGATGTAGTGAAAAAAATAAGTGGCAAAAAGCAGCCAGCGAAAAACCACTAAGGAAATATATTATATCATTAAACAACTAGGAAGTATGACAAGTGTTAAAGACAATCAATAACAACAATAGCATGTGATTATTTCAATGGGTATACAATTTCTGTTGTGCTGGCAAGAATGAAGGGAATACGCGAAATACCGCAACTGCTCGACGTGGGAGTAGAACGCTCACAAGAGAAACGTATACTAAACTATCTACCTACAATTAAATATTAGAAAATATGTCCAAACTACAAAAATGAAGTACGAGATGTTATAAATAAGTTTAAAAAAAAACAGTTACAAGCTAAACAATTAAAGGGAGACTTTAACTGTTGGAAGAACCCTTGCACTCAATTATTAACTAGAACCTGAATAATTTGATCCTTAATAGTAATCCATCAAAGATACTAACATATAACTACCAACGTATTGTATCAGAGATTGTCCCCTTACTCCGTCATGAACAAGCTCTGGAATCTCATGTAATGTATGACCAGGTTAACACGCTGGGAATTGTAATAGACTAGTTACAGGAAATGAACGCCGGCCTGTACCTTATATTACTGTATGTTGAACGAGCCTTTGACTGCCTAAACTATAAAGCAATGCTCCATACCGAAAGTGAGAGGGTTCCCGCAGAAGACAATATCATTATCACCAAAAAGAATCTTCTATAAAAATGCAATTTTTCAAGTCTTACGTTGAAGTATAGTAAGTAACGATGTGTAAGGGTATAGACATGAAGACACGATCTGAACAGAGCTGCACCTTGTCCCGAATCCTCTTTAAATGTTGTAGTAGAGTCTGTGTTAAAAAAACTACCGGAGCAAAAGTATAGTGTGGGTTCAACCGCCTCGTATCCATTACATAAACTTCTAAGCATCCACTGTTGTAACCTAGAGGTTCCGGGTTCGAATACCAATCTCGTCGACGGTGTTTGTCTTCCGTTTTAAATTCAGAGATGTGGGAGGCGGACACAATGACCTTAGATGTTGGCGGTCATACATTTGGAATTAAAAAAAACACATTTTATTTTATTTATTTATTTATTATTGTACCTACCAATATTATGCTCTGATGAATATTCCAAAGTAAAAACATTTAAACAATTTTTTTTTGTTGCTTTAAGAAAATAATTTTATACACTGAAAATACTTGGTGTAAGACATTTAGCATGTAAAAACTTTAAACAATTAGTTTTTGTGTATCTTTATTAGCAAAAGGGACGTCTGCCCAGGGTCAGCAAATAAGTTTAGGACGTTTAGGTGCTACACAATGCGATTAGACCGCCTTAGTTTGTGATTAGCTCACGTTTAACAGAGGATTACTTCCAGATAAGTTCTGCTGGTTTCCAGCTACGCTTGCCCTTCATTTATTTGAGAGTTAAACTATCATACTTTCCAACTTTCGGGTTCATCGTTTTCTGTTCACTATAACCGTTTTACTGGTTTCCCCATATAAAGCGTTTGCTTTGAAATTATAACCGAAAGGCAAACGGCGGTAAATTAAAATTAATAAAGGTTTGGAAATTGCTATCACGTATGATACAGAACAGAGCGATCCTTTTTCAGAATTAAACAGGGATTCGGGTACGTTGCCTCACATCACGCCACTTTTAATTTGCGAATCCCTTGTTAATCTGCCGATTTTTCCATATACGATTCCATTAAAAATTGGCGCTTGCACCCGTTGTTCGGTAAATGGGGCTTGAACGTTTGACATGAAAGCGAGAAGGGAAGGCTATGGGCTTATAACGAAGTTGAATAGCAAATTATCTGTCGGAAGGTACAACTTCGGTGGCGGCATTGATAAAATGTTGAATAACGGTATAAAGTTGGACATTTAGCTTTACTTACTTTGACAGTATCTAACCGTGTTATCTATTTTAGCATTTCAACTGCATTTTAAACTGCGGATGAATGTCTTTCGGTGACACTTTAGGACGTTTTATATTCGTCGTATATTCGTTCCTTCACCCGTTTCTCTTAGTATCAATAACAGTTAGCAATTGGCCAATTGATTAATAATTTGTTTGGGCTAATGAATATTACCGATAATTAAGCTCAGATATTAATTATTATACAATTTTTTGACATTTTTGTAATCAAAGAGATGCTACTGAATAATGCAATCAAAATAGAAATTACTTATGTCTGAAAGACTGAAACGTAAAATAAAATTTTACTAAAGTTTTACTCTTCCTCCTCATGTTCGTAACGGCGGCGGCGGCGCGGCGTTGCGTTTCAGGTTAATCCAAATACGTGCATTTTACTAAATCTGATCATACTGATCATAATATTATACGGATGTCTATTCATTTGCACACGCATTACGGACATTATGTATTTTTTTATTGCAAAACAGATGTCAATATAGGAAAATATATATCTGCCACAAATAAAAATATGCCATCCTTGAATAAGTTCAAAAATAGTATATCATATTAAAGTGCCGCGTAACATGCAAAGCCTCAATAACATATAAAAAAATATAAAGAACTATTTTGTTAATATTTCGTAAATATTACTTAATATGAAAATAAGAATAAACCCTTTGGATATGAAACATCATATAACTTAACTTTAGGTTTTACGATTCTTTAGAATCGCAGAGAAATTATTTTCCGACTAGGATCAAAAGAAATATTAAAAGTTTGTGAAATATTATTAAAATATGTAACTATCCGCATTTGTATCAAGGAAGTTGATTTTTAACGAATAAAGTTTTGGAGGATCTAAAAAGTAAGGCGCTTTTATACACGACTGCTTTAAATTGCTTAAAGCTAGCGTTGGAGAGGATTTACTTCGTTATTCTGCACTCGATTCGAAATCTAAATTATGCGAACTTCTAGCTACAAATAGACTTTACTAGAATTTATTTAAACAAAATACGCCAGTATAAAGTAAATTAGTAGCACATTGGAAATGAATTATAACAAACATATGGGGGGTTGTAGGAAGAAAGAGGAAATGCCCACAGGCAACTAACTTTTTATCTTTACCTCTATCATCCCTGAAAGTACTGCCATTTCGGTAAGATTATGACATTATTGATAAAACATTTAACAGTTTCTTAGTTTGGAAAGGGTATTCAGATTTTGCATGTTTTGGTTTTCCTGGCTGTCTGTATTTTAAAAGAAGTATCGAAGTATCTCTTACTGTCAAAGGAACGTTATTACGACTTTTTTTATTTTCTCCACAAATCTACAAGCTCTTCTGACACACAAATGTAGAAGCGTCTAGTAATAACTGTGTGCCGCTTTTCCTGCAGACTGGAGCAAAGGTGTCTGCGAATGTTGTACGTGACGCCCATGTTTTATAAGCCCACGTTTACAAACCAATATTAGCCTAGGGGATACGCTCCAATACCACGCTAATATATATTTGATATGACCGTGCCTTGTAATGGATATTTGATAGGTCAAGAACCTGCTTTGTTAGATTTTGATAGATCGGCCGACATATAGTTTAGGGTCTAATCGATCTCGTTTGTCAAAAAAACTTACCCTATTTTCGAAGCGCTTTTATTGCTTTCGTAGTCAAATAGCACATAACATTCTTTGTGAAAGATATTTGACTTTCATGTAGAGGGTGTTCCTAAAATGGCAAAAAAGGGTTTCACGTGAATCTTTGGCAAAATTTTTTGAAGTAAGATTAACTCCGAAAACAGCAAACAAAGCACAAAAGAACATTAGAATTTTTTACTCAGTGAATCATACAAAATGAACATCTTAAGGACACCCTGTATATTTCGTATCCCCTTTGAGAATCATCGCTAAAGGAGACAAATGTTAATTTTAAAACAAGCAACTATTTAGCTAATACTAAATTAAATTACGTTTCATTATATACAGCAATTAAAATATGCTTTTCCACCGCAAACAACGCTTTTGGTAACCTAATATTTTTCTTAAGAGGGATGTAGCCCCTTTACAAAACTTCTATGGCGGTTTATGAAATATTGTTTTGCAACTTCTTGGGAATGTGTACTATTTAATTAAGGTTTTCGTAAAGTGCGTTAGGATTATAGGCCCCGGTCTTTTCGTTAAAATTCCTGAGGGATTTTTCGTGGCGGGCGCAAGACTCTCTTTTTCAAGTTTAATTAAGATTCAAGAGTGTTACTCGCCGCTGCAATAGCTTTAGTATACAATGTGTTTGATGTATAGTTCAGAAACGTTTCGCAATTTTACGAATTGAAATGCTCAGAATTAATAAAATTTTTGCCAGCTTTCAAATGGTAGTATATTAAAATGGATTTTCCTTTCGTCCTGTTGCAAAGCCTCTTTTCCATTTCTCTTTAAACCACCTTTAAATGAAATGGGGTTGTTGAAGAAGAAGCTAAAGTAAAGCAAATATTGTTAAGCTGGGAAATTATAAAATAAATTGCCTGGTTGTGATAATTACACCTTATTAGCTAATTTATCTTCTTAACGAAGCGAAAAGTCTATTTTGACATGAGGAAGTCCAGGGTACTTCTCACTTTCTTTACGTGCTTTCCTGAATTCCTTTAATTCTACTAATTGCTTAATTACTTTCAGTTTCAGTGTAATAAAAAGGTTCTTGGAAAACACCTGGTTTTCGTTATATTTCCTCTTGATTTAGTTATGCGCTTGCATAGCTAATTGTAAGTAATGGAACACAATAAGAAGAATAGTGAAATTAATGAGCTAAAACATACAGCTTGATGAAAAGTAATCAACGAGTTTTCCACAGCACTATTAGCATAGTTAAATAACACTTTTACGACAACATTAATAAAATGGTAGGGGCTGCAAAAATTAAATTTTGATTTTCTTTGTTGGTACATCTTTCTGTTTTAATGTAGTAGTAATTAACAAGTTTTCTTTAGATTCGAAACGAAACTGAATTTCATTAATGAGTAAACTAGAAGTTAATTTTTTATGCAGTTATACAGGGTGTCCCAAAAATGGCGCAAAATGTTTATAGGTCGTTTTTTACATTTTTCTCACAATTGTTTGGCGGTACTGAACAGCGCGCAGCGTACCATATCTATTTTGCGCCAATTTTGGAACACCCTGTATTAATACATGCTTGTTAGACCATCTGCTGGAAATTAGTTTTTCATGGATAATTTTGAAGATATTTGCATCAAGAATTTAAAATTATAAGCGCTCGATGTTTCTGTTTATTTGCGCTTGGATAACGACACAAGAGTGATACCCCCAGAGGTCTCAAATGTTTTTGCGGAAATATTCCTATTAAATGTAAAGACAATGTATATTTTACAAACTTGATTAGAATCTTCAGAAAGATTCAATTACCTCGAAATAGCGGTTGCTGTGAAATATGAACGTCGTCTATGAAATTATTTACTTTTACTATTTTTATGACTTTGGCTCGACTTTGGACCTTTCTTTTTCTTGCTCACTGTTCTCGGATTGGTGTACTTGTTTTCCAACACTAACCTTCATAAGATATGTCGATTATCTCATTTAGAAACGTCAACGTAATCTCTGTTCCTTCCATGTCCTCCAGCGCTGTCCATCTGGCATCCTTTTGTTTAGCAATGTAGCTGGCAAAACTTCTCTTCAATTTTTGGCAAATTTTCGGCGATGTTGGTCACACCGTTTTTATTTGAGAAAAACAGAATCTCCAGAGTGAAGAATGCATAATCCGCTATTATAGGGAAAATGTGTTTTCTGTGGCAGTTTATTTCTATAGAGCGGTTGTCTTGTATAGTTGGGTGTATAGAGGATGTGTCTTGTAATTATCCATTATTATCCACAGTCGACTATTTCACAAATAGACCGTTAATTTTTAACCCAAGGATTAATTGCCTTTTTCGGGTCAAGTAACGACCCACTGACGGCGAAAATTTCTTTGGAAAAAATCGATCGTCTACCGGATTTGAACTCGCGACATCTCGCATGCGAACCTGGAGCTATACTTACTGCACCACCGATCTTCTTTTGTACTCCTTTTTCTTGCGATACAAGTTTATTTATTCATCTTATTGTTATCTCTGGACTCTGGTTTCGCTACCGGCCTTCTCCATCGTTCAAGACCCGTTGTAGGTGGAATTAAATTTGTAATTTTTGGTAATATTATGCTTTAGTCAGTGATTAACGATTATAGAAAATAAATATTGTAAAGAATAATTCAGCCTCCTTGTTAGTGTTGTTAATGCAATAATGTTGTACACAAAAAGAACTGAATGAAAAAAAAATTCGTATGGTACAGTATATTCGTCAATAAAAGGATTGAAAGGATTTTAAACCTAAAATACAATTTTTTAAATATTGCTGAAGATCAGCATTAGTGTATTACCTACTTTGTAGAATTGTCAGTATTATATAATTTGAATTATTTAGATTTGGTAATAATCTAGTTGTGACATTTTATTTAGAATTAGAGGTTTAACCCACGATTACCACTCCGTTACTAATCGGGTGTGCATTAGATTTCTGGAAAAGTTCTGTAAACTAGCCTAGAACACTTGCTAGAACAATACAATCAATACTTTCCAGAGATTATTCGCTATATTAGTTTTATGTAAAATGATTACATCGGAAATTAATTTTTCAAAGTTTAAGACAAGAAACTTCTTTTTTAGACTCCTGCTGGCGTGACATCATTTCAAAGTAATTACTTCATCGCATCTAATATTTATGATTTTGGAAAAATATTTTACACACGTAAAGGTTTAGGTTAGCTGACATCGTTTGTTATGTCCCTTTTAAGCGAAGTTCTATGAATCTCAATGCATTCTATAAATAATAATCAAGTACATTTTTTTTATAAATAAAAAACTAAATACGGTAGAAAGTATAATTCGCAAAAAAATTGTTAATTACCATGGTCCAATTCTATTATATTATCTCATGTTAAATTTCCGTTCGAAACGCTAAACCAGCAATTTCCAGCACGTGCGCGCTGGGATATTTATCAACGTTGGTGTTAAAGTATAGGGTCCACTGCGACAATCATACCGAGGCCATGGCAAGTGACACTTTTAGGGGTCTGAAAAACGTCGACGAATCGTTTACATCAAAGTGGTAGTAAAAAATCGCGTAATACCCTTACATAATGCATTGTTCCATGTTGCATTTGACACCCTTTGCTGTGTATACACGGGTTAAATGCCGTTGAAATGAAATGGTGCTTTGTTTATTTGTTTAGACTGCAACAGGAGATTTCAATAGGAGTGGATGGTGATGGTGGTGGTGGTATTGTACTGCACATTCACTGCATTTACCCGCCTGTAAATAAAAGCTTTAATAAACAACGCAAAATTGTGAAATAAATCAGTGGAGCTCTCACGGTGCCTTATCTGAACAAATACAATTACAGTGTTTAAATCACAATTTTCACCATTTGGCGCACCATTGCGGCATGAAGTAACCAATTTTGCTGCTGCACGGTCCCTACAATTGCCTGCCAGTTTCATAACTCATACAAAAGCTCTATGAGAATGAGAAAAGAGCAATCTGAAAATGTAGGTATGTTCCGACATGAACTCGAAATGAAATTTACAGCTTCTACAAAAGCGACAACCATTATTTTATTTATTAAACACTTTATAGTGGCTGTATTTAATAAATCGTGTGTATATTATGGTAAACGTTTGCATTAATGTCATAGGTATAGTATTTTATAGTCTTCTCCCTAATCTTTTTAATCATACTTGCAATGTATTTTTCAGCTATTTCTAAAAACACTGTCAGTTGTAGTTAGTTACCAGTTAGCTATAAAAAAAGAGTAGATATAGGTACCTACATAAATATGTTTTTATAGAAGAGAGTTAATGAACATTAAGAGAGTGCTCAACAAAATGTCCTTACACATTAATTTTAGTAGTTATTCCTCTCACAGTTATAGAAAATTATTGATTTGTACTACCTAGGTAATTATCTGCAAAAACATGCTGACACATTTGAACATTGAATAAGCCTTACAGGTTGTTAACTCCTATTACTGTTTATTATTGTTGTTATATTACGGTCTGAATTGGTAATCACGGTAGCATAACATAATAAATAGCCTCACACGTATGCTAAATCCCAGACTATAAACTGCGGTCATAAAGAATAAATATTTGCACCATTAAAGGAAAACCGGAATATTCTGTATACCTTTAAAAGCTCGGGTAGTTGGGATGTTAGCTGTCATCATTTAAAGATAATGTCCAAAGAGCAATCCTAATACAAATTAGGTTGTATCTCATAAAGAAGTGGGCTGGCTTATTATTTCATGTTTAAGTTAATATATTTTCATCATCAGGGATTAAGTGGTAATGGCACCGGCGATAGCAACCCTTGGCGCAGAAGAATATACGATCAGCACGCGAGCAGAATACGCGTATTACGATAATACAGCTAGGGCGGTGATTACGAAACTTAGTTTGGCAATGGTCCCTTGGGTCGGGGTAATCTTCATTATGTAAGTGTACTTGACGGAGCAGCTGCTGCCACTAGGAAGTATGTGTTGCGGCATATGATGCGACAGGTTTGGCAAATCCTACGGCATTCGTTGTTAATAATTAATTCAGCAGCTCCACAGTTAATTTGGGATATGTTTATCGTACTAGAATGTCTTAGAACTACGTACTGTTGCAATAACAAACGCTTGTCTGACCAGTAAAAGCGAAAGCTGTATATCAACGTTTGTTCACACAATAGTTTCTCTAAATTTAAATTTCATAAATGGACAAAGAACTTCTCTAAAACTAACAAAACTAACTAAATCACAAAATTAGCAATAACGATAGATTGGCACTGTTTACAGAGACGCTTTATCCCTATTTACTATTATTACCTTAAATAGGGAGGTCAGAGACGAGGAATACAAAAAACCTATATTTGTAAATTTTCGTTTACAATTTTTTCCTGTAATTTCATTTTTGTCAAGCCTAGAAATGGACCCTAAAATGAAACCCAAATAAACTACTGGAAGGCAAAATTGAAGGTAAAGAAGATATAGGTCGGAAAAGAAAGTCTTATTTAAGTAACACAAGCAACGGCCCAAACAAATTGGACTCTATACCCACCCAACAGATAATTAATAAATAATTTCCATTGCCCTCCCATACTTCACTAAGAACTCATCTGTAATCAGCCACCACCTACTGTTAGTACGGAAGTAGAATTTTCTACCACTCTCCTGAAACCATCTTCCCATCTTCCTGAAATATGTCTTATCGAGTTTCATTTTAGCCATTCGTTTACTATTCTCTTTGTACGTTTTTCTAAACATTACATTCTCTATGGCATACTGGATCCCTCTAACTTGTTTATTCCAAAATGAGACAAGGTATCAAACCGTCGTCGGCGTCGCATCACTACCTTGTACAGAGTAGTACTACCTGAAGGCCCTTCATCAGCAAATATCAAGTGCGCTTATCTGTACGGGCAGTTAATTTACATTTTCTAAAAGTTATCTTCTCTAACTGGGGCTCAACATGTTTGAGTTTAATAAAATAATTCGATAAACAGAACCTGCAAGCATTTTTATTAGTAGGAAGTAATATTCGCTTCAAAAGGTTGAGATTGCATTGTTTTTAAATTGCCATGAAAGTTACATGTTTTTCCGGACAATAAATAGGCCATGTAGAAAATTTGTTTGCGCTATTTTATACACCAGGTTCTCTTAGCTAAGTTCCTCCTTTAACTTTTTCTTGTATCTTTAATATTTCAGCAGATATAAGCTGGACAATGAAAAACCAGCCACAGTGTATATTACAGATAAGGTATACCAGTAATTTATCTTGGACATAGGTAATATTATAATAATAGAAAATTTCATATTATTTGTAGTAATTCCCAAGTTGGAAATTAGAGATAAACACTATTATTATGGTGGGCTACTAGTATGTAACGACGCCGATGGAAGTGTTAAAACAATATGAAAAATTGCTTCAGTCACAGTGATTAAAGTGTTTTTCTATAATTCTCGCCTTGTGGGTAAATAATCCTGTTCAAATATATATTTGTGTACACACATTCGGGCGTTTAACTGTATCTGTTCCTTCGCCTTAAAATTTTCCCCGAACCGTTTCTCTCCAAAAATGTCATTTTAGTAAATTATAGTTTGAAAAAATAATATCCATAGCATCCGTGGTTAGTTTAGAATCTAGCCTAAGGGTTTGTTATTCTATAATCCCCGAATAAATGGTTGAATTTGAATACTGTTTATGTAGATATATTCACTTTACGTTTATTATACTGAATAAAACATTACAGGATTTAGGCTGTAGTGTGTCTTTGCACCAAATTGTATTATTACCACTAACTAGAAAAACAAATCGATATTTTGTTTCTGGTTAACTAAAACAAACTGTGTGTGCTATCTAAGAATGCATTACAAAGTCTGTAGAAAATCACCTTAATTTGTCGGATTTCACATTTACTTTGTCGGTGTATCCACAAAGACGTTTTTTTTTCTCAATTCTACTCGTAACTTTCTAATTTTACTGAACTGCAATTTACGAACTTGCCGCAATTTAATTTGTAAGAAGCGATGTCTAATCTTATAATAATATATAAAAAAAAATTGAGGAAATTGAACTCTAGAAAGATTAAGGAGACATTTTAGTTGAGTCAATAACTCATCGAAATCCCTTTATTAATCGCACAAAATGACAGAAAACTGTTTTCTTTTTACCACAAATCGTACTGAAATAAATCGACAAACATAAAAACCGATGGTAATTTAACGCGCTCTGATTTCAATTACCATTATCTCGTTTTATGAACCGCTGCTATAAAAGAGAAATCGTAGCAATGGAACGTGATCCAAAGCTTTAAAGCAATCAATTGATTCTGACAACACCGCGGGATGAGTTGTAAGAAATGGAGAAAACAAAAAATTTTTCGATCAACTGAGTAACAAATAATTTATCTCACCCTGGCATATTTTCAGAATATTATAAATTGCGGCCACAAAACCTTTGTTTAAAGAAGGTAATAAGAAGGATTTGGCGAATTATAAGCTTATTTTCCTTTTAACGCACCCTTAAAAATCATCCAACATCGAAAGCAGGCTAATATAATTATTTTAAATGCGAGGAGATTAATTCAAATCAATTTTGATTTAGAAAAGAGGATCCCTTAAATACCGTCATTTAAAATTTAGGACGAGTCGTTAATAATGTATTAGTCAGGAGCGCTTTTGTTGTAGGGAGCTTAAGAATACCTGTAACATGATTTCCTTATTTTGTCAGTGGGAATCTCATATTTATAATACATCCATTTTAGACCCACTGTCATTCCCTTGTTTTTTCGAAATGTGATTACTTCGAACATACACTGTTGCTTTATAAAAGGAGCATAAATCCTTATGCTGGACTGCGCAACAACTGGTGATTCAAAGAAGATTGACAGAAACGACAATACAATTTATAGAAAGTGCGACAAGAATAAACATATAACACGAATTTTTTGCTCTCGTTTTCGCACTAAAGTATAACATTAGAAACGCGTCCATGGTTCGAAACAGCGGCAAAATTATTTAGAATCTTAGTGTACAAAATTATTTCGTTTAAAATCGTCATATATTTCCACATTATGGACACACGGAATTTTTTTCTTTGAGAATTCGTTGACAAGGGTATGAGCGACGGATTTAATGCTAACATCAGCAATGCCGGCTATGTATTTGACAGGTCATCATCAAATACAATCACATGTTCTAATCTCACCAATTCCTCGTGGGTGACATCTTTTGGTAAAATGGTGTCGTTCTGCAGTGGGTGGACATTCACTTTTTTTTCTTCTGTATATAAAATTCAAGGAAGTATGAATTTTACTCGATTTCTATAGGGTTTTGGATAAAGTTTTATTTGTTTAAAAATAAGGCAAAATATATAACGAAAAATCTTTCCTAAGAGAGCTACTAGTACATTTCCTTGCGTCCATACGTGGGAGCCCGTGGATAATTACCTCCCTAACTTTCTTATGCCACATTTTTTAAAATACTTAATGAAAATTATTAATGACCATGGCTTCCTACACAAAAAAAAGATACTCTTGTTACTATAAATTTAACTATTTTCAATAAAAACGTACCTACTTATTTAAAAATCGCGAACAATCCAAGAGTTGGGCTGTAAGGATTTTTCATATACAATATAACAGGACCTTGGATTTTATCGGAAAATTTAGTAGTAGTTCCTGAAACATTGTTGCCAGGTAAAGTACGAGAGCACAATACATTTAAAAAAACGAGTGCGTTAGCACGAGTGTTTTTTCCGTTTCGTATTGTGCTTGAGTGCTTTACCTTATAGCAAGAATGTTAAGGGCACTACGTTACTTACTGGAACATTTAAGGCTTATAAATAACTGTAGGGAATTAGACTTTATTCTTGTAGCAGTGGTTTGATATATTGTAAATTCTGAAAAGAGAGAAATAATATAGTTTGAGCTCCAATTAGGTGTGTTTTATACAGCTGCTCATTCTGTGACACCTTCCGTTTATTTACTTGCTTACTTAATACATTAGAATCTCTCATCAGTTTTAGTAATGTAGTTTAGTGATTGCTTCCACCGCGCCATAATGAAAAGTAATGCCGTAATGTTATGAACTGTCCATTGGGTTTCATTTCCGCCACCAGCGAGCAATACTCAACTCTACGAAAAGCATCGGAGCAGAAATGCCTTGCAACTTATGATTCAGATTCCCGATTAAAGTGTACATGACTGTAAAAGTATTCTATATGCACATATTGTGTAGAAAAATCTCAGGTGTAACAACTTATTAACAGTTGAATGCTTTACAAGAAGACTGCGAAGTTGATATAATTACTTACTTTTTTCTGTTAAAATATTAATCATCACATTTGCATTTGTACTGAATGTTAAGGTGATATTCTATTTTCAGAACTATCTTTCATGGCACCATAAATTATTTATTGTTAGTTTCGTTTTCCTCTTTACGTTTAATTATAGTAGTTAGCTTAGTTAAGGTAACAAACAGTTCTTCGGTCTAACAAAATCTCGTCGTTCTTTTAATTTATAAGACATTAATTTCATTTTGTTTAATTTTTTCTATGAAGGAATATATTTTTAGTCTTCCTCGTTTCTTATGGGTTCTTGACGGGTAGTACGAATTCCATCTAGAGTGTTTGAATTTTGTTAAAGTATTGGCTTTATAGTCCGCTATTCATACGTACAGTCAGGGTCGCTATTACTTTATAAAATTTTATTTTCGTCTCCATTCTTGTCTTCTGTCTGAGTGCTCTTGAAATAGTTCTATATATGACTTCACCCTTACCTAAGCATTACTAACTTTCGGACAACCGTCAACATCACTTGTCCACCGAATTCATCTATTCTGTTAAAGTTAAAATTTCTGTTATGGTTATGCACTTCACAACAACAAGCTTTTTTTATGGAAGGATTTTTGTGACCACTTTATGAACATTATTGCTTACACTTCTATAAAATATTCACAGGCTATCTTTAAGCTTACTCGTTACAACTATTGTCAGAATTTCTGGGATTTCAAAAGCAATTTATCATGTTGTTGTTTTTGTAAATATATCACTATTGTGTTTGTTGAAATAAGGATAGCAAACAGTCAATACACACATTGTATATTAAGAACCTCCTATAGAGATACCTACTGCTAGATATTTAACAGTAAACGCTATTTTTATATTTCACTATTTTTCATTGACATTATTGTCTTTTCTATATTTTGTCATATAAATAGTTAACTAGGTATATTATTGTTTCATTATAATTATTGGTATTTGTGATTTACGTATTTAATGTTAACTTTGAAATTTATACCTCAATCAATAGTAGATTATAATATACCGAGCTTGGCAAAGCTTTAATACTATCGAGAGCGAAGGTAGTTAACCGATCGATGGGGCGTAGCCCCGAGGTTAGCTATAGCTCGAGACAGTAAAGCTTTCCAGCGAATACTATTTTACTCACAATCGGTTAGTAATTGAGTTTGAAATATTAAGTTTGTTAATATTTATTGACAGTTTTATTATAATTTAATTGTTCTACTGTATCAAAGAGATCTATGATATCGCGGATAGATAGAATTCCGTAAAATTCCTACATGGATATACAGGACATCATTTTACGTAAAAATCGGACGTCTGTCATCAACCCCTTAGCCGTCACAGCCACCCCCTCTAAAATTTCAAATGGCACCATACCATGTGTGGCACATCGTTGGAAAGGTAATTTCATAAGGAATTCATTCTACTATTTCTTTTTTTTATTCGCTTTATATTGAGACAGAAAAATTAGACTACTTTAACTTTAAATTAGACGCTTTAAAAAGCGAATTTTAAAAATTTGAATTAATTTTTATGGAACATTGAGGTCTTGGCATGAAATATGTATAGTATATTCAATGCGTCCTTGGAAAAACTGTAATAAAATGGAGTCGAATGCTAATAAAATTCAAGAAAACATGAAATAAAATAGCTATCTGACTCAATTACATAAATTACATGTGATGTAAAATGTTTCTCTGCACTTTGCTAAATTAAACCAAATAAGTTATATCTTATAACATGAAATGGTTAACTAATTGTCCTGGTTTTGTTCCAAATTATCCTTTGCTGTTTACTGCAAGGCTTCAGGTATGATAATCGGCTTATTAATTTTCATATGCATACGTCGCAAAAGCAACATGGGTAAGCCAACACAGAACTGACAGGTTCCGAAAGTATTTGGAGGTTCTAAATCCATTGAATTGAAAGTAAACTTCGTAACGCGGGTTAAATTGCTCTTCTGAGGGGTTTATCAGTATTAGGTTATGTCCGGCGGCTGAACTTTATATATGGTCTAGTTATGTCGTTAGTACTCGCTCGAGTGCTTCCTTCACTCACAGGCGAACCAAGCTTCAGACTATTGCCTCTTCAAACTTTAAAGATGGGTGGTATTTTTGAAACAATACCCCCGGATGAAATATTTTCCTAGAAATTCTTTGTTCTTAGATACTCATAGAAAATTTATCAGATATTTCCACAGAGTGCTTCTATGTAACTTTGGGAAGTAACTTATTTTATTTCAACGATAAAAATTTTAAGGTTGTTACAGAACTAACCCAACCCTTACAACGCAAATTATAATTCAAATGTGTTTGCGGTAATTAAACATCAAAGCCCAAAGCGTACTCGACTTCCTTTCTTAATATTAGTCTATTTAATGTCAACAAATGTTATATGTGGTATGTAAACTCTTGAATTGGTATTAACATCAACGGCTGAAGTATCGTGTCTTACATCAAAGTGTATTTTCTTTGGAACGTGAGGTGTTTGAAAGACAAACCGCGGAGCATTGTGTAATTTGTGGTGAATTAGTTTGCGTACAGCTACTCGTTCACCATGCAATGTGACTGTTCAACTTAAACCTAAACTGCGTCTATCAGACCGTAGTTTGCTCAGGGTATGATCAATATATGATAAGCAAGGAGGAATATGCAGACATTATGTAGTATAAATCCTATCTCCAGCGCACGAGATGTCAGCTAATCCGGTGACTTGCTCTGGCATTAGGAACAAATTCAGATAAGGTGTTAAAGTGAACTAAAAGGGCCTCGCAAATTCTAACACGTTTAAAAATAGACTTTAGAAATGTATTTTTCGTATTCAGCGAAGTCGTTATGTGTATATTTATTGAAAGTTATTTCATAAACTGGGTTAATTAATCCCTCTTCATAATTTAAATAAATTTTTTTTTACTGCTAAAATGGCAATAAAGGTAGTGAGCTCTTCAACGAAAATAATTTAATTATTATTATTATTAAATAAAAAATCATCCTGGTTTATGAAATTTGAGTTTGGAACACACGCATATTTAGTTGAGAAATATTCAAACAAAACATTGAAACACGGAATAGTATTTTCAACCTGAATAAACAAAATTGAGCACGAAACCTAGTTATATTGAAATGGACGAAAAAACTTTTTCGGTCTGTGGAAAGGCATTATAAATATTAGAAATAGAGCTACTGCGAACCGGAGTGTATTCTAGCACGAATCATTTTTTTAGACGAGACGGTAAAGAAATATTGAGGAAAGATGAGGAACAAAAGGTCGAACGATACTTCTCTAAGTAAACGAAAATGAAATTGCGCGGTGGTTATTTCAGTATCAGTCAATATAAAAGCATCTCGAAAAAAAGATTCGCTTCTGGTGTGTATTTCTGATTTACAGTCATTTATTAATGCCGAAGAAGAATTGAAAATAACTTTATGTACGACTGCATTATAAAGTACTGTTTATGACATAGTTTTGCGGTCATAAAGTAGTTCTTTATAGTACTAGTAAAATAAAGTTACTTTATTTTACTAGTACTATAAAGTACTACCTGTACGTTATCTGTCAATGTCAAAATAAATGTCAGAATAAATCCATTTAAATTTATTACATTGTAAGTACCTAAATACATTTTAACTAAATATAACAAATATGTATACTATACCTGATTGTTATAATAATGGTTGTTAATATTTATAACACAATGATTGTTACTAGAAATATTTATCCCTACAATTTCGTTGCTTTTTCTTGTTACTTCCGAAATTCTTGAGTTTTCTTGACCCACTACAGAGACGCTGGAAGTAGAAGGTTCTTCACCAGATACCTCGCCTAGGATCTTCTTTGCAACGCTAATTTTGGTATTTTCACAATCATCAATATAGCCCTCCGCCACTGTAGATGAGCGCCAACCCCCATGTCTTTTTATTCCCTCCATATTGGCTCCTGCATTTGCTAGAAGGGTAGCTGAGGTGCGCCTAAAGCAATGACCCGTATATGAAGAAGGATTTTCTACACCTAGACATTTGGCAACCACAGCTGCCACATTACCGATTTTGTGTATTCCGACGGGCTGAACAGTACATTTTTACTTTCCCATACCACTACTGGTATAGGGAAGTATTGATATCATGAAAATTTTCGAAATCGAGATTTTCACGGAAATGGGCGTTTTGGACCCCCAGGAGCCTAAAAAAGTGGTCTAGAAAAAATGTCTGTCTGTGGGTGGGTGGGTGGGTGGGTGGGTGGGTGTGTGTGTGTGTGTGTATGTAACGCCTGTAACGCAAAAACTAGTGAACCGATTTTGATGAAATTTTAAATGAAGGGGTATATCGAAAATTCATCGACAAAATAAGCTTTTCAAAAAAATCCGAAACCGGAAGCGGAAGTTAGACATGTTTTTTTGGTATCATTTTTTTCAGAAGCGGAATTTTGAAAATCTGAGTAGGGGATATCAAAGAAGGGCATAATTCAAGGGAAACAGTTTTTTATCGGACTCTCTAACTTCAAAATGGCGGTCGCTATGAATTTTTCAAAATTTCGACTTTAACGCCCCGTAACTCAAAAACCAGTTATCTGATCAGGTTCCGCAACAACTTGTTTCAAAGCCCTTTGGCTGTACTACACCAAGAAAAAAAATTATTTACTAAATCCAAAAACTGTCGCAACGGCGCTCTTCCAAAAATTTTGAAATTTTTGAAAAATTATTACAAAAAAACTGGTCTAAGGAATTTGTTTAAATTTTCTATACTTATGCAGCTTGGTATTAGCTACATTTTTGTTTTTTGATGAACGCCATAATTCCACTGTGGCGCCCTCTACGAGGTTTTGAAAATCGAAAATTGATGTTCCTATAGCGCCTTTATTAGTCAAAATATGAAAAAAGTTTAACTATAAAAGTTGTTCAGTATATAAATTTACATTTTTCTAAATTTATATCACGTATACAGGGTGTTTGGTTTTCACAGTACAGTAAGCAACTTTGTTATTTTAAATGAAACACCCTATATATTATTATATAATTGAATGCAAAATTGAATTGTCTATCACATAGTATAAGGTGTTCATATGGCTAAAATGTACGGTTAAGGAGAAATTCGTGAATTTTGAACTTTAAAACAGTGTAGGGAGAAATTTGCAAGTGCGATATGTTCAAGTGACCATGCGCGGGACGGGAATTCTTTGTCGCCGGTTAATCCTAGCAGCAATAATCACACATGCGCAGATGAACACAATCGGCACTTGTGTTAATTTTCCATATACTAATTTTCAAGTTAAGTTTATCGGTTGTGGCGAACAATACTGTTGAATACCAAAAACGAATGTTTATTTTTAGTATGGGAAAGTCCAGGGGAGGTTTGCACCTCCACTTTTTCTTTAATGTAATTGATAAAAAACCTTTTGTGTGGTGTCCTGGTTGGTCGAAGTGCCATGTATCCTCTAACAAGTTCAAGTAGATTAATATTTTCAAGTTTACCTGGAACTATTATAAAAGACCGATCTGCTTTGGTTTTGGTGTCTTCAAGTTTAACTAAAAAATGTGTTTTACAATCTTCAACACATGTTGTCAATAACGTCACTAATTCTTGACGTCTGCAGGCACCAGCCACACCAAATATGAGGACAACCTACAACAAATTATGTTTTTACTAGGTATTAGATGTTCAAAACAAAACGTCATTAAGTAAAACATTCATACCTTGTTAAATAAATGTTCCTTATTGTCAGCTTTAATCAAAAATTCGTCTATATGATCCTTAGTCAATGTAAGGGACTTTTAGGTTTATATCCTTCTCCTTTTCGTTTCAAAAAAGGAATGACACTTGGAAATTTACTAATGTCAACTCCCTCACGTAGATTTATAGTCAATCGTAGCATCGAATATTTACTCCATAGCGATGAACTTTTATACCGGGAAAGATCGCTGTTAAAATACGCTAAGATGCTGTCTTCACAAGTTTTAATTTTCTTATTAGAACACCATTTACGATACGCATTATATGTTTCTTCGTATAAATGCCTGGATTTTAATGGTAATAGGGAATCTTTAGCAGTAGCAGCGATATTTTTAATTTCCTCGTTAGTTTCTTCGTTAGAACTATTCGTTTGCATTTTAGTTAAAACACCATCCATTTCTTCGAGTATTTTAACTACCTATTTCTTTTACAAAATTTACATAAATTGCTTTTCTAAAAACAACTACTAGCTATTTTATAAACAAGTAGCTAAGCAACAGCAAAAGCACACTGTGATATATCCAGTTTTCCAATGGCAACTATATATTACAAGCCAAATTTTTGTCTGTCAAGAATAGATATCAAATTTATAAATTGAATTTTTTTCGATAATGAACCAATTTTAGCAGTCGAACATAAAGCTTTGTATGCAATTCGTACATAATCTGACTTTATTGACTCGTCATCTTTATTAGCCTCGCTCGCAAGCTGGCTCGTCAATAAAACAGACTCGCCAAATAAAGTCTTAGATTATGTACTTGTTACATAAATAGCTATTATATGTGTTTTATCCCTTCGTTTGAAATTTCAAATAATTAAACACAGCGAATTTTCTGATGTGTCTAAATTGGTCCTGACGTTACCTTTTGTACTTTTTGTAACAGCTCCTGAATAGTTTATTACTTTAAATATTGATTTTAATGTGCCACGAATATAACGTAGGTAATTCTTTATTAAAAATTTCACCATAAATAAACTTGAAACCCGAATCCTTATATACAAAAGTGAGGAATCATTTTAATATGTAAATAATTATTTGGATACCTTCAACCTAAGTACGTCTCAGGACATATTACAAAGATTACGAGGCGTGCGGAAACTATAACACTGTAAACATGCTGGTTAGTGCTCCCCAAGCCACCCATAATAAAACCATTTCATCAAAAACTATGAGAAACACACTACACAAGGGTAGTCTACGTGCCCTTCATTCCTTAATGGGTCCAGCAATCGCAGGTGTAACCCGAGAAACCCGGATACTATTCTGTGAGCAACAGAAATCCAGACCAAAGTGGTGTGAGATAAGCGTCTCCTTTTCAGATGTGTTTCAGTTTGGGTTTCGTCCTGATTCCTAAGCACATGTGATGGAAATATGTACAGGATTTTTTTCACGCAAGCATGATTATGATACGGGGAAGAATTCCGATAATAACCGCGAGAAGTGGTACAATGTACAATGTATTAGAAAAGTCTATGTTGTAGGCTTACAACGGTGTAGCTGCGGTTTTATTAATGGCTGATTATTCTCGATGCAACAGAAGGCAAGTCTTTAGATTAGAGTAAAAAATTAAGGATAACACAATAGTTAGTTACAGTGATCTGTGCAATCTCCAGATTTAAAAATCCACAATTGGGTGACATTAAACCGCTTTAAATCTAAATTCAAGGGGTGGCAAGTACAAGTTGTAGAGAGAGATAAATAAAATTAAAAAATGGATTAATCGATTAAGGACAGTTGGGATTGCAAGTCAATTTATTTACTACGTTGACAAAAGTTTCAGTAAAGAAAAACGATCTAAGAAACCAAAAGTTCGAAGTTTTGAAGAAGAACCTGCCAATTATGTGACAAATTAAAAATTATTAGAGTTTAGAACTCAGGAAAACTATAATGATGGTATTTATAGATTTCGTATTAATAATATAGGCAATGAAGTTACTAGTTGGTGTATACATATCCGGTGTAGGTGAATTGGTCCAAGCTGTAACGTAATTTGCTCTTTTGACAGCCTTGTAAACACTACTCAGGATTTCCTTTACTTGTTCTGTTTGTTTCCAACAACAGCTGCGAATACAACTCACAATATGCAATTACTACGGATCAGGTCCTTATTTTCCTTCCTAAATTAACTATGTATTATTCAGAGAAAACAAATGAATACAACAAAGAATATTCCACAATTTTACATAATTAGAGAAATTTAAAGTTAAAATAATTTCATCGGTGCTGTTAGAACTAAACTTACACGCGAAGGAAATTAAAATTTATGCGCTGCTCCGAACATAAAGATACAAAATGGGAATTAGAATAATATCTGCTTTATCCGCTTGTCCTTTTCATAAATACTCGTTCTAATTAAACCATTTTAGGGTAATCTATTATTTACTTGCTTACAGAAAGGCAAATTAGGACGGACCATTAGGAGGAAAACCTTTTCGCACTTTGTTATCCTTTACACGAAATTTTAAGCCCCTTTTATTTTCCAACACTCCTCTTCTTTCCGTATTAAAATTGCTTGGTTTGAAAAGAGGATTACTTATTTTCGCATCTTTTGTAAAACGAGTTTTCCCTGTAATAATCTGATTTCCTACGCATAAAAGCCTTACAATGTGAATTCAAACAATGCTACAATCTAATCACTTTGTCTTATAGATACTCAAAGACCAAGTCCTCCCAATATCTGTTTTAAGTCGATTCTCTCAAATTATTCTTCAACTTATCTTTTGCCAAGCACTGAATACGTTTAATTCCGTAAGAAAATATAAAAAGAGGTGGATCAATAGTCAAATTTCAAAGAAACGCACTGAGAATGCTATAATGTTACACAGGTGGAACAGAACAAAGAAAATAGTTTGTTTATATTAAATATTATAAACATTGCTTTGTGTATCCAATGTCAAATATACCTACCTACTATATTTTAGTCAATTGGGAGGGTAAAGAACGTTCCTGAACATCCTAAGGATGTAAATTGAAACCCAAAAACCGTAGGCTTACCTGGGCTTTGTTGAATCTCAACAAGAATTTGTTACACATCCTGGGATTTTGTTCCTGTTTAAAATAAAATATATGAGAAATTTACACAGACGTAGTACTATAATTTGTTACGATATTTTATAATCTCTGAATATTATTTTTCCTTAAAATTACGCGTTTGTAAATATACAATGAATTATTTATTCTAAATATAAAATTGACGGGCAGCAAATTTTTTATTCCACAAAACAAACAATAATTCTGGATAAAAATCATTTCAACTTTTTTACTTGTTTGGAATGTTTTTAAATTAGAACAGAGAGGCGCATAATCAAATTTTAAAGTTACTCAAATGTTTCAAACTTTTCATTGGAAACTTACTTCATTTCACCGTTTAAAAAACGTTCCCGAACAGGAGGTTGTTTACTACAGACGGCGACTGTCAAACACAAACTGAACCTGTATCTCTAAAACGTACGGGTAATATCAAGAGCGATGTTTTTAATACCTCTTACCATATACAGAGTACTTCAGAAACACATAAACTTCCCTTTAAAATTAACAACAATCTAAGGTTATTAACACTTTTAAGAATTTCAGTATGAAAGGGAATATTTGCGGAAATCCAAGAGATATCCATTTTATTTAGCCTTTTTCAACAAAACTGTTATCATAAAAAGTTAGCAACGTAGTTAGTAAAAAATTTTAGAAGGATAAAACCTACCCATATATACCTTTTTAAAAAGAAAGCTTTAAACGGTTTAAGTCAATCAATGTGTTTAAATATTCTAATATTATTCACCCCGTGCATATTTTTAATTATTTTCCAGTTAGGTATTCAAATTCTTATTGCAACTTTGTTTTATGTGACAGCTTATTCGTCTTGGTTGATGCGGAATAATAAGCAAAAAATTGTTTGTAAAATTGTATAGACTGTAAGGAGATTAAAAAAAAGAAAATTTATATTTTCCGTTTTACCAGTAGGTGCCAAATTAGCTTACGCCCTTATGGGATTCATATTGTATATCATTTTTTATTGTTAATAAAAATGGCATACAATAAAGCTGTCAAGTATAAAATTAAACCTGCAAATATTAGACTTCCCAGGGTATTTATTTATATCTTGGCCAAATATTTAAGAAAATTGCAAATTATGCATATTATTGCTGTAGAATCAATCACGTAACCACAATGAAATTCGTTTTTACTTCCCCATACCAAAATTTTCGAAAGTGAGATTTTCGCGGAAATACGTGTTTTGGACCCCCAGGAACCCAAAAAAGTGGTCTAGCAAAAATGTCTGTCTGTGGGCGGGTGTGTATGTATGTGACGCCTGTAACCCAAAACTAATGAACCGATTTTGATGAAATTTGAAATTATTAGGTCCTTTAGCATTTTACTTCCGTCTCAATTTTATTCCGCAGTCGTGATTGCTCTCTATGTAGTCGATACTAAGTAGCATCTTTGGTCAGACCGAAGTCAATTTTTACCGAAATATGACTTGCAATAACTTTACATTTTCAAAAATTGCTTTAAATTTTTCAACCAAAATTTTGCTATGGTGATTTAAAATTTCTGAAAAAGACTGTGATCTAGTCTAATGAACAAAGAAGGGTGAAATAGGATAGTTAGTTAATTTAAGATTTTAATATCCGGCTCTATTTCAGATATTCTTCAAGCGTATCCAAGGGCTGTATCTGATATACTAATGACTTGGGCTGCTGAAGCGCCTAACTGTTTATATCTATTGGACAACACTAAGGGAGGATTATATCAGGAAGTGCAGTGCTGTGTAGTGAACTGTACTGTACTCTGAAGTGTGGTGTAGTGAACTACACTGTACTATAGTGTAGTGTGAGTGATTGACATTGTTTTGGTTTTTGGACAGTGTTTGGTTCGGGAAATGGATGGATTTCGTGAATTCGCAAGAGGACAACGCAGTATTATTAAAGGTAGGTTCGATTTTGGTTGAGGGATTTTGATAATATTTGAAAATTATATGTACTTTGAAAGAGAAACTTTTACTGAATGTTTAATGGGTACCTATTTTACATTACCCGAAGAAGTGTTCGCGTTTGCGTTACGTTCGTTCAAAAGTTCGTGTAACTACTGCTCTTGTACCATTCGCGTTCGGTAGTTCTTGCGCTGTGTACCCTCTGATACGCCTTGTACCTATATGAATAGAATACATTTTTAGAGCCTCTCTCGAAGTACAGCTCGGTCTTGAAACAGCCTTTCTGTTTTGTTTTCAGAGAAATATTAATTATGAAGTGTGATCAAAAGAGATAACTTGACCACATAATTTAACAGGAACTAGGTATTTAAATAGGAAACATAAATCAATAATAAGCAGGTATTAATATTTTATTAGCAAACAAAGTCAACTACCAGAGGTATGAAACAAAACCTGTACTGATGTCACTCTAGACTCTGGGCAGAATTAATTATTTAGAAGTTTAAATAATTATTTGTTTATAAATTCAGGAGGTTCGAATTTCAATAATAAAAGATAAATAAAGAAAAGGTCACCTAAGAATAATTATACATTTCTGTGTGTAAGTAAACATTAGATACCTACATAAAAACAGTAGTACCTAGTAACCAACCCTCTTTAGTTAGCTTCTTTAGTTAAATTGGCGTCCCCAGGCATCGTAGGTACATTATTCACATAAATCTCCAACCTCTGCAGTAATTTTATTATTAACCACCAAAAGCAATTTAGCATTGTTTGCTTATCTTGCACCTATATTTAAATTTAATTAAAAGCTTCAGAAACTTTCCTGTCCATTGTTCAGTACGTTTAGCCCTTTTGGTGTTGGGGTTAGGAGGCTGTAAGATGATGTCGCTGATTCCTGTTTCATGTTCATTTTATTAGCGAATTAAAGCGGGCGTTGACTGTATAAAAAATTGCGTGGGCTCAAAGATAGATTGTTTTTAATTTTTATTATAAAGTACTTAGTAATAAATGTGATCATAAAAAAGATAACAATCTTACACGCGATATTTTAGAATAAAGCTCATAATGTTTAATAATCATCAAACAAAGGAAATTAATCTCATAATTACACCTCACTACCTAAATGGACGGTAATAACCACAAATTATTCTAATTAATACTGGGTATAGCCACCTTCCGAGCCTAATGTCCTACACGCTGTTTATTATCACCACATACGGAACAAAAGATTGAACTAGCCATCATACAATAGTCTAATCTATACCTAGTTGTGGTGGTCGATTTGGAATGCTGGAGATGTATGCGTTTAATATGCATGGAGATGCCGGTTATGGGTTTCAGACGCATTTCGAATTGGCTTCATTTGCATTGTAAGCACCCATGAAACTGTTTCATTTGTTTCTTTGCATTTGCTTTTCAAGTTCTACTCTCCTCGTGTACTAATGTCGGTCGATTTGATGTTTATTCAGAATGGTCAATCAATAAAAAGTAACCCAATATTCCTTAAAATTGGAAAAGTTTTTGTTTCTTTTGGAATAAAATACAGAAGGAGAGGAAAATTAAAAAATCCATGGAAACGTTTTCATCTTTCAATAGACATTCTTGTTTGTTCAATCCACACTTACAATCATCTCACCTTTATCTAACAACCACAAGATATTGAATGGTACACTTGATGCTATTGGGAGACTTCTTCAGCATTAGCAGCTAGGTACCTTTCTAAGCTATTGGAGGTTGATACCAGCGTGCTTGAATTATAATAAATTTGTTTTGGCACTAAATGAACTAACAGTCTTTGGACAACTGATTTTTGTGAAGTAAACAGAGCTGTTCTCTTTTTGCTTATTTTTAGAAATACCTATCTGTCGATTTCCACGAAAAAGAAAATTTTCAAAGATGAATAAAAATGGGTTTATTAAACCTCAAAGGAAATATCTCTTAGATGTTTATAGTATTGTGCAATTAAAATTATCTTCCAAAACTCAAAAACGCTTTTTTTCTAAAGACTTTTTCAAATAACTTCCTTTAAATTAAAATTATATCCACCTTTCAATGTTGTAAGTCTCAATAAAAATATTTGTAATTCGCTTTTGAATTCATCAAACATTCCTTCTCGGTCCTTATTGTGTTTTATGTTAAATAGTTGCGTGCGGATATGTTAATTACAAATAAAGGGTTTTGTTTTATTGACTACTTTATTAGTTAAACAATTTTTCCTGCTTTAATTTTCAGTTTGTTTTTATAAACGGCAACACGCAAATTCGTAAATTAACTTTTGTCGAAGTAGAATCTATAAATGTTGATCTGCTATTACGCATTACCGATTAAACTAACAGTTTATCCTGAAGTGGTAATTGCCAGGTGGGTGTTTTAATAGTTTTATATACTGTAGGTTTTTTTGTTTGTTCTCTTTAAAAATCCTCCCAAATAAAAATTATACATTTATTATTTATGTGTTTGTTCGTAAAGTGGACGGTACATCGTAATATATTGGAAAGGTTATTTATTGAAAGAATAAATATACAGTGAGCACCAAAAGTATGGAACATAACAAATAAAACCGAAATAAATGTTTCTTTCTGAAAATCCCGAAACACGTCAATTTTCTTCTTTAAAAATACACATTGGAATGTCAAAATCATTTTCCGACCTTCATTTGTTTGTAAGTGATGACGTCATCGGTATTTTTTTTAAATGTCAGCCCCCATTTTTTTTTCGCGTTTTTGATACATCTTTCAATTGCTTAAATGACAGTATAAAAATGTTGATACCTTACATAAGAAAATTTTCGAGAAATAAATTATTTAATGTTTAATAAACACATTCTTAAAAAATGTTAAACATGGTTTAATGGTATTAGTATTGATAAAGGAGAATGAAAGATACCAAGAAACAAATGCCAGTAATCTAAACAAGTGCCCACAAGTTGTCAAATATTCAGAAATGTTAATTGTCGTTTACTTGTAATTGTTAAATGAGCCATATCAGATTTATGAAGCTGATGTTAATTATTACAAGTAAGCGACAATTAATATTTCTGAATATTTGACAATTGGGCATTTGTTTAGATTACGGGCATTTGTTTCTTGGTGCCTTTAATTCTCTTTTATCAATACTAATACCATTAAACCATGTTTAACATCTGTTAAGAATGTGTTTATTAAACATTAAATAATTTATTTCTCGAAAATTTTCTTATGTAAGGTATCAACATTTTTATACTGTCATTTAAGCAATTGAAAGATGAATCAAAAACGCGAAAAAAAAATGGGGGTTGACATTTAAAAAAAATACCGATGACGTCATCACTTACAAACAAATGAAGGCCGGAAAATTATTTTGACATTCCAATGTGTATTTTTAAAAAAGAAAATTGACGTGTTTCGAGATTTTTAGAAAAAAACATTCATTTCGGTTTTATTTGGTATGTTCCATACTTTTGGTGCTCACTGTATAATAAGGCTATATTAATACACTCACAGTTACTACGACGAGGCGCTTCGTTTGTTTACAGGTGAAATTATTACCTTCAGAAGTTTATTATTTATTCACTTTAAAGTTAGCTTTTTTTTTATTTCTCTAATGGCGTCTCTATAAATAGAAAGTAATAAATGAAACTGGTGTTACTTTGATAATCGTAAAAATTCTGCAGTTGAAAATAATATTCTTTGGGCTATGTACTATAAAGCGAGACTGCTGGGGTAAAGAAATTCCCAGATGATTTTTCCTTTATTTTTGTATAAAACATTGAGCATTCTTATAAGAGAGTTGTATGAAAAAAGGCATGTCTTAAAAGTCAATAACAAGAACTTCTAAGAAGTATTTTAAATTTAATTAAATTTCATAAACAAAAGAACTGTTCGCTGCTGAAACAAGAAATTCTAAGAAATACCAAATCTCCTCACATATTCGCAATAAAATTGTACATTACAAAGAAGAGACAGGTCTTTATTAGTAACACAAAGACTTTATACGCATCTAAACCCTGGCTGGTAAGATGCTGTTGATTTCAGATCTAATGGAAAATAGAAATCATAATCAAACTATCCTGTAATTATTACTCGTGTCAAACATGTGAGACTGCGAAGAAGAAATTAACAGACAAGGAAAGTACACAAAGCAAAAAATCTTTGCAAAATTAGGAAAAATACCGTACTTAACCTCAAACGATTAAATTTAATTTCTTTTTAAAGAAAACGACTGTTATTAGAATATATAAAAGGTCATTCACACAGAGTTTTAATTTTTAATAAAAAATAACAAAATTATTGCATTCTTTCTCCTCTCTAATTTCCTGGTACTTACCCTAAACACGGTTAGCGTTCATATTTTTGTAATTATGTTTTTCCAACATTAGAGGTAGACTTTCAAGGGTTAGTGTTAGCTACAGTCTGCATCAAATATAATAAAAAAAATGTCTATCAAAGTGATTTTTATTGAAATAATAAATTTTTAGCTTAGAAAAGTTATAGCACCTGGATAATAGAAATATAAAAATCCTGGTGCTGTTGTAGTGTTTTTGAGACAACCTTTAAATATTAGCATTCGAAGAAAAAGTTAGGTATCATGTCTTTATTTTAAAGGCAAAGCTTTTAAGCCACGGGAACAGAAAATAGTTACTCATAGATTATAGCAGTCTATAATGAGTTGCGTATATTCTAATGATAAAGTGGTTGGACCATTTAACTTACAATACCTATAGGTTGTCCACCACCAAATTTTGTTACTTCGCTTCGTCGTGGACTGTATTTTAATGCTTGCCTAAAGAAGAGGTGAACTTGTCGCCTGTAGTATAGAAAATGCACTACCGTAAAAGGGCTTAAAGTACCGATGCAAGCAACAATAGAGCTTTTATAGTGGGTAGTTTAATAGAGATGCCTACGTCCGTCATGTCGTTCAGATTAGCATATGTGCAAACTTTGGCTATTTTTGTAATTGAAAAAGTTTCTACGACTTAAATTTTTATCTGAAAAAGAGACTGGTATAGTTGAACAACGGATTTGTTTGTGAAAGGTCGCATAACAACTAAGAGCTTTAGTGCTGAAAGGAATAAATTACTTTGACCGTAAGAAACAAAACAAGCGATTACAATATGTTTCATTATTACAATTGTTTCGCTGGTTTTCTTGAACCGCTACATTTTCAGCAGATAAAATAAAAAATAACAGCCAAACATACAACAATTCCGAAATTGTAGTCAAGTCACGTATCTGCTGCTTGCGTTTCGTCTACAGTGTTACAAGCTGCATTTGCAGTTCACTGCAGTGATCACAACTTAGAAGATATGCAGATTAATGTGAAGTATGTTCGCGAACCTTCATATCTGTTAATATTTTCAACTATTTTTTTAAGATAAGCTGACTTTTTCTGGAATTCAACCCATTTAGTTAATTTAAGAGACAATGTTGAACAATTTATTTATGGAATTATGAATTACGAAGACTTTGTTTGCCCCTTGGCCTGAAAATTGTAGTACATCCTATTTATATATTTCCTAATTAATTTAGTTAAATATATATTTACTAATTATAAATGTGCCTATGTAAAGTTCATGCACGCTAACCCGGAAGTTCGGATAGATTTGGAAAAGCACGTCTTTATCGTGTTATAGTTAGTCACTTACCCTATTACTGTTTAGTTGTTTCATAAATGCGTAAGAAGTTTTATAATCCGTGGGAAGCTCCAAGACAGACCATTAGGAAATTTGTGTATATCGCTAAATTGAGCGTGGTTGGACTATACCAAGGACTACAATATAAATACATTCGGACATCTTGAGTGACCACGTCATTATTATACAAGAAAACACTTAACTAATTAATTGGGAAACTTAGCAAAAGATTCATAACACATTAAAAAAATGGAGTAATATAATAGACTGAACTCATATGTCAAACAATATTCGTCAAACAAAATTCTTCCCCAACTGTTCTTTTTTTGAAAACTGTCCGCTATAGTATAAGAAAATATTTATGTTGCTTTTATCGTAATAATGGCCGTAGATAAAAACATACATTATGTGGAGTATATCATTTTCCGGCATATTTGTTTTCCTCTCGAAAATATCAGAGGCACGTTCATGGATCCCACCACATACGTTACGGTATATTCCAATATCCTTAGACGGTTCAAGTGTCATTGAAAAAGTTTGAAAATGGGTGAATCTGAGAACCCTCGAAATAGTGAATTTGAAGATTTTGCGTTCGCATAAATTACGTTGTTCGGGGTTGCAGTTGGAGGTTTGCTGACGCATTCCTTATTACACCGATTTCACCGTTACCTGACGCTTCTCTTACCTTGGAACGCTTGAAGGGACGTCACCAGCAGCGCCAGGACGCTCAGCGTCGACGCGCGTCTTTCCAACCCCATTGCTTTCTTTATCTACACTCACCAGCACACATTTCAAAACGTTATGTCACAGTTATTCCGCGCCAGCAAAAATGTCACGAGATAGAGATAATCTGTTGACGGAACACTTGTTAGTTCTGGTGTTATTGTTGGGATCGAACCGACGGTTCACCGTTCAGTTTGTTTTCTTCGACACTCTTTGTCGGCGACTGAAGTGGCCCATATAAATCACCGTAACAAGTGGTTTGTGATTTATTCTCCGACATGAAAACTGGAACACAATTATGAGTTTTTGTGCACGGGTGAATTTACACGCGACACTTTAGGGAAATGAGGTTTTAACTGTTAAATGCTTTATTGACTTTCCTAGTAAATGAATTATTCATATTTCAGTAGCAAAACGTTTTCAATATTTATGCAGGGTAATCCCCCCCGTATGTCCTTAAAAAATACAAATGCAATTATTCCACCGATTTAGTTTAGATTAGCACGCTAGAAACAGTCGGAGCACCACAAAACCCAAGCTCCGATAAGTTTTAACTTCTGTTGAAAAATTGACCCAATTTTCGGCTAATTTAGTTTTCACGCAAATGTTTCACGAAAACTGCGGATCTGCCGGTAACCCTACTGTACGTATCCTGCAAAACGCCGTTATCCTTCTACTGGTGTCCTGCCGCGCGTTTGCCCGTATTTCAGTGCGAGCTTTTGGAAATGGAGCATGCGCCCCTAAAACCAATCCCTCTGAAAGATATTTCACCGTTCTTCCTAATTCTCACCTTGTTTTACTCAAGCATAGATTCGGATACTTTGAACAGTAACATATTTGGTTTTCGAGGCTCACCGGAAGTTTAACACTAAATTTATAATATTATCGTAGTAGAAAAATTTCCTCCTAGGTATCAAAGCTAAATTTTAACTTTGTTTTAGATTTTGCTTAAGTTGAACTGCCGCACGTTTACTACTTTTTGAACACGTATCACGTACCTATGCTTCTTGATCATTACGTATAAGCAAAAAACAGATATTATTTTGTAAATTATTTTCAAACGAAATAAAAATAAAACAAATAAGAAACTTCAAATAAATTTATAGGTATATCAAGGTTTGTACACATATATTTTGCTAATTGGTAATTAGCTGATCCTGAAAATATGTTTTTGGAAGCACTTTTAATTGCAAATAAAATATTTACAAAGTTACCTGTCACAAATGTCCAATTAAATTAAAGTGAATGTAGCTACATTTCATTTTTTCATATTCAAATATAGGATGTTTCATTTTTATGGTAAATGAATCGATTTTTATGTTTTAAAGCACGAGGCACGTTTCTGGGCTTTAGTGGGTTGCTAAAGTATGTGTTTCTAAAAGAGTGCGTGGTGCGTTCGTTTACTCATATTTCTTTACAACTTCAGAAAGGAAAGCAATTGTGATATAATACACAAAAATGTATAATACGTGGGCGTGGGCGGTTACATAAAACGTTTTATATAATTAATTAGGATTTGGGAAGACAATCTGAGTTAGGCCGCAACCAACGTAAAATGACATTTTCTGTAACATTTTGATTCTATTTCTATAAATATCTAATAAGCACTTGCGTCAGGTAGGGAATATTATGGATTATACGTTTTGATTCTTAGTGCTACATTGTTACTTGTATAATAATTTGTAGATTCATAATCAATACTCTTAACCCTGTTATCTAATCTCAGTATTATATATTTTCAAAGTATGTACTATTAATATTTTGCTTTACATGGAACATCTACTAAAACAGTCACATAGTGGGACATTACAAACATTCGTATAGACATCCGAACCTTGTCGGTCCTAAACCCGCGTGTAGGTACCTTATTTATACCGATACCTACTTTATTTATTTAAAATTTATTTGCAGATATTTATGTAATTTAAGAAAGAGTTATATTCACACTGGCTAGTTGGTTATGGTTCCATGTAATTTAATTGATTCATGATTTGATTTTCATTTTAATTTAAAAAAAATGGTTCTGTTAAATTCTCAGAAAAAATATTTTTAAAATGTCAATTATTGATCGTGGTTTAGCTGAACTGAGAGTCAAATCTTTTATACAACTGGGCCTAGTAATTTATAGACCTTTTGTTCTGGCTTGTCTTTTTCTTGTAGAGATTATGAAAGGTATATAGTTCCATAGTTTACAAAAGTACTATAATATCCCACACAACCAAAATTACCTAAAAGATAACCAATAGTTAACCTCTCAATATAGACGAAGTTACCATTAGTTAACCTAAAGTTGTCCTGTAGGTCAACTATGTCACAAATTATCTAACCATAGGGTAACTTTAAAGCGTCCTCAAAGTCATTCAAAAGTTAGCCTTAAAAAGTGTCCAAAAGTTAACTTTTATAGATATCTTTTGGATAACTCGTCAGCTTAACCAAAAGCTAACTTTTATAGACATCTTTTGGACAACTCGTCAGCATACCCAAAAGTTAACCACTGTGGTTAACCTTTATGCAATCCCGAGTGGATATCCCAAGGTCATCTTTTAAAGATGAGAAAAAGATAACTATATAGACTGTACAAAAGTATATATTTAAGAGGCGTCCAAAAGTTGAACTGAAAAACTAACTAAAAGTCAGCTTCTTATCATGTTCAAAAGGTAACCTTATAAGTGTATTTATAAGGCAACCCTAGCAGATATCCAAAGAATGGTATTAAAGATTGAATTAAGGTTAACCAAAAGCTACCTTTTTTTATCTTAACAACGCGTAAATAAAAATGCAACATATGTATTATACAAATAATGTATTTTACAGTTATATAATGATTAATAGGTATACATATTTACAATAATTTACAAATATTATTATTTTAAAAAACGTTTAAAAAATGTATGTAGAACTAGTTTCTATTTAATATACCAATAATTGTTTAACAGTCATAATAAAATTGCTAATATACATATTTACAATTATTTACAAAGAAATTTATTTAAAAACGCGGAAAAATGTATGTGCAGCTATTTTCTATTCATACTAATAATAAAATTACTAACTTATGTATTTACAATAATTTAAAAAGATTTTACAGCTATAATATAATTACACCAATCACTATTATTTAATATACATTTTTACAAAAATTTGTTCAGTCGTTCTGCAGATTTTCAGATCCACTCTGTGGCACTTGGAATAATCTTCCGCACTGCAACTGAAAGTAAACAATTTGTTAACACATAGTGTATTCTCATATCTTCAAATACATTTTATAATAACAAAAAAAAAAAAAGTTAAGGCAAGTAGGTAAATGGATTCTTTCAAGTTTAATTGAAACAGCAGCGTCCTCGGCTAGATTTGCCGCGTAAGTCGGTACTTATGTCCTTTGGAATATTTACGGTACATCTACAATCCATGGATTGAAAAGTAATTAAACCCTACACGAAAAAGGAAAATGTAAACTTACCTTAATTATTACAAACGATGCACACAGAATACAATTACAAACCACTGCAGTTACAAATAACAACTCCTAATATCAAGGGATGAACACAATATGGTAACGTCATAACGTACACGGATGGGGTGGCTTAAAAATAACCAATCGCGGGGGTACGCCACAGCGCAGCTGCAGCTTATTTGGATGGTTAGTCATGTTTTATCCGATGGGTAACCTTTCCCGACACCCCCTTGATAGTTTTACATTTTGGCCCGTTTCATATTTGGGAGGCTGTTGTTTATAAATTGCAATAAATTATCCGGAAACTAAAGTTCATTAAATATATATATGGTAAGCATTCTTCCTTCGCTTGGATAATCCCTTGTTGCTGTCGCCGGCGGTATAGCGCTCGTTTACCTGAAAGGGCATTTACCCGAACGACCAGCAACAGAGGGTCGCTTTTCTGGGAACCAGGGACGGACAAGTACCGAAAAGATCACCGGTCAACGAACCAGTACAGAAAGTGCTCTCCTTTTAATTAGCAATATTTTTCTTCGTAGAAACACTTTTCTACATCGCAACGACCAAAATTTTATTGTTTCCATGTTTTGTTGCCACGTAAACAACACATATGTACATCTTTAAGACAAATCTTAAATGGACAAAATATATTATGTCCAATTTTAAATTAAAGACAAGTAACAATCATATTTAGAAGAATATCATATTTAGAAGAAGAAAATCATATTTAGTATTACTTTCTTAGTTTTTTCGCTTAAGACCCCAGGTAACTAAGAATAAATAGCAAAGGAATAGCAAACACATTTTCTAAAAATTGCCCTGGGCGATCGCTTAAAAATAAACACGTGGTAACATAATATATAATTTATTCCTATAATTTAACAACTAATATTTCTATTTTTATTACTGTAAAATGATATAATATGATATAAAGTAAAAATAGAACTGGTACAGCCAGTTCAAAGTTTTAATGTAAATTGTAAATAATTTTTATACTTAATCATAATAAGGTATTCGGCCAATAGCTAAATTGATTTGACTATTTTGTAATATTCCAGTAGCATACGCCGTAACAGTACTAATTATTATTATTCCATGAAGGAGTACACTATCAAAATGTTACCCTCAGTGTGTAGTAAAAAAGACATGTCGCTATATCCTATACTTTAAGGCTACTAAAAAGTCAATATTTTCGGTTAGAATAAAATTAACTTTTTAGGATGATATGTGGATGACTTGTAAAGATGCTCAATGACAAGCCATCCAAAAGTTAACACCTCACGGGCACTAAAAAGACAGGTGATCATATCTTAAACTCGAAGGATAGTCAAAAGCCAATATTTTCGGTTGGAATAAAACTAACTTTTTAGGATGACATTTGGATGACTTTTAAAGATGCTCATTGACAAGCTATCCAAAAGTTAACCCCTCACGGGCACTAAAAAGACAGGTGTTCATATCTTAAACTCGAACGATAGTCAAAAGTAAATATTTTTGGTTGGAATAAAATTAACTCTTTAGGATGACATTTGGATGACTTTTAAAGATGCTCATTGACAAGCTATCCAAAAGTTAACCCCTCACGGGCACTAAAAAGACAGGTGTTCATATCTTAAACTTTAAGGTTAGTCAAAAGTCAATATTTTCGGTTGGAATAAAACTAACTTTTTAGGATGACATTTGTATGACTTTTAAAGATGCGCATTGACAAGCTATCCAAAAGTTAACCCCTCACGGGCACTAAAAAGACAGGTGTTCATATCTTAAACTTTAAGGTTAGTCAAAAGTCAATATTTTCGGTTGGAATAAAACTAACTTTTTAGGATGACATTTGTATGACTTTTAAAGATGCGCATTGACAAGCTATCCAAAAGTTAACCCCTCACGGGCACTAAAAAGACAAGTGTTCATATCTTAAACTTTAAGGTTAGTCAAAAGTCAATATTTTCGGTTGGAATAAAACTAACTTTTTAGGATGACATTTGTATGACTTTTAAAGATGCGCATTGACAAGCTATCCAAAAGTTAACCCCTCACGGGCACTAAAAAGACAGGTGTTCATATCTTAAACTTTAAGGTTAGTCAAAAGTCAATATTTTCGGTTGGAATAAAACTAACTTTTTAGGATGACATTTGTATGACTTTTAAAGATGCGCATTGACAAGCTATCCAAAAGTTAACCCCTGACGGGCACTAAAAAGACAGGTGTTCATATCCTAAACTTTAAAGTTAGTCAAAAGTCAATATTTTCGGTTGAAATAAAACTAACTTTTTAGGATGACATTTGGATGACTTTTAAAGATGCGCATTGACAAGCTATCCAAAAGTTAACCCCCCACGGGCACTAAAAAGACAAGTGTTCGTACTCTATACTTCAAGGTTACTTAAAAGACAACTTTTCTGGTTACGATACGGGTAACTATTAAGACTAACTTTTTGTTGCGAATAAGTTAAACTTTAGGAATACCGTGGTGGTGGTAACTGTTAGGGATGTCTAAAAGACATGAAAAAGTCGCCGTATACAAGTCATCTTTCCAGGTTAAAAAATGATCACTTTTTGGACAGGCGAGGTTAACTTTGGTTATGTGGGATGCAACATAAACTGCGGTAACTACGAAATAATACTATTATTATTTCTCTTATTGTTAGTGCTTTAATTTGAGGTTTGCAACTATTCTATAGTTGTCGAGTTTCTGGAGTTTCTGTCCTCTGTCGTTTTGCAGTAGTTTGATTCACCATCGTTTACTGCGCGGTTGACTATAACTAACGAGTTTATTTAACTTTACTCTCTAGTGTTTCAAGTTTTTAATGTTTAAAGAAACCTGTTGGAGATATACCAGTATATACAGGGTGGATGATGAAATCCGCCCCGAGCTATACAGCTTTTAAGTGAGATCGGATTGTTACATGCCAATCGAAATGGGTTATGAAATACTTCGTTTTGATGTAGTTAGAACATTTTCAGGGCCTCCTAGATTTTAGCAGCGATAGTCAAGTTTTTATTTTTAAATGGGCACCTATATGTATATTTTTTGTAATTCTGAATAAGCTTTTTTTCCGAGTTCAACGATGTATAATAAGTCACCTTACCATCACCAAAAAGTAGTAAAAAAAATATTTAAAATTACTCTCCTGACTACCAATTTCGCAATTAGTTTTCAATAGTAGGCTTTGACTAACAAAATATTGACAACATAAAATGGGTTAAAAATTCCACACGTTCAATAGAATTTACTTTAGGAGCTACCTACCCACCCTTCAGATTGAAAACCACGTCCTGCACAACACGTTATTGCAAACACGATAACAGATGATGCAGCTGGACGTGCATTACTTTCGAGAGCACGTGAAAATCGTGCTCAGTAACACCGAGGGTGTTTGGTCTATATGTGAAGAATCCTAGCTAAGGATGAATGCAGTTTTACTACGTTTATTCGCAATTTTTTCTTTAGGTCAGGTGATATACCTTTCTGAAGGTGTTTGATTTCATCTGGTATTCATAGGGTTTATGAGTTTGCAGCGGCTAGCCTAGATTTGAAAATCTTGCGTAATAGACCTGCAATGCCACGATCGGATTTATAAAGGTACTATTTGTAGATTTAGCATTAAGAAGTCATTTCGATCTACAACATACTGAAGAAATTCTAGCTCCCTGAGCTACATTACTCACTACCGTAGCAACTACCGGCGACGTAGGTATAGTTATCCCCTACAAAAGCGCGATATCAATGAACGCTACATAATTTGTATTTCTTCAAACTTTTAAAACAATTTCCACTGTGTTCGAACAAACGTTCATTTGTCAAACGTTATTCAAAATAAAGGCTTTATATCATTCAATTTTGACAAGCTACAATACCGTTCGATCGATCTTCTTCTATAGAATACACAGACATGAAATTTAGAGAAATTATTTTTAGGATACCCACCGGAAAACCTCTCCCAACCATTCACTCATATGCTTTTAAAAACGATGGAAATAACATGTCAATTGGTTGAAAAATTGAAAAGTATATAAAATAAATTACATTTAGACATTCAGAGATATAGGAAAATAACACAAATAATTATTACAATATGAGCATACAGCTAGCTTTCTTTTTTTATTTGGTTCTCTTGAAAGTAATACAAAAATTTCTCTGAAAAACTAGAAGAATAAATTATGAATATCCGACTTATTCTCTGATTTGTTTATTTAGTAAGATTGTAGTAAAGAAAGCCAAAAGAAAACCCCGCTGGGAATAAAGCCTCTCATGTAGAAAAAAGAAGAGTTGCGGGGGTTGAATACAGGGAAATAAATAACACCTATCTGATTGTTTTTGTACACGAGTTAAATTCAATGATTGTACGCAGCGCTGGTGATAAATCATGTGTAGAATAGAAAGATAATGCAATTCTACGTTCAAATTTCATGCCCGCGTCGCTGATAGAGATGTGCTCGTGATAACAGACAAGTCCGACACGCAATTAAGCCGTTAATTGTAGAGTAATTGGCTTACGTTCTAATGAAAAAATAAAGCTTAGAAGAGATGAATTTTATTTTTTTCGTTGTCGGTTATTTAATGAGTTTGTAATCTCAAATTAAGTATATTTGGCGATACCATTGCTAAGCGCCATAGGGTAAAAATAAACAGTTCCTAGTGAATCTCGAAAATCAATACTCATACGTGTATTAGTGCATCTGTACCCATACATTTCTTTGGTCTTACAATTGTCATTTGTAATGTGGCTGTTAAGAAAAATAACTAATTTTATCGTTGCCATTAATAAAGACAGTAGCACAGAGTACAAGGAGACGGTCTGATGTATGCCCATGGCGCACCGCTACTAACTAGGATCCTATAGATACTACTACAAACTGAAGAGAAACAAACTACAAAAAAATTAGAAACAGTAGCTAATACGGTAATGTTGAAAAACGACACTGAGAGTATGGCGATGGGTAGAAAAAATCAGTATTTAAAAACAAAAGGCAACGTCGAAGATAAGTTGGGCCTTATCATTGAAGAAGGTCTTAATGGAAGAAACAAATTCAAACGGGAATAGATGTTTTAATTTATAGAAGCTGGTTGTATGACTTATTTGAGGACTGGCCAGAACGGCTAATTCTGACCTTGGCGTTTGGCATTTTATTTTACTGGAATTTGCAGATCTCGATTATCGAAAACTTAATTCTTTAATCCTCATTAACAATATAGAAAATGGGAAAATATAGAATGAATAAAACGTTTTCCAATAGACTGGGTTGTGTATATGTTAGAAGGCATGTCATGTCGTAAGTTCGTGATTCATGACGTGTACATACTCACCCTCAGACATTTCAAAAGATTTCAAAGGCCACTCTAATTAGAAAACTAGTGGAAAACTAACATGTACAGTCAGTGACAAATGTTTTCACTAGTCTTATACCGACTGTACATCGGTGCAAGGGTTCCATCCAGTGATAGCATAGTAGGTACTAAAAGACTATCCAGGAAAGAAAGTTGCGGTTTCGAACATATGTTGCAATAAATTTGTTGATAACTAAAGTTTTGAATGTATTTCTGTCATTTGAATCTAATTTCTCATGTATTTTTTGGTGTCATAATGTTGATTTGCAGGGTTTGCATATTTCCGCTACAATCATACGTTTCGCTGACCACAACGAACCTTAATTGAGATTTTAATTGATTGCACGATATTATGTGTTTACGGGATGCCTTGACATGAAATTGATTTTGCAACAACTTCGTTTTATGCTAGAAAGCTTATTTATAAGCAACAGTTTTTTCGTTGATCATGTTGGTAAAATGAATGCATGATGGTTTCAACGAACATTATATTTGTTTATTCTAATCAAACTGAAACAGTTCATTTTTTTAAAGTAAAAATTGTCGAATTGATCAATCAAGTACGGCAAGTAAACAAAAAAGTTTAGAAAGCAACTTCGGCTATAGGAGAAGGAAAAACCAAAATCACTGCATGGTCTCAGGTTGCAGTATTTAGTATTGGTCTAGTATTGGTCAAACTTTCAGTGATTGAATTCATGGAGAAGAATCGTCAGAAAAACAATAGTAAGAAGTATGTCAAGTCGTTACTAAATGACAAATCCGCAATTGGAAGCAACCAGCAGAAAAGAGGCAACCCAGCGCAATCTATTTATTATTTTATTATTTATTATTTTCTATTTTGTGCTATATTGGCCCAGTTTCCTGCTACTCTTTGACGTCATCTGTCTAACGGTCTGTTGGTCTTATCTTATAATCGCTCCGCATGTCCGGCTATTTCCATTTGTGTCTTGTGATCGTTTCTATGATATCGGTTGCTCCTACTTTTTGGATAATTTCAATGTTTGGTACTTTCTCTCTACTTGTAACTCCCAAGATAGATCTCTCCATGACTCATGATGTTACTTTAAGCCTGTTTATTGTTTTCTTTGTCGGCGTTAGTGTCTATGTTATGGACAAACCACGAAATGTGGACAATTCGCGTTTTGTCCAGACAATATCCGAAATGTCTAGGACGTTTAGACAATAGGCGAACTGCATCCATATTTTTATTATTTCGAGCTTTGTGTGGACCAAACACATTCTGTCTAAGCAACGTCAGACAAAAGAGATAGTCAAATTTATGAACTCATAATAAAACGTTTTTAATAATTTATTAATTCAGAACATATTTAGTTATAACATAGGATATGTTTAGTCAGTTACAACGCAGACAATCCGAACTCAATTCTTCACGAACACGCTTAAAAGTGAGGTTAGGGTATAGATTTTAATGGTCTGGACGTCTTCTGTCTAGCTTAACACAGACAAAACGTTTTTTGTCTGGACAAAACACGAAGTGATGTAATATTTCGGACTTTGTCTACTACCAGTAGACATTTTTGGTTTTGTCTAGACAAAACTTTCCTCTTCAAACTTATAGGTGAATATTTATTCTATAAAATATGACGTAGCTTTCCAAAGACTGCAGCCCATCCTAGACCACCACGTCGGTGAATTTTGCACGTCTGGTTGTCTCTTCCTATTAATTCTTCTTTTGTGTTGCTAGTTTTAGTTCATCGAGCATATATTTGTTGCGTTTCCAATGTCATTTGATATAATTACAATATCGTCTGCGAATCGCAGATGGCTCAAATATTCCCCATCAATGTTTGATCTTTGATTCCACAGTTTTTTGTTCTCGCTTACAACCCCATTAATCTAAACGCCTTATTTTGATAGGAGTAGGTCGTTTTATTGTTAATATACCCTTTTTTTTACCCCTTTGTATTGTCGGGCATCTTCTCTAATCTAAAGGCACTGTTTCGAACTCAAATCTGTGAGCTTGACATTCTGAGCCATGGCAGCCTTTTACATGCTTTTACTAAATATTTATCTTTTCAATATTTTTAGGAGGTTAGTATTGCTTTTTGATCTACTGACTGTCACTGGTTTTGTCTTGTTAACTATGGAACCACACTTAATTTTAATTAGTCTTTTAAGTCTGTTGGTATGTTTATAAATAATAAAGCAGAGCTGTTTCTTTACATTCATTATTTTTAATCCTTAAAATCTCCATTCCCTCATTCAAGGAATTTTCGCTTAAATTTAGAATTGGCTGCCATTTACCATTATAAAAGTTTCAGTTCATATGTATGTTTCAAGAACTGTAAACTCCAAAACATTGTGAAATCTTTAAACAGAAAATAAATTATCTGCGTCCTATTTATGTATTCTAATACCATTCTCGTACACTAATTGGAGCCGGCGCAGGTCTTCGGTTAGAAGTGCATGAGTATTTAAGAATACATGGTAGGTACTATTCTTTTCATAGTAGTAAATCTTTTTTCCATGGATGCAACAGTTTTAATATTAGGATAGGAATAAAGTAACTCGTTTTTTATCATGTGTAGATCTTGATTGATGGCAAATTTATACGTTAAGAGCTCTGTTAATTAGACATGGCAGTGGAATTTCAGTATTTCAAACAATCAACGCGAATGGGAACATATAATTTACTCCTTATTTACTCTTAATGGAAGAATAATATATTCACCGTGCAGCTTATCCGAAAACTCGTTAATGTATAAGAAAATCAATAGAAAAAATGTTCTGAAACTTTTAACCTGATCTTGAATTCCTAAACTTTTGCAATCATTAACTTTCCTAATTAATTGATAGCTTTCTCATGCCACAAGTTATTTGATTTAAACTTTTATTTGGAAATATATATTTTTACTATTATGTAGATTGTTCAAACTGATGTATATACTACGCAATATAATCGAGAGGAAATTTCCGAAGTTAAACCGTAATTTTAAACTCTTCATATTGTGTCTTGAGGGAAATTGTAATACGAACCATATCTGGAATCTTTTGAAAACGTTTAAACGATAAGTATGTTCAATCTCCCTGCGTTTTCCCCAATTTTTTAGTGTAACGCTTGAAAGAAGGATATTATATTCGCTGTATTACAGGAAAACACAATTTAGGAAAAACTCAAAATCGTAATAAGGACACGATATGCCGTTATCCTTTTACATATTTTCCTTTAGTAATCATTTAATCATCTTCCATATCTAATGAAAGTTACAGTAATGAAAGAATAATACTCAGGATTACAATAGTCCCATCTCTAGTTATGTATTTGAAGGAATTCTCATTTATATCACTTCAGCAAAATACAACTGTGCGAGGTATACATCATAGGCGTGACTTGTAGCACCAAATTAGCAAGTTAATTGTGATTGTAAGTGACATCTTGAGATTTGTATTCTGCGTTGAAGATCTCTAATACAGATTTGTAGCGTCTGCTTTTGCATCACGGGTTCACTTGCCGTGCTCATTTCCAAACACAATTTAGCATAAAATGTAGAAGGTATTGTAAATCGTCTATTGATTCCAGTCAAATAAAGTTAAATTTTTTTTCTTTTGTTACCATTCGAAATGAGGAAAATAAACCATTACAAAGAAAACGAGAGGAATAGCTTACCTACGCTTCGATTAATTTATAAAAAGAATAGCAACAGAAAGCAATTCATTTAATGGTGTTCAAGTTTCAAACACAATTCAACTTTCAGTGCGATTTCGAGCTGGATTAAACGAAGTGCAAGCAAGTGCAGGCAGCATGTGAAGCTTTGGGGGTATGAGCAGGTGTGAGTTTTCCCTTCACTGCTACTAAACCACTCAACCAAGGGTGCGGGCAACGGTGCCCTTTAAGAACTGCGAATCTGAATTTTTCTACGACATATTTTCAAGTACAAGTCAAATCGTTAAAGTTAGGTATTTAAAAGTTGTGTCAGTAAGGGGAAATAAGTTCATACCTTCTAAAAAAAGCAAAATTAGTTGAAAGTGTGAAGGCAAATAATTTAACCCTGTATACTCTGTTTTCTTTGAGAAAACCTGGAAAGACAGGTCTGATGTAAAAGCAGGGTAAGAGCGGAGTGTATAGTGTTTCATTAGCCGAGACGAGCAGAGGTAATTTATGTTGTTGTGTCGGCACTTACTTCTTCCTTCGCTCTCTTATATCGCAAAGAATTTAAAGAAAAATTTCTTAACCGTATTAAATGCCCAATAACAATCTCGCCGTGCGAAAGAAACATTACATTCACGATTCGTAAAGGCATCCCATTAGCTGATTCCTGTTTACATTCCAAATAACTTCGGAATTAGTCTTTAGGTGATTTATTTTTATTATTTTATACAAAAGAACTTTTTGAAATATTTTATTTTATTTATGTTGCCTTGCCGATATTTCAAATCCTTGCCAAAGAAGCTTAAATTTCAGGCTGCAGTCTTTTTAAATTTTATGTGAGCACGCTGACAATTCCTTATCGGAAAGTTAACCTGCCATATATTCTGCAACATATGAAACTTCTGTAAGAAACGTGCGACAGCGATAAAACTGCGGCGAAACAAAGGCAAGACGAGTTCAGAATTGGAAGTATCTGACAATCCCAGGCAGCACAGGCGTCTATTGAACTCGTCACATTCGTTAGAATTCGCCTGTCAGGATCAAGAAAATTCGGTATCTTTGAAATACCTCATTGATCGACGTATCAATATTTGCATAAATATATTCTTGTTTAAAATTTACTATTGTACGGGTCTTTGTGCGAATATGCTACCGAATAAAAACATGATTGTGAGAATCTGGAAAAGGTTCCCAACATATTCGATCGTCATTGCCAGGTTATTAAGTAAAAATGTTTGTTGAAATAATATTTAAAACACAATGTACTAATGTAATTGCCTAAAATCTTTATTGATTTGATTAATTCTAATGAGTCGAGGTCTTGGGATGTAATTCCTGACACCTCATTGCATTTAGCCCAGCCGTTGTAGCCCATACTGTGACTAAAAATTTTGATATCTGGAGGAATTCCAACCCCCAAGGAGAGGTTTTACTACAGTTTTACTTCCTATCCGAGAAGAAGGTTTAGGATTGACTCCGCATCTATAAAAATATTACCAACGTGAGCCGGGTTTGCAACCACAATCATTGTGTCGAAAGAACATGTTAAATTTGAGTATTCTACTCTGTCCCCCACTGATAGCTGAAATTAAAAAAATTACATTTGTACTATTTACACAAATCTAAATTAACAAACTTTTAAGAGAAATGTGTAAACGTCGTTGAAGTAAAAAAAGGTTTAGATATAAATTTACAAAAAAAAATTGAATTTGGATTTTTAGAAGAAGAATTTTTTGGTAACGGTTTTCATAAATGTTTAGCAATATTTAACATGACAATATAATTGATAAAAGCCCAACTTGAAACGGTTACAAAATAAAAACATGACGTTTCAAAAGCTAATCGAAACATTTCAAAGAGGATTTGTAGCTCCAGGATAATAACTACATTCTGCTTTTAACATATATTAATTTATGGTTGAATGGAGAATGAAATTGTGTATTGTTTTGACAATTTATATTTAGGATGACAGGTAATTTTTATTATTTGTGACGACACAGCTTACGATATAAAAGGTATTAATTATTCGTCCTACAGTAAAAATCCGTTACATGGTTCATTTATTATTTTTTATAATATAAACAACCTGTTTATCCCGAAAAAGATTACTTTACAAAAGAATGACTGAAGTCGAAACACCTTTAGAAAATGCGTGTTTATAGGTTTCTTTGCAAATATCACTGCCAAAAAAGATCTTCAAAAGCTTATTACGTAGATCTTTTCAATGCTCAATATTTTTGAGAATAGGTTAGTACTGTTTTTGTGCACCATGGTTAACATATTTGTAATAAACTTTAAGTGGTCTCCTGTTTATTGTTAAGATATTTTAGTTAACTACGGAATGAAAAAAAAGGTAAAAAGAACTGTTTATAGGATGTAACGGATACCTTCTTCTATTCTCTATTCTTTCAAAATTTAGCGATATAACAGTCGAACATTCAGCAATATTTCCAGTAGTTATTTGTCTTCTGATTCAAACAACAAATTTTCTAGGTAACCCTATTGCCAGAAATCTACCGAGTTAAAATTAAAGTAATATCGCTAGCCGCGAATTCAAAAACTTTCTCGAAGAACATTAATGCTCTCACAGATCGGTAGGAATGTAGAGTGTCTCCATCCTGCATAAAATTCTTTCATATTGATTTGCAGTACCTGATTGTGGAATTGCGTAGCTTCTTAACTTTTCCAGATATGGTTCACCATTTATATGAGATGACCATTCCGGTCTGACCCAATACTCTACAAATAAGTTGCACCTGACGTAGATACATTATTTGCAATCACCTTAATAATGTATTAGTGCTACTGGTTGATAGTGAATTAGTTCTCAGTCTGCTTGGATTTCTTTGAAGAACAATCTTTAGATCACTAAAACTTGATCTTCTGGGGTTTGGTTTATTACTAATCTAGGGCCTAGGCCATTATTTTACATTTTTCATTGAAATTACGTTACACTTGATTTGAGATATCTCGTCGCTCAAATGTAGTGTCGTCTGCAGTATTCATCAAATTTCTACCGCATTCATTATAATTTTGCACGTGTTTGTGTATTGGTCAATGTTGATGTGTTTTATTTTATTTAGGCCCAATTACACTGGTTACACTTAAATAAAAGTTTGCAATTGCTATAGATACAATTCTTGTAATAATTGTATCCATGGGAATTAACCTTTGTGTAACCGGTGTGCAGTTGGGCCTTTTAAACATACAATGCGATTTTATGATCTATACCTAAAGAGATTGTTAATTCTTTACAAATATCTACAGGGTGTCTCTAAAATATGGTGCCATAGCTTAACCACAGATTCCGGGGATCAAAATAAGACGATTTAACGTTAAAAGGTGTTTTTTGACATCATTTTTTTTGTTCAGGAGTGTCGCGTAAGTGGTCAAAGGTTGATCATCCATAGGCAAAGAAGCTCATATTTTTTTAACAGTTCGGCCAATAGTTTTCAAAATTTTTTTACAGAGAGACATTCTTATTTCAAATATTTTTTGTTTCTTGTTCGATTTCGGTATCTCTCATAGTTTAGGTTGAAAAAAATTATATTGATTGGCTGCAGTGCATGTCTTAAAACGATATAGTAATCTAGTTGTCCCGTATGCTGAGAAATAAATGACGAAGAGACAATTTTTTGTGTAGAATCAACTTTTGCAACCGGGAATTCCCGGGGGAACAAATTGTAACTTTTTGTTTGCTGACTTAGATTTGATACTTGTTATTAACTAATTTTGGGGTGCTGATTACAAAAATGAAAACGGTTTTTGCCTATCACGTCAAGTTTTTGTTCTATCGCATTTTGATGTTTTTCACTTATTCACGTTTCAGTATGCGTCTATTTTAATTTTAACTCGAATCTTATTGTTTACAACTGCGCGGAGTGCATTGGTCCAATGGTGCAATGGTCAGTTGTTGTTTTACAATCAAAAGTTTCAGACGTGTTTACTTTAAGTTAGTTTCTTGAATATACAAGCGTGTGCAAGTGCAATGGCTACTAGGAGGAACTGTTTGAATTCGCCAGATACATTTTGCTATATATGTGGAAGTTTCACTGTGCCTAGTCAGAGGATGAATATTAGCGATTTTGTAAAGAAGGTGTACTTCGCATACTTTAAAGTGCGACTTGGAGACCAAGACAAGTCTTGGGCTCCACATAAGGTATGTAAACCTTGTCTTGAAAATTTACGTCAGTGGAACAAAGGAAAGCGAGAAAAACTGGCATTTGGCATTCCAATGATATGGCGAGAGCCTAAAAATCACGCAGATGATTGTTATTTCTGTTTAACAAAAACTAGTGGCTACAACAAAAAAACGAGACAAAAAATCACATACCCAAACCTAGAATCAGCAATACGCCCAATACCCCATTCTGAAGAAGTACCTGTGCCAGTGTTTAAGGAATCTCCATTACTTGAGGATGCGGGAGGTTTTGCAGATGAAATTGACGAACAGGATGCTGATATGGATTTTGAATGCGATTCTTCTACACAATCTACACCTCATAGATTTAACCAGGTCGAATTAAATGATTTAGTAAGAGATTTAAATCTTTCAAAAAAAGCATCAGAATTGCTAGCTTCCAGGCTTAATGAAAAAAATTTGCTCGAGCCAGGTACTAAAGTTACAATCTATCGTACCAGAGAAACAGAATTTTTACAATATTTTAAAGTGGACAGTGATTTAGTTTATTGCCATGATGTGCCAGGCTTATTAAATTTTATGGATGTGACAGTATATGACCCAAGTGAGTGGCGATTATTTTTGGACAGTTCGAAGAGGAGCTTGAAGTGCGTTTTGCTCCATAATGGAAATAAATACGGTTCAATTCCAATTGGGCATTCAGTACTTCTCAGAGAAGACTACGATACAATTAAAAAGGTGATAGAACTAATTAAGTATGAAGATCATAAGTGGATCATCTGCGTGGATCTTAAAATGGTCAACTACTTACTTGGTCAACAAGGGGGATTCACGAAGTATCCATGTTTCTTGTGTTTATGGGACAGCAGAGCCAGGGACAAGCATTGGATTCAGAAAGATTGGCCAGCAAGAAGTGGTATAAATGTTGGGGACCCAAATGTAATACACCAACCTTTAGTAGAGCGTTCAAAGATCATATTTCCTCCTCTTCACATAAAACTGGGTTTAATGAAGCAGTTTGTTAGAGCTTTAAAATTAGATGGTCAATGTTTTAAATACATATGCGATGAATTTCCCAAACTGAGCATTGAAAAACTAAAAGCTGGCATTTTTGATGGGCCACAAATTAGAAAATTAGTCAACGATTCAAATTTTTTACGTTCCATGAATGAGGTGGAAAAAAATGCATGGAATTCTTTCGTGGCACTTATCAAAAATTTCCTAGGAAATAAAAAAGCAGACAATTATGTTGAAGTTGTTCAAAGATTTATAGAGAATTTTCATCGTCTGGGTTGCAACATGAGCATTAAGGTTCATTTTTTATACAGTCATCTTGACAAATTTCCCGAAAATCTAGGAGATGTAAGTGATGAGCAGGGTGAACGTTTCCACCAAGATTTAAAAGATATGGAGAGGCGATACCAAGGAAGGTGGGATACGCACATGATGGCTGACTACTGTTGGAACATTAAAAGAGATTGCTTGGGAATGGTGCACTCCAGAAAATCCTACAAACGAAAATTTATTCCTTAAAAATTAAAATTATTTGATTTTCTCACTTCGGACAACAAAAAGTTATGTAAATTGTATCATTTCCTTTATATGACACTATCAATAAAATTTTATGAATATTTTTAACTAAATTAGTCCTATTGTTCCCTAGTTTTTTATCAATTAAGTTATTATAGCATTGGTATATGAAATTAAACGATTAAAACATAAAAATTGACTAAAAACGACGATATGTTGTAGAACAAAAACTTGGTGTGATAGGCAAAAACTGTTATTATTTTTGAAATCAGCACCCCAAAATTAGTTAAAAACAAGTATCAGATCTAAGTCAGCAAAAATTGTGTTCCCCTGTGGGTGGTCACATTGAGCATTTGCTGTAAATCTATTAATTTACCGATGGTACAAAATACGCTGAACCATTGATTCAGAAATGGTTCAGATTATTTTGCGCCACCCTTTACATACTTGTTAGTAATAAACTTTATATCAAATTGTCTCTTCGTGATATATTTCTCAACATACGGTACAACTAGATTACTACATCTGTTTTAAGAAAGGCACTGCAGCCAATCGAATTAATTTTTTCAGCTTAAACTATGGCAGATACCGTAATCAAACAAGAGACAAAAAATATTTGAAATAAGAATGTCTCTCTGTAAAACAATTTTGAAAACTATTGGCCGAACTGTTAAAAAGATATGAGCTTCTTTGACTGTGGATGATCAACCTTTGACCACTTACGCGACTCTCCTGAACAAAAAAATGATGTCAAAAAACACCCTTTTCCAGTAAAGAATCACATCCCAAATTTCATCCTAATCGCTAAAAACAATCTTTTGTTATTTAAAAATATAGAAAGTTTTTGAAGATCTTTGGCGTTGGATAGCGCTTTAACGAAGCCATTTCGGATAGAGGTAAGTTGCGTTAAATCGTCTTATTTTGATCCCCGGAATCTGTCGTTAAGCTATGGCACCATATTTTAGAGACACCCTGTATATTCTTTCTCGATATTTCTTTTTTTTTTAATATTCGCACGCAGATATGTAAATTTCAGATCCCGGAAGAATTAATTTGATTTGGTGATCAATATTAATTCTTAACAATTATAATAATATGTACTACGCGGTTGTATGATAATACAGGAATTTATTGCAAATTTGAATTAAATATTTGATATTTAATTATGCGTTATGTATTATAATATGTTATGTTATGTTATTAAGGCTTGATGAAAATGAATTAAACATTATTGGTAATAACAGACATTAGAACAATATGTTTGCACATCAATAACGTAAAATAACTTTGACGTTGTTAATTATTAATTTAATTTAATATTATGAGTGGGCGTATTGGTAATCTATGATTTTATCTATATTATACATTGTTATTATTATATATTATTTTCATTATCCCTCAATTATTACATTTAACTATAATTACTGCTAATGGGTGGTTAAAAGTATAGAACATAAACCTTTGTTTATTCATTAAGAGTTGCGTTTAATAATTTTTCAGTACTAATATCGATAATTAATTGAAATCGCTATTGTAACTCATCAGGGTACCTATTCTTGAACTTGCACGAAAAAATTCGCATGCGATAAATAAATTTGACGATACACATTTTCGTTCAGAACTCCATTTCTAGTTATGCTAGAGACCTGCGTTTTTTGCATTATGTTCGGTATTCTATCCTCTTTACAATTATAATTACATGAATACGATATACCTTTCCATTTGAAAATTTCGAGAAAATTGCAGAAAAGTATGAGGCTTCACTAAAACTCGCTTTTTGAAACAGAGCTCTTTCACCCAAATATACAAGGTGTTTTAATCTTTGAGGGTATATCTTCGGTAATGAAGAATTTGTAAACTTTTAAAATGGATGAATTTTATGTCAAATTAGACGGACATTCGATATTTTCTACATTTCATTATACCGCTTCTCGATTGTGGCGCCCCCTTTAGTAGTTTTCTCTTAGACGATTTACTATACAAAAAATCAGAATGACGAACTTTAACCCACAGATAGGATAGGAAAACCACCCAGTTTAATGTAGCTACATGCTCTAGAATTCATTATAATATCGTAATAGAAAAATAAATATCATTAATAATAATTAAATTATTAGTATAATGTAATATCAAACAGTAAATAAAGTCCCTTATGAAACATACAATAAACTTGCATACGTACAACCTCAATTTTAAATCACTTGAATTAAAATTTATATACATGTTTCGTTTTACATTCACAAAACATACCTATATTTCAAAGAGCACAGTGTTTCAAATGTATTTGATGTTTTAATTATGTTTTGCTTTATTGCGTAAGAGGAAATTTTATGTATTTTGAAATTCAACACAAAGAGTGAAGTAAAAGTAATTCATAGTCATCTAATTTTTGATTTCTATTCAATAAAATCCCTTAAAGAACAAGAAATTGGAAATCCCACATTAATAAAATGTTTATAATATTAGAGCATTTTTGAAATTGCTTACATTTCAATTTGTTGTAACACTATGACTTATTAATTACAAATTATAGCAATTTATGTCTAAGTTACATAGGAATACATAATCAAACTAAAATCACAACCATATTTTGTTAGTTCTAATGATCATAACTTTTTTTTAAAACAAGTCTTGTTCTCGAGGTTAAAATTAGAAAAACAGTAATCATATAACATTAAGGAAACGCACTAGGTAACAAAGTCAGATCTGTGTTGGTCGACAGAATAAAAGCCCTTAAGTAGTCCACATCCGTGGAACTAACATCCCACCCGCTAAGCTGTCCTAACGATCTCAAATTCGGACAATGTCCCATCAGCAATTGTACCGACGTCACAGTCAAGCACCTGGCACAAGACAACCACAATTCTTCTAAATATAAGAAATCACATTCAGCACACAATCTGAAAAGATCACCATCCGTCAGCCGTATTACGTCACCAACTAGAACGCGTTTTAAGAATGGGCTGTTGGTTAATAGATTTTTCACAACCGAATCACTTATGTTGCAATATAACACGTCTAAGGATTGTAAACTCATAAAATAATAATCCGTTTGTGTAAATATTAAATTCATCTTAAAACAGTCTAAGTTAACTAATCCTGGACAAAATAAGCAAATCAGGCTAAGATCGAGTTGACTATCCTTACAATTGGATAATTTAAGTGTCTGAAGCTTGGAGCCAGAATGCCGCAAATAAGTCAGCAGCTCTTTGTAATTAAATCGAGCCAATTTCAAACTATTCAATGACTTTAAGCCACTTAACATGTCTAGAATGTTATCCTGTGGAGTGTCCAAGTATATTGATTCCAAATTTGGACACATGCTCACGATTGCTCTACATGTTTCCGTGTCCGTATGAGTATCATGAACGTAAATTAGTTTCGTTGTATAAGTGGGATTTCTTTCGTATATTTTTTGAAGTGCTGCACCAACAAATGAATATGAGCGAACAAGTGTGATGTTCGGTAAATTTTCAATAGCATTAGCTAAAGCAACAAAAGATTCACTTTCTGGATAGCACAACGCTCGTTTGCCGAAGCTACCAATTTCCAAAACTTTAATCGAACTACTTTTAAGTCCGCTAAGGGTTTCTGCTGAAAAACCACAATCACCCGCAATGTCTAAAATCGAAAGTCTTTCGCAGTTCATTGCAGATTGTAACACCAAATCACCTGCGATGTGAGGCATCACCAGCACCTTTAGATTCTTTAAGTTTTTCATGAGCTCCCCTAGCAATTCCGGTTGGTCGTGTACCCACACACCTTTTAAACTCAACTGTCGTAATCCCGACCCCCCACTGATTATCACTTTTAATATTTTTTCATAGTAGGAATGCGGAAATACTCCCGTTTCCAAGATTTGCACATTTTCCTTGAGTAAAAGCTGAAGACAACTGAATCTCGTAGCCGCATCCAAATTTTCAGTATTCAGAATATGTTTTAATAAATCCTGCATCACTCGAAAAGTTGCATCTGATAAATATTTCTCGACTGTTTCGTAATTCACACCTTCGTCATCTGAAAGTAGATGGATCAATTGATTTGCAACTATTTTAAGGCACAAATAACTCAGTGGAACTATGGAGTTTTTAGGCGACATCGTGTTAATTACTACCGTGGACGAAACATGGGAAATGTTACTACGTCTGTTTAATAGAACCAAAACAAAAGCACTGGGATTCAAAATTATTTGTGGCTAATATTAGACTAGCTTTGGGCAATCTGCCATGACGGCCAAGGTTATGCCCTCTTCTTCAATATATTATGCTGAAATTAATGCCAACAATATTATCTCAACAAAGCCAAAAGTTTTATTTAACGTATCAATATTGGTTTTTTTGAGCATGAATGTGCCAAAAACATTTCGGCTAATTAGAATGTGCGAACTAACACTTTTATTGATTTAATCGTGTTAAAGAGGTTGTAAAATATTTATTGAAACTGCGAAACTGAAATCAAACTGAAAACTAAACTTAGTGCATTGCTTATCTTTCTGTTCTTGCGTAGTTTCTATATTAGCAGCGATACTAAAATTATTATGAAGATTACCCAAAATTTGACTCCAACTTGAAAAACATAATAGTAGATGCTTAATTTTTTATATAGAGCGTGTGTACTAAGAAGAAAGGGAAGAATCTCTGCTATCAGAAGTAAAAATAGTTATTTACGAACCAAATGCCGGAAGACGAATTTCCTGCATGGGCGTGTTTTGCGCTTTCTTACTTTGGGTAAGCTTTAATTGGCAACTTTCATTATTTTAGGTACATTCAAATTTATTTTTTTATTTTCACGTATACAGGGTGTCCCGAAAATGGCGCATAATATTTATGGGGCGTTGTAGGTGACTGACAAGGGAGTAAGGGAAAAATACAAAAGAAATTCTACCTGCCGTGTTTTTGTAGTTATTAACCGAAAAAGAAGTGCACAATCTGGCACATCCACATTTTATAACTTGTTAGGAAGCTATTTATTTTGATTGTTACCTACTCATTATTACCTGGGAAACCATAAGACTGGTTCTTGAACAGAGCACAATGTTGCCAGAATCATTTTCGCGCTATCTCGATGTAAAAATGTCTTCAGTAATAATTTAATAATTTGTAATTACGTGCTTTTTTCCAATTTTTAAAATTTGGAAACAATAAAAGACATTATTTTCTACAAATAGAGTACCCTTAGTCAGTTGCATTTCCAATTTTTAAAAAGTTACAAGTGTTAACTTTACATCTTCATATCATACAAATTTGAGCGAAAAGATTTTTTTTTAACATTTTTCTCACACTTATTTAGCGGTACTGAACAGCGTACCATATACAGAGTGATGATAAATTTTGTTAAATATCTTCGTTATTTATCCACCGATTTTGAAAAACTTTTTTTTGTTATATTAAGAATAAAAAGACCTATCAAAAGAAGTATCACAAAGGGTATCTTTCTATTTAAATTTTTAAAGTTGGGGTTGCTAGCACTTCGGGGTTGAGGGGTGCGGGGTTGAAAAATATATGTCTAAATGCCGATTTAAAAACAAAAATCGACCGGTCTCAGGATTTTCCGCAAAAACATTAAATAACCAGAATATGATTTTTGTGCGATACTTTATCATCACTCTGTATATTATGTGCCATTTTCGGGACACCCTGTACCTATAGGAACTTTTGTTCTTCAAAAAGGGTCTTCTATTAATATTGTTGAAGGGTAAAATACTAACTGAACCTTTATGTTTGTTTATTTATGTTAGAAATGTAGGTACCTACAAATAAATCAACACATTCTACAAGACAGAAATAGAGACATATTCAGGGTTAATATTTATTAGAAATCGTTGAAACTCCAACTCTAGTACTTCTCTTTCTATTCTAGAAACTCAAATACATTGGAGTTAAAATAGCCATTCAAATTTATATTTAAATTTGTAACAACGGGAAAGTGTAATTTGTTTCAAAATTAGTGGGCGAAGTTCAGTGTCTCCAGATGTTGACAGAAATAGTTTAGGATGCATCCAGTATAATCGATAATGACGTGCTTGATTTTTTTGAAATTAAAGTTGAATAGAACTTTAGTTATTAAATATTTCTCATCTCTATTGCCGTGTACTATTTATTACTGTTTTAACTTTAGATATTTTCAACGACTGGTAAAAATGTACAACGAGATCGCAGGCCGAGTGGGATAACACTTTAAGTGCAATAACACGTTTGACACGACTATTTATTTTATTTTATTTTATTATTAGCTATTTTCCCTAGTTAGTAGGATTTCCCTGTATTTTTGTTTGGTAGTCAATTCATCCTTGCATTATAAACTTGTTACGTCGCGTCGCAAGCATGTTATTACGAAAGTAATCAATCTTTGCAACCCTTCGATTGCTTGCCAATTACATATTCATTAATTTGTTACTTAAAAAAATATTTACTTTTTTTGTATGTAACTAAAAGTTTTAAAACCATCGCCTAAAATACAACAAAAAAGTTGACTTTACTAGTTCGAGAGAATATTTTCCTTGTAAAATTTCCAAGATGAAAGTTGTCATTTTTTGCCTTCTCCTGTGACAAAACCAATATAACGTCGAGTAAACTAAAATGACTTGTCGTTGTCAGTTATTAAATTTTTCTTTCAAGGTTTTGTTGTAGTTTGAATAATAATTATTTTGATTTTTTTTAACGTACCTAATAGTTTATTCCTAGAAATATTTTCGTTTTGGATACATACCTAATACTAATTGCATAAATTTTGATGTATTACATGTCAACTGATTAATTAATGAGTTATGCTAAAAAATAACATTATCAAACCCATTTCATAATTAAAAGTATTCTGTGTATTTGTGTGTTAAATATATTATCTTCTGGGAAAATAGTAACCCCTCGGTGTAAATATTTGCTAGCTATAATACATATTTATGTACAAGGTTACTGCTGATACAAACAAGGGCTGTTCTTTGAATTGCAGCATTTCAGTGAATTTGGTGAATTATCATGTTCGGATGCCTTTGAATTAAATTGCATTAACTAAATATTTTTCGAAATCAATATAACGCAGACATTCCTTGAATTTCGGTATTATACAGGGTGTAACACTTTGGCAAACTTACTTTTATAAGCATTTTTAGTGATAATTTCAAGAGTACCTAATATGCTTCTAAAAAAGATATTCAGATGCAGGCTATTACGTTATCCAGATAGTAAATATCTAGCCAGAAAGACTAATTAGAAAACCTAGGATAAGCACAAAATTCTTTAGATATTCTCATCGCCTTTCCAGACCCTAAGAAACAGAAACGTCTCGCAAATATGTTATGTACTCATCAAACGATGATAGTTGTTGAGATAAGACCGAGGACGCCAGTTCAGATTTCATCTAAACGACCATCTTAGATAATTCTACTAGATATAGCTTTCGCTTATGAGGGTAGTTTCACTAACTTAAAGTAGTTCTAATCAAGTTGTGCACGTGTGCTGAAAGCGGTTAAATGCATGTTTTCCAGAAGCAATCTAAAATTACTTCGTTATCCCAACAACTAGTTTCTAATAATTTTATAAACCCCTTAGAGATTTTCCAAGTTAACTTTAACTGTAGGTCCTTACCTACTATCAACATTTTTCGATATTATAGTTGAATGTTTGAAATCGTTAGAAATAATGTTTGATTCACAATGTAAGACAGACATAGCAATCAATTAGTTCTTATAGGTACGAGTAATGATTGATGTTGCAACTTTCAAAGAACAAGTAACATGCAGTACTACTACTCCAGACAAATTTATTAAATTACTTCAGTTATTAATTAATTAATCGTTATCTCAACAGTGCCAAGTACATATTTCTTCACAGTGTAAGAACGATAAAAACTTGATAAAATTGATTGTTTAACAAAAATATACTGAATCCGATCATTAAAGAGAAATCGTTAGTGGTAAATCTTTCTCGCCGCTTTACTTTTCTTTCGCAGGCGGCCATGAAACATTTACGATCTATTTTCATCGGGGTAAAGAATACTTAGACAGGAAAGCATTAAATTTTTCTAGGAAATCTAGGATTTTGCCTATTATGCAATCAGGGGGTAATCAGGCTGCAATCAATATGTTTTCATGGCATTTTTATTACTTTTATGGGGCAGCAGAAATACATCCGCACCTAATATTTTTTTTAGTGAAAACCCAACAGCCAGTAAAATCAAAATATGGGGTTACAATACGTACCACTAAACGTACACTAGAAACGATCACGTGGTTTTTGTTAACACAAGGTTCAATAATTTGTTTTTTCTTACATCCTTTGATCTGCCTTGCAATATCCTGCATAATTTTGGAGCTACCATTGAAACACCCTTTCTTGGTCTTCTAGAGATATGTAGCTCCCATGGTAGCTCCTCATATTTTACTATTATATAATATTCACTAAAATGAAAGCTAGTTGAATCATATTTTGAATATTCTAGTAGTTTCTAGTTTATTAAGAATAATAATACATGTAACAAGAATTCAAACTGATGTAGTAGGTAGTGTTTGTTAAAAATAATATGCATATCTACCATACAGATGTAATGTTATACAATCTTGTAAAATCGTGACATTTTGAGGTCACTACAAGATACATTTGGATAAAACAAAGCAGCACACAATGCTTTTATCTCAATCTCCCGTAATCAATGGAGTTCAGAAGGACTGCACTAGCAGCATCTGCGGTATTATAGTGCCTGAAGCAGACACGACTGTTTACCGTCGCATTGTAACAAACACAATAGAGAGCAGTCTGTTGGGCAGTGATACAAAAACAATCATATCGACGAATTTTCTCATCTTGAGATAATATTGGGTATGTTTTTTGACGTTCTGTAATTAAATCTATTATCTGCTTAACAGAATCCCTACTGTTGACGGAAACCACTTTATGTTTTGTTTTTAATATAAAGAACAATGATGAACAATCTATTATAGGGAAAATTCAAGAGTTTATTATTATTAACCGAAGCCAAGAAAATGTAGATATTATATAAAACATGCTTCATTCGATTCCTACTCGCTGTGGATTGCAGTCCTAAGGTTAATCCATAGTCCATGGGTGTTGTCTTTATTTTATGGATGAGATGGAACCCGACCCCTTTTGATTAAGAATGTTTTTTGTACCTTCCCATACCACCACTAGTAGGTATATGGGAAATATTGATATCATGAATATTTTCGAAATTTAGATTTTCGCGGAAATACGTGTTTTGGACCTTCAGGAACCCAAAAAAGTGGTTTAGAAAAAATATCTCTAACGCCGAAACTAGTGAACTGATTTTGATGAAATTTAGAATGAAGGGGTAGGTATATCGAAAATTCATCGACAAAATAAGCTTTTCAAAAAAATGCGAAACCGGAAGCGGAAGTTTGACATGTTTTTTCAAAAGCAGACTTTTGCAAATCTGAGCAGCGGATATGAAAGAAAACCATATTTGAAGGGAAATAGTTTTTTACCGGATTCTAATTTGCTGCGTGCGTTGGAAACCTAACTGTAAACAGTTTATTTTTGTCTAATAGAACCAACAAATGGTTTTGAATTTTCAACAGTTCTCTTACACGTGTAATTTACTCTAAGGAAATATTATTACACATTTCTGTCTGTATTACCTCATAGTTATTAATCTAATTAGAGAAATAATTAATGTATAACCTAAGGTAGTGTGTTCGTTAAGTGTATTCATTAGCATCAAACGGTTATTGCATGTAAAGAGCATAATAATTCCGTAATTTAGCAGCAAAGAGTATCGAAGTGGCGAATTTTGTCAAAGCAGTTCGCCTTATTTCTATAACTTCTGTTTTCCTTTTAAGCTCGGAAAGACGTCAAAAGTCGAGGGTTTCGGGACGGTCAGAGCAGTAATTCGAGTTAGGTTCAAGTAGTGTTAAATGACGCAGAAAACTAAAGACGACTTTCCATAGCCTGCGACGTCTTAAGCACTTGAAAGTGATCGAGTGTGACCCTCCTGAACTACTTGATCCCTCTTAAACGACTCCGGGCAACCCGGATCGTATATTACGAACTTGTCGAACACCATCCGTACTGCAAAAATGCCCGTTAGATTTATGAAACACATTAACCGACTAATTAGTCAAACTTCGATGTAAAACTTCCGCTTTCGAAGTTTCTTTACTAACAGTAATAAGTTTACTTTCTAAATTTAAAAACTGTGAAGAACGTTATTAGGAAATTGAAAAAGAAATTTATTATTCGTTAAGCTCTGGAAACTTCTCTGTAGGGCCAACCTGCTCGTTGTATCGATTCGAGTTAGAACAAAAAACGCTCAAACGTGCGGTACTCTGTTAATTTTCAGGAATGGCCAGGATTCGTTTAGTAATAGGGAAAATACCATGAGTTACGTGAACCGCCTGCAGAATTGAATTACTGCGTTAACAGTAGTCCAAAGAAGAATTCACTAGAATCGAGCCTTTGTTAAAGAGAAATTTACAACTTAGAAACGGTAAAAGCTGCTACTTTGTATGTTCTGTACTCCTTTCCTTTATAAGATGTGTTATAGATATATGTGTGAAACTTTTGCGGAACATATGCATTATTTATTTCATACGAATTTGCTGTTAAGGCGGAAGCGACGTTCATACTTCCTAAGAATATCCGGTGTACCTCTTTGTTGCGCCATTTCCAACCTCGATTTGTTTCTACTCGGTCGCTTTATATAATGACACAATCTTCCGAAGATAGCACTTCCAGATATAATGTGCACTGCACAAAGAACCGCAGAAAATGTTCATTCTTTGTAAGGCTGGAAATGGAACAAAAACAGAGTCGGCGGCTGTTGAGCATTCTTGGTTCAAATTTACATTCGAATAGCTTCCGTTAAACGCCTGCAAAGAAAAATACGACGACAAAGATAATTCCCTCTGCAACTAATATTTTAAGCTTCCATGTTATGAATAATTTTTTAAGAACTCTAGTGGTTTTACTCTTTTGTATATTACTACAGATCTTATACCATGTACTATGTTACACCGTCTGCTTTGTTGCTGTGTTCAGTTCTTTGAAAATACTTTTCCTACTCCCTATAGGTCCATTCATTACCACAATTTTCCTTCTAATTAGAAAAACCTTAGAGAATATAACAACAACGAAGTTCGTTGAACCAAAAATACCAACTAATGAACTAAATTAATAAATTTTTCTATGACGAAATTCTAAAAAATGTATTGAATGTTCAACAAATAATAGAGTAGAAATCCTCTGAAGCAATAATAAAATTTCTGATCGGCAGTGCAGCAGCTCCCTCTTGCTATACCACTATTGGCAATTAAGTGCATAGCAGGCGAGCCTGACGTTCCCTGAGCGATTCCTGCTGGCTCCCGAAACGCCCTTCTACTACTCACAACTTCAACCGCTGGGTCAAGTATAGCTTATATTAGGGAAGTTCTACGATTTTTGCAGTTATTAGGAGTAATTGAGAGCATCTCTGGGACGCACCATCCGATTATCCAACAACTACTCAAGTACACTACAGAAAATTGCCTGCGTACGTTACTAGGCGTTAACTTTTTACTAACTCCTTAATCGTTGATCCCTTGATGCGGAATACAAAAAGGAGTTTTACTAGAAGATCCTTTAACAGACCCCAATTAAAATAGATTTATAGATTTGATAATAATTATGAACCTTCTAATAAAACTTTAGTAATTTAGATAATAATTATTGTTACTCATACGACACCAGTTACTCTCATTCTCATTCTCTATCTTTATTCCCCAAGAACATGTTTAAAAATGATTCGTTACACATATTCCATTAGAGTCAAATTCCGTTCCAAAAACCCATCAACAATATTCTTATCAAACAATTTTTATATTAAATAATTTTCTTCGTTATGATCATGAAGTAATATATCTTTTATCATGAAACAATTCAGTAACTTCTATTAAGTTAAGGCTGCAGCCTTTACGTTTCAAGAAAATTCAAAATTATTTTATCCCAAGTAAATGTTAAGATTTAAGAAAGGCCGTTGCTAGCTCCACGGCTCACGTGGATATAATTCTGACACAAAATCCACGGCATTAGGTTCGGCGCATGTCTGGGGACTTGGAAAATTATTTCAGCTTCCCGAGATTATAGAGACATAGGTGCGCACGATTGGTTGCCTATTCCCAAGGCGTAAAAGTCTGTTTCTGAGAAATCTAATTATAATAATTATTAATTACAAACAAAATCAATCGCTCGGACTCAAAGAAACTTTACTCTAGTATTTTTTATTGGTCATATTCAACTTGCAAATTAATTAAAAATCAATTTAAAATATGAAAATGTTTGAAACTTTCATAATGGAATAATTTTGTCCCCGCAGTAGGTGCAGCCGATCAACTACTCTTTTTCCGTAAACATCGTCTAAGTTTTAGAGATGAAATATTGTTCTTGCATTGTTACTCTAATTAATATTAATTTCTAACATCTTCGATTATTATTTATTACCCCGTAAATGGAAATCTGGAACATTTCAATTATGTATGCAACAACCACTTTCAGCAGCTGCTCAAGTACTAACGAAGCGCTTACGATCTTTCCTGCAATTAAGAGATCAGAAAGCAAGTTCTATCTTACATGCTCTAAGCGAGCTGCACCTTTTGATTTGATTCCCCACCGGCAATTTCCTCATTTTAGACTTGTTTGAAATCACATACCAGCTGCTTCATCTTGTAAATCGACACAGTCAAAGACACCCAACTTAAAAGGAATACAAATCGATAATTGTAAGAGCATTATTATTCTATTAAAGTGGAGTGTCTTCCGACCATGTGTGAAACGTTTCCGATGCATCAGTGATGTATTATAGGAAAACAGTCCATACAAAACCGAACAATCTCAGCTGAATGAGTTTTAGGAAATACAGCCCTAAGGTGGCAATTGGTTGCAGTTTGAATTGTACTTCCACACCACGTGGTATCCAATTATCGTTGTTTTATCATATGAAGTCTTTTCAACCACCATTCTTCTTTTAAATTGGTAAGCTAAAACCTGCAGTTTCTTTATATTTATCCTTTGTTTACTTCTAAATTGCAATTTCACATTGAAAATTTATATTCCAAAAATTATTTCTGCGGTTTCAAACGCAATTTTATGTGACTAGTTTAAACCAAATATTACAGAAAGTGTGACGATAGATTATTCAGTGGCGGAGGTACCACATTCTGCCGATATAATGAAGGCGTTTATTGTAACATATTAAATATAGGTAAATCAAAGATAAATATGATGCATAATATACAAGTACATGTGTTAACAGTTAACGTACTCTTGCGGAATGCAACTACGGTTAAACTTGTCCTAGCAACAACGTAACTGAAATATTTATATGCTGTGTACCTTTACTTATTCAACTATTATATACAACCTAGTAAATGTTATACATTTTAGGGTAGAAATGTCGATTTTTTAAATATTAACAACTTTAGTTTTCAAATAAATACAAACTCGAGTACACATCTTCCGAATATTAAATGCTAACTTATTCATAAGGACAAAACTTGAAGCATTAAGGATTCAAGGAGAATGATATGTAAAGCAAAAGACAAAGTTGCTGGAAAGAAGTTGCGAATGAGATGCAGTAAACACAGAAGACGGAGCTACGACAAAAAATCGAGGGATATTGTAGACGAATAGCGCGTATTAAGTAAAGGACCGTGTTAAATGGCCCTTTAGTTTAGAGGGGTATTTCGCGTTTTTCTTAGCCTTTAGGGAAAGACTTTCGATGCTCTACAACTAGTAGAACAATCCGTCTAACCTATACAATGACTTTAATAGGAACGTTGCTCAGATTCTGATTTGGTACTTTAGTTCCAATGCGGCACGCTATAAATTTAATCTTGCTACTTATATATCAAGTTGGACGTATGTGAATAGCAAACATTAACTAAAGTGAAAAAAGCAGAAGGCACAATCAAAGTTTATTTGTCGGCAAATAAAAAAAGGTTGTTGAAAATTGAAAACAATATTTTAATATTCCATAATTTGAATTGAGCAATGGGGTGCAAATAATAATATTGGATAGAGTTTTAAATTAAAATTGCTTAAGAGAAAAAACAGTTGAAATAGGCTACATCACATACAATAAAAGCGTTTAAGACGCGAGTGGAATTTTTATTAATTTTCGCTAACAGGAAGTTATTGTTCACGCTGACGACTTACCATCAAGTGGAGCAAGTAGCTTTCTTAACATATTAAGAAAATAAATGCTCCTCTTAGAAACATAAAAGAGGTCATTTATTTTGACGAAGCTTAATTCAAGTGCGCTTCCGTTCTGTGTATGAACTCTCGAGTTCAGCTTTTCTAAAGCACTTTAAAAGTAGCTTTTTAAGGCAGTCTTCGCAGGTAATGATTGCTACAAAGTACATATACGTTTTTATTTCTCCATAAAAGAGGAGACACCCTCGACTTTTTTTTTATTAACTGTGGCAACATAAAAGATCAATAACTAAGTAGTGGGATTATATGCCTTTTTCCAACCACGAAAAATTTTAAAAATGCGATGTGACGTGTAAAAACTCACACACGTCGCTTTCTTTGGTCGTACTCTCTGGAACAAATTAAATTTATATATAAACTAAATTTCATCAGCGTAGACACGCGAAAATTTTCTAAAATGTTTTCGTTTGCCGTTGAATTCGTTCAGAACTAAAAGTCTCTAGTTGTATACCTGTCCAGATAACCAAGATAGGTTCAAACAGACATGACATCTATTTTCCGGGCCTTGCACATGTCGTAAATTCCCGGACCCGCCTGGACTCTGCCCCAACTTTGTTCGCCGCCCAAACTAACACCACTAAGGTCTGAATAGTTATTTTGTACTTATAAATTAATCTGAAGGATAAATTGATACTAGACCAGCTGCGCTCGTTCCAATGTTAAATCTGTTTTGTTTTCTATGCTAGTTTAACTTCACCAAAATAGATTGAAACTTTTTCTGTAACTTTATTCGCTTTGACAGATAACATACACCAGTTTCTGCAACAGAATTACATTTATTTTAAGCCTAAAACAGGAGAATACGTATTTTACAAATCTTGTTAAGGTCACGTTTTTGGCTAACCCAATAAAACGCATTTCCTCATGGAAAAAACAAGCTATACACTTCCAAATTTCTGTATAAATAAATCCTTATTCAAAATTGATTTATTTTGAAGAAAAATAGTACTCGGGAACCGATAAAATAAAACCATTTACATTTTCAAATACATATTTGCTAATCAATAAAATTTCACATGATAGATAGCGCAGTAATTACATACTTTTGTTCTGCTTGTCAGTAATACACACCAATTTATATTTGGGTGTAACCTCATTAGACTAATTAGAAACCTAAATCTTAACCAGATCTAAATTTTGTACTAATAGTTATAAATCTGAACATCAAAGTTCAGAGCTCGTAACTGCCGATCAATCCAAAATCTGATTTCGGGTATATTTACATAAACACCAGGAGTTTCATTTTCTCCACAACCAATACCCCAGGAAACAATCCCCATTTGTAGATATCGGCCTGGTTGGTCCGGAATAGGACAGACTAAAGGGCTTCCACCGTCACCCTTACAAGTATCCTTGTTAAGTTCGCCGCCAGCGCAGAGAAAACTTTCATGCAGGTGATAAAATTTTCCTAGTCTTGTTTTTCTTAATGAAACCTGACAATCGGCATGATTCACAAGAGGTAGTTCAATAATTTTCAAAACACTCGAGTGTTTCCCTTGCTTAAAACTATTTTTACCCCATCCGCTAGCGAGACACTTAACGTGATCGAGTTGTAACCCTGCTGGAGGTAGACATATCACCCCTACGTTGTCAGCAAGTTGAACGGGATCTGTTAAAATCAAAAGAGCCGCGTCGTTTTTCAGAGTTGTTGAGTGAAAAAAGGGATGGACGAATATTCCTTGAACAGTTTTCTGTTGATGGGGTAACGGTTCCTCCAGACTACTGGTATTCCATTCGCCTACTCTTATCAACCAGACGGCATTTATAGCGTCAGCCACGCAGTGGGCAGCTGTCAATACAACTTGGGGATGTATTAAAGAACCTCCGCACTTGTATAAAAGCAGACTTTTAGTAAGTGCATCTTGCATCAAAATTGCAACCGTCCAGGGTACTTCTCCAAATTGCGCCGTTTTGGAATCACTTGTAATCCGCATATCGAGTGTTGTGGGGTTCTGGATACCGCAGCCTCTTGTTGGCGGTTGAAAAGCAGATGCTACGGGATTTTTGCAGCATATTTCGTAATGGCTATCGCATTGTTCATTTCCCAATCTGAAAATATAAAATAATTATCATCAACAGTAGGGGAGTATCATGTGGAAATTACTGAAATTAATACAGAAAAGGTAGTATACAACAAATTGTTGTTAGGTAGTGTTTGTATGGGTTTCAGGTGTATTTGAACTGTACTTTACAATATTGTTGAGTTTGTGTAAAATATTGAAAGGCAAAGCAATATTTTCTACTAAACAATTTACTGATGTAAAATATTGTCTAAGATTAATTTTTAAAAATTGTAGATTACCCTGCCAAATAATACTAGAGAGTAAAAGAACAGTTACAAATTAATAGAATATTTTTTTATTTTGAAGTTGCACATGGCCAATAATCCGCATAATTTGGACCTAGAATTGGTGCCCATAATAACATGTTGAATAGAGTCAAGTCTTGACTTACCAATTCTAAATGAGGAAAATTTTAATATTACTTCTTTCCCTATGACTGATAGTTCTTATGTTTTATAATATTTCTCTGTAAAATATTCAAATTCAATCTAAATAACTGTGAGTTGTGACATGAATTGCAAAATGTTTATTCGCTTTTCGACGTTTTGGATTACATGCAGTGTTTTTAGAAATAATGAAGTTATATCATATATCATGACTGACTAGAATTTTAAGCCCACCATTTTGTGTATAGATAGAATCGTTTACAATACATAAATAAAACAGAGATATAAAAATAGCTGACGTGTTCACTCAATGCCAATTGCAGCTGCGCTATGCGCTACAGTAGGTACTACTTGGTCTTCCTGTAAATTCGCATTCAAGATTTTTTAATTTAGAAACGTAGTACTTAACAAGACAAACCAAAATAGTGGAATAGCAAACAATGTTGCTATTTGTTGCCCAGACAAGTTCCATAATTTAAAGCTTAAACTCTTTTACATAAAAATAAAATTTTCTTAAAACAGGAACAAACAAATAAACTAAAAAATCAAAGAACGAATTAATTAAACCTTTGTTTTCCAACTGAGAGATGCATGCTATTCAGTTAGCCCGCATAACAGCCAACAGGTGCATTTTTAGCTGCTGTATTGGACATTGTTTTCCTGTTCATTGAATATTTTAATGTATATGCCGTCATTTTCCATAAAAACCTGTTATTTAACAAATTATTTGTTACTGTTATTGTTGTCAGAAAATAACATTTACTAATTACAAATGTGATACCATGACATCACAGTTGAATGTATCGACATGATATGCCCAGATAGACGATTATATTATACGTTCCATTTTTTCACTCCAGGGTTTCACTGGGGTTTATTCAATCCGTGTGTGTTGCTATAATTCTGTTGTTGAAAATGTCTGTTTGGTTTTAATAAAACATTTCGCTAAATAGAAACTTGAACTTGTTATGTAGAAGTAATTTTATTTCATAAATTTTATGAAAATATATTTTCATTAAATTGATTGTTATTATTTTGAAGATTGTGCATGCGAATCTTAAACTACTAGCATTCGTATTGCACACAATCAATTTAGAACTCTACGTGTTGTCTGTCAAGGTATAAGCATGACTTATTTTATAAAGTCTTATCTTGATTTAATCAGCAAACATAAAACGTAATTTTTGTAGAATTTAAAAGCTTCTAGGTGATTGCCTTATCCTTAATTAAATATTTTCCCAAAAAACAGGCTGTAATTTCTAAAATAAGAAACAATTATTATATTTGATTAATTGTTAACCTATTGCGTTTTATCTGAATTGAAATGTCAACTGGAAATATCTGAAATTTTTTATAAACCCAAAAAGGAACAATACTCTAGAGTTTTAAGTAATCCATTTATGAGAGAAAGGTTTTTATGAAAAACACGCTTCAAATTTCTGAAATAATATAATTTATAATTAATATATACTTAATAATAATACAAAAGTTTTTGAAAGCCAATTAAAGCAAATTAAGTTTTCCAAACAATAAATGAAGAAAGTTGGTAATGCCAGAAACAAAATTCTATAATAATTATTTATTAATTTACAAGTTACTTACTTGAAGCCCTTAAGCTGTATTTAAACTTGGATGTTTTAATTAATTAGCTGATAAGATATAAAAGATGCTAGGTACAAAATATTACTCAAACCCCCAAACCATAAAGTATTAAATACCGGGAGTCAATTGACTACAACATACTTTTATAAATAATGAATACAAGGCTTTCCTTTACCTTTTGAAACTGATTTTTATTCAATAAATTTTTCCAATAAATTGGTAGGTAATTACGACACAAAACAAAAAGAACCTTCCCTGCCTCTTTATCCTGTGTATGTATACATAGTTGCAATAATATTACAGCAAGTGGGTAATACCCAAAACTTATTTTATCAAACAGTTTATAATATAAAATATTCTATTGATCGTATAGATAATAATTAGATGACGCGTCCTAAGCAATTTAGCAAGCTATAGATTGGTTTAGTGCAAGCATTTTACGATAACAGATAAAGTAATTCCGATAAAAACAACTTACCGTATATCTAAAAGAGCCGGGCCTTCGTCGATATCGACATCATTATCTAGACACATGTTATGAGGGACACAATGGCATTCAGTTCTCGTTTCATCACTTCCTTGTGAATTAGCACGCAAGAAAATTCCAAAAAACACAGAAAATACTTTTAGTTGCATTTTTATAAGGAACAGAACTGGCTGTATGCAGGTTAAACGTCTGTTTTGCAAATGACGATTTTTGTAGACCACGAAACTCGTTAGAAAGGTATTATCCCTGAGTTGTAAAATTTTACAGAAATTGTATCTTTAGTTGGTATTATATTCATTCCTGGTGAGAGGTATGTGTGTAGAACCGATAAACTAAATAATTAGAAGAAAAAATGGAACCTTCACAAAATAAGAAGAGATGCGTCTTGACAATTTTGAATAAAAACTGCCGGACAGATTTAACGGAATAATATGATGGCTTAGAAATATATCAGGTTTCTTAATAAATGAAAGATGTTTTATGTAAAATTAACATAAACTGCGAACGTCAATGGTCAATTAAACTAGGGACGCACATATACAAATGCTATTTTAAACTACCAATAAGTTTGAAAATTAAACATTTATGTTAACGATAATTACGAATACGACATATACTAGAGTTAATTTAACTTGCACGTTCTAAAAATGGAAATTGTATTAGCCAAAGCATTTAGAAAATCGGTATGGAAATCAGGAAATATTCGACAGTGACAGATCAACCCAGACGACGGATAGCCTTGGACAGCATTGCCAAATTTAAAAAAACTTTTAATTGCTTTAAAAATTCGTTGTCTAAGACCAAATCGGTGTTAGAGTTTTTCAACGTAGAATCGCGTGATATAACTATTTTTAATACACCCTGTATATGTTGGTTTGATGATCAAACATTTCGGTTTGTTCTAGATTGTTATGTTACACAGCTACACAAAACAACAGATACAGTATAATATCTATAAAATATTTAAAAATCAATTATGTGTCCATGACTATAAAGACCGATTCCTAGGTTAAAACCTTTATCTTCTTATCTGGAATTATTTCATTCCGTTATTGCATTTGAATTATCTATTCCATGAATACTGAAATATTTGAATGTATACTAATTTTAAGTTCAAAAGACGGTTCAGAGTCTTATCTATAAAAAATTCCCTCTAATGAAATATTAAATTAATTGGTAGAGTAATTTGGAATAGAATCCAAATTTTCTATTAAGCAAATTTAACCCTAGCGTATTAGGCGGAACAAATGTTTTGGAAATACATAGTCAATAAATGATTAAGGCCCGTTTAATTTTTAATTGACCGTTGCGTTGGTTAGTTAACAAGAAGTTGACAACGAATTGATAAACCGCTCTTAAATATTTTCAAACTTGTTGGTTACACGAATCAATTGGGAAAACGGTCAACTACAAAATCCTGCAATTTAAAATTCATTTTATGTATAGGGGTCAACTGCGAAATCCCCAAAAGTAAACAGATTACACCCCATTAGGATAATCGGCTTTGGATTCAAGGAATCTAGAAAAGGAAATTTTTAAGGTTGAAGTGGAAAATCAGGAAACGTGTATGTAGGTACACACGCAAATACAAATAATTCCTTAAAAAAATCTGGTTCTACTATTAATAATCCTGAAGCCTGTCTACTTTTCGATATAGGACGTAGGGAATTAGTTCGTGTATAATTTTTTATTCTATTTTCTTCTGAAAATGAAAACTTGGTTCTTAAAACGTGTTTAGGCTTCTGAACAGTGTAATATCCTATTCCTCATTCCTATTAATGTTTTCATCTGTGACGTTTACAGGGTGTTAAGTAAAGTCGATCTCAGAAATTTAAGGGGTGACTCTGGGTACAAAATGATGTCCTACTTGACCTATTACATAATCGATACTTTTTGCTTACATTTTCAGAAGGCATACTGTACCTTGCCTTTTATCCATGACGCTCTTAAATACTTAGAAATAATTGATATCTTAAACGTGAAATAATATTTTTGGTGTAATCCTTACAATGGATGAATGTTCTATAAAAATAGCATTAGATTAATTCCCTGCATTAGTGAAAGTATTTAATCTGTTTAATGCGTTTCCTTTTCAATTTTGATGTGTTTTTAACGCAAAAATGTTGACGTATTATTTATCTTTTATCTTTTTAAAATACTTGTATTATCATATAAAAGGTAGATAGCTGAACATTGGTCATAGGAAACTTGTGACTTACATAGTTTCAGTTGTGCAAGTGAATCGTGGTATAATGAAGGTAAATATTTTCTTAGGGTTTGTTTTAATTTTATCCACTGCCCTCGGTGATGAAATTAAATGTCCTGCTAACCGTAAGTACAAACATATTTTATAAGCAAAAACAAAATCCCATTTAATTAAATTTCCAGCCGATAAAGTCGTAGTATGCTACTATGCGAGCTGGTCGGTTTATCGAGAGGGAATGGGGCACTTCAACACGTCCCACATAAATGCAACTTTATGTACGCACCTTGTATACACATTTGCGGGACTTGATCTGGATTCTAAAATAACATCTCTGGATCCTGCGAACGACTTACAGCGAGGTTAGTTCAAATTTAAATGCAACTAAACTGTTATTGTGTTTAAATGTAACGGTATTACAGGTTCTTATAACTCGTTTACGAAGCTTAAAGAGGAAAATCCCTGCCTGAAAACCCTCCTAGCTATCGGTGGTTGGAATGAGGGTTCGAAAAAATATTCAGTGGTAAGCTGGGGAAAGTCCGGGCTGGCTTTATTGTGTTTTTATAGTGGGTTGTTGTAATTTCAACGCGAAAATAGGTTATGAAAAGGCGATGACAAGAGGAACAATTTTAAAAACCAAGTTTGACGCATGTTATTGGGTTTTTGTAGGTTTAAAATTTATGTCACTGATTATCTTACTGAAAATTGCCTTTATGGCATCCTATGCACAATAATTTATAGTTACATATTTCAATTTGTCGTAAAACGTACTTATATCATACACATAAAAATGGAGTAAGCACTTCGTTGAACCTTCTCTTCGCATTATTTGAAAAATGGCTACGTTTTATGATCTCAAAAAATCATAAATCATAAAACTCTAAACTTCATTTTACAATACTGAATCATAATTCTTGGTTGCATTAGACTTTGACTACCGGTTAACGGTTGACTGATTATTGATTATTATAAGCTTATAAATATTTCTTAATTTTTCTAAAATATATAAATAAATAGTTATATTGTTGCTTTAAAGATGCACAATAGAAATTTTTATTTTTAAAATAAATATGAGACCATTAAATAGTTCGACAAGAAAAATTGTTACAAACATGTACACGACAGGAACATACCAAAAGAGCAAAGAAAAACCTCGGAAGATGTTACATAATGCTTCTCGACAATCCCGTCGACGTACACTTACCAAATTGTCAATAGAGAATATTATGTAAAGATCCTATAGGTCTCAGACCATAATGGGCTGAAATAGCTGAGACACTGATAAGTCTTGCGACGCTTTTTCAGAAAACCTCAATAAAAACTCAAACAAGCTAGATCCTAAGTCGGTAGTTTATCTTCACAACCAAAACAGGATAGATCAGGACCATACAACACCTTCTAACCTTCTAACAGAGCAGGGGGACACCTGAATAAACATCTCGGCGCTATTGTTGAATTGTAGGAAATGTCAAGAACAGGGGAACATTTTCTCTGTCTGCTGCAGGTACGCAGCGTTTGGCTTCCTATTTTTGAAATCAAGTGATATACAGGACACACCGGATTCTGTCTTTCGCTGAAGCGACCTAGCGATGGTTCTATTCGTTAAATCAGTTTTAGTCCTGGGGGGGGGGCAAAAGGTATGCTTAGCTCCCCCCCTCCCACGCGCATATAATCATTATCAAGCCTTAATCCCAGAAATATGTTGACAGATTTATTTATTAAAAGATAATGCTTAACATCCGCTGTCTGCGTGATACAAAAATACCCATTATGATTCATTTTATTTAATCTTACTTCTTTGCTAACTAATAAATAGTACCCTGGATGGTATGTATACCCTTAGCATCAAACACTATTATACGATTTCAGATGGCTTATACCAACAAGTCGAGAGAAGCCTTTGCTGAGAGCGTGTTGAGATTCTTAGTTACATATGACTTTGATGGTTTAGATCTCGACTGGGAGTATCCAACACAAAGAGGAGGCATTGATGCGGACAGAGGAAATTTTGTAGAACTTGTGAAAGTGTTATATGAGAAGTTTAAAATCTGGAACTTAATGCTTACTATAGCAGTGCCAATTTCTAGAGAAGTTACTGAAAAGGCTTATGACATTGCAGAAATTTCAAGGTACTTTGTTTCACTTTAGTAAAATTTACTGAGAGTATATGAAACTTTAATGTAGGTACTTTAATGTAATACACTTTTTCAAAGAAGTTCAGCAAAATTCAAATTAAACCTTGAGAGTCGTAAACTAAATTAATAATCCCCTTGGCTTTTAGGTATATCGACTACATACTACTAATGGCTTACGATTTTACAACAGGAAATTCACAAACTACAGGCCTTTCAACACCTCTCAATTCTATTGTAAGATCATATTAAAATAAATTTACTTCAAATACATTTTACTTCATAAATTTATATTACAGAAAGAAAGTGTGGAATGGTGGTTAAAAGATCTTCCAGCAAGTAAGTTAGTATTAGGAATTGCAACTTATGCAAGGTCATATACATTGAAAGATAGTAAGAGTAATAACATTGGATCTGAAACAAGTGGACCTGGTCCAGCAGGACCGTATACTAACGAAGCAGGATTTCTTAGTCACTACGAGGTTGAGTTTACTGTAATTTTAATAAACATTACAATATTAATTAATATTTTTTAGTTACATGGAAAACTCGCTTCTCAGAGGTATACAATCATTCCAACAAACCATCCTACTTATTGTTTTTACGCATATTATAAGACAGAATGGTTAACTTTTGATTTAGAAGATACTTACACGGAAAAGGTAAACATTTTGAGAAACGGTTAAGAAAAATATTCAACATTAAAATACAATAAGCAACTTCTCAACCCCATCTTGTCCAGATCATATCCTCAAGGTCAAATGTTGAAGATGTTCCCATTTTATCCATTAGCGAAAAGCGAACATACTTTCGTAGATTTCGCTATATATTGTTTGCTTGATTCTTCCTCATGATGTGTACAGTAGATGTATATGTGAATTAAAATAACTTGCAAATTACACCCAAATTCCCATATTACAAAAATTTGCTGCTACTTTCAGGTTGAATATGCCCTGGAGAAGAAACTTCGAGGAATTATGGTGTGGACAATAGATACGGACGATTTTCATGGAGTGTACAGTGACGCTCCTTACCCAATATTAAATGTTATTAATAGAGTATTAAATAGAAAATAATTATATACAGATTATTTGGTGATATAATTCAAATACACAAGTTCTATTAATAAAATATTTTATCCTGCTCTGATATATGCTGCACAAAATAGAAACACCACGCATCTTACGACAAGATGGTTACACTCCCCGATGTGCACTTAGGAAATTTCGCATTAAAACGATAAGACCCTATAAAATGACTCTTAGGGTGTATAATAAAGTCGCAGCCTCCCTGATTAAGCCGCATATCATCATGTAATACGACAAAGCACTCCAGTTAAGTTTCCACATGCATCGCAATCAAGCTCGGCTTTTCTCGAGTTCCCCGAGCTTTTGCTTCAACTGAAATTCGTTTCAAGAACTTATTTTCAGTACTGTTAATTATTAATCGGATTAAATCCTTCTAGACATCGCATCTGCTGTGAAGTCAAGCGACAACGCGGACTTTTGTCCAGCTCCTACACTTCTGCAAAATTATTTAATCGGATTTCAGGCAGATCAGGGAGTTTTTAAGTCGGCAGGAAGAGTTTTATAATTCCGGGTTAATAGCAAAATCTCTAGGCAACTTTGTAGCCAATCTCCTGAAAGCTTTCGTTTTTAAGGAAAGCTTAAAATAATAAACAGAGTGCACTTTATAGTTCTTCCGATCTCAAATGCAGTTTGTTTGCTTTACGGTGCCTGATAGTTTAAAAGCCTTTTGGTTTGTAGTTTTGGACATTACTTCTTCCATTCCGAGTTACTAAAAAATGAAGCATTACTCTATGATTTGTCTTAGAATGAATCGTTTTATGAAACCAATTATTTTTTATACAGCAGGAATAAAAACGGAAAATCAAAACCAGTCATAAAAATTTTACTAGGGAGCGTGGGGGAATCACGACCAGCGGGTAATGACGACCACACAATTTATGAAGTTTCGCGCTTGAATCTCAAATTGATAACAGAATCTCTATCTAGTGGGCAGATATCTAATAATATTCCCCAACAGTATTATGGTCCCTTGCCTTTCGCTAGTTTGTTATGGGTCACATTATACGATGCCAATATATAGTACGTGTCTTTCTACTTACTGTAAGAACTTCTGAAATATTTTGTTTCTTCTTGATATAAATTAAAAAAATTAAATCCTTAGACACTAGTTTGGAAATATAAATTGATATTGAGGATTATTAATCAGGAGGACCAAAATACGAAAATTCACATCAACATTTCACCATATCTGCTTCTCTATAGCATACGTAGATACAATGTGTTCTCTGCAATATATAGAGTGTGACAATTGTAAAAGTTTCAATGGACATACCTCTGCGACTAAAAAAGATATCGAAAATCATTCCAAACCGTTTCGATAACTGAAGGGGGAACTAAAATGATGTAACAAAAACGCACCCCCACCTATAGCTATAAAGGGTCCCGGCAAGTTAAGTAAATGGCAAAGGAAGCCAATGAATTGACACAGACTTGTATTATATATTTGAACGGAAATGTATTATATTCCGATTGTATACACCAGTTTAACCAATATTCTAAACATAGAAAATCGAGCTTCATTTGTTTGCTCGACGTTTATTAAATTTATATTCTCATTAAAATACGTGCCTGCTTTCATGATTAACTTCAGCGATAATATATTGAAATATCGTCTGCAATTACTGTATTTTAAGTACCTTTCGCTTTCTTTCTTCCTGTTTTTGTTTTTAATTAAACTCATCGAACGTGGCAAACGGGGCATCATTGTAGGGTCAATTTAATTTGTAAATAATGAACAGTAGATTCAAAAATACCTTGAGACGATTGATTGTTCTGCTACAGCCACATGAAAATTTGCATCAGCATTTTAATAAATGAAACTGTAGCTGAATTCATTTAATTTCTAGCTTAAAATCGTGTTTGAAACTAGATGTCACGGAATTTTTATCCTAATTGAATGACAGTTAATTGGATTTCACTGGAGAATTACGCAATTTTTTGATGTCATGATATGAGGGTGATTTAATTAAGACCGGTCGGTTTTGTTTCATTCGGCAGTGCATAAAAATTTGTATAGACCGTACTCTTCCGGTTTGTGTGTTGTAGAATAAATAATTGCGAGAGAGTAATCGTACGTTTCTGGAATATCAGATGCGACATTCTACAGCACTCTTTTCATGCATCTTCGTGGCATAAAATACATTATTTGCGCTGTCTCGAAACATATTTCTTTAAAACCTTTACCCGTCTGCCGTTAATGGAATCCATCGATCAATTCTACTAAAATACATCAACCTGAGACATTATATATCTCATACATTTTGATCATTATAGTAAATTTATATCGTCTAGGACGTTACAGTAACAGACCCCCTGTGTCGGCACTATCCAAGCAGCGTATTCTGATACATTGTGGTAACATAGGTATGAATATGTGGGTTTTGATCATTTTTCTCGTTTATCTATACAAAAAATTTGTATTTATTTGAAGAATAAGGAAAGGAATATTTCCGGAAATAACAGCATTAGAACGCTTTTCAAGCGAAAGCGTGGACGCGTCCAAAATAAATTTAGGCGCTGCTGGAAATGCTTTCAAAATTATTGTCCTTCTATCAAAGTGTAAATTTTGTACGATTGCTTCCAAAATATTTCAGATTGGTTCGAAAACTCAATATTTTCTCCCGACATATGGCCTGTGATTGGAGGTCCTTTCAGAAACTAATGCGACCCCATTTCACAGTCCAGGGGTCTTGTTAAGTCCCACGGGACATCCACGGCCGCAACTTGTGAACATTTTACTGCGAGTAACAAACAAGTCTACGCAAAGTATTGCCTAACTCGCCACAATCTACTCGAAGGCGAAACAATGCTGTTTTGTAGCAAATCCAATTTAAGAAAAATTCGTTTTCCACAATGTCCGTGGAGGACTATTTTTTAAAATAAAACATTTTGTGATTGTAGGTACTATATGTGAGCATCAGTTTCTTTATTACTAGTCTCACGCAATTTCAGAGAATTTCAGTCACAATTGCATTGACGCGAAAACTTTGCAAAACAAGTGGGCTCGACTCCTACACATTGTAATGTCTTGGGTGTGGGTGGGCATTTCCATTATTTAAAATATGTTGTAGGTCGTATGACTTTTGTAGTTGGATCTACCTCAAGAAAAGCTATAAATAACAAACCCTTAGGTATTTATAATACAATTTGTTTTTTTTTTTTACAAAATCGACAATTAGGAAATAATCGGAAATAATGCTGAAGTTGTACGAACAGCTTGATTCTATCCATGATCACCAATGATGCTTAAGACATATTACCTAACGGTTTTCTGAAATACGTACTATTCCAACTTATGTGGGAATGGGAATAGGCGCACAATTAAAATGAGAAAATTGTGGTATTTGAGAAAACAGTGTCCACATGTATTTGCTTAAGACATTGAATTAAACAATAGATACCTAACAATATTAATAAGTTTCTCTATAGCAGAGTTGAATAATACTATATTATGCAACGAGCATTTAATGATAGCTATTAAGGCACTTATGTTCATTACGACACTCGTAATTCTCATACTTCAGTCTTTTAATAGCTATTAAATGTGAGTTGCATACACTATTATTTCTATGACTAGTCATAATAATAAAAAATATGCTCTTTTTTTCAAAATATATAGAGGGTGTCTCTAAAATATGGTGCCATAGCTTAACCACAGATTCCGGGGATCAAAATAAGACGATTTAACGCAACTTACCTCTATCCGAAATTGCTTCGTTAAAGCGCTATTCAACGCCAAAGATCTTCAAAAAATTTCTATTTTTTTAAATAACAAAAGATTGTTTTTAGCGATTAGGATGAAATTTAGGATGTGATTCTTTACTGGAAAAAGGTGTTTTTTGACATCATTTTTTTGTTCAGGAGTGTCGCGTAAGTGGTCAAAGGTTGATTATCCATAGGCAAAGAAGCTCATATTTTTTTAACAGTTCGGCCAATAGTTTTTAAAGAGAGACATTCTTATTTTAAATATTTTTCGTTTCTTGTTCGATTTCGGTATCTCTCATAGTTTATACTGAAAATAATTATTTTGATTGGCTGCAGTGCATTTCTTAAAACGATGCAGTAATCTAGTTGTCCCGTATGGTGAGAAATAAGTGACGAAGAGACAATTTTTTGCTTAGAATCAACTTTTGCATCCGGGAAAATGGTGGCCACATTGAGCATTTGCTGTAAATCTATTAATTTACCGGTGGTACAAAATAAGCTGAACCATTGATTCAGAAATGGTTCGCATTACTTTGCGCCACCCTTTCTATACTTGCTAGTAATAAACTTTATATCAAATTGTCTTTTCGTGATTTATTTCTCAACATACGGGACAACTAGATTACTACATCTGTTTTACGAAATGCACTGCAGCCAATCAAAATAATTTTTTCAGCCTAAACTATGGCAGATACCGAAATCAAACAAGAGACAAAAAATATTTGAAATAAGAATTTTTCTCTGTAAAAAAATTTTGAAAACTATTGGCCGAACTGTTAAAAAGATATGAGCTTCTTTGACCACTTACGTTTCCCTCCTGAACAAAAAAATGATGTCAAAAAACACCTTTTTCCAGTAAGGAATCACATCCCAAATTTCATCCTAATCGCTAAAAACAATCTTTTGTTATTTAAAAATATTGAAATTTTTTGAAGATCTTTGGCGTTGAATAGCGCTTTAACGAAGCAATTTCGGATAGAGGTAAGTTGCATTAAATCGTCTTATTTTGATCCCCGGAATCTGTGGTTAAGCTATGGCACCATATTTTAGAGACACCCTGTATAATTGATTAATCTGTATCATAATATAAGTTTGTATCTTAATGAATGTCATTAAACAAGCAGTTAATATGTAATATGACATGAATAAAGTATGTGAGTGGAAAAATATATTAAATTAAAGTAATAACAAAAAAATTATTGCATTTACACGTGCTTCTGTTATTTCTCCTTGCTACTACAGTAATAATAGTTTCAAAACGTTTGCAATCGTCTAATGGAAGTAGCTTTTATTAACCGTTTCCAACCAATTGACTAAATCCCATGGTAAAACAAATATTATTTCCACGAGTTTTACTATCCCTAGAGAACACTCTTAACAAGTTTATTTTAAATGTTTATTATAAAAATAAGTATGTTTTGAAAAATATAATAGCTAGACGTCTCATTTAAATCAATAATTTTTGTTTCCATATAGGCGCGATCAGTAACATTTAAGCTTGTGCAATTCTTTTCCGAGCTGTCGCATTCCTAAACGACTTTTAAATGACTCCGGTAGAATTATTTGCGGACGTGATCTCCGTGAACAACCGAAATTTAAAATTGATGTCACCAATGTATTGGCTATGAGCGAATTTTAATTTTCATTAGATCCGTTTCACACATAATGTAATATTATATGGCACCCATGAAATATGCAAAATGCTAGGAGATATTCCAATTTAAGCAGTAACTCGATTCACTCTAGTTAGTATCAGAAATTCGATTTCCGCAAATACCGGCAGTAATTCTTTAATGCATTCATAGGTACTTTCTAACCAATAGTTTTTCCCACTGACAAATATCAATTCCAAACGGATTTGAATACTCTTTGATAAAATATAGTCATTTACGTTACAAGTCCGGGAAGTGACTTATTAAAGTATAAGGTTAGAAGATTATGGATAAGACGACGAAGTACCAATTAGCAACAGACCAATGAAAAAATTCCCGCGCCAAAGTATCATCTATTTTCTTGGTCTGCTGCTGAGGGAAAGATGATGCTCACGCTACTGCTGTTTGTTATGTGAAATAGGCTTTAGACAACAACGTTTATGAAATAGAATTTATCTTATTTACATTCTAGTTTACTTTTCCTTTTGATATAAGCAATCAGATAATTATCATAACCGTAGATAGGAGAGGACCCACCTCTTAACTATAGGAGGTTGTTGAAAGCGGTGTTATTTATAGCAAACTGACACACACAAACGATTCTTGCTAAAATTTATGAATATTGTGTGTACAAAACATTTTGGGGTGTTTATCCCTCAGCTGTACTACGAACCATACATGTTTGCTGTTCTTGTTGATATTTGTTCTAACAAAAGGAAGGTAGAATATGCTGGCCTGTTTCTTCTTGATTTACACAAAAATGATGCACAAGCTCAGTAAATGCATTTTGAAACATATCCAGTGAAGGAAGATTCTTCACAACCCATATACGCCTGTCCATGAAGTGAACGCTGTTGTAGTTTTGCAACAGTTTTGAAGAAACTTAAATTCCATGAAAACTTCTAAATTTTGATTGTCATGAGCTCATGACGATGATAACCATAGAAGACTATTTTGTAGATGAAAATTGGCAAATCAATTGGGTATCTGAAATTGGGTGTCTGGGTCATATGGTTAGAGGTGATCGAAGGCGGGTTTTCTATCTAAGTAAGCATAGAGGGAAGGGGAGCAATGGGTTGGAAGCGGTTATCATGGTTGAGAAACACCATGACTTGGACTAGAATTAAAAATGATTAGTTTTATGCTCCTGAATAGGTAACGACGACAACCAGTGTAAGTAAGATGTACATAGATGGCCGTCCAACATCGCGACATTGCGTCTAGAGCCTCAGAAAACCATTCCAATAATTCGCAATGCAGTGGCACAGCCAGAATTCTGTATTAGGGGGGTTTTCAAAAAAATTAAGAAGAATATTAAAAAAACGAAAATATATTATAGAACAATTGGGTAACGCTGTTGCCAGAATGAATTTTTTTTACCAAGATAAGGTTAACATTTTTTAGATCTAAATAGGTCTGGGGGGGATAACCCCTAAAACACCCCCTCTCTGCGCCCCTGTCGCAATGACACTCTTACATGTGAAAAGTCGCATCTGATTTTCCTTCAGCATAATGTGGAAAATCAACTTTAATAATTATTAGTTTGCACCAAATTCCTTATATCCATGAACATTTATTTTAGAGAGTGTCTTCAATTGCCCATAAGAAAAAGAAAGTTAACTCTTAGATTGTCTGAAAATAATTCGCTTATAAATTAGAATAGAATTCCGCGGATCCGCTTATGTAAGACTACCGAATTTCAATTCCATGCCGTTAATATTAAACGACTTATTAGAGGTTTTCTAAAAAACCAGATTTTACTTTTTCAACATAATTTCGTAAGGGACATTTCATAGCTCATCATTTTATCTCAAACATCCAGTATATAGAGTGTGCTGTTTTAGCTACAATATGAGGATTATGACAAATAATTAATATCTCTACTTACATAAATGTCCAAAACAGAACACATGCATTTGAATTAATGCGCGTACTTATACCACAGTGATTAACATAATGTTTCAACTCCTGAACAGTTTTATTCAAAATTTTGTTGTATTTCGAATTTGGACTAATTTGACGTGGTGTGTATTTTGTTACTGTTCGCTGAATCTTCAAATCCAAATAATTTCCCTGTACTTGGCAATCGTCTGGGTCATTTCTGTATTTAAAATCCTTGCAGCTTTGCAAACCAGATCTCATGGGTTTCAAATACTGAAAAGTCACATAAATTGTGACTTTATACGACGTGCTCATGCAAAAACAAACTGCCGAGCTAGAATTCTGCCATTACTTAATAATGCTTTATCATGGCTGTACATAAAAAAATCCTTTTAGCAATAAATTTTGCAGCGCATTAACGTCCACTGCTTTTTACATGAGTCAACTTCCTAGTATACGGTATTTTAATTGAAGTTTGTAGATGATTCTGATTAATATTTACGTTGGCACTTTTGTTGGTTGTAAATCAATTTATGATTTTATTTTTTAAAGCTAGAGGTATATGCATCCCAATCCTGTAAAAGGATCAGCATTTGGGATTTACCTAACTTTCAAATCATAAGCTCTTTGAATATGCAATAACTCTAAGAAGTATAGGAAGACATTCAAAAAGTGTTTTGATTGCACAGCAAATAAAAACGGCGTTATTATTTTTAATATCGTTTTCACAATACGAAAGCATAAAAGGAACTCATGAATACGTTCTCTAATCAATTCCTCATGAAAAGAGTCAATTTCTCAATATCCTCTTAGGTAGTATCAGGAAGCATCACGCTCTGGCGCTGTTTGGTACCGATTCCTGGCTGCAATAACAACTGATAGCAGCTCTAATATTGTTTCGCCTCCTGTTTCGTTTTATTAGACGGAAGAAATGCCATAATTTAACGATAGGAGACACTCCAATAAGTTGGACGCATAATTTTTATCGCACAGCTTTGTTTCATTTCAGTTTGTTATTAAAGTTGGAAGATATATGGTTTTAGTTCTGGTGACTTTAATGACTTTTTTAATACTTTTATTGCGTTCTCTGCGGCTTGCGAGTGCGACCAAATACAAGAAAGTGGAAATTTTAATTAACACGAACGAGAATATTTAATTAATCCTACCACTAAAAACTTGAAAGATTGATAGTTTTACTTGAGATTATCCAACTGTTACCTTTTTATTTTCTTACCACCAAAGCCCGCCCAACAATTATTTAGTTTGATTTATATTGATCGTGTAATCTAAAGAACAGTCACTTGCGACTTTAATATGAAGTTTTAATAAATACTTTATATTTGAAAACATTTCCTTACAGAAACGATTGTTAACAAATAAAATGTATGCTTAATCTAGAAAATCACTGGAAACTCTGATATACAGTGCATATTCCAAGTGTAGGTACTGCACAGAGTAGTACGACAAGGAGAAAAATAGCTCACTTTAAAATAATTGGGCTCTGTGTAAACTAACGGTTTAATTTCCTCCGGACTAACTTCTAACGTCATCACGATGACATCCCAGGAAGCTAAGCTTCCCTTCACTAAGCTAAATGCAGATGTGAGTTGCTTTATTATTGTACTGCAGAGCTTTGGCGTTTCTCCTTATGTGAAGAATTGTACAATTGCAATTTATAAAGTGCTGGCTTTAAAATCACATCTCGTATTTGTTGGAATTAATTCCATATCCTTCCAACCGAGTGCTACTGCAAAGAAAACGGTTAAGATAGAAAACTTATTTTTCATCTTCAAGCTTTAGTTTGATCAAATATCAATCTTTAGAAATCTATTTAATTTTTGTGCCGCAACAGTAAACCATCATTTGTAGGGATTAGAATCAGAGACGTTTCATTAGGCTGCCGGGGGAAGTTAGTGACAGAAAGATGAATTAATGTTGAATCAAAACGTTTTTGCATCAGCTGTCACCGTGTTAAAGCATGGTGCGCGCACACGGACAAAGGATCCTGAAAAATGAACTTTATTCCCGCCGAAGTCCCCGATCGCAACTCCATTATTACCGCTGCCGGTGTGCACGGCTTGCGAATCGGAAAATCTAACGCGGTCACGCTAGCATTCGACCTGCGTGAAAAACAGATTGGGCTATCTGTTTTCAAAGAAGAAAGCCCTTTTAAAATGAATCAGGACACGATTTTCCCTTTTAAATACTATGGCCATCAACATCAAAGCTTTGTGTTTGTCCAAACTGGGTGGTGGAAATTTTCAAATATATCTTCGACAATAGAACTTTTCTAGTTAATATAATGGGCCGGGACTTAGTCGAAGGTTAGTGGTATCAAATATAGTATTATGTAAAGTCGAAACTTCAAAGGGTTACCTATGAGGACTAAATGAAATCAAAGTCAATACTACTTAGAGGGCTACTGTAATTGAAACTCGAAGTTCTCGTTACTCAACAGGCATTTATTAAATATTAGTTGTCAAGACCCTAGAGTTATTGCGAGATACAGCGGCTTATTTGTTTATTTATGTACAATGTGGGTGTATACCAAGGGTGTATACCTTTTGGGTGTACTATACTACTTTTAACAAACGAGTCAAATCAACTGATCAAACAGGAAAAAAGCGATGCGCATGTACAAATAAAAAATATTATCGTTTGTACTTTATTAGATTTCAGAGACTTAGTGGGGATTCACAATGGCCGTAAGCATAAGAAATACATAATTTATAAGAATCGCATAAAGTTGGATACTATGTTTTCTAATGCAGTTGTTCACAATGCAAGTTTTTTTATATTATGTTTACGGGTATACATAATTTTCCATAAGGACTACATAAAAAGTTGGATTATTTTAACTTTTTACGTAAATCTTACTAAATAAATATATTTGTGGCGAATCGTAGTGGCCGCGTTGCGCTTTTGTTTGACGTTGTACCTTGATAACTTTGAATAAATCTATTCTACCAGTTCTTCAAACAACGTTGGTATCATTCTTGTGTATGTAAAAAAACTTTCGGTGTCGTGTAGTCGCATTTCAATAATTATCAACCTACGGAATTCGCCTTTTTTCTCTCAATTTCTGTTTATTGGACGAACCCTCCAACGTCTGTTCTATTTTGGTTTTGACAAACTTGCATGTCTGTCGTTGCCCTTATCTTCGTTTCAGTAACAATAACAATAATAACTGTTTTTCTTGCATTTCACTCATAGTAAACGCATGCAGATGATGAGATGACAGATGATATCAATTGCGATGAGTAGGTTGTGGTTTGTGTTTAATTTTGCGTATTTTTTAGGGACATTGTGAACACGTAATATTTTACGGTTATACTATGGTTAAATAAAATATATAGATTTATGTATTTCTTATGCTTACGGCCATTGTGAATCCCCACTTAGTCTAAATAATTTGGTCAGTTGCTACCGTCGAAGGAAAAGTTTATTGGGACATTAGCATTAAGAAGTACGATAGATTTAAAATTTTCCTGCGAACGCTTGCATAAAAATCAAAAATAAAACAACTTCTATCCATACATTTTTTTTGGTATTTGTTTTTTTAATAATAATTGATTTTTACGGGGGCCCTACTAGGGCTGAAACCAAAATCCCGTGTCTTCCGAAGACGCTGAATACCCGGTCAGTAGTACGTCACTGATGGTCTTTTTATAAGATGACTCTTTGGAGATAAGCTGACTCATATCACAAAAGAATGCTAAAACGATTTCTAATACTCACCTTTAATACAAATTTTCTATAAACCTACAATTAAAGTCAAGGCCACATGGTGTTTCATCATTCCCAGTTCCCTTTCTTTTATGTTATGCACATGTGTAGATAACAAATTGAAAGAATTCATTTTAGTCGCGAAGTGTGTTTCTTTAGTGGTTGGTGTTTTAAGTGTTTGTAAATACCTACCTTACAAATATGAATACCAAGTAGGTTTGCATTTAATATGTTGTCTAACTTTAAATAAAATAATTAATAAAATGATTATTGAAAGTTGGTCGTTAGGTGTAACAGTACCTACTACTTGTAGTCTTGTACCTATGCGTATTTACAATAAATTTAATTTGCAGGATGAAGATCAAAAAATCACTACAGCTGGGTAGCAGAGAGGTTGCAACGATAAGGTAAGATCTTTTTTTAACAGTATACGGTGATGGGATATAGTTAATTATTGTTGGTAATTTTATTAAAATTATCTTGAAAACAGAATCATTGGCTCTAGGTGTAAAACTCAAATGAGTAGATAGTATAAACAGAGGAAGATTATTTTTAAATACTACAAGTCTCTTTATTTCCAAGCTAGAACGCGCATAAAAAACGATCACCGCGTGTAATGCATGTTATTGGTCTTTGATGAGATTAGACTGTTCAGTGGCGCAGCCAGAATTCTGTATCTATTAGGGGGGTCTTCAAAAAATTAAGAAGAGTATTAAAAAACAAGAATAGGTATATTATAGAACAATTGGGTAACGCTGTTGCCAAGATGAATTTTTTTTACCAAGATAAGATTAACATTTTTTAGATCTAAATAGGTCTGGGGGACTTTTTTAGGTACGTTTTATGTTGACGCTTGAATTCTGTTTGATATTTATTTCTGTTACACAATGGCGGCTCTAGGAAATAAACTATTGTTTTAAAAGTTTTTAAAAGTAAAAGACGCTATAAGTAGGGGGTACGTTCTTACCATAGTACCCCTCGTGATACATACCAGACTGGACTACAGCTCAGAAATCGCGTAATAGGATATCTAGGACATGGAGCTTAGAATTTTTAGTTTGGCATAGTAAAGCAAGCAAGCGCAACTATTATCGACAATAATATGCTTCACAACATATTACGAAGTGCATTCAGGATGGATATGCTTATTTTGAAAATATCACACCACCTCTGATAGCAGTTTAGAAAACTTGTTCATAATATGTGCAGGTTTAAGTTTTAAAATATAAACCGGCGAAAAAATCACGTACTTTCATAAATTATTGTATCAATATTGCCTATAAAATCAAACGTGCTTTGAAATTTGTAATATTTTTATGCCATCGTAGGCATAGGAAAAGGATAACAAAAAAACTCTTCCAAATAATTTCACTGTTGAAGGTACCTGTTTTCTGAAATACCTACCACTAAATTCATTAGCTTCCAATTTAGCGTTCTAATTCCATTGTGTATTAAAGTATCTAATTATTAAATTGTAGAGTTCAATATAATAAAAGGAAGAAGCTATTCGGTCAGGTAATTCGACTCTAACCGCATACCGTTATATAATTTGGACTCCCCTCTTGGGAAATTAATACAAAGTGTTGTCTTTGCGCCGACTATCTTATGCGTTCTGGTGTTTGTCGAGCGCCGGTGTGGCTTGCACTAGATTATTATTTATATAGCGAGGTAAACAGAGTTGGTCCTAAAATAAGGTAATTTTAAAAGACCCGACATCTTGGGAAAACAGCATTGTATCACCAAGATGTAACGCCACTCGGAAATATACCTCAACTTTATTTATTTAAATGCTAAAACATTTTGTATGTAGGGAAAACTTTCAATATTAGAAAAGTAATTGGTTATTTTACATGAAGAAAATTTGAACATTGAAAATAAATTTTATAATATATTAACAGTGTATTTCCAACGCACTTCATTCGAGTGAAGGGAGTTAGAGTACTGGATGCTTAGAAATGTCTATTGATAACATCGTCGTCAGGTACAAAATCGTTTTACGTCATTAAACATGATTGAATTTCATTTACATTGGACTGCGCTTCCACGAACTTGATGTATTCACGTAAAACATATTAAGGTATTCTGTTAAATTGAGGTCTTTGAAAACCGAATGAAAAGCTTTAAGAAGTTGGAGTTTCCAGGCAAATTCATAAAGAAATGTACATATTACATGTCCTATAGAAGCTTTCGTTTTTGAAATTACACTACCTTAAGCGAATTACTCTAGAGAATATAATATGTGTTTCTAAAAGGAGCACCGTAATACATTTAGTCGTTTGAGGAATCATAATTTTGGTCGCCGGAAACCTAGAATGTTATTCGTTCAAACGCACTTGTGCCTGAAAATATAGCTGGCAACAACCTCCCGGAAACAATGTTAAATTAGGTCGTAAACAGTTTGTATGAGGATTTTTACGAATGTTGTATATCACCTTTTTTTCTAATTAACGAGACCCGCATATATTTGCGCGACTATGTACATAGGTGAAATTTGTACAGAATGTTGACTTTGGTGAGGATTCTCGAGACAGCTCTCGTTTCCAATTTGTACTAATAATGTATATGAAAGTTGGAACAGTCAATGTAAAATATGTTCTGTAAATTAATAATGTACTTACTTATAGATAAAACAAAACACTATATTGAGGTATCAATTAATTTATTACTAACTTGGTCATTAAGATAGTATTAATTATTATTATCCTAGTATTTTCACAAATTATGCCAACTTCTAATAGGAAAGGGGTGCACTTGCCCGCATTAAGGAGTAATAAACACCGTTTTTATAAGTCAAACAATATCCAACAAATTTGTTGTAGTTTTAATTTTCTTTATTGCAGTTAGTTCAGAAACGTTGATTAAATTTTCGTGTCATTCTTACCTGCCCTTCGCTTTTCTTTTATTACTTTAGGCACTAGGTAATAAGCAAAAAATGTGGGCTTTTTTTCCTTACTGAAATATTTTGAAATTTTATGCAAAAAGTATATTGAAGATTGTTTGGGAGTAATTTCAACAATAATTGTAGTGTTATACAAATCGTGAAGGGCAGGAGTCTATATAAATGTGTTTTGAAATGTAGAATAGGAATCTGAGATTATTTTAAATTTTTTCCTAACGCATCAGGGATTACTATATCTATCCTTTATTAGTTTAACTGAATTCAAGTTTATTCAATTCTTTGTAATTAAATAAAGTGAGAAAAAATGTTTACTTAGGATATTACTATATTATTTTTTATTAACTTTTTATTAAAATTATGCTTGATATAGTGAGTATTTACCAAGAAAAATACGAGGAAAAAGTAGGTATCTCTTTAAATTTTCTCTAAAACTGAAAGTGACACAAATTCTCTAACAGCGTTCGTGAGTCCGTTCCCGCCAATAAACTCTGATGTAATTATATTGTAGCGATAAATTTTTTTCTCTTTTCGTGGCAATTCGAGGATCACTTGTGTCCTATAAACAAAGGAAAGTTATTTTACTTAAGCTGTTTTTCCGCATAAAGATGCCAAGGCAATAATTAAATTGTCGTAACCTCTTTGGAAAAGTTTGACGTAAGACTTTCATTTTAAAGTTTGAATTGAAAAATCTAGAAGAATTTTAATCGAATTTTTAAACTACTGGAGGAAAAACTTTAAGGTGAGCTTTCAGAGGAAGCTACGACAAGTTCAAGTCATTTTGCATAATACCATTTCCTGGCATCATTCTTCCAATTGTTACTGCCCCGGGTAGAAGTTTCAGTTTCGCTTCAGCAGCGTCGGCTGTGTAAAAAACAAGAAGCGAAAATAATTCCGATTCGAAATCAGTGTTATATTCGGTCCTAAGGGATTACCTTTTATTTCGTTTAAAGTTTTAAATTGACACGTTGCGGCTGTAGCCTGTCAAAAAGGAAGAAATTGATTTACCAGGTAGCTAACAAAAAACTCTGACAAACTTTGATATTTGCCCAGATAGGGTTTTTTATGCGTGATCCACCTAAAACTTTCTTCTAAGATTTCAGCATTTAGAAGTTTTATTTTATTAAAGAAATTTTTTTGTACCGTACGCTAACGGTATGTTAGGATGTTTTTCATATATCTTACAATATTAATAAAATTTAAAATATAAAGGAAGCTCTTTTATAAACCTTGAAAAAATAAATTTGAATTATTAGAAAATTAGTGACATCCTGAATTTCTCGCTATTCTAACGAGCTATGTTCTTCTAATTATGACCATATTAGTAGCATTGAAACCACGATTGAAACCTACTTCTGTTTTAAGGGAAAATTAAGATGACATCAACATTAGACAAAACTTAATTCCTAAAGTATGTGCCCAGACAGCTTGTGTCGTAACATTTGAATATAAAGAAGTTTATTTCTCTTAGATTCTAAAGACTGTCGGAGGAATTCGTATTTAATTTGTAATATTCTTCACAAATTAATTAATGTAAGGAGGCGTAGGATTAATAACATTTACGTTTTTCTAACTTTATTACCCTACTAAAGTCATAAGATTTAACGCAACCTCTACTAAAAAATAACTTGACGACTCATATAATCTTGACATAAATACTTTTCTGAAGCTTAATATATTCCATCTGTGATATAGTGGTCCCCATAGTCCCATATTCGAAGGAGAATCCCTGAAAATAAAGTGCTCAGCTTGACTCTGAAAATTTTTATCCACAAATTATAAGAAAGGAACGAACCAGATGGTGTAAGTAGGCAAAGTTAAAGATAACCTTGCATTTAAATAATTCTGTTGGAAAATAATTAGTTTCCCTAGTAAAAAAAGATGTGTAAGCTTTAAATGTTGGTATCTGAAGCAGAAGCACGTTCAATTTCCTAAATAAACAAGTAAACTTTTTGTATGGGCTTAATTCCAATTAAACCACCCACATTATTAACTGCGATTTGAGATCTCGGCTGTTCATTGTATACCAAAATGAGCTTAGAGCTTTTATTGGCTATAACAAAAGATTCCCATTCTCTTTTTGGAACAGTAGTCTGTGTCCACGTAACAGGGGTTAGTTGGTCTGGCGAAGGGTGTTGAGGCTCAAAGGTTCCCTTCCAAGCCTGTCAACGATACAACTCCCTCTTTGATCAGTCGCTCGCATTTACTAGTTGCAGAGCAACTGGGTATTTTATTTTCTTTTTGTGCCGCCAAAGGTTTGACGGAATATTTAATGAATTTTTCTTTGAGAAGGTAATTTATCGAAAACTGATAAAATATGCTTTCCTTTGCGAATTGTAGAAATACGAGGTGGAGGATGAATTTCTATCATGTTAACTGAAAGGAATACCTACCGGCTGGTATAAGACATAAACAGTTTATATAAAAAATATTTTCTTTCCGTGAATTCTAAATACATAGGAAAATATTTATGTAAAAAGAAAATTTAAAGTTCAATAGCTTATTATTTTTGTGGAAAGAATGCCTTTGGTTAGTAATTTTTCTTATCTTATTATTGTGTCTGAAATGAAGTCCACTCAAAAGAAATCATTTTCGTTTCTCCTAAATAAAAATAAACGAGAAATATTTATATTACAAATGCATTTTATTTGATGGGAAAATGTAACGATCGAAATATCAATTTAGTCATTTGTACAAACCGCTTTGAAGAAATAAATAATAAAGTGTAATATCGGTGTAATAGAAAATTTTAAAAAGTTGATGTATTTCTTTGTTTGACTATAGATTATTTATTGAATCATTTATTGTCGTCATTAAAGTAATAGGCGATTTTATACAGAATTTTAAGCAGTAAAATCGGTGGGAGTTCGTGGTAATCATAGGACGCAGAGCTAATTTTAGATTTCTTTACTCACACACCTTCAAATCTACTCTACCTTCTTAAAAGTAAAGTCCAATTTGCGAGATTTGGATCAAAATGTTGGACATAGTATCGTTTTTTACTACAGTAGTATAGTTTGCGAGGCACTCCCTGGAAATAACTTGAATGCTTTGCTTAGCGAGAAAAACGAGATACGTAACTAGTTTTTGATTTGTGGTGCATTGTGAAACCAAAATTATGAAAAATTCATAGCGGTCGCCATTTTGATGTTAGAAAGTTCTGTAAAAACTGATACTCTTTGAATTATGGTCTTCTTTCATATCCACTACTCAGATTTCCAAAATTCTGCTTCTGAAAAAACTGCTAGCAAAAAACATGTCTAATTTCCCTTTCCGGTTTTGAATTTTTTTGAATAGTTTATTTTGTCGTCATAGTAGCCGCATGGTGTAGCATGGGATTTGACTTGGACGTTCGTCTCCCATCCCGAATTCTGGTAAAGAATCAAAATAATTCCGAATTAGGAGTAACGGTATAGAATTGATTAAGTAGCACATAATTGCATTTTTACGATATTTTCTGGAAAATATAATAAATTGTAACAACAGTTTCAGGGGATTACTGTTAGGATGATTTGATGCAAAAAAAAATAACCTTTGGAACAAATACAGGGAGATTATTTTATCGTGTAACCCTTTGACTATTCAGAGGAGGCAATAACACACTGCATATCGGATGTCACGTTGCCAATTAAAACAGATCACAATGAATTTGAAAAAAGTTTGTAATGCAATAAAAAAATATTCCTCTTCTACATTCAGATTTCTAGACAGCACAATAGCAACAAATTTTATTCACAGCAAATTTTTTCTATGAATTGTAAAGTGTGTTACCTATTGTCGCGACTTTATACATACTTACTGCAAGAAGGCAAGAACTGATTGCTGCACAACAAACTACATGCATAAAATCGGCCTATTGTCCTGAAATCCTTAAAATTAATGATATCAGGCATTTCAAAATGGTATTAAGTATATTCCACAGTGACTTCCACAGAACGGTTCCAATGGGGTAAGCAAAATTAAACTCAGAGGTGACTGTAGAGTAAATTTAAAGTTTTTCTTAAACTACAATCAAAATCAAGTGCGCTACTTATATAAGTCCTAAGTTGAAAAGGTTCAAAGGTGAAATAAATGCAAATGTATTATTCGTACAAACTTAAAATATAGCGTCCTGTAAGGGTACTATCTATACAGCCACAAAATATGCGTATAGCTACCAATCTCAATCAATAACAGCTTTTAGAACTGTGTTGCCACCAAGCGGCGAGCTTTGCTACCTTAGAATTAAAGGTTTTACAGGTTATATGGCTTTGTACTTGGTTTGGATACAAGAACTTTGGCAATAGCTTCCGCTACTGAATAAAGTAGTGGAAGGATAAATTTAAAATATTAGTTGGCATGCTCAATGTATTTTACCGAAACAACAATTGCAAAAAATATAATAGAGGAATTGATCTGGAATCGTGTATAACATTTATTATGACAAAGTAAATAGTTGCATTCATGCTGCTGTTTGTTTCCGTTGTTACGCTGTTTGCGTATATAGCTTTTTATTTCTGAGGTTCATAACTTTAATAGTTATTTATGTTACAAGTACGCAAAACACAGTTTTAGCGGACGAATCCAGATGTTTACGGACGAGGCGAAGCCGAGTCCGTAATATCAGATGAGTCCGCTAAAACGTTTTGCGTACGTGTTTCATACTATATTTTTTTGTATAAGCTCTCCAAATTGGAAATCAGTATCTAGAATAATTCTACATCTGCTAATAGCTTGTGACATTTATAGAAAATCTAGTATTCGGTAGCCTGTGATCGTGACAACCATGGTAACCAGTTTGTTTAACAAGTTGTTTTTTAAGTGAAAAAATAACAAATCTAACAAATTCTAAAAAAATGGTTGATGTTCCGGTCGAAATTACCGAAAAAGCCAGAAATATTGTACTAGATTTGCTGCCACTCCAGTCTAAGCAGCAAAACGAGAAGGAGTACGAAATATTTAATGGTTGGAAACAGAAAAATCGTTTGACGGTCTTGAATGAAGATGTGATATTGACTTATCTGCATTCTGGTGACATTTTTAAATACGCCAAGAACTGTAATTTCCATTTTCATGTTTCAAAGTAGATTATTTTGTGTTAATTTATATATTTTTTGTATTTTTTTGCAGCAATAGCTGTTTTGTGTTGTACAAAGTTTTTAGTAAACAAATTCAGTCCTCTAAAGTGTTGCTAAGTTACCTTTAAGGGACTAGTCCCCTAAAGTGGCATTTTGCGGATTACAAACAGTTTCCAAAGTAACCACTTTGGAGAGCGTGTACAAAAAAATAATATATCTCGACCGAATGAATAAATCTTTGATACCAACACGTACAACACGAAAAGAACATTAAATGAAGTCGGTCATGGAATAGGTTCATTCGGAACCTATAAAATCGACGCCTAAGGTGATATGCAACCTGACATACAAATTCCAAAATTTCCCCATCGGATTTTCTATAGATATGCTATGGGTTTGCAACTACATGCGAAACTGATTTAATTTATTCAGACATTTTTATTTGACCTAACGCCATTTACATTAACACATACTAAATAACTAAACTACCTACACCAGTTCCATGCAATAATCTTTTAAATAATTTGTGAACCTATTTATACATTCTCTCTCCGTTACAGCAGTTTGCCATTATTATTTGAATAGTTAAAATATTCAAATAATAATAATAATTATTTTATGATTGTTCTGATAATTTCTTCTAAAATAGTATCAAATGTGAACCTTTAAGAAGATATCTACACATTGCTGCAGTGTAATCAAACCTCAGTTAAATCTGCGAATAAATTATTATAGAGTTAAGAGTTTGCATTAATTTCATACGATTTCATAGGTACCAGAACTACGTTCATTATTTATTTGCAAACATTATGGGCTTCTAATTCCATCCAAAAATTTGTTTGTATGAAATTACAGTCGTTAGATGATTATTATAGAATCGTATATATCTGATGACAACGACGTTTTTCGCTTTCTAGTTTTTTACACATGACTAGTTTAATCCTGTATATTTATTATCCATAACTAAGTACAAATTCACTGTTTTTTTTCCACCCTGCTTATCCCTGCTCAGCGCAGGTATTCACGGGTCTAACATGCCCCACTCTTGAAAACCCCCCCTACTACATTAACGAGTTGATTCCTAGTTGCTCCAGAAGTTTGAAAATCCTGGCTACGAGGAATCGAACCCGTGTCGCCCCGGTGCCATGCGGATCTTCACCCACACATAAGCGTAACCTTCTTCGTTACACCCTCGACAAGATTATTATTCCTTCAGTTCACCCACATTCGTTTTATAAATTAATTTACTTTCAACGTTACATCGTATTGTTTTTAATGCCAGTCTACGAGATTATCTATACAATGAATTATTTCATACAATAATTTTCATATAAGAATTCCTAAACAGAAATTCTATATCTTTAGGAATTTTAAATTAAAACATTACAGCTTTGTATGAAGTAATAAGCTTTTAATTAAGCGCCAGGCAAAAGCGACCTACATGAATGAACCATTACTAAAACAAGAGCCACTTTCGCATTCGTGTTTGTTTTTTGTCGCTACGTGTCAGTATACAACCAGAAAATTTAAAACAAGCTGTAGGTTGCACGGTGGGCGGAGGACGCCTACTGAAAATATTTCAGTTTAAACACTTTCCTGAGCAATTTTTGAAATAAATTTCGACGCCCATGCAAACCACATTTAGGATGCTGTTAAAATATTAGTTAGTTATTTATCAGAATTAGCGTAAAACTTTTCAGAATTCTGATTTACACAAAGCTCTAATAAATTTGTTTTAATGGAATTATTAAAAAAATTTTTGCAAAGTTTAATTTTAATTGGTTGGTTGTTAAAATACTTTGAGAATTTATCGGATGTAAATCTTAATTTATTTTGAATCTGTGTTCGAATTAGTTAGTAAAGAAGCAGTAGAGGAGGTACATTAACAAAAGTTTGTTATTTGCGTGGTATAATATCAATTCAATAAAAAATGCACACATTCTTCTATTAATTATTGCAAAACATGATACTGTCGGGTTTGAAATAAGAAAGCCTGGTTTATTTAACTGTGCTATGGATTGTTGTGCCTTACATGTTAAATGTAAGCACACTGCGCAGTCAATCTGACTTGATACTTTTTGAACACCATACTCGAATACTTCGAATAAATTTTCATATAGAAAATACCTAAACTCAACTATTCCCCTGATATCATTTCTAGAAATTTTATTCCTGTTATTTGCATATTCTATTGAATTTATTTTATTGATTTCATCTCATATTCTTCACTCCTGGATTGCTTTTGCACAGCATTCACGCTTGCATCTGCCGCATCACGTTATCCAATATGTACCTAGTATTTGCAGTTAACTAACAAATTAAGCTGGATAAGGACAAATTCCTAAACGGCCTAGCTACAAAAGAACCTAAGTAAACTTCCAAAAACTTTTTTTTCTCTCTTCTTCAATGTCGTATTCTCTCACAGATAGGTCGGTTTCAGATACCAATATTCTTTTTGTTTCCAGTTCTTCCTCAAATCATTCTTCCTGCACTGTATAGTGTATGTACAGTTTCCATTAATTTGACTACTACTATTATGTTCTTCCATTGCAACATGTTCTGCTAGCCAATGTAGATTTTCTTGGACCATATTCCTTCTAACATTCTTTGAACGTGAATCATCTTAGTACTACACAGTTGGCCAAGGATAAGGTTGCTGATGGCTCAGGTGTGCGCAGTGGTCAAATTGTAGGGTGAACCGTGAACTTACTTGCTGCGTGTATCGGCAACAAATAACATTCGCTATAATCTATCAATGTGTAATTGATTTCTGTCGAGTGTTGCTAATAATTATAATTTAGGTAACGCACTGTATAGAGTCGAGTACGTCTGAGTTACAGTTTGGTCTCTGACGGTTGACAAAAGTGAAACCTCGCGCTGGCAAATTCTCGAGCTCTAAAGTGTCCAATAAAACTATTTTCCTTTATATAACCACCACTTTAAATCCGTTCAACTCGAGTAAACTGTGCAGAGATAGCCACAAAGAGCATCTAGCTAACAGTCCACAACATAATAGCTTTATTATGTTGGAGATCGATGTCGATGATTGAAGTTCTTTTTTGGCTTGAAGGTATATGTATTTTACATATCTGAAATAAAACCGCAAACATGCAATCAGGTCTTTGTTTATTATGTATAGGTAATCTCTCATAACGTCAACATTTTTTTGTTTAGGCACAAACAGGTCGAATTGTTTGCGTATTGCTACTAAGGAACGATATTCGTATGTAATTGGTTATTCAGAAAATAAGAGCACCTTTGAAAATGAGCAATCAAATCCAGTTAATTACTAAATAATAATTTAACACAGTGATCCATATACACAATCTTACTGAAACCGAGCATATACGTAATAGAGCTGTGGGAATGCAGTAAACTGCCAAATACAAAAATATTACAGATAATGCAATCGAAGATTGTTAGTATGATGTTAGTGTGAATTATCTATCACATAGTATAAGGTATTCATAAAATGTACGGTTGATGAGAATTTCGCGAAGTTCCGCTGCGTTTTGTAAATTTTGAAGACTTAGGCTGAACTCTGACAGAGACGAATCATCATCATTTTTTCTTGCTGTTTTATCAATTTGGGTCCAAGATAACTAACTACCAGGGAATCTCCTGCCTGTTTTATCCTACTTAGGAACCTGTTTATTATAAAACTATTATAATCATAAAAATATAAATTTATGCAATGGAATACCCCACCCACCCAAACGACATTGATCAGTATGATAGAATATTTACTAAAGAACCCTTAACATCAAATACCAAATATGCTTATCTGTACGACCAAACAGTTATATAAACTTCGGAGGGGATTATCTCTTGTTAACGGAATTTTCGTTTTATAATCCTGAATTTCAGGGTTTATGCGGTACATCTGCTGAAGTTTTTAGAAGATATACGAATAATTGTAATCATGTTTGGCTGCATATTAATTCTTAATTTTAGTTTTTAACCGACACACGGATGTATATAAATATAAGTTACTTGATCCTAATCAACAACCACATTGACTCTGAACTTATTCTTTAGAGAAAAATAGAAAACGGAAATAGAACACGAGGCAAATTGTTGAATCTACCAGCTTTCAGTACTAAGTTTATTATTTTAATTTATTTCCATAGACAGTAATAATATATACTAATCAACATACAATGCTTTGTGGCACAGTTGGTGCACTTGAGTATTAAGAGAGGTAAAACTAAATGATTATTAAGGACTGCATATGAAATATGAAAATGTTAAGGAGTTGGAAATTTCTAACAACTTTGCTTGTTAAGTTATAATGTTACACTTATTAATGTTAATTGAGGCGGTATGCTATTTTAAGCGGTATTTGCACAAAGTTTGAACTCAGGCAAAGTAAATAACGTTCTCAACTTGCCTAACCGTGTAACACCAAAAGATAATGAAGTAAGAAACCACTTGTTCGTAAAATCCAAACAAGATCATCATACCTATCTTCCAGCTAACATTTTTAGCTAATACTAATTTAACATATTTGTCACGCTAGACGTTTTCCCTAGGGCAGTAGATTTGGGCAATCAATGAGCTAATCTTTGAGGCGTCGTAAATTCAAATTGCCGTCAGTCAAGTCGAGGGTTCATAATATATGTAGAGTGTCTTGAGCTCGACTCATCACGTGTACCTCTCTGGGGACGCCCGTAATCAAATCTTGTATGTGATATTTCGTTGTTCTGAATTTCATTTACACTCCACGTTATCCCAAACATGATATACCGAGGGCTGCATTTACAATTTAAATGAGACTCCCAAATGCTCCAATGTACACTAAAAATAATTTTTATAACAGTATTTTGAAACTTATTCTAATACTTTATGGTTTCTCTTAAATTCGCTCTAGGTTTTTTCATTTCCCCAAGAGTTACATGCAAAAGTACGCTTTACTTTAATGCCTTTTAAATTACTATTTTTAATTCGGGTTTGACCAGAGGGAGTACTTGTATTTCATTACAAATTATTATCGTCGGTAATTTATAAACCTTTACCAAAAAAAATTCAACTTGAATTTACCTAGTTATTGTTTTTAATCACACGCAGCTTTATGACATCTAAAATCGTAGTTGAATAATTTTTTTAATTAAATGCTTGAGTATAATTTAGTAAACATTTCCTTATTTATTTCTTGCAGCTATAGAACAGCATTATAGTGGGTGTAAATGTGGATTTAATATTAAGTTTCTCAATTATGTAGCAGGGCTTCTTAAAAGTAAGGCAGAATTGTATTTGGGACGCCTCAATTGTGGAGGACACGTACGCCGTAAAATACTGAAATTCCAAAGAAAAACCCAACTTCATCAAGGTGTCTATGTGTCTGTTAGGGAGAATGTTTGTGTCTGTATAGACGTTATAACCCACATGCCTTAACCCTAGTAAACCAATTCAGATTCAAACGATTTTGTAATTTAGTTGGACAGAACCACAAAGAAACAAGGGACAAGAATAGATGATACGAAATCAATGTAGGTATATTTGTATTCTACGAATACTAGTTGGCGATTTATTTTATTAGCAACTTTCTAATTTATAATGTTAAGTTATCATTATGGATATCACTACCACTAATTATAATCAAGTACCTACGTAAGCGGCCATGCAAGACAAATCATGATTAGGAGGAAGGGGTACGTGATACCTGGATTCTAAAGTCCTGCATCGTCTAAGCTAAAGTCAATATTAAACCATTTCATATGAAGTAAACGAACCACGCATCACTTAGCCAATTATATGTTTCAGCTAGAATTTCTACAACAAAGAGGATGTAGGTAATATATTGGACTTATCCTTAGTATGCTCTACTCCTTAGCTCCCTTTATAAAAAAGGCTTAGTGAGATAAATGTATTCAGCAAATACGTATAATAATAATTTTTGGAACTTGAATATAACATGATGGGTAAAAGATTTTTAATTACAGTTAGAGGTTATTGATGCAGATAATAATGAGATGCCATGTTTTAAGATTTTTTAAATATTTTCCTACCCTTATGTAAATTTATCCTAATTCCATACTGAAACGGAAATTTCGTTGTCGTTATTGATAAAAATTAAAATATGCATAGGAAAGTTGAAAAGCGTATGTCGTTAGTAGTTATAGTGGAACGAATAGTTTTATATCCGTTCCGTGTAACGTTTTCTTGCTAAAACCGAGGAGAATTGCATTACTATGACGTCCTAGCGGGCAATGAAGCAATTAACCGAAGAGGCAAGTACTTTTAGCTCCCTCCTAAAGTAGATAAGGTAATCAAGGGAGTTAGTTGGCTTTCTCTGAAATAACCTCTCTCAAGTTATTCAGCTTTTTTAGTGTTGCAAGTGGAGGAACAATTTAGATTAAATTACTCTTAGAATGCACATAGTACAAAGTAGGGACATAATTGCACGTAACGATAATTGGTATTCTTCATGAGGGATTAGCACAACAACGCCATTGTAACTTGTTCCTTTATTTAACAAAACATACTAAGGTTGTGTAAGAAAATCAGAAAATTGTAGCTATGGGGTTTATTTCCATTACACCCTCACCTGAAACTCCCCGTGCTTCTTCAGATTAAAATCTCAGATAATTGGCTGACTCACTTGTCATTTTATAAAATATGCCTGGATGAAACGATGGGGTAGCCTGTAATAATCACAAATTGGTTTTAAATCTATATTAGGCAAGTGAAATTAGATCCAGTAAATTAGCTCCTGCTTCCTTAGGGTAGGAAGACGTTTTAAACCATGTAAGAGTGACAGTTAAATACAAATTTTATACCTAACATGTAGATTAAAAAATAATATCTGCAGTTCGTTTTGAAAGTAGAAAATGTTAGGTTTTAATATTAGGATTGAGAATTAAGTCGGTTTAGGAGTAACATCCAAGTTAAATAATCACTTTTTGTAGTAATTTCTTAAGATTTGGCAAGAATCCAGTGACTGGATTTAGCTAGCACAATGAGTACTACCCTAACCTTTATTGCAATAAACGAGCGTCTAAGTTCTACAAAATTGGAGTTCGTACACTACCATTTACGAGACGGTCGGGGACCTATAAAATGGAAATTAGTCTTACTACAGAGGAAAAAGTGATAACATCTACGATAAGTAGAGTTATCAAACATCGATCGGAATAGTAGGTCACAATCAGAATAAATTTGTTTCAAAACTTTTAACACCAAAGTAGTTTACAAGAGGTAAACATTTATTAGGATTAATTATCTTGTTCCGTGTACATTTGCTTTTCAAAACAATGCAAAATTGTTTTGAATTTGAACTTTCAATGCTAGTTGGAATTAGCAAGATTCTCTGATTTAAAATTTAAATGTAATCCTGTAACCAATTAAAATTAAAGTTACAAATGGAGATTGTTATATGCCAGTTATTTCGATGAAAGAAGAGAGTTACTAATTTTTGATAAACTAGACATGGCTGCACAGTTACTTCGACCAAATAGAATTAAGTTTAGTAAAACAATTGTACTTCGCTGGAGACACGAACTCATAGCAATATGACTAGCTTGAAACAGACTATGCAGTAGCCTATGCCAGTTTGAAATTTATTCAAATTCCTTGAAGCGTAACTTTAGAATATTATCGTTACCATATAAAAAAAGGGAATGTATGAAGACCACAACTCTGGCAGAAGAACAACGCAAAGTTGCATGAGAAGGCGAACAACAGACAGCCCAACATTAAACTTGCCTAAATACTTAGCTTGCGGCAAGTTACTTGCACACTTGCCTTGCGAGAGAAAGACTACGCGACAGTTGGTTCGAATCCAAGACTGGGCGGTATTTTTCTATATAAGTTATAGCCGCCCCTACCATGGCTGTTTCTGATTGCTACGTACGTGTTGCCAGTTGGTATCCCTCCGTAAGCGTAAGCTCCGAAGATGGAACGGAAAATAGCATGGTAATTCAAAATTAAATAGTTTGTGCAAAGACACATTGTCACTTGCAGTTACAATTCGAAACATTTACCTGTTTTCTGAAATTAATCTGAGAATATTTTCAGATGACATAAAGTATTTCATTCTAGTTTGTTCGGGATACTCTTTTGTACAAGCGTTTTAAAGTTTTCTAACAATGAGTCTTGAAATTGAATTTCTGTTTGAATGCACTTCATTAAATTCATTAGAAAATATCTTTAATATTTTTTCGCTAGCAGCATGAAAATTTTCATCCTTTTATTCAATATGTAGTCATTATTATTAAAATCGACTGCAGGCTCATACAAAATTAAAACGATGATGCAGATTTAAAATGCCGGTTATAATCCTTATGGCTTTATAAATCTCTAGATTGGTATTAAATTTTTTGTAAAAGCTTTGTGTTCGTAGTACTTGTCTGGAATTTGGAATACATTATTTTTTTACGGGGGTTTTATTTATTATTTTTACACTCAAGCCCAATGACCTAATGGAAAGCTTTAAGTAGGTTTAAAAAAATATAGAGTAGGTAATCCATAATGTCATAACATCGCTATTAAGATACAAGTTATAGGAGAGAGCATTCATTGGAAGTATCCATCTCCTGCATGCTATTTATGTATTACGTGTACTATACTTACATTCTGGTCATACCACGCTGATTGTTCAACTGGACAGATAAGAATAAAGGAGGGGATTAAAAAAAATGTCTACCCAGCATTACCAAAATACTAACACTAGTTTACTAGTTAGTAATTCTATTCACTTACCTACTTCACTGATTCCTCTGCCTCTCCTACTTCAAAAGTAAATAGATTTGGGGCCCCTGATTTCGCGCGACTGAATTTTCACTGCCTTGGTGTGGTGCATGTTAATATCATTCTGATCTTATTAAGTTAATAACTACTGTAGGCTATCAATAAAATGAATGTTCTTAAAACATTTGTGACGTGCATGCAAAATCGCGATGCTGCGATTTATTCGTTTTTAATTGAATAAGACAAATTGAAATTTTAAAACAATATTTATAAAACATTTATCTCTGATTTTCAGAACTCTGCAATATGTATACTGTTAACCTAAATAAACAAACTGATTCTTATGTAAATAATGAAACGGATCTGAGTACACATGGAAATTTATAAGCATATCTGGATTTCTTTCCATTTCCGTAGATGCTCCCTGTTCGGAATGTCGTTCTACGCTTCAGCTTACAAACTACACATTTATTTAAAAGTTGGGAATTTTTCCTACATTCCTCATACATCTGGAAAAATGCTGAAATTTCTGACATAGAAATCTTGAAATCCTTATTCACAAATTCTAATTCTTTGTACGATAAACCGGTCGGCTACGGATAAACCCAATCATTACATTTTGTAGTGTCATAATTTTATGTAATACCATAGTCTCCTATTTTTTAAAATTTTAACAAATATTATACGAATTATCGTATATCTAGTATAAAGAAAAAACTATTACTCTAAGTTTAATCAGGTTTAAATGAATTTTTCTCTGCTAATATCATCAGGGTACAAGCGCTTAGGCCATTAACCGGGTTATCACGGTTCTTTGTAAAACAAAGCTTTCTTAGGCAATAAAGACAACTGCTGCGGCGATGAAAGGTATCAGGCTTTGTCATTTCTAATTCAAATTACAGCAACTTCGTAGCCAAAGAATGAATTGATAAAATATATTTATTTCATAATTAAACTTATACGTTCCTGCAAGAAAATAGTTTAGTAGGTTACGTTCGTAGCCTCAATATTTTGTTGACGATGAGCGGCAAAACTTGTAATCCTTAAACATAGGTACGTAACGTTATGAAAATATTTTTGTTTTACATAAAATAAATACTACATAATTCATATCCACGAACGAAGCAGGTTTAAGTTGCTACGTGCAAGATTCTAACTTGCGGCGTTCGTAATATTCTGTTTAGGAGTCTGCTCCTGGGCCACTTCGACCATTCACATAATACCTGATAAACACCCCGGCCAAGTGATTTTATTTGAAGCTTTTTAATAAATATTTTCTCTTTTCATATTAATGGTTAAGTTTAAATTTATGTACCTACCTATAATTCGAAACAGCATGCCTTTAGAAGCAAAGATCCAAAAAGGATTTCGAGGGTGGAGGAAATTGATTGGCAGTTACCATTCAAGTATCAGACGACTTACAGGAAGTTTACGACTTTTGTAAGTAACTCTTGAAAAGATTTCTGCTATGTTCGTTTGTTCGGTAATTTTATTTAAATTTGAAATCTGGAAAGTTCAAGGGTCTCTTTTCCCATAATTACAAATTTTGCGAAGTTTATGTTAAGATTTCTAGCTATTAGTGAGTTTTAAGCAGACGTTGATTGTTCTAGACTGAAAATTAAACAAAGTTAAGTTATAATAAAACATATTTATTAAATAACATTTTCTTTATAAATTATAATAATAACATGCGGATATGTAGATTATGCCTTCAGCGTTGAAACCAAACTGAATCTATTTTCAATTATCTCTTTACACAGCCCTCAAAACAGAAACGTCCGTAATATATTCTCCGTATTCTAGCAATATTTGTTTTGGCTTTATTATCGAAGATTCACTCGTCTGCTGTTTCAATAGATTCAGTTTAGCGTCAGGAAAATGAGCTGCCGCTGATCGCTAAAGAAACAAGTTTTTATTACAAGCACATTCTGGATTTTGTTGAATTCCTCCATGCATTTAATCCTTTACTGTGCACCGATTTCCAAGATTCTACGGTTTAGAAGACGCACTTCGCGTGCTAATTTCCTATACAACTCGATCCCTTTGTTTTATCATCTGATCAAACGGTACTACAATTAATGAATTCTAGCACCCTGACCTACATTTGCAAATGGAAACACAACCCAAAACCATCTACCGATGATCGTCAGAAAATTTCATTTTAAATGCTTTGAAATTGGGTGTGAGAATCAAATGAACGGAGATCCAATTACAAAGTTAATGCATTCAGAGGAGGATCGGATGCCAAAACTAAGGAATTACTGCAATGAGGTTTTGGAACAATGCAACTTGTTAATAGGTCACAAAGCACAAAGACTTTGATATCAACAGAACTCAAATTATAATTATTAATCTATTTGATTTGACTTCCAAAAATCGTGTTAAACATATGGCTTGGTATAATCAAAATCGATTTATAGGTGATAATATGAGAATAACTATCGATCAATTAAATTTGTGCATGAAATTTATAGCCGCTTCCAATATTCACAATTTTAGCGCTACTTGAAATTAGCTCAGAGCAATACATTGCCTTCATTAACGTTCCAATATTCTAAAGTAAAGTAAGTGCATTAAATAACAATTGCAGCTAATTTTCCCAAGCTTTAAATGAATATAAAATAATTTTATAAAACTGTTGCCTGTGGCTGGTTAAGACAAAAGCGTCTCGTCTTGGAGTCGAGCCAAATCATTCGGTACCATTAAGTTTTCTTCTGCCGAGACCTAAATCTCACAATTTTTTGTTTTGTTCCATCATATAACCACAAAGTTTCCTATTTCTTCTCATCTTTCCATTTCAAGCTGTTTATGTGCACGTTCTGGACTGGCATTGGAGGAATTCCGGAATTTTATTATACGGAAATGGTAACAAAGTGATTTCTCGAAATGTTTCACATTTCTGATTACGATCGGAGGAAATACAACCAAACAGCGCAGTTCAACGCAATTATACTCGTATATGACAATTTAACAATTATATAAATGTTCTGAATTGCTCACGATACTGCAGTACGTTTTTAAAATACAGGGTTCGTCCATATTAATAATAATAACAGCTTTTTGAGTGTAACACGCAACTTATATCCACAAAAGTTTTATGTACGCAATCGTACCATAAACTTCTAATTACGTTAATTACATTTGTACAAGTTGTTTTAATATTATGTTGTCCTCACTGAAATATCGCTTTTCGCGATTATATTTTCACGAGTTTACGAACAGCTGTTTTTTTTACGTATGTCACCTAAAAAAGGTTATTATCACAAGCACAAAAGTTGCGGTGATACAAGCCGAAAGACTTGTTGCAGAGGAATGTGTTTCGAACTCTAATGGGGCTGGAACAACACTTGGAGGGAACAACCAATCCTCAGAGGGGTCTTCCTTCAACGATCTCTCCAAATCTGAAAAGTTAATAATATTCAACAGGGGAAATATTTGCAGCCCATAAGAGAATTATATCAAACTGACATGAATTGTGGTGAGGGATGCTGTAAATATATATTTTGCACATTTATTGGGTTTCTCAATTTCCTAGAATAGTCTGATCTTATTGTGAAGCAGACACACACCATACAAACTACATTGTCATATAATTTTGGTATAAAATATATTAATCATGAATTATTACAAACGGGATATGACGTACGTTTGTTTAATCCTCATTAATGGAATAATAATGGAGTTTCATTAAATACACGTTATAGGAATATTATTATTAATCATTTGCTACAACATGCAATTCATAACATGGCAGAATCAACTATATTTTATGTTATCTGCATACGCATAAAACAATTTCACATAAACGATTATTTTTATAGTAGAACAAATATCATAAAAGCATTACAACATTCCTATGACTAGTTTGAAGCACAATAATTGAAGTTATTTTAATTCAAGAGTTACTAATAAAAAGATTGCGCGTTTTGAAGGGCCAAAAAATAATGTAGGTACTATACGAGTTGTCACATGTCACCACTAACTGGAGCTTCTACAACACAATTGTTTAAAAAAATGGTGTTAAGAAGACAACTTAAATTGTGTCTTCTAGAATAGTAGTTTTATTCAAAAGTAAAAAATGAGAACTGGGAGTTAGTAATGCATTTGAATTTTCTTGTCAGGAATTTCGACAAACCTTGTAAGATGTAGTAAATTACTCCAAAAAGCAAATAAAAGGAAAGATTTGAGATTGAAATATTGGTAGTAAAATAATTCAAAGAAATACATGCATAAGAATTAATATGATAAAGTACGTCTTTCATTACGTATTAAAATTGAAAAAAAGGGGTATTACAGAATTTTCATTTCCATTGTATAGTAACAACTGTAATTTTATATTAATTTTGGAAACAGAATGTTTGTCGTTTTCCCTAATATTTGTTTATGATAAACCCGACCGGTATTTTTTGTTGAATTAAAGAATATTTTTATTACGGAAACAGAAATAATAAAATTGATCTATTTATGCTTTGTTATTCTCCGCAGTACTGAATTTTATTTCATTTAGGTAGTAGGTACCAGAAAACTCGCACGCATTCCCGTGTTTTTTAACAGTTTTTCTACTCAACAATATATATTTTTATATGATAGCCTATAGGTTAAGGTAGTATGATTTTAAAATCAAAGAAAGAAATTAGAAAAGCCCTGACTTTGAATTTTCGAACAAACAATCGTTTAACTTGGCCTCGTTTCGTTAAACAAACTTTTGCGCTTAAGCAATAAACAACTGGAGTCTGCACTCTAGAGTCACAAATTATCACGGCCATACAGTTAGTGACAAATGTTTTCACCAGTCTTGTACCACTGTAACCCACTTTACTGAGAAATACAACACGTTTCTATGTTTGGTTTCATCTTGTTAACAGCGTTACCAACATATCCATGTAATACAATAAAAACAGCGTTGTGTTACCTCTTATATTTTTTAGAAAAGCGGGTCCAGGGGTATAATACTGGTGAAAACATTTGTCACTGACTGTACATAAACTGGACACTTTTGTAATGATTAATCTTCTGCTATGTTGATTATCTGTTAATGACGCATGAACTGAGCACTGTATTTCTCAATCACCCGATATGAACCCATATTTATTTGTTTATTATACTGTAATTAGTTATTATTATTTAGTCTGTATATACAGGGTGTTTACGGTTTTCTTTGTGTCCTTTGAGGGGGCGATAGTATACTCCTCAACGCTATAAAAGTCGTCTAATAAGCGAGATAATAATAATTCTTTTAATTTAATAATTGTTGGGAGCTAGGTATTGGTTATCAGAAAATAGTCTAACGTAAAGCCCAAAAAGGCCATTACCACCATCGTATTATAGTTAGTTCAGCAAGAATATAAATTTTCATGCATTATACAGTAAAACGAATATATCTAAAGGTTTTGTATGCACGCATCTTCCTGGTGTGTCAGAAAAGGTGTTTTATTTCAGGGTATTTTCTCATGCGCTGCTATAACTTTTATCGTTAGCACTTGAAAAAGTCGTAATTCCTTATGGACGTGCTGTAAAAAGATCTTTTTAACATACTGGTATGTATGATATTGGGCTAAACGTGCAGATATTGTATAGCACTTAAAATTTTCTCTGTTATCTATTCTATCCCAAAAGTTTAATTTGCGTTTTTCATTTTATTTTAATTAAAAAAAGGTTTTTGTGTTGACTTCTGTACGCCTAATTCAACAACGCGAATTATGTTACCTCATTAAAATGTTTAATTTACTCTGTACATTTTGAACCTTGTGTTAAAACAATTGCGTTGAAGGTTCCCAACGTTGTTCTATATTTACCTAAATATAACATACAAATTTCAAGTCTGAATAGATTTAGTCTACTCATTATGTCAGGTACATAATTTATTTTAAAATAATATTCCGAAATGCCAACAACGATATTTCTAAAGAACTTGTAAATTGCTTTCTGCAATTCTTGAATATTAAATTTTCTTTTGATAATATTTGTCACTGTGTAACACATTTATAAAGATAAATAGTTTTCAATATATTTTAGAGACATTAAGGTCTAGATTTTAATTATAGGGAACACGCTTTTATCAAAATTTTCACTAAGGAAATAAAATAATTTGCAAACATAAAAGATATGAAACGTGTTTAGTAGGACTCAATTTTACATGTAATACTCAATGGGGATTCACTGTTATATCTGTTATTTTCTGCTTGACAATATTATCTGGAAAGCACTTCTATTTCTAGAACTATTGAGTTGCGAATTATACCCTGCAAATTTAGTTAGAAGTGGGTGGGATATTTTGATCAGTGTTCAACAACGGACTATTATCACCCTGTTTAGACCTACGCATTTCTCTTGAGTCGAAACCTCGAATTTACATTATTTAACATTGTTTAAAATTATATTAGGTGAAATTCGTATATAAAATGCAATAAATATATTAATATTTGAGTTTGGATAGTTGCATTGGGTGCATACACCTCGTCGTCCACAAACATTGGATGTAATTGCAAAACACGTTGCAGATAATTAATATCTAGTGTGCCATAAATTCTGTTGTTAGAGAAAGCCCAGGATGTTATCAACGACTGCACATTTACATGCTTGTACTCTCGTTATGATCTCGTTAAATTTGAGGTGCTATATAACTTCCAATAATTCATCCAGAAAGCAATTGAGAAGTCAATAACGAGCATTAAATAGAACCAGTTAGCATTTACATGTGTATTTCTTGTTTGTCTATGTTATTGAGAAAATACGATTTGCTTTGAACAAACGATGCAATTTTGCATACCAGTTTTAAATACGATATCCTAATAAAGTAACTACTTACCGACAGTGCTGCTTGATGTCGACATTGTTGGCGTTGGAGTGTTTTGAAATGTCGTTATTTCTGAAATATATTTAAGATTAGATTTGAAAATATATAAAATATTAATAACTGGAGTTTGTCGAATTCAACGTAAAATCCGACTCTAATTGGGTAGTTTCATGCAAGCATTTTACATAAGGGTTCAAACACATTCCACAAAGATATACAAACGTGATAAAATAGCAAGTGTGTATTTCATTATTGAACACCTAAATTAAAGTAAATAATAAAGAGTTTGATTTATCAATGATCTACTTCCTTTGTAGTACACTTACAGTGGTGTGAAAAAGTCCTGCATGACTTTATAATTGAAAAACTGAAAAACATTGTTTATAATATAATTTAAGCCGCAGATATCTTCATTATCATAAACAAAACATATATCTTTTAAAATTTAGGTTAATTTTAATATTTCACCCCTTGTTTCTGATTATCAATTCAGTTTTCCTAGTTCTTCTTTTGAGCGGGATCAGTTACGAATCAATAATTCATTTAATTCTGTTTCCTTTTGAATATGAAGTTTGATATCCTTTGCAAAAAAAACTGCATTCGATTCATGTCTGAGGATTATGGTTACCCAGTCCACTTTGATAATCAATCACAGTTCAGAGAGTTCTAATCTATAGCAGGGTTATCCAGTATTCGGTTGCGGAAATATTTATGCTAAATTACGAGGTATCTAAAGAAAATCTCCACCAACTTATTTACTTTCCTTTATTATGCACCTTGAGAGGCGCATTTATAATATTGACTCAGTTTTGTCGGATTATGAAGGATAGTTTTTCTACCATGGATACAGCGAAATTACAGCGATGCTAAGGGTACAATTATTATGTTAGAACCAGCAGCGCGGCGCTTCCTGTATAAATGCATGTTATTGGTTGAATCGCAAATATGAACAGGCGCTTGAATCTTGGTTCGCCACTTTAGCATGATCGTACCCTTAGACCCGAAATTTCAATCTTTGTTAAAACCACAGCGTCCCAGTTAAACTTCAGAATACAAAGGGAAATCTTGGGAAAATCCGAAGGGTTTAAACTGAGATTATAATATCGAGCCTTAGTCGATCACGCGGAGTGGCCAAGATCAGAATTAGGATAGCTATCACTCGGTGTCGTACAGGCTATCTGCACGGGGTAATGGAAACCCATCCAGAAGAATACAAGTCATACCAGGGTTGCTTTTAAGTTGAGACTATGGGCTTTCACTTTTCCTTCAGTAAATCGTACAGTGTTCATTACCTTCAGGAGAGCGGTCCTTTTTCAAACCTGGTGAGCATATCTGCCTTATAGTTGCCTTGCGGACAAGACACGGCAGCAGCGGTGTACAGGGAGAAACCCAGTTCCAAACTCAAATTTACCCTAGGTAAGCACCTCACGAGATCCAGGCAGAAATATTTGAGATAAGTCTGGGCAAATGAAAACCTAAGAAAAAGATACAAACGTAATTCCTACAAATGCTCCGATAACTAACCGGCCACACTTTCCTTAAATGTTGGTTCTGAAAATTGAGCGAAGGAGAATTATGTGAATATTCTATAGGTTTCAAACCATGATGGTGTCAAGTGGAATGTCGAAGGTGATGACCTAGCTGTAACTGGGACGAGGTCCAATACTGAGAAAGCGCTACCACGTTTTCAGCAGTTTTTGGACGTTAATAAAGGATTTCTCTCGTAAGTCTGTAACATATCTTCTCAAATAGGAGACAAATCAGGATATCCGAAAAAGCATCTCCAGTCCTTGCACTTCCTAACAGTACGTATCTGAAATGTCAAGAATAAGGAGAAGCCTCCGAACACATTTTCTCAGGTGCATAAGGTCAGAAGGGCCAGACACTTTGGCTTCCCTTTCCTGGAACCAAGCGATATACAAAACACACCAATGAAGGCGATTCTGTCCTTCGTCTCTCTGATATCCTGGACCTTAAGTGCTTACCAGTTACCTCTCGTTATTTTTTCGTAAATAAATAAATCCGCTCAGAAACCTTCTTTCGGTATAATGTTAAGACGATAATTTGCAATGCTTAATTATTAATGACTGACTTTATTCGAAATATGTGAGTTCAAAGATAATATTATGGATTTAGGTGATGCAGGACTTTTTAACCCCACCGTACTATGTAAATAAAAAGACAGAGAAGAATGTAAAACAGTTAAATATAACTAACCTGGTACATAAAACATTTTTGTAGTTACAGTAGTAGTCGTAGTAGTAGGAATTTTTACTTCTGCAAATATAGTAAAATAATAGAAGTAAATAACTAATATTATTAAAATATTACCATACAATCTAACGGAATCATCACTTTGTCCCATGGAATTAGAAGCGGAACATTTATACGTTCCAAAATCATAATGTGATATGTTGAAAATTGTTATAACCATCGTAGTTTTATATCCGCTGCGCTTTTCTTGGATTTTATAGCGATACCTACAAAACACGCTTTAGGGAGTTAAAACTTCCATAAACACAAGGAAAAACCTACCCGCTCTTAAGAACATCTTCACCGTTCTTTAACCAGTAGTTATTCGAATGAGGGTACGCTTCCACTTCGCATTTAAGTTTCGCGTCTGCATTTAGAGGTGCTCCCACTATTCCCCTAGGCACGTGTAATTTAGGAGCAACTAAAACAGTAATTATTGTTGTAACTGGCAGTAGAATCTGTGCATAGATTTAGAACAATGCAAATATATTAAGGGTTGGTATGTACCATGTAATGTAGGAATATTTAAGGAATCAACACGGGTAGTCGGGCTCCTAGACTAAACTTTAAATGGAAATTTAGTGCTTTTTAAGAAGCGCAAACACATGTCATATGAACATTTCCGGATCTAAATTGTAGTAAACGCATTTACATTTGTAACACTCCAGAGCAGAAAACTTGCGATAATGTTATTTTGTAAGAAAGAAGAGATACATGGTAAACAAGATTTAAAAAAGTTTTTAAGGGAAATCAAGAGAAAGAAGAGTATAGAAATAATCGTTTAGTTTTGATCGAAATTATATTAATCAAGTACCTTTAATAACTTCAATACTGGTGTAATTTTAAAATGAAAGGAAAATCAATTTTGTATGAGAAATAATAAAAGCGAAAATAACGACCTATGAGATACAGTTACGGTATGCAAGGCATTCTACGAGCATTTTTTGCATATTCTGAGTTCTTGGGAGAATTACTTCACTGATTTGATTTGAGATTTTTAAACGCGTTGGATCCATGGGTTTTCAAAATCTGTAGATTTCTTCATTTGAACTTTTTTAAACTAACAGGATATTATTACTTATACCTGTTTCAAAAAAATAATTGGATTGTAAACAGGATTTTTAGCCGTTTAACCGTAAAAATATTATTCCACCAGTCATCTCTCTTGTACTTTTTTTCTATCTGCAATGATTACGAAAATATTTTGGATTTTGTTTGTCGTTTGTCAGTACATTTCAAAAAGGTATTTACAGTAATCGGAATTTTGAAGTCCTGACTTGTTACGCAAATAAACTACAATGTGATACTATTTTTTGTGTACTCATAATCTTTCAACGTCCCCCTCCTCCTTTATGAGCGATTGAATAATTCGACCAGTTCTTTTATAATACGGCGGCCTTTTTCCCGTAAGCTTTTTGTCCTTGGATTTTTTCCCCTAGATTTCTTAATGAGCGTTTGAATTACTTTTAAAAGTAAAAACATATGAAAAATATCGAGTTCAAAATGCATAGCTATTTTTAAATTGAATTTCAGTAAATATTTATTGGCAATAACATTCAATATAAAAATAATAATAAATATAAAATCTAATAGCAATATAAATTTCAGCATATCGCAACCATTACTCCTATAATAAAAATAAAATTCAATGTGTGAAACCTACCAGATTTTTATCTTAAGGTTGGGAAGGTCCCAAGGGGCCTAGCATTTATATCAATCTTGAAAACGATTAAACATTTCTGCAAGAATGTTTTATCTTTTATACTTAAACGTATAGGCACCTGCTTAAAAGTTCGGTTAAAGCCCGAAATTGCACCTTACAGTATAAGTTATAGTGAAGAGGCTTTTTCGTGGGTAGGGTCTTAATTTAGTTGCATAATTATCGTTGTGTGATTGTTGATAATTAATTCTACTGGGTCGAGATCTTGGATATGAATACCCGGTTCCTCATTGTACCTCTGCCAATGTTCCCCATTCTACACACTAACAGGAAATTTGACTAATTGAGGGAAGTCGAACCTTCACTACAAATTTTTATCACGCGAAATATCGAATTGTGGAAGGAAGTTGACCTTTTATGCGAAAATCAAGGGTAATTAGCACAGCACTCCTTTGTTCAACGGGGATATAAACCATTCTTCGTTGAGGGTCGTACAGGTAGGAACAGATATGGGAAAGGTTTTTCATTTCGACAATTGTTTTAAGGGAATAGGCATCATTGTTACCTCGTCACAACGAAATATCATTTTCAATGTTAGGTGTTGCGATCGGGTTACATACGGATTTGTATCTAATGTACAAAGGGATCGATGCTTTCTGGCTTATGGTTACAAAAGCGTACCACAACCGCTTTAAAACATGTAAAACGTCTACACATTTTTATTTTAAATATTCAACGTTCTTATAATGCTTTCGATAATTATAGCTAATAAATTATTTAAAATGAACTATACTTTAACAATTAAATTAAATTTTGCAGACGTCATGCACTACAAACATAACTATTCAAATATGAATGTCTGCAATTAACATTTCTGACCTAAACACGTTGGTAAAACGTTTTGTTAAGTTTTAAATTTCTTTTACATCAAAACTTTTTCTCAGATGTTTGATTTGTTGATGGTGTCGTTCGAACTGTACATTCGATTGCTTAGCTATTACGGGTTTCTTATAAAACATAGATCTATCATAAAATTTTGACACCCAAAGATTTATTAACGTCGATTCTTCTTTACAACTGAAGATCAGCCTTGAGGATTTACTGTAACAACGATAAGAACCTTGCATAAAGCTTGTATCGACACACCTTGCGCAATTTCCTATTGTTTTGAATGGAATTATTTTCTTATCACATAGTATAACAGAATTTTTTTTTAATATTTGGTTTTTATTAAGGTTGGTAATTTTCTTGCTATGAGTAGAACAGGATGGGTATTGTTTGTTGACGAAATGGGATGAAATTGCCTGTCTCAATCAGTCTGAATCGTGCGTTTGAAAGAAACAGTAATCGGGAAGACGTTTTGTTTAAAAATCAAATAATTTCTTTTAATTTAAATTTTAGTGTCTTTACTAGTGATATGATATTGTGATACTATTATACTTCTAGCAGCATTGCTAATATTGTGTTTACAAAAATATCTGTGTGGATCCCACGAGTTTCCTCAACAGCATATTGACGGAGGTAGCAGATGATGGCAGGAAAGGTAAATTGTTATTTTTTCATACAACACGACTTCTCTTCTTATCTTGGTTCTATGGTTCTGGATTGCATATTGTAACAATACATGTGTTTCACATCACTTTAATTACTTATTAAGTTTCCATCTTGATTTTTTCGTACTTACAAAGAAGCTGTGTTTGCATTATATAATTTTTGTAAGAAGGTTGGCAAAGTACATAGGTGCAAAGCCAAAGAATAAAAAGAATAAAAGTGCTATTATTTCGCAGCAAATAGTTCTAGGGGAATGTTTCTAAAAATAGGAACTAAAAAGAGAAAAGGAAAATTTTTGGTGGAGAATTAAATGTACAAAATGATTATTTCGCCACTTTTTTGAATATTGTACTAGAATTTTATTTGTAGTCACTAAACGGGACTAAAAAATTACCAAATATAATATTATCTTTGATGATTGATTCTATGATGATTTCAATGGTTTAGTATTAACTTATGGGAATTTATTTTAATACTAGAATCCTGAAGTAGTTAACATGTATTTAACTTATTAGTTGAGTAAATTCTTTGTAAAACAGTGTGGGTGATTTTGTTCATGTTCGTTCATATCGGCAGGTTCAAACAAATTATTGTTATTATCCTACGGTACTAAATCAAGTGTGGAGCACATTGGCTCCTACCTTGAGGACCCCATTGCTAACAAATCCTTTTTGTTTACCTTTGTACGTACTGTAATCTACCACGGATTTCAACCATGCACTTTGGTTACTTACTAGTACTAGCAAAGGGTATACCGGGTGGTGATCATTTCGATGCTCACCATTGGTACCTCGGGAACGGTAAACGATACGGAGTCGAATAAATTAGACAAAAGTTGCGCTTTTTTATGACCATTGAGAATCTGAAAAGCAATCCAGGATATTTTGATTGCTTCCTGATTTATCACGAAAAAAACTGAAAATAGCGATTTCAGAAAAAAATTATTATCTCTCTATTAATACCATTGACACTATTTTAATCAAACTAGGTAACTCTATATTTTTGGCCACTCCGAATTCAATGGTGCATTCAGAAATTTTCTAGGCCTTCGAGATAGATAGACTTTCAATATGGCGGCCATAAGAAATAAAAGAGTTGACTATCGCAGCTTAAAATCTAGAAGGCCTAGAAAATTTCTGAATGCACCATTCAACTCGGAGTACCCAAAAATACAAAGCTACCAAGTTTGATTAAAATAGTGTCATTGGTATTAAAGATAATAATTTTTTTCTGAAATCGCTATTTTCAGTTTTTTCGTGATAAATCAGGAAGCAATCAAAATATCCTGGATTTCTTTTCAGATTCTCAATCGTCATAAAATAGCGCAACTTTTGTCTAATTGAAACGACTTCGTATCGTTTACCGTTCCCAAGATAGCAATGGTGAGCATCGAAATAATCACCACCCTGTATACTAATGGTAAAGAGAGTTAGTCTTATGGACTAATAAAAAGATAATTTTGTCGAGGTGACTAAATTCATTTCATCTCGTCGGAAGTGCCTAAAAATTATTTTACTGTGTCTATCTATACCTACCTAGAAATAGTTAACTACTGCCTACCCAAACAGAATTATTTTAATACTTCAGATAACGAAGATATCCAGCCGATTTTTCTTAACAGACTAACCCTGTATATGAATTTTTGCAACAAATACATTTAGGGTGTTTTGTAAGGTTTAAAGTCCTATTCCTGTTTGTTTACCCCTAAAACAGGGATCAAACCCATATCGCTCCATCGCCAACTGAATTCTCTTCCACAGCCTACGGTACCTATATTTTAAAATCATCTATAAACGAAAACTAAAGATTCTTAATAAGAGATAATAAGATTTGGTGGGTTAAAATGGTAAACATTTATAGGAAAGGTATAAAATTAGTTTGCTTACAGCATTCTCAATAATGAAGGTGTTAATATGCAGCTAAAGTATGTGTCGAGGTGAGAGAGTTTATATGCGCAAGATGTCAGTTAGGGTCGTTTAAATATTAACATGTAAAGTATATACGCAAGATAACTACAGTAAGAGCATACCAAACTTAAATGTAACAACCAAAGTTGAATAAACTTAGATCCTTCTTTAAACTTGAAACTGATTTGTGGTGAATATTTCCCTAGAGTATAAAAATAAAACAATAAAAATAAACTTTACAAAATCTCCATAAATTAATTCATAAAAATGTATAAAGGAAAAATAAAATAAATATTAATTTACCTCTTGAAATTGTATATTCTTCTCGGTACAGTTTTAAAATTGAATCTTATGAGATTCCCAAAACAGTTTGTTGTACAAAATTTAAGGCAAAATGAAAATTGGTAAAGAGAAGTATTTTCCATTTACTTGAAAACCTTTAGAGACTAATAAATTTAATTAACTTACAGTTGATATTGAGCATGATTCGTTTGCTAACAGTTGGTGGAACGTCGTTGCTTGCAATACACAGATAAGCCCCCATTTGGTGGCGTTCGACTCGCAACAACAAAAGTTGCGAACCACTGAAAGTGTCTGCTGGAAAATGAAACAAGTTCTTTAATCTAAAATCGTGTTTAAAATACTACAATTATGCAGTTTATTACTTTTTAAAGTGCTATGTATGTGTAATATTCGTATTAACATTAAAAGGAATTGAAACAACTTTGCCATAATGTTCAAGTCAATTATAAAGCAGGATGTTCAAAAGCAAATGAAGGGATACGCTATTTTCAAGCACGCCAGTTTCAACGTACCTAATAGTATTATCCGTCTGAATTTACCAGGAATTACATTGAAACCCACTTTGTTTTGAAGCGGATAATTAACGAAGTTCACTTTGTTCAAAGTTCGTTTTTTTGGCAGGCAAAGGACAATAATCATCTATGGCTTTTATTAAAACCAACCATATTTTACAAGACCTGGTTTTGAATAATTACGACTGACAAAATAATATCCAAATAGCACGTTACCTTTTTCTGTTTGATGCGTTCCCGTGTGTAGGATTAACTTATCTCCATCCTCCCTTCGCCAAAGGATTCGTGGCTGTGGATGGCCGGTAGCCTTACAAACTAGAGTGACGTTTTCCCCTTCGCTGACGGTAAAATCGGTGCTCGTTTCTGTATCGTCGATATCTGGAGAAACTGAAAAAGATTGCATTGTGAGAAGAACAGTAAAATATTTCCTTTCTTGCAGGTACGGGCTATAAGATAAGGTGATGCATTTCAAGTTTGCCTGGACGTGCAGATAATATATCTCCAGGTTTTGTTCTCTTTTTGCCATATATTTTAATCCGATATAAAATCTCATTTTAAAATGTTTTATTTTATTTGTTTGCAACCTCACAAAGAGCGTTAGTTCATGTATGTGGGTAGAATTGTGTAACAGGATTTTCATATACAAAAACTGTCGAGGTTCTGAATATTCCATAATTAGTTTTGCTAATTAAACTGGAAATTTGGAAATCTAACAAATTCCATTAAATGACAAACTGTGGTACACAAACACTAATTGGATTACTAATAATAATACTTAATAATATTAATAATAAGGGATAGGATTTGTATGCATTTGAAAATGTTGGAATACCGTATATTCATATACTCTTATTTTTGCTCATACAAATCAAATTGCATAGTGAGTGTATAAGTTCCAGGTAATTTTTTTTAAATAATGTCTTTTAGAATAATATCAGGATGGAAGTATGTACTTAGAATAGCAAACATTAAAAAATGCTCTGGACTAAAATTGTTGCAAATTTTCATTCATTTATGAAAAGGTCTTAAAGTATTCATTTGTGTGCACTTTCAAATGCGCATACGTGATTCACATGTGGCTGAAACGTGCCTGAATGCACTCTACATATGTTTATTACATGCAGTAAAAACATTCAAACGCATAAATGTCCTATCCCTAGTAATAATATTTAATATATAGTTCAACAGTGCACTTTATCCTGAAGCTTTGTAATCCATTGACTGTGCAGCTATATAGGGTATGAAATGAATTTGAAATTTAACCTTTAAAATTATTTACTGTTTATGTATTTTTCTGTAACGGTATAAAAAGAATTTAATGTATTTTTAGCCACGCAACATTACGGAACATACAATTACCCTTCAACAATAGTAAACATTTTAAAAGCACATTCTCGTGAATATCTAACACAAGGATTTTGGTTTAAAAAAATATATTTAAGGGTTGTAGTAATTCGGCTTCATTCTAGTACAAATTTCAGTTATAAACACATAGTTTATTGATAATTATTATGTTAATAAAAATGTGTCATTTCTAGCTTTTAGTGTACTAGAAAGAAAATCTCTTCTATAGGTACCTACGACAGTTTTATCCGGCCGACTAGATTCAGCAAAATTAATGCTGCCAAACACTAACTTTTTGGGTTTGCATACAGATAACAATCACAAATTGGTTCACGTATGTCATCAATCTCCGCAAGTCTCTGTGCTGTATGCATATGTTCTCTCTCTGTGGTCAGAACGAGAATAAAACTTTTCCCTCAACCAGAATGATGCATTATCAAACCCTATGGCAATTAAAGATATCATGAATAACACCCTACCTTTTAGATTGTCATCATCTCTGTTATATTGTTTGAGAAAGGTTTAATAGTGGTGAGTAGCGTTTTCTAAGATAGGAAGAAAAAGCACAAAGGTTTGATGAAGACAAAACAAAATAGAAATGGTTCACAATACGAATAGACCAGTGAAAGTGAAATTAGTAAAATTAGATATAAGTATAACGAAACTTTGATAACCAAATGGGTACAAGAATATTTAAAAATTTGGTACAGGTCCCAATATTTAAGGAGGGAAATAAAGACAGTCTGATGAATTCTCTTCTAAGCTCAGTACCAAATATTTCGTATATCGTATCTACATTTTATTAAATACTATGGAAAATATTTGATTAACTTTAACTTTAATTTTTCATAAAAAGTATGAAGGGTGCTTATCTTCAGAGGGAGTTATTTTAAACTTAACAGCTCCTTAAGTTTAAACGAAGGGGTATTTTCCTAAAATAATATTAAACTGTAAAGATCAAAGTTAAAACATCAAAACTTCAGTGTTTTCATATTATAAACAAAAGTTTTTGTATTATCAAGTTAAAGCTTTGCCTATACTTGTGAAAATATTCGAAGGCAAGCTATATTTAGAAGTATGTAGGTTGAAAATCAGAATCATTATTAAATTTATTGAAAGCTGTTGTTTAATTAATAATTTATACCTCCAGTGTTTTTCACACGTAGCTATTCTTTTTGTAATGTCTAACATCTGCAGTTTCATCTATCTTTGTTCAGTATTTTACGTTTCGATGTAGAACTTCATAGAACTTATTTTTGTATCAGAGCAACCGGTAACAGCTTGCTAGTTCGTGACTGTGGATGCTCAATAGAGATACCCCACAAATATTAAGAAATGTCAAAATTCACGTTTCGAAGCAAAACCCTCAACACACCATCTTTAGATTTTAAAAGCAAGTCCCCAGGACATTGTTGAAAAAACAATAATATTCTTTAATTTCTGTTCTTGATATTAATTTAAACTGTGTACCTCATTACCCTGAAAACCCTATATTTACAGCACAACCAGACAACAATAATTATTATTACCTGACATTTTATTAATAAAGTGACGTAATTTAACATAATGTTGTTTAGAAAAACAGAAGCGTTCGTATTTAAGATTCTAGGTCAGCTATTCTGTGGTTAAAGCATCTTGAGGATTTTCAGAATAAATTTTGTTATCCCCCGAAGGTTTATTTAAAAACAATAACTAACCCCAAAACTTTATTCTTGATACCCTTCAAGCTCAGGTTGTTTCTAAAATGTGTAAATGGTAGCTGATCTATAGCAACCTTTGAAATCGGGTAATAAAATTGCAATACCATATTCAAGCTTTTGTTGGCGTAGAGATGGATAAAATTTACATTTGAAGTGCCTAGGAATAAAGTTCACAAAAAGAAAAGTGGTCTTCTAGTTCAGCCTTGGTCAGATTTCTCGTTGCATGTTCAATATTTTCAAAGGCTTGGTAAAGAACCGGCACTCACGTTTTGCGTAAGTGATGAATTTAAAGTCCAGATGTGCTTATCCGATAAGCAAATCGGTTAACGCTAGAGTCAGTTGGATGGTCGCTGCGAAAGTGTCCATATCTCAGGGCGGGGGTCGTATCTGTAAGTTAAATGACATGTGTGGAAATTGGAATATTTTCCGGACCCTAGAACGCGATTGTTGACAGTTTTACGCTGAATATGAATGATAGGGCTCGCGGTTCGGGAGGCAGCGGCCTCAAGATGACGACGGGTGCTATAACGGCACGTGCAGCTGCTATTACATTACACATTCCCTGGTGAGAACCCGCATTACCCTTTCAGATACACGCGAAGTGCGAGTGGTTTATGTTAGACACTTCACACCTGATTCCATCACAAGAAATTGCGATTCTGGTCGGAATAACTGAATGTTAAAACGAGTATTCTTACTGAGATTCTTCCCATCGAACAAAAGTTGTCATATCGGTAAAATATGGAAATTCCTTTGTAGGTTTTTCAATGCGACGAGCGATTGTATGGAAGTAGACTACATGGAGTGATTTACGGCCGCGGAAGATGAAGTTAAATCGCAATCGGCAGTCGGTCGATAGGAGAAGAGTTATTACTGAACCTGTTTATAGACCGAATAAAAATCACAAAGTCTATTTTGGACTCTATTTACTCGAATTGTTCGTTTTGGTAGCACAAATTTATTACCATCGGTAAATAGCTACACTGTATTTGCACTCACTACGTACTAGTAATATGTTGATCACTAAATTAGATAGAAATTTTGCATAAAACTGATTAAAATTGACGGTAATTTAATTTCTACTTGATGTAAAGTCGATAAGTCTGTTTCAGAATTCAACAGTTTTAGAATGTAAGGTGCAAAAAAATTAATATCTAGGAACAAACTTAATCTTCAGTCAACGCACAAAGTTTGTTAAGAGGCGTTAGCTCATGAATATGTGATACCCTTAAGTGTGATGAAAAGCTGAAAAAGTAGAAGTAGGGTCAGTTTCTCATTTTAAGTTAAAGTCTTGCCGTAAACACTGTCATTTTTGGTACATAACAACAAATTTCCAGTTAAAAATGAAGCTGTAGTTTATCTTAAAGTATTTACAGTAAAAATTATCATTTTATCGTTTAGTCGAAAATTTAAATAAACTCCTAATAAAACCAATATAATATTATCCTTACTACAAAACTTTGTTGCCGTTGTAAATATAATATAATATTTTAATTCATACATGTTCAGCATTAATTGAAACACATGAGGAGAAAGCAAAATCTAACGCAGGGGTAGTTTTCCGTATAATGGTCATACGAGTCTGTTTCAGATACAGATAATCCAAATAATCATTTTGGAACAATAAACAGAGTGCTAACTTTGAATAAGGTCCTTAGGGAAAATTTCGGCTCCCCAATGTTTCAGGGGTTGGAATCTCCTCGCTTTCTTCAATTTCAGTAAATCCAATAATATTATTATTCTGACTGTTTAGAAAAAATCTCACAATTAATAAGTGACAAGATTCCTGTTCTGATCTCTAAATTTTAATTTTCATTTTGTGAATCACTGGTCATTCGTAGCTGATTTTTGGGTTTTCTGTTGAACTTATTTACACTTACATTCACACAGTAGGTTTGTTCGTTTGTCTGCTCTAAACTGCTCCGAACAGGAAACAGAAAAAGATGGCTACATACGGCGTTTGTGCATTAAAAAGAGATAACATGTTGTTTGTTTCCTGTTACAAGCAGTTTAGAGGAGACAAACGACACACTTTTGCTTAAATTTACTGAAATATTATAGTACCTATAATATATACAGGGTGTTCCATAAATATACCAACAAAATTTTAGTGGTGGTAGGGGACATCAAAACAAACATTTTTTGCTGGATAAACATATGTCCGAAAGTTCTTCGTTTTCAAGAAAAAAAAATTGAACCGTAGAACGTGCGCCAGTATCTGGACCAGCGATTTGGCAACCAGTGGTTTGGAAGAGGAGGTTTCGTGGCCTGGCTTGCGCGTTCTCCCGATTTAAACCCCCTCGATTTCCCATTCGTAATCAGGAAGATCTTGTCAAAAAAATAATGGCCGATTGTGCATAAGTAGAAGCTACCCCTGGAATCATCCATAGCGTGCGCGAGTCAATGATCCGTCGGTGCAATCTTTGTATTGAAGCAAATGGTCAACATTTTGTACAAAACGATTTTTTTACAAATTTCAACACCCTGTATCTCGAAAACGAAGTTTTTTTTGGACATTTGTTTATAAAGCAGAAAATGTTTGTTTTGATGTTCCCTACCACCACTAAAAGATTGTCGGTATATTTATGGAACACTTGTAGATAATATAATATAAATTCAACGTTGTTCATGTAAACGTCAAACCAGGTTTTGCCTAGGGGCCTTGCTCTATTCCATAAAAATAATTAATTTTGATGAACAAGGTAAAGCTATCTCAAAAGTAGGTATGGTTAAACCTGTAGACAATATTGTGTTTTGTCCTTTTTTTCCCACCATTCCCTATCACTTTGAAATTTAATTTTGTCTGTGTATGCTATCCTCACGTACAATACTGTGGCAATCTGCTAACAGTAACCTGTTATCCCGTTGAAATCACAGCATTGTGTTATAAAATACTATTGTTAATATATCAAATAACAACAATGGGAAGGAAACCACCCACCGGCTGACAAAAACGTGTTAACATATTAAAAGTCGGTTAATCTATAAAATTAACATCAACAGTATTAAAATAAAATACAGCAATTATTGCAGCTACAATTTGTGGCGAAAATAAATTATTTGGTATTGAATTGAATAATAAATTATACTATTCCATGCATTGAGTGGATAATGTGATAATTAGTAATCACAGTAGCTAGCACTACAATTTACCATTAATAACTACCTCGCATTGCAATTATTAATTTATATGGTTTAAATAAAGTTGAGTGTTGTATTAACGCTGATAAATTTTATTTTAATCTGGATTTCACATTAACTCTGGTATTAGCCGCTTTTAACGACCACTTTCTTTGTACCTCGCCGTTTTCTGTAGTAATCCCAGGGCCTGACCTTTCTCTGATGCCCATTTATGTTGTGTTTTCGATTATCTGAGAATTCTAGCTTGTTGTTTGTTATCCATCTGGAGGCTAAGCTTACTTGGACACTACAAACATACCCTCTCTTCACGTAAATTGTAAGGCAGTAACTCCAAACGAATACTAATTTAGGGAAACATACCGTCGAGGCATTACTAGGACAATTATTTATACGATTCTGTTTTTGATCTTAAAACTAACCCAACGTCCCCAAGCACCTTATGCATTTACACATTCACGGAAATATCCAAAACTGAATATTCAAGAATATGACAGCTTAGTCTATATACGAAGCACTTCCCTTCCTCGAATAAATTTTAAAGTTTTATTAGATGCACCATTCCAATAAAATATTGCATTCGAAAAACTTTCACCGGAGCAACTGCTAACGTATTGATGTAATTTATGATATTCTCGTAGCCGCTAGGAGCTGAAATTTTCAGGAAATAAGTGTAGGCTATGAAGTATGGCAGTTTATTTACTTGAGGAATTACAATGCCATTGAATGAAAATTTATTTAAATTCAGCGCAAACTTTTAACTTGACTTAATCCCAAACATTTGAGCAACCATGATGGTTCCACACGTGGTAATTATTAGTTCCTATTAGTTTAAAGGCTTTGTGGTTTCATTAAACCTTTGAGTGTAAGTAATTTTTATATTTAAATAACTAACGAAACAGGGGTCTTTTAATTAATTCCAATGGCGGTATTACATTTTCATGCCCTTGTAAACGTTTTGTTCCGGTTCTGTCCTTTATTTTTTTTGTGCTTTAGTTCTTGGTCGTAATTTCGAATTAAATATCTATTAGTAGATAGATTATTATCAACTGTCTCAATAATAATCTGACTTTCCGGTAAGTTATCTGCGCTGCAAAAAAGTTATGGAAACAACGAATTCGCGTATTTTGATTAAAGTATGCAATCCATTACATACCCCTTGGGGCTAAGATGAACAGGCTGTAAGTACTTGCGGCAGCATAGAATTAATGTTGGGGCTGATAATCAAGATTATAAATGTTGACGATTGGGATTTGATTGGTAACCTATTGATAATTTTATTTTTGTTGTGCCGAGGGCACTTTGTGCCATCAATTCGAATAATTTTGAGGTGATGTCATAAAATGCATTGGATTGGTGTAGTACTGAAAATTGCAGTGGCTTCAAAGATTAAAATAAATTACCAGCAAAATTCGAGACCATCCCAAAACATAATTAGATATTATGTCATGTCATGACCTAATGTATATCTGATTTTTTTACGCCCCTTATCCAACAGTTTCTTAATTTTCCTATTTTGGAAAACCTAATTATAATAAAAACCAACATTTCACTAGAACGTAATTAAACAAAATATTACTTTGTATACAGGGTGTTTCTTAAATGGCGGACACGGAGAGCACTACGCGATTCTCATCTTAAAACTGAGTTGAAAAAGTATAAGCGATTTTGTCCTAATGTATTTAGTTTCCGAGTTATTCGCATTTTAAAAATTTTAAATTTGACAACATTGCGCATGCTTGCACGGATTTTGTTTTAAACGTTTGGTGTTTTAATAAGGCAGTATGAACAAGTTTCCCAGGTAATAACCTCATAGCTACAATGCACTGTTGCAACATATTGAAAAAAAATTTAACAACAGATATTTATCAGAAAGAATGTCTTCGGAGGAAGGAATACAACGTATAAAAAGTTTCCAAATTTATTAAGATTTAATATTTGATTGATGAACAATGCGGAACGGTTAAAATTTACCCGTTTTTCCAAAGCATAAAGGAATTGAATCTCAATCTTTGACTGAGAATAACTCTGAAACTAGCGAAGAACGGGCATTATTGTATTATATTTTTCCAATTGGTATCTGGAGGGGAATGTAGTACTGTGCTCCGTGTCCGCGATTTAAGAAACACCCTGTATAATCTTTCTTACATTACCAACTTTTTAAAGTTCAGAATAAAATTAAAATGTTTGTACACTCCTCAAATTGAGAGCCTTGGATAAATTCGGTCTGGTATAGCACTCAAGCTTGTTGCTAGTTATTTGAACTACCAACATATAATAATAATATCAGCTACTTGTTTGGAGTTGCCAAAGGAAAAGGCTTTCGAAAATAACTAAATTTATTAACTGTCGTGGTATTTCTCTTGAAATATCAAACCAGCTGTTCTTTTTTCTCAAAACCCTTTCCCACGAAAATGGCCAACAATTAATCGAATCAGAGTCTGGGCAAATAAATATAACTAACAATTCATTATTCTTTAAGTATTGTTTAATGAAGGTTCTCCTTTTTTTCTGGTGTTCCTTTTATCTAAAATTGTATTTAAAATTCATATGTAACATTGCGAATATGCTGTGTTTTTGTTTTTCATATATTGTCTAACAATTCAGAAAAAGGGATATCAAAATAAAACGATAACAAAGTTCAGTTGAGATGTAGAATAGAAACGTTCCTTTGTTTTATCACCTCCTCATTAATTTATAGCGAACAAAGCTATTTTTTTTCTGCTTTCATGTAAAGGTAACAAAAATGAAATTTGAAATTTTGATTAAAACCGCAATGTTTATGAAGCAGCCTTTTGTTAGAAATTATTTCGATTAAGTACCCACTCTGAAACTCGTGGACAGTGTAAATTTTGGCAATGTACAGAGAACTTCAAAAGTTTTCCATTATTTAAATTCGTTGTTTTTTTTAGCAGATAAAAATTGGTTTTATTCATTAGGTACATTGTATAAACATTTCAAAGCACGTTGTTTCATTTACAGGGACAAAGCATAAAATTTTATAATCCACAACGTAAATGCCGCGGGAGTCGGGCGTACATAAACGTGGGCTCGTAATGTATACACAAAGCAATTAAATTCGGTACAAAATGTTTTAGGTTCTCATTATTTTTAAACTTTTCTCGCATTTTGCCTCGTTTCATAATTAGATGTCATTTTAATCTCCATATTATAATAAGCGAATTCCAACTGAAATTGAAATTGACATAAATCATTCTTCGATGTTCTAGTTAGAAGACTCTTTTAACAACCGATTGATATCTATCAAAAGTTTAAACTAGCCTTTAATGGCGAAGCTGGTATAATACATTCCGATATCGCCTATAAAACAGTGATGGTTTCTCCCAAATGGCTGCATGAAAATGATGGTTCCTGTGCCAAATCCAATAAAGCCTATTAACATGCAGATCAAATGCATGCATGCATGCATACTGTACAAAAATTGACTTAGTGGAAGCTTTTGAACTGAAACTAATATACAACCTGGAATATTCAACCGGTCACAATGGTGTTGAGGGTATTAATGGAAAAATTTCGAAAGCGTTTGAAGCCAAATTGTACTAACGAAAAATGGGACACAATGGAGCCCCAGGATAACTTAGTCACAGGCATGTGAACTTCGGCACAAAAAAACTGTTTTGAAGCAAAATCCGCAAGGAAACCGTTAAGGTCTATATAATATAAAGTGAGCCGCACGCGGAAAGCTTTTCTACATTTTTCTGAATAAATCGATCAGTTACGTAAATCTCTGAATATACACGATGAACGTCTTACAGTTTGCGCCTAAGCAAGCTTTACAACGTTTCCAAATCTCTATTTTTATAAACACCTCGGAATTTAGAATTTTTATTTTAAATAATTACAGTGGTAACGATTCAGTATTTTAGATGTCCAAATACATAAATCTGTTAAGCTATTAAATATAAAGTTAGGCTTTATGAAGCTTTATTCTCTTTGTTAGATGGGAAACTTTTATCTTGCTAAGTTTGAGACATTGATCCCCACAATTGCAGATATTTAAAACTGAAATCCCTAATCCCTTAGGTGTTACAAGTTTAATGTTAGTGCTAATTCCTCGAAAGCGGGTGTTTAATTGTCTCTACTTAATAAAACGTACCCTAAAATTAGTTTGCAACTTTTCGGTATAATTTTCCAAGAAATTAAAAAAGTTAGTGTGTAACAACCCGCGTTCAATTATTGGAGGAAATGGACTGAAATAAAAGAAAAGGTAGAAGGATTTTGGCGAACAATGATCGCTGACGGTAACAAGATTGGGCAGAGAGATAATAAAAGTTTTATCTAATTTAATTAATTAATCGAAACCGTTTTTAGGGTTGTGTTATTAATTTGGTCTATAACATAAATCCATTTATAATGTAGATATCCTTGTTTTAATTCACCAGGGATTCTGATTTTACATTAAGATATTGGAAATTAAATCTATGGAGTTAAAACTTTACTGCACTTATAATAAAAAGTTCTTTTAAAAGTTTCTTTTGAAAATTGCAGAGCAGTTGTGGAGATTTTTCAAAGGAACACTGATAAAACGAGATATTTTGTAACTTTTTATATCTATAGTCTGGATGTTTCAAGACGAGGAGAGCATGCATACTTCTCTTTTCAAGATGTTTAATATTTCTAGGCTAGATTCCCAACAACACTGCTGTAGAAACGGGAAATATTTTCATTTGACTCGAAAAATTCGCGATAAGACGAGTTCTCGATAAAATAAGACTCGTGCAAATAATACTGTCTTAGTATATGAAAGCATATAAAATGTGATAGAAGACAATAAAAAGTTTCCACTCTTCTTTGTTTGTTTCAGACTGTTTAACTTTACACACTTGCTACACAGTTCAGAGATAAATACATTCGTGGGTACATCGTTACCTCTGATATAAAATATAATGCTGATTTGCTTGATTTACTTTGATGAAGGTAATTCCAATAAAGGACGAAAATAAAGCTCAGCTATGTTTTCTTATGGTTCTGAAAATAACAAAAACAAAATGTTGATAATTAATTAATTATTCTAATATAAATAAATCTGAATCTTTTACAGTTGCCATATGTTTATCTCCTTTTATTGGACACCCTGTTTAGCTCTCTCTTAGAAATCTGAGAATTCAAATTAAATAGAGGGTTGATATTAGAATATCCGTATAATGTATAATGTTACATGTTCGTTGCAATGAAAATTTGCGTGACTATTGTTGGTCTCTTTTGAGACACAGTATGTTTGAAGGACCCCTTGCTCTATGATTTTTTCTCCTAAGATGGATATTTAGTAAGTTTTTCCTCTTTCCAACTACATCCGTTGAAAGATTGTGTATTTATTTTATTCTTCTATAATATCTAATGAAAAACAGTCTAATGACCTCCCCATCCTGTAAATAACATCTTGTTAGCGACACGAAAGTAAAATGCAGAACTGTTATTTTCGGGACGAAAAATTCACTTTCGTGCCCGCTTTGAAAAAAAAGTATTTTCAGTATTTATCTAGTTATTTCGTATTCAAACATAATAAATTAATAATACAATAACTTATGACTAAAATCAACTGAAAGTTAGTGTAGTGGGGTATTTGTCTATTTATAGTGGCCAATTTTTTTCAAGTGTCGGTTGATTTTTGTGCAGCGCATTTAAATACAGGAATATCTCTTGAAATAATGAAGAATTTTCTGATGCTTCAGTCCATTTGAATATTTGCTACAGAAGATGTCACAAAGATACACGGTTGATCTTGATAGATATTTACGACTTTTGAGTTCTAGCCACAGTAGCTGTAGCAACAGAAAGCCAATCGATATAATGTTTTATCTCTATCTCACTAAATATTTCGTACAGAGTTGCCCCAACAATATTCTGGAATTATTAAATCCAACATTGGTTCTGTCATGTCCTTACGCTTTCGAATGATGTTAAAAAATTGCATTCGCTTGATAATATTTTTTTATAGGTACCTAGGAACTTTCTTGAGGGGTCTTTAATGTAGTATACCCTAGCTCTAATGTATTGTGTTTATTTATAATCAGTATGGAAGTAGGTAATCGCTATAAGAATGAATATATACTTTTAGCAATAGCAAGACAGATTAAAACGACTATAAACACTTGATACTTTAAGGCCCGGTCTTTCCATCTCCTACTAAAGCTTCTATTAGCTAATAAGCGATTAGTTGTCATGGATACCATTGTTACAAGAATTGTTTCCATGACAACTAATCGTTTATTAGCTAATAGAAGCTTTAGTAGGAGATGGAAAGACCGGGCCTTAATTAACAAAACTATCCGCCTACTTTAATAATTCAAAAGCAATTACCAAAGCAAACCTGTATTTATGTACCTAACTGTATAATTTATTTTCGAGGAAGTCCTCGCCACTTACATTAGCAGTTCATTCATGAAGTGCGGTGTAAGCAAATGGTTTTAGTGACACAAGCGACGTGACAATGATAAACAGTCGTAAAACGGACCGGAACACTATATAAGTCAAATACCACAAAATAACAATTGTGACATTGCTGATAAATACCTGTCAATTTACAAAGCCATTGTCCGGCAAGAATTGTGTATTGTACTTGGGAAGACAGGGGAAAAATATTGTGTGATATCTTAGAACCACACCTAGGGTTTTCCGAATAAATGTTGTGCACGTAGGCTATAGAATAAAATTACTGTTAACCCTACAATTTTCAAATGCTTCAAAATAAAGGTTTTTACTGTGATAACTTACCTTTTGAAATATTCCAACATTTAAAGTAATCATGTGAAATTTCCGTAACATAAAAGGAACCACAGAGAAATTTTGTGCTTACCTTGCACATCAATACATCCCAGCTGCTTCCTCATAGAGTTGGTGTTGATCTGGCACATGTAGCACCCACGGTCTGATTCTTTTAGCTGCCGAATTCGCAGCTGCCACGTACGAAAATTATCATCGTGTGTTACGCTTATGCGGGGATTGTGCGTGATTACGCGTGTGTGTAGACTCAGAATTGTTTGATCATCGGCTTTCATCCACCCAACCTGCAACAAACATTTGTACAATTTCCATTGAATCTTGAAAAGCTTTGTATTTCCAATTAAGTTCGGGTTAGGTACGTGGATGATATTTGTTTTTCAGTACAGCAATTAAATAAAATATGAAAAGGGCGCTTGGTAAACAACATCCAATTTACTGTCTTTTATTAACGAAATATGAACTGTACGCACCATAGAAATAATAAAATAAAGGGTTGCTTTGATTATTATTTAGTGGACGAGACCCAATTTATGAGTACTACGTGATCCTCCCAGTAACACGTATTTTTCTAGAAATAAGGAAAAGGTTTAACTGAAATTTTTTAAAGTAGTTTAAGTAACAAAATCGGTTTTGTATACATTTAGTTTGCCAGTTCTGATACGTTATTCGATAGGAGGCTTTTTAACCAACTGTGAAGGGTGTCATTAAAATGTAGGTAATTGCTTTACAGCCAGATGTGCAACCGTTTTATTTTATTTACAACACTGAAATAATTGACACAAACTAACAATTCAGTTAACGACCGTATTTTGTAAATAGGTACATGAAATGTTTTTGTAAAAACAAAATATTAGGAGTGTCATCTTTCTAATTGTTCAATAAATAAAGTTGAAAATATGTTTTAGTTTAAAACTAATATTATTCTAGTATATCAAGTTTATCAAGCTTTGCTTTAATATTCAGAACGTAAACAATAACGTTCATTATTTTGGGAGATTGTTTGATTTAATACGCACTAACCTAATACTGTTATAAACATATTATATCATATTATTTCAATATTTTTATTTGAAATTTTGTGATATCTGATGCAGTATCAAAACATTTTAAGCTTTACACAATTTTTAGTGTTGGATATATAGGATGTGTTGTCCTTATTTGTCTTGGCAATCTACGATTAAATAGCTTATATAGACAGGGCATTTAAAAGTTTCTAACATAAAAATGATATTATATTTCTAAGCAATTCTTAAAGCCCCCTCCCCATATAACCCTTAATCTAAGACGAAAAAGTAAACGCTCAAGGCAAGGCCAGGATGCGAACCTAAATCGCTTGAATTCTCTCCACCTACTCACCCTGATTTCCTTCTCAAATTATTACTGACTATTGTTTTTAAGATCAAAAATACCCCTCCACAAGCAAATTTATTGGTTACCAAAATTGTCACCAAATAGCAGATCATAGAATAAAATTGTCTCTTTTTATATTTTCAGGAGTTGTTCCACTCATCAGTTCTTGTAACCAGTACTACAATGATGCCATGCCGTTGATTTATATAATTGGTAAGTAGTACCTTACATTTGTTTTCTAACAATAGGGGAAATTATTACATGGAACTGATTAAATATTATTCTGAATAGAATATTCGTTTCTTAATTTATTTTAATATAAATTGGGTCAGTAGTTGACAACTAATTGCCGTTACAGCAATAGCGCTATTAAACTACCTACGTGAAAAGTTCTGTTTTACAAGTCAATCAAGAATTGGTCTGATAGGCTATACGTTTTATAATAAAGATGTGGGACACACCCGTTTTCTCGATAAACAAGTCGTAAAAATTCCTTTTCTTGATGCAGTACTTGATTTCCCTCCTCGAAATTTACGTTAACCGCTAATTTAGAGCAAATGCGAATCCTGGACAACCCAATTCAAAGATATATCCAGTTGAACAGATGGCGTTAAAACTAGGTATAGTAAACACGCTGAGAGAATTGTTTATTTGGAAACAGAAACAAACAATGTACATTTATAGCAACAAAGCGTTTTGTAATACACGATTGTTGCTGGAACAACAAAACATGTACATAGTATGTAAGAAATGGTATTACAAGGCTATATAGATTAATACAACATTGTTCTGATCGGTTCTACAACAAAGATAGACTATTGAACGGTATTATTGAATATACAGTATGTCCATGATATCATGTAAATCACACTAAAATGTCAAACGAAAAAACTTGACACTATACACCCTGTACACGGATTTTTTCCTAAAAGGAAATTACGTTAATGTAATTGGAACTAATCCGCACGAATTCTATCAAAGAAAAATGTAACGATTATATTGCCCTTGAGTTCTGTAACATTTATTTTTTGTCCCTTAATCTTCTAATTTTTTTTTAGTAATTTCAGTCTGAAAAAGAATCTATGATATTGTGGAAGTTAGTATAGCAATCCATAAGAAAATCACAAATATCCAATTTATCAAACTATTGACCATCGGTTCATGGCAATAATGAACGATTCATTCAATCTTTATGCCATTCGCATTCAATATTTGAGAGCCAGAAGTTACAATCTCCAATCAAACGTGTCATCGAAGAAATTGTGTTTGCTTCCATGGGCAACCGAGTTTATGAGGCTGCTTGAGAAAATAATAAAGGCGCGAAGCGTTTACCAAAAAGAGCGTCCCCTTACACTATTATAAATTCCCTATAATCTCATTCCCTTCGTGAAAAAATAATGGAAATTTTATATTTAAGTACTTAACAAAAACTTTGATTTACTTGAAAAAAACAAAACGTATTATTCAAAACCTTCTCGTTTGTGTTTTGGGGGGAAGTTTGCGAGGTTGGTAGCACCCGAGGACTATACATTAATTAATTAGGTATCGGCAGACGCCAGGGGAACTCGGTCTTACAATGGAAGGAGGCAAGTTAAATTTAGAGTCACATTATTTAGGAAAATTAATTCGAATTTATCACCTTTGAAATCATAAATTCATTATCTCTCTGCTTTGCTGAGAAGTGCTTTCCAACGTGCTTCGCAATTTTCAAGAAGCTTTTTGAATTTTTAACTTACAGTGCTAAATGTTATTCATATTTCAAGCTAAACTTCTACAACCGAATACCTTAGATTTGCTGTTTATTCTTTGCTGTTGTAATCGAGAATAAAAGGGTTAAGTAAATACCATTTCCGTTGAATACGAGCGTAAGCTCGACAATAAATTATTCTGCGCGTGGGGTACTCATGGGCTTGCATGCAATTTCAATTAACATAGCAAAACAAATAATAACAAAAGGGTTGTTAATAAAGGTAAATGGGGGTTGATAAAATTATAAACTTATTACTACAACTTACTATACAGGCTGTCCGGAAACAATGTTACACTACTTTAGAAAGTTATTTTACATCAAAAAGTATGTAGAAATGTTCCAAAAATGCTTTCTAATGGAGCTGTAGCCCTTTGAAGGGGGTCTCTAAAATGTGTTCTTTTATTAATTATGAAACGAGATAGATAAAAAAGGGAAGATAAGACCAGGGGCGTGTAAATGTTTTGGTTTTCAAATGTTCCTGTTTCTAAGTTGCTTAATCAAATTTTTATTTTTTCCTTTTCCATTTTCTTTCTTTGTCTTACAACTTTCCGTTAGCTAGTGTAACCGTAGATGGCCATTACTTTTAGGTTTCTTTCATTTAATTTTGTCTGGATTGATTTCCTAGCCATATGTCCTGCTCGGTTTTATTTGTTGGGTGCCTCTCTAACCACTACACCTTCTTTTCATTTCGTTGTGTCTCATTCCTTGTAGCAGACAAACCGAAAATGTAATACCCCTTTGCTCTCTGTGCTACGCCTAATTTATTTACTGATTGCTTTGCTACTGTCATCGTCTCTAGGTGGTATGTCGAAACTTTTGTAATGAATTTATTACAGACCCCTCCTTTCATTTCATTTGGCATATCTGTTTTTAATTTCCGTTCTTTGAATTTACTATACCTATATTTTTTATTTCCAGAATTCTTCATTTTAATTTTTAAGCTTGTTTCAAATTAAGTTGCAAATTAATATAATTTTTTTGCTACATGTCAAGATAAGTAATGAGATATACAAAGGTGGTGGGATGTTGTAGAATATAAAACATCAACATCAGTGAATATTAGAATTGTCAACCGGTGTTAGTAGGTCGAATGATATTCACGTTTTAATTAGACAAAATATTTAGGATTAGATTTTCAGGGAATATATAAACCTATTCTGTGGCAATTAATTATTATGAGTAATTGGAAATAGTTTGTGTATTCAGTCAGGCAAATAACCTGTGGTGGTATTCATATAAATGCTTCCTGAACTGGAATGATGTCCAATTTTCACAGAAGCTAGTTATTAAAATGTTTATTCTAAAATAAATCAAGAATTGCTAGATACATTCTGATACTATTCATGTATTACAGATAATTTGAAATAATTATATTTAAGAACAGTAGTATTTACTAATTTTAGTGTAACAGAGAGGAGATATTAAATTATGTACAATTAGGTGCTAGTTAAAGTATTTAACCAATTTTAATTGAATTACTCGTAATTATACCAATACCGTATCATATCGTATCTGCCTGTATTGGTGTCTACTATCCGAGACCAGAACTTTATGATAGGTCAGTACTATATAATGAAATAATGACCCCAATTTTATTACCCTCGCCCTCGCGCCGGTGGAATTTATAGGCGTATAGAATGTCCACTTTTTAGTTACATATTTGCAACTTAAAACGACATTGTAAGTTTTTTTAGTGTAACTAAAATATCCGAATAAATTAGATATAGGTATAAGTTATTTCTGAAAACTGGCAGAAATGTACCTACTACCTATCGTTGTACATCAGTACAGCCAGTTACCAACCAATATCCATAGAAATAAAAACAATTAATAAACATTTCGTAATTATAAACACTCTGAAAAGCACTCCAAGCTTTGAAAAAATCCTGGAATACTGAATACTGAAAGCTGATATTCTAATATTTAAATTAAAATCTTTTTAAAATTAGTTTACAAGTAGAAAAATCTCAGTGTCGTATAATCAGAATGTTTTCTTTTTTTAAAGAAAATTTTATTAAAACATGACAGTACAATTAAAGTATCTTACAATTTGAATTCATTATAAAAGTTATAACAAGCAAACAGATAGGCAGGCAACTCGAGACAATTCCGCGTATGCATTTGAGCCCTGAAAATTCTGTTACTGTACCACAGTAGAAGATAGCCAATGTGGCTAATGGGTTATGTACCCATCTAAGTCAAATAACGAGAGATCAATAAAAAAACCAATTAGGGTAAGCGTGAAATTGAATTATTTTAAATTGGTACTGTAGCCACATCCACAGAATGACATTTCTGACATGAAAATTTAAAACTGAACGCTCTTGTCTAAGTTTTTTATTTGATTATCAAATTATTAAAATATTGTTATCAAATAAAAAACTTAAAAACTTAGACAAGAGCGTTCAGTTTTAAATTTTCATGTCAGAAATGTCATTCTGTGGATGTGGCTACAGTACCTACCAATTTAAAATAATTCAATTTCACGCCTACCCTAATTGGTTTTTTTATTGATCTCTCGTTACAACAATAATTTAAGCAAAAGTATGTAGAAATGGCAGGCTATGGAAACAAAAAGGTCTAATATGAAATACTTTTGGTAAGCTACAAAATATTATTGTTCAAATAATGGACAAACCTTGTCTGTGGTTGTCTAAAAAGCGATGAGACTGAGTCTGTAAAAATATATAATTTATACCCGTATTACAAATTATCTTTGTGTCCTTCAAAATAGTTCTCCTGCAAATCCATACTACGAAAGGAGACGTTCCCACTTCTGAAAACAAATATTCAATTGACAGTTGGCCCGCGTGCTCTTCTGAATCTCAACAATCTATAAGCTCGCTATAATCAGTAAATACTTCAATCAACGCTATAAGCCTGTTTCAGGGAGATATCCTCAAAATTGACACATAATTTGTTTTGTAATTCTCGGCATAGGTAAATGTCCATAAGGCCGTATCGGCCCTTCACATGATGTAACAGTTAGATTGACTAGTTTACAAGTACTTAAGTTGTGTAATTGCATGTAACGGATAATTTTCCAATGGATAGGTTACGGTAATGAAATAATTAGAGTAGTCGGTCAAAAACTTATTGCCAGTTTCAATATTAGTGCGAATTATACTGTTGACATATACTTGACAATCGTTTAATATAGCCGCCTTGTTAAGGGTTTCGAAGAAGCATTTTTTTTATATCAAAGCAATAATTGAAAAGATAGGCCAGCGTTCAGAGCATCTGATGGCTCTTACTTAAAGCTGGTGTACAAAAACGGTTAGTTCGAATTTTACGAGAGGCGCATTTTTCAGGAAAAAATAAACCTGCCTCACCCAACTGTGTTTGTGTTCTCGTAGATTAATTAGGTACTCTTGAATCAACATCCATAAACTAACCCATGTTAGTAATACCACAAAAATGTAAGTTTATCCAATAACATAAATCTAAAATAACTCTTAATCCAATCCATTTAATACCTCGTAAGCTTTGAGCGAATGTTAAGCTATTGTGTACACAGTTATAACATAATTCATGAAAGTGAAAGCTGTAGACTCCAACTAGGTTTCATAAATTATGCCTCTTGTGTGTAGGTAACTATAATGACATAATTACGTCAATACTCCCTGAAATATTATAATCCTCACCTTGTAATGTCCTAATTCCGATACCATGCAAGTAAGCACAGCTTCCCGACCAACGGCTGCAGTTACATTTTGGATAGGACCGCTAAACTCAGGCGTCGGGGCTGAAGGTAAGGGCAGGAGTACGACGCCTGCCGAATCCGCTAATGTATCCACTGGAAACGAAAATACGAAAATGAGATTTACAAAACTGGGTATTAAATTCTAACAGAAACGTGTTTTAAGTAAAATAAGAGTTTGAAGTTATATTATAAACCTAAATTTTTGTCTGAAAGCAAGAGACGCGAACGCGAGCAAACAAAGAATTCCGACTCTTGAGCATTGCGTCTCGGCCCTTAGGGTCAGTTAGATTATAAAATGAAAAATGCGAACAAGTGCTTAAAGATATTTCAGAAGTATTTTTCTGAAAACGTTACTGTTTTAATATAATATTCAAGTTTTCGTCGAACTAAAGGCGAATGTATACGTATTGTGTCATTAGAAATAAAATTACATATTAATATAAATTACAAAATATGTCTGGAATAAAGTTAGTTTAACAAACTGTTCTGTAAATATAAAGCGAATAATAAGTACATTCAAACGAGCACTGTCATTGTTTTTCAGCTTTATGAAAAACTAAATAATGTTTCGCATCCATAATGTACAACAAAAGCTATATAACAAAGCAGTATTGTAACTTTTATCTTGAGCAACGTTTATGGGCAAAATTCGAGGGCAGATAAAGTTTTATGCCGTTTAATATATAAATGTTGAAGAAGCGCAACTGCCTTCCCTGTCATACTCGAGAAAATTTAATTGACGGCTTCAAAAGGTTTCTAAACCTTAAAGGAATTTTATTTCTAACCTTCTCCAATTAAAACCAATTAGGTAAGAGGGCGATGGAAATTTTAATAAAATTAGCAAGTTCTTCGAACTAGGTCTACTTTACTATACTTCTCTAGCTTTATTTATGTCTTTTTGTAATTTGAATAAATCCCGTCTAACTTTATCGTAGTGCAATTTCCTGGAATAAAACGGTTAGTAAATTGACACTGTAGTGCATGCTGTTTCATAATAGCTCAATAGGGTTCAAATGCGTTTGTAGTATTTCAATTTAAGAATAGATCGTTTTATAATACTGCAGACTATATCGCCTTGAGGTGCCTATAAAGTAAAAATTCAAGCTTTTTGCGTTTTACTTATTTTGTTTGGCTTCCATTAATTCTAAGTTCAGATTTAAACAATTTTTTGAGGAAACCAGTGGGGATCAAGCTAACATATGACAGATAAATTACAGGATATCAAAGTTGTTATAAAAACAATATTTTTATAAAGTACGCAGTGATACAATTTGATAAACTCCTGTAGAGTTAGTTTTGGGGATAATTTTTGAATGTCACTGTGTCACTTCCTTTAAAACTGGTTTCTTTTATATGAGTTAAGTAAACACTATCTACCAATGTAATGTAACAAAAATTATAGGACATAAAGTAGTGATCGTGTATCGAAATATTTTCAGTTAACAAGGACAATCAGGAAGTTTACAGGACTAACCTTATTTGACTCCAAAGAACATAGCAAAAGCTAAGTGGGTCTGTGGTAAATCGTGTAAATACCAAGATTGAGAGTGTATACTACTACTGAAAATCTTTGTTCTCTTAAAAGGCGATTCCTGAAAAGGAAAATAATAGAATCATAGAACATGCCATTTTAAAACTGTATTTATTTTTACGGTGTATCAATTCTAAACTACATTCTCCTTACAGACTTCTGTTGATTTTTTGTGAACTCATGCTTAAGAATAAACTTGGAAAGTTTTACTAAGTTTGATCGTTGTAACTCGGTTTCGAAGTACTGGCTATTGTTCTTGTAATAATATTTTAGTTCAATTATCATAATACTTGCCCTAAAATTATTAATAAACGTCATGTTTAAAGAAAATTTGGAGATTATTAAGGACAACCAATAATAATATTTTTTAAAATATCTAAATTTCAAGAATTGTAGGAGGGCTTTTGTTTTTGTTAACTTTGGGGAAGTAACTAGTGTTTATAATAATTTGTATATGTAAGGCAATCAATATCAAGTATCATATTTAATGTTGATGCTAATATTTCAAGTCACGTTTAAATCAACAAGAAATATCAAATTCATAATAATTGATTATTGGCGTACCGGGCTATTATTAGATTCTTTGCTTCTATATTTAAGAAATGCTCATAAAACCACGTTCATTAAATAGAAAAAGTGGAGGTGCAAACCTCCCCTGGACTTTCCCATACTAAAAAAAAATAAACATTCGTTTTTGGTATTCAACAGTATTGTTCGCCACAACCGATAAACTTAACTTGAAAATTAGTATATGGAAAATTAACACAAGTGCCGATTCTGTTCATCTGCGCATGTGCGATTATTGCTGCTAGGATTAGCCGGCGACAAGGAATTCCCGTCCCGCGCATGGTCACTTGAACATATCCCTACACTGTTTTAAAGTTCAAAATTCACGAATTTCTCATTAACCCTACATTTTAGCCATATGAACACCTTATACTATGTGATAGACAATTTAATTTTGCATTCAATTATATAATAATATATAGGGTGTTTCATTTAAAATAACAAAGTTGCTTATTGTACTGTGAAAACCAAACACCCTGTATACGTGATATAAATTTAGAAAAATGTAAATTTATATACTGAACAACTTTTATAATTAAACTTTTTTCATATTTTGACTAATAAAGGCGCTATAGGAACATCAATTTTCGATTTTCAAAACCTCGTAGAGGGCGCCACAGTGGAATTATGGCGTTCATCAAAAAACAAAAATGTAGCTAATACCAAGCTGCATAAGTATAGAAAATTTAAACAAATTCCTTAGACCAGTTTTTTTGTAATAATTTTTCAAAAATTTCAAATTTTTTGGAAGAGCGCCGTTGCGACCGTTTTTGGATTTAGTAAATAGTTTTTTTTCTTGGTGTAGTACAGCCAAAGGGCTTTCAAACAAGTTGTTGCGGAACCTGATCAGATAACTGGTTTTTGAGTTACGGGGCGTTAAAGTCGAAATTTTGAAAAATTCATAGCGACCGCCATTTTGAAGTTAGAGAGTCCGGTAAAAAACTGTTTCCCTTGAATTATGCCCTTCTTTGATATCCCCTACTCAGATTTTCAAAATTCCGCTTCTGAAAAAAATGATACCAAAAAACATGTCTAACTTCCGCTTCCGGTTTCGGATTTTTTTGAAAAGCTTATTTTGTCGATGAATTTTCGATATACCCCTTCATTTAAAATTTCATCAAAATCGGTTCACTAGTTTTTGCGTTACAGGCGTTACATACACACACAAAACAGAGTCGACCACCTATAGTCCAGGAGCTAGCGGTATATTTTAAGACTAATTTCTATCAAGCTGAAATTTTTTTTATGAGCTGGTATGGTTATGTCTGCCAAATGTAGGTGGTCGGCAAAATAGGACCGCGGGACATAGAGCGCTAAGAAAAAAAATTGGCCAAAAAATCAGGTTGATGGTAAGTCAAATGTCTTAAAAACAATACGAACCCCAAACGGCAGACACTGATTCAGTTCCGACTCTTATGTCGGACAGTTAATTTTTTGTTGTCTTAAATAACGAGCAAAATAGGAATTAGCTTGATTGAAGTTTGTAAATTTCATCAAAAAATAATTAAAAACAAAAAAATTCTGGGCGCTTTATGTCCCGCGGTCCTATTTTGCCGACCACCTACATTTGGCAGACATAACCATACCAGCTCATAAAAAAAATTTCAGCTTGATAGAAATTAGTCTTAAAATATACCGCTAGCTCCTGGACTAACTTGAATACCGGCGTTAAAAGGAGCATCCTAAAATGTTTACAGGAAGTAGGCTAGCATGTTATTGAATTATCACTTGCTATGAATTTTGGAATGTAGGTTATAAATCTGTAAATACTCGCTCATTCGTAACGTGACAACCACCTTTATTTCTTATCGAATCTATAAAGCGAACCAATACGACCAGGAGTTTTCAAATGTAACCGAATTTAACGTTTTAATGTTTTAAAATGAAATTTTTCTAGAACAGTGTTCTGTTCTCTAGATTAATATTCAAGTTTGAACAACTTTTCTTTAATATCTATTCCAGTGTTTATTTTGCGCACATTATCTGCATCATAAAACAAAGTTATATGCAGTTTTCACGTAAATGAGGGCTCTTAAATATAACAGCAGTGAGATGAAGACTAGTACGATGTTTGTTAGAATAGATTCTCCTTAAACGGCGTTGTTTCTTTAACAAGTTTGCTTGAATAAATAACAATGCCCCAAATTGGAAACTTGAACATACGCTTCTGTAAATAATTAGTCTAAAAATAAATCAAACACAATACATTTAAATATGGGAGTTATTTTCACAATCATTTTCAAGGTAGAAAAATTAAAAGTAAACACTGTTGCGTTAATTATTAATTGCCGTAATGTGTGCCAAGGCAGTTGATTAAAAAGATTGGTAAAACAATGAAACGGAATAATACAGAAGCCAATTTGCTTTTATTATAAAATCGATAACGGTATCGGATCAGCAAATGTGATTTCAAATAAGTAAATGTTGTCGCATTTACTTTTATCTCAAGTTTCGCGATTCTGTAAATAGGATGCGCATTATTCGAGAGAATAGGAAGGCATGTGAATGTATGTCAACTGCAGCAATAAGCACGTCAAGATGCATTGCCCGTTTCAGTATTCCAACTCTCTAAACTCATTTGCTGGTTTCAGAAAAATTGGTACTAGCAAATTCAGGAACGTCGTGTAATTTAAAACTACTGGGTAATGTAGATGACATTCGATCTTTCTTTGACGACCAAAATGTATACAAACTCGCATGTGAATTGAAATATCGTTAAATTTATGTTCTGCGAAGAAAGGTCACGCAATATAGGAAGTAATATAGTTTCTACCCCCTATTGTTGTGCTTCTCCACAGTTTGCGGTTATTTTTATTCAGACGATGAGGGTTATGCTTTAGTTCATTTAACACGTCAAAGGAATATAACTATAAAACATAACACTTAACGTATAAATAACTTTCATGTACTAGGTAGACATTTACCGCGATTATAAACATTATCTGTTGCAAAAACCAAAATCGTTCAGGAGAAGTAAATATAGTGTGAATATACCGATGAAAGGCCAATAAGCTGTCGAGCTCTGCAGGAGTTTTTATTGAGATTTATTACACAGAAAACGAATTAATGGAAATTCTTAACAAATTCAATGGGTTTGGTGCAACTCTATAAGTTATACCCTACTTACTCACGTCAACAAACCAATAATATGCTTATTTCTGTGCTGTTAACCTTTTCTTTGTCACAATATATTTCAATTGTTCTAGTTGAACGTTTGCCCGCACCGTTTCTCTTATTTGACAAAGTTTTTGCTTGTTTTTAGTCTTCTTAGACATTTTCTTAGTTGTCCTTGTGCTTCAGGTTTCAAGTGTGTCATTACTTCCTGTTACGATCCACTAAACCTCCAAGTAGATGTAATTTATGTAACTAATGTAGGTAGACAGGGATGATACTTTCCACTGTAGTAATAAGATCCAATCAAGTTTTACATGGTTTTCAAAATTAGATAGTGTAGTAATTAATAAATGTTGTTGTTGTAGACAACTACTGTAACTTATAGTTTTTTAGAAAAACGTGTTTTGATGAACTGTTACTCAATTTCTTATCATTTTTGATGTTTTTTTCACTGTTTGTAACTTCGAATAAACTAGGTACGTACGTACATGCTTAGTAATGTCGCCGTAAGCTACTCAAAATGCAAAAACTTTTTTTTTAAACAATTTCCTCGCCATTTAAAAAAATTACGTTCTTGAGTCTTGACACGTACAAAGATTTTCTTTAAGCTTTTACGCAGCAATAGCTTTATTTGAAGAATGGTGACCTCTGCAAGGTAGGTTGAAAACATAACTTATTAAAAGGTATTTATAAAAATTTTCACGTTCCTGCAATGCCTTGATATTAAAATGAAATCTTAAAATTTCCATTCCTGTTACTAGGCTAATCCTAAAAAAATCGTATTTACACTAAACTGTTATGTACTTATATACAGATTGGTGTCCGTTAATGTGAACATAGAGAGACAAATGCATACGCGCTTTGCATGTATCGACACCTTGATTATGCATTATTTTTAAAATTGTGTTCTGTAAGTTAACAATTAAGGAGGCTGCTATGGTTTTAAACTAGACGCCTTCTTGGGTTTTATTCGAACTAATACATACAATTTTAAAAATAATGCATAATCAAGGTGTCGATATCAGCAAAGCGCGTAAGCATTTGTCTCTATGTTCACAATAACGGCCACCAATCTGTATACCAGTTTATACATCATGATTTTTTTCCTCTCAATTTTTATAAAATATGGTACCACTTAGGTTTGTGCAAGGGATTTATCTCTAAAATTTTAAAGCTAAAACTTTTTGTTCATAATAAAAACCTTGGTAAGTGTGTGCTTTCATTAAACCGTTGATCCTTTATGGAAGAGGTACTTAAAGTTTAATACATGCTTCTTGTAAATTGCTAATTTGGTCCGTATTTTATGAAAACTGCTAAACTGAGCACATAAAAAGAGTTTTCTAAACAGCTTTCACATTAAATATCTCCCAGTATTTATAGTCTTTCATCAAATGTCATCTTATAAATAATGTTTATGAATGGGATTTAGATATTCGTGGTATTAAAAAATTATCGGAAATTCTAAAAATTATATTTAGTAAGTCGACAAATAAGACAAATTTATCGAGCTGGAGCAAAAGGGATTTTCCAGGAAAGCGGTTTCATAAAATCCCTTTTCATTTACTACCAATATTTCGAATTTAGTTGAAATGCTATTGAAAGGCCGATAATAAGGTACAACGAATCCGATTGATTCATTTTTTAATAACTAATTTTTAAAAATAATGATTACCATATGTTTAATTAAAGACACAACTTTTATTATAAAAGAGTGCAAGTTCGTAACTATAATTGCGGATTATTTTATTCTTTTACTCTCTGGCCAGTACACGTGTACACTATGAAAAATATAGAAAAATAGAAATTTTTGTGCAACCGTACGCGAAGTGAACGTTTCGAGTACGCAATATTGTGTATAGGTACCTTGTCCGCGAAATTCCTTACCGCCCCCTTCGAGATTGTCTTTCCTCGGCCGCAAGCGGCCTCGGCGACAATTTTCTCTTGGTACGATAAAGACACATTTCAACGCCTTGGTATACAAATAACTGTTATATACCAAGGCCACGAAAGATGTCTTTATCGTACCGAGAGTACAATTGTTGTCGCCGCAGCTGCTTGCAGCCGAGGCAAGACAATCTCGAAGGCGCTAAATAATTTCGCGAACAAAGTATACACAATGTTTTTTGTACAATCGTGAAAAATATCTAATTATAGATTTTATTGTTTTTAAAAAATCAACAGTTTAATTGGATGTAAATAGAAAGATGGTTTTCAGTCACCGTGTTGCTATGGAAATGGGGTAAAAATTTAGTTTCGCGGCCGCGAAATCCATTTCCGGTGACACTTACAGCGTACGCGAAACTTTCACTTCGTATACGATTGCACAAAAGGTATATTGTGTATCTAGTAGGTAAAGCGTAACATTTCCGGACAGCTGCGAAAATTGCTTGTCGAGGGAACGGTCGAGAAACGACAGAAGTTCGGAAATGTGCTTGTCCTACAAGTTACACATACCATTTTTCCACCGATCCTCTGTTTGTAAAAAATCGTAGTTTTTGATCACTTCTGCAGAATAAATATAAAATAGAATAACTGTATGTGTCGGTGCCTAATGACAACTAGATATACTGGCATACTAAACTTTTCTAAAGCTGGTATGACACGATCAAATGTCATCAAATATTAGAGTCAAAGTGCTTCAAATGTTGCGTGTAATTACGACCTTTGACGGACTTTGATCACAGAAAGAAAACGTTTTCTTTGATGGGAACGCCCACAAAAATTTGTTGCATGCAACAATTTTTGGAATTTTTATCATTTAGCCATCAAAGGTATTATTATATTAACCTCTTCCACACAAATTAAATTGTTTTTAATGTTTACAAGTTGGCAAAATATACTCTTAGAATGATTATACCTCAGTTTTTCTAAATTTTATACAAACCAACCTTTGATGACATTGGATGTGAATTATTTGATGACATTTGACCGTGTCACACCAGCTTAAAACAAATTTACTCGGAAATATCTAGTTTTTTTACTAACCACGAATAATATTCGCAATTATTTTAAATTTTTATTAGTCCTTGGATTCAATATCTGCTACAGTAATTCGATGATATAAAATTGGAACAGGCTCATGTAACCTTCTGTAATCATTCTTACTTGGCTGAATGTAAATGAAATTTACACCGCATAACAGAGTACAAAAGGTCATTAACGAAACCGCTTATTATCTTGGGATTCTAAGTAAAGATGAGGTGGTATGTAAATGCAATTTAACAATTTTTCTTTTCATTCTTGGAAAAATACCGGCAAACAAGAGCAACACAGTTAATGTTAAAAATGTAAAATTATTACCTTTGCTACAACCCTACAACCATAGAGGGTATGTTTTATGTGCAATGAGAAAAATTTTAATTAAATTCTACAAAAAAATGTTTAATGATGGTCTATCCTGCTGCAGATGAATCCGGAATTGTTGTGCAAGAAGGAGTATTTTTTGTAAAAACCGTGCTAGGGTGTATTTTATTACATCTAACTGGAGTGCGTGCTGCTTATCATAAATGGTTAAAAATTAACGACGCATATTACAAAAAGTTTAGAATTCTACACTTTCCAAAGATCTTCGTTCGCACTCCTGATTGAAGTTACTCTTAAACATACTGATACTGTTATTGAAATCGACAATTAAATGTTATAACAACCTGTTAAAATGATTGTAATAATTAATTCTCTAGCGGATTAGGCATATGCCTATCCATTTGTCCAGTAAATCCTATACAAATGCTCATTTGTATTGAGAACCGGACTACGGCCAATGTAAACCACGAAGATTATGCTATAGTTCAAGTACTCCCTCACACTGTTTGTGATAAGCGCTGTTAAATTATCATGAATCAACATAACTTCAAAATTGTCCACAAACAGTGTTTATAGGTAGTTCAATTACTTTCATTTATTGATGCTTTAGCTTTTCTTAAAAATGCATGCAAAGGTGCATAATAATTAAATTTCTTTGTTCTTCAATTTTCAAGGCTTTTCCCAATAAACTCGAGGCCTTGGTAAAATTACTATAAACCGAAAATTATTTGAGAAAGCTACTTACACATTCTGTGATTTTTGGGAATTGAACCCGTCCGTGGCTCCTTGCGTCTTGCAAAGTACCTACTACCGCGGTAGGCGACCTCCTTTAGATATTATTTCCGTAACATTGGACTAATAGGTTTTTTTATTTATAATCACTGTACCGCTGTAATTTTAACCCCCAAAGGATGTATTTACAACTTCTATACTGCATCACTCTACTTGACATTATGTAGCCTATGTATGGGAGATAGCGAAACAGCAGTGGAAGTTATAAAATGTTAATCATAACAGTATAGGTATATTTTCAAGATTGTAAAAAAGAAATACGGGTTTCTTTCTATGTCTAAATATAATAATAATTTTAAAAGTAGAAGGCACAATTATTTTCCAGGTAATATCTAAAGTAAGTAGAAGTAAACCTGACACAATGTAAATTAATGGGAAAGAAACAAACTTAAAAATAAAATCTGATATGAACTTAATGATGTTCTTAAAAACTTTCCCTCTTTGTTTTAAATCTAATCAACGTATTAGCTTTCAAGCGGAAATAAGGTAGACTCATATTTCTTTTTTAAACATCTTTGTATCTACATATTTAATAATAATTATAGCTGTTTTCTACAAAACACGAAAACAGTATCAGTACGTCATACAATTTCCAAACAAACTTTTTAAAAACATGGATTTTCTATTAACAGACCTTGGCGGAAAAGTTTGAAAACACAACTCAATATCGTGCTGCACACAGTAATAATCTCTCGAGACCTATACAATTCTAAAAAGTTCCCGTGTAGAGGAAGTAACTCTATAAATTACTACATCTTATCTTAAAAGTAGTCATATTCCGTTCTGGAAATATCACATTTAACATGAAGCAGATTTATTCTATGGCTTACACGGATTTTATATTTTTGAACAATTTTTATTGTACCGAGATTTTTCAGTGCATTTTATTATAAACTTTTGAAATATTGCTCTAGTAAATGATACAAGTTTTGAAAAATTTATTGTGAATGGTACTGTGGTTTGTAAGTGAAGGAATTGAGAATGTTCTCTTTTTCTTCCCACTTCTTTTTACTTCTAACGGTTGTATCAGCTTGAGAAATAAAATCGTTGTACGAACAGATCCAGAAAGATTATTGCTCTGTGAACTGGCAAAATTCATTTAATCACACTTTTAATTATAGATAAACACTGATTATATCAATCAAATATGAGCTAGTCGGGAAACGTCATGCAGGTAAAGTTAACAAGAAGTAGAGAAGGAAAGACTGACATTTGTATAAAAGAAATTGAAGCTCGAAAGAGGAATAAGGAGCCAACAAAGCACAAAAAATCGAACACAAAGAAGCAACTAAAATGTGAATTGGCATTATACTAATATTCGAAACGAAAGTGAACAGAAGATCCCAATCACTTCCTAATGATCATAATAAAAAAATTGTGTTTGGTCCCTTTTATCTGGCAAAGATTACCAAAGCGTATCTACAGTAATCTAATTCGGGTAATTTAAAATTTTGCCCCTTTTTTGAATTTTTGGTGCGGGTTTTAATTATAAATTCGTGGTCAAAGTTAATGATAAAACAAATTTTAAATATACCCTGGTAAAACTTGGAGTTGCGGTTTGCAATTAGTTAACGGAATGAGGGCGACTTTAGTGAAAATCAACATTGCGTTATAAATAAAGCAACATGAGGTACATACAACAATACACTCGTTAACACAATAAAGGCTTGTTAATTATTGGTTCGAGCTGCGACCCAAAGTTATAAATTTCCGCCGAACAATAGCCACACTTGTATTTATCGAAAAAGAATGCGAAAGCACATCCGGATCCGTAACAATGTGCAGGGTTTGTGATTGCGAGTTGTGTGTATGTTTGCGGAATTTGTGCTAGAGTAAATCAATCTTATCGGACTCACAAGTGAAGTTGAGCAAGTTCTCCGTGGACTTATCTCTAAATAAATAAAGAGAATAGGGAAGAACTTCGGACAATAAAATCCTGGCTCCGTTCACAGCTTCCCCAAACACCAACCGTGTGCAATTATTTTCCCCGGAAAGATTAATAAATAAAGGTAGTAAATTGGAAGTTAAACAATGGGAAGCTCTTCGAACTTAATTTATCCTCACTTTCACTCTGACAAATTTTAATAGATCACTCTTCCAGAAAAACGCATGGGGCGGCGCAACCCCTGTCATCAAACAAATCTAAGCACCCTACGGAAAAGGTTTTCACTAGAACGAACATCTTCACCACGTCATTGCTTTATGCACACGATATATTACGAAACAACAAATCTTCTGGATTACTCTCTTCATATTCTTAGGTAAAGGAGACTAAAGTCATTCGAAAAATCATGTAAGTGAACAAATGCTAATGAAATTTAATAATAGTTGACATTTTAATTATCAAAATATAATAATATAATATTTCTACAGTGAACACACTTCTCGCTCACGAATCTTCAATGAATCTTCAATATTTAATGATTATGAAAATTTGAAAGTAATCGCATGTCCAATCATTATTTGGAAAACTTTGTTACATAATAAGTTGACAAGACCAAGGCAACTTCAAATCATCGCAACTTTTTATGAAGTATTCCACTTGAAGTAATTTACACTGGACTAGTGTACACTGGCACCGTGTTGGTGTACAGTTTACGTTCGTATGCTTCTTCTTCTACTTTTTTTTCTTCTTCTTTCTGGAAGCCTTATATTCGTTGTTCTTTTGCTTGCCCGGCTGTCGTGTCATTCTGTCATTCTTCCATTCTGGTTACGTACTGGCCCCACTCTCGCGTTCCTTGTTTCACCCATCATACTACGTCTCCTACCCTATACCTATAACGTTTCTGTCCTAGATCGTGTATTCTCCATTGTTCGTAGCGCTTTAATTTTTGTTGTTCGCATTGGTCTATTTGTTGTCGTATGTCAAGAAATAATCTTACACATATTTTGTAAATTCTGGATTCGCAATCGATGGTTAGGTGCACCAAGGAGAAGATGTCGTATATACTCTGGTTAACCTTTCTCAGTTTCAGAACCGTACACTTCTGCCATATTCCGAAAAGAAGTACAGTTGCATATTCTACGGCTTCCGTTATAATCGATTCGCGCAAACCCAGAGTGGTTGTTCCCTCTTTCAAACAGGTTCAATGCAAATAGATTTTCAGTTGCAATTATCACACATTCGTCTTTGTGTATTCCGCTATACCGAGTGTTAACCACCAAACCTGGCCATAGGACCTATGCAGTATGCATGTTTCAAAAATAATATATGAGTTGCCTTGAAATATTTTTGTTTAATATCATTTTGATGGCTTCATTTTTGAGTGATAAATACCAAATTTGGCCATAGTTTTTGCAAAATTTATCTCGCCTATTTCATTAATTCCTACTAAACAGCACATAAATTTAATAACGCAATTTCATTAAAAAAGTAAGCTGTCAATATGACATTAAACAAAAATATTTCAAGGCAACTCATATATTTTTTTGAAACATGCATACTGCATAGGTCCTATGGCCAGGTTTGGTGGTTAACACTCGGTATAGTAGATATGGTGAAAGCCTGTTCTCCCTTCGTATATCTTCCTACTGCTTTTGTAGCTATAGTTTTGCTTACCACCGAGTGCTAAACTATTTTCTTCTCTGCGATATCAGACCAATCGCGAATAGTTGTTTCGCTACAGAATTATCACTGATTTTCTATATCTAGTAGCTTTTTGTTAACAAAACGATGTATGTTTTTGGTACAATTTCTCAACGTGACGTGTTCTCATTTAAATTAGAAAAGAGAGAAAGAGAAGCAGGGAACGGCGATAAGGAAGATTACGTAAAATTAATCCGACTCCTACATATTTTAAAATTCCAACATGTTCACTAATAAAATTGTTTACAAGCTGACTTATAAAATTAGATATTTTAGTTTTTTCATTTCAATAAATCTTATAGAAGTTAACATTTACGAGCAGCGAAAGTCAAAAAATAATTCATGGATCAGAAATTCTTTCGTAAATTATAAATTAATGATATACAGACTCTAAGGATATATCGAATAAGGTTTTACGCTCAATGAACTCAATATTTACGGTATATATTTTTCGCAGTTCAGTTCCAGTAGTATATATTTATTTTGCACAAAGGTTCTTCCTACAAGTCGGGAGAATTTATAACAGAAATATAAATTCGGACAATTTCGTTTGTGCTTGATTCTATTCGCGCGCTGAAAATATACAATAAAAATAAAAACAAAATCATTTTAAATTAAATTTCCACTGCCTTGATATTAAAATTCCTAACGTATAAAGCTTCAGTTTCATTTTATGCAATCTCTTAATGGTAAATTTATTTTAATGTTAAATTTCAGCTCAAACTATTCTTAGGGGTGAGATACGTCTTTATAGTTTGTTTTGTGTGTAGTCTTTTTCTTTTAGTACCATAATATTTCTGTTAGATACGCCTCAGGGCATATTGTTATTCAAATACAAGTCGTAAACATATGCAAAATGTAACGCAGTCTACGTAAATCGACTCTTTACGTAAGACGTAATAATTCTAGGCCGTGAAGTTGGGTACTTCGGAGATAACCGCATTTTTGGACGTCTACTTGTGGTATGGGAGCTATGTAGGGTTGGATTTAGTTATTTACTACTTCCTCTCCTCTTATGCGAGAAACGCTAGGAAGACTTTTGTCTTTTAAATATTTGATGAAAGAGGTGGGGATTAGTAACGAAATGTCGTACTCTGTGCTTCTATTGAAGTAAAACACAGTCGCGAGGGATAAGATGATAATTTAAAAATATAAAAATGAAAGAGCGAAAACCGGAAGCTCGCCAACAACTAAATGTAAGAATGATGAAAATTTAAGGGAGAAGTTTTTAGGAAATGAAATTCGCTGTTAAAAGATAATACAGATTTAAAACTAAACGGGAACAATTTTATTTAGATGGGTTGTTTTTAAACTAAAATACATTTACGAACGCAGTGAATTCCTTCCTACAAAAAATACTGTATATGAAATAGAAAAAATATTGATTTATTGTGCTTGCATGGTAAAATCCAGGTGCAATGAATTTCATTTTATTATACCTACATTAACTTCCTGTAAATAATTTAACCATTAGGCAAGGCAGCGCATTTTTCCTTTCGAAACTGATCATTATTGATCTTAAACGTTAATGTTACGTTTAGTTTGCCCAATATGTTTGTGATTACAGCGGGAACAGTAAATTTCGAATATCTCCATTTCCAAAGTTTTCATTTTATGGAATGCTGTTGTCAGTGGCAGCCCGTGACCAAAATAATTGGGAGGTACGGTAAAGGATGAGCGAAGTGAGTAAAAATGGCGCTGCCTGCGAAATTTTTTTTCGGAGTGGGCGTGGTTGATTCGATGCGATTTAAGAGCAGGCAAGGTTTGGGATAAAATTAAAAAACCTGAAAATGTAAAAATTTTTACAATGAAAAATTAATATTCGTAATAACCAAGCGATATAATTTAAAAAAATATTCGTGAAACTAATTTGATGAAAAATGTTAACGTTTTCGCTGGTGTTAACCCAGCATCTTCATCTTGATCAATTTTTTCTACAATAAATTTGTGGGTTAGACGAGGTTTTTGCTGTGTTTTAATCTAATCACCTTTTGCCCACTTGGAGTTTCAATGGATCGTTATCAAGTTAGTAATATCAGTTTGTTAATCGATCGATATCATACCTTATAGAATTTTCTTTCTAATAAATAGGCATTCAATACCTTGCCATGTTAAAGCCCCATCTCTCAATGCCTCAAAAGCGAAACTTGCGAACGGGGGGTAAAGAGGAGATCGTGTTTGTGCATACCGACAATTTCGCTGACCGTTTAAATATGAATCTCAACTTCCTTTCAGGCAGGCCAATGTTTAAAGACTGTAAGCCCTTAAATAAGCCCCTTGATGCATTAACAGATTTGTTCTGTGATGGGCTATAACATCTTTGATGTTTTATATTTTTTCTGATCAGTTCATGGTTTTCCAAACAGTAATAATATATTCAATATTTTTAGGTAGTACCTACAACAAAGTTTAAAGTTTTAATCGAATCAACTTAAATGATGAAATGTGTCAATTAGCTAGGCGCGATTTTCATGAGAATTATTTTGAATGGTCATTTTCGGTTGAAGCAAATAACCTTCATCTAACAAAATTATGGGATTATCGCAAAACTTTTTAATTACGTGTTTTAAAATTACTTATTTCGCTTCAAGACAAAACAAAAGTTTGTGGGGATTTAGCAAACCTTCAAGTTTTAATTAATTTCGCAAACTCGAAAGTTTGAAAGATGAACGTATGCTAATTCCACAGTTTTTTATTTGCTTGTGGTGTATAAGGATTGTAATTAATGTACAATTCAATCACAACAGCAATCTATAGAAAGACTTTTATTTTTTTTTCAAACAGTTGGAATGTGAATTCTATAAGGATTCTATTAAATTTGTTTTATTAAATTGTTAATAACCCCATAACAAATTTTTTGCTTCAATACCTAAAACATTTTAAATTACGCATTAAAGAGAATAAATTATATTTCTGATAAAAAATGGGTAATTGGAACGACGTCTTTGTTCTTTGTAACGAGAGAATTCCACGGAAACAAATATCTATTAGCGTCTTGTATTACATGCCGAATTTACATTTGTATTCTTCGAATGGAAACTGATTCTCAAGGAAACTTGTATACTTATCACTTTTGAAAGTTTCTCTTCAAATAATTTTTTCTAATGAGTAAATTCTTAGAACTTCAAAGATTTTGTTATAGCCTGTATACTCTGAAGGGAAGCTAGTACCTACATTAATTTATAATAAATAGCAGTCAATATCTAACATAAAATTTCAAATGCTTGCGTAAAATATTTAAAACAAATTTTCGTTTAATCTCAGTTTAGGTGCCCTCGGTTGTCCTTTCACTTTTTGTAAAAGCCTTATTTCGTAATAATAATCTAATTAGCAACATCTATACATTTAATTGAATTAAATGTTAAGGTAATTAATTTTATAGAATTTCAATTGAAAACTTGGAAGAGTTTTCAAGCAGTTTTGTCAGCTGCAAGCGTAGGAAAACATTATACCAACACCAAAATTCGCAGTATCAATTTATTATAAAATAATCCCCTTTCAGATACTTGAGACAGTTTAAAAAATTGCATCTTGACGTAAGGAGACAAAATCTGGCGAGTTTGAAATATTACTGAAATCTTATACAATAGTGGTTAGAAAGCTGAGCAGCAATGCTATCAATCTGTTTAATTTTCGTTCGTAATTATTTAGAGCACAGAACATGAATAGAAAGCTCTTTGGTTTTTGATAGTAAATTTCGGGAAAATCGTGTATGTCCAAGTATTCTTTGCCAAACATTTCTGGTTAAAAGGTCAGGTACGATTTATATCTAAATCGATAGGATTACCACAACAGAATCATGCAATAAACAGTTAAGTCCACAATGTATTATTTGTGTGATGATTCCAATCTAAAGCTATTTTCAGACTTGAGACAAAAAAATCACAACATGCTTGGCAAAGAGTCGAGACGTTGGCAATAAACTACAAACAGTACATAAAGTAAGATTGCACTTGACTGTTCAAAACAAACCACACCTCCTCCATTTGACTTAACGTTTGCTGAATGAAAATCGAGAATCCTTTGCGGTGTTTGGTACATTTTAATCATATGAACTTTGTATTTAGGAAAGGATGAGGATAATTTCAAGCTTATATACCGACCGTAGGAAAGCCTGCCCAGCTTTCTAATTGTAGTCGGTGTTCAACACGCTAGGAGAGCATTTATTGTTAATTTGTTAAATGGGTTATTACGCCTCCTGTTGTAATCTGCTTGTAACCTTTAGCTAGCAAGGGATGAAATTTATTGTTAGTGTTTAAGAAATTCTGTTTATACTGAAAACGAAAATGTGTTAATTGTCTCACACGCACAGTCCCGTGAAGTACTCTATATTACGACCGTGTGTAAAACGCGTCGGCGTAAAATTGTTCAACGAGGCTACAGACCGAGTAGAATTTCTAATCAATATTAAAAAAATTCATACGTGATTAACTTAATGGAATGGACTTATGGAATAAAGTGTTACATTCTATACTGAAAATTAATAAATGGATGAATAATATTTCTTGGGCAGGAAAAATTCGTGCAAGTCACCCAGACCCAAATTTTAACTAAAAACTTCTGTTTTTATTAAATTTCTAAATATAGATACTAACTCGGTTACAGTCCTACCCTGTTAAGCGACGCTTTAAGAAATAGTCTTTACGCACATTTGAATTGAAAAACTTGTGCTTCTTGAGAAGTTAAAGAAAAAAACACAAACGATAACGCCTACACAAATAACACACACCATATAAATACGGTTGGTTGAATAACATTTTTTTGTGCTGTTATTTTTTATCATGTTTCTTATAGTCCAATATTTGTGTGAAGGTATTATTATTCGTTGTATTGTTAGTTTGTGTACCGTAATAATATGTTGCAGTTGATTTTTATGAAAGAGTCTTATCGCGTGGGCAGAAACTAAAATTACAGATACAATAAAATGAGAACAAAATATGAATAAAATTTACGGCAGAAAAAAACCAAAAATGAATCACATCTATGGAAGAGGTAGCGGGCACAATTATTGAATATATGAGTAATCAGAAGAAAGAACTTGCTCTGCCATTGATTATAATATATGAAATTACAGAACTGCATAACAAGATATTTGATCTTTTCTAACACATATGGCAAAGGAAAGAGAGATCGTAATGGTCGAAGCCCATACGCTATACACGATTGTCAGAGGTAGCAAACCGTCGGGTATTAGATGAGATAGTATCCACTTTCTACGTAACTAAATTCTAAATGACGCACGAAATATATAGGCTAGCACTTCACTGCGGGGCTTTAACGAGAGTCAAATATACTTCAAACAGTCTAAAAGGTGGATCAATTTAATCACAGCCTGAATTATTTGACGAATTTCTTGATAAACTAATTAGTCATAGTACTCATAGTTCAGAGTTCTAAATCTACAGATCAAACAAATTGTTTAATAATTTCAGTGAATAGAAATTACGCAGTAAACGGAATCAACCAGACAGCGCCTTAAAGAATTTTTGAACAATATTGGCTTTCAAGTTAAGAAACAATGCAGACTACATGACGTAATAATTTATTATCTTAGTAAATTAATTAAGGTTTTTATATTTCTATTATAAGAACATACAGAGTAGGCATCGCTTACTGCAGATTGTAGGTAATGTTATGAATCAAAATAGTATCACAGTAAACTTGACAAACATTTGTCATGAAAATGAAAAAATATTGCGACAGTTACATTTCTAAATGGCAACCAATAAATTATATCCACAGTGGACAAACAAACAAAGAAGTTTCTTGAATTATTATAGATGTGGAAAAAATTGTAAAAGTTCAAAACTAGTGTGTTCGCTGTAGCGCAGCGGTTGTGATGCCCGCAATCGTTCAGCGTATTATTTGTTTAGCATCAGCAAACGGGGCAGACGACTGTTGGTTCAAATCCAACGGGACCCAGTGTTTTTCTGAATAAGTTAAAGTTAGACCAACCACGCATATATGTGAGTGGGTGTGCATGTTAAAAGAGGGGCCATGGCAATTTAAAAGTTGGCGCCTTTCGCAAATGTAGATTTAAGAAAAATCGAAAAAAAAACTGTCTGATGATCCCTTAGAATGGTTTACAAAAATGGTAACCAATACAAACGTACACATATATGAGAAAAATTGGCGTACAAAATTTGAAAGCCCAATTACTGCACAACTTATCGACCATCTACTGTTGTAGTAGGCTGGCGACACCATGTATAACGTTTACACAGGCATATGGATGAGTCTCTTGAATATTGAATAGGGTACACAAAAGTTACTACCCACTTACACATAGGTACACTAAGAACCCACTTTAATGATTAAAGAAGGTTTGAGGTTTCTTCCATTTTAACCGTCTTGTGAGATTCGCGATGTCCAGCGGTACCAAATTTATGCGCTATTTCACACACCAGCTATACATGTTATGAGGCTGCCTTATGTTCGGATGTCGCTGACAGCCAACACGGTTGTATCCCCAATAATAATTGATTTTTGAAAAAATGTTTCATTCGTCGTTATTTAATTATTATAGGGAATAGTTTGGTAATAGAGTTCTGAGAGATCGTGATTTACGAAACACCTTATACGTCAGCTACTTTTTCGGTCAATTGATCTCTGTAAGTTCAAATTTCAGTATGGAATCTTGTTCAGTTCTTGCCTGTTCTACTAAGTTCGAATTGCAAACACCGTATAGTTTTGATGCTCTCTGGATCTTTGAAATCTCATACGCTTTAAGAACTGTTAAAGTTTGGAAAATAGGATTTAAAAATTATGAACTCTTGATATTTCGTACCCTCTCAAAGCAAAAATAATTGAAATTTCGAGGATGCTTAAGGGACAATATAACTAACCCTTCTTTTACTTTTATCGCCTAATTTTTCACGTTAATACATTATTGTATTTTGTACATATGTGACGTACATATTTTTACGTAAAATCTGGACGTCTGTTATCAGCCCCTTGGCCGTCAAAGTAACCCCTCTAAAATTCCAAATGGCACCAGCAGCTTAACCGAAATAAACAAAATATTTTAGTTTTTAATTTTTTTTGTCTCAATTTGAAGCGAATAAAAAAATAAATAGTAGAATTAATTGATTATAAAATTACCTTTCCAACGATGTAGCGCACATGTTTATATGGTGCCATTTGAAATTTTAGAGGGGGTGGCTGTGACGGCTAACGGGATTTTACGTAAAAAGATGTCCGCTTTGCTGTCTTTGTTGACATGTCTTGGCAATTTTCAAGCAAATAATAGTTTTGAACGATACTGGAAGTGGCTACTTTTCGTTGAAAAACCTTACATAACTAAAAGCTGAAAAATTCTAAATTCTACAAACGTGTCGCGTCAAGGGAAACTGTTACCTAACTATTGTGTTTTGAAATCGTATTTCTCTTAATCGTTTCAGTACACAAGACCAACAATAATGTTCGCTTAAGAATAACTACAGCGGGGTTAATAGCGTTTAAAATCGTATTGCTGTTTACTTGCGAGTATTAAACCGTTATAGTTATTTCAGCTTATGGTATCATAGATTAAAACTAAAAGACAATGATTAAATCTAACAAACAAACGAAATTTTATTCATGTAGGTAATATATAAATGGTAACACAAAATACAAAAAACTTACCGTTTCTAAAATTAGAGTGAAATATTATAGTCAGGAGCGCCACCAGCCACATTTTCTTATTAATTCCACGTCACTTCGCAATTTTACTACTCATCTTTCGTTGAACTTGCAAACTTAATCCACCAAGGCATCCACAACGCGAATCAAATTTTCTCACTGTCTCTAGTTAAAAGCGCAAACTTGTTTTATATGTAGAGTTCTTGAACTTGATTAAAGCAATGTTCATTAAAATTTTGTAGAAAGGTCAGTATTAACTTTAGGAAAAGTTCCTTCTTTTATTTGCATTTGTACCAAATGAAACTAATTGCTTCTTGTGTTTAAGCCGAGCTATCAAAGGCTCAAAAGTCTTACCTTTTACTAATATAATGTACTTCTTTTGATCTGACTTCTACATGTTAAGCTATGAGGTTCAGAAAGTATATAAACGGTGGGTAGGTACTTATACATTGTTTAACAACTTTTCGCAACTCAAAAGATTAACGTTGTACCTTTTAATAAAGTTGCTTAGTAATTATAAGAGTTTCAGAAAGGGGAGCAACTTTGTTTCAAAAACAAATATTTAATTTCACTCGAAATAAACTGAAAAGAAACATTCCTATTTTAACAACAATGAATGAATTTAAGTTAATTATTTCCACAATAAACTTAAATACAAACAGTCTTCTACCTATAAAATTTTAAAAATAGCTACTAATTGTCTTAAAGTTTGGTAAATATAGACTGATCATAACTCGTCAGTTTCACATTTTACGCACTAAAATAGATTAAGATCTGTGTTTATAAACAGCAGTCACCTGCTGTCTAATACAACAGATTATTTTTGTCTCCGTGGTTAGATGACCGCGTTTATGCAACCTAAAATTAACTGCAAAGTTAATTTTGTTTATGGGGTATGTGAACGTTGCAATGGAAAACACGTGCATTTTTTTCAAATTGAATGTTTTATTTCTAATAATTTGCGTATCGTCAAGGTTCTACATTTCTAAATTTAAAGCATACATCTATTCCTGAAGCGAAATCAGCTGCAGCGCTGCATTTAGCACGAGCATCGGTGTCAATTAGAATATCAGGAATCCAAAGAGTAAGAGCTTTTTGATAGCATTATAAATAAAACAAAATAATTAATGTGCTCAGACGGAAAGACATTAGCACGATTTCTACCAGTTAATGGTTGAAATCGTTATATTATAATGAAATGTATGTACGCAGATTTGGAAGTCAGGGGCCAGTAATAAGTCTTAGAAATATGTAAATCGTTTATTTTTCTAGTAAAAAAAAATATAGGTAATCCTAGAAAAATAGAGCAAATACTGTAACACGATACAGAAATGATGATAGCAAAATCAGGCCAGATTTATTTCAGTTAATTTTTCCAATGGAATTACTGAAGCTCAGCTAAAACTTCGTTTTTGTGAGATTATGGTAAGCGGATAAACAAGTTTTAAGCTGAAAATTTCACAATATCTATTGACAACAAATGGATTTGCTGTAACGATCGGTGTATTTATAATATTTCTATAGATTTTATTTCACGATACGATTACCCTGAGTCGTTAGTGGAATTTCAGTATCGGTTTGTTAAATTTTGTTAAATATTGAACACGATAAAATTTTCTCACTCATCAAGAACGCGGGAAAAATACGGATATTACCATAAAAAAATATTAAAATAGAATCAGAAATATATTTTGTGATTTCACCCTAGAAACATAATTTATAAGAACACGACACAAACAGAATGTCCATACCGAATAGGGGAAATGACAACGCTATGTTATCAAAAAAAAAACTAGGAATCTGTCTTTGCTAGTTCGCGAAATAAAAAGCTTTCGCTGTGTTAGTCCGACACCTAAAACGATTATACGAGACTGTGTCTGGATATGCAGCCTTGTTCAAGAATCGTGTTGTTTCATTTTGTTGGGAAATAAATTCGCACTTGAAATATTTAAATAAAAAGTTAAAAAGTGCTTTTTAGATTTTTACCTCTAAACCCCCTATCAATCAAACTAAGACTTCCGTTTCAGTTGTTTTTCCTAATTAATGATTATTCAAGTAGTGACATCGGGCAACGCACATGCTACTTCCTTGATTAATTACTAAACGTGAAACCTAAACAGATGTAGGTAGTAGAGAATCTGGCAGTGAAACCCCAAACTTATTATAAGCGTATCGGAAATCCCGGACTTCAAAACTTTTGTTTTATTTACGGAAACCTATTATACAAAACCTTTACAAATAGCTAGGGCATGCAGGAAAGAAAAAAGTCGCTGTTGAGATTTCAAAGTTTGTACAAAGCAGACAGAAGTTTTTCCACGACGTCATATCAAAAAAAGGCCGTGGGTTGTATACCCGATTTCAAAGAGTTTTGAAAAGTTAGGCAATGAAGTTTGGCGCCGTGACAGTGTAAGCTTTCGACTGAAACGCGAATCTAAGTAAATCTATTTTAAATCTAGTTTGTCATTCGTAAAAATCCAGACCGTCAATGATTATTCTTTTCCATTTAACCCTGCCACTTTCTAACCAGCTTCAAATTGATCACCTTGAAATTAAAGATTGAGGCAGGAATAGTTTCCTTTTCTTTTTGTTGTCAAGAAAATCAGAATGTTTTTAGGACTTTCAGCTAACTTTAAACTGGATCAGATATTTTGGGATATCACTGCGATAATAACTAAACCATGGCGGTATACGAGGGTCTCTTTATAAGTTAAAATCCGAAACAAAATTTTGAGGTATGATTTACTATGATTTTTAATATAAATTTGGTCGAATTAAATGAAATCTTTTGTTTGCAACGACTTAATGGAAAATACGTTTGTAATAACGAATGATCCAGGAGATGAGGACAAAGCATTTACCTACAAGGAAATTGGATTGTTGCTGGGGGGCACACAAACTCGTCGAAAAACCAGAGCGAGTAAGAACAAACCTTTCGGAAATAGTGGAGGAACATGATACTGACTTATTTCCAAAATAATATATGAAAAAACTTATACGCTATTCCAATTTTCTAGAGACGAATAATAAAAATGAAGTATTACGAATAATCACAAAAGGCGAAGAGTTTTACATCGGTCTGTGATTTGGCAGGAAGAGAAGACAGTGATTGCTAACTAGCAGTGGCTTGCTTATGTTCTTCAAGGATTACAGATAAAATAATTACATTTAGATAATGCTTCATTATTCACTACCAAAAGAACAATTGACACAATAACATAAAAACCATAGAACACCAACCATAGTGGTCAGATAGATTTCGCTATGTACGATGCTTGGGTATTTCTTCTTTAAAAAAATTATCTAAAGAACAAAAACTAAAAGAAAAATAGCTTGGTAGACTTTTAGTTAATTCTAAACGAATTATCTAATTTTCTAAAAAGAACAGACTTTTGTGTAGTCCAGATTCGAAATTCCTATGTAGGTATCCCCCATACCCTTAACTAGCCTTGCATAAGTCTCTTTTTAAATTCCAAAACGAAAAATACCAGGCACCTGTTGTTATCCTTCACTATATCAAAGAAATGTAGATCTTAAAACTAAAAAAATTACAGAAAAATATGTGCGACTTAAATGTAGTTTTTTTCTGTGATGAAACATAACCGTGTGGTATGAATTTTAAAAATAGCTTTCGTGGCCAGTTGGAATGTTGAGTAATCATACAGCATGAGAGAAATATGGACTTCATTCAACGTAAAACGAAGTTCGATTTTAATAACTTCCAACTTTTTTTAATATTATGCAGGTAAATTAACATCGTGTCTCTCTCTTGCATTATTCCACGGAATTAAATTATTCTAGCTGTTTTCAATGGGATTCTTAATAAATAATAGTGTAAACTATAGAATCCTATGACTAACACTCTTTTCAACTCTATTTTGTTAACTTCATTGTTAATAATTATAATTTATGTTGCTGGACTAGGGGTGAAAATATTGGAGAAGAAAGTTTGAAAGTTCTGCTGCAGTTGATAAATGATAGATGAAGCTTTTTGTTAAAACTTAAAGACGTGACGTTTTGCTTCTTTTCTACTTATTTTCATTAACTACTCTAATGGGCTTTACGCTACCTAATATTTTATCATTTTCAACACCATTATACAAAAGTTTTATAATTTAGGGGGTAATATTTTCATATTTTTAAATCAGAAATTTTAATAAAATATGGAAACCTGTAAATCATTAAATAGGATTAAATTCAAATAACCTATCGAAGCGGTTACTCAAAAATTAAACCTTTGAACTGTAAAGTCATTTTAAAATAATTTCAAACCAGTTTGTTAATCCAAATCATAAATTAAATGTAGATAGAATATTTAACATGTTTGTTAATTAATAAATTTCTGCATCTGGCAATTTAAAGCCTACCCTTCGGTTGATTGAATTCCTGAAAGAGAAAATATCAAGGGATAAAATAATAATTTCAATCACAAATTGAAAAAAAATTGTTTTGTAATTGAAGTTTCATTATCTCTAAATGTAAATGAATGAAGCATTTATTGAAAATGCTTGGAATTGAAATACCAAAATTAATTGAAACATTCCACCCGTGGAGTGGAAAAAAGACTCCTATAACCCGTATCTGATACAAATTAACCAAAAGTCAGACAACAAACACAATATTTTTTTTAATAAAAATATCCTTACATGCATTATAATCAAAAACGATTATAGTAATGAAATGATATATCCAATACGCATATAAATGTTTTAAAAAAGAAAATATTTCCCCAAACATTGCTATTAAAAAACAGGTTGATTGAAAAATAAATCACCTGCACTGAATTTCTAACTAGGTAACTCTGCAAAGTTGGTTAAATATTAAATAATTCATTGGGAACACTCAATTTCTATTAAAAAGCATTTCCATCAAACTGCTGCTTTCAAACACGTACATTTCTTCTTTTCCTTGTAAGAATTTTTCTTAAAAATAAAACACAAAAATTCTAATTTGAAAGAGTTACCATTTGGGAATACCATTCTACTTAACCGCTAACGGTTCAGTTAAAGTTCACGGTAGAGCACCGTTTAAATAAAAATTTCCAACAGTTTGTTTGGCATGACTATCCCGCAACCCTATGGAATAGAAAGCCCAATAGGGCAGAGGGTGCGATTGGGTCTTAGTTGCGTCACTGTATTTACACTTGTTATTATTTGCAGAAACAATCTATGCTTTTTATTTGAATGCAAACACGGAAGCGAATGAAATATTAAAGGGATATAGAAGAACTGATTTTAACAGAAGTTTAAAGCCAGTTTTTATTCCATTTTAAGCTTCGCATAAATTTTGAAGGCGTAAAGTTAGGCCACGAATAATAAGAGATGTATACCAAAGCTTGTGTTATTTATCTGCAACACTTTCAAACATTAACAAATCTAAATTTTCTAGTTAATCAGTGAGTGTGTGTGTTCAAAGTTTTGCTCAAAAAAGCTTAGCGTAAGACCGGCTAAAAGCACAAGAGCACGGATTAAACTATTATCGACGATGAACTATTAATCTACGTCGAAGACGCCGATATATTGGGTCGCGATTTCTGCGTAAGAAGTAAAGACGACTGAAACTTGCGTCGGATACTGAGTTTCCGAACACCGACGCTGTACTGGCTGAATTCAGCGTCGGTGTTTAAATCGACGCTCATGCGCCGCTGTCTAAAGTTTTTACACGTTAAGAACGAAAGATAATTCTTGCAGGATAATTTACAATGGTTGTTTTTACAAAGAGGAAATTTAATTATTCCTGATTTTTTTTTATATAATTATACTGGATAGTCTTGAAATAAAACCCAGGTTGATGGATATTCGTCTTTATTTTATAATTAGTTTCTAATTTGTTATGAAAGGAAAATGCATTAGTTCTGTTCAATGCTGTTGTTGTCCTAAGTAATTAATAATTCAAAACTGCTAAACAAAATTCAAGAAACACTACCCCTCATGAAAATGAAATATATTCAAAAGTAATATTCAGTTTAGTTGGATAAATACTGGATAAAAGATAATTACGTACATTTAATACTTGAAAAGAACAATTCCCTCTTTAAATTCTTGATCTTTCAGTAACAATGGGAACAAAATTTGAAATCGTTTGTAATTTAGGGAAATAAGCTATACGAGAGTTCTTTTCAGATTGAATTAATATTTATGTTTTGCCTTATTACAGGCTTAGTTTAATATCCTTTCAGTAGTCATTATTCTTACTAGTGATATTTCCTGAAATATTAACTTGACTTACCAAACGATCACATTCTTATCCCTGCAGATGGAGAAACACAACAAACTTTGTCATGTTGTAAGTTGTAACAACTAAGAGCGTTCTTATTCAGCTGTAATATATTATAAGAAACTTTATACTTGCCCAACATTTGAAAAGTTTAACAATTTGAAGTAAAACAGACAATATTTAGGAACTATTTACTCTATTTCAGGCGTTTATAAAGATGGGCATACTTACCATTACGTATTGCTGCTGTTCTGTTTCAGTACGGAGTACATTATTGTTGCTATACTTTTTCGTCCGGGCGTAATAATAATATCCGGAGTGAAACTGTAAATTTAGTCAGAACAGTAGCAGTTTGTCAAATATTTTAACTACACATTTCCGTTATTTATTAAATTATTTCAAACATGTGGAACAGGGTGAGCACTGCAGCACTGCCACTACTAATACATCTACGATATGACCGATAAATACAATCGAACTGTGACGATCTCCAATTTAAAATGTGCTCTGGTAGTGAGCCATTTATTTCGTAAATAATATCTAAAACTTCCTATAAATTTAATGATTCTATGTGAACACCTTATAGATATTTTGAACTTGCTATAGAATAAATTTAACTTTCCTTCAACTTCTCTTCAAAAACAAGAAATCATTTTTCGACAACTTTTAAAATGAAAGAAGCAAACATTTTCAGCTAAAGAGTTAAAACCTTACTGCAGTTACAGAACTAGAGCAAATATTTATAAAAACTCTATTAAACTAAAAGGGATTTCAGTTTCAAGAGGGCTTCAATTTTTATGGAAAGTTTTAATGCCTGACTAAATTACGTTAAGTCTAATACCTAAATCGTGTTCGTTAAGGTCTTGTAACTACTAAAGTTACCGGTATATCGGTGTTTCTAGAACGTGACGAGATTAAACTGAAGGGCTCGATATTTTATAATTGTTCCGTACAGATACCCGACTTAGAAATTTCATGTCGCTTGATGAGTAGGTATTAACATTGTGCAGAGTTCAATTCTACGGGATTACCTGTTTGGATTTGTAACACCGACGCCATCATCAGTAGTTACACTTGTAATTTATATCCAACTTATCAGGACCAAGCTGAGAATAATTGCATTTCTAGAGTTATTTTTACGTAAGAAGAGACTTTTGTAATCTTTTTGGTTGGAGGACTATTACAAAGTGTATAAAATATTATTAAAGTTAAAATTAGATTAACATAGTTGTAAAACATTTTCTGGATGTTCCACTATAACTGACTACTCGCAATTATTTATACACAACTCATGAAAATGAGTTAGAGGAAACAACGCAAAGTTGTTAGCAAAATTATAATTCAATTACTAAAGGGTTTTCAAATAATGAACAATACTGACTTTTAATTGTTAATCAACTGACAAATAATTACTGTAATAATGTTTATATAGGACTGAAACATGTTGCATAGTTCAGAATATATTGTAGGTAGTACTACAAAATCAAATATTAATTTGTGCAACATGCCTGACTATGAAAATCTGAATATATTACAGGAAAAAAATTTATTGTTATTAAACCAATACTGTGTGGGTGTTATTTGAAATTCTAAAGAAATATTTTCTGTTGTTGATTGAAAAACCCGCTTTTACATGAAATAAATACTAAATACCACCTATCATGTTTTCCTGATAAAAATGTTGGAATATGTAGCGATTCGCGTGTAAAATACAGTGACAAATTGTCTAAACTAACGATTAATTTATCTGTCATCGTTCCAGAGTCACAAGGTTTTAAAAATTGTGTAACTCCTATGGAATATTGAAAGACTGCGTCCTGGACAATTTTACACTCCCACATAATACCTAATATTTACTTTGGACGTAATGATCAGCAAACAGTACCTTTAGATATACTTCCGTTGTTCCCTCGTTGAAATTAGCAAATATAAGAGCTTATTAACCTCTTGACACATAAATGTAACAGTAAACTGTGTATTTGAAGAGCTTTATTTAACCAGATGTATTTCCACACCTTTTGTTAAGTTATTCATTCCATTCCCAACAAGGGTTCAAAATAAAACTGAACTGAAAGACCAGAACAATCTACTGAAACCGCATAACCATTACAGTCGCAACATAAACTGTTTCTTGTAATATCCCCAACAATTAATTATTTTATCAATCAACTTTTATACAGGGTGCTAGAAAAAAGTGTCACAAACTTTTAGGAGTGAAAGTATGATTCTTGATATGAAGTTTTAATTAACGTGGGTCCGCAAATGGATGGATGGATGGATAATTTATGAACAAACAGCAAAGGCAAAAAGTCAGATGAGATGTTCAAAGTGTCTTCCCTCCATTTCAAGGCAGGCATGACATGTCCGCCGCATGGACATTCGAACTCTTTGAAAAACCTCCACAGTGGCTCCTTTTCGGTGGCACTGTTCGAGGTTGTTTACAGTCGTTGAGTAGGTACACTAACGCTTTGAAATATCCCTAAAGAAAGAAATCAAGGGGTTTAAACCGGGCGATCTTGCAGGCCATGATACAGGTTCGCCCTTCCTAAATATCTTCGTCCATAAGTTCCGGGGAAATGCTCTCGAACAACAATCGAAAAATGCGCTGGAGCACCATTACTTCCGCTGGAATCACATTTGTTGCCTTTGGTTCAAAGGAATGTCATCTAAAAAATTACCCAGTGTGTTCTGCAGAAAGTTTCATGTGAACCCGTCCTCATCAGTAAAAAGAATTTTGTTATGAAAATTGTGGTCCTCAGCATTGCGTACAAATCAGTGGCGAAAAATCAAGCGTGCTTGATGATCAAGTGGATTAAGGGCCTGCCTGAAGCAGCTGCTCGTATAGGATTCTCCAAACAAGAGCATTACTAATTCCTACCTCGGCTGATATTCACCGCAAACTTGTATTCGGATTCTGCTCTACCCGTGCTAATATTGCCTCTTCTGTCACAGGGGTGCACACTGACCTTGGTATCCCGGAATTATGGGACTGCTTCCCAAATGAACCGGTATCACGCAATCTTCGCTGCAGTCTTACAAAACCAGGAACTAAAGGGATCTGGCAACTGGGATGAGTGTTAACATACAGACGTAGCGCTTCTCTGGCATTCCCATTAGCACGACCATACATGAAATGCATGTCGGCTAATTCAATGTTAGAGTAAACAGGCACAGCGAGAATTCGAATTGTACGTTAACCACTGAAGCCAAAAAATGCACAACTGCTAGAAAAAGGGAATAATCCACGGACCCACGTTCATTAAAACTTTTCATCATATTTTGGGCCATACTTTCAATCCTCAAGCTTTGTAATACTTTTTTTAGCACCCTCTATAATCAACACTTTTGATTTAAATTCCTCATTTTAATCTTTTATAAACTTGGTTCTTTTAATACACCCACTAGCATGTCTCTGTACGACACGCGAGAATAATAAAAGGAACCCATTTGCTCTGAAGACACATCAGTTTGCGTAGGACGGAAACCACAAAGTACAATGCAAACAAAACAAAAAACAATTAATTAATTGTGTTCGAGTGAACCTTTTAAAGAAACCCACTATTTTTTGCACTTATTCCACAGAAAACGTTTTATTAGTCGTGAATAAACTGAATTATTCGTTTAATGGCAATAAATGTTTTATATAAGAATATAAAAATAACTGTTGGTTATGTTTAGGTGAAATTTAAATTATTGTTCAAATTTACAAAATGCCTAATTATCCAAGGGTTTAGGGAAAAGCCAATAGTATAACGTATTAGGCTTACAGTATTTATAGTACATTTATTTTATAGGGATGCCCACATTAAATACATTACTAGCAGGATTAGTTAATAGTAAAGAGTTATCTCTGTTGGAAACAATGTGTGTCAAAGTTTCAGTAGTTTATGTAACAGCTGCAGGATTTATATAAGTTCTGTATCAAATGGTCCACCACAGTTAACATAAATTCCATGCAATAAACATTTATAATTTAAAATATAGTAAAACTATAGTTTTAGTAAATTTGGATGGTTTTCATTTTAAAACAATATGGAATACTACAATATCCTAAATCTGAGATGAGGCAACTAAATTACAGGCGATACTAACAAGTCATTTATCAATAAATAATCTGTGTAACTTTTCCTATATAAAAGCCGCATTTAATCTGTGGCTTACTTTTGTCTCAGTTTGTTATGCATCCAACGAAACTGTGTCTAACAACAATATAGACTGATCTACTAAATTTGATTACGCAACTACAAATATTGTCACTGTCTTAGTTTTGAAAGTTAAATTAAATTAAACAAGTCGTGTACAATTTGTATGTCTCAGATACAATCAAGGAGTCTTCGTGACAAGGATGCTGTAATATTATTAGATTTTAACCTTTTCTTTAAAGATACTAGAAGGAAAATGTAGGGGCTTTCATTCCTTTTTCAAAGAAATTTACAAATAAGCAAATATGCTTCTAAACAAACGTTGTTTTATTCAAATTCTACGAAAGTATTCCAATATAGCAGGAAGTTTATCACACTTATTGAAGCAAGTTGGTATGCAAACTATTTAGATACTTTTTAGGAATATTCCAACATTTTTTTGTCAAATATCCTTGCCGCTGGTTAACGTGAGAGTAGAGTAAAGCTAAACCTTCTGTTGATCCTGGCGTAATTGTGCTGCCACACTGTTTCAAAAAAACATTAGGATTAATTAAATTCCAAATAGCGTTTAATGTGATTACTACAGCGCAATTTTATCCTGTATCAGAGCACACATATGGAAAGTTGTATGTTAAATTCCATTAAAAGGGTGTGTTTGATCAATTGCCAATTAGGCAAAAAGCTACATTTAAAATAGAAAAATTGTAAACGTGAAACCTTGATCAACAATAACTTACTTAGCGGTTACAGGTATGGGGGCGTTTAATCAATTTCAGAATAATTCGTTCCTGCAATAATAAATAATGTTTTCGTATTTTCATAAAAGTTTTCTCAAATAATAAAATTTTTCCAACCAAATTCAAGCGTACAGAATTTGTCGCACACGTTCCAAATATCCCAGTACCTTTTCCCAGTCATTTCGTCCCGTTTAGATGTAACGTCTTCGGCATCTGCTTAACTCTTTAGTTCAGTTCGGTTCCTTATGAAACTTTGCACGTCTGTCAACATGAAGAACACTAGAAGCGACTAAATTGAAATATCTGGGAAGTGCTTAAACCTGTAAGAGCTTTCACTCTTATGTTTTTCTTGCGATCTTTTCAACAAGAAAGATGTACTTTAAGTAAAATAAAATAATTTGGCCGCATTGTCAAGTTAATGGAAAGTCCATAATCTTATTGGATGATCTAGGTTTATAATATTTAATCAATTGTGTTAATTTTCTGATGAATGCTAAGAATTTGTTTCTACACCATTGTATTTATGATCACATAATATTTGCTAACCTTCTACTAGAACTAGATTAATTTCAGCATCCTTTATCTATTTCTCTTTAGATGAAATATGCCTTTCATTAGTATATGTGTATGAAGCACTAGCAAATTTTTCATTACATTTTGTCCCTACTATCCCGAATCCTTACAACGGACAGGTAATCAGTAGAAAACTAGCTACTGATTAGTAAACGCTAAAGTTTTAAGCTCTAAAAGAAATATCATGAGATGTTATACTATTCTCTTAAACATTTAATCGTATTGCTGAGAAATATATATTTCTTTTATTTATTTGAGACTCCTTGTAGGATATTAACTGATATAAGATGACGACAGTCTTAAACACCATCACACCCAGAAAATAAAAGCGTTCAAATATTATTGCCAAAGGCTTACCAGTATATCCCATCGTATTAAATATCAATAAAAATGCTATAAAAGACACATTTCCTCGTTTGTAATAAAATAGATAGGTTGACTGTATCTTCTGTTAAACCACTTGAAATTTTAAGATTAAGAAGGATCTACAGTAGCATAAAAATATTAAGAAAGACAATAAAACTACCACTAATAGTAGCAAGAATATCTTGTGGCATGTGAAGTAAAACGCGTGTGTACTAAATGTTACTTTTGACTTGAACGGAATATAAAAAGTAATCACTGTTAGATAGTACATTTGGCGGCCCATAAAATGTGAAAATATAGACAACATTTACGATTTCATCTTCATTTATTAGAATCCATCTCGTGGTTTGAACTCTGGCGCCGCAATTTGGGATTTAGTATAACCCCGCTGTAACAGCATGAACATCTAATTGTAATTTGTGTATAATGAGCTGAGGAGTTCATTTGCGAGAAGCAGAACAGCTTCCATTTCCTTATAAGCTCATTAAAACTCAATGCAACACGCATATATAATAACTAAAACATGTTTATTTAATCTTTTATTACAGTCGTTGTATTCAAAAACGTGAATCATATTAAAGTAGTGCCCCACTAATGTATAGAGTAGTTAAAGCAATTATTGTTTCCTTGTTTGCTATTACTCGTATGTTTCCCTTTATTCTGTAAACATAACGTATTAGCGTGCGGCAAATTTTCACACCATTCTATATGATGGGGTTTAGGAACCTTTGGTTTTTACAAAATTAAACACGTCTGCTCCCTCCCTTGTTACCATGAACTCTCGTTAATTAAAAACTGCTCCTGATAATTAGAACGTGTTTCTCTATTAAAGGTGTTGATTATTGTTGTGCTTGTCCGCGGTTATCAGCATCAACTCACAATGTAGCTGGTTGCATCGTATTGGTGCAGGCAATGTAAATGGTACGCCGGATGCAACACAAATAGTTGCATTTCGGTTTAACGAAATAAACACCTCTCCCAATTAACGTCTACCTAAATACAATGTTATAACGAGTTAAAAGTCAAATATAGAATTTCAAATATGGATTACTTTGTGTAATTACAAATTTGGAAAATTTAATTTCCTTTATTTAGTAAGTAATGAGCACACAATATTATTGTAGATACACCTAGCTAACAATTGTGTTATTATTATTTAAATGAATAATATTTTTGTGTATTTTTGTAAATTTACGATTATTATTATTTTTTTCTATGATGAGAATCCAATTTTGATCAAACCCCAAAATGTGCATTATACGCAAAGGTAAAGGACGTGATAAAACCTTCACTGGAACTGAATTGTAGTAAAGTGGGGAATGAAAGACGTTTTTCTCTTGAAAAATTCCTTACAAATTCAGTAAAAAATTCTGGTGAATATTACGTACTGCAAGTTTAGTTCAGGTTGCAAGGTATATGCTGTTACAAAAATAATAAATGAAGTTAAAAAATTGATTCTGCAATGTATAAATAAAATTTTACATGTCTGGATAAAATTCTTCATTTGCATTTCTAAAAACTTAAAACACTTGAATTTTTCAAGTTATTTACGGTATGAGGAGTAGCATAAATGTGCATTCAAGAAAATTGCACCAACGGAGATTTGCATAACAAACTTATTTCACTTCAGTAAGAAAATGTAAATTTATGTAACAAAATTAAATTAATTAACGAAGGGTTGTGTAATATTTTTTTATATTAACAGCAATTCAATTATTTTTACATCAAAATAATAATGCCAACATAGTATATTGTAATTTTTTGCTCTTAATAAATTTAATTATGGTGAAATAAGCCTTGTTAAAATTTTTAGGTAAAATCCTGTAATAAAAATTCCCGAGCGATTTAATATTAAAAATAAATACTTACAGCTAGGTTTTCATTCGGTTTTCATCACACGTAGGATTGTAACGAAGAATACAATTAATATGGGTATAGGTACACAGCATCAATTCAACAAAGGGCCAGACAAAATTACGATGCCGCCATTCAGTGTTGTAATAAAAATAAAAAACAAAATGTGGTCATTTCGCCTCCAGCCATTTCGCCCTTGCTAATTTCGTCGAACTTTCGGTCTCTGAAACCCCTGAAATTTTCGTAGCTGACTAATTACAGAGAATTTATTTGACGTGTACTTGTAGGCTTTTTTTGAACATTCTGTTTAAATTACAGTATTGGGTCAGTTGTCTTCGCCTAAAAATTAGTTTTAAAAAAAGTATAAAAACATTTTATTAAATACATAGATAAAGTTTTTTATTAATCACTGGTCCCATTAAAAGACGGTACTTAGATAAAAAGAAGTATTTAAATTTTTTAATTATCTAATTTATGTAAACGCATAAGAAACTGTTAATATTAAAATATTTTTTTGTAAAAGAATTTATTAAGGTTTGTGAGGGATTTACTTAATCTTTCATTAAACCTTAGACAGAGGTTATTAGCAGTAACTTTGGACTGGAATATTGGCAATTAGGTGTTAAGTAAATTCCAAGTGTTTTAATGAAAAGTTGGAGATATTTAAGCTTAACAGGAAAATCTAAAGTTGACCCAGTGAAGTCATATCTTACTCGACTCATAGCTTTACAGTAATTGTGTAGCAACCTGTATTGGATGACAACTGTATCAATTTGTCGATGCAATGCATATGTATTGGATTTACACAGACCTGATCTATAGCAGGTATATCAACATGCAATCAAAGCTGACGTCGTTATTGGTAGTTGCATTGGCATCATGTATCAGGATGTTCGAATTAAACCCCAACATAGTACCTACCAATGGTTTTTGCTGTAGAAAAGGAAAACCACCAGTATTCTCGAGTCATTATTGTTGTACTCCTTGGGGCCCACTCTACTCACCGCAATGGCTACAAAAAACGCTGCTAAAAAACTTACGCGATCCTCAAGGGCGCACAATAATAAGAAAACTTCTGCTCTCCTCATACTTTTTGCAAATAACTTTTTTGCGTAATTCACTAAAGGTTGTAAGTAATTTTTCCGTCTATTCCCTTCAGGGATATTTGTGATCCTACCTTGCTGTCTGTGATTTACCACAAACCAGATGTTTCAGCAGGCTTGCATTTTTCTGTTGATCCTTCTTCCAGGAATTAATATTTTACTAAAGTTTAAGCGTGCTACTTCTACAACACGCTATTCTGTTTGTATTTTGAGATCAATATTTATAAAAGGCTTAACTAGTTTAGACGAACAATTACGAAACTTACTTAATCTGCGTTCCAAAAGGAAAAGTACAAACGAAACTTTCCGAGAGGGAGTTATTACCCCAGACACGACAACTTTTAGCCTCATCAGTCTCTGTCCAAACATAATTTCATTGTTTATTTAATAACGTTTTGAAATAAAGCTTCAAAAAAATATGGGACTTAACTAATGAGCTTTTAATAAGAGAAACATTATAAATGAAAAACGCACTAATTATTAATCATTTGCTTCGTTTTGTTTTTAATCGAAAATGAAAAATTACTTTGCTAAATAAAAAGTTATAACGTTAAGAATTTAGCCCGATCGTATGGGAAGGACGCATCCATATATTCTAGAAAAACTAAGCACGATGTTGGATATTGACGTCACGTAAGCAATAATACGTTCAAGTAGGACAAATATTAGGTTTCGAAATATTGTTTCATAGCTTACGGTTGATATAAGGAAGAAATTCGATAGCTTCCAAGTGCTTGACTTGATTTTTTTGCTGCCTAAATGGTGCAAACAAAAATAGGCTTTTACAAAAATAATCTTTAAAAAAAATCGATTAGTATGTCAAATCGAAAGGAATATGGAGCGTTCTTTTATAAAATATAACTTGTCGGTTGCCTTTATGGATATAAGATAACGGTTGCTGGTTCCTGAATTTGTTACGACGCATCTGCATTGTTAGACGTTCTATGTCAAATTAACGCAAGCTGTCTATTCAAACAATTATTATGCGATGAACCCATCATTGAAACTACAGGAATGTAAAGTAATTGCTAATACTGTTCTATTCTAACTAAACACAAACATTTACTCAAAAATTTCTTCTTCTTCTTGCTAAGCTATACAGTTTAAGGAAAAATCTCTTTTAACGCGCACAGACAAAACTTTTTGTATACAACTCGTACGATGACAGACTTTTCGGACCCGCCTTAACAATCAGGCACCGTCGCTGCACTCATTCGGCCATAAATTGCCACTTGTCCAAAAAAGTCTTGTAACATAAATAATTATTTTTTATTTTGTCCAACAAAACAACCGCACGGAGGCTTCGTATACTGTCTCGTTTTTACATAAAAATCCTATCGATGAAGTTGGATATATCCACCTACTAAGTTATCCCAGTTACTCTCAAGATAACTTATGGTATATGCTACTCACAGCATCAAGGACAACATTCTTCGTGACCCCTTCATCGAGATTACGGATATCTATCTCCCTCATCGTTGATATACCACATCCCCCTAAGGCACAACCTCAGAGAATTTCTTAATGCCAGTTGCTCTACAAGAAAGTTGAGCAAGAGGATGCAATATTAAATATTTTAATACAATCGATATTCAATTAACATATTCTTCCTTACAAGATTATTTATATTATTTTCTTTAAAACTATAAACCGGTAATAGAAAATGAATCCTCTGCTCAAGCAGCAAATTTCCGGAAACTTTTTTATATTTTAATCGTTTACCGATTAAAGTGCACATTAATATGATTTCCTGCTCTCTAGATCTTCTTGTCTTATGACGTTATGATTTCGTTAAATTAATTTTCCATCCGCAACATTGATTCTTTTTGAACAAACGTTAAAGAAAACGTTCAGGTAATAAGTAACCCTCGACTAGGAATAATGAACTAATAGGATGGTGTATAAACGACTTTGTTAATCTATTCGCTACCTATTATATTGTAATCAATTTACTGATTAGTATTCATCTGTCTTTCCTTTTCCACCATTTTTATCTTAAAAACCTGAATGCCACTTTCTGTTGGAAGTTGTTGTTGATTATGGTGTTACAGTACCTATAACCTACTTACATTATACTATTCTTCCGGGCCAATTGTACGTACTACCGTAATTCTAATTCTTAAAAACTAACTTACAAGTCTCTAGCATTCCTATGTTTTAACAGGTTTCCAGGAGCTGACAACTGCCCTGCAGGGCAACAGCGCCACTCCGGAAAGACTATCCGTTACCTAGAGCGCAAGCAGCTCGCCTCCGACACCCCCTTCTGTTGTAAGTAGATATAAATATCAAATTTTAGTTCTAAGTACAAGGTCATCACCTAATGCTAATACCGTTCCTAAAAAATAATTTTATTATAATAGTCTTACTCACTAAAAAATTCATTTGGTGGTTTATTCTTACAGAAATAAGTTTCTACTAGAAAATGTATAAGCAATTGTTGAGTACAAAATAACTTGAGTTAGGAATTGCATTTCATCATAACAAATACCATAAACCGCTTAATTATAACTGTAGATGCGCTATGCAGTCGTTCTGCACAAAAACCACAAAAGATACAATATAACAGAGAAATTAGCGTACAAATGAAAATATCTAGAACTGCGAAGTTTGTCAGCTGTTTACTAAAATAATACATCCCAGAAATCTCATTTATATTAAAATTAATTAGAGGCATTTGTGTTGCCACATAGCGTGAAAATAAACAGTTCATTATCAAATGATATAATGTAATATCAACCGTTAACTAGAATATGGGAATTTCCCACATACAGATAATAATATGTTTCCACGAAGCCTATTGGCAGTATTTCGATGTAAGCTTGCAAACTTTGGACAAGAAGTTTGATTGAGTCGCAACTACAATTTCGAGAGCTAAAACAGCACCTATGATTAGTTCAAGGAGGCGAAGGGTTTTCCACTCTGTTCAAGTATAGAGAAGTTCAAACCTGTCTGATATAGGACGATAATTCAGTTACGAATTTCACATGTAAGTCGTAGTCGCGGACAAGGGTTAGCAAATCTAAATGGTGCCAATAGCAAAGACAAGGGTCGGATTTGTGCGCTACGAATCGTTTCATGCAGATTTTAAAACCTTCAGATGACGTGCGTAGGTCGAGGCGGATCGTTGTTACTTGGATATTGCATTTCATATTAACCGTATACTATCCTTCTTCCTTGCTCGTATACCAGGTGCCATTATAATGGCATTAGATTCAGACATGAATATTTTAGAATCCCTTCCCAGGATCAACCTGTTTTGATATAAAATATGAGCATGTAAGCAAAATTAACAAGTCAGAAGATTTGATAGCTTGCGACATGACACAATCAAGTTATATTTTGTTGATTATTTATGTCATAGTATTATCCGATGACATCATTCTATCTCTTACTGGTTTTATGAAACCCATAATAATTAGATGCATACGAGATTGTGCTATCATTAATTTACACGTAGCCGATTAAATTCGCTTCACGATCAAGCGGCCCGAATTAGATCCCATTCTGCAGTCAAAATACATGCAGTGAAGTCCATTATTGTGCAACAGACTCATATTGCAAGTTAAATGGACCGACCACTTTATCATTGGAATATAGGCAACCCATTATACACTGCTAGCACTCTTGTCCCTGCTTACGGATTTTGAATATGGACTTAACTTTTGGTAATCCCATGATTCTTAAAAAAGCCGCATCGCTTCATAAATTATTTGGGGCAGCATTTTGTATTTACCGCTTATTTTAGTATATTAGAACAGTATAATTATGTAAAAATTAACCGGTTGCGTTTTTCAAGTCTAGAAGTGTAGTCAGAACAACAGAACCATAAACTAAACGTACAAAATTAAACCTTCTGATAGGGTGAAACCGCTGAAAATAAATATGTTCTGGCCACCCCTTCATACATTAGCCGTATTACATACTCACTTCATATTTTTTTTACTTGCCCTCAAATAATATTCGAGGATAGTGTCATTCGTGAAATCGCTGGGGGAAACTTTACTAAAAATATTACTTTTACGTATGGAGAATAAAAGAACTATACCGCGTGGTATCGATTCTTGTTGAATTATGTTGCAGTATTTTCTTAATAAATTTATTTATAAATGTTTTAATGAACTAAAGCAATGTAGTGTGTAGAAAAATAAGTGTTTCTTGACGTAGGTAGAAACCGAAGAGTGTGTCGGGTTTAAATATCCGAAAAATTGGGCATGAGTATTAAAATTCCTTACAACACCTGGCGTAAAATATGGCACACTTCAACCTGACTCTATATTTCTTAGAATTTGACACATTTGCTTTAAAAGTAGCTAAGCATCGACCTACACTTCATCATGCAGTCTACGAAAGGGAATAAATCAAATACGAAAATATTAACGTCTGGGGAAATTTATTTGCACATAAAGTTAACAGAACCTTGCTTGCGGCTTAGGTACTGATAAAAAGTTTACCGGTACACTGAAAGATAAAGTTCGGAAGTAATAGGCAATATCCCGAGCTGGTTCCTACTGAAAATTTGTTGGAAGAAATGAAATTGACTTACTTCAACTTTCTGGAGTTATTAAAAATTTAAGAGCGCACTTTTAATGCTTCTACTAAAATTAATTTCAAAGATAAAATAAACATTACCACTAGGATACTCAAAAGAAGACTTATGGTAATACGATGTTAGGAACGTCATTTGACTATTTTTGTTTGCTCTGGAAAGTCATATGTATTTGTGTAAGGAAATAATTTGATAAGATATTTGTTTTAGTTTTAGTACATCTTGCTGGTAATTTAAGTTGCAATAATTATGATTGATTGATTTAAAGTAACATTGCCAAAGGGACTTCAAACCATCGACAAAACCTTCAAAAAAGAGGAAATTTTACAAAACCATTGATTTAATTTTTTCCTCCTAAATTTTTATTTTCGAACCTATGTTGCCAAACTTACAGTTCTAAATTGTACCCACGCAATAGTATTTTCGTTCTACTTTCGTATAAGGCACATCACCACAGAAAGTTTTACCGTGAATATAGTACACCCTGTGTAGGTGTCAATCCAATTAGTTTAAGACCATCCTACCTTAAATAACGAAGTCAAGGCAACACCTTCGGTTATCGAATATTTCGTGTTCGCATGCAACAGGCGTTCCTAATTTGCTTAGTTTAGTGGTTTTACTTGCATTAATTACCCCTATATTGTAATTTCTCTGGAAATTTTTGGCTTCCCGAATCCCCTTTCCTATTTCTCAGTTCACCCTATAATTTTATTTTAATTTGAAGACAAAATTATGAAACAAGAAATTTTTTTCTGGTTGCTAGTTAGTACCACATTTGGGAATTTTTATGTTTGGGCCAATTTGTAATAGACACTAGGTATATTATTAACTTACCCCGAACTTGCCCTTAAATTGTTTACGAAAACTCAATTTTTCTGGAAACACATAATTAACAAGATTAGCTTCCCAAAATTAATTACTCATGTATTGGGATAGAAACACTTTATACCTTTACAAAAACAATTTTTGTGTAATTATCTTTTAAAAAAACAAGGGAGTAGGTATACCTAAAATTCCTAAAAATAACGTCCGTATCTTTCGCAACCGTCCCCCAGAATTAAATTAAAAATTAATTACGGAAGATCGTTTTTAAATCCAGTGTAACATAACATATCATTTTTAATGAACAAGACACGTGTAGTGCGGATGAATAATTTATGCTAGCATAGCCGTGGGATGTGTTAATTACGCTGCTGCCTTGCTTCATGGGGGTGGGTTCGTTTCTTGCAAGGCATTATTATAGCGGGCGCAAATATCTCAAAGACAATACTGTATCAGGAAGCGCACGTTGACACAAGGGGTACCGAATGACAAGCTGTTCCTGCGAATATTGGATAAACACGGACTCCAATACCCCCACATTGTCAATACTCCCTCGGATATTTGTCGAATGCGACTGCGACTGTCGGCAAACTAAACTAAGTTACCAATTTTCAGGTTGGTTCTATATTGAACGAGGCATAATTTATAGACCCCTATTTTTATTAATTCTTCAATAAATTACGAGGACAGCTCCCTGGCGAAAAATAGGACCGAATGAGACACGAAAATAAATAAAATAAAGGAAACAAAAAAAGCTGAACAATTCCTAATTTCAGATCAAACCGACGAGTTTTTTCCTTTCAATTTTGTTTATATTCCCCGCATATGGACTATTAAATGCTTGACATTTCCTCAGGAGTAAGATAAAGGTTGAAATAGGACACTCGGAATAAGAAACTGCCACAGAATCGCGTATCTTTTCTTGTTTTTGTTGGTGAACTGCGAAAGGGAGGAAGTGTCTTCGTCCTGAAGCGACAAATGCGACTTCTTTGCATTTTATTGTGTTCTCTACTGATGGACAGTGCAGAAATGAGCTCGAGAAATCTAGGATGTGAAAACAGGAGGGAGAGCAGAAGCATTATTCGAACCGGAAACAACAGCGAGCTTGACACTGAAATTCTAAATGAAGAATAATTTAAAAAGTCGAAGCAGAACAGGAAACGCCCACATAAGGGCTATAAACTTCCATGTTTTCAATTTAATCAAATCTTCCTACAATATTTTTCAGGAGTGCTCTAGAAGCACATGTTTTAATACTTTCTATTAATTCGAAAATGAATTTAAAGAAGTTATTTTTGTGACAAATAATCCTATATTGAAAAAAAAAGTTTTATATAAATATCACTAAATTGTGTTAAAGATTTCAACGTTTAATGAAGAGTGTTCTATAATATTGCAAAACGCAAGTGTGAATAATATCGAAGGAACACGAAGCTAAATAGTTGTTAACGGTTTAATACTAAGTTGTCATGAGATCTCGCATAGACAGCTTAGGAGATTAAATTGACTACTATAAAGCTGTGATAGCCCAAAGAAGGTAAGTAGAAGTACATAAACCCCCAACGTTGTGTAGAAATTAGTAGTAAAGGGAATAGGGTGAAGTAAAAGAAAATGTTCCAGAAATTTAAACAGTTAACTGTTTCTTTAATAGGAGATTTACTATTACGACCTTGGTAGACAACTTTGTAATATACACCTCCCTTATTTTCCATTTTATACTTTTGTAAATGTTGAAAATATTTTCAGAATATCTTACTGTGTATAAATACCTTTAACACGTGTCATGTGCAACAAAATCGGAAACTAATAATAATATACCTCAAACCACCCACATCTAAACTTAAACTGGCTTCCCATATAAACAATTTAATATAATGTCAACAATATACTCGCAGTAATTCCAATATTGATATTTCTAAATACCTGAAAATAGCAACAGTTCTACCGAATCATGAAGTATCAACCCCCAACCGTTTCCTTAAAGACAATCAAGTCTCTGAATAGTCTAGACAATAAAACTCCAAAGTAATAAGGAGTGGTTTTTTATTACTGATTACACTTTGTTGAGAGATTTTTATTTGGTATCTTCTTCATTGAAATATTCGTTGCTTTCTCGTAATATAATAATAAACATTCCTCCATCTTTGACTTAATACTGAAAATTAAAGTTCTTTATTATAGGAGATAAATCTTTGTAGAGTATTCATAGAAATTTCTTTTCAAGGATTCATATCGAAATACTTAGCAAAGGTTCGTATAACGAGACAATTCTTGTCGCGTATAGAAATTAGAAAGAAGAAGTAATAACCCCTGAAACAAAAAACAAAACCTTTAATACTGACTTAGTTCTCTCTGAAATTAAATCGTTTTTATTAAAATGAATCCTGAAGTGCTCCTAACAATATCGTCAAACGAATAAAGTTTGCAAAGGAAACTCTCAAATTACGAGACACAATACAAATCCATTTAACTTAAACTTCTAATACCTTTTCAGCGTGCTAAGAATTTAATGATGATCTCCTGAAATATATCTAAAACTTTTAATATGATACACATCTAAGAAGCGTTAACAAATTTGATTCTAAAGAGAACATAATCATAATTTCAAGATAGTAAATTATTGGTACACTCCTGAAAGTGAAAGTCAAAGTGTAGTATTAGAAAAGTTAGGAAACTCATAAAATCGATATATGCGTAAAAGAAAAAGGTTGTCTGCTTTTGACAGTTTATTGATGAATTATTATTCTTAAATCCATTTTTTTGAAAGCGATTACTAATATTGGGATTATTTGTTACAGGCATTTTGAAAACAAAGAGATTAGCACGTTGTACGTTTTGTTGAGGCATTCATCCCATAAGTCAATGCTTTTTGTATGAGCTCTTCATGTTATAATAACTGTACACGAATCGAAAAAATATACTACCCACAAAGATGCAAAAATTAAAATCTAATATAAAAAAACAACATACAAAGGATTATGTTTATTAATAATTATTGTATTTATAGGAGTGATTAATTTTAACAAACGGTCACTCTAATATAAAAAATGCACAGATCTCGCAATTCTTGCAACCATCGTAGGGTGTTGAAAACAAACACGATGTATATTTAATACGGTAATCGAATATACAGAGTGTGTAAAAATTGTGGTGCAGGTTTCAGGTAATGCAAGATATCGCACTAAAAAGGAAACTAATTTTGATTTTGTATCTAAGTAATCAATAATAAAATTTTTCAAGTTGAACGGCAGCTACACATTTAGGCTACGACGGAGAGATGCAAGTTCGTGTTTTAAACAATAGTTTTGAGCAAAACTTTAATTAATTTCGATAAACCAAATACGGCTTATAATTCGTGGTATACGATTGGCGATTGGCTAAGGGAAACAATGAATTATTAAAAAATATATATTTTGGTGGTCTTGTGTTGTTTTCTGTAATGCTAGTGAGACAACATGATGGAAAACGGGATATTCAGATGTGAAAAGCTTACAGCGATCATTAGAAAAACACAAGTTTAACGAACATATTATTTCTTCAGCCTGAAAACTTGTTCTTTTGGGAAAACAAAATATTACTGCGGTAGCTTGAATTTATTTTAGTTACATTTTTAATATTAAGGCTGTACTTTGGAGCTATAGGTTAAATTTAGACAGCATTTATTCTAAATTTATTAGGACACTATTTATTATTTTATTATTTTTTCTTCTTCTCCCATTCTTGCCATTTATGTTTTATATATTCTAACTTGGTAATAAGCACCTCATTGACTGTTGCTGGATATTTACATTTATAGTTGATATAATTTGTTGATGTTTAAATATTTCACAATCTTAAACACAGCGATTACAGTCGATAATTAAATTGAAGTTAAGTTAAACGATCAATGGTAAAATTTTTTAGCTATTATCACTGAATATACTCATCAAGTAACTATTTTGAAAGAGCAGCATTCTTTACTGTTACCAATTTTGAACTTTGACGACTGTAAGTTCAGGAAGCGTTTGCCAGTTTTTTTGATATCAGCTTTTTGTCTTAGTTTTGTCTAAGGAATAACTTTACCTAAAGCTTTCACCACCATTTTTATACATTCTGTATAATGAACATTGTTTTGGTTTATAATGGTTTATTATAACGTTAACAATACAAATACCAAACAGACTATTATAACAGACTAGTATACCGAGTGGTTGGTATCTGAATAAGAAGTATACATTGCATAATCACGTTTATCCGAATTCCTGCCCCTAACTGTTATGGAAAAAATTGGTAATGGTAGTAAACTAAAGAGAATAATATTCCGCGTTAAAAATTCTTTGTGTACTATTTCTTCAACATAACAATATAAAATTTAAAAATGTAGCTATTTAAAAAATAGGAGGTGCTGTACTTGTCAAAACAAAAAATACTCATATTTTTCGAATGTACTTTCATATGTAGGTATTTAAATTGTATATATTTATTTTTATATTATTTATTATACAAAGAATTCTTAAAATTGAACGACGCGGAATATTATTCTCTTTAATTTGGTACCATTACCAATTTTTTCCATAAAATGGCGAGGAGGAATTCGCATAGATGTGATAAACAATGTGCGGGGATATGACCAACCACTCGGTATAAATGTTGCTTACTTGGCTAAACTAATAAACTAAGTGAATACCTATACAGGGTGTCGAATTGAATTACGCTACATAGGGAATTCAATGGTAAAATTTTAAAAGTCCCTTATTTTGGGGGCAAAACCCTCAGCTTGGCACAATTTTGCGAAGATGCGTATAAGCTGTTCTGCAGCTCGATTACCCAAGTGTTTAATTGCGCAATCAAAATATATAATTTTATGAGAATAAATCAGAAACGAATATATAAGTGTGTATATTATAATATAATATTACAGAATATCAGCAGAAGAAACATTTGGTAAAAATAGATTATTATTACGTTCTGAACATTTTGTATTTTTTGGTTTTGTTTTCTTTTCCAGTGAAGGTATTCACAACAAAAATATTTTCGGATATTTTGTAAGGACAGAATTAACGCTTCTGCGCAACCTCTTACAGAACAACGCGTGTAGTCCGACAACGCAACCAACTCCGCATGCTCGCGCCCTGCTTAGATCCCGCGTGACGATATTTCGTGACGCGAGAACCTATAACTTGCCTCCGTATAAGTGTTTTCAACACTAAAAAGGCAAGATAACGCAAATAAAACAAAAAGCTAAACAGATTCGTTCGGGTTCAAACAAAAATCTATACTTTAGGTTGTTCTTAAGTTATTTTGAGATTTACGTCACTTTTACATAGTTTCAGGTAGGGTGATCTGACGCAGTCAGTAATTTCCAGGACCAGCTACTTCATTTTGTAATTGCTGGTATTACGTTTATTGATTTTTTTTTTTTTTATATTTTAAGAACTACGTAGGAAGACGTCGTCGCTTTAACTTGCAGATGATATCTCTGGGTAAGTTTCTTTTTAAAATAAATTGCGTCTAAACCCACCATACAGAAATTAATTTTCCTTTACTTTTAAGGATCTTATAGATAATGTAACGAGGGTGAATTCTTTGAAAATAATGTTTAATTTATAGAACCTTAATGTATAATAGATCACAAGTGCAAGTTCCCTTTTAAAATAAAAGATATAGGTCTATATATAATTAACTGGGCTTGTTTGTGTTGTAGAACAAAATCAGATATATCATGCGTCAGGGATTCTGGAATTATCTACTGCTCCTCAGCTAGACGTGTACGGAATACCACAATATATCAAGAGAACCAACTACAGGATGTGCCCTTAAACGTGTCTACTATATATGCAGTATTTTCAAGGAAAAAAATAATATCAAGACAAACTGTTCCCTGGAGGCTCTCCGATCAAACCAGGATTTTACCTCCAACCCGTATTAAGTTTCCATGAGAATAGTAAAAATTCTCGACGACACTTCTCCGTGTGCCCTACGTTCGAATTCAACTCCATCGCTGAGTTTTGTGAAATAACATTTGGAGTTCGATTAGGATTACAGAACCACTCGGTTTTCCAGTTTCATCTCGCTCTTTGTCGGTATCCCTTTTCTCCGTAAACGGTTATTAGAATGCTAAATTGTTCCCGAGTTTTAAAAACTGTTTTTCTGTAGTCTCGCCTCGCTATGTTGATACGTGTTTTGTGGCACCTTCAAAGAATTGGGTTAATTGTTCTTTACATTTAAACGAATTAATTGTGGTCACTCGGTGGAAAATTAAAAAGGAATTTATAATAGGCGACGCTTAGGACTGTGTAAGAATAAACCAATTGAATATAATTACTTTAGTGAAATAAATTTTACAAATAGTTAACATAATAATAATAATTTTCTTATAAATACATCTACCTACCAGATAATATTAGATGTCAAGCTTCGGAGAATTACAGGGTTTGAAAGGAAAAAGTCCCAACATTAATTGTTTCTTGTAATTAAAGAAAGCGCGCGGCGGTTAATGGTTTTTAGGTCTTTAAGTGACCAGAGGCGTTCAAATCAATGCTACTGACCTCTGGACATTTAAGCAGCTTTATTAATTCACACTTACAGGATTACACCGAAACTGTAAAGTTTAAGTAAACACTGGAAGGAAATATTCCAAAGTGCATGCCTGCATTTGTTTACAAATGTACCACATTTTGTGTGTTGCATGTATTTTCCTAGGATACTAGAAAACCACTTCAACTTTAAAAGGTTTCTTGAAAATTCACGAAATATATCGAGTTCTATGAATATTTTATTAGATTAGTGGCATAAATATAGGAAGAGAGTCAAATGTGCTGTAAATTGTAAACTCATACCGTGTCTTCTAGGGTTAAAATTTAACAATAAATTAATACATAAATGTTGAAACAAACGTAAATCTGTAATGTGGTCAATATTTAAAGAGTATATTTTTTTAAGTTTAATATGGGCACAGCGGCGTCGGTACCGGGGGGGCTCGGGGGTTTGAGCCCCCCCGGAAATTTTCCGTCATCACGGTAAACAATTTCCTTTAACTGTGACTAATATAATAACGACTGGTGGTGAATCACATGCGGGTCGTTTTAATTTAAAAAAAAAATCCGAAATAATATAAGCTAGCGGTATGTATGAAAAAGTTCTTACGAAAAATGTTAGAAATTTTCGTTTAAATCGAATTTTTAGAACTCCATCCGTGAGCCCCCCCGTGCATTTTGAAATACCGGCGCCTATGTATGGGCAGGAATATGGGTGTTTGTTTTTCAGGTAACAACCCCATTTTCGGTACTAGTACATAAATAGCTATTCATTGAATAAAAGATGAAAATAACCAATATTAGATAAATATCAAAGCAGAATACCAAGAACTGTGGGTGGTGGGGCCATTTTTCATTTTATACAGTGGCTTCACAACGATATTCAAGGTTAAGCAGTTTCCTAAGTTATATCATGTTCAGATTTTTCTGATATCTTTGCTTATTGTCTTTTTATTTTTTTTGCCATAGTTTAACACCGACCACGACCCCAGGGAAATGGGAATAGATCTACCGCACCCGGGTACGCAGTTTTACATCTCTTACGAAAAATGGGGGATGTAAAAACACCTTCTCTTTCTGCTCTCTGCTCCAGTTTTCATGTTCCTGGTCTGTAATGGTGTTGACTACTATTTAACAGGTTTGTTCTTTTATACATTAGCATCCATCTCTAATAAAATTATGGTTCTCTTTAATTACTGAACAGTAATATTTTGCTGCTTGCCGAAATTTAACAAAAACTGAATATTACGAAGTGATGTAAGTAGATAAAGTACCTACTCACAATTCTAATGGAATCTTTTATTAAATTTGGTTTGAAATAATGGCCCTAAATGAACAGTCCTAGATGGACTGTTGGATTTACGTTCTGTTCTAAACTCTTGGGCTGCGATGCGAAACTGATATACCTATAAGTAGATAATTCTCACGCAAACTTAAACTATTTACTACAAAAACTGACATTCCCTGCTTAATATGGTTAATCTAGAAACTATTTACTGAATTACAGTTCAAGGTCGACTCAACAATAGTTGACTCCCCAGGTGATCAGAATTTGCATTTCTATAATATATGATTTCCAGCATACGTATCACTTGGTTTACTATTATTTAGCTTCTTGTTTCTAACTAGAACTGATCAGATATCGAAATTTCAAATTTACAGTTGGTATTAATATTTAACTAAAGTTATGGGGTTATGTAAAGTGTATTATTCCGAGCTCTTGAAAGGTCGCAGTTGGTCGGAATGTGCTAGCATATTTACGCAAATTAGTCGTTAAAACGTCGCTGTTTATTAGAAGTGCTGACCTTAAATATTCCTAATCCCTTGCGTCCCTGTCCAACCACAAATGAAGAGAAACATGCATATAACTTTCGTCTGGATTACGGTATGATTCTAATTGGCGGCCGCAATTGAGGGACACTACGGAAAAGGTTCGTATAATTTCAGATAACTACAAAATAGGTTTAGAAACGGTTTAGAATAAAACAGGAATTAGAAAAGATTTATTAAGTAGGCTACCAATATCTGGACTAAATATTTCAAACTGAATTACATATTCGAACTGCATTAGTGAACGTATACAATTAGTCCATTAGGGAATCTAGACTGCTTTGTCTTTTATTGTCAGATGAGGCCGAACCTAAGGACAAGAAGTAGAAAATATAAGTCCACTAAGTTATCGGTAGTACCTGCAAAAAATTACGGAAGCACGTTTGGTTGTTAGTATTTGATTGCACGTCGTATGTAGCTATAATAATGCTTCCTTTGACGGTAAAATCGAATCTAAAATTTAAAAAAGTAATTATCAAATCTGTACCAGTCTTGTTTGAAAACTCTTTGTTGAGTTGATCAAACAGGATATTACTATTCCCATGCAACGATTAAAAATTGTAATTTTGTGCAGACTTTGTTAGAGAAAGAGAGCCTGATTTCATAAAAATTCACTGGACAAATGCATATAGAGGCAATCAACTAAAATATCATTAGTACACTTACAGCAAAAAAGACGTTTGTAAAAATTACAAAACATTTTAAAATATTGCTGTAGTTATTTACATTTCACAATGCTTCCATATAAATTAAACGCTTGAGGAACTTGTTGTGTTCGCAAAGGGAATCGCACTTCCAGCTTAAATTTTAAAGCTCCATGCAACCTTTATGTTGTAACGATGTAATAAAACGGTTGTTCTGTAAAGTTCAACTTTGTCATAGCATGAGTAGCGCCAGCTGGAGCTCATTACTTAATTAGTAGTTAAGATTAAACTTATACCTCTAATACCTCTAAATTGTAAACTTTCTTGAAGGAAATTTTAACACGACATAAATATGAAAGGAAGTACATTGTAATTACTTACAAATTACAAAATTATCTAAATTGTAATAGCTAAAAAAAAATAATTTGAAGGATGTTCACTTAACTTCACTCCCAGATAATATACAATGTAGACGTTATAAGGAAAATAGTTAACCCGCGAGCTCTCATAAAATATAGGTTAGTTAAATTAAACCATCGATTGGTTAAAATCGAGAGTGATTCAGTATCATATTGGAAACATCCAATCCAATATTTTAATATTGTACAAGCAATCTCCTAGAGATAAAATGAATGAGATCGTCCACGCTATATCTCGCGTTTCCATGGTTTTTTATTCATATGATAACATGTACTGGCGTGGGAGAACACCAAGTTCTAACACAAAACAGATTCGTTTTTATGTCATTAAAAGCTACAGGGAAATAATTTTTCAAAAGATTGTTTATATAGCTTCGGTAATAATTAAAAAACGTATTTGTTCTTTTCCACTTCACATAAGATCAACCCTTTCTTTTTGTTGGACAAGGACTTGATCTTGCCATAGTTTTCTAGTTACGGTACCAGTTTCGGTAGAATTCCAAACCACCAACAACGAAATGGGTTCATAAATTGTCTAACAGGTCTTAACAAGTAGTTAACTGCGGATAGTTAAACCGACCCTAAGTAAAATAAAGAAAATACTTTTAAAAGTCATGTGACAACTACCATAGGTATCCCATTTTTATATCTTTTCACGCTCTGAAGAGTTCAGCGTCAACTCTTCTGGTTATGAATCTTCCAGGTTACCTATAGGTACATAGTCCATACACTGACATGGGGCGACGACGTTTTTTCATACATGTATGACGAATACAGCAACCTTTGAGAATAAGAGACTCGACCTGCAAATAAGATCAAGCCAGCTCGCAGAAGTTGCAGGGAATTAAACTGAACTGTAAATATTACACTCGCCTCAGAGTTTTTAAGTTAATGGGCGACCCATGGTACCACTACATTTTACACCTACTAAAGTAAAAAGCTACCTCCAACAAGTAACATTGTTCTTTTTAATGCAACAAATTTCCCTTGGGCCCAACAGAAGTTCGAAATAACAAAACCTCCAATATTAATAAATCAATAATTATACAACTAAAATAAATCAACTGTTCACCGCAACCTGTCATCAAAGCTAACACTAACACGAAACTCATCATCATAATGCCGCAGATACCATCAAATTATTATATTATGCAATTGATAATAAAATAAATTATCAGTTTGCAAATCATCTCTTAAACATAATACAAAATCTTTTGCCCTTGACGATTTTTTCTTTAGCCATAACTTTTGCAACCACCAGTCTAATTCTTCTTGACCCTATTGGCTCCATAATAAATACACCCCAATCAATGCCGTAGACGGGAATTTAAAATTATTTTATGAAATGAATGTAGGTATATTGTTACGCTAAAGTGTATTTGTCTTAGATACAAGTTCATCTGATAACGTTCTTGTTACATTACATTGAAAGGTGGAGAGGTTAACCCCTTTGGGATGGTATCAATATCATGTCGGTATGATTGAGGTATCATAAACTTTGAAATGAAACTTTTGAAATGTGTTTCTCCACCTGGGTAGATCCAATTAGTAATCTAGATGTGTAATTTGCGGTTATTTAATTCATAGAACTAAAATATTAGATTTTGGTACAATTATAAGCTAGATATAGGTTAGTACATCTTTTGACAATATTCAAGGAGCAAATCGAACCTTGTGCGTTGTTTTATCTTCTGCTATATTCAAATTAATTAAATTCAGTGAATTTATTCACGGAGAAATCCTTTTGTGAAGAATCTAAGACCTTTATTTTATAATAGCTTTAATTGTAAAAATAACAACTACGATATTTCTTTGTATTATAATTATTATTATTCTATAGAATTTCTTAATTTGGTCAATATCTTAATACGCAACAATCAAGACAATTAATTCGGTGTATCATAAAACGTCAGAAATTTTCAGACAATGGGAGCATTAATATAGTCAGACATGAACTATACAAAATTTCCGGACAATGAACAGAGCAAATTACTCCAACAAAGCTCATAAAGCAGGGGTTCTGGGAAGCTCGACAACACGTGAAAATATTGCACCCTGCATGAATTACAGGAACGTCAATCAAACGCTACGTTCCAAACAACTGGTGAATGTTTAGTTAATTAAAAGTAGACTGCATAAACAAGTTAATCATATTCTTACTAAACTGTTATATAGATTTAGAAAAAGTAAACTTTGCTTGGTAAAAGAACGGATATGGTACTATATTACTTAATTATTCGCATTCTTTTGCAATGCAACTTTAGTTGAACCATTTCCAGTAGGTATCAGGTTGCAGTTGGTATTCCAAAATAGATAGTATTCGTGGTCAAATCCATAACTTGACTGCCTGTATTTTACCAATGTCTTTTCCTTTTAAAATTTAAGCTTCAGTTCCGTAGAATAAAACTACAAAGACATAGGAACTTCACGAAGCGGCTTCTAAGTTCTAAATTCAAATCTCTGTTGCAAGAGTAATCCTTAACCCTCAACCCCCTCCAAGTATCAATCAATGTGAAACCAAACATGCAACGTCCCGATAGATTTATCCATAGCGCTACAACAAGAACAATTCTTCCCTTCCTTAGTGATAAAATTATTGTGTCCCTAAATGAAACCTTTATGATCTAAATTTATGCTTTTACGACGCAGCTACAATAAATGATTTAGACAGTTGTATACAATGTTAATCTTTAATCTAAACGGTGTCACAATAAATATCCCGTTAAAGTAACTTGTCTGTATCTGAGTAATTGCTATTTTGATCAAGATTTCATTAAATTTAATTAAAATCAAGATGCAGCTTATTTTCAGGAGGAAATTTGATTGAAATTCCCTTTTCCAATCTTATTCCTCACTGAAGATTGTTTCACTGTGTTATTTAAGAAATAAATTGACACCAGCTGTTATTATTTTTCCTTATCTAATTGTACTAGTATTGATAAAAGTTCTAAAATCCACAGCTTTACCTTCCCATATAATATCTGTATATGTAGCAGCTTTATTTTTATTTTATCGCGAAACTCCTAACCTGCGAAAATTTGAACCCTCGAATGAAGTCTCTTCCTAAGGATTAATATAGTTGTAGGTTTCTTCACATCTTACAGTGCATAGAGTATCAACACCAATAATTCCCGTAATACAACCCTAAAGCAATAGGTAATCACGGTTGATATCGTAACCATTCGATGAGATCTCATCTCACCGCATATCACTTATCTTATCCCTGGAACAATTAATAGGAAACATATTTAAGCGATAATGAGGTGGAAACATCATCCTAACATATAAGCCTCTAATAATAATAGAAAAACTGTTACTGCAGGAATTAATATTTTCTTTTGTAAATTTGACTACCTATAAGAATATTCAAGAATAACTTAAAATGTATTTCGTTTCCTGTGATTTTTCTAAGGTTTCGAGTAATTTTCATTCATCAAAACGCCGTTTCTTTCAATTAAGGTTCGGAACACACATGCGTTAGAATACACGATTTCATCCTGTTTACACGATCGGATGTTAATTCTGTGACAGGTCTAATATCATGTACAAGAATTGAAAAACGATACTGTGGCCTAAAACACAAAACAGTGAAAAGATCAAGGTCAGCGTAAATCTGAAAAAGGCGGCGTAAAGAATTTTTTTTAAATGCTTAATTGTAACTTGCACGTCAAATCAATGGTAAACACTTGAATTATCATATCCTGTCTTTGATGTAGAGCATGCAAATAAGCTTCGTCCAGCTACCGATAAGCTCATTATAATGTAGTGATGTACGAGCCTTGGTTATCATTAATCAACTAACCGAGGCGCAACGGTGGACTGCGACATCTGCTATTAGCACATCAACATGGAACAGCCAATTTATCCGCAGCACGTGCTGTCTCGTAATACACTAGAACAATACCTACATTAATTCAAATTTTACACATACACATAAAATACCACGAGGGCAGAAGCATTTTATGAAAATTGCATTCGTAATTTTGCATCGTAAATCAAATTATTTATGACCAGATGTTTAAATTATGTGCATGGTACACTAAATGTTGCTCTCAACTTTCAATTTAATTTCATATTTGGGTAAATTTATCATGAACTTTTGTTAATGGCTGGTGTTGATCATTACTAAAAACATTTTGATAAAATATTCAAGATAATACATCTTGAAACATTTTGATTTGTCCTGAATATAGACTGCTACGCTCCTTCGAAAAAATGTCAATATCAATAATATCCCTTTAAAAATAAGAATCGAAATACATGATGAGTGTTATTATAATTTCCGTTTCTGACAGCGATCTGCACCAATTCTTGTATGTCTTCATATTGGCAACAAAAAAAAATCATATAATCAGGAAAGAGTGTGTGTACAATAACATTCTGGGAAAATGCTGACGAGATCTGAAGGGGTGGAAAAAATTGCCAAACAATGAGGAAAGACTATAGTCTTTTCTTCTTTTTTTGGTAAATTTTCTCACCCCCTCCGATTTCCGTATAAAAATCCCAGAATGTAATATGAAGGCTAAAGACTTGGAAAATATGTGCCAAACATCCCTCATGCCCTCCCATCTGGTCAAAAAAAATTCCGAAAGTTTTCTGAACTACCCCAATTCTGAACGTTTCCTAGCCTGGTGTGGAGCAGTGGGAAGGGGTTAGGGAAGTTTGCCCCATAATTTCCAAGTGTATCCGCTCCAAATAACATTCTGGGAAAATCGGGGCGAGATCTGAAGGGGTGAAATTTTTTTCCCAAAAATGAGCAAAGTCTTTCCTTTTTTTTCGAAGATTTTTTGACCCTCTCCGATTTCCTTAGGAAAATTTTAGAATCTAATATGAAGGGTAAAGACTTGAAAAATATGTGCCAAACATCCCCCATCCCCTCGCATCTGGTCCAAAAAAATTCCGAAAGTTTTCTGGACTACCCCAATTCTGAACGATTCCTAGCCAGGCTAGGAGCAGTGGGAAGGGGTGAGGGAAGTTTGCCTCATAATTTCCAAGTGTATACGCTCCAAATAACATTCTGGGAAAATCGGGGCGAGATCTGAAGGGGTGAATTTTTTTTCCCAAAAATGAGCAAAGACTATAGTCTTTCCTTTTTTTTTCGAAGATTTTTTGACCCTCTCCGATTTCCTAAGGAAAATTTTAGAATCTAATATGAAGGGTAAAGACTCGAAAAATATGTGCCAAACATCCCCCATCCCCTCGCATCTGGTCCAAAAAAATTCCGAAAGTTTTCTGGAACAACCCAATTCTGAACGTTTCCTAGCCAGGTGTGGAGCAGTGGGAAGGGGTGAGGGAAGTTTGCCCCATAATTTCCAAGTGTATACCTTCCAAATAACATTCTGGGAAAATCGGGGCGAGATCTGAAGGGGTGAAATTTTTTTCCCAAAAATGAGCAAAGACTATAGTCTTTCCTTTTTTTTTCGAAGATTTTTTGACCCTCTCCGATTTCCTTAGGAAAATTTTAGAATGTAATATGAAGGGTAAAGACTTGAAAAATATGTGCCAAACATCCCCCATCCCCTCGCATCTGGTCCAAAAAAATTCCGAAAGTTTTCTGGACTACCCCAATTCTGAACGATTCCTAGCCAGGCTAGGAGCAGTGGGAAGGGGTGAGGGAAGTTTGCCTCATAATTTCCAAGTGTATACGCTCCAAATAACATTCTGGGAAAATCGGGGCGAGATCTGAAGGGGTGAATTTTTTTTCCCAAAAATGAGCAAAGACTATAGTCTTTCCTTTTTTTTTCGAAGATTTTTTGACCCTCTCCGATTTCCTAAGGAAAATTTTAGAATCTAATATGAAGGGTAAAGACTCGAAAAATATGTGCCAAACATCCCCCATCCCCTCGCATCTGGTCCAAAAAAATTCCGAAAGTTTTCTGGAACAACCCAATTCTGAACGTTTCCTAGCCAGGTGTGGAGCAGTGGGAAGGGGTGAGGGAAGTTTGCCCCATAATTTCCAAGTGTATACCTTCCAAATAACATTCTGGGAAAATCGTGACGAGATCTGAAGGGGTGAAATTTTTTTCCCAAAAATGAGCAAAGACTATAGTCTTTCCTTTTTTTTTCGAAGATTTTTTTACCCTCTCCGATTTCCTTAGGAAAATTTTAGAATGTAATATCAAGGGTAAAGACTTGAAAAATATGTGCCAAACATCCCCCAACCCCTCCCATCTGGTCCAAAAAAATTCCGAAAGTTTTCTGGAACAACCCAATTCTGAACGTTTCCTAGCCAGGTGTGGAGCAGTGGGAAGGGGTGAGGGAAATTTGCCCCATAATTTCCAAGTGTATACCCTCCAAATAACATTCTGGGAAAATCGGGGCGAGATCTGAAGGGGTGAAATTTTTTTCCCAAAAATGAGCAAAGACTATAGTCTTTCCTTTTTCCTTTTTTTTTCGAAGATTTTTTGACCCTCTCCGATTTCCTTAGGAAAATTTTAGAATGTAATATGAAGGGTAAAGACTTGAAAAATATGTGCCAAACATCCCCCATCCCCTCGCATCTGGTCCAAAAAAATTCCGAAAGTTTTCTGGAACAACCCAATTCTGAACGTTTCCTAGCCAGGTGTGGAGCAGTGGGAAGGGGTGAGGGAAGTTTGCCCCATAATTTCCAAGTGTATACCCTCCAAATAACATTCTGGGAAAATCGGGGCGAGATCTGAAGGGGTGAAATTTTTTTCCCAAAAATGAGCAAAGACTATAGTCTTTCCTTTTTTTTTCGAAGATTTTTTGACCCTCTCCGATTTCCTTAGGAAACTTTTAGAATGTAATATGAAGGGTAAAGACTTGAAAAATATGTGCCAAACATCCCCCATCCCCTCCCATCTGGTTCAAAAAAATTCCGAAAGTTTTCTGGACTACCCCAATTCTGAACGTTTCCTAGCCAGGTGTGGAGCAGTGGGAAGGGGTGAGGGAAGTTTGCCCCATAATTTCCAAGTGTATACCCTCCAAATAACATTCTGGGAAAATCGGGGCGAGATCTGAAGGGGTGAAATTTTTTTCCCAAAAATGAGCAAAGACTATAGTCTTTCCTTTTTTTTCGAAGATTTTTTGACCCTCTCCGATTTCCTTAGGAAAAATTTAGAATGTAATATGAAGGGTAAAGACTTGAAAAATATGTGCCAAACATCCCCCATCCCCTCGCATCTGGTCCAAAAAAATTCCGAAAGTTTTCTGGAACAACCCAATTCTGAACGTTTCCTAGCCAGGTGTGGAGCAGTGGGAAGGGGTGAGGGAAGTTTGCCCCATAATTTCCAAGTGTATACCCTCCAAATAACATTCTGGGAACATCGGGGCGAGATCTGAAGGGGTGAAATTTTATTCCCAAAAATGAGCAAAGACTATAGTCTTTCCTTTTTTTTCGAAGATTTTTTGACCCTCTCCGATTTCCTTAGGAAAAATTTAGAATGTAATATGAAGGGTAAAGACTTGAAAAATATGTGCCAAACATCCCCCATCCCCTCGCATCTGGTCCAAAAAAATTCCGTAAGTTTTCTGGACTACCCCAATTCTGAACGTTTCCTAGCCAGGTGTGGAGCAGTGGGAAGGGGTAAGGGAAGTTTGCCCGATAATTTCCAAGTGTATACGCTCCAAATAACATTCTGGGAAAATCGTGACGAGATCTGAAGGGGTGAAATTTTTTTCCCACAAATGAGCAAAGACTATAGTCTTTCCTTTTTTTTTCGAAGATTTTTTGACCCTCTCCGATTTCCTTAGGAAAATTTTAGAATGTAATATCAAGGGTAAAGACTTGAAAAATATGTGCCAAACATCCCCCAACCCCTCCCATCTGGTCCAAAAAAATTCCGAAAGTTTTCTGGAACAACCCAATTCTGAACGTTTCCTAGCCAGGTGTGGAGCAGTGGGAAGGGGTGAGGGAAATTTGCCCCATAATTTCCAAGTGTATACCCTCCAAATAACATTCTGGGAAAATCGGGGCGAGATCTGAAGGGGTGAAATTTTTTTCCCAAAAATGAGCAAAGACTATAGTCTTTCCTTTTTCCTTTTTTTTTCGAAGATTTTTTGATCCTCTCCGATTTCCTTAGGAAAATTTTAGAATGTAATATGAAGGGTAAAGACTTGAAAAATATGTGCCAAACATCCCCCATCCCCTCGCATCTGGTCCAAAAAAATTCCGAAAGTTTTCTGGAACAACCCAATTCTGAACGTTTCCTAGCCAGGTGTGGAGCAGTGGGAAGGGGTGAGGGAAGTTTGCCCCATAATTTCCAAGTGTATACCCTCCAAATAACATTCTGGGAAAATCGGGGCGAGATCTGAAGGGGTGAAATTTTTTTCCCAAAAATGAGCAAAGACTATAGTCTTTCCTTTTTTTTTTCGAAGATTTTTTGACCCTCTCCGATTTCATTAGGAAACTTTTAGAATGTAATATGAAGGGTAAAGACTTGAAAAATATGTGCCAAACATCCCCCATCCCCTCCCATCTGGTTCAAAAAAATTCCGAAAGTTTTCTGGACTACCCCAATTCTGAACGTTTCCTAGCCAGGTGTGGAGCAGTGGGAAGGGGTGAGGGAAGTTTGCCCCATAATTTCCAAGTGTATACCCTCCAAATAACATTCTGGGAAAATCGGGGCGAGATCTGAAGGGGTGAAATTTTTTTCCCAAAAATGAGCAAAGACTATAGTCTTTCCTTTTTCCTTTTTTTTTCGAAGATTTTTTGACCCTCTCCGATTTCCTTAGGAAAATTTTAGAATGTAATATGAAGGGTAAAGACGTGAAAAATATGTGCCAAACATCCCCCATCCCCTCGCATCTGGTCCAAAAAAATTCCGAAAGTTTTCTGGAACAACCCAATTCTGAACGTTTCCTAGCCAGGTGTGGAGCAGTGGGAAGGGCTGAGGGAAGTTTGCCCCATAATTTCCAAGTGTATACCCTCCAAATAACATTCTGGGAAAATCGGGGAGAGATCTGAAGGGGTGAAATTTTTTTCCCAAAAATGAGCAAAGACTATAGTCTTTCCTTTTTTTTTCGAAGATTTTTTGACCCTCTCCGATTTCCTTAGGAAACTTTTAGAATGTAATATGAAGGGTAAAGACTTGAAAAATATGTGCCAAACATCCCCCATCCCCTCCCATCTGGTTCAAAAAAATTCCGAAAGTTTTCTGGACTACCCCAATTCTGAACGTTTCCTAGCCAGGTGTGGAGCAGTGGGAAGGGGTGAGGGAAGTTTGCCCAATAATTTCCAAGTGTATACGCTCCAAATAACATTCTGGGAAAATCGTGACGAGATCTGAAGGGGTGAAATTTTTTTCCCAAAAATGAGCAAAGACTATAGTCTTTCCTTTTTTTTTCGAAGATTTTTTGACCCTCTCCGATTTCCTTAGGAAACTTTTAGAATGTAATATGAAGGGTAAAGACTTGAAAAATATGTGCCAAACATCCCCCATCCCCTCCCATCTGGTCCAAAAAAATTCCGAAAGTTTTCTGGAACAACCCAATTCTGAACGTTTCCTAGCCAGGTGTGGAGCAGTGGGAAGGGGTGAGGGAAGTTTGCCCCATAATTTCCAAGTGTATACCCTCCAAATAACATTCTGGGAAAATCGGGGCGAGATCTGAAGGGGTGAAATTTTTTTCCCAAAAATGAGCAAAGACTATAGTCTTTCCCTTTTCCTTTTTTTTTCGAAGATTTTTTGACCCTCTCCGATTTCCTTAGGAAAATTTTAGAATGTAATATGAAGGGTAAAGACTTGAAAATATGTGCCAAACATCCCCCATCCCCTCGCATCTGGTCCAAAAAAATTCCGAAAGTTTTCTGGAACAACCCAATTCTGAACGTTTCCTAGCCAGGTGTGGAGCAGTGGGAAGGGGTGAGGGAAGTTTGCCCCATAATTTCCAAGTGTATACCCTCCAAATAACATTCTGGGAAAATCGGGGCGAGATCTGAAGGGGTGAAATTTTTTTCCCAAAAATGAGCAAAGACTATAGTCTCTCCTTTTTTTTTCGAAGATTTTTTGACCCTCTCCGATTTCCTTAGGAAAATTTTAGAATGTAATATGAAGGGTAAAGACTTGAAAAATATGTGCCAAACATCCCCCAACCCCTCCCATCTGGTCCAAAAAAATTCCGAAAGTTTTCTGGAACAACCCAATTCTGAACGTTTCCTAGCCAGGTGTGGAGCAGTGGGAAGGGGTGAGGGAAGTTTGCCCCATAATTTCCAAGTGTATACCCTCCAAATAACATTCTGGGAAAATCGGGGCGAGATCTGAAGGGGTGAAATTTTTTTCCCAAAAACGAGCAAAGACTATAGTCTTTCCTTTTTTTTTCGAAGATTTTTTGACCCTCTCCGATTTCCTTAGGAAAATTTTAGAATGTAATATGAAGGGTAAAGACTTGAAAAATATGTGCCAAACATCCCCCAACCCCTCCCATCTGGTCCAAAAAAATTCCGAAAGTTTTCTGGAACAACCCAATTCTGAACGTTTCCTAGCCAGGTGTGGAGCAGTGGGAAGGGGTGAGGGAAGTTTGCCCCATAATTTCCAAGTGTATACCCTCCAAATAACATTCTGGGAAAATCGGGGCGAGATCTGAAGGGGTGAAATTTTTTTCCCAAAAACGAGCAAAGACTATAGTCTTTCCTTTTTTTTCGAAGATTTTTTGACCCTCTCCGATTTCCTTAGGAAAATTTTAGAATGTAATATGAAGTGTAAAGACTTGAAAAATATGTGCCAAACATCCCCCATCCCCTCGCATCTGGTCCAAAAAAATTCCGAAAGTTTTCTGGAACAACCCAATTCTGAACGTTTCCTAGCCAGGTGTGGAGCAGTGGGAAGGGGTGAGGGAAGTTTGCCCCATAATTTCCAAGTGTATACCCTCCAAATAACATTCTGGGAAAATCGGGGCGAGATCTGAAGTGGTGAAATTTTTTTCCCAAAAATGAGCAAAGACTATAGTCTTTCCTTTTTCCTTTTTTTTTCGAAGATTTTTTGACCCTCTCCGATTTCCTTAGGAAAATTTTAGAATGTAATATGAAGGGTAAAGACTTGAAAAATATGTGCCAAACATCCCCCATCCCCTCGCATCTGGTCCAAACAAATTCCGAAAGTTTTCTGGAACAACCCAATTCTGAACGTTTCCTAGCCAGGTGTGGAGCAGTGGGAAGGGGTGAGGGAAGTTTGCCCCATAATTTCCAAGTGTATACCCTCCAAATAACATTCTGGGAAAATCGGGGCGAGATCTGAAGGGGTGAAATTTTTTTCCCAAAAATGAGCAAAGACTATAGTCTTTCCTTTTTCCTTTTTTTTTCGAAGATTTTTTGACCCTCTCCGATTTCCTTAGGAAAATTTTAGAATGTAATATGAAGGGTAAAGACTTGAAAAATATGTGCCAAACATCCCCCATCCCCTCGCATCTGGTCCAAAAAAATTCCGAAAGTTTTCTGGAACAACCCAATTCTGAACGTTTCCTAGCCAGGTGTGGAGCAGTGGGAAGGGGTGAGGGAAGTTTGCCCCATAATTTCCAAGTGTATACCCTCCAAATAACATTCTGGGAAAATCGGGGCGAGATCTGAAGGGGTGAAATTTTTTTCCCAAAAATGAGCAAAGACTATAGTCTTTCCTTTTTTTTTGGAAGATTTTTTGACCCTCTCCGATTTCCTTAGGAAAATTTTAGAATGTAATATGAAGGGTAAAGACTTGAAAAATATGTGCCAAACATCCCCCAACCCCTCCCATCTGGTCCAAAAAAATTCCGAAAGTTTTCTGGAACAACCCAATTCTGAACGTTTCCTAGCCAGGTGTGGAGCAGTGGGAAGGGGTGAGGGAAGTTTGCCCCATAATTTCCAAGTGTATACCCTCCAAATAACATTCTGGGAAAATCGGGGCGAGATCTGAAGGGGTGAAATTTTTTTCCCAAAAACGAGCAAAGACTATAGTCTTTCCTTTTTTTTTCGAAGATTTTTTGACCCTCTCCGATTTCCTTAGGAAAATTTTAGAATGTAATATGAAGGGTAAAGACTTGAAAAATATGTGCCAAACATCCCCCAACCCCTCCCATCTGGTCCAAAAAAATTCCGAAAGTTTTCTGGAACAACCCAATTCTGAACGTTTCCTAGCCAGGTGTGGAGCAGTGGGAAGGGGTGAGGGAAGTTTGCCCCATAATTTCCAAGTGTATACCCTCCAAATAACATTCTGGGAAAATCGGGGCGAGATCTGAAGGGGTGAAATTTTTTTTCCAAAAACGAGCAAAGACTATAGTCTTTCCTTTTTTTTCGAAGATTTTTTGACCCTCTCCGATTTCCTTAGGAAAATTTTAGAATGTAATATGAAGTGTAAAGACTTGAAAAATATGTGCCAAACATCCCCCATCCCCTCGCATCTGGTCCAAAAAAATTCCGAAAGTTTTCTGGAACAACCCAATTCTGAACGTTTCCTAGCCAGGTGTGGAGCAGTGGGAAGGGGTGAGGGAAGTTTGACCCATAATTTCCAAGTGTATACCCTCCAAATAACATTCTGGGAACATCGGGGCGAGATCTGAAGGGGTGAAATTTTATTCCCAAAAATGAGCAAAGACTATAGTCTTTCCTTTTTTTTTCGAAGATTTTTTGACCCTCTCCGATTTCCTTAGGAAAATTTTAGAATGTAATATGAAGGGTAAAGACTTGAAAAATATGTGCCAAACATCCCCCATCCCCTCGCATCTGGTCCAAAAAAATTCCGTAAGTTTTCTGGAACAACCCAATTCTGAACGTTTCCTAGCCAGGTGTGGAGCAGTGGGAAGGGGTGAGGGAAGTTTGCCCCATAATTTCCAAGTGTATACCTTCCAAATAACATTCTGGGAAAATCGGGGCGAGATCTGAAGGGATGAAATTTTTTTCCCAAAAATGAGCAAAGACTATAGTCTTTCCTTTTTTTTTCGAAGATTTTTTGACCCTCTCCGATTTCCTTAGGAAACTTTTAGAATGTAATATGAAGGGTAAAGACTTGAAAAATATGTGCCAAACATCCCCCAACCCCTCCCATCTGGTCCAAAAAAATTCCGAAAGTTTTCTGGAACAACCCAATTCTGAACGTTTCCTAGCCAGGTGTGGAGCAGTGGGAAGGGGTGAGGGAAGTTTGCCCCATAATTTCCAAGTGTATACCCTCCAAATAACATTCTGGGAAAATCGGGGCGAGATCTGAAGGGATGAAATTTTTTTCCCAAAAATGAGCAAAGACTATAGTCTTTCCTTTTTTTTTCGAAGATTTTTTGACCCTCTCCGATTTCCTTAGGAAACTTTTAGAATGTAATATGAAGGGTAAAGACTTGAAAAATATGTGCCAAACATCCCCCAACCCCTCCCATCTGGTCCAAAAAAATTCCGAAAGTTTTCTGGAACAACCCAATTCTGAACGTTTCCTAGCCAGGTGTGGAGCAGTGGGAAGGGGTGAGGGAAGTTTGCCCCATAATTTCCAAGTGTATACCCTCCAAATAACATTCTGGGAAAATCGGGGCGAGATCTGAAGGGGTGAAATTTTTTTCCCAAAAATGAGCAAAGACTATAGTCTTTCCTTTTTTTTTCGAAGATTTTTTGACCCTCTCCGATTTCCTTAGGAAAATTTTAGAATGTAATATGAAGGGTAAAGACTTGAAAAATATGTGCCAAACATCCCCCATCCCCGCGCATCTGGTCCAAACAAATTCCGAAAGTTTTCTGGAACAACCCAATTCTGAACGTTTCCTAGCCAGGTGTGGAGCAGTGGGAAGGGGTGAGGGAAGTTTGCCCCATAATTTCCAAGTGTATACCCTCCAAATAACATTCTGGGAAAATCGGGGCGAGATCTGAAGGGGTGAAATTTTTTTCCCAAAAATGAGCAAAGACTATAGTCTTTCCTTTTTTTTTCGAAGATTTTTTGACCCTCTCCGATTTCCTTAGGAAACTTTTAGAATGTAATATGAAGGGTAAAGACTTGAAAAATATGTGCCAAACATCCCCCATCCCCTCCCATCTGGTTCAAAAAAATTCCGAAAGTTTTCTGGACTACCCCAATTCTGAACGTTTCCTAGCCAGGTGTGGAGCAGTGGGAAGGGGTGAGGGAATTTTGCCCAATAATTTCCAAGTGTATACGCTCCAAATAACATTCTGGGAAAATCGTGACGAGATCTGAAGGGATGAAATTTTTTTCCCAAAAATGAGCAAAGACTATAGTCTTTCCTTTTTTTTTCGAAGATTTTTTGACCCTCTCCGATTTCCTTAGGAAAATTTTAGAATGTAATATGAAGGGTAAAGACTTGAAAAATATGTGCCAAACGCCCCCATCCCCTCCCATCTGGTTCAAAAAAATTCCGAAAGTTTTCTGGACTACCCCAATTCTGAACGTTGCCTAGCCAGGTGTGGAGCAGTGGGAAGGGGTGAGGGAAGTTTGCCCCATAATTTCCAAGTGTATACCCTCCAAATAACATTCTGGGAAAATCGGGGCGAGATCTGAAGGGGTGAAATTTTTTTCCCAAAAATGAGCAAAGACTATAGTCTTTCCTTTTTTTTTCGAAGATTTTTTGACCCTCTCCGATTTCCTTAGGAAACTTTTAGAATGTAATATGAAGGGTAAAGACTTGAAAAATATGTGCCAAACATCCCCCATCCCCTCCCATCTGGTCCAAAAAAATTCCGAAAGTTTTCTGGAACAACCCAATTCTGAACGTTTCCTAGCCAGGTGTGGAGCAGTGGGAAGGGGTGAGGGAAGTTTGCCCCATAATTTCCAAGTGTATACCCTCCAAATAACATTCTGGGAAAATCGGGGCGAGATCTGAAGGGGTGAAATTTTTTTCCCAAAAATGAGCAAAGACTATAGTCTGTCCTTTTTTTTTCGAAGATTTTTTGATCCTCTCCGATTTCCTTAGGAAACTTTTAGAATGTAATATGAAGGGTAAAGACTTGAAAAATATGTGCCAAACATCCCCCATCCCCTCCCATCTGGTTCAAAAAAATTCCGAAAGTTTTCTGGACTACCCCAATTCTGAACGTTTCCTAGCCAGGTGTGGAGCAGTGGGAAGGGGTGAGGGAAGTTTGCCCAATAATTTCCAAGTGTATACGCTCCAAATAACATTCTGGGAAAATCGTGACGAGATCTGAAGGGGTGAAATTTTTTTCCCAAAAATGAGCAAAGACTATAGTCTTTCCTTTTTTTTTCGAAGATTTTTTGACCCTCTCCGATTTCCTTAGGAAACTTTTAGAATGTAATATGAAGGGTAAAGACTTGAAAAATATGTGCCAAACATCCCCCATCCCCTCCCATCTGGTCCAAAAAAATTCCGAAAGTTTTCTGGAACAACCCAATTCTGAACGTTTCCTAGCCAGGTGTGGAGCAGTGGGAAGGGGTGAGGGAAGTTTGCCCCATAATTTCCAAGTGTATACCCTCCAAATAACATTCTGGGAAAATCGGGGCGAGATCTGAAGGGGTGAAATTTTTTTCCCAAAAATGAGCAAAGACTATAGTCTTTCCTTTTTCCTTTTTTTTTCGAAGATTTTTTGACCCTCTCCGATTTCCTTAGGAAAATTTTAGAATGTAATATGAAGGGTAAAGACTTGAAAAATATGTGCCAAACATCCCCCATCCCCTCGCATCTGGTCCAAAAAAATTCCGAAAGTTTTCTGGAACAACCCAATTCTGAACGTTTCCTAGCCAGGTGTGGAGCAGTGGGAAGGGGTGAGGGAAGTTTGCCCCATAATTTCCAAGTGTATACCCTCCAAATAACATTCTGGGAAAATCGGGGCGAGATCTGAAGGGGTGAAATTTTTTTCCCAAAAATGAGCAAAGACTATAGTCTTTCCTTTTTTTTTCGAAGATTTTTTGACCCTCTCCGATTTCCTTAGGAAAATTTTAGAATGTAATATGAAGGGTAAAGACTTGAAAAATATGTGCCAAACATCCCCCAACCGCTCCCATCTGGTCCAAAAAAATTCCGAAAGTTTTCTGGAACAACCCAATTCTGAACGTTTCCTAGCCAGGTGTGGAGCAGTGGGAAGGGGTGAGGGAAGTTTGCCCCATAATTTCCAAGTTTATACCCTCCAAATAACATTCTGGGAAAATCGGGGCGAGATCTGAAGGGGTGAAATTTTTTTCCCAAAAACGAGCAAAGACTATAGTCTTTCCTTTTTTTTTCGAAGATTTTTTGACCCTCTCCGATTTCCTTAGGAAAATTTTAGAATGTAATATGAAGGGTAAAGACTTGAAAAATATGTGCCAAACATCCCCCAACCCCTCCCATCTGGTCCAAAAAAATTCCGAAAGTTTTCTGGAACAACCCAATTCTGAACGTTTCCTAGCCAGGTGTGGAGCAGTGGGAAGGGGTGAGGGAAGTTTGCCCCATAATTTCCAAGTGTATACCCTCCAAATAACATTCTGGGAAAATCGGGGCGAGATCTGAAGGGGTGAAATTTTTTTCCCAAAAACGAGCAAAGACTATAGTCTTTCCTTTTTTTTCGAAGATTTTTTGACCCTCTCCGATTTCCTTAGGAAAATTTTAGAATGTAATATGAAGTGTAAAGACTTGAAAAATATGTGCCAAACATCCCCCATCCCCTCGCATCTGGTCCAAAAAAATTCCGAAAGTTTTCTGGAACAACCCAATTCTGAACGTTTCCTAGCCAGGTGTGGAGCAGTGGGAAGGGGTGAGGGAAGTTTGCCCCATAATTTCCAAGTGTATACCCTCCAAATAACATTCTGGGAACATCGGGGCGAGATCTGAAGGGGTGAAATTTTATTCCCAAAAATGAGCAAAGACTATAGTCTTTCCTTTTTTTTTCGAAGATTTTTTGACCCTCTCCGATTTCCTTAGGAAAATTTTAGAATGTAATATGAAGGGTAAAGACTTGAAAAATATGTGCCAAACATCCCCCATCCCCTCGCATCTGGTCCAAAAAAATTCCGTAAGTTTTCTGGAACAACCCAATTCTGAACGTTTCCTAGCCAGGTGTGGAGCAGTGGGAAGGGGTGAGGGAAGTTTGCCCCATAATTTCCAAGTGTATACCTTCCAAATAACATTCTGGGAAAATCGGGGCGAGATCTGAAGGGATGAAATTTTTTTCCCAAAAATGAGCAAAGACTATAGTCTTTCCTTTTTTTTTCGAAGATTTTTTGACCCTCTCCGATTTCCTTAGGAAACTTTTAGAATGTAATATGAAGGGTAAAGACTTGAAAAATATGTGCCAAACATCCCCCAACCCCTCCCATCTGGTCCAAAAAAATTCCGAAAGTTTTCTGGAACAACCCAATTCTGAACGTTTCCTAGCCAGGTGTGGAGCAGTGGGAAGGGGTGAGGGAAGTTTGCCCCATAATTTCCAAGTGTATACCCTCCAAATAACATTCTGGGAAAATCGGGGCGAGATCTGAAGTGGTGAAATTTTTTTCCCAAAAATGAGCAAAGACTATAGTCTTTCCTTTTTCCTTTTTTTTTCGAAGATTTTTTGACCCTCTCCGATTTCCTTAGGAAAATTTTAGAATGTAATATGAAGGGTAAAGACTTGAAAAATATGTGCCAAACATCCCCCATCCCCTCGCATCTGGTCCAAACAAATTCCGAAAGTTTTCTGGAACAACCCAATTCTGAACGTTTCCTAGCCAGGTGTGGAGCAGTGGGAAGGGGTGAGGGAAGTTTGCCCCATAATTTCCAAGTGTATACCCTCCAAATAACATTCTGGGAAAATCGGGGCGAGATCTGAAGGGATGAAATTTTTTTCCCAAAAATGAGCAAAGACTATAGTCTTTCCTTTTTTTTTCGAAAATTTTTTGACCCTCTCCGATTTCCTTAGGAAACTTTTACAATGTAATATGAAGGGTAAAGACTTGAAAAATATGTGCCAAACATCCCCCAACCCCTCCCATCTGGTCCAAAAAAATTCCGAAAGTTTTCTGGAACAACCCAATTCTGAACGTTTCCTAGCCAGGTGTGGAGCAGTGGGAAGGGGTGAGGGAAGTTTGCCCCATAATTTCCAAGTGTATACCCTCCAAATAACATTCTGGGAAAATCGGGGCGAGATCTGATGGGGTGAAATTTTTTTCCCAAAAATGAGCAAAGACTATAGTCTTTCCTTTTTTTTTCGAAGATTTTTTGACCCTCTCCGATTTCCTTAGGAAACTTTTAGAATGTAATATGAAGGGTAAAGACTTGAAAAATATGTGCCAAACATCCCCCATCCCCTCCCATCTGGTTCAAAAAAATTCCGAAAGTTTTCTGGACTACCCCAATTCTGAACGTTTCCTAGCCAGGTGTGGAGCAGTGGGAAGGGGTGAGGGAAGTTTGCCCAATAATTTCCAAGTGTATACGCTCCAAATAACATTCTGGGAAAATCGTGACGAGATCTGAAGGGATGAAATTTTTTTCCCAAAAATGAGCAAAGACTATAGTCTTTCCTTTTTTTTTCGAAGATTTTTTGACCCTCTCCGATTTCCTTAGGAAAATTTTAGAATGTAATATGAAGGGTAAAGACTTGAAAAATATGTGCCAAACGCCCCCATCCCCTCGCATCTGGTCCAAAAAAATTCCGAAAGTTTTCTGGAACAACCCAATTCTGAACGTTTCCTAGCCAGGTGTGGAGCAGTGGCAAGGGGTGAGGGAAGTTTGCCCCATAATTTCCAAGTGTATACCCTCCAAATAACATTCTGGGAAAATCGGGGCGAGATCTGAAGGGGTGAAATTTTTTTCCCAAAAATGAGCAAAGACTATAGTCTTTCCTTTTTTTTTCGAAGATTTTTTGACCCTCTCCGATTTCCTTAGGAAAATTTTAGAATGTAATATGAAGGGTAAAGACTTGAAAAATATGTGCCAAACATCCCCCATCCCCTCGCATCTGGTCCAAACAAATTCCGAAAGTTTTCTGGAACAACCCAATTCTGAACGTTTCCTAGCCAGGTGTGGAGCAGTGGGAAGGGGTGAGGGAAGTTTGCCCCATAATTTCCAAGTGTATACCCTCCAAATAACATTCTGGGAAAATCGGGGCGAGATCTGAAGGGGTGAAATTTTTTTCCCAAAAATGAGCAAAGACTATAGTCTTTCCTTTTTTTTTCGAAGATTTTTTGACCCTCTCCGATTTCCTTAGGAAACTTTTAGAATGTAATATGAAGGGTAAAGACTTGAAAAATATGTGCCAAACATCCCCCATCCCCTCCCATCTGGTTCAAAAACATTCCGAAAGTTTTCTGGACTACCCCAATTCTGAACGTTTCCTAGCCAGGTGTGGAGCAGTGGGAAGGGGTGAGGGAAGTTTGCCCAATAATTTCCAAGTGTATACGCTCCAAATAACATTCTGGGAAAATCGTGACGAGATCTGAAGGGATGAAATTTTTTTCCCAAAAATGAGCAAAGACTATAGTCTTTCCTTTTTTTTTCGAAGATTTTTTGACCCTCTCCGATTTCCTTAGGAAAATTTTAGAATGTAATATGAAGGGTAAAGACTTGAAAAATATGTGCCAAACATCCCCCATCCCCTCGCATCTGGTCCAAAAAAATTCCGAAAGTTTTCTGGAACAACCCAATTCTGAACGTTTCCTAGCCAGGTGTGGAGCAGTGGGAAGGGGTGAGGGAAGTTTGCCCCATAATTTCCAAGTGTATACGCTCCAAATAACATTCTGGGAAAATCGTGACGAGATCTGAAGGGATGAAATTTTTTTCCCAAAAATGAGCAAAGACTATAGTCTTTCCTTTTTTTTTCGAAGATTTTTTGACCCTCTCCGATTTCCTTAGGAAAATTTTAGAATGTAATATGAAGGGTAAAGACTTGAAAAATATGTGCCAAACATCCCCCATCCCCTCGCATCTGGTCCAAAAAAATTCCGAAAGTTTTCTGGAACAACCCAATTCTGAACGTTTCCTAGCCAGGTGTGGAGCAGTGGGAAGGGGTGAGGGAAGTTTGCCCCATAATTTCCAAGTGTACACCCCCCCAAATAACATCCTGGAAAAATCCTGATGAGATCTGAAGGGGTGAAGAAAATTTCCAAAAAATGAGGAAAGACTATAGTCTTTTTTCTTTTTTTGACATTTTTTTCACCCATTCAAATCTTTCCAAGAATGTAATGTGAACAATCGGGGTTAAAGGTAGAGTATAAATAATTTGTTTTAGGGCGATTTCTTGGAGTAGGCTACTCGGACGATTTCATCCTGGGGAGACCGTCGCCCACTTCTTCCAGGAGGTACTCGAAGGTCATCAGTCCTGAAGGAGAGAGCGCCCTTTTTAGGGATGTAAAAAACAGTCCTTTACAGGACTAACAAATATTTTAAAGAAAGGTTTTTCCTAAGAGTAGTGTCAGACTGCTTGTATTTATAATTTAGGACCGTAGCTATACCTTCGACTGTGACCGTTTGGGCGGTTTTGCGGGGAGCGTTTAGACTGTGACCAAGTTGGCGGGCCGAACGGGCGCACCTTTAGCTTATAGATTTTACAGTGTGAACGCACCTTTAGCAAATAAATTAAGCAGTGTAAACGTACCTTTAGCAAATAAATTTTGCCGTGTGAACGCACCTTTAGCAAATAAATTTTGCAGTGTGAACGCACCTTTAGCAAATAAATTTTGCCGTGTGAACGCACCTTTAGAAAATAAATTTTGCAGTGTGAACGCATCTTTAGCAAATAAATTTTGCCGTGTGAACGCACCTTTAGCAAATAAATTTAGCAGTGTGAACGCACCTTTAGCAAATAAATTTAGCAGTGTAAACGTACCTTTAGCAAATAAATTTTGCCGTGTGAACGCACCTTTAGCAAATAAATTTTGCAGTGTGAACGCACCTTTAGCAAATAAATTTTGCCGTGTGAACGCACCTTTAGCAAATAAATTTTGCAGTGTGAACGCACCTTTAGCAAATAAATTTTGCCGTGTGAACGCACATTTAGCAAATAAATTTAGCAGTGTGAACGCACCTTTAGCGAATTAATTCTGCAGTGTGAACGCACCTTTAGGAAATAAATTTTCCCGTGTGAACACACCTTTAGCAAGTAAATTTTGCCGTATGAACGCACCTTTAGCAAATAAATTTTACGGTGTGAACGCACCTTTAGCAAATAAATTTTGCCGTGTGAACGCACCTTTAGCAAATAAATTTAGCAGTGTGAACGCACCTTTAGCGAATTAATTTTGCAGTGTGAACGCACCTTTAGGAAATAAATTTTCCCGTGTGAACGCACCTTTAGCAGTAAAATTTTGCCGTGTGAACGCACCTTTAGCAAATAAATTTTACAGTGTGAACGCACCTTTAGGAAATAAATTTCGCAGTGTGAACGTACCTTTAGCAAATAAATTTTACCGTGTGAACGCACCTTTAGCAATAAAATTTTGCCGTGTGAACGCACCTTTAGCAAATAAATTTAGCAGTGTGAACGCACCTTTAGCAAATAAATTTTGCAGTGTGAACGCACCTTTAGCAAATAAATATTCCCGTGTGAACGCACCTTTAGCAAATAAATTTTACAGTGTGAACGCACCTTTAGCAAATAAATTTTACAGTGTGAACGCACCCTTAGCAAATAAATTTTATAGTGTGAACGCACCTTTTTAAAATAAATTTAGCAGTGTGAACGTACCTTTAGCAAATAAATTTTGCCGTGTGAACTCACCTTTAGCAAATAAATTTTGCAGTGTGAACGCACCTTTAACAAATAAATTTTACAGTGTGAACGCACCTTTAGCAAATAAATTTAGCAGTGTGAACGAACCCTTAGCAAACAAATTTTACAGTGTGAACGCACCTTTATCAAATAAATTTAGCAGTGTGAACGTACCTTTAGCAAATAAATTTTGCCGTGTGAACTCACCTTTAGCAAATAAATTTTGCAGTGTGAACGCACCTTTAACAAATAAATTTTGCAGTGTGAACGCACCTTTAGCAAATAAATTTTACAGTGTGAACTCACCTTTAGCAAATAAATTTTGCAGTGTGAACGCACCTTTAGCAAATAAATTTTGCCGTGTGAACTCACCTTTAGCAAATAAATTTTGCCGTGTGAACTCACCTTTAGCAAATAAATTTTGCAGTGTGAACGCACCTTTAGCAAATAAATTTAGCAGTGTGAACGTACCTTTAGCAAATAAATTTTACAGTGAACGCACCTTTAACAAATTTTTTTGCTAAAGGTGCGTTCACACTGCAAAATTTAGTAGCTGAAGGTGCGTTCACACTGCAAAATTTAGTAGCTAAAGGTGCGTTCACACTGTAAAAGTTATTAACTAAAGGTGCGTTCACACCCTAACGTTTATTAGCTATGGGCGCGTTCACATCGCAGTATTTATTAGCTAAAGGTGTGTTCACACTGCAAAATTTATTAGATAAAGATGCGTTCACACTGCAAAATTTATTTGCTAAAGGTGCGTTCACACTGCAAAATTTATTAACTAAAGGTGCGTTCACACCCCAACATTTATTAGCTAAAGGTGTGTTCACACTGCAAAATTTATTTGCTAAAGGTGCGTTCACACTACAACGTTTATCAGTTAAAGGTGCGTTCATAGTGCAAAGTTTATTTGGTAAAGGTGCGTTCACACTGGAAAATTTATTTGCTAAAGGTGCGTTCACACTGGAAAATTTATTAACTAAAGGTGCGTTCACACCCTAACATTTATTAGCTATGGGCGCACATCGCAATATTTATTAGCTAAAGGTGTGTTCACACTGCAAAATTTATTAGATAAAGGTGCGTTCACACTGCAAAATTTATTAGCTAAAGGTGCGTTCACACCCCAACATTTATTAGCTAAAGGTGCGTTCACACTTCAAAATTTAGTAGCTAAAGGTGTGTTCACACTGCAAAATTTATTTGCTAAAGGTGCGTTCACACTGCAAAGTTTATCAGTTAAAGGTGCGTTCACAGTGCAAAGTTTATTTGATAAAGGTGCGTTCACACTGCAAGATGTATTAGCTAAAGGTGCGTTCACAATGCAATTTTTATTAGCTAAAGGTGCGTTCACACTCCAAAATTTTATTACATAAAGGTGGGTTCACACTGCAAAATTTATTAGCTAAAGGTGCGTTCACACTGCTAGATTTATTACCTAAAGGTGCGTTCTCACTGCAAGATGTATTAGCTAAAGGTTTTCTTAATTTAATATTTATTTTCTTAATTTAATATTTATTTTTTTAATTTAATATTTATTTTCTTAATTTTATGTTTATTTTCTTAATTTAATATTTATTTTCTTAATTTAATATTTCTTTTTTTAATTTAATATTTATTTTCTTAATTTAATAAGTATTTTCTTAATTTAATATTTATTTTCTTAATTTAATATTTATTTTTTTAATTTAATATTTATTTTCTTAATTTAATATTTATTTTCTTAATTTAATATTTATTTTCTTAATTTAATATTTATTTTTTTAATTTAATATTTATTTTCTTAATTTAATATTTATTTTCTTAATTTAATATTTATTTTTTTAATTTAATATTTATTTTCTTAATTTAATTTTTATTTTCTTAATTTAATATTTATTTTCTTAATTTAATATTTATTTTTTTAATTTAATATTTATTTTCTTAATTTAATATTTATTTTCTTAATTTAATATTTATTTTTTTAATTTAATATTTATTTTCTTAATTTAATATTTATTTTCTTAATTTAATATTTATTTTCTTAATTTAATATTTATTTTTTTAATTTAATATTTATTTTCTTAATTTAATATTTATTTTCTTAATTTAATATTTATTTTCTTAATTTAATATTTATTTTCTTCATTTAATATTTATTTTAAGGGACAGGACACAAAGCAATTTTTATTAGATAAAGGGACAGGACACACAGCAATTTTTATTAGATAAAGGGACATGGTGCGTTTACATTGAAAAATTTATTACCTTAAGGTGAGTTTACCCTGCTAAATTTTAATAGCTAAAGGTGTGTTCACACTGCTACATTTATCAGCTAAAGGTGCGTTCACACTGCAACTTTTATTAGCTAAAGGTGCGTTTACATAGCAATCTTGATTAGCTAAATGTGCGTTTACATAGCAATCTTGATTAGCTAAATGTGCGTTCACACTGCTACATTTATTAGCTACAGGTTAGGCTAGTTTGGTTAGGTTAGATAAATATATATAATTTAGCTAACCTAACCCAACTCATTTTGCTAACCTAACCCAACTCATTTAGCTAACCTAACCTAACCCATTACCTAACCTAACCCAACTCATTTTGCTAACCTAACCTAACCCAACTCATTTTGCTAACCTAACCCAACTCATGTTGCTAACCTAACCCAACTCATTTAGCTACCTAACCTAACCTATTACCTAACCTAACCCAACTCATATTGCTAACCTAACCTAACCCATTTCCTAACCTAACCCAACTAATTTTGCTAACCTAACCTAACCCATTGCCTAACCTAACCCAACTCATTTTGCTAACCTAACCTAACCTAACTCATGGTGCGTTCGCACAGCAACTTATATTAGCTAAAGGTGCGTTCACACTGCAAGATTTATTAGCTAAAGGTGCGTTCACACTGCAAGATTTATTAGCTAAAGCTGCGTTCACACTGCAACATTTATTAGCTAAAGGTGCGTTCACACTCCAAAATTTTATTACATAAAGGTTGGTTCACACTGCTAGATTTATTAGCTAAATGTGCGTTCTCACTGCAAGATGTATTAGCTAAAGGTGCGTTCACACTGCACAATTTAGTAGCTAAGGGTGTGTTCACACTGGAAAATTTATTTGCTAAAGGTGCGTTCACATTGCGAAATTTATTAGCTAAAGGTGCGTTCACACTACAAAATTGATTTGCTAAAGGTGCGTTCACACTCTGGGGTTCAGTGTCAAATAATCCGAGAATATTCATTAACCAGAAAAGAAAAATTAGACCTATATTAATTATTCTAAGGTACAATTAATCCTGTAGACTGACCTTTAAGCTCAAGAAATTAATGACTGTACCCTGTATATACATGCACCTATAATTTATTGTATTCTTTTCGTTAGAAATAATATAAGTTGCTTTAGTACAAACTCGAGCTACCACCAGCACAACACCTGCAATCTGCCTAGCCTAGCACCGTGAAGCATAACTCGAAGTAAATTCGAAACATCTCCATCCTACCGGAGAATTCAACTATAGAAGTACAGGGTGTTGCATAAATATACCGAGAAATTGTTCATGGTGGCAGGGAACATCAAAACAAACATTTTTTGCTTGATAAACATAAGTCCGAAATCTCTCGATTTCTTCCTTTGGGGTTATCTGAAACATTTAGTCTACGACACACCCATTGGTAAAGAGAAAAATAATGGCCGCTTTTGCTCAAGTAGAAGTTGCCCTGGAATCTTCCATAGGGTGCGCGAGTCAATGGTCCGGCGGTACAGGCAGCAGCGGTGCAATCTTTGTATTATAAAAAAACGGTTTTTTTCAAATTTTAACATCCTGTATCTCGAAAACGAAGCTTCTTCGGACATAATTATGTTTATAAAGTAAAACATGTTTGTTCGTATCACCGCACCCCATTTTGGGCACCTGGAATTTCAAAAATTCAACCAAATCATGTTATTTATTTTTCTTTGTTCTCGACTTACGTTTGGACAATTCAACTCCTGGTGTTAATAACAGAATATAATTTAATGATGAGTATACACACCATAACCGAAAGAGGTAGTTTTATAACGACATTTTAGAAATTTCTAGTGAAATTTCTACACTCTTACAAAGAAAGTTAAGAAAAAGGCACAAAGTACCAGTTAACAACAAACTGAAAAATAAACCTTTGTTGATGCATGTTTATTAAATTATTAATACTCACAAGACAATCAGTATTTTCAGAGAAGTTTTGAGTATTAACCTGCTCTCGTTTGTTTCCCTTCAATTATCTAGTTATTGACTGTTGGAGAATTCTCGTTTAAACTTCCATGCTTCGATAAAACGATACATTTATTATGACAAGGGAAACTCATTTCAGAGGGAATTTTTCTTATTACTTTCGTCCTTGACCTACGCAGACGAAGCGTTTCGCAATTTGAATTTGTATTGCTTTATCATTTAATTAAACTATTCCGTGTTTACCGCTCTACATTTATAGCGTTCAAGGAGTTATCTAATAAAAAATTCATCAGTATCTGATGGAGGCAAGTTCTTCTCAGAGCTTTCGTGCATGTTCAATATTTGTTTTCAATCTCCTTCTCGCTGAAATAACATAACTGGTGTTTTTTTATGGAATACTAAATTTTATTTGCCTATAGTACTGTGCTTCTCTGCTTAATGTTTCATAATGTTTGCGCAAGCAGTTGGCGAATCGGTTGTGAGAATTTCGATGTGTTCCTGACACTACCGAAAAACTCACGAAATTACGAAAGTTTGATAAATTACTTCTCCAGTTAAGGGTTTCATAAATAAGCAACGAAAAAGTTATTTACGACAAGTAAAAATATAAATGCAAAAAATTCGATTCCCAAATAAAATGTTAAAACTTAAAATAAAAAAGCGTTAACTTCATGCTTTTATTGTGTACGTAAACTAGTATACCATGAAACCTAACAAAGACTTTATTCATAAAAAAAAATCATGCAATTCTGATAAACACAAGCTCCTAGCTGATAGTGAGAACTTTCGCCCGTGATATCTAATTTCTTTTTAATATTTATGTCAGAAGAATCAGATTTGTGATAACTTTTATTATCCAATTTAATTGATTTTACATCTCGATGTTCGACACCAAAAGTAATTATATACTCTGGTTAATTTCTTTCCCATTTAATTCTGTAACCCTGTTTCACTGAAATTTTTAATATAGCTAAGAATTTGATTTTAACATAGTTTCATTGTTTTTTTAAACTCGCATTGTTAGATATATTATGAAATTCATAACTCATAATATTATACATTTACAAATTCTTTTATATTATTGGATTTTAAACGCAGGATTCCAGCGTTTCTTTATCTCTCTTTTTTCTTAGTAAAATACAATTACAAAATCTAAAGTAAGAAAAAGCGAATAAACTCATTTACATAACCTTATCGTAACAATTTATTTCATTTCAACCACAAAGCCAAAAACATAACAGTAGTTTTGGAGATAATTACTCCATTTAACACATAAACCTTCCTTTATAATATTTCTAACAACATGAAATAATATTTTAATTAAATAAGTTAAGGACAACTTGGTAGAAATTTCACATAACTTTATCGAATAAGTTTCTTAATAGAACCTATTTAGTGTCCTCATTTCTGTGGCTCAACCAGATAACAAGTAAGATGCATCATCATAAACAAAGCAGTGACATCCGCTTATCAGAGATATCTTTCATCTGCGACCGTATATATACACGCATACATACAAACATAATGAAAATACGGAACGAGACAAGAGGTCCAGGGTCAGGATTATACGAGTCCTTTGTTAACGATAAAATGTGCAGGAGACTTTAACAAAGACGGTAAGACCTCTTACAGAATATAATTATGTTTAAATTCACTCTGCACTCCTCTACAGTGTCTTATTACATCGAGTGTCTCGATTTATACCCCACGCTATTAAGTCGCGGGAGGATCTTAGGGGTGCATTTGAAATAAAGGATAATATGCTCCGTGGGAAAACAAGGCTTCTTAGAAGTTGAATAATAATTTGATAAAAAAACACAAGGCAATTTCTAAAAAGTGATTTACGTATTTCTAAAAAAATCCCAAATGCACCATTTAGGAAGATTTAGAGTTTAAACTGAAACAAAATCCAGTTAAATGAGTTACTTAAGCTTTTTCTGAAGTGGATCTTAATTTTTTTGGAAATTTATTTCAATTACACACTATACAGTGTGTCCATTTTATCGTGTTACGACTTGATTATTGAGAGTAGCCAACACACACTGCATATCATAGGAAACGTTGCTAATTAAAATATATTATAATTAGTTTGAAAATAAATATTTTATTTCTAGATGGCAACCAATTGCATCAACAGCAGACTATTTTTATAATTTACGCTTTTAATTTACTTTTTAATTGAAAAGCTATCTTTGGATGTCTAGTTTGTTGTTATTGTAGCGGCTTAAGGGGTCACACTGTAAAATGGGTACACTGTATATTATTAAAAATAGCAATCAATTTATAAGTTACTAAAACCGAACATAATAATCAAAATCCTAGTGTATACATTACGCTTTTAGAACCATGAGGGACATAATATACAGAGTGATGATAAAGTATCGCACAAAAATCATATTCTGGTTATTTAATGGTTTTGCGAAAAATCCTGAGACCCGTCGATTTTTGTTTTTAAATTGCCATTCAGACATATAATTTTCAACCCCCCACCCCTCAACCCCTAAGTGCTAGCAACCCCAACTTTAAAAATTTAAATAGAAAGATACCCTGTGCGATACCTCTTTTTATAGGTCTTTTTATTCTTAATATAACTAAAAAAAGTTTTACAAAATCGATTGATAAATAACGGAGATATTTAACAAAATGTAATCAATTTAAAAAATGGGGTTGACATTCAACAAAAAATTATGACGTCACAGCGTAGAAATAATGGCGCAAATCCTGAGACACATCAATTTTTGTTTTTAAATTGGCATTTAGGCAGGTAATTTTAATCCCCCCACCCCTCAGCCCCTAAGTGATAGCAACCCCAACTTTAAAAATTTTAATGGAAAGATACCCTTTGTGATACCTCTTTTGATAGGTCTTTTTATTCTTAATATAACAAAAAAAAGTTTTTCAAAATCGGTTGAAAAATAACAGAGATATTTAACAAAATGTAATCAATGTAAATAATGGGGTTGACATTTAAAAAAAAATTATGACGTCACAGCGTAGAAATAATGGGCGATCAAAATCACACTTTTAGGTCAGGAAGTGCCCATTTTAATGTTACCATTTACGGCGTGTTTGAGCCGTTTCTTGTCGAATATTGACATTTTCATTTGATTACATTTTGTTAAATATCTCCGTTATTTATCAACAGATTTTGAAAAACTTTTTTTGGTTATATTAAGAATAAAAAGACCTATCAAAAGAGGTATCACAAAGGGTATCTTTCTATTTAAAATTTTAAAGTTGGGGTTGCTAGCACTTAGGGGTTGAGGGGTGGGGGGTTGAAAATTATATGTCTAAATGGAGATTTAAAAACAAAAATCGACGGGTCTCAGGATTTTCCGCAAAAACATTAAATAACCAGAATATGATTTTTGTGCGATACTTTATCATCACTCTGTATAAAGGAAAAATGGTGTCGAGAACTTACTAGAACCCAGTTTAATCGATTTGTAGATAGAATGAGTTTTGCAGTTACTGAAAATGTTTCCTTAAATGGAACTTCATTCTTTGGTTAGTAATTGGAATTTTCCAGCAACTGTGCAAATTGTAATTAAAATAAAAATGTCAAGTATATGGTTTAGAACACAAATTGTTCGTGGTTCATAAACGAACGTCGTTCTCTCGTGAATGTTTTGTTACTTTTGGTCATTTGTAATATCTTGCATAAACTAATAGAAGACAAAGTACTACTTTGAAGAACATTTAATTGACCTTGGGGTAGTAAAGTAAATATCACATGTTTATTAGAACCATACTAAAGTGACTGGAAAGTACCACCACGCACACTAATTGTGTTAAATAAAGCTTAACGATAATTTCAAAACTTTAACTTAATTTTATAAAAAAAATATTTTATAAACCAGCGACTTGCAAGTTTCTAAACTTTAAATTAAGTAAGATTAATGGTGGATCTTATAAATCACAATTAGTTCCACTTTCGCGATAGTCTGATCAGTTACCAATGAAAGAGTCTGTTAGTATATTCACAAGCTTCAAACTTCAATAAATATGAATTCCGTACAAAATATAAATAAATTATATAGTTTTCTAGTAGAAAATTTTAATAAAACATAAAAATACCAACTTCCTATTTTAATATTAAGAAATGTTAGCGAAAAGTTTGAAATTTGTAGATCGAATAATCATTTTGTAACGACTAAAGCTCTCGCATGGAGAGCTCGAGGATTAGCTGTTGTCATAGTAACAAAGCAGGCGTTCTGTAGGGATTAAATGAAATTGCGGGGCACTGGTTGTTCTTTTAAATTTCATTTCAGCACCTGCCTTAACTATAATGACAAAGCAATTGCACAAAAACAAACCATTTCAAATTGCTTATATCAATCAAAATTTAACAACTAAACGAAAATTACATTAACATATTTAAAATCCATCTCTAAAAGTGGCCATAGATAAAGGTGAAGCAAAAACCAAAGTTCTCACTTGATAAAAATTGTAGTATTACCTACTACTACTTGCTTGGTATAATTTTTATCAAGTGGAGACTTTCGTTTTTACTTCACCTTTGTTTTAATTCAATCTTTGTGACAGTTAAAAATCCTACTTAACAAAATAGCAAGCAAGTACGGAATTTGTATTTTTAAAGATACTATACGTATACAAAAAAAATTATTATATTATATTCTAGAGCCTCGCAGTTTTACTTTCAATTTTCATAATGAAGATAATGAAAACCAACGTTTAAAATTGAATAATTAAAACTTGCACACGTAGGTAAGAAAATTTGAATTTGCTCTAAAAGCTCTTAATAATAAAAAGGACAATACTATTCTCTTAAAAAGCAATTAAAAGCATCTCAATTAAAATTCAATTATGTCTTACAAAACAGCAAGACATGTCTTTCTTTCCCTTTATTTTAAGCGATACTTTTGCAAATTCTTTTATTTCTTTAAGGTTTTAACTGCAAAAAATTTATTTAGTTTCGCAGTTAATTTAAAATGTTTTTAGTTGCTCCATTTTTAAATTCATATTCTATGTAAATCTTAACCGCACTGGGAAAATAGAAAATCTCGTCTTTCAGAGACGGATTTCTTGGTGTGATATCGGAAAATTTATTATAATAAGAAATGCTAAAATCGGACAGTTTTGGAGTTCTGGATATTTCCCGTTATCGAAAGAAAGTGCCAGCTTCGAAGGGAACTGCCTGGATTTCGGAAGAGTTATCGAGTCTAGCAGTCACCGTCCAAATGGGCTAGGATGAGCAGGAAAGGGCAGTCAAATCCGCGCAAGGTCTTATAAAAAATGTTCGAATGTGCCACGGTGGGAGCGTAATTTCTAAACAGTGCGTAGAGCGTTTTGTTTGTATGCTGTTAGCAATAAATATTGGTGTAAAGTGGAATAGGGTGAAATGAGGTCGTAAATAAACCCCTCTTTTCTGACGCTCTGGGTGTTATTTTGTTTGATTTGCGGCTTAAAAGATTTGAAATTGCGCCTCTTAAATTTTTTCTTGGGCTACTCATATTTAAAGTAGAAAATAAAACAAAACATAACTGTCAGCTTTATATTTTTTTTGTGGAATGAAAATAGTCTACATAAAATTGAATGAAATAAATACAATACACGCACGCATTCAAAGCTTCATGCATTCATTACCCTCCAGGAGTTCTGCTCACAGATGCTTGCCATGAAATGGAATTTTAAGCTCTAACGAGTAAAGCCTCTCTGATTTGTGGCGTGCATAAAGACTATTAAACGTATTATTTTTGTCCTAAAACTGTTTCCAAAAAATATAAACCACTGCTTTTGTAATAATTAGTTTACTTTACCTTAACGATAACTACAAGAATATTCTAATAATAAAATGACTCACTTTTCAAAATGGACTTTTATGTTACACGAAATATTCTTTTGTAACTTTTCTACACTTTTTTAAAAATAAAAACATAGGTGTGTATGCAGTATTTTATATCAGGTTATCTATCGCTAAAAGGGGTAGATCAATGTGGCTAAAAATACAACAAAGTAAAGTACTTCCTATTTTCTATGGTAAAGCAGATATATTTATTGCTTTGATGTGAAGAATCTGAAATTTATCACCACTTCAGTGTGAATTTCATTGCATTATTCGAGGAACAATTGTAAGCAACTGTCGCTTCTTGAAAAAGGGATTTCAAGTACTTGCAGCATTTCAAAAGGAAGTAAATTAAATCAGTTACAATATAAATTGTAAAGTTGTTTGGGAAATAGTAAAGTTTATCTTGAATGTGGAAAATTATGTAGTGAATAAATGTGTTTAAGCCACCAGTAAGAACACCAGCACGTCGAAGCCTTGAATTGTATCCTGGCGGAAACAGCAGGATATGTTAGCGAATCCTCAATAGAGTTTCCATACTTGCTGTTAACTCCCAAACTGTGTTTGGTACAGTAAAATAAATTGTTGCAGTATGTATATTCGTATGAAGATGTTACACATTGCTATAAGTTGATCTGAGACACCTAACCGCGCTGAAGTGATAAACTGGCCCCCAGTGTAAGTGACCGCCAGTTCAAGAAGCCCTCCTTCTGTACAATGTGGCCACAGAACTTAATGACCACCGGGTTGACTTGTGACAGACTCAAGTGGCTACCGTTTATAAATATTTTCTTATGATTGTTCTGGCGGACACTTGCTCAGCGGCAAGTTGGTTCGGCGGCGAGTCGTTTCTACGACGGGTTAATCACTCACTGGTTCCTTATCCATTCTTTTCTTATTAGACGACTGAAATCCCGTAAATCTTGAACGGTTCTTCTAGACAAGTAAGAAATCTGACAAATAGGAATGTAATCATAATTTCTTTATAATTAAAAATAAACATTTTTTTTTGTGCAGAAAAATGAAAACTGCAAAGTAAATTTCATTTCACATTTTATGCCTGTGTTTTAATTATAAAATATTATCTTTCCTTTGAACGAAGTGTACCTAAGAGATAATATTGTCCTGTCTTAAAAGTTCAGGAAAGTTTGATCAACAGGAGAGCTTTAAGATTTCAATATACAACGCGTGGGTGGCTATTTACCTTTTAGATGTTAACATTCAATAATTGGTTATTGGATACGCAAATGTTTGATATTGATGTTTAAGTACTGAAAATTTAAGCTTTACGGCAACATTTTATTTATTTATTATATATTTTAATTACTTAAATGTTTGAATTCGCATTTACAGTTAACTTTTAATAATCAATACGAAATAATAGATAATTTAATATTTTGGAATTATAATATGATATACAGAATAGAATATTATATTTATTTATTTACGATTGAAACGCATGAAAGTTTCTTATTTTATCTTATAACCGATTTCGTTCAGAACTATATTTCAGAGTACCTAACTATACAGTTAACGATCGCAATCTTCATTATTATGCATTACCCATTCTGAAATAAATTCAGCATCGTGTGAGGTCTTTAAATATTTGATTAGGTAACAAAATAACATATTCTTGAAGGATAATTTGATATCTAAATGACGTTACCTCATCCAACGATAACTGAGAATTTTTTTAATTAGATACAATCATGTAATCAGGTAGTTAACAGGCTTGTACAGATTTACACGTAAATGTTTTTGAACATGTAATAAAATTAATGCAGAATTTACAATCATGGTTGTGTTTGATGATGGAATATTAATCTGAGCATAATGTAACTGTATGAGATGTGTAATAATTTATACAGAGGAAGAGAAAGACCAAAGAATTCAATGTAGGATGAATTTGTAGATTATCCTTAAATGTAAAATTATAATTTTTGGATTATTTTTATGCTGTATCAGTAAGAACTACGTTCAATCGGTTGTGACAATAAAAGAATGTGGATACCTTGATTTCAACTTCTTAGACCTTAGAAGTAAAAGGTATTTTTTTTTTTAAGAAATTATGCACAGAAAACTATTAAAATTTTGACAAGTACAACTGTTTACACAGAAACAATTCGGGGCACTTAGGCTTAGAAACCCAAAAGCAGCAGCTAATACGTGCAGATGCTTAGAAGTAAACAGTACACACGTACGTTTTACGGAATTTATATGCAAACACGTAATCCAAAATCATACGAAACTTCAAAATATTGCGCCGAATTTCAAGTAAGTTTATTTCCTGTCTATTTCGCTATAGATAAAATTGAATGAATTCTGTATTCTTTTATTTTCCTCGTTGCTATTCCACGACTTTTCAATTTTCCTCTGCCATACAATGAGAAGGAAACGGGAATCACAAACAGGGATACGTAGTTCTTATAGAAGATCTATTGAACGAAACTGAAATTTAAATGTACTTAATTTAAAGCTACACTAGCTGTTTGCCAATGACACTTAACTTTACTTTATTGCCAATTTATTCATAGATTTCTTTTAAAATATCGAATAAAATGAATTGGTTTAACATCAACCACGATCAACGTTTTCGCGAATTAGATTTGTTTCCGCTTTTAAAACAAAAGCCTTGTAGCGAAGGCATTCAGATACTTTATTGGAAAATAGTATGCGTTATATAACTTCGTCGCGCAGGCATAAGAATAAGAAAGCGCCCATGTTACGTTTGCGGGTTATTTCCCAGAGGCGACGTCAGGTCCGCTACTCCATGCGATCCTGACAGTGGAAAAATAACATGACGCCTCCCTATCAAATATAATGTCGATCGGAGCAAATGGCTTATGAAAAATCATCACTGCTATTATTTTTTAGTATCATTGGTGGAAAAACAGAACCGTAAGATGGTGTTTCAGTACCCATAGGAAGATCGAAATCATCCACCTCAATAAAATTGTTAGCATCCCCTTAATTATTGGTTAATTTATTTCCACATTTTCTAATAATGTAAGCTTCCATATCGCCGTCATTAGTAAGTATTTACTGATAGGGCAGTCATATTAAAGGCATTTTACTTTGCAAAAGATGGAGTAAATTTTTTTTTTTTTAATTTGTATATTTTAGTGCCGACCGGTGCCGACATTTAAAAACCGAGTTTGCTAACATGGCCGACCTCGGGAAAATTTTTGGAAATTAAATAAGCTTTAATTTTATATACGTCAATTTTTTGCTACGACTAACTGTTTATGAAATGTAAGCGAAAAACTAAATAAAGTCCCAACATTTCGTAGTTTTTCGGCTGCCAAAAGTTTTCCCTAGGTCGGCCATGTTAGCAAACTCGGATTTTTCATGTTGGCACTAATATATACGAACGCCAAAAAAATCGTTTACTCCACCTTTTGTAAGGCAAGCTCCTGGCCTTATTACATAATTATCCTTATTTGAATCAGGTTACTGTTATTGTTAATCCTCTGAAAAGTCTGAAAGAATTTTCAATTAATTACAGTTCTAAACTCCTGAAGGATGTGTTAGTTGATAGACTTCTTATTCTAAATTCATGTACCTAATTATCTATTGTGCTTCGCGTTAAAAATAAAAATATTTAAGCTAGGAATCTCAGAAGATAAAATCTTAAATCTTCTTTCTATCTGTTCTCTTTATCTGTTCCATGTTTCTCTACAAACAGCGTTCCGTCTTGTGCCTTAGTGCCTAGTTTGTACATTTCCTGGTTTTATCATCACAAAACTCTTGTCAAAAACTTGTTCAATTAAAGTGCTTTCAAGCAAAACTAATGCAAAACTCGAGGATAATATTAAAAACAATCTTATAAGAGAAAATGTAATTTTTCTTACAACATAGCAAAAATGAAATAATTTTGAATAAATATGACTGGATTAAGTATATACGTATGATGGTACCTGGATGCAGCACTTTATACTGTACGTGATACATCAGAGTGAAACTAGTATGTTAAATATCTGCCAGAAGTGCTCGTTAATGTAAAGGTGTTAAGGCCTGTCCCCTCGTGATAACAGCCCTGTTGAGAACAACGGTAACAACTAGCAGCAAAGCATAACCGTTTGTAACTAATTTGCATATGCTCTGGCGGATTGTAATTTTAAAACGTCCTGGTAGTTACAATTAGCCATAATGGGACTTTACATCTGGACAGGGATGTGTAGCGGGGATCGAGCTTAATGTAAGGAAAAGCTCGGTGAGATTTACGTCATTCTAAGTGTCTCTCTAGCACGACCACAACGTCTTTCGAGGTTGCTTGGAATGCAAAATTACGTGTATCGAGTTAATTGCTTTAGCAGAGAACGCGACCTGTAATCAGAAGCGCAGACGGCGTTGAATTACATGTTTATTTGCATCTTGGAAATGTTAGAACTGCGAATTTCTAACAGACCATAAATTTTCAATTTTCACTCTGTGATCTTGTGTTTATATTTCGCTAAAATTATTTTGCGGGCATATGCCACCAGCTCGTATTTCACAGCTGCACGCTTAAGCAAAATCCTTTGGTTAAATATACCTACAAAGATTTATTTTACTGCCCCTAAACCTCAAAACACATCTAAACTTTTTACGCGAACAGTTTATTATTACTATTTAGCATTAATGTAAATGTTTTGAAGCTTCAACGTCTTCAGCAACAAAATTTAATATGGCAAGTTTTCATAACAAACACATAAATATTGCAGGTTATTATGGAATAATAAAATAAGCCTCCGGGATAAGAGATTTTGTAGTTAATTTCAACTTCAAATACACTTAAAGCTCCAGATAAATTCTTCGGCCATGAAAATGTGATTTACGAGATTTGAGGATACGTTGGTCGTTTTAATGAAGTGATACTAAATTTTAATTGTTACTCTATTACAAAGATACGAGTACTAAACTGCACTATACGTTTTTTTTTTGACATTTTTTTGTAGCAAGCAACGCCTCGCAAACTTTGCCCCCCGACGGAGGCTAGAAAAACATACCCAATCGCTAGATACGATAAAATACTATAGAACCAACGTTGTAGAACATAAAATTTCCTACAAGAAACTTCATGAAAATATATGTCTAACTTTAATAATTTGGGCTTGATAACCGTTTGAAGTTAGTATAAACCAGCGATTCTGGTTTAAAATTGAAACGCAACCAAAACCGCTCAAGATAGGTGAAAATAACATAAGACCAAAAATGTAGAGAATAAAATTTCCTATAAGAAACTGCCGGAAAGCTTTTGTCTAATATTAATAGTTTGGTCTTAGAAACTGTTAATGTATTAAGAAATGCATTCGTTCGCACCGCGTACACACAGTAGGTATCTCCACGTGCGGTCTAGGACATTAGGGCGCCGCCGTTAGTGCGCGGCCGTTCGGGCGCGGCCGTAAGGGCGCGGGCCGTAAGGGCGCTGGGACACTCGGGCGCGAGGACACTCGGGCGCCGGCCATTAGGGCGCGGGACACTAGGGCGCGAAAGCTGTCTAATATTTTCAACGTGACTCTTCTTGTCGAAATAATTCGTTCTGATTGCACATACTACTTATATAACGTAATGTAAAGGAGTATTGACATCTAAGTTTAAGTATGAAGAGGGAAATATATTAGTACAAAAAATGCTGGACAAAGATATAAATCCTGTAATTTTAGATTTACTTTTAAATGATGTGACATATATTATATTTCAATTTAAAAAAAAATCTGTTTGCTCCAAGAACTAGTAATATAAATTTGAAATTATAAAATACAGGTTTCATAAGGCTTTTTATCGCAATCATTCTTGAACTCTTCTGATAAAAACTTGCCTTTATGAGACTTGCTTTTTAAATATACTATTAATGCACTACTTTCATAATTTAATAGAATTATTACAATACAATATAGAATACAATTGAATCTGTAATTTATTTAGCTCTTCACACTTAAACATTTACATTACGTTATATAAGTAGTATGTGCAATCAGAAAGAATTATTTTGACAAGAAGAGTAACGTTGAAAATATTAGACAGCTTCGCGCCCTAGTGTCCCGCGCCCTAATGGCCCGCGCCCGAGTGTCCTCGCGCCCGAACGTCTTCGCGCCCGAACGTCCCGCGCCCGAACGGCGGCGCCCGAACGGCCGCGCCCTAACGGCGGCGCCCTAATGTCCGGGTCCGCTCCACGTGAGATTTTACCCTCTGCGGATAGAGAGAGTCTTATACGGTACCATGGTAAATAAAAGAGACAGCTGCGTCGTCGCAAAGGTAAGTTTGTTCTTGTAGATTTTATATAAAGGCTAATGACATCACCATGTGTTTGTGGTAACGTGATAATTTTGAAGATATAGTACATGTTTCTGTTTGCAATAATATAGTCACCATAATAAAAAAAATTTAGTATAATTCCCTAAATAAATTTTAAAACTGTTAAAATGCACTCACTGTTTTTGCTTTATCTTCCTGGATTAAATTATATATTTATAGTATATAACAAGCAAATTACAGGATCTACCTACATTTTCTCCTTATTAGCTTTTCGTTTTCTTTGAAGTTTCTTTTTTACATTTCTCTTTTTAGACTTTGTTCAAAAATACATTAGCTAATTAATTTCTTCGGGAGAGATGTTTTAAACATAAGCTTTATTGATTATATATTTAAAATTTTATAACGTTTTCTTCGCTTTTGATATAGAAAGCAATATTATTTGGAAACCATTAACTTTAAAATGGTAGTTACCTAATAAAAATTTCTGGAGTTGTATAGTTGTAAGAAGTTTATTTTATATATTTATTCCTACTTCTGCTTCCTTCTACTCATTACAACCCAAGATCTCGCTCAATCTTTGATACACCTACTTGCTACATTTTCCTCTTCTAATATCTTATTACAGCACTTGTCTATTATCCTGTCTGCCACCATTATCTTACCAGCAGCCACATCGATCCCCGTATAGGAATGAAGTTGTATGATCACTAGCCTCCCCAGAGTTGCATCCTATTACTGACCCGATTAGCATTTACTGGCAGTTCAAGGTTTCATTTCATTGTACTACATTTCAATCGCATCTACCAAAAAATAATATACAATATAAATAATTTACCTGTATCTGATTCTCAAGAGCTATGAAGACAAGTCTGCTTCTATCAGAAAATTTACAAGTTTTATTCCAAGATGCTCCTTTTCTCAATGTATGTCTGGTAATAAGTTAGCTGCATAATGTACCGGAGATTGGAATCGAATTGCATGAGCCACTCATTCACCTTACCTACATAACTAATTTAGATTTATAAGGTTATATAAAAGAACATGTACCTATTTCCTGTTACAATTCAAAATCATGTAATAAATCTAATTCAAGTATAAGAGCTGCAGATATTCGTCACGAACAATTGCATAATGCACGTGCTTCTATTATCCGTAGATATGGAGGTAATCTTTTCTAACCATATATTGTTGTAATCATATTTTGTCTTTTAGTGTTATTTTCTATTGTTATATTATATAGATGTAAATTATTAATAATTTTTAATAAAAGCTTCTTTTATAAAATTTATACGTTAGGTTTAAATAATTATTTGGGGAAACACAATATTTCAACCTTCCCACTTCAAACGATCTTTTACATCGCAATGAACTTGCTGAGACAAAAATTCACTGAGAGTACACGTTGGGAAAACCACTTTGTGCCTAAATTCCGCGAAATCTCGCATGAATGCCGCGAAAAAATTGTTATGTAAATTCTCATAATGGGTCCTTTACAGGATAAACTTTCAGCGGGAGGGCTTGACGAGTCCTTCTGTATTATGAGCCCTCGATGTGCTCCGCAGCGAATGTTTAGTGGCGACTATTGAGATGAACTTCCTTTATAACCAAGTCATTGTTTGGTAGAAAGTAAAAAAAAAGAATGGTAGTCTATCTGTATACCGCAACATAAAACTAAAAATAATAAAGAATACACAATTCTGTACAACGTCATAATTCAAAATTGATTGTACCTATTAGAAGGTTGATATAGTATTATAAGAAAATGTCCTAGCCTATAATATTAATACGAGATAGATCTTAACCCATGGATCCAAAAGGCGATGTAGTGTTGCTCACGACCGAAAATATATATGCAGCGAAAGAGCATCATAATACCTATACGATACTTCTTGAATGACAGATCTAGGACTAACGTTCAAAGTTGAAGTCACTTCAAGAATAGTATTGCAGTGTGTTGAAGCCTTAGATCATACACCGCTCCTTTATGGAAAGAGTATGCCGCTTGAAATTTGCTCAAAGAACATTGACAAGGAGAGACACGCATTTCTTAGGAATTAGTAGGTATTGGATGCGTACGGTAATTTGGAGCACGGTAATTATTGGTCACTTCCTAAAACAAAAAAAGGGGTAAGTAAACCACCCATGCATTGCTATTATCTGTTTATCCTTGTTGCACTTTCTACCAATTGTATTATATCGTTTCTGTCAATCTTCTTTGAACCATCGGTTGTTCATGCAGCATAGGGATATGCTCCTTCTAACAAAGAGCAATGTTGTCTGATTTGTTTGACGACATGAAACCAATTGGAATATTTACTGAATGCTGTACTATACAGAACAGCACATTGAATGCAGTTCAAGACTGATTTTATTTCATCGGATACATTTGGTTGTCTTTCGTGTGTACTTCCTGTTATTTTTTTACCTTTTTGATTTATTGAAAGATCGCGTCTAGCCTCTCAATTTCTTCGCATTTCTCTTTCAGCGAGTTTCTTTTACTGTTTTAATTTTCTTTTGTATTATTTGGCGAATTCCTTTATACTGAGTGAGGTCTTTGATTTTACATTTTCATGTCTCGTCCATTAGATCTAATATTTCGTCCGTTAACCTACAACGAACTTTATTCTTTCCTGGTTGTCTTTTAGCATAACCATACTACCCCAACACTGTCTTGGTAGCACCAACGTAAGAAATTATATCTCTTAACTTTTTCGTAAAGTAAACTAATATATAGGGTTTCATTTCAAAATTAGCACCTTAAATTCTGAAGTGTTGACATTTCTGGTTTGAGTAAAACACGGCCAATTCTGCAATCAAGGGGGAGGTTTAAAACCAAGATTGAAGTAATTTTATATTCCACCCCCTTAATCTCAACTACCACTAGTTTGAAATTTCAAATTAGAATGTAGAATGGTAGAATATAAAAAAATGTAATAGTGCTTTTAAACTTCCTCCTCGTTATCAAACTTCACGTGTTTCTCTTAAACTGCAGAGTTATTAAGGGTGTCCAATTTTGAAATTAAAACCCTGTAGGAATAAACTAAACACATTCAAATAAATTCTTGGTATAACGAGCTTACAAAGGTTAGGAATTATTGAAACTTCCTGTTTGACTGTATGTAGGTTATAAGAGTGTCAAAGAAACTTTATAAATACAAATCACTGTGAAATATAAGAAAGGTAACCATAACAACACTCTCATGACATGGCAGTTCTTAATTATCTATCCTTGAGTCCTTGCCTTTCTTCCGTCAACATTGTGTCAGGTATATCTTTTTATTGATGTTTGTAATATTTCGAAAATGCTGCATTCAGGAAATGAACTCGAACAACGAAGAATTCTTTTTCCCTTACAGTTTTCAATACTGGATAGGTAGTACTACTAGAAGATCAAAGATCATCTTAAAAGCTTTGAAATGTGGAGTGTGACAATAAAACGCTTTTTCAGAAAGGAATTTTCCTGGAATAATATCATGAAATAGTGTAGATCAAGACAATATTTCTTTGTAATATTTTATATGTACAATAATTTAGCGTCAATTTCTGTTAACAACAAAACTAGATTAGCAACCCTTTCAGCATTGACTAACAATAACTAGCTACTGTAAATTGCATAAACTTGTGAAATAAACAAGTTCTTCCCTCGGGTTACGGTCTAACAACATCTCAGCCAATCAGAATGCTTCAGGAATTAAATTGAAATTTAACATAAATATCGAATTAACACGAAACGGATAGGGTCTGATCTGCAAGAGGGCTCAGGCAACATTAAACCTTAGTAAATTCTCGTAAAGCGTTCCTCTCATAAAATATTATGCATAACTAAATTTTCGTATTCCAAAATTCAAATTAGTTCGAGCCAAATTGATGCAAAAGCAGTAACAGCAGCTTGACTACGTGCCTACTGAAGGTAAGCAACTAAAGCAACTAATTTTACGATTAATTACACATAAGTAATTTGTGAGTTTATTCTCTGGGGTACATTAGCAAAATCTGCTAAAGTGGGTAATCGCAGGATCAATTCTCGCAAACAGATAGAGAAGACGCACACACTTCAACCAAGATGAATCCTTGATACCATGATTGATAACTTGATAAGGTGCTCGAAAATGGGCCCAGGCGTTATGATTGAGTGTATTCCCTCTAACAAGCATGCAAAAGGTCATAGGCGGCTCTTGTTTACGATAAGATAAAGTGTGTTCTGAAAGGAAAAAAACCTTTAAAGAACTTGCAGTATTCGCGGAAACTTTCACATAAGAAAAGTTATTGATATTGAGTTTTCAAAGACACTTGGTTTGAATTCATGGCTGTTCACCTGAAAAGAAAAGTTGTTTGCTAAAAAGCCCAATAAATCGCGTTTCATACACTAACAGTATGTGTTAGCGGGGTGGCGTATATTTAAATGTAGATGATTTAAATATGAAAAACATATAGGTCACGAGTCGCTCATGCCAAAAAGTGGTTTCACGTTCACGTATATTACTTGAGGGGATTCTCAATTTCTACAATTCTTGAGCATACGTGTGCTGTATATCATTTTAGTAATACTGCATCAAATTTTACGCCATTCAGATTCGAAAATCTAAATTTAACTTCACACAAATCCATGCAGCTGCAATTGAACAGCAATTCGAAAGGGTTTCGGAAGCCGGGTGGAGTATTAAGTCAATCAATATAGCGAATTGACAGCGCCGTTTCCACTCATCGTATTTGCTTCTTTTCCTGGAAAATTAGACGAATTTTTTATTTCCCCATTTCATCGGCAATTTTCGCAGTTCAGCAATAAAAAGGTGTAGAACTTATCGAAACTTCTTATCGTCTCGCGATGAGGTACCCCGGTGTCGCAATAACATTACGTATTCCTCCTCTGAAAGCTCAGCTTATGCATTAAAATATATGTATGTGAAATTCTAGTGTAACACAATATGGGATCAGAGCACCCCACACCTGATTCAGGCACTTTAAATGCCTGCATTACCGTTGCTATAGGCGCTATTTGAACCTAATAGTGCGCTTTCCACAGTCCCAGCCACCTGATACCTACAAATTTTGAGTATCAGCTACAGCGTGGAATTTTTTATGATTCTACTAAATATGTAACATATAACCGATACAAAAACTATATGATGCTTTACAACCGTACGTATACGAAAGATGTAACATAAAGATTCGAAAATATGTAATTTCAATTTAAACGAAACTGTAGTTTGCATGGATTCTATAACATTAATCTGTCCAAATTTGGTTAGCGAATAAAACCTATCAGATCGCGTCCAAACGTCTAGTACGAATTAGAATCAGATAATTAAAATAAATCGGATCGATGATGTGGGAATGTAATATTGATTAACTAACAAACCACCTTCTAAAAGAAATTTAAAACATTTTGGGTTAGAAAAATGTAATTCGATTCGCTTTTTTTCATATGATCGTTTTTGTAGCGAATTGAACAAATTGACTGTACTGAACCCTTGCATGTGGAATTGTAAGGGAATCCTGAAGGTTTGTTTAAATCAATTGAAAATGTGTGTATACGTACCTATTTTTTTATATTAATTATAATGTATTGGAAATAGTCCACTTGGGTGGCCATCAAGATCACCGGAGCTAAAAAATATAACAAAAATAAATCGTATTCAGTAGTACACTTTTTCTGATATGCTCGGACTTTGAAATTATAGGCAAGCACGTTAAAGAAAACCGGATTTTCTTTTGCAATCCTGTTTGCAGAAATTGACTCCCTCACCTGCTTGTCACGTTCTTAGTTTAAAGGAACCTAATCATAATCGCATTTTTTTTAATAAAACAACAACAATAAATTTGGCACCAAAACGATGAAAGGGTAACGCATAATAATTTCCCTGAACATTGGATTAGAATAGTTCGGCTAATCCAAGCCTCCTCGATCACCCGACGTCTAACACTCAGTCTCTTTTTTTTGGGAACCAATACCAAATAATAGATCTGCAGAAATACTTTCAATAAGACATCTTGCAATACCTAGGTACCTTCGGCAATCACAACGCCCACAAGTTTGTATCGAATCTAACGGTGACAATTTTTTTTTCTAAAAAGATTTTTCGATTTTGTCATTAGCAGAAATTAAAAACTTGTTTCACTTCAAAAGTTACTATCAGTTTTATAAAATTTGGTTGACCATTTGGATACGATTGTTTTGAAGAATCGTATCCATGACAATAATAAATTATTGATCGTGGTTGGATCAACCCTCAGTCAACCAGACTCTATAAAATCAGCCCTAAGGTAAGTAAGGCGAATTTTATTTTTCAAAGCCATTTTGTACCTCTACAATCGATCGTCAACAGGACGGACTATACTTTTGGAAAACTCTGTATATGTACCGAAAGTTATTTTCATTGTACCTATTTTCCATAATTCAGATGTATTTTATAAACCCCGTACAAGAGGAGCAGTTTTGTTACTTTTTAGTTCAAATAAAGACTAACATTTAATTTAATTTTTTTAATTCTATGTACAGGGTGTTCCATAAATATACCGACAAACTTTTAGTGTTGGTAGGGGAATAACGAAGCGTTTTCGGACATATGTTTATAAAGCAACAAATGTTTGTTTAGATATCCCCTCTACCACCACTAAAAAAGTTTGTCGATATATTTATGGAACACCCTCTATAATAAATGATGAACCATTACTAATAAGAATTAATAAAGTATATCAATTTGTTCTTAAAAGATTTCCTACATTATGCAGTTATTTCAACATAATAATTCTATTTTCTTTGATGAAGCATAAAAGGGAATTCACGAAAGAAATAACTCTAAAATAAAATTTTAAGTAAAGCTAAGAAAATTTCTTTGTAAGTCAAACAAATATTAACTCTTAAACTTTTAAAGAGAATGCTTGTAAGAAAGTTTATAATAGATCGAATTCCAATTAATCACAGTTGCGTAATAATAAACGCATTTTTAATTATTTACCTTCTCTTTAATAAAGTCTAAATGAAGTTTTAATTAATTTTTTCAACCGTAATTTAAAATAAATCCGACATTTATATGGAGCGTTCCTGCAGTACTATATTAATATATTGTATGTTTAAATTAAGATTAAATATTAGAGGTAGCGAAAATTTGTAGTTAATTCTCATTCTGTTTCTTTTTCTATGCAGATAACAGTATCTTAATTATTATTAAACGGTCAAAGTGTTCCTCTATTACATTTACTGGAAGTTATTTTTGCCTTGCTTTGTGTGTCCGCATAGGAGGTGCATTCTTGTAAGACAGGAGATTAAGGTAGTGAAGGATGAGTTTAATTGTTATCTCAAATTGGTTTTCTTTGTGGAGTACGATTTATTTTTATTGTTATTGCTTCAAAGTTTGGAACTAGCAACGTACTTTTGAAATCCTAATTGGATTTATAAAGGCAAGACTGAAGTTGAGCTAATTAATAGTTTAAATGTTCCTCTTTTAGAGTCTATCAGCGATGTTAAAAGAAAACCATGAATTTTAAGCTTTAAATTTAATTTAAAAACCGGCGGAAAATTTAAACACCGGTGAGAATAGAAAGTGTCATGTAAAGTGATTGGCGAAATACAACAAATCTAATATTTTTTGGCGAACGGGAGATTGGTACGTGAGATGCCTTGGCACTGAGGTATAAATGAAATTGTTTTCTTTTCAGGTGCGTCTTTTCGAACGATTCAATAAAACATTCTGTAGTTTCCCAAAAGGTATTAGATTTCGAAGAACATTAAGAACTTAGAAATAGGATACGCCGTCTATTTACAAACTCGTAAGCGGTTGTCTTAGCACAAACAGTTTTACGCGATCTTTGTGTAAACCATACCAGAAAATATTAGCGTTACTACTTTTGTAAACTCTATATAATATACACATTGTAACCTGGAGGCACAATTTTACTTCGAAGCGTCTATCTATGTGGCACTAAACAAATGTATAAATTTTGAAAGTGTTGGTGATGGAGAATAAAACAAAACAGCTATATTTGTCAAAGAAATTCTAATTTATAAACTTTCAGGCAACAGAACGTGAAATATATAAAACAGGTAAATAAAGACCAATCTACCTAATGCACCGAATAGCAACAACGCCAATCCACTGAATAAACGCCGTTCCGTAACACTTGTTTTCAGGACACATTTCAGGTCGCAGCGGATCGCTGTTACTGCAAATCCAATCAGAGTTGTACTACACAGACACAAATCGACACGTGAACTTTGACAAAATTTAAAATTAAATCCATTTACCGAAACTATTAATGTACAGTATTATGTGTCTAACAGTTTCAGCTACAATTTTATTAAAATGTGGGACAGTATTAAAGTGTTTGCGGAACATTAATTTATTTACAATTTTAAAGGAAGTAAGATTGATGGCTACTCAGCAAAACAAATTTTTCTTATTGCAATTAACATTTTCTTTAGTTTAAATCTGTTCTGTTCTGTATCCATCACATATCAACGTCATGTAGACACCCCTTCGAGACAAGTTTTCAGTTGAGTTGAGTTGAGTTGATTGTAGCATACGAATGTTTTGTGTTTACGAATCTCAGAATCCGGATGGTTACCATACCTATTCCATACAGCTTCGAACAATAAATTTTTAAACTAAAAAACCTTGTTGTAACCGCACTTATGTTCAAGGAGAGTTCATTTTAAAGCCTGACCTGTATGTCACTGCAGTTCTTCGGTACTTATAAAATAAATACAAAAATTCACTTTAGTACAAAAAATATGACGTTGTTCAGCCGGCTTTCACATCTGCTAAAATACCCAGTCATGTGTAAGAGGCCTAAAGTTTTTCAAACGGAATTTTACTTTAAGAGTACTTCACGTTTTCAGAAGATTTTACTTGAAAATAAAACTTTTACAGTTACTGTTTACTTTAGAAACTTACAACATTAGCTTTTTTATATGCTAAAGATATTTCCCTCTTCCACATACATCCCTACTTACTTGTAATTATTAAAGGTCGTTGTATAATAAACTATAATTTTTTTAATTCGCTGCATATAATTGTAAAATACATTTATTATCGGGACGTTAGAATGAGAATCTTAAAATCCGTCCAATTGTTGATTTACAGAGTCAAATTAGCGGAAAAGATTCTTAAAAATCAGGCTATCTATCTGGAACAGAAAAGAAGTCGGAAGATTTATGTTTCACTTTGATTTAACTGCAAAGTTCATCAGTTACTGTCTTAAAGATTTACTCTACTATGGTAGCTTCATTTGCTAGTATTTTTTCTTCTTAGTTTCTCAAGAAATTTATGAAAATGTGTTTCCACGCTCCTTTCAGTTCTGGTAATTTGTAAATTTGTTTGCTGCATTTCGCCCTATCTATAATTTTGTGAATCTTTTGAAAATATTTTATAGCAGCAAATAAAAAGACCTAAAACGATTCACGTTTGAAAAGTAACATGCAAGGGATTTACTCTATTTACTGGGAATTTATTGCACAATTGCTAGACAAGCTATGAACTGTAAAAATAAAACTTTTATTTTCGTCAACATACAAGGAAAACGTTATCCTTATTTATACGAAAATGTAAATAAATTCCAAAGATAATTCGGAAAGAATCATTCTACATAGGTAAAGAACAATAATTTGAATTTGTAGGGAATATGAGAATAAACAAAGCCTACTTTACATAAATTTATACCACCGCAGAAGTAGTACCTGTTTTTCATATAATATCGTATTTCTCATTATAACGAAATACCTACCCACTATACGAAAGTACGAAATGGTTTCATAATTGCAACAGCAATTGGAAAGCAGGAACTTTTCCAATAAAAAAATATCAAAAACACAGTTTGTTGCAGCTTGTGAACTTTTAGCACGAAAATGCGACAAAATTTGTAGCAACATAATTATATTTTGTAACTGGCATTTCCGTTAATTATTATAGCTTCACCTGTATAGATTTATAAAACCGTAAAATCGAATCCAACAGAGAAAAGTAACATGAGAGAACATGCAGCTTCCTATTATTAAATAGTTTTGCAGGTGCGCTCACAGTTTGTTCGTGTTAGTTAACTGCTAGGGAAAGCTTTGAAAACGTTTCGAATTGATTTTTCAAGTGGTACAGCAGATAGAATACACTGTAGTCTTACTGTTGACCTTACATGTTTTCTTTTGTGACAGATAATCTTTACTATACAGCGTTTTTTATGAACCACCATCGCATAATCCAGAAATTCCTTTCGGAGTTAGACAAAAAACACTGCAAATATTTTTATGGATGTAAATCTGTACCTAGTCCCTGAGTTCTCTGGGTTAATTGGACCGTAGTTTTATTAGTGTCCACTAACTGCGATATACAGGGTATGGGTACTGTTGTTATTAAAGACTTACAAAGTTGGTTAAATTATCAAAGTTGGCTAGAATTACAAGGAAAATTTAACGCCGTTCTCGTTTTTGATCAATGTTGGCAACTTCCTGAAATAATCCCAAAAAACTAAAAAACGCTTGAATTCATCTTTTTCAGATTAATTCAGAAAGTTTACAACATTGTTAGATTTGTGTTGTAATTCTGACCAACCAACTCTGTAGGTCTTACTACAACAAAGTTACCCACCCATACAAGGTGGGTAGATTATTGTTTACAAAGTGATCTTCTAGTTCTTCAGTAAAACGGATCAGTAGGTAGATATGCGGCGGACTATTTTGTTTAAACATGGCGGGAGCTGTGGACCATAGCATTCGTATATACCAACTGAACGATTTGCTATAAGGATATTTAAAGAAGGGTTTAAGACACACCCCTAAATTTATAAGATTGACAAAGTAAGACTGTTAAAGGATATGAAATTCTTGGCACAGAACTGTTACTGCGAGCGACAGGGAGACAAATTTTTGTACCGTTTGGAGTGCGGCCAAAACTGTGGTAACAATATTTTGAACAAGTTTGGTAAATTTACATATTTTTAAATGTTTCGTTTCCGTTATGTTAATGTTCACTTATTGCTCTTCTTTGATTAGTTCCTGTTTAATCCTTGTGTTGCAATAATAAAATTAGTTTTGGGGTATTTCTATTTTTTAACTTTCATACTGTCTGTGTAATCCCAGTACTCTTTGAAATTTATTAAAAATTGTACTGAAACAAAAACAATCTCTCTTATTTTCCCAAGAAACGTGAGTAAAGTCACAAACAACACTGATAAGTATTGCTTTTTGTGTCAGTGGAATTGAAACACAATATTGTTAGATGCACGTTTTAGAATCGACGTTTTCAGTTACGACGATTGGAGGTGTACGCTGCGCAAACTTGTGCTGAAGATTTCGTATTAAATTCCCTGATAACAAACAACAACACATTTTACAAACACAGCAAACACTGCTTCGGAAAGAGGGGGTTTGGGCAAATCATCGGTTAGTCTGTTAGTCAAGAAATTATGGAAAGAACGGCCCAGAAGACGTATTTTCTCTGTCGTTTTCGATTATTGCTAAAAAAGGTATCTAGCAGGGTTCTAGGTGAAAGTAACTAACCCTGGTTTGCGTTTCCATATCGCCTTACTTTGTGGCAAACATGTGCGATATAAACATAGCTTAAAACGCTTTTGTATTATCCCATATACCTGAAATCACATGCCTTATAGATAATTACTTTCAACTAAACTCTGTTTACTAAATTTAAAACCAAGGATCAGTCAGTGTACATTTTAGGATTAATCCTGATATATTGGCACCTAAACGACCACTTTCCAAACAGGCAATAATCGCATTATATCCGATATGTTGAATGAGTCCAAGGGATCAGATAGCAAGAACGGGTGAAATCAAGCTGAAGAGAGACGAAGGAAATTCTCGACAATCTAATTAAACTCTCATCACTTGATCAATAAATACGGGTCAGCAAGAAATGGAAAACTGAATTATATACGTCGCGCACTTTACCTCAACAAGGGGTAAGAGTATTAAAGTGTAAATGCTGTACTTTTTTTGGTGTGGTTGTTTTTGTTTCTCATGGTTTTAATTTGGGTCAGAATTGATTTATTATACCTAAATAACACGCCTTACTTTGCGTTTCAGTTCTTGTTCTTTCCTTCAACAACACTTTATAATTACAAAATATTTAAATGTAATTAAAGTATTTGATTTTGAACTTTTCCAATATAGCGATTAATTAAGCAAACCTACAATATACAGGGTGATCATTTGAAAACGATCCACCCCCAATATCTCGGTGCACAAAGCTTTCTAAAGAAATCGCCGAGACATGTCAACAATATTAATGAGGGGGACATATTTTTACATAAAAGTTACATAACACGTTTTATCCCCCCACCCTCCAGAGCCTCCTCCTCAAAAATTTTAAATGGCAAGGGGGGTTATGTGATACCTCATTTGAAAGGCCTTTGGATTACCTACATTATGACGTTTTGCTTTTTAAAATCGGTTGATTCGTTTTTGAGATATTAAGGGAAACGTGTTTAAGTTTATTAAAACAAAAGGGAGCTTTTAAAACGCATAGCAGGCTGTTGTCATAATGCATTACTGGATGTTTTTATTGGCACTACTTGTCAAAGTGTTTGACAATAATAATTGTTGATGTTCGTTTAAATTAAAATCGATAGATTTGTTTTTCAGAAATTTAATATAATAATTAGACAAAATAATTTCAATTCTTTCAGCTAACGTGTAAACCATTTTTTAAATTTCACAAAAATCTCCAACCGCAAAGTAAAACACACACAAACACTGTAATATTAAATTTGCACAAACGTCAAAACATCATTTAATTGTTTCTGCACAGCCTGCTATTTTGTTAATTTTTATATTTCTTTAAATTTCTGAAAAACAAATCTATCGATTTTAATTTAAACGAACATCAACAATTATTATTGTCAAACACTTTGACAAGTTGTGACAATAAAAACATCCAGTAATGCACAGCCTGCTATGCGTTTTAAAAGCTCCCTTTTGTTTTAATAAACTTAAACACTTAATATCTCAAAAACGAATCAACCGATTTTAAAAAGCAAAACGTCAAAATGTAGGTAATCCAAAGGCCTTTCAAATGAGGTATCACATAACCCCCCTTGCCATTTAAAATTTTTGAGGAGGAGGCTCTGGAGGGTGGGGGGATAAAACGTGTTATGTAACTTTTACGTAAAAATATGTCCCCCTCATTAATATTGTTGACGTGTCTCGGCGATTTCTTTAGAAAGCTTTGTGCACTGAGATATTGGGGGTGGATCGTTTTCAAATGATCACCCTGTATTATGCAAGTGAAGAATTGGTAGGTACCAGTTCGTATGTATTAAATATGAACTTTAATTCATTTATAACATACTGAAAGATTTTCAGTAAGTACAATTCTTTTGTCGGTTACAATGTAGACATTTTCCATTGTAAATTTATATCGCTCACAACTAACTGAGAGTCAGAAATAGACGATCAAAGTCCATGATCAAACGTTTACAACTCAAAAGTAAATGTGAACGTTAAAACGGTTAGAGTTCATTGCGAGGGTTCTATAATATTGTTAAGCATACGTTAGGGGGTCATATATGTATAAAACACTCTTAGGTAACGTAATAAAAAATTAAATGATTGTTTCTGGTTCAAACATGAAAAAGAAAAAAAATAAATCATTCTTTAACTAAAAACTTATTTTAAGGTAAGAACACAAAGTAAAAGGCACATAACTTTCAAGCTGGTGTTTTTTTATTCCTTTGCATCCCTCGTATTTTAATCACATCTCAGAGTAGTAAGACTTTCATACTTTTATATTAAGACGATCTCTGGCGTGGGTTAAACGAGTAATCCCTTTCCGGCGTTTTGAAACGTCTGTTACTTTTAAATTCAAATTAGGAAGGACTTCTCAGTTTCGTCAAATTAGTGTTAGCGCCGAATTCTTTAAAATTAGGAAAATTTCATAGGTAGCAGGAGGCAGCCGGTTTTCTAAATAACGCTGGAAACAACGACGATCGCGATGAAAATGTTAATTTCGGCGTTTTAATTAAAATTTCAAGATATACTTGGTAGTCGTTATTATTTCGTTTCCTATATTTATGAAAATGTTACTTGAACCGAGTCATAGCATTTAGCCTCTGCCATCTTTGTTCCAAGCGTCTCATATCGCGTTTTTCCGCTTACTGAATGTAATTAAATATATATTAAGATGCATCAGGGTAATCGCAGCCTCCCTCTAATCGCGTTACATCCGACAGAACTTCTCAATTACATAATATTACAGATTACGCCAAATTGTTGCTCGAAATTCCACGTCAGCAGATGCTGTTTATGTTGTTTAATGTTTACTTGTTTGTTCAGATGCCGCACTAATTGCTAAATTTACACGGAAAGCGTTCTCTTCAACTCGGTGCATGTTTCGAAAGTGGTAAATCTACATTGCAAATGCTAATTATGAAGTTTCTAAAGGTTCATCGTATTCAATGTTCAGCAAAAATCATAATTAAAGTTCCTAACTTTACTTCCTCTTGAGCTTTTCCAATAATTTAATTGTCTGGACGGCCATTTCATGAAGATAATAATATTGCCCAACAAAGATGAACAGTAAAACCGATAAGAAAAGTGGACATTAGCACCTCCATCGACCTGACCATATTAAATATAAACATAGTTGTATAGTTCGGGAGGCAGTGCCTGGTAATCACTTCAATGCGTAGCGATTAAACGAGACTATACGGGTTCGATACCTACAGAAGAAAGACTGGCATTTTTATTAATAATAATAAGTCGGGACTCTTGCAGAAAAGGGTCGCTGGCCAAGCCGTACGATCGGTACCTACCGACGATCTGTCTCTGTCAGAGTTCAGCTTAAATCTTCAAAATTTACAAAACGCTATAGGAGCATCCATTTCCAATTTTCAATACCAAAACGGATTTTTTGAAAAGCTGATTTTGTCGATGAATTTTCGATATATCCCTTCATTTCAAATTTCATCAAAATCGGTGATAGGTACTTATATCAATTCCCATATACCAGTGGGGTGGTATGGGAAAGTAAAAATTATTCGTTAATCAAAGATTTTGGAAAGATCACTAAGTAAACGGTTGCGTTTTGGCTAATACTGAATAAGTATAATTTAGTCTTAATAATATTGTAAGATGGTAAGTTCCGGAATTTCACATTTCTGGAATATCAACTACTAACTTCCAAATAAACTGCGGTATTTGAACCCACAGCATCGTGGTGTCAAATTCTGGGGCGTCCAAGAAGTTTTAGAGATTGCGTTCAATCATTTCCACGATTTCGATTTGACTTTAATCGGTTTGGATTGCATATCACGGATATAGCGGTCGTCCTTTCGTAGGAATGTATGATCCTGCGACATTCAGCTACACCAAACGTAACATAATTTAGCTTTACTAGACCAATTTAGCAAAATTGAAATATTTTAGTTGCATATCCAAAATATATTTTTTCTACAATTGCTCAAAAAAGGGTTGTTTACGCATTAATTTCAGTGCGCAAAGCACGCGTTTTTTTAACGGTGAAAAAAAATTTTTTTTTAACGGTGAAAAAAAAATTTTTTTTAACGGTGAAAAAAAAATTTCTGACATTTCTAAAATTCAGAATAAACTAAGAAGAAAATTTTATTGAAACAATTCTAACAGGCAATTACAAGTCAACTATTCAGAATCAGCGTCCATTTTCAGAGAATTTATAGAAAACACTTGGAAAGCGACACTTATTCAAACGATAGAATTGTTTTTCCGTTTTTATTTACATTAGTAACTACGGAAACCCGTGCAACGGTAACTTTAAAAAATAATGCTGCCGTTTTTTTATGAATTCAATATTTTAATAATAAACTTGCTGTTTAGGTAAAGCTGTGCAATTTTAGAAAAAAAGTTGTTTATATTACGACCGCAAAGCCGATTTTTTGAGCTTTCGAATGTATTTTTTGTCTCGACCTAACGGTCTCGACAAAAAACCTAACATTCTCAAGCTTAAAAAACCTTTGCTTTGCGCACTTAATATAAAAATTACTATATCAGTTCGTATTATTTTTTTAAACCCGATTTATAAAGCTTTAATGATGTTTCGGTTTTCAAGTAACAAGCTTTATGGAAATCTTGAATGTAATTAAATTAAAGGCGGAAAAAATGTATACCTAATTAGACAAAGAAACGTGAACATTACATTTTCTCATGTTTTATTCGCAGAAACGTTTTTGAAATGCCAATTCCAGAAGCCTCAGGCGACAAATTTTAGTTCGTTTCTTCAGCATCTCATTGTTCTAAGTTGGTGTTTAATGTTTATGTTGGGCTACAGTTTTTGCATGAAAATTTGCATATTGCGGTGCTGGAGCGCCTTTGCCTGTATTTATAACCGTTGCTGTTGGATGTGTTAGAGCTTGGCTTCGTGCTAATGAAATATGTTTTGTAATGAAATGCTGCACTTTCATGGCGGCGAAACTAAATTATAATAACAGTACTCTATAATAGTGAAGCGTTATTACCGCAGAAAACAAACATATCGAATATCCGGAATATCGTATTTTCATGTGTAGTTAATATGTTTGAAAGATTTCGATTTGAGCTAGACCTATTACGTCCTTTTGTGGATATAATTAAATAATACATAATATAATAACATTTAGAAAATACGAGATTATCCCATTAGCTTTTACATTTACGATATGCAATAGTAATCGAATTCAGCTACATTATAGGGAATCGCATAGGGCTTTGTTTTGGATTTATGTTGAGTGGCATTATAGACGCACTAAATGTCATTACATTTTATTAAAACAAACTCATGATTGAATAAAAGGAATTATTTCAATACCCACTATCATCATGTTAGCTTTTCATCTCTCCTGAGATTAAAATAAGTAGATTAATATAATAGCGTCGCTTTAAGATATTGAAGCCTAGAAAATGTAATGATGTATGATATATTCCATTAAATTCTTCGTATTGTTTGGTTTTGTTTTCTTTTCATTTATAGTTCTTCAAACAAACAGATTCACATTTGAATATGCATCAATGGAAGACTGAGGGATAACATTTTCCTGCAGAACTATAAAATAGCGAGTAGAGAAAATAGAAAATTTTTCGGATGATCAAACAAAGCCTATTACATAAATAGGAAAACCAAGCTTAACTGATTTGACTGATTGACGAAGGAATCGAAGCAGACAATACAACCGAATACTCTACCCTCCGAGTTAAATAGAACAAGAATAATTAAATAAATGGAATCCATTCGCTACATTTTATTCCAACGTTAGAAAAACACGCAAATAACCTCGGAACTATAATTGCATTTTAGAAGCAGAGGAAAGAATAAGAAATGTCAGCCAAGCAATGTAGATATTCTTTCAGGGATTCTGAAGGAATTTTCGTTTTGTTTCGCGCCAATTATCTTAAATTGCAGTCGCAGTTCTTTTTCCTTTTAAGAGTAATTGGAACGAATTAAATTCAAGTACAGTCAAGGTATTACATGCGCGGGTTGTCACGAATCAGTGGTTTCGTTTTGTGGTACTCTTCAAATTATTTTTAATTGTCTGAAATATCTTGTGAACCACACTTCTATATATAGAAACGATTTACCCTAATCTTAGAAAGTGATCCTTTTCAAAATCGGCTTATAAGATTAAAATTAAATAGTGGAAAGGAAGTTCAGGTCTTAAAACTCAAGCAGAAAAATCAAATCTGTTTTCACAATTTTTTCTATAATCAATACGACTGTCGAGATAAAAATTGAGGAAGGCAAGACTATGCATTATTACATTGTAACTTTTAATTAGTGAATCTATTAAAGCAAAAAATTATAATTAATTAATACTGGATGATATTTTTTCATTAAAATTGAGATCGATATTTAATTAGAATCTCCCTTTCATGGAAAAATTATACGTGTTTAGCTATATAAAACTTTTTTGACACCGTAACATGTACAAATGTAGATATTACGATTGGATTTACATGAAATAAAAAGTTTAACTCATATATCCTCATGTTAGTACTTTTTGTACGCATTCGTGGTTTTATCTCTTCCGCGAAATAAAATTACTCTGTTTCAAGTTATTCACGCACTGCTGGAAAATTGTTAATTCTTTTCATTCCATAGTCACATTTCCCAAGGTTTTACAGTAAAGCGGAAATTAGCTTTGCTTTTTATAAGTAGTACCTAACATATAATATCTTCTTTTCTAATTAATCAACCGCATGTCAGTATATTATCCTGCACTGGCAGGAATGTTCTAATATGAAGACAAAGTAAAAAATATAATAAATGCATGTAAAATAAGATCAGAAAAAACAACAACAAATAGATGTTGACCATTTTTGGGCCATATTTAGGATATACATGAAACGTCCTTAGTGGAACGTTTCATGGGGACGTTTCTAGAGCACGACATTTTCAGTTTCTAAACATGCCTTTGGAACGTCGGCGTCGCGGTCGCGTCGGCGTCGTTGGGACGTTTCATAGACTGTTTCCTGTTACACTGGGACACATTTGAAACGTCCCTGAAACGTTTTTTTCTACCTAGGTTGCATATTGGCTACATAGTGTCATCGAACCATTTCACCTATAAGGCCATTCCATTCTGCCATTTTCCTCCTTACTAGCCATAAACACTAACAACCGTGGATCTGTGCAAAGTATGGTCTGACACTTAAAATTCACATTCAAATTTCGCCGAATTTTCTGATTGGTAGAAAACTTGCGCCTGGCTTACTTTTTTTCAAGAATAGACTTTCGTTAATCCGACTCTAGTCCGACTAACGTTGCGCCTCGTTGATGAATCCGTATATAAATATTTAAATGACGACATGCCAGGTACTTTCCTACTTTAGTTTAATTAACCCCCCCCCCTAGTCTGTTCCAAATCAAAATCCAAAAATGAATATCGAAAGACATCTTAGAGAACAGGCTTTTGCTCCTCCGGTTATAGGTAATACTCTTCAATTTCAGCAGCCAAATAGGTAGACTGAGTAATATAATCATATTAAACTATTGTCCAAAAATTCCGAATATTGTATCTTTCATTATTATTAGAAAATTAATATCCAAACCCTATAGTTGTTATAAAACCGGATACTTCACACTTTGTTACACGATTTTTTTTCTATCTGTTAAGTTTATAGGTCACTTCATTTCTCAAGGCGTTGTCTATTGGAAGAAATGCTGCGAACATGAAAGAGCACGACCAAGACCATTAAAATTAAATTTATTATAATCATTGCGGTTATTTCCTTCTGTTGCCGTTGTTGCGTGATAAATATAATTTTTTGTCAATACGTATTTAATTTACCAGAAAATCTGTGTTTAACAGCCTCACCATAAATTGTGATTCTTGGCATAGCGCAAATCGAGAAGTGATAAAATCAATCGGAATCCATTAAATAATTCCATTAGAAGTGTCGGCTCGGGTAGCGGGGCTGCGTGGGTCCAATTGGGGCTCGGAAAACGGATGGTAGTTGATGATATCGGCCCCGTGTGCCTCGACCGAGTTAAACTTGAACGGACACTGGCCTGCGGATAGGACTACCGACACTGTAACTTCACTGATAGTAGTATTTAACATGGAATTCGAGAACAGCAGTCACTTGGTCATATATACATAATGGTTGGCTTACAATTCCGTAGGTAACTTTGCTCATGCAATTATCCCATATGTAGATATTGCATTACAAAAGTAGAAATAAAATATACCTTCCTCTTTTGATATTTCCTGAGCACTATTGTGATTCAGATAATAATTCTTGACTTTCTAGAATTATTAGAAGAATCGTAATCCACTGCGGAATAAAAAGTTACTCCATCGTTTTTGTGCGGTCGGTCGGTTTGAAACACCTTGGACCAGGATTCAGTGCTACTAAATTCGTTGGCATCTCTTTTCAATATCAACATGGAAATATTATTTTAAAAAATAATTTCTGTTAGTAATAATATATTATTATCGACACACTGAATACTGAATAATAAGAGAAATTAATTAAATTATTAATTACCGTTACCAGTAAATTTACAAAACGGTTGATGCAGAATTAAACAGCGGGAGATTACACTGACGTTGAGTTCAAAAGCTGTTTGAGCTTCAGCTAAAACTATTATCTATTCATCTATTTGACAAAACAAATATTGTCATTGAAAGAGGGTGATGTAATTTGGGCTGTTGAAAATTACATTAAACCATTGAATATTTAAAGAAACTTATAAATAACTACAACCCCCTTAACCTGAATTTCTACTTGGGTAAAATGATATTTCACGTTGAAATGTAGACATTTTCGTATGCGGTACAAGTGGATTTAATATATTTCTACAATTACATACAGTGGCGGATCCAGAATTTTCTTGAGGGGGGGGTGGAAATCACTGACCGACGGTTCACAATTTAAAGCGCTAAATTTGGTATTTTATGAAATTTCTTGAAATTTGAAAATAAATTAGAAATTAAGGAAATTTATCCACCTCGACCCGAGTTAATTATTGAACAAACGAACGTTAAACAGGGAAAATCTTACGTAGGAAATTTAATAAAAAAATGTATGAATAAGTCGCGCCGTGGTTGTGCGGGTGTAATATTGCGAAGGCATTTTTTTGTTTCTCATGCCTGTTAATGGACTCTCGTACGAGTGACAGATTATGTGCTCCATCGAAAAACAACTCGTATAAAATACAAATTATTAAATGAGTTAGTTATGGAACATTTTGTGGGCCAAAAGCAAAGGCGAATGAATTTTGTTTCTAAAACTTATCACTTAAAAAGTGAGTAGGTATTGTTTTTGTTATCGCTCTCCCACTGTTGTTACGCACGAGCCGCCACTGTATTTAACAACTTGCAAGCTACATAAAAATTCTTCTAAAAAAGAAAAACGTTTTCTTTATTCTTTTGTTAGGCTATACATTTCTATTCACTTGTTAGATTTGTATGAGTAAATTATGAGTTGCTTAATACCATAAAGGACAGTTTTACTAAAATATCTGTATACAAATATCTACTGTCTGAAACATTGAACGAACTTCTTAACAAAGATATTTCTAGAAAACGTCGCTATTGTTACTTTAAAGAGGCTTAAAATTTTACATAATTTTTTGAGTAGGTACATACAAAGTACTACATTTTAACCGCTGAATGAATCATTCACTACCTGCCGTCTTCAAAAAGTGAAAATAAACCGCCACTGTCACTGCTAGTCTAAATCCCTGAAATTTCCCCAAATTTTACATAACCATCTGATGTGATAAAATGATACGTTATTATGCTCAGGGGGGGGCGCGCCCGCCCCCGCCCCCCCCCCTGGATCCGCCACTGATTACATAAAACTGCAGTGGGAAAATCGTGTCGGAGTTGTGGACAGCAGCGCAGCAGTAAACAAAATTTTTGTTTTATGAGTTTGCAGCGCAGTAGAAAGCAAAGAGACGTGTTGTCAGATGGTATAGCGTGAGAACACACACGTGATGCAGCCGGAAAATGAATTCAGGTCGTGAGCGGATGCTATCGTCCGGAACGCCGCATCACTCACGAACCGCTGAGAGTATATCTGTCCAATAAACGGCAAAAACTACATCTGCACTTTTAGCGACTTTCGTATATCTCCGAGTGCACATATCAAAACTTTCGAGCACGTAGAATATTTTTCATTCTTGACACAGTTTCTCCATTTCTGGTTATAAGAAAATAGTTTCTTTGTGTTTGGAATTTAAATTTCTTAATTTTAACCACCCTTTGTTCAATTTATAATAATAATTAGACAAACATGTAATGCACTTTGTTTTAAAGTAAAAACTAATTTTATTTATATTTCTTGGAACGTGCTTTAATTTTACTACATTTATGTAGTTACTCCACAGTATTCGAAATTAAACACTCTAAATGCAATTATGTTGCTCACAATGTACACAAACCTACTTTATTAAATTAGAATTTTATATGGTAGTGTACCCTAGGTACATATGGTTCGTAAAGTAAACTCCGCCAACGACATTATGTGGCAAACTCAAAGAAAAGTACTTACAGATAAAATGATAGAATTTATTTATTTTAACTTTATCCAACCAGTATGCGGCCCCTCAACCTACGTACTTTAAATAAAACCCAATTAATGTTTAATATTCCTGACTGTTAAGTTTAGTATGGGCACCCTTTAGTATAGGTACAAGGATCTTCTTTAGCGTCTATAGATCTTTTATCTTCAAAAAGGAGGAAATTAAGAACAGTACATTCGTTTTTAAACCTCGGCGTAGGAGTCATGTAACACCACTTGTTTGGTTCGCTAAAAAGTATGTTTGACTAGAAAAGCTCGGATCTACGGGGAGTCATTAATAGGGGTAATTACCCCTCCCCACGGAGGCCTGGTATTAACATTATTACATACAATTTTTTCTCGTTTGACATCATGTTTGACGTCCCGGATCATTTACCCCCTCCCCCCCGATAATTTCTCTTGATCCGCGCTTGTAACCAGACCCAACTAAGGTATTAGCAGTCACTCAAGTGTTAGAGAGGATAATACCTTGTACATACCGAATAAACTTTGGCCTGTTTAAAGAAATTTACAACTATAACAGGACCGAATTTTTATTTAAATGTCTGTCTACAATTATGAGGTAAAAGTGTCCCAATCTTATAGTAGTAAATGTTTAAATCCCTTCTCAAATGCGATTACCAGTCAGAGTAGGTAGTAAGTAATCTCTGAACAATTGGGTAGACCGCGGTTGGTGCTTGTTGGTCTCTGATCAGGGATGCACTTAACTTTTTGGTTGCAAAATTGATATTGTATTTCTTGTTATTATTTTCTTGACTTCACTATACAGGGTGATTTCTAACGTACGGAGGAAACTGAAAGGACAAGTACAGGGGACCAAAACATAGTTTTTTTTACAATAAACTTTTGATCAAAATGGAATAACAAGAAAGTTACAACAGTTTAAAGTTCTTATAAACTTGAGGATTTTTTAATAAAATACGGTTATTTACGTTTTGAATTCAACTTTTGTATATTTGTAAGCTAATTAAACAAAATTTTTATAAGACGAAAGTTGTGGCTATTTAAAGTGTTCTTGAAAATATTCAGTTATAGGTGTTTGTTTATTGACAGCCGCTGATTTACATAATCTGATCATGTAGGTAAGTCAAAATTACAACAGCAATTGATCAGATTGTGTGAGATGTATTTCTGATGTAAAAGCGAATACAATAAACTCAGCGGTACTCAAAACGTGGGCCTTAAATTATAAGAACTTTAAATCGCTGTAACTTTCTTGTTATTCGATTTTAATCAAAAGTTTATTGTAAAAAAAACTATGTTTTGGTCTCCTCTAATTGTCCTTTCAGTTTCCTCCGTACGTTAGAAATCGCCCTGTACATAAAAGCATTGCAATATTGACAAGTTTTCAGTTAAAAACATGAAGCAATATTTTCGAAAGAGTAAGTATAGTGTATGATGCACCTCAGGAACTGCTACAAAGCTCTATAGAGTAACTACATAGAACTTGTGTCATAAAGAGCAAGTACATTATTGCGATTCCGAATGTATGCAGAAAATATATTGCGCATTTTTCAGATTAGCATTCGAAATGAAAGATCACAGATGTGTCGCAAATCTACGGTTTCTAGTAATTTATTCAAAAAGTTTTTCGCATCGCCAAGTGGAAACTCTAAATCGAGAAAACCGAAGATGTGCCACATATGTCGACGCAAAAATTCCGAAAACGTTAATATTACTATCCTCACGAAAACAGAGTTCGATAAAAAAGAAATTTAATTTTCACCGTTCACGTAAATAACTTTCGAAAGTCTTTTGTTACGGTAATTAAAGATTTAGAAGAAAATCTTGGCTTGCAAGGTAAAAATTTTCCAATCATCCAAACTTTTTACTTCGCGCTCTTTGGTTTATCCTTGAAGTAAGTTGAAAACTTAAGTAACCCGACCATGATGTACACTTCTAATTTAAGTTTCTCAACTAGAAATCCTAAAAGCGATAATGGAAGTGTAGGGAATACTGACAGGTAAGGATTGAACGACTTTCCGTACACTTTCCACGTTGCACTAGTTTTATTTTACGAAGTAAGTATTTACTACATGTACTGAGGTAGAAAATACAACAGACTTAAATACATTGTATTACTTAAATTTATTTTTTTTTCGCAATCAAATTAACAAAAGGTGCACATTGGCAAAATTTTTTCAGATATAGTAAGTATAGCTGCTTCGTAAACATTTTATAATTCAATTTTTCCGCTATGTTATGAAAATCGTTTCGTTAGGGGTGTGTCGAAACATTTTAGATACGGGAAAGGACGATAGTATGTTTATCATACTACAATCTATACAGAGTGTTCAAGATAGGGAGCGCATGCAAGGGGATCTCGTAAACGCTTAGAGATAGTACTTATTCGGTTAAATCAGAAGAAATGTTCACCATATTGAGTACTACTACTATACGATCTCCAATCAAATTCAATAAATTTTGCGCAGTTTGCAGTACAGACTGAACAATTTTAAATTTTCAGTGTTCTATTTCTCTGTGTAAGTTGATTAGTATAGGCAGTAGGGCAAAATGGTTTTGACATTATTAAGGAACGTTGTAATGCAGATTTCAAGTCATCAAACTGGAGTTTTCATAGTAGCCCATAATAGTTATTTGTATACAAGGTATAGGCTACACAATATTTTTTATTTAATAAAACTATAAAAAATTATAATACCATCGTTGAAAATTGGTTAATCTTATTAATAGGTACATTGTATTGTGTGAGTTATTAATTTATCTCATCCACATCCAATTGAATATTTTCAGGGAATGCAGCTACTGGTTATTACGGTTTATGAAATGCATTTAAAGCTTTGTCTATAGGTACTCATCTTTTTGTCTCGTACCCCTTCTTTGAATAATTCTACTTCCAGACGTAGTGGTAATTCTCGTACTTTTTTTAATTAACACAACAAGAACCAGCACGAGAAATGCAATGCTTTTATCTACTTTGTGCTTTTATGTGAAATCTCTTCCAGTACTACGTAACAATGCACAATTAAATTGCAGGAAGTAGGTCATGTAATTTGAAATTAGTTCACAGAATTATTGAAAGTACGTTAAAAATTAAAAATTAGCAGCTAATATTTAACACACTTGATTCAAAATGGATTTGGAAATTCGAGATATTAGGACAGTCAGAAAAATATTGAAGATATTATATGGAAACTTCACTCTATGCTCTATGCAAGGATAACACCTATAGAAAGCAAGACAACTTTTAATTCTATTCATGCATTAAATTAAGATTGAATTTAAATGTCTATTATTTCTTATCAATTTCACGTTTCATATTTAAAAAAAATCACATAAATATGAATACCTATATACGTTTATTTCTTGTGGTTTTAAGATTTATATGGAGTTCCATGTATTTACAATATACCTGGGTACCTAAAAAGCGATATCTCCCTGCAATAAATAATTTATATAGGAATTATCAGAAAATGGATCTTTGCGACAGAGCGGACTTGGCCAAACCATATTAACAGCGTTCGGATTCCGTACTTCGAAACACTTTAGTTGGAACGCAGTATTGGCTAAAATCGACTCTCTGGTGCACCTCATCACGTACTCTGAACACGGGAAACGCTTTAAAGCAACGTTTGTTTTTCGGGAAACTGCATATAATGCAGTTTCAGGGAGCAAAGCTTCCCGTATTGGACTCATACATTATGGAAAGTTCGGCGCAGCCTTCCTGTTCTTGTCATTATTTCCGGAGTTCTGCGGGACACCGCGAAACAATATAGTGGTCACATACTTCAGACTGTGGCTTCCGTTTACTACCGCGTCGCATTCCTGTAACGCTTTATTGCTGAAAATACTTCTTGCTTTCTTTGAACCTGAGTCTGAAAACAATATTTTCCTTTCTACGTTATTAACACATAAACGTCGGATGCGCTAGCGTTGTCCCTTTTGAATATAATATTTAACATTCGTGTGAACAGGAAATAGCAGCGGTAAAACCTTACTTTTGTTTAGAGCAAAAAGCAATGCATGCAGGAAGTTTCCTACAATAAGAACGGTTATGGTCTTCGCATTTTTAACAATAAAGTTTCTGCGCATTTAAAATTGTTTCTAGATTTTTTATTTTACTTACACATATTCTTCTTAGATATTATTTACCCCTTTTCTATTCTTATTCCTTTTTTAACCCTCACCACTTGGTTTGACTTGATATTCAAGCTACTTAACGCGACTTGATTTGAAATCAAGTAGTCAGTGGTCAGTGGCGGCAGAATGATACGAACGTACCCCTGTTCATAGCGTCTTTGCAATTGGAAACTTTTATTTCAATAGTTTTTTAATTTTTTAATAGTTGGTTGACAAAGAGTTACCTAACTGACATTACGTACCTACCCCCTGCCTAAAATTTCTATAGCCGCCACTGATCGTTAAAATTTTGGAGAGCAGGAACATACTTTTTGCAAAACCGGGAATAATGAAATGCGAATGTAAGTTTCCACATCAGTAACTGCTGAAAAGCAAAATATGAACAGCAGAAAATTGAAATTTATGAAAACCAAATGTTATGCCTACAAAAGTTCAAGAGCGCACATTCCTGAAAAAAAATACTTTGTAAATATAATATAATTTGCAAATTGTCATTGTTGTTTGGGTTGAAGAAACATTTTAGATCACACGAGTTAATTATAAATTGAAGTGTATTCGAATACTTTTAATAGCCCTTATCAATAATCTTTCGTGGTATGGTTAAAAAGGATATTCGTATTCGGTTTTCGTATCCTCCGTTGCCCATAAATATCAACAGCCTCCTTAGATGCGAGTGGTTTAGTGCTGTCTGCAATAAAGCGCAGCTGCCACGAGTATCCTGTATGTGTTCATTACTTTCAGCTGACGACGTTCTGCCTGTGGCCATCCAACATATAGCTCGCACAATGCTTGCTGACGCAATCACAAATCTAAAGCTTTTTGGGAAAAAGTTATATATAATGTAATTGTATTGCTTGTCAGGAAGTGTGACTTTCGTCCAAAAGAGAGCACATTTAATCTCATATTGTTCCAGTTATATCTCTTCAGCTCTAGATATATGATTTTGCTCTTAGCAATCATTGGAGCATGTTGATAGTAATCTTAACTGATTGTCAAATATCATTAGAGATAAAAGTAAAAGCTGCGAAGTGATAACGTATCGAAAATATTGCCGACTTGCTTTTTATGGTTAACATATTGTATCTAGCTTTTATGAGAATGTTTGTTAGATTAATTACTCTTTAAAAAAAACATAACAGAAAATTTACTAATGGTAGCACAATAACGCCGAGCACCTAATTTATCTGATTTGTTTTCAAACTGAATAACACTAATGAGGATAAAAGCAATATTAATATTTAAAAAAAAACAGTCTCACCAGTTTCATCGTAGTCCTCATAAGGGCTTATACTAGACTGCGTTACAAAATTTTACACAATGAATTAATTTTTTTTTCAAGTAGGCTAAAATATCTGTTTTTCACTTACACGATAAGCGCAATCCCGCTCGCTATAAGAGAATGTCAACACGCCGAAGGGTAGCATTCTCATGTGATCTACTGATAAAAGACTGTATTTTTTTATTTTTGTCCGTGCTGCTCGTTTAATAAGAAGCAATGGACTTGAACGAGTATGTTTTTTACACTCTACCCGTTTTTCAAAATTACAAACATATCTACTATTTTTGTTTCAATTTCATAATATTATTAACACTGATACAAATTCAAGGTCATGGGGTGGTCATTGATCAATTGACCTAATGTAGGACCCGCTACTGGTTAATACAAAGCCTCTGAATTGTTTTAGATAATATATTTGGCAATTTTTACAGTCCCGTGTGGCGAGAGAATCATTTTGTACATTTAATTCTCCACCAAACATTTTCCTATTTCTTTTCAGTCTCTACTTTTTACTGCAATCGTTCAAGGTCTAAAGAACGCCGTAGTACTTAGCCAACCTTAAATTGTTAACAAAATTGTAGCAATTGCAAACACAGTTTTGAAAATACAGAAAAACAATTCAGATTGAAACTTAATAAAGTGAAGTGATGTGAAAATGAAACACATATTTTATTATAATATGCAATCCAAAACCATAAGATAAGAAGACAATTTCAGAAACGAATACCAAAATGAGAATTTACCTTTCCTGCTATCATCCGCTACCTCCTTCAGTATGCTTTTCAGGAAACACTTGAGTTACACATATTTTTATAAACACAATATAAATAGCAATGCTGCTAAAACTATAGTAAAATTACTACTAACACAATGTCACATCACTAGTGAAGACAGTAATATTTAAATTAAAAGTTATTATTTGATTTTTAAGCGAAACGTCTTCCCGATTACTTTTAACTGTTTCAAACCCACGATTAAGACTGATTCGGACAGTCAAATTCCCATTTCGTCAACAAACAATAACCCATCCTTTTCTACTCGTATAGCAAAAACATTATCAACATTATAAAAACTTGTCTGTTATATTATTAATATTATGTGATAAGAAAATAATTCCATAAAAACAACAAGAACTCACACAAGGTGTGACGTTACAAGTTTTATGGAAGGTTCTTAATCGTTGTTGCAGTAAATCCTCAAGGCTGGACATTAGGAGATATTTAATCGTAAAAATGGCATTCTAAAGAGTAAATTTTTGCCAAAGTTAAAAATAATCTCGCTTCATAAATTGAATTAGACCCTTCAAAAATGATTATAATAATTGACAAAAATGTTTCTTTTGTTATAAAAATAATACAAAATCCGTCGTGATGCAATTACAGAATACTGGTTCATATTCTTGTCTTTTATAAGAATTAACATTCATTCGTGTAGTACGCGTTATCATTATCACATCATGATGAGCTGTGGGTTGCTTAACCTACCTCTACTTTAAAATCAAAGCATTTATCCATAGAAATGTCTGATTGTGTTCTTTTTAACAGACTCCATTCTGCATACCTTCCACTTATAGGTACCATTTAAGATAAAAATGTTATATGCTTCTGGTACAATACATCAATATTGTAAATATAGGTACCTACACATATTTGAAAATAAATTTTGTGGTGGTTATTACGAATCACTCCATGAGAAGTGGACATTACAAAATTGATTTCATAATTTCAATGATTTATAAACGCTTTGTTCGCGCATTTAAAATTATATTTGCATTCCCATTATATTATCTTACAAATTCCTACAACCGTACAAACATAACAACGCCCCAACCAAAAAAACGAATTTATATCCAACATTTTCATTATGCGAGCGAATAATTAAATTATATAAACAAGTAGTATGTTAATTTTCAAAGAAACGAAGTTATCAGATCGTAACTGTTAGCAGTGGGTACAGTAAAAGTTAATATTTGTTGAACACATAATTAACACGATAAAAGGTTTGTTCAATTATTGCTCGCTTCGTTTAGTAATTTATGTCAACTTTTCAATAATTCTAGAGCAGTTGAGTTTTGCTTATTTGGTGGTTCTGTATTATTATAGTAGCTACCTTTAATGAAGGTAAAGATAATTAATATTCCTTAAAATATGCTTAATCGGTTATATTACTAAAATAAATCACAAGCCGGTTTAATAATTGTATGAAACAAGGAGTACATTTCCCGGTATATCTGTCATATTGACTCCACTTCTTTTTTAATCTACACTTATTACATGGGCACCAACTGCTAGGATCGTAATATATACCTACTCCTCCTTCTAACATGTAGGTACAGCATGATATAGTATGTACAACCATTCACACACATCCATCGTTTAACTTAAATATAAAATAATATTCATTCGTAAAATGTTGAAAGCAAACAAAGTAGTAACTTCAAAATCGATTCTTACAAATGTTACGTTTCCGTCAAAGTAATCCTTTGATGTTACATTCTACATATAGTCCATACAACCTACAAAAAATGATAGTCGAAGTTTAGGTTTATTTTATTCGCTATTAAGTTTGACAGTAAATTCAAACTATTATACCACTTTTTATCTGAAAATTTAGTCGAACCCTCGTCTTCTGAAAGGTGTAGACAAGACAATGCAATCACACTTTTTCTGAACAGTAAATACTTTATTCAATGCCATACCTTTACTCGGGCCAGAGACTTTTTATAAAATAGAATAGATTTTTAGCATACCCCGTATAGAGCTGTAATAAGAGCAAATGCGGAATTGTAAGTAACAACGTTTACGGACATCAACGTGAAAGGCCAACTATTTTTATCGTATCCGAAAGAACTTTAGGTACTTATGTGGAAAATATTTATTATTAGAAAAAACTGATGTGTGAAAATTGAAAAGGAGTAGTAATACTACATAGAATATTATTAATATTCGATTGAACTACCTTGAAGTGATAAAAATTAAATTTCTGAAATTATTTAATATATCAGGACAGAACACAAATGCATTAATTATTATAAATTGTCTTTATTACTTTTAACAAACAAAGATCAACATTATTCACCTTGGATAACAACCTACTTTTACATCTTACAAAGTACTTATTTTAGAAACATTATAAATAATAACGACACCTTGTCTATGCAACTCAAGTACACGAAGGCAATAATTTCACACATACATTACAAATCTCATTTACAATTCAAATAAGCTTACTACATCGTAGCAAAGCATTGCGCGATGCTATAATAATATTACATTAAATACCTACATATATGGATTAAGTAATGTCTTTATTTTCCATTTTAACCTGACGAGTATTGTTGAAGCATTTTATTCCACTCCTTTGGATAATTCTTCTGTACGTGAGCTAGAACCTTCTGTATTTGACGCATTTCCTGGGGAGTACACTGAGGACACGTTCCACGTAAGACTAAGGGAGCCAAACCTGTCAAACGCAAGCTTTTTATTTACTTCGAAGATATGACTATAAAATTCATAATATGCAGATTCTTATAATATTATGATGGTATAAAGCTGTACAAAGAGTTATGGCTCATTAAATTTTTAAGTATCAGGAAGTCTTGTGCATTAACCCAAAAGTACAAAATTAATTAGAAAACAATTAGGAACTTCCGAAACTCCTTAAAATCTTACTTTTAAGCCTTCGTCCCACTGAATCACAGGAAGCTTCTCCAAGAGCACATTTTAATTGCCTTGTGAGATATCTACGATCACTTAGAGCTTTATCGATAGTTTCTTCTGAAATTGATTCTCTGGCGGTGCCTTGGGGAGCAGCCATAATAACAGCTATAAGAGCTGCCGCAAAGAGAATAACCTAGAAAACAAGAAAATCCTATAAACGACTCACGCACATATAACGAAGAAGAGACTTACCAGGTTAAAACCCATTTCACTGTTCACTGGATGCCGATCACTGAGAAAGTGTCGCGGTAGTGAAAGTAAGATTAGCTGACCGTTCCCCGCGTTTGACCGTCGTTCACCTGTACCCGCCTGATATTCAGGTAGAATGCGCACCAATCCAGACTTTTCCCGTTTTACAATAAATTATTGCTATACCGCGAGAACAAAAAATTGATCGATGGCTTCACTGGGAGTAACAACGGTCTACAGCGTATAAAATTTGGTAGTCGTCGCCTTTATTTAAACTGGTTAATGATTTTACTTTTTATAATACTTGAAAGTGAAAACGATGTATGCGAATTGATGCAATTTCATTCCAGGATCTGGGTATTTCTAAGTGCTACCGAAATTACGTCACGATTAACTCTCTAAAGTAAAATTATGAAATTTTATTTTACCACAAATCGCTTGTAATTAGAAATCTTATTATTTTATATATTTCTCGAAATATATTATACTAGTTTATCAACAAATTGGCGATGATATGAAATGAATGAATTTTTTTATTCAATCTGCCTTTAATAAGAGTAAACCAAAAGTACTTTAACATTAATACAGTAGGCGTCGGGATACATAAATATCTCGTTTCGTGGACAGTTCCCTTAGGTTCTGTAGATTAACCAATTTCAATCTCCATACAATGAACTAATCTGGTTAGTCACGATTGGCTGAAAATCAATCGATAATTTTAACAGCTTTTTTTGTAAGGTTGGGATTTTACACGTAATCTTAAAATACCTCGCCCTGGATAATAAAAAACAATGCTGTGTGATTCGAAGCCCCTTGTAGTGTGCATGCCTCTAATTAAAAAAAATGGTTTATTATAGGTACTCACAAAAATGTTTTATGACGCAAAAATGTGAACTTTAGCTTTAGCCAAAGAGTGACACTATTAAAAAGTTTCTAAGTTAAAATTAGTGCTGCTGATGTTTCAAATAATTCTTGTACTAATATGAAATTCTAAAGTCTACTATTGTGCGAAAAAGAAATTAACTTCCTATCAAGATCTGCTATTTTTTTATTTATTCGTATTTCGACTGAAAACGAAACGATGCGATGGTATAAATTATTTCTTATTTATAATAATACTCATACTATAATCAATAATAATTATTATTAATTTATACTTAAATACCCTAATTGCTAGTTTACCGTATAGGATCGCTCCTGCATATATTAAATTCAGGGTTGGATTGTTTTCAAGTTGCAGGATCTTCAAGTTTCACATAAACTTTGAATTTTCCATAAGTAGATTATTTATGTGTATGAACACTAAAGTCTTTCTAAGCTGAAAACGAGATTTTCGCGTTATCACATTCTCTTTATGTTCCTAAATTTGCGTATATGAACTTCGGAAGGTGTTTAAAGAAAAAAAATGACCAAACTGTTCTTTTACTCGAAAGATATTGGTTGACTTTAAACATTGTAGAGAAACGTTTGATTCAGTTTTTGTTCATAGTATAGTAATTTGTTACTGAATAATTACTATTCATTACTAACTGCAGATTTCCTTGTATCCTGTATGATTTCAAACCTTAATTGTTTGTCTTTAAAATGAAAAATATTGTTAATTCGTATAATGGAAGTAGCGTAGGTATACGAAGGTAAAGGAAAGCTGAAAGTGGTCAATTGAGAAACTTTTGATGAACGCAGCAACCCACTAGGGAGAATTACAATTGAAAAAAATTACACAGCAAAAAGTATAAGAAACAGACAAAAGATTTTATCAAAAAAAATCTCACTAAAACAAAAAATGATGCTTATTAGTACATTATTTATCAAAACCATAAAAACGAGCATAAATTGATTTGCTTTAACAAAATTTACGAGCTATCTATTCCGAAGTTACATACCGTCTGGGTACTTTCAAAACCGAACATAGGGGAATTGCATTGTAACTAACCTTTATATAGATTCCTGCTCGCCATTTAAACCCACAAGGATGGTAATGGTATGAATAGAACGACAAAAATACAGCGCATCTGATGGTACCAATAAATGTTAGTACTTAGTTATCTTTTTCTGTAAAAAAAATTATAAAATAATGCTATTTTGAAATAATATAGATTGCTATGATTGTCAACTTTTTTTTATCTGTCAATTAAATTATTTGAAATCAGTCGATGTTTCTGTTATTAATATCAAATAATATGAATAATAACGAGTATTCAGTAGAGCAGAGGGTTTTTATTATAAAGACATTACCATCCTTGTGGGTTTAAATGGCGAGCAGGGATCTATATAAAGATCAGTTACAATGCAATTCCCCTATGTTCGGCTTTGAAAATACCCACACGGTATAAAAACTCTTTGAAAAGAGTAAAATTTGCGATCCGTTAAAGCTTCTCCTACTCAACAAACATGGGTAGGTACAGCGAATTGAAACTAGTAAAGTATCTAACACCCTCACTGGCGTTGCGTTTTATTTATTTTCCCACTTTATTTATTGCATCACAAATGCACCGTAAAAATGGGAAATGTAAAATCCTTTGAAGCTGATCCGGATTTACCGAATATTTTCCATTGAGTGCCATGTCTGTGACACCTTATACGAGGTACGTATTTTCTTCTTTGTACAAAACAAAATAACAATGTCAAAGCACTTATATTGAGTTGTACTACATTTATTTCTTATAAGATAAGGTGCCATTTTAAATTTTCATACTAATATTCAACCCCTTTCTAAATTATGAGGATAGGGAATTGCGTTAGGTATTCTAAAAGGAGTGTTCATTATTTATAGTGCTTCTGAATCTCTACAGGTTTTAAAATTTCATACATACACAGAAAACCCCCATTTAATTAATTAATTAATGCAGCTCCCAAAGCAGCTTTATAGAAGTTTTCATAACATCCGGTTTGTTGTTATACTTAATTACATGATGAGTGCAGTCCATTCCATAACTATGTATGTCTATTAATGCTCCATTTTATAGTTTAATAGGAAAATATTTAAACATTTTAAATTTACGTTAGATCTGGAGTAGTACCTAATTCTGAATAATTCTTATAAAGTATAAACGAAATCAAACACATCAAAATGCCAGAAATCCATTTAAAACCGAGTCCAAAAGTCGCATTAAACTTTTGCCTTTCTAAAATATTCAACCATTTAAGGCTTAATCCGCCCTAATCCTAAAATACCCAAATTAGCCAGCACGACATGCGTTATGCGCCAACGAGGGATTCTAACGTACACGTACCCACAACAATTACGTAGTACGTCCAGCTACAGACTTTCTAAATTTAATAGCAACCTTGAACTCATCCGAAATTATGATATTGGTAGCTCACTGTGAAGGTATAATTAGAAAAATAATAAAAACTTGATTCTGGGAAACTTTCATTTTTCAGAAATATATTGCATTCTATAAAATTATTAAATACAAAACGAACTGAGGTAAAGCATTCGTTCCTCTAAATATTAGATTGATTTTGAACAGGCTTTTTAATAGGCAATGCGTAAACATATACATAACATCGACATATAGATTTCATGTTTGGGCTAATTTGTTGTTTTGCTTTTTTAAAGTCCATAGTCGATTCGCAGAAACAACTTTTCAAAATTATTATAAACTTGTACTTGATTCATTAACAATCCCTTCCTCGTCAAGCTTAGGTGTAGGTTTGTTTATTACATAGTAGTATAGGTAATCATTATCCTACATTGATTTTTTTATTTTCAAAATGTAACTTAAGAGTTTAAAGAGTACTTTCTAAAAAATCTTGAGAATTGCTGGAGAACCATCGAAATGTTGTTTTTTGAGTGTTGATTATCTAAAAGCCATCTTGTATAATATAATTGAACTTCCTCAGTGGTGTCACCTGCCAAATATTTTCGGGTATGCTGCATTGTAAAATAAATCAAGATGTAAGTAAACTGTTAAATAAAACCCAAATCGTTGCTAATGTTAGGGTTAGAATTTCCATGCTTTTGAATTTTAAAAAATATCACAAATTAAGTAGGTAGTACCCACTATAAAGGGGCACTAAGTTCATCTAGCCTGTTTGATAAAAGTAAACAAATATTGGTTTGAACTGCTGCATTGATGTCATTGTGAAGGTGTCAACAAAGCAACAGTAAACAAGCTGTTGATAATGTTAACCACCTCATCAATACATTTTTCCTGTCAAAAATTGTCTTTGTAATTAAAACTTCAAACCCTTTAACACCTTCTAAAGACACGTAATTGACGTAATATTATAACAGGGGAGATATCCCTCGATAAACTATTTCTGAAGTTATCAGGATAAACCCTGTGTAAGTTAAGCATAGTGTTCTATAATTAATTTAAGTGTGCCATCAACGTAGCTTGTGCAAAGTAGGGTGCGAATAGCCGTATAAACGAGAATAGCTTGCAAGAGATATATTTAAAGGTTTGAAATATATAACACACCCTGTAGTTTATTACTGTTTGTTTTTAAAATTAAGAATCCAATTTTGGATAAGCGAAATTTTCAAAAAATTGCGATTCTGCAACTAACATCAAATCCTTTCCAGGTCCGAATTTTTTTACCGATAAATTTCGTTACACCCAGGGGCGGATCCACCATAAAACTAATGAAGCTTAAGTTTCGGCCCCCAATACGAGAGGGGCCCCCAGGGGCCTTTCGTTTGTCCCTTTTTGATTTAGAGAGCCTTACTATTCTTCTTCAGATAAACCAAAAATCACACGATTTAGCTCACACACACACAGTCACACACACAACATAATCCCAAGCGCGCGTACACGTTTACATTTTTCTATTTTTAAAAAATCAATTTAGTGTACCTGAAGGTCCTGGAAAGCATTGAAATTGAGAAAAAAAATTATTTCACGATTGGAATATATTGTCAAACAAAATAACAGCTAAAAATAATTCGAATCGAGTTATTTTCTGAAGGAACACAACAAACCGTATTGGCAGTGAAGAATAAAAATGCAGGTAATCGCGTATTTAGCCATAATTTTAATTTAAAACCTTTAATAGCGTTTACATTGAATATTTTAGAAGCTTTTTTAATTACCACACTTTTTCCTTTGAAACTCGTGTTTTATTTTGCAATTAATTTTCTTTCAATCAAATTACGTTTTGAACTTGTTTGTTATTACAAAAGCGTTTCCTGTAAAAATGTAATTCGTTAAAATTCATTAATTAACATCTTTATATAAGTAGCTTTTCTGTAGCAAACGTTAAGAAAATAATATATCAATTTCCAAAGAGAATTATATTTGAAAATTACTTGTGGTTGCTGATATTCCCATCGGAGAGATGCAACAAATTGCCAACTTCCGGGTAGTTGCCGTCAATATTCTGAAATGTCAGAGTCGTGTCGTTAATTGGGGCATTTGTGAGCTTTCGAACTTTCGAAATTATGGCCTCGTAACTCGGCAATCGGAAACTTGGACAACATGCCGGATTTCGAATGCAAACGTTTAGTTAGCTTTTATAACATCCCTATACCTGATATTTAATGAAGGAAAGCAATTAAGTAACGTAGTAACTCCTATAAAAAAATTCTTTATTTAAAACTCCTTAAAATACTGCTCCTTTTTTACGAGAAAAATAATGCGACAGTTCTTAAAGTTTTTCTTTATTTTCTTGGTACCTACTTGGAAGTAACTCGGAAGTAAAGTTACGTGAAGAAGAAAACTCTGGGTTTTTGCATTATTTAGCGCCCTTTGTTTAGGTTCCTGCAATCATTAGTATTGCAGGGGAATTGTTCGGCCCACAATACGTAAATTGTAGATGCAATATGACGTTAGTGGTTGCTGTTAATGCCTTAAGAATTGCGCAAATCCCTTTCGAAATGTTTATGCATGAAGTAGGTATGCCGCGACATCAACACAGTTTGATCGCTCTTTGCATTATAATTTCGTCCCGTTTTGAATGCGCTATAAACCATGCGGTATATTGGACCGTATGCTTGAATAAATGCTTCGGCAATTAAATTTAATGGAACTCGTTACGATGCGAATAATTTATAAAAGCTGTCTAAAAACGGCAAAATTTGAATACAAATATCACAGTTCTTGTAAAATTAAATTTGATTTGGATCATTTAGACATTAAGGTTAGCTGCTTCTGAATTCTAAACGCCCACGTTAAAACCTCATTACGAGGTTAGCGGAAATTATGTCATTTTCCAGTTTTGATATCCCCCTTTTAGATTATAATCAGCCGTAACAATACCCAGTATTGATTAATTAATTTAATTAAATATGTTAGTGGCATTTGATTGAAGCTCGGAAGCACAAAGAATTAAAAAAATAATTTCCTGGTCCAATTCTTTCTTTCTGAATAATTAAATTGCACACCGCTACAATTTGATTTGGACTGTCTGATTGAACGCATTAAATTGAAAACATTTACGGTTTCCCATCTACATAGCTCTACGTATTTCATTTCAACAAATCAATACGGTATCAAATCATATCGACACACGTAAAGTATTAAGAGCACGTCGCGCTCTAAACGAAGGGTTGGAGTCTGATACACAAATTTTATCAAACGTTTTGTAGTAAAATTTCCTTCTAAAATACCGACCATTAAAGCACGTAACCGTAAATCCAAGTTTAATCACCTGTTATGATGAGATTTGAAATTGATCTAACAAGGTGAGTGGTTCTAATAAGTTTATGTACGCGACCATCCGGTTTCTTGTTCATTAACTGCGTAGATTGGGATTTCCAAAACTTCAAGCAGGAAATACTCTTCACAATGTTAAAATTATCATGCAACCCTCGTTTTCGATAAAAGTTTTTGTATAAGATCCGTATAGATACAGTTCAGTATCATAGTTTGCAATGACAGGCAGTACATTCCGCACTATCTTAAAACCACGATCGTGTTTAGCTTATACAAACTAAATAATCAACTAAAAGTTACTTATAATATTTACTTCATAGTTTTTTTTTGTTGGGATAGGTTATTTTCTGTTACTAACTTTCTCTTGTTTATGACAGTGAGTCAGCTACTGCATTGAACTCGGTGTGAACTTTTACTACAGGACAACACAACGATACGATACAAAACCTTATCTTAAATTGTGTCCATGAATATCTCTTTTTTTATTCACAATCTGATTAAATACAAGAAGCGTTGGGTTTACATCGCGATTAGATTCCTGGGATGCAGGCTCAAATGGAAACGGCGAACCTGGGAGTCCCTTATATTATAATGAAGTCAATTGAAAGATGACACAAAGCTACTACACTCAGGACACCAAAGATTTGACCTATTCTATTCGGTATCAAGGCGTTTAAAATTCATAAAACTATTTGTTTTAAACTTTAAAAATACATACACCGGCGTAATTAACCCCTCCCGAACTATACTATGAATACCAAAAACGAAATGTTTATTTTTAGTATGGGAAAGTCCAGGGGAGGTTTGCACCTCCACTTTTTGTTGTTACTAATATAGAATTATACTGTCTACGTCGAAACGGGAATTGCTTCCCCTGAAGACTCCAATAACCAACCCTGTGTAGACGATGAGACTGATATACCTACCATACCTGCACACACGAGTTATTTTTACGAAACTTACAACCTTAACATCATCTTTGGGAAATGCAGACTCTTTACAAAGAAATGATCGAATGAAACAAAATTAGATCGGTTATAATACTATAATTTAAAAAAAAAAATACAAAACTGAATTGTATTATTTGAAGTTATATAATCTTAAAATAAATTATTCATGATTTACAAAACTGAATTATATTATTTGAATTTATATAATCGTAAAATAAATTATTCATTATTTACAAAACTGAATTGTATTTGACGTTATATAATCGCAAAATATATTTTAGAAAATTTGAGTATTCTAAATCTTCTTTAGTTTGGGGTTGTTGGAAATTCGTTTTGAGAAAGCTGGGAAAACGAAGAAGGAATTAATTTTAACTGTTAACATTTGAGAATTTCAACTTCTTTCAAGTCTAATTTTTTTTTGAACTTTTGAAACTTACTTATTATTTAATAACTGCAGAAATTTGAAATGTAACTCCGTTGGGTGCTCCAACTCTTCACAAGGAATGTCTTCACCCTTATAACAGTGAACAAAAACAGAATAATTGAAATCATGTTTAAATAAATCATGTAAAATATTCTTAACCCCTTATCACAATAAAACATAAGTTAGTCCCCCCCAGTAATATGACTACTCATGTCTAGTGTAGTTAAAAGAAATCATAACTAAAAATCAGATTTTTCAGTCTTGCAAACCAAGAACACCTTTGAATAATTCTAACACAAACTTAGAAATACACTTACTAAGTAAATCTGTGTATTCAATGTGCACTTTTGAATAATCAGGTCAATTACGGTTTTTCTAAGTTATATGCATGAAAGTAAATTTAAGTAGGCATTAGACATTTTCATAAACGCAACTTGATTTTTAGTTAATCTGTACCTAAAATGATTGATTGATTAAAATGATTACGGCCCTATCGCAAAAAGACGAAAATAGATTATAGTTATAAAAAAGCAGAATTTACTGTTGTTTACAAAATCCCCATGAAAAATATTTTGAATGAGAAACTAATCATGTTCTAATTCGACAGATATTCAATAAATAGCTAGCCTTTTTAATTAATTTTAAATTAGAGAAACTCTGTACTACCTATACTCCAACTTAAACAGTAAAGAAAATTGAAACATTTTTACCCAACATATTCTTCTTAACAATCCTCTTTATACTACACCTCCAATTATTGTATTCTTCACAGATACTAGGTACCTAATTGTAATCTGCAACAAAATTGAAATTGAGCCATTTTGTAATAACTTGCGAGCAATTGGTTAAATTGGCAGACTACATGGAAAATATGGATGTTACTTTAGAAAATCGAAAGATTATAAAATAAATTTACTATACATTTGCAGAAATGAATAGAACTAGCAACAAGATATTTTTCAGGTGGCTTTTTTGATAAAACAATTAATCAGATTCATATTTGTTGACGAATGTATCCATATTGTATGACAATAACCAATAAATAAATGAATGAATGAATTAATGCATATAGATATCAGTAAATAATGCTCACCTATAGGGTATAGACATAACAGAGACTCCACTTTGATTTTGGCATAAAATAGCCTTGGACGTGTTTGACAAAAATGATTTTGAAATAAAGATAACGTATCTAAAACAAAAACAAATTAGATTTTCCTGAAAAAGTAACGTTTAAGTGTCCTGAAAAAATAACGATTAAGTATCCTGAAAAAAATAACAAATACGTATCCTGAAAAAATAACGATTAAGTATCCTGAAAAAATAACGATTAAGTATCCTGAAAAAAATAACGATTAAGTATCCTGAAAAAAATAACGATTAAGTATTCTGAAAAAAATAACGATTAAGTATCCTGAAAAAAATAACGATTAAGTATTCTGAAAAAAATAACGATTAAGTATCCTGAAAAAATATCAATTAAATATCCTGAAAAAATAATAATTAAATCACCTGAAAGAAAATACAATTGAATCGCCTGAAAGAAAATACAATTAAATATCCTGAAAAAATAGTAATTAAGTATCCTGAAAAAATAACGATTAAGTATCCTGAAAAAAATAACGATTAAGTATCCTGAAAAAAATAACGATTAAGTATTCTGAAAAAAATAACGATTAAGTATCCTGAAAAAAATAACGATTAAGTATTCTGAAAAAAATAACGATTAAGTATCCTGAAAAAATATCAATTAAATATCCTGAAAAAATAATAATTAAATCACCTGAAAGAAAATACAATTGAATCGCCTGAAAGAAAATACAATTAAATATCCTGAAAAAATAGTAATTAAGTATCCTGAAAAAATAACGATTAAGTATCCTGAAAAAAATAACGATTAAGTATCCTGAAAAAAATAACGATTAAGTATTCTGAAAAAAATAACGATTAAGTATCCTGAAAAAAATAACGATTAAGTATTCTGAAAAAAATAACGATTAAGTATCCTGAAAAAATATCAATTAAATATCCTGAAAAAATAATAATTAAATCACCTGAAAGAAAATACAATTGAATCGCCTGAAAGAAAATACAATTAAATATCCTGAAAAAATAGTAATTAAGTATCCTGAAAAAGAGTATAATAATTAAGTATAGTTAGTAATCTTTGGTTAGACTATAAGATTAAAGGGATACTTACATAAATGTATTTTCCATTATGCAAACACACCAGCACAATAAGTAGGTACCGAGCGCGAAACTACACGACGACGCGTCAAAAAAGCGTAAAAACAGTTATAAAAGATTGTTTCGAAAATATTTAACGAACGTACGGAAAACTGAGCGCAATAACACTTTCACTTGTAAGAAATATTTTTCATCCGAAAAAATAGAACTTACACTTTCTGAAAAAGAATAATAATTAAGTAGATATTCTGAAAAAAATACTAATTAAATCGCCTGAAAAAAAAAACAAGTAAATACCCTGAAAAAAATAGTAATTAAGTATCCTGAAAAAGATAAAAATAATTAAGAATTCTGAAAAAAATAATTATTAAATCGCCTGAAAGAAAATACAATTAAATCGCCTGAAAAAAATAATAATTATTATTCAACAAACAGTAAAAAATAATTTTACCTGGGGATACTTACATATAAGAAGAATTTTCCATTATGCAAAACACAGTAACACAAGAACTCCTCCCGAACGCGAAAATATACGGCGCGTCAAAACAGCGTAGAAGCAATTATAAAAAAATTGTTAAAATACCTAATATTCACGAACGTACGCACCGAAAAATTGAGCGCAGAAATACTTTCAAGTAAATCTTAGAAAAATGTTTCTTTCTAATGTGAAAAAATACTAATTACCACGCATCTTAAAACTTTGATTGAGTAGTACAGGGTGCGTAAGAAAATGTAAAATCAATTGACAAAAAAGCTTCAAAAGTAGCTATCTACTTGAATTGCAAAATATATTAACTTTATGTCTTGAGCAAAAACAAATCAGGGTAAAAAACAAAATGATTCCAATGAGTATTTAAATATCTGAAATTCTCAACTTAAAAGGGAGGGCTAGCGGCGAGGTGCAAAGAAGTTCAAAGTTAAATTAAAAAATGAATATTAGTGAAACATATTAAGTTTAAATTTGACTCTAACAATCTATTTCATGAATTTTCAAACTCAATAATTGAAATATGTAGGGAGGGCTGGGGGGGGGGATTCTCTCTGATGCGCTTTCTTCATCCTTGGAACAGCCTTGCAGAACCACACCTACCTTGACATTGTTGTCTTCTGAAGCACACGATATCCATTTCCATTTTCCGAACTAGAGTTCACTTCACTAAAGTTTAGTTCAGTTCACTACACTACACTACACTGCCAAATTGGCCCAGTCATGCAAATACTATCATGACTTCCAGCTTCTCAGTAGAATGGCATAACTGCAAAAAAAATAATTGTAGAATATTGTTCTAACAATACCAAGAACACACGGAAACAATAACAGAAAACTTTAAATGTTTAAAATTATACGAAATAATAGGAAATCGTTTTAATATCAAGAAATCCATTGTTTCCGATTTATGCAATAGCTTAGTAACAAATATTTCTGAGTTAGATTATTTAATATTATTAATTTGTTAATTATTATTTTCGGTCGTTTAAAAGAAAAATAAAATTATTTAGTGGTAGATAATGGAATTGAAGCATAATATTATCAAACTTACCAAGAAGAAGTTGGTCTTTGCAGAATGAATGGGTATTAGATTTCTCATTCATGTTCTTTGGATTGAATAGATCTGTGGGATGTTTCTGATCCCTTGGCAAGGCAGATGATTTGTACTGTAAAACTGTAAAATAGAAAAATTATAATTAATATCAATATTAAACAAATCCATTTCTTATTATTATACTATCTCAGTTTAGTTTGGTATAAATAAATCGCCTTATTAAACAAAATATTTTCAGAAATTAAAACAAATATACATTTAGCATACCTAGTTAATAAAAACTTATTTCTGGAAACGGATTAAGAATAAATTTAAATGTGGTTTAACATTTGAATTAAAACTACACTTCTTGCTTGTACGAAGCATCAATCGATGTAAAATAATAGTTCCAAATAAAAGTTGTCTGTTGTGCAACGATTATTTGGGTTTCATGAATCAGATATGTCTTTTCATTAGATAGAAAAGGAAAACTTAAAGTTATGTAAAAATTCTTTTACAATGATGTGTCATGTATATGTAACAAAGGAGTACCAAATATACTCTTTGTTATGGTTTTGCAATTTTTGAATATTCACAAGGGTGAAATAAAAGGGGTTCATGGGGTTACCTAAATTTAATTTTCTGTTACTAAGATTTGACACAGGCACTCATTAGTAACAAAAAGAAAGTTAAAACTGTTTAGAGGTAAAGAATATGCAGCATAATTATTAAACTTACCATTGAAGAAGTTGCCTTTACAGAATGAATGGATATTACACTTCCCATTCATGTTCTTTGGATTGAATAGATGTGTGGGATGTTTCAGATCCCTTGGCAAGGCAAATGATTTGAAACTGTAAAATAGAAAAATTATAATTAATAACAATATTAAACAAATCAATTTCTTATTACTATACTATCTCAGTTTAGTTGGGTATAAATAAATCGCCTTATTAAACAAAATATTTTCAGAAATTAAAACAAATATACATTTCTGCATACCTACAGTTAATAAAAACTAATTTCTGGAAACGGATTAAGAATAAATTTAAATGTGGTTTAACACTTGATTTAAAACTACACTTGTTTCTTGTACGACGCATCTGCATTAACTGATATAAAATAATAGCTTCAAATAAAAGTAGTACCTAGGTATCAAAATCGTCCATATACGCAAGAACAGGTTCAAAATTGCACAAATCGAGACCTGATAACGTACACCGTTATCTTCTAAAATTCTTACCTCAAATATACAATAAAACTTGTAATGCAATACATTTTTAAACTTTGTAGAATTATAGTATTGAGGGATGACAATCATATATTTACATTTGAGGAGTTAAGTAACACCTATTATATACCTACAAATTTAAATATTGCAATTGAAGTGGAAAAATCTCACTTATTTATTGTTACTTTTATTAACTACAAAATTATTTAATAACAACTGCACTTTTTTTCGAACAGTTAATATTTTTGAAAAGAATAATATATCCAGTTTTTTGTAAAATTATGTTTTCAGTACCTACAAGATGTTTTTGGGGGTGAAATAATATTTTCTTTTGAGCATGAAATACCTGGTATCAATAAAATACACACTTTATATGAAAATGCAAATCAAACCACAAAATGGCACAAGAATTACCAAAACCGCCAGAAGTTGTTCGTTCACTGTTTAACGTTTGCATTTTTGTAAAACAATTAATTTAAACAATTTAGTTAAAAGGTAAAATTTGTAGCTTAAATATTTATGAATAAAATAATATTAAAACTTACATTATTTGTTTCTGCAAATGTTATTTGGATGAAAAATACAAAGGCTAATGCATATGGTGCGATAAGACACCGGTCATCTATTGTACAGCGATGAATCAGATATTTCTTTTCATTGAAAGGAAAAGGAAAACTTAAAATTACGTAAAAATTCTTTTACAATGATGTGTCATGTGTATACTATAACAAAGGAATACCAAATATACATGGTTTTGTAATTTTTGAATATTCACAAGGGGTGAAAATAAATAAGGGTTCATGGGGTAACCTGAATTTAATTTTCTGTTACTAAGATTTACTAACACAGACACTCAAAACGAAACTGAAAATTGTTTAGTGGTAAAAAAAATACAGAATAATATTATTAAACTTACCATTGAAGAAGTTGCCTTTGCAGAATGAATGGGTAGTAGATTTCTCATTCATGTTCTTTAGATTGGGATGATTCTGATCCCTTGGCAGGACAGGCGATTTAAAACTGTAAAATGGAAAAATAATTAATAACAATAGCAATCAAACCAATTTCTTATTACTATACTATCTTAGTTTAGTTTGGTATAAATCAATCGGTGTATTAAATACAAATTTTCAGAAATTAAAAACGTACATTTCGCCATACCTTTAACACTTGAAATGAAATTATACTTGTTTCTTGTATGAAGCAACTGCACTAACTGATATAAAATAATAGCCCAAATAAAAGAAGGTATCAAAATCGTCCATATGCGCAAGAACAGGTTCAAAATTGCTCCAATCGAGAACTGATAACGTACACTGTTATCTTCAGATTCTAAAATTATTACCTTCAAATATACAATAAAACTTGCTATGCAATACACTATTAAGTGGAAAAATCTCACGACTGTGAGACCTTTAGTTTGTATTTGTATTTGGTTTACAGAACCTGAGGAAAGATTTTTAAAACTAACACCCTAACACGAATTCTAATCTTTTGCATTCAAATATTTCCAATAAAAAAAATCAGAAGTTCAGTCTGTGTGTCTTTATGATAATTATTTCTTGTTTTAAATGAAGGATGTAGGTATAATCTGATAAGTTATAATTCCAGGTATACCCTGTAGGTGTATAGGTACTCAAAGAGGCCAACTTATATTCGTCCAAAAGTTGGAATCACCAATCAATATCCGCAACGGGTTTAACGGGAAGTCTCCCAAAACTATTAAAACTTATAATTATTTATTACTTGAACATTCATGAACTGAATGAAACTACAGAATGGTAGAAATTATTAAACTCCTCTGGTAATATGGGGAGCAGAACAAAAGGCAAAGACCTCCTTCTTTCTTCTGTATTTTTGTATCCGTTGGCTTCTGTAACCAGAGCTTTTCTATAATCCTGTACCGTTAATTTTTATGCAACATAACGTGTGTCCATCTGAATTTCTGGTCCAGTAGGCAGTGTAATATTTAAACTTCACTCTGTAGGTATAGAGATATAGACATACAAATACTGAAGTTCTAGGATGAGTACACAAAGGCGTATAAATTCTAATAAGCATCAAAAAGGAAAATTGGAGTATCGGGGAACGTAAATATTCAATTGAACCCAAAGGGAAAATCAGTCAAACATCATATACTGTGACAAAACAGTAAGTTTAACAACTATTACAGTTGAGATAACTTTGTAATATAAAATTCTATAGAACCACAAAAACTATATAAATAAGATTACTACTGTAGTTCAGAAACGTTCAAAGCAAGACCCTAGGGTCTGGAATACCTGTCGTAACTACTGTAATTGATTTGAGAACAGACAATTTCGACGATCTAATGGAAAACATTTGTTACCGGCCACCAAGATATTGATCAGGAATTGTAGGAAAAATGTTCTTGCTGTTTAAGACATAATAATGTATTGCCTGTTTTAAGGGTTGTTGATCCATGTGATGTAGGTACCTACCTAATATTTAAAATTAATTTTTTATTTTTAATGGAACGCCCTGTGTAATTTTTACACATTTGAAGTCAGGGCCAAATCCTGCTTACAGTAGTGTGTATCATTTTTCATTTTCACACTCGAATTTTTTTAATTTATTGCAAGCAGATAGAGGTAGTACGCTAGCGGAATGTTAAAATGCTGTGGAAAAAATATTTAAATATAACTACAAAACGTATTTCAACGTGTTGCTGAAATTCCGCCACCTGATTGATAACACGCCAATATCGTTTAAAAAATTTATAAAATTCGTCTTGCTTGAATCACCCTGTATGTATCTGTAATATTTTTGGTGGGAATCGTGGGAGTCGCTGTGAGGTTCTACTACTTTCAAGTAGATGGCCAAGAAATCCTGCATTCTGATGGTGTTTTTATTAATCAACAGCTTGGATATAAACCACTGTATTATTTACCAATTTTATCAACACAGAGAGAACTGTCATCGACTATCAACAAAATCAATAAATATCAAGCTAAAACATCTGATTAAACGTATTTTTAATAAACAGTTCCTCGTGGTGTGTGTTGTTGGTTCCCTTTTCATGTAAAAGAGTCGTTTTCATCTTAAAATACAAGTTACAACATTTAATAATCGATAATGGAATAGACAGTGTAAGTAGTAGCAAAAATAAGGGTGGAGAAAGCTAACAAAATATAATTTTTAGTCACAATTCGAAAATCTTTGAACAAAAAATGGGAAGCGAAGGGATAGGTGAATGTTCCCGAAAAACTGGAGGAGACAGTGGAGATGACAGTTCTGGTGACACTGAACGTCCATTAAAAAAGGCTCGATATGTTTGGCAGGTGAAAGGAAAATACCATCTTAAAGACAACTTTACTGGAATCAATAAGGACCCCAATGATTGTGCAGAAGGTAGCTCAACAAACAATACAGAAAAAAATCCTGAAGAAACTTTGGAAAATAGTGTAAATAATAACGTCCCAAATAATAACAATGTTGATTGTGCTGGAAAATGTTGCATAGAAAGTCTTTTGGCACATTCTGAAGTATTCATGGCTAGTGAAGAATCTTCTGATGAAGAAAGCCCTCCTAAAATTATAGACAAATCATTATACGACGAAATTCCAATTACGCTTGTTAAACCAAACCCAAAGAATCAAGATTATTATTTAATGAAGTGGCAAGCTAGGCAGGTCGCAAAAGGATACCTGGACAACACTATAAACAGAGTACTTGAAAGCTGGAATTTCACACCATTTGATAATCCTGACTTTGTGGATAATTGCGACAATGATGGTCAAGTTGAAGATGAAGGCATTTTGATGGCTATTCAATCGCATGGTTTGCAGTCGGGAAGCCAAAACTGGGGTGAATCTAGTAATAATACAGAATCCAATCCAAGTTTTTTTGTGAGACCACAAGAAATTGCCGAATCAACAATGGATAATTACCAAAATGTGCATAATGAACTTCTTAAAAGTAAATCAATAGAAGAGGAAGTAACTGATTGTAATGAAAACAGCAGTGCTTTTGAAAATATTGAAGTTGGAGATCACACAAACTTTTTGGATGCAGCAGTTTCAGTTGCAATACAAAAAAAAGGACTCACTTCTCAGAATTATGTTTAAATCACTATCGAATAGAATCTATAGATTCCTTTATATAAGACTGGAATAAAATTACATTAGAAAGCTTAATTTGTATTGTAAATTAGAATTAAATTAAGGGTTTTAATATGTTATTAGTTTTAATTAATGTCATCACAGCCATCATAGTACATTATTAAAATTTAATGAGTAGGTGTTTTAACTTCTTTTAATTATTATATTATAGAAACAAATAAATACTCTATTAATTTTAGTTGCTTGTTTTCTTAAATTAAACATATTCTTTCTAATGAACGTTTGTAAGATTTATTTGTTGCAAAACCTTTCTATTAACCTTTCTATTAATCAAAGAATCATTGCACTACTGCTATTTGTGTTGCCTAAACGTCAGGTTTCTGTTAAATGATTGAGGTGGGTCTTATAATCTATCAGTGCGCGCAAAATTAACAAGGATAAACTTATATATTATTATTATTATTAATTATTACTTGGCAGTTGGCCTGTGAAAAATAATTCAGAAACTGCAACGAACCTAAAGTAAGTGGGGCGCCCCATTCTTCTTGCATCTATTTATCCTGCTGACCATCAGTAGGTACCTACGGTTTATTTTTATTCTTAGGTAAGGACCTAATGTCTCTGCAGACATTTACATCAAAGATTAAACAGCAAGCTCCCACAAGATTGGTATTTATTGCCTGAAGACATCGAAGAGAGTGAAAAGTGAACAATTATTAATTAAAGTTGCCATAATTATTTTACAGTCCCTACTTATAAGCTTTTTGGTGTTTCCCTCCTGCTTCTGATCCACATTGTTGCAGTTCTTAAGAAAATAAAAATATTTTTGTTATAGGCTAACATAAATTACACGTCCAATTTAAATTTCAAAAATTAATATTCCAGGCTGAAAACAAAATTGGTATAAAATGCTTCACCTAGTTTCACTCATTATCTTTCAATGCATTTGAAAAGTACTACTACATGCGGTTCTTTCTGCAGTTATTATGGTTCTCATATTAGTTCGTTTATGAAACAGAAATGCAATCATTGAAGCTGAGTTTGTGTTTTATTATTAAATTTAACGACACGGAAAACAACTACAAAACTCGTACAAAGCCAATGCTCTGTTCCAAACGGATAGTAGCGTTTTGTTGTAGTAATTGTATTTTCGTTTTTGCTCCTTTTTATTTGGTGTTGAGGTCAATACTTTGTTTTAAAACTTTTTTAGAACCAATAACCAAATAAACGTAATAGGGATAATGAATATGAAAAACCCTTAACCACAAAAGGTTTTGGAAGCCCAAACGCGTTTCGGGAACTAAATTTCCATCTTCAGTAGAAACTTAATTATATTATAATGTATGGGGAAGATGATTTGTCTATTCATGCTTGTGGTTGATTATTCGTATTTCGGTACTACTCAACAGATTTCACTTTTTGGAGATGGAAGAAGTAACTCTTTGTTAAAACGCAACTTACTTTTTCCACCAAGCAGACTGACTTTCTAAACACATAGAAACTGTTTCATTTCTTCTCTAGTTTGTCCTAGAAATTTCTCAAGTTATAATTAAAATTGTTACGTGAATGAGAAGCTGTTACAATATGGTTTAAAAAAATCATATTGTGATGTTGAAATTATAAGGTGTGGTATATGGAGTAGGTACTTATTTGCTGACGTTTTGATACAAAATATTGGTTAGCAGAAGAATAAATTTTCAAAAGAAGGTAAAAGAAACTACCGCAAAAAATATTTTATCTCGAAAACGTGTGCTGTTGGATCAGTAGGCGATTTTCCAGCGAGCGAACGCCCGCCCCGCTACTATACTAATATAAACTTAAATTTGCACAAAAAATGAGATTGCATAACTTATCTACACATCCTGGTGGCTATTTGCACAGCTCTACAGTGCGAACATAAACGTTTTACTAGCATCAAGTAAAGTTACTCAAACGATATGTTTTTAGGGAAATGGAAACTTTGAACTTTCCATAAAAATTGAGTATTCTTTCGAACGAAGTTATCCTATAATCTAGTATCTAGACGTAACAGGATTCTGGTAAACCTAAAACTAAATTGATCTACCTATTTGTTTTCATGGATTATCTTTTTAACAAACATACAAAACAGTTTTTCTGATCTATATTTTATATTCAACCATAATTTAAAAAGGAATGTTCAGTATTAGAAAAATGGAAGGTCGTTTTCCAGAGCGGAAATATAGAAACTACCACTGATAATGTTCTAGGTTTAGCGACAAATTTCGTTGGGAAGCTTTTTATCAACAATTCGTGGTGATCATAACTTTACTTGAACTTTATGCGTAGGAATTAGTAATTAGACGAATGACAAGAACCTAGAATTCTTGTCAAGCATTTTGCTACGCCACCAAACACTTTCTCAGAAAGACAAGTTAACATTTAAAGTTTGTTTTTAATCAAGGCTCGAGGAAAACATTTTCAACTTCAACTGGTATAGGTATTAACTGGACACGGTTGGAGAATAGAAGTAAATCAGGTAAAAAGTTAAGCAAACTTAGACTTAGACATTCAATTCTGCAACAAGTTTCACCAAAATTACAGAACCTGGGTGGGTACCTATTTTCGAATTTTCACGATAAAATAATTCGCATGCGATAAACGTCACGATTGAACAATCATCATGAGGGTAATGACGTTTATCGCATGAGAATGTCATCGTGCAAGATAGAAGCGTACAGGTAATAATATTTGATAGAAGTCGTACTAGTTTAATTGGTTTTTTTTCGATTCTATGAACGAATACAATTAATAATTTTCAATGGTGGTTTAATTATTTAATTAATGCCCGATTGCACCGTCGTCACTTAAATTTTAAGGGAGCCTTAAAAGTTTAATTGCCATGGATACAATTCTTGGTGACAATTGTATCCATGGCAATTCAACTTTTAAGGCTCGCTTAAAATTTAAGTGACGACGGTGCAATCGGGCATAAATATCATGTTTCCTATGTGCACGTCATTAATGCAAAAAATGCATTCAATGATTTCAATGCTAGATTGGGAGAGAAGTCGAAAAATAGATAGTAACTTTTAAATGAAAGAAGATAATAGAAAAGTATATTATAAACAATTTAGGTATCTACGTCTTAGGCAGAAAATATTCCCTAAAAGTTTGTCGGTCGAATTCGTATTCACCCTGTAGGTATACTAAAACACTGTCTTTAACAAAATGGCTGTGACAGGTCGCAATTAACAAAACATTGAACCATCCAACCATCGACTCTGACTACTTTCTGGTAACGAAATACTTATTAGAACACCTTTCTAGTCTCTGCTAGTCTGTTTATAATTTTAGTTTTGATGAAATTATAACTCAAATGGGAGCACACGCAGTGTAAATAGTAGGTAAGTCTTATTTAACCAAGCTTGTATCTTTTACCGTTTCCGAGATGCCAATGGTGGTGAGATGAAATTTAAGCCACCCTGTATATAGAGATGTAGGGTCCAAAATTTAAAATAACCAAGTTATGGCTTGAGGCATTTTTTAGGTAACAGCCTGTATACTTCAAGCATTTAGTATACGGTTTACATGATAAGTAACGCATGCATGAGCCCGTAACTTGACACCGGGTATATATTTTTTACTTCAATTTATGTAATAATTATTTCGGACTAAAATTAATGATCCCATATTAACATTAAAAAATGTTTGCTCGACTTTTCATCATTTTCCAATAGGCTCCAAAAAGTTGGCTCATCATTTTTCATAGCAATTCGCTACGATGAGCACGATAATGATGTAAAATGCAATGATCTTTAATATTTATAAAGGAATTTAACATAAAGCCAACGCAACCAGGGGTGTTCCGACTTCAAACGGAAATTTTTAATTTTGAAGAGCAGATTTTAAGTTATTAATATTTTACAAAAAAACCGTTTCTAGTAAGAACGTCGAATCAGTCCGTAATGTTACAGACGCAAGAAAGCAAGAAAAAAAAACGTTCATGATATTTTGATTCAGATATTGCTTTTTGCAGGACAAGAGTCAACGTACTTCTTTAAGCGCCCCCTGTGTCCTACACAACCTTTTGTATTAAAAAATGCAATTTAAAATTTATTTATTGTCACTGAGAGAGTATACAGGCGGGTAATAAAAGACTCCAGTGCCCGAAACTGTAAGCTAATGTAAAATATAGTCCAAAACGCGTGTATGTGACTAAACTAAATGAAATTTTAAATACTGTCAGGTAAAAAACCTACACAATTTCCACGTTTCCTCTTTTTACCCTTATCTCTCTGTTTTTTGTAACCTACAAAGGCTAGCGCAAGAAACTTTCAGCAAAATAGGGCAAGAAAATGCCGTCCCTGAGGGACAGTTACAACTCCCATTACATATTTTGTATATAACATTCTATCTAGTACAAGGCGTGCATTAGACAAAGTCCATATTCAAAACAGAGAAACTCATAATAGGAAATTCAATTTAAACTTTTAAACCCAACCAAATTGATTTTAGTTAAATTACAATAATTAATTATGCTACAACTTCATTGGGTTAGTTGTAAAGAAAATTAAGAAAATAAATCAAATATTGCTACTAACTCGGCTATGAAAATTAATTACGATACTCAAGACGTCAAGTTGTGCAACATGGTTCACATATTTAATCCCACCACGTTAAATCGTTCTGAGTACCTACTTCTTTTGGCTTTTAATACATGCGAGGCTATGAAATTGCCTTGGTTTCTGCAAAATTATTAACTACATACAGGGTGAGTCTGAAATGACGCATTTCCTCTGGAGTAGTTGTAAAGGACCGTTGATGCAGCCTTTTCTTTTTGCACTTTCATGGCTTATTGCATACTTCCATGTTAGGAAATATTTCAGACACTGCTTACATATTTAAGAGCATTTTAGGATTTCTCCACGAAGTGTATAGTAACTGACATTTTATTCTTTAATAATTATAAGATGCGTCACAGTTCAAATTCGTAGAGCAAGATGAATTTTGTATGTTACAATTTGCTAGAAGGTCGTGGTTAGTACTTTATATAGCAAGTCGTGGGAAAATTTATGTTGCCACCCTTTCAACTTTTAGGTTTAGTTCTTGAATAGTTTTTCGGAAAATAAAGAAGTTGAAAATTCATTTTTCTTAAGTTAACTGTGTAGACATACAAAATATCCTTCCAAAACCGTCGTTCTAACATCTCACCTTAGTTTTGAAGGTAATGGTAATCCTAATCCTTAAAATGATGATGAGGATGAATAGCTGCAAAGCTTGTAGGCTTGTAGGAAATTACACAACATGAATTTGCACATGATTACTCGTACTAGGAGGTAATAGAATGTTGAAGCGTAGGTCGGTACATAGCCTACCTACTCTACATATAAAACGCTACACCGTTTAACGCAATTTAATGCATAAAACATCATTAATATCAAAGAAGAATTTACATAACCAGACACAACACAATTTTGTTACAATTAACCATCATATCGTAATTTCTTATAACAAAAATTATTTTCTAGAGCCATGTCACACAAATGAAGGTATATTGTCGGTACAGCAAATCACACGGACTACAATGACTACAGAGCGGATTTCTTGTCAGTAAAATAAAAAAACGTCGTTAACATTAAAAGACTAAATGCACTCGGACCTGGACCAAAATGTAATGATTCTGCTACTCTAACACGGACATGTTCTTACGTTTTATTTTCCTGTAAACTTTTGACTTATCTGTATCCATTACCTTAACTTTGTTCCTTTCTCTTATCTTGAATATATATTTAGGGTTTTTAACTAATGAACTCTACCACGTTTAAGACTAGCATATAGCTTTTGTTGTGGACAAAGCAACTATATTTCTTTCGGTTAACCAAATAAATCATTGCATATATACGCTATCTAACCCTAACCCAATTTAGATGAAAGAGGAAAACTAAATAAGGTAATGCAGAAAGCAGATTTGACAAAAAAAAATTAAAAAACCTCTTTAAGCAGCTAGGTGCTGCTAAAGTTCCTTATTTTAATCCTGTTTATTATCCAAACCTTTATATGCTTTAGAGTAAATTTATTCTGGCGTAACAGCCTTTTACTGTTAAGCAAACAAAGATAAGTCGTTATATTTAAGGATTATTTCAACTTTGCTACAACTTTTAAGTCTGACTAACGTAAACAAAAGCGTATCTCTTCTTAGTAAAATAAAGATGAGGAGGGAAAAAGGTTGAACATTATTTGATATTAATCCTAGTTTGAAAATTCGTTTATATAAAATTTTTGTCTGAAAACTACAGTAATACAAAATAAAAGCTTTGGCATATTTACTGTAACCTACCACACTATATAATTTACTCTATAGCTGCAAAGTAGCTTTATTTGAATAAGCACGTCGGATAACCCTGTTATTTGATTATGAAAATCCACAGAGACATACAAGCCGCATAATTTATGATTTATCTCTCGATCCCTAGTTCTGCGTATTATTTCGAATTTATATCCATTTTTTATAACGCACAAGTCGGTCGAGGCTTCCACACTTTATTTTTTAGTAAACATATCCTTAAGAAGTAAATTTTGTTGCTTAAAGCAGAATTTTGTAACACCACTAAAAGGTAAAGCAATATCATTTTTAAGGATGTTGGTTTGGGTTTTCTATTTTTGGAGACAGGCATGCAATATTAGAAATGTTGAGAAAACAAAAATAAATTGTTCTGAGTTCTGACAATCGAGGTATAAAACTATAAAACCAGGTATTTTATGTGGTTATTACTGAAATGGACTTCCATCAAAGTAGACACGTTAATGATCACTAAAACCAATTCCAATTCTATGCTTTTGCACTGTACATCTGTAGCTAACTCGTTTTCAGAAGCGTCTGGAACAGTTAACCTTGTTTACATTCACTGAAAGAGATTATTAAACGTTAATCTATTTTGTAGAATATACAGTACGAATGTGAATATACATTTTCAATTAAACAACAGCAAACAAAATTATTTCTCATATAGTATACAGGGTGTTTCTTAAATCGCGGACACGGAGCACAGTACTACATTCCCCTCCAGATACCAATTGGAAAAATATAATACAATAATGCCCGTTCTTCGCTAGTTTCAGAGTTATTCTCAGTCAAAGATTGAGATTCAATTCCTTTATGCTTTGGAAAAACGGGTAAATTTTAACCGTTCCGCATTGTTCATCAATCAAATATTAAATCTTAATAAATTTGGATTTTTTTTACACGTTGTATTCCTTCCTCCGAAGACATTCTTTCTGATAAATATCTGTTGTTAAATTTTTTTTCAATATGTTGCAACAGTGCATTGTAGCTATGAGGTTATTACCTAGGAAACTTGTTCATACTGCCTTATTAAAACACCAAACGTTTAAAACAAAGTCCGTGCAAGCATGCGCAATGTTGTCAAATTTAAAATTTTTAAAATGCGAATAACTCGGAAACTAAATACATTAGGACAAAATCGCCTATACTTTTTCAACTCAGTTTTAAGATGATAATCGCGTAGTGCTCTCCGTGTCCGCCATTTAAGAAACACCCTGTATACATACATTCAGCATTTTGCAGACAAAATTCAATTAAATTCATTAGAAAATTGTAACAGAATACACCCAAGCTCCCACTTCAGTATCAGTAGTCCATGCCGCAAAAGTTAAAAAGTAATCCATAGTTCGGCTCTAATAAAATCAGTTTTCATCTCCAGAAATCCAAAACCTAGTGTTGAATTACATCCCATTTTTAAAATAATTATAATAAAGGCTTGTTGTGCGTGGTAGGTACTCTGCCCTTTGTATTGAACCTCTTGATTTCGCTCTTATTAATGTTTTACTCCAACAGCTCAATGTCTAGAAGAAATTTCATTGGGTTCAGCAAATTGCACCAGGAAATGTAAATATTTTTTATTTCTAGTATTTGTGTGCAAGTCGAATCTTGTCACTCCCATTAGTTTGATTACGAATCTTGAGAAGATATTGGTCCAGTTGTCTCCTGCTCACTTGCAGTTCTCCTGTTTTTCTTAGTTTCGGAGAAGCATCCGAGATTGTCCATAAGCCACATATTTAGCTTCCGCCATCTAAAACTCCCTGGAAATCTTCATCCTGCCTATAGCTATTCTTTACCCATCCTTTTTAGTGAACTTTTCTATAAAAATCTTCGTTACCATCATTCCACGTGTATCAGTTTTCCCTCTAGGTTTATGTTTTATAACCTTGTTTGGGATTCAAACTTCGTCCAGAATAGTTGTTGCGATAGGTAATGATTTTTTTGTTGATCGATTAAATTTCGTAATTCGTTTCTTATACATATCTTCGTATTGGATCCTACCTTCTGATGTGCTGCCTTTTCTGATCTTTGAAAAGTGTTATAGATAACACTTTTGCTGTGAAGGAATCGGTGTTTTGCTTCCGTATGGGAAGACCGCGGTTTAAAAAAAAATTATCCACGGTTTCTTCTTAGTTTAGGTTTGAATGTTCTCGTAATAGTTCCACATATCGCTTGGAGGTTCTGTAGATTATTTGCAGCTGTTCTTAGGAACATCGTATATCATCATTTGCAGTCTTTTGGACCTTAGAGGATTTTTAGTGATAAAGACCAAGCAGGCGATGCTAATAGGTTACTAATTCATTTAATCGCCTTTTAAATACAACTCCTGTTACAATACAATTCGTATAAAGCTTCTGAAAATATCCCAGGGTAAGGTCAATTGATAAAAAGACAACAGCTAAATGTTTCTGAAACACAATACTAATATAACTTCTAATAAGCTCAAACGAACTGTATATTGCGACAGTTTCTCTTACGGTTGAAAATTATTCATTATGAGTTTCCATAAACACATTCAAACTGTTTTCCAGAAGTTTAACCGGATATTAATTCAAATTGTGGAATACGAAAACTTGTCACTTTAGATTGTCATTTTCTTGCTGTGTCACACTGTAGGTTAATTAAAAAGTTGTCGTCAAGATGAATATGATAGGGATCTATGAAATAAAATTTGCAAACGTTTAAGCAGATAAACGTTTCTCTAGTTTTCTATAAACTACCTTGTTTTCCGGAAATATATTGTACAACTGCTTACCACAACTTTAGATGAGCCAAGGTCTAGTTAAAGAAATCGATACATTCGAAAAGTGATAAAAAATTCTTGCCTCACCTTGAAACTAATACCGTGTCCCAATTTTTCAGATCAGTGTAAACAGAAACTTTGTAAATATCATCAATCAATTGGAACTCTTTAAACCGATAAGAGATTTATTCTGAAATTATTACCCTAAGTTAAAAATTATTATAGTATATCTATAGGTATTATAATTATTTACTACATTTTTAATTTTAACTCTGTAAGTAATATAGGCAAATTATATTTTAGATTTAGCCCACTGTGTGATAAAATAGATTGTAAACAGGTACTTCCTCCCCATTTTTAGATACTCCTTTAGGGTTAAATGGCTCGTAAAATTTTAACGATTTAAGCAAAACGGATGATGTGATGAAAAGTGCTACCAATGAAAGCAGTAAAAGGCAAATTAAATCCTATCGATCACCTTTTACGAACATTGACAAAATTGCAGTCTCAGCTGAATAACTCCCCATTTGCTTTATCTGCCTGTTTGCAATACTCATAAATTATAATTATTATCACGTTTGTGATTACGTTTTCAAATTTATTCGAATATGATAATTACTTTCCTGTTCCGAACCAATAGATATCTCATTCATTATCATCTTCACTTCCTTACGAATTACCTAATGAGAATTGCTTTTATTCACTTTTAGGGTTGAACAACAATTTTCATTAGGATGGGGTTGTTATTTAAATGGTTCGTTTTACCATAACACTTTTGTACAGCATCATATTTCAACTTCCCTAAATTAGAGCTTTCTGTAATGTAAAACCAGCAAAGCTTTCAGATCTCAATATGCGTCGGAAACCTTAAACTTCCGCCTTCTAACATTTCTTTCTGAAAATCTGTCATTGAAATATACTTCTGGAAGTTTACAATGAATTTCGGTGATCCAACAGAACTGCTCGGCCCCATTCATACAATGCGTTTTGGAGCCGTCTACTAGTACAAATATCGAGAAATAGAATTCTTTTGTGGATGTTTAACCATGGAAAAGCCTAAATATAATAAAGTAACTGTAAAGGATTTAACGACCACTGATTGAAATGTATGTAGTACATTGGATTTTTGTGTTCGGTTAGGTACTATGTTACTTTCAGATTCCAATATTAAACGTTATAGTATATTAAGTATTAAGAACGGTAAGGACATTTTACCGATCGAAGACAATAGTTTAGAGGAGGAGCACAGCGACGACTCCAATTATTTACTGAGATCGGTAGTTCTTAACGTTCATGATGCTTTTCCACCAAACAGACAAAGCTGCGATTTTTTACAAACTCTTTGGAGACTCTAATATCGGTAACATGAAAAGGTATCGACGTGTTTAGGTACTACTCGGTTTACTTAGTGTTTTATTCAGTTTCTGAAAAACCAATCACAAGCAAGGATAATAAAATTTTATTCCCTGTACATGTTCATTTTATAATGAAAATGTTTTAAAACAATGTAACTGCAACACCAATTGAAAAGATCCAAAGACAAAAATGCAACTCGAACAATACGCTGTGAAAACAGACTTTTGGATTTGTTCGAGTTTTGTTTTTGTTTCCCATGTCTTTGCCAATGTACATTGCCTCCCGAAAGTAACCAAACGTCTGTTTTCGGTAATAAAAAATCGAATGAGCTGCGACATAAAATCACTTCCGGATGCATGTGGCGAAAACCGAAATTTAATTTAAATTCTTGCAGCAATCCTATAATATGTCACGACAACAGATTTGGAAAATAATAAAAATAGGAACCGTAAGAGTTACGCTTAATCTGCTTAATCCTAATATCTTTTTAAAAAAATAAAAATCTTCTTTTAATCTCTAGCAATATATTTTATCATCCGTTATAATCATAAATTATTTAAGAGGTTGTTCTGGAATTATAAATAAATTTCCAAAGTTTGAAAATTGCAGTCCCTGGGGGTTGACGCAACAATATTATTGTCACGACCGCACTATTATACCTTTATTATATTTTGTACTTTTACCACCCATTAAGCCCGGATGTCATGACAACGTAATAATGATGCCCCTTTCAGTTCTTTTGCATTAGACTGAAAATAATCGTAAAGGGTAATGAAGGGAAGACTACTCTCCTAATACCCCATTTGCAAATATTGCAAGGAAAGTAAGTAATCAAAATTATGCTGCTCTACTTACATAGAATATTTTTCAACACCTTCTGTCCTTTCTACATTAACATTTTGGTTTTACGGATTCTTGTCGCTCTACTTTTCTTTTTATATTTTATTGAGTTATGTTCTGAATTTTACAGAATTCCAGAGATGCTGTGTATTACGTATCTGTAGCTCTTATTATTAATGAACATATTATTAACTTATCTAATTCAAAATTAGTGGTATGGATATTTTATATACAAATATGGATCACAGCAGGAAAATGGTCTCTGTTAATTGGTCATCCGCAAGTTTGTGTTGCGTCAAGGACTCTGTCACATAAAAACAAGAGTTTTCAAAAGACTGGGTTTTAATTTGCTTTTGTTGCATATTAAAAGATTATCAATTAGTATGCAAAATATTTTTTTCTCGTGGACTTAATCAAAAAAGCTTTTAAGCTAGTCACTGTTTTACCATATTTGATCAATATTTTTTTCTATTAATAAACATACGTTACCGATCAGAATTACAAAAGTATGAACACATTTTATTCCTGTGTTGACTCACCCACCAGTAATGTTTTGCGATGATCCCCCATCTATTTTCCAAGGATGATGTTACATCTTATTTTCTCAGGTCTCCAGTCCATTTACGTAATAACCTCTTCGAATCTGACTAGTATGTTAATGGTGTGAGCGTGTAATTGACATGTCCAAAGAATTTTCTACGGAATACTGAAATTTGTTTGATGCATATTTAGTGATGCTAGTGTGATTCGTATGACACACAGCACACTCTTAAAATCATTTTCAAAGATTTCGTATGTGATGTGCTTGGTAGCATTAGCAACTCAGATGTTTATTCTGGCATACGGATAGTGGTGTCAAACTCTCCATAATCCGTTCAAGTAAGGGGATTTCGCAACTTCGTTTATAGCTATCCCACTGTAATATATACTTAAAGTTCACAATTAATGTGGAAGCAACAGTTAAGTATAAGAGTAACAATGGGTGGTGGAGTAAGTGTTGAACACATGCATTAACGTACCGTACTAAGTTCAGTTTTAGAAAGTTTACGTAAAAGCTATTACAGTAAATAAATTAGCTTTAACTTTGCAGCAGTATAAAGGATATTAAGGATGTAATTTAAACTTGATGCCTTTTACAAAACAGACTTCTTGAAACGTGGTGGAATTACTTTAGTTGGCATCTGACATTGTAACTTGGAGAATTTACGAGAATAGACTCGAATTAAGAATTAGGGTTACAGTGACAGCTACTCGACCTAGAAACAAATTTACTATTGAAACTTACAGATTCATGAAGGCCCACAGTTAAATTTAAATTTCATTAAGATTCACTTGAAGTTACATTCAACGGAAACGTCGTTGACCAATATTGGAAAGATATAGGATACGACGATGTTGTTGAAGAAAATTTATAAATATACATTTTAGGAAAATATTTCCAGCAAGAAGTTCACTCATTAATATTCTACTGTATATTGTTTTGGAAATTACAATAACGAAATTAATGCAGTTAAGAAATTACAATAAAATGAAAAACTATCTTTGGAGCATAGATAGATAGATACTAGGATTGATTTTACTTCAAATATTGACAAAATCTTTGGAATAATAACCAACATTTTTGAAATCATGTAATTGCTTATTCGGGTGGCAACCCCGAAATAATAAATTTCCTTTGGCATTCAGATACTGTTTTAATTGCCAGTCATATTTTGCAACGAAAACATCTATTACAATGAATATTACCCTATCGGTGTATATATCGATTTAGAAATTTGAATTACAGATACGAGCTAGATTTACATACAACCACCAGCGGCAGGAGATCACCATAAATAAGACAAATATGTAATGTAATGGCTAATGGAAGAACCTTGTATTGGTAATCGATGTATCAAACATAATAATATTTTATGCTAATTATCTTATAAATTATTTTTGATTTAGCAAAAGAAATTATTGGCAAATGATTATAGTTTATTTAAGTCTAGAGTAAATTGAGGAATTGTGCTTTTTTTGTGTCAATGAATTCGACGAAGTAATTAGGTCAGAAAATTGCCTAATTGGATGTGCAGCGACCTACTTCTTGGGAATTTCAGTAAAGATCAGAACTGATAATAATAATTTTACGTATAGGCAGTTTCAGTTATAGGTACCTACATAGAACCGTTGTACTTTAGAGTGTTTTTGAGGTTGGTAAAATATTTTTTTTATGAATAGATTCCGCATTTGCGTCCAAACGTCTCTGCGTTCAAAAGGCCCTGCGTCCAACCGTTCTGCGGTTAAACGTTCCTGCGTTCAAAGGTCCCTGCGTTAACACGACAGCGTTCAAACGTCCTGATCCGGTGCGCGTTTATTTTTAACATTCAGAAACGTAACATAAGAAACTTAGATCAATGCTCAACAGCTTACATCATATACAACAGTAAGCCTTTATAAAACAGAGTCCTTACTGTTGCAAATATTTTAATAGTACTTGAGGCTTATACAGTTACATGATCGTAGTAATTTAACTTTACAGTTTTTAGACATTATTGTCTATGGTAAACTGTCATTGGTCATCACCCATTTTATTACAGGTATGTATGGTGCAGTTATATAATTTCAGGAAGTTGTGTAATGTGTTGTAATTTTTTTCATTTCCCATCTGGTATTCCATAAAACTTTTGAAATATATCAAAGATGGGTTTCACTGTGTGGCACACATTAAAACTTTTCCAATATAAATACCGTAATTACATTAGGGGAATAACTTTCACCAACATTTATTTTTTTTATGTTTCAAGGATTCAGTTTTCAGAAAGCTTAACGCATGTAACACATTAATGCAACCTAGTATGAATATCAGCTCCTGAAAGTTCAAGGCTATTACCTTTAAGACTACACGAAATTAGTGAACGAAATGAAGATCGTAAAAGGGAGTATAAAAATCTTCGCATTCCTTCAAGTTTCCAAGTTAACAACTAGGAACGACCCTTTAAAACTTTTGATAAATACATTCTGGATATGAATTTAAATTTACGACCGCGAAAGTTTACGAAAATTTATTAGTGTGTATTTAACGCAGATGGTTTTAAATTGGATCAGTATATCAAAGGCGTTTACGAGGGCCTCCTAGTCGACTTATCCAGCTAATTAACAAATTTTATTATGGTAGCTGGGAATATAACTTTTACCCCAACTTCGCTCAAAAATTTCTCGGCAAATGTGAAAGACATCAAGAGAATGAATGCTTTTGTTTAAAGAATGCATCACTGTAACTAGGACACCTTTGTGTGCAAAGCTACTCAAGAGAACAAAAGCGTTCTTAGACAAAAAGAGCTGACACTCTCAATCAATACATGTTCGTTGACTTGTAGTAGGGCATGTAATTCATAATAACGTCTTACTAGCCTTTACATGAAGAAAAGGATGAGATATTCGTGTCGAGAGGGATACTGCACGACAACAAAAATGTTTATGTTAGACTGAAAATGATTCTCGTTAACCCGGATAGAGCCCACACTGTCAACAACTTCAGAATAGATGATAATGTAATGTATGTAAAAATATATGTCTAGTAGTCTTTTCCGTAATATTTCTATTGTGAATAATTATATACAGTGTGTCCCAAATAGAGTAGTATTGCATGGCTATCTTTCTTATTAATAAAGATACGGATTCGGTTAAATGGGCAATGTTGTGCAGTTTTTCATGCTGGTTTAGATGCTGCTTAGAAAGATCAAACATTCCGAACCCTTCAAAAGATATCCGCAAAAAACCACAAAATCCATTTTTTGAAAAAGTCGATTATTTCGCTTATTATAAAAGTTACAGCAAATTGTTTTATACAAAAGTTACTTGATTCATTAAGATAAACAAAAATATGTTTACAAAAAAAATATCGCAAAGCCCGTTTTCGAGATATTGATAGCAACTTTCTTATTTTAAATGGGCGCCATCTTGGATTTTCAAATGAATAAATTGCATTTTTTTTTCTGCATTCAACGATGTACAACAATCTATGTTTAATATAAAAAATAACGACAAACTTAATAGTTTTTGTATTAAATAAAGTAAGCCATGAAAACAAGTGAAGTGTATGGTAGTAATTTTAATTACAACCATGTTAACGAATTGGAACAATCTGTACAAGAAGCGTTAAATAGTATTAATCGCCATACATCGCATAAAGTAACTGCAAGTATTTTAAAAAGATGCCAGCAATGTTTAGCTAACAATGGCGAACATTTTGAACATTTACTGTGATTAAAATTAGCTATTGTAGATTTAACGTTTATTATAAATATAACAACTGTAAATACATTTTGTTCGAATTTTTTTTTGTTAAAATTCACTTGTTTTCATGGCTTACTTTATTTAATACTAAAACTATTAAGTATGGCATTATTTTTTATTTTTAACATAGATTGTTATACATCGTTGAATGCAGAAAAAAAAATGCAATTTATTCATTTGAAAATCCAAGATGGCGCCCATTTAAAATAAGAAAGTTGCTATCAATATCTCGAAAACGGGCTTTGCGATATTTTTTTTGTAAACATATTTTTGTTTATCTTAATGAATCAAGTGACTTTTGTATAAAACAATTTTCTGTAACTTTTATAATAAGCGAAATAATCGACTTTTTCAAAAAATGGATTTTGTGGTTTTTTGCGGATATCTTTTGAAGGGTTCGGAATGTTTGATCTTTCTAAGCAGCATCTAAACCAGCATGAAAAACTGCACAACATTGCCCATTTAACCGAATCTGTATCTTCATTAATAAGAAAGATAGCCATGCAATACTACTCTATTTGGGACACACTGTATAGGGTTGTAAAACATAAAAGTTATAGGAATAGAGAGAGTCTTGCAAACACAATTGCAGCATTTACTGTATCTTACAGCTGCTCGAATACAATTTGTTCCTTAATGTACCCCTAGAAGAAGAAGGAGTCTGTCTAAAGGGTTAAGGTTGGATACGCAATTGCCTAGTGCTTGCAATAAAACCCCTAGGGAAATAGAAAAACTTGCACACCAGAATAGGATGTCGCCCCATCCTGTTTGAACCATAGGTTTTCGCGTTTTCAGGATTGGAACATTCGCCTGATGAAAAGCTTATACAGGGTTATAATCTTCTGTCGATGTAACCCCAGCTACAGGTTTCGATAAGGAATCAGGGACAATGTTTTATCAATCATGTAAGACTAAGACCCTCTTCGGCAACTATCAGCATCTTAAAAGTTTTGTACGTGAATTTAATTCGTCTATTTGGAAAAGTCTTAGTTCAACACGTCTGATAATGTTTTAGTCCAGATGATGACATACAGGGTGATCCATCGTTAAACCGCCAAACGTTACAAAACTGATAAGTTTTGAAAATTCATAAAATGACACCATTTTCAATACCAAGCTCGGGCTGCTTGAACATTCCTTTCCCGGAGGGCAGCTTCGTCGTTGACGGGCTCCGCATAAACCTATTCCTTCATTGTACCCCAAACAAAAAAGTCCAAAGGAATTACAAATATAAACAGTTATAGCATCTAAAATTAAACTGAAGTAAGCTCCTTGCTTGAAGTTCAAACTTGCATTATGTAGATCACATAAATATGATTCTGTTTATGTTCAGTCAAGCTTAAAATTGAAAATTGGAGCAACCCTAAAGGAATGTTATGTGCCGACGTTAATATATTATATTTACATATTAATAAATGTCGTTCAAAACCTTCCAAATTGTTAATTAAAATTCTTTATAGTTCAACTAATAAATACTGTATAATTTGACGATGTTTATAATATACGTAGGGGTAAAGAAAGTATCTACATATTTTGAAAGGTCTCCCTAAAATATTCCAACTTTGCTGTTACACATAATTGGGTTGAACTTTTAAATATTCAGGAATTCGTGATAGGCCATTAAAGTTTCAAACAAGTGATTTTTGAATTGACAGTTTATAAAATTGGAATGGGAATAAAAAAGTGGAACAAATTCAGTGAAATGACGTTGGTGTTAAAGTAGGCACTTTTAGAAGTGTTTTGTTACAAGGTATTAATTTTCTTCCTATAATTTATCAAGTTTATAGCAACAATTTCTAAGGCAAAGCTTTTAAATGGCTTGTCATTAACTATTAAAAATATAATCAGAAATGTGATGTAGCTGAAACAAATGTTTCAATTATCAAGCTTCGACAATTTACGTCCAGGCAGTTTAAAGCCTTAAGATTTATTACGTTCTCCTCGTAAGGATATTGGGTCAGTGTTGCTACAATGAATAAAGCTTTTAAAACGCAATATCAGGAAGATATGTAGATGTTATAATTTTTTATGTCCATCAAAATTCTGTTTTGCTAAGGATGGTAACTGCCACGCAGCCGTCTACGGTTCAATAGAACTGTCATGAGAATTTCCATGTTGAGCGGTATTATAGGTAGTGGGAATATTATCACTATTTTATAACACTTTTCACGCCTGTCATTTTCCTTTTAAATTTGAAAATGTATATACACGTATTGACTGATTATGATTGTGATTGTGATTATATTAACGCCTAACGCGTACATATTTACTTTTGCTTAACAAATTATAAAATTTATGAATCGTTTGAATATTTGGGGGTAAAGGCTTTGTTCTGCAACCACCTGCACCATAATTAATTGCTTCTCTTCCGCGCCTCCTTTTGACTTTATAATATAAGCTCCACGATGGCTGATGCATATTTTCTAAAAAGTTAATTTCGCCACCCTGCATTTAGTTAGCAACTACTGCATTCTGTATCTTAGATGGAGTTATGTGATTCTGTCATTGGGTACCACCTACAAGTTTATAATTAAAAGATACTGCACAACAATGTTTTCAATGCAGGAGCGCATGTGGTGTAGAATGGTAGAGCCGTGAAATTCTTAAACTGCATGTCAGCAGGCGGTTCAAAAGCTGCTGTAGAACGGATAGATGCGAGGACCTGAGTTAGCGCCCCCCCCCCCCATAGTGCATATATAAAAAAATATTTTTTCGGTTCCTAGATAAAACCAGGTAATATTTATGTGTAACATTTGTTTCTCAATTTAAATCACGTTTCGAAAGTATCCCATCGTATATAGATTTTGTAATACGTGCCACTAACATTGCCTCCCCTATTGATTAATTATATTTATTACGCAACAATCAATAAATATTTGGAATTATAATATTTCTCGCCGGTTTGCTAATCGATGAGCTTCTAAGTGGTGACGTCGAATCCCTTGAGGTGCGTCAAAAACATTCCAACGTTTTCCCATTCACCCCAAATTATGGTGTAAATCGCCCACGTCTTGACGTCAGCATCACCTTACATACCAGTAAGTAAGTAGTACTAGTATATGAGCACTCGATGGTCATTGTTCAGTTTATAATAACCAAGAATGCAGATACGCTCTTTTCGCTTAACAGGGCAGAACAGTATACGGATAAAGTCCTATTCAAATATTCATAAATGAAGCTAATGTGGTAACAATCCTCGGCTTTAATTAAGTTACGGCTCAGTGTTCCTGACTGTTATTTTAAGCAATGCTTTAGTTTATAAAAAATTAACATACAACATAAATTAATTGTCTTTGTTTGTCTAACTTTTGGATGTAGTATACGTACAAATGCCATTTCAAAATAAATACTTCGTTTATGTTGGTTTTAATGAAAGCTGCAAATACATGCCTCATGCCTGATGTATACTTCCACGTATGGTAGGCGTTTAATACACAACAACAACGTAGGTATTTAGAAGATTATTTTAGTTTCAATTATGCAATAATCCTTAATCAACTTGAAGATATTGTGTTAGCTAATAAAATTGATTTTCCTTAAAACGATTATTAATTATCACGTGACTTTTTTATTAAATCTTATTAAAACGCCTGACACATAATTGGAATTATTTGTTTAAGGTTGATTTTTTCTCTTTGATCGTCCAATATTACAATATCCTTAGAATCATGAAGTTTCTGTCATTAATAACGTGAATGATTTTCCATTGTATTGTTCTGACTATCGCATTCACCTGTCACGTGACAGACGTAGACCAACGAAAGTTACGCATTTGTCTCGTCACAGCCTATCAAATCACAATTACTTGAAAATTTTGACACGCGAATATTGCACTAGTGCTGATATTCGGTAATCACCCGCGATGGCGACTAGATGAAACACAATTCAATTAATGACAGTTATACAACAAATAAATTATAAATTATAATGAAGCGTACAATTAGTATATTAAATTTATATGGTTTATGCGATAGTCTGAACAAATATAACTCGAGCAAGGCATATTACTTAAAATTTTTCCTTTGCTGTCGCACGCGTGTTTGTTGCCCCTTGAAAACTGCCCTCTCGCTTCGCGATCGGGCAGTTTTCATGGAAACAACAAACACTTGTGCGACAGCGCGAAAAAATTTTCGGTAATATGCCTTGCACTTGTTATATTGTATATGACAATTTGACCTTTATTACTTGCTTGTCATCATTTAATTATTCATCCTATTGGAAGGTTTAACTTGAAATGTCATTTGATTTAATTATATAGTAAACCATCAAGGCTACTATCTAATTTTTATTAACATTTAATACAAGAACTCTTCTAGAAATTAGTAAATAATCGCACGGAAGCAACTTAAAGTGAAGCTTTTGAAAAATTAGTAAAAATAATTGACAAGAGAAGCTTTCAGAATCGCGATAATAAAAATGCCCTAAAACAAAAATTTAACGCAGTTAAAATTGTGACTAAAGTTAATGGGACAAATTGGAGGCTACTACCTACACTGATTACCTTAGTCTGCTGTTCATCTTTACAAAAAAGCTCCCAGTAATTAAATTTCCAAGTTGATTAATTATAACTAGCAGAGTATATATTATAATGATTGATTTTTAATTTAAAATAACAACCAAGATGACGTAGAAATTTTGTGTAGTATAACAACCCAATTTCAAGCTGAAAGGGTCGGATATAAAAAATTCTTATAGAGAACTTCAAAGACACCCCAGAGAAAAGGGTAGATATAGTTACAAACGGAATAACCCAGTTCTACTGAAATGTGCTGAAGTTTACATTGTTGTGATGTAGTGAACTCTGTTTAGGATATAATCCTCAGTTCACCTTTTGCCCTATTCGACAATCTGTGTAATCCACCTGAAAGCACAACAAAACACTTATATAACTATACTAAAATACTCGGAATTAAACATTTAAATATAAACACTTTTGAAAAAACAAACTATTTTAAAAAATTGTAACACCGTACAAACTGTTTTGCACACGTCTACCTGCCTCTGGCAATAGATAACACGTTTACTACCACCATAAAAGTGAAAACAAATATAACCAGTCCAGTTTGTTTTCATGAAAAAGTAGGAATAACATGTTTCTAATTATGTTTTACTACGACCATGCAAAAAGTAATTTAGTGTAAAAAGTAACACATTATAATATTAAGCTAATATAACAAAAATTACTACACTACTACTAGACTATAGTGTGGAAAAAATATTCTATGTGCGAAAGGTGTTATTCCGAATTGGCTTTTACGTCAAGTGCTATAAACAGTGTCACCTTTACACTTGTTGCTTAAATAAATAACTATTATGTTTACATTTGAACAACACTTGAATTGTGTAGGTGAACGACTAATAGGTACATTGTGATAACGCAACAACTAGTAATGAGGGTTTATCATGCTCTACTGTTTTTAGTGATTTTAGAGCTTTAGCTACTTGTACAATTTATTATCTTCATACAGTTTAGATTTCAGTCTGATTTAACGGTTGTGATATTATAATTCTGTAATAAACCGTTTCGTCATGTAGGTATCGCTTGATCGGCTTTATTATAATTTCCTTCGCTTTGTACACTTGCCTTCTGTTGTTAATTCTCTTTGAATATGTCCAAACCATCGTTGCCTTCCTGTATTATTGCCTAACATACAACTGGCACGCTGAATGAATTCCTCGGCTATGGATGTGCACTGACCGAGAAATGTTGAGGATTTTTAAACACGTTGAACACTGAGGTGGTACTATACTAGTCACTCCCCACAGTCGATGATATATTTCTCTTCGCAGGATCAAGTGCTGAAAACACCCCAACTAACAATGCCGGACTAAATACTGCCGCTGCAAATACTTTTGGGAACTTTAGATATATCCTGTGTAGCCACTAGATCCTATTTCGGAACGAGCATAAAAATATACAGCAATACAATAATGGAAATTGATAATACCAGTAAGGTGATGGTCAGTATACTACTGTCTATCTGAAGTATACCACTACAGGTGGTTGAAGTGGTTTTGGAAGATTTTCGAGTGATCATGGATTGGCGAATTATAATCGTAATGTTGTTGGTTCCGGGGTAAAATTGTTGAAAGGCAAATTGTTAATATGAATTGTTGTAAATCAAATCCTAAAGGTACATTTCCTTTGATGTGTATACCGTACGCGCCTAAGCCGCGGGCTGCTTTACCTGCAGTCCAGCTCTCCAACCACAGCGACATTACGTATCGGACGTTAAACAAAGGGTGCACGTCCCGATGGACCTCATGCATGGATTATAAAAGAATTTCCTCCTTTTCATTTTCCTCTAATAATAGGTATCGTATCATAAATATCGTCTTCACTTATTGCCGAAAAACTTTTGTTACCATTATTTACCAGAGGCAACTAACGCACTAAAAGAAACGTGCTAGCATGCGTCAGCCGCTTGCGTAAAGCCGCATCGCATCAAACGTACTTTTTAAGGAACAAAACGTTGGCGGTCCTAATCCTACAGCAAGTAATAACATTTCCTCTGTATCGTCATATCAAATCAAATCCAAATGTTACATTAAACTAATTACAAGATTTCTGGTAGGTACACATTATTTATACAGCAAAACTTTTGTTAATACCTTGCTAATTAAATGAAGCAAATCAGGAAAGTTTGTAAACTAGTAGTTTCAAGTTTAATAAGCTGTAATTAGTTCCATTCAAAAATACGTACCTATTGTACAGAAATTATTTAGTAAATCAAAAGTTTGACAAAGCCACTTTCCAAATTAGTAAAGTTACGAAGTACTAACTATCAGGGTTCCATTTCCTTCACATTTATGTGACTCGTAAAACTAAAAGGAATGTAGAAAATTCGTCAGGGTAATCTTACATCGTGAAAATCAGACAAAATAAACAAGCGCTAAAGCTCTGTTATAAGGACACTAAAAGTACGCACTGCAGTAGGTGAGGTGACTTTTTGTGGCACTAATCATAGCAAGAAGGCTTACCAATGCGTATCTTTCTTCGTACTGCTTCAGAAGGATTCAGCGCATGGCTGAAATTATTTATCTCTTCGGAACGCTGCTTCATTCAGTTTCGAACACGCGTCGGGATGCCGAGCAACCGTGAATGACGCGGCGCCAAACACAAAAGTTTATCGCACCAGTGCAACAATGAAAGCTTACCTCCTTATTCAATTCCTAAATATTATTTAGGTTCTTCAACTTTAAAAATTTTCTTATGCTTTTAGATACTATAAAAAAAATTTATTAATCAAATATATAAAAGTGATTAAACAATTTAAATTTTTTGTTAACTTCGAAAGGGAACTAACAAATATTTACATAATGTTATAATACTCCTGTATTTTATTCCTATAAACAATTAATTAAAAAAAGTAGCTAATTAATTAATTTTAAACATTAATTTAAATTTTATTTGATTTTGAAACTTCTAAATTATTTCAATAAATTGTGCTGTTATCTAAATTGCGGAGCAATTTTCTTTTGCACTTCCGGTATCTACGGACAACTTTTATCTGAATGCAGTGCTATTTTATTTTAACATTTACCTATGGAACATTAATCTTTATAAAAAACTCTTTTAAGAAAATTTTCTCGGAGTGTCTTACAGTCACCTATAAAATTTACATTAACTTAATATGCTCCGCTTTCAACTATAATCCTAAGCCAAATATGTTGCCATAATTTTTCTATTATAAAAAAAAAGTAAAAACACTATAAAAAATGTTTTACAATATTGTTATGGACGATAATTTTGAAAGTGAGGTCACAAATTTCACCAGCACTCATGGGGCCACCAACGACAGTTTCCTGGATGACCTTCAGGAAGTAAATGACACTTTCCCGGCACATTTACGTTTCAATGACACTTCGCTTACGGTTGTGTTAGTTTATAGTGCACTTTTCGTGGTTGCAGCTGTAGGGAATCTTACTGTTTTCGTCAGCCTTTTCCGGTCTAGGCACCGGAAATCTCGAATCAGCCTTATGATCAGACATCTCGCCTTGGCGGATCTCCTTGTCACGTTCATTATGATTCCGCTGGAGGTGAGACATGCTTTTACATATTATTAAAAGCATGCCTATTTACATGTTTAACAAAAGAATTCTCTTAACACCAAAGCTTTTGTATTGATTTAGCCTACTCGATAAATTAACCGTGATTAGACGCATTAAACTAATAGGTTTAAAGTGTTTTCTTTGCATATTAAGGAATCGATTTTACATAGTGCCATTGAATGAATGATAATACCAATTTCATTAAAGCTCTACTTACAAAACTAATTTCTTTAAAATAGATTGCTGTATAGAATTTACGCTTAATTTAACCTAATTTGTTAAAAGTGGTTCTTTTCTCATTTTTGAATTGAAATCATTTCTAAGTGCTTTTCGTAATAAAAACTATATGTTATTATTTTAAAATGGAGAACGCTAAAATATAACCAGTAGGTAAGGATTTTATAACAAAGACGCTTTTAATGAAAATGTTCAAAGACATTTTAAAACTATCCTTGAAAAGAATACATTACAAATTTAACATTTTTCTTATGCTATCAAAAATAACAAAAAATAAAAAGAAATCCCAATTCATAAAAATTCGTTAAAATTTATTAGTCAAAGCTTAAGTGATGTCAAGCATGCGACTAAATTTCTTGACCACTAAAGTTTAATAATTTCATCTTGGTTACTAACATTAAAACTGATTGTATTTTCTCTACACACTATTTTTTTATTTATTGTAATAATATTTCAAGGTTATTACAGCAATAAAATTGATTAAAAAATCAAATATTCTGTAATGATTTTCAGCTTTGTTTGAAAATACGTGGTGGTAACTTAGTGGATGGAAAATTCCAGATTTGAACTCTGGTATCGTATGGGTGAGGAGCGAAGGAATTATTAATCAAACCCACTACGCTAAATAATTAAATAAATTATTTTATAATAATTACATAAGTTTGTGAAAAGGGGTACGTTAAATTAAGAAAGTATGTGAAAGACATAATTTGTAAAATTATACGTTAAATTATGAGATAAATTTGGTACCTCCTGAATATTTGGTCCAGTAACTTCAAGGGGAACTTTTAATATTAATTCTTGACTCTTACTGTTAGAATCTCGTTTAGAAACAGCAGTACGTAACCTTTGACTTTTCTTACAAAAAATTGTAGGGAAATTAAAAATTCTTTTATCAAGAGCTACATTATATGAAACACAGTAAAATTGCATGTTATTTAAATTAAATATAACTAACCTTAACGTGTACGTGTCATTCGATGATATTTCAGTTACTTTGTAGGTAAACCGATCAATAGTTCTTATTATAGACCAATAACATTGTTTTTAGCACACATCGTTAATTCAAATCAATATTACATTGCAAAAATAAATTGACGGAATATAAATGTATAGATAACTAGTAATAATTGGTCAGATATTACTAACGAAAATAATGTGAATTCATGTAATGAGAAAAATTGCTCTTTGAAATAGAATAGAATAATTTAATTCATTACAAAAGTAACAAAAGTGAATGAATAATGCTTCCTACAAAAGAAAAAATAAACGAAAATCCTCTTAAATTTAGCTTGTATGTGGGAAAAACGTCTCTATAAATTAGTCTAGGTAATTTTATAATGAAGATTGAATTATTTAAATAAATTCACTACGAAAAGTGAAAATGAAAAATGTTCTTCAAAAAAGCGAGTCCTAATTGCAGACTAGATAATACCCACCGAAATCCACTCACTCTTTAAAATGGTGTAATATTTTCTATTTTGACATATTTTAGTAACATTTGTAGTAACACTATAGGGTTTGCCCAGGGATTTACTTTTTTAATTTTATCCATTATTGATGTAGTATAAACATAAATTCTAAGTGAGGGTAGAATGAGGCAGTAAACGATAAGATGTGATTTATCGAAAAACAATATTCTCTGCCGGAATTCGAAATCGAGCCATCATAGGCCAGTAAACAAAGGACGGGTCAACTTTGAACTCTCCTCGTACTTACGAGAGGTACATGGAGGTATGTAGATCATCCTCGTTTTCATCAAAACTTTAATTTACTTGAAAGCACTTGTTTCACGTATGTGTAGAGAACGTGTGCAATCCGTTGCAAGTGACTCAGGTAGGAATTAGGAAATTTGTAGACATCACTGAGTTGAGCGTGGATGAACTACTTATATGTATCTAGGAATAACTTACTGGAATAATAATAATCAGTTTAAATGATATTTTTATAGATTCTAATAAAGCGTTGGCGGTATTCTCTAAAAGCCTTCAACCAGATACAAAGTTTCTCCTCACTTAATTGTTAAATCTGCTGAACAAACTTTGAATCGCTTAACTTCATTAGATATTTAAATACAAAATATTAAATAGAAAAGGGTCTTCATTCAAACTTTTCAGTGCCTATATTTTAAGCCATTTCAGAGGATGTTACTTAATACGTTATCTCTTTGTGTTTCATACGTAACGCGGTGCCTCATCATCATTAGCCCACAGCTTCTCCTCCAGGGTTTTCACCCTCAGTATCTTTCAAAACTATTGTTTATTTGAAAATCGCCAAGACATGTCACAAAAACAGCAAGGGGGACATCAACCGTCACAGCCACCCCCTCTAAAATTTCCAATGGCACCATACACCATGTGTGGCTTGCGGCACATGGGAATTCATTCTACTATTTATTTTTTTATTCGCTTCAAATTCAGACATAAAAAAATTAAAAACTAGATTTTGTTTGACCGCAAGTTGAAGTTCTCGCAAATGTTCGGTCTCTCTTTCAAAGTCGTCTGTATTATTGTATGATAGTTAACGGAAGTCTTTTGAACAATTATTTTAACGGCTATATTCAGAAGCTTAACCGAAATAAATAAAATATAGTTTTTAACTTTTTTTTGTTTCAATGTGAACAATAATAAATAGTAATAAATAGTAGAATGAATTCCTTATGAAATTACCTTTCCAACGATGTGCCACACATGGTGTGGTGCCATTTGAAATTTTAGAGGGGGTGACTGTGACGAATATGGGGTTGATGCCAGACGTCCGGATTTTATGTAAAAAGATGTCCCCCTTACTGTCTCTGTTGACATGTCTTAGTCGGTTTTCAAGAAAACAATAGTTTTGAAAGATTCTGAGGGTGGCTACTTTTCGTTGAAAAATTCTATGGATGTAAATGTTGGTACCTACACACACTTTCCTTTAAAGTATCCTTATACCGTTGGGTATTTTATTTCATACATTAGCCTACTGCCTGTAGCTTGTCAAAATTATCATGTAGGTATTGTATACAATTCCACGGAGTATTTTATTGGGAGCGTTTTCTGAACATATCAGATAACAATGCCCTGTTACTTTTTGATTGATGAATATTTTCTGATCTAACTTCCTCTACAGCCGCTCTAGATTTTTCTGTTTTACATTCGTATAGCCGTCAAACCCTAACCGAGAAACTTGAACCTATAGCTATAATAATTTGTTCTTAGAAATGGAAGATTCTGCGTCAGAGTCTGTAATAGCATTTAGCTACATTTCATTCTCAAATTCTGATTAAACTTTAACGAATTTAAAGTGTTCCATTTGAAACACGCTATAACCTAATTAAGGAACTTTATTGTACGAAAGGCTGCCTTGTCGGTATATATTGAAATGTAGCCGCAAGGGTATATGCATTGTAAATTGTATGCAGCTAAATGCAATATGCAAATTTAACTAATTTTCTTAGATTTTCTATTAACCGCAAACTGTAGAGTGAAGTCAAGAGAGTCAAGGTTATAGTTTTTGTTTCTTTTACACTAAAGATAATAATTTCAATTTGAACTTTCTCGATGATGTACTTACTGTAGAGTTACACCCAACTAGCACCAAAGTAGTGACAACTGAGACGGGAACCTCAAATGAGTAACTATTAGTAGCAGCCACTAAATCTACGACTTTCACGTAGAAATAACTTCATTTGACACGTTTAAGGTCGCTGCCACGCAATTTCTACTAGAATACCAGAGGAGGGACCTTAAAGTTTTCAAAACTTTGTAATCGTATTGTGACTTTCGTCTGCACTAAATTATTTTGGAGATTGTTAAAATTTGACGTGTTTCGAGATAATAGCATTTTTAGGTTCCACTCGCCCATCTTGGCTGTGTATTCTTTAGTAATTATTTACTGATACTAGAGTTCTAGGACAAAAAAGAGATATTGATAGGCAAAAATCTGCTGTTATGTAATTATGACAAGATAAATATCAAAAAGTTGTTGATTTTTTTTAGAATTCCCCTTTCTCAGCCTTCCTGCACCATACGATTTTTTGACGAGAAGTAAATTCTGGATTCCCAAGGGGTAGGCATGCCCAATAGTAGGCACTATCCCTCCAATTTAGTAAAGACGAACTTTTGACTTACACGAGTTAGGTACTCTATTAACTTTTTTTTATATCAAGATACCATGGAACATGACTCGGGACCTCTAGGCTGCTAAATCGATTCTCATCATTTTGCTTTGCCCTCTCTTTGCGTTTTTTTAAATCAATGCTTCTCCGTTTTTAAAAACAACTTAATGTAAAAAAATAAACTAGCAGACATTTTAATCTCGGATAAAGTTATTTCTGAGAAAACTTGTTACCGTATTACCTACTGAAATATCTGTTAACTTAATTGCTATGAATCTAGAACACAATTTTATTTTCTTTCTTCCGGAACGGAATAGTTTGAACTTCGCGAAAAGTATTTGTTAATAACAAGTTATTAACAAGCAAATGTTTCTGATCAAGTTTAAACTTGGTTTACTCAAATAAATTTTAGTTTTTGTGGTGTTTTACCATTTCAGCGTGGGAATTATATAATTCTTTCCTTATAGTGGTGTTCTATTCTCAATAAATTGAAATATTTTAATTAAATTTCTAATTAATTACGAATTCACAGTCACGTCTGTATATAGCCTACAACCGGGGAAATTTAAAACAAAACAATTACATTGTGCTCTTATATTAAAAAACAGTAATTAACATTGGCGGGTCAACGGAACCCCTAGTTGTAATACCAAAATTTTCAAGGTCAGTGACTCAAAATTAATTAACATTGATGTTAAAAGAAATGGGGGAAACGGTCTGGAAAATTAATTACCGACAATTTTTTCACCATTTTATGTAGTAACTGTATTTACAAAGGCAAACTTGTGCAGTAGCTAGTTGTTTATATCTGAAATTTTAGCAGACGAAAAAGATTTTTATTTCTTCAGAAAAGTTAGCTCGTTATTAAAGAATCAGAAATAAAGTCTTGCTTTATTGTCATCAATGAACAACTTGAAATTTGTTTACTGTACCATTACAAACTCGCAATCCTCAAATAATTGCAATAGGGATGTTTATGGTACCATAATGGCACTATATAATACTGTTTATACTAGGCTCTTATAAAAGACTTTTCTTGTACCTACCTATTCTAACATAAATTTCATCAGCTGTACTCGTATGTATCTTGTTCGTAGCGACCTGCAACTCTTTTTCAGAAAACCTTGCACACCGCTCTCTAATTTCCAATTTAATTTTAATTATAATTCAGTTACAGTAATGTAAAACCATTTTGGATGCCACTGGTTTAAAGTCTTAACATTCACATAATTTTTGACTTTAGTTAGCGTAAACGACTGTCGTTAAGTAAACGGTTATAAATATGATGTGCAATAGGGATGATTATCTCAAAGTACATTCTGGAATCCCAGAAAAAAATAATATATAGTCAGTACTTAACCCAAAGTTACGACGAACGAATACACCAACTAGTTTAGCAGTAATTTGCGGAATGGATCAAAACTTCTAACTTTTCTCTTCAGTTTAGCTTTAACTTGTTTACAGCAATTCACCCTAGTTTTCTAACTCGAAAGTTCTGTGTATAAATAAATTATTAATTCATTAAAGGGATTTAAGGCTATATTTTTTCGCAAGGACACATTACTACTAGCCTTCTGTACAAGTCAAATGCTGTAGTAGTTCTTAAATAATAAAATACTCAGGACCAATCCCTAAGGGACCTCGTGCAGATCTGAAAAAGTCGAAGATGGAGGACCTCACATCCATTTATCATTAATTCTCAGAATTCTAGATGAAGCAATTAGAGCCTTAGAAATCAGAACGACATATTGCGTCACACTTAAAAATACAACTTCAGTACACGGTGAAATTTAAAAAAATAATTATAAGCAAAAGACTAGTAAGTTTTCATAGATTAATTCCAGGAAAAGAATAAACAAGAGTTTAATAAATACTGACAGACTTTAAACGTAGTAGAAAGAAAATAGTTTATTGTTAAAAGGAGTTATTAGAAAAATTTTAATCAAGAATGCGTCATAATTCCAATTTGTTCTGCTATCTTCCAATATTCGGAGGATCTATTCAGCATACAAATTAAGCAAAAAATGTAGGAATATTTGCAAGGAGAATTTGAAAATTATATTGCGAACGCACTTAACATGAAATTACTGCAACACCTTTTTAAATAAATATTTATAATAATTAAATTAAATTGAATTTACTGCCGTGGACAAATATTCTACACATTTCTTTGTATCATCTCATTTTATTCAGAAACAAGATGTAAAATAAAAAGGTTTAAGCTTTATTCTACTGTTTATTCATTTCATTTCATCAAGATGTCATTTGCATTTACTCAACTTAATAAATTCATTGTAAAAGATTATTTTAAAGCTGGGGCGCTGAAAGTATTTTTTACTTTGCGCTGCAATAATTTGATGAATGCTTCACCCGAGTACTAGATACCTATTGCAACTAATTAGACTTTAATATTATTGTCCTGTAAAGTCTTGCAGTTTTTGCTCATGACTGAAAATTTTCCAGTGCCATTTATCACTATTTCCTAGATTATTTTTTATGGTTAGTGTATAAATTTTTCCAAATAATCTATCTCATAAAATTAACTATTCACACCACAACTGCCACAAACTTAATCGAATTACTCCAGCAAGGACAAGTTGGTGGTAATAAGAAATTTGATTAGCATTACGACCTCGCCTAAAACGATATACTATTACAAATTACCAAATTTTCTCTACCTCTAACGACAGCATTGATCAATCCATGTCAACAGTTTGAAAATTAAGCAGCTACTCAGACCCTTGAAACGTTTGGAAGACCTCTAAAGAGACTGCTACTAATTAGTCCTTAATCAACAAGTAGCACTCTAGCTGTCCTTTACAAGGTTGAAATGTTGAAATTTATGGCACATAAATTTTTCTCGAGCGTTAGTGTTTCATTTTAAGGGGTCGCTGTAATGGTATACGTTACTTATTTATTACCGGGATTGTCCAGGGAAAAATATATTTTTTAGTGCGAATTGAAAACATGTTTTTTAAATTTTCCTATTGCACTTTTATTTAAAATAAATTCTGAAAAATTAAAAGGAAATGTCTCTACAAATTAATCTGATCGAACTTTAAGATTGATCGGCTTGAACTCTACTTTCAGTTTAAATGTTTTGTTGTGGGACAAACTCAAAGCAGAAGTGAAACATGTTCTTAATCCCCGAGCTTCCTCGTTTGTAAACAATGCTCGTAACACTATTCGTGAGGACAACAGGCCTACATGGGTAAAAGCAACACATTTCTAGGTTCTCTAGGGCTTAAAAATTACGAGTAGAATATGGAAATGTTGCAATCACCACTTCCCGGGTATAAGAGCGAATTAATTTGCATTTTCCGTGGTTAGAATTCATGAATTCCAACTTTTACAGAGAAAACGAAAGTGAAGCCGGTTGGTGAGCAGATGCAGTAACGGTAACAGGTTGTTGTTAAGTAAAAGAAAATCTCAAACATAAAAGAATGTAAATGACTTGAACTGACAGCACTTGAATTTTTCTGGATTGTTGTTTTAATTTATTTTGTTAAACGATTTTTTCTTTGTAAAAACATAGGATAATCCAGCTCCTAAATTTTATTGCGAATATAAAAGCAAGTTAATCTGTTTACTCTTCAAGTATTAATCTTTAGCTTACACTGGTGGTATGTCAGGAATTAAACACTGGATTTTTGTTTGCATTTCCTCATTCACGCCATGAATAAGTGTAATTTGTTTTTATGGTTTGCGAAATGGCAGTTTCAGAGGGTATGTATAATCAGGAATTTTTTAATTAAAAATATGTGTCCTTCGTGTCTCCTACGCCATAACCAAACAACAGGGAAGTAAAGCTACTTTTACTTTGTGAAAATTCACACCAATTTCCCGAACAAATATCTAACTGGGAAATATTTAAATTCTAAACTTGCTGTTTTTTCAAACACAGTAATCACGAAAAGTCTCCGGATTAATCTCTGCAAAGAGATTTGACCGTTAAATTGGAAACCGTGCGCAATACCGCAGGATACATTAGCAGAGGAATTTCACTTTCAGTGGTGAACTTAGGGAATTAAAATTTATTTTTTTCGAGCGAAAAACGTCAAAGGAATTGTTTCCACTCCACGCACACATCAACTGTAGAAAGGCTGTGATTAATAACTTTTCAGATAACTTTTTCAATTTCAGAAACCACCCATTAAACCACACAATAAAAAGTGGCGGTGGTAATCAGTCAGACTGATATGGATATCTACTTGAAGTATACATAATAATGAAAGACCAATTACAACCCTAACCTCACCGTGGTATAGGTATATCGTAATTGCTGACAAAATTATAACTAATCAGCTATAAATGTTGTCCAATGTTTTTTTAAAATTTCTGCTAATTGCTCCTATTAATTTATTGTCCTTATACTAATGTTTACAGAATATGCTGAGAGAAATTTTGTATCCTACGCATTAGAATGATTAAAATAAAATTATGAAATGTAGGTGCCTGCGGTTGATTTCCTCTTCGTTATGTAGGTACCTACCCGCCCAGAAAGCACTCGTAATGATAGCGCTCAGGCCTCGGGAGGCAGAATCTCTGTTGATAGAATTTGGGTTATACGCGTAGGATGAAGAGTTGTTTACCTTACTTGGGCGGATAAAGAGATTTTCGAAACCATAATTGGTCAATTAGTAGACGCGGAATAATGCATTAGGTGTAATTATTTTCAGTAATTTCAGTGCACTTTTCTGAACAGACAAACAGACAGGGTCGTTGAAACATTTACCGACGTCGGTCGTTCTTTTAAAAACGTAAACAGTAATTAAGGGCGAATTTCTAATTAAGCGAAATGTCAACATTTTAATAGAGAATGGTCTCGACTCTCGATATTCTCTACCAGTTCCTGATTATATACTCTGAAACCTATAGGGTATGCAATTTAATTAAAAATACTAAAATTTGCAAGATAGGAACAACCATAGACCGTGGCCGTATTGAACGAATTTGCATTTTTTTTCAGAATCTGCTCGTTTTCTCTGTTAAATATTAGCAGCGTTTTCTGGCATAATCCCGCAGCAAAACCACTCACCGTCATCGCTTACAACAAAAGCAAATTCATATTTGTGAAAAACTAACTAACGAAAAAAAATTTAATGAATGTGAGAAAGACAGATTATTTTAAAGTGACAGGTAATTAACGTGAACATGGTAGACTGAAGAAAACAATGCATAATAACAATTTAATTCTAGCTGTGCTAAAATCTTGCGACATTATCAAGAGTGATTAATGAATCACAAAAAAAGTTCATTTAATAACGTGGTTCCACTTAAAAACTTTTCAATGTTACTTATACCATGCATTGTATAAAACCACAATTTTTTCTTTATATTTTCAATTTGCTGTTTACTATAATAGTAGGGTAGACCTCTGTACAAAAAATAAAAGTATATTTTTTACAATCCTGTCAGTAAGTTATTTATATAAAATAAAAAAAATGTTTGCTATATACCTGCAAAGAATAATCAACTGTCCCTATTGCTAAATGCTGTTTCAATTTAGACAAATTTATTTGTATATTTCTTTAAACTGCAAAATCAAAACAAATTTCATGTGTCACTTCCCATGAGTTTAATAAATGTGGATTTAGAAATAAAGTAAAAGAATTGTCGTTTCTGCGTATTTTTCTTGATTCAACCATCACAACTAAACTGATAATATACATTTATTTGATTTATTAACCGCATAGTAGTATCCTAAATAAAAGAATAATGAATTAAGAAACAGGTTTAGAGAGGGTAACATTATATTATTCATGTCGAATATAGTTACACATACTCATAAATGTATAATTTTCATCACTTCCAGTTTATTAAACAAAATTATCATCGAGGTAGGTAGTACATGACCTCGCAGCTGAATTAAAGCTTCTACATTTTCTTAATAGTCTTGTAACAGCCTTTATATTTTTGTCACCTACCCTCTCATCAAAATTTTGATCAACGGTGTAACATAAATATAAAAACCATTTCAAATAGTCTTTGGTCACTGTCATACCATAAATTACAAATAAGTAGTAAACACGATGGTTTTTACAGTTTAATTAAAGCATTGAGACAAGAAAACAATAAATTATGTCCTTTGAATATGTTCAACGCACAAGGAAGCATCGAACAAGTCTTAATCATTTGTGCCTCTTCCTGTTTCCTTAAAGCAATATCCTGTTATCCTATATTTAAAATGAGATGTCAACTTATTTAATGAATATCACTCAAAAGCGGTTTCTAGAAAAACAGTGGTTCTGCCTTTTTTTAATTATTTTCCTGATGATACGTTAAACTTTCTTTCCTATCTTTTTTACGAGCAGCGATTTTTCATTCAGAAAATTGGTGTTTGGTCTAGACAGGACGATTTATTGGAATAGCGGGATAAATCACAGTTTCATTCATAAACTGACCTTTCAAATTTCGAAGCCGGTGAAATAATACCGTGGCACTACATTTCAAAGAATTTGCCGCACAATGTGAAGAATAAATACTGGAGGTCGTGGCTTACGACACTTAGGGCCGATTTTAGCATAATGGTATAAACATGGAATAACAATAATTGTTACAAGAATTGTAACCATGGCAATTGTCGGAGAAATAGTTTATTCCAGGTTCATACCAGTATTGTAAAATTAGCCCTTAGTGCCAGTTTTATAAAGTCTGCATGACAGACGCCGACAGTTGGCGTAACCACGATCAATTGCCATGGATACGTTTCTTAAAAACAATCGTATCCATGACAATCGATCGTGGTTCAGCCAACCGTCGACTATTTCTTCAAGAATCGTATCCATGGCAATTGATCGTGATTCAACCAAACTTCGGTCTACCAGACTTTATAAAAAGCGGCTCTTAACCGATTCACACCCCTTTACGGAGATCTGGTGATATTGTGAATATTTCGCTTTTTGCTAATTATCTAATAAAATGTTTGCAGAAAAAGAATTAAAAAATACCCATGTCGACAATCTTGAACAACATTACTTTGTAGTAATCTGTAATTTCAAATGATTTCTGAAAACTTGCCAGCTTTTACACTAAATCTTGGTAATTACATAAATTAAAGAAACTGTCCATTTTAAACATCCCTGGCTTACACTCCTTTCCCTGAGAATAATTCCAAGGTACTTATGAAACTTTACCGTTTGCCCCACTTCTTGTTCACGTTTAAATCTTTGTTACCCACTTTGAAAGTCCTTTTTTTAACCTTCACCTTGATAAGTAGTTTTAGTAACGCAGTTAGTACTTTTGTGCTGTTTTATCGAATACAAACAATGCATAGGAAATGATTTATGACATTACCCTTATAAATATTCTTATCATTTAGGAGAACCTCGACATTACAATAATAGCGTTCTGACTGCTTATTATCAAATATTCAGCACTACAAAACATTTCACGTGTTCAATAAATAATAGTTGTAAGAAAAATACAAATCCTTTTGTCCTGGAAAGCGTTTTGATCGAATCAGCCTTTTGCATATTGCATTTCCGGAAAATTATGAGTTACATTTGAATTTTCCTATACTTTACAGCAACAATGTCATTTTGTTTAATATATCATATTCTTTTCTTGACGTACAATAGAATAGAAGAATCATGTTGTAAATTTGATACGCAACGAATTCCAAATATGTTGTCAATATATCATAACGTAAAGGTTCAACGTCCCGAGAAGATTTACTGAATTTCGACAGCTATAAATTTTTTCTATAAATCATTCAAAACTAGGCATTTGGAATAAATCTTTAATAATAATTTTTAGAAAGTTGCGTCAGCAATTTTTAAAAATCGATTTTTAAAGAAAACATAATTGATACGATTGTCAGTCATTGCAATTATAATATCTTGAAAAGCTTATACAACAATACAATCCTGAAATATTTTTTAACAATCACAAAAAGTCTGTATATTAAAAGACTAATTCAGGAGATTTAGTGACTACTTCATATTTCATTTTCAGAAATTGAAGAAGAGCTCCAAAGCGCAATATTGCCAAATATTGTTTTACTTCGTTATCGTTATTACTCCTGACCCGAATTCGAAATGAAAATTTATTAACAGTATTTCAAATATTCGAATATCGTTAGGATAAAGTAAGATTCATCTTTCAAACAATTTATCCGAGATGGAGTGAATGAATATTAAAATCAGCAAAATAATTAAACAGGGAAAGTTATGAAAGAAAATTTCGTTCCTTAGTTAAAATTACGTATTGAAGTAGCGATTTTACAGGCCAGTGGTTCAGGCTGAAATCAGAAGATTGCAATAGTGAACTCTGGGGCTTGAATATTCACAGAGGACGTTACTTCCCCTACCTTTAGGTTCGCAAAAAACAAATTTTATTGAATACCAAATATAATATATGCATTACAAATCATTGATGACTTTTATAAAAGAACAAACTTAAAAGAAGTTAACTTCCATAATAAAAAACGAAGAGGAATCGTAAATTTAATTGAGAACACTAATTATTACCAATTATCGCGCGTTCTTACGATCTTTTAGGAGTCTTCATTTTATGAAGGGATTTTTTTCCTAGTTGAATCTGTTTTCTGTTTATTACTGAGATTTAACTGCAAATTAAACGTTAATTTAATTTGTAATTAGATTGCCAGTTATGGAACAGTAGCAGACATTTATTTATAGGATTTGAAATAAATTGAATTAATCTTTGAAATCATATAACATTTCCGGTGTGTTATGTGGACACAAAATTACCACAGTACCTACAGCAAAATTAAAATAATAGTGCTAACTAACTTGAACCTTTTGGAGATACAAGATCAATATATTGTGAAAGGTTAGTTTGTTCACGTGTTCACAGGCGATAAATCTGAGTAGTTGGGTTTGGGTGCAGAAAATACAACACAAACAAATCCAAGACCATTTTGTTGCATGTCTCAAACAATGATTTGGGTCAAAAAAAAACATGAAATAAGCTGAAATTCTAAGGTTCAGAAAATATTCATGAATCTTTAACTTTCCTCATAGAGGAGAATTTTCACCCAAGCTATGTTTCTATTTTTGCCACAAGACATACTTTCTTGTACCGAAATTCTAACAAAAAAAATTGAACTTTGTAGTAATTATTCAATCTCAAAAGTATTTAGTTGAGTATTCAACTATTTGAATAAAAAGTGGAACAATCAGGAACCAGAGATTTATATCCAGGGAATAACAAAGTCAATATCACAGTGTGATAAATGTCTCAATTTACAGAATATAACCTAATTTACTGAACCATAAAAACGGTAGGGAACTTCGAATCGTAGCGTAGCCATTGAATATTCAAACTGTCTGTATTAATTTATTGTTTCCATTTCCGGAATAATTCTAACATTACTAATGAACCAACCGACATAAATGTTTAAAAATAACTAAAACTAATTTTTATTTCAGGTGGGATGGAGGCTAACAGTACAATGGCTAGCAGGGAATTTAGCTTGTAAAGCTTTCCTGTTTCTAAGGGCTTTCGGCTTGTATCTCAGCAGTAACGTCCTAGTTTGTGTGTCTTTGGACCGCTACTTCGCCATCCTTCATCCCCTCAGAGTCAATGACGCTCGGCGCCGAGGGAAATTCATGCTGGCTTGCGCTTGGGGCATCTCTCTCGTCTACTCCGTACCACAGGTGCTCATGTTAATAATTTAATATTATAGAACCCAGTATACCTTATGCTAAAGACGACGTGACTGTTATTTTGGTCTCAGGTATTTTAAAATGAAACATGGGTTGATTCTGTATTAAGAAAACATTCGCTACAGGGTTATTTGCATAGAATTCCAAATATTCTGTTATAATAAAAAATGTGGGATTTAGTGCTGCAAGGTTTACATATATAACATTCCGACTTTATTACCATCATAGGTTTCAGGAAGTGATGGTTTTCATGTTACAGTGTTATGTAATTCTGCAAACCTTTTCTGAGTTTTAGTGTTTCTGCTTCGTGATATAAAATGTATAACAGGAACCACCAGTCGTGCCTTGAAATTGTTTCGTTTCAATTTTAGTTAAAAGTTCGCAGAACAACTTCCAACTTCAATATTCTCGTAATAAGTTGAGGTAAAGGTTTTATGAAAAAAAGGTATCGACACTCTCACACAAGCTTTCGTTTATCAATATTTCAAATGGGAGTATATTATAAACTATTACGTCAATCGTAATTTATAGATATTATTTTTTTACAGCGGGTGCGTCAAACAGATTTGTGGATGTTTCTTGACATGATTTTAAAAACCTGCCTGAGCAAACTGAACGCTTTTTATTTTACAAATTTTAGAGTTCAAAAGACAGGCTGCTTTTATAGGTTTTTGAGCAGTAATTAAAAAAAATTACTTTGAAGATCGCAGTTTTTACGGTTACAAGTATTCATGTAACTATAAAATTTAATATTATCGACAATCTTGCGATGGTAATTCATACTCAATATCCGATGGTTTTTTGTGTGCTTACAACTGGAAAGATATTTGATCGATTGTAATGGATTTGACTAGCATATTTTTACACTTTCTACAACTGATTGCACACTTCAACCAAATATTCACCACCTGGAGGAATTCCAACTTTCGCAAAAGGGATATTTGATACATACGTGACCCGGGTTGAACCTACGAATATCGTCTACAGGGTGTAAGTAAAACTGCAATGAAAAGGATAGATAGTATTCGTTGCCTAGACCCTGCACCTAAATTTAAAAAATTAGGAAACTAGGCTATATACCACTCTCCCGATCCGACAATGGTCGTTTTTCGTTTCTTGTACGTTATAAAAAAATAATTTTCATTATTTTTCTTGCTTCTAATTTATAATTTCCAGAAATTGATGCCTATATTAAATTCAAAATTAATAAATTAAAAATTCATAAAGACGAATTTATGAAAAATATCAAAAGCATATTTTTATACATTTAATTAAGTAGTTGGGTATAATACTTTGCTAATTATGAGGAGGTATTTTTCCCAAACATAATTTTAATTTTTTTCAAGAATTTTATTCATTTAAGACAACAAAAATATCAGAAAGTGTAGTATGTTCGAGATATTGATAGTAACTTTCTTATTTAAATGGGCGCCATTTTGGTTTTTCAAATAAATAAATTGCATTTGTTTATCCTGTTTCCAATGATGTATAGCAATCTGTGTTTGAAATAAAAGATAAGGACATACTTGATATATTTTGTACCAAATTTTATTAATAACAAAGATTAACTGTACTAATACTACTATTTAGTTTGGAACACGTTGTATAGTTATTATATTAAGTACATATCCTGAAACCATATGTTTTTAATGATTTCCATTAAATAATGTATAAAAAATAAATTATAATACCACCTACATCAACGCAATCATTTTTCATCGGTTAACGTTTTTCTTGACGAAATCATTATTTTCCTAAAATTATTTCCAGTTGTCGTTCTTTACTTTGGCTTTCTTTTGTTCCCAAATTTTAAAAATATTAATTATTGTTAGTTAATTTAATTCATAATTACATTAAATTCTTTCTGATTCCATTCCAAATTACTTTCAAATTAATGCAAAGCAGTTAATTTTATAAATAAACTATTTCACGAAGTTTCGAAAATTAATCTTATTTTTAAACTTTATTTTGTAGTTCGTTTAGAGACTGTGTTTACACGATGTAACTCAAATAAAACAAAAAGAAGTGTATATAAATAATAACTTTTAAATAAAATATCGATTTTAACGGGAAATAATGTCTGAAAAAGTACTCGAACGACTGCGTGGGATAAATTAATTAATATAATGTTATTTTTCGGAATAGTCGGAAACATGTTTTCATTTATTTATTTAAACGGTGGACGGCTTTCAATTTGCTGCAATATATTACAAATAATATTCTGAAACAATTTGAAATTGATTATTAAAGATATTAAAGCAGGTATTAAAGATGATAGGTATTATTCGATTTTCTGTCCCCTACTCTACTTGCATTTCTAAAAGATATACTTACTAACATTAATAAAATTGTTCAAATGCTACAATTTATTATACAAAATATTAGCTATTGTAAGTTGTGATCAACTCTTGTTTAATGTTTGGTAATCCAGTGAGCACTGACCTTCTCATTTTTCTGTGATCTACATTTGAAGAGATAGTGCCCTACTATGTAACCGAATCCGCAGGAAATGCAACTTTCTTTCTTTCTTTTCAAGGACAAGGATACCAGGAAAAATCCGTTCTTTCCGTCCCAGAGATTGTGCGTGGGTCTTCTAACATAGTCATCTCACGCACGCACCACTACGCCACGATCTCCTCAAAATATATTTCGTAAATTGTTGAAAACATTTCATTCTATGTAAACACGACGGATTTGATCATTGTTTGAAAAAGAAAAGTAAAGATCCGTTTGTATACTATACTATTAACATTTGCATGACATGATTTAGTGTTAGACTTTACTATTATAGTACAGTGGTATAAAACCCGCTGTTACCGAAGGTGGTTACTTTCGCTAATTACATCCCCCTCGTTTATATCACTACTGCCATTTCTAAGGTTCATCTTATAAGTAGGTATTATTAAGAAAAATTCTAATCGTGTTGCGTGTGTATTACCACTGTTATCATTATAAAAAGTTAATAGAAACTTGATTTTCATTAAAAGCTACAAAATGACATTCCAGAACAATTCCAGAAGTCATAAACGAAATTATCGAACCAACAATTGTTATTGTTCACCATACAGAAACAGCAACCACCTCTAGTCACGTAATCGTCCCCATAATAAAATGTAATTAACTTTTAATCATTCGAAATATTAGTAAGCATGGTGGATTTTGTAATAATTGATCACATACCATATAGTGGGCGACTAAAGGAAACACTATTTCAAGGTGATGTTAAAGACTATGTTAAAAGTGTGTTTCGAAAATACTCACATGTTTACGTATGTACTGTAAGATTGTTTAACGAGCGAACTTGCCACCCTCCAAGGAGAAGGCGCCATTGTTTGCTATGGGCCAAAGAATATATACCTAATGGAACAAATATTTTTTCCTCATCCATGCGGTGCGGACGATGCTGACCAGTGAACGCGTACACTAAGACGTAATCTAGCTTGTCTTATTTCTTTTGTTTAAAGGAAAGGAACAACCATAAAGATAAGTAAAAAATAATTACCAATGAAATTTTTCGAGTAATGACTAAGTTAGAGGTACATTCAATTGTAATTTTGTTGTCAAAGGGTAATCAATTTTATTTCCTAGTTAATGGTTTTTATAATTGCTTTATACATGCTATGCATTATTAACAACGCATTAGGGGTAGTACCATTTTGAGTAACGTATCCATTCAAAAGTTCAATATCGCAAACAGGTTTTTCCAATTACGAGTGATTGACATTGGTAACCACCTACTGTGTTAAATTTGGGTATTTATTTAACTATCGAACGCATGCCACAAAACCAATTCCACATACACGCCCTTCGAAAGATTCATTGACTCCTACTCCCTGTACCTATTTTATTTTGTTCTATTTCCCAACTCTTCCTAGTTTTTTATTTTCTGCTTCGTTCTCTTTCAATTTCAATCTCTATCCCTGTTGGTAGCTACAATAACAGCATTGTATTTAATTTAAATTTACAAATAAACATAGGACGACAAAATAGAGGCTATCTTAAAATTGTTTTGAATTATAACTTTCGATGTGTTTTTTCTGTATATGCGAAATTGTAAACGTTCACTATCAACTTTCATTGCTAATATTAGACCAAGAACATTCGATGAAGATTCTTTCTCATCCCTGCAGCCGTTACACTTGAGATCCCATAACCCGCAACATTTGGTGTGAAGGGGTTATGCTTGACAAAACCTTTTATTTGTATCGATTCTAAATAAAAGTTCACAGCTAGGTCGTTCACTAGAAGTATAGAATTTTTCATATGTCTGAAATTGTTTGGTAAAACAATACAAGAATACCGAAATTACAGGAAATGTAACAAAGCAAACATGTTTGCTTGAACCGCATTGAGATTAAAACCTAACAGGAAAATAAGAAAAAGGGTTAGAATGTGTTCAGAGGAACAACCATACAGTCCCAATAGTTTCTTTAAATTGAGTTTCTTATATTGGTGGCGTAAACGGAAGTACAAACTGTAATGTCTTTATTTTTGTTTGTTTATTTAGACAACCACTACTGGGGATTCAATATTAAAGGCAGCCACTTAATCTTGGTCATATTACAACAGCGACCAAGGGGAATTCAATCTATACTAAAGGTTGCCGAGCAACCACGACTTTTTGTTTATAGTTCCAAACTATAATAATCATACTTCATACAACAAATCACAAAAACACCGAATCTCCATGACAACGTAAACAACAAACATTATACACTACTTTACAAAATGAATCATAGTCACAATACTGCTTTCCAGCACTATTTTCCGGATTATGATATACTAATAATAATAATAATAATAATAATAATAATAATAATAATAATAATAATAATAATAAATCCATTTATTTGTAAGGAAAAAAAACTTAGCCTGGTAACAGTTTGTGGACCAAACTGGTTTCAATTTTTCAAAACAATGGTAGAAATGCCTTTAGGTACTAGCAAAGACAATTTTCACCTGATAGATGCGAGGGTCTAAGAGGCAGAGGACGACCAAGATAGAGATGGACAAACACATTTAAGAGGCTGCCAGATAAATACTAAAAGTCCGAAACTAGACAATGATAGCAAAACAGAGAGATGGCGGCAGAAAGCGCAGACGTACGGCCCAGGTCTAAATGTAAAGCCACGAAGAATGAGAGAATTAGCAACCTCCTTACTCTTTATGAAATATTTACTTGACATAGGAAAGAAACATGTAAACATATATTACAATTACAAATATAATATTAAGAATATATAGATATCTTCCTTCTATATGTCTGTTCTGGCAATTATCAATTTTTTTTCAATCTCGAGTCTTCGAAAAAAGATTCTCGACACTTATTACTTGTTTAAATGTAATAAGAAGGAAACCTGTAGCTAAAAGAAGCTACGGCAGATCACTAAACATTTGTACACAAATATATGATCATTATAATAAGTATTTTCATATATTCTGAAATAAAAAACATTGTCCAAAGCGATAGAAAATATAATCCTACATCTGTTCTCATCAGATACGATTACAGAACATGTCGACGAAAATAACGAATTTGTAGCATTTAGGTACGTAGCAAAATAATAAGAACTGAGTTTAATATTTTGGAATTGACTAGCAAAAAAAAAACATTATTACGAATATTATATGTTACGATATTTTGTTCAATAACACGATAAAACATTCGACATAAAAAAATTCTATCTGGAACTGTTCTTGTTTATTCGTAATATTATTTTCCAGGACAGAACAGTATTGTTTTGTATTCCTATTTAAAAATAATAAGGTTTGTAATTTTCAATTGCTTGCATGGAATTTTTCATATCTCATTTTCAGTTTTAGACCTTAGGTGGATATTTTTTGCAATGCAAGGTGAACATAAAGTTGTCCAGCTCTGTTTATTTATCCGAATCTGTGTTTCCTATGGTTTCTGAATTCCTAATTATAATATTTTGACATCGTGTATAGAGTATTGTGGCGACATAAAGCTGAAAAGCAGACAATAATAAAAAAGGAAGCGAACCAATTTACAGCAGCTGTTATCACTGGATCGTTGACCGATGCTCAAACTGTTGTATAAAAACTGCTGTATACCTATAACCCGTCACCACTTTCGGGATACGGGAGCAGCACGGCTTCTATTTAAAATCATATCGAGTTCTTTAATATTTGAAGGCAAACCACGTCAAGCAAGGTGAGGATACCCAGGAAAGCTTTGTCACTGTGATTCAGGCATAAATTCTATCATTATTAATATCTGCTTTTACCATATTTTTACCATAAGAGCCTGGCTGAAGTGGCTCAAAATAACAAATTATGGTTGATATCAATACACCAGGGAAAATATGAACTGTACAAACTGCTAAACTAGCGAAAGGTGGGGAGCAAAAACCAAACTCTGGAACCAGAGCAACATACGGAGAGAGTAAATAAAGTCATGGTAAATACTGAGCGACAAACCAGGGTTGGAGCAGCAAAATCCTCATAAGACACAGACACTTAAAAAAACACCGTTGATGAAATTAGCAGATAACTCACTTTATACCTACAGTTTGTGAAGTAGCAGAGGAAAAACCTCTACATTATTTTTGCAGCTGTAAAAACATACGCATATTTGATTATTAAGTGGTTTATCCCATATAATTAAATGTGCTACCGTAATTTTATTCTAAACTGTATGATGGCGTCTATAAAACAAAGACAAGTAGGTTACGTAATATCATTAGCAAAACCGCTGTAATAGAGCACCGGTCATAAAATTATATTTATCAAAAGACCGCTCTGCTGCTCTACCGGATTAAATAATAAAGTAATTTATTTCTCTAGAGAGAAGCTAACGATTCTCTGGCAATTAACAATTAGATTACATAATGTAATTAAAAAATTAAACATCAAGACCTGGAAAATCAGATTTTCAACATAAAACAATAAAAGAAATTTTCAATGTTCTTGTCTTTTCCTGAATTTTGTCTAGGTAGTTTATTGTAGCATTTTCTCTGTATAAACCACCACTGTACCTATAAGATATTTCAAACATTATGAAAGCAGACTGGTTTATAACATAGGATGTTAATCAATATTTATTTATTAGAGATTATTTAATAAATGTGTCGCATTCCAATCTTTATTCGTTTTAAAGGACCATCGACTTGCGCAAGTTGTGTTCAAAAAATACGTTAGTTTGATTGGTTTTCCTAATAGCCTGTCAAACTGTCTAACTGGTCTATATCTACGCTTACCCTGTTTAATGCCATTCTAACGTGCTATTTTTAACGAAGTCACCGAGTTACCAGAAAGCAAATAAAAAACTTCTTTCTTGATTTGGTTTGCATCCACACAAATTGCAATGAAACTGAAGTAAATAATATGTTCACATTTCGTTCAGGGAAAGTATCATTCTGTCACGTTTGTGAACGGTTCACAGCTGTAAATCATTATACAGTTTATATCAGTAGGATTTGTAACTGTTCTAATTTGCGGCTTTTCATGTGGAAATAATGGTTCTGGATAAATGCGTTTAATCAGTAAACAGGAAAGCTATTTAAAATCTATATTTGATAACAGAGCTGATTTGTACTCAAAGCGAATTTAAAGCCTGGTGCTTTAGTGATTAAATACTTTGGAGAACAATAGAAGAGATGCGTTTTTAATTTTGCTGATCTGTCTGTGACAGCTGCAGAGGAACGTGAATAATTGATATTTCCACAGTAACACAGGATCATCCGGGATAAATGGTTTTGCGTTTTACGTTTTATATTCATTAACAAAATACAACACAGTGTGTGTGTGTGTGCAATTTTGTATCAAATGTAATAATAGTCGTGGATTATACATCAAGCGCGAGAACAGCGTAAGTTTTCGAATGGTACAAGTTTGAAGCACGAGAGCGTACTTGCTGTCGAGTCGATCTACCATTTGGATTTCGATCATGACCCAACGTGGTAATCTCATGGTTACCATACCCAAGCCATTATTTTAAAGTTAGTGATCTACCTTTTGGAAGAATTATTTGCTTTAAGCTTCTATTGTTTATCCGTTTCCGCTCATCGTTGACACCAATAACATCAAATTTTTGAGAATACGGAATTAAATCGATGCATTTGAATGTTGTTCTGACTTGTAATGTCAACAATATACTGCACATAAGGAAAGGTATTTCTGTCAAAAACAAAAACAACAAAGGTTACGGTTCTGCAACTACAAACATTAACAATGTTATACATTATGCTGTGTGCCTCCTAAATTCATTTTCTGAAACCACATGACAATATTCAAGGTAAAATAAGAACAAGAAGTTATGAATACTAAACCCACGTGTTAGTTGACTCAAGAGATACATTTTTTAGGTAACATCTGTGAAGGAGTTGCTTTTTTCACGTTTGTTTTTAGACATATAATATAATGAAAATACGCGCTCGTCATCCTGTCAACCTTCATTTCAAGGATTTCACTTTTGCCCTATATTAGGAATAGAAACAGCGTCATTACATTTTTTTCTCCGTTTAACACAAAGACGAACTGAAAATCATTTCAGAAATTTCTAACATTTGTTATATAAAAATTTGTTTATCTGGATCGCGTAATATTAAAATTTATACAGATTAGTTATAGTTTCAAGATAACAGTTCATGACACTGAAGTGGATAGAAGAAAAACTAGGGAAGATCGCACTGCCTATATAATATACAAATAAAAAAAAAGATTTGTTTGCATATAGGGTCTTTAAGATATGAGAAAATAGACATTGGAAATTTTCCTCAGACTTGTTTGAGTATCGTAACAATAAAAATGTAGATTCAAAGTCATGTTATGCAACGAAGTGTACGATAACAACGCAAAAGCGGTTTCTTATCACCTAACACAAATCATTTCTTATAGTTTATCACAAGCCAGACAAGTTTTTACCTTTTAGCTACATTTCAGTAAGATTGCAATCGTTCTTAAACAAAATTTTATTTTATTTTTACGTAAACTGAATGCTACACTCTGTATACAACTGAGGTTGCAGGCATACATGAAATCTGGCGATATAACTTTACTCTTATACAAAGTTTACTTTTTTTTATCAGCTAAACGAACCCGAAGATCCAGGTATCTGATATGAGTTTTCCTAAAGAAAACTGTTGATTTTTTCATCTCTTCTTACGTCTAGCTCATCAGTTAATCCAAGAAAAAACCGTCACCTAAGCATTCTTAGTAAAGAAAAGCTTATTCCTGCAAAGCTATATCTAGGTTTTGGTCAAAAGCTGATTACTGTCGAGCTTGTCACGAATCACGCGTAAACTTTATTAAAGAAAAAAATCAATCACTGCTACACACCATCAAAACGAAGCTCGTCTACAGAGTATTCAGACGCAATGAAGCCGGACTAACATTTTCGTCGTGTTAAACTGGTGATACTTTTCCACATATGAGATAACAGATAACACCGTGCACTTTCAGAATATGTATTCGTATTTGTTAACAAATACATTTTTCATTTATAAGTATTGATTATATTTTTAATATTTTTAATCCTAAGAAATAATTGGGGGATGAAAGATGTTTATGATTTCCGTTTCGCTGTTTGTTTTCTATGAACTGTAAATATTATTTTTTTACTTTATATTAAAATGTTCTTAGCATTGAAGAATATACAAGGTTTATCTGAAAAAGTGAAAACACTTCCACATCTTGAGAAGATGTTCAATCGCCCTCTGACAGTGGACTCTAATATCACATCAAAATTAATATTTCCGACGTAGGTAGTACATGTATTAAAAGACGTTAGGTACTTGGTTAGGTAAGGTAAGCAATATTAATATTCATAGGGTATCCCCTGAAATATGTATCTTTTACATCTTAAGAGCTAAGGTTGGTTGCATTTCTGGAAAGAAAAATGTAGCTACTATTTTTTTATTCGTTTAGATAAAGGATCGATTACTCCACATTGAAAAACATTATTAGGAACACCAATTAAATGTAAATTTTAAATTGTATAAGATACTGATTTTAAAATTTATTTTTTTGATTGGTCTTCCCAGCACTATTGAAGGATTATTAATCTGTAATATTAAAATCTGTAACTGTAGGGAATTTTTTCAATTATCCAAACGATCAACGAAATTCAGAAAATTTCCTGATTAAAGTATGAACTTTCAAGCATTTCAGTAACAAATTTCAAATAAAATTTGATATCATTAAAGAGATTTTTTTCCGCTATAAAAGAACTGAAACATGGAATACCTTTTTATTACTAAGATCATAAACAGATAGCAATAATTTTGCTATAATGTGCTGATAATAATAAAGACAGTTCAATTCATATCAGCCAATGAGAAGCGTTCGTTTTTAAAAATTGAACCAATCAGAAGACTATTTTACTGACAATATTTATATGACAAGTAAAATGCAGTAAGCTTCCAGCAACAATATTTATGTCAAATAAACGTCAAACAAATGTCAAAAAAATTATTATTATTTTAAAAATTCTTGTTTCATTGATTTGTAATTCGAATACAACTCTTACTCTGAGCTTTTCTTCAATATTTGTCATTCATTCGTTCCTGCTATTTTTGGAAAATAATCATTCGCGTACCGCTGGTAATTATTTTCGCCACAGCTCCAACAATGCTCCAACTCGTATTCAGATTGACAAATAATATTGTCGGTAAAACTCACAGCACTCGTATTACCTAATATATGACAATCACATCGCTGATTTTTACTTTATCGCCCCTTTCCCAGACATGTTTATCTAATTTGTTTTTTTTGTCTGCGGAAAACTTGTTTGGAATTTTTCAGACAGAATTTTTGTAGGTATCTACTCGACAATTATGTTTTTTAATAGATACCAACTTTAATTACCACATTGACTTCAAGTTTAATATTGGCTATAAAGTTTATGTCTTCAGATGAAGTTTCGATATAGTACCCCTTCATTTCAAATTTCATCAAAATCGGTTCACTAGTTTTTGCGTTAGAGGCATGACATACATACATACAATATGAAATTACATAATTCATAACTTGCACCTCGTATACTTGAAATTTGCAAAATTAATTATAAATCGCTTGGAAAACCCGGATAATATAAAACCTGCAGTGGTAGTGCCGCTCAAAGACTGAACCAGTTTAACAAGAGGCACTCACGTTACTCGCAGATATCCGAAGAAATCGCTCCGCTATATTGCTTCTTCAACAGTACTCTGATAACAATTCTGAACGGCAACTTTACTTTTCATGTTTACATTGAAAGAGCGTGGCCGAGAAAAACTCTAGCGGCACACACAGCAAAATTGCTAAGAAATCGCTCCTTGGTAAATTGCTCTATGAAGAGTGGACTTTTATGTAACAGATTTGTAATCTTAAATGCTTTTAGGTCGTATATATTGTAACTTTATTTATATCTCAGGGATTTTTAAGGTTTTTTCAATTTATTGGATATTTAAATTTACTGCCAAAAGAGTTAACCACTTTAATAATCGCCCTGCAAATTCATTTCTTAATTAAAAACACGTGTAATTTAATTACATTTCCAAGCAATGAAAGTCAAACTCTTACTTTTAAACAAATTTACTTTTGTTTAATCTTTTTTCTTGTTTACTTTGAAAGTCTCTTTTGTAAGCAAAATTATTAAACTAACAAAAAAGTTTAGGGTCAGCGTGATTGCGTGAAACAAGTAACTGTTCCAAGCATTAATACGAAAGTTGTTAATTAATTACTAAAGTTAAGGTAAAAAAAGAAATTAAGTTTTCCAACGCAGATTAAAAAGTTTATCTAGCACGAGTAGTGAATATTTCGAACAGCGAACTTACAAAACAAAGCACTTTAGGTGAGGGTTTTTAATCCTTTTCGAATACGCCTCGTGTAACTCTTATTCCACGTGCCATGTGCCAAGTTGATAACAAAGCTCGTCTTGGTGATTGCGAGTTGTTGGCAATAAAACAGCATGCAATAATAATATAATCCATGCCGGTTATTAACAAGCAAGGAGCTAAATTTATCTGAAATCTCAAAACAAGTTCGTCAAAAGCACTGTTTCAACAATTATCAAGATTAGACGATTATCTTGCATTATTTAATTATTAAACGTTTTACGCGAAAGCTTAACTGGCTCGCAGAATACTCCTTTTATGCTTCTTCGTCATTATATGGATAAGTTTAGCATTGTCCTTGTTTCTGAAGGCATTTGAAATTAGTTTGTAAGAAAACGGGTGGTAGTAGGTTAATAAAATAAAATACTGAGGATTTACATTATTATGTTATTCTGGCTGGCTTATATCGTATATGTGGTTGCTTTGAAGAGAAAAAGGGTTGATGATTATTTGAAAAAAACAAACACCCTTCATTCTCTTTCAATATTAAGATTTTCTCAGTATATGTATTCTTCAAAGCAGTCACAGACGAAACGTGGTGTTACAAAGTTAACAACAAAAAACAAAAAGCATAAAATGTTTAAAAGTTTCTTAACCTTATTACACATGAAAGCAGATCCTGCTAATTAAATACATTTTATTGAAAACATTTATTAATAAAGTGTATCCACCATCTAACAAAAACAAAGAATTTATTTTCATCCACGGTAATTAATTGAAGTATCAAAAGCGTCACTTTTTAGAATTAATTGCTATAGGTACCTACCTATAGCTTAAAAATTCTTTTGATTGTTTGAAAGCAAACAGAAACAACATTTAACCTTTTATTCTCCAATCACTTCATTTTATTAATTTTAACTTTTGTTGTGCAATTAGAATAATTAAGTTTAATTTTAGAATTTCCAAAAGTATAAAAGCAATCTCATAATTTTTTTCGAGCACCTTAAATTTACATTAAATAATTAAAACACATCAATGGTAGATAAGCTTCAAAATAAAGGTGCAAATAAATTAGAGAGCATTTTACAAAGTTTCTTGTTTACCTGCTAGGTAATAATAAAATTCTGTTTTGATTTTGATTGAAATTTTCAGGGTAATACCTATTTACATAAAATATCCTACAATTATGCACAGAATCACGTAAAATAAAACCAGAATTAAGTGAGTAGAAATTAAAGTGCTATCTGGGTGGATTTAACAAATTAGGACAGGATTGACAACTTTTAACTTTAAAAGCTGCATCGCTTGAAGACATTTTCATTTCAGCGCGAAACGGCTAAAGTATGTTTTGAAACATTTTAATGCTTGCGAGCGCGACCTTGAACTTTTGTCAAAATCTGAAATAATTGTTGAATTAATAAATTTTACAAAAGCTATACAGGGTGTAGGTACAGCAGTTCACAATTCTACAAAACCAAAAAGTTGTACTTCAGTTTGTTAAATTAATTTACTTTTTTTTCACCTAAACTTTTTATTAAAAATCTTAGCAAACGATAAGAGTCCAAATATTAATATTGGCACACCTAACTGATGGTTTTCTCGTTTATTTTCGTATTATTCGACATTCAACATTATTATGTAGCATAAAGTAATAATACTTATCCCAAATGGAAATCAAAGGGTGTAATAGGGTACTGGTACAGTACATTTCCTTCTACGTATAAAATAGGAGAGGATAATATTTCAGAAAGGCAATCTAAAATATTTAATAAAAACCTACTAAAATATTTATGGTGCTATACAGGGTGTAACACAACTTATCCGAAAAAATTTAACCATATATATATGCACTTTTAAATAAGAAATCGATTTGTTAGAAAAAATTTTAATAAAAGTCCAACACAAAACGAGATAAAAATTGTGGAAAATGTTATTTTAACATTTTCATTAATTTGTAACTTTAACAATTTTTATCTCGTTTTCTGTTGGAATTTTATTAAAAAAATTTTTAACAAATCGATTTCTTATAATTGTAGAAGGTTAACTTTTTTTCATACTAGAGTTTACAATGTAGGTATGTATAATGTTCTTCTGACTGATTTCTGTCGTATGTGCTTGGTTTCAAGAGAAAGAGGTTTTTTAAAATCGAATGAAATATTTGAAAAGAACGAACATCCTTCATTCTCCTTCGATATTAAGTTTTGCTCTGTATATATAGTGTTCAAAGCAGCCACAGCAGAGATTCCGGTGTTACAAAGGCAAGAAGTTCAAAAAGTGTTTGCTTTTATTAAAGAAACCTCCCTGGTTAATATACTGCGAGATCCGAGGCGAGATCGAAAAGTAAATTTTGATTTTTGGTTAAATGACCCCTAAAATTATTGTTATGGAGCTTGCGTGTATGGTTAATTCTGTATACCTACTCTCAAATTTGTAAGTCTGTTTTCGTATTAATGAGTTTTAGAAAACTATGTTAAATTACTCATTTCTCTTTAACAGTACAAACCGATCCGATTTAACCAAGTGCATGATGATTACCGGCGTTTGTATAATTTCCTCTATTCAGTAACGTTAAAGGATGGAGGTTATAAATGGAAGCTACAAACGATATTGCTTGGAGGTGAATACGTCAAAGTAATATACATATAAGCAGGTAGCTAAGCTTCCACAATTACTTGTAGTAGTTTTGAATGAAAATCGTGTACCTATTCACTTGTATTTACTTGATTTATAACCATTAACAAGCACAAACGTATAAATAATTTAACCCTTAAATGCCCACGCCGTTATCGCATAAATAGTTTCAGTTTTAATTAGAAACAAAAAACAAAGATGTATGAGAGAAAACCATAGGAAAAATTCGATTTCAAATATGTTTAGTAAACATTAGTATATAAAACAACGTTAACAGAAAACAGACTCTAGCAATTATTGTAAATTATATTGGAAACCTGCAACCTGTAATAACTTTTCTTTTCTGTTCACGTCACGCCCACGTGAGTACCCATGACAATTTATTGTCTTCGATTCATGACGTCTGGAACTGAAATAAACGTTTCCAAGCGTGGAAAGAAACTGTAGTGGGTGCAGGATGCATGAAGGAACAAATAGGTGCATACTGACGGTGTTTGCTGATATGTTTAAATAAAAACGATATACCTTGCAAGGGCATTTAAGGGTTAATCTAGAAGTCGTTACATTTATCACATAGAGCTGTGTAGGAGGATAATAAATAGGAAATTGTATTTGAGAACTAAATTGAAAAAGTGCTAATAATACTTTTTCTAAACAGCCCTACACGACAAATAATACCAGCAAACGTATAAATCATTTACTTTACAATAGATTCATTAAATATTCATCATAAACCCTTTTAATTAACCTATAAAAAATTAGTTTTTATACATAAAAGGTTTTTGAACTCAAAAACAATTTCAACTGCAATTAAACTTTTATAGCTTCCAGAAGTTTTTGTCATAACCGTTCAAAGGTATAAGTAAAAAAAGTTAAATTGCTATAGGAATTAACTGAATGAGTTTTCCGCTGTCTCAAAAAAATGTAATGGGTTTATTTTTTTATCGTTACAGTGTAACAATGGAACTTATGATATCACAACACAGTTGAACCTTAAAAGCAAACAAGAAGTTTAAATTAATTTTGTGAATACGTATGTAAACTTCTCCAAAGACATACTGGTATATTTTATAATTAGAGCACTCCCCGGAGTGATTTGTTTTCTCATAAGTAGATTGGTTCCTTTGATTACGGACTCTCATACCGATTCCAATTATCTCTAATAATTAAACTGTTCTCTTTTCGTTTAACTTCATTTTGCAATTGATAGAAAGATTAAATGCATATATAAACATGTTGCCAACAAAAATATTGTTCGTTTATTGTTTTCATACTGCGGCTTATCTGCGCAATAAGTGATTTTGAGATCCTTAGAAACATTAGGTAGGTGTAGGTAGTATCCTTGAACTAAAGCTTCTATTTCCGTTTACATAATAAATTTGTTGTCACGTTTAATCATGGGAATATTGATATGAATTAGTTTAACCAGATAAGACTTAAGACAGGCGGCTGCGATGAAGAGAGTTAAATTACTACGATGGGTACATCAACACATTATATTTATGAAAAACGGATTTAGCCAACTTTATGGAAATTTCGTTTGTATTCTGGCCAGGAATAGGTAAATGTTCCTTAAATGGATGTAAGAATTCCTCTGAATTTTACATAGAACGTACAACAGCAAAGAAATAGCAAATCAAGAAGTGCTTTGTCATTCAATTGAAGAAACACAATTTATTCTAAGTCTTAGTCTAACATAATTACATTCTAAGCTCTTAATCCAGTAATTTTCGTTTCTTTCACTGTTTTAAGGAACTGCGGAAATAGAGTCACTAAATTCCTTTCAGACAACCATCTTTTTCGGCACGCAATGAATTTTACTCAGCGTAGACTTACAGTAATACTTTAGCGAGGGAGAAAAAAAATCTAACCCGTAGATTTATCCAAAACCAAGTCTAAAAGGATTATGAGGGCCACAGGCTCGCAATTTAAGTCTCCGAGCGAAAGAATAGGACATTTGTTATTTCGCGTAACTACCCGTGTCACGTATTCTTGAAGGAGAGCGTGAGGAAACTAATGTTTCGATAATTCAACTAGGAAAAACCTGAATAAATTTCAGAAATTTTAATCATTATTTTATTGTCACAGGACCGGGGGGGCTATAAAACTATACTGGCGCAGTCAGGGCCCGTTTTAGATATGAAAGATAATGATCTTTTTGTATAGGCAGAAGGTCTTGTAATTAGAAACTAACAGCTGCTGACATTTCATGGCGGAACTGTTAAAGGGTCAAAATTACTGCTCGTTGCTTGTAGCAAACAGCTTTAAAATAGAAGTACACATTAAATTTAGAAAAATGCATACGGCATACCTAAACCTTGTTTGCAGATCTGTTAATAGAATTAAAAGTAAACTAGTTAAACGAAACACTGAACTAATATAGTATACTTATTTTAAAGTCCAGAAATGCAATTACCCTGGAAAAATTCAATTAACAAAAGATTGACAATGTCAATAATAATTATTGTTAAAGTAAGTACCTAACGTAAAAGTTTAATCAACTAAATTAAATTAAAATTGGTAATAACGGACTTCTGATAATACCGCAGAATTAAAAACTTGTTTTTAATTACCCCTGAAAACAATGAAATTTCTAACGCCGAGGACAAAAAACATGAAAAGACAAACATGAAGAAAGAAAAGAATTATGCTCATTAAGCTTCGATATTAAATCCTTTGTTGCCCAAGAAAACAATCACATTCAGTGATAAAACTGTATTTAAAATTTTTACATTGTTGTTTTCCAATTCGTCAAGATTAATTAAATTGAAATGGCAGAACAAAACATTCATTTCCGTAAAATAATTCGAACAGTTTGCTTTTTGCTAAGCAGGTACAGGGTGGGCTAAATTGGATGCTTTCATAGGGGAACTCGTTAATCATAAAAAATCTTAATGGTGAAAATCGAAATTAATTATAATCTTGTGTTTTTGTGTTATGGCCGAAAGTTCGGTTTTTCAAGTTTTCGATTAAGGCCGATATTTCGCTTGTTTCTAGAATTACAGAAAAATAATTTGCATGTTCTTATAGCACTTTCTTGAGTAGACTACAATGGTCAGAACAGATTTTCAAAATTTTTACCAAATTTCAAGTTAAGGTCAGGTCAGTGTTTACCCGTAATATTGCTAGGCTCCTACTTTTTTAGATACCTATTCTGGAAAAAGTTCTATAATAAATGCATATAAAATTTTGATATAAAATTGAATTATGAATGAACATGTAATCAAAATAAATCGTGTCGACTCTTGATTATTCTCTTTTTGTCATTTCACTTTGTTATATTCTATTTATTTAATAAATCCCCATGTTTCAACTGCATTGTATGCACTTAATTTATGTTTTATTCATTGTGGATTTTATTTGAATTTAACGAAGGTAGCAGAAATGCAAAATAAATCATTTCCAATTGCAACAGACGTTTATTGACATTTATAAACAAAACAAACACAAATACGCGTACAGCTTTAGATAAAGTTTTCGTCCCGGCTTACTCGATTATCCCCCCTTCCAATTAAAACACAAAACATACCCATGGATAAGAAAATTTTCGAAACTGCCTCGTTTGGAACTCGAACCTACTACCACTATGGATTATATTTCGCTCATGGTAGTTATTGAAGTTATTTGAAGCTATATGGGGAATTATGCAATCTTTCATAAATTGTCCGTGGGTACCATCATATATCTAGAAGTTCTAAAAGTTGGTTAATTTAGTCAGTGAACAGAATCTGTTTACGTTTATTGTCTAGACGAAATGACAACAGATGCCAACATGTAAAAGCCTTAAGCTTGCCTAAATATGACCAACAAAATTCAAGTGTACCCTGCAGTTATGAACCATCATTTGCTTGTATTGATTATTTATTTATTGTGGGTGGTTCATGATTTTCTTTAAACATTTCCAAAATGGGGATAATAGTTAAATTAAGTGAAAACAAGTTTTCCAAACTTAGTTATCAAGAACAATTATTGGCTGTTAAAGTTCAAGTCGTCCTAGGTCAAAATTAAAATTCCATTAAAATTTAGAAGGAATTAGTACCTATGCTTTTTGGAATTTTATTGCTCTAGCATACGACTTTAGCTTCTGCTGCAGCACACTCCAAATATTTGGATCGAGACGCCAAATATAAAAGATTTTGACTTTCAGATCGCTCAATTGAATTGCCCGTCAAGAAATTTCTGTTTGCGCGCCCGATGTCGATCATGGGTCGAGTAGGTAGTACCTATACTTTATTAAATGTAAAACTAGATCTAAATTATTTCATTTAACTAGAATATATTTTGACGACCATGTATTTTTAGTGAAACTCCTACATTTTCCTTTCCATATTTTGCTTTCTAAACTAGTAAAAGCAAAGCTGTCAGATTCCCTTTGTTGATAGTTACTCACATGAAAAGATTAAAATTACTATTTCGGAATATAAGGAATCTACGAAAATTCGTTTTTTTTGTCTCTAATAATACTACGAGCCTTATACAATAAATATCAAAAGTAACGACGCTGAATAGAAATTAGAATAACAAGCCGGTTCTTACAAAAGGGGTTTTGTTAATAAGTACATGAATAAACCACACCCTATACCTACAAGAATGCTTTTTGCGTTTACTTAGAATACTACAGCAACTACATTAACTAAATGGGAATTCCTTTTCAGCTGTGATCAAAGTGCCCTTTTCGATTCCTGGGTTACTCAATGTATCATCTATTGAAAAGCAGGAAGGGTACTTTCGTATGTACCTACCGGGTATTTGAATACCTATCTCTATTTTTAGAAACGGGCTTTTCAAATAATCAAATACCTTTAACAGGTTGCTTACAAATACTGACAGTTTTATTGGCCTTTTTTAGTATACTATTATAGTGTTCGTCAATCTCGTTGCTCTTATGCTGTTGCGATTATTCGAGGTTGGGGCCGATTATAAAGCCGTTGATCAAGTCGTCTTGCATTTATTACGAACTATATCACCATATTTTGAAGTATGATTTATGATTCTCAATCGTATAGTGAAAAAATCAAACTTTTATGGTGTAAAAGTTTGTTCATTTTTATATAATCTCTTCTTCATTATTACAATAATTATTATTTCAAACATAGAGACAAAAGCAAATTTTCTGGTTTCCTATTCTATTGTAATTTTACTGTAGTTACGGAATGAATAAGCAATGAGCAATGATTGAACAATCAAATCCGCACTAAATTAAATTTACAGTTCAATGAAAATGCTGTTATATTAATTAATTGTAATAATTAATATAATTGTAATTTATTGTATACTGTGTAATATATTACATATCGCAGGTATTACTATTTACAATAAATGTGCAATAACAGAGGTAGTAGGTTGGGAGAATGGAAAGACTCCCAAAGGGTAAATCCCTTTCGTTCAAGACGTGCCTATTATTATCTTACTTGAATTCTTAAATGGGGGGGACATATATAACCTTGGCAATTTGCACCCCTTCCTACGCAATGCAAATAGAAAAAACGAACTTAATTATATCTAAAATTCATATTTTTTTCAATTAAATTAAACAATCTCCCATTTATTGCTAATGTAGCACAGCACATTTAGAAACTAGTCTTTTAGCACGTTTACATATTTTCACAAAATCGAGGCTAGAATATTTGTCAGCAGTATTAATATTATCAGTTTCTACATATTCATGTATCTTATTACTTGCGGTTCTAGCTCCATTATTAAATTCACTGTTCTAAATAGCTTAGGAGTTCAGGAACCTTTATCAAGTCTTTCCACGCATTATTTCCTGACAATATTGGATGTCAATAGATTGAAAATTGGATCAGTGGAATAGGCATACCAGAAACACGACAGTAGTAAAACTTAATTATGACTTTGAAGACTTTGGAACTGTTCCCATCAGCACCTTGTTTGCTTATCTGATTGCCTTTCGAACTTGTAAATGTCAGTATATTTTTATGTTTTTTGATAAGTCCTTACGCGATCGATCAAAATAATTGTAACACACACTGTATACTGTTTAATTGAATAACTTCCATATAGGATATATCGTATCATTCAAACTACATTTAAGGAAATTTATGGTTTACGCTGTTACCGTTTATCACACATTCACACAGCCTTGATCGTCTTTACACGTTACGACTAGATAGTTGCTAGTTGTTTGAAGTCATACACCGATTATATAAAATGATTTAAATTTGAAAATGGTGTTGGGTAGGTACATTAGGTATTTTCTACACCAACACTAGCCCTTGATAAGTGATGACTACGGGATTACCCTTACTATAAGCAAAAACACTTAAACCTGTACCTAATATAAATTGAATTTTATTTTAACTATTTTTCCTCCAAACCACCAACTTTTTCATAATGGTAATATTATAGTGTTAACAAAATATTTTCTGTTCTATATATATTGCAGTCAATTCAGAGAGCTTAATGTGTTAAACCCTTTTCACATGACGGTTTTAGAAGAGCTTAGACTTAATTTAGAAGCTTAATTTTCCGGTCAAATTGGTACACGCTTTGATGAAATCTTTGGAATTGCAAATTAAAGCCCACTCAATTACACAAACATCGATTATGCAGGTTTAGAATTGCATAAACAATTTATTTTCCGCAACAAAGTCACTTAGATAGGAAAAATGAAAATGTTAATGTCAATCTTATTATATTAACATTTTAATTTAACACTTCCAAACCTTGTTTACTGGTAACAAATTTGGAAAGATATTTAAATGTACCTTTTAATAACATTCTTGGTCAATAAAATGAATCATTATCCATATTTGCAGAATTTAAAGTTGATGGAATTATAATTTTTAACGCTGTTAGGCCATTCTATTCTATTAGTAATGGTTTTATAAAAACAGCCGGTAACAGCATACGATCAGTTTCGGCAGTAAACTGCTGATTAAATTTTTTACCTTCAAACAAAATATTATGCATAGCTGCATTTCGTTTTCTATGTACCTATGTATAGTGAGTTTGTGTTAAGCTGGTTAAGAGTATAAAAAATGGAAAGTAATTTGTTTTGAAGCAACACCGCGCATACACGCGTGGGTAGATAAGTACTGATGTAACAACACAGGTACATCAAAGTACTGTCGACACATCTGTTGATCTGTTTTTAAATTTAGGAACGATCACATATGTTTAGATTCCCACTGAAAATTACCCTTTTTTTACAAGTTCTTTTAAAAGCGAAATTAAAGTTTATACAATCCGAAAATATCTTTGAAGTTTTTATTGTTTATCTTCTGGGATACGCAAGTCTCTAATATAGCAGTAATTTATTTTTCGTCTAGACAAACAAACTCCATTGTCTGTAATGATATGTGACATAAATATAATTTTTTTTAAATCACCCACACAGCATTCTAGACATATCCAATCCGCTAAAATATCGAGCACGAACTACTACTTACTAACCACACTACATTTTTCTATCTCATGTAATGTTCCTTTTTTAATAATCTAACTGTATACTTATAGTACAACCCTTCCTGTAGCCATTTCAAGTTTCAACGCTTTTAATTATAATTTTACTGAACTATAAATATTTTATGAAAGCTTTGTCCTAATTTGGTAAAGCCTCGGTTAGAGTTGGTACCGTAAAGTGGGGTGAGATTGATAGCTTTTGAACTTTATCAGCTAATTACTTTTTTGTGTGTAAACCTATAGTAAATTAAAACATCAGAAAAAGTAACACGTGTTGTGTAGATCTATATACTGTATTAAAAATAGACTTCAAAAATCAAACTTTGTCAAAAAAAAATAAAAACCATCCGATCAATCTTATACACGATCGGGGGCTACTTTGATACCCCACCTGGAAATGCATTTAAACTCATTCATACACCAAGGTTAACATCAATCTCGCCCCGTTTCAAAATCGGTCTTGTAGTTTTTGAGTTATGATAAATTTTCTAATTGGGGCGAGTTTGATATCCCAAATAAATAAGTGAACTTGTATGTTATATACTTTATTTTAAACCAGGTAATAATGGAAAACGCAAATTAGAATGAAATTCCTTAAAATAACGCGATAGCAATACTATTAAATCAAAACAGAGATCCGGGGGCGAGTTTGATATTTTAGTTTTGATAGATCAAAGTCGCCCCGCTTCAAACTTAACGTTCAAAACCACTTGCGGATTTATTTTTCATGTCTAATTTTAAGATTATAGCTTCTCAAGGAACCCAGCATAATCTACGTAAAACTAAAATTTACATAAAAATATCACTGACTTTTCTGCATATGAAGTTATCCAGCAAATTGGATTAGCACTAAATAGGTACGCGTTAAATATTTTGCATTTAAGAACGATAAACTGCACATTCTACAGAACTTACAACCGGCAAGTGTGGCGACAAGATGTAACTACCAAATTCTGCGATGGCGGTAAATTTAAATGTATTGGTGTTTACTCTGTCTCAGAATAGGTTCTTAGATGCACTGGATATCAATTTCGCCCCGCGGAATCAAACTCGCCCCACTTTACGGTAGCCTACCGAATTATTATGAACTTGGACTCGCATTCTATTAGGTTGAGGATCAGTAATCGACATAGATAAACGATGAAGTTTAGTTCTGTTTCTACTCAATCATTAAATTGTTCATTGAATACCTAATTCAACCTAATCTCCGCAAAGTAAACCCAAACAAAAATAAACACAAAACCAAGCACAGGTTTCGTAATTATTGTTGAATATTAAAATGGTGTATATAGATTTCAGACAAACTGCGTGCTATAAATTTTTAATGATAAATTGAAACAACTCCTGGAATATTTGCACTGAATTATGTTTTAAATGTTCTTTGAAAATTTATTATTCACTCGTTTTACACCTACTCTTGCTGTGCTACCTACGTAATAGAAAACCGAATTGGAGATGTAAAAGCAATTCAACAATTAAATTTTAAATAAATAATTTCAAAGTGTTACAAATTTGTAATTAACTAAAACAAATATTTATTTAATATTTATTAGGTATGTGAAGTACTACCCCACTGATCGTAGTACGGGAGGTCTGACCTTTAACATCGAAGTGTAAAATCCACATTTCCGATTAAGTGTATTTCACGCATTACGGCGATAAGAGCGGATACACTTTTTAGCACCGGTAAATATTGTCAGTAAACTGTTGTGGCGAACAGTGGCAAACCACCTGCATTTGACGTTTCCGTATGTGTACATCCTATACATCGTCTTAGTTCCTGCGGTTCATAGCGTTTCCGTTAAACGATGTGTAATAAAGGGTAGGTAAACTTTTAATGCTGTTTCGTAAAGTTCATAGAACATTAAAGAGAAAATGTATTCAATTCATTTAAAAACTGCAAAATTTGCGACGACATGACAATACCGCTCTGTGATATTCTGCAGAATATTGCTTGCAGTGCTTGCTAGCAAGCACGAATATGGAAATATGCTTATCTTGTCAAATTCTTATTTTCTATTTCAAATTTGAATACTCATGTAATTTTGTTCTAGAAATCGATTTTAGTCTCTTACATACACATAGGCTATGTATGTCATTTTACCTTAAATAATTATTTTCCACCGTAAGTTTAGATTCCAAATCAAATGGCAGGGAATTTAATGAGAAACGTGCACCTCAGTGTAAACCGTAAACAAACATTTTCAGCATGTCACGTTAACAGATGGTTCAAACTTTCAAAGTACCTACTTCATCACTTGGCATCCAAGTTGATTTAACTTTTGACCCGAATAACACCGTTAGCACACCCACAAGTGTGCAAATTTTAAATTTCAAGAACACATTTACTTTTCAAAATAAAAAAACGTGATCCACCACTAAATAAATTTTAGTATTGAAATTTGTATTTCAGGATAATGATCCTCAACACTGAATAAAAGTAGAAGCACGTTTCACTTTCACAGAAAGCAAGACTTGATCAATCTGTGTATTCTGACCTTTATTAACTTGGAAGCTTCTTTATTGTAAGCTGTGCGAAGACAATATTTTTAAATGTCAATTCTTGAAATAACCATAAATGAGATATACCAATTATCAAAAAAATTGATTAAACATCGCTTTTATACATTATTGTACATTATTTTTTCACTAGCTTTGTTTTATTCAGATTGTCCATAGAGGTGTGCGCGAAATAGCGTATCGCAGATGGGCGAGAACAATTATCCGCACCGCACGATTCACTTAACTTTTGAACTGGGAATAAATCAAAACCAATCAAAACAGATACATCAAACTAAAGGTCGTCTCTGGTATTACCAAAACCTAAACAAAAACCCATTTTATTCAAACTTTATCTTTTGGGAAATAGATTGTTGCAGGTTGCACTTGTTGCAGTTTTCAAGTACAAAAACATCGGGCGGGGTGAGGAACAGTAAATGTTATATAATACAGATGTAATGTAAAAGAATACCTACATATCACCGCTATATTGATATAAATTGGACACCAGTGGAGGAGTTGGTATTGTAACTTGTGCAGAACACAAGCAATCCTACATCCCACAGTTCTCGTCCTGTTTATGAAAGTAGACACTCATAAAATGGTGCGATTTCTTCTTTTTATTTTCATTAGTCAGTCTTACACTGTTTTTCAGTTTTCAGAATGCGATATCTAACTTTAGTTGTGCCAATGTGTTTCTGTGATTTTGTAAGGCCTTAAATACAAAAAAGACCTACATGGAACAAACACTAATGAAATAAAATCAAATTATATAACGATAATAATGTAAATTTCAACTTACCCTACATTGTAATAATTATATTTTCATTTATAGCCTGCCGCTCTCAAGCTAAATATTCGGTTATAAAGCATTTTTACATGAGTTAGCTAACTTTATATCAAACATCGAATTTAAAAGTTCTTATTCCGGGTCTCATATCCGTAACTTGGATCCAATTTATTTAACATCACAATCCTGCACCAAAAGTAAATAAAGGGAAATCTGGTTGGCTTCCTTTTAATGATTTTCATCTGTAAAGTAATAAACCTTTCTATTTTATATTCTCTGTAACAATATAATAGGTAACAAGAACGATTTATAAATTTTTAAAATAATTTGGAAACTTACACTTATACTTACTTTATCCCAACCAATTTGTTTAGGTTTTGCTGGTTATTTCATTAATTACACATAGTTTCACCTGTAACCGCGAGACGATTCTTTCAGAGCTGAAATTTCTTTCACACTAAGTGGGCAGGTTTAACGATTTACTGACCTCTGTCCGATTTGCTCTGAAATTTATTGTGACTATTTGTATACATTCTATATACATGCGTTGCTGGAGCCTATTACACTAGAAAAATTAGTCCACTCCATTGCGTATCTGTCATTGCTTTAGGGTATGAAAAAATAGACAAAGTGTTAGGGGTACCAATAAAGCTTCTTTCTTTATAACTCTTATGAACTGAAAACAATTCACGCAACTAATAAATTTTAATATCTTAAAGGAATAAAAGCAACTAAAACTAATTACAATACTGTGGGGTTACCTAATCAAAATACAAGAATAATGTATCAAACGATAACATTAGTACTTCCATCCATCCATAAAAAAATTGCCACATTATTATCCTGAGAAAAGGCGTACCTGTTAGCTCTTCGCTACTTTATGGGCGCCAATGTGTACATCCTAGAATTGTTCAATAGGGTTTAGGTCAGGGCTACATACAGATGATGCCCTACAACCTATTGTACTTTAATTGTAAATCCAGGTGTTCTGGAAAATTGACCGAAAAGAAAAGAGGCTTAGTAGATAATATGGGTATAGAACTGACAGCGACAAAACTTATTCGGTTACTGATTTTCGTAATTTAAAAATAATAGTTGGTATTAGTTTATCATTTTAAAAAAAAAGTAGGTACATGTTTTAGTAACTTAAGTTACGTAAACATGTTGGAACCCGTGTGATCTGAGTTGTAACCAACCCTTCTTCTTCGGTAATTTCCCACATATTCCTCCACATGTATCTCATGTAAGCTCTGCTTGCTTTCATTGGCTTCTATAAATTCCCATATGAAGCTCTAGAAGATCCCCTGGTACTAAAGAACGTCGAAACGCCAAACGGTGCGAAGGGCATTGCACGTCTTGTGAATTACAACCCAGAAAACGTATACGAATCCGTATGTAGCGTATCTGAAAAACTGATACTAAACAGCAAATATTTTTTAAATATTAATCATTAAATTTTTATACAGTTGTATCAGTATTAGTAACTGGATACTGCAAACAAAAACAATTAACAATTTTTTATTGAAGGCAGTATTTCTAAAATGTGAGGTGTATATGATGTTTTTCGACCAATATTCCGTTTGACGAATTTTTTTGGATCAATTTTCTTTTCGGTGTCTTTTTTCCTTTAACCGAAATATAATTCCAGCAGCCCTCAAGATTTCTCTCATAGTTGAAATGCGCCTATCGAGAACATAAATGGTGTCGCAGGATTCGTTTCCGTTTCCTATCTTGACCAGCTCTTCTACATAAATTTCTGGTCTCCTGGTATACACAACGTCAAAACAACGGAATGGCCTACTCCGAGACTATTCAATCGTCTCGCCTACTCGAATAACTTTCGCGTAAGGAAAACTTTAACAATCACTCTTGCAACTTCAACTCGTTGAAGGAATTTTAGCACAGGGTTGTATAATAAATGTCGATTTGTACTGCTAGAGCTATTAATCTACTTAATAAATATCTAGCCTAGTTTAATAATCGGAAATGTATATCGCCTGCTAATATTCTTTTGAGCAGTGCATTAATTATGTAATTATAATTTTGGTCTAGTGTATAGTGATACCATTAAAGAAAAAATATTCTAAGGAAGTACAATTTTTACTTACTGAGAAAAAGTGTTCAATCAAATGAAACCCAGCTGAACGGACTATTCCCAGATGTGGTGTCGACTCACGTTTTGTTGAAATTGCCTTTTTAGGGTTTCCAGTATATTTAACGCCTTTCATTATATATAAAATGTATCCCTTACGTCTAACCTTATATTTTCTAAGAGCGACAACGTGTATGTATTCTTAATTAATGTATCTCCTGCTTGAAACCGCAGTATCTACTCTTAAAAATTATTATTATTAAAGTTAAAGTTTTATCACCCACACACCTACCCGTTACTGTTTTTTTTAGAATAAAAAACAATTAAACAGCATAAGAACCATTAGAACACATTCGAGCTTTAAACTAATTAAATTTTTGTGGTAATAAAATGTTAAAAAGGTTTTTGAAAAAAAATCGTGATAATTAATCTGGGCTTTTTGCGTAGTTACAACATCCGAAGCAAAATCTACTTCAGTTAATCAGCATGGAGCTTTAACAACTATTTTAATTAATTTTTTCTACGATTGTGCACAAAGTGACACTTTTGATCTCTATTTTTAGTGACAAAAGTAGGTCTTTATTGCACTGGAGTGCAATAAAATTTTTTATTGCACTCGCATGCGTGCGTGCGCTGAAAATACAAAAACATTGCGAGAACCACGTTTATTGATATACAAATTAATAATTACCTAATCCTAACTACGTATTTCAACATTAATTTGACAAGTATTACAATTTTGAATGTTTGTTATGTACCTTCATCATCAAATATTTCTCCTTCGGTGTTTCCGTTAAGAAACGATATCCAACAGATTTCCTCTTTAGAAATGCCATTAATTTCGCATATTTTCAAAGATCAACGTTATCTTTTACTGCGAGTGTTGTCCTCAACTTAAAAAATGCTCGCCAAGGGGTCGACGATTTTAAATTTTTTGATTTTTCATAGAAATAGCAGCTTTTACAAAATTAAACGTAATGACGTCTGTATTTAGTTTTTTGTTTATTATATAAATAAATGACAGCTTGATTGCTATGTAAAGCTTACATCTACCAGAGCAACCTCATTCATTAATAACTGCTGAATACAAAATGTTTGAATTAGTTTTAATATTTTGGTTGAATAAACCACGATCGTAGAAAAAATAGTGTATGCAAACTGGAGCAGAAAGTGTGTTTATCGCATACGGCGTTTTGTCCACCTCCGCTTACGCGTCGGTGGACAACTTTACGCCTAATGCGATAAACACTAACTTGCTGCACATGTTGCATAAATAACTATTTTTTTACCCTTCTGTCAGTACTGAGACAAAATAAAATATTATATTATCCTGAGAACAAAAATAAGCAGCTAATTTCCATTTAGCCCCCTTATTTTGTGAATAAGGTCATTTGTATTGCTACAGCAATTTATGTATAAAAAGAAAATCAATTCAACAGAAAAGCTGTTGACAAAGATTCTGATGAAAATTGCTTTGACGTCTGAACGAATTAAAGATTTTTTTATTGACAACTAAAACTGTCTCCAGTACCAATTTCTTCGAATTTTCAGTTTATCGGAACGGAACTCAAAAGACGATAATTGCTTGAAATGTAGAGTGTTTCACTTGGAATTAAGAAAATAATGATAACCTATTGCAGTGACATAATGATAATTGATAGTATTTACAAAAAGTAAGTTACAAGAATTTTTTTAATCACTATTCCACACATAATTCAATCCAACAACCACTAATCTAAGGATTTTGAAAACTTACGCTGATTATAAATTGTAAAATTATATTTATGTTAAATTGTACATTCTTTAACCGATTTAAGACGCAATATTTAGCAATCAACTTAATTTACCAGCGATAAAACTCCAATGTTTTACTGGTGCCTTAACAAATGAACTAAATAAAAGCACCGTTACCATCAATTGCGGATCCCTGGCAGCTCATTAAAGTTAAACAGCTGTGGCCCACTGATAGTACACCGTAAGGCCTAAATGAAAATTTTGCCTACCTGTAGGAATTCCAACCGCCGGAGGAATCTTTCTTGTGTCAAATATCGTATCAACACAGGTTCTACAATTTAATTTCCTATTCGAAAAATTTATAAAATTTGTAACAATATAAGCATCAGGATTTGAACCCATGACCATCTGATTCAAATATAAAAAGCTCACACTGACACGTATGAGATGCATTTGATATTTCTAACAACTAGGTCTAGGATGACAAATTGAGTAGGTTAACACAGGTTTTTTGGAAACATCGTCATTTCAAAAATTATTTGGGATCGCAAAATAACTTTTAATTTGTGGTAAGAATAACAAATCCGAAATCGCCTCAAAAAAATGTTTAGACTTCGTTTTCGAAACTCACATAGAGCTGTCTAAACATTTTTTCTACCAAAGAGTGTTTCCAATTTTTTTTACCAGACCAGTCTCCAGCACTTTTGATATTTAAATGATTTAAGAACCATTTCAGTAAAAGCCAGTCAGTTAATCGAATTAATGCTTAAACCACGACGTTTAGTGACAAACGTTTTTTCCGATCCATCAGCTGAGAGAACATTAAACCTAATCACAGCTTTCCGGGTTTCTCGTTAGCTTTATTCATGGAAGCTTTAATTAAGTTTGTTTTTGCAACCGTCGTCGTTCACACCTATACGTATTCCCATACGATGCAAATAGTTTCTGTATGCCTATCAAGTGTCTGTATAATTTAAATTTTAGATTAATTATAAACTCGCGAAATGAGGGGATCAGTCCTTGTAGGGTTAACTTTAAATAACGTCACCAGATTTATTAAATGCAGAAAACCATACACAAATTATAAAAATTATTCTAAATATATTTTTTCTTTTGAAGTCTATTATAAAAGAAATGAACTTTTCGAATTTTACGAGAGTTCAGTAATTAAAATCAATTTACGTCTTTCCAAACATCAAATAGGGTTTTTTCCGTTCGACAACCCGGGGTTTCCTTTTACTGCAGTATATGTATATAAATTACGAAAGGTAAATCAAAACCCAATTGTTCGAGGTTTGTATAAAAAATCCATTGTTCAATCAATAAGAGAATAATTGAATTGTGGAAGTCAGTGAACTTGGACTAAATTCTAATTTAAATGTAATAAACCATTATGAATAGAGAACCAAGCTATTTCTTCTTTTTAATGTAGTAAGCGTAGTAAGCGACAAAATAATTTGAGGCAAAGATGAGCTTATATACCATATTCTGCTAGGTTCAGAAATTTTTTTTGCATTATTTTCTTATGTAATCCCATACCATGATTAGAAAGAAAAATAATCAAGCTTTCTAATGATGTATTGCGTTACCCCTATTACCATTTAAAAAAATTCAAGATGGCGGCCGGGCTCCGAAAGTATGAGTCAAAGAAAATTTTTCTATACTGTAAAATATGCAAAGTGATCTCGTATTAAAGTGTTCCAAATTTCAAATTAATATCTCAAAGCGTTTGAGCGCTACGACTTTGGTCCCATCTTTAATAGCTACCCTGTATACGAAAATAAGCAGACAAAATCGAAAAGTATAAGTTTTACATGGCTTCCTTGAAATTTGGTTATTACCTACGAAGACGAGTAGTTGTGGGAGCTTCACGTGGGCAGATATAATCAAAGAAATTGTTGCAAGTTTATAGCATTTCGTTGGAAGATAGGTACGCAAAAAATTCCACTGAACGTCTGAACTATGTTGAAAATAATTAATTTTTAACTCCATGTTATATTAAATTTTATATTATTCTCCTATACCCTATTTAATAAAATAATAATGAGGAATACTTTGCATAAGAAAATGAATAATAAAGAAAATAATGTAACGGTAGAATAAAGTTAATTATGTAAAGGGGTTTTATTTAGTAAAGTGAAACAAACAATTTATGTAAAAATTTCTTTACTGTGGCATTTTATATCTATACGCGGAAAGAGATAAACATTTCACTTTTACAGCAGGGAAACACATTAAGGAATATAATGTGTACAGTATAACATTTCAAGCACGAATACAAAAAATATGGGAATTTACCTCTTATAATAACAGCGGGGAGAGTTTTATAACCTAATATCATGTAATGTAGATTTAAATTTTCACCTTTTTTTCTCTAACCCCCTTTTAATGGAGTATTAGTACGATTTTGTAAAGAATAAATGGATATTAGAATAAATGACAATTTTCTGAACGATTTCTGTTTTATAAAATCTGGAGAAAATATTAAAACTGCGAGAAATTTCTTTTGAGAATTGCAAATACATTGAAATAAAAGTATGAAATTACAAAATCCCTGGAGAAGCCATTTAGGACTGATCCGAATAAATTAAATTTTTGCTGAAACCAGAAATCGTGCCCTAACTTATGTTGGCTTTAAAATAGCAATTACAGGATGTAAAAGGTTAAATACATATTTAAATATTTATATGAAGCTAAAACATGGTAATTTAAAATCAATCTCCCCAACATCAGCATGGTTTCCAAAGCTATACACGAAAAATAGGATTATAGAAGTTAGGATTTTCAACAAAAAATAAGCAAACTATTGTCAAACTTTTCCCGTTTGCCAATGTATCACAGAAGAACTACATAAAATTCGACGTGAATGAATAAACATTTTCAATTCTACGCAGGTGTACGATAATAAGGCACTCACTGCGGAACTTCGTTGTTGAAATGCGGGTTTCAATAGAGTTTCGGGACAAATGAACGCGGAAAGAAATAACATGGAGCATCAGTCTGTGAAGATATTGTGTTGTCATCCCTCGGGCAAACAAAGTCCTCTCACTTCGCAGTACTTGTCTAAATTGCAATTAACCTCAAACAACGCAAACTCGCGCAATGTCGTGACACTCGATTTGAAAGTAATGAGAGTTTGGGTACTCTGGGAATTCTATAATTAAGTTTCACAGATAATGGGATACCAAGGGACAGAGATCACTCTTGATATATGCATCCTACGCATAAATCACTGCGTATTAGGCAGAGACTTCCAAAGTTGAACCTTCTCTTGACCTATCTTTGAGTTTATCTTGATTTGTTTGTAAATTGTCTCTATGTAAACATCTTGTTTATAGATTTCTGGGTGTGGGTAGGATGTAAAATATTGATATCAATTAGAAGAACCGAACTTATTCTCAACAATTGAATAAAAATTCTTTTTCGCCCGATCGTGTTGTTATGTGTATTTACCAGCTTTGTTGATAGATATTGTAAGTTGGGTTTACAAAATTTCGATTGGTTGGTATGGAAACACCAGTGCTGTTCGAGTTTATAACCTAATTAGGGCGGTACTAGGTAAAACAAAACTTGCAAATTTGACACTTCTAGAGGTAGCGTTCTGATTTTATTTTAGATACCTAGCACGTTTGATATCAAGGATCGTGCAATTAAAATGACAAGTCAAATTTTCATAATTACATTTTAAAAACTACTTATTTCCAAATAATTCTGTAAATTCGATCGGGCAAAAAATATTGTACGGCACACGGTCGGTAAGTGCTTACCTACAGATCTCAAAAATTTTTTTCGATCTGTTAAAGAGCACTTACCGACCTTGTACCGTTATACACTATATGTATTCCCTTGTTCAAATTCTATGTCAATGACATTATTTGTAGCTGATCATATTGTGCCAACAAATCTAAAAGAAAAAAAGTACATCTTGTGATCTATCTAGCTACGTAGGTGTATTAATAATTTAATTACCTCGAATAAACTTAAAAACCTCCACAGGGCATACACAACCTTATTGTTTTGTTTACTATACTTGGTTTACACCCTTGCAATTTTTTAAACAATTATTTTTACGGTAATTATATAAAACTAGAAAAACTGCGTGTTTTAAAGTTCACCGTTTAATAATTATTACCATTTTAATGAAAATAAAATAAAGTTATCCTGAATTTTAAACTCCGCTGAAATAATTTTGCAATTTTACATTTTTAATGAAAGCTTGTCCTTATCAAAACAATTTTGACAAAAAATACAATTTTAACTTTGCAATAGAAGCATAAAAACGATTCGTAGATAATGAGAAGCCAGACACGTTTTTACTTTGTTTGAAGTTACATTACAATTAGGTAACACATGTACAGTCAGTGACAAATGTTTTCAGTAGGCCAAAAAAGGAAGAAAAAATTAGAAAATATTAATTACTTATTTTTTAAGCTCTGCAAATATTTTTTAATTATGTATACTACAAATTATGTTTAAAAAGCCCATGTGCAATTTATTGATGTGGGAAACTTGCAGACACTTGCTAGAACCTGTACCTAACAGAAAAATCCAAGTAGTAGTGGTAACAACACTCCTTTCTTACTTTCTCAAATTATATGGTCATAATTTTCCAATAAGATCAGGTTTTATTTATCTCACATACATGTCCCACGTAATTTTGTGTCTCAGCGATGTCTGTAATTTTTGTCACATGTCTGAGTACCTATTTATAATTCCATTTCTCTGGGGTTGTTCACAATTTCTCCTTCGACTGTTTTATTCGTGCTCAGAATAGAGAGATCGGATTGATCAAATCGGAAGGGAATAAGGATATTCTTATTATCTAATTTTCTGAAATCAGCGCAAACTATTTTTCGTCTTTTGCTTGTTTTGGTTGTTTCTGATTGCCCATGACAAATTTGACAGCAAGGTCGAGGTATAGAGAATGTGGAAAAATTGCGTGCACAAACTTTTAGAGATAATAAAGAAGACCAAAACGAATGTCTTTTGTAAACTAAATGTAATGCCCAAGTGCGTACTTCTGGAACTACAAGGGGTGCAATAATGATGGTAATTTATTAACTTTGTTTTATTTTTTTGATATTATTTTTACAACGGTTTTATCATTGTGCTGAATACTAAATTCTTAAACATATTCATCCTTGCATGATACCGCAGCGTTAAGCATCATTTATACAGGGTGACAATTTTCAATGGAACTTATCTCAGTAACTAAAAAAGAAATCAAAAAACGCTCGAAACCGTTTCGACAACAAGAGGGGAGAACTGAGATGATGTAACAAGGTGTGCACCCCAAACTTTCCCTTAAGTCAAAGCCACCTCAACATAAAAATCTTAAATGGCTACAACCTATACCTATAACACATTTTTGGAAAGCTCTTGAAAAATGATTTTAAACCATGCTAGACAGAGATGCATTTATTTTAAGTCGTGACCGTATTAGAAAACAGAAACTTCTTAACAGTCCATGAAAAGCTTCTACATGGCATCACTTTAATCAGTTTTGGAACTAATTAATTATTAAACTATCAACAGGTACTTTTTGGAACCAAATTGATACTTAACTACTTAATTAAGTAAACGCTATAAGATGTTAGTGAATCATTTTCGGAAATGTATCTGGAATTCAGACGATAGAATATTCTAATTAAAGTTTCATTGATAAATCTGGTCCTTTATGGGGTACTAATACCGAATCTGAACATTTTATTCGCTTGATTGAATGGATTGAAGACCTTCTAGACCAAGGCTAGACATATTTTAAATGGAAATTCAACAATCGCGAGTACTAATTAATTAATTGTTTAACAATAATCCTTTAGAAAACTACTTATGCGAATAAACACAAAGTCGTGGATTGAATGAAATGTTAACTGAAGAATAACTGCATGAAATATGTAATTACCTACAAGCTTAATCAAATATACATTAAGTTCGAATTTGAAAGCCACCAAATTAATTACAGACAGAACTCCTACGTGATACTAAGAATAAAATAAATCAACAAACTTATGAATTCCTTCGAATTTTAATGAAAATAAAATTTAGAACTTAAATTCAACTTCTTAATATGTAGGTAGACACAATTTAAGGCACATTTATGCAAATTATTACAATATTATTATAAATTTGTAACCATATTACATTATGCTAAAAGCAGCAACGAAATTTAGCAAACCTTTGTCGAATTAATACCAGACAGCAAATAGGTAAAGTAAATCATACAATTTTCCATTTTTTTATTTAAAACCAAACCAGCATATAGATACAATTTCCTATATTTATTCGAAATCGAACCTAATACAAGTCAGCTGCTTGGAAACGAATTTGGTTGAGAATTTTCATGAGGCATAAAATTGTGAGATCGTTTTTGATAAGTGCCTGGAAACTTTAGATCGAGAACGCTTACTAAGTGTTATAAAAGTTTTTCACAATTTTCTGCTATATTCACATCGTACACAAGTTGTATGAACAGAATGATACGATTTTGGGGAACAGAGATTCCAGTGATATTCATTTCATTAAAAAATACCATAAACTTACACATTGTTTGACTAAAAAACTTTTAGCGTCGGTTATAAAGCGTAATTTAAAAAAAGAAACATTTTGTTAATGGGAAAGTTTACTTTTTGGACATTCGGTATACACAGTAATCGTGGTTGCTTAAAATGAGTGTGTCTATTATAAATCAGAGTGAATAACTTCTTCCTGTGACCTACTAAATGGCTAAAAGAGATTAAGATTAATCTGATACTGCAAGCAGAAATTAGGTCCCACTGCTTTTAACGCCAGACGTAAACACCCTGAGGAATACATCAGCATTATTTGAAACTAGAACAAAGACGAAAGTGTAAAGAAAACGTTCACAAGTGAAAGTTATTCTAGGGTGTAATTTAAATTTGTCGTTGTAGGAAATCAAGCGGAAGAATTCAAGAAACGGAAAACTATAATAGCCCACTTGTTTTTATTGATTATTAATTAGTGCCAACGCCAAGCATTCTTGGTGATATTACATAATGCTAGATTAAACTTTTCCTTGACAGGCTCTGCAACGCCAGCCAAAGCAAACACTTTGGTTTCAGGTGTCGAATAAGGATTTAGATTAAAAATCCATTTTGCAATTCGCACACACTGATAATCCAAGGTTTCTAATATAAAGGCTGCTACAAATTCGCGAGAATATTAATAGATGCGTAAATGCAGTTTTAAAAATATTCTCGTTTTAGTTCATACATAAATTAATCTGCTCTGTACCGCCTTTTGAATATCTTACCTGGATATGAATTTGAAAGTGTTTTGATTTCCTCTTAGATCTTCTTCAGTTTTGTGTTTAGTAATCAACACCAGTAGATTAATCTTTGTTAATTTCAAGTTTGCCTATGTACAGCTCTCGAACTTTGCATGTACTTATCGCATATACTTTACATAATGAACATCAAAATTCAAGAATGCCATGAAATAGAAATTTATGATTTTTCCAAAGAACATAATGTAATTTCAAATTTTAAATACTTTTGCAGTTAGTGAAATGACGATAATAAAGTATCCATAGTGTGGATAAACATAAAGTACAAACCACAAATGCTCAAATATAAATTTTTAGGCTCCTTTATATAGCCGAGATTTTTTCTTGCGATTTTTCTTTATGGTTTCAGTAATCGAATTTGGCGGCAAATTCAAATTCAAAATAGAAAAAATCGCAAAAAAAAAATCCCGCCTATATAAAGGAGCCTTAAGACGGCTATGAAGATGGGTAAAATATCACTGTCGGACCCTCACTTCAACCATTAGCGCTAAATCTATATGCCCATATGGCAATTTGCGCATTTATCTTTGTACCATTCATTGTTATGGTAGTTCCGTATAGTTTAATTCCCAGACGGGCTCCGTCAATGATTTGATCAACGGTAGACGCTGCTGTTAAAATTAAATCAGAATTACGTGACAGAAATATCCACACCAAGAATTTCTTTTCTTTTTAAAGTTTCTATTCAAGTTAAATTTAGTCATGTCATGAAAACCATTGTTTCAAGTATCAATTTCGTTAAATCAAGGGTCTAAATCTAAATCATAGACTATTTAAGGAATTTTGTTTAGATAAGTTCCAAACCGAAGGTTTAGTATTTTCTTGTGAAGCGTGACAGTTGAGTAATGCAATATTTATTGATGTTAGAAATTATCGTTACTTTCCCTTAATTTTATAATGCCATCGTACTAGGTTGATAATTTATTATATTTCAGCACATTTTTCTTTACTTATAGCATCTACTTCTAAACAAGTTTATAGAAAAAAAAGAACTGTAAGCTGGGGTTTTAGAAATACCAGAAAGAAAAGTAATTTGTCCCGGGGGGATAAAAAAGCCGATATGTTATGTTCCCATGAGCAACGCTCATGTTCGACTTTTGATATTCCATTTCGATCATACAGATAGTAAATAAAGATACGTCGTTCTCGAACGTAGTCAAGAAGCTATAAAATGTATAAAAACGTTTGAAAGCTTTCACAACAAAAACTATGTGGGCTAAGCTTTAAGCATTAAACCTACGGGTATATCAGAAATGTGGTCTTTTCTTTAACAGCAATAAAAACACCCAACTTCTGTTAATATCGTGTTACAAAAAACTTGAATTGATTTTCTATTGCTTCAGAGTGTGGTGTTCCATGTGTCAACGCACCCCAAATATCCTTCGTTCCATCAGTGCGTTACATTTGGGTTTTTTCCTTCCCCTGGTTTGGAAATTGCCTATAACCTATTCTGCGTGGTGGCAATGTACTTCATCCCGCTGCTCGTTATCCTCGTCGCATACACAGCCATCATGTGTGAAATTTCGAACAAGTCGAGGGAAACTAAAGGTGAGCATTAGCTTTAGATTAAACGTCTGACGTTAGGAAGGTGAAAACCTTAATTAAACCTGACACTTTTAGGAATTTTGTGTGAACAGAAATCTAATCGTGATTAACTTTAAAGCTATTTGTGAAGATCTTATTGCTCGTTTGAAATTCTGAAATTATAGTTAATTAAAGTTTGTGTTTGTGTTATCCTGAATAATATTAAATTGGGTTTAGTAAATTGTTCATATAGTTTGGTCCACCGGTAAATAAATCAGAGAAATGTTACAGTATTAAAGTTTTTATTTGAAATTAACAAATCTCATGTATATTAAGGCTTATAGTCCCATCCAACTGACATTGTATTTTATAGGCCGTTGCTAGCTCCACGGCTAACGTGGATATAATTTTGACACTAAATCCACGGCATTACGTCTTGTCAAGGGGTGACGTCATTAATTCGGCGACGCGAATACGAGCTGCACCTACTGCGCATGTCCGGGGAGACCAAATTATTCCATTATGAAAGTTTCAAACATTTTCATATTTTAAATTGATTTTTAATTAATTTGCAAATTGAATATGACCAATAAAAAATACTAGAGTAAAGTTTCTCTAAGTTCCAGCGATTGATTTTGTTTGTAGTTAATAATAAATTATCATCATTAGATTTCTCAGACACAAACTTTTACGCCTTGGGAGTAGGCAACCAATCGTACGCACCTCTCTCCCTGTAATCTCAGGAAGCTGAAATAATTTTCGCAGACATGCGCATGACGTAATGCCGTGGATTTAGTGTCAGAATTATATCCACGGTAGCCGTGGAGCTAGCTAGGGCCTATTTTATATTCTGAACTATTTGCAAACAATGTCGAAAATCGTAATTTTTTTAAGGAATTAAGATTTCTTTGTCTGCAAATTAATGTGCATGTTGTAGATATTTAAAACAAAATTGTACGGCTACTAACTAATAAAAATTTATTTGCTACTGAACCCGCGATTAAATTGAAATTGGAAGCATATACCACATAATTATAGTCGCAGTATACCACCTGTAGTACTTTTATGTCCTGCTTCTCCAATAACAAAGTAGGTCAGTCCTGAAACTCAAGGAAGGATATCTTGAATAATCCGTTTCCATTAGTTTGAAACTTTTGCATCAAGAGCTATAACTGCTTTCAGGCGAAAACTATCAAACTTCGAATGGCAGGATGAGGCTCCGCAGATCGGATATCAGCAATATCGAAAGGGCTCGTAGCAGAACCCTTAAGATGACTATAACTATTGTCTTAGTGTTCGTATGGTGTTGGACACCCTACGTCGTTATGACACTTTGGTAAGTTTCCATAAATCGATACCTAATACTAAACACAAAGAGAACAAGAAAACTTGGGATTGAATCCATGTAATGTAAATAAAAAGTTCGACAATTTTCGCGAAAAATAAATACCAAGTGATTAAATTAATTCTTCCTTAAACAATAACAATTAACCGATTAAATTTCCTTCTCTAAGCTTTCTTGCGAAAACGAATTTCCGAAAATAATTGTTTTCTTTATCTCTTCAAGCTTGAGATAACATAGCAGTAATTTTGTTATTTGAAACATGATTTAGTAAGAGTACGGAAAGCTTCCTCTGTAAAGTTCCTATTTTCGTAAATACCATTTCTTATATTTATCCTGTATCTGAATTCAGATTGCATAGCAATATTCTTTGAAACTTGGTTTGGATAAATCCGAACTGTGAAAATGCTGTTACACAAATTACTTTATACTACTTGCTGCTGTGAATTTCAAAACGCGTGTGGTGTCCAATATAAAATATAACATAAGAATGAAAGAAATCTAGTTCCTTAAATATCTCGAATTTTTTCGATTGAAGATAGTTGCAGGACTGTAAATGAGTCTAAATAGAATTGTACACGATCCTGAAAGTCCTTGCATTGCTAGTTAGAAAATAAAATTAAATAAAATTAAAATATTGAGTATAGGTACCTACTTGAAGCATCACAAGTCCCGTTATTCCACTTTCATTATATATTCCCTCTCCCTGTACTATTTTTTCTACAAGCGCTTTAATTAATTAACAAAAAAATATGAAGTGCCCTGGCCTACTCAAATCAATTCAATGCGAAGGTTTCTAAATTTTCCACACTTACCCTAACATTTTATTTAACCCGTTACTTACGAGATTAATTCATTCATTAACTGAAGAATGTTGAATTTCCTCCGGTTTGAAATATAATTTTATATTACATGCAGTGGCGGCCCTCGACCAAAATATTTAAGGGGCACGGTAACAGATGCGCGAAGGAAGCAAAACTGGCGGCGCAGGCAAAATATCTTTTTCGGAGTGGGCGTGTGCCTTATTAGACGCGATTTAAGAACATCTGGCAAGGTTTAGCATGAAATTTAAAAATCAGCGGGCTATGACGACATGGAAGTATAGTATTTCGAAGATGTAAATTGCTAACGCTGTACTGCATGGATTACGGATATTTTAAAATTTAATTAAATCCTATATTCGAGTACCATGATGAAAAATGTAAGATTTCCATTTCTTTGCTGCGGACACGTGCCCCTGTGCCCCTTGGCACAAGCCGCCACTGATTACATGGAAGGTATACCTACATCTTAAGTCTTTAGCAAGAATATTTGGTATTCTTATACCTGCAAGTTTTGAACAGTAATTAAATGAGGTATTTCATAACGTACGACCCACAAACATACCAGCATTTCCCAGAAGCCTTTATGCTACATATATTATCTCATCTCAACTGAAAGCACTTGTTACCGCATATTCTACAAATGAAATTATGTTATATCCTGCTCCAGTTATTTCAAGGTTTTAATAGCATTTTCAATAAAAGGGCCTATTAAATTCCTTCGTATATTTTTGATAATCAAATTAGATACAACCAGCATTAAATTGTTTAACGTTTTTTTTAAGAGCAGTATTTTTATTTTATTTTTTACAACTCAAATTTTACAGTTACGGTTACTTTAATTTGATTTTTATTTAACAAAACTAATTGTTGTGAAAACTTTTATCCACTTATTATAGCCTGCCTACATAACTAATAAGAGTCCGGTTAGAACGAACCTCAACTACAGGTTACACACATTACATTACTTCCTGTGGTATTCAAACAATTTTGGGACAAATTTCAATTATTATTTTCTCGTAACTTAAGAACCCCATTTCTAAACAAATGTTTTTTTTGCTGGTTTGTATACAGTGTGATGCACCAGCACCACGGTTTTTAAATTGTATACGTATTTCTGATACACCCGTTAGAAGAGCTTGTTTTAAATTTTATATACGATAAATGGGATTCAATAGCTTGTTGCAGTTTACTTAGCTAAGTGCATGTCTTTGAATTGCATTACACAAATTGGATTCTGGACTCATGTATTGGATACATGTGATATCAATTCCTGTTCCTTAGAGAATTCCTTTAAGGTATAACGAACAAGGACAGGGTTAGGTTAGCTTAGGTTAGTATTCGTAATTTGTGTAAATCATGTTACATTCCTGAAACATCACATCCCATATAAACACATAAATGAACAGCTTCCTATAATTTCATAAGTTTATTGATTCAATATCCAATCCATTTCGTCCTACTCTATCTCTTCGTATATAATAGAGTTAGCGTAATTGTCTAGTAACACCCCACATTAGGCTATTAACAGTCAATTACAGAACATCAATTCTTACACAAGATAGCTTACAACTTCAAACTACAATTTAATTACAAAGTTAAATTTTCTGCTTTAGGTACATGTTTGATAGAGATAGCGCAGAACAACTTCCAAGTTGGCTACAGGATGCGCTATTTATGATGGCCGTCTCAAACAGCTGCATGAATCCTATGGTTTACGGAAGTTACGCTATGAACTTCCGCAAAGAATGCAGTAAATGCCTTTGTTGCATTCGCAACATAGAAGAACCGAGGCTTACTCGGAAAAGCACAGGTTAGTAATACTGAAAAGTATCGCTTGGCTTACCTCTTTGCATGAAATTTTCCGGAGAAAGAATGCGAAAGAATTTTGTATCGCTAGCTTAGCATGGACATTTATTATTGCATATGTATGTAAAAAAATCCTATCCTGCATTATTAAACACTTGTAACAAAGTAAGGCATTATGATTTTTCATTGTTAAGGATATTTCAGTTTAATGAACATATTTTTTCAATTTTGTTAAATATTGTGACGAGATATTACATACAGTATTAGATACAGTTTGAAAATCGAAACTGTTTAGCAATAGCTGAAGGTCACACAGTTTTTAACAAAATAAGTTAAGGTTTTCGTCTAGTTTGATGAAATAATTCCGAAAGCAGTAAGACGTTCGAAAAAGTTATAGGAAATCCGTTTCCACCTGCGTCCATTATTACGAGAAGGGGTTTCTAAAATGCATGCTGTTACTTCCGTTGCACTTATTTTCAGGTCCACTTTAAAACAATATATATCTGGCAACTACTCTGGAACCTTCGTCTTTTAACATTTCAATTCTCTAATTTCAAAATATTGTAAGAAATAGAACTTGGCGTATTTGACGGCTGGTTGAGCGTCTATTTACATTGATCCTTATTTCTCATTTTATCCTGACGCGTTTAGTGAATATGTATCCTAAGTAGATAGATTGAAGGTTACGGTCTTTCACCGAAAATAACAAGAGAAGTGTGTGATGTTAATGTGCCGGGATTAATTACATTAACGAGCAATTTGGTACCGGGGGATATTCAATATCAGTTTGCCCTTGCAGATTGATAAATATGAACTCATCCTAAGGATACTAAGGTATCAGGTTACTAATCTCGCTGTGTATGTTTAATCTTTACATGCTTTTAAATGCTCTAAAACCAGGTACATATACTTGGGTCTTGGAAATTGTATGAAAATATTCAGACAAACCTTTATACCTACGCAGTTTTCCGTAAATTAAGGGACTGACATCGGTAAACCCTCTTTAACTGTCTAATTAAAATTCAAATTGGGCTAACAGTGTATAACAACAGGGATAAGGATAAAGTAACTTTATGAAGTATAATCTACAGGGTGATTCAAAAATGGCGCATAAGCTCTTCAGTACGTTGTAGGGGACGGTTATTTTAACTGTAGAAAAATCATAAAAAAATTTTAGCTGCTACATTTTTATAGTTAACAACGAAGAAGTATATTGTAGATTTGGGAACACGGGTGCAGCTATGTAGTATATGAGTGGCTTTTATTTCCTTTAATTTACATAGTGAGCTTATTCAAAGTTTCAAACATCGTTGCCACATATTTTTTTCAAACAACTTAGTACAAAAATATCAATTTTGAAAGCTAATATTTCAGGATAATGAGGTGTTATGAGCATTTTATTTATTACCCACTATGAAAAAATACTTAAATTATTTATGGGAAATGATAAGAAGTTTCAAAATCCACATTTATTCAAAGTTGAGTTCTCAACTTAACTTCTTCATTTCTCAGCAAATTAGCGGCTAAGAAGTTTTTTACTATTTTTCCTACACTTCAATTATTATTCCCTACAACGTATGAACGTACTGAAGAGCTTATGCGCCATTTTTGAATCACCCTGTATAACTCTTGCTCTGTGGTTTTCTACTAATAAAATATTTGCTAACAAACTCTTACATCAAACATGTCAATAAAACACCGCTTTCTCATGCAGGAACAAGCTGACTTTAGATAAAGTTAAAAGGTTAGAGTCGATCAATTTCCTGTTTTTCTTGAAAAGGAAACACTATATTATCCCTTTTAAGAGCGAATTATGTCACCCTAAAAAAATTATTATCATTTTGAATTTGCCATTTAAACAATTTAAACAACAAATATAAAAATCAAATACCTACTAATTTTTCTGTAAACTTAGTTTCAGAAATTATACAGCAAGATTTTGAAAATTCTGAAAAGATTTTAAATTGTAATAGAGAAGAATGAAAACTTAAATTTAATATTTATGAAGACAGTAGAACATTATTTAACAAAGTTTGTCTACGGTAAATTACTAGCGTGGCTGTAAGTCAGTTTGTGTGCGATAAAATTTCCCAAGGGTATTAAAAACTCCATTATCTGTAGTTATATTCAGTTCAATTAAGAGCATTGTGTACACCCATGTATTTGAATCTACAAATTGTTATTGCTGTCTAATAAATGGAAATGTAGCTACATTTGGTTAAACAAAAAGTACGTAATGAAAAATAATCAAGGAGGTTTTAAATTCGTGTGCAAACTTTAAAAATTAACTTATTGTATTTGGAAAATAAATATTGCTGCTAAATTTATTGTATAAGAGAATGATTTGTATTCAACTTTGGCAATCTTCGATTTCATGGTGCATGAGGTATTTGTTTCATTATTATTTTTCATATTATTTAGGTAACAAGATATAAGAAAATAATACTGAACCAACGTTGCCTTTCAATATTCATTTACATCAATTTCCGAAACATACAAAGTTCTTGAATATTACAATGTTTCTACTTCTAGTTCAACATTATTCGTGGATATACCTTTCCCTCAAAAACACTTATATAACTCCTACAACCCTTCAGTCGGTTTGTGAAAACAACTTAGGTAGTACTACATAGAATAGATATTTGCGATATGAGTTTCCTAACATACTATATTACGATACGAGATGGGTAAGTTTGAATATCGTAATATGCTGTTGTAGAAGGCTGATTCAGTTTACATCGCAATGATGTTTGAATTTTGTTTATTTTCAAGACTTATATAATGTTATTGGAAATTTGTTACGACACACAAACGTAGGTAGTAATAAAATCTATGACGACACTAGTATCGTAATAAGGTCTTGTACGTGACCGTGTTTTATTTTGCAATATTGACTGTTACTGCATGTAAGTAGATTTGTAGAGAAATAATTGGCAAACTCGCATCCGCCTACATATAAGTCACAGAATTATCAATTAGCTAGGTTGGTAAATTGTCGGCGACAACAAAGGATATGAAACTAATTAAAATCTCTAGGATAACAATAGAGGCGTCGTTGTCCCGATTATCTAATCGCCTCCGCATCGCCCACACACTGCTCAATGCTAAATCTGTTCTAATTTCCTATTTTTCTTGTTTTCATCGGACTACAGGTGGTCGTTTAACAAAATCCCAAAGGACACCCAATCCCAATTAAGAAGTAATGAGCCTACTCCTTATTTTCAGGCTCCCCACAATTTCCATTAGCTAGGAACAAAACAGAAACGGTATTAAAAGCAATATAGGTCACGCAATGGAGGAACCTTTGTGTATGATGACAACATTTCCTTCACTATGTGTGACAGCGAGAGATTCTTATGAAGATTCGTTGTGTTTTGGTACGCCTGTAATTAGATTTATTTCCACGAACAGCTCGACTGAGTGAAACCACCAACAAATATACATTTAAAGTTAAAAGGAATTTCAAAAGAGTAATAAAAGGGCAAATGTTGCGCCTCCACAATCTTCCTTGTAAATTAGATGTACAAAAACAAATCCGACTTTAGATGTATGTTTATATAGGTGGAAGTTTATTTCAGTCAATGTTTAAACTACACAGGTTGGAAAAGTAAAACTTTAGAAAACAAAATTCGCTTTAGGGTTTACTAGTCCTTGGTGTTTGGTATTGATTTTCAGGTAATCAATTTTACTTACAAATAAATGATCTCTCCGTATGTCTTGAATCCTTTGATACATTTCTTATTGCTTTATATCTTTGAACAGTATCTAAGTTACAAATTACTTTCGCACTACATTAACTCTGGTCATTTTGCAAAGTAATGGGGTGGAATTGACGCCAATTTACTATATTATATGATTATGTTTAATATGACTCTACGTTTTCTACATCTTTACTGAATGCTTTATATTTCCTTTCTAAATTAGATTTCTAAACATAATTTTTGAAATTTTTACTGTTCAATTGGAAACACATTGGTTGATATAATATACCTAATTCCATGCAGAAGAACAGAAAAGATACAACGTAATTACTGTGTCAATGCAATTTAAATCCCTAATTAGTAATTACCCACTCTCTGTAGAGCAAAATTTTACAATGTTCGGTTTTGATTTGTGCTTCTGCATTTATGTTATTTATAAAACTATGAATAATAATATAAAATTGCAGCTTTTGCATGATAGTGTACCTACATTACGGATGAAAATGTGATTATGTAACTATAACTAAAATTTTGCAATTTAATAATTGATTACTAAATCGACTTACGAAAAATGTATTAGATTTTAAAGTACAAAGGTAATTATGGACTTAGAAAATGCAACAGTCTCTAACATCATTGTATATCGAAGATTGTTACTAAACGATTTTCTCTATAAAAAGGATAATAATAAATATTCTTAACGTCTTGCACACATGATAGATTGCTGCGACAAATTTGTAATAAATAGCTAACCCAGCAAGGCATGTTTAGTGAATGTTATTTACTATAGAAAGGGTTTCAATTTCAGCGAACCTTAATAAAATGAATGCCTTATGTGTTGGTTACTAGCAAGGTATTTAATCCTAGCATAATTGCTATTTCTATAAAGCAGAAATGCAAAGCGATGCAGTGGTTCAGTGCCCATGTAAGGCTGTAGATATTTTACATCATTTAGGCTGTTAGCTAAAGAACGCACCAAAAGCCATGAATTCATTATTTTCAATCTTGAACCCCACAAACTATACAGGGTGATCGTTTGAAAACGACCCACCCTTAATATCTTACGAACCATACCAAATATCAACAAAATGTAAAAATAATTTTTTATAGAGGATGGGGGACAATCGGCAGCGTAATCCGCTTTGCGCTAGTACTTACCCCGCCCCCCCCCCCGTCTATCCAACCTTGAAACGTTTAAATCAAGCTATGCCCTTTGTGATACCTCAATTATCAAATCTTTTTATGCCAAGAAAGTTAAAATCCATAGATTCGTTTTGAAAAAAAAAACATAAAAAAGACTTCCGCACATCAAAAGTGAAAATCAAATGACAGCTGTCAGATTATTATTTGCCGATAAAGGTAAAAGAAAGTTCCATCCACAGGGTCGAAACGGCCGAAACGTGCAAGATATCGAGTCTTGCGAGTGGCCGCCTGGCGCGAGTCGAACACACGTTTGATGTAAAAAGATACGATAAACGGGCAAATATTGTAACTAACTCACGTATTAATCGGCGGTAATTTGGTTTTCACTTCTGACGTGCGGACGTCTTAAGCACCACAGTTTTTTCATATTTTTTTTAATTTCTCCAAAACGAATCTATCGATTTTAATTTTCTTTGCGTAAAAAGATAGCATTTTAAAAGACATTTAATTTGAGGTATCACAAAGGGCATAGCACCATTTAAACTTTTCAAGGTTGGATAGGACCGAAAATGCGGTGCCCTCTAAAATTATATCCAAACACTAACGAGTTCAAAAATATGTAAGAACATAATAACGTAGAATTAACACTTTTTAAATAGAATATGTACTCCAAAAATGTCATTAAGCGAATTTGAAATCTTTCTAGAGGGACTTTCCAGCAGCATTTTTAATACAGAATCTGTCTCTGCCCAACCATAAATAACAAAAAAACTACATGGAAATGTTAAAACCTTGTGAACATTAATTTTAATTAACATTAATGAACTTACTACCCCTAGAAATACAGAGTAATTTAAAATAAACATAGTTTGTTTTAGACCACTCTACATAAACACTAGATTTTAGATTTTTCCCTTAACAATAAATTTTACTCGAAATTACGGTTTTATAATAATCTTTGTAATTACCCACCCTTCTAATTCAAAATGGATTGGTTAGCAAATTATCTTAAGAAAGAAAATGTCACTAAAAATCCAATTCAGTCCGAAAGGGTTTACGACTGTAAACGCGATAAGCTATTACTCTCTAAAACTAAAGCGATGGATAGAACAATAACAATCCTTTAATCTCCGTAAAGCAAACACGTTTTAACTTTCTAAAAGCTTTCTTATCTAGTCTACGCCTTTATTCACCTACCGCATAACTTCGTTATTGCCAACAGTCCGTCTCATTTTTGTGCTCAAACAACAGAAAGGGTAGGTTAACATAAATAAATAATGCATTAGGGAAAACTTGCACCAACACTTTAGCCCCTAGATTACTAAAGCTGAAAAATATTATAAAGCAATTTATCTTAAACGTTTTGAATGTATTTTAGTTAGTATGTATAAAAGTTAATTCTTTCAAAAATCAATTCATAGCCGCAAACATGTATGCGATAAACATTAGAGCCTTTTGTGACTTTCAAACTAGATTGTGCGTTATAAAATCGATATTTCCAATATGTTAAGCTTTGTGAAATAATATCGGTAAATGTTTTATGCTAATGGATAAAACATTTTCTTAGATAAACTAACGTTTTTGACAAACTTGGTAAAAAGCTACCTGAAAGTAAATTTCATAAAGTTAGCTTAAATTAAATTTCTTGAATTTACTGTCTGAACTTGGATGAACCTTCAGCGTAAGCTGAAGTGTTGATTAAGAAAACATTTGCCGTATTACGAACATGGTAGGTGGTGGAGCTACTAGAAAGGCAAAGTGTAATGAACGATTGTAATCCAATTTAGCAAGGTTTTAAATACACAATCTGACGTACAAGAGCAGTTTTTAATTATTCTGCCCCTTTTTCAATTTATTATATTTTTTGGACTGAGAATTAATTTTTTTAATCTAAATTACTACCACGGTCCTTGAGTATGGCCAAGGCGGGCCAACGTATAACCAGAAAAGATAGGTTCCTAAATTTTTTGTTAATTCAACTGACATAAACAGAGGTCTACAGATTATATACGATTTTATGGGAATGTGTTTAAAAATGTAAAGTAAAAATGTAGAGAATACAGTTTTTGTAACATAGTACATTGGAAAGGCATAGAAGGATATCTTTCAGATCTGATTTCATTTCATTTATGATTTTACTAGTCAGAAATTTAATTTCCGCATGTGGTTGTTGTCAGTAAACTATCTCGTAAATTATGCTTCGAAAGCTTTCGATTGGAGCCATAATTAATTAAATTCATTCGGGATAAAATTAAGTGACAAAAAAAAGTGGAATTAGTGTAAACTTATGCGACACTATAAGGAAGATAATAGCTACGTGTTTTATTCTGACTTGTTCAAATCATATTTTATACCTTCTTTTGAAAGATATTTCACGGTGACAAACTTAAACCCCGTTTTCGCATTGTTAGTTTTTTTTGAAGTAACCCTTTCAAATGTGTCTCCACATTGGTATTCCGTATATCCCGATTTTTTGTATGCTCATGTCCTTACATATTTAAATGTCCGAAAGATCCCAACAGAATTTTCTTTAAAATCTCACAATGCTTTATTTATCATTCATATTCACATGAAGTTTCTGAGTGATTAGATCATTTTGAATCAACCCTCTTCATAATCATACCGCACTCACATTTCGCAAATCCTTCATATCATCTCATAGTATGTACATCAATTTAATTCTGGGAAAATTAATTTATAAATTGTTAACTCAGTCTATTTACAGCGAAAACGAATCATAATCAACTAAGACAGTTATATTTAATATAATTTATAGTAACGGCAGCGTCCTCATTAGATTAAAATGTATTCCTTTATTGAAGTTTTTATACAGTGCTTCCCGAAAGTAACGGATAAATTCAATAAAATCGTTGAGCAAAATATTTCAAATAAATGCTCGGACATGTCGATTTTTATTTTTAAATTATGATTTAGAGATGTAATTTTCAACAACCCACCACCCAACCCCTAAGCTCTGCCAACTCCAACTTTAAAAATTCAAATAGCAAAGAACCCTTTCTGATACCTCATCTGATATCTTTTTTAATTCTCAATACAACAAAAAAACGTTTTTCAAAATCGGTTTATAAATAACGGAGATATTTACCAAAATGTACTCAAATGAAAGTGCCAATATTCGAGCAGGCGTTGGTATGGCTCTACAATGGGTGGTACAAAACAATTGCAACTTGTTTGTAATTGAATGAAAAACAAAATGTATCTATCTATCTCCAACCCCAATCATCATTAAAACTTCGATTCTTTCGGCTTCAGTAAATCTCATTTTTGTTATCTTATTTTTCAAATCGTTTTAATAATAAGTAACACACACTCCACTAAGTAATGTCAATACATTTTGTTTACATTCAATTGCAAACAAGTTGCAATTGTTTTTTACCACCCACTGCTAGAGCAGTACCAACGCCTGCTCTTATATTGGCACTTTCATTTGAATACGCATTTTGGTAAATAACGCCGTTATTTCTCAACCGATCTTGAAAATCTTTTTTTATTGTATTCAGCATAAAAAGAGCTATCAGATGAGGATCAGAAAGGGTTCTTTGCTATTTGAATTTTTAAAGTTGAAGTTGGCAACGCTTAGGAGTTGGATGGTGGGGGGTTGAAAATTACATCTAGAAATTATAATTTAAAAATAAAAATCGACGTGTCCGAGCATTTATTTGAAATATTTTCCTCAACGATTTTATTGAATTTATCCGTTACTTTCGGGAAGCACTGTATAACAAATACAATCAGTGAAACAAAAGTTTGCTGCATCATAATAGCTAAGCATAATAGGTATAGTCTTTGTTTTCCATCTCCTTGTATAATAACGTATAAATAATATGCCACCATCGCAAAACAAAATGTGGGGCTTTGTAAAGTAATTTCGATAACGAAATTGAAACACACATAAATAGGCACCAACAAGGATAAAGGGAGCAAAGTAGATGAGGAAACAAAGTCGTATTGTCGCCCTGTTTGTGACAACCACCAACAAAGTGAAATTTTCATATTTTGGCAAATAAATTCTCATATTTTATTTAAAATATAGGTCAGTTCCTCATATTGTAATCACTGACCTACAAGATTCAACTCATTACACTCGGAAATAATAAAAAATGTTCATAGCTGGAGATCTATGGAAAATGGAACACAAATTTCTGAAATTTGACCTCATCCTGATTATACATACAACAATTAGTTATAAAATCTACTAGATCATCCTGACCTATATCTCCCATGTAAAATTAACTGGGCGTAAAACAATATGAAACAAATTTATTCCATTGGGAATTATCAACTTTGCACTAACACCGAATTTAAGCTCCGATAGATAGGGTCCTAACGTCCGATATGGGAATAAGAGAATTCGTAAATTGTAAAATCAATCTTGAGATGGATTATACTAACGTAACTAATCCTAAAACACTTCATATGTATACATAGGTATTGCAAAGGCAATGACTACCTACATTATTTTTATTAAAGCTCAAATTAGGAACACGAACTTGTGTGAATTCTGTTTGCGTGACCGCAGACAGAACAATTGGAACTGTGAAAGTTATTTTCCGATTTTGTTGGAAAGGGAAAGAACGTCTACGTTTATAGAAACACGTTCTCCACTATTTCTATATTTAGCAAGATCACAAAAAAGCCCACCAAAGCTACAGCTACTTTTAAAGGTTTTTGCAGAAAGCTCGTTTACGGAACAGAATGTATTTGTCTATATTACAATCACAAGAGTTACAACACTAAATTTTCCATTATTGTGTATGTAGTTCTATAATAGCAATCACTCACCATAAAGAGTTGACAGTAAAATCGATGGTAAAAGAAACACTGAATAGGCTGTAGCTTTTTCTGAAAACTCCTTGAAATTATGTAATGAATATTTGGAAGAAGATGATTGGAAGGAAGGAGTTTTACTTTTAATACGTTCAAGCAAGCATAATTTAAAGAAGATGATCTAAAATAGATTGAATATTTTAATACGTAATCAAATTTCCTGTCGATATTTGAATGACACGTGGGCTTAAAGAATCTAAATGGTAACTAAAATCATTTAATTTTAATTTAATTTTTCTATATGCGTAAAAAAAAGATTTGGTGAGGGGTAGCCACGCGCCTACGAACTTTTTTGCAATAAACTTTTTGCCTTATTTTTGTCCAAGGAAGAATTTTACCTGAAGCTTGAACCACCATTTTTACACACCCTGTATAGAGCACTTGGTGATAAAATTACATTCATTATCAATCTCATATTCGTGTCTTAATAGCCATTAAATGGGAGTTGTATACCCTTTTTCCCTACAACGATAGTCATAATGCTCAAACACAAGCTCTTAGTTTTCAAAATTTATTGACTCTTAGAACTGTCAGATGGTCATGGCAATATTTGATATTTCCCCATTCGAACAGCGTCACGTGATGCGAGGCCAACTCGAGCATTGGTCGAGCGACGAGGCCCCCGCAATATCTGATACTGACCGAGTATTAACTAGAAACTTGCATCTTAATGAAAATTTGTAAGTTAATAAATATCATTAAAGTACAGGTTAGTAAATATCTAATACATCAATTAACGTATGGGGGTAAAAAATTAAATTTAAATCTATATAATTCTGTACTTATAAAAATGTAAATAGCAGAAATCAGACAATATATAAATTCGTAATATAGCTGCTAATTTCCCAATAACCCTTCCTTTTGTTTAATAAAAGAACCTATAAATTTAATAACCCCTGCTGTATCTAGTGGTCTAGTGATAATCCTCATTGTGTAGTGGAATCACATTCACAGCATTCTCAAAATACAAACATGTGGGTTGGAATTTGGTGAACAAGAAATTGTTTGTCCAGGTTTTACTAATGGTACTACGTATAACAATCGATGTTGGCATTAGTAAACCGATGCTAGCTTACTTTTCGATTACAGTTCAAGGCATAGTAAACAACAAAGTATAATTTTAGTGATACAGACAGAAAATGAAAGATAAAATAAGAAGTAAACTTAACAGAAGGAAACAGATTTCAAATAAAAAAGTAACCGAGTGCTATATAATATCACTTACGTATATACATAATAAACGTCTCTCACATTTGCCTTTCATGTGCCTTTCAATAAAACAAATGCAGATCCAACATGCAAGAACAGGACTGGACAATTCTAAACACGGCTTATGGGATAGGAACCATTCCAGTGCCACCTTAAAAATACGCCTCATGGACCACCGGTGAATAGCAATTTATTACCCATGTCAAATCATAAGTGGAATATTTTTCAGCCAGCAGTAACCACGAAGAAATCGCAACACCAACGTAACAATAATCACTAAACCTTGAACAAATTATCTTCAGTAACCAGCTTTCTTCTAGTCTGTAATAGTATTTCAGGTACTAAGCTGCTTTTTAATATGAAATTCCAAGAAGAACATGAGTCTACTTCCAGTATCATTTTCTCGCATTTTACCAGCGTAGACTCATTTTCTGTTAAATATACCAGCACATTTCAAGTGGATTAAGAATCAAGAGAAATAAAGAAATAACCAATTAATTTATCTTCGTTTGCATACCTTAAACTGAAACTTTGCATTAAATTTTAGTAAAATCAATACCTTCGTGTATCAGAAGGATTATAAGAATTAAAAGCGAATTTTATTTTATAATTCTAAGGCCCGCTGTGTCCACCTCTTATTTTTTAACTGAATGGAAAAGACGCCCTTATAAATGAGATTAATAGCCAAATAGCTATTCGGCAGTTTAATAGGAGGTGAAAAGACAGGGCCCTAATAAAATAAATATTTGTAATTGAAATGTCACTTATTTGAGATCTCCCGACAGTTGTACTAGAGTGATTAAGTAATAACGAGCTTAATGTGCCTACAAAAAAATGTCCTTTGTGTCCATTTTATAAATTATTTTCAAAATGTATTCAATTTTAGAACTGCCAGATAGACATGGCAGTATTTGATTATGGCCAGAACGTTGATTATAAACTTGTAGCTTAATCAAATTTTTTTAATAAATTCATTAAAGCAGTGCAGTGTAGTATTTTAATGCATGATATTACAGGTAGGTAGTCAATATATAATTAAATCAAAATATGTATTTTAATCGACAAAACGTCTCTAAGGATGTTAATAATAAAAATTTCCATTGTAATTTACGTAAATGGTGTGCTTTTGTCACTTTGCTAATGCTCTTCATGCTCTGTCAGCTGTGGGAACTATAATATTAGATCGTGTTTAAAACTGTTAAGTAAAATACTGTACTTTATCCATAGAGCTCGTATATTTCATTAAAGGAAAGTTATCACAGTTAGTTATCCATAAAACGAATCTAAAAACCTAATGGTGTACTATAGGATTATGAAAAGCTCTACAGAATGAAAATGGTTTTGTTTTGTCCGTTACCTAGTAAAAAACTTTGTTAATGTGATAACCTCTTTGGATGATAATTCACCAAAGCATGCAAAAATTATGGTAATGGCAGCAATGAACTTGCCCTAATGTTCTTCTTTGAACATAATACCTACGAACATCAAGAATCTAAAGCACAGGCGGCATTATTATTCTATTAACCTAATTTCCGACCAAGAGCCAGAAAACGTGTTGTTGTTGTTACTGTGCATGGGGTTGCATGTAATCGTAGTAGGATCGTGCTGCCCTGCTGCTCAAAAACAAACATTAGGTCCGGTTTCCTAATGCTAATAATGCATAATTCGTGGATTTCAGATGCCGACGTCATGCTGGCGGCGGCGGCAGCAGGGCAGCCCGGACTAGCGCGTCGTGTTATAAAATGCGTTCTCAGTTTACGCAAAGGTAAGCGCCCCAATTTTGTCTCTTTGTTTACAGTCGGATCCGATCATTACTTTTTGAAAAGTTTTCAAACTCGCTGAATCTTGTAAACAAAGTTACAAATCTTTCTTAATAGCTCCCGGAGAAAGCATTTAGGTGCTTAAATCTACACAATTTTTCTAGTTGGTTCTGGAGCAACTCGAAGCACTGCCATGGTACATGGGACGTTAAAACGATCGCCTCTCATCGAATCAAACCACCTTCAAACAATTCCCCTTGACAAGGTACGTGTTCCTACATAATTACTTCATGTGCCTATCTATCGACTACCAGAATTTGTTATTCGGAGATAACACCATTATCCGGCGAATGGAGGGGATAATTAAAGCATAACTCCAATTTCCTAATTACCTGTCAAAGAACCTAATATTTCTTTTAAATCTACTAATAATACACCACCCCCACATGACGATGAATGAAGCTGCTTCAAATTCTAGTAATTAGCCATTAGCCAAAGGATAAATTCGGCGAACTCGATATTAATGACAAAATATTTCTAGCAGTATAAGAATCATAATGACTAAGTACTCCTAAACAAATTCAAATTCAAATTCAAAATAGAAAGAGATAACAGAAACAAGTTTTGAAAAATCCGCGGAAAATACAAACAACGTAGAACAGGCGTAATTAATTTTTTAATCGATTAGAGTTGAATGTTATTTACTGAATGAGTGTTATTGAGTACTCTTACCAGGAAAATTTCAAAATATAGAAATATACTACATAATGTAGAAGGAAATACGTAGGTTCATTAATTAAAAGATTGATCCCAGTTCAGTGTACCCTTGTTTTCATTAAATTTCTTTGCGAGATTAACTTTATTATTTGGAAAATTTAGTTTTCGCTGTAATGTAGCTGACCCTCTATTAATATGGTAACGATGCATAATTAAAATAAAGGGATTCTCTAAAATGGTTAATTTGAATATTTTTGTAAATTTGTAAAATTTGTTTCAGGCGATATTAGCGAAAAGACAAAAAATATATAAAGTCTCTAGAAATATAGAATTAGTAAAAAAATTTTAGATACTGTGTAATAACAAAAGTTCAACCCCGAGACCCTTAATCCTTATAAAATATTTTTGATTGTCTTTTCTGCACGAACTTTTGAAGTCTAAATTCTTCAATTTACTCTTTATGCTAGCTTTGCTTATCAGTTGCAATTGTTTTCTATTTATTGATATTTTCAAGCTTTACTTTTTTGATATCCATAATTATAGAAATAATAAATATTATATGTTAATACAATAATAATTATTTTCAGTTGAAATTGATATTTTATTTAACATTTATTATTTCTATATTTTCTATTTCTATTTGTAATTTTCGATGTTTTACAAGAATCGACAGTAAAATCGATATCCAAAAATATTATTTATACAGGGTAGGGCAATAGTGCGTGGAAGTTCCATAGCTCCTACACCGTAGCAGATACAAAAAAAATTTAATACAGATGTACGTAAACTGTGTATTTGAATATTTTGTATTGAAATTATTTTCAAATATAAAGGGTTACAGTTACCATTTTTGATTTATTGGTTACAAGGAGGATGTACAAATAAACAATGTTCGCTATTTAATTCTACATAACATCGTTAAAAAATATACAGGGTGTTCCATTAGAAAAAGTTGAGAGAAATATCTTTGAAGTTTTGAAAATGTGAAATTTAATTTTGAACACCCTGTACATAGTGGCTCTACGATATTTAAACAAGAGCACCCTACAACCTCCTACAATTAAGGCCTTTACTTAATTTCGTCTTCAAAGCACAAAGAAGCAAATAAAATATGATTGCTACTCTTCTTATGTAGCGCATATGGTGACAAGACATTGATTAAACCAGATTATCTAATCAATTAATTGTACACAGGAATTCAGTTATGACAATTATAAAACTGAACGACACGCCGCGCCGGTCGTGTGCTCGATTCCCTTCACCTTAAACATTGTCCAACGTTTTGCAGACCTGCTATTCACACAGTCCTTAAAAGGATAAAATCTAGGATTATAACAAGTGGTTTGGGTCACTATGCTGACTACACAGTATCCCCTACATATTTAAGGCCGAAAAATTAGCTAGCCTGCAAACTAAAACCACGAAAGGATTTAACACGTCCTTTAAAGGGGGTATTATTATTATTTATTATTTATACAAGGTGATTTTTAATTATGATACAAAATTTTAGTAAAGTATACAGAATGGATATGTTCAGCTGAATTTTTATATGAAAACTGCCCAGCTCAAGCGTAGTAAAGTATACAAAATGGATATGTTCAGCTGAATTTTTATATGAAAACTGCCCAGCTCAAGTGCCTACAGCATTTTTGCTTAAAAATCTTTTCTATATTATTAAAACTCTGAAATCTAAAATGTCGTAATGTTGGGAATTATAAAATTGTAAGAAGCTAAAACCAATTATTCAGTTGATCCATTTTCTCTCCTGTATTGTATATACCTACTACCAAACTTTTTCATCATAATTAAAAATTACACTGAATAATAATTATAGCAAAGGTAAAGTTGTTTTACTAAAATTGTTTTTATACTTCGCCCCCAAATACATCCCAGAATTCTCTAGAAAAATCAGTTATTGAACTAACGAGGCGTACAGGATCTCTGTCACGTTTTCTGTATGTAACAAACAATTCTTCAGAAAACAAAGTGATAATTTTCTTATTTTACGCCTCCTCCAATTAGAAGTGATTTTCCTACCGTAATAATCGTTGTCACATGCTTATGCTACAATATTATTTCGTGCCACTTAAAGTTTCCTTATTCTTTTTTTATTATTCTGAAATTCGTGGATAGGGACTATGGAAAGGTACTGTATATTTCGTGAAAACTGAAAACGTAAGTTTTGAAAAATCTGAAAATAATACATAGTACTCCAACTAGAATATTGATCGGTTCAAAAACATTTGGATGTCATTTTTATTCAGTTTTTATCGAATTATTAATTACACTACAGTATTCGGTTGGGCGAATTTTGAACACCCTTTATATTATAACCTTGATTTTCAACCTATACCTACATTGTTGTAGGGATATCATTATTTTTAGTTATTGTTACGTATTACTTATAGACTTATACAGGTTATAACATCAACATCACCGTCATTTTGAAGAATTTAAAAGAAATTTATCTAAAGCAGCAGACTTCCCGCTTAGGGTTCTTGAAACCGAAATGAATAATTTTCTTTCAAGCTAGCTGTGAGTCCCACACGAGATATCTGAGCTTCAAAGGATAAACGGAATAATTCCTTAGAAAAACTTCTTCTTCGAATACAGCTGAATAAATTCCTTTTTTAAAATCAAACGACGGCATACAAAAGACAGACGTTCATTTTTACCAGAGGAATCGAAATAAATGTGTGCCAAACTGATTTGGCGATTATGATAATAGAAATTTATGTCGCATCTTTTCTACTATATTTCTTTATAATTAGAAATAAGGAAGTGAAGTATCCCTATTTCCTGTAAAATTAATTCAAGTTCTATATTAGAACATGTCAAACGTTAATCTAGCGCAAAATTGGAAAACTAACGTGGTATATAAAAATATATATTCAACATGTCACCATATATTCAATCCTTATACACTCTCACAAAAATTATCTTGAAATTTTTCCTACTCGTTTAATCTCTAAACGTAGTAGTTTAGAAATATTTACCTACTTTTTGCAGAGAGCACTAGAGATCGGTATTGACATAAAAACCGTTTCCTCGATTCAATCTTATTAGCTTAAGGTGTAAACAGTCTTTCCACCTTTCTAGAAAGAAAAATTTAGATGTCCCTATTACAAAGAAGTTTTCTAATTGTGTAAAAAATAGAACATTTTAGTGATGTACGTTCGTATTATGCTCCAAGCTTCAGTGCTGATTGAAATTGTTGAATTATTATCACCCGTACAGTTATAGAATCTACAGAGTAAAAACTCCTTAATATTATCCAAGTTTAAAAAATATGATTATGCAAAGTTAAAAACAAAACACGAAAAAGCTGTATATAAGCTTTATTACATTTATCAAGTTTTTATAAAAATCTGTTGAAACCAGAACTAAGTTAAAAGTTCTAAAAAGTCTTCCATAATTTGATGAGGGCATTTCTTTGTTAAATATGTAGTAAGAGGAGAAATTTATTTTGAAGCATGTCCGTAAACGTACCCTTCAGTAATAGTGAAGGAAAATTAATATTTATTGCTGACCTGTTATATGGTTTGTTGTTTGATCCATCAGGGGGATAGATCTACAGATAACGCAAGGATCTCTAAACGCTGCTTTTACACATACAGGGTAAGTCAGGAAGAATGAACCAAACTTCAGGAGTGTATACCTTGTAACAAATGTTCAAAAATATCGCCAATGATCTCTACAAACTTTCTGCTTCATGTAGATACTAAGGACGCCCGTTGCTGTTCTGGTTGAAAAATTGTAATAGTTTATAGTCTAATGGTGTGAGATCTGGAGATTTTGGAGCCCAAGTAGTAGGACCACCGCAACACATATCAAAATAAAATTCAAAATTCCTAAAGTTTAGTCCATTCCTCCCCACTGACCCTGGCATCAGGGAAAACACAATACAAATTATAATAGTCCGCAGAAGCAAATGTGTGTGTTAACATATATCTGGAAAGCGCTTAGTAATTTTCTTATAAAAAGAAAAATTGAATACACTATCATTAGATTTACCGATTCCAAGAAAAAGATTACCACTCCTTTTAGACTTTTTTGTTATGCAAAAATTCTCGCACTCATTAATTGTGTATCATGAAGGCAGCAACAAAAGCATTTTGTATACTACCTCCATTCTTTTGAACAATGTACCGGTGTGCGTGTTATGCTATAATTTTACTGTAATGCTACAAGCTTTATGTCTAATCCAATTCTGCTACTTCCTGCTTTTGTATAAGTATTTTAATCATTATATATTATTTGTTTGTAAAATCTGGTTTGTTATGAATCTTAAAAGTAGTCCTTTAAGCGGGTTACATAGCACAAATGACTGTTTTGCATACAAATTGTGATTACAGCTAAAACTTAAAGATAACGGAATTATGTAAGCTTGGCGAAGTAAACGATACCACTGTGTCCTTGTATATAGTTTTTAAAGCGTTATGCGCTTATATCCAAAGCCGAAGTTATTGTTCTGCTACAAAACCTTGGCGATATTCCCTGTTCCTTTTATAATATATTTTCATTTTACATGAAATTATTAAAAAGCGGTTTGTCAAATGTCAACAATATTTGTATTAAAAAACTGTAAATTGAAACTTTTCTTCCACGTTTGCTATTAAAAATTATTGCAGGCTTGAAACCTTGAAAAAGAAAATACTATATTTAGATTCCCATTCTTTTTTTTTATTGTAATTAACGAGCTACGACAGCCTGCTGGGGTCATTAGATCGGGGGATACATCAATAATAAAAGACTTATTCGAGATTTTCGAAAAAGACAAAGTTCAGCTTTTTCAGGATATTTCAGAAGTGCTTGTAAATATCTTGAAAGTGAATAAAGCGTCTGTACATTTTTTCGTGGTTTGGGTATTTTTGAAGAATTTCCGTGAACGCGATTCGAAGAATGATTTGATTTGTTTCAGATTTACTGTATTTACTCATTCCGATGTTTATTATGGCGTTTTTAGCGTCTATGGGGGTGTCTTTGATCGCACACTTTTTATTACTGGGGTTTCCCATTCTTTGTTTGCTCGTGCTCGTTTCCAGAAAATAACTTATATGACGTATTTAATATAAAATCAGTAACGCATTTTTTATTATTAGTACATAATTATTTATCGCTGGGAACAAATTCTATATAATTATCAGTTGTTTTATGGATATTTATTAAAACAGTTAAGCTGCAGAATATTTCAATCCAATTATTTGATTCATCAATACTACTAATTTATAGTGCAAACATTCAATATACCTACATACAGTAACGCTTTTGACGAATTATGAACACATTTATTCCTGATTTAATAGCATTAAGCTTTTAATTTAAAAATCAGGTAAACTCTCTCATTTAGCGAAATCCCACAAAAAATGGATAATCTATAGAAAGTGCGCTAAATAAAATTAGGAATTTTATTGTCAAGTATTTATCAACGCCTTCTAACAAATTTATTTTCTATACAATACATTTCCTAAACCATTTTGTCTGGACATCTTCTCCTCCAGCATAATTACAGGATGTCTAGAAAGTATTGAAACACCGTTTAGATGCAGGATTTTGGGCTTAAAATAGACCTATTAAACCCTTTGTAAAATTTTCCCTAGGTACAAATAGTTTGTTTCTATGTTTGACAAAGTTTAAAAGACTGCTACTCAAGTGATCTTTCATTGATGTTATACACTTTAACACTCATGCTGGATGACATTTTAATTATAAAAAGTAACTGCGTTTTGATATTTACTATACAGTTCATTTCAGAAAACTCCTATTAATCAACATTAGTATGTGTTTGGTAAAACAGAAGAATCTTTACGACATTCATTTGGTATATAATCAATGTCCAGAAAGAGGGAGAAGTACGTTTTTTGCTACGCTATCTTAATCTGGATCTGATCGAACAACTAATCATTGTGGTTGGTATTAGAAACTTTGGGAGTTCGCGCACGCCTTTAGCAATGAAAGCTCCAAAATTCAAAGTTTGGACTTAAATCAAAGAGTGATACAAGATAACAACGCCCTTCATCCAGTTTACAGATATAAAGTACCCTCACTAAAATAAGTACCAGTATCGGATAATGATAGTTAGGATCGCGCCCACACTCAACCCTTCTTGGTGGAATATTAATATAGGTAATACGATATAAAATAATACCGTGCGTGTAAAAAGCAAGAAGATCAAGGGAGTCTGTGTAAAGGTTAAGTTTTGTGTTTTATTAATTTACTTATTACTTTGCCAGAAGACCAATAATATTTTATTTAATAAATTTTAATGAAGTTATCAGACACATGATTTTAAATTTTCACCTTCACAGTTCACATTTTAAAATTTCACACTAAGCACATTGCCTAACTCTACAACAGTGGATCATCAAAGCATAACTGAATTTCGAGAGAACAAAGTATTAACTTGATGTTTGAGGTGCACTCATGCAAGCATACATTCCTTATCGAGTAACTTTACTTGAACACACAACAAACACCAAATGATTAAACTTGGAACAATTAATATAATAAATTAAAAGTATAAAGTTAACAAGTAGTAGTAGTACTACTACACCGTTTTATTCTTAAATAATCATATTTTCTTAACGAAAATGCCGCAATTACTAAAAGTAGAAACTAAAATGTTTCAGTAATTATTAGGAGTTCCATGTTCTATTCTTCAGTTGCAACGGCAAGTAACAAAATAATGCTGTTAAAAAAACTTGTTTTTAAAGATAGCTATTGTTAGAAAGAACAAGAATAGATGGAATATTACAAACCACTATGAGGAGGTGAATGCTACCGTATAATAATACACAAGACACAAGAATACCGAGCATCCTAACGTAGATCAGATTTCAATGGCGAATTTTATTTTGCAGTGGCAGCTTATTAGACGTGGTTTAAGAGCATCTGGCAAGATTTGGGATGCAATTAAAAATCCTGAAAATGTCAAAATTTTTACAATGAAAAATTAAAGTTTTGTAACAACGAAGCGATACAACTTAAAAAAATATTCGGTGAAACGTTCACTTTTAAAGTTCAGTAATTTATAGGGAAAAATGTGGTTACAGCAATTTTGTTGAAGCGATTTAAGAATATATGGCGCGCTAGCGCACGTTCCGAGCTTCTCTTTGCTACCGAAAATTGGCGAGGGCTATCAGGAAGCGTGGCCAGTTTCTTAGTTAAAAAACTCCTTAATTTTAAGTTAAAGTCTCCTACCAATAAGTGTAATCTTCAAATTTGTGTAATGTCTTATATAAGTTACTAACAAACCTGTTGATTCATGTTAAATTATATTCCTCCCTACAAACTTTCCGTAAAGCAGTTGAAAGTCTCCTTGTGTTTACATAATGAGCATGAAGCAGCGTAATTGTCTTTGCAATTTTAATGCAGCATTATTACACCATAATATGAACTGCGCATCCACAATCCATTGGGAACATCAAAGTTTATACTAATCAAGATTTAGTTTTCATAGTGGCAATCGTAAAATGTAAATAATATAGGAACACCGTCTCTGGTTCGACATAAATATAATCGATAAAATCAATATTTAGGCGTCTGCAATCATTCGATACTTTACAGGACCCTGTATTTACTAAATGAAAAAAATATACAAAGTGTGTGTTGAAAAGTATGTTACTTAATTCTTTTCGTCCTACTTATTTATCTTTACTTTCACTATCAAAATTTGAAAGCTCTTTCGTTACATCGCGTTTGTATTATTATCCTTATCCTCATCAACGCTTTCGCCCTGTGCAATGTTGGGGCTACTTCCTGCATGTCTATAATTCACCCTATGAATACTAAAATACATAACTCATAATAAAGTAAAGCCCGGTTTTGTGTCCCATAATTCCCATATGCCTATAAAATCACGAGAACATGATGTTCGTCGCAACCTCGCCTACACCCCAAATTACATAAAGTAGCACTTCATTCTGTGCTCTACCGGTGCGAGCTATTCAAAATGATTAAAGTTATGCACAAGTTCTTGAAAGTAGATGTTGCGGTGTCTATGAGAATGGATGTTGGAAGTTGTAATGGAAACGATGGTGGTAAGCAGTTTGTCTAGTAAAATTATGTTGTGCTACGTCTATTATGTTTTGATGTAGAAGGGGTATTGTATTCAAAACCTTATTCTGGAATGGGAACATTAAAGAATAGACAAAAACTGATTTATTACTAAAGTTTACAGAACCTTTTACTTACGTCTGAACAATTAATCAAATTTCATTAAAACATTCTGACAGGAGAAATATTTTAATATTTCTCATTAAAAGTTAGTCTCAATTAATGTCTCATTACATTTACATGACTACCCTAATCTACGTCAAGTTGTCTACCTGCGTTCTAAATACAACAAAGCTACGAGTAGTCCATGTACTAAAGATAATCTGTATCTCTGAAATTTTTCACTTATTTTTTTAATTTTCATAATACTTAACATCACTTTAAAATTTACGATTTTTCTGACAAGGCGGATTTTCCAAGCTGTAGTTTCAACAATTTATTGTCATACTTTCTTTGTTGTGAGTTGTTTTTTTAATGGAACACCAGGATACACTTTTGAGATTAAATTACGGTATTGGTACAAAGCAGCCAATTTTTAAAATTGAGGAAATTTTGTTTCTTCTTTCTACTTCCTAATGTAACTCAACATTTGTCACAATGCATAAAATTCTTTGTGACACATTTTAAGCCTCTTCTTTTTCTGATATTCCTATTTTCCTTATACTGCAGTAAATATTTCCTAATCTGCTTTCTTGACACCAGCTCTTATGTCGTTTTGCTTCAGTTTAAGTTATTACTTGAACACACGTATTTTGTTGCATAATAGTGGGCTAAATTCAATTCAATGATCTAACAGCATGTACAGGCAAAGCTACAACGCTAACACACAGTATCGACTTTCATCTTGAAAGATGCTGAAATAACAGCTTCTCATTATATAGCACTGTTACCAGTGCTAAACATTTTAAAAGGAAATGCAATTTATAAACATCTTCATCTTTACATTTAAAATATGTAAATCGTTACATTATACAACTTTAACCACAGTTTATAGAGTTAATCGAAGTCTATACTAACCAAGGCCAAGTTTTCACGATTAATTGACTCTCAGAGTCGTCTTAACGACGACATTCTTGAACGTACAGAAGCAATTGTCTGATAACTTCCCATTAAATGAACCCGTTAATAGCTTTATTACAAGAAATGGTTTTCACTGGAAATCGTTTACAGCTGACTGTGGGAAATGAAAATATTCTAAATATGCTATGAATGGATTTTCAGTGACATGTCCTATTTCTTTTCTTTTTCTAAATTTTATAAGTTTTATTTCCTTAACTTTAATGTTGTTGCAATAAAACTACAATTTTTGTCATAGCTTTCTGATTGGTTCAATTTTTAAAAAAGGACGCTTCTGGTTGGCTGACAAAATGTGAATTGAATTGCTATACTACAATTATGTGAAAGCTCTACTTCATAAAATCGGTTTCAATATCACGTCTTAAAATTTATTGCTAGGAGGTTTCAGTTATTATAGGTTAGTATGAATTAAATAGCTCCCCTTTAAGCTCATCAACGAATCAAAGGTAATTGAGGCACGTGGCATTTGCAATTAGTAATTATTGGAAATTTCAAAGGCAAACAGACCCTCAACAGCGAAGCTTCCACCCATTCGTTAAATGCTGTTCTCGAATGTCATTTTAATACAATTATAAATTAGTTGAATACTAAAACGTTGTTGAACGCCAGTTGAGCCCATAATTCTTCATTAGCCTATCGCGTGAGCACGGTGAATGCGAAAAAATTGTATTCAATTTTTCTCGCCTCTGTAGGCACCTACTTGAAAAATTATACAGCGAAATGAATGCTTGATGTTTGATAAGTGACTTTAATCATAACAAATCGTGCTCTGCAGATAACTTTGACGTTTAAGGCAATTCGCAAATTTATTTTGGAAATATGTAACACCTGCAAAATTAAATTTATTAAAATATTTTATTGAAATTTTTGAACAATTTGATAAATTTATTTATTAGTGTTAATTTTGATAATTCGGCTTTATAAATCTGTAAACTTTACATCATTGACAAACTTTTCTCGAAAAGGCAATTACCTGTTCTAGAACGAGTCTAGTTATATAGGACTGAGTACTTAATTTGTCATCCAATTATATGGATGATAGTTAACGCATAGGAATCATTGCAAGTTTATATTAATTATAAAACTTTATAATTACGGAAGTTAGTAATTATTTTTCAGGATATTCACAATTCCTACACTTATATCCAAATTCATCCCTCTTTTATAAACCAAAAATAACAATAGCTACTTCTTCAGATTCAGACACGTGCTAAGTTATGACGTCAATTCATCCCCCGCATCTGTTTAGTCTTATTGTCAATTCAAACACGTTTGATTATTTCCTCAAACATTCATTTTCTTTTTTGTTTATGGATCTAATATCCTTGTATACAAAAACAACTCTTTCAACGTCCTTTTCCATGGTAAAAACAAAATTGACGAAATATTCTTGGACGAACATCGAAATATCTTTTTTGATTTAATCAAAAGTAGGTATGTCACTAGAATGTCTTTCAGCGTAATAATAATAATAATATACAGGGTGGCTAGTTTTCCATTGTCCAGTTTATATCTGCTGAAATATTAAAGATACAAGAAAAAACTTGTTTGCGCTATTTTATACACCAGGTTCTTTTAGCTAAGTCTCTCCTTTAACTTTTTCTTGTAGCTTTAATATTTCAGCAGATATAAGATGAAAAACCAGCCACCCTGTATAATGCAGAATTCCCCGATTTTTCCCAGCGTACAAAAAAAAAGAAATAAATGATTTCTAATTTGAAAAATACACCTGCAGTGAAATACAATTAATACAAGCTTTTCCTGATTTTCATCAACCTCAGCAAATATTAATTAAAAGTCTCAACTGACAAAGATGTTGAGATACCCAATGTAAGTGTCATTAAAAATTCTTCGGGGAAGTTGTTCTTTAGATCACTTAATTAAAAGTCTGCTTTTAGTATTTAACAGAATCCGTATCTGATGATTGAAAGAAAATATTGAGGTTGGTGTACCTGGTATCATTAATAACATTTCTTTGGAATAGAAATAAAAAATATAATATTCTAAGGAGGATACTCGAAACATTTTTACTCAAATAAACTAAAACTAAATATTACAGTAAGGATAAGAAACAAACAAAAATAATTTCCACTTCTTATTAAGGACTTCAAAATGTTAAGGGTTTAATCTTAAATATAATTTCTATGTAATTATTTCAACCCCAAATTCAAAATTAACTAGAACCTTGCTTTCTAGAATAGAGAAAACCTATTCATAAGATCTCAATTTATACTTGTATTCTTTACAGAAATGCGATCGAATTATGGAGCGTCCGTTAAGCATAGGGTACATTTCGACGTTAGCAGAACCTCCAGCAAACCGCGGTTACCGTACAAGCTTCCACAGCGACCCTTGTCCCTGCCCGGAAGAACGAGGTAGTGATGTGGTTGACCACAGCTTCAAGTGCATGAGTCCAGGAGGTCAGTTAGGTCTAGCCCTTGACACAAAGATGTGATATCGGTGCCATTTCGATTGGAAGAGTGAAGTTCACCATCAAGGAACTCCAGAACATTGGAGAATTTACTAATTTGTGCTGTGAGTAGTGCTTTAAGGTTGGGTAGCAATACTGATGTGATGTAAGTTACTAGAACTAAATCCGGAATTATCTAATAATAATTAATGCTTGTGATTGAATAGCTTGGTCGAACAATTAAATTAAGATAAACATTGAGGATGTTATTTCCGGTTACGAATGTTTGGATTAGCGAAAGGGAAGGTTTTCAGGGACTCGAGATTTTAATTAAAGTGTTTGTCCGGAAGTTGGTTAAAGCAAATAATGAAACCTTCAGATGAAGTATAAGGCTCCGAAATCATTAATTTCTAACAAAAGCTAAACTTGCTTTTATAAAAGAAAGTTTATAATTTTTAATGTGTACTAATCTTATGATTTCAAACAATGTTTCCTTCTTTTCTTAGATATTAGTACTAAGATGGGGTCACAAATTGGTCATTCAGAATTTTACAAAAACATTTATCAATAATAATTAATCATGGTTATAAAATAAATTGTTCTTAACATAAAATCTCAACATAACAATTCCTGTTTATTATTATTACTTATAGATAATTGTTCATCGTATATGCAAATAATTACAATGAAGATATAACTTCCAGTGTTAATAAACAGTCACATATACTTCAGACGGTTTCATACTAAAGTCTCTAAAAACTTACATATTTGTGGTATAAAAAATTTCCATCGATATTTTTTTGTTTCAGTTCGAAATTTCGTCTAATATTACTTTATGGCTTTTTAATTCTGCCGTAAATGTTCCCATGCCTTCCCCTTCTTCGAATATTACCTTTTATAGCGATATCAGTAAAATTGCCATTGCTCACATTTACTCATATGGAGAATGGGAATCCGTAGAATATCAACACATAAATAACGATAAAATACTGTCGAATGTTAAAAATGGGGTGTAAAATATTGTTATGCGTTTTTCCATGTATGTACATTAAAATTTATAAGTGATGCCATATTTTGCCCTAGTGTCGCATATTTTTATTTCAACAAGCATTTTGTGTAAATATTTTGTTTATAATCGTAAAAGCAAGACTTTAAGGAGCATAAAGTATTCAAACAATGTTATTACATTATAATTAAACAACTTTCCACAATATTTATTTAAGACAAATGCGATTTATTTTGTTATACTCTAATTCCAAATGTTTATAATCATAAACCATTATAAATGAATCTAAAAAGAAATAAGTTTTTGAATTCCTCTACTAAATCTCTACTACAAATAAAAAAGGTAGCGAAGAAAATACTACAGAATTACAATAACAGTATTGTATTTTCTTTCCTTTTACCGATGGATATAGGTAATCATAAATCATACAGATGACCGAATGAACCACAAAGCAGCAACAGATCGTTTCAGTGCAAAAGCATGCTTACAGCAGTGGAAAGATTAAATTATAATTATAAATTATAGTTCTGTTTGCTACTGCACGTACATAGGTATATTATAGAATATTTCCGTTATCAGAACTGCAACGCGGCAGCGCACACGTATCATGTAAAATTGGATTCGGAATGTTGTCAGGGAAGTGCTTCTCGAAGGAACTTTCGTTTTCTTCCTTTTTATTTGTAATAAAGTGATCTATATAAGATAGAGAAATATAGGTAAATTTTCATTTCGAAATGACTACGTACGTTTTGCGTCGCCTTTCCGCGTCTATTTCTCGTTCTACTCTTTCTTTCTAGTGTTCATCATTTATTCTATCGGTGAATATTTAGTGCTAAACATAACGAACGAACTTGTCTTTGAACCCAAAATGTTTGTACATTGTACTAATACAATTTTAGGGAAAAAATCCAATAATTACTATACCCTCGTACCTTAAGGTTCCAATATATTACATAAAAGTCATGAAAGTGATGCTTTACTGACGACAAGGCAAAAATAAAGCACGAGGCCACTACGGTTCGAGCCAGATAAAGACACTTTTTTGACATGTATTGTATACTATTTTTTTTGAAATCGCACGATTTTTGTAATAATTGAAAGTATAACAGCTAATATTGACAACAAAAAATGGTATAAAAAATTTGATCCTGTTTCTGCCATTTTCTAGTGCTGGTCCAAAATGTTTCGGTACCTAGTCGATAAAATACGAACAGTTTCAGAAAAATGCGTTTTCTGGTTTGCATAATATACTCTAACCTACCACAAATTTTAATATTTATTCATATTTTTGATACACCCTGTGTATTATACGATATGGTCTATTGTGGTTACGTCTCTGAAAAATTTTCAAAAGCTTTAAATTCCAATAACTTTTTTGAAATTGTAAATAATTTTTAACATTTCAATAAACATTTCAATAACATTCATAGACGAATTTTAATGTAAATAACGTTTTCTGTAATATTGTAAAAAATTTATGAAAAATGTTTATATAGAAGAAAAAGTGGCGTGGGCGAAGGTATTGGCACAAGAATATTAAACACGAATACCTTCAGGCAACTTTTTTACCCCTTGCCTTTGTTCTCGCTAAACATCCTGTAAAATTAGTCATAAAATCATTGAAAATACAAATAGAGAAGTTTGGTGTAGCTGATATTAGAATCTCAGAATTCGTTTTACATAAATCATATTCTGTAGTACCTCTCCTTTAATGAAAGAGGTTTCAGACACAATTTATTAACGGATTTACATTTCTATTTTCAAGGATGGAGTGTCTTAAATCTGTTAAATCCTTGAATATGTACATTTTACGAGAGAAACGTCTTGTCAATCAAAATAAGGAGAAATACAATCTTCCTTTCAGTACAATTAATCAAACCCGTTTCCATTCCTGGCAGAATTTCTAAACCATTCAAAAGACTTATAAACGTCAATGCCATTCAAAGTTATTTTATGTTTAGGCTTCTCACTTTCATTCAGGAAATAAGGTTTGAATTCAGTTTCCCTTCAGTAAGTGAACTGTAATAAAATTCAGTATTTATTTGAGTTCTAAGCTTGAATCGCGTGCTGTTCATATTATAATTTCACACTTAAAATAGACTTATACTATTTTAAACATTCAATTTATTTTTCCAGTGGCCATATTTGTGTACCTTTCACTAAAAACACTTTGTATGAATTAATTAAAACAAAGAATATGTATGAATTAATGTTTAATGTTTAAATGTAAAATGTGATAAGAATGATTATAATTGTTAAAATTTTTATATTGTAAAAAAATATCTGTGATTATTTCATAAATATTTCGTTATCATCAATAGGTAATTACATGTTCCATTGAATAGTTTGCTCTACCTATAATAAAATTTTGTTTCACAAAAAGAATTTTTTTTTTGTAAAACACTATCTATCTACTGAATTGACGAGAGCAGGTACGTTGGCGACGTGACACGTGTGTTTATAAATGTAATTTTAAAAACTTAATATTGATGTAAGTACGTAAACAACTCGGATGCTCTTCAAAACCGTTTTTGCTGTTTCAGTATTTATAGCTACCGTGAAGGTCGTAAGTGTGGTAAACAACAGATAGGTAAGCCAAATAATATCAATAATGAATAAACATTACGCAAGAAAATAGTAACTGAAAATTTGCCCTAAAACAGTTTGACTACAACAAATAATTTGGATTTAAATAATCTATTTTTGATACACTCTGTATAGATTTTCGTAAGCGTAATTAAAAAGAAATTTAAATTTCAAACTTAAAAGAATATAATCCCTCCGTGAAATAACATTGCATAAATGAATAAAATGATATCGATGAGGTTTATTTATACCCCTGTCCCGACCATGAAAAATAATAAACCTGACCTGAGTTGCTTACCAAAAAATCAAGAAAAACAACTTCCACTTACTTTACCTAAAAAACAAAGAAATTCCGCATTTCATCTTCTACGAACATTACATCGTAGTGTAAACCCCGTTTTACTTCAAAAACTCCTTTGTCAAAACTTATTTTTATTACTTAATAATCTGAAACTGTCAAGCGAAAAATACAGAAACTTCAGTGAAATGCATATACTTTGGTATTCTCCGATAAGTAACTTCTACCAGCAGCTTTTACGCTTGGCAAGCCCGTCGAGATCACTTTGTTACGGTTCTAGCGTATAAGAACCTTTTGATGCCAGCCACGATTTCGTTTAGCCATTTATCAGAGTGCAGAAAGAGGTCTTTAAATCTACCTAGTTCCTTTATTATTATGTGAAGGAAATATTAATAAATGTAAGAAGTTCCTTGATATGAAGAGATTTCACGAATTTTTTAAAATATTGTGCATTTCACAGAAGTGAGATAAACGAAATTCTGGGCCCGTTTATTCTCCATTTCTTCTCCATACTTCTAGTTAGAAAGAAAAGGTATACATACTTACATATATTTTTCAGTATCAGCAAACAACAATAAAATTTTCAGCCTTTACTTCAAGGTGTATTAAGCAAATGCAAATACAGCTACCATTTTAATAAAAAAGGATTTCTCAGCTGTAAAGATCCAGTGAGAATTTCAATAAAACTCTCAGCATAAAACAGTAGCCTATAATAAAATACTCCAGTTGTAACAGAAAGCTTGTACATAAGTGCGGAGCTGAAATTATTTTGAATTCTCAAGAGGAAAAAGTATGGAGTAGAGTTAGCTTGTTTTTAGAGACCTTTTTAAAGCTTTACGTTCTCGAATTACGTTTTTTTTTTAGAAAGCTGTGGCAGTGGGATATATGGAGTGCAATGGTTTTTGGAAAGCACTTACATTCTTCTTGAACTTTATTTGGTAATTATGATTTAAAATCGTAAAAGGTTTTTTATTTTTTGTAACAATCTAGGTATTTGTCACTTAAAATATGAAAATAACTTTAAAAGTAGTAGTACCTACTTAGTTTGAATTAAGGAAATTTAATATTTTTTTATAAAATTATTCAATTTAAGTGGTTGGTATTACTATTACTATTATTATTATTATTTATATTTAATAATTCATTAGTTAATTAATAATATTTTTTAATTATAAATAAACAATATTGAATATTTAAAAAATATTTTTAATCCATAACATCTTTTCTTATAAAAATTTTTCGATATGGTCAAAAATGAAGGTACTTTACTCTTGAACAAAAATGATATAATTATTATTATTATGATACGACTGATATAATTTAATATCTGATGGTTGAATTTTGGGTTTTAGAACATGCAGAACTTTTTATGAAAAATAACTGTTTTTCATAAAATCAATAATAACAAAGTTTTCCATATGTAGCCAACTTACGCGGACACACTGTATATTATGTCGTTTTAGGGTTTTAGCGAAAATTGCTGAAAATATACAGATATTCTGAAAAAAGATAATTAACTAAAGAAAATAGTTTAAAATGATTAATAAGAAGGTTCATCGCAAATAAATACCTCAATCTAAGAAAGCAGCACCGCATAATACCTAGAGTAAAAGTTGCACCAAATTCAGTTAGATTTTATCTACTTTACGTAGTATGGCAGAATAATATTATTAATATAAAGCGAATGGTATAAACACAAATTGAAAGTCAATTATGAATTGCAAACGTTTATCCAACAATAAGACGTTTTATGTAATCTGTAGAAACTGTTTATCGCAATTAAACTCTGGTAATTACATAAACCTGTGCAATACAGTAGAGTTAGGTGTTATTCCTGATATTGGGATAGAAATCTTGATTTCTCATTATCGTTTTATAGCTTCCACGTCGATGCTTTAATTAAATTTAGCATCCCGAGAATGTCAATAATCCGTTTAATAAAGTTTCAAAAAATGTTACCATAGTTCCTCGTCCTGCGGCTAAACCTAATTTAATCCATATTATAAGATATCCTTTCATTTTTATCCCTTGCTAATTAAATTTTCAAAATAAATGTACAAATAATAGCTAGATTCCAAGACTTCATTTTCAAAATTAATAATATCGTTGATATACCTTGATATAATTTTCTAAATTAATAGAAGAATTCCCACAAAATCAACAAATTAATAGCTGAGAGCTTGGCAGGTTTTATGCTGTTGTGTTTCATCGTATAGGAAATTAAAAGCCTCTACAATCTAATAAATCGCAGGTTCTCTAGGGAAACATGTTTATATGCCGGTTTTCTATCAAACGCACTCGTCAAGATTCTTTTGTTCTTAATTGAAATTGTTTGAAATTCGCTGAAAAAAATATGGACTACATGAATTTCAATTTTATTCACTTAAATTGCATTGGGTACTACGAAATCTATAACAAATTTAATCAATCGTATCTTACTTAATTGTTTCTTTTTCTTATCTTAAAAAATTGTACCCCAACGATACTCAATCATTTAAATCAAAAATTGAAAAATTAGGAAGGCCTTGGTAGTAGATCTTCAAAATTCTGCGTTTGAAAAAATGCTACCAAAAAATTTGTCTAATTTCCGCTTCCGGTTTCGGATTTTTTTGAAAAACTTATTTTGTCGATAAATTTTCGATATACCCCTTCATTTAAAATTTCATCATAATCGGGTCACTAGTTTTGGCGTCAGAGGCTTCACATACACATGCACACCCACCCACCCAGCCACTAACAGACAGACATTTTTTCTAAACCACTTTTTTGGGTTCCTGGAGTGGAGGTCCAATACACGTATTTCGGCGAAAATCTCGATTTCTAATATTTTCATGATATCAATACTTCCCAATACTTCCCTATATTACTAGAGGTGGTATGGAAAACTAATAAAGTAGCTATTATGTCCCCTTTTCATCCCCATGCAGAATCTGGAAATATTGGCTGCTTCTTATTGTTTTCAAACGTTTTCAAATGTGTAATGGATTTTAATAAACACTAATAAAAAAAACTAATAAGCAGATCCGGTTTCATAAAAGTAAACCGATACTATGTCTGAAAGTATATAAACGTATTTATGTAGTATTTCGTACAAAGAAGCGTCGTTTGATAAAAAAAATAACTTCGAACACTTTTTATGCTGTCTTAATATAATGGGTCCGGCACTAACCCAGATTAAGGGAGCTTTTATTTTGGCCACATATAGAATTGCGTAAAACGCGCAGTAAAGAGAGAAAAGAATGGACTTTTAAATGGTGTTAACCGCAAATACGGTTTCCATTAAATCCATTTGTATTATTGATTTTATCTCAAATATAAAAGGCAAATAAATTATTACCTTATCTTTTACATATTCGGGTATATTGCATATCATAATCCTTCAATTGCATACACTCGTTATTGTTTATTTTCTATCAAAAATTACGTTTATATTAAAAGACTGGTTCCTACAGTATTTTCAGATACTTACGCGGTGTAATCGAAGATACGTGACAAGATCAATTGTTTAAAGAGAACGACTGTCGTTAAATAAACGATTATAATATGCAAGAGAGCCAACGGATTATTTCCATTTTTAGTCTTTTGAAGTCTGAGATTAGTTGAAATGTTATAAACAAAATGTTGAAAGCTTCGCAATTTAAAACCTATTTCCTTCCATTGTTCGTAATAATCGTAATGTACCTATAGGTACAATTTAGAATTTTCCCTGATATATAATTTAGAATAAAATCTTTTTTCAAATCTGATTTAGCACACGTGCGTAACTTACAATAAGACGGAAAAGTTTTATGAAATTTGAATTTCAATAAATACGATATTAAAGTTTTCCCATTTTATTCAAACCTATATACATCGAATAACACGCGGATCGCGATAGTGGACGAGTTTGCAAAGTTTAACAATGAAATAAAATTTCAAAATATCAAACTGTTACATTTCGTGGTTAGTTGAAAACAGACTACATTTGTTACATTTGTATTTCGCGTACGTTTCAAAACTTTGTAAAACTAGAGTTTTGTAAAAAGATAAAATTTCTATGCATTAAAATGTTTATTGATTATAAGCGCAAAGGACAAAGAGGGTCGGTTTACAGTAGCAAACTTTATTTTTGTAATAGCGGAAGAACTTTGGACTTGGGGGAAATAACAGAACTTTTAAGGCAAAATATTGCACCAGCTTTCTGAGCTTTTATATAAACTGCTATTGGAAGGTTCTTACAACCATAGAATATGTTGTTGCTTGTTTTGCTTCTATGACAAGTATTAGGGCCAGCAAACCCTCCAGATGTTATTAAAGCTATAAACTACAGATGCAATAAACATGGAGCAAAATTGTTGGAATATTTAATTAACAAAATTATGGTCTCTTGTGTGTTTCCATATTTCGATCTCACTATATTCATAAAACTTTGTTATTAGTAGTTTTAGGATAAGTATTAATAAAACTAAGATAATTGTGTTTTCGTGGCTGTAGATACGAAGTAATAAGTGAACCAGAAATGTACCTTCAAAACCATCAATGCAAAAATTGATTTACGAAATAATTTCACCTGTTAGTACAGTGCGCTGCATGTCTATAACAACTTTATAATTTAATTATACGGACTCAATTAAATCATAATTTCTATATGTGGCCCTTTAAATTGTATTTGCATAGTTTTACAAAACGGGTTGGAGATATAAAGGTCGACGCTCTCTCTGATGTTTAAGTTTGCTGATGGTTATTTGGTTGAAAATGTTTGACATTACTAAACTTTATACGAGACATGAGTCAACAAAACTATGTATCTGTAGAAGAGAATCCACAAATTTGAAACGTGCCAATTAATATTTCTTTGCAGAGTAAGTAAATACGAACGAATTAAAACGTTTGTACAAACTTTATTGTAAATGTTTGAAGTTAACAGGAAAGTGGATTGCGACAAAAATAGAACTGCGATATGTTTCGTTTTTCATTTTCACATTCACATTGAATTTAGTTTCAAAATAATTCAATGATGTCCGCTTCAGCTTTGCAATAAAAATAATGTCATACACAGCAAAAACTGCATAGAAACGAAAAATACTTCAATTTTATAACAGACGTGCAATTTTCCAGTCTGTGAAATTTTTGCTGAGCATAACGTAATATTGGATAAATATCTGACAATGTAACAAAAGTGGATTGAATTCAGTATTTATGTAAAAAGTACAATTCCATTAACAGATTAATACTTCTTCACTTCCAGTACTGCATAGAATAAAACCTACCTAGAAACAAACAAGACAATATCCATGCATTTAAATTTCATTTCGAAAGATGAAATTTCATGGGGTTTGTATATTTTTTTATTGTTTTTTCTGTCGCATCGTCATCAATTGCATGTCTTCTAATCAATCAACTCTACACTCTATCTCTTGAAATGAGGAAGGCTATATGAGAAAGCAACTGATTACTTTTTCATATAAGGATCACTAGCATCACAAGGAGGTGGTGTATTTAATCTAAACTGTGGGGGTCGAATAAATGAAGACTTTCCCTACTGCTTGTGAGACAGGCATCCACAAAAATGATGTTAATAACACGCAGTACATATAAAGTAGTGTGATGAAAGTATATCGGAGCGTTAGTTCTGATCTGATGTAGAAAAAAATCTTAAGTTAGCCTCAACACATCAGAGTAGGTATAGGTAAAAAGCCAACAAAACATGCGAGCAAGAGAAAAGGCTGATAGACCTGGACTGGGGTAATCAGAGAAAAATAATAACTTTACAAGATAATATGCTGTGAAGGAAAAGAAGGTACTACGAATTAGAAAGAATTAGAAAGGACGTCAGAAATTACTGTTGGTACTACTGTTGTAATTAGATGGGGGCAGATCACATTCAGAAGTACGGTTCTCATTAAAATATTTTTTGTTAACATAGAACCATTATTTGTTATTTTTGTTAAATAAAGATTATATAGTACCTATACTTCTTCAAGAATTACTACCCGAATCGCTTGCCAAATCCTTGACATGTTATATGTGTATACAGCTGGCTATATATCTTAAGGGTGACTTCAACTGTAATGAACTGATTCTTCGTATAAAAGTAAACTCCACAGGTTACACATCAAACATAAGATTTGACGCCGCGCCGGATCTAAACATTTCTCATTCAACCCTACTATTGTGCCGTATGTTCTCCTTGACCGGGCTCTTTTGAAGAAGTTAAAGAACCGATGAAAATCGAATAGTCCCATAAATAAGTTTCAGCTTTAACACCCCTGCCTTAAACCTAAGAAAGGGATCCTGTCGTATAATCTTTGTTTGAAAATTTATCTTAAATTACAAAATTAAATATCAGTCACCAATAATTTCAATGTTATACAGGATACCATAATTTATTCAATATTGGTCCGTTAATTATTCCTATTTTATTATGCGCATTCAGGAATAACCGCCGACAGGTTTGTATTAAATTGCGGAAAACCATAAAACATGCTTTGAGTTCATCAAACTTTATATCACATTGCAGCGTTATGTTTCCACGTTTTCCACGAAAAATAAAAATAATCGTATAGCTCTATTGCAGTGCTAGTTTTAAATGTTCTGTAAATGCAGCCAGAATTTTTTAATTGTCTTTGGCGCGAAGCCTAATCCACCATAAAACCAGAAATTATTCGCGAATAGAGCAGCTCGGTTTCATACAACGGTCACCGTTCCCTGGAGGGTAGATAAACGCAGTAGCTGAACGAAAAAAGTAATCAAAACACGCAGTACACTACCCACACGTACCATAAATAATGAAACGTAAATTCGTAAGACTAGAGTAGAATCAGAATACGTGTAGTAAAATGTTAAGTGAAGTAAGTACATAAAACGCGGTATTTTAAAATTATGATCAAAGCAGTGATCTACGTCTTCCCATTATCTTAAGAGAAAATTTTACTCCTGAAATGATCTTCCAAGTATATCATAGTCCTCTGCGCGCCATGCTTTCGTATACAGCTTCCATAAACTCGCTGTGACATTTCCTTTGTATCTAACCTTGCACCTGAATTTTGAAAGTGTTTATTGACTTTTAGTAGAATCTGAATAAGAAATATAGAATATCCACAGATATTCTTGAGTAGTGATGAGCCTTAAATAGTTTAAATGCAATTAGATGTCTACCTTATAAAATTTCAAAATGGGAAAGATCAAGATCACGACATCGAGATCGAGATCGACACACACAGCAAGTCTTGTTTTACACAGTATCGCGAAATTTTTGGGGGAGGAAGATTTTAACGAAAAATAAAATTTTGACATTGATGTTAACTAGCCTGGGTTGTAGGACCAGCTGCTGGAAGGTGCTCACGTTAGGGAACATTATTTTATGCATAAGCAAAAGTATTTCTTCCCTTGCTAAAAATAATCATTATTCCTACGATTCGAAGAAAATGCTTTTACTTCTGTATTTTTCTTTCAAAGAATGCTTTTATTCTTAATTATCGTTATTGCTTAAATGAAATGTAAACAACGTATGTTGTGTTACGTGTAAAAGAACTTTTAAGCCCATAAATGATAACCCTACCCTGTAGGTATAGCTAAATTGGTGTAGGAGCTATTCAGAGAATCGTTATTAAAACTGTTTGCATTAATTTAACGTAGGTTTCTTATAAACACACTTATACAGAAAATTACATACCTACACGCAAATACACCACATAGTCGATTATTCATAACTTTTTATTTCTTTGGCAAACAATACATGCGCCAATATGCGGGTATATCCAAAATTACTCTCGGGGTTTGCTTCATATACCTAAATAAAAATAGGGAATACTTTGCGACCACCATTTTCTATTGAGGACAATGCCGTTATAGTTCATTCACACCCACGAAAAAAAATTCATCGCCCTAGTAAAAGAATAATATGAAACTTGAAACTCTCTGAGCTAACATAAAAATTTTTGGGATATTTTTTACTTTAGCGAAAATTGTCTTGAGAATTATGCATAAACTTTCACTGTGTTTAATAGTTAATTTATTATTTTAAATTGATAAAAGTTTGCGACATTTTCTGCCACGTAATTTTGATAAGAAAACCGTCTAGTCCATTCACGTATTAACGAACTTTTATATTTTAAGAGCACGGAAATGAGAATGTATTCAAATTTTTTATAATATAAGGAAGGTCCTGTTTTCCATATTACGTTTTAATAGAATCTTTATTTAATTAATATCTTTTGATGTAATATTTTATGTTCGATACATAAATAAATTTCTTACTCAGGTGAGAGAAGTAATAATTTTTCTTACGATCTCTCGCAACTGTCTATCATTATTAAACAAAGCAGTTTACAGGTCGCGCATTTATTTTCAATAATTTTGTGTAAATTCTAATTACCTTTCTTAATTTTCTCCTAAGATTCAGCTTTTATAAGTTTAGTTACGCAACATAATATCTTCCTCATTGTTCACTATGTCGACCGAGCTTACTCGGCGCAGCTTTCGTATACTACCCATGTTTCAGATAGCAAACATTTCTTCAACAAAGTTATACGTCTAACTATTTCCTTCGTACTAAAATCTAAAGAAGATGTAGCAACGTAACAAGAAGCCTGACTTTAAAGTACAATAAATTGATAGTATATCCGTAAAGGAAATTTTTAATTTGGAAAACGGCTGATCCAGCTTCCACAATTCGAACTTTTACCTCATAAAATCTATAGTAAATCAATATTGTTTTTCTCATGTCATTTTTGTTTTGATTTGACGCTTATGAAGGTAATTACAAATATCCGAGCGTGATTTGTCAACTACGTTGGAGGGTTATAAAAGCATCTTCAGTTACGTCTATACATTTAATTTATTTTTATGAGACTAAAAATATGAGTGTTTAATGAATGTGCAGCATAAACCGATATTTTATAATTTTAAAAATAAACAGTTATAGAAAATTATTGTAGTGGTGCTTTAATTTTGGTCAGGGGTTTATTTATTATTTATCCCCCAATTTGAAATACAAAACTTAAAATAATTGTGACAATAATACTAGAATTGAGAAAATGTTGTAATCTTCTCGTTTAGATTAAGAATTAACTAAAGCGTTCCTATTTTAAACGTTACAAATAATTACAGAGCAGAACAAAAGAAAATATTGTCAGTTCAGTAAAATGCTTTTAATTTTTAACACTCCCTTTAGATTATACTGAATATAGGTGCAGGTCGAGAAAATTTAATTAAACACAACAGAGACCAAAATTATTTAAACAACGAGCAATAATGAAACTTAAAAATTCCACATTTCACGGGAAGCATAAAAAATTCAACACTTAAAAAGGGGGAGCCTCCAAAAAACACGGAAACTTATACCGCCTTTGGATTACGGAGTAGTGAGTTTTGTTCTCTTCTAAAGTAAACCCTTTCGAGTAATATTTTTGCATCTACATATTAATTACACAATCGCGTGGGCCGAAAGAAATGCCAGGAATTTGTAACAACTCTGCGCAGCTTAGTTTATACCAATTTGGAAACATGATGAAGGGGTAGCTGTCGATCAATCGACCATATTGGATTTATAAGCTTCGGCTTTCTCAGGCTCATCGAAATCCTGCTATTGTTCGTCCCCACGTTGCACAACAATGAAAACGTGTAATAAAAAGTGAAAAATGAAATTTAGAAGGCGTTTCTTACGCCTCGATTAAACTCTGACACCTTAAAGCTTCAGAACGAAACATATGCTAAGGAATATCACAGGGAGCTAAAGTTATAAATTTAAAACGGGTTTATTCTTACAAAAAGAAATTGAATACAAAAACATAGTAGTCTTCATTTATCACAGACGCTTAAGACATACAGTAACTGAAACTCTTAAGGGATGAATCGTGATTTACTTATCTTAATCGTAATCATCATAAAAATAAAACAATATTATTATTAGTAGCAAGATGGCGTTCCGTATTACGTTAGGATAAGATTATGTTAGGAATTTTTAAACTTAAGTAAGTTTAGAGAAAATGTGTTCGTCAGTTTATCAATTTCACTTATGTTGACGTAAAATAGGCAAACCTGGGCAAGGGATGAAAAGAGCAAAGATCCTTCCATTGATGATGGAAAGATCTCTGCAACGCATGAATTGAAAACTGTTATGCTTCGTCATCCTGAATATTTATACGCTACTGATGAAATTAATTTATGTAATGAAATTCCGACAACGAATATTTTAGATTAGAATATATAATATATATTATGTAACAAAAAAAAAATAATATCAAACATTTTAATTTAAATTATTGAATAAATGTTTTACGACTTCCTATTGAGTTTATTGTTATACTCGAGGGTAGGGGAATTGAATCCCAGCAGATATCATCATAAATAACTTCAATAATGTGTTCGTGTTTAACATGGTTTCTGAATAGCCCGTCATCAATTTTCTCGGCTTTCGTAAATTACACCGATAATGCACACAACACAGTTGTTTAACTTTGCGGGTTGTTGAACATTTTCCTTGAATGATAAAGAGGTGTGAATTGTTGTGAACAACGAATATAGATAAAACAAGATGGCAAATGACAATGATTGTCATTATTCCTTGCGCTTCTTCGGCTGTCTGTGTCTAGATTTTATCCATTATAGTATATTCAATATTTTTTTACGATGTCTTGAAGGTATTAGAGATTGTTTTGAAGATATTCAGAGTCTTCCTTCTAGGACTTTGTATTCTGTTTTTAACGCAATAACAAGGAACAATCATCATCCCAGAATGTACTAGTGAACAAATGTAGTGAGTTCGAGTCCTCTCATGGGATATTATAGTAATCGCGACACGTTTAGCTTCCAAGACGACAACCAACAAACAGGTAATTTTGTAATTCAGAGTTCATGACACCAGAACTGCAGACCCTACTTTTGATATCAAAAATAATAATTTTGTAGAAATTCTCTAATTAATATGCCAACCTGTAAGGTCAGAGACAGAGACACCTAAAATAAATTGAATAAACAGAATGGGGATTTGTATTTAAGGGAAAGCTCTCGGTACGATAAAGACGCATTTCGCGGACAAGGTACACACAATATTTTTCCGCAACCGCAAAAAATGTGTAATTACAAAAAATGTTATTGCTTTTAGAAATCGAACAGCTTAATTCATTGTGAATAGAAACAAGACTATCAGTTGGCGCGTTACTATGGCAATAGCGTAAATAAAACAATTAGTTTTACTTTAGCGGCTGTTACCTTAACAACGGCCGCGAAATTGGCAACAGGCAAGGACGAAAATGCACTTCTTGGCAGAGGTGCAAACAACATTTTTTAGGCGAATATCACAAATTTTAATAACAAATTTAAATTTTTATTTGAATATTCCAATGACATTTGGTAACGTGACCATCCTGAAACGTCATACCTGCATCAGCTGTTTTTATCATAGTCGACTAAAAAAGTTATAAATTAATAAATAATGCGTTTGAAATTTAAACAAACCAGTGGTTACAGCGGCCGTGAAGTAAAAGCGGCCATGAAGTAGTAAGATTCTAGGAAGCAAAACCAATTATAAGCAAAAATAAATTCTGATAATTATAAGAAGACTATGAATAGGAATGTGTTAGTTACAGACTTGAGCAGGGTTGGCGGTTATTGTCAGACAAGTTTTTCTATACACGTAGAGGCTAGATGGATGAAGAAAAATACAGTAGATAAACAGAAAAAACTTTGACGTCCATCAATATGATTTATATGATTTTATGATGGAAAATATATATTTCCCTTATCTTAGATAGTCATCTTCCTAAGCATTTCCCAGCAGGACTTCACCTATCCTTGAAGTTTGACAACTAATACTGAACGTAATCATTATGCGTCGTCCTCTATATTCCACCCCACGTGCAATTCAAATTACAAACAAGTATTTAGGATATCATACATAGTATGGCTAGTGGATGGAATCCAAATGATTAATCAACTTAATTACCCTGACTCAATCCATACAAGATGTAAATTACTTGTATTATGTATATTACGTTATTTTGTTCAGTTTCGTGACACCGCAGGGTGCATGACCTTAAATAATTTTGCATGTTGTCACCCTTTATCTGAAATGACGGAAATGCCGCCAAGGAATTTGATTTATAAAAGTTGTATGTTAGCAATTCAAAGTAGCTAAGGAAAGTGGAAAACAGTTACTTTTACGACTCCTGAACATTTATTCCTTTCGTGTTTTGTATTCCACAGTGGCACCAACAGAATTTATTTTCGAAATTCGTAGAAAGGGTTAACTTGCTGACTGAAATAATTTAAACAAGTCTAACTGAAACAGAAAGTTTAATCTGTTTTTACTGATTTTATCTCGTCTTTTTAGAAGTTAATTTCAAATAGAACTTCAAATACCTGGTGACAAAGGATATTCTTGCTATATGCTAATCATTTCAAGCAGTTTTTATTTTTGATAATATAATGTGCTATCACAACAACTTTTATGGGATTTTTGATTGCTTTTTTTAAGCCGATATACCCAGATTGGATTACATTATAACGGCGGACCCACAAAAGCTGCATGCTATGCAGTGCAACCTCATCAGTCATTGTTCTCAATGTTAATATCAATTCAACAGATATAGGTTTCATGAGCTCATTATTACAAACCTATCAGCCTTTAATAATAAACTGATCGAATCTGATAATCTGTGAAAGTAGAATACCACAAAGTTCTTATTAAGAATTCAATAACGGAACTGTAATTTGATCAAAGGACAAACATACGGGGGCGGACGAGGAGTTCAAATTACCCTGAAGATATAACAAATATTTTTATAAAAATACTTTGCAAAGAAATCTATACAACAAAAATGTTAACAGTGATAGGTAGTTCCGAAGATTTGAGATAAAATAAAATTTGGGATAACCCTTGTATAAAATTTCAGTGTGCGCCCCTGAACGTAACAATTGTAATATTTTTAAAATGTATCACACCATAATTGAACAATCGGACATTAGAAAGTCAATAGATAAAGATTAAAATTGCATACAAAAAGTATATGAACGGGAATTAATAATTTCCAGATGTTTGGATATTGCATGAACACAATGCATTTCTGACTGTACCTTATCACAAGAGTGACGTAGTAGATACTACCTATAAAAGTATAAAGGAAAACTTAAATTCGTATACAAACAATAATTTAATTTCCAATATTCTTGAACGCAGATATTTCTTTAATAGATTTACATCAATTACCATGAACCAGTAATTATTATGGTAGTACGAATTGATGAAAGTGCTTTATAGTTACCACGAAAAAAGTTCTTTCTTTAATAAACATACCTTAATCAGTTCCCTTTACATCTAAACCGATAATTAATATCAAAATTATAAATTCTACCTTAATTTTGAAAGTTCTCCAATCAATGTTTCCATTGGACATACAACATTCACTACATTTTAGATTGTTCACATAGTCTTTAACACTTTAACACCAGAAGAAAACCGAAATATTTCTTAGTTAGAGCTATCGCCGAAAATAAACATAAATGACCGATAAATGACACTCATCGCACTGCAATCACCACGGGAAAAATATTTGGACTATTCTTTACTAGCAGATGTGTGTAACCACCACTCAGAAAAGGTCTGTTCAAAGATAATGCAGAAGTAACACAGTAACATGTTTTCAACATTAGTCGTGGGCCTTTATTTTTCTTGTGCACCTTTTTTTACTATAAAGCCCTAAATCTAAGCCCCCGGGTTGATCTGGTGCAGGAATGCTGGTGTTAAAAATTAAAACTATTCTTGGGGTTTTCAATTTGCGATGGAAAAATCTCTGGAAGTTCATCCAATCTACCGTGTCAAACGGTGTGACGTAGGTTACCGACAAAATGATTGGAAAACTGTCTATTAGAAAAAATTTCCTTACAGGCCTTGTGACCACGAATTTGTTCACAACATAAGAATACAGAGCAATTCCGCAGTTTCTAATATTTCAAATCAATCTATTTTGGAAATAGGGAAGCTTTAAGTTTAGGGGATGAAGGATCCATTAGCCGTGGTGCGGTTTAGAACTCCAAATATACCTTACGAGCATGCTTATAATTTATAATAATACAAAGAAAAGGTTAACAATTGAAAAATGTTTTGGCAACAATTTCCCATTTTATAATTTCATATCTCCATGGAAATAATTCCAAGATACTCAACATTCTTTGTAACCATTAACTAAAATTTAATTCGAAAGTATTTTTATACTAAAATCAATATTCAGTACTGCGAGTTTTCATAGATAATCACGTTTTGTGGATCACTAATATGAGAAAACAAGTTTTTGCTGTGATATCCGCAAAATCAATCTATGTTCAAGAGTTTGTTGAATCAGTGTCAATATTCTACGGTTGTTCTCTATCCTGCAATATAGATTCTATCAGAAATGTTGTTTCATTCAAAAGAGTATGTAATTAAGGTCTTCCAAGAAAACTCCATCAGCTGATTAATTAATACTTGCAGATTCAAATAGAAATTTTCGTTTGAACTTGAACTTGACTGAACCCTATTAACTTCAACATCAACTCAATCAGTTCAATGAATCCATCACTTTAAGGATAGCCAAAGAGGTATTAAATTTTCGGTGTTTTGTAAGGGGGTAAAATGGGCTGCGTTTTGGAAATATTGGAGAAAATCCCCCGGTATTCAAACACACATTTAATAATCCCATCGTGTTGATGAGCTTTAGGGATATTTGTTTTGAGAACTGTGGTTGGATTAAATTTTCATGGGCAAATAAATCATGAACAAATATATACACTTTATGCCAGAGTAGCCAAAATAAACTTGTACTAAAATGAAATTATAACTGTGCCTTCCGTTGTAAAAAAATTGGAGTTTTACCATTGATAACATAAATCACAATTTAATAAAAAAAAAATTATATTTGCCATTATTCAGGAAATATTTTCAGTTTACAAAAAAATTAATTTTTTTTACATACTTCAAGATCACCTTTTCGTTTCTTTGTAGAATAGAACTTCATTTTAAAAAATAACTTGGGATAAATTACCGGCAAACTTCCTCTTTAAACTTGAAGATTATTGGGTTTCTTTTTATTACATAAAACTAATTAAGAAACAGCACAAAACTAATAAAGCTTTTACTGGTTTTCTTAGATTCAGTTTTAAAAATATTTTACTACGACTACAAACAAAAATATATCTTTCGGTCGAGATACCTCAACCGAAACGCCAATTCCGTTTCTAGTGAGAGAATTATATTCCATAACGTTAACGTTAACCTATACTCGAGACATTTAATTCTGTATAGCGACTGCAACTTAAAAATCAAGTTATTGCTTATTTGCATTAAATAATTAGCGATTGAGTGAGTACTCATGTTTTAAGATAAGACCCGATTTGGATAGTAATATGTGTTTAGTTGATGTTTTAATAGCATGACGGAAAGCAAGCGTGCGTTAATTAAGTCACGTCTTTGATACAAACCCTTTCATTTGTGATATAGAGCTGAAAGGAAATGAGCTGCTTTGACTAATTATTGCAATTAATGAAATATTTTAAATTTTAAATTCGCTTTATATTCTGCGTAGGTAGTACACACACTAAGATCAAAAGGTTAGTCTTTTAAGTAGGAGTAACATAATTTATATTGAATAAACAGTTTTTTTCTGACTGAACGAAGATAACACCTTTGTACACTTGCTATTATTTTATAAAATAAACAACCCATAGTCACCTCAAAGTAACACCCTTAATATTCTGCATTTGAATTAAATACCCGGGCTAGAGCACATAAAGGATCATGTTCGGCAATTCTGCTACAATTTAACTGGTTGGTACCTATTAAGGTTCTATAAAGCCATCAATATTATATGGGATCGGTAACATCACTAACATCAACATCTCAGAAATTCCTTGCGGCATACCCTACTACGTTTTTGGAACGAAAGTTTAAGGATGGCTCTTGTTAAAAAGATCAAATGACAGTCATTAAATCATAGACCGATACCTACTTCCTTTTCACGTTCATTAATCAAGACACATTTTTTTTAGAAAACTTAAATTTTTGTTGCGTTCATAAATACCATTAAGATAGCATATATAACCAGAAAAAAGCAAGCCATTTACATTACGAAAAATCATCACGTTAATAAGAACTATTTTCTTGCTGAAAATTAACAACCTAAACAAATGTATTTTGACACATAATATATTCCCACGACGAACTCTGTCACACATTCTGTCAACTTAGTTAAATTTAGGTTAAACAAATACGTTAGCACAATTCCTGGGGGTTTAGCCAACCTAGCCCTTACAGTAGGTAATAGATTCTCAAATAATTTAGGCCACCAGGTAAATAATGCAAACTATTCGCTGAAATATCTTGGCCCAGTAGCAGTAGGTACTTACTGAAACTTGTTTTGGTTGTCCCACACTAACATCTTAGTGCAATATTTGTGGTTTATCGACCCTAGGGATATTATTAAGGAACAAAGCATACAGTATTACGGAATTCCAACAACTAATGAAGGCCAGAGTGTCGCATACGCTTATACAAATTAAATTTTGGGTGCATTTTTGAAATAACTTGTTAAGTTAAAACTAAACTAAACTAAACCAAACCGACTAGTTTAGTTTAGTTTCATTTGATTCATGATTAAACATTAATTTCATGTAATAGGAGTAACGCCCTGTTATAATTAAATTTAGCAAATTGTGAGGGTTTCGCTGACGACTACAGAAAATGTAAGAAAATTACATAAACCAAACTAATTTCTCAATTCAATTAAAAGGGGTATATTTTGCGGTTGCGAATTCTAAACAAACCTGTAATAGGGAGTAAACTCTGCGAAAGGCAATGATACTTACATTACAATGAACTCTCTCATACTATTAATTATTAATAGAAATTACTATAGCAAGTTTTGAAACTAAAAGCCTAGAACCCGTTTAGTATCTGCAATTGTTTTGAAGGAAGTCTTTTCAGTAGTAAATGGTTTTGTTGATTTTGCTTGAGTGCTATCCAAAGTATAGCTAAGGAAATTATTTTATGCTATAACGTAAATCCAGTGGTTAATATTTAATTCCTGAAACATTGTATTAGGTAGTCTTAGTTTATTTTGCCATTGCTGAGCTTTTTTTAACGTCACAGAAATGTGAATCAGTTTGAGAAATGAGAATAATATGACAACGAGGATTCTAGAAATAAATTCGGCGTTCAGGTCTACAAACTAAACACTGAGTAAACACTATTTGATTTGGTATCCTGAACAGGAATATTTCCTTAAATCTGTTTCTCGGTTACCCATCTGCCATGGATTCTTTATAATCACTTTACGAGGCAACGAGAAAAATCTAGGATATCAAGACACAAAACACTCGAGAAAGTGCAGCTTGTTACATACGAATATTTCACAGTTGCATGCACAATTTAATTTAAATCCACCTGATGTTTTGTGTCTGAGTTTTGAAAATAGAACAACGATGAAATTAAATTACTTACAAAACAAGACAAAAATCTACGAATTGCTGCGATGTATGGAGAGGATGTTGGATCATGTTTCACAATTAAGTGTTGCAGGTCATAACTAAAGCTAGAGGTTAGTCAGAAAAATTAAACCTTTAAAGAGAAGGCAAAAAGCACAAGAAATGAGAAGAAAAAGCCTCTAAAAAGAAAACATGATGTAAAACAGGCAAAAACAAAAAAGATAAAATGCTGAAAGAAACGCAAAGCGAAAAATAAAATTTTGAAAATTTTTGAATTGCTCATATTCTCAAACGGATTTTAAATCACGTATACCTCTAATCTCCCCATTTTAATTTATTAAAAGAAAAGCAAATTTACCTAACTTAACAGTGACGAACAGTCACTGAATCTATAAAGGATAATCCCAGTACTGGAAAATCTACAGAAGAAACGAATATTCAAAGGTGAAAGTGGAATCCATGATTCCTCAGGAGCACCATCTAAAAGTTTTATTGCTCTAGCAATGTAAACATTCCTAACACATTTACGATACCTATACCGTAAACTACTATTATTGCACAAGTGCAATAAAGTGCCACGGCTATACCAGCTTTCTGTATAATCGTAGGAAAAATTATGGCTATTAATTTAAAGATAAATGTTAAGCTATTGCCGATGAATAAAAATTGCCAGTTTAAAATTATTCATATGCTGGTACTGTAACGGAAACTGAAATTTTTTGTTTCGGAAACTTTTCAGAAACTCCCGTTTCTGTTACGTTTTCCACGATACCTATCGGAAAACCCGATTTCCAACTGCTTGGGCTATTAAGAAATAATTGTAATATTTTTTTTATATTTCCTGGAAAAGCAGAATTTCCTGATAATACCCGTATTTGTAAAGGATTTATAGAGGTCAAGTAGTATCATCAGAAAATCGATCATGTGAAAATTTCGATAAGCTGCTTATTTCTAATCCCCTAAATTTTGAATTTAACACAAAGAATTTGCACCGCGTCTTATTTTCGATAAACATAAGTAAATATATCGAAAAATCCCCATTGTACCGGATTTATTTGAGACTCTTCTTCAATGTTATTTTATTAAAACTAGAGAGGAACCTAGACATAGTTCAAGACAATGTGGCAATAAATTTAACTATTTCTAGTATACACAAATGCAAAATAAATATGAATGGAATTATTACGCCCCAAGGGTTAAACTTTGGCTGCATAACTGAGCATTATTTGCATTCTAATTACTCTCAAGAAAGTTTACAGTTCATATTCGTTTTACCGTTACTTGGTAGTTGTTTCCCATTTCACATGAATATTATGGTTTATTTTCAACTATCCCTGTGTTATACGTTCTGCACAGAGAATCAAGAATCAGCTGCGATTGCTTCATCTGAATCGCTGAATTATTACCGTACTTTATTAGATAGATTAGATAGAGATTTGTTAGCAGATGTTTCTCACAAAATAGACAAACTGAAAATTGAAGTAAAATCGTTCGATAATCTAAAGCGGATGCTGTATTGCATGTAGCGCTTATTATCTATCATCCTTAATATAGCGTACTCGGTTTCAAACAATCCTATATGCACGCAAACCTATTTATCTGGCTTCCAATGAATTCGCAAAAAGAAGTGAAAATAAGTTCAAGGTAAACCATTTTGATTTTTTGGTTCCTATTTATAAGATAATAAAAAAATATATCTTTACCAATAATTCAAGTAAATATTAGTTGTGTAATGCTCAGTGCCTCTATCAAATTTATTTTATATTCATGGAAATTACCAGCAAATTTAAAATTAAAAAATTGGACATCACCTCCCTGGACTTTCCTTTATTATTAATAATTATATAATTATAATACAGAACATCGAGAATCAAATATTGGCCTCAATCATCCATAGAAGCATAGACCATCCCCTACAACAAGCCTACCGTATGAAGACCGAAGAAAAGAAAATAGGATGGCCCTGTTATACATGGAGAACAGCACTGGAACAAGGCATAGAAAGATTTGGAATACTAAAACTAACGATCGGAATTGGCTAAAAGCAAGGCGAAATACGAAAGCAAATCCAAAGGGTCTATGAAATGTTGGAGGAACGGACAACGAATCATAGGAGGAAACTGAGGAATCACCTTCGAACGAGGAATAACAAAAACAATATGGACCGATCGGTTACTGCTCCGGACTAGGGGATACGTTTCGAAGAAATGGGGATAAGAGTATTAAATTGGAGAACTATGAACCGGCAGTTGGGAAGGAATCAGAACTACCTAACGTAACAGTCTAAGCAGCCGAGTGTAAATGGCACCGAGGAGGACGCCGTTTTCGTAAACAAACTTTCAATACCTTCTAAATTTTTGGAGAACCTCCCCTCAAATTATCCGGACTAACAATAGAATAAAAATATAACGGAATCACACACAGCTGCTTGGACTGCTTTACGTACCCTCGTCCTGGGTTAACCTCTTAGTAAAGGTATAGGACTATGTAAACAAACAAACTATCCTGGGCACGCAATCAACAGTCCCATTGGGGTGCACCCTACTAACTACCCGGTACTAGTCAGGATTTTAACGAAACACTGGTGCCCCACCTGATCCAACTATCACAAAATTCCTTCCCTACGTACTGGTATAGGGTGGACCTTTATTTATTAAACCAAACTAACCTAGTTAATAAAAAACATCATACAGAATTTATAAATAAATTAACAAAATCAATTTAAAATTAATCTTCTATTCTTAAAATAACAGAAGTCCTAACTACAACAGAACCCTAAAGGTTCCGACAATATTGAAATCCATAAAAAACTGACATAAAACATAATCCCTCTACTGCCATAAATTTTACTTTCGTGCTAAAAACAATGCATCGTAACTCAACGTAGCATGGGTTAAATTCATATAATATTGCATATTATATGCCACACAATTATGTTGCCAAAAGTTATGCAATGTTTTCCAGCAACGAAACCATTAAATTTAATTAAATCTCAAAGTAGTGATACAAACTTGTTAATGCGTTTTATGAAGGTGTAGAGTAGATATACGGCGTGCTAACTTTAGTACAAAACCGGGCTCTTGGGAATAAGGGGACATGCGGACATGTACACCCCAAAATTAGTTTAAATTGATCCATCGTTTTATAGAATGTGTATTTTGTCAATACCAATCGATACCAATATTAAATTTTAATTAATTTCCTTTCAAACAATTCGCATAATTAATTAAAGCTTACTGGAAGGACATAAGTTACATAACTGATTTGAATTTTATGCAAATTATAAACACAGAAATAATAAAAACGGTTTAATAAAACAACAGCAGAGACGTTGAGTAACTTTTGGATTAACAATGCAAAAGAGCAATAAAACAACATCAAACTGAAGTTTTATTTCTACAACTCGAATTTCCTGACACAGTATTCGTTATACCTGTGAAAAATTCTTACGATTTTTTAAAAATTCAGTAATAATTCTGTGTATGTATGTGTTTCTTTATTATCTTGCAACACGACTCCGTTTTCATTTTACCACAGGGATTTTCATTAAATAATACAGCAAGAAAGTTTGTTTTAATTTCAATGCCTTCCAAAATACTTAAACGTGAATATTAATTATTAAAACAACAAAGGAATACACTGAATGAAACACTTAAAGCACGCAAAGAAAGGATCTTGCTGGTTGCCAAAGTAAATTGCTGATGTGGATAAATCTTTTAAACCAAAAATCCTCTTGTATTGAAGCTATCCTCTTACAGCACATTAGATTCTATGTCTTAACATGCGGTTTCAGCTTTTTCAAACTACTATAGCCACCAACATGAAACTGCAGTGTACTGGGAAGATATTTTCTTTAATATTTTACCTTTAAAAAGGACCTTTCTATCTTTCCTTAAGCAACTAAACAATTGTATACACACAAAATACTTCCATGTAGACATTTCGTTGCCCACCATTATTGAAATGTTAGGAGTTATTATTTATGAGCTTTACAGTGGTTTGTCCTAAATAGGGTATTATACCAAGATTTTTAAGGTGAGCTTACTATGGCGGGCGGTGTATTCCTTGTAGCATTATTTCAGTTCCTTTTATATTATCGAAACGGTTTCGAATCATGATACATTTTTTAATTACGGAGCCATATTGAAATATAAAAAATCTTTCCCGTTAATGTGGGACAACCATTAGCAACCTATTAGTTACAGTCGGTAGCCACGCGTAGTGAAATCACCCTTTGAAAATCGTTATGCACCCTTCAGATTTTCTACCGTGTGCTAAGAATACACGATTAATTACCCGTATTATGTTGATGCCCCTATCCATCTGTAAGAGCTCGTTTCTACACCTAACTTGCCAAAGACTAGAACAAGTAGAAATTACTCAAGCTTTAAACGAATATTTGGCAAAGCACAAGACATGCAAGGCCAAATATTTGCTGTATCTCATTCAGAACACGCAATAATGTTTCAAATTTTTACTAACAATACGAAAGATTTTTTTAACGTTCTTATTGCGTCTCAAGTCAGTATTGCTCCTAGCTAAACCCATATAATATTGAAAAAATATGAAGAATAATAAGACATGCGCATGTACGCAAACCCAATTCAAAATATTTCTATTTATTGATCTCTGACATACTTTCACCTTGGCATTATATTTTTTTAGTGTTTTTGTTCCAAAGTAGTAGTACAAGTTATTCAATATTGAATTCTAAAAATAATAAAACTACGCATATGTTTTAAATTACTTTTGTTAAAAATAATAGCAAAGTCAACTAAAGCTGTAGCACAATATTACGGAAATTGGGAAATTTCATCAGTGTTATGAATAATTTAAGAACCATCCAGGGATAATGATAGCCGCTTTGGTCCCAAATGTGCTACAAGAGATAACCTTATGCCCTTCACTTTGATGTGGAGAGATATGCAAACCAGTGGTATTTCGGATTTCCTCTATAAATATGCATTTCAGCCATCAAACTGTGTCATGACGAATTGCGTTAACAAAGGTGCGGGATAATATGTATACTATATGGGTCAAAAGTAATTTATACTTTTGATGCATTAAAAGAGTAATCAGCAATCTAGATCAAACGTAATCTAGTTCAACGAACAAGAAAATCTAGTTAATTGTATGTGAAAATAAATTCACCCTTGTGCAACCCAATTTTATTATGCTTCCTGTATTCTATTTATGCTAACGCGACCAGTGCCGGCGACTTTCCATTTTAACGTCTGGTGCTCATGTTCAAATTAGTAGCAGTTGATGGCAGTGGCGTATACAGACCATCCGTATAGGGGGGGGGGGTTAAGGCGCGAAGCGCCGAGTGTAGATCGAAGAGCGAAGCCTCGAGTAATCTTAAAAAGCGCCGCAGGCGAAAATTTTTTGTAAAAAGGGGCGTGGTCTTCGAAACGACTTGTAAGAGAAAGCTGAAATTTTTTGAGCATATAATTAGGAAGCAAAAAATATGATGTTACATGAAACGAGTTATACATTTTTTAAAAAATTACAAATTACAATAAAAATACTATTTCCTTAAAATGCAAAACTAGGATATATGGACAGCGTACAAAAAATTTTAAGTTTATTTACTGTACGAAATATGTTTTTAACACTTATTGCAGTGTATGCAGCACGTACTTTCGTTTGAGGAGTATTATAATTTCTGTGTTTTTTATTAAAAATGTTTGTGTCCATGGGGCGGGGTTCTGAAAGAACTGAAAGAAAAGACTAGTCTGCTAACCCGGTACGAGCCGTTTGTGGCCGCGACGTGTGCATGTTCAGGTTAGAAGTATCAGATCTGGGTGAAGAGCTTCAGTGGTCAATCCAAACCAGCCGCTCTGTGGTGCTTAGCACCACCACTATACTTTGCGTCTGGTGCTCGAGCCCGCGAGCACCACTATGGTCGCCGGCGCTGAACGCGACCTTTCTGATTAGGGGTTTGCCACCATTTACATTCCGAAAGCTACACGTATGACGTAATATTTCATTCATATAAAGAAACCTTATCATCTTTCCGTGAAGTAATTTCAGGTTAAAAACACCATTTATCTTCAACAAGCTACGTATATTTACACTTACTTCAATTACTTTTCTAAAAAAAAACAAATAGCTACCACCTTAGTTTTATGAATAAGCGGGTCTTTGCTAACTCTCTCTTAATGTATATTTTCATTTCTAGCATTCTTACTGAGGCACTGCAAAGAACATTCATCTCAGCGTGCTGCCTTTCATTACGAGTATAATAAAGGATTCTTGAAATTTTGCCTGGAGTATTAGAGAAAATTTGCATGCGTAAGCACGAGTTTGATTGTTTGGCGGTATTTCGCGTATTTAGTCTGGTTTGGGGAGGTTAATTGGAATGTACCTACTACTGGGTGTGGATTTCATGTCCAGTTAACAGGTTTTCCAATCTTCAGTGATTTGATTAAACCATCTAAACGAATACTTGGTAATAGAAATTACATAAACAACATCACAACTGTAATGGATAAGCCAGAAAAAAATATTAATTTTCTTATTATTTTACTTTTTATTTCATCAAAGAGCTATTTATTACTAGCTATGCAGCTTTTTTAGCTAAATAATTTTTTGCGTTTATAATGACTTGCCATCTATACGAAGTTAAATGAAGAATGTGCATAATCAAAGTACCGCTCGATTACTAATCGATTTGTCATTGTAACTGACGCAGAAACTTGCGATCGACAAGTAGAAGTTAAATTGAAATTGATTGTTCTTGAGAAAATGTAGAGAAAAGTGTCAATAGATGATGGATATACTAATTTCATATCACAAAGAATTCAAAAATATCTTAAAGATACACAATAGAGCCGAATAGGCTCGATTGAGTGTATTTCATACAACAAGATGACGGATCAAACTGAAAATTGGTACGCATCCATTTCAGGAGAAGACGAACATTGTCAAAGTATCAGAATTATTGCATCTTGCACTGTCGGCATCAAAGTGTATAAAACGTTTTTATTAACACCCTGTATACTTCTGGTCTATTATATATCAAAATTGTTTATTTAACGACACTCTTTATCATTTATTTTCTGCCAAAAAATATTATCGATTATTGATTATCTATCTACTGTCGTTAGCATTCGGCGTTCCTGTACTTTAATGGCTCATTTTAGTTATTAAAGGTACCTACTACTCGCAATATATAATCTTTTTTTTTTAAGAATTGAGATTAGTTAATTATTCCCAATACATTAAACCTGTTCCGCTACATTATACACTACTAAATTTAATATGCGAATCCTGTAGTCTACAGACAACAAAACAATTTATTTCGTCTCATGACATTCAAAACAAGTAGCTAATGTACATTTCCTCCAGCAGCCTTTGTTCTATTTCCTGTGTCAATATTCCAAACGGTTATTGTTTTCTTGAGCCTGGAATTACGGGTCCGCAAGGGAACCAATATTTTTCTTATCTACTTTTAAATAACTTTTCGTATGGCAAAGAAAATAAAATGTAACGCAACCTTGGGTAAATTGGCACAGGAGGCGTATCCAAACCTTTACGGATTGTTTGTTTGAAATTGCCCGTAGGATTAATATTCAATGATACGTTCGCTTGCTCTGACTAAAATCACATCATTTGGTGTAATAAATGTTGATCAGTGTTAACCCTACAAGGAAAGTAAAGTAGGGCACACACAGTACACGCATAAGGCGTTGAAAGGCAGGAAATAATATAACATGTTTATGCAAATTAATTAACTTTTAAAATTGAACTCTGCGCAACGCAATTTTCCGATAACGATATGTTCTCTGCAGGGCTCCATCAAACGCATTGTAACCGCTACCGGCAATTTCTATTTATTTGATGTTTCCTTGTTTCCTTATAAAAAACATTTTATATTTCCTTATTGGTTCGTTTTCACATTTCGGTGAGCAATATTTGAGTTGAGATACCCACGCGACAGGCAGCGTCTGAGTAAATAATCTGTTGGTTGACTAAACTTCCACTTTTGTGGAATTTATACAACTGTAGTTCCATCTGTATTGGTTGACAAACAACTAACCAAAGCGTCTTATGTAAACTGCTAAGAGAAAATTAAAATTTGAAAATTTGATATTTTATGTGTATGTTATAATACTGTATTGGCTGTTCATGTATAAAAAAAGTAAACTGCGGGCATATGGAATTTGCGATATCAAAAAAGTACAACGTCAAACTTGATGTGGCATATTGGTTTTCATCACTAGAGACGAAAGTTAACGCTATGGAATATTCTCTCACTAAGAACGAAATTGGTTGAAATATATCTACCAAAAAATATATTTTCATGTGTTCGTAGAAAAATATAATTTAGAAGTTGTAAAACAAGTTCTCATAACTGTCCAATTATTGTACCTATCTAAGTTATCAAAGTTATCTTCTTCACTTTCGCTGATATTCTCTTCACTTAAAATTAATATTCATTAAAAGTATTCTCATTTCATACAACAAATTTCAAAGTTAATTAAATGACATACACATAAGTTTGGAGTCGCGGTTACTTATCCCGTGGCCTATAATTTTGTATTATTTTTCCAGAGCTTCAACTGGGTGCAAATACCCCGAAACCATGCGTGCTTTAGTCTATTTGAGTATAAAAAGTTAATAACTATGTATTTGCATGTTCTTTACAACAGGATAAGTAAATTTACCTGTTGGGTATAATTCTAAATTTCCTAAAGTAAATTTAATTATCTACGACTACTGCTACTTTTTATTTTCAGTTGGTTCTTAATTTATTTTGTCAGTAACAGTAAGATTCCATTACAGGGGACTTACTACTTGATAATTTAAAGAAAAACCGTGCTGTAAAATACAGAGACATTAAGTCCCTAAATCTAGTGTTAATACATATGAGTTCTAAAAATAGTTTTGTTATATTGTTTGGAGTCTGACAAGTGAGTTACATTTTCATGAAAGTGCACACTCCCTTCAAAAACAAACAGCCGTAAACTGTTTATAAATTAACGATTTTTTAAGCGATAGGGAAAATATTTATCTATTGAGACAAGAAACAGAATTGGTATTTCATGTCTGATGCCACTTAAATATATCCAGAATTTTATAATCAATTTATTAGGACATTAGCAAATACAGGTTCCAATGGGAAAATTTGAGAGCTAACACTGCGATAGTCGGCCAAATTACGATATAAATCCACCGCAAGAAAAGATATAGAGTAACCCGGAAATAGATGGAGAGAACTGTAAAATTGGAACAGACAAATAAGATGCATACTCCTGGAAATGCAGGAGTAGAGGAAGAAGTCCATACAAATCCTACCCTAACTGTGGTAACCACTTTTTACCGCGGGTGTCCACAATAATTATTGCTGCTAACGGATGTAAACTGGACTGTTTTCAGCCACCTAATGCAATGGTGTAAACCGAATTCCAAAGGACATAATACTTAAGGTACAGGAATTGCAAAATAAAAGTTAAAGACGTCGATTGAAAGTTAATGTTCCAGAACGGAATATTAAGTCGAATGTACTCCTCGAATCAAGCAAACGAATAGAGTGCTAGAAAAGATGGTATCTTAGCATCTTGATGGACATTTTTGTAAACCCAAACGGCAGAAAACTGATCTGTATCCAACTGGGGGCGAACGCGAGGCTGTAATTATCTTTAATTTAATTGTACGAAGAGCATTACAAATCAACATTAACATTAAGCCGTGATAAGTATTTTTATGAAAACAAGGGTTGAGTAACCTACTATTCTTCCAAATTAATAATTTAAACACTCTGTAGGTCTGCACAATTATATACTTAAATTTAGATACACGTGAAGTGGCAACTTATTCGTCTGTTTATGCCAGATTGCGTGTCCACCGTGCGTGATTCAAATGCTACCTTTCCCTTTAACTAACGCAAGATGAATTTCCTCACAGCGAGAAGTTAGACGTAGATACAATCTTTGAAATTCGGTGGGATAGGTACTCGTTAATTAGAATTCTATTTTGCCTTCTCTAATAAGATGCAGTCTTGGGACCAATTTGTAAAGTAAATGTAAATGTTACTGTCTCCAAACTGCTATCTGGTATGAACCAGGTAGACATAACGATACGACTGATGAATAAACCGATAATTCGAGGTCGATATTTACACGAAATTGTTTGAAATAATCTCACCATAGAATTTCGATATCATTTATCGATATGTCTAGTCCAGACTTCAATTACGTAATTATATTGTTTCCATGTGTTACATGACCAAAGAGAAACTGTGAATTTCAAAAACAAGATGTTCGCAAACGCTCAACTATTAGAATATTTTAGCTCCGTGCTTTTGCACGTGTTCGATAGTGAAAATTAATTCAGGCATTGCATAATTTAGTGTTTGATTCCAAATTGCCGCTCTTACCTCAATGAATCCGCTCGTGACAAGGCATTTTGACCCTGAAGTTATTTTTTCCGGATTACCTGCTTTTGATTTTCCTCCTATCTTTAGCGACATTTATATTGTTTTATTATCGTTTAAAATATGGCAACGTTAAAGTCATATGACTAAATATCGCAAATTAATTACTAATGAGCGGATTTTCAATTTACCCCCTTTCGCTTTTTCAACAAATCAACATTTTCTTAGTTCTATAATTGATTATTGGTCACGAATGTGCGACAGACTAAATTTCCCTTAAGAGATTAATATCTATTCGAACATACAGGCGAGCCATTGTAACCTGAAACAAGCTCGAGGACAGAATAATGAAACTCGAAGGCTGGTAAGTCAAAGCGGGTAAGTGGTGGTACACTCACCAGTAAAGGAATCTTGTAGAGAAGTCTACCATCGCTATGACCATCGCTAAGAGATCCATAGCAATTATAAGAGCAGGTACTTTGCACCACGATTGTAAAAGATTAAATCCGTGCAAACCGTATCAGGTTATAATGGCTCGCCTATATTTTTATGGCCCCTTTTATAAAACGTGCCTACTGGAAATACTTTTTAATTGTAATGTAAAACAGCAACAATTAGAAAATATATCATGAATCTGCCTTCTTCGTCCCGAGTTGGTTGGTTTAATCGTTCTATAGCAGTTCCAACAGTGTCTGTAATCTAATGAGCGGAATAAATACAGATAATGACAGGCTGTCATAACTTAACTATTAATACGTTTAATGTATTTCTGACAGCTAAGTAAAAGCTAACTTCAAAGGAAACCCTTCCAGGAAATATCTCTCTAAATATTCGATTCAGAGCGGCACGCTATATTCCACTCTACTGTAGCAATAAATGCGTAAAAGAAGCAAAATAATGAATGGAATGCGATCCCGGTAGCCATGGAATTGGCTACCTATAAAAATGTACGTTGTTTTGCATTATATTTTAACATTCGATTATATTGTGAAAAGTAATATCCAGCCCGTCCTTTTTAAGAAAATATTAATTGGATATTCTTTATAACGCCTTTGTCTCAAAAGCTTATTTTAAATTCCTATAAGAGAAGAATACTGTAAAAGTCATTATGATTTATTCCAATTAAAAATATGAATGTGGTTTTGTACGATCTCATTAAAATTAATGAAATTAAATCTGCAATTTCTAAATTTCTGAAGCTCAAAGATAAATAAAAGCTTAGAAATTCGGGTACACAAACCTCAAACGCTATTCGTTCTTTGCATTATCAGCTCTCTTTGGGGTTGTCATTTACAAAATTACAGAAGGACAAATATTCTAAGTTTAGTAATTGTCATCATTTTGCTGACCCTAACACTCCTCAAAGCAGCTAAAATTAGTAATGTGGATTACAGAATGTCCTGATGGTTAAGTTGTGTAACATTAACCCGTATCCCCAGATCATTAAAATTCTACGCATTAAATTTTTAGACGTATAGGAGGTAAATAAAATAACCGGGAATTACTTTGATCAAAATATATGTTCTACTATTTCTTTCTTTTCCAAAGATTGCTTGAAAATTCCCTCACCATCTTCAATTCCCTTGGTAGCCGAAAGAAGTATTAGGAAAGAAATAAGTAACTTCCAGTCATTTTTCTGCATCATCAAACAAGCTCTTCTAGTAGAACGAATCATGGAATTCCAAACCAATAAAAAAATTTTAAAGATGCCATCCTATGCGATTTAAATTTTACTTCAACCAACCAACTCTGTGTGATAAACTCTTACACTTCAAAAATAAAAATTCAACGAATGTCAGTACATTATTTCAATTTCCGGTTCTTATGGCATCTTCCGAGATGATATCTACGACGAACATATCTGCAATGCAGATGAACGACATGAATTAATAATTAAAAAACAAAACGCCATTAAAGCAATCTTCTTGGTACCTTTTCTGATATCTCATGCGACAACTTCATACACCAAGCAGGCATTTTATGAGTTACTTTTAAAATTGCTATGACCTCCACCGCCTATACTTATACAGCAAATATGATAACTAAAATAATATGTCTTCAGTTTGTTTCAAATTTCTATTTATTTATCACCCAAGCCTGCAGAAAAGTTTTGGTATATTCCCACATGTCTATCGTTGTGTACACACTTTTTTTGCCAACTTATCAAGTGCTTTGAAAGCAGTACAGTTATTATTTTTATCGCAATCATTTATAAGCCGCATTCATTGAAATTTTTTTAATATAGAACGAAATGGAATGACATACTAGTTTATTTTTCGAATATTTATTTATGGTCGACCTATTTCTATTGTAGAGTTTGTTATTGACATTTTTGAAGTACAACAACAACGATTACCTCGGGGACTCTCTCTATACTCAGATTCAACATTCAACATAAGGAAAATGTCGATAAAATTGACACGCCGCTTACACTTTGAGCTATGAACGATTTAAGTGAATGAAAATTGAAAATAAAATAAACTTTACACCAGCATTTATTTTACGTGCTTTTAAAAGAACTTTGTTATGGTTATCCAAAGTTATTATTCGAAATAATACCAAAAAAACATACAGGCAAATTGCCACAGCTTCTAGGCAACAAATATTGCCCTACTCTACTTTTCTGTTATTTTTGAACCTTTTTCAGGACTCAGCAAATTGAAAATCCCTCAAACCTACTTTACAGGAACAAATATCTTTGAGATGTTTAAGATAATGGCAACGGGGTTAATAGTAAAGTATATTTACTCAAGTGGCTGTGATGATGGGACTTTAACATCGTTTTGAAATTCCTCCTTTCCAAGATTTTGTGCATTTGCGGTCTACTTTGGGTTGGTTAATAATAGATTAAACGAACATCAAATACGTACTGAAATGGCGTGGCGTGGCGCTTCATGAATTCATAAATACTGGCTTGAAAGATCAAATACCGGATAATAATTAGAGCATTTGCACAATTATAAACAAATATATTTTTATAAAATAATATTTTAAGGGTGATATGAGAATATTTGTATAAAGTGAAACAATTGTTCTCATTGTAGTCACACATAATTGGGAAGAATTACAGCCACGTCGATGTTGTAACTCGTAATCCCTTCGTTTATATAGTATCAAAGGTAAAACAACAGCATTGATGTTGTAATGATTTAAATAAACCGATCAGAAATTTAAAAAAAAATTAAAACAAAATCCTACACTCACAATTATATCTAACATTTTAATATACAAAAACGATCTTCAGTATTTCAGGCATTAGCCTGTTCCGGCATCTGACTCTGTCCCTCGCTCGGTATTTTATTATTTCTTGCAATAATATCTGTTCTAGCATTCTTGATGGATATTCACACCAACTTTTGTTTATCTCTGAAATCATCGAGTTTTATATCTTCGTTTCAAATCATATCTAATCTCAGGCAACTTTTTGTTACCCTAAGAATTTCATTTCGTGGGTAGTATCAATGAAAATAACAAGAAAACGAACTGCTTCGCCCCAACTCTTTATTATCCCCTACCTAATTGTTTTGAAAGTCCAAAAAAAAATTGCTGATGTATGGATTTGTAAGCAAATGTAGAAACTAAAAAAAATTTTGAGTTTATGTAAAACTTAAACCGTCTTAACACCTGCCAAAGTGATTAATTATGAAATCCTACCAGAAATGAGAGTACTTGTCCTTGGGTTAATTATTAAGAATATTAAAACTTTCATCGTACAAACAAAACATATTTACTAAAAGAATGCAAGTACTCAATTTGCAGTTTTGAATATTTACTTTCTGTTAGTGTATGCATTTGCACGTTGAAAATATTTTAGACATTAGAAATTTAAGCTCGAAATCTCATTTTTAAAAAAATTGAAATAAAATCTTAGACTCGCAATTATATCTAACATTTTAATATACAAAAACGATCTTTAGTATTTCAGGTATTAAGCTCATTAGTCTGTTCCGGCTTCTGAGTTTGTCCCTCGCTCGGTATTTTATTATTTCTTGCAATAATATCTGTTCTAGCATTCTTGATGGATATTCACACCAACTTTGGTTTATCTCTGAAATTATCGAGTTTTATATCTTCGTTTCAAATCATATCCAATCTCAGGCAACTTTTTGTTACCCTAAGAATTTCATTTCGCTGAACTGGATTCTCGATTTGTCCGTCCCGTTTAATATTTGTCCAACTTTCACTGTCAACGAGTGATTTATGTTTTGAATATCGGCGAATGGTTCCAGATATATTTTTTCAAATGATATGTTATATCCAAAGTAATTGTTAGAGTGTTCATTTTTCTAAGAATAATATGCAGCACAAGTTCAGCACATACAGGGTGATCGTACCGATGACCGCCGTCACTTACTGATAATGATAAAAATAACAAAACAAGAACTTCTTCGTTTAATATTCCATGTTAGTGAAACATTAAAATAAAAATTTGGAATCATTCTGGCAATATTGGTGCTTACTGCAAAACAAATTAAAGCATTACGTAATGACACAATTGTTAGCTTGTCTCACTTGGAGTTTTATCGAAATTAAAAATGACTGAACGTAAACTTTTGCGCACCACCCGGAAGAAGCCTTTATACATTGATTATTGACAGTAAATCGTGTAAATCCTTTTCTTATAAAAAAACTTTCAATTTAAAACTTTTTTAAAAGAACACAGAAAACCCGTATCGGATTTATAAATGGAAGATAATAAACTTAGCCGCGATATCAAACGTGAGAGGAATGATTTAAAATTTTCTATAGTTCATTGAAACTTCTACTGGAAGTAATCCGAATTATATGAATCTTTCCATGACGCAATTGAACTTCACTCAAATAATGGATTTTATATTATACGAGGACAATTTAAAAATTTGTCGACCTGATAATAAAACGTTAGGTATACGTCTTATATTTCTTGAGTTACTTTCATTTTATAATACCTACTTGGAGGTCAGTGGTGGTTCAATACCAATATCCCATCCCAGAAATCCGATTCCTCAAAAACCGCACAGTAGCTATTTACTGCCTCTTTCAACTTACAATTTCAGGAAAATCGCTTGCTACGAAAAAATATTTTCAGCTTACAGAATAGAAGTCACATCAGGGGAATAAGGGGGATGGGACAGCTTTTTATGAGATTATGTGATAATACGCGGAAAAAAATATCTCACAACGCTTTTAAGTGATTTCCAGGGTTGCCTCGTGAACTATACTGTTGAATACCAAAAAAGAAATTTTTACAGGAAGCTGCTAACGTCCACTTTTCAAATCTGATTCTAAACAAACCTCCTTTAATTGACATTGTGTCAGTCTCAGTATTAGCTATCTTCCAGTGGCATCGGTAATTCATTAGTAAACACATTTACTTTTACCAAGAAAATAGAAAATCGATTTATTGGAAGATGTTTGAGTAAAACTAGATTTTAACTGCTAATTAATTAACCCATTTATATCTTACCCTTAAAATTGTTTGTGTCGAATAAAAATCCTTTGAAGCGTAACCTTCACTGCGTTTAAAAATACTAAAATATTTTCACAATAACAAGGGATAAATTTCTAAAAAAAAGCTACCTACAATTTTTTAAGCACCCTCTGGCATAAGCTTGACAAAAGCCCGTCTTTTATAGCAGTTTTTTTCTTATTTTGTTTGCTGTGTGCCAGATAATAGAAAATCTTCTTTATAATTCTAATTAAAAAATTCTCTACGATTAACTAACACGAGAAAAGTATTTTTAATGAAATACTTGCAACTACGCGCAAGGAAAATTAAAAAGTATTGAGTTCAAACAAAATATTTGTAACATGGAAAATATAAAACGATTGTAATATTGTTCTGTAACTTTATCTTCTTACCCCGTAGGTAATAAACCTTAACTCTGGTTATGTATCCCTAGTGGCGAAATTCCTACACTGATTTTCTGAACGTCTTATATTATAGACTCGCTATGACACCGAAAATGACCTTTACCTTAATCTTGCAAGACCAACACATTTAGGGTGTTGTAGGCGTACTTGGTAATTATTTCTATAGACACTAAGGATAAACAAAATGCTATTTTCGAATAAATGTGTTACAATTTCCTGCTGTATTTTCTCTAAATGCGACACAAAGAAAATAAAATTTCTTTTATTGGGTAGCTGTTCGAACAAAATAATGGAAATTTTAAACCTAGTTTCAATTGTTGATTATTTTCATTTTGTATTGAAAACAGCAGTCGTATCGTTTCTATGTCACTTTCAATTTCTTTTATGCTTTAGACAAAGTGAGAAATGTTTCCACATTGTATTTCAGTAGGAACTTATACCCCAAAGCTGTTTTAAAGCGACCCTTCAAGAACGTGTCACTTATCCCTATCTGAAAAGCTATATTAGATATCCTTTATTGACAATTTTTCTTAAAGATGAAATGATTTATGAAAGTACACATACCCGATCGAAAGCTGTCAGATTTCCAAACTCCATTTTGATTTATGTCGTAGGGCATTTCTAATTCTAAACGCATTCGATTTGGATTAAATTCAAAATAGTCCTTGGGGATTGTTAATAAATTGTAATCCCAAATAAAATAATCAACAATTTATTTTGGTTTATACAATTAGGACGTACCCTGATAAAGTGTCTGGTAATTAATTATAGGTGCAGTAAAACACAAATCTGAAGTTAGGTAGGTAGTAATGCTAATGCTTCAATAATTATTGCAAACTATGTAATAAAATTTAATCATTCGTAATATGACCTAGTTTTAATGTTGTACTTTACGACTTGTCTTCATAAGTCATTCTGAGAATATTCTACCAAGAGTTCGGTTAATAAAATCTTAATCACATTGAAGAATGATTCAGGGAATCCGGGAAACATGCTATATCCTGTGTAATCTTGTTATGCGGGAAGAAGTGCCCTGCACATAATCCACTTAGCAGAAGCCAAAGAAGCTATTTTAATTGCAGTGGAAAATCAGGCTGTCCGAAGTACCTATGAAGTAGCACAAGCTTCACTAAATCAAGATGTACAAAGCTGTTAAAGGAAATCGACCGTTTTCCACAATACAAATTCAAGTGCTATTTCCTGAATCCTGGTTGACATTATGTGAGCGAAGGTAATTACTGTCACTCTTAAAGGTACATACAGTAAATTCCCGTTTTGTATAATTAATATTTAGTTACACAACAATCAGCACAGCTATATAAATTCTATACATAAACTTGCTAAAAGGGGTGAGAAGAGAATATATTCGTCTTGGAATTTGACATATTGTTGACTGTTATCTGTCTAAGAGATTGCCAGATCTCACAAGTTTGTAATCTTTAGAAGACAATGAGAGATATAATAGTATAGGTGTCTATCATATAGATCTGGCACATGCTATGCTAATTCTTCAGGTAAGAACCAATGCAAGGCATTATAATTAAAAAGAATGTTGCGATATTCCACGTCTGTTATAAGCAGCAACAAATTTCACAATTTACTTATAAGCAAATAAAACGGATAAAAGCGGATGCGAAAAATTAAATTAAAGTAAAATTGCGCCTGATACAGCTCAGAAACCGCAAACAATGTAAACAACACCCGAAATTATTTGTTAAGATTCGAACGACCGAGCATAAGAAATTGAAACTAGTTCTTCGATATCTTGATATGCATTACTAAACGGCCATACAAATACTAAAATATTTGTAACAACCTGTGGAGACATTCATTATTAAATGAACTTATGAGTAGAATTTAAATTGAAAATATTATTAATTTATTTTATAATGTTTAAAAATAATAAAACTTGTTTTGTATTGTTCCACTTTATTCTCTTATATGTTAAATTTTTCTTATTAAAACTTGTATAAATAAAATATGAAGCACCATGACTAATTTCCGAAAATCAGCATGGTGCATGATTTTCGGAAATCACTCACCTGCATAATTTCCGTATAATCAAGTTTTTATAGGCTAATAGGTTAAGAAAGGTCAAATCTGATTGGTTCAACTAGTATATAAAATGCGATTTTCAGGATAACAGATATTTATTATGACCATCCAGTAAAATAGATATTTATTTTCTTTGGAGACAATGAATCGTAAATTTAGTATTATTGTTTCCCTGTAGGTACGGAAGACGTAAAATCTTTAAAATTGAATGTTCAAATAGGGCGTATAAAATGTCAAACCAATGCGGAAATCAGAAGAATCTGAAGCACCACTTTTGTACCGTGCTCAATTTCCGGAACGCGCTCTACGTTTACAACAAAAGCTGAAAAACGGGGCTCAATGATCTCGTTTTCCTATAAAACTAGGTTGATTCATATAAATTGCAAACGGTAACAAAAGAACAAAAATAGTACCTGCATACAAAGGCATCACTTCACATTTCGTTTAACATTTAAAGGTAGTACATAAAGTAAAATTAAACAAAATATGCTGACACTACTTTGGAAATTTAAACTTAACCAAAAGGATTAGAAAATCGCATATACCTATACATATTATAAAATTAATTTAAATAAGGGTTGAGATTATTTAAACCGTTTGGAAGTATTGATATCATGAAAATTTTCGAAATTGAGATTTTGATGAAATTTAAAATGAAGCAGTATATTCAAAATTCATCGACAAAATAGGCTTTTCAAAAAAATCCGGACATGGAAGCGGAAGTTTGACATGTTTTTTCGGTACTATTTTTTTGAAAAGCAGAATTTTTTTTTTTTTAATGTAAGTAGTATCAATGAAAATAACAAGAAAACGAACTGCTTCGCCTCAACCCCTATTATGTATCCCCGACTTAATTGTTTTGAAAGTCCAAAAAAAACGCTGATGTATGGATTTGTAAACAAATGTAGAAACTAAAAAAATCTGAGTTTATGAATAACTTAAACCGCCTTAACACCTGCTAAAGTGATTAATTATGAAATCCTATCAGAAATGAGAAGATTTTTCCTTTGGTTAATTATTAAAAATATTAAAACTTTCATATATCGTACAAACAAAACATATATTTACTAAAGGAATGTAAGTATTCAATTTGCAGTTTTGAATATTCACTTTCTGTTAGTGCGTATGCATTTGCATGTTGAAAATAATTTAGACGTTAGAAATTTACTCTCAAAATCTCATTTCTAATAAAATCATTTAAAAAAAATCAAAACAGCGTTATATAATAAGTATCCATTAGTATAGACATGGTAGTCAGTGTACTGTGATGGTAACTATCTACCCACACAAATTCAAGCATAGTACCTAACAAAATGTACCTAAATTCGTCCCCAAATTCTCCTTAACACCTACCAAAGTGATTAATTATGATATCCTACCAGAAATGAGAACATTTTTCCTTCGGTTAATTATTAAAATTATTAAAACTTTCATCGTACAAACAAAACATATTTACTAAAGGAATGAAAATACTCAATTTGCAGTTTTGAATATTCACTTTCTGTTAGTGTATGCCTTTGCACGTTGAAAATAATTTAGACATTGGTTCCTTCGGGTAATTATTAAAAATATTAAAATTTCATCGTACAAACAAAACATATTTACTAAAAGAATGCAAGTACCCAATTTGCAGTTTTGAATATTTACTTTCTGTTAGAATATGCATTTGCACGTTGAAAATAATTTAGACATTAGAAATTTAATCTCGAAATCTCATTTCTAATAAAATCATTTAAAAAAAATTAAAAAAGTGTTGTATAATCCATTAATAATAATCCATTAGGTAGGTAAAGACATGGTAGTCAGTGTACTGTAAAATTCAAGCATAGTAGGTACCTAACAGAATGTACCTAAATCGGGAACCCCTAAATCCCTTTCCAAAATCTCCTTTAACTTCCTTCGGGAGGAAAAATTTGAATCTAAAAATCCTTGCATTTAGTTAAGCAAACACTACATTATATAAAAAAATATTACATAACAGTAATTATAATTTTAACTCAAGTCCGTGTTGATCCCTCCAATCCTGACGAATTCTGCAATCTTCATCAAGCTTCTCGCTCTCTCTCTCTCCTAAGAGATCCTAAGCACATAATCCTCCTTTTGAATTTTTCTTAGAGAAGTCTCAGATGTTTTGGTCTCCCTCTTCTTAACTCTTCCAGTTCACATGGGAGCTGTAGGGTTGTCCTAGATGTTTTGGGCCCCCTCTTCTTGACTCTTCTATTTCATCTTTGGAGCTGCAGAATTGTCCCAGATGGTTTGGCCTCCCTCTTCTTAACTCTTCCATTTCATCTTTGGACCTCCATGATTGTCCCAGATGTTTTGGACCTCCCTCTTCCATTATATTTTTGGATCTCCAGGGTTGTTCCAGATGTTTTAGCTTCTTCTTGACAATGAATACTTGCATTATGTTTGTTAAATGAGACATCTTGGGCACTTACACTAACACTTGGTCGTGTTCGGTCAAGAAAAAAAGTTTGCTGTCAAGAAAAAGTGACAAAGCAACCGCGAAAAAAAATACCGATTACCGAAAGGAAGACGTTGTATACCAAAAATAAGGACATACGATTATATACCAACCTTTACCCTTTTAGGGTAGGTACAATTTACACATTTACTTTCCAATCAGTACTAGATAGTACTATGTAAAATCTAAAAATAATTAAGTTTATGAATAATATTGTAAACTGTAATTACTTAATACTGCGTAAATGCTTATGTACTATTTTTTTAAAGACCATCAGGTTTCTTCAACAGGCACTTACGTAGGTAAATCACAGTCGCGCCGCAACCGAAAAAAAACGTTAGGCAAAGAAGCCTTGCGCAACAAAAATATTTGGTAGGTAGGTACTTAGAAGTACCAATAAGATTTATAAGAAAGTACCTGATAAAGTGATAACTCTTTCAAGAATGTACATAAAAGAATATATATTTCAAAGAACCCCCTCTTTATCACCGTGGAGGAAACAATTAAAGTTTAAGACATTTTCATATTGTGTAACTCCATTAATCACAAGCAACAACTTTAGTACAGGATTGGCAAGGTATTCCTTATAAATTTTTATACCAAATATTGGTATTTTCTATTACTGTGTCACAGCACTCTAGTAATTTTCTGTCCCCGTAGGGATGGATCTTGGAATGTCATAGCACTCCTCTTAAATTTTTATTTTATACACTCTTGGTGTTTTTTCTATTCCTCGAGGGAATTTTATTCTCTGTTATTGCTTTATGATATAATATCGTTGCACCAAAATGTTTCCTCCACAGTAACAATTAGATGCGTCTCGCTAGCGGAGACAGCATCCCACATAGCTGCAAGAAATGAAATGGTTAGCAAAAACAAATTATTGCACAGATATTAAAGGATTAATTTATTTCAAAAAATTTTGATTGCTTTCTTTTATAAGCCATAACTGACAATCTTTAACAACTTTGAAAGTTTTCATGACAAAAAATGTCTTTGTAATGCATTTCATATTAACATTAAGGAAAAAAAATATAAAAAATCGATTACGTTATAATTAATCTCTTAGTACCTGTACAAGCCAAACTTGATAATCGGAAATGTCACATTACTACATAAACACAACATCCTAAACTGTGACGAGGGGGGTGAGATAAACATTTCCTGAAAAAAATAACACAATTAAGTATACTACACAAATTCCGATCATCAACTTCAACTAAAACACACAAAATAATGCAAATGAAGGACCATTTTACATCGTAATTAATGTAATGATGATGCTGAAGTAATCGTATGTTTATTTTTCTAAACAATTATTTTATTTTTAGAAGGGAATCGGAACTTTTTCTGAAAAAATTAAGTACCTAGGTACCTATCTACTTTACTATGAACGTAACTCATTTAAAATCTATTTGAGAGCTAATCTTTGATGTCCTGTACTCAATTTAATTCATATTTTCAAAAAAGAAAATACATACAGTCACGAAAATAAAGAAATAAAAACGGTGAGAGATTATGAGAGAGACATTACAGGGAGACAGGGTAATTACAATGTAACAAGTCAAGAAAGTTAAACTTTACGGGGTGAGCTCAATTCCCGTGAAGATACTTTCTTGACTTGTCCTACTTTGATGCAATTTGCAGTAAAAAAAACACTTACAATGTGATACAAGGGTAGTCCAGTATAGGGTCCCAGTACACATGGCTTTTAAGAAAGGCTTGGCGGGAAGGACCACTGCCAGCCAAGACTTTCCTTACTGTAGTACTGGGTACTTAAACATTAATTTAGTACAAGTACTACTACTAATATAAAAATACTGTAACTCCCTGAAGGTCTCTCTCTAATGCTTTCAAAAACTAAAGATAAAAAATGATGTGACACGTAAAGATATAAAATGTTAAAATTAGAGTTGTGCTGATAAATTTTTCATAATTTTGTAATCAAATGTACTTGGGTATAGTCGGGTATAATTAGCTATATTTTTTGACCAATAAAAGATAAACCTATTATGATAAATTTAATAGAAAATTGAACTTGAAAATTTTGAAGTCACCTAATCCTGAAAGCTAAAGAAAAAATTATGGTACCTGAAAATTACAAAGGGGGGGGGCTGGGCGCATAGGAAAAAAGCAAAATAATTAATTAATTCTCTGAAACCTGTACCTGAAAACCCTATTTGACTTTAATACTGAGAAATTATGAGTGGGGAGGAGAGAGGGCTGTAAATTGCCTTCGAGTTTTAACCACTGACTGCAATGCTGTGGAAAACGAAAAATGCATAAGACCTTCTCCAGCAGTCGGCTTCGTGGTTGGTCAGTGACTATTTGTCACTAAAATCCTACCTTTGCCAACGCTTTTTTTGTAGATCGTCCCGGTTGTTTTCGATGTGTTGGCCCAAACCTTGGTGTTGACCAACGATGGTTTTCACTTTCACTTCACAAACACTTTAGGTGGAATCTGTAAAAAGAGAAAAAACAAAGTTAGATACTTATAAAATATAAAATATAACACAATATACTACACAAAATGTTTATTTTTCTAAACAATTATTTTATTTTTAGAAGGGAATCGGAACTTTTTCTGAAAAATTTTAGTACCTAGGGATCTACTTTACACCATAACGTAACTTGGTTAAAATCTATTTGAAAGCTAATCTTTGACGCCCTGTAATTAATTTAATTCGCATATTTAAAAAAAAAGTAAATATACAAACAGAATGTAACGTTGAAAGATTATATCACAAGCACACTTATATTGAGCATTCAAGACGAAATCTACAGTAACTCAGGTCAAACAACCCCTGGCAAATAAAAAAAGTGGAGGTGTAAACCTCCCCTGGACTTTCTCATACTAAAAATTTATAAATAAAGACACTATAGGAGCTTCAATTTACGATTTTCAAAACCTCGTAGAGGGCACTACAGTGAAATTCTGGCCAGAGGAGTAGCCAGAGATGAAGGACGGGGGGGCGAGATCCTTTAGGGGCGCATTTTTGGTGCATCATATTGGAATAATATTGGTTTTATGTTCTTATTTTTTTTCTAAGAGGCGCTAGGAGCACCGGTCGATAGGGGCGGGGGGGGCGATCGCCCCCGTGTGGCTACGCCACTGATTCTGGCATTCATCAAAAAACAAAAATGTAGCTAATACCAAGCCACACAAGCATAGAAAATTTAAACAAAATCGTGTTGCCAGTTTTTTTTGTAATAATTTTTCAAAAATTTCAAAATGTTTGAAAGAGCGCCGCCGTTGCGACCGTTTTTGGATTTACGAAATAAATCTTTTTTCATGTTATAGCATAGTGAAAGGGCTTTCAAACAAGTTGTTACTGAATCTGATCAGATAATCGGTTTTTGAGTTATGGGGCGTTAAAGTCAAAATTTTGAAAAATTGATAGCAGCCGCCATGCCAGTTTGAAGTTAAAAAGTCCGGTAAAAAACTGTTTCCCTTGAATTATGGTCTTCTTTCATATCCCCTAGTCAGATTTTCAAAATTCCGCTTCTGAAAAAATTGCTACCAAAAAAATATGTCTAACTTCCGCTTCCGGTTTCCGATTTTTTTGAAAAGCTTAACTAGTTTTTACGTTAGAGACGTTACATAGGTACATACATACATACTTGCACAAATGCACACCCACCCACCCACAGACAGACATTTTTTCTAGATCACTTTTTCTAAAACACGTATTTCCGCAAAAATCTCAATTACGAAAATTTTCATGATATAAATACTTCCCATATACCATTGGTGGTATGAGAAAGTAATACAAGTGATAGTATGAGAAAGTAACACCAATGGTAGTATGAGAAAGTAAAAATTAAAAATTTTTACCTATTGCGAAACCACAGCTGCTCCTGGTTGCCTTCCGTGGTTGCCTTCCGTGGGGTTGCCTTCCCAGGTTTTGACTAACACCTTTGCAAATACTTTTTGAATCTGCATAAAGGAAAAACACAACATTAGTTATATAAAATATAAAATTTTCGCCGGTTTAGTTCTACATAAGGATCAAACTACAAAAAACTTATTTTTTTAATATACCTGTTGATAAAAAGCCAGGGTTTACAACAAATTTGAATTTACAAAAGACTATGGGGGCGTCATACAAATAACTAGTTCAAATTTTTGAAAGTACCGCCAACTGCGAACAGTAGATCAAATGTTTGGTGCGTGCAAAGTTTGTTCGTAACCAAGGGTTACCGACGAAGTATTATGGACGAGTTCATTATTTATTTGAAATGGAGGGGAAGCCGCCTTAAAAATATTCTTAACTTACCTATGAAGGCAAAAAATTCGTTTTTTCCCCATCGGATGCATGAAAATCACGGGGGAAATCGTCATCTCACCTCTAGGAAGCTCCATGAAAACTGTAAACACACATTTTTATTAGTAAATATGCTCAACCATAAAAAATACGAAAAAGTAAATTTACCATAACAGATACGTCTGCGATTTTTAACACACATAGATTATGTCTTATGGAAACATTATACACTGTCGAAACCCGAATTAATGATAAAAAAACTAATAATTATTAACAATTAAAACAGCCCCTACAGAAGCGACAACAATATTAAATATGGCGTTGTTGAAACATTGCAGCATCGCGGCGTCAGCAGCACCCAGCAGCAACCGTGCACACGTATCTGCCCGTAGCCCAAGGTAGCCGCCTTGTTGCGGAGAGATGACATGTGCAACGCCAACATTTACTCGAATTTCAAATCGCGATAAAATTTTTATGAAAACGGCCCAGGCTAATGTAATTGCCCTACATCATTCCTCAGAAATTAAACTTTATATTTTATTTACCTTTGGACACCCCACAGGAAAATATAACAACTTATTTTAACTTTTAAAGCACGACCGACGGTGACAGTTCTAATAGCGGCGGCCGCTGGAACACCTATTGGCAATGCCGGGCACGCATGAACGGAATTTTAAAACATTGATATTTTTTTAAGGAAAATTATTTGACCAATTCTAATTATCCGTACATATTTCCTGTAATTAGTATTTGAAGTTTAACATACCTTTGAGGCTTCAACAGAAGTTTTTAACACTTAATTTTACATTCAAAACACTAGCGTCACACACTCGTTTCAATGCACAGCCGACGACCTTCGATTGCTAACCAATCAGAACACAGTGTAGGAATATCGCTATTTGGTGGTAAATTTAAATGTATTGCTTTGAATATCTGAGTTTTTAAGGGTTTTTAAGGGTTTAAACGATAGGAAATTAGAAATACAGGACGCAAACACTTATTTCAAGGTTAATTAGACTAATGACATGGGTTGATCAAGTCTATAATACGTAAATATTCGTATATTAAAAGAAATTAAATATTTCTACATAATTTATAATTAATTTACGCTTAAACATTTTTTTAAGGGGCTCTTGTAACTTAACAAACCTCCCTAAGGACTAGAGAATGGTGTAAAAGTACAGGATAATGCCCAACAAGCAAACTAAATGTAAACAAATAAATAGAAGGGGCATTTTGAGTTAAAAACTTTATTTTCTACATGAGGTGCGCAACTCCACTTTTTTTCTATTCATATCTTTCTTTTTTTCCTTCTTCCATTTTTTTTTCTTCCTTCCTTCTTCCATCTTTCTCTATTATTTTTCTTTTTCATTCTCTCTTCTAGTATTACATTGTCACGAACTATCTCCTTTTTCTTCTTTTCCTTTTTGTACCTACCCTTATCTTTTTACATTTCTTCCTTCTTCTATTGTTAACTCCCTTCTTCTAATTATTTCTTTTTGATTGAATGAATTAAAAAAAAATCTTTAGGACAAAGGTAAAATTTCCCATAACGGATTGTAAAAGAATGGGTCCAGTGGTCCCTGAAATACCTGACTCACGTTTCGGTTAAAAAACTTGCCACTCATCACAGATGAGTTTTTATTAATAATACCGTAATCCCAAGCTAGAGTTGACCTAGACAACTATTAAATTACCTTGAATTCCATGATGGACTGAAAAATTTATTAAAACCTGTTTCAATTCAATTCTGATGTGAAAGTGTGCAATACACGACGTAAACACCTATTTCAAAGTTAAAAATATTTCTACATAATTTATGAATAATTTACACTTACTAAACATATTTTTAAAAGCTCTTGTAATCTAACAAACCTCCCTAAGGAGTAGACTGGTGTTTACATGTGAAGGATAATGCCCAACAAGCAAACTAATTGTAAATAAATAAATAGAAGGAACATTTTCAGTTAAAAACTTTGTCTTGTACATATTAATTAATTTATAACTAAAACAAGTACCTAGTATTAATATCATGAAAATTTTCGAAATTGAGATTTTCTTGGAAATACGTGTTTTGGACCTCTAGGAACCTTTAGAAAAAATGTCTGTCTGTGGGTCTGTGGGTGTGTATGTAACGCCTCTAATGCAAAAACTAGTTAACCGATTTTGATGAAATTTGAAATGAAGGGGTAGTATATCGAAAATTCATCCACAAAATAAGCTTTTCAAAAAGATCCGAAATTGGAAGCGGAAGTTAGACATGTTTTTTTGGTAGCATTTTTTTGAGTAGCAGAATTTTACATATTTGAGTAGTGGATATGAAAGAAGACCATAATTCAAAGGAAACAGTTTTTTACCGGACTCTCTAACTTCAAAATGGTGGCCGCTATGAAGTTTTCAAAATTTTGACTTTAACGCCTCACAACTCAAAAATAAGTTAATGCATTAAAAATGCACTATCACAACTGCAAATTTTCATTAAATACGTTTTGTAAACACAAGTCTCCTATACAATAGAATGTCATAAACTGCAGACAATATAATTTCCAGACTAACAGTTCATTTCATGAAAAATGATTGACGTAAACGACCGTAAACAACAATTTAGTGCTTAGAGAGAATTTTTACAGCTGGAATTACATGCTACAGAAATGGAACATATCGATCCAAAACGCGTAAATATCAATTCGTAAACGTATCTTGTGTTAAGTTTTATTTACCAAGAAATGGAAACCTAGACCGTCATCAGTGTATGTTTAGCAGTCGATTTGTTGTAGAAGTCTGACTTAAAAACTGCATTTTGTTACAATAACTCCCCGAGTTCTCCTTAGATTTGCGCAAGTAGCCTATTTTCAGGACCAACTGAAAGATTGTGAATAGAATATAAACGTTCTAAATTTTAATACCTACGTATTCAATACTAACAATGAACGCGTGTATTCAAAGAAAATATATAACTCGTTATACCACCACGTTTTCAATTTTCTTCCGAATCTCGTTCTTGTTACATTTGCAAATATATATTTAGGGTTGATTTGCAGGTTTCTTTTATCTGCAGAAAGAGCAAGCAACACTAAATCCAGGAGTTCCAAGCCATAAACTAAGAATTTTACGTGGTGCTGGACATCAACCAGCTGAAAATTTATGCCTTTTTTTTTAGTGTAAATGTTTACTACAGATCGTGTATGTGACTTCGTTGTTTGTTGTTCGTCATTCACTTTAGTGCAACATTTGAAGTGAATAATTAAACAATGCTGTAGACAATTTTGTAAATGTGTGAGGGTTGATTTTTAGAATTCTTTCGCAAGGTTTCGCTAACAAACCCGGTGAAATATATTTATCTTTGATTATTTATAAATTCCGATATTTTACATAACTTTAAGAATTTTATTTTTAGTTTTCTATAATAAATTAAATAAAAACAAGATTGTAAAACTGTGTAGAGTTATGTCACAATGCGTAGATAATATAGCTGCTGTGTATACTCAGTTGTGCGATACCTATTTTGTATTAAGTATATTTGTATTACATTATGTATATATTAATTATATAAAGTGGTTAGGGGTAACACTGATGTAATATATATACTATAACTTCCAAATCGTAACCAGCTTACAAACCACCCTAAACATAGCTCTAATATCCTTGGCCTAAACACACACCGATACACAAATTACTGTTTATACGTGAGTACGGTAAAAAAAACGCGTACGGAAACTGGCTTTTTTCAGCATCAATGGAAAGAATTCTTTTCTCTTCGCACATCGTTTTTATTGATACCAAAGGTATAAAGCTTTAAATGCCCACACAAGCTCGTAATAAACTCAGAACTTTGCATTGAATGTAGGTCTATTTCACCTCGCTAGAGAGTCATACATTAACCTTCTTGGTAAAGAGGGCATCCGGTCTTTATGTTAGTAAGTTCCTCCGGGACCAAGCAGGGTTTATAAGTTCATCGATCACCCTCCATTCTGGTCATAAATAAAATGTGATGGGTTTATACCGCAAAGAGTTGAGTGCGGAACCTAATAGGGTGTTTAATATAGTTCTTGACTCTTTGTCATAAACCACCACAAAAAGATCGATATATAAAGGTCTTACTACTAAACGTAGGAAGAAAATCTATTAATGAAAATTATAAAAATATTTTTTGTCTGTTTGTTATTAAAAATTATAAAACCATAAAGCATATTGTGAAAAGTATAGAAAATAGAGAAAATATTTTTTTTATTAACTATCATCATTCACTTTTTGATACGAATCTGGAATACCTACTTGCACAACAGTATTTAGTAAGTATAAATGGCTTGGAATATAGTGAAATTTTAGAAATCTTTGAATATCACATGTCAAAGGCACTCTTTATTGCTACATAACCTCGGGTGTTCACATTTCAGCAATTTTCTGTGGCTTTCCATGGATTTTCCGCACGTGTCCACTTCAAAACCAATCGATTTAGTTCTGTTCAGACAAAATACATGTGTAGACAGTAATAGAAATCGGTATTTGATTTGTATACAGCATGTATTCAAAGTAGATGAAGAGCTTTTAATACTTATGAGATCCCTTCCAAAATGTGGAATTGCTTCGCATTTTCCGAAGACGCCGGCATCCGCAAGATAAATCTTAAGTTTATCTCTTTAAGTTAATCTCAACATTAAATTGCAAATTATTAAAAATAGTATACTAGTTTTCATTTTCAAATATAACAAACCATATCAATAAATGACAATGGCCTCTTAAAAACAACGTTTAAATAAAAAGTTTTTTTATATACCTACTTAATGGAAAAAATATCTCATCGGAAAAAGTAAAAAAAACGTGCCACTTTTCTTCACCTATAGAACAATCTACAATTTTTTTGTCGTAAATCCTGTGTTTTATTAGTTTTTTATTTCAATTAATTTCTTTATGATTTTTTTAATGTAAAAATCCAAAATGTTCAATGAAAACATTTTGCTCTTGTCATTTTGCGAACAAAATAAAGTTGTCTACCATCTTGATTAGACGTTATATGTCCTTGTCTATACTCTCTCTATACTCTCATCTCCTTGAAGATGTACTTATTCTTCAAAAAAAAAAAAAAAATATAAAGGCAGAACACCTAAGACAAAAAGTTTGTTGTGTGTTGTAAGTAACATAAAACCTTTTATTATGTCTAAGGAGGTATGAAGTGGCTACACACTAGAACGAACAGATTCTTATGGAATATACATTGCTATCGGTACTCAGACGATTCCAAAATTGGTGACAGAACTGAAGCGGGGACATAAGAAAAAAAAGCAAAACGTGTTACTATCATAATCCTGGCAGGAACTGATTATACTCTCGAATCTCCACATGTATTAAAGGCATAGCGGTGAACCCTATAAGAATAGACAAATCCTCATTATAACAATCAGACCGTACTAGAAGCTCTGCTGCTGCACAGAAGATTTGGCCATCCTGTAAAAAGAAAACTGGGCAACACATTCAGATAGCGTCTTTGTCGGATCTCAATGTATTACATCTGAGTTGAAGTACAAAGCTACAAAGTTAGCCCCAAAAGACCATAAGTACCCATTATGGGGAGGATGGAACTTAAAGTACGAGATCTTCCTCGGAAACAAGGATCAGTCTGTCGACCACAACGTACGTAGTCCAATAATTGTGATTCCCTAAATCGGCATCATAGGTATGGAAAAACCAAAATACAACTGCATCTCACTTCTTTCCATAATGTATTCACAAAAGAAGCGAGACTTCGACTACACAGACAACTACAACTCTCCGTACTCGATTTTTTCCATAAAGGTTGACCATGGAGTATAAATTGTGTATCTTTACTTAAATCACACGATTGATTTATTCCTGTCAGTCAGTTTTAGTTGAAACAAGTAAAAAGGCACACTAAGTGGGCAAACCTCATCGAAAATTGTGTTGATCACATTGTATATCGTTGTGTGCTTTATGCATTTGTGAAACAACCGAACAATGATTGATGAGCGACTGTTTTAATGAGATAAGAACATTTTCTTATAAATCCGTTTGGGTATAAAGGATAGAGCGTTGAGCGTGAATATAAACCTTCCATCTTTTTCCCTAGATACTAAAAATTACGTAAGAACCACAAGAGCTTGGCTTCTCGGTAATATCTTATCCATCAGAGTAATTCACATTATTGTAAATGATAGCACTCTCTTCATATTGAATTTCCTGTCGATTTTTTTCTTTTATGTTTGTACTATGTATTACCGTTCTCGCGATGATGTAAATTTACATTATCGGTTGAAATGAAGTGCCTACAGAAAACTCCAGAAGATCAATAATTTGAAACACAATATTGGTTTATTGAGATTTACATATTTAAGTCTGTATTATAATAATTTATTTTGTATTTGAACTACATTTGTTGAACTTTCTTAAAGTATTCTATATATATTTCATCAGCAGTTTGTTTACATAAGTTCACAATCTCAAATTCTGCATCTGCGACCTTTTCATTAATACCAAAAATTAAAATAATTTCTATAAGGTGAGGCCATTTATATTTGTCCGGATTATCACAGCTCAAATCATTTTTTGCTAGAAGAATGTTCTTGACCGTTAAACCTTTTTCTGTAGCAACAAATATCAGGTTCGTTGTATCAAGCCTTAAGGATCCTTCTGATATGCAGGGCTCCGAGGTACAATTCAAAGCAACTGCTAATATAAAGGTGTCATCTGGGCTTTCAGTTCCAACTTTTGGCTGCTTGTACTGAAACATAAAAAATGAAATTTTATTTTGTGAGTGCCGAACGAGCGAAGTGAGTGGACCATCAGCCAAATAAAATCAAAGGAATCGTCTTCGAGTTGTAAGCGTACTTTTGATTCACCCTGTATCCTGAGTTTCTCTTTTGGTGTGTTTTTCCTTGTTAATATGCGGAGATACGTACGCATTTTAATTAGTACCTTAAATTGATTATGTGCGAGATACTTCAGTTAGGGTCCTAATGGAAATGTTTAATGAAAACATTTAAAGAAAATTTTAGCAAAAATTTAAACCTACCTAACTATGTATTAAAGTATCTACAATTATTATTTAGAGTTTTACAAAGAAATTACCACATCTATATTTCAAATCACTCTACATAATATTACTTTGATGCCAATAGCAGCGATGTATAAAAATTTTAATTTCCAAAACCGCAAAAACGTTTCAATCAAATTAATTAATTTTTCCTTTATATCATTGAAACCTACGTGCATGCCAGTTATTTTCCTTTAATTTTTATTTCATTCAAATTATCTTTGCAGATTTTTTTTTAAGTTTTTTAAAACGTATGGTATTACAGAGTATAGAATTGATTCACGCACCATAGGGATTTCAATGCAAACATTTTTATGTTCATTTATTTGCTTCCCTAATTAATTTAGAGCTAAACTGTAAAGGAGTTTTTTGTAGAGAAAAAAATACTGAATCCGGATTTGATAACAGGTTTTTGTGTTATCAGCTGCTAGGCTTACTATATCGGGACAAATACGAACGTGTATAATCTGTATGTTGGGATTCGAACTTCAGCAGTACTATAGCTCTCAAGAATTCGTGTGTACCATAAACAATAATTTAATATTAATCCAAAATATGTACCTACTACTAAAATATAACATTAGACTTTTAAAGAAAAAATTATTCATCTTACACGAGCATAACTGTTACATCAGGAAACTTTTACATGCATAAATAAATTCCACAATATAAATTTTAGAACTAAGGCGAAGTTTACGGAAACTTATAACTCCCAGAAATTGGTTTCATATTCCCTTTCTAACAGTTTATCATCTCTAGTTGACGCGTGTAAGCGGCGCATTTGCAATATTACGAAATTTAAGCGGAAGCACACGAATAATCGAAATTGAAAATTCATCCACCTACTTTTCCAGCCACAGACTGAACACAAATAAAGTGATATTACACTCCAGGAAGTTCTTAATTGCAACTTCAGTTTATTATTGAAAAAATATGAGAAAACCTTAGCATTTGCAGAATCTTTCTTTTGCTCAATTTTAAACTCTCGCTCTTTGTTTGGAAGAATATTCTAGCCAGAGGGTATCTCATACGCGAACTTAATACTATTAACATATAATTTATAAAAATAATATTCATCGTTATATTCTAATAATCTCATAATTTTCTATTACTTGGGATGAAACAAATACCTCCCAAGTGAAAATGAATATTCAACAACAAGCTGCGTATAGGGTTTTTAGGCCTCCAATAAGATTCGCCAACAGCGTTGGCTGAAAGTGATAGGAGCAATCTTTTTTCTATTATCCAAACAATATTTGATCCAGAAGCGAGACTTGTACGCTTATCGCGTTTAATTTCGATGTCGCAAACCAATCTCGCCCCACAGCTTATGGATCTAATAAATTTACTGCTCCCTTTGTTATTTATTAACAGCCCTTTACTTGTATTAGTCGTTTTATTTAAGCTCTAAATCCACTCACACATATTGATGCTAGCGTGTGTGTTCTCTAACCCGAAAGACATCAATAAACGTAAATGTGTCGTTCGAGTACGTTGTAAAACTTAACCATAAACCTCCAGTACTGTAATTTTCAGCGTATGTGGAAATTTATTCAGGACAAGATGACAAAGTAGGTCATTTGTATACTGTAAACGATACGGATTATACTAGAGTTAGAACAGATTGGTATAAAAAAAAATCTGAAATCAGTAGAACGTGACAAGATTTGTTGAAATTTCTGTTAAAATATTAAGCTGGCTATAGCATTCTAGAATAGCTTCGTTTTGCTTATAAATGCTCTTCTCTACGGCGATTTCATTAAGACGAGACATTCTTCAATATCAGCTGTAATATACTTTGCTCGGAATCTCCCCGTTTTAAAATTCTGTTTCCGGAATTAAATTCAATCTGCATGCATAGGATTATCACACTTAAAGCAATTTCTTTAAAACTATATTGAAATTTTACTTAAAAGTATAATCTGAACTGTCCAATTAATTAATTATTGATATATTTTATACAGGGTGGTCCCTGAGAATACCAAAAAGTTTTTACTATGTGTTCTAAGAAATAATTTTGAACATTTCCCGAAGAGATCTTCATTTTATTTTAATTATTCTAAAGCTTTACTTACATTTCGCATTGGTATAATATGTCCTGCAGCTACAAACATAATCCAATCATTTTCTACGATATTTAAATTAGTCCAACCGGTTCCATTATATTTTCTTCCATCCCAAAATTCATACCAAGTGCCTACACTGGGTGGTAAATAGACACGAAGCTTGGTAATATCAGGCAGGAGAGGTTGAGCAACAAGCAAAGCATTTCCCAACATATACTGCTCATCTAACTTTAAAGTTTGATTATCAAAATAAAAATCGTAAAACATCGGCCTTATTAAAGGAACTCCTTCACTTAAAACTGTATAATAATATGGTAATAACATATATCGTCTTTCTATTGCATTTCGGGCGATGTTTTGAGCAAAACCTGTTGGTAAGCTTGAAGGATCCCTTCTAGGTTTTTCTGAAGAAATTCTAAATAATGGAAATGTAGCTGCTACCAGATACCAACGAATGCAAAGTGCTTCGTGGATCTTATCAAATTTACTGGTAGAACCACAGACAGGAATGCTTATCAAAGGATTACCAAATATACTATGATATAATGTTGTTGTAACTGCTTTCTTTAAATTTGTCCAGGATATGTCAATATTTTGTACCAAAGCTGCTTCCTGTACACCATAATCATAGGAAGATGTTAGGAGAAAGTCAAAATCCAGAGTTTTTCTGAAAGCCTCCACTTGGGAGGCGCCATATTTATTATGTTTGAAAATATGTTGTTCTTGGGGTGTATTGCTGCCACTATACGCATCCCAAGGAATTGTTCCCGACAAAGAAGAATTAAGGCTCTATAATTTTTGAAGAAAAAGAAGTTATTATTGTAAAAACAAAAAACAAGAATACAAGCACCATGACATAAACAAACAGCTTCGTCCTTGACTTTATTATTTAAATCCCTGACTCTAATCATGTTTTTGTCTGAGTAAGAAAATCTTATCTATCGCACTAACTTAATATAAAAAATATGCAATTAAGTAGCCATCAGCTTGTCACTTAACAAATTTCTATTTTTACTTTTGTTTCTACTTTTTATGAATTCAAACAAATAATTTTGTCAGTTACAATTTGGGCTTATTGCTCTTTTTTATTTGCATTTTGTTTCTTATTAATCCAAATTTGACAGTAATTTATTAATATTTTATTACATACGATAGATACGAATAAATAAAAGTCAGTTCTTAGATTTAGTTAGGTAAGAATAAATACTAATATGACATTTTATCTAGGTTCAATGTAATGTTTTAGTAAGTACATTTCTTATACAGGGTGTTTCAAAAATGCACATTCGTGCTCTTGCAACTTGATTCAGGAGACTAAAATAAATCGAAAACTAAGAGCGGATTATTTTTTGTTGTCGGTTTTTTGATTTTTGTTTTGTTTTAAAGATATTTCAAAATTTCTGTTCAAATTATATTGATCAGCATTAAAATATGCAACTTTGCCTCAATTTAACCGACTTCGTATCTCTTAAGGTAATTGAGATTCGAAAAACGGGCATCGACATAACAAAGGAAAAATTAATATCATAATTCTTCTTCGTTATTGAATTTCCAAGGATAATTAATTTGTAATTTTTCCAGGAATTTTAATGAAAATGTTTTATTAAAATACCGTTAATTAGGATCGATCCACAAATTCATGTGGTTTCTACCATACAAACTATTTGCTTTTCACAAACCAACTAAAAAGTATGTCACCAAATAATGTACCTTACTTGTATCGGGACAGTTTATTAAAAAACTTGCCTTCCGTAAAATATTAACAGCTTCAGAATACTATCAGGTAGCGATCTGTTACGTTTTGGTGCTAAATCTTTTCAGAATACGCTACGTCTCGGTCTCTACTGCCAAGTTTAAATATTTATACCCTTCTACATTAAGCTGCCACATTATTGCCGATTCACAATACGTTAAAATACCTCTGTAAGATAAGGAAATTTATAGCCATCGTTGGAGAACACGTAGCTTTCCTCTTCAGGCCAGTTGTCCCTTAGAGCAAACCCATCCACTCGTGAAACTGGTAGACTTTCTTTCAGTTCTAAAAGCCAGGTGTTTATTGAATCTTGAGTAAAATCCGGATAACCAACCTCCTGTTTAAGATAGGATCCTTTTAAAATTCCTTTTTTGTCCTTGTACAGTACATTCAGTTCCAACGCTTTATTATAAAGACGATCGTTTCGTTTTAATATCTGAAAAAAATTGAGATTTTATTTATTTTGCTCTTTCTGAACTCGCACAGGGCTTACCTGAGGTGGAACAGACATCATAAAATGAGATTTTTCTTGCAAATCTCGTATCAACTTCTCTAAATCGTGCTCTTCGTTGACTTCAGTTAACATTGTGTAAAGATTCTCGTGAATGCAATCAGAAGTAAATTGAATTTTATTTTCATCCTGTATAAAATTGTTATATTCTGTTATTGCAGAATCTATTGTTGTCTCTCCATCTCTGCAAAATTAATAAAATTTAATCGACAATGTCGTATCCATAGGCGTTCTCTTAAGAAAATGGAAATTTAGAATTGAACTTCATGCATATTTAAATTAACTCCTTGTAAAAACCCCCTTGAGTGCTTTTACAGAAACAAATGATGTGTCGACCGCTGACTGATTGATGCACTTGTAAGCTAACAAAGATGTAAATTCCAAACCCCAAAGAAATCCTTTAGGGTAAAAACAACTACAATATTACTTTTTTGCCTGAAGTAAATGCCATGAGAATGGAAAACTAGAAGGAAGAAAACCACAAAGGAGTCATTTTGTTAAATTATACTCAAAACTTGTAATCTAAATAATTTTAAACAAACGCCAACTATTCAAGTAAATAAGGGAAGCACAAAATTTTAACCCTATCTGGAGTTTATAGTTCGACCATAAGTTTAGAAGGCAATGGAATTCTCAAAGCTGGCTCTCAAGTGTTTTGTATACCCCTCAAGACTTCGATCGATTTCAACTACTCGTATAAGATATATGAGCAATTTGAATCTGATTAAAAGAAAACTTCCTCGGCCAGGAATTGAACCCGAAATAGTTGTTCATCTAGTGACCCCCCTCCCTATGCGGAAATTTTCTATCTACTCCCCTAACATTAAATAAATTGTTGCGCTAGATCACGGATTAGATAGGTTTCTAGCAGTTTCAAAAACAGTTAAAATTTAAATTAAAAGGAAAGTAATAGTCCAGGAGCTAGCGGTATATTTTAAGACTAATTTCTATCAAGCTGAAATTTTTTTTATGAGCTGGTATGGTTATGTCTGCCAAATGTAGGTGGTCGGCAAAATAGGACCGCGGGACATAAAGCGCCCAGAATTTTTTTGTTTTTAATTATTTTTTGATGAAATTTACAAACTTCAATCAAGCTAATTCCTATTTTGGTCGTTATTTAAGACATTCCGACAACAAAAAATTAACTGTCCGACATAAGAGTCGGAACTGAATCAGTGTCTGCCGTTTGGCGTTCGTATTGTTTTTAAGACATTTGACTTATTACCATCAACCTGATTTTTTTTTAATAACTATATACTAATTTAACAAACACAAAAATCACCTTGTCCGACAATTTGAGCGGGACAGAAGCACTCTCTGACGTCCTGGATTGGTTAGTTGGCCAATTTTTTTTCTTAGCGCTCTATGTCCCGCGGTCCTATTTTGCCGACCACCTACATTTGGCAGACATAACCATACCAGCTCATAAAAAAAATTTCAGCTTGATAGAAATTAGTCTTAAAATATACCGCTAGCTCCTGGACTATAAGCTTATAGGTAAAATATGCCCATAATCAGAAAAGATAAGATAACAATACATGTCATACATCATACATGCGGATGCGATACAGTCATAAAAATATTAAATCACGAAACGTCCTACTAAATCCAAAGTAAGCGTGTTTATCACAAGAAATGGTATTTACCTGCAAATATGTGGCCCTAAAGCCCAATATGGTGGTATCGTGAACTGTTTATTCAAACGCTGCTGTTTCATTACATCCTGAGGAGTTGGTCCAACAAACAAATTCAAAGCAATTCTATTTCCCGCCAAACTTTTCAACACAACCAATCGTGAAGGAAGAACAGTAACTTCAAGAGGGCCATCATGTTCTACAATTGCACCATGAAATGAACCATTCAGCAGCGCCATGAAATTTGGTAATGTATTGTGATCATTTTTGTTCTTATAAATTACTTTTGATACTGTTTTGTTTTCTTCTATTAATATTTCTCCAAAACCAAAAAGCTTTTCATTGGTTAATTGAAAAGTCCATTCCCAGTAACCATCAGAAGCAATCATTGGACCTCGCAATGTAGTTAAGAGTCTGTCTTTAGTTTCCATCCGAAATACTTCTACTCCTAAAGGTTCATTTTCCCATTGAACATAATATGTTTTATCTTTTACTTCATTATTGACGAAGGTAATATCAGGAGTATGGAGGATTATTTTCAGTACATTGGGGTTAATTTCCATTACGCTTAGTTTCATTTCAGGAAGTGCTGTATTGGAAAGAGGGGTGTAGGGATAGGAAGGATGAAAAACACAGTCTTCTATTTTCGACTCACTGCATTGATTGTAATTATATCTTGCAGGAATGGAGTGATAACAATCCGTAGAGTTGTTCTCATAACAGCAGTGTATCGCAGCACATTCCTCTTGAGTTATATTTACCCTTCCGCATGACACTTTGTAGGAACTCCCAACTAAGCACGTATATGAGTTATCTGGTTCTTCGTGATCTCCTTGATGTATAACGAAAAAAAATACCAAAATAGGAACTGTGATGGCAAAACCTATAAATGTTAAAAATGCTACAGTTTTTCGTTCACGTAGAAGTTTTCTAAATGAACTAATTTCTGGTTGTTTTAAAGTATCTTCAGGATCTTCAATTACGGTTTCATATTCCTGTTCTATAAACGACTTGGTACGTTGTTCCATTTTAAAAATAAGGAAGTAAAAGATAATAACAAATATTCCTTCTCCAAACTAAACACTTTATACTCCTTTGAAAAATTCACTCACTGCAGCACATCACAAAACAAATTTAATCGCATTTTAAACATTGTTCAGTATTGTCCATTTATCCATGAAACTGATAAAACGATAAAGAAAATTATTGAACTGATAAAAGCGATTAAATTGATTAGATTAAATGAACTATTAAGAATAGATTTTAAGTTATCTTTGATATAAGTAATCCGCTATTTCCTATTTTTGTAAACATCAATTTTTTATACAATGGGTTTTAGAGTAACTACCTATGTATGGTAATCAACACAATCAAAAGTAACAAAAAAGTTGGGAAATCAGACAAAGAAATTAGCAGAAGTTATGTTAAAACGTAAGAAACTGATTGTTGGTCTACCCCTGAACCTTGTCCCTAAGAGCCATGAGAGTCGTCTGCCTTGGACATAGACATGGGCCATACCTTAAATCATTTTATGAAACTTTATGTAAAACTGTAAGCGAAATCCACACCACGACTCGGCGAAAAAACAGAGCTGGATGCCCATTCATGGTATTGGGTACCTCGGGCTCGGATTTGAGCCCTTCGCATGGGATGTCGTGCGAGTTCCCAGATTTTGCGGTTGGACTCGAGGAGGCGACTCCTTCAAGAGAAGGTTGGCAGAGGGAAACTTTAGGTCCCTGAGCCAACCGAGTAAACTTCACCACAAGAAGTTGGGAGCCAGGCTAGAACGGCGTCCTCACCCGGGATGGAGGAAGCCGCACGTTGGTTAATCCGCCAGGGTACGTATGAAGGCGTCCCGAAAGGATTCGTCCGGTGGGGGTGAGGGCTATAACCTGGCACAAGAATGACTGTACACAACAACTCCCCCCTTATCCGACAAAATATCTTTAAATCTTGAAAACGACCTCTCAAACACCTCATGGATGTTTACCAGTAAACAACTGCCTAAAATATTCGTCTGTAGGTAAATTTAGGTTGCCAAACAAATGGTTTGGGCCTAGTTAAGGTGTACTATGGGCCTCTGCTAGCTTAGACGTGCCAAGGATCTGCATACCGAGACCTCGACCCATTACAATACCTTCCAAATAGGAAAGTAAATTATAATTCAACTACATCCATGATTACCTACTGTTTACTTCTTACAACGGATAACATTTTGGATAAGCATTGATTACCTCAATTTATAAAAAAAGGGGCATTTTCCCTATCTCGATTTTATTACTAAACATAAAAAACTCTACTTTAGCCACGGTTGCGTATCACCTAATCATCCTTGTAATTTATGGGCAATAAACGGAAATAAAATGAAGGTTTGAACCGGGTCTTAAATCTTCAGATAATTAAATTGTAACTTTCCAGACTTCGATTAGCCTGTTAGTGTAAAATGCTTCCGTCCTTTAATAATGGGTTGCTAGGGACTCCCAGAATTTAGTATGGAAATTTATGATTTACTACTAACACTCGTGCATTTTCCATGCTTTATAATCTGTTTATGAATTATTTATTTCGAGAATACTAATTAAATATACCGCTCATATCTATGACATTTTCTAAATATTTCCAACCACTTTTATAGATTTAACTTTGCTGGTTATATGAGCCCACTCGTACATTTTTTGTAAGTCTCCAATTTTTCAGGATATTGACGTTAACTTATGCTTTTCAAATAACTTCTACTTCAGACATTTTCCAAATGAGTTTATAGTCATTAATACATTTTTCCCTTTCCCTCTTTTCACCTTTTTTTTGTACAACTCTCCTATTTTTTGTGTTTTAATTTTACACATTACAGCAATTTATAAAATAAAGTTTATTTCTTTTTTCTAAGATGTCAATATATCCCACGGATAGAAAGAGAAAGCGACATTGTAATATTATTGAAACAATAAACAATGCTATCTTTAGTTTAAACACCCTAAATTAATACCCTTGATTAATAATGTGTACTGATCACATTTTTATGGCTGTTATGTTACATGGGACTGCTACCGAACCCTACGCAATAAACCCAAATAATTATTTTAATGGACTTAACAAGATCAATAACAAGGAGGAAACCAAATAGGTACATCCCGAATTATTTTCACTGTTATTGGGGAATTAATGCAAATATTTATGTGGCTGATAATTAACATTAAATACACTTCCGGTATCTCTGTTTCTTCATTTTCCTTATATCTGCAGTTTGCTTCGGGGACAATACGAATCAGGAATACTATACAAACTGTTTAGTCGCATAATTTATAGAACCTGCATCGAAAAAATGTCAATTGCTTATTGTTCTAGAAAATCGCATAGTTCTCAAGAAAAAAGGTAAATAATCGGAAACATGTACGGATTACTACTAGGACTGGGAATTTTTGTCGATATAATATCGCACAACCTTCTTGATTCTCGAAAATCAAGAAGGTCGTGTAATATCGATATCGAATCTTTATTTATTTTTATTTATTTATTTCAAGGTAAATGCATCAAAGCACTCGTGGATCTTATTAAAAAATTACCATTATAAGATCTCTATGTTCCGTCTTCCCAGGGACATAGACACACGGTATATGTTTACAAGTCAACCTGTTACATATTAGAAACAATTTCAATTTTTCGGGCACAATTATTGGACGTGAAATAATAATAAACAAATCTAGAAGATCTATCTCCTGCGACAAATATAAGGCTTGTGTGCTTAGCTTGTATTCGCCGTTAGGTATTAATGGTGAAAAGTTTGAAGGATTTGGGAACCAGTTGCAAAAACGATATTTTATTCCCTGAAAGTAAAGAAAACTTGCTGATCCTGTCTCTAAGTTTCTGGCTGAATAGAAAATTGGAATAAATTTAGCTGTTTATTGAAAAAATGATATGGTATTTGATTTTAAAAAATTCGTATTTTCACGTAGGTCCCTTGAGTAATAATGATATCCGTAAAAGAAAATATTATACGTAGGTCTTAAATGGACGTCCAAGGAAATTTCCACATTTTATTAAATCACTCAAACCACCTGGCATCTGCGCTTATAACTTTGCATGCATTTGCTAAAAAGCGTAACGGAAAGTGTTTGTACTCATTAGTCATAAATTTATATCCCTGTATTAATTGCATAATAAATTATTGTGGGCAGGCCCCGATTTAGGGGAAGCTGCACCCTGGACAAAACCTTTTGTAGCCGCCCCCCCGGCCCCTGAAGCAAAGACTTTGCAAAGACTAGTGTGGGGCGCCCCTCGAACTTTAGGTTAGTTGCAGTTTGAGAATTAATTTTTACAAAAACCCAGTGGACTTGTGTATATACATAGACAGTTGCTTGTAACCATATCTTGCGTGGCCTAACGCAAGTTTGTTGTGTCGTTCCTGTTTTTAAAATTTTCCGCCCCCCAGAAATTGACGCCCTGGGCAATTGCCCAGTCTGCCCATTGGTAAATCGGGGCCTGATTGTGGGGGATAAGCTTAAGTAGGTCTTAAAATTAATTCAAATGGATTTATTAAAGCCATCAAAAATAACGGTTATTATTCTGAAAGAAAATAGATTGCTCGTCACATAACTCTGAACAATTGCAGATTTACACGCCTATTTTGTAAAAAGTCCTACACGAACCGGAACGACTAAATAGTTGGCTAACGGAAATTGTTGGGGAAAAATCGTTCAAACATCGATAATCGTTGATGAACGAATCATTATAACTTACAGAATCAATGTGGAAAAACATCAAGACAACTTCTTAACATTTAAGGGATGAACATTTACAGATTGTCAATTTTTTGGACATTCTCATTGAATATGTAAAGAATAACAGCGAATGAACGCATATTATTATCCTAATCCAGCGGGTTGTTCACGCACAAGCAGTCGTCAAGCAAAATGATCATTTAATTTGACGCATGTTGTATAGTTAACTGATCTAATAAATGGTCTAGTTGATAGAAAACTGTTCTGTTGTTTATTTCGTAGCCATCTACCCACGACTACTGTAAGTAAAGTTTGACTTTACAGAATGTCTGAAAAATTTACCAAATTCCGCTAAGTTGGTAGAAAAAAGCGCTCAAGACGCTGTTGCGCAACTGAAAACATCTTAAATCCGTGATAGTTTTGTCAAAATGTGTAAATTTACCAACTTCTCATGTATTAAGTGAATAATCTCTTTATAAAATAATAATTTTTGGAGAGTGCGAACTGAAAAGTACCTTGAAATAATAAAAACACCCTACGTATGTGCATTTGTGTCACCAAGAAGCCATTTTGCTTTCTCGTATGTTTATGTGGTATTTGCGAATGTAAACATGAATTGTGACCTGTACAGCACATATTATAATAAACTGCTGCGAGATATTTGCGGAATATGACTTCCACTTAAACATAAAGTAAGTAATTGAGATTAAAAATGTCCTTGTAAGATGGTGCATACGTAACGGTTTTAATGAGTGCAAGTAGGACGATTTTGTTCCGTTTCCGTACATTTTGGCGCCAATATTAAAAAATACCCCAAACATTCCAATATCACTAAATATTATAAAAATAATTCACTTTTTTACTATTTACAGCTGTGGAAATGGCAGGCACAGAAGGCTCAGGTCAAACAGAGCTACTCAGTGGGTGGTCATGTGTAGTGCATCGCCCCAGTGAGGATCCTGAGCCCTCCGAATTGCCAAGCACAGTCGATATTACTGCATTTAGTTCTGGTATCAATGTTGAGCCAACCCAAAACACAAACAATGAGGATTCTTGTGATTCTGAAAGCGATTCGGATTCTGAGTCAAATGTAAGCCCCTATCTTTACATTAAATCACAAAACATTGCATATTGTTTTGTTTTTAGAACTCTGGGAGTGATGTCTCAGGATCTTGCAGTCAATCTGACTCCTCCGACTCTGAGAGCTCAAGTTCAAGTCAAGGTTCGTCATCTCGCAGTTCATCACCTGAATTTTCTGTGACAAGCTCTCAAACTAATGGCTTAAGGCTTAAAATAGCGACTGTACGTAAATCTTGTGCAAGTCCTGTAGAAAAACCTAAAGCATTTAGTGATGTTAAATCTTGTGATAAAACTGCACAGAACTCTCCAGTAAAAAATTGTAATTTAAGCTCGAGTTCTGAAAGTCTATGCTCAAGATCCAGTTCAGATAGCAGTAGTGACTCTGATGCACCATCAACCAGTAAAAGTGATGTTTCTGTTAGCAAATCTAATGAAAAAAATGTTAGTGTTAAAAAACCTATTGCTAAAGTACGACTTAAGCAAGTTGAAAAGAAACCAGAACGAAGAACTACAAGGGCGGTTGCTATTAGTTCACCAAAATCAGTTGCAAAGACGAAGACGAGACCCAGAAGAACCAGAAAGGTACGTTTTTATTTATTATTATTTTATTATATCTTGTAAAGGTGAACACCAAGCCAAGTATATGCTGTATTTAAGTAATACCTGACTTCGTTAGTGTCCCACATCCTCTAATTGACTTGACAAACAAATGTTAAGTGAACAAAATGTATTTTATGAAGCTACACATAATAAAAATAAAGATTTCGTAATGATGTAATACATGTTACAGTAGAAATCAAAATCTATTTCAAATATTGATTTGTTGAGCAAAATTAAGGTGGTAATTATATTTCTAAGGAAATATAAAGTCAATGGTAAATGATAAATGTAATAAATGAACAATTTAAATTTTTTTTAACATGAAATACATGAAAAAAAAAACTAACTGCTGTGAAGATTTGAACTCAAACCTCTTAGGAATAAATGATAAATCCTAAGCAATCATATGAGTTTGTCCTAATTTAGTTATTAAATATGTGAGGGGTTGATATGACTCCACCACTTGAATACCCCTGACCAAATAAAAAAACAATTTATTAGTGTTTCTTTTATTTCTTTGGGTTACTATTGCATGCCATATTAGTTTTCGTTAATTTTTATACAAATTTATTATTTTTGTATTTACTCTATGAGGGGTACACTACGGTAAAAATTTGTGTACACTAAACTACCCAAGTGAAAGACTTCCAGGGACTTCCTCATAGTTCTCAGAGGCTACTGAACTTTCCAAGGACTACCCAAACTTTCCAGAGACAACCCACATTTCCTAAAGACTTTCCACGTGGTTTACCCCTTGTTTGTTGGTGTATAGGTACATCCCGGGAAGTCCCTGGGAAATCTGAGTAATCTTTCACATTGGGTAGTTTAGTGTACACACATTTTTTTTACCATGGTTTACCCCTTGTTCTATCTCAATCTCGGACTCCATCGATCATCTTAAAAAGATTATTTTTGTATACAAAATTATTTTGGGATTTGAAAACAATCGCAATTTTATATTCCCGCGCAAACTAAATATATGCAAACATCTATAAAAAAAAATTACATCTCCTGTCATTAATTAGATAATAATATACACGTTAATCATTTTTTAAAAAGCATCCAATTAATTACATATATTAAAAGCAAAATTACTCATGCTTCAATGCGGCTGTTGTTGATTAATTTTTAATCAAATCGACTTCGTGTCGCAGATTATTTAATCAAGATTAGGTAGTCCCGCCTTCGCCCCCGCAGTTTTTCTAGCGGCGAGGTGTTTTGTGTTCAGCGCCCCTCGACGTTTACTCGAGGATCACGCTAATAGCTTGTTAGTGGTATCGCTACCTAAGCTGCCCTTTCATTGAACCACTCGTCGGAACTGGGGGCCCCTCGTGCATGTCAGTGTTTACTACGAAAGCTACAAGCGCCAGTCCACGCGTTCTTCAAACCGCCAGTTGAGTCTTTGCCGTAATCCAATCTTAATCGAAGATCGCATCTTGGAGTAATTAATATCGTTAGCGACTGTTTAAGATCGTAAATTGGTCAACTACGCGCGAGCTTCTGCATATTTGTTACCAGAACCAGATTTATCTCCTTACCGGTCGTCGCGTATTTAAATCGGTGTGGTTTTTTGCCGGTGTGGTGTCAAATTATTTTGGCGGGAATTTAGTGGATGAGGTGGTGGTGCGATCCCCCGGAGCCCAAGCTCATGGTTAGACACATGGAGGCAGGAGGGGACGCCCTTGTCGGCGGTGCCCTCGACGGTGCAACCCTTGCTGAGGGAGTGTGGGAGTACGTCGACCACCTTGTTAACGCTTATCGCACCCTCGACTCAGACTACAGTTGCGAGGTTAGCAATCATTTTTCTAATTAATGTAGGATTTAGTTAAACTTGATGTAGGTTGAAGATTATATTATAAACTTTTGGAAACATTTTCTGATAACCCCCCACTTTTTAATGTGGCCCATTTAAACACTAGTTAAGAGGAAATTGTTGATTTAGGTCATAGTTATCTATCTAAAAGGGCATGTCAGGGTGGTTTAAAAATTACGTACCTATCTCTAGTAACTAACAAGTTCAAATTAAATGCCTACATAAAAATAATGCAAGGACAAGGACAAAACAATAGTTTTTTTTTAAATCATGAAGAAAACACTTTAATGGTTGTTTATGTTGTAGCATAAGCTTCAATATTTTATTTACTTTACGAACTAATATTGTCGCTTGGTGTAACCTAAAATCACCTTGACAATGTTTTGATGTGTTTGTACAGACTTTTTATTGTTAGCAATTTCCTTAAGTGGTTTTTCATGAAAGTGATTGCATAAGCTCCTAGATATAACGTTGACAATACCTTTAAACTTTACATTAAGATATGTATCTACTTTCATACAGTAACAGTCACAATTATAAAACAAAAAACGATTTTGTAAGATACCTTATTACGATACTAGTGTCGTTATAGATTTCATTACGACACTAGTGTCGTAATAAATTTCCGATAACAACGTCAAATCCTTGAAAATAAACAAACAAATGTCATTTTAGTGTAAACTGAATCGGCCTACTCTTGTTTGAAGGAATATAGATAAAAAAGTTATGAAAATATTTAATATTTTATTTTAGGAAAGTATATAAAATATTGTACAATAGTCTTATCGTAAATCTCAGATTACGATATTCGATAGGTTTCCCATCTCGTATCGTAATATGTACGTTACGATACTCGTATCGTAAAAATATATCTTGCTCCGATAATTAAAATACATGGATTTACAAAGAATTTCAATCAAAAACTTGCATGATTTAAATCAATATTCATGGGTAATTTTAAATTTAGAAAAAAAATGCCAAGAAGAAACGGACATTCATTATTTACTTCAGTTTTTCCGCTTCGTGTGCTTGCAATAATGCGCCTACATGCCTATTATGCGCACGTATGATTCTCGGCGTCGCACTAGGAATTCAATTACTGAAGTGATTATTATTGTTAATGCACTTTGCACTCATGACATCACATTGTCATTGGTTTAATGTATATGACAAGTTATAAAAATTAACACAAATGAAATATGTGTCCCTGGAAACGCTTCTCCCATTAGTCCCATTCAACTAAAACTTTTTTTAATTCTTTAAACGAACAATTTCATAGGGACACTCAGTTGCAATTATTAAACATTTAAAAAACGAATTAAATTCAGGATAAATTAAATGAACTTATTTTTAAAGTTGGTCCTTCGAGTCCGGTTTTTTCAAAATAACTATATGCTCCTGAAAACATGGAAAATGGTGTTACATAAACATTATCTTAAATTTTATTGTATTCTGATCTCTATAAATATTAATTCAGGTTGGGTTATAAAGGTTTAATCGTTAAAGCCATAACTTATAATTCTTGCATACTTGCCATGCCGTTTCCTACAATGATCTTTTTTTTTTTTCGTGTAACCTTATTTGTAGCAGCTAATGTTTGTTAAATTGAAAGCTTAATGACTGTATTCATTGCAGATAAAAAAATTAGTAACGTACAGGGCACTACAATAATATTGACCTTGAGACTGTTGTCTGAGAACCAACATGAAATAATGAAATCGAGTTATTACGAGGTCGGTAATTAGTCTCGGAAACGAACACCAGACACTCGGACTTCCTTTATTATCCCTTTATCTTATACAAATCGTTTTGAATAGAATTGGGGGGCTAAGTATTGTTTCTCTAGTGCTTGGTTCATTTTGCAGGTATTTTTCTTTGTCGGTACTATAATGGGGACTGTTTTTGCATTACCATGAGATGATTAATTGGTGGTAATCGTCTTCACCAAATAAATAAAAGCATATAATTCAATAAACATGGGAATGATATCTATCAAGTTTTATTGTCGGACTGGTTTTTAAATTTTGTTTACCGCATAAGATTATACTGTATGTTTTTCATAATTGATTTTTTATACAAGAATAACAAACCTGCTGCTCTCGTATAGTTACTGGAACTTGTAGTTGAAGTCGATAGCTTTTCAGAAGAAAAAAAATCGTTCTCACATATAAATGTCCGCAAAAAGTGGTTTTAGGACCTTGTAGGTGTTCTTTACCCGCGCTTGAGGCCGCTGATCCTACCCACACACTTGATATGTCAACCACGAAATAATTTATAGCCGATCTAACTCTTTGTTAACAGATGTTGATACAACATATCGTTTGCTTTTCTCGCTCTGTTTGACCTTTTCTGATGGTATAATAAGTTTGTTAGTTTCCATTGCCTGTTTATTACTCAGTTGGGGTTCTTATGGTTGTTGGCTTAAGCTATTCGCTTCACTGTCCTGTGATTGCAGAATGGTTAATACCCGTGAAGTTGTTAAATGGGTTAAATTGATTCTTTTTCTGTAGGCTAATAAATTACCTATTCTTTGAATTGACGTTATGCACCTCCTACCATAAAGTGAAAGTGATCCGTTTTTTGATGCATTTCCCACAAAAATGTTGTAAGTTACATGAATAAAATAGGTGCTTGTAAATGGTAATACATCCATTTGAATTATCATATCATCAGGATAATGTCATAAATCAGATGCTACCACCTAGAAGAAATATTGTTTTCCTGAACTTCTTTCTCTTCTTAAGTGACCTTATGTAGTTTACTGACATCAACCGTTCTCCGTCACGCTTCTTGTGTTGTAACAAATCTGGTCAATTAGTTATTTAATACGATAAGGGGTGTAACACAATTGCTAAGAGATAGTGACATTCATTATTCTACTTCAAGATATTTCCGTATTGTGACTATAAAGTGTCATACGGTTGATTTGAAGCGAATATCATTCAAACTAATCCCCACTGTGTAATTTACGGAAGAGACTGGTTATATTATTATTATAATTGATTCCTTATTAATTATCAGCCCGTATATGATTAGTTTGTAATTAAACAACCCATGGAATGTGTGAATCTCTTTCCCAGTCCACCCAGTCTTAACAGGGTGTTTCAAAATCAGTAGGCACCATTTAGTCATAGATTCTGTAGGTTAACAAAAACCTATATAATTTAATATACAGTACGCGCGAAGAAAGAATACTTCGGCTCGTACACCCCGAAACTGCCGTTCGGCATTTATATCCATACGTTCGGAAGCGCCATATAACCTATAGTCCAGGAGCTAGCGGTATATTTTAAGACTAATTTCTATCAAGCTGAATTTTTTTTATGAGCTGGTATGGTTATGTCTGCCAAATGTAGGTGGTCGGCAAAATAGGACCGCGGGACATAGGGCGCTAAGAAAAAAAATTGGCCAACTAACCAATCCAGGACGTCAGAGAGTGCTTCTGTCACGCTCAAATTGTCGGACAAGGTGATTTTTGTGTTTGTTAAATTAGTATATAGTTATTAAAAAAAAATCAGGTTGATGGTAATAAGTCAAATGTCTTAAAAACAATACGAACCCCAAACGGCAGACACTGATTCAGTTCCGACTCTTATGTCGGACAATTAATTTTTTGTTGTCGGAATGTCTTAAATAACGAGCAAAATAGGAATTAGCTTGATTGAAGTTTGTAAATTTCATCAAAAAATAATTAAAAACAAAAAAATTCTGGGCGCTTTATGTCCCGCGGTCCTATTTTGCCGACCACCTACATTTGGCAGACATAACCATACCGGCTCATAAAAAAAATTTCAGCTTGATAGAAATTAGTCTTAAAATATACCGCTAGCTCCTGGACTACTAGGAGTAGGTGATAAGCGCTTCGTTCATGTTTACTAATGAATAAACAAATGAAGAATAATTCGTACAGCAGACACCATTGATACCATGCAAGCTACAACCCTCCCCCCCCCCCCAATTCCACTGTGCATCCAGATCCGAAGTATTCTTTCTTGGCGCGTGCTGTACCTTCGTGGAAAGTCCTTCCATAAGAGGTGGTTTCCAATTGCAAATGAATGGACCTGGTCTGATCCTCTAGTGATGTACTCTAAGCTACCCTGGTGTTATTTTAATTGAAACGCTACAACTTTAATGTCACGGCAATAAGTGCTTGCTACTCCAGAGAAAAGGTAGCCCCTTGAGGAGCCGGGGGAAGTTAAAAAGATCGGTTTAGGTGCAACAAGCTCCCGTCATTTGGAACGCACAGGTGCATTTTGGGAATTACCCGGAGCTACTCCCGAGTGCAAGGTAATTCCTTGAGGGGCCGGGGGAAGTTAAAAGATCGGTTCAGGTGCAACAAGCTCCAGGTTTTGGAACACACAGGTGCATTTTAGGAGTTACTCCGAGCTACTCCCGGGTGCAATTGGAAAGCGCCCAAGGAGTTACAGGCGCTTAAAGTTTTTTTTACTTTTTATGGTAATTTCGGATAATTAATTTGGTACTACACATGCTTGATATTAATGAAAACATTAGATGGTCAGAGACACGTCTTAAACTAGCACTGAAAAAAAATTAAAACAGTAGTCCTAGTTCATATCCATAAAAACAACCCTTTGCCTTAAAATGCCAATCAAAGTGTTTGGGTGAGGTTACGTGATGCAATTATCAAGCACCCATGATCACACAAACAATAGGTAGAGCTCGTCATAAAATAGTGGTTGCTTTTTATCACGACCTTCTTGATTTTCGAGTCTGACGCTCTGACTCGAAAATCAAGAAGGTCGTGCTTTTTATATTACCTTGCGGATGGTTAGTCAATAGTTAGTTATCCATGGATGATGACCGGACAACTGACCGTGAAATTCCACCCCACGTCTTATACAAACTAGATCAAGTGGTGTCAGTCCAATGCACTGAACTTTTACTTATTATCCCCATAATTGTACCTCAACAGTGATTTTTTACTCCCAATACCCCAGAAAGAATCCCTAATAAAGTTACGGTCGATATCTTTTATTTGGTAGCAGGGGTCTTGTCATTAATCTCGTTACCTATTTCGTGCTTAATTGGGGTAGGTACTGCCGGTTTATTGTTCACGCTGGGGATGCATAAAAAGGCTGATGAAAGGGGATTTCACTTTTTAAACGGAAATGTAAACAATAAACAAATTTACTACGTCACTACTTCTTTGAAAATTTAATGCAGGATATTCTCAATAATACGGAAGAAACGTTTTTCTGGAGACTGCAATACATGAGGGTTCTTAAAGTATCTAGATACCTTGAGGGTTCCGGTTACTATCTGTGATGCATCCTACACGACGACTATTTTAATCTTTCGATTAAACAGTTTTGGGTAAATCCATTAACGTAACCAACCATAGCAAATTATGTTTCCGTACTAAATACCACATATACTCTATACTATTTTATTTATTTTTGACGGACCAGTCTCGTTTCAAAAATTTGTTAAATTATTTCTGGCATAGGTAGCTATTATTTTTAGGGGGATCGTAAAAGTCCATAATTATAGCCTTCTTAAGCACCAAGGTATCTGTATTGTGGCACTAGAACCATGAAGCTTGTTTTATCGAATCATAATTTTATTGAGATCTTGATATTGATTGATACCAAATAAATTACCATCAATAACACCTCGTTTAATTCTGGTATTCTAGTAAACGATTTTTCATGTAAATCTGCTTTTAATGCATTGTGAGCTGAAATGGAAAATTGGTTTAACTTTGTTTTTTTTTTCTCTCTCTCGTAACAGTGGGTGTGCGTAACACGGGAGGACTGTTAATTTAAATGGACGTTTGTTAGCAAATTATGTTTGTCATGCAGGTAATGTGCAAATACGGAATATGACTGGGATATCGAAACGGGCACCTGGTTAATCGTGCGTGCACGGTGAAGTCAAGGCCAACAAGCCACATTGTTGTCTCCGTGGTCTGCGCCCCAAGCATCCAGTGCGCCTCCGAAGGACCATTGCTCTCTCATTATCCCGCCTTAATTAATTGGCCGACTTGACTTCTTGCTGCCTACCGTACTTGTGTGTTATTGACTTACCCTGATGGTGCTGACATTTGTTGCTGTACAATGGTCGTTGCTCGCACCTGATTGCTTTACAATCCACGGCTCTTACGTTCCGTTTACATTCCTTTACACAACTATCTTGACCGCCCATGATAGGCAATTATATAAATAGGAATGTCATTTAAATTTAATAACACATTGCATAATCGGATGGCTTCTTTACAAGCAGTGCGTGTAATTGAAAAACGTTCGCAATTAGTAATAGCATCGCTTCCTAGTACACTGTGGTGCTATTTATAAATTAAATGTCTTCAATCAATCAAAATTAAACACGTGGGTGTTCAGTTTATATTTGGTCAAAAACCAATTCAAGTTATTGATAGAAATTTTGATCGATCTAGTGGTCATTGATCGCTCTCAAAACAATAATCATTATAGTCATCTCATTACCCATGAAGTAGTAGGTAATTGGTAATGGATAATAAGGTTTCATTTGTTACGGATTTTACCTGATTGCGAAATGAATTTAGAATACATTATTTCAGAAGGAATAACATAATCATTCGTTGTGATGTGATGAAATCACACTGTGCACTAATTACATTGTCAACAGGTCAACACCATGAAGCACGAGGTGCTCTAGCAGAATTGTGTTACCGTGCCTCTGTTAATACAGATGGAAGGCTCTTCTACGAAAACGGTCATATATAGTACTAGTACCTAGGTTTAAAAATTCGTCTCGTATACTGGTTTTTCTACGAGCGTATAAATTAAGTACTCAATATTTTGTATTCATGATTTCGAATAAATAAATTGAGTATGAAAACTTCTTTATTTAATTAAATAAATGCTCGCTTTTACGCAGCTGCAAATTAAAAAAAAAAGTTAGTAGCAATCTTGATTCGACCCCCGAATCAGCAAACCGTCCACTCAATCCCATTGCTGTAACTTGACTTCTAACGCTTCACTGCTAATCTTTGAACTTTTATGCCGGGTCCGTAATTGACATGTACACAAATCACGTTTTAGCGTTGACCAAAGCGAACACACTTCTGTTATTTATTTAATACTAAGTAAGTACCTAATCGGAAAGCAATTAGTCGATCGACTGAGACATACTGTTCTGATTTTAAAAAGAGAAGAGTTCGACCGCTATGAAGAACATTTTGGTGGAGGAGCTAGTAGAAGATTATTTCGGTGAAAAACTTTAGTTTTAGGGTGGATCTTGGAAATGCTAGCCAAAAATTATTGTCCACGTGCGCAATACTGGTAGAATTCGAACCTAAATTGGATAGAAGACATCCATACTCAGCGTTCTAACAAATCATTAATGGTATCATTTGCAAGATCATTTTTTGTCACATTGATGGTGTTTTTATTAGGGAAACAACCCTTGCCGGATTTCCAAAACATATTAAGCAAAACACACACTCAACGAAAATATATGATTTCAGGAGGGTGGTGTATCCCCTTCCCAATTATATAGACGTAAACGTTTTTTGAAGAGGGTGTCCGCCTAGGTCTCCAGATTCATTTCCTTTGGACTTTTAAATAGATCTTGCAGTTCAGAAGAATTAATAAATCGTATTCATGCTGAAATACCTAACAATTCAAATTGCTTGCAGCATTCTTTAGAATACTTACGGCACCGCCTTTCTTTGTTAATTTGTGGTTTACGTGGACTTCATGTAACGTTTGCGGTTTCTCTAAAACATCGGTTTAATTTTCTGGCGAAAATAATGGTAGTCATGTTTATAGCCGGAATACCTACCAGTTGAACGACTAGTGACCTTCATTGATTGATTTGTTTCTCCCATTTAGTCCAGTAATTCTTCTAATACTGCCTGATTACATGATTCCAGCTTCTCAAAAAAAAAAACTTAATTTTTGTTGAAATTAGTGCTTTTTGTAAATTTGTTTGTTTTTTCCTGGGGTATCGTCCACTGTTTTTTTTTTTCTATTCTTTGATACTATTACACTTTTTACACTTTTGGCGAAAAGTATGATTGTCGGAAAAGCCTGATTGACATTTCATTTACTGGATTATCGTCCACTGAGTATATTTAAGTATTATCGACAACCCCTTAGATAATTTTTAATTTGCTAAGATTTCTGGTGTGTCCAAAAAGGTTCTATTAATTGTCTAACAAAAAAGTAGCGTCATGCTCATGATTGTAATTAGTAAACCCAGTTCAAAATAACTAAATACTAGTTTCAAAAATATTACTTACTCGATTATAATAATGTGTGTAATATCTAGAGGGAAGTAAGTTTATTTACGTTGTCGATCTCGACAAGTGCAATGTACCACTTAATCTTTTTTTGTGGTAGATGAAGTTTGTAATTATGTGTAATGTAAGGATAATAGGACTTCGTTTATGGGTATAATAGTCAGATGAACATGACGTTTAAGTGAATGTTATACCTTTCATGATCGACTGTGAATTATAATCAGCGAGTTAAACAATAAGTTACGCCGCCACCGCAGGATATTTATTGGCAGCTTGATCGTGAGAGCGCACCGTGTGAACGTAGCTTTGCGTTTTGATTGCCGATTCTCGTTCACTAGTTTTCTGCAAAAGCCGTTCTTTGTGTGAAATGCTAGTGCATTTCGAATTATGAAAGTGCACTTTACTTGATATTTATAAATGTCTGCTTAATTGGAATGCATGTTCTAGAAATGCACAATATTATCTAAATCTATTTTATGACCGTCGTAAATGTGCTTATGCTAAGACAATTATTGTTAATATTGCCATTCACATTATTACACTTACCGCGTTGTTAATTAATTTTCTTTGGCAGTTTCGAAATCAATTTTTAGTTTATCTACTAATTAGGGGACTCCCCCATTAAATTTAAATTAAATGGTGATACACGAAACTCATTTAATTACTTGACTTATACTTTAACCATCGTCCAAGTTTTATTATTAACAGTTTGGAATATGTTTTAATCTGGGTTATCTTTTAAACGAGTACATCAATCATGTCCTTTCATAATATTAATTTAATTTAATGCAAAAATACCATAGCTTATTGGAGTATATCAGAGGTTCTCAAACAAGGATAGTCGGTACATTTTTATATGATGAACAGAGTTTTGTAAAGCTTGGTGGAACCCCCAAAATTTGGCAGATATGAAGATTAGACTTCAGATTTATGACTAGGTAGCTCCCCACCCCATCTTAATCCTTTAAGGTTGAAACAATTTAAAATACTGCTAGGTGGAAAACTTATGTCCACCAATGTAAGCGTTTACATTTGCACCCTAAGAGAAGATTGCTTGATACTGGATGTAGAGAACGGAAGAAACCATTGCTATCCGAAAATAACCGCGTCATGTTTGCTATGGGCCAAGGAACTTCGGGACTGAACATCTAAACTACAGAGCAGGGACAGCTAACATTTGCCAATTCTATAGTTATTAGAAATGCGTGTTATGGATACCTAGTGAGGGGTTGGTTGGTCTACTACAACATGCCGTATCTAGGATGATGAACGCCACAAGATAAAATGCTAAAACCTGCTTGGAAAGGAAACGTTTATTTTCTAGGATGATGATGATGCTTCTTGTAGAGTAACCAGAGCAATCGTGGGTGACGACCAATATAATCGAGGGGATGAATCTGCAGGCGCAATCCCCAGACGGAGGATGCCAACTCCATCTAAGACGAAATCACAAACGTCCATGGACGTTTTAACTTTTCCAGAAAAAGTCCAGCGTAAGACTCGGACCAGGGCCTTTCTAGTTCAGCTTAAGAGTCTGTCCACCTCGGTCCACCCTGACAGATAGTGAATTGCTGAAAAATATTTAACACTTCGTCTCTAAACTTTAATTTCCAAAGCAATGCAGGATTTTTTAACATCACCATATGTCCCAAGACCGACTACTGTTTCTTTAAGATATGGATTTAAAATTATAATTTCAACCACAAATCAATTCCCCAGTTCAAAACTAGTTAATTTATGAATAAATTATAATCAGCAGATGTTTTGTTTTAACGATTTTTATCTTCCTGGAATAATTTTTCATGGTTGGACCTGGAAAACCCGAACATTTTCAATGCAATGTGGTCAGGATCCGTTAAAAATGACGACATATTACAATTCCTTGAACGAATAAAACACATTCCTCCGATGCTTTTTATGGTGGTCGCAGTTTTTAAGTGAACAAACAAGTTCTTGTCGCGGGACTTCGTTTCGAATTGCAAGAAGTGCACATATGAGTTCTGATTTAGATTTACATCGATGGTAAACGAAGTCGGAACAGGCTGCGTTCTTTATGTTAGTAATTTGCGCATTGTTGGCGATACTTGCATGAAATACCACATTCCAGGCGTGCATCCAATAAAATCCATTGCTAAATGTGACATGCGGCATGGTTTTAATCTGTAGAAGAAGAATACATCTTTAAAGAAATTGAAGACATAAAAAGATAATGATGTAGTATTTATTTCTGCTACCGTTTCGGCAACATTCAGATTCTTTGCATACCTTTAGTTTAGTTTTGATCATTATTTTTCGTACATCATAATTGTGTACCCTCCATATCTTTCCAAGGGTGTTTTGGTATTGGTACACAAATCGAAAGACCTTTTACACATATCCAATAAGTTTTCACACACAATATTTCCTAAAACTTTATCAAAGTTATGGTTTTTTATGAAGTACTATTATAGCAAAGATGTCTTACGGTATGCATGGTGGGGGTAAATCACGTAGGAAGTTTATGTACACTTGCAATGGGTAATCCCGTGTGGGGTCCCGGGGAAGTCTAGGTAGTCTCACCCGATCCATCCTATCAAAAGAATCCCAACTTCATGTTGGAAATCATCCGCAATAGACGCGCCACGTGGTACGCCTACTAACCAATCACAGACTGGTATTATTGATATCACCTTTAACCCCAGTTGTATCAAAAATTGACTCCCATTTCAGCTGATCCAGGATCAATATTATGGATACGATTGTTTTTAAGAATTGTATCCATGACAATAATCGATAGTGGTTCAGCTGATCTGGGAGTCGAATCTTTTATACAACTCGGCGGCGTGTTAGATGCGGTTTTCCGCATACCCCGTCACGCGCCAATTATTGCGGATCCACCCCACAATTCTGTATTACATGAGATTTTATAGGAGCTTAACGATCGTGTTAAGCAAGGATTATCTATCATCATCCCTCAGCTTTTTAACGTCCACTGCTGGACGAAAGACTTCTGTAAAGATCTATTTTGTTCTTCATTGGCCCAGTTTCCTGCTACTCTTTTTTTTACAGCACCTGTTTAACGGCTTGGTGGTCTGCTTCTGCTCAATTTATCTTCTCTTGGTCTCTACTCAATTATGTTATGTGATTATGTCTACTCCCGTACGGTTAACATACGCAGAATAATGACTGTGTATATATGTAACATGGAGAATTATTGCAGATTATAAGCTAACGGAATTAGAAAACCCCTCTCCATAAGCTCATTCTTAGTTTTGTGTAAATATTTTCCTACCGTAACTGTTAAAGTTTTTTCACCTTTTTTTTGTTAATGAGTTATACAGACAGGTATACTCCCCGTTAAAAGGCCCAATTAATCTCCCCTGCACATCGACCTAATTTTTCATTGGAAACTTATTCCATCCGGTATAGTTAATCCAAAAACAACTAAGAATTGTCAATGTTTCAGTTACTTGCACCTTGCATAGGTGTCTTGGCGTACACCTGGCGCCGTTACCCTATCGCATGCATACTTTACCCTCCACAACACGCCAGTTAGTACCTTAGAGCCTAACCCCCGTTTCCTTGTGCAATAAGGGTTAAAAACGCGTATGTGCGCTTTGTACGTGAACCACTTTGAGTCGATGCGTGAGAGGTTTTTTTTATGTAAAATGTGTGATTCATGTGACAATATTGATCCGTGCATGCTAATTGGTGTTGGTGTGGGTATATTGAGTTTTCTAATACGCCATTCATGCAAATTTTTCCAAATTGACTCGTAATTTTCTGGCTATTTCTGTACACCGTACGATCGTTCATACCCAACTGGGGTGACTGGAATAAAAGTTTTATTATGCAGAAATAACGTTCATACTTTAAACCAAATATTTTTCAGTTGGAAAAATCTTAAACACATTTACATTTAAAAAAAATGTTTTTGCAAGACAATTCAATTTTTTACAAAATATGGACTCCTTTTCAACTAGTATACAGGATATAACTTTTTAATTTGTTGACAACAGGCAATATACCTATGTCTTAAAACTTTTAACTCTGCCATTCTGTAAAAATGCTTAAGCTTCATAACAGTCTTCAATTATTATCAGCGTTATTTAATTTTCTTTTTTGCACTCTTAATCTAATAATTATTGTAATCTATTTTCTGATGTATTTAGTTTATCATACTCATATCATCTTTAATTGGCGCACAAAATAACTTGACTAAAATTAAATCCAACTTTCACAGCAACTAACAACATCTGGCTTTGTAAATTAAAACCTTGAAAAAGTACATAAATATTCTCGAGATCAGAATTTAGATAGTAATTTATGCACCTTTCTGTTCTTCCCAATTTACTTTTCTCCGAATTCAAAATGAATCATAAATTTCCCACAAAATTAATGTAAAAATTTTGTTATTGCAGATGGCATCTTTGCCGCTCTCGCGTGGTTCAACTGGCTCCAGTTCAGATTCAGAGGATGGTTCTGAATCGGATAGAACAATGCTAGCTTCCTGTAGCCTTCAAGAAATCCGTCAGGAAGATTTAGCTGCCATTCTACCCGACCAACAAGAATGTGATGCTTTTGGAGGATTTGATTGCAGACCTGATAAAAGTTCACCTCATACAGGTAAACTTATGTAAATTAATTGTTTAAGGGAATATTGGGTTTTACAATTTTTTTAACACTGAACTAACAATTTATTAACCTAGAATTAGCGCACCTATAATATTCTGGACATCTAATTTGGAATCACATAATGAGGGGGAAATTCATTGAATCATGCTTAACTATTTATCAAAAATTTAAATTATTTACATCATTCACAAAAATGTCGTTTTCTTTCAGGAGATGGTTCAGGATCTGATATGGAACTTCCTCAGCAAGCAGTAAATGCGCTAATACAAAGAACAACAGAAAGCTCCAGTGAATCAGAATCTCGCTTACCATTAAACCCCAATACACTTTATGCCAACAGTCTCCTGCAGCAATTTGTAGCTCAGACTCAAATGTTGAATGCACCTTGTTCAGCTCAGTCGAATTCTACAGATGCCAGTCTTCCTGGTACCTTACAAGTATCTACAGACAACCCAAATGCACCAGCTGAAACCGAAAGTACAAAAAGGAAAAGGGGTCGACCTAGAAAAAATGGCTCTCACAAAACCCAAGCAGATCCCAAACCTGATAAGACTGACCCACCCAAGTCCATTTTGAATCTAGAATATTGTGGAAATCCAAATGTTTCTCCTGACTCTGGAATTCAAAATAGTTCAGATCATGTGTCCAGCCCAGAACCAAGCCCCACTCCTAATCCTAAACCGAAATTCGGTCAAAATAATGAAACAAAACGATCCAGTGATACTAAAAGTACCAACAAAACTGTTGATAACAAAACGAATTCAAACTCAAGATCTACAAATAAGTTAAGTCCAAATAAAATAAAGGAGCAACCAAAATTGCCAATAACTTCGAATAGTTTTGATAGGGTATTATATGGAAATGCTGATAGAGTGCTTTATCCTCCTAGGAGGAAAGTAGGAAGACCACCTATTACACGAAAAGGTCCAGGCCGACCCCCAAAACATAAACCAGCGAATACAGCTTTAGAAGAAGTAAAACCACCAGATAAATCTAATAAGATATTAGTAGAAAATGAAGTTAAATCAATTTCTAATTCTTCAAAACATAATGTAAAACAATCTGAAAAAACAGAAACTAAACCAAATAAACAAAGAAAGAATTACAAAAATAATTGTGATATCCCTAATTCAACAAATACAGTTCAACATTCAAATTCAATTAAAAAAGAAGGTAATGATTCAAAATCAAAAGATGTACATAAAAAATCTAAATCAGCTTTACTTCATGAAATTTGTGAAAAAGTTAGTAAACGTCTAGACATTAGCAACAAATACACACAAAAATCTGAAAATAAACAAGAAACCAATGGAAAACATCAGAAAACTTGTAAAGGAATAAAATCTTTCAAAAAAGGCATTGCCAATAGAGTTGTATTGGGTAATAAAAATAAGCTAGATCCCTTAAAAGCCAAATATACAACACTTAAGAATTCAAAAGTAATGCATAGCAAACATAAAGATAAGAAACATAAAAAATGTAAGTTTAAAATTTTAAAACCTATCACAGCTACTGTGTATGATCCAAAACTTAGTACAGAAATTGATAAGCTTGTAGCAGATTTCGTTAAGCTATGTAACATCAGCTCCATTAAACCAGCTAAAGAAAATGTACCTGAAATGCTAAAAGTTTTGAAGAAGGCATCCAAAAAACGAAAAGCATCTGATCATAACGAACGAAAAAAGAAAAAACAAAGTATTAGCAACTCCTTTAATAAAGAAGCAAATTCGAATGAGCAGAGATTACCTTTGAAGAAGAGACACTACCATTTATCAACGAATAATGATTCGGGAACTATTACATCGCAAACAGATACTGAAACAGATTCAAAACCGAAACTGCCAAGTAGTACAAAAGATACCAAAAGCCCATCAACCCCCAATAATAAAGTTATGCCAGAGAAATCTAAATCTATAAACAAAAATATTGCTCCGAGTAGCAATACAGTTTCACTTGAAGAAAATGTTGATCCCCAGGCATGCAACAGCACAACCTTTAAAGCTTCAAATTTAAATAACAATGACTACACCACAAAATCTCCAAAAGCGGAAACAGTTGGTACACATATTGATGAAGCAATAGAAGCTTGCATAACAAAATATGCGTTACCTGTACCTGAATCTCATGCAACAATTAAACAAACTGTTAAACCTGAATCTACGCCTGCTAAAGAAGAAAAACTGAACACTTCAAGCACGTCCCATACAAGCACAACCCCTAAGAAACGACACAGGTTAGAGGTTAAAAATAATACTGGTTTAGGAGAACCAAATTCGATAAATGATGTCATTACCCAAATACCAACTGTGAAAGATGAGAAACTCGAAGATACATCAAAATCATCCAAAAATAAAACCATCCCTATAGAATGTGTTGTAACGGAACTTAAAGCAAAGAAACATCTCTCTCCGAAACCTATAGAAGTGAATCAGAAAAGACCACAAGAGAAAAAAAATGAAACAGTTGCACAAATAATAACACGCAAAAAGAACCGACTAGAAGATTTAACCCTTACGTTAGCACATAAAGTAAATTCAAATACGGTCGGAGAAATTAATGATCATCAAAAACGCAAAAAAGAAACAGTCAAATCTGAAGAAACAACTAGCGATAACCAGAAACGAAGAAAGGAGGCATCATCAAAGACCGAAGAACCAGCAACTGTTGATAATGTGTCGAAACGTAAAAAGGAACCGGTAAAAACAGAAGAAGTTGTTATTGATAACAACCAAAAACGCAAAAAGGAAACTATTAAGCTTGAAGAATCAAACACTGATAACAACCAGAAACGCAAAAAAGAAAATACAGTAGATGAAGGAAATGATAATCAAAAACGTAAGAAAGAACCTGAAGCAGTTATTGATAATAACCAGAAACGCAAGAAAGACATTGGGAAGCTTGAAGAACCAGTTGATCATCACCCAAAACGCAAAAAGGAAGTTCTAAAAGTAGACGAAGCAACTATTGATAATAACCAAAAACGGAAGAAAGAAGTTACAAAAACGGAAGAAACACCTCGAGCTTCAGTAATCAAATCCCCAGTTTCCAAAAGAATAAAACCAACTGAACCTGAAAAACTAGACAGTATAACAACTGACAAACCAACAGGAATATTTATGCCTACCGTTGATATTGAACTACAAATCCCAGCTTCAAAAATACAAACGGCGCATGCAACTGAAAAAATTCATTCGGAAGTAAAAGATAAACCTTTAAAAATTGAAGAGTCTCTGAATGTTCAAGTGAAAAGTATTATAACAAAAGATTCCTTAAAAGCTCTTGAAGGAAAGGAAATTAAGAAAGTAGAGTCGGATAATACTTTGAAGAAAAAGGTTAGAAAACGAAGAGCAATTAACAGAACAGGGTTCCCCACTATTAAAAAGAAAAAGAAACGGATTGTAATTCCGGAAGTCCCAGTTCCTGTAGAAGGTAAGATTTTTTTTATTAACTCCCGTCAAATTCCTTTTGTGGAGAATCTGCTGACCTTGCTCCTGTCTATTTAGTTTAGACGAATAATTCCCTTATTTTTTATTTTAGAATAATAATGAATAAGGACTTTTTGTTTAGATTAATTTAGTATATCGCAATATGCAAAAATATACAAGGTGTTCCATTAAAAAAAAGTAACTTTAGTGAATAACTTGAAATTCCGTTGTTCAATTGTTTTTCTATTTTTGCCATTGTAATCTACGTAAAAAATTCTACTAGTTTGCTAATTTAACCGAAATCGTAGTTGTAATAATAAAAATGTTAGCAATGGTGCCCACTTAACTTTGAACACCCTGTATGTTTCAAAATTTATTAAATCCTAGAAAACCCTTTCCGTGTTCTTAAATTTAATATTTTTCTTCTAGTAATTGAACAAAAACCGGAAGTTGCAGAAGAAAGAAATGTATATGACCGTGTGCCGCAGGAAGGTGAAAAATATTCAGCATTCCTGCAAAGAACAGAAAAATTAAATGTCTCCAATGCAATATTAGAAAAACTGCAAAAATCAATTGTTCCTGCTCACAGTGAATATGACCAAATTCCAAAATGGGATCCATTGAATGAAGAAGAAAGTATGCATGAACTTGGATTTTCAAAGAATGGACGACCATTAAGTAGATTAAGCCTAAAACGATGTAGATCTAAAGATGTATCTCCAGCTGCATCTGTTGAAACAATTGGAAGTGACAGACATTCTAAAAATTCAGAGGATAAAGATTCAAATTGTGATATAGATGATCTCAGTTTAGAAGCAAGGCTAGAACTTCTCAAAACATCTCATGGAAATAAAAACATTGGAAAAATGGATCTGAAATGGCGAACCAGACGTGGTAGAAGTTTAGCAAGAAGTGAAAAAAGCGTGCTCCATAAACGAAGATTACGAGATATTTCACCAGCAAGTAGTATTGAACCGTTTAATGAAAAGAAATTAAGGGAAGAAGTTTCTGTATCAGGAGATGAAGCTAAAAGAACTAAGAAAGCGCCAAGATGGCGTAAGAAATTTTTACTTGCTGGACTATTTTCAGATTATTATAAAGAAGATGAGTAAGTAGATATTTTTTTAAATTTAATACAAAATGATTCAAATTTTTATTGCAGTGAGGCTGTTAGATTGAAAAGGACGGAAGCTGCATCTAAATCGTCAAAAATTGTTTATAATCCCCAAGAACACCCATATGGGCTGTTACCACCACCTTATCATTGTGGCAAGTACTTACGTTGCAGGAAAATTCCTTTCCAGCTTCCATACGATCTATGGTGGCAACATACAAATTCACAGCTACCAGGTCGTGATATTGTACCTTCTTGGAACTATCGCAAGATCAGAACTAACGTTTACAATGTGAAGACTACAGCTGGTGCCTGTGAACCCCAAGCTTGCAACTGTTCACCTACATCTGGGTGTGGGGATGATTGTATCAATCGTTTGGTATTGGCTGAATGTCCTGCTACCCATAAATGTCAAAATCAGAAGATACAGAAACATGAATGGGCACCAGGAATTGAGAAGTTTATGACAATAGACAAAGTAAGTTGTACCTTCTTCCCCGTTCCACTCTCCCTTCTTCCCCGTTCCACTCTCCTTTCTTCCCCGTTTCACTCTCTTTTCTTCCCCGTTTCACTCTCCCTTCTTCCCCGTTCCACTCTCCCTTCCTCCCCGTTCCACTCTCCCTTCCTCCCCGTTCCACTCTCCTTTGTTCCCTGTTGGTTCCACTCTCCCTTCTTCCCCGTTCCACTCTTCCTTCTTCATCATCCTTCTTTTATTGGACCTTCTTGCTGGTTAAATAATGACTCAAATTAGTGAGACATTGTTGTTTATTTATAGGGTTGGGGTGTGCGAACAAAATTACCGATTAAAGCAACTGAATTTATTTTGGAATATGTTGGAGAGGTTGTCTCCGATCAAGAATTCAAAGAACGTATGGCTTCTCGTTATGCCCATGACACTCACCATTACTGTCTACATCTCGATGGTGGTCTTGTAATTGATGGACATCGTATGGGTGGAGATGGCCGTTTTGTCAACCACTCTTGTGAACCCAATTGTGAAATGCAAAAGTGGTCTGTTAACGGTCAATTCCGAATGGCACTCTTTGCTTTACGTGATATCGAAGCATGTGAAGAACTTACCTATGATTATAATTTCTCCCTTTTTAATCCTGCGGAAGGCCAAGAATGTAAATGTGGTAGCACAAATTGTCGTGGTGTTATTGGAGGTAAATCTCAACGTGTTAGGCAAAGTGTCTCAAGCTCACATTCGGGAAGTTCTGGAAGCCAAGTTGGAAGAGTTGGTCGACCTAGAAAAAATCAAGCTAAACGTACCACTACTGGCCCTAAAGAACCACCGATTGCACCTCCTCCAGCACCTGTAGCTGCTATACCTTTAATGAAACCTATGAGTAACTCTCAGAGATCTTATGTACGAGAACATCATTGTTTCTTATTGCGTAACTTGAATAAATCCAAACAAAATCGTGAGAGGTCTGTCTGTTCCATATCGGTTACTCGTGCTTGTGCAACCACTCCAACTGACCACAGTGCTACTACATTCATGAATCATTTAAATGCACTTCGTCAACCTCGCAACATGAAAACCCGTCGCCTTGCCCAAGCGGAGGATAATCCCGAGTTAAAGAGGACAGCACAGCTAGCTAGCATTTTGAGAGATCTTTTAAATGTCGTAACAACTGCTAAAGATGAGAAAAATGAATTATTATGTGCAACATTTATGACTCTACCTTCAAAACGAAAAATCCCCGAATACTATCAACGTATTACAGAACCAATAGATCTGACGACAATAGAACAAAACATAACAACAGGAGTTTATCGTACAGTGGAAAGCTTTAATGCTGACATGAATAAAATATTTATTAATGCCGTTCGCTTCTTTGGTCGTACTTCAGAACTAGGCATTGCTGCCACAAGATTAAAAAAGATTTATTGTGAATCCAAGCAACAAAGTTCGTCAAAATTGGAGGAAGTGATAGGAGAAAAATTACCCCCGAATTTCATTTCAAACAAACGCAAAGGAGAAGAAGAGGATGTAATACGATGCATTTGTGGAATGTTCCGTGATGAAGGACTTATGATACAGTGTGAGAGATGCCTGGTTTGGCAACATTGCGAGTGTGTTCAAGCAGATGCAGCTGCTGCAAGTTATCATTGCGAACGGTGCGTACCTCGCTTTGTGGATTATGAAATTCCTCTTGACGAGTATACTGAGCATGGGCATCGGTGAGTAATTATAAGTTCATTCTGATTATTTATATTCTAATTATATAATTGTATAGGTACTACATGACACTACTAAGAGGGGACCTACAATTAAGACAAGGGGATACTGTGTATGTCTTGCGGGACATACCAATTGCTGGAACAGAGATAAAGCACACCTATGACACCATAGGAGAGATTGAATACACAGAATTGGATATATTCAGAATTGAAAGACTATGGAAAGATAGCAAATCTGGAAAGAGATTTGCTTATGGTCATCATTACCTAAGACCACATGAAACTTTCCATGAACCTACTAGAAAGTAAGTTGCAATGATTTTTTTTTATTATATATATTTCTATTTTTTTTATGAACCTGCTGTACAGTAAACTTTAATATGCGCAGATTCTTCCCTAATGAAGTTATGAGAGTGCCACTATATGAAGCAGTGCCTGTTGAACTTATTATATCTCACTGTTGGGTATTAGATTTAAACACCTACTGCAAAGGACGTCCAATGGGAGCTCCTGAAGACCACATATACATTTGTGAATATCGAGTTGATAAATCTGCAAGATTATTTAGTAAAATTTCAAAATCCAAATACCCTGTTTGTACAAAAACGTACGCATTTGAAAGGTTTGACGCAAGATTAAAAATATCCCGAACTTATACTCCGCATGATCTTGATCCTGCTTATGTTAAACCACGAGGACGCAAACCACAAGACAATGAGGATGTTAGAGAATTGCCACAATTGCCTGTACATGTGCCTGTTGTAAGGGTAAGTACAGTTATTATGGAAAGTAAAGAAAACTTTAAAACTCCTACATTCAATTACAGACCCGAAGTGAGAAAAAAACAAGATTAAATAAAATATTATTAACACTTTTAAATAAAATGCCTACTAAACAAGCTTTAGATGTTTCTTATCTGTTAGAAGGTGGTCGGAGAAGAAAAAAGCAGCAAGCTGAAAAATAGAATGAAAATGGAGCTTTAAATATTTTTTGTTAATGTTAATTGCTTATCCAATTGTATCGTAAAACAATTTAAAATGCGGTCGTTTATATTTAGCTAGTCATAGATATTTTTTTTCATCATTTGCCATTATTTATTTGTATATAAAGTATGTTGGTCATTCATTTTATCTAATCGAGATCTATTTTTCTCCCAGTGTATTTTATAGCTTTATATTCTTTCTAAAAAAATTTCATGACATTTTAATTTTCGCGGATGATAAAATAATTTATTTCTTATAGTAATTACGTCACTTTGTATCTCATTTAAATGGAGTCCTTAAAGTAGCAGTATCATGTTTGTTCTGCCCTTGTGGTTTATATTGAAAATCGGCGAAATAATTCCTTTTAATTTAAAAGTTTACATATTATATTTTGTATTATGTTGTACTGAGAAATATGTGATATTTGTTTTAACCTATTTTAACTACTTGTGGAACAAAAATGAAATTTTATCCATTATATCAACAAATTTAAATGAGATACTTATTTTTTTAACATTTAATAATTTATTGTACTTTTTCATGGATTATTTTTTATTGCTTTTGCTTATGAGTATGTACAGTTTCCAGAAGTAATTGTTGAATTAAATAACTATTCTCTATTTTTATTGTATATATTTATAATTTTTAATTTATTTTTAGTTGTTTATATTATTTATTCATAGATACCTTTGGGTAAGGTATTTAGCTATAGGTGTACATCATTATTATTATTACTATTATTAGAAAATATTTATTCTGTTATCGAATACTAAATATGTCGCGCCTGACTACACTTCTAAGATTTAATGTATTGTACATCTGTAGAATGTTTTTAACGTTTACATTCACTGGATAATAGTTTACATCAATAAACTTGTTATATTTTTCTTTCTGGTTGTTTATTTCGATTAAACCACAGTTATTAAATTTGGTGTTTATAGTCTGATCTTCATCATCCTTGGCACTCGAGCTCCGGGTGAGCCTTAGCCTCCATAAAGGTCGACTCGCTTCTGTTTCACCTAGGGCGCCAGTTTCTAAATTAACCTTTATACTACTGGCCTGGGGCTTAAATGTGGAGCACCCAATACAATTTTAGAAAATATAAAAATTCATATGGGAAAGAAGATGTAAACATTAAAAAGTTTTGCACAGTGGGGAAAAGCCTTCTAAATTTCTCATTGTGGTGAAAAGCCTTTTCTATCAGATTATTTTCTAGGTATATATGTTTTTTTTCTCCACTTCCAAAAACTGAATTCTGTTGAGTACCCAATGAAATTTTCAGAAGTGGGTGCCTATGACTGTCGGTGTTGTTCAAATTGTGCCTGTAATCCCAAGACGGGTCAGATCAGCAAGCACATGTTCTAGTTCTGGCCAATTTTAATCTTGGCGATCCTTTTTGCTCTCTAAGCCTTCCTATTGAAGTAATTTTAAAATTCATCCCCTCAACTTCAGCAACCAGCACCTATCACAAAGTAGCGAGAAATTTAAAATTATTTCAGAGTGGCGGTTGCTGAAGTTGAGGGGGTGGATTATAAATTACTTCAACGGTGGATTTAAACTTCTCCCTCGATATCAAAGTTGACGTATTTTTTCCCAAACTGGATATTTCAAAACTTTCAGGGTTACATATTGAAGGTGTAGCTAATTTTGAAATGAAAGCCCATGTATATTGAACAATGAACAATGCAGAGTGGAGAAACCATTAGTAGGTAGTACCTAAGAAATTAAGAAATACCAGAAAAAAACAAAGTCAACGGAAGACGGATAATGAAAATAGAAACGCTGAATGTAAAATAAATTGAAAAATTCCAATGTTTTTAAGAACCTTTTAGTTGTTTAAATTAAATACCTTTGTATTTTACATTTTATTTGCCAAAAAAAAAGTTCTTTTACAATTACTAAGTCGTAAACTGATAAGAATTAAAATTAAAAGTTTTTGTTCGCGTTTGTAGCCGAGAAATCATAACAGCTGCAAGATAAGCAGAGTTGCATGAATCCATGCGTGGGCTTCTCCTATTGGTTGATGTTGACAGAATTCTATAAATAGTCGGATCATAGCAGTTCGTGCATCTCCGAAATGACGAAGGCTGATTTCGCTTTCAGTTGTTGCAGTGTTCTTAAAGAAGTGGTGTGTAGTGCTCTTCATTATTGAATTAAAATCTACGTGTTCTTCACTTATAATAAGGTAATTATCGATTTGTTTTTGTTTAATTAGATTGTGCAACAATAAACCATCCTCAGAAAGACTTAAATAATTATTGGTTTAATAATAATTAATATTTATTCTTTTTTAATCATTTAGAGCACGATTCAAAAGGGATTGTTGAAGTCTTGTTTCGAATGGACTTCGTTTACATCTACTGGTGATCGCCTGCAGTGAGACCAGAAATTCGCAGCAAAGATGTTTTATTTAAGGTAAGATTAAGCGAACTTTATTTTTTTTTCATTTTAAGTATTGCTAAGCTTGAAAAAATCGCTCAATTCATTTTTAACGACCCACGGTGTCCCCAATAATATTTTGCAGGCAAACTTGTACAAAATTTCAGGGTTCAAATTTTAGAAATATGAAATGTAGTTCTATTTATTTAAATAGAAACCATAGTTGGTTATATTTCCTTATCAACAAGTATTTTACCTAGAGAATCCTAACATTAATATACCTGCACCCCCATCGAGACTTAATTTGGATTTTAAAATCATGTTTTATTTTAGATATTCTTAAACTGCATCGAAGGGCTGTATCTGAAAACATCACCTACCAACGGCAATGCTAATGAATTGGGTTGCTGATAGCTGATATTGAACAACTGATGAAGGATCAGTACTGTACTGTACTCTGAAGTGTGGTGTAGTGACTTACATACTGTACTATAGTGTTGTGTGAGTGGTGAACATTGTTTTGGTTTTGGACAGTGTGTAGTTCGGGAAATGGATGGATTTCGTGTATTCGCAAAAGGACAACGCAGTATTATTAAAGGTAGGTCGGACTTATCGGCCGGACTACCAATGCTGGAAGGAAGACATTATTATGTGAGTCGTTTTTGGTTGAGGGATATTGATAATATTTGAAAATTATATGTACCTACTTTCAAAGAGAAACATTTGTTGAATGTTTAATAGGTTTTTTCAAACCCAACAAATTTTCATGGGCGTTTGCGCTACTTATGTTCTTCAGCGTTCGATACCTCTTACTTACATTCGCGCGATCGTGTTTTTTTAGTTCTTGTAATGCTGTAGTTTGGTAACATTCTGGTTTACTATGCTCCGACTATGTTATTACGTAGCCTACCACAGGTAAGTAGGAATTCAATAATCTTAAACTTATTATAGATACTACATACCTACATGTTTTCTTACACCTCTAATTTGCTTTTATTTTTCAGATTTTCAGATTGTTTAAACTAAAAATTAATTAATAATTAAGGGTTAGTACACATACATTAATTACATATTATCTATACTATTCGCGAGCGCTTTTTTACGGTTTTCGCGATTTTACATCTAGCCCCAAATCCGTTTTCCAAGCCACGTTTCGTGAATGTGTAGTATACTAGTGAAGAAATTTATTTAGGTACTACTGGTAAGTTCAATACCTTCCATAACTATAATTAATATTTTTCTTTCAGACATAAATAATTATTCATTTTTTTCAGACTTTGTTTATTAATTTTTTCTTTCAGGAAGAATTATTTCTTTTTCAGGACCTGCTAATTATTTTTCTTTTAGGGTAAATTAATTTTTTTTCAGCACTTGCTAATTATTTTTTTCTTTTAGGGTAAATTAATTATTTATTTTTTCAGGACTTGCTAATTGTTATTTTTCTTTTAAGACGAATTAATTATTTCTTTTTCAGGACTTACTAATTATTTTTCTTTTAGCTTTTAGGGTGACTTAATTATTTTTTTCAGGACTTGCTAATTTGATATTTTTCTTTCAGGGGTTTCAGGGTGAATTAATTATTTTTTTCAGGACTTGCTAATTGTTATTTTTCTTTCAGGGTAAATTCATTATTTCTTTTTCAGGACCTGCTAATTATAACTTTTTTTACGGTAAATTAATTATTTTTTTCAGTTGTTAATTATTATTTCAGTGAATTCAAGCAACTTAACTGATTTTTCACTGACATATTCAATTTTAGTCTACCAAGAAAAGGTGAGGATGTTTTAATAATATCTATGTACGATTAAATTTTACTGAATAATCCTATATTCCTTAGGAATAGGTATAGGTATAGGACCACCCACATCAACATCTTGAAATAATTATTGCTTGGCCAAGTGCTGGAAAGTACTGTCATTGAGGAAGGGATCACTGGAAGAATATATTCATGGCTAGATTCTCAAGCAAAGTATAGAAGAACTGCACGACAATGTTTTCTTTCACATACACACAAAATTTATTGTTTTTCCAAATTTAATTAAAGTATTGATTGTTATTATATTTAATAATTTTGCATTATATAATTTAAAATACTTACAATTTCAGTTTGTAAATCTTAATTAATTAAATTTGTATTGTATACTTTTTCTTTGCTCAATTAAATGTTACCGTTTTTGATCTACACCTGCTTTAATTTCATTTTGTATGTACAACGATCCCCCTTTATTTATTTATTTATTTATGGGCAAGATTGATACGAATATTACAAAATTTAAGCACAAAAAATTCTTATATCAATTTTATTCCGCTCAATGTAGAAAAAATAAAACACTGCATAAGTGCATATAATTGCAATCATTTACACTCATCATTAAATATAATAATTACGGCATAGCTGTGTTCTGGACTTTCAAAAATCATTCAAAATTAGTGTTCCTACACGTTACATTTTTATTTCTAATGGTGGTCCAGTCCAGCAGAAAATACTTTCTGAAAGTTTATCGGTCAAATTCATATACACTCTGTATACATATTCTAACAACAATATTTATTCTACTTTTAATAATAAATTATTAATGTATTTGAATCACAGCTTTCATTAAATCATTTCCAGATATAATTTTATCACTACACATAACAATTCTACCCCCAGTTAAAGTTTCAAGTAAATTACAAGCAGCGATCTCTGCATAAGTTAATCCACCAATTATATACAAAAGAATAGTTCGTGATTGAAGTGGATAACCACGTTCATTTCTTATATTGAGAAGACCTAATGGTTCTAATTTAATTTTTATGTCATTTAATGGAGTATTACTTAAGAGCATACTGGCAATTTGTGATATAAGAGGAATGTACGTGCCACCAAACACATAACTACAACAAGTTGGCGACTTCAAATTTATTTTACTTGGATCGCTTGGCATTTGCTTAAGTTTATTTGCATTTACATAAAAATTGTTTGTCAACATTTTAGGAAGTTTGCTAACAATATTAGGCAAGTTTGGTAAATTAGTGGTAGAAGATTGCATTTCTGTTAAAAAACCTGCTCTAATGAGATTGTTTTGTACAAACCCAAAACTATACCCAAATTCATGTAAAAACTTAGTCCAAAATGTTCGAATTTCATTATCTGATAATTTTTGTGTAACAACTATGAGACAAAGTAATCTTAAAGTAATGAGTTTATCATTTTCAGTTGAAAGTATTTCTTCTAAGTATGCATAATTGCCACTTTTATTTTTATTTTGCATAAGAAATTGCTCAGTTTGCTGTAGATCTTCAAACCGATGTCCTAACACATTAACAATTGTTTGTGCTGCAGCTAAATGATTAGCAATAAATTTTTTTTTTGAAGTAGTTGCTTGAAGTTGAGTTGCAACATATTTTTTAATCTCGTCTAAAGCCATTTCTTTGGAACTTTCCCCCTCAGAACGTAAATTTTTAGTTAAAGTATTTAAAACCATTGTAACTTCAGTAAAATATCTGTTTTTAATGTCCTTATAAACAGAATCTCGTGTGCTGTCTAAAACGAATTGAACAGGTTCTTTTTTTATGATTGGATTAAATTTATTATCATATTTTTCTGTTTCTAATGATTTATGTTCACACATTCCACATGTTACTCCATATACTTCATTTAGTAAGCCTGCATATGTCGCAGGAGTTAAAAGTGCACTGGGATAATCTATATTACGATCTAAAAGTATCACAGCTCCGAAATCAGAGTCTAATTTGTCAGTATCTGCAAGGTTTTCATAAAAAATATCTAAATGTTTAAGTACCGCATTGGAATGTTGTCCTAAAGCTAGATATAATTTTGGTTTACCAGTTACAAATGCTAGATGCCATAAACTTTTTGCGTACACGGGTAAAAGTGATAAATCATGATCAATATAAAGAGTTCTATACATGCATGGTATTTCTAAACTTAAAATTCCTGTATCCAAATGAATTGGCTGCCATTGAAAGGAAAATAGCTTAATAACTGTTCCGGATAAACCAAGTTCTTCTAAGATATCTTCAAATGCATACAGAAGTTTGGGAATTAAAACTATGTGGTACTTTTCTTTAACTGGATTTTCAGGATCCAATTTCGAGCGTATTTGATCTAAAACTTGCTTAAACGTAGCAAAATTTGTGTATATCAAATAAAAAAGAGTATTTTGAGAAGTTGGAGCCGCTTCTTCTAATTTAAATATTTTTTCAACGCTGTTGCCTCTGCAAAATATTATATTATTACATAGGATTTTTTTAAATAAAATTTAACTTACTTAAGCCATCTGACGCCACATATTTTTTCCAGGGGTTTGATTACAGTTGGCTCTAATACTAGATCTTTGGGGCCCGCACAGTGATTTAGTATTTTTGATAACTGAGCTTTTGTAACTTCTGGTAAAGATGATAACTTTTTAAACAACATTATTTAGAAACTTACAATAAGGTGTTGCATTTAATAACCAAATAATAACTTAGTTTTAAGTAATAATTGTATAAATCTTTAGAGGTTAAATCAGAACACGTAAACATTGGCAACATTGCCAAATTGCAAAATAATGATAAGCCTTAGCAAGACCACCACACTGTATTAATATTAATTTTAATCTACTAGCAAGCATTTTATTGTTTATAGAATTGGCTCTAATTAAAAAAAAATACGGAACAAATAAGTTTTCATTAAAGTTGCATTTAGTTTAAACTTAAAACAAGATCTAGTATGGCAACAGCGCTTTCCTTGTTTTGACGTTTAAAATACAACCATAACCTAACTTAATTTAAATTTTGCTCGTTTGAATTAAACAGTTTTGTGATTACTCTTGACAACTAAATTTAGAGAAATGGAGGAAGATTCAATGGAAAAGTATTTATTACAACATCAAAAAACCAACATAATGCAAATCCTTCAAGATACAGATATGAGAAAACATTATTCGATAAGCATTAAGTAAGTTAGCTGAAACCTATAAGTACAGGTTTCATATGATTTTAATTTTGTTCCTACCTAGCTTTATAGAGCTATTCGAATATGACACAAATCTAGGAAATAATATCTTAAAGAATCCAGAGGAAGCTTTAGATGAACTAGAGGAATGGATTTTACACGTACAGGACATTCTTATTGAAACCACAAACGATGCTACCTTGCAACTAAAACTTAATATTCATGCTAGAGTATACAGCCTTCCTGCTTCCCCAGAGTTACATCGAACCATTTTTCCTACAAACGAAGATTTAGATTTATTTCTACAAGTCACAGGTTCATTAAATATAATTACAAAATGAAAGTATAAATTCAAAACGATTTGTTTCTTCAGGTACTGTTGTTAGGGTAACAACTTCCAAATTGTTAGAATATCAGAGACTATACACATGCACAAAATGTAAACACGCTGAAATGATACAAGCCGTTTATGACCAAAAATATATTATAATTCCACCCAAAAAATGTTTAAATCCAGAAAAATGTCCAGGTACAAACTTCATAAGTATAGGTGAATTAAATGTGGATAACTGCAGAGATTATCAAGAAATTAAAATACGGGTATTATCCTTAATAATTCTTTATAATTACCTATACGTGAAAAATATTTTACTCCATTATAGGAACAAGCTTCAAAATTAGGAGTTGGTACAATGCCTTGTGTAATGTGGGTGACATTAGAGGACGATTTAGTTGATTCTTGTAAACCAGGGGATGATGTAACTATTTGGTATTAATATATGCTTAATTTATTTAAAAATTCCTATAATAAATAAAGTTTTAGTGGAATGGTGAAACGTAGATGGGGTCCCCTAATACCAGAAAAATTAGACGTGGAATTGGCGCTTAAAGCAAACCATATACAAGTAAACAATGATGAAATATCTCCTAGTTTGATAACGCCAGAAGTACGGGAACAATTTATTTCCTTTTGGGAAAAATATAAAAGCTGTCCTTTGGAGGGCAGAGATTTAATTCTCAAGTCTTTTTGTCCAAAGGTTTCTATAAAACTTATTTTTAAAATAATTTATTCACAAATTGTAATCCTTTAGCTGTTTGGAATGTATATTGTAAAATTAGCAGTGGCAATGGTGCTAGCTGGTGGTAGTCGTTGTACTGAAGGGAATGAAGTGGGTATACAAATACGTTCTGAACCGCATATATTATTAGTAGGAGATCCTGGAACTGGAAAATCCCAACTGCTTCGCTATGCTGCTAAAATTATTCCTCGTTCTGTTCTTACCACTGGTGTTGGAACTACTTCAGCTGGTTTAACAGTTGCTGCAGTTATGGTAGGAATTTATTTAAAGTTGTGCAGTATCAGTATTCTGCTTGCAATGCAATTTTTCATTTAATTGTAGGAAGAGGGGCAGTGGCAATTAGAAGGTGGAGCCTTAGTTTTAGCAGATGGTGGAATTTGTTGTATTGATGAATTTAATTCAATGAAAGCTCACGACCGCACTAGTATCCACGAAGCAATGGAACAACAAACCATAAGTGTGGCAAAAGCAAGCATAGTCTGTAAGCTTAGAACTCGTTGCTCTATATTAGCAGCAACAAATCCAAAAGGAGGACATTTAGACCCTTCACAACCTTTAAGTTTAAATTTAGCACTACCAAGTCCTTTACTTAGTCGGTTTGATATTGTTTTGATGATTAAAGATTGTTACGATAAAGATTGGGATACTTTTGTGGGTGATTATAATTTAAGTGGAAAAGGCATGGAAGCTATAAAGGTTGATGTGTCTCTTTGGAATTTGGAGACATTGCAGCAATATTTTTCTATAATTAGAAGTATTAATCCTGTTCTAACGTCACAAGCTAACAAAATACTTAGCAGTTATTATCAAGCTCAACGTCGAGCTGTAACTCGAAATAAAGCTAGAACAACCATGCGGTTATTGGACAGTCTTGTAAGGTACATGGTTTATTTATTTATTTATTTTTTGAAAAGTATTCTAAATTTATTTTATTGAAGGTTGTCACAAGCACATGCTCGACTTATGTTCCATACCGAAGTTCATGTTATGGATGCATTGTTTGCTGTAATTCTTATCGAAAGTTCAATGCCTGGGGAATGTGCAGTACTTTCTTTGGATGTTATTAATGTACAAAAACCTTTTGATTCGGCTCCTATGGAAAACTATGTCCAATTAGCAAAATCAGTATTGGGTAAATTAGGTTTGCTGAATATTCTTAGAAGTGAAATTGATTATTTACGGAACGGTTGCAAGGACAATTCAGAGTTTTTATTGAATGCTGAAGAAACTGTAACTAATATTAATAATGAAACATTTGGAGAAAGTTTTTCTGAAAAAAGGGAAGATAAATCGATTGAAATTAATTGTGAACAAAGCAGTATTGAATCGGATGTTAATACAACTACTACAGGTGTTGATTTTACGATTATAGAATCAGTTGACAAATCCATTAATAAAGGCCAAGAAAAATGTGAAATGATACATTCACCTGATAAAGGATCTAAAATGAATACAAACACTAAAAATGAAACTGAAAAGCTAAATCTAAAAGACAGTAATAATGAACGTGTTACTAGTTTATTTGCTAAATTCAAATATCAAAATAATCGTAAACTTGAAAATAAGACCAGTGTTGAATCTGATATTAATATAGCAACAACCACAAGCGTTGAAAAGGAATTACCAGCTGCTGATGAAGACAAATTCCCAACTGCTGATGAAAACTTTTCAGATAAAAATCTGGAAAAGAAAAGAAAAAATTTAAATCCTCATGAACACTTTAAACAACCGAAATCTGCAAAGAATTCTTCCAACTTGAACGATTTTCAAAAATTAAATTTAATACGAAGTGCTAATGACGATTTTGATTTTAGTGTTCTAGATTTTGTGGATAATGTACCAGAAAGCGATAGTAAAGAAATGGAGGTAAAGACTTCAAGTGATATAAATTGTGATCAAATTATAAATGAAACGGTAAATCAACCTCAGATATCTCAGAGTTTGTTTAACAGTCATGATTATGATTCAGTTGATTTAGATTTTTAAAAGCTACATAAATGGTTCATTACAGTTAAGTATTAGCGGCATTTTTAATTTTAAAGAATATTTTGTTTCAATAAAATGTTAAAATAAAAATTATTTATTATTTTGCAATTGTAGCAAATTACAAAATTTAAATATTTACTGGTTTTGGTAAACGATTATTGAAAAATAGTTGAAGTAACAAGGGAAAGAGTGGGGATGGTATGTAGTAATTTATTATGTAATTTCTATCCGGTTATCTATTTAAGGCTATCACTGATAAAATTCTGGGAAAAGAAGGAAGTGCCAAAAGTAATAAAAACGACTGTTTACTTATACAGGGTGTCTCAGATAATAGGCTCTAGAAAAATCTTAATTTTTCAGTTTTCTATTTCCCTTTGGAATTTGATTTTTCAGGCCCAAATTATTAAAGTTGGACATACGCTTTCCCAGACTTTTTTGTAGGAAATTTTATTTTCTACAACTTTAGTCCGATATTATTTTACTCTATCTAGCGAGGTTTTCCCTGCATTTCAATTTTAAACCAGACGCGTTGGTTTATGCTAACTTTAATCGGTTCTCAGACCCAAATTATTAGAGTAAGACAGACGCTTTCCCGGAGTAATTTGTAGGAAATTTTATTTTCTACAACTTTAGTCCTTTGTTATTTTACTCTATCTAGCGAGATTTTCACTACATTTCAAGTTTAAACCAGAGTCGCATGGTTTATGTTAACTTTAATCGGTTCTCAGCCCCAAATTATTAAAATTAGACATACGCTTTCCCGGAGTTTTTTGTAGGAAATTTTATTTTCTATAACTTTAGTAATTTGTTAATTTACTCTATCTAACGGGGTTTTCGTTGCATTTCAATTTTAAATCAGAGCCACTGGTTTATGCTAACTTTAATCGGTTTTCAGGCCCAAATTATTAAAGTTAGACATACGCTTTTCCAGAGTTTTTTGTGAGAAATTTTATTTTCTACCGTTTTGGTCTTATGTTATTTTACCCTACATAGCGTAATTTTCGTTGAATTTCAATTTAAAGCGTTCCGATAATGCTATTTTACGCTTCTGCATAACCGAGCCTTAGCATGCCCAATGACGTCAAGTTATAAAATTGAAAAATGTAGCTAATAAAGAGAATTGCTATGTTATATTTTTTAAACATTAATTAACATCGGCCTAATTCTACTGCTAGTGCTAGGGTTTAATACAGACATCAAGAAATATAATAATATATTAACACTTTTATTGGCAATTTTGTGAAATGAGAATTCATTTTCCCTATGCGCAAAGTTGACATTTATGGTTGACGTTTGACTAGACATGTGTTTGATAGAAATTCTAACCTATTTTTCTTAAGCTGAACTATTTTACAAAACCATTAAATAAATCTTGTATTTAGTTGTTTTAATCAAAAATGACAAAGGTAAGAACTTTTCATATATATTATTCGGGTAATTTATCAATACTTTGTTTAGGTTTCGAGATACTTTATGGGAGAAGAAAAAAATGCCACAGAAGAATCGGATGAAACCAAAGTTATAAAGAATCCATTCAAAGCTAAGAATAAAGATGGCCCAGAAGTCATAACATACAATGTTGCAGGTAAACCAGCCCGATGGAAAAACCATGGAAAAATTAAAAAAGTTAAAAAGGTTCCTAACCCCAATCCGAAATATCCTGGAAGAGTTCAGATACCTGAAGAGTTAATTGAGAAACATAGCAGAGGTGAAGGTATAGGAAAGAGTGGAGTTCGAACTGGTGTTCACAAAAAAAGACAACAACGAAAGGAACGAAATATCAAGTTTTCAAATGAACAAGCTGCACGGGTAGAAATATTACTTTCAGAAGATGTTGGGTAAGTTTAGAATCTTACACTTTCCGATTAAATCTTAAATTTTGATATAGGTTTCTAGAAGCAGATCCTGGTGAAACTACAACACAATTCACCCAACAACAAATAATAAGCAGTGTTGATATTACAGCAGCAACAAAACACTTTGAGTTACAATTAAATGACTTTGGACCATATCGTATGAAATATACTCGCAATGGAAGACATTTACTTTTAGGTGGAAAATTAGGACATGTTGCAGGGTTTGATTGGGTTACAAAGAAATTACATTTTGAAATGAATGTAATGGAAACCGTACATGATGTTTGTTGGTTACATATTGAAACAATGTTAGCAGTAGCTCAAAAAAATTGGGTTTATATCTACGATAATCAAGGAATTGAATTACATTGCTTGAAGAAGTTAAATAAAGTTTCAAGAATGGAATTTTTACCTTACCATTTTTTACTTGCAACCGCTGTAAGTTATTACTTTTATTCTTTGGTGCAATTATATAAGAAATTGTTTTAGAGCGATGAAGGATATTTAAGTTGGTTGGATGTATCTATCGGACAAATGGTTGCCCAATACAATACTAAATTGGGCAGACTGAATATGCTTACACAAAATCCATATAACGCAGTATTATGTTTAGGGCATTCGAAAGGGGTAGTTAGTATGTGGGCTCCAAATACTCGAGAACCTGTAGCTAAAATGTTATGCCATAAAAGTGCTATGACCGGTTTGCATGTAGATCCAAAAGGAATGTAAGTATTTTAACATATTCATTGCGATTGTGTTTAAATCTTTGAAACGTAGGTATATGGCTACTTCTGGTACTGACCGTACAGTAAAAATATGGGATACACGGAAATTAATTGGACCAATCCAAAATTATCAGTTAAGATCTGCTGTAAATAATGTTGCATTTTCTCAAAAAAATATGCTTGCTGTGGGTATGGGAAACATTGTAGGAGTTTACAGGTTAATAATAATAATAATTTTAATTTATGTAAATTACCAAGACTTTCTACAGGGATTGTTGTACAACAACTGCAACGGGTTGTTATGTAAAGCATCGTTTAAACAACTCTATAGGAAATTTAGGATTTTGTCCATACGAGGATATCTTAGGTGTAGCTTCTGCACGTGGTTTTACAAGCCTTTTAATTCCTGGTGCAGGAGAAGCTAATTTTGATGCTTTTGAAGCAAATCCATTCCAAACTAAATCACAACGCCGAGAAGCTGAAGTCAAATCACTCCTTGAGAAGGTGTGATAATCACAAAACTAATTTACTTTGTTTTTAATTCTGTTTTGATTTAGATTCAACCTGATTTGATTACATTGGATCCAACTACGATTGCAGAAGTTGATGTACCAACATTACGTGATAAAGTTGATGCTAAGAAAAAATTATTGGTAGGTCTTGAAGTATTATTAAGATTAAAAATGTTTTTATATTTAATTATTTTAGTTCTTGAAACCTCCTAAGGTAAATTATGAACCTCGTAACAAAGCTAAAGGTAGGGGTGGTTCAGTAAAAATAGCGCACAATAAGAAAATAGTACAAGAGGAAGCTAAGAAGGTATTTATATTGTTTTGGAAACTTTGAGTGTGTTTTAATAATTTTTTTGTAGGAATTTATAAAAAATGTTAAAAAGGCGGAATTGCAACTTGAAAAACCTGTGAAAACTTCAGGGAAGCAGATAAAGCCAACAAACGTTTTGGATCGGTTCTTACCTAAACAATCTAGTCAGAAGCAGAAACATTGATTGTGTAATTTTTTCTTGATAATAAAATAAAAATGAATTTTTTTAATTGAATTGAATTGAACTTTGTCAATCCAGAGAGATGGAGCTGGCAATGATTTAGGTCTAGCAGTATTTAACTGAGTTTTGTTGCTTTTCTTTCAAAGGAATTGTCATCATTAAGGATTTAAATAATTTTATAATGAGTGTATAGCCACCTTGGACAGAGCAAAGTAATCTATTCAAGTTCAACAATAAACAAATGAACAACTAAGTAGTAAATCGAAGGAGAACATATTCCTGAAATGGCAACGTGGTAGTTTCCCGTTGCTTTCCATGGCTAGCATTCAAATGGATTTTGAATGACCAGCTAAAATTGCAATAGAGTTGAAAGTCGACTGGTTGACTCATACATCTACCTAATATTCTATTTTATATTTATTTAATGTTTAATCTATTTCTACTAGGTACCCATTGCTTTTTGTAGATATTAATGCTAGATTGGAAGAGTTGCCCCATGGTACAAGCTACAAAAATATCGTCCTGCCCTGTATATTAATTTTGGCTATTTTAAATTTAGTTTGTTACCAACATCAAGAAAAATGTTTTGAGACGTCACATCCGTTTTTCGTTGTCATTGGTGGATAGACCGCATCCTATGCGTGAGTTGTGCGTGGAGTGGGGTGGGGATGCCACCCTTGCTTGTGATTGGTTAACCCCAAGCGGAAGTCTCCTGACGTCATTAAAACTGTGATTAAAACCAAGACAGCGTCTATTTTCTGCCAGTTTTTGTCAGCATGCGAAAGGGTAAGCATCGTTTTCGTTTCTATTTTTGTAAACTCATATCTTGAAATATTTTGGCCATCCACATGTTTTAACTTATCTTAATGTTGCCATTTGTTATCATAATTCATCAGTAATATATTAATGCTACATATTTTCGGAATTATTGTAAAGTTTGATTATGTAACCGCGTGTTTTTTATGATGAAATTTTGTAGTCTCGTTCGTATGATTCACAGTGATTTCAAGTTATCACTCTTACTGAATATTCATGAAATAATATTGTAATGTAAATTGTGAATTTGTTACAAGTTGATGTATTCGGTTTTGTTGTAGAATACAATTCGATACCTCGTGGTGCCTTCATGCCAGCCAAGCAATGTAGCGCACTTTGCAGGTATGTAGTTATTTTTTAATAGAAGTGATCGGTTACTACCCCCGGCCGAATTTCCTGAATGATCCAGTGTTTACTGAATATAAAGAAACTTATTTTATTCTATGTATAATTTTCTAAATTTGTATTAAGTTATTGTGGTATTTGGAATTAGCTATTTTATATTTAGTTTAAATGATGTTGATGTTATCGCCCCAGTCTGATTCTGTTGAGTGATTCGATATTTTCTGATTAAAACAAGAATCGTTATTTTTTTAGTGAACTTCATGGGGCTTTTTATTAATTTTAATGCGCTTGTTACAGATCTTGGGACCAAATATTCTGGAATTCAAAATTAATATTCTTGGAAGACGAAAAGGTAACTTGAGTTTTTTAATACGAACTAAATGTATCTCTTCGTGCAGTTTTCTGATTGGCACAAGGAGATTTGTCATTTGGAATTCTAGCGCTACATTAGTGCAGTATCTGGCATTAGCTAATTTTTTAGTTAAATGATGTTATTGTTACCGCCCCAGTCTGATTCTGTTGAGTGACTCGGTATTTTCTGATTGAAACTAGAATCCTTATTTTTTTTATTGAATGTAATTGGGCCCTTTATTAATTTAATGTGCTTGTTACAGATCATGCGACCAAGTATTCTGGAATTCAAAGTTAATATTCTTGAAAGAATAAAAGGTAACTTGATTTTTATAAAGGAACTAACATTTAAGTCTTGTATTATCTCGTTGGCCCAGAATTGGGCAGAGTTTGCGAAAAGGTTGCAATATAATCTGTATAACCTAGGTATATAGCGGCTTGCAATGATTTTAGGTTCTCCGAGTTGGGTCCACGAGATAATAAAAAACATTTTTTTAATATGATGATTTATTTTGACAAGCATATGTCCGAATTATATTGACGACACTTTTAATCTGAAACATTTTTCCATATTTTTTTTCTTAAATAATAAATAGAAATAAGTATTAATATTTTATTTTTATTACAGATTATGGTGTTAGATGAGTGACAAATCGTGTGATTTTCTGAAAATTGTAAGTTACCACAATTGTTACAGTCTTTGATTTCTCTGCAAAGTAATGTTTATAGGATGATAAAAATTACCGTCTGAGTTCTTTGATTATAACCAACGGCTGCATATTTTTATGTACTGATTTATCCCCTTGAAAAATCTTCCATGTGTGTTAAGTATTCATTTAATAACATTTGTTATTTTTTTTAGACTTAGAATGTCTGCATCCGATCAAGTCCCCTTGTCGAAATATGGTTCAGGTAATCTAGGTAAGATTTTCTTTTAATTCAACGAAATACTTTAATTGTTAAATGATGACTCTTAGTTATCCCTGTCATACAAGACTATGGTGAGATTTTGTAACACTGATCCACCTTTGTAATAGCTTTTGTTTATTCTGGTTGTTGTAAATATTATATCATCTTTTTATGTTTTATAGGGTCTTCGAGATGTGATTCATTTTCTAGAAGAACTGAAGTTAAGAGATGAAACCTTATAATTTATTTTAAGGGTGAAAAGAATTGGTATGTACTTAAAACAAATTTTATTTAATTTGAAAACTCATTCAATTAGATGATGATTTACTAATATACGCTATGATGATATTTTTGATTACATCTTGCCCTCACTGATATTTTTTATTATTAATTTAATTATTTCCAGAGTCTCGAACAATAATGCTAACGTAATGTTTTGTTACAGGTAGGAGCAGCGGTTAAAGGTGAATGAAAATTCAGCAATAATTGGTTGTAAACTGAATATAAATTTGCTACACACATAGATCGTGTTGGAACCTCACCTAGGCCCAAAGTTGTAAACCGAGTATAAATATGCTGCAGTATGAAGGATTCTGCTGCCTTGTTTTGAAAAATGTACACGAATGCTTAATAAAGAATTATTTTATTTACACTGTATTTGATTTTCAAGTTATTTTCTGATCTCGTCTTATCTATAAATGAATGTAAAATCTTTATAAAGAAATTATTCTTATTACTTCTGTTTTTATTTGAAACTAATTACTGGTTTAAGGTGTGCTGTTTGTTTCGAACGTTTAAATTAAACGTAATGCAATGAAACACTTCAGAAAGAAATTGGTGGAGGCAAAGTTGAACTTGGAATAAATTTATTTGCATTGAGCAACAAAATTCTGGTCTTGCATAGGGATCTTAATAATATCTGATGAACGGGTATATCGAAAGTTCATTGACAAAATAAGCTTTTCAAAAAAACCGGAAGCGGAAGTTCGACATGTTTTTTTGGTAGCATTTTTTTCAGGAGTAGAATTTTGAAAATTTGAGTAGCGGATATGAAAGACGGAAACAGTGTTTTATCGAACTCTCTAACTTCAAAATGGCGGCCTATATGAATTATTCAAAATTTCAACTAACGCCCTATAACTCAAAAACCAGTTTGAGTTATCTGATCAGGTTCCGCAACAACTTGTTTGAAACCCCTTTGACGGTACTAAATGGTAGTAAATCCAAAAACGGTCGAAACGGCCGGCGCTCTTTCAAAATTTTTGAAAAATTACAAAAAGCTGGCTGCACAATTTTGTTTAAATTTTCTATACTTAATGCAGCTTGGTATTAGCTACAGTTTCGTTTTTTGATGAATGCCAGAATTTTGTCGCCTCTACGAGGTTTTGAAAATCGGAAATTGATGTGCCTTAGCGCCTTTATTAGTCAAAATATGAAAGAAGTTTAAATATAAAAGTTGTTCAGTATATTGTAGATTTACATTCTCCTAAACTTATATTACGTATACAAGGTGTTTGGTTTCGATGGTATATTAAGCAACCCTGTATATTAATATATAATTCAATGCAAAATTTAATTGTCTATCACCTAGTATAAGGTGTTCATATAGCTAAAATGTAGGGTTGATGAAAATTTCGTAAATTGTTAAATGTTACAATAAAATAAAATATTTTATTAATGATTATTATGTACAGGTCATGATGTTAAATACGATATTATATCATTTACTAAGGTATTACGATTGGTCCGATCAACCTAAAAACAATATATTAACAAATTTTCAGTAATAAAAAAACATATTTAAAACTTCCTGTAATTAAATGGTATTTAGGATTTGTAATTAGTGACTTCACTAAAGGAATACTTGCACCTTTAAGAAGCGGTACTGTTGCTAGAATTGAGACATCAGTTCTTTCAAATGCTTTTGTTACTTCAATTTGAAATTTGTTGCTAAATAGTTCCATTTTTCCTATTTCATCCAAAATTAAAACACTATCAATATGCTAGAACAAATTTTTTAGAAAAACGTAAGTATTAAATTAGTTAAAAAATAACCCACTTTTGTAAATAACGGAAGAGCAAGTTGTTCGAAATTATTAGGAAACACGTAGTATTGTCCAACTTTGAACCGTTTTGAGTCCCCTGGTTGTAAACACTCCCTGAAAGGGCAAGGAGTTAGTTATAAAAAGGCAAATGCACCTATTTACATTGTTCGTGAAAGCCTTTCTCTTTTGCCATCTAGAGTAACCACATCAAAGCCGTTTCTTTTGTTGGAATCATTTCGCAACTCTTCTGTATAGAAACCATTAACTGACACACTAATGTCTTTTAAAGCGGCACAAACCTTTTTGATAAGAGTTGTTTTTCCAACACCTAAAAAGCTAAGAGATAATCAGGAGATGGTAAAGGAGTGTATTTATATTACCTGGCGGTCCAGTTAAAAGGACATGTTTTGAAGATTTAACAGACATCGTTGACAAAGGCTTGGTGATGGATACTCTATTTCGATTCGTATTTTTAATTAAAATAATGACAAATTAAATGAAGTATTTAATATTAATCCAGTACTTACTGCTCTGAAGAAAGTAGGGTTATACTAATGTTTGTATACAAACTGTCAATGTCATTGATGTCATTCTTGTTTCATGAACTTCTCATTTTATCCACTAATTCTCGTTTGTTACAATTCCTTTCGTCGCTATAACATGGAACGCAGTGTAAAGTACTATCTGTTCAGAATCTATAAAATCAACGCCTTGTTAGTTATGCAACTTAAATTACTTTTCTATAAGATAACGAAACGATTGGTTTACTAATATACGTATTAGTAGTAAGGACTTGCACCAAAATAAATTTAATTCAACATCTGTCGAGCATTCGTACGCAATTAGAAATAATTAGTGGTTTTAAAATTAATTATGGGAATTTCATGAAGAATACTCTAATGAGCAATATAAATTGATAGATGAAATTCAATGATATGTATACTCACACCCCGAAACATTTTTCTAGACCTTGGCTTGAATTCTTTTTCATCCTATACCTTCGAGTTCTTTATTCACTATTTCGTTTATGATGTTAAAAGTGACTTTTCTCGATGCCATTTTCGTAATTTTGGAAGAGTAAGTTTTGGAATTTGTATGATTGGTTGCATATCACCTTAGGCGTTGGTTTTATGGTTCTGAATGAATAATATGTTATATTAATATTTATTAGAAAACATTTACGTTCAAATTTATAATAATGAATATGAAGGTCTAAAACCTTTAATTATTAAGAATTATATATATCACATGTTTGTTTTTACAAAGACGAATACATTTACAACAATTATTGTTGTTGTCTTGCAGTCATGACAGAATTTTCTTCGGTTTTTATGAAAATATTTCTTCTGCTAAGTGACTTTTATCAATTAAAACACTATAATTTTTATTACAATACTTAAAACAATAATATCCATGAATTGTACAACAATAAATACACTGTACATAAGAATATTTACACACATATATAAATATAAAGGGGCTTATTATACATATAATTGACTAGATCGCTTTAGTTATGCATAATTATTATAGGTACATACGGTAAGAAAATTTTTATAACACTTAATACTGTATATTTTGTAAGTACGAAATCTTTTCCCCTTAAGAACAGCATTGTTTTCCAATATATTACCTTATTATTTACACATTAAACACGAACTTAGTAATTCAAGGAACTTTTGAAAAAATGCTGCTTCTTTTATACATAGAGCACTTAGATTTTTATCGGTAAAACGTTCTTAAAATTACAAAATTACACAATAACGTCCACTAACTTTCTAATACGTTGAAGTTTTAGAAAAGAATCGTACAGACGTGAACGTAATCAATAGCAATAGTAAGTTAACGTAGCTACTTTATTTAAAAGCATTTCTATTACCCGTTTCAAAATCAGTCATTAATAATGCAATAATTGGTAAAACTTTGGTGCAGGTAACGGTCTTCAGAACTGTATAACACATTCTTAAAATATTAAAGTGAAAATAACACTTTCTAATCATTAATGAACAGAATTTAGAATAATAATTTATTAAAAGTCTAATAATCTAAATATTATTCCTTATTAACTAAAATTTAAAGCAATTCGTCTATGGTCTATATATATCCATACTCGAATAGCGAAGTCAGACGTGCTCGGTATGTAACGTGGACACAACGTCGACTGTGAATTTTGGACCCTTTATCGACCTCGACATATATAGCGTCTCTTTTAGGAGTCGACGTTATGTCCACGGTCGACGTCGTGTCCACGGTCGATGAAGTGTCCAAACTTTGCTGGCGACATTGTGACCACGGCCGATGAAATGTCTAGGTCCCCTTATAGTATACCTTCTTCTGGATTTCGCATTTAAGCGAGTTCAGAGTTGTAAATATACAGGGTGTATGCGAATTCGACTGAAAAACTTTCAGCAAGTATTTGTTATCTACTTTATATACTTTTCAATTATCTTTTTTAATTTAGAAGTTACGATCTATTGTTCGACTTCTCTTCTAATCTAGCATTGAAATCTTTAAATGATAATGTTTGCTTTAAAATATCTTACTTAGTATTAATCTATTAATGACATACACATATGAAACCTGACATTTAATTAAATAATTGGACCACCATTGGAAATAAAATATTCAGATTTGGAGATTTGAATGCCTGTAGCACTAATTTTGAATGATTTTTGGAAGTCCAGAACACAACTATGCCATAGTTGATAATAAATTTTATTTTAATATTAAAGCTAACGAATTTCTTATAATTTTTTTTTATGTAATAAAACGGATGTTGAAAAATTCATGATTGTTTATTGGAGATATTTTAACTTGTCCAGATTTTATTTTGCAGAGAAGAGGATGCTAATCTTTCAGGCTTCATTTAGCGAGAGGAATATATGAATATGTTTGTTGGTAGAATTCGTATACACATACACCCTGTATAGGTAAAATTAAATTAGTAAAAATTTCATTCTGTTAATTAATGGAAATTTGTGCTTTTCCTCTTATTTAAGGATATTTTTGTTTGTGCCAGATTAATTCTTAGATGTTGACTGTTTTGGAAACGGAACCTACTCTTTAAATTGAAGAATTAATCGAATTAAAAAAAATACTGATATAATATCAATTACTATATCAGAATCTTCATTTTGCAAAAACCTAACTAAATACGAATTGTAATTTGATTGTCAGTAAATATTTATAAACTTTTTCAAAGTAAAACACATATTTACGTTCACTCTGTAGTCTGTACTCAGTTGATAGGTAGGTACACCCAGTAGAAAGTTCAGCAAATGTTTAAAAGTTTCAGAACTTCCCACATTTCTGTAATAATTAAAATCAGAGAATCGTAGGCCACAACGACCCCATATCTGCGATAAACATAAAAAAAAACCTTATTCAGGTTTTTTTTTAAATTTAAACCACTAAGAATCTCAATTCAACTGAAGACTTCCGACCAATCACAGTGTAATATTATGAACTTCAGCTCCTTAGTTCATTAATATAAAAATATTTATCACCGACTTGTAATGGTGAGAAGTCGCAAACGCCACGACGTAATGTAAATCGGTAGAACACACATACACACTTATTTGAACGTTTAGAAAAATGTCACCCCTTGCTATGAAATTCGTATTGTTCTTGGTTCAAAACGCACCACTCACGTCATTCTCAGCGAACTAGGGGTGGGTGATCGCGAACAAGAATGAAGGACTCTATGTGTGGGACTACTGGTACCCATCGATGTCGCCTGCTGATGATGTCTACGCCTTGTATGCTGTCACAACGTGTACAGCTCGTGTTGTCCTACGGACGAATAACTTGTATTGCTTGGCGTTGGCTCCATCACATGAGAATTAAAATACTGAAAAAAAAGAAATCATTTACAATTCAAGAAAAATAAAAATAAATTAAGGATGTGCAGCAGAAACATTCAAATTACAGAGGACGAAGTTATCAAAAGTCTACAAAGAAGAAAAAACAAACTGAACATTTATGTGTTCACGGCAACTTCAATCCTGATAAATATCATTTGCATGGGTAGTAGTACACCACGCGAAATATAAATTTACACTTTCATACTGAATTATGAATACTTACCGACTACTACGATTTTGTTCCTCATAGATATAGCGTTTCTACTAAAAATCACAACCATTGCGAATACGTTATCAATGTAAAAAAAAACATGTCCATTGAAAAATAAAAAAGAATATTAAACTAAAATACATCCCCATTGATCTCATTTTATAGTTCAATCTGAATTTTACAAAACCTTTAATGGTTTGCTGATGAAGTTAATGGAACATATGAATATAGAATAAATTCGGTTAAACATGTTTAGGTCCTTTTGTTCTACCGACATTTCTTGTTTTATTTCCCAATAAATTACTGTGACAATTAATTTCGCTTGGTTGCAGAGGGTTTCAGATATTATCCTCAGCAATTGATGTATTGAGGTATTGATTGCTTCTATATCCCTAAGGATCTGTTCTGTTCCTCGCACCATTTGCACCACACTTCTATAAATTCCTAATTTATACCTTGTTATTCGGAATAAAACGTTTTAAATTTGGTGAGCATTTTATTTCTAAATTGTCTCCTTCAGTGCCTTTCTCTGTAGTTACTTTTTACAATTTTGTTGGTTTGCATATTACCGTTTTGTGCATTTATTTTCGTCTTTATTTCGGCTTGAGTGATTTTTTCTTCACTTCAAGCTCATTATAACGAATATCTTATTAGTCCCACGTTTTAGTTAAAATGATTAAATTACTTAAACTAACAACTAGAACTAGTACCATTAAATTATTTTTTCTTCAAGCGTATCATAATATCCGTATTGTTGTACAGAACTGGCTATGTAGAAGGAAGTCATTTTGTTAGTAGTCAAAAAATGAAAATAATGTTACTAGTACAATAATGTGTTTACGTATCCATGGCAACGGCAGAATTTTGCCCATAGCTCCGCCCCCAAGGTTGGTAGAGGGGAGAGCGTTGTCCTGTCGAAATGACTTTTTAGAAAATATTTATTTACAGCAACAGAATATTTTTACACTTGAAGAAAAAATAGTATATATTATTCGGAGTAGAACGTCTTATTTGTGTTTCGCTCACTTGCACAGCCTCGGCGCTTGCGCCTCAGCCGCAATATGAGCTCAACACAAAAAGATCTCTTTCTACTCCTAATAATATAATATACATATACTATCATTTAGTTTACTCAAGACAAACAATAATTCGTATTATAAATCCTACGTTAATTTAAAGTTAACGTTTTGATTGGAAATTATGGAACGGTACGCTTGATATACGTTAAATCTACAAACTTTTATCCCAAATCAGATAAATGTGAAGAATAGTTTGATGTATAATTGACGAGACTATACGGGAATTGTGGTTTCAACACGATAGTGCTCCAGGGCCTGGATTGATAATGGATTAGTATGAAGGTAAATTACATACAGTACAGTACATTAAATAAAATGTTATTTTGTTAAACATTGGAGGTGGAAAGTACTACATTTTTGTAATAATTTTTAGTTGACAAGAAATTCAACAAACATTCTGTTTTGTTTTCTTGGAATTGTGCTTTGATTAAAATATGTACCACCACCAGGTTTTTCTTATTTTTGCAATCAAAGGGAGAATGTAAGGGCACCATTGAGTAAAAGGGTAGGAACAGGTCGCAGATTTATTAAGCAAATAATAACAAAAGACTTTTTAAAAAAAGTCACATGTTTGCACCGAACCATCTCTGCGCTCAATTGCTCTTGCGGCAAACCGTCCCTGCGGCAAACCGTTCCTGCGGCAAACCGTCCCTGTGTCAAAACGGCCGCGTCAAAACGTCTTACACCGAAACTTCAAAATCCAGGTTAAGATAGTAGAAAATAGAACACTGAAGTTTTCTTTGTACGCTTAACATTTTATTTTCGAAATACGTTTTTGGTATTAATGTTTGTGTCCTATTTTTAAATTAAAAAAATAAGTTACATTGTGCGTCGGAAAATTCTAAACGCGGAGAAGTGTGTCAAATGACGTGCCAAGAAGTTTAAGTCTGTGTGTTATCAGTTACGGTATTATTTATGATTCTAGGCACAATTTTCTGTGCTATTGTTGTTGATCGTTAGACTGACACAGAAACAACAGAAGCTATTTGAAAAACTTTTAATTTAACAATAAATTTATTACCCACCACTTAGGACTAAAACTGAAAACATTACAAATACTTACAGGGGTAGGATAATAATTAATAACTATCAAACTCGTTACTTTTTGCGAAGTCGTGAAGGAACCTTAACCTTTCACCCACCGATCGACCGCCGATAAACAATTTATAATAGTTGGGGTCACATCTATCGTTAACCTCGTTAAAAAGGTACTTGCCGAACCTTGACTTGAAATCTGATTATTTTAGCTTGAACAAAGTTTAAAAATTCATAAAGTTCAATTTTTTATTTTATTTGTACTTAACACCTTCTATAATCTTAACCTATCGGGATGAGATAGTGATATATCGTTCATCATCATCATTATTATTATTATCCAACCTTCTAGATTCTATATTTGAGAAGGGGGTTGAGAAATATCTCACATGCATCAGCTCCCCGATGTAGGTATCACTCAAGCCATCCAATCCTTTGGTCGAACTTGAGGACATCCGCAATTGGGGTGCTACTGATGCAGGTCATATCGGGTTAAAAGTCTTCTTATTCTTATGAGAACAGGGCAGTGACACAGCACATGCTCTCCCGTCTCGCTGCCTGCATCCGCGACAGTTGGGGCTGTTCACCACCCCCATCCTGTACTTGTGAGTGTCCACTTACGATTCTTACCACTTTGAGTGTTAACCCATCTTCTACTAAAGTTTATTAGAATTTGTTGGTATAGCATAGAACTTAACGTATTTAGCGACACGGGAATTACGTGTTCTGCCCCCCCCCCAAAGATGGTTGTTTTTCGGCTTCCTCGTTTCCGTCATGCCCGCTCACCCAGCCTCCTGCGACCATCGATGAACATATGCCTTTCCCAGCGGTACCTGTTTTGGGCTAATCTCATCCACTGATAGATCCCAAGGCAGGTTAAAGTTTTGTTGGACAACTCTTAACGCTTTTGCCCTGGTTTTCCTTGGTGTTAGTCTTTTTATCTTATAAGTTAGCTCAATCTTCTCTCTCTCTCTCCTATAACAGATAGCACACCTTGATCCTAAATTTTTTTCCTCAAAGTTCCTCAACTGGGACATCACTCTTGAAAATGTTTGCCAGCCTTCCGTAGCCTAGATTTTTAAATCCTGATTCGAATACGGTTGTAAAAAGTTTTGGAGATAATGTATCCCATTACCTAACCATTTATTGAGCACTCTTGTGTCTCTTGGTGGTGATAAACATGGTATATTAGTCGAGTGTATCAATAATAATCGATAGATCGTTACTAGTTACTACAGTTTAGCTCCACATAGGCTCCTAGCTAAGGGTGGGGTACGTAGAGCCGTACTCTATCTAAAATCATGTTTTCCCTACCTTGAAACTTTTAGGCAACGTATTGTTGCTCCGAACTGCGAACTGGTGTCTTTTATGACAACAATGGGAATTGGAGATATGAACTACAATATCTATCTAAAAAATGACAATGCCCTTATTGCTTACATCAACACAGCGTAAAAATTTTTAGGGCCCTGTCTTAGAATTTCGGAACCTTATCTTCAGTTTTGTTCTTGCTACAGGACTGGCTCCATAGTATAATAAGTGGCTAATAAATGTGCAGGTCTTAATGGGCAAAGAAGCTTAAATAGAATGCAGAATATCCTGGCTAGGTATTTTTTCCTGTCACGTGATTTTGATACATGAATGAATTTGAATTTATTCGCTCTTACGTTTCAAGTTTCATAAAATTACCAAATTACAATACGGGGAAATAAAATAATGTTTTATTAAACGATAACAATTGCTACAAAGGTAATAATTTTCCTTAGAATTAAACGTTTATGTTAATTGTCTTCATTTTGCTTTAACATTTACTGTTTAGGGAGTATGCACTGAAGGTTGCTTATATTACAGTTTCCCTAACTTTACAAACAGTAATGTATTTGCAGGATTAAGCTCAACTTCGTATTATTCTAAATGAAACTTACCTATTGATTGCGATAGTAAACGTTAGTTCTCATTGTGTTATCCGTTTATGTAACCAGAATCTGAGCGCACGGCAGTAACTTTCCTAGACAGCTTCTCTGATTCTTCAATTAACAAATTAATTTGTTAAAGTTAGTTTTGTTTCGGGTCATAACTTGAAGATAATAACTTGCTACTGGAATGGGATAAATTTAATATGTGAGCTATTTATTAATAAAGTTTACTAAATAATAAATTTGTTATACCCCAAATTTTCTGTTATTTCCGTAGTTTTCAAAAAGTTTGTTTCATGTCATGTTAATTTATAATGCGTTGTTAGCATTGTATGTTTACAAAACAAACACGGTAATGCAATAACTCGTGGGGAAAACATAACTTAACAAATTATGTAAGTGTGGTGCAGTGGTGCAAACATTTGTTCGAAGAGAGTTTGCTTGAGTGAGCTTCCCCTTTTGGCACAGCAACACAACAGTTAAAATGTTGCGGAAAGTAAATTTACTTAAATTCTCTCTGCAATAACCAACGATTATAGCGAATAGGTCTTATGTAGCGTGTGGCTTCGTCTCCATAAAAGTGGTACAATCGCTAACATGCAACAATATTAATTCCTTAGAGGAAGTGAAAATTGTTAAAGGGGAATTAACTTAAACGGCGATTATCTTAATATACTTCAATTTTCACCCCTTTACATTTGAATACAGGTTGAATGCTTTGTTTAGCCAAACATTTTGCTTTACAAAGTTGGAGAAATTGTTACTTATTACTTAGGTATTATATTCAATTTAAATTTAATTCTGTTAACTTTATTTCAGTTATATTTTAATTTTGTGATGGACGCGGACTGGAAGTTTATACATGAACATGTTTTCTCTGTTTTTGTAGATAAATAATCACGTTAGGTACTGTAAAGGATGAGAAAACCTAGAGCTCAGTTATTCGATTGTTACATTTCGTTCTACGTTGATCGGCTGAAAAAATCCATGTTTCAGCTCATTGCCATGAAACTCGGGCATAACTTTTTAAGAAATTCTTCGCATGTCTTAGTCACTTAGTGCAATCAGAATATATAAGGTAATAACTTTGACAGGCCTGAATTTATTTACAAACTATTTTCGGTGGATAAAGTGAATGTCTACATAGAAATGTCGATAATTCGACATCCCTAAGACATTGACAAAAAAAGTTGGGACCAAATTTTTTTCGAAAGTCCATATTAGTGAGATAGGCCACAGGTCACTCATGTTATAATCAAATCAACTAAAATGTATTAGCGGTTATATTCGGTCTGTATTTGTACAACTTTCAGTTGGAAGTCTGCTATACAGGGTGTCTAATATAAGGAGCGCAATCATGGAGATCTCGTAAACGGTAAGAGATAGAGATTCGGTTAAATGAGGAGAGATGTTCAGAGTATTAAGTCACCAACTTTTCAAGATATTGACATTAATTTTGATTTTCAATTATGCGTCATGGGCGACTATGCCACCACTGTAAAGAGGACTTTTTCTCTCCTTCCACTGATTCATTTTGTTGGTGTCTCTGTCAGTGGCGGCTCGTGGACATTTTGCAGATAGAGTCACTCAGCATAAAATATACCCCCCATCCACCTTTTTTAAAGAAAGCAAGAACGATTTATCTTCCTAGTCCAATTATTATTTTGACGATAATTAAATTAGGCAGAGGTCTACCTAACTGTTTAAGTTGCACTTTTCCCTCGATAGTGCATGAAGAAAAAGGCCTATTCCGTAATGCACTAATTTTATTCTCTAAGGAAATGCAGTGCCATAAGTAAGTTGGCACTGATGTCAGCGGATTTTCGTTGGGGAATAAATACGTTGAAATTTTTCTCTACTCATGAAACTTTTGTAGGCATTGTTTAATACAATTAAAATGATAAAAAACGGTTTTTAGAAACTATTTTAGAATTATGTAAAATGTTTGCTGTGACTGTAACTGCAGGTAGTGCCATGACTCCTTGGCACTACATAACGAGCCGCCCCTGCTCTTTGTATTAACAACAGATTTATAGGAAAAAAGCATTTAAAGCCACTACAAAAAAAGCAAAGTTACCGTCAATATCTTGAAAGGTTGGTGACTTACAAAAAATTTAATTAAAGATTTGAAATCTGCATTAAAACGTGCCTTAATAATGTCAAAACCATTTTGCGCTATTACCTATAATAATCAAGTTACACAGGGAAATAGAAAACTGAAAATTTAAGATTTTCTAACCTGTACTGAAAACTTCGCAAAATTTGTAAAATTTGAATGGTGGTCGCAGTAGTTCTCCATACGCTGAACATTTCTTCTCACTGAAACTAACTGAATCTCTTATTGTTTACGAGATCCCTATGCATGCGCTCCTTATCTTGGACACCCTATATACTACCTAGAATAGATATACGCTATAAGAACAATTTTTGATGTATCCACATTTTCCTGATTTGAAAGACTTTATAAAAGCATTTTACTGTTATTTTTATAGATCCAGACATACCTATTTACGATAAGTAAGATTTCTGTGCACATATTTCTCCTGGTTTCAGGAAGAAATGCAGGTATATGAATAAAGTGCTTTCCAACAGCTGTCTATTTGGCTAAAACAGAATTATTCCTAGTTTTCTTATGGACTGATTCCGTAGCCGGAAATTGCATAACTATAAAACAGTAGCTTATTTTTATTTACTATAATATGATGAAAAGTGTCAAATCATTGGAGTATCTATGCAGTAAATACAGTAACTACTTTCATCAGTTTCACATCATCAAGGATGTGTTTGGAAGTAATGCACACTAGATATAAAATTAATTTGTTTAGATGTTAAAGTTGGTGCACATGGTGCCTACATTCGTCTAATATCTAATATCGATTAGTTGTCTGTAACAATTCCTTTCGCCGCCGTCTGCAATTTTCCTTAATACAGACCTGCCTTCTTTTCCCAAATTATTTGAAGTATAATTATTTTATTCTGTTTATCAAACATGTTTCCACCACTCACTGTTATTAGTTTCTTTTGATACATTATTTTATCTAAAGAAGGAATGTAGATAACAATGCAGACCTTACACATGTGTTTACCACAGGTGTCTTTTAAGAGCTCCGTGATTGAAGTATCCTCCCCTCTCACCTTTAATACTGTACCTTGAATTAGCATTAATTTTGAGTTTTCACGTGAATGCGGTAACGATCGGATCGGTTTGTGTTTTATTTATTAATTTTGTTAAATTTATAAGAGTGCAAGTGTCAAGACTATTAAAGTGTGTGTGGAGAATGGAAAGTATCCGTGAACACGAACAGAGAACTTCATGGCCAGCTAAAGGTTTGTCCATTAAGAAATATTTTTATGGTATGCCATATTAAAAATTTTACAATTGAAATAATAACTATTGAATTAAATGCAGCAAAGCAAAAGCATATGCGTTGGTTTACATAAACCTGAATATAATACAAAGCCCATAAAGGAAAGGCTTGCATTACATTTCGTGGAACATCTTTTACCAAAGTAAAATTTGCTTCGTTAATTTTTTCAGATCTTGTTAATGTTATTTTCTTTGCATACGTGAGATTCTCATTTCATTTATTGAACTCCGAAAAAACATTCCATGAATAGCGAAATAAATTGAGTTGTTTGTGGTAAATATCCGTAGTATTTATCATCCAGGCAGTGCTATTGTTAAAATGAGGAATTCAATTTATTTTTATATTAACTCAAGGGAAATGTTGCTGAAATTATTACCTGCGAAATCTATTACTAACAGGTCTATTCTGTTTTTCATATAAAAACAAATTCGTCTCAAAATATAGAACCCTAACACATTACTTTTAATTTACAATCCTGAAAAAAATTAAAAGGGTCGTTGGTACCCTTATACCCTATATAGAATTAAAGATAAATATTTGATGTTTATACGGTATCTCGTGAATATATACGGATGGTGATAAAAATATGAATTAAAAAAACGTAGCCTAATAGTTTAGAAATGGAATCCTCCTATACTGATTTTTGCTTGCATATTAAAATGCGTTTTTTAGATTCTTATATACAGGGAACAATAAATAACTGGAAAGGATTTAAAAATTAGTTTATTAATAAATAACGGCTACAAACTTTTTTGTGGCTAGATATCGAAAAAATGCATTGCCTTTGTCTGTATTTGAACCCTAGACATTGGTAATTTAAAGGCATCGCTTCAGGTCATTTCGATATAGAGGCATCCCTATTGTTATGTTAAAAGTACATGGTATCATCGAAATTCCGAAGTTTCTGAAGAAGAATGTATTACCATGTTTATTGTTGACTAGTATCTTGGACACATTCTATCTAGGCATAAACTACATTATTGTAGCAATCTTGTGAAACAGTGTTATTGAATATTATTATCGGAAACCAATTATTTTAGCAACAGCTGCCTCTTTGGTTAAATTAGTACTACTGTCTAAATGTAAAGGGAATTATTGATTTTTGCTCATGCAGCAGTCGATGTATCCGTGCGGTTATTAAGAGGATTACTACCAAATTATCTTCATCATTAAATATAGGTACCTACTCGTAGATGTATAGTATAAGGCCAACACGGACGCACTTACAACATTACGTATGTATTACATATCAGAACCTCAGAATATTTAATTTATACGTCGTTATTTATAAAATGATTAGTTGATTAGATTTCTGTTATATTTTATCTCTTGTTCGTAAAAAAAATTGTAGTACCTACTTATAAACAAAAATTCAAAATCCTGGTAAAGATACTATTTTGCCCTAATTTTTATAAATTCATTTTTTATCGAAGTGTTTCTGAATCTAAATATTACTTTAGTATCCATAAATAGGGTAGTAAAAGTTATAGGCGAATGAAAAGTTATTTCGACTTAAATTTGAAGTCCCAGACCGTAGATCTCTTAAGAATATAGTATTGGTTTTTGATTGACAAATGTGTTTCGGACATTTTTTTTATTCAATTTCTTTAAAAAAAACTCAATAAATCGACGTAAGAATATTTCCTGTTTTTTTATATAGCGGACCACAATATTGGGGGTTCAGTAAAAGTAACCTGCTCTAGGTGGCTGGTTTTATTTAACTTACATGAAAATACAGCCTTCTAAGACCACGGTTTTAATTCAATAGTTTTATCGGGAATCTAAATCTAAAGCTGGTAGACACTCGCTTTTCAGGACCTAGTCATTTTTTTTTAATAAACTTTTGAAAATAGATTCTGTTTTAGGGAATTTACTTTAAGTACCTAAATCGGTTGCTAACACGAGGGAATTTGATGTATATTCCTTTAGAAAGTAAAATTAGTCAGAAATAACAGAGATAGTATAAAACTTTATACAGTTGTGTGCGTGTGGCATGTTTATTCTAGTAAAATCTTAATTACATACCCCGTAATCGCACGAGTGCACATTTCAGATTTAATTTCTCACTATTTTATGGTAAAAGTACGTTAAAAGGTTTTAGAAAAAATATTTTATATTCAATTATATCTTTACATAAATCTGAATTAATATAAAGCGTTATTTGTTCTGATAAAACATTTCTGAAAGTTTATGTTGCTACATACAATAAACAGAGTCATTTGTTGGAAATTCACCCTTGCGTGATTGTGGTTAAAAGTTTTTTTGTCGATAAATTAACAGCCGTGCGAGCATAACATGCCGAAATTCTTGAGAAAGTACCTATGCCACATTGTTTCTCTAATTCATAGTTTAGAGACGCTCATAGGCATAGTTTCTGTTTTGGTGGTAGCGGATGGCAAATGGTGATGAAAGCGAACGCTTGTTGAAAATCATTACAATTGCTTACGCTTTTCAACATACACGTTTCATGTTTTAAATATTTTGAACTATAACCAACAATAATTAGCATTAATATAGAAGTTGAGAGTGATCGGAATAATGTTAAATGTAAAATTGTTGAAAGTTGTTGGAAAATGTTTGCAGAATGGTACGGCTGAGTAGAAAAGTTTTGGCGTTAAAAAGTTTTATTGCTTTTTAGTGGTAATGGATTTTTGTATTACGTAAATCCTTACATCCTGTATTTAGTTATTAGTTATTGTTAGTGGTACTATACCATGAAGAAAAAAATATTTATCTAAAAACGGTCGCAACGGCGCTCTTCCAAATATTTTGAAAAACTGGTAACACGATTTTGTTTAAATTTTCTACACTTATGCAACTTGGTGTTAGAGTTAGGTACATTTTCATTTTTTGATTAATGCGAGGTTTTGAAAATCGGAAATTGATGCTCCTATAGCTCTTTTATTAATTAAAATATGAAAAAAGTCTAAATATAAAAGTTGTTCAGTATATAGATTTGTATTCCTCTAAATTTATATTATGTATACAGGGTGTTTGCTTTCCACAGTACAATAAGCAACTTTGTTATTTTAAATGAAACACCCTATATATTATTATATAATTGAATGCAGAATTTAATTACCTATCACATAGTATAAGCTATTCATATAGCTAAAATGTACGGTTATGAGAATTTCGTGAATTTTAACCGCGTTGTGTAAATTTTGAAGATTTTGGGCTGGACTCTGGTAGAAACGGGTCGCCGGTCAGTAGCCGTCGTCCGGCAAATGTCTTCTGATAATTTTTGATAAAATTGCGTGTATTGCTTTATCCGTCTGGGTTCCGGATGAAGAATTGGCCCAGGGAATCCCCTGCCTGTCGTAAAAGGCGACTATTTGGGGCGATTGTACTATTTACCTTATCATCAGTGGCGGTCCGTCCTATTAGGCAGGGTAGGCAGGGCCTACCTAAAAATTATCAAAAATAATCCGTAACTTGAAATAAACAAATTTAAAAAAAGAAAGAACAAAATCACTTCGTAGAATTTAAATAAACCGATATGCGATACCGACAGCGTACGTGATTCCAAAGCCGTAAGGCTCGCCTCTTAGACCATATACTTTATGGTCTGAGGCTCGCCTAGCTATGGCCAGTTTACCAGTCTGTCACTGTTGACAAGTCTGCATAATTCGTATACAAAAACTTTCTAATATTGAGATCGTACACTACTAGTAGTGGTGGGGGAAGGCTCGCCTATGGCCAAGGAACTACTGCTGGGAAGTAAATTTCCTCTCGATTCCTAGTAGGTAAATCCTAATGCTAATCCCTACCATGCAATAAAATTTAAAAACATTATTTGTTGCAATTTACCAGATGTACTACAGATGTAGGTTTCATTTTTGTTTATTTCAGTCTTCTCTTTTTAGTTCGGAACTGTAGGTACTATTGCAATGAAGATAACATTTAGTTCCTTAGTGCGGGTTTAGCGGGATTCTGTGCTGGCGGAGGCTCGCCTTTGAACAAGGAACTATAACTGATGGGAAGTGTATTTTCTTTAAGTAAACATAAACACGTTCGCTTATTATTTGTCTGTTGGTGATTACTTCTGCAGAAAGGAACTTTTCTGCATTAGAGCGAATTAAAACTTATTGGCGCAATTTAATAAATCAAGACTGATTTTCAGCATTAAGTGCAATAGAAAAAGATTTAGTTTCCGAACTGGAACAAAGCAATTGGTGGTATTATAAAATAATCGATCATTTTGCGGCTATGAAAGAAAGACGTATTGGTCTTGTATATAAAAAATAATATACGTGTTCCCTAATATACTAATTTGAATAAAGTGCTGTTTGAAATTTTGAAGTTTTTTGAATTTTTTGGATTTGCCTACCCTAATTTTTAACCCACGGACCGCCACTGCTTATCATCCTACATAATATCTGTTGATTCCAAAATTTTCCTATCTTATACAGGGTGTTTCAAACACATCGCACGAAAACGGTGGTACCTTGTTCTATAACTTCCTAGGAATGCATATAGCAAGTAATTTTTTTATCTACTGTCGATACTTTTCTTGTAATAATCTGCCAAAGGCAAAAATTAACATCTATAAAATCTTTTTTTATTATTATTTATTAACGTTGTGGAAAGTCTGCTTTAGTGCAATATTAAGTAACCTTTGTCTATCGCGATAGTATTTGGTTCTTGGGCATTTAAAGTTTTGCTAAAAATGGTCGGAGAAATGATTATAGCTTTCATTTCATCTGGAAATTTAATTCCGGTTTGTAGTATGCAGCGTTGGCAAACTAATAGTTCTTCATAGCCAATTTTCTGGGTGCATGGAAATATTTTAAGAAAAAATAAAGTGGTTTTAATTTAAAATATTTAACAAACTTTTAATCTCTGCTGTTTTTGTGCGGTCGTTATAAAACACCCTCACGCAGGACATTGTTTATTGAAAAATGGTTCGTCGTGGGGGTTTCTGATTTCGTCTTAGATTAAATGTTAGAGGTTGGGGGGGGGAGGGGAAATTAGTATGATCTTAGCACTTGGCGACCTCGAAAATTATCTACCCCACGGTGAGAGTACATTGCAGGCTCTTATGCGGGTTTATGTAGCCGAACATGAACATGAAAACATGTTCTAAAAAATTGAGACAAGCTGTACGAAGCCTTCCGTGGCCCTGTATGTCTTGGTAGTGGGCGACATACATACATGACCTTACCGTAGTTCTTTTCTTCAATCAATCGTCTATTAATTATTTATTGTAGGATATTGGCTTATTTTTTAAGTTCAGTATTCTTTCTTCGCTAAGTACCATATCCTTTTCAGGCCTTCTCGTCACGTCGGCGTGAGATGTCCAAATCCACATTTTAAAACTTCCTATCCTTAACTTTGTTAGTCACACCTCTTTTACTAGATAGTATTTGGCTTAAATCGTGTAATTTCCAGTTGATGTTACGGCTTTCTCAATACCCTTACTAGGGGCAGTACAAATAGATTGCCGGAGCGCGTAGATGTTAATTTTAAAATCCACGGTTTTCGCCCAGGATAGAACTGCGGCTTTCTGATTTAAAAGGCCTCTCAATATTCTATAAAGGTGGTACTATATTGCTATGGGGTTATGATAATAAAGAATTCCATGTTTATTTCCGAACTTGTACATGTAATGATTCTTTAAATAGAAGGCGATTATTTGATTTTATTTTCATGTATGTATTATTTCGTTATACCTACTGTTTCCATCTTTTATATCAATCCTTTGATTTGTAACAGTTTGTCACAAATATGGTAATATAATTATGGTGTATGCACGAAGCGCAAATATTTTCACCATAGAGAGAAATTGTGATATTACTATTAAACAGAACATCAAACAACAGTAGGTGTGCATGCTGAAGTGAAAGTTAAAGATCTTGTGGTTAAATTTGCCTTTCCAAATTATTTGTGATATAATATAATACTTCTAACTACACAAGCCAGGAATGTGGTAATGAGGTTACATTGATGTGCAAGTGAAAACACGATCTGTACGAAAAAATTAAGGTGCAAAAGTTACCAACCAGGCAAAAGAGTGTCTTCGAGCTGAAAATACACCAAAAGTGCAATGATGGAAACAAGTAAACAACAACCCGATTTAAACATTAACCATCCCAACATACCTTCTTCAATTAGACAAGGCCGAAGTCTTGTAAGCAAAGTTTTCAGCACTAGAATGTAGGACTTTATGAAATATCGAACAGGAGAGTTTTGGGTTAAACAAGTTGGAATAATGGACGAGATAGGATTTGTGAAACTTAAAAATAGAATAGGGATGTCGATCGGGCAAAAGGGAGATTGGACATGATGTTGGGCCGAGGCGGGGCTGTGTGCTAAATGTATGTTTGCTCGCAAGAGTTCTGCCGTAGAGAGTAAGATGAGTAATAGCGTTGCGACGATAATCTCTGTAACAACACACAAAATAAATATTTTATTATACTTTCAGAAGTTTGGGAGTTTTCTTAATGTTTTGTTTAACTTATATTTAGTTATGATATAAAAGATTAACGATTCTTATATTTCAACTTTCGCTAAGTGTTTCGGAAGATTTGAAACGTTTGTAAACAGTAAACACAATTAAATTTTTTTAAGTATTTTGCGAATCAAACATAAATATTAATTGCATATTGCGAATATACTGTTGTAATCTTGGAATCAGCGCGTTATGCCACAAATTGTGTGACTATAAATTACGGCAACATGTTAATAGAAATTTTTATTAAAATGATAATGGTTGTTTCTTTTCTTGAATGTCTTATTTTAAATGAATTATAACAAAAAAATGTATTGTAATTAAAAAATGTTTTACTCCAAAAGTTTTAGTAACATTTGCAAATTATCTCATATATATCTTAAATTTCATAAAACCTTCACGAAACTTTACGACAAAGTTTTCCGGAGATAGAATATTTAAACTGCTTTTATCAAGTGACTGCGGAACTAAAGTGAAGGAGTTGTTCTGAAAAGTTAGATTCGAACTACATGCTTTTCTGTAGTTGATGGTTTTATTGTTTTATTTGAATTTGGAAAGAAAATTATAATAAACTGTTTGGGATTAATTTAATTTTATCGTAACAAACTGAATTAGAACTTTCATTAAATTGAATCAATTTTTCGTTTCTAGATATTTTTTGTGGTTTACTAAAAATTAATTACCGGGAAATTTTTAAGAAAGCGGTATCGCTACCGTTCTGAAGATTTAATTACGTCATCAAAATTTCAGCAAGTGGGGCAAAAAAATATACCCCGAACTAAGATAAACTGTCATAAATTTTTATCGTTCGTATATATCGCTGCGCTCCCGAAATCGTAAACTGAAGTTAACAAAAGCCAGAGCTTTTAATGTTTTCGGTCCACAAGATTGTGTTGTACTTTATTAATGTGCTAAATCTGCCACTTTACTCCCTAAATAGAGTTTCAATACTAGTCGTAATTCTAAATGCTTTTCCTTGATGAACATAATTATCTTTCTTGTTTGTTATAATAGCGGTCTCGAAGTTTCTTGTTAAGTTATAATCGTCTTTATTTCTTTTTGTCATTGATAAAATTTTAACATTGTAGTATAGTACTTCATTCTATAGCTTTAAAAAATGTGAAACAATATTAAAGCTGGCCAAAATGGTTACAAGCATGTTTCGTACATCGTACTATATGCGTTGGTTGAGATAAGGTGAGCAACGCGAGGAACCATAAAAGATGCAAAGATTTATTATAAGCTTCACATCAGTCTTGGTTTAAAAAGAAATTGATTTTTCTTCAAGCGTATCATAATATCCGTATTGTTGTACAGAACTGGCTATGTAGAAGGAAGTAATTTTGTTAGTAGTCAAAAAATGAAAATAATGTTACTAGTACAATAATGTGTTTACGTATCCATGGCAACGGCAGTATTTTGCCCATAGCTCCGCCCCCAAGGTTGGAGAAGGGAAATGACTTTTTAGGAAATATTTATTTACAGCAACAGAATATTTTTACACTTGAAGAAAAAATAGTATATATTATTCGGAGTAGAACGTCTTATTTGTGTTTCGCTCACTTGCACAGCCTCGGCGCTTGCGCCTCGGCCGCAATATGAGTTCAACACAAAAAGAACTCTTTCTACTCCTAATAATATAATATACTATTTCCCGAATTCTTTTAAAACATTGAAAATTGTTGTATAAACAATTCTAAAAATATGTCAAGTATGCATTTTCCATCCAAAAGAACTGAAATATGTATGCATGTATTTATGAAAATGTTATAAATATCAATTTACATGCACTTTGAAATTCTCGGAATAAACAAATTAATAAATTTAACTTTTGTTGTATGCAGAAGGTAATATTCAAATGCATAGATATCCTATACCGGCTATACCTTAACTGGTGAATCGTAGGTACATAAAACCTATACTTTACATATTTACTCTGCTAGGATGCAGATGCACTACTACGAGAAAAACTTTTATGAGAAAACAGAGGAATAAGTTGAAACAACAATGGAACTAAAAGTTTCGAAGCTCGTTCCAATTTGTGACTACCAATTAATGCAGCTTCGAATGAGATTATCAAATAAATTAGGAAAAATCGGAAGTTCGCTTCTTGGGAACAACCGGAATTAATTATCCTTTATATCCATTCCTTAGAAATGCAAATTGCACAAACAGGGCTTAATTTAATAAAGTCGTATTATGAAGAATTATGTGATTATACTTTTTATACAAAGTTAAAGGACGTTTATTGAAAAGCCGAGGGGATTTTTAAACCGAACTGCAAAAACCTTTCATTTATATTTGTTTCCAATAATCGGATTGAACGCTTGGATGCCTTTCAGTACAATATTTTTTTAGTCGCTTGTGTGGGAAGGCATTACCCAAGATCACTAACTGTGACGACGTCGAATAATTGACGCTACAGCAGAGAAAGCCTCATTAGACTCCTCGATTGCCTATCAATCTTTTTTATATAAATTAGGCTTCTTTTTCTTGCTGTAATTAGTTTGAGTTAAAAATTACCACCAACGGAGAAAAATAGAGCAACCACTTGTAGAATTAACGCACAATCCTTCCTCAATTTTAGTCGTAGGTACTATTATAAAATAAGAACCTCGGAGTAATTTCAATGCTTCTTCAACTGTTAACATGTATGGAGAGAGAGCTAATTTTCCTTTGAAACATGAAAAATCTGTATTCTACGGTTTATCAAAATATGATATTAAAAAAATATATTTAAATATGTACCAATTCAAATTCAGACGGAATCATGAAACTAGTTTGATACAGCCTAATGGGAAAATAAAGTCCACCCGAACCTACCATGGATATTAATTGAGAGCCTGAAAAAAGAAGATATGATTGGTTGTGACGATGGAAAATTTGAACCGATTACATCAGAAGCTGTGAAATGTTAAACCTAATTTGTAGAATTAACACAACCGTCCGCTGGGATATCCGATCCAGCGTCATAAAGAAGGGGATTTTAACAACAGTTGTCCGCAAAAGTTATAAAAAGACCAAGGTGTTCTTCAAGAAATGCGAGCCCTAATGTCCAACCGATCTTAATTAAGTCATTTTATACCTGCTTTGTTAATTAAGGATTAATACAAAGCTAGACTTCTGATTTTAGGTGATTTTTGTGGTTGCAACCAATTACATGATAATTCGTAATATTTTGCTTCCGGAATATACCTAGCCTTTTTCAAAAGTAAAAGGTAATTTAAACTGCTCACATCTTGTTCATTTTTCAGACGACTTGAAAATTTGGTTAATGATTTTTTGTTGTATTTGGAGAGGAATCTTCCTTAGGTTAGGTTAGGTGACAATTTCAGAAATTATTTTTTTTTTAATAAAATCGAAAGTGTAATTTCAGAAATTTTATATAAAACTTTCATGGCCTGTATCGGTTGTATCCTGGTTCTTAAGCAAAGGTAACTGAAAAATCTAATTTATCAAAATGTTCTGAAATTCCGTATACTAAGATACCTACCCCAATTTACTTTAGATCTCAACTTCCTAAAGGTCCAATGCTTGATTAAATAGTATTGGGATTGAGGAAGACGATAACTATTTCAAAGATTTCAATATTGAGTAATTTTGTGAAATTCCAACTCAAGTTAAAGGTTTTATTGGTGAATTGTTATTAAATGGACTGTCATTGTTTCCTAATCCAATCAAAACTCTTCACAAAATTGTACTCAAATCAGAGCTAAAGAGTCTGAGCTTATCAAAGCGTACCGAGTAACTTGATTTTGTGTATCTTGACATATCTAAAAGCAAGCGTGAGAATGAACGGCTAAAATATCGTAAGACTTCGACAACCTAAGGGAATAAAATCCCTAGGACTTATTGCTTCAACGGTCTGGAAAATACTATATAATACAGTCAGTGAAGTTGCTCCGCCATCATGTTATCCTAAGCCTAACATTTTTCCGGTGTAGATTTTCGGTTAAAAAAACCGGAACAATTAGGAAAATTTAGCGTGCTAATAAAACACTAATTAAGTTTAATGTGGATGCATATGTACTTTATAATGAAAATGAAATTATCCTTGCGGTCGTTAAATTCAAGCAGAGGTTATAGTGCCTCTGGGAAACGCTTTCTGTATAGAAAAGTGGTTTTATTATTACCTGATTTGGTTTACTCCGAAATGCGGGCTGATACCGACGTCTCACAGACCGGGGACAGCACACACACAGGATTCGGAGGAAAGCTCTGCAAAAAGAACACATTGTATGAAAAAACGGTTGGCATTGATGGAAATGATTTTAAATTTTTCAGCAAAATGTCGTCGTTTTACCAAAGCCTGAACCGCATCAATATCACAATTTACTCATGCGTGCCTCTATTTGTAGACCGATAAAAGTAAAATTTTTATTTCTGTTCCACGCAGAACACGATTGCATTCCCACGCAATATAAAACGAAAAATTAAAATGGTTTTTACGAACGCGGATGCAATGATAATTAAACTCGACAAACAAACTGTTGTTTTTTTTATAACGCCCTGAAAATCGATATCTTAATTAGAAAATTTTTACATTTCTTCCTAATTAACACTAATTTTATTTTATATTCTTGATTTTATACTACACACAAAAGAGGGAAATATTTAATCAATTGGGGAGCTCTCTCGTAATTTAAAACAGGTAATTTTTTACCGTATACATTTTATTTACAACACCATAAATTATAATCATGCCTGACGGTTTCCGTACTCGTCTTGAACTGAAGGGTGTGTAGGTAGCGCTTAACAGCTGAACGTATTATGTACTAGAAGATGAATTTAGGAACTGTTCCAAAAAGGAGAACGAAAAGTTCTTCCAAGTTTAAAAGATAAGAAGCAAAAGTAATAGCATTAGAACCGTCCCGCGTTTCCTGTTTCTAGAGAACTAACGTCTTTGGGAAAATCTAAAATTATAGACTGGTTACCCCAAACTGGCGTACACTGTAGTTGGACGTGATTGTGTTAAGGTTGAATTATTAGCAACTGTAAAACACACAAAAGATACGAATTTGATAAAACAACGAATCTCGTTTGTGTACTAGTTTCTATTTTAGACCTTGATCTATCTAGTTTCTGTTAATCTCCTGCTTTCGATTTCTGTCTAAACTTTGATTTTACAGCTTGTATAGAAATTTAAGCTACTACCATGATGCTCTCATTAACAAACAAACTAACAGTTATATAACTGTGTTTGAGTATAAAATAAAACTCGGACAGTTAGTTCACTGAATATTAAATAAGTATCATTACTAAAACATTTTATCTCCACAAAGGTGGTTGATAAGCAACGAGGTATTTAGTTCTACTACAGGTTGCTCTAACAGAGAAGTGTAAATAACATCTTGTTTTCGAGGGTAGTTGCTATATGTATTTATGTTTAATATTATCTTAACCACCACAAACGTAGGCGTGTCAGAAGACCGGAATATTTATCTTGGTGGGTGTATGGTTCTAAAAAGGAACAATTTTTTGTTTAGTTAGTGCTGATTCTATCTAATACAGTGGATTTACATTTAAATTAACAAATAAATAAATAAATTACTGGCTGTTGAACACTTCAGTTCTCTCTTGCTCGTCTGTCAAACTGTACAGTGTACATGATTTTCAAATGGGTAGAGTTTCGCCTGGAGGAATTCCAACCTCAGGAGATATCTTACAAAACATCTTATTGACACGGATCCTACAGTTTCACTTACTATCCGAAAAGAAGAGGGTTTATAACATATTATTTTGGTATAGTTCTGTATTATTCTGTGATAAAGTCAAAACACGGGGTAAGAAAAGTGTTTCTAAGCGAGATTTGTAATTATTTTTCTAAATGTTACACGAGAAACACGTTTGTACAGCTTTTCGCGGGTCTCCTTGATTTTAATCATTTAAAGCTTTAAGTCTGGATGCTGTAGTTGAGCACTTACATAGTTTTAAGTGAACAGGCAACTAACGTTCATGTGATCAACGTGATCGGGCAAACTGACTAAGTTTCTTGCAAGTTTGCGGACTTCTACACATTTCATAATCTTAAAGAACTTACAGCAACTTCGAATACGTCGTTGAAAACTTGTACCAGTTGTGTAATATTCCTTTTACACAGTTTTATACATCTTAGCTGAATATTTTTATTTTTTAATTTCGACATGGGAGTTATACTCACACTTTAAAATATACTAGTGTCAGGGAAAGTCATTAAGCGGGTGGTTACAATTTATTGTAAATAGGATTTGACCGATTATTGACCGAACAAAGGGAAGTCTTGTAAATTACGCTAAGTACATGTAAAAGTTTGAAAATGTTTCGGTGGACTTACAAAATATTATCCTTTTTATAGATAATAGTAAAGTGAATGCATAAAAGATGCTGTTTAACAGAATAAAGAATAACAGTTTAATTATTGCTGTGCCACTTCAGCGTTAAGTACAAAATCGTTTTGCGTAGTCAAGTGCCTTTTCCATTAACTCCTTAATATAAAAGAAAATTGAGGGTTAAACCTAATCGCATTAATACATTTCTTTGGAGGTGCGGAGAAAGTATTCTTTTCCGAGTTTCTTTTATCGTGATGTGAAGTAATGGTAACTCACCACTGCATTGGACATCAATCATTTTGTTCGACTCTATCGGTAGTCGTGTTGTTATCGCTTATCAAATTTACCCTGGCAATCAATCTACAAGAAATCCTTTCTACGGAAGATTAACTAATCATATTGTCGGTACATAAAAATAACCATTTCAGCACTAATTACTTGTCGTAAAGTTGGAATTAGTTTAGCTGAAACTTGGTGAAGCGAGGATTAAATTTCCAACGATCATCCTCTTCGAGTTTGCTATGATTAGAGTCACCCGTCGTCGCGTTGTTACACCCCCTAATATGGGAATCCAATACTAGATATACTAGATATCCCAAGCGTAAGATTTCTAGTTTAGCATTAAACCTTCCAAACCCAGAAACGATATTATTAGGTAAATTAAGAATTTTAACGGGAAATCTACCACTAATTTTACTTACAGCATTTCAGATTCATTTTCTTTTATTACTAAACATTTTAGCAAAATTAACGACCTCTTAAATCTCGCTGTTGTACTCGACCCGCATATTAATGTGTTTGTCAATAACACTGTAGCATATCGTTTGCGGAAATGGAGAATCTTCGAGATCGTTAAGCACCGTACCGAGAATTGCTTTTTGCTACTTTCCGGAATTCCTTGCAAATTATATCTTTGAAAATCATGAAAGCTTCCTTATTTGAAAGCTTGATTATTTGATATTTCTTTGCCATTTCATTGTCTTGTTTAATCTCTGCAATAAATTACAAGTAACTTTAATATTGCCCTGTTTATTTGATATCTGTATAAGATACCTGACATGGAAGTGCTTATTAATTTAATTCTAGGTATAAGTAATGGACGGATGTTGATGTGTCTTTCGTTTTAAATAAATCAACGTCAAAAGGACAATCAATGTTTGGAAAAGCTACAGTTTGTAGATTATTGCGGTTTAGATATCTACCCTTAATGTTTGAGTTTATGTAGCTTGTTAACCACTATTTATTTAACCGAGTTTTCTCGGATTAGCATAAAAGCGATGGTTGTAATCGAGAAGCCTCTGGTAAAGGAAACGAAGTCGAGATTTTTTTGTTTCCTTCTAAGTTTTATCATTATTCTATTTCGAAGTTTTTAAATACAAAAAAAAAGTTTCATTATTGTTTTTAGTTACGAAAGTTATAAGAAAAAATTTGTTTGTGAAAAAGTATCAGTAAAATTATTAAAATTGTTTTATACCTACTTATAATCTCCATTCCTGAAAACTTCTCGATTTAAACTGAATATTTATTCCAAATCTTATCCTAAAATTTAACTACCTACCGATAAAGACACCTTAAAAGGATTCTCTGTATAAATGGAGGTCACCGCGTTATTGCATGGTTATAAATTAATTGCTGTATATTACAATTTACAACACGATACTACACGATAAACACCTACAGGAGTACAAGCGTGTGTATTTAAGATAAATACTATTCTATTTTCATCGGGGTAACCCTGTATTTCTATTTATTCCGAACAAATCGGTTTATTTACCCACAATTTCGTCTGTAGTATATCGTTAGACTATTTCTAGAACACATATTAACCGTGTCATTAATATACATGCTTTATTAAATTTTTATTACAATGAAGCTGCAAGTAGCTCAGTGGAATGAATATCCACCCACGCAGTCCTGGGTTCAGATCGTGGTTCTCGGCGTGGGTGTTTATATTCATTTTAAGTTTAATTATTGCATGGGGGTGTGTATACCGGTATTAAAAGTTTTTTTTAAGCAGCATTCCTCTTTTTATAGAACAACAACAGAATTTTGTTTGAGAAAAGGGTAGTTGGTTCTTCTTGTATGACAATGCACGTACTTATCCTGTATTGATTGTGAAGTAATTTTTGAAGAAACTGTTGAAATCAATCAGCCACCATATTCTCCTGACTTGGTAACAGGATTTTTTCTATTTCCTAATGTGAAAACTGTTCTTAAAGGGAAGCGATTTCAAGACGTACAAGATATTAAGAAAATTGTGATCGCGAAATTTAGCGCGACTTCGGACGCATTGGATTTGCTTTTTCAAAGAGTGTTAGAATGTTAGTGTCTCTTTTTGTGGTACCAATCCGGAAATTAAATTACCAAACCTCGTACTACATTATTTAAAATTTTGGAGTTTAGTTTTGCAAAGTAAATTTCTGCAATATCTATTCCAAAAATTTTGAATTTAGTACCTACATCTCGTTTCATAACATTTGTATAAAATTTAAACTATCACAATTATATTTCCTTATTTTATATAACCATTTGGTAATCTGTTAGGTACAATGTAATTGCTCATTCCAAAGCCTCTCGTACTCGTGCAATATAATTGTCCTCACATTCTACATCATTCGATTGTGATTAATGGGAGTTGAACTGATACCATTCTATTTCAATGACTGATTTCTATAAATCAAAATTTCCCTTATCTACTTGCTGATATAATGCGCCAAATATGGAATCTGAACAATAACCCAAGAGAAAAAAATAATTTAGGGATATTAATTATTAATTTTTTATTTTTTTCTTCGGTCGCCTTTCCTTGCAGTAGGAGGCATTAATTAATTGTTATATATTAAATTATACTTCTGTAACACTTAAATTGGGACAAACGGAAATAACCACGACGAAACCAGGATTGGATCGTAAGGTTACGTATCCACTCCACTAGGTATCCACTCACTAGGCGATAGCTAGTGTTATACCAAATTAAATGGACTAAGTTTTCAGTCAGGATTGCTAGAATTGCTAGAAGCTGTTCTTACCATGGTATCGCCGCAAATTGGTGGTCACGGAACTTGTTAAGAACTATTCCTAAAATAAATTACGTTACTTAACTGCAAAATGTTGGATATTTCCATAATTTAGATAAAGAACTGGATAATAATTGAAAGTGTTTTGCTTGTAATGCGTGGATGCATAGTGTCCTTTTTATTTTATCGTATGTGAAAGAAATGTTGTGGTACTTACTAAAAGACACTTTTTTACGAAGCTGATTTTGATTAATTTTACTACATTATGAATTGCCCGAGTTCCGGAATATTTCATAAAACCTATACGACCACTAAAACGTACGAAATAGGAAGTTCTAAAATTTTATTCTTTTATTAGTAATAACTTCAAGCCATCCAAATATTTTATTCGTAATTTAAAATATCATCTAAGGCAAGAGTAGCCAGTCACACAACGTCTTTCATATCAATGCCGACTGTGGTTAATATTTCTGATAGGCCACTGGTACTTGTTTTCTTGATAAAGTTCAAAGAGATTATAATGACATTACTTCAAAGGTATTTCTACATTTCATCCATATCTAGCCAAGATATTGACTTGTTCCGTTAGTTTTTCATATTTTATCTGCTTCACTTGGCTGAGTTTCGGAAATTATTCGTATACCTCGTTGCTGCATCTCATATGGTAATTTTGAGTAGTATGCAAATTGTCTGATATCTTGGATATTAAAGCAATATCGTGGAGACCGTCTTCTAATAAGAATTATAAATTTTTATTAATTATTCATTCCCTCGTTTTTCAAAATAAGAAACAACCTGAGTTTGGAGGAGTTTTATGAACATTTTCCGATGTTTAACACTATTATTGATCGAGACTGCGTTGATACAGGAATATCCTCTTTAATTATTTAACAATTCAGAAAGACAGAATGGACCTCTGGCATGTGAGACCGAAGATATTAATAAAAACCTGAGAGAAAATGTATCAGAATTTTTTATACAGAGAAGTGGATAGAGATTATTGATTCTCCTTATCGTGGAATTGTTTCAAAATATACATTGTGAGACGATGGTATCATCCTTATGATAATCGGAATATTAGACGTATATTGATAGCAAGAAAGGTGTAGGAAATTTATAATATATTCGAATTAAAAAACTTCATATTAGCTGGCTGGTTTATTTTCAACAAAAATAAATAACGAGATTACACTTCCATAACTTGCCTTGTATTATTTTGTACTTCAATTTAAACTGATATCATAGTAACAAATTTTATAGTGTTTTATCCACTTGCAACTTAAAACGAACAAACAATTGCACTTGCATTAAGACAGATTTATATGTTCGAGTTCGCAGCGCAATACGGAATATTAAATTTTGCACGAGCTATAAATACAAGTGCACCAGGATAACTGATTTAAAGCGAGCTATACGATAACAGGCTTAATATCATTGCCGTAACTCATTCTTATCCACTTTAAAAGCTTCCGGATTATAAGTAAAATCTTGGCCTCTCTTTGTTGAATCTTTAAATCTTAACGTTTACTTTATTATAAGGTTAGGCAGTTACATTAATGGCTGTTTATTGTTCCATTCAGCTTTAAAAAAATAAATTGGAATATGTTTTCGCAGCACCCAATGATCTTTTATTTTATGAAGTTATCATAATATAACCTGTGTTTTGTAAGGATAAAGTTTGTTCCTCCTTAGGCTTTATCGCGTTTGCCACCAGTTAGCCTAATGAAACGTGACGTCGTTAGGATCAGAAACATTTCGGAAGCTTTTAAAAGCTCTGTGTTCAGAGAAATTATATTCTCTAGGTATTTATTTCCAGGTAAATATTGTCGTTAATTATTGATGGCTTTTTTTATGTTTTTGCAGTCTGTTATTTTGAAATTAGTAGCATATACCGGGTGTACCACCTAAACTGTGTGGCCAAACTGAAATCACATATTCTTTAGACAAAAATATGACGATTAACCCAACTTATTTAAATACAAATGTGTCTCTTTAAGGTGTTATTCACTTTCTTAAGGTCTTGAAAAAATAAACTCTTTCTTTTTTTAAATCAGAATTGCTTAGAGCAATTTGGATAATATTTGATATATGATACCGTTACCAAAATATTTGGGGGGCACCGTAACAGTATCAGATTTCATGAGAGATCTAGTGACGTTCGTGTAATCGAGGTCGTGTCCAAATTTGGAACACATAAAATAGTATAAAAGCACAATATATTTCCATTCGAGTTAGTGTGTGCTACACTCGTCAACCAGCTAGTAATTAGACTTTTCGACCCAGCTTTAGTCTAACTGGTTGGCTCCTTTGGGACCCAGTCTCTTCATCAAAAGACAACTCTTACACAGAAGACTGCAGAACACCACTTCGACCAACCATGGTCTACTTGGCGCTACTAGCTACATTTGTGTACGCTCCCTTAATGGTGCATTTGTTCACTTTGTTAACTTTGCTTAAATATAATAAAATTATGTTAAACTACTGACTTGTTTAAATCCAGACCAGTCACAATTTATAACATGACAATATACATTTTGCCAAGACAAGTCAATTTGTGTTCATATTATTAAAATATTGTTGTCTGCGAAAATCGCGCGATTCTTTTTTTCTAACAATACACCCTGTATATCGTAATCTTAATTATATACGGATCATCGTTTACATCGTCCATCGGTAATATATTAATTTTAACAAAAACATTTTTAATCATTCATATAATCATTTATATCTTGTTCAATTAATATTAACTAACAATGCTGTAAAACGTGGTTCCTATTTTAAAGGATGAAGAAATCTGGGGGAAGAGACTAATTTCCTTTCCTTAGACTTGGATTTATGTTTAATTTTGTTGTTGAAAACTTCAGCAGGGGTAAAAGAATTTCATTAGAGATTTGTCGCGGATTTTTAGTATTCAAATTTTACAAGGCAAATAAGTCTAGTAAATTGGTTTATTAACAAAGTTTTAAAGAAAATTTTCAACAATTACGTACCTTTGCATCTCATTTTCAACAAACTTAACGTGCAAAAGAAGTGTCTAACGTTTCTATACTAATGTTCCTATTTAAATATAAAATATGCATTCTCAGTAGTTACCTGTCTACTTCCGTTTATGTTTGAATGTCAGGGACTGAGTTTGCATGAAAAGTTGAGGTGCGGAATGTTTTCTTAGTGTATTCACGAGAAAGACAGATTTCAAAGTTCTATAGTCGCGTAATGAATTTACATTTCTGTATCAAGATAACAATTCTGAAGCGCTGAAAATTAAACTCTTGAATGTAAAATATTCATTGTTTCTAAAATAAACCGCTTAATTATTCAGTTAGACAGTTAGGGAAATAGTTTACATTACCTTTCCTAGAATAAAATATTGATGAATAATTCAGTTTTACTTAGAACTATATTTGCAAGTTATTAATAAAAAGCTTCCTACTGGAAAATTCTCCTCATTAAGCGTTCGCTACAGAAGATTTACTATATTCCAACAAATATATATATTTGTTACCGATACTCTCTTTCAGAACAAAACTGTTTACTTATCGATTTTTCAGGGATTATAAGGTTTGTGCTAGTACGAACGTTTTATGTAAATCAGAGTGGCGCCGGATTAAATAAACCGTCCACAGTTTCTGTTTCCTGCTACTTGATTCCACCTTGCACAGAAATTGCGTATTTGGAAGAAAGATCGTTCGTATCTCGAAGACAAACGATGTATTTCAGTAGAACGCTTTCATAAAAAGCTATATCTGTAATCTTTCTCCATGATGGTAATAGTGCAGGCTCGTCAGACACCGATAGGGCGTCAACTGGACAATTTCATTTCTATCTGGACCCCAGCTGATAAAATGTAAACTTGGAGAGAGATTGACTAGACCCTTTTCAAGTCGTTACACTTCCTTCCTTCCTATATAAAGTATCAAAAAGTCAGCGGTGGCAACATATTGACCGAGTGTTCCTTGATACCGCTGGCCCAGACATTTGAACTTTATTCAAGAAAGTTAGGCTGATATGACGGCATATTTTTAAAAAATCCGCACTAAACGTTTACGGCTTTTTCGTTTTATAGGAAAGGCCATTAGGAGTAGAACCAACACACACCCAAATTTATTATGTCCGAAGCTTTCTCGCATTCTAAGCTACTTCTTTCAAATATTTGGAGCACGAAACTAGTTATTTCAGAATAAGCGTCTTTTATGAAATACGTTTGTGGTGTTTAAAGTAAATTGGTGTACATATTACTAGAATTAATTTTCGGTGAGAACGTCGCTAAAATTTGCATAATATTAGAACTGCAAGTCACATAAATAAGGATTAGGATTTGTATTAAATGCCTTTAAAAGTAAGGATAATATACATTTAACTATTTCTTAAAGAGATATGTATCTCGATGTTCGAATGTAACGAACCAGCAGTTACTAAAGTAGAACTGAAATATGAAGCGTGCCTTTCAAGTACTTTTCAAGGGTCGATGAAGACTCTACTATTATTTGTGCAGCATCCCTGCTTCGTTTTAGCGTTAAGCAATACTGCAGTGCACCAGTCCTATCTCTGCAGCATGAATCATTGCTATTTTTGGCTATCGTAAAGTGAATCAATAAGTTTTAAATGCATTATTTGCAATAATAAAATTTAGGCAATACAATTTTGCCTTCTGAGAATATGATTAATATCAGTAGTACTTTCATCGATGCAATTTTTAATTTGGACCATTCACGCCTGTGACCATTTACTGAAAATATTTATAGATACAATTAGAAATTAGATCATTTTTGATACAAAGTTGGTTTCCACTTTTCAATTGTGTTGATTAATTGGTACAGGAACTAATTTTCCTTCTGTGAGGAACAATAATTTTTAATGTTTTACAGCTGAAAAGTTCGGCTGGTTAGGTACTACATGTAAACAATAGCACGTTCAAGTTACTTTTAAACTGCTGAAACCATTTTAAACCCGAGTGTTTGAAAGTTCAAGTATGCTTAGATAGACCATCCACTACAAATAGAGGTGGAAATGTACACAGAACCAAAAAAACTGTTGACCAAAGTCAAATGCTTCAAATAGAAGTAAAACGAATACGTTGAAGATTACAAGCCTTCTCTACTTTTCTCGTTAATGTGTGAAGTGTTTTAATGAGTGGGTGGTATACTTATAAATGTTATGTTTAAAATTTATGTTCTTTTGTGCAAAATCGGCATAGGACATCGAGGAGGGCTAGTCTGTGAATTGTGTTTGTATTGTGTTTTACATTTACTTTATAGTTTATTAACCGAAAGTCGGCTTTCAACCAGATCTTGTATGTCCTTAGAGATGTTAACTAAACTGTCTGGCTGACTTAGGATAGTATCGTCTGTATAAAAAACACAACGACTCGTGTGTATATATTGGCTGAAGTCATTAATGTAAATCAAGAACAGCAGTGGGTCTAGGATAGATCCTTGGGACACTCCGTGATTTATAGTAAGTAATACACGATATGTCGTCACTTGATACACATTGCGTTCTGTTTTGACAAGTACGACTTGATAAGTTTTAGAGGAAGACCCCAATACCAATACAAGAATTAAAATATGATGACCAACACAATCCAAAGCCTTCGTCAAGTCAAATAAGGTGATGGCAAAGTGATTTCCTTGTTCCAAACTTATTATTCTATTCACAGTTAGGTACGCAATCAGAACGGAAAGGAAACCATATTGGTTATGTAAAAAAAAAAATAATAAATTACTGAAACAAGGAATGTAATAAATAGAATATTATTACAACGCGGATAACCACAAATACACCCCACAATTGAACATTTTGGAACTTCCAAGGGTAGGCACTGTAGGGTCTGTAAACTTAATTAAACGAAATACTTTAAATTCAAGTTAATCCCGAATAAAAGACGATTGGAATTTTTTACAACTGCGGAAAAAAAGTGCAGAATGGTAAACATTCCAAAACATTGAAATTTAATTTTGTTAATTTATTTTCAAGCAATCATAATACACCCATCATTTGAAAATTGTCCTGTTTCACCTTCGAATAGTTTTTCTGCATTACAGTAAATATTTTTTAATTAATACATAAACCATGCCAAACCCCTCTATTTATTGAAAATCTTTTGAACTTGCTGAAATTCTGAGTCTAGCATTGTTCCTCTTAGATAATGCTACGAACAATTTGAAGATCATGCTGTATATTTTTTGATAAGGTTTGCAATGTCAAATTTGTGGTAATTGATTACTCGTTTTAAAAATATATACAATTAAAATAATTCATTATGTAAAGTTCACACAGTGACATTTAATGAGACCCAAATCTCCATAGTTTTGTCGATATGTTGTCATCCACGAAGAAGCTCATAAATCATGAGGAGCATATATTACCTCCGATAAAAAGTTAATAGCCTATAGCAGAATTTTTTCGACAGCGCACGTGAAAAACAGTTTGCTATACGAGCCGGTCGGAAGCAGGGCGGCGTTTAAAAAGTCACTTTAAATAAAAAGTGAAGAGTACTTTTGATAGAATCCGGGCATTTCGTGCCGAATCAGCGAGCCGGCGGCAACACGACACCGATAGCCCTGAGTTGGACCGGATGCCCACTCACTCAATTACTTCCGGTTACACTGACGCCCATTACGCGCTTAGTGCTGGATTTATGACGGAAAAGGACACAATCACTTCACATCTAACACTAATTGACCAATTTACGTTTTTTTTCCTACCAGATCTCTATTTGTTACAGTAAAACCCACAAGTATTTTCATCTGAAATAGTGGTGACACTTCGGGAAACATTTGAAAAATAAAAGCTCAAGCTCAAGTGTTGAGTTTTAACTTCCTACATTCCATTGAAATTGGAAATCTAGCATCTCAGTTATCTGAAATAATTACGTGTACAGTTTTAAAAATGCTTGAAACATTTTATACTTTATACGTACATATTTTTAAGTGCTACAACAAGATCTCAGCTCATTTCATCCATGTAAACTCTCTAAGCACTCGTGTAGTCTAACATCGAGTAAAAATATAGGGTTCTTAATGCAACCAAAATTGCTTCTTGTATTGCTGCAGGCAAGTCCGCAGTAATACTTCCATTTTATTACATTTCCGTACTATACACGATACTACACACCTACGCTAAAAACCGCGGAGAAGTTTAATCCCTAATGGAACTTTAGACTTGTTTCCATTATTTTTAGAAATGATAGTAGTTTAAACTTTGAACTAGAACGGCGTTTTTTTAAATATTTAGCTAAGGTAGAAGAATAAATAAACCGCCGCCCGTGACATTCTTGAAAGAGAAAATTTTGTTTTTCTCGATGACTAGATCTCCAGACCTTAAATCCAGTCGACCATGCATAAAACCTATTGCAGAGATAACTGAACCTTCATATTCCCAATTAAAGTAGAAAATCTGAGGGATGTATTACTTGAATTATGTTATGGCATAAAATACCTCAATAGCACATCGATAACTGCATTCTGAGCATGTCAGAAAGATACAGGTCAGATATTATTGCCCATGGAGGCGGAACGCTATACTAAAAGTCTAAAACGATTTATGTTAAGTTTATTGTATTTTCTAATAAAAATGTTTTCAAATATACAGTCGCTGTTGCTTCTAGTGACTTAAAATACAATATTCCTATTCGTTTATGAGTAGTAGAATGATTTTTGGATTTTATTTTCCACTTGTCAATTATTTGGTATTTATATCTGTCAAATGAGGAATATTAAGAAGTCCATAACGCCCTAGAGTATTATGGGCGGGCGTTATAGATACACAGAAAAGCATCACCTGTAAAGCTATGGCATGGTCAATGGCCATGTCTCTGGCGACCTTCTTCATCCACCTTCCTGTGTTAATGTATGTTCATTTTATGAATTGCCGCCCCCTACTTTTTTGTACGTCTGTGAGCTTACATTTCAAATGTTTCCGGGCTCACCTCTCAGCTCTGTTTATTGAAAAATGCTTTGCCCAGTTTCAATTTAGTCACTTTTCTATGACGTGCTGTGCTATTATTGTTCGCTTAATTCTTTCTTTGATTGTTTCTGCGTTCAACGCAGTTTACATATTCCATGGTACGTTAAGTTAGCCATAAATTTTTGCACCGTTTTATCCGTCTGGGTTCCGGAGAAGAATTGGCCCAGGGAATCCCCTGCCTGTCGTAAAAGGCGACTATTTGGGGCGATTGTCCTACACTGTGGCTATTTACATATTGTCCTACTTATTCCAAATTTGTCCCATCCTATGTACGCTTGCTTAAATTGAGTGAACCTATTTAGTAAAGCGTATTGAGTTTTATTGACTTTGATTTTTGCCTTTGTGTTATTTCATAATTCGTATATTTATAGTACATGTTGTACAGAGAGACTAAAAATATAGATTGTAAAATGTAGGTACTAATGATTAGTTGCTAACTAGCAAAACCCAGCTTGTAACAAGCCGCTCATGTTTATAAGGGTATTATTGCTGAATTGAATTGATGGCAGAGCTAGAAAACAAAGTGAAAAAGGTTATTAATCGGATACATATTGCGCAAATATGAGATTTCTATGACATCCACAGTTTTACTGCTTTGTAGCGCTATAAAACAACCAATGTGCTCCGTAATGATACTGTAAAAACATTAATGCTCCTAACATTTGAGACCATTTATCATTCTGAAACAGACGATCGTTGTGTGATAACGCTTGATATCCGATGTCATCATTGTTGATTTGTTCCACAATAATATCGAGAAATTCTGTTCGATTCTAATCGCCACTCGTATCACTATTCTCTTATGTCTCAATCTCGTTAACTATGTGGACTAAAAGCATATGCTAGTAATGGCCATTCTGACATTTTTGTGTCGTTACAAGGACTAGTAGGAATAGAATTTGCATTAAAATTATTAAAATATGTTTCAATTTATATAATCTATAAAATGCGGAAAAATACATTTAAACATGTCAGCGAAATTCGAAATATATGCAATTTTTGGTGTTTAAAAAAATTAAATATAATTAACTCAATTTTAAAGATAGAGCACTATTTAAGGATTGTCTTTCTGGCCCATGTTTACAAGTCAAATTTCCAAATGCATAGAAATCCTATCTCTAGCTATTAACGTAGTTTTCTGATAGATTGTCAGCAAAGACTCATTTGAAAAGTCACTCCTTACAATTTATTTTAAAAGTTACATCTACCGATTGGGCAATGTAGTTGCTGTACCTATGGAAATAATTTTACTAAATCTGTGCAAGGGAAATTTCACAAAATGTCAGAATTTGTATTGGACAAGAAATTACAACTGAAATAATTCAGAATACTGCCTACTTCAGAAAGTCTTACCACAGGTGCATGGAAAAGTCGTTTAGAGACCTTACTGTCAGCGATTTTTCCGTTTGGTTATCCTTATTAAATATTACAAACGTTTTTGCAAAATATAAAATGTTGGGTTCAATAATAAGACTCAAATCAGAATCTATAAATGAAATATTAAAGGAAAATACGCGAAATAAATTAATTGAAAGGTCTCTTTAATTATAATTTCAACGTAAATCTGAAGATCGTCTACTAATAACGTTAATTTGCTCTAAATATAAATTAGTTCATGGCAAATTGTTAATTCGCCCCGTGTCTGGCCTCTGGCACCTTATCCCCAAAACCTGATTGTGCTTTAACTTTTCATCTTTGAAACAATTATAAAATAGTTTTAGATCAAATACGATCTGAATACGGAAAACTTTTATCTCTAACAGATAAACAAATTATTCATATAGCTCTACTGTATGGACAGTAAAAAAATCAGGCTCTTCTTAGAAATACTGATTGACCAATAACAGTGTGAAAAATAATCCAGTAATATACAGTGTGTCCACGGATTGAGTGCATATAAGGTGTAAATGACAATTTTTTTTAGAATTGGATCTTCATGTTCTGAGGATCGCTCCTGCTTAGTCTCAAACTAAGATATTGAAAAAATGAGCCAAATCAATTACTATACAGGGTGTTTTTTGACCGAAATCTAAAAATTAGTCAAGAGTAAACTGTCTTTATTTTAGCAGATATAACAAAAATGTATTAGAAAAAGTTGTTTAGAATTAAAAGTTATTGAACATTTTCAACTTTTATACAAATCAGCCTACTTTGTTTTTTCATCTAATCCAATACTTTTGAACTCATGTTTGTAACAAATAAGGTTTAGTATTTTTTTAATAAATAATTATTTGTTTTTCAAGTACTTTGTTTAATTGCTCTTCATGCATGGGTCATTAAAACCACAAATAAAAAATTTCATGTTGATGAAAAAAATCAAAGTAGGCTGATTTGTATAAAAATTGAAAATCTATTTTTGTTATATCTGCTAAACTAAAGACAGTTTACTCTTGACTAATTTTTAGATTTCGGCCAAAAAAACACCCTGTATATTAATTGATTTGGCTCATTTTTTCAATATCTTAGTTTGAGACTAAGCAGGAGCGATCCTCAGAACATGAAGATCCAACTCTAAAAAAAATTGTCATTTACACCTTATATGCACTCAATCCGTGGACACACTGTAGATGACTGCAGCAAAAAAAACGCCAGTCCGACATGACGCTGTCACGCTGTGTTAGAAAGAACATTAAGCTTCAACAAGCGAGTTTAAACTTGAATCCCCTGAATATTTAAAATGTTGCTAGACTTTTTAATAACGCCACTATAAATAATAGTACATAAAAATCTTAGGCTTATTTGCGGATGATTCGGGTTTTATTATCTACAAAAAGATTGTGATGTGCGTAATTCCTTGACAGAGGCACACATATGTTGTTCATGTTACGGCTTACTAGATGTTAGCAAAACAAACTGAAATGTTCAATGTTGGGTTCGTAGTTTCAAAAACAATTCACAACGAGTTTTTTTTGCCACCCCACATTTGAAATGTGGTTTAACAACACATTAAAAAAGATTTTACAACACAACAGTTTCAAAAAGATTTCAAAAACAAGCTCGTTAATCAAATTGAAGGGGTGCTTTTTGTTGGTGGTAAATATACATAACAACAGTTAGATTTACCTGTTTTCCTAATTAACACATGCAAATAGGATCCGTATAATATATTCCCCAATTCTCAGAATCCAAAGTCGAGCTGTGCATGTTCGAGTTAACGCGGTCTGCTAATGTGCAGCGGACGGAAGCTCATAATCCCGTGGAATGTCGGATATAAATTACTTCAGCCCTATGTCTGATGAGCGCGAAAGCGTGAGCAGCGACGGGACATTTTGTCTTCGCAAAACGTGGCTTACATAAAACTTGATCTTCACAATGCTGCGATACGCCTTGTTCACGAATGGACACAATGGTCTCGCTATTTCAAATTACTTAATTAAATTTTTTACATATTTCTGTTTGAAAATCACATTTTGGTTCATGACTCTCTCGCCCATTAAATTAGGGTAGTGGTTTATTACTCACTGGATTTAAATTACTTTGTGGTTGGGGTTCAATAAACATGTAAGATCCCTTATTCACTCGTGTGAAACCAGGAAAGGTAAGACGAGATACCCACATCAACGGTAATTAAAAATATGTTTTAGTAAAATACAATTCATGGCAAATAATTATTTTTTTCTATAGCAGATGTTAAAGTGTGCTTTGTTCGACTAAAAATAGTTGATCAAGTATTACTTTAACCGCAAGGGTAGATAAAGTAACACTTTAACCGCAAGCATAGATAAAGTAGTTTAATTTTCTGGAAACTCCATGGAAACCGAATGGAAACCTTTGCTACTGAGATTTTCGGGTTTAATATCTAATTTTAAATTGTTTTTTTTACAAATTTTTCTTATTTTTTTAACATCTGCTATAGAAAAAAATAGAATTTTATACACGACGATAAAATGTAATTATCGACTCGGGAAAATTAATTCTTTCCGCTTGTCGATAAAATATAATTTTATCGTCTTGTATAAAAAATAACTATTAATATAGCGTGCTAGGTAGGTTTTATAAAATAGGAACTTATTTTAGAAATCGTCCTGCTAGGGGAGAAAAATGTAACCTCTAGTTTAATGTAACATCTAATTAGTATTCTTCTCTCTCTCTCTCTCTCTCTCTCTCTCTCTCTCTTTCTCTCTCTCTTTCTGCCTAGTCCGTAGATTTGTGACAATAGGACAAAAATAAAATTTTCTTAAATACGAATAAATCTCGAATAAATATCATTTTCAGCGAGGGTTGTTAAAAAGCTGAATAAGTTGTATAAAACTTGTTAAAGGAAATTCATTAATACACTGAATGGCGTATGATAAAGGAGTAAAGTTAGATAAAATTGGAGAGAATATAGATATTGGTTCAGAGTGAACGGAGAGAAGACAAAGACTAATATACAATTTTAAAATTTCTGGTAGTATTTAAAAGTTTAGAAATAAAAATATTATGAATATAATATTTTTCTTAAGCTGTTTATATTGACGAGGGTTATAAAAAGAGAATATTTAAAAGACAGATTTCCATTTAATAAAGTTCTATGAGCAGTTGAGTTAAAATGATACAAAGTTGGCTAGAATTTAGGTATTTTGGGTGTTTCAAGGATTTGTGTTGATTGCTTTAGTTTAAAGCCTTTGAATAATTTGAATTCATGATTTTCGTAAATAACTTTTAGATTTTTGTTGCAAAAGTAATTTGTTAATTATATTACATAAAAAAAAATTACTGTAGTTCTATCAAAACACAACGTTTTAGTAGGTACGCACCCTGATTTAAGTTTCAAATTTTTTAAAATTTTGTTTAGAAATGGTTTTTCTTTGTAATATTTCATTTTTCAAAAGGTTCATACAGGAAAGGTTTCCCTGGGGTGAATTCTCGCTACAGATTTCTCTTTTCCAGGAGAAGCTTCGCCTCAAAGCTATTTGGACATTTATAGGTTGGAGACAGATATGAACTGAGGCTAACATATCTATGTATGTATTGCTGTTATACTCCAGGACAAAGTGACGGTTGCGAGACAAAAAGGTTGTGTTTTAAGATAACAGAAACAGGGAGTTAGTGGATATTATTATATAGGTATTGACAGTTACCAAACAAGTGAAAACAAATAACTATTTTTTTAAATTAATTCTTTCAGTTTAGAATATATTGCGACATATCCTGACGTCATATTAAATCTCTTCGTCTTAAATAGACCTACGAGCCTAAAAAGTAATGAAGCCTCTGTCATTCAAACGAAACTAAGGAAGCACTAAGGCATCATCAACCCGGTTGTCACTGTTGTCAGTCGCAGACCCATCCCATGTTCATTACGCTGTTGATGCTCCATTAACGAGTAGTTCATTGTCTGTACAATTCTCAAGGAATTTCAGCAGCATTATTACTTTATTATAATTACAAGGGTTGCGTTGTTTTCCGTATCGATTTCAAATTTAGCGTAAACGCATTTATTACTCGCTCAAACTTTATAATTATATTTCGTAGTCTACATCCAATTTTGGTAATTTCATTATTACTATCTCTTCATTATCTCACGGAGATTTATTACAATTTCCTGGAGCAAGTAGAAAATAGGCCTGCAAATATATACTACGAAAAGTTGCTGAAGGCTCATGAAATTATCACCCACTGTGAATATCAAAACAATACCTGGGGAATTTCACGCTTCTTCTGTATTTACAACTAGACACAAGCTTTGATATAAATTTTGCCCTTCTTATGTTTACATCCTACCCAGTTTACCTGAAATTTTCAATTGTGTTTCTATATTATTCCTTCCTTAGGTTAGTACATTTAGTTTTACAATATACGATATAAACACACTTCAATATTTTCCTTTCGTATAGTTTCCGAAGGTGTATTTTCCTTTACACAACAAAATTTTATGTAAGCTGAAAAATAAAGAACTTTTCTTTTCCTATAAATACCTTGGACTCCAATTTCCAGAGCTACGTGTAGTTCCCTATTGTAACTTATATGAGAGATCACAAGTATCCATCAGGAGTATTCGAACCCTATACCTCTGGATTATTAGCTCTTTGAAATCCGTTTGAGGAATTACACGTCAGTAACACGTTAGTATCATATTACGGAGATATCAAAATACACTTGAGTTTACGTACTACCACTATCTATTAATAAATCAATCACAATCCATCCTAGTTTATGAATAATTTTCTATTATTTAGATTTTGTTCAATAGAAAAATATTTATAAATTATCAGGACAGTCAGGACAATGTATTAAGTATTTTAACGTATTTCTAGGTTTATTGCAGAATTTCATTTGTACTGTGGTTTAGACCACAAATTTATCTCTTTGGTGTGGACGTTTTTGTGCACTTGTTACGTAGAAAATGTGAGCGAAAAAACCCACTTCCCTTTGTAGTACATCTTAACTGTAACCTGAGTGCTAAGATTTATAGTTTGGAATTTGCTGCAACGCAAGCGGAAGTAAAGTAAGTTAGGTGAGGAAATTTCGTTAGTGTCCAGTCACCTTGGAGAATTAGATAAACCCGCTAATGTAAGGTAGGTTAGCGGCACCAAGGTGAGGGTGGAAGCGTTCGTGGCAGGTACTAGTGCCCTATTACAAATACGGCTGACGGCTAACAAATGGACATCTCTACCCCACGCTTGACTGCCATTTTCAGATACTTGAAATAAATCAGGAACGAGCAGCTTTTGTAGCGAGCTAATATTTTGTCGTTTTGGATTGTTGAATAGGGAGACCCTATGAAAGGGAATCTGGATATTACCAAGATGAAAATCTAACCGAGGCGAGAGCAAATTTAAATTTTTATATGATGGTTATAAATCGCTTTTTTTTCATTTAATATTTTACAAAAGTACACGTTTCTTTAAAATATAAACCTGATAGTTAAACCGACAAATAATAAATAGCTTTTCAACAACAGGTGAAAATCCACCCCCAAGATATTAACGTCCGTGTTGTTCGAGTTTTCGTTTTTGTTACGTGTTTGGCGTAAGTAATTTATGGAAACGTCTAATTTTCATTGTTATGAAAACCGCCCACCAACCACGAATAGCAGAAGCTTTCCGCGACTATGTCATCTTATTTACTTTCTGTCTGGATGTTTACCTTCATTTTACTTTTAGATATTGTAGGAAAGCTATAGCTTTTGGCGTATTACTAACATATGCGTTATAACCGAGTGAAGATAAATAATTCAGGGTGAATTTGTTTCAGCATGAATCTCAACGATATTACGTTACATAAATGTTGCAGGTTTTACGTCAAATTGCACGATGTTACTTACATATTGAAGAGGTTGTAAAATTTAGATTTGAACCTCATTGTTACAGTAGTCTTAAATAAAAATATTCAAGTAGCGTCTGCGCAGGGTTTTCAGGACGAGGCTATACCAAGAAATTATTTGGGCGAAAGCTGTGAAAAATTTTGGATGCTGTTGGATTATTGAGTGAGGATTATTGAATGACTATACCCCCAATTGTTTGTGGTCACGTCACATTGAACTGCAAATGTGCTTCGTCAGTCCAAAACACATTGTCAAGTCACTTCACTTGAATTTTGGCTATTGTTCGCAGAACACAATCAATTCTTCCTCCTTGTCCTTCGGTTCGAACAGAGCTTGTACTTTCTAAAAATTCAGCAAACTATTGTGCTGGTCATCTCCAAGCGTTTTCCAACTTTATTAACATTTATTAAATTCTGTCTTTCGTCTACAGTACCTTTTTTTTGCTAGAAGTTTCTGGAAAGTTCTCAAACTGCATCGACCATCTCATAAACCATGACGTATACAAAACCGTCCAAAAAATACTCCCTTCTAAAATTGAATAAACCCCACAGGAGCTTTCGCAGATAATAATGTTTCTTTGCATACAAATTAATAAATCACTGTTCTAAAGAGGATTAAATTGTGATTAAACTTAAACAGATTATTATTTTCCATCCAACTGGTAAACAAACTCGCTCCTAAGATGATTGATTTCTTCTGGAGTGTATGAAAACTTTTTCTGCTACAAGGTATAACAAGAAATCAATGCAATATGGGTAAACATAATTGTATAGCGCAAAAGGGGGGCATCCATTTTGGAATTTTGGGGCCGCCATGCATTAATAATTAGTTTAATGGGGACTTATTTTAGTTACGTTGTACTTAAGGATTTAACAGTTACTTAAGTATAACAAGGAATGTAAGGACGTATTAATATGCGAGGTAGGAATACAAGCCGAAGCGTAGCTGAGGCTTACAACCTACCGGGGATGTTAATAGTCGATACATTCCGACATTATTTAAAGATTGGTGTCTCTTACTCTCTCACTAGGTACAACAAGATTAGCGGTTTTATGGACTACTTGTTTCACGCTAATTAACCTTTATGCTTTTAATTTTTTTTAATTGTGTTGACAATCATTATTTGAAACAATAAATATCATCACCCACACATCACAGTATTTACAGTTCTGAATTGTTTTCATTTCATTTCTGAAAATAATGCTTTATTTGTAATTGTTTATACTGCTTTTCACTGTAATTCCTATTCGTTTGACATTTAACTACATTAGCATTAAAAAAAACTAGATATAAAATAAAAACTTTATTTCGTATATCAGAATGAGATTTAAATTCGAAGTTCTGTATTGTTACAACAATATAATAAAAACAGGCTTATGATTGTGTTGTATATCTTTCTGAGAAATTTTTTAGACTGAAATGAGATTTGGCAGATTTATTTCGTGTAAGAAAAATAAGCTTCTTTGTTAAACTTTCTTTTTAAAATACCGAATGTTAAAACGAAACGCTTTCTTTCACTCATTAAAGAAAAGTATCTGTAGAGAGAATGAATATCCATCTTAAAAGGAAACTCAAATAAAACCGTTGTGTATTATACAAGCATGTTGTTATAAAAATGTTGGACATTGTGGTTTGGAAATAATACAAATTGCAAAATCCCTTTGTAACAAAAATGTTTAGAAACCTAAATGCGATTCGAGAACTAAGCTCTTATCTTCAGTAAAACTGAAACTGACTTTTTTCAGTTGAAGATGCCAATCAAACTACGTTTTTGTGACAAAAGATATTTGAAATTTGTTGTATATTACAATGAATTAGCAAAATAATCACTACTAGTCAGCAATATTGGGTAGCGATTTTTTCTTCTTGGAGCTTGGCTTAAGGTTTGGATCTTTGATCTGGATTTAGATCCTATTTCTTTAATGTATTTGGATCTGTACCTGGATACCCAATTAACGCCCAACATTCAACACTGCTAGTCAGTGTACTATACTTATAATATGATATAATATTATACATTGCCTGTTCTACTTCTAACCTAATATTGAGTGTGCTGTGATAGTTAACATGTCCTGGTTTTACTGTAGGTACCATGAATAAATTATAAAGTGGACCTAGTAAATATATGTTTCTTAAATTAAATGTACCGCACAAAAATATATCGAAAGAGTTGGTAATGTTTGCATAGTTGACGGTTGATAGAACTGTCAGTTATTATGAAGTAAAATTTATTGTTCAAAAGCATATGGAATTTTTGGACATTATATAATTTTGTTAGGAAGTTAAGCAAAGTCGAAATGCAACATTACAAACTATAGGAGCATTGAATAAAATTTCTGAGAGCATTTCTTATGATATTTACTGCGTTTTCATGATACTACCTGTCTGCTAGCTGGAATGTTATATTTTATTCGGGATATACCGTATCTCCAGTGTTCGACGCCGGCTATAGATTTAAAATATAAAGTGCGTACGCACTGATTTATTGAATTATAAATTCGTCTATCGAATTCCCGATTTATATTCTGTTTTCCTGTTGACTAAATAAAATTAGATTTTTAAGATCCGAATTCTTTTTATTCAACTATTACGTTTTTGTTTTAATTATCGGTTAGCAATGAATTTATTCTTTAAGAGAAATATCATTTCCGTTTACTCCATCTCGAGCTGGGTTAATATCCTGTGTGGGATGCCAGTGGGACTGTTATTTTATATTTTTCAGCAGGAAGATAGTCTTTATAAAAATGTCTCTTTTGTACAAACTCGATAATTGAAAAAATTCAACGGATGTGGTATATCTAAACCGGGAAATTTTGAAGAGCAGCGTTGCATAATTTTGTTATTAGTTTTAAAAACCTGCTTATTACGAGACACCATTTACTGAAACAAAAAGTAAGTTGAAAACTAAACTAAAGGAGCAGAATTTACATATAAATTACACTACCGCTGTCTTGGTTATCGACAAAAAACGATTTGAATTTTATTGCATTTGGGTGCTTGTTCGTGTATTTCAGAAGTTCCTTAAAATAAAATTCCAAAAGGTTACTTGTACCTGTTATCTTTTTGATTAAAAGCTCAATTGGTATTCTATTTTACTTACCTTTATTGTCTGGTCTCTGACTGTTATTAATTTTTTTAATTTAAGCTAAAGGTTATCTAAGTAAGTAACTGGTGATATAATATATATCAAGATATTGTAATTCTGAATAAAATGGCTTTTCTTGGGTTAAGGACGTAACGAAGTAGCAAATTATGCATGAGGCCCCTTCATGCAGATGTATGCTAGCACAATTTCACTAAGACAAACTAGGCTTGAGGATTATTACATTTTGAGTAGGCTGTGAGATTGGTATTATGCTGAAAACGTTTCGTTTCGAAGGTACTTATGTTTGTTTAAAATTTTAAACAAAAATCGTATACAGATCATGAACTAAAATTTCGCTACTGCTAAAATATATATCGGAGGCGTAAACATAACGAAATTATCCTCACATGTTGCTTTCCGGAACTCCGAATTTTAGGTGGAAAATATAAAAGGAATTTGATAAATGTGGTGGAAAAACAAATAGCTAGATTGCTGTCGATTACTGCAACCGAACACGCTACATTTATTTAATGTTAGCATAAAAAAGTTTAACATCAGTGAATTGTATAAAATAATCATTTAGTTCATTTATAAAAACAACTTGGTATAGTTTGATTTTTTTTCGTGTAAGTACGAACCCTATATAACGTAAGTTGAGAAAAAGTTATTAATTTTTTAGGGCAATTCCTAGCACGGTTTACATTAAAATTAAACCCATTTTCCTCTCTGTTGTAGGATTATTAGCATCAATTGCTTATAAGGACAGCCTAAAGACATATTAGGGAAGTAAAGGCTGGCGATTCAGAAGGTCAAAACAAAAAGTGAGCCTTGAATTGATGCAAGCATTGCACTCTGCGCCATCTTGCTGAAGCCCGCGTAATTTTCGTAAATATTTAACAAACTGTTGATGTACAAATAATTATTCATCTTTATTACTTCTTATGTGTACAGCTATAGCTATAATATAATGTCGGTGTGACCAATGGAAGCGGTTTCCAAATAAAAAAATATTAAATAAATGTTGATAGGAAAAAAGCTCTTTGTATGCTAACTACTTGGATTCATACTTTGACCTACTTAAAAAGTCTGACTTCTGATAAATTATGTGTTTTGATTTAGAATTGTAATAGGACTACATACTGTAAAAGAAAATCTGAAATATTGTAAAATGCTGGTGATGACTTTTATTTACACAGATTTAGTTAAATCTCCTCGGAATGTATTTTTAAAAACACTTAAAATTTAGCGGCTGAAGTTTTAGTAGACAATATTATTTGTGCGATCTATTAATAATACTTTCCTTAGGGAGCAATTTAATAATTCTTTACAGAAACACAAGTCTTTAGTTAGTACTGAACAGCTCGAGCAAGTACAGCCTGCGGACAATTTATTATTTTTTGTTTACGATTAATCAAAGGCGTGGGTTATAAATTCGAGATAAATAACTTTATTATACAGCACTGTTCTCGAGATTTTCTAATAAGAAGCCAATTTGGAAGAAGAATCAATTTTCGTGTCTCGTTCCCTTCTCCGTGGTGTAGAGGCGGTGCGGTAGCCGGCAATTTATTTGGTGATTTCACAATTTTTTTATAATGGAAATTGAATTTCCGACAGCGCATTTCACCTAACATTTTCTAATTTTGTCGTTCAATTCTTGTTACAGTCTAATGCAATAAAATCGTAATTGGTTAAAAAACCAACGCATTAAAACATTATGGACGACTTGGAAAATAAAATTAAAAATATATAAATTTCCAGAATACGTTTTATCGATCGAAAAATGCCATTTAGCTGTACCGCTACCTAGAAGTTATATAGCTATGAAGTACTTCCGCGTAATTTCCTGAAGTCACTATAAAATGTAGACCCAAGCACGTTTAATTTGCACCAAGAATAGTATTTCTTAAGTAAACAAAAACCCTTACCAGCATTTCAGAGGCGCCGCGGCGTCCGACATCGTAAAAAATTTAATCGCACAATGGGCCAATGTCACCTCATTTTAAAGCTCTAGTTGTTCTTCTTATCACAAAATGACTTCATGTAAAACAATCTAGCAGCAGTTTCAATGGATTGTTGCTGTAGGTACTTAACGCTGCTGAAAAATTTCTTTAGAAGCGCAGAAATAGCACAGGTGTGCTGTCGCAAATAATTTACCTGCTTAAATTATGTGTTGTATCCCTTATTTACATTTTGAGTTTTAATAAACTCTGATGTGGATGTGTTTGAGTTGGAATTCCCGATAACAGTTTTTTCATGTCCTCCGTGCGCAAATGCTATTCATATTCAAGCCCTAGAGATGTTCGTGGTTCCACCTCAAAAATAATCGACATAACTTTGACTACTTATGGGTATCGTATCGCTAATAATTAAATTTTAAACTTGTGGATATGTCAAAACATTTATTCAATTAAATTAGCAAGATATTTCTTACACTTACCATGGACCCATGTAGCATGCACATTGTACACACATCTATGGCTTTAAATTATTCAAATAAATATTGCTCCGTGTTGAATTCCAACAGCTTTGTGATGTTTGATAATACTCCCAGTGAGTTCAAGTATCGCGACTGTTTAGCTTTGACGTCCTCTATAAAGTTTTCATACTCAATTTATTTATTTATCTTATCATACTTTCTCTATTGTCAGTAGAAATTATAAAAGATTGATGCTTTAAATTTTCTTGTTAATTAAAGCGTTTGCAGAAGAATAGTATACAGAACATATCACGGAAGATCTTTAAGATGCAGAGACAAACTCGATCGCCCCGGAAAACGACGCTTTCGTGACTAATTTAACAGTTCACTAGTCGGTATGTATTTTTAAGTGTTTAAAAAGCTTTACCAAAAGAAATAATGGGCTTCGTCACCCTATGCCAATAAGTTTAACTACAATAACTAGTTTAACAGGAAATTATTAATTAAAAAGTGACATAATGTCTTTACGGCTCTGTAAGCTGATATCAGCAAGTTTCCCCTTTTTAATTAGTTAATTACAATTTACAAATATTACAATTTGTGTTTAATTTTAATTTCCCTCATGAAATTAGTATTTAGCGACAGACGACTTTGAAAATTAATATGTCTTTCCCCGGGGAATGTAATTAAACAGCGCTCTATTAATTATTTTAAATCCATTTTATACATTGAAGATTGTGTGAAAATAATTTTCATTTTAATATTACTCGCCATATTTTCCTGTAATTAAAGAACGAACCACTTGCTTGTATTCTACTGGATATAATAAGCTTTACGGATATAAAATAATACAGTTTTAATATTCATTTTACTTTTAGCTATGACGTTGATAAATCTAAAAAATTGATTGATAATAATTAATGAATACCTCACACCCTATCCGGCAAGAAATGCTTTAAAATTTAAAACCAAAAGGAAAGCAACGAAAACTAAAGGGAGTTAGTTGGATATGGTCCAAAGTTTCTCTTTCCTACACCCTTTGTTTTCGATTTGCATCCATGTTCGTATGTTATTGCCGTTTTCCAAGCACTTTACGATAAAACAACTTGGGATTTATTTTTGAACTCGATCATCTTATTCAATTTTATGCCTATATGAGCTATAACCGCCTTTCCGTAAATATATGAGCAACAAAAAGTTTGCCCTCAAGGTTTATAACACTTTGTTATTTGCTGGCGTTTCTATTTGTATGGCAAAATGAACAGATGAAGATGGTGCTGAATTAAAACTTTCTTTTACGATATAAACTTTTTTAATTATCTTACTTTTTAGTATAAGTGTCACGGATGTTAATTATTGCTTACTTTACATAATTAAATTAATATTTTTAAGGACGCTTTCTAACTATTTTAAAGCATACGAAAGACTAAACATCAAGATTATACTTCACTGCCATTATTTATCTAGTATAAAAAAATTGATAAAATGGTGGTTGATAATGAATATTCACTGGATATTCCAATTGCACTTATTATATGAATACCTACTTATTATGCAGTATCTATATACGAGTTGGAAACATTTTCCAGGATTAATTTCTTCTTTTCAAATTAATGAGAGCACGGTTATGTTCATGTATCCGTAAACGTTTTATTTAGGAATTTTATTCGCCGCTCAAGGGAGGGAATCTTTTATTGCCTTAGCTTTGAGACATTTGGTTTTTACAAACAGATACTCCATTCATGTTATTACTCACTCTAAATAAATAAATGCATCAATGGTGTCTCCTCCAGGAGTTTATAAAGTATTTGTGTCAAATATTCAAAAAATCTTACAGCTCGGTAAACCGTGCCAAGCAAGCAGTTTGTTTATGCTTCCTTCGCTTAACGAGTGTATCATTTCCTACGTATATTTGAGAAACGTTTATTTCCTTAGTCTTTCGAAAGATTTTCTGCAACACAAATATTTTTTAAAAGCACCAATAAGTTGTTTACTTTGATTATTGTCGGTGTGAGATGTTCTACCGATTTTTTCAATCGCTAAGACTCTTATGCGTATTATACTTCAAAAAGTAGAAAGAGAAGTATTATAATGTCTGCAAAAATAATATTTCAAGAATATGTAATTTTCTGAATGATAAGAGGATGCCGAATGCCAACTAACAGTCGTATAACTTCCCATCTTAAGATGCACCCACAACCCAGAAATATTTGCGCTATGCACCCAACCCACTAGACCTCGTCGGCCGCGTATAATTATTCTGCATGAGGATTGTATTAAAAAACAATTATGTAATTGCGCCTGAAAAATGTAGCTACTATTTTTAGAAAAAGAAAGTAAAGTATTTTTCTGCAATTTATGAGCTGTCTTCTAAAAAACTTCTGAACACAAAAAAAATCCTTTTGTTCCTTTGATTTTACAACTTTTTGGTTTCGTTTTCAATTTTACCCTCTATTTGTAGCCTCTTGTTTGTAGTGATTCTACACTATTCGTGTTACGTAAACAATTATCTCGTTTACGTCATTAGAATTTCAATTTGTATGACTTTTTCACCGAAGGTTTTTTTTTCATGTTTTTTTTAGAAGGTTTTTTCTGTATACTACACTTTTATGTATACATCATCAGGATAAAAAGGACGAAAATTATGCTTATGCTTAATAAAAGATCCTTTAAAGCCAAACTGAAATTGATCATTGTTGCTAATTCGGTTTGTGTTATGTTCTTGCAGAAAATCTTCATGTTTCAGAATTGTTAATTCAAGGTCTCATTATGTATTTCTGAGTATTACAATCAAGGAAAGAAGATAAATTTACGAGAAATGTTGGAAGATTATTAGATAATTAATTAAAATAATATTGATTTAAACAAATCGAGAATTCGTGAACTTGCTTTTTAATTCAAAATCAAACGAAATTACGATTATGTACAAAATAAAAGTCGTCTATTTTAATAAATGCGAGTCTGCAGAATGTTAATTTTTTATATTAATCGGATATATTCATCCAAACGTGAGAAAAAACTACACCATAACATGTACAGAGAATCATTTAATATGAATGAGAAAATTAATGAAATATACTTTTCTTAAAATTTCAATTCCAATGCGAATCGGTAGACAAAAATCAAAACGAAATGTGTTGATTTTTGTAATAACCGTGTAAACACTGTGGAAAGCAAAAATTCCGATTTAGTAGCCTTTCTATTTCCTTCCGTACGCGTTGTAACCGTTCTTCGCCTTCTAATTAATTTGATGTTGAACTCAATTTGGTATCAAACCGTTTTGGTCTCAAGGGACTGTTTCCTACTCATCATTAGCATGTTTTATATCCATTTTATGTACTGTTACATACTTGTGGCGATATGATAATCAAATACCATCCTTCTGAGGTAATGTAATTAAATATTTTGAAAAATTGCCCTTACGAGCACATTACGAAATATTACAAACTTGCATACTTGTGTATTTTTAATTTTATTTCTTACAATGTCTATTGATAAGAATTTTCATGCAGTTGAACAATGCTGCAAACTTTAAGGGTATATTTATTACGTGCTACTGGTACAAAAGCTTCTTAAATTTGGCTTTAAATTGTTTCTCTAAATTAATCACGAAATGTAAGAATGGTTGTATAAGAAATCTCAGAGGATTAATTAAATGCGTTTACGCGTAGCGTAGATATTTATTGCCAAAATGTGCCCTCATAAAAGCTCCTACATAATTGAATGTCATCATAAACGTCAAGGACATGTGTTTCGCAGGATAGTGAGGAACACAACAGAAGTACGCTAGTACTTTACATACCTAATTAACAGAGCATCCGGCAAAGCAAATTGTCAGGGCATCAAAGTAAAGCGCTAATTGGAATCCTCTTAGTCTTAAGTTAGAATTAGCGTGCTCTTCCTTAAGAAGACGTACGATTAAATCCCGCAAAGCCGCTTCGACTCACTATAACTACGTGGCCATATTTTGGTTTAGTATATAAAAGCCAGTTAGACACTAGAAGTTTAAAGCTTTTGATACCAACATAAAGCTGTGCATTCTGGAAGGTGTTATTTTTTAAAAGAATGAAACGTTGTAGCTGTATAAATCCGCTTGGAGAATTGTTTTTTTTACGAAATCTTGAGAGAACGCAACGGTTAAGAGGGCTCTTAGACTTTCCAGATACTTAGCACGAAATACTAAAGTAGAGCTTGACTCCTCTCTGATGCACGCTATAAAAAGCATCCCCTAATAAGAAGCCCGGTTTTACTACACCTTTATAATTTTTTTATATTAATATTTTCGTAAATCATAGACATAAAAAATTTTTGTGTAGAAAATAATTAAAGGTTTAAAATTATAATCACATAAAGAGAAGTGATATGAAATATCCTCTGAATCCTGTAAATACAAAGTTATGACTGTTATGAGGGAAACGGTTATGTATATCGGATTTACCAAAATCCTATAAAGCAAAAACAGAACGCTGCTTCGTTCGAAATAGACCGTCTAATTGTCTATCTGTTTTCAGACGAATTAAATCCAATTTCATTTATCGCTTAACAGGATGATAAATGAAGATTGAACGCCAAACCAACGTCTAAAGTGTTGCGACTACTGAACCGTGTGATGTATTTGCAATTTTAATTTTAGTTCCCCAAACGGAGATTAAACCTTTAAATTTTTGCATATTCTGAACCCTTAAATATTTTAATTATGAAATTTGGAAATTTTAAGCGTTCATACTGCTGTAAGTATTGAGATTTTAATAATTTAGTGTATATTAATGAAATAAAATAATTTTTGAAAAAGCTGTCAAAAAATCACATCAGTTGTGTTCGTTAAACCAAGCTTTCGACTAGAAGAAGCAGATCTTTAGTAATAAAATAGCTATATGCGATGAATGCTCTTGGACGTAATTATTCATGTTTGTCATAGGGTTCGTATCATAGAGTCCCACATGTACACCGTTACTCTGACCACAAAATATAAACCTTTTAAGAACCCATATAATTTAATCTCTATATCTTTGAAATCAAACCAATTTACGTAATTGAAAATATAAAGAGTCAAGAGAAATTTCTCAGTGACAAACTAAGTACGAAACAGTGGATTCTTTTATATAGAGCCAACTAGGAGGATCCAGTGGCATATCTAAATCCCTCTTAGTTTATAAAAGTTTGTGTAACTTAACTTTATTACCGTCGTTACTTGGTGGTTTTATATTTATTTGGAAAATGTAAACATTATGGTTTTCTGTTAACTTGTCAGTTGGGAAAATGATTTTTAGCAAACATTCGGAATAGAAATAAATAAATAATTACGTTTGGAGCATTTCAAGTTTATTTGTCGTAAAAAGGAGACATAGCAATGTCTATGCTATTTCTTAAATCAAGTTCGCTATTTTGGTAGAAAATATTTGCAAAGAACTATAGGACCAACTGCTTCATAATAGGTTAACACGCTGTTATATTAGACAGTAAAAAATATGGAGATATATCCTTTTATAGTTTTCCATCAAAACTAAACTTCGGTCATAAATTTGCCATTTTGTTATTTTAAAAAATATAAAATAACTGTCAATACAAATGTTGTAGAGAATCGCATGCTAATTTTGAAAAATCTTTCGTTTTTTAAAATTTCCCCTAAAATAAGGGAATTATTACGATTGTTAAAAATTCAAAAGAAATCCAATAACAATAATAATAATATAATAATCAGGGTCTCAAATTAAAAATTGCAACTAAAAAAAATTGTTTGTTTTAGTGAGTTCTAACTGCTATTTTCAGGTGTAACGACTTAGTACACCTTGTATACGATAGCATTAGAAATCCTAATAAAATATTAAAAGTTAAATTAGATACTGAATTCATATTTATTTATTTGGTGATGATATAGTTTATAAACGGATTCTATTTTCATAGTACAGTGGGAAGTTATCGTTATCTTTTATGTACAAGTACAAGCTGGGAGTTTTCGAACCCAATTTACTAAATTACCACTGAAAGGGTCGATATATCAAAACAAGCATTCTTCATTACTACATTACTTTATTAGACCATTCCTATATCTAAAATAGTCAGTAAGTACCTCTTTTTAATAATAATTCCAGTGGTACTAACTGATTTAGAAAATATGTAAAAGAAACTGGAAATATTTCTGTTGTTCATTTTAAAGGAATTTTAATAAAAACTTTTCTTTTACAATTCTTTGTATTTGCATGGGGTAGAGATCCGATGCTAAAAGTCAGCAATATTGCTCAGAATTCATTATTAGTTTTAAAGCGTTATTCATTTTCTGTTTTTTGATAAAGAAGTTTTCATGACAGAAATGTGTAATTAGTGAAGTTAATAAATGAATGGCAGTGTTGTGAACTGGCATAGGGAAAATCTAAATATCCACAGTGTATCGCTTAATACTTTATGTGTGAAGTTTGTTCTATTAATAAACGTGTAAACTTCGGCGCTCACTTTGAACATGAATAGGATTTCTATGTTTGCGAATTCCACTGTCTTTAGAGCGTGGATAAATTACAAAGCAGTAAGTGAATTAGAACGTTTTGTGGCGCGCCTCGGTTCTCGGTTATGCGGTCGCTATATTAACGTAGCTTATTCTAATTGCGATTTATACTTATGAAAAGCATGAATATTTAGGATTTTAAACAAACAGACACTTCAAAGCTAGGAGTTTAACGCATTTGGAATTTCCGTTCACTTTACAAATCTCACCCCTTTACCATAGGATCGATTATGAACTCAAACTGCAACTGTGGTAGCTATAATTGCCGATATGTTAGAGTATTTATATATCAGTGAAGGTCTACGATCGATTTTACTACGCGGCCTTTATCCAGTTGCCTTTTAGGTAATTCGAGGGTGTTCAATATCTGCGGTCTGAAGCAATAAAGCAACGATTTTGGAACGTTAATTTGCTCCCCTCAATTTGCAAAATAACTTTAAAATGCTTCAATAAATTATTTAAATGTGTCATCTAGGATATGAGAGGTCCTTGGAGGGTAATCAACCTGATTCGGTCACGGCGACTTCTAAATTAACTCCCTTCAAGGAGGAAAATCCTAAAGGTTGGCTTATCTCTTAAAGGATGCCCTTTATTAAATTTTCATTACTTCTCTTAAAGCAGTGAAATGCATTTCGTAGTCTCATAGAGAAATACGTCATTTCGTGAAAAGCCTACCATCAATCAGGTATTATGGTAAAGAGCATCTAAGCTAACCTAACAACAAGGTCTGCCTAGGCTTGTAATAAAAAGCCGTATTTTACCTAACACAATATTGTTATTATTTTTAATTACCTACGTTTATTAAAATAATTTAGTTTCATAAACTGAATTGAAATTTGTAAATCTTTAAAGGTTTTCTATCAATTTCAATTAATTTTAAAAGAGTAAAGGGTGATTTGTTTGATAGGTTTTTCTTGGTTTATTCAGCTTAAATGTGAATTGGAAATCGATTTCACTTTAACTGAACCACCTCGCTAAAGTTTAAAACGAAAACGGAAGTAATTTGGCAAGACTTCATATTTCAGTCGTGGTTTAAGTATGAGATTAACTTAAACCTGCTAGATATTGGTATTAAGACTCTGATTTTTTTTTAAGTAATAATGAAAAATAAATAAAAGGATTAGTGACTGATTTCTGTGTGACAGTTTCCAAATTCAATAATTGTAAGTCTTTATATAAAATGTAATCTACAAAATATATGGAAGTTCGATGGATATTCCTCTCTATTTTACTTGGAAGAGGCAGTTTACGCTATAAGCCACCACATAATTACCTGAATGGGATCTAAATTAAAGGTAACCACTCCTATTTCTAACAGCCGATTTCTTTGAATAAGCAATTGTTTCTAATCATGAAATTCTCTTTCAGGCAGCAAGTATGTCAGTAGTTCACGATGGTATTGATTATTTACGTTGATAAATCTTCTTTCTTAAATCTATTTTCATGTTTATTTACATTTAAATGTTTTTTATGAGTTCTCCCTCTTCAATAAATATTCCAGAGATGTCACGAAAAATCATTTAATAATTCATTTTTTAAGGGAAATTATTTTTTAAAATGCAATTTTATTGCCTAACGTTGGTGATATTTTTGAAAAGCTACGCTTGTTGAAGACTTGCTTCAGTTATAAGCAGTAACATTTAATATATTATTTAGAATTAAACACTGTAATACAAAGCCTTCTTCAGAGATATTATTACATCTAAAATCTGAATAAGATTATGTTCAGCTGTTCTTCAATCTAAATGCTCTGACTTACGAGCACGGCTTAAGATTAAGACCGTCTAATCTTATAATTTACGGATATACGAGTTAATTACCAAAGAGGTTAATGAATTTCCTTTGCTTTCATGTCTTGATATTATCCTTCACCTTTGAAATAATTTTGTTATTATAGTAGATTAATTTATATCATGGGTTTTACAATGAATACCTAATTCCTGTGTTAACTCAATAAAATGTATAATTATTTCTGTCGTGGCTGGTTGTTACACGTTGTATATTAATTGTAATAAATTATGTCGTGGTATTTTAGATTATAGGTTGGAACACTGTTCTCCCTCTATGGAGAAATCCCTACGTTTCGTTGGATTACATAAAACATCGTCAGCACAAAAAGCACTTCCCTTATATTTTATAATAATTATAAATATGAGAAATTTTCAGATATTTCACTCCTCACCTTTGGGAGTTGACGCACTCAGTTATTTATGAATGTCATTTAGAAAACAAGTTGTTATAAAAAATGCATGTAGGTACGTGTATATAATATGTCCACAGTTTTAAACAGCAGCCGAGACTTTTTAGAGCGTGTCTTGCCCCTATTTACTTTAGTTGGTGAGAAATGCTCCTAAAGAAGACGTTAAAACGTTGCGTTCTATTTTCTATAAATTCGGAAGTATATCTAAATTATTTAGTTATATACAGGGTGAGTCTGGAGGAAACTGACAAACGTCGGGTATGTGTTCTACACTTTTTAATATAAGACCAAAAACCCCAAAAACTCAGGGTCAGAGATATCGGAAAAAAAATCGGTTGGATTAAGTCCGCGGGTCTCGGAGGCCAATTGGTGTCGCTTCCTCCTGATATTAAATTTTCATGAAAAAGTTACTATACAACTCCTGAAACGGTTTAATGAACTTTGGAGTTTTCTCAGACTACTAGCGATACTTTTGACGACGGTTAACGTAACCTTGTAGATGGAAATGTGCCTCACCAGAGAAAAAACGTTTGTTGAAACCTTTGAACATACACTGCTCCTTTACAGAAGGAGTATATCCCTATACTTCATTGCACAACCGATGGTTCAAAGAAAATTGACAAAAACGACAATATAATTTGTAGTAAGTGCAACAAGGATAAACAGATAAGAGGAACTAATGCATTGCTGCGTTGTTTTCTTACCCCTTTTTTATCCCTGTCCTTGTCAATCTTCGTTAAGCCAATTTCCAGCAGTTTACTCTAGAGGAGTAGATTATGTTCGAAGGTTGAAACCGATAAACCGTCGTATGTGTAATTTTGATAATCCCTGTACTTGGTAGCAACCAAGCAAAATACTAAGATTGTTTTTAAAGTCAAATTTAGAAATATGTCATGGCGTAACATCATTACAGGCAATGGCTTGAAAATAGGCAATTATAAATTTCGCCATGTGTCCACATTAATTATTATTATAGCTAGCTTTACCCTTTTCGAGGCAGAAACAAGGAACAGACCTCCTTCATAATTCTCTTGACGTCGGGAGAGTCTTAACGGAATTAACTTTGAGGTTAGCTTCGTTAGTTCATAACTAGACTGGATTTCTTGACCCGCGTTTATGAAACTTAATTAAACATCAGTAACAGGGCTAAGAGAGATTGTTACATTGTCTGCGATATATCCTTTACCTGCTTGTTTTAATTTGCCTTCTTAACTTCTTTAGGCTCACACAATAAAGACGAAGTCTTTTAATTGCTTTGTCGGGAGTCTTAACATCCCCTCGAACAAAACGTAAAAATGAAAAACAGGCAAAGCGAGAGGCACCCGGAGATTAGCGACGGGAAAATTATCTGTACTCTACTGATTTCCTGAGGATTTTCTACGATTCGCGTCTTGAGTGATTACCAGACATGACTAAATGAAAATAAGCAAAAAGAATATTGATGACCCGCATTTCTTTGCTTTTGCAATGGGATGAACATTCAAATTCAATTCATTCTTCGAATGAAAATTACTTGCAAATATTTAAATTTATTTTAGAATAGATATACAATTGAGATACAATTTACAAAGAGCTAGCAATTCTAGAACGGTTAAATCGCTAGAAATTCCAAAACTAGAACAAATGTCCCGAGAAGTTGATGAGTTACGGAAACAATTTTATGCAGATTTTATTTGAAGTTGCGAGAAGGATTTGAAACGGAACGGTTTAATGCACACAATTATCATTGTGATACGTACTCAGTAGCAGGTATTGCTATTTCAAAGGTTATAAAGAGCGACAGGTAGCAGGTTACTGCAACTTTTCAAAGGGGTTGTATAATAAGCATAAGGTGAAGAGGTACATTACTTTTATCTATGGCTGTACAAGTAACAATTAAGTTTATTAAAGTTTTAAAAATTATTCGTAACAAATATGTCTTTGATAATTTTTTTCCTTTATTAGAGTGTAACTATTGCTGCTGGTAACGCGATTATATTTCTAGCAGATAAAGATATAAAAATGTAAAACCCATAGAGGTTGCGTGCTTTGCCTTTAAGTTTCTGCTGTAGCTAATAATTACGTAAAGTACGATCTAATCTTTTTTAACAGACTTAATTATGCATAAAAGTATCTAAAGAATATTAAATCAACGAATGCAATTTCCGATATTTTCCAATTATTATAATACACAAGGGAAATTAATTTCATAAGCGTAATTTATTAGTTTATGATCAGATTTAACGAACGAGTGTTAGATTTTTAGTGCAAAAACAATTTTTGTTTGATTCACTATTATTGCAGTTTTAAGTCCTGTCGTGAAATCGATCATATTACAATAAATACTTTTTACGATATAAATAATTTATTACTAAAAAAGTGCAAGTTTACTTGGTAAAGTTCTGAGAAATAAAAGCTTAAGGACATTTCTAGCAGGATATAAAGTTCGTTAGTAATTAGAAACGTCACGGATGTCCGGCTATATGTATCACATTTTATAATGAAAGTTCCGACAAGAAAAGTCTCTGAAATGTAGAACAGGATGTCTGTATAAAAATTAAAACATTGAAATATAAATATGTCAAGTTCTGTAACAAGGAACTGAATATATAACGGTCATGTTTGGTATACACGTATAATATGGTCACATACAAAATAATTTTCAATTTATTTAAGTTAAGAAACACGGCGGCGACGACTTATGAGGGCCTTTGTGCCAAATATTTTACTCCTTTTTTAAAAATGTCATAGGGATTGGAAAAAAATACCACAAATAAAAAGTACACACTCGCGGGGATTTTGATATACAGGGTGTAAACTCCAATTCGAGCCACTCGTTGAAATATTATTGCCAAAATAGACTACTTTTCTCTAAGCCATCTTCTACATCTATATCGGTTTCCGAGACGCCAATGGCTCGAATTAAAGTTTACATCCTGTATTATACATGACTTATGCAATAATTTTTCCCAGCATATTTTAGACAAAAATGTAAATTCATTTTGTTTGACGCTAGTAACGACGTCATGGAAAGGAATTTCGGATGAAGTAAACACTGATGAATAGACGATTTTGGCTATTGAGCTTTCAGCTGTCAATTGGCAAATACGTAGACCGAAGCTTCTTCTGGCTACTGATAAAGCAGCATCGACAGAATCTGATACCGAATTGCAAATACTTGCAAATATTCACTACGGCTTGTTTTTGACTCAAGAAAATCTTGATGCGAACTTGCTGCGTCAGTGGCAAAGAGGGTTCGTTTTCCCTTATATTTCAATGTGATTTGAGGTAGCTATTTTTAAAACTCCTATAGACTAAAAAATAACGCAGACAAGATATTTGCTACCAGGAACGATGTTGCTATTAATTTGAAACTATTTAACTGGCATTTAGTGTAACTGGAACATGCTAATTATTTGGGGTAGGTAATAGCATTGTTCTACGTAATTCATGTCCCTTTAATCAACAGCACAGTAATCCGAACAATTCAATTAGAAACAAATGTTTTATAATATTTTCTCTTAACAAAAACATAAGTAGGAAGTATATAGAGTTATTTCTGTATTTCTATAATTTTCACACAGTTTTGTTAAAGTTAAGGAACCCTTTTATATTTTAATTTTTTCGCTAACGCTTGGTGTGAACAGCGGCATCGTAAAACCTGACCAAAATCTAACGTTTGCAGGAAGTTCCCCGAGGAAATATAAAACGGTTTACTTTGTTAGAGTTTCCCTCTTTTTACTTACAATTTACAGTGCAGTCTTGTAAGCGAAGGAGAAAGTATATAACGCCGTCTTCCAGTTAGGTGTCGAGCTCGAATACTTCTTAGAAATCAGTTCGAATAGCCTTTTTATGGACTCTTCTTCGGACATCGCTAATTTAGAGCTCACGTGCCCTTCTACGTGGCCGGACGTAGAACTAATAATTAAGGAATCCCAAAGGGCCCAAATCAACGCTTCGTCGTTGAGAATCCTCTGATTACATTCGCAAGAGAATGTTAGTAGAGCTACGATTAAGTTGCGTTTCATTACGAAAAAAGCGGTATGAATAATGTAACTTCTCTACTCCTAAATGAACCGCTGATTGCCAATTTACTGAAAAATTATGTGGCAAAATTATTAAACGCAACGCTTCTGGAAGTTTCTCTTTACGTAAAAAAATGGCCATATGATGATATATCTTTTTTTATATAGTTGGCTGATTTCTGCTACGGAGGTCTATCATTCATGCCATAAGGTACTTCATAACATCTAGAAACCCTACTGGATAGAGATCTTTAATATGCAAACATCTGACACACAATTTCCACAATTTTACATCTCTTTCGAAAGATGGCTTATTGACAAGTGCCTACACTACACCAAATGCATTTCGCAAACGTCAAGAATCAAATGCAATCCATTTTGACGGGATTTATGCTTCTAGTACAGGATGAAATATTTACACATGCATAAACATTGACTCGTTTCCATGCTGTCCGCAAATAATAAGGATTAGCAATGCAACAGATTTTAAATTTAATTAATCATTTGTCCGGGTTGTTACATGAAAAATCGTCATACTATAATAATTATTGTAGTTGTTGAAAAACAGTTACTTCGGCTGATTTATTTTCAACAGCAGCTACCACCACTTTCTAGGATACTAAATCCTACTTCTATTTGAGTGACAAATGGAAAATTCGAAATTTTCTTGCGAACTGTGGATGTATGACATTTTAACTGTATTTTCTAGTTCAAATTTTCTAAATGACAAGATCTGCACTTCTTAAACTACTTATGGATGTTGTTTTTAACGTCGAATGTCAGTCGTGTCGAAAGATTGTGCGAGAATCTTAACCAAATGTTTGAAAGCTTTTCTGTGTAGCTATTTCTTATTCATAAGTGCGTTTTCACGAAACAGAAACTGCTAAATGTGCCAAATCAGAGTTGGAATAGGTTTACCTTACACTTATTAAGAAACATTGTTTAAAAGTTTAATGATTATTTTACAGAGTTTTATCGAATCCATTAGGTAGGTAGTTTTCAAAAAATATGACTTGTCTATATATTTTATAATCAACGTCTACTACGTCTCATAAGCAATCATTAAGTTTACCGACTTTTCAATATAGAAGGGGAATTTCCATTCTGAAAAATATGAGTGAGGATGACTGCAATCAGCAGAGGACATGAAAATTGATGTACCTGTAAATACTAACTCTAATCATCGTGGAACCATCAATTAATCAGTGATTCAGATATACAGTATGTCCACGAATTGAGTGCATATAAGGTGTAAATGACAAATTTTTTTAGAGTTGGATCTTCATGTTCTGAGGATCGCTCCTGCTTACTCTCAAACTAAGATATTGAAAAAATGAGCCAAATCAATTAATATACAGGGTGGTGTTTTTTTGGTCGAAATCTAAAAATTAGTCAAGAGTAAACTGTCTTTATTTTAGCAGATACAACAAAAATGTATTAGAAAAAGTTGTTTAGAATTAAAAGTTATTGAAGATTTTCAACTTTTATACAAATCAGCCTACTTTGAATTTTTTCATCTAATCCAATACTTTTGAACTCATGTTTGTAACAAATAAGGTTTAGTATTTTTTTAATAAATAATTATTTGTTTTTCAAGTACTTTGTTTAATTACTCTTCATGCATGGGTCATTAAAACCACAAATAAAAAATCTCATGTTGATGAAAAAAATCAAAGTAGGCTGATTTGTATAAGAATTGAAGATCTTCAATAGCTTTTAATTCTAAACAACTTTTTCTAATACATTTTTGTTATATCTGCTAAAATAAAGACAGTTTACTCTTGACTAATTTTTAGATTTCGGCCAAAAAAACACCCTGTATATTAATTGATTTGGCTAATTTTTTCAATATCTTAGTTTGAGACAAAGCAGGAGCGATTCTCAGAACATGAAGATTCAACTCCAAAAAATTTTGTCATTTACACCTTATATGCACTCAATCCGTGGACACAGTAGGTAGTTAATAGTGAACGGCTCAGCTTGTTAAAAAATTTTTATACGAAACAGAGATAAAGTCAAAATGAACGTTTCTGCACATGTCGTCTGTAATTTCACTGCTAAATATTGATATCGACAAAAATAAGGCAGTAAAGTAGAATATTTCCAGTAAAAAAAGATAATATACCTTTTCGTATCCTGTATTAACTTTTCAAATATTGGAGAACCTCTTTGTAACATAATATAGCAAGAAAATTGCACAAAAGAGTCTAGCCAGAAACATATTTGGTAAAAAATATTTAATTTAAGTACAGCTATGTGGATGGATCACTCTTTTCAAAACGATGGAAGATTTGATAAATTTTCGTTTACACACTCACGTTACTATAGTAGTTCAGTGGGGTGGGGTGGTGTCCCACATTGGAGTAGTCTGCAGTCTACAAGAATGGGATTTTAAAGAAAAGCTGCCCTTGGAAATTGAAAGTATAGCCCGTAATATCTGAATACGAATAACGGTATACATTGTTTGTTAAAGTATCCCCTTTGAACCATAAGAAATTCGACAAAACCGTCGTAATCTGCAGATACGTCTTTCCAACTGACGTTTTCGTTTTCGGCGGTAGTACAATATTTATACACGTCCAGTATTCATTTACATTTTATTATTATCTTTTATAATTATAACGTTACAATTATCATACGAAATTGTTATCATTTTACAGAGATGGATAAAGTGGTCCTTCCGATTTTTGTCGTTGATTGCTTTTCAAAAGGAGGTTAACTAGTCACTTCCCCTTTCGGTTATTCAACCATTCTGTTACGGACTAAGCGGATATAAATAAAAATTCTTCAGGAAAATTATTATGTACAGTGGGTATTAATCTCTATTAAGGAGTCTGTGCCCTTAATACGGATTATAAAACGGGTATAAAAAAATTCGGTAGGCTCATTTGTGTGAAAGGAAAGTTTCTCCAAAAACCTTATGCACGAAATACCCCTGCGCACTTTCGTTATTTAAATGCCAGAGCTGTTAGGTATACTTGTGTAAACATCAGCCGCAACACCAGATAATCCATCTTAGATGTAGGTGCGTAATCTTCTTGTTGTAGCACTTAATGGTATTAACTATTTGATCCAGAACCTCGTAAAATTTCACAAATGTAAAAGTTTTTGTTAGCCAATAGATGGTGTGTTTTTATAGAACATTTTTTGTTGGTTATTTATTTTTGTGGTATGAAGTTCCTTATGAGGACAATAAGATAAAGGTATCGCTCAGTCGTATATTAGGTTTAAATTCACTTTCTTGAATGAACAAAATTTTGACACTAGCAGTATTTGGTGAAGGATTAGAAGAAATGAACATGATTGCGTGATTTTGTTGTAACTTGCCTGAAATACAGAGGGACTTTATAGTAAATTCTTCTCAAACAATAATTGATGTATAATGAAAGGGAACTATATTTTTTGTTTAATTAAGTTGGAAACATGAAGTATCTGCTCTCCGCTCTTTAGTTTTGAAGTTTCGTAGACTTACAAAATCATGAGCGACGGCCAGAATGTTAATCTGGATCTTCCCAAGGGAGATGGATCGACTTTTCCTAATTTCAGATATAAATAAGGGCTCCAAAAATGTTGAAAGCATAAAGTTTTTGTTTAGAAATGAAACTTTGAGCGGCTCATTAGAATATTGTTTTTTTTCTAAGGTATTATGGTTGGAGTATTTTCTTCTCTCAATCATTTATATTTTTGATTACCTGATATTTTATTTGTGCACATATTATACAGGGTGTAAAACTAAAGGAGTTTTGATAGTACTACACTCCTAAAATACTAGCAGCAGAAAAAACGAAACAATGTAGAAAATTAGACAGAAAACATTTTCTCAACACTTACTGTTAATGTTGTACCTACTTTACCTCGATACTGAAGTGTCAATTGATTTACTCTTTTTTGTATAATTGTTTGCACCTGTAGCTTTAATGATCTCTGTATTCGTCCTGTAGCCACCAAAATCTTTTTCTGTCGAAACTAAACGACACCGTTTACAGACTACATGAAAATTTAAAATCTTTCACATGTGTAAGGTTATTATTCCATTGTTATTTGAGAACCTGAAATTGATTTTATTATGTTAATGCGTCTTTCAGAATTATGGAAAACCTTCTCAAAAAATATCCTTGAAATTAGGACAACAAAATTTCAACTTCAACGTTTATACTAGAAACAGTCTTTGTTTTTATTTGTTTGAATTTTCTGAGCTGCAACGTACGGGAAAATACGTAAATAAACTGAAACTCTTTGAAAGTTGCGATCAAATCAAGAATTCCTTTAGTCTTTATTTATAATCTTTGTCAGCAATAAAATTGGGTATTCGCTTTTGAATTTGGCAGTGTACCCTCGAGCATAACGTCATCGATGTGCAATCCCTTAGTGACTTCACGACATGAATGAACTAAAATAAAGAAATGTTTCTAAAATAAAACTCAATACTGCCACGGTTCTAGTTATTTCACAGCAAATAATACGGAAGTTCTCCTGGGTTTATCTTGAATTGTTTAGTTAAAAATTGCAGTTGCAAGGGTGATGCCAAAGCAATTCGGAAAGCATCAAGATATCATATTGGCGCCGATTCCAACTAGGTCAAAACTTCAACAGTGTCCTTGCTATTTTATATCGTCAGCAAGGGTAGTAGACGTAGTGGGACCGGACCGGATCACCCCTTTTGCTGAGTGCATAACTCAAGTTCAACGTTACTTCACGCTCCGCCTGTTTCGACAGCAGGAATATTATTACTTCGCATTTCACAGAACTTCCGCCGTCTTGAAGTGCATTTGCTTCGTTTAATGTATTAACGGGTGATCGATTTAACGGTTGGAAAATTGAATTTTGTTAGATTCTGATCCCCGGTGGGTGTTAAAACTCATTATATTTAGAATATGGCGTTAATCTGTAACCTGTTTATAATATACAGGGTGAATGTAGGCTTCACTAGCTTGATTACAAGATAGATTAATGCACCCTGTCATGGTGTGTACTTGAGAAAAAGTTTGCGCAGGATTAATGTGGGTATATTGTTGGCTCTATTGTAGTTGAAGTTTGTTGAGTTCAAACATCCCCAACTTTCGTTTTCCAACCACACGCAACCACATTTATTCCGTGTAAACGATTTATTAAAGGATAATCGTCGTTACTGGTTAAGTTTTGTTCTTTTAAGTATAAACATTCATTTTCGTTAATGCAACGATACAGCAGTGCTGGTGTGAGTATCAAGTGTGCTAAGTATGTAGCAATTTGAATAAAATGTGTGCGTTCAATTCATAGATACCTACATTCTCTTTATTTTGCTCTGTATTTTAGACGGAATAAACCTATAATAGTTTTATGTACCTAGTCACTTTTAAATTTTAACTGTAAAACATTTTTTTTTTGAAAATGGTTGTTTCAGGATATAGGACTAATGTGATCGTTTCCTCTCTTATCTGTATCTTCCAAACGTATGAATTGCCTTTGATAAAATTTGAAATGTGCGGGTTTATCATCGTCCCTAAAGCAAGGTTTGGAAAAAGTTCTACATGGGAAACGGAAGCAGAACTACTAGTACCCCCCTACTAGTACCCCTTTTCAATCGCATCATGCTATAAATTTTAAAATATAATCAGAAAGAAAATACCGACCCAAACCAATACGATTGTTTGGAAGTTTGGAAGAATCAAATTTTGAATCACTCGATATGAACCAAATAGTTTTTGGGGTATCAAAATTTTTAGGGTGGCCTTAGTATGATGCGATGCTAGAAACTCTTTGAATAGTAGATAACGACGACGTGAATCCCTTGATTCTGGGCTAAAGTAGATCCAAACTCCACAAACAGGAGATATGTTTGCTATTTTATTTTAAATTCATGATGAGGCTATATTATCCTAACTGTCGTTTCCTCCTCTAGTACACGTGGAAGAGAAAAGAATATTACTCTGGTATAGCACACGTTTTATTTACATTCTCTAAGCATTAGAGGTGACCCAGAATGTGGTGTTTACCACACCATGCTTATTTTATTGAAGCATTACAGTACTGCTGAATTACTTTATATTAAAAAAATAAGTAACTATAAAAAAGTGTTTGGAATTCCTTCTTACCCCCTTTGACGAGAAATATCCTGCTTATCTGGGATTGTCTTTAACTTCATTAAATTTTCTTGAATAGAAATATTAATAACATAACATTCTAAGAGAACTGGAAAAACGTTGAAAAGTAATTTATCTTAATGGAGATATTTTATTAAAAATATTGATAACTTTTATGCTTCATGTAATACAAATTTAGAACGTTGAACACATTAATATTAATATAACCATATTTATGACTTGCGCAGCAAAGCATATTGTAGAAGTAATTTTATAAAAATTCCCTAACAAAAGGATTAGTCTTTAAGATCCCCGGATAATGATATCACTTAACGGAGCGCGTGAGAAAGTGGCAGTCGCACCACTCTGTCTTTCTGATAAATCATGGGATTACAATGATCCACTCCGTCGATCCTGGCCTTATTCATTTTACGACACTAGGAATCCTTATTTAATTTCTTCCTATTTAATTTCGTTAGAGAAGAAAGTTTTTTCACGTACAGAAAAATCGTGCCTTTTATGATACAAGATATTAATCGTTCTTTAATAAATATTTGTAATCCAAGAAAATAATTTGATTGTCAACACATAAAAGTTGTTCGTAAACCGCAATATTTAGACAGCAGAATACAAACGATGCGTGGTGAAGAAAAATCTCAGGCCTTAGCTTTTGCCATCTTGCGAACAAGAGGAATACATTTTCAAAGCGTTCGAAGCTTTCAAAGAGCCTCAATTTCAAGAAACAAGAACCTTTTCAGCATAAACCCGGAAGCCGAGCTGAGGGTGGCAGATTTTAGTCGTTTGCGGTTTTCACGTTACACAAAAGAAATGAAAGTGATTACTGGCTGAAATTCAATTTTCGACTTCTGTATAGATCTCAGATCTATTTTTGGTTTAATAGTTAGCTAATTCATTTGTTACACCAACCAACACTATTGTCTAACTTTTCAGCTTGATACATGTATGCTTTTGGCTGTAAGTAATTGAAAACGTTGAATGGCATTGTTTTGGATACATAAATGTAAAGATTTTAGTTAAAAATGCGGCGATGCATAAAAGCCATTATACTACCTGCATTCAATCTACCTGAAATTTGATATTCTACTATGAAGTTTAATTTTCCCAACTAGATACTAATTCAAAAATCCGAGTGAATTTAGAGTCAGTGATATTGTTTTAATAAATTATTTTCATGCAGTATTAATTTATTATCGGCCTCGGTGGCGCAGATTATCTTGCGTTTCAGATACGGACCAGGGAGTTCAAGTTATAGACTCCTGACAGAAAAGAATTCGTCGGACCAAGTGCAATAGTACGGAATTGGAAAATTATAGCCAAAGCAAACGCTATGTTTCGGAAGACAAGTAAAACTGTGGGTCTCGCGTGATCCACGATGCCATTGCAGATCCCTACCCTTCATCAGCTCCCACCGCATGCATTTATATGAGAACAAGCAAAACCCATATAATTGATTGAAATGCTAACCAGAATCTCTAAAAACGTTTTACATAACTACAATAGTGGAGTTTATACCGTAGCATAATCGTTTATTTAACGACAGTCGTTAGGTTCACGTTAAACCTTTCAACCATTGGTCTTATCGCGTATTTCTTGGTTACAGTACCTGAAAATCATGTCGGTTCAATATCTTGCGTGAAGTTCAATTATTTTCTGATTGGTTCTACGACAGCTAACATGTATAACCTTTATCCTTCTCTGAACTTTTAATATCCTGACTTGAGATAACCACAACCGCTATTTTGGGACACTTGTCCTCTATCAAAAAGTCAAGTTCTTCCTTTTCTGATTAGTTAGGTGTTTGCAAAATTAGACCGTAGATAATTAACCCTTGGCCCTTATCAGAAGGGTTTGTCTTATCCTTATCTTTGTTAAATGATTACATCCGCATGTCTGGTTCTAATCGATTCCGTCTTGTAATGTTCAGAAGAATTCTAGACGATTATTGAGTTAAAAATCCATTTTAGTTCGTTTAATTTAAACTTCTAGGAATATTTGAAGGAAGATTACAAAAAGTTAGCAGATATCCTTGAAAATTAACCTTCTTTCAAGAAATTGCAAATTACCGAATCATAAATAAATAAATGAAAGGGTGAAAAGGTGATAGCAACTACGCTCTTGTTTATTCAATTTCGAAAATAATTAAGTTAGCCATTAAAATATCTTTAAAAATTTGACCGTCATATCTTTAATTAAATAGGTACGTACAATTTTAAAGAGAATTTAATTAAATTTCAAATGATGGAGGCAAATAAATTAAGGTAACGTAATAATGCGAGTATTTTTGAATTGTATGGGGTTGGTTTGATTAAATTTCGTATCGATTTGAATAGGGAGCAAAAAATTTAACGGTCGAGTTGTTTCACAAACAGCTTCTTCGAAAGTAAAAGGAATAGGAATTGTGTATTATTTGATTTCTTACGTCCAATTTGTGAATCAGGTTCGACGAAAGGGTTGTATCGTGCGTTACGTTTGATTAATTCCTCACTTTGCGTGGAACGACGTTCTTCTATTCCTGGTTAAATAAAATATTGGTGCTTTAGGCAAAAGAAATCCGTTAGATCCGATTCCAAAATCAGTTGTTTGAGGTTTTCATCTCACAAAAATATAAAGGCTCAAACGGGCGCGATCCCGTTAGTGGGTGTATAAATTCTATAACAGGACTTTGTTTTCAAAGCAGGATTTTCAGAGATTATTATGGTTCAATTTTTAGTCTTTCATATCGACAGAAAATAAATATTGTGGTAGTATTTTGACGTAAACATAATTTAATATTGAACTTGCCGAGAGCGTGCAATATTTCAAAGTATGGAATGACAGTAATTCCCAACGGAAATTGTATTTTGAATGTATATTCTAAATTAAGATGTAAATCAATTATAGGAACGATAGTTCCCTTAGCTTTGATTTTCTTTTGTAAAAGAAATTAATTTTGAAAGGCACGTGATAGTTCTGAAAATAGTTCAAAAGTTATCATGCCATTTTCTTAGGGCCGGTTTTATAAAGTCTGCTATGGGTATACGATTGTTTTTAATAAACGTATCCAAGACAGTTGATCGCAGTTGAGTCAACCGTCGGTCGGCGTCGGCGTCGGTCGCGTCGGTTACTCTGACTTTGTACAACCGGCCCTTAATATTATGATTAATAAACCAGCACCATCACCGATGAACCGAAACGTCAATTTCCCGGTGTACTCAACCGGAAAAAATAGCAAAAAGGACTGGCACTCGCAAGCTCGCTCATTCTTCAAAACACGCTCATTCAAGAAATTCGTCTATTCGCATTTGGTTTGTAAATAAGTATTATGCACCAAGTGCATAAAATAGTACTTTTTCACGAACGAGAAACAATGAAAAAATGATTTTTTTTGTGGACCATTTATTGGAAGTACAAAGTTTTCTTTAGTCAGATGGACATCTACTCCGGATCGCGTATTAAATGAGTATTTAGAAATACAGTTTATCACAACTAAAGAAGCTCTTAAACTTAATGACACGAAATGGAGTTAACACTAATGGAATTTCTATAAAACTTCATTCAAACCATTTTGTATCGACTTATCTATAGTCAAGCTGCCATTTGAAAGCACCTTAAACGGTCTACTTAGTGTCGAGCATTTTTATTTTTAACTAATAATGTAGGTGCAATGCAAACTCACAGATTTGGATTTAGCGTTCCTTGCAGGACGAGAATTTGTCTGTTTTTATACAATTGTTGTGTTTGAGAGTCGTATCTCAAATATTTCTAAGCTTTTATAACTAATCGTGCAAACATAACAGAGAGGGCAATTTGTGCTAAGGACTATTCCTTTTTCGCTGATATGGGCATAGACAAATTGTACCCAATCGGCCTTTGTTTCGTAATATTTTTTGAGCATATATCAAGTAGAATGCAGACGTTTAAAGCTTTTCACTCTTTTATTTAACATGGAAGCAATTTATTGCGCGATAGAAGCGAAGGCCTTGCAGCTGAAATGAAAACTTCTGAAATCGATTCTGACCGCGATATCTACTTGCTGACTGTACCAAAATAAACGTAGGTACTAGACTAGACGGAAATCCCTTATCATAAACCCACTTTTTTTAGCTTCCACTCATCTGCACGCGATGGTACTAGCAAAAACCGCACAGAAGTTCTAGAAGAGCTTTTAGTACAATTTATGGTAGAGTTTTTAGCGGGACAAAAATAAACACTTCTAAAGCCTTTGCATGCTGGAAATAGAGGATTTAGTTTTGCAGACGCTGGAGCTTTCTCGCAGTGCAAAAGCTTGAAAACTATTATAGTAGGGCCGATTTTTAAGATCCGACTTATATACAGGGTTGGGCACATAGTTAAGAGAGTCACATGATGAAAACAAATAAATGCACTCGCCGACTGAAAACCCCGTTACACATCATCTGGCACGGTCGAATTCTCAGAATATTAGGCCAGGCTACTAACACATGTCCCCTCATACTCATCCACCAATGAATATTCAGCATTTAATCAAAGCAATCAAATAAACATACTATAATATAAGCAAGGCATAATCAAAGTGTAGCAGACGGGGGTCCGCTTTCCGCCAAAAACCGTAAACACGAAGCACCTGATTGAGTACGCAGGAATCTCGTACCACCCCGAGGATCACTGGTTAATAGAAATTTATTAAGCAGGTCTAAGGATCTTAAATAGCCCGCCGACTGTTTATACCCCCAATGTACACAACAACGCAATGCACGTCCAGGAAGAAGTCTGGAAATTCTGCCGAATCCTTGATAGGCTAATTTTTTTCTTCTAACGTGCGCTGTTGCTATACCGTCTTGAAAATAATTTATATCTCTCATCATTTTAAACATTTGAAAAAGCTAATTAAATTTTATCGATTTTTAGCTATTGTCATATTATATAATTTTTTTAATACTTGGGTAACCGTTTAATATTGGATAAAACTGTAGCACAAACAAGCTCATTTCAAGGCAATGCTACTAAACTCCAGGTTTTCTTATACTATTTCTGTAGCCTGTCTCGTTAGTATAGAGAAACTTCCTCCTAATTTCCAAATAGATATGTGTCGCTATGATAGACAGCATGTTCTTCACCTGTCTTTGCAAATAAAATACTCGAATCTACTTTCATTCCCACTGTGCAGCACTTCTAAGCAATCGTGATGGATACATATTAGCTTTGTTCGCGGAGACGATCCGGGACTAGTTCTTGACAATTGCGCATGCGCTCCGTGATTGTTGGTGTTCGCGGAGCGAATAATCCTGGATTATGACAATAAATTAGTTGTTCGCGGTGACGGCGGAACAAGTTCAAGACCGATCCAGAACCAGTCAAAACGATCCCAGGATTATAGCATGAATTATTTGTCCGCGCAATCGCAATGTGAAATTTACTTAGAAATTGACTTTAAATTCGCGTGTTTTGGTTTTACTACGAATACGTTTCACAGTTTCATATATCGTTTCATCTTCTGCGCAAATTTCATAAAGGTAGGTTTTAAACGCGATACTATGCGTGTAATTAATTATCAATATTATTATTTATTCTGATTTTTAAAATATCCTGTAATAGGATTTCCTTTTGTGGCAATTTTATTAATAATGTAACGGTTTTTTAGATGAGTGATCATTTTAGTTCAAGTGACGAAGATCTCGAACACTTCGCGGATGTTCTCATAGGATGTTCTGGACAAGTAAGCACGTTCGCGGATGTATGACAATTCCTGATCGGTTTCGAATCGCACATGCGCATAAGGGTTTAGGATAAATTATCTCGTACAGATTACGAACTAGTCCCGGATCGTCTCCGCGAACAAAGCTAATGTATCGTTACAGACAATACTAAGGACTTGTTTTAAAATGCGTATCATAAATATTCATCATATCTAAAAGAAAATAACTTTGTCTTATGACAAATATAAAACAAATTGGCATTTTAAACAACTAGACGTTTAAATATTTGCTACTTCGTTTCCGAATAAATATTTTGAAGTTTTAAATTGGGTAGTAACTTATGAAACATTTTTGGTTTATATGAACACATGAATCTAGAACGCGTATTTTTCTTTCGTGTGATACTTGGATTTTGATAGATGAAACTCACAGCATATGCTATCTGGTTTGTATCACCCATCTCCTACGTATTAATCTTGAAACGAAATTCTAAAATATTTGCTATACGCAATGAAAAAAGTTTTGTTGTGGAAAAACTATTTGGAAAAATGCCGGGAATGTTTTTATGGTGTGAATCCATGATGATAATAATTTTGGGGTTTTTCTATAAGTGACGTTGAACACAAGAGCTCTGAAAAGGCAGCTGAAAAATTATATCATTAGCGCAAATCCGTTAAGCGTTAGGCGAAAACAAAAGGCGTACAAGCGTAATTCCTCATTAGCGAAAAGTGTCACCAGTAAATCTTCTCCTTTTTCTTTTAGTCATATGCACAAGGATATCCTGTTATTTTCCCGAACCGTTGCACCAAACATTTGGAAAAATATATAAACCTATCGTCTGAGTAGAGGGACGGAGCTTTCCAGCAATCATAAACAGCTATCAGCGGCGAGTTGAAGGTCAAATGGGGAGCGGGCGTTTAGTTTGAGTTCGCGTCCCGGCGGACGCCGTGGCGCCGAGATTTGCCTTCTCCCAGACCCACGCCTCAAATATAATGTCAGAATTGGGTATACGAATGTTCCTCCTATCAGACTGAAGTGAGCAATTATTCCGAATAATCCGAAGAGAACCTCTGTTTATTGAAGCCCCTAAGGAAAACTGTTTTAATAATCTCCATAATATATGCAATGGTGGGAAAATAATTATTATTTTTAACAAACCAAGTTGGAATTATACTGGAGATTTATTTATTTGGTGCTAGAAGAATATACGCGCTGTGGGATTTGTTTCGAAAAAACTTTTTCATTATTTCTTTATGTTTCGTGATTTGGTTTTAAGATTTTCAGGTTTCATTTAACTGACTCGACACATTTCTTTCAAATTGTGATGTGCTGAGAAACAGTTCGGCCCCACATTGTCTGAATTGATAGTCCCGAACTATAAACTACAACATTAAGGGGCTCCTTTCGTAGAGGAAAAAGGAAATGGGGATATCCAAAATGAATGGAGATACTCTGTAGAAAATTCCACGTATGCTAAAAGTAGAACTATAATTATCCTCGTAGTATGTTTTTAAAATTCTTTCGGAATGAATGTAAATTCGAAGTATGTTAATATATGTATATTTAACCACTAAGAATTGTAAATATGTATGAGTACTGGTTTACAGAGTTTTAAAATTAGCTACTTTTAAATGTCACAGGTACTTACATAAAAGCATTGAACTTTTCACGATCGATCAAAACCCAGAATGCTATTATTAGATAACTGTTGGTTAACAGGTCGTTAAAGTTAAAAGTGTGACACTCGATACAAATTTAAACTCGTTATTACCAGCACATAGCTAAAATCTTATCATTGCTATTATTTTACAAAGATATTCTTTAAATGTGGAAATATTTGAGAAGAAAATGTTTCATACACAGACTGGAAATGAAATTCGCCCAAGAGATTTCCATATAAAGTTATATTTTAAAGTAGTCTTATCCTCAGTTATAAACAAATTAGAATTCTGTATGGTTATTGGTTGGATTAACTTTTCTTTCGTATACCTAGCACATTATGGTTTACATAAAAGTTTCATCAGTATTAGTTTATGCTCTACGTTTTGGCTTTGAGAATAATGCGTAACACCAAAAGTTTCAGTTGGATTTCTCCTATACAAACTTTAGGATATCATTAGGGGAATCATTTTCGGGGTAAAATTATATAGGTATCAACGTGTGCCAAATTGTTTGTTAATGTTAACGCATGTCGTAACTTATTCGCGCAACATAACCGTAGGTACTAAATGATCATCCGGCCGGAGTCGGAGGACGAAAGGTTAGCGTAACTTCCTTGGAGCCCTTTCATGGTCGTGGGGTTAAAACCAGCTCACGTTGGTAACTTGGGATATCGGTGAATGAGGTCAAGATGCACCTACGATGGCATGCACCATGTTTTGGGGGTGAACTATTTGAGGCTACATAGGATTCTACAGGTGCAGATAATTATGCTCCCCTATAAGTCTACTTCATTTAGTTTATACTACGGAATTATTTTGATATCCTTTGTTTCTCATATTAATTTAACCAAACGCGGTGTGTTCAGTCACCAGAAGCAATTCTGTGTTTGCACTAAGCGAGCGTAGTTATTTTATGTCTTTATCAATGGTTCTAATATGATTTGTTATTTCGCCACAATTATGCAAATGCGATATTAGATTATTAAATCCTATAATAATCCAATTAGTTCAGTAAAGTTAAGTTCTGTAAAGTAGAGCTTTACAACCTGTGTAGGTGTATGTATCTGGTAAGTTTTACGAAGCGCATGTAATTTGGAACGTAAATAGCTGTTTATTTTATAGAAACAGATTATGTATAACAAGAAGTACGTAACTATTAGAAATCAATACGTCTACCATTAGCATTGTATATTATTTTCATGTAATTCCATTAAGCTTGTTTTAATTTTATTAAAGAAAATATTGCCCGAAGCTGTTGTCAAAATCGAGAAGGAATTTATTGAGCAGACAGATTATTAATTCTTCCTTTTATTATTGGAAGAGTATTCTCGTTTTTTGCTGGGTTGGAATTAATAACTTTTATGCAATAAAATTTACGATAAAGATAATCGAGTTATACAGGACGTAAAAATATATCGTAAAGATGTGTTAGTTGCTTCACATCCAAATATGAATGTGTCACATAATAAAGTGCTTTTCTTTTTCCTTCCTCTTGGCTTCCTTCCAATTCTGAACAGTTCTAGATGTATCTATGAGCTACTCATTTCACTTACATATTATTAGTTATTAAAATTATGAGAAAATACAAAAACAATTCTGAATCTAGATCTTTCATAGACGTTTGATTTTTTATTTAAAATTTCCTCATAGGACAGTTTCTTGTGAAAATGAGAAATTAATTCTAACCCTGTTAGATATTTGGCATATTCAGTTCGATTTCATATGATCAGGTTGTAACTAGAAATCTATGAATGCCATATTGAAATTACACTAGAAATTCCAACGCTAAATTAAACTACTGACCCTTTGGAATGGTCCCAAGTTTTACTAACGACGGCTATGCCTGCCAAATATTATTTACTTGAACGTCTGGATATAGTTCTGTTAAACACTTGAATTATAAAATCGGTGCAGTTATTTCATTAAAACCAAACTTTTTCCTCTGTATAGTTTCTTATTCGTTTTTTAGTATGCATCGTTTCAAAAGCTCGTTACAGCCCTTAGGCGGCAGTTTTTCCAATTGTAGAAGCTTAAACACAAAAGCGTCCCCGTTTACGATTACCCTTGAGTGTTGCGGTATTCGAATTCTGATCTCCACACGTGGAACAGCTCGAAAGCAGCAAGACGTTATCATCACACCAAACCAAAGCAGTTCAATTTGTTCATTGCCTCCTGCAGCGGGATTACATACAAATGAGATGCCCCGCTCGAATGGGATTAGGATTTGGATGCTCCGAAGGGACTGAATTATTCCGGGCCGTTTAGCCATTTATTCTGGGCTATCCTCTGCCCGGACTATGTGTTATTATCCTGACGGCTCAACAGTCACGATATATTTGATTAAATATTATGATAAAACAAAGAATCGCTTTACCCGTCACTGTTATTTTAGTAAGGTTCCTATGGGTGGGATTATTATTGTTATTATTATCGTTATTACGTGAAGAAAGTTGTTTGTTTATGTCGCACGATATCTGCTCTACTAAAAGCTTTTAGGGAATCGATTATGTGAAAAAATGGTTTGATTTTTGTAGGTGTAATAGTTTACAGCAAAAAAATATACATTTACGTGTGAAACTTAATTTTTGGCTTGCTAATGGTTCGATGCATTTCTATCATTTCCACTAACAAGAGTGGTTACAGCCATTAAATGCTGCTACTATTATCCTCCGTTACGGCGTATTCTAGCTCTACCCACTCAGTATGCACTTGATTTAAAAACGTCTGCATTCATAAATTATTCTGATTTGATATTCACAATTACAGTGGAATTTACGACCGGAAACAACGACAGAATAGGTACAAAATGTAAAAACTTGAATTTTAAATTTCAACTTGGTATACGAAGCTCTTTGCATATTTTTATTTTTTATATGCAAAAATACATTTTATGTCAAGTTCAGTAACAATCTAATTTAATTTTATAAGACAAAGATGTAAACAAATCAGCACACTTGATTTCTTGGAAAAAATATGATCGTTGGAAAATAGCTTCTCATTATTTTTTATATTTGACATTACTTTTTGTTTTTTTTTTCTAAATCGGTCCACGCGTTTTTCTCCTTTAAATTTAAGATCGTTTCATCTGTCATAGGTACATGAATTGGAATGAGTAAATATAAATAAATATTTATAGTTTTCAGTTTATGTTATTATACACGTCTAGCGTTGAAGCACCTTGTATAGTGTACGTTATCACAATTTGTGCCCGCAATCTAGTTTTCATTACTTTAAGCCGTTTTGGTGAATAAAGTTCATAGAGCCTAAATAAAATTAATTTTAAACATAAACTGGATATATTTTTATAATAAATTTATTTTTGGTATTCATATAATATTCTGTCTGGTTTATTTAGAATTAATTCGGTTTTAAGCCGAGTTGGCATTAACATATTTTTTAAAACACAATATTTTTTATAGTATCAAAAGGTTGTTTTTATATCTAATAATGAAAAGTTACCTGATACATTCGTGTAGCGTTCTTTATATGAAGTTAAAGTGTCACCGATTACGTTTTGAAAAATTGCTTGCTATCGAATAAATCGATTCCGTCCTATGTGGTAAATCCGAGTCTAAATCCCGCCAAGAAAATATTTTCTCAGAGATTGCGAAACAACCCGGCGGTACACAAATACATGTTTTATCATTCACATTCGACATCCTCCAAGTTTCCGAATAGTCTGCGACATGTAGAGGGCGAAAAGTTGGAGACGCCAGCGTCAGAAAACTGAGGGAATATATATTCTTTAGAAAGGATAAAAAGAACAGGATATTTATAAATATTTTATAAACATCAAATGCCTATAAGCTATTTTCGAGATGATTAATGGCCTAAAAATACGGAGGTTTTGATTCTAATCGCTATTGTGATAGCAACAAAAAAACCCGTTTAAAACTCAGTTTATACTACAGAAAAACGAAACCCCAGGATAAAATTAACTCGAAATTAAATTTGACGTTGTTTTTCATCTTCAAACTACGTAAAAGTTTATTCTGTTCGGTTTAAACAAGTCTAGGGAAAAATCTCATGTATGAACCAGCAGTAAAAATCGCGTTAATTCGGGGCTAATAAAAGTCACAGCTCGCCACAGAGTCTCGTTAACATTAATGAGGATGAATTGTTATGTAAGCCTAAGAAAAGAATACTTTTCCCAAAGTTAACGAGACAAATAGTCAGGATATATTACGCTACGGAGACAAAGGACAATAAACCTCAGGCTCCATCAAAGTTGTGATCATTTCGTTCTCATCTTATCCGACCGTGCGGCCACCACAGCATCCACTAATCCCGTATTACATCCCTCTTCCAACTCCTGTAGCAACCGGTTACACTTTCTGAATCTCAAACATCCATACAGAATTATTCCTCTGCGTGAACCGATGTCGGATCATACTAACGGGTTTATTCTCAATTCGCTATAACGTAAAACTAACTGAATATATCCCTTCATCACCGATTGCGAAACTTTATGTGGTGTTCTATAGCCAGGTAAATTTCGGGGATAATTTAGTTAGCACGTCCCGAACCTGTGCGAGGTAACCTGTTGAGTTTTTACCTGTTGGCTTGGCCGTTTCAGGTGGAATACAATTTTTCGTTCTGGCGTGTGTTTTCTTCATAATGTTTAATATTTTATTATACGCTGTTTACTGAAGCATTTCACTTTTTTATTACCACTTCCTTATAGAACTTTTTATAATATTTTACCCAATACAAAAATACTAACTTATTATAGCTTTATTATTCAGAAAATTTGTGCAGTCTCTGAAGTTATGCAAAAATCGCTGTTGCTCTAGTAGCATTGTATACATTTGCCTTTGTTCGAAGTTTCGAATCCATAAGTTGGATAAAGTACTATAACATAGGCGTGTATCCGGGATTATTTTTTGGGCGGATATAGTACATACTTTTTAGAAAAAATAGGAAAGAATTTTTTATTTCACTTATGGAGGACACCAACTGCCAGGGTCATATGTTCCTCTTCCCGCAGTTTACATAACATGAGAATCACTAACATCCATGGTTGAGTGTGGTTTAAACTTACTCAAAAAATACAAACAGCAGCCCTTTGTGATGCTTAGCAACGTATGTAGCGATTACAAGCAAAATCTTGAAAGTGCAATAAATAATAATCAAGTAAAACGTGAACATTTTTTAAAGAGAAATGAAATTACAATATAAGTACGTGCACGTAAATTCAAAGAAAAGAATCAAGTATTAAATTAAAATAAAAAAATTACGCCTTCTCGGTTTATCACTTTCAAAAAATTTAGTAATTATTGCATTTTCCGTAATTTGAATCCTAGAATCCCACTCACTCACTTCAGCTGAAACCGTTAAATAGAGAAAAATTTCGGAGGAGTTGCAGCTCCCTCAGCCCACCCCTTAATTACACAACTATGTTTGTTGTTCTCAATTCTTGTCTTACAAATTTATTATAAACAATTCTAATTAAACCTACAGTCTTCCGACATCCGTTGGTAGCATCTGCTCTTTATTATACTGTTGAGTTTCAGGCTCTACAGCAGCAAAACTTTCACAGTTCCTTTACTGATGGTGCGGTTCTAATCCGGAAGTTCAAATGAAAACCATTCGTTTAAATAAACAATAATACATATTACTTCTATTTCCAGTGCAGAACAGTTTTAATACAAATTTCTCTGGCTATTTAATGTATCTCTAGGAATGCCATTTAAATAGTCCCTTTAGTGTTTGTACACATGTTGTACAAGAACCATTAAAGGCTGGCACTGGATATCCAATACACGCTCCTGATTATTGTAATCTATCAACATTAGTGGAACAAACATGATTTGGCCACACACCGGAACTTTGTTACTATGCTAATCGATTTAATTATTGAAACGTAATATTCATATTCGAGGAACTAAATGACATACCAATTCAAAACTTGTAGGTATAGCTAAATTAAAATAGAAATGGGAATTAAAATTACACATTGCTGGTGCTGCAATATGTATGTATGTTTATCAGCGTTTACATACAGGAAGGTCATTGAACAATGTCCAAAAAATTACTTTCCATCGAGATTATACGAATGACCACTAACAGCTTATCAATATTTGAACCATTCTGTGGATTTATTTAGAGAAACTGGTTGTGTCAGATTTAAGTTTTTGAAATGCAAAAACGCTGTTCCGTCAAAATAAAACTAACTTCAAAAATAATTGCTCTCAGATTTCAAAGTTGATATAAAAGAAATAAGAATGTATGCCATAGCATGTTTTGCAGGGTGTAGAACAGATTTTACCTGCAAGAACATTAAATTACTTGCTCGTCAAATCCTTCACAATAATCGTTCCACTTGGTTGCGGATATTATATTTCAGCGTTGAAATCGAATGCGTGAAATGGTAAAAGTAACGTCACCCCGTTCTTGAATGTTACTCTATACGTAACGTTTGAAGAAGGCGTCTATATAATATTTTAAACCTACAGCCACAAGATCGAAGAAAATACAAAATTCGGTATAACCAAATTTTCGATAACAAACACTTCCGTAGAATGTCTAACGTGAACTCTAGAAGACAAAAACGTCGAGTACAAAAATATCGAAGGTAAAAAATAAACTATGTGCGCTTTTTATTCATTTGTGTACGTAATTTCGGTGGGGGGTATACGTTGTAAGTTACATAAAATTAGGGTATTTGTGACATTTAAATCGGTAAATACACATTTAAAAAAAGAACAAAACTTACGACCATTTATTTATTCCTAATTTCTCCACTTTAATGTGATTGTTCGGCATTTTCGTTTTCGATACTGTTCTTTTGAACATTACGAGTGGATATTTTTGCAATTATGGTGATGTTGCCTGAGGTTAGTCGGTAATATCGTTAGTGATCAAATATCTATGATAATGTTACACCCACGGAATGCCGGTGGCTATAATATACTTAGCAATCAGAAGAAGATTGACCTTTATGTTGGTTATTTATTTTCACTTATGCTTTGCTCATAGTACCTACCTAATAATAGGAAACTGAAACATTTTTGTTAGTTTTCATCGTACAAATTTTAATGGAAATGATGCCTAATTACAGTATAAAAAATAGTTCGTGACAGTAGTGCTTTTTATGAATATTGGATTACATTATCCTGACCATTTTCTGTTTATTAGTAAGTTATAAAGTATTTACATAGAACGAGGAAAGTGAAAATCCAACATTAACTTTATTTGAAATTAATAGAGTGCTTTTTTCAGTTCCATTATCGATTTTTCATTTTCTCAGTAATATCTGCCTGAACCTTTAAATCGGAAAAGAGTACTAATACAGAAAGGAATCCAACATATATGAAATAATGTCTTATGGAGTCTCTACTACGTCGTATTCTTTGATTCTCAAAATTTTGTAAGGAAATCGTGTTTAACGAGACCGAACCTCAACCAAACTGAAACAGGGAGGTTGGAACTTGCTGACTACATCTTCTTCTTACCGTCTGGGTCCGGTTGAAGAATAGGCCCAGGGAATCCCCTGCCTGTCGTAAAAGGCGACTAACTGGGGCATCTGTCCTAATAATTCATTCACTCCATACATTCTGTCTTCCTTTTCTGGGTGTAATTGTTATGAAACTGAGTTTCTTCTCGATAGGGTATTACTCTATAGTATATGAAACCCACACAGTAATACTCTTTACCCCCTTAACCTACTCCTTCATAAAACAATCAACTAAATGGTCTGAAACTGAATGAGAACTATGTGAATGGTAGAAGAGTTTTGGAAAGCTAAAATATGGTAATAGTGTATTAGTAATAATTTTAGAAGATTAAGATGATCCAATCAGGGGGTGTTATAGTATAATACAACAAAATATGTAATCTAAAATCAAAGAAAAAAACACATACAGTAGGTCTGCATTAAAATTAATGTTTATCGGGCTATTATACAAAGTATACGCAACTAACAGTGTTCGGTCACTCATGTGAGAATTATTTGCACGAAAACGAAAATAACTAATGATTATTTTTTAATTACTTTAGCTACGATTATAATTAATAATTTTAAAAGATTCAAATTAATTTAGAGATATTTGAAAATATAAAGCTTTGAGAATATTATTTTCACCGAAGCTTGTTTCACGAAGCAGCGCAATCAGTCTCCTTCGATTATTTGGGGTTCACCAAAGTATATGGTTGAGACACTACAGTTGGAAATTGATTTTGCTCCCAATTCAATCACAAAGATGCACCGGTCTTTTCGAACAGAGCCTTTGCTCCCCTACCGCATGTCAATTTCTAACTAAAAGCGTTTTTGAGTAATCAAGTTTACAAGATTTAAGAAGGCGAGAGGAGAACATAAACACAAATAAGAGATTGAACAGAGTCTGGGAAGCTAAATTGTCTTCTCCACAGAATAAACACTCGTTGTTCCGCTATTAGCAACTAGAGCGCTTATAATCGGAACTTAATGCACTATTGATGATAGCACTTGGACAGATTTATTTACTTCTTTCGAGGAGAGTTACAAAGTTTTTGTTCCAACATTTCACTTATAAAAGTATGACAAATGATACCGAAAGATACCAAGATTGGAAGTTAATTTAGCAGATGAAATAAAAGGAAGAGATATTTCCTATATACTTCCACTATAGGAAAATATTGATTCAATAAGAACAGAAAACATGTTTTTTGAATCTTAAACGGGTCATAATATTGTTTGCATTATTCGTACTGGATTTGGAAAATTGGAAGTAGTATTTTTTCTTAATTTTAGAAAAATAATAAAAAAGTGTTTAAATTTAGGTTTGATATACTTTTGGTGTACTTACAAGAATTTCCTAAACTGCTAAGTTGGTATCACATTTCAAAATCCTGATTTCTGCTGCTAAGCATTCTAAAGCCGGAAGTATAATGCTCTGTCGTGCAAATGACGTTCGACAGCGCGATGAAATCCAAAACTGATAGGTTGACAAGATGAGTTGAAGTTTAACAAGAAGAGGTTAGTGATATGGGAAGCTAATTTTATACACAATTATCTAAAGTTGTAATGAAGTTACTTTGTTGCAAATTAGGTTAAGTGTTGTGTACAAAATTTTAGATAAGGGTTAGTCGCCAACCTGGACAAAGCACCTTATAATGGATACGATAACGTTACATAATTGTGAATTGCACGCTTTATACATGATTTTCATCCCGACTAGTGGATAAAACTACCTTCTCTGGGATTATTTAGGGTTAATACGGATTATTTGAAAACAAAACAAGGGTGGAGATATTTATGTACCCTGGATTACCTTCAACTAATAATGCGGTGTAAGGCTCCGAAATAAGATCGAGGGTAAAATTATAAACTCTGAAGGTTTACCTAAATCAGAACACACTGAACCAGTTGAAAGTAGAATATTTATAGTATACGTATAAATAGTAACTAATTTCCTCTATTCAGTTCCAGAATTTTAAATAAACAACATTCCTACTTTCAGGACAAAACTGATAAATTGTAGAATAAATTCAACATACCTATCTCTTGAAACATTTTTTTTCGGGTAAACATTTGGACAGAGTTGCCCTACTATATGACAAACATTCAAACTTTTGACAAAAATTTGCAATCCCTTATACACAATACTGGAAGTTATATGTTATCTACTTTATTTCTTCCCCATTTTCATATTACACAATACACAGGAAGTTGATTTTGAAAGAAATTACAGTTGCAACCCTCTCTGATGGAAATTTACATGTTGTTTGTGCACCAAAACATTGTGGTAGGGAGGTTTTCAAAATTCTTGTAACTGGAATAGCAATTCCCTTATTTCTGTTTAGTTCTCTACTCATACACTGTTTCTCAGACTGGTAGTTCGTTTTGTATATTCGTAATTGTGCTTGGCCTGCATCTTCCAACAAATTTCGTTTCTTAAAGAATTTTGAAGGCGTCGAAATATTTTGCAAGCGGTCTTCTAGTTGGATGACGCCAGTCTATGGATTGTGACTCTATTCCCCTGAATTTCGCCAAAAATAAGTAACAAATCTATTTTATCGATAATTGAAAATTTCCAACTAAAGATTTCCAACGAGTGTACTGAAAGATTCTCAGGAAAAGTAAAAATAGAAGGGAACATATTTTGACAATGTAGGCAAATAAAATTAAAGTGCTGCTTTAAACAGGTCTGCAGATAGTTGTCTCTTACTAGTTTAGTTATATTCCCACGTGCCTGTACAATAAGGAAATTAAATGAGTGGGTTCGGTATGAAATAATTCAAAAAAATTCAATGATAGTATGTAGCAGCTTACAGTACAAATTGAATTTGAAACATTTGTTATTACAGAATACCATTGAAGCAATTGAATCAGCCAACATATTTGAACGAAGCTGCTTGAACGGAAAATAGAAAACAAAGAAACTGGAATTCAAATAGTAACTTTAATTTCTCTGCGTCTTACTATCAGACTGAGGGATAAATAGGAAACATATGTCAGTTTAAAAAGCCTGATTGGTTTTCGATTACTATAGTAGTAGTACCTACTAAAATAACACAATCAGGAATAACCGATAATAATTATCCTGCGTAAAATGGCTTTCAATAGAAGGTTACACATGACAAAATAAAAATTGAATACACAAACTATGTCATAAAAAATTTAAAAGTCTGTGTTCTGGGTCCCCACACAGGTAGGATGGTACAGCTAACAGATTGTAGCATGGCTTCAGTACCGCACCTTCTAGTCTGTTGTGCTGTTGTGCATATTATGTCTTGCTTGTTGTGCATAATTGCATCTCGCTTTGCATGCGATTTCACGGTCCATACTATAATCTGTTATTTGTAGCAAGGGCTAAAATGTAAATGTGATTGGAATGTATGAAGCGGTGTATTAGAGTTTAATTCGCCTACACTAATGTAGAAAAGAAAATCCTCTTTGTCTAGACAACTTTTTGTTAGTAGGTACCTATTGTTCTTACATACAATGATTATCCGAAGTAATAATACAAATCTGGAGAGTAGTAATCAAAAGGACATTATAAATACATTTGGAATTTGAATGTGTTCCAAATATAGATTTTCAGAAGTTTTAGTATAACTTAAGAAATGGTTCACGAAGCTTCTTATTAATAACATGTGATGTATTTTGATATAAATATCTAAACAAGAAATCAACCTTCACAGAAAAATTCCGATATATAATAAAAACTCTTGTCCCTGAAACTATTGCAATATAAGTTTGACAAGAATTTCTCATAAATTATCAACAATTTAGGATGAGAAAATATGAAGAAGCAATAGAGGTTTTTCTTAGATTTTTGTTCATATTATGAGTTCTGTGGAATTTCCTCTCTAGTCTACAATTTCTAATATTTTTCTCGAAGTTCAAAATTCTTTTATTAATTGGCTATTACGTAATCGAAGATCAGTCAACGAAGTATCCTTGACAGGGATTATAGGGAGCGCTGAAAAGTGTATTACAAACCGTAGCCTCATGCTGCAGAGCAGCAATAAATTTACTTTACAAGACTGGGTAAAACTCGATCAGTGCAAGCGAGATTAAGGTTACTGCAGTGATTCATGATATAACAGAATGGATTCGTTTCACGTAAATCAAATTAGATTATTGACATTGCTGCATACATGAGGAACTTGATAATTTGTAGGTACTAAATGTAATCATCAGTTAGAGTGGTTCCTAAATAACAAAATGAAACTAAAATATTATTAAATCGGTTCAATGAAGATTTTGGAATAATTATTGCGGTGTATTTTCCTCGAACCCAAGAATGAATCGACACTACGATCGTTAATTTTTCAGTTAGTAGGTAATAGTATATTATATTATTAGGAGTAGAAAGAGTTCTTTTTGTGTTGAGCTCATATTGCGGCCGAGGCGCACGCGCCGAGGCTGTGCAAGTGAGCGAAACACAAATAAGACGTTCTACTCCGAATAATATATACTATTTTTTCTTCAAGTGTAAAAATATTCTGTTGCTGTAAATAAATATTTCCTAAAAAGCCATTTCCACAGGACAACGCTCTCCCCTCTACCAACCTTGGGGGCGGAGCTATGAGCAAAATATTGCCGTTGCCATGGATACGTAAACACATTATTGTACTAGTAACATTATTTTCATTTTTTGACTACTAACAAAATGACTTCCTTCTACATAGCCAGTTCTGTACAACAATACGGATATTATGATACGCTTGAAGAAAAAAATTATAATAATTGTTACGTTGGGACTATTTTTTCTGTTATTATTCTGTAATTATTTTTATTCCAGTTACCCCATCATGCAAACTGCTTTGCATCTTGTTTATTTAGTACCTTTACAGTGTAATAACAGTAAAGGAAGTAACATTATGTATGCAGGATAAACACTACAGCGCCGTTGTAAATGCAACGATGATAATAAGTGACTTCTACTTCCATAAACTGTAAGAGGTTTTATGACAGCGTTAATTTTAAACTGTTTTCAGAAAAAGTTTGTATTGATAAACAAGAACATATTTTTTAACACAGCCTGCATGTATAATTATACTGGTTTACTTGTTTTTGTAAAAATTGATCATATAACAGCAGCTTTAAGGTGGTTCGGAGATATCATGAAAGGGAAAGATAAAAGCATGATCATGACATTAACGAACTGGAAACCACTAGAGACCAGACCCAGGGGCAGAACAAAGAGAAGATATAAGGGTGAAGTAATGGAGAATATAATAAGTACGGAAATAAGTGACTGGAGAAATAAGATTAAGGACAGAAGGAAATAGTATAGAACTAGTGACAAAATCCAAACAACAATAAAGGTTTAATTATATTTTTAAGGGAAGGTAAGGTGTACTCCCTCAAAATAATACAAATGAGTTTTTGGAGCGAACAAGAAAAATAAATAAAATTAGTAAAATTTGTATGTAATGTTTAACGTAGAATAATATTATTTAGCGGAATTTCTAAAAAATGACAATTAAAAGGTGCAACAAAACAATAAGAAAAAGTACCTACCCAACCCAAGTTTAGGACGCCTCTGGTTAAAATATTTTTTTTTGTAACTGTTGGGTAGTAGAAGATACTGGTACCTACTAGACTATTTAAGATCATTATTAAAGTTTAAATTTTATACATCCTTTTCAAAGTTTTTCGGATCTATGCATACTAAACTGTTTTTATTCATGTTTGTATGACGTATAAAATACCAAAATACACCCTGTATATTTCTAAATAAAATGATTCAGGAAAACGTCTCGTAATTTAATTTACGAAGAGTTGACTAAATTGTTGAGTATGAAATTCTACAGAAAGCTCTTATTTTTCAAAGCATTCCCTGGTCTGTCAGATAATAGATTACGTTTACAAACTGGAACTAACACGTTTGTCAATGTTTCAGTTCGTCACTTCTAAATTATGTGCATTTTTCTAGTTTGTTAATGTCAAAGTATCTCCTATCAAATTCACAAAAGGCTTTAGAAACATTGTGTCCTGAGAGTAGAGTGGCTGAAAACATTGGTCACGTAAACTTTGACAATAAAATGCTATTTGCATTGTAGCTACCGTGTTTTATGATGTAGTTTTTTATTATCCATAAAACTCGCAACAAAAACAGTATTTACATCGTCAGCATTACTTTTGAAAAAGGGATCTATTTATGCTTTTATATTATTTGTCTGCTCCTAAAATAGAAAATCTTTTATTGAAAATAGTCAGGAAACTCATTACTTGTTGTAAATATTAATCTACCAACATTGATTCTAATCTAACTTTGGGTGCCTATTTAAAGATTTAATTGTTCTTTAATACTTCATGAGGGTTTTGTGAATATCTGAGAATTTTGTGACGAATACTACACAGTAGAACGAATAAATCTAAAATAATTAAGTACGTACCCACTATTACAACCTCTTAATTTTTTGTTTACTGCATACTTTCCCACAATAATCGATCGGAATAGATAATATCCGTAATTTACGGTGCGTTATGCGAAATTGACTTCTGAATATTTCAAGTGCTTGTCGTGTCAATATTCCATCCGCATTGCTCTGGAATTTACCACAAGCTATCAGGGATGCATTTCCGGTTGAGGGTAAATTACAACCGTATTGGGTTTTTTTCTGGTGTGGGTAAACGGAGTTATATCCGCCTACTGCATGTAGGTGCACCGGGTGCAGAATTAAGGGGTGACGCCCTGACCCGGATAACAAGATTTTGTTCAATAAGATAGACATGCATGCATGCATCCTACCGAGGCCCATGCTAAGTTACTACGTGAGCACGTATTTTAAAAATATCCAAGACATTTTTCATAGAGAAAATTGAAACATGCACAAATAATTTATTGTACCGGGCACGATTTTTTTAATGGAATATTGAATAACAATTTAGCTTTCTAAAGTTTTGTCACGAAATAATTGGAGTGTTTGAGTGAACTGAATCTTATCGTGCAAGTGGAAGATACGAATGGGGAAAGTTTTAATTTTACCCACACATTATCGATTTAGATACCGACTAACAAAATTACCTACTAAAATAGAAACTCCAAGATTCTATCAAAGCTTTACATAAGATTATCCAACTGGGTAGTTTTACGGTAGAAAGCTAACGGTTTGAGTTGGACGACTTTGGCAATGACAAAAACACAAAGTGATCAATCAGACGGGGGACACCTGAAAATCCTTTCCGTTTTAAAATGACTTCTTTTACAACAAATGCCGCGTAACAAAACGCCGCGTAAATGTTCCAAAACTCCTACATATGAATTCACGTTTCGTATGAAGTAGCTATCAACGCGTGTCGTTTGATTCGAAGAAAACAGCAACAACAGATATTGGAAAAGGAATTGCCGATACGTGATGAGACTTCTAAATAAAAAATTCTATTAACAGCGGAGGTTAACTGCTTCCGCAGTTTTGCAAGCTTTACTTCGCTTGCTGGAATAAGTCGTTCTTAAAACAAAAAGGCATTAAGAAGGCCGTACTTATTTACAGATATAGATTATTGCTGCTCGTTAACAGGGAATTTTCAAGTAAGTTTCGGGCTGCTGCGAGGTAATTACGGCGTATTACAAACAAATAAAATACCGATTAATGTCATTCTTATACTTGTTTTGGTTGGTTAAAGACGGGATCTAGTTAGGGGAGCGCAATCGATTAGTATTAATAACAACCCCACGGCCAAACTCGCACCCTGGATTTTTTACTGGTTTAGGGATTCTATATCGATAGCTAGAGTCTGATGGGAATGTTCCTACATATAAAGCTACCGTTGGTTTTTATAACATCCAGAGATTATTGAATGTTCAAGCGCAATGTAGTGGATGTGCCTATATTTACGAATTTCGTTACACCAGATTATACTACACGTATCGTTTATTTTCTAAACTAAATCATTGACTGTAAAAAGTTCAAGCAACGCTGATTTAAAACTTATTTGTTCCTTTTTATTTTATTTTCCATTCAAATACTATAAATATATCGCAATTTAATATAAGAAACATTAGAGACCTTAGAGATGTGAAAACTGAGCAAATCGTAATTTATATTTAAGTTGAAAAATATTAACTAGCAAGTGAAAATAAGTATCAAGTGCTATAAATCATTGCAATCAGTGTCAAAATGTGCTACGTTTAGGTTTCCAACTGATACTCACTATTTCTTGCTTACTGGGTAAAAATAATATTATCGCTGGACCTTTTTTTACACAGCCTTTCATTCTAATAGACAATGGGAATTTGGATAAAATAAAACAAGGACATTTTTTTCTGCAATTTTAGTGCGGTAAATATTTTCCGAGAAGTGTTAGGGGATTGAGTGACAAAAAAATGTATGATATAGCTAAGAGTAGCAGGTAATTCAAAAGAAGCCAACAAAAGAATATTTTAAAAAATAACAGCAAATAATTTTTTGGTAAATAAAAATTCGCTTGGTTTGTTCTAAAAATTTCTTACACTGAATCTAACCTCTGGAACGTCTGAAGATTTCCGGAGAAACAAAATTGTTGTGAATACTCATCATAAGTGGATAGTCGTAGACCATAGGGCATAGTGCAGTATAGTCACGACGATTGTTGAGAGACCAAATGACCGAATGGAGATTAAGGGCGAGAACCGGAATACGGTTTGGAATCTGAAATATTACTTCCCCTAGGAAAGGAAGTAACGATTTTATTGGAAATAGCGAGGAAGTTAGGAATATAACATAAGACCAATAGAATTATACAAAATGGCAACATTGTAGGTATTAATGATGAGGAAATGAGGGTGTACTCGAATTACCAAGATGCCTCACGAGCGTAGCGAGTGAGACATTCGAGTTCGAGTGGAAAAAAGTGCGACTTGAAACGCAGTCGGTAATGCAGCGAGCGCGCATCAGCACAACATTGTTAAATTTTCCTCACTAGAGAGGGAATACTAATTTTCCTCAATATTTTTTCAGAGGAAAGTTGGGCTTTCGGGGCATGTCGTGGAAAAAATAATTTATTGCATAAGATTAAAAAAAAGACGAGTGGCAAAACACTTGACCCATATCATTATAAACAGGAAACAATTTAATTGTTTCAAACAATCAATTAAATAAACATGATTTATATTCCTATTTCATGAGAAATAGATATCCCAAGTACAGCAGCTGCTGAAAATTATTACAACCATCTGCTCGAATAATTCATCAAACTTGAAAAGTTTTCAGGTAGTGTTGTCTAAACATGTCATCATTCGAAGCTTCTAGGAACCTATCTTTTGGGTATACAGAAAATTATTTTCCTCATATACAGCTCGTGTAATGTTTACTGCTGTTAGATTTACTTTTTATTTACGTTACAACGTTAATCTGTTATAATGCACTTACCAACCTTGTATCGTAATATACTATTACCTAACTTCTCTAAAGAATAAATCCAGAACACCATAGACCCAGCTAATCTTATTATTTTTTTTTTTACTGAAATAGTTGCAAGAAATTTTTTGATCCACTACACAACCCTGTAGGTAATAATATAGACAAAAACATATCGCTATCACGTATTCTGTAATTGATTTCTAAAAATAATTTCTAATTTCTTAAATTATTTAACACTTTTATAATTAATAATGGGTTACTTTCGTAACCAAACTAAACATGCTGGTTACATAGAAGAAAGTCAAACAAGACTTGATTCCATATTACAAATAATATTGTTCTTGAATTATTAAAAATTCATCTTCCGTCTTCAAACAACACTCGGTATTTTCAGTTCTATTACTATATGTTAATATTATTTCTTTAATAAGAACAGGGTTTTATGGATGAAAATGTAAAGGTCGATTTCTGACCTTAAAAATTTTCTGAAGCCATGTTTCTTCATTAATAAAATATTAGTTACTTCTTTATTATATTTTTATTTAAAAATAATATTTATGGCTGAATGTACTCAAACTCAAACGGTTTCGTTTTGCTTAATTATTGTCTAAATCAACCTGTCATTACAGGAACGGTTGCGAATGAGTTTTTATTCCATCGCGATTGAACCGCTGTTAATTTTAAACTACCAAATCAGCACCACATGCAATCAGATTTCCTGCACCTCTAAATTAGAGCCGGTTGTGCTAAGAATAGAATGCACTATCAGCTTATTATTGAACTTAACAGTATATAGAATAAAATTGTCTGCAGCGAGGAAATTGGATGCAATTCATTCCGATTTCGAATAGAAGTAGAGCATATGGGACAATAATTAATAGCTTTAATGGTTTTGGGTTTGCATCTCGAATGCACCCTCATTAATTTTATTATTCATTTAACGAAAGACAGTCGTGCGAGGTAACTAATTTTAACTTTGCGGTGAAGCTCTTTTGAAAACCGCTCTAATGTCGGGATCTTGGTAATAAACTCATTAAAACTTATATCGTCTCAGATAAGACACGTTTCTATTCTTACAATGATAAAATGTTTCTGAAGACTGCCTTTTTATTTTTGCTTGGTTAATTTTTCAACTTGGTAATTAAGGAAACACATTAAAATATATTACACGACTTTCATCACAATATTTACTTAAATTTTAGTTAACAGTACCGTCACGTTCTTCTTAAAGAGTTATAATATTTTAATTAACGCACTAGGTGGCACGCTTGTCTACTTGCAAATTCAGAGCTAACGTACTTACTTCTCAAGTGGGAAATTTAATTTTAGTACAAAGCTAATAAATATTTTTGTTTTTATAAATTAGGAAGCAAGAATAATATAAGGTACGCTTTGGTTTCTACGAATTCTGTTTTCATGTTGAATACATTATATCTCGAAATTGTTTTGTCAGATTTGTCATGAGCCGAAAAATCACTAAAATATTCTTCAATCAACGAATTGTAGGCCAACCTAATCGTTTTACTCATCCATTCCACGCGCTCGTAAAGTAAAACTCACGTTAAAGCTCGACGTTATCTGAACTGGAATTACTAACGTAGGGCGTATTTCAGTAGGTAAGTTAAAATTCCATCCGCAACCTCAAAAGTTTCTACTTTATTGGATGGTATGTTCTCAAGATTAGAAATTTAGGCTCTTTTATGAACTAAAAATGGGACAAATAATATAGCAAGGATTATTATTTACCCCTTTCACAATATTGAATATTTTTATTTCCAAGGATGTGAAGTACTTGTATTAGGTACTACAATTTCATGGTTGGTAAATGCAATGAGAGTTCCAAACGCATAGAAAATAGAATATGATAAATGAAATTTAAAAAATACAATGAACACGTTTTAGACAAGGATCAGCGATTGGTGTGACACAATTTCTAAGAGGTTACTCAAGATCAGAATCGAAGGTGAGATAATTACAAGTGAAGTACAGATTCGTTTTAGGGCGGGAAATTTTTTTACTGATAACATTTTTACCCTTCATCAAGTGCTAGAAATAAGAAAGAAAGGAATATGAAAAAATATGAGACGCCAAAATTTTAAAAAGGCCTGCAGCTATGTTATAATAGAATAATTAAGGAATAGGGAAAATTAAAATTAAAAAAGGATGTGTGTTTAGGGTTTTCATAATATTTAGCAGTCTTCGCCATCTCGCTTGATTTTTTGCTACTATAGAACAGTATTTTAAGTTTAGTGTTACCCATTGACATTTTTTGTTGTTGTGCTAGCTAGAGCCTAAGGGGTTGAATGGGAAAGGTTGCCTTAAGGGACATGATGATTGTCCCCGAGTTGCAAAAACGAATTTTTATTTGTTCTTTTACTTATTATTTAAGGACTTAAGCCCAATTCCCAATTACAAATTGTTCTTGCAGATTTTGTTTTATTTCCTTAATTCTTTGTCTTCATCTCTTTTTGTACCTTACGACAATGGTATAGTAGTATTGTCACTGACTCCTGTTTTTATATTTCTCATTTCCCTGATTCCTAAAGCTGGATTTGAATAATCATTATTTTTGATCAAGAAATGCGCACGTGGTTTACACGATTTAAACTTGAATTGAGTTCACACCCTTTGAAGCAAGTTGCGCAACAAAAGTTAAGTTTAAATCCGAACTAGATTTCGTTTGCTTCAACCAGCCTGTTGTTTATCTAAGTTAAAACAAAGTTCACATGTTTCAATGTACGTGCAGTTACTAATTATTCAATGACAATTAAATCGTGCGAACGCTCTTTTAGTCACCACCGAGTGCATGTGTATTCAGAGTAATCCAAACGAAGAATAATAGAACTAGAGCTTTTACTACATTTCATTGCTGCATAAGCTAGCGTAAACATAAAATAGCAGACTATTGGATCATTTTATGGAACTGTAAACTGTAATTTACCGATTCCGGGAATTTCCTGGGAGAATATCTAGAAATGTAACATTATGTAATTTCATTTCAGGCATTAATATGGAACGACAATCCCGTTAACATAAAAGTAAAAAATATTCCTTATATTACAGAAACCTTAAGACTTCAAAGCGCACAGGAATATGTCGGTGGACGATAAAACTACGACATAAAATCCGTCAAATTAGATTACAGGACTTGAAGATAACGTTAAACTTGTATGAGAGAACAGTAGATATTTCTTGCTTCTTGGCACATACAGCAAGGCTGTTATCAAAAAAGCGCCTCAAGTCATAATTTTGTTATTCTAAATTTTGTACCCCACAACGTTGTCAATATTTTGTTGGTCAAAGGCTACTATTGAAAACTAATTGCGAAATTGGTAGTCACGACAGTAATTTTAAATAATTTTTTTAACTACTTTTTGGTGATGGTAAGGTGACTTATTATACATCGTTGAACTCGGAAAAAAATGCTTATTCAAAATTACAAAAAATATACATACGTGCCCATTTAAAAATAAAAAGTTGACTATCGCAGCTAAAATTTAGTAGGCCCTGAAAGTGTTCTAACTACATCAAAACATAGTATTTAATGACCCATTTTGATTGGCATGTAGACCATAACAATCCGAGCTCAATTCAAAGCTGTATAGCTCAGGGCTAATTTTGTCAACCACCCTGTATATGATTACAAATTGCTTGGACACAAAATTAGATGCGAGGAGCACACATGCCCAAAAAGGTACTAGAAAATTTGGCGTTAGTTGAAATGCAAAACTAAATACTTAAAATAAAAAAAAAAAAGTTTACCATTCAGGAACTCGATTAAAAGAATATTTTAAAGGTAATAAAGATTAAATCCCAAGGAAGGCAGCGAAAGCAAATTATAAAAATTGTCATATTTTACTTTACTAACAAGCTACAAAAATATCATTATCCCTATTTTGTTCTGTTTCAATTCAATTAAGAGAAGGTACTAACAAACCAAGCAATATATCATAAGGTAAACCTTTTATGGCAGCTAGAAACCGCTTTATATATTTTATTAGCGTCCAATAAATCGATATTTCATCCCACTGAATTAACCCGTTTAACGCTGAGGAGTTATTGAAAATTTGATACCTATTGTCTCTTAACACGAGCTATTTTAAAACATGTTTAACAAAATAATTCAAAACCTCATCAATAGGGAATCAGAAAAAAGGAACGATTTGAATCGATCACGGCTGTTTGAGTAGAGTAAACAATGTTTATTATGATACTTTTGTTAACGGGGTTTTATTTCATTCATTACTACACAACCTTCTGTTCTAAATATTTTATAGGACACCCCTTTATGACGGTGGCTGTGACGTATTTCATTACGTCTAGTCAGACCTTCACCCACACGTAAATAACGATTAATGAACTGCTATCTAGCTTAATATCTATACTGATTATTAATTTAAGGGATTTTAACGTTTATCCCGTTGATTATAATACGACCCCTAGTTTCGGTATATTAAGTCGAATCTCTTACATTATGTTAATGTTATCCGGCGGCACTTTGCTTCTACAAACAGTAATTTAATCAAATGAGTTTGGGTAATCGTAAACTAAATTTCTTGCTTCATAACGGCTGCTAAAAAATTAATTGTACCACTTTAGTTTCGGATTAAACTATTTATTACAACAAAATCGCTGCGAGGGTCTCACTTTTTTTTAAACAAATTTTGAATATGGAAAGAGATGGGGAATAAAGCTTTAATTAAGCAGACTTTTTTAAAGAATGTATTTGAAGTGTCGGCTTATAGGCAGTTTTGTAATATAACGTTCGCTTTTATTTCATAAATTTTAGGTGCCGCAAAATAATGAAGTAGGATTTCACAGCGCCATCCTTGTAATCTGTTTGATTGTATAATTCCTGGAGTTTGTTTATAGTTTAATATTTAAATCTCATACTTTAATACCTAGAACAAAAGTCATTGTTGTCACCTACAAATAATTTGTTGTCTGAGTAAAATAAATCCGTGGCTGTGGCCTTTCATATTTGGCATAGGTACCTACATAATGAACAGCATAAGCTCCATAATTAATTAAACATTTCTATGATCATAATTCAATCCCTTAACCTGGTACGGCGGCGGTTAGATTACTCGGCGGCCAATCGGCTTGGCGGGCAATCGGCTCGACGCCCAATTCCTCGCAGATGCTTGGCTTGCGGCGAGATGTCCCATTTAGATTTCTCTCACATTCATTAAAAACACCTCTTTTTAAAAGGTTCGAATTAGGCATAAGTATGTAATCGAATTATTCGTAATGTTAGCGTTTTCGTAAAATAGGACGTGTAGTTTGTAGATACCTTGGAGCAATGATGGTAGTTACATTCTGCTGAGTGTATCACGATCCTTATTTCCCTCAGGAATGATAAGAATAAAGCTTCGATTTATTTCGATGCGTTGGTAACGGTCAGTGTTTAGCGAAACTTTGATTCTGTATACATATACAGATGTGGATTACAAATCTCTCGTTTTAGTAGAATATAGTCGATTAGGTTCGGTTACATTCTACTAAAGCGAGAGATTTGTAATCTAAATCACTACAACTGATACTACTCCCAAAATTATTGTGGCAAATGGTAAGTTGTGGGTCAGCCATACATAGTTGAGTAAAAATTAAGATGATATTGCTAAAGGGCGAATTTTCAGAAAATCTTGTTTGTAGAACATTTACAACATAAATCGAATTTTTTATATTGACCGCCATAAATATATTTTTTTCCGTTTTATATCTAAAAAGGTTGTTGTACGCACCCAAAAAACTGTTCTATAATACGTAATTTAAAATCGCGTATATTCTGCTACTAAAATCACGAGTTAATCCCACAGCTTTAGGATGTCTGTATCGTTAGACATCATAGGACAAACTTCATCCAGTTCTCTCTATGATGTGGCAGTAAGAATTTAACCAGAGGCTATTTACACGCCGCTGTACACGCACTTAATAAACGTCGTTCCATTGAGAAGATTGAACGTCTCATTTCAAACTGACTATAACGTGTTCAACAACGTTATCTTTTTCTACATTAAAAATCCAAAACACAGATATAGATTAAAGTAATATATTCTTACTCAATAGACATTTACAACTTTATCTGATTTGTTGTATCTTTTATTATTTTATCTGTCCTGAAATTACTATCAGAATGAAACGAATAAAGTATACGCCGTAATGTTTTTCGACAAAGCTACTCAATTTATAAGAGACATTTTTTGTCCAGGGCAAAAAAATATGTAAGTCTGCACCTACCTACAATTTACTTTTAAAAATTTACTTTAAATTTTGTGTAAAGGTAGAGTACCTAAGATATAATTGAAAAAAATTGAATACGGTTTTTAGATAAAGAGTTTAAAAGAGACAGAACATTATTTGTGTTTTTTTACATTATTAACAATAATATTTGAATTGTGTGACGGACATATTATTTTAATCAAAATAATACCCAAGTTAGTACTAGCCCTTACCTGTTTTCGTAAATTACTTTTGCAGACTTCAAAAATATAGATATAAAAATGGAACTTGCTTTTTACATTTAGAATAAATAAATTTAAGGTATTACCTAATTTCCACAAAATAAGTAACAAGGTAAAAGATTTTTGAGTTAGTTCTGTATAATAATAAGAAATATTTTACACATTATGATTTTCGTGTCGGTATAAATCTGAAGCTAAACCAAATATAAAGCTTCCTTTTTTTTAGACTTAGGCTTCCTTATTTGTAATCAGTGCTCTCTCCAAGATAATATTCCTTATTTCCGTACTTTTCTTTTCCCAGAGGAACACAAGAATTGGAAAAAGTTCTTTTATTATGTGTTATCATTTGTGGAGCACAATAGTTAAAAATAATGAAAACTAAAGAACAGAACGCCAAAAGCTGTAAGCATTGGCTTTATACAATCGTTCGCTGGGGGTTATTATGTCCGTCGAGGCCGTTCGCAGAGTCGGAACTTTTCCAAATCCAAGATCCCCGCGGATATTTTTGTATAATTAAATCGACTCTATTACCCTAAATATCGGTCCATGAATAAGAGCTAAATTTATGTTTATTCCATTTCAGTGTAAGTAATGAAAATTGGTTATTGGTTCCGGCTTTCCGCTTGCATATTTGTGTAAAGCAAACATGTATTTGGTTCCACAATATTCTACAACTGTAGAATATGTTTTGTGACAACTTACAAGGTTTGTGGTATAAATATTACGTTGGACGTGTAAAATAAATACTACTATCATACGAGTCCAATAATTAACCACCTATCAGAAAACTTCTCGATAAACTAAACGCTATTCAGTTAATCCCAGAAATTGCAACTTACTAGGTTTATTTATTCTTCAAATGTATTATTAAGTACAAATAGAGTAGAGTAGTTAATAATTTATTATCAGATAGTTTTATTATAAATCTTTGGTTAGTAGGTACTTACATTAAAGTTCGTGAATGATAGATTGCCCACAACGAAGCGCAGACATGCACTTAGACCCGTACGTAAGAGGTAGTAACTAAACCTGAAGGTGGAAGTTTGTAACATGAAAAATTATTTCAACTTAGTTTAGGCAAAATATAAGAAGCTTTTATTTGTAATAGATTTATTATTTTTAATTTTATTTAGTTACCACCAACGCCATATTTTCATTTCAGTTGCAAAAATTCGCAACTAATTTCGTTGAAAAAGTTCCAGTTCAGAGAATTTCTCAGCTGCCTACTAGTTCGATAGTTGAACTAAGAAATTTAATTATTGCCGTGCACAATTCGATGAACTATTTACTTCTCTTTCCTACCTTTGTTTGGCGGAAATAAGTAGATAATAAGATTAGAATTTTCGTCTGTCTTTTGAAGCAGTAGGGTATGCTTTGCGACCGATGTCCCGAAACGACTTCAGAACTTGAATTTGTAGATTCGTCAGGGAATTCGACTGACATGCCCGTTAACGACAGTTTACATCTGAGCGAACAGTTTTAGATTAAACTAATGAAATAAAACAAGCTTTCAACGAGTAAGAAACCTTTGTGGTGTCATTTGAGCAATTTTTTCCCGAAGCTGACTTGCATCCCAAACTCGTTGATTGTTCGGTATTAGGGAGAATCGGCTTTTGCGTTGCCACAAATGTTTGGGCTTTTAGAAAATCCAATATTATTATTCAGAACACGAGGGAATGTCGAAAATTGTCAAGCTAAGTTTATAAATGAATAATATATTATTTATGTTCATATTAATACTTCTATAATTATAGTTTATTATCCTTTAATACTGTTACATTTTTAGTAATTATAAATTATTATTAAATAATAAAATAAATTAACATTGAATACTTGTCCATAAAAATGATGATTGGTTAGAATTTATGACAAAGCATTTTTAGCATTAGAATTATTAATTTTATCATATAACCTTCAGTAGATTGAAATAACCAACACTTTGTGGATAAACCTAAACATACTTTTGATACAATTGTTGGAACTCAAACGCTTTCATTTAATTATCCGCTAATTTAATAGAAGTGGAAGAAATAGAATGTTCCTGGAGAAACTTTCCGTATGAGGTTTTCTTTTTAAGTTCCGATTTGAATTAAAATTCCCATTTCAATTTGCCTTGCGGTTGATTATTCAATTAAAGCGGTAGTAACGTTTTTAATGTAAAAATTAACAGTTATTGATTACAATCACATCACAAAGGGTAAACCAAATTGAGTAAACTACAATTATCGTACCTCATTACTACCCATGACAAACATGAACCTTTTAATTAATCTAAATAACGCAATGTAAAATCCCAATGGGAATATAAAATGGAGCGAACATGATTATTATCCCAAAACTGACAAATAGGAAAACAAATCTCCTAAAAGCAGCCCTGTTACAGTAGCTGTTATTATTCATAAATCATAAATGTTTGGCAAAAAATCGATTTTTTGCAGGGAGGCAGAGATTTAAGACCTGCATTATTACGTTGTGTGATATTATCACAAAAGAGGAGCTGGTTTGGATGCGTGGGTAAGAGAAATCAGAAACCGTATCGAACAAAATCTCACTAACGTGTCAAATATGGAAATTTTAAATTAGAAAAGGGTGGAACTTTGCGTCAAGGTTTCCGCTTTAAACGAAATTCATCGCTTGGACTAGAAGTCGCATCGAAAATAAGCTATTAAGATATTCAACTTGGCTTTTATATTTTTAACATCATGAGAAAAGGACGCTACTTATTTGACGTTTGTTTGTTCCTATTTTAAAAATTTCTTTCACAGTTGCTTTAAAACAAAAGTCATACTGGATACTTTGAAACCTTGCACTTTTCTATGTCCAAAAGGTGACTTAACATTAGTAAATATTTTAAGTACCTAGTTTAAAAGATTAAGAAAAAAGCTAGGTAGCATCCCAGATTTGATTCCCGGTTCAAAAATTTGGAATAAACTTAAAATATTAAATTTTCTATGAATTTAATTTCCATACATCTGTTTATGGTTGAGTCTCGTCTCCATGGTAACATCTAAACAGTCTGTAATCAATCGCTTTCTTGCAAGATCTAAATCTAGAGAGTTCAGTTCAATTCTTACACTTCTAGCACTTTTCCAAACATTTAAGAAGAAATAAAGAACGCACGAATAAGAATTGTGAAACAGCTTTTTCATGTTGAACCGGTGTTGAACGTTAAGATCCTTTAATATCCTCGTCATATTCGCTAATAGACAGGAATGTAATCTTTTATGCCTTTTCAAGAAAATTACCTTTCATAGTTTTACAAAGGATGCCATGAAATTCAAAGTACCGAAATACAAACGTCTTATAAAATTAAATTAGAATATTACGTTAGAAATGCACGACTTCGAAGCGAAGTAGCATAATAGCGAAATAATATCAAAATGCAAGAGAGGTTTATGAAAAGAAAACGTGTCGGTGGATTTTGCCACTGAAACCCCGACACAATTTGCTTTCTCAGAGCTTAAAATTATTTATTACTACTATATTGTCCCACTTTAGCGACTTTTTCTCGAAAAATGAGGTTCAAAGGCGTTTAGCCGACGACGACTTCACCTTCCTATTTCCTGAACCCCGAAAGTCAAACATATTACAGCCAACAGCGAAATTTATTCCTTGTAACGGAACCCTTGTAGAACAAATAGAGTGGAGTTGGATATATTTAATGCTATAATACAGAAATTTGTTGAATATTAAATTACATAATATACTTTTAATTGTAATCTGCAAACAGCCATTACTGGGAAATACAACACTAATAAATGAACCTTGCCTAGTAATTTATGTAGGAGATTCAGTTCCATGTGCAGAAAGGCTGATGATATACATAAAAAATTTGTTACGTGATGTAATTATGATTTAGTTAAGTGCTGCGAATTTGTGGTAAAGTAAAATAATGATGCGAAACTTTATTGTTAAGATAGAGGAAAGTGAATTAGGCAAATACGTTGAGGGTTGTGTATTATGTAGGCAGAGCTGTATGGCCTGCGGCAATCTCTACGACATAAAAGGAAGCCCAGAAATATAGGATAGGTAGGGGACAGGCTGACAACACCTAGGATGAGGCGAAACAAGATTAGATTCAATTTTCTCAGCGAATAGGTGAGATTTACGGGGTCTCTAAATCTCATTCTCGATGCTATATTTATCAAACCACAAAAACGCACAAAAGTTCAGCGACGTCGTTAAACGATTTCTCACTAAGCAAAGCATTCTATCCTACACATTCCCTTGATGCTACTACTAAAACGATTTTTTTATAATCACACAAATACATTTCCTTTAGAACCGCGTTAACAATCCTGAATACTTTTATATTTATAGAATAAACATCCGAAATGTATTAATATTTAAAACATGCGCCGCAGCATTTTCTAAACATTGGAAAACTCAACATACATTCTGAAATATTCGTGTTGAAAAGCGAACGTGCTGGCATTTTGACAACCGGTGTTACCTATACCTTTTCATCGAACCCTTAGTCTAGTCGATAACATAACATATGTGTCACATATCCTTATCTAAATTTCGTTTTCCGTAAACGAATTGAACTTAAACTACTTTTTCGTAAAAGGAAAGAGAAATCACGTCGGAAAATATTCCCATTTGAGTACTCTTGGATTTTTTATCCCTTCTTTCTTTGTGATCAGATTTTCAATTAGTTGTTTTTCTTTACTTAACTAGTATTTCTAAAAATATATTTATTTTAAGGAAGTAATAGCGTGTGTTCGCCGAAGGCGTAGCAAAATTGTTAAGACGTCTGAAGAATATAGACCAATAAGTAAAAGCAGAATTGTCGCGGGAAATATAAAAAACATTGGTAGCCTGGGAAAAACAGAAAGATATTGATCGGCTGGGAAGCTCGCAAGAAACAATGATTAATTAGATAAGACACAAAGAGAATAAAATAGGAGCAACAAGGACTTATGTCCCATGCTTTGTTTCAGGGGCAATCAAATAACAAAAGGCTTGCATGTTTCATACCGTAATTTTTTTAGGATCCTCAAAAAAAAACGTTAAAACGTTAGGGAAGAGATAAATACGATGCTGGATTTAGATCATTTTGTTACAGTAGATTTTTTATGTTGTATCTTTAACAAAATCACATTATCACAATAACTTTTCTTCTGCACTCATTGAAATCTATTAACATGCTCAGGCACAGCAACACCTGTTCTATTTTAAGGAAGAAATCTTTCTAATCTGTTATCTCAGAAACCCTGCACAGAGCTAAGTTGTTTGAGTTACGTAAGACTTGGAAGTTGACGTAAGTACCTTACAATAACATGATAAACCAACATTCCGTCTTTTTTACACAAAACTTTTGAAGTGTTAGCACTTTAGTTAAGTTTATAACTTAAAGTTCTAATTTGTCGTAAAATACCTTTCCTCGTTGGTTACCACTTACACCGTGATATTTGGAAGGCCATCATTTGAGCATACGATAATGTTTATTAGGAAGGTTCATTTAATTCTACCCCATAGCGAGAGTAATACTCATTCTCTTCGTATCATTTGAAAGTAATGGTCTCATAGGGTTTTACTAGGAAATGATTTTATTATAGAAAGGTGTACTTCGCGAAGGTCTAAGTAGGACCTACTTTAATGTAAATATAATGTCAAATATTTATCAAATTGTTAAAGCCTTTAGGAGACTTCGCAGTGCTGTCTTTAGACTCTAGAAATACAGAAAATGAAGGCACATCTAAATATAGCTGGATCGAAAGTCCGTCTAATTTTACGTAAAATTAGTTCATTGAAAATTTTTGCAAAATCTTCATTGTAAGCTGCAGGCCGAAGATACAATCTTCAAGGTTAACTTTTTTATTGGAAAAATTTTGTTTTACAACACGGGGCTTTACATATTCTTGATTTCTGCTGGGTTTTAGTGGAAACTCCCATTTATTTGCAATTTTCCCGTTTTCATTGTATTTATTGCGATTTTTTAAAATCATGAGAACAACGGGCAATTAAATAAAAAAAATATTAAACCAACAGCAAGTGAACAATGTCCAATTAAAGTAAATCAACCAAGCCATGACCCGTAAGGCGTAACTCAGCAAAATGTTTTAGTAGGTATCACATTTTCGTGAATAATTCCGTTTCTACTGATGCTTGAAACCGTTTTTTTTGCATTCTTTGTGGTTTTTTTTCCTCTTTATGACTGTAAGAAAATAAATGCGGTTTTCGACCAGAAATTTTCGAGAAGTGGTAGATTCCAGTAAAACCTTTCTTCATGGCATATCAACTTTTCATGAAGATTTTGTAAACTGTCAGTGGAAGAATTATTCTCTAAATCAGAAAGTCTTTGATCTACTACATTTTCGGTTTTTTAAAATACTTCATAATATTTTCATCAATTAATTAGTTTCATTCAAAATGGCAGTATATTAAATTCTACACGAAAGCATTGATTCATGTTCCACCAACGCTGAATAATTAACTCCAACTTAGTTTTCGATGAAGTAAACATTTCAAACACGATTAATTGTTATTAAATGTAAATCTATAGGTGGATTCTTTATAGCCGGCAGGTTCGCAGCTTAACCGAGAAGGAAATCATTTCTGAGTAGATGAAAGACCCTTAGAAAAACGATTATTGTTGATAAATATATTAAAATAGGTTACTATAAAATAGCCTTAGTTATAAACTTAGCGGGAGAAGGCACAGTCTATTCTTTAACTATTTTACTCATTTTATTTCTAGACTAATTCTGTAAGCAATTAATTCTCATTAGAGTTTGGAAAAATATTTACACATTGGTAATTAGCGAAAAAACGTGATTTTAGCCAATAAAGTACAATAAAAGTGTTTCATGTAGCGATTATAGGCCACAGTTTGAAATATTGACATGTTCGTCATCATGAGAAGGGCGTGAGAGGAATAATAAGCAAGAAAAGTGCGTTCTATTCCGGAGATAATATTTAGTATAACAATGCCTTAAAAAGAACACTATGGAAAGGAAATTAAAGTGATGTGGGTGGTCAAAACGTACAGAAAAAAGGAAAAATTGGCAGATTTATGTTAAAACGGTGAAGATACCTAAATTTACTTTTAATGAAGCAATAGGTACACCTAATGTCGATACTAAATTTGGAAACATCTTCTTACTTCCTTTGTTGTTTACGTTTAAATATTTATATTCCTAGTTCTCAGATAGCAATTCATTAGTTTATAATTAAATATCGATATTAATATTTTACAAAACAAAGTGAAAAGTACATGCTACGTTGTGGATAATATACAGCTTCTTTATTGATTTCTCCAGCACCTGTGGTTCTTTGATAAACTTCTGAAACGTTGGTTTAATATTAAATGTAGGTAAAGTACATTGTTCGCCGCTCAAATCATATGGAATTATCAAAGCCCTCTTTCACCACAAACGTGAATTTCCAATTTTTATAAATCGGTAGGTATGCAAAATCAGTTTTCTAAGATTGACATAAATTAAAGAATTCTAGTGGATTTTAAGAACCTACCCTCAATAAAGGCCGTTACCAAACGATTTTTCGTAAGCGTTTTGATATAATGCACATATTTTCACACATTCTCCACCTGTCATAGAATTACTATTTTGCGTTAAAACTTTCAAGTATGTTGCGTGTTTCTTAGTAATAATATCAAAACATTGCACAGTATAAGGATACAGAAATTGTGGTATTCACGTTTTGAACATTGTTTACATATTACATTCTCAAAGTTTTAATGTATAATTTCGTATAACTTCTCACTGAAAACAAAAAATTCAGGACCTAATTTAATTTAATGTAACGTTTTTGCCAACGTTTTATAACGTTCTCTCTATATTTTAGCAAAATATTCAAGTCAAAAGCAAAGTAGATAATTACCTAATTTGTTTGGTACTAATGGTATCATCGCTGTTAGGTACTTTTTTTTCTTTATCGTTAGCACGCCTATTTGTAATCAAACGCGTTCCTGAAATAACACCGAAACATCCTGTTATTAGATATAAATATTTAAGTACGTATTTTCTTGTTTCTCCCAAACAATAGGTTTTTTTCTGGTACGTCATTTCTTCTTTATCGTTTTAACGAAATTGATTTTGTTTCGGTCAGGTATCAGTTGACCATTAAACCAGACATAAAACGAAATCTCTGGCATCACATTTCATTCCTAGGAAGCTAAGGCAATTGAGGAAGTGCTCGGAGCTTCGATTAATTTTTTAGGGGCCATGAAGCTTATTGTAGTCGCGAAACGCTTAAATAAAAGTCGTGCGTCCCCTTAGGCAATAATTTATACGCAAGAAGGCAATTCACACTATTTCAGTCCGACATGCTGTTTGCAATGACAACTTATCTGCCGCTACATGTATTACCTTTCCTGCTTTTTCATTCTTATTAGCAATCAGTGCAGGATTTCTCATTTGTAAATGTATCTCGCAAAGTCTGAAACTTCCAAAACGAATATTATAAAATATGAATAACATCCTTAAGGATTTGTGTGTGTTAGTATGCGCGCGTGTGTCTAGTATTGTCAATCGGTGTATAGGATTTTCAAGTTGTAACGGAAACCGCAATAACTGGGTTTGAATGAGAAAGTAGTAAATATTTTATATAATCGATTTCGCATTCCATTGCATGCAAACGCGTCACTGAATGAATGATGGCCTAAATTCAGAAGTCGCTTAGTTGAAACGGACCCCAAGTTCTAGCGACAGTTATAGCGTGAATAATTTGTTGCTGTCCAACAACTTTATTTAGAACTTTTACTTTCCCCTTTCTTAAGTATTTCTCCCGTTTTAGCTTTACGGATTTATTCCTCACATCAACTGAAACATATAAAGGCCGTTTATACAAACCTAAACCGTTCTCACAGGCGATTATACATTGCTTTATTGTACTTGCAAACAATGTAGCTATACAATCAAATGAATAAAATATAAACTGCTTTAAATAACGAGTAGGTCTGTAAGCATTGTCTGCACAGGAGGAGCAATCTTAATATAAGTATTGTCTTTGAGAATAGTGCACGAAAGTAAGTGACGTTAAAATTTTCCAGTACTTTATTTTAAAGTTCGCGTGGGGGATAAACGAGAGCGACTAAGCTTTATAAAAATATCTCGGAGTTGGAGCACACAAAGTTTAATCAGTTACCGTTTCTTTGAAGAAGCTAAACGCTTAAGCCGATTCATTTGAAAGAACATCTCTTACAAAAGTAAACAGAACACATTTGCACTAGGGTAGGTATTTGAAAGTCGGGTTCGATTAGAATATATTTAAATTTCGACCTAAGAATATTACGTAATAAAGTACCGATGCGAGAAATTAAATTCAGTTCGTCGAAAACGGCGAAAATTGATCTGTCAATATGAGAAGCCGTCGCTAAAAAAAGCCGAGACGAGACGTCTAACACTTACACCATTAGAACACCGAACAGTTGCTACAGCCAGATAAAATTAGTTGCTACACCCTGATAAAATTACCTACAGCGATAATTCTCCACCCAATGAGAATCGCTTTGACGCAATCTGTTACCATCTTCAAGCGATAACGCCGCCATTCATGCCATACTAACGGAAAGGGATAACGCCGTAACGACTCCACGAGGCTATAACCATAGATACGCAATCATCCCCCAACAATACAACGTCGTAAACTTTTGTTTACGACTACATCACAAATTAGTTGAAGTGATTGAATTTTTCTATACAACTCACCTGCGAAAATCTCTGCTCCAACAGGCGTAGATGACGGGGTTCATGCTAGAATTAATCCAACCCAGCCACGTTACCACCGCGGAGACGATTTCTTCGTGCCAAATGCATTCCATACAAAATCCTGACAGAAGATTAACCACAAAGAACGGCAGCCAACACACAACAAAAACTCCCATTACAATACCGAGAGTTTTTGCAGCTTTCTTTTCTTTGGCAAACTTGGCAAGTTTGCGACTGAGTGAAAAGTTCTTTCCGTATCTGTTGGACGCAATTCTGGCCAACCCGTTATTCTGAAGGGCCGTAAGAGGCTCGTCTTCAGAAGTGGTGTATAAATGTCGAGGATCTGCAGTGGGTAACTTGCACGTTCCTCCACGGTGAATCCGCAAAGTGAGCTCTAACTCACCGGATCCCAGTAACACTTGCTTGGTGCCGAGCCTCAACGAACGCGTTTGCATCACTGCGGCCCGATAAATTCGATAATACGTGAACACCATTACAAATAAGGGTAGATAAAAGGAAATGGTCGAGGAAAAGATTAGGTAGCCCAAGTGCTCGGTAAAGGGACACTTATAGGCAGGGACGGGCTCAGTTCTTACAGCTCTCCACCACGCGATGGCGGGGAACGAAATCGCACTTGAACAAACCCACACTGCAGCGATAAGAAGCGCTGCCCGAATTCGAGTCATTCTCATAGGATACGCGATGGGATCTGTGATTGCCCAATATCGGTCCAACGATATTACACACAGATTTAATATGGAGGCAGTGCTAAAAAGGACGTCAAGTGAACGCCATATATCGCACCAGTCGGTTCCGAAAAACCACGTATGTCCAAGTACTTCATATAGGGCACTAAAGGGCATTACTACGAGTCCAACCAAACAATCTGCTACTGCTAGGGAGGTAATGAAATAATTTGTGGCAGTATGCAGATAACGTTCTCGGATGACAGCCAAAATGACTAGCATGTTGCCGAAAACCGTTGCAACTGGAAAGAGAAGAAGTAGGGATACGATAAGGGCACGATCTTTAATCAAGGAATTCCACTTTTCCCAAGCGTCTTTTTCCAAGTCTGTTATGTTGGTCCAGTTGATACCAGGTGATATTGTGGAGTTTATGCTCATATCCCCCGATGCTGTAAACAGCAACTCTGAATCATTCATAGTTTCAACCTGGTCATTTATCCATCTTCATTCTGAAAATATAAGATATTCTCATTAACAATTTAAAACTGTACAAAATCGAAATTAATTTACTTCCAATTGCCGCCTTTTGGAATTCAAATGACTGCGCTCTAAAATACCATTGAAGGATTTTTAACTATAAGTTGAAATGGTCTAGTTGTCCCACTGAACTTTAAACTAAAATCACACTTCAACAAAGCTTTTTTCATAGCAGCAAGTGTTCGTCAATGTAACAATTTAATCTAAATTTAGAATTTTCCCAGATACAATGTTGCTGTTGCGGTAATGAATTCATAATTCAAATCTGAATTTAATTTAACCCCGATTTGTACATAGGTCGCTTCTGGGTAAATTATCGTTTTATAGTAAAAAGGACTATTCAACCGAGAAACCAAGGAAAAATTGAACTTTTAATGTAAGCTGTTCCAGTTGATGCATAATGGAGAATTAGTACGTACCTATAAAGTTTATTTCTATCGGGGGTTAAACCGCGATCTGACTTTTTAGCCCTTGAACCCCGACATTTTTCTTATGGAGACATTAAATGTTAAAAGAAGCCGTTATAAAGAACAACATTTCTTTCAGAAGTCGTAAAAAACTTTTTCGTATAGTTTACTTGAATAAATAAAGCATTGGTAGTGAAAATATTCATAGAGGAAAGAACTATTAAAATGAAACGAAAAACTTTTTCCTTTGAAAAATAGTTTGGAATCAAACTAAACTATTAATTAACCAAGACTGATTGTGTGAACGAAATAACATTATGATCAACAAAATTTCTGATCAGGCTTGGCCATGAAATATAAATTGTGTGCCCCACGATAAATTTATTCTTGGTTATATTTTTGACAACTGTCAAAGTCAGTTTTAGTCGAAACAAGTAAAAACACACTAATTATATTTCATAGCCAAACCTGATCAGAAATTTTATTGATCATATTGTATATTGAAGGGTGATGAGAAGGGATTTGTTACAAGCATAAAGAAATAATTCTGGGAATAGCTAATAACATTAATTATTTTTTAATTAAACTTCAGCATCGAACGATTCGTTACCACCATTCTTGTCCAACATTAAAATGATTTTAAGCAGTGAGTAGATTAGACGCCTTCATATTATCGACGTCAGCAGAAAAATTACATGATCGAGTGATTATTTGAAACTTTTGTCTGGGAAACGAAACTTTCTGTCGATTCAAGTTGAATAAACTAGCACTTGGAAATTTCCTAACGTTTCCGGCAGATTGAATATTACTTCTTAACAACAGATTATCTGATTTCTAAAAACGGTTTTATATTTTCCGTCAAATTCTTCTTGTGACAAGTCAAAGCCAGTTTCTGCAAGCGAAAAGTGGTTCTTGTGTAGTTAGGTATAACTGAAAAAAAAGAAATGTGCATTTCTGCGTTCTTTTTGTTTGTGCTTGTAGGAAGTTCAGTCGCTTTTCCTATTTTAAGTTTTCTTTTTTGCAATATGTCAAGAACGGTCAAGAAACACCGAATCCGCACTTGCAGCCGTCATTTAATTTTCGTGAAATCCTGTTAAACTTACGTCGTTGCATCGGGAACTGCTCCGAGGAAAGTTTGAAGTATATGCAGTTCAAAGGAAGTTTTATAGAGATGCTGAACGAAATTGACTAAGTGGCGCACAAGGATTGGGTTGATTGAAAATATATTTGCAGGTTTTGGCCTCGACAACGAATTTCAATCAGTAATCGAATTGCTTGATACTCTGGGACGAAACATTGCTAGTAAATAATGAAAAAGTGACAGGTTGAACTTTATTCATGGAGTCGAAACTCTTCGAAACTTCCCCTAATAATCCTACGAGTTTTGCAAGTTTTATGAGAAGAGAAATTTGAATTAACTTTCACGGCGCCGACTTAATAAAAGTTTGTTGTTTACTAAATGTCGTGTACCGGAAGTATGTTTAGCTTATTATTATTTATTTTATGAATAATGGACTTTAAACGGTTCTGTTTGATTCACGGAAAACACTGCACTCTGTACGTTCTGAATATCTTCTTGTAATCGACAATTTATTTCTAGTCATTCATTTTTATACACTTTAAAACCGATCATACAACAACTTTTAGGACTTTATACTTTAAAAGATAATTCAAGAAACGTTTTAAAGCTGGCCCTAAACAGAAGTTGGAATTTTTTTAAACAAGCTACTGTTTTTGTTTTAATTCTGAATTATATATAATTACTTCACCAAATTTTTGCAGGGTGCGTTGTACGCAACCCAACTGGTTAGGAGTATGTGTCGTAAAAGCAGCAATTCCGGAGAGCTATAATTTTCACTGATATTGGACCGCTTAAAGGCCTTACGTTAAGGTTGGTTATAAAAATACAGAACTTTATTTCACATGCCCATTTAATTGACTATAATATGTCATACTTACTCATAAAATTATATTTATGAATACTCAAAGGGAATACTAAAGTATTCGTAAAGGAAAATTTAAGTATATAACAGTGGAAAATTTTACTAAACGTACAATAACTTTAAAACTAAGCTAATATTTGTAATTTACAAAGAATGATAAACGCAAGCATACAATTATATATGATTTATAACTTTATGTGACCTAATAGTGTAATAATGATAGCTATATGTTTAAATTTGACTATAGTTGCTGTAATAAACAAGAAAATTAAAATAACTACATGTTAAACACGAATCTACAATAGAATGTCATTAGGAACATTAAACCAAGCATCAATTAGATAGGGGTAGTAGACGTCGATCCCGTTTATTGCGTGCTCTTATCGTATCGACTTTACTGCCAATTCTTGTTAAATTTTCAAAACCACAGATACCAAATAAAACGTTAATGATGGTTTGTTTTGATTGCTATTTTGTACGAAACGAACATTGACGTTAAATAGTGGGGCGGGCGTTACAGCCTACTATATACATATTCTTCTGAACGTATTTTGACTACATAACATTGCTAGTAAATTCGTGTGGATAGTATTTGAATTATTAATGTGTTAGAGGTTACGGTAGGTGTCACGTTAGTAGGTTTGAATAATACTGCTTTGCTTGACTGTTTACATACTGTTACTGATTTTAGGTTGATGCTTATCGAAATAAAAATGTGGACACTATACCTATAACCAATATAAAGCAAGTAGGAATTTCTAGGTTTTGGCTATCGACCGTTGCGTGTATCTGTTAATATAAAACCTTGAAGTCACAGACAACAAAATTCCAAAAGATGCGAGTCGTTATACGAAATAAATCTCTAGACTGTCTATATTGAATGCCTAATGTATTTGAAGTAAGATCTGAGTTTGATTTCAAAGAACTGTGTAACCCTACCCACGCGAACACCTGCGGCTTTTTTAATCTGTAAGTTTTTTTGGCCAGATATGCACATCATAACACCAAAAAAAACAATGTGGTATAGACAGGAATGGGATACAAAAAGCTTGAATACTTCTCTCTAGAAGCAAACATGAACAACCATAGCCAAACTGGGAAACTAACTAGAATTAAATGATAATAATAAATTTTGAAGCCATAGATGCCGGATTGCGTAGTTGAAATGCCCTTTCAGGTGCAATCAGAAGACTTAAAGCTTTGTGTAACAAACCAGTAGTTCTAGTTATATGAATGACGCAAACAACTGCGCCCTGCGGTAATAAGACGTCCTTATGTTAGGAGGATTGAATCTTATTATACAATAAGACCAACAAAGCCCTTATTTTCTAGAGTAATAGATATATGGACGTAGTAGATGAAAATTGGATTGAGGAGGCGTCAGCAGATGTAGAATTATTGTTTAAGTATTCGAGATATTTTTGACCGAAACATTTAAATTCTTTGGATTATCCATTAGTTACGATTTACTCGAAATATTTCATAGGTACTATACTAGAAATATCGTGAGACTGAAAATTAGATTCATCATGGAGGACCTAGAAAGACAAAGATAGACATACATGGCATGTTTTGAGATGAATCTAATTTTAAATTTAATGTAGAACCGCGGCAGTCTAACCAACTTTATACAAAAAGAGTTAAAGCATTCCGTTAATGGAATTATTATAAAACACTTTTTGATTACAACTACTCCATATTATATAATTTACTAAACATAATAAAAATATTAAAATATTTCTATAAAAAAGAGTTTTTTAAAGCATATTCTCTAAAAGGTATTTTATTGGTTAGAGAATTTTGTTTACAAATTGTATTTTTGTCGTAACTTTAACTACCGATAAAGGAATACTTTCCTTTTCAGTATAATATTCCTAAGAACCCATAATATTTTTATAAAAAGCAAAAGTATATGTCTAACAGAGGCTACTCAAAGGAATTTAAAAATGAAAACGATATATGAGCTCTTACTCCGAGCTCTCGGAGCTTTCTTCAAAGCTCTCACGCTGTTTCTATGTACAACGCTGGCGGTTCTAGGAAGCTTGGTATTTACATGTTATAAAACGCAGTATCCATAAACTAAACATATTGACGGAGAGTAGACCTAAACCTTCCTCACATGTTATAGATTGTGATGTCGAGGATGAAAACGTTTCAGCAAAATGTAAACAGCTTTTATGAGACAGATACACGGATCACCTTTAAACTCTAATCGATACGTGACATCAGTCTGATGTAGGCTATGCATCAAATTAAACCAGCAAAGCGATGATCACAAGCTTTGGAACTAAACCGCAATACTTTCCACTCTGATAGTTCCTAACCGTGAATCCCCTATAACCTCAATCAACCAACCCCCACGTCTAAACCACTACAGAACCGCAAAGGAACCGACTATCCTTCACAGGTACTGTGGTTGGGATAGACAAATGCTGCCACATTTATAACTCGTCTGTAGCCAACACTATCAGAGAGTTATTTATTCGCGTGTCATAGAAGCGCATTTACACAGTTCCTGAAACATCACTGCTGAAATATTTATAATATCAGCAGAAACCGAGCTGATGCATCTTTATATATATTTCTTTAAAATATTCTAGAGTTCGAGGAGACGATAAGTTCGAGGTTCGACCAATTTACTCGCTCTCCTCGTGGGTAGATTTTGGGGGATTTTATTTCACATTTTTTCCTACTCAGATCATTGAATTGAACGTCTGTGTTACTCGCATTCGGATGAGAAAATTTATCGTTTAAAATCATTGTTTTCTACAAAACGAAAACACTGGAAATTGGTTCTTAAAACAGTTTTAACAAAGATTTTAAAGAAATGTAATATTTGTATTATATAATACCGGTTTGAATTATTATAATTGTGTAACGCATAGCTACAGTTTTAACTAAAATTTCAGGAAGTTTCAGAAGTGATTAAGGATCTACTAGAATTCAAATAAAACAAAGTAAAAGAATGATTGACGTTACTATAAAACTTCCAATTTCAATCAAATTGGTGGGTCGGACCATAAATATACAGTGAGGTGGAAAACTATTGTATCCGCTGAAATATATTGAAACTTCCAAATTTTTTATACACGTTAGATAAATCTTCTTGAGCGTTTAAAAGTAAATGTTATATCTTTAGCCACTTACATCCACCTACTCAATTTTCCAAAAGAAAGCTTATTTTAAATAGAACACCCTGTATATTTTTACATATTTGGATTCAGGGTGAAATTCTGCATACAATAGTATGTTTCATTTGTTTTTTTGATATGCAGATTTGTCTTAAATAATTGTTTCATGTTGTATCTAGAGAGCCGTGCTCTACCATAAAACTAAACGATATCAGTTGTGTTATCAACTAGAGGTGACGGCAAATTTGAGCAATACCTTGTAAATACGATTTGTAGTTATATCTAAAAATTCATAAAATTTTAACATTTCGGTTGTTTTCCATAGCACACTTGAAAATTTTATGGTAGCGTACGACTACCTGCATGCAATAAATTTAAAATATAGTATTGCAACAACAAATGAAACACTGCTGTATATACAGAACTCCACTCTGGATCCAAATATCTAAAAATATACAGGGTGTTACAGCATATCCACCCATATTCCCAAATAGTCTTTTAACACTTCAGTTTAATTATCGAGATAGAGCAAAATTATTGTTTTACCTGGTTTGTAAAAGATTCGAGGACACTGTACCTACAATTCTTTTCCACGAAAATAGGTCAAATCAATCGACTTATAATTGTCCTGCTTTGAAATTATTTGAAGTACCTATACTGACTGTTACATTCATAAATATAATATCAACAACTGCTTTCATAATAATATACAAATTATAGGCTATCATAATAATATATTTCTAACTAGGTAGCCATTATATTTATAAATTGAATAAAAAATTATTTTAACATCAATACGGACAAAATCAATAGATCTTTTTTTTGAAAAATAAACACGATGTAAATAATGATGTCTATTTTTTAATCTACAGTAAGTACCTACTAGTAAATATTATCCTGAAACCAAAATGTAGTTGGAGGTACAAATTCGTAGTTAAGGTGTGTCATTGTACTAAATTATCCTGTCCTATTTTCATTAGTGATACTGATTACATGAAAGCTTGATTGTGAAGACTAGTAAATAATTTTATGTATGCCCTAAATTCTGAAGGAGTACACAAATAACATAAATTAGTATATGATAAATAATGAAAAATTGATTTCTGACATGGTTGGTTGTCCTTGCCCTTGTTTACAGTCTAATATACTACGTTCTAACCCCGCTACCAAGGGTCGACCTCAAAACAATTATGGCAGACGTACAACTTTGATAAGTTTTTGTGTTAATGCAAAAACGAACAGAAGTTATTTCCATATCTTAAAATTATTAGAGTTTTCAGCTTTTTCTGATGTCAGCAGTTTTACTAGCAGTAAATATTGTGAAGGTCACTTTTATCTAAAAATCTGATAATGCATGAAGTTAGTTAATTCCCCACGATCACTTGATGCCCTTAATTAAATAAATAATGGTGCGATATTTGAGTTAAAAAGAAGGAAATTTTAGTATTGGGGGGATGTGGTGACCGAAACTTTGTTCAAATATTGAGCCATTTTCATATATTGTCGCCCTAACGACATATTCACGCACACATACACACATATATATCAGATATCACAATTTTTAACATTATATCCTTTAGATAGCCAGTGGTAGAAGTAATAATACCAATTGGTGCAGTACATCACGTATTATTTACTTGTAGGTAATACACTTATTCCAACAGTAGATACTAAGCAAATAACATAATGGTTGATATAAACGGAATGGTGTTATCATGAGAAAATAATATAACTTGTATTGTACCGGAAGTGTAATTGATTCGTTTAATTAGATTATCCACTCGAATATCTGCAAAAGATATATCCATTCACACCACTGAAAGCTACAAAGTTTCCTTTTACCGGTTGAAGTACATTCATTTATCTTTCATGCAACTTTTCATTCGGTTTCATTTTGTACAGCATATTTATGTCGTGTAAAATAATAACTGCAATTTGCTTTAAAGCTTAAAATAGCATATCGCCAAGACAAATATTTTCTTTATTTCAGTTACTCATTTATGTTACATGTTTTCGGAGTACTTCAAAGGGTTGTAACATTTCCAATCAACGGCTGTATAATGAATAACGATCAAAGGAATAAATATAACATTTTTATTTATTATTTACGTATCTTGGAATATTCGTTTTGTGTACTGAATCGTACCTTTACCTTTTAAAAATTTTTAACGACTCTTGATATTACTTCGTCTTAAGTAATCGTCCATTAAAATTAATATACTGGGTATATTTACTGTAACCTGGAATTAAAGCTTGTACTACAACATCCAACAATATGGAAAATATTTGAAAATGAAAACCCCAGGGGTAGTTTCCTTCATCTTAACAGAATATGTAAGAAATTTAATTATAAATTGGTTCATTTTTAAAATATTTATCGCAAACTGTATCGAGAGACTTTATAGTCAAATTACTGAATTATTTGTTTGTGTTGCTGAAATAATTCAATCTGTATTTCTATTTAAATCTAAGAATAGAATTTCTTTAGGGGAAAAATATGTGTTATTTTGTTATGAAAATATTGAAAAAGTGACGTCTTCCCTCCTAAGGATTCTGAAGTGCCACGTCGCGTTACACAATACTCAAATCAAATAAACCACTTTAAGACGCTTGTATGCACACTGTGTATCTAACCCTATTGAGGTAAAGTGCGAATATTCATTCTGTTCCCTTGAAAGCTCTCTATTTTGGATACAGAGCTTGCTGCATGGAAAGATAAGTGTGCTGCAGAATTTCTATGCAACCCTTGTAATCTACGTGAGAAGTTGAACAATTTTAAAATTACCCTCGTGCAATCCACTAGATTGCAGTAAGAGCTCTTTTCCTTGACTGAGAATTTTTCTTAAGCAAAAACGTTTCTTTCATTATTCTGAGAAACAGTTTTATTTTTAAATTCTGATTTTTCTGTTGTGGGTATAAACTGTTGTTTGGTGCAAATATTTTCGCTGCTTGAAAATATATTTGTCCAACGCGTATTTGCTCGTTTGTCCGCAGGGGTTGTTTATAAGTGCGTTTTAAGTGGCACTTTATTTGTTTGCGTGTGAGTGAGTATGTGTAGAGGTTAATTTACGATAAGGCTTCCTTCTAAAGTTGAAAACAATTTTTTGTTTTTGAAGGGGTTATTTATTATCACAAAAAATTATTTGAATTGTAACAGAGAGTATTATGAAACAGATTTAGTAATCCGTTAGTATAAGTCCGTTTTATAAATGTTTACTAATTACATCTGATATCTGGTATCTGATAAGATACCTATACTGGTTTTTTAATCTCAATTGCATCAATCTATACTTATAAATCAACTCACGCTATTCCCGTGAAGGTGTAAACGTTTAAATGTCAAATTATGTTGATGATGAAAGGATGGAACCTTTGCAAATCACCTGAAAGACCCTCTTCATATTCTCGACATATGAACAAGAATAATTTCGGTTTGAGAACTAAGAATCACTCCGAATGTACATTCTTAGAAATTTGGAACTTGAGGAATATAGAGGGTGTAACGAAAATACTAGCTACAACCAACCACAAAAAATTCGTTATAATTTTTTTTTTATAAATGAATATGAATCTTTGGGCAACATTTTATTGTTGGTACTTGGGCTTTTCCATCTTCTCTCGGTTATAGTTAAACACCCTGGAATCAGTTTCCTATGATCACTATTTACAAAAACGCCGACTGGCTGGCTAACAGTGGTACGGAATCAAAAAGCCAGGGGCGTTAAAATTTATTTATATTCACGAATTGTAAAGTGATTGTTGCTTTCTTACTAAAACGTTTTAGTACGCTATATATTGTTGAGTACGTTTTATAAGAACAATTCAGAAAGGTCTGATCGACTTCGACGCTACATTCACGGTCCTGTGTTCCGCGACAAATTGCCTAAAAGATCTGTATCTAACATTAATACAAAAAAATAATGATTTAACATAATTGCTAGAAATAAATCAAGTGCTATAATTATTTAGGAAGTGCTCTGTTTAATTCTGTTTAAAGTGTGAGTTTGATACTTAATTACCTGTCTGTGTACGAAATGTAAAATGTCAACCCTCTTTTAAAATGTCCAACGAGGCGCATACCGGTGGCTTACATTATTCTGTAGCGAAATTCCAAAATTATTAATAAACATAATGAAAGGGATCAGAGCAAGTAAATGTCCCCTTTTTGTTAATTTTTAAACGGTTTGTAATAATTTATGAAAAGGCGACAGCATCAAAACTCTGTAATTTAATTCAGTTTGAATAATCAACCAAAAAGGACAACCTCTTCTAGAAAATTAATTTTCCTTATAGCGGTTTGAAAATGGGTGGAAAGAAACAGATTTTATGAACCGTTTTTACAAATAATGGTGTCAATTCGAAATATATATCTAGACATTAAAAGAATAATCTTGAAAGAGATTTGCAAGGATTTCAGCAACGAGGAGTCTTGAACGACTTCATTTAGATTGTACTGTGGAGACGGCTTAAGGATCGTCATCATTGCCATGCTGCATTCTTAGTGATGTGACCTAAATTCTGCTTTAATACCAACTTTTATGTACAAGTTGCGCCCGACTTATTAAAAACCCAAGCCCTCTGTATTAGCCTTTCTCACCACAGACTTCCTTCTGAAAGTTCTAAGTGGTTACCAAGTTAGTTTGATTTTCCGTTACTATTATGAAATTCTCTTGTGATACAAAATTAATCATATTATAAATCTTTCTAATTAGTTAAGTGATTAGTTTTGAATTTTATCAAGGGAATCATTAAATTGACAAACTGCGTATAGTTTGGCGTTAACTGAATGTTAATGAAAGGATTTAGCTGCAGTTTATTAATTGTGCATCGCAAGCGGTGCTACTAATAATTTATAGTTTGGTGGGTCTTACAATTTATTGTCCGCTGTACAGGGACCACTATAATAGTAGGGTGCTTTATTAAATTTTATAGATGTCTAATAGGATAGTAAAATTTCAAAACATAATTAACTGTAATTGGGTAGTTACAAATGCATTTATCGTCGGAAACACAGGGTAATGTGAGTAAATCTGCTGTGTGCACATGACTGCGAAATATTAGGAAATTACAAGCAACTCAGACATTTCCCCTCTAGCAATTCAGCGAGGGTTAACATGTTACAACGTTAACATCTGCATAACAAAATTAGGATGGGAAGTCATTTAAGAACAACTCGCAAACCTATGCAAAGCGGAATTTGACAAATCGGCAAGCGTCAAATGGTTCATTAAAGAATGGATTTGTGGTGATTTAACAGTTGCTATTTAGCTTTGTCATTTAATGTGAGTTAACACTGAATACCCACAATAAACTGCTGAGCTTTTGAGCGCAGACGTTTCCGTGCTCTCTAGAACCTTTGTTTACATTGCTTATGTTTTTGTTTCAGATTTTAAAGGATAATGGCGGAGTTTTGGTAATGGGTCGTTGTTATTCACTTCTCTCCCGCTTATGCAAATTCTTCTAGGTGTCAGTTATAAGCACGCAAAGGTTTCAATTGACGATGATATATCATTACCATCTATTTGCAAATTACCGGATCCGCACTAAATTAAAGAAAAACATCTAAAACTTGCAGTACCAATTTGCAATTTAATGTAGATTTCAAAGCTTCAGTATTTTTTTTTTTTTCATTAAATTTTAAGAAGTATTTTAATTAAAGCAGCTAGCTTTTAATTAAGTAATTTTTTTTCAACTAACTTTTCAAATTAGTTTTATGTAAGTTATTCCTGTTTGTTTCAGTAAATGTTACTTCAAAGTTAGGTAGTATTAATTTGACTTACCTAGTGGTTTTACAACTATCTGTACAGACTCTCATATCTGAATTTCCTCGCTTGTGTTCTATTTCTTTTAGTTGCAAAACTTCTTTTACACTGTTTCATCTTATTTCGCGTCTACCTTCCACTTTCCTGCGTCTTAACGAATAGAAGTGTGAATTGTGAAATTATGTTCTTACAAATGCAATATGGAAGATCTGCGCTTCCATTTATTGCATACTTTATACGAAAAGGGAGTAATGTAATAATGACAATCATATCATCTACAATTGAAAACTAACAGAAAACTCGATACCAATTTATGGTAACAACCCCATTAGGGAAAAATAAAAATGAAAATCCTGCAACCCTAATTTCTTCTGTAAGTACAACTTTTACCACACAATTGGAGATTGGGCAGTAATAGTAATGTTACAGGCTCCAGTATATTATTAACGGAAGTTAAAGCGGCCAAACGGCCTCCCATAACATTTAAATGCGACGAAATGGCCGCGGCGAACCGGTATGGACAAACACCTTGCGGCGAAGCGTCCGAAAGGAAACATCGACGACGAATGGTCGCCCCCACCTTAAAATTAACTTCCAAAGCAGTGCATGGAATTCAGGATGTTCTAGTACTTTCAGCCGTTAAGGAGAGTCATTTTTTGGTAGTTAAAATCGCCCAGTCCATGGGTGTTGTGTATGTCGCCAGCAGGTCAAAGTAAATTAAATATAATCGCGTTAGTTAAAGTTACTTTCCAGGTTTTTTATGAAATATGTTTACAGTTTGTATGTCCATTTATCTCCTGTCTGTTCTATACAACAACAAAAAAATTAGAATTCAAGGCGGAATCCGCTAATACTTCTGTTGATGTAGGACGTAAATAATAAAATTCCCTGTATTAATTCAAATTTCCAACTACTCAGCCCCCTGTCATAATCGTAAATTTTCCTATTTTAGATTAAGTAGTAATATTCCTGTTCGTTAATAAAAATGCTGTTGAGTTAACTATCGAATAATTGTACCAGCAATTTTTTTTTGCGTATTGGCAATGAAACCACTCACGATTTTGGATTCTGCTGTGCTAGCGTAAAATTTTCTGCTATATCTGCTCGTAAATCGTGATTCCAGTTTTAACCCCGAACGGTTTTGGCAGGATCTGCGCCACCAACAAATGCTTGGCTCTGGGAATTATTCGAAATGATTGCACTCCTATTACGATAAGTAATTGTAAATCACGAAAACTTATGGATGTGTCCTTTATTTTAAAGAGAATTTATAAGTAGATTTTTTTACCTGTCTTGGTACTTTAAATCCTATACGTCTATAATTTTGTAAAGAAGAATGTTAGATATCTATTTATTATTTAGTCACGCACAAGGGAATAAAATGAGTTAGTTATAAATGAGATTTCCACGTTTCAGTTTGATCAAAAAATGAAGTTTAAATGTAGGAACTTGGTTTTTACACATGTTTCTTAATTTTATGTAACCTCTTAGTGTGTTACAAAACAGATCTCGAAGATAAATTATGCAAGATACCAGCAGCGTTCGTATTTCAATTTGGTCATTAGAGATCGCATGAAAAGAGCAGTAAACGAGCTCTATAAAGTAGCTGGAATTTCCTCAACGCAAAGAGTTGATTGTCTTTTTCTATTTCCCAGTGCAGACATGCAAACACCTAGATCACATTTACGTGAGCAACAGCAACGTTAATAAAACTTTACTTAAAGTATGCTCTCAAGTTACAATTATGTTGATAAATATTAAATTGCATGTTCAGTATGTAGGTATGTCAATTTAGCAAAACTTCAATGTTAAAAAAAAGGTTTAATAAGTACTGTATTATACGACATTTATTTACGGAAGTAGCAACATTCGTTAATACAGGTACAGTCTTTACAATTTTTCATGCGCACCTAAAAATCACAAATCTGGAATAATAAATGCGCTTCCGTACGACGCGTCGTCAATAAAAATTTATGCAATAAGTTTTGCTACTTTTTTTCTTGTGACAAACTGCATTGGCCCCCTTTTACACCTTGTAGAATAAAGTGCTATAAATCATAAGTAAGCTAGGGCATATTGGACTATAAAGTATCAAAATTTGGGGAAGTTCAAACTGATACGGATGTTTGTGCCTGTCCTGGTTTAAATGTTCGATGGGGGTTAGCAGTTTCCGCGTTCGAAGAGCATTTCTATAAAAATTTACAAATACTTTTAGGCTTTATGCAAGTTTAGTACACAAAATAGGAGGAACTACCCAAGTATTGCTATAAAAGAATCTGCTGCATTTTATTTTTATATTTGTTTCGTGAATTCTTACAAAATATAGCCAAAAAAGGACAATGTTTACTTTTTCAATTACACATGTTCATGATGATTGAATTTAAAATCAATTCTATAGGACATATCTTAGCCTACCCGGCCCCCTCTATCACTGTCTCAAAACAGTCTAAGAAAGACGCAATATCATCGCATCATTCTCTGTTGCACAGCGTACTCGTATATCTTCCTCTTACAACCGAACTACTCGATTGTTTCTGTCACTGTAGATTAGACTTACGCTGAATATAAACTGTGTAAGACAGAATAATGCATTAACGTCTTCTCTATGATTACATTTTCTTGAGATACTCAAAGGTCACTTAAAATTGTACATTTGTACACCCTACAGGCATTCATTAGCCCACGCCACAACAGCACGAAGCTCATAAATGTACCATTACAATTATTTGTTTATTCTCTATAATCCGAAAGACATTATTTATTGAAGCAAAAATTTGAATCAACCAGAAATACTTTTTTATTATTCAGTATTAAAGGCGACATTAATAATTTGAAAAATAAAGGTAGGTGTGTGTGTATATTGATAATAATATATTTTAACTAAATCCCACGCACTAAGACATTTGTATAGGTATAGGTTAATATATTTTCTGGGGTGAGCATAGCATAGCGATAGAGTGGGCAGATTCTTATCTGAACTTTTTGTCTTTCACTAATTTTTTACCCGTTACCTTTGATAATTTAATCCGAAACTAAGGGTAATAATTTGAACATAAATAAAGTGTTTAACTATTCCGAACCTCCTGCACCATTTAGTTCTAGATTTTACTACCCCTAGCTATACTTTATCCATCAGATTGCAATATTGCACTCCTGTACATTTAATATGTAACAACTTAATATGCAAGTAGCAATCATAATTACTTCCTAGAAATGTACGTAGGAGGGAGGTAGAAAATCGATGAAAGTATTCGTACGTGAATCCCTGGTGAGGATAATATAATAACCAAATAGCGTGGAAGAGCATGTATGTATATAAGGTACTGCGATTATTATAATAAATGTAAGTGGAGTGCGTCCTCCTATAATAAAATATTTGTAAATTAGTTTCTTCAACTTACGTGATTTTATTCTTTACAAGAGAATTAAATTACACGTTAATAAACAATAAGTAATTAAAGATTAATATTAACAGATATTAATTCAAAATACAAATATTTATATCTTGTCAAACATTTACTATAGTAACAAACAACATTGAAGGTAGCCACCTTTACACCTCCCCCTTTGAGGACGCTTTATGCGTGGGGAAAAGGAACAAGTTTGCTTGAGTGGAAAAAATTTGAAATTTTCTTTTTCTTTCCGCTTGCAACTTCATAAAATGATGGAGAAATTTGTCGAACGATAGGAAATGGTCCCACTCGAACTGGATCTAACTTATTTCTATTTAGTTTACTGCCATTTTCAATATAGACCATATCATCAACATTGAAGTTGTACTGTTGTCGATTCTTATCCAATCGTTTTTTATTTATTTTAAAAGATTTTATCGAATTTTGAAATGCTTTTTTTCTGTCTACTTCAAGAATTTGCTGATAATTTTCCTGAAGAGGTGAAATTGTAGGTTTTTTCCCAAATAATAAATATGATGGTTCAAATTGTGTTGAACTATGAATGGTATCGTTATACTCATTTACACATTCTTGTGCTAACATTGACCAGGCTCTAGTATTGTTATCACTGTTTATTTTGCATCTAAGGCGATTTACAAGTGTTTGATTCAGTCGTTCGTTAAGACCATTTGATTCTGGATGATCGATGCATGTAAAAACAATCTGAATTCCATTTTTATCTAAATAATTTTTAAAACAAGTAGAATTAATTCCTGTATATTGGTCTGCTAATAAAATCGAAATATTATGTTTCTTTGAAATTGGATTTATTAGGTTTATAAAATCTTGGGCATTCTGACCCTTTGTTGTTGATATCCAAACATATCTAGTAAAATGATCAACTAGAATATGCATGTATCGTTTGGAGGATCGATTTCCTCCGAAACCACCAACACTATCAAGTGACATGATCTGAAACGGGCGTTCGGCCGGACCAAATTGTGAGAGCAGCCCTATAGCACGAATACGTCGAGTTTTGTTTTCTATACATACCTTACAATTTTTACAGAAGGTTTCTACAGCTTTATCAAGTCCTTTAAAATAATAGTGTGGTCTTATTGTTGCGAGCATTTGTGCTGGACCTATATGTCCATAATGTTGATGAACAAGCTCGATAATATCTTTCCCAAATGTCGGAGAAACAAAAATTCTTGATTTTTCTTTTAATCTCTTCAATATTAGTCCCTGTTTAAATTCAATATTTTTTTCTGCTTTCATTTCAGACATATGTTTGGATTGATCATCCAATATCGCTGGTAACTCTATTAAATTAATTACTGTGATTACATCTTCATTTTCAAAATATTCAAGGACCGGATTTCTAGATAATAGATCTGCAAGTATGTTGTCCTTTCCCTTTTTGTATATTATATTAAAATTAAACTGAGATAAGTAAAGAATTAAATCTCCGAGTATTTCATCTGTTCTAGCCTTTGTTTTTAGATTCTCTAACGGTTTGTGATCACTACAAACTGTAAACTGACGTCCAATAAGGTAATATTGCCAAAACTTTATTGCCTCCTTAATTGCTTTACATTCTAAATGTATGATATCATAACGTTTCTCCGGATTTGAAAGTTTTCTTGAAAAATATGCAACAGGGTGTAGTATTCCGTCTTCTTCTGGTTGTTTGAGTGTGGCACCAAGACCTTTATAACTAGCATCGGTTTCTATAAAAACTGGCTTATTAAAATCATATATAGCTAGAATAGGTTTAGAACATAAATAATCTTTGACCATTGTGAAAGCTTGTTCACATTCATCAGTCCATTGAAATTTAACATCCTTCCTTAGTAATTGGTGAAGTGGTTCGAGTTTCTGGGAACTATTTTCTATATATTTTAAGTAAAAGTTAATGGAACCCAAAATACTGCGTACACCAGACTTATCGGAAGGACTCTGAAGATGCTGAATAGAGACTAAATTCTCTTGAGCTGGTGAAACTTTATTTTTAGAAATTGTATGTCCCAGATACTTTACAGATTTTGCAGCAAACATACATTTAGATAGTTTCAATTTTAAACCTTCGGAATTTGTCACTTCCAAAAATTTCTTAATATGTTCAACATGTTCGTCCCAGGATTTAGAGAAAATTAAAATATCGTCTATATAATTTATACAAAAGTCATCTATATTATTTCTTCTAATTATATTTGATAGTATTCTTTGAAAAGTTGCTGGAGCATTCTTTAGTCCAAATGGTAGCACCCTGAACATGAATTTCCCATATTTTGTAACAAAAGATGTTTTTTCTCTATCCTCTAACTTTAATGAAATGCACCAGAAAGCCGAGTTAATATCTAAAACTGTGAAATACTCACAGTTAGAAACTTTCTCAATCACATCTTGAATTGTAGGGAAAGGAAAACATTCTGGGACAACTAATTTGTTTAATTTTCTGAAATCTATACACAGTCTAGACTTCTTTCCATCATCTTTCTTGTAGGCTAATGTCACAGGAGAAGCAAAAGGTGAATCAGATTCTTCAATTATACCCACTTGTAATAAATTCTTTATTTGATTTCTTATTTCAGTATCATCTGGAATTGTACATTTATACGGGCGAGAAGTAACATATTCATTTCTTATTAATTTAATCTCTGCTTCTTTTGATCGAACTTTACCTATATCAAATTTGTCTTTAGCAAACATGTGTTTGTACTTGTCAATTAATTGTAAAATAATTCTTTTTTTATCATCATTCTCAATGTGATCTAATTTAGCTTTGAATTCATTTATATTTAAATTTTCATTTAAATTTACTTCAGTATCATCATCTGAAGTTAAAATCATCTGATCACAAATAGATCGATCTTCCTTTAGATCTAATATGCTGTGATTATTAATACGTTGATAAATTTTCAAGTTTTCATCTTGTATCAACTTAAAAGTCTTAATAGCATCAACACCAAGTAAAAGATCATAGGAGAAATTATCATTTTTAACCACATAGGTCGTTATAAAGTCAGTAATCTGTCCAATTCTAAGTTTAATCAAGGCCCGGGCTGACGTGAAATTTGATCCACTGATTGTTTTTAAAATACTCTTATCTTTTATTAATTTCAACTTCAGCAATTCAGCAATTCGTTTATTAATAAGGGTTACATTTGAACCACAATCATAAAGAGCATTTACATTTATCTTGTCATTTATTAATACATTTAATTTTATCAGTGGATCATCTTTCGCCCGGGTTTTTAGTTTAAATCTTCAGTGTCAAGGTTAATATTCATTATTTCTAATTCAGTAAAGTTTGATTCTTGTTTTTTTATATTTGGTTTCATTTTTTCTTGCACAGTCTTATTATGATTGCGACAATCTATTTCTTTATGAAATCGATTTGGATAACCAAGGGCGACACAGTTTGGACATGGTTTTCGTTTTATTTCATTATTTTGAGTTTCAATTTTTTTATTTAAATTAAAACTACTCTGATTATTGAAGTTTGTAATTGAAGGCCTCTCCTTTTTCTTTTTTAAAAATGTATCTTCCAATTTACGTATTGCTGTATACAATTTGTCAAGAGTAGTTAGTTCTTCTCTGTCAAGTTCTTGTTGAGCCTCACTTGGCAATCCAAAAACTATTTGATTAATCCGAGAAACCTCGGTACTTTCTGATTCCACCTCTAAACATAATTTTTCTTTAGCAAGTGCGTAATCAATTAAGGATCCACTCAAGTATTTGTAACTAAAAGCTTTTCTAACATTAGACCAACCTTTATCAACAAAAACATTCAGAAAAGAGTATTTCCAACTATCCCATGAACCTGTTAGTCCAATTTTTTTAAGATTAGCCTCATACCAGTCTTTTGTTGAACCCGAAACAAAGAAACGTAACCCCTGAATTTTCAAATTATCGGATTGAATCTGAAACCGTGCACATTCACTTTCAAAAATTTTTAACCAATCTGTAGGGTCATGTTTTTTTTCAAATTTGTTTAAAACAAAATTTTTTTCAATATGGTGTAGTTTATTGACATCTTGATTTGAATTTAACTTTAATTGTTGCTCTAGCTGTTTAATTCTCTCTTCTAGCTCTATTTTTATAGGTTCAATAGTTTTAAAATTCGATGTAGGAACACACTCTTCTAACGGATATTCTTGAAAACAAACATTTCCATCCTCATCAAAATATTCCTTCCGAATATCATCATCTAATTTAATTGCTACAGTTCGATAACCATTTATGTTCTTAATTGCTAATGTAGCATTGTAAATTGGTTTTCTACTTACTAAATGTTTGTGAAATGATATATTATTGGACTCTTCGGGAATAAAGTACCATGTTGTTTTATCTGTAGAAATACATTGAATCACACATTCCTTCTCAGTTTTCTTCACCACTTGCACGAAAAACTGGACCATCTTACTTACTTGTTTATTGTAATTTAATTTGTAAATTAGTTTCTTCAACTTACGTGATTTTATTCTTTACAAGAGAATTAAATTACACGTTAATAAACAATAAGTAATTAAAGATTAATATTAACAGATATTAATTCAAAATACAAATATTTATATCTTGTCAAACATTTACTATAGTAACAAACAACATTGAAGGTAGCCACCTTTACATATTTTACAAGATAATGAATTACAGGTACAGGATCGTACTTTGAGGAAAATATTACATATAGTAACACAAATAAACAGTATTTTGAATCCTAAAAATCTTCTGTATTTAGAGTACTATCCTGGTTTTTTAATCAATGTCATTACTTTTTTATTTAAATGAATGAATATAGAGTAGAATACTAAATACATTTTATTTTTCATATTGCGTTATTGAATTATCCCTATATTTTTTGTCTGAATACTAATTTCAGCAAATTATGACATGTGTCACAGTCCATAATAATATATTCAGACCTTTATATTTTGGGAAAAAAATTTCTGAAGTTAATTATTTAAAGATGAATCCTTATAAATTGTGGACGTATTTCCTTACTGTATATTTATTTCTCTCCGTTATTAATTGAGCAATAAAAATCATATCGTTTTTGGCACTTTGCCATTTTATTGCGTTTTTCTCTGTAGCCTCTCAACAAAAAATCACATTTTATGCTAAGCCGATAAATAAGTTTTAGACAAATGCCTTCCCATTTTTAAAAATCTTTATAAAATTTTTATACTACTTTTATCGTTAATTATTAATGTTTTATTTATATTACATTCAAGGGATTGTACCAAAGCTAGTTAACTTTAAAAATTTCGGTTTCTGATTTTGTTTTCCGCATTTACAGTTTTATGCTTTTATTCAATATTCATTTTCTTTTTTCTAGAAACCCTACATTGGTATTGTAGAATAAATAGACTAATACAAAAGGCTTCGCCTACAATTACCTATATACAACACTTTTTATTTATTTTAGGACCTCCATTAGTATCATAAAAACACTCATTATTGTTACTGACCTACTTTATATTCAATATTACAAGAAAAAACAAGTTCCGGAATATTCTTTTTTAAAAACCATTGTTAAACATATTTTGTTTGCTACGTATTATTAACTTCCATCTACATTTGTTTGCATATTACGGTATATTATTTTCCAACGTTATTTAAAAAAAAATTAAATTTGTTTTATTATGTGGAAAACAAGGAATATGTTGTTAATTACTTCAACATACGCTGTTAAACTTTTTATTTCCTCTTTGAACCAGTTTTATATATCAGATTTATAATTTAACAAAATATTTACGTCAGGTTAATTTTAAACACGGTTAATTATTAATGCATGTAATCATAAAATTATTAACAATTTGTAATTTTAAAGATGCTTGAAGTATGTTTATCAATGAAAAGGTATAATTTTAAATGGAGAAATTGTCGGTTTAAGTTTTTACGTTTAAATTCCAAAGTAGAAAAATGTTTACAAAGACTTAGGTATTCAGAGTCATATTTACTTTTGGGAAATTGAAATATTCCGTCATGCCAAACAAACATGTATAGGATGTATTGAAACAAATTTGTCATGTTATTTCAATTCTTTTCAAAAGCTCTAAAAGTCTGTACTAAATACAAGCTTTTAAAATTTTCCTTGAAATGTATTAAAGGGTAAAGTTATAAAAATAATGTTTATGTTACCGTGAGGAAAATAAGATTTCCCTGATTGTTGTGTAATATTAAAAACATTCAGTGTTAAAGATTTATGTTGTCAGTACTAATGACCCACAAAGCTTTATAACCATGAACATTTTAATTTGTAAGGGAAATCGTGAAAAATTTAAATTTTCTGCGAATTTTGCATTTCAATCTTTACATTTTAACCCCTAATTAAATTATGTATACAGTTATGGGTGATGGAATTTGAATAAAATAAAGTCTCCCTTGCGTAATCAATTAAATTTACAATTTCCTCTTTTTCCAGCAGCTTGTGTAATTTTTATCTTTTGCAATTTTCATTTAATTATCTTGCACGTTAAATGTTTGCTTGTTTAGCAAAATGAAACCTTTGCTAAGAGATCTTGTTTAATATCGAAATTTTCTAATTAATTGCTACTCGCAACCACATTTCAAAGCTTCCGGTTTGATTTTAATTGGCGGTTTATTAACATTTTTCTGAAGATCCTGTCTTCTTTGGGAATGCGTAAAACCGCTATTTTTGTTTACGCGTACCTTTACTTTGGGGAAATCTAAAGTTTTCCGATTGTATTAAATAATCTAAATAATGGGATTTTTATTTCAATTCAATTTTCTTGTAATATACGTAAACTTCTAGTTATTTCATATTATTTTTGCGGGTTATTTTGTTTCCTAAATACTGTGCTCTCATAAAGTTATAGCACCGTAACCAGTTGACATTAAGCTACAGATTTTCCAATATATCTGAAAGCAAACAAGCAGAAGTAAATGTTAGCCTGTGCGTGGGCTTTTTACAAATACTTCGCTCTCCCTCCGCGCCAATGAAAAATGGGCACCATTTTTATGGTTGGCGAATTTAATACAATACTCGTAATTTTCTGGTTGTTTCCTGTGACAAAATATAACCCACGAAGTTTCACTGAGTTTAGCAGATAATTTTGCGGAGTAAATCAAAAATTCATAATACTTACACAGTTAAAATTAGTGTTTTGGCAAAACCCATTTTTTATAACTTTTTAAATAGTTCGCGCCGACGGATTACATTTTAAACTACTAAAACTTTTTTTAGTCTTCGCGTGTAAGTCGTTCACGCACTTAACTCTCGGAAGAAAGGGCTTGATTGAAAAATTTAGAACGAATCTCGCGTTCGGAATTTTATGTCGCGATTTGCATATCGAGAGATAAGCCTCGCAAGGGGTGCCAACCCTAAACAGTGTAGGGGCGACCCGGACTGGGCTGTCTAACCACCAAAAGTTGTGATTTGCCCTCGTGATGCGCGGACGCAAGCGCCTGAAGCATCGACCACCAGCAAGACTATAATACATATTCCTTTTGTCCTGTATGGTACAAAAATGTAAAAATATACATTAGAACCAAAGAAATTAATGTTCACGTACTTCTTTTCCTAAAATAATTACCAACCTTTTTTTTGTTGCTCTGTAACCCTCATTCTTTTTTTAGTTCTCAGTCTGATTTCTGTCGACACCCGCATTAATATTGCAAAGTTGTGAATGGTAGGACCTTATTCATAAATTGTTTCTACTCAACAAGCACGAATTTTATGTACCTAAATGATTCATTTAAGATTAATGCACCCAGAGTTGTTATAAACCAAATTAATATTGATTTATTTTTTTATTTTTCTTTCTTAATTTAATGGGTAGTATTCTATTTTCTAAAAAACATGTTAGGTAACTACTGTTTAAAACTTAAAGGGTGCAAATAATACATTAGTTTAGGTTGAACAATTTTCGATAACCGATTTTACCTTGAATCGATTATTCTTCAGAAGGAGTGGGGATCATAAAATTATTTTTCCTACAAAACTTGCTTACCTTTTAAAGACCTTTTCAACAATACCACTTTCGACCGCCGTGCTATTTTATATTCTGGAGTTCTCGACACTCGTGCAAATTCTTCAGGATGCCGATTTTGCCAGGAAACCCCATATTCGTTACGACTTTGGTAATAACAAAATTTGGCGGAGCTTTCCGGGATTTACAGTTTTCGGAAAAATGCATTTCACATCACGTAATTAAGTTTCCTACAATTTTTGTAACAAGGTTGACAAAGGATACATAATTATGGCATTCTTTAGACCCTGAACGATTACAACAAAAATGATATACTTTCGCCTCAAAAAGTATTAAGGGAATGTTTCTAGAAATAAGAACTGTAATAAAACTAGGAAAATATTTGGTGGTGAATTAAATGTACAAAACAATTATTTCTCTACGTTTGGAATATTGTGCTAGCATTTCATTTCTTGCCACTGAACGGTACTGCAAAAAGTACCAAATATATTATCTTTGAAGTTGAAAACTTTTCAGTTTTAGTATTAACTAGAGGATTTATTTTAATATCCGAATCCTAAAGTAGATATTGGTAGTTTAAATATATGGTACTAAAAGAAAGTGGAGCAAATTGTGTCATACTTTAAGAACCTCATCGCTAAACAAATTATTCTTTTGTGGTTTATAATATAATATACTATGATCTACCACAGGTTTTAATCCTGTACTTCGGTTATACAAATTGGTTTTTGTTAGACTGTATTAATGATACCAGGGACAGATTATGAGGTAAATGAAGGACATGCCATTCACAACTAACAAAAGGGTAGTAATCCGCTTTCCTTTTCTTCCTCAGAAGCCGATTTTCCACGTTTAGTGTGTGTCTACTTTCTATAATATTTGCGTTTTGATTTTAATCCTTTTTGATTTTAAATTTCGAATTACACATTTCTCAATAAATTCTAAAAATAGGTCGACATATACATGGCTGTGTATCAATTAAGATAATATTGCTAAAGAGAGAACTAGAAAATTTTGTTTATATGACATTTACAACATAAAACTCATCGCATATATCGCAAATATATTTTGCTATGAAGAATTGGAAGGGATTCTTTCTTAGTAGCTAAGTAGGTACCTGGGGAGGGATGTGTGTCAATTTGAATGAGTACGATGCTTCTCAATTGTAAAGTGTAAAACTTTAGTAAAACTAACTTTTCAGTTCTTATCCACAAATTTGTTACACCGGAAATTAAAAATCTAAAAGACGTTCTCGTTTTGTATAGGTCTTTGCAACATGGCAATATTGTAAAATGAAACTTATATTTAAATAAAACTTTGTTCAGTATAAGGAATACTAATATAACAAAAACGGGCAATGATTACACGAAAGCACGGACATTTGAGTATGAGAAGGGGTAAATGTTAAATAAGGACTGGCCCTGTATTGAAAACATGTTCATATGTTCAAATTTTAATTTCTCTCAGTTCCATTTAGGAAACCATTCTCGGGTTAGATTAGACTAAGGTACATACTGATGATGATCATATAGGAATACCAGTTTAGCTTTGCTCGTTAATGTCTTGTGTAACGATTTTTGTAGAAAAAGATAGATTACTTGTAAAAGTTTGATCATTAAAATTTGAAAGGCATGGAGAAATATTTAAAATGAGGAAATAGAGATGAATATGAATAGCCCGCATATTAGTGCAACTATAATACATTTCAAATATTAAATTTTAAAGTTTCGTAAGCAATTTTAGTATATCAGAACATTTTCTATACGAAGACCTGGAAGTTTTAAGTAAACAGGTAGTAAAAGCTAAATATTCAACTAGTAGTAGCATGTCGCTAGTTTTCTATTTACGTTAAAGTTTTCACTCAAATATTAGTTTCATATTTCTATCCTTTCCTTAATAAAAGAAAAAAAGAAAATATATTTCGTTGTAATTACTAAAATTTTCATTTCACTCACTCATAACTGAAATGATCAAAAAATGTATTTTTTAAAAAACCTGACAAACTGTTCTCTTTCATATTTATCAACAACAATTTTGATTTTGGAAACAATGAAAAAATAATATATCTGTACTCAATGTAGGTAACATTTTTAAATGTAAATATTCTTTATAGATAGAAGCGGTAGCTATAAAGTAAAACGGACGAGCCTTGCGGGCTTATGTCTCAATGGAGTAAGGAGGCCGATCTTGTCGGAATTACAATGTAAAATAAAACATTTATAAATGTATAAGTCTAAGGAACGTAATTGATCACGCTATTTAGTAAAGTGGTAATTGTTTAATAGTTAATACTTCCATTACTTACACGAGGTATTGTCATTCGATTAAAGACAGTCAAACTTCGGGGATTTATCGACCAGTATATCTGTTCGTCAAAGTATTCAGTACTACATTGCAAACATGTTTCGAAACATAAACGTACATTAAGCACCAAGGTCTCATTTTTAGTAGGACTGAAACTAGTCTCAAATTAAAAAAGTATTTTTATGCAATTCTTCAGTTAGTATCTTTGTACTTTCTACCAAAGAGAAGTGCACTAAAACAAATAAGACGTAAAATATTGTAAAAATTGGCAATGCCTGTCTCCTGATTTTAATTGAAAAACAATAAATTAATTAGTCCTTCTTTCCTAAACACGTTTTTCATTGTTGTTTTTTAATTTGTGTTTCATTAACAATCCAAACAATATAGTATTAGTACTCTTATTAAAACAAAATAACCAGGAAGTAATATAATCACCACAAAATACGTAATTTGCGTATTTTTTGTACTAGCGTAACGAGTTGATATCATTCCATTAAAAACGATTGATTATTCTCAAGAACCTGTTGCTATACTGAGTTATTCAATTTTTATGCGCTAACGAAGTAGATTATACGTGAATCATGACATACAATTGAAGTCATTCATTGTCGATAGAGCATTTTATTTAAATCCAAACACGAAAAACATTACTATAATGAAAAGATTCTGGGATAATCTTCGGAAAACTGCAAACAAAATTAATTTAATATGCGTCTCATAACTTTCAACGTTTCATCCTTAAGCTCGAGAAATTTAATTTGTTTATTTCAGTAAAAGATTTTGTTGAGTTGAGTTACAGGCTACAAGAACTAAAATTACTTTTTAAACCTTCTTATGAACAAAATAAAATGAAAAACGACATTTTATACTAAGGTTTACACGTGGCGCAATATACTTTTATCATTATTTACATTAAAAGATCCTTCACTGTATGTTATTCTATTGATTGTAAAACAAATCTACCATCAAATGCTACCTGCGAGTTAAGCACTAACTAAATAATGCCTTTTCAAAAATTAAAACCTTAAAATTCCTTTCAGTTTGCTCTAAACGAGTTACGTTCAGAACTTTAAACATAGCTTTTATTAAATTCGCGTTGAAAATGTTTGTAGAGAAAAGAATTTCGAACATCAGCACCATATCTGTGTAGGACAAAGATTAATGTAACATTTTTCAAGGAGATTACACCTATAGTAATCCAAAATTAAAATCTGTGCTGAAATGGAACTAAACTGTGGTTGTATAATAATATAATCACGTTGTAGTTCCTTTATTTTTCTTTTTCTTGTACTTTAGCTGAAGTAAATGGTATTTTTTAGTTTCTTCTATTTTCGCTTTTGGTAAGGTTAAGTAATTCCCCTTCTTGTTGAATACATGGTAACAAATTAACTAATATGTCGGTCCTGCTTTGCTAATCAGGTCCGTACTTATCCCTAGACAAACTAGACAATTGTCCTCGCCCTGAACTAACACAGAAAGTAGGACAGGGCAGTATTACGAATTTTGTTTAGGGTCCGAAATTTCCTAAACACTCCTACTGAGGGTTGACTTTTTATTTTCAACTGGAAAACTACTTCTTTGATTTTAGGTCGTATAAGATCCGAAAATCAATTTTTTTCAGGTTTATACATTGTTTAGTGAAAACATTTGTATTATTCGTTGTTAAATGGTACGTATACCTCATCTTTACGCATTGGCTCCAAGCTAACCATAGAAATCTAGCTGCTTCTGCTTTGCTACTAACTGACCTTAAATACGAGGACGCACCTGTTAGATGGCGCAAGCTCCCTTTCACTGTTGTTTTCTGCTTTTGGGAGTGACTAACGCTAGTCCTAAGTGAAATGAATGTCAGATAAAAACTATATTAAAATTATGTACTAAATGGTCATTTAAAAAACAATGCAGATAGGCTAAAACAAATTTCTTTGTGGTCTCGTTCGATAAACTGAAATAATGTCGCTCTTTGTCTGGCTATGCACAGAGAGCATGATAGCTCATATAAACTAAGTATATAATTGCTAACAAGTAAAATAACAAAAAGGGATGCACTTTTGATAAGGTAGAACCAAGTGACTTATTTCTGAAAGCTTGCAGTCTTTCATTTAAAATGAGCTGAAGCTTTCTCGGGGACGAGAATAGATAGCACTTGCAGGAACTTGTTTTGCAATTTTGGCGCCCTAAACCATTATATAACGCAGGGGCCCATCTTCACCCTACAATATTAATAATTCTGTATATAATAGCAAACAAAAATACATTTTGAATACCTATACAAAAAAATTACGACGATTGTAACTCAGTAAACGATCTAAGAATTGAACGAATTTTATGCAAACTGCAAACGGAGGACCCTGAAAATTGGAAGGCCCAAGCTTTAGTTTCATTAGTTTCTATATCCCTAAAAATTTGTCCTTATGGTACATAGGTGTATGTTTTTCAATAGTAGTTGGGTAATTTAGAAACTGTAGCAACAAATCCTCCCGTATGTGCAAGTAGATTCACTTCAATTTTCTTCGATTTTCAACAGGTATGCCATCTGATATATACTCAGGACTGCAGGTTTCTGCTAGTTTCCATCGATTATCTGTCACTAGTGTCAAACGCAGATTTAGTTAAACTTTCTTTGTACACAAAACAGAAATTTCGTAGAACTCGGGTTCCTTTTAGTCATTAATGTTTAGTTTCGGTGAATTTCAATGCAGTGTGGATACTCGTAACAATAACCCAAATAATTTCCAAGGAAATGTTCTCTACAAACAAGTTGCAAAATGCTTGAAGCAGTGGACGTAGTCATCAACTGGCGTTCGTTCTAGTATTACTTTTAAGTGAAAATTAATTTATTATGGCTGTAAATAATATGGCAAGCATGCCAGTGAGAAAGTATAAGCGCGAAGCAAGCGAAGTCAGTGGTTGTCTCAAATATATGATTTTTGGGTTCAACGTTTTATTTTGGGTATGTCTTAATCAAGTGCTACTTTCCTTCAGGGTAATTAAATAATTCTTGTCATGTTTTAGCTGTTGGGCCTAGGAATATTAACCGTTGGGGTGTGGGCGTGGAGTGAAAAAGATACATTTAACAATTTAGGAAAAGTCGCAAATGTGGCTTTAGATCCTGCGTTCGTGCTTATTTGCATAGGTATTCAAATAATTTTTGCAATTATTCAAATATGTAATGTTTATCTATTTTAAGGAACGGTGACGTTTATTATTGGGTTTACTGGTTGCGTTGGTGCGCTCAGAGAAAATACTTGTTTATTAGCAGCAGTAAGTTGTAATTTATTCAAGATGAGATATTGAGTTAATCAATTTTTATTTTAGTATGCAATATTTTTATCCATACTTTTATTGCTTGAAATGACTGCTGGAATTCTTGGGTTCATATTCAAGGATTGGGTACGTATTTTTTAAATCCTATTTACTATTAGCCAGTTTAAACTAGTTTACATAAATTTAAATTTAAACTAGTTTCCATAGACACAGACATCCAATCACCTTATCTTTTGCGCTTTTATATTTTTTATTATAAAGTACTGTTTTTCGGTTCGAAATCTGGACGAAAATATAATTTTTTCGTTCCAAGACGAAATATATATTTTTTCTCAAACTTCAAAGAAACTCGAAGAGAAACTAGAGCTTTTAGAACTCCATAGAAACAGTTACAGTTTGACTTTTCTACTCGCTTTTCACCAGTTGTTGCGTAAGCGCCTGAGCGGCACTAAAAGTAAATTTTGCATACCTAGATAGTTTTCAATTTCGCTGAATACTCGAGAAACGGACGAATCCATTTGTTGGTTTATATAACCATTTTACTACTTCTATTTATTTTTATTTACGTGCATAAACGAGTATGCAATATTGCTTACTATTTCGGATAGTACACTATACATCGCAGTATCCACGGCTTTGGTAGAAATCCCGAAGTGCAGGTGCACCCGCAGGTGGAAAAAATTAATACATAATCTTCTGTTTATTAATTATTAAGCAACACGCATGCTATTTATCTGAAGTGTGAAAGGTAACCGTATCAATTGTTCCTTTGTGTTTTTTTATAATTGAGTGCCATTAAAATAGCTACTGTATTGTCTTTCGTCTTCGTACCTATTTTACGTCATGCAGTTTATTGCAACAAGACTGATTTAACGCTAGCGCTCATTTTGAAATCTCCAAACATTCTTTTTTAATATTATACGTTCATTTTTATTACTGTCGATATAATTATGTGTAGAAATTTAAAACTACCATTATGCCCTGCTTGCAATATGGCGAGGCGAGTTCTGGCTCCCACTCATTATTTTCGACTTCATATGCATCGGCGTCGCACCTTCGACCACTGCTCTTATTTTCCTCATCTAAAAGCTCAGTAGTACCCAATTATGATTAGGCAATTATGATCAACCACCGGACCACGCTGGTGCTTTTGATTATATTTTCATCTAACGATTAAGCCGCTTTTAAAAGGTACGAGTGTTTATTTATACAAACTATTAAAAAAGCAAACATTTATAAAGTATTGTAAATAAAATAACAGGAGCACAACAAAGTGGTGACTTGCGATTGAGATAAAGCAATAATTGTCATATGATACCATGTCCCTCTTAAACTTTTAACAGATTAAAAGCTTCACCATCAGTACCTACTAAATTATAAACGTGTTCAATTCCATTAAACAAAGAAGTTTGTTTATTTATTAATGTTTTCACCTCCCATTTGCAAAGTTTACTTTTAGCGATTCCTTTTACTATTAGAACCTTGTTTATTGTTATTGTTATTTTTATTATTAAAAAAACGATAGAAGCGCTACCTTATACTGTATGCAACTTTCCAGTTTTCCAACTCCAACAATAACTTACAAAACTTTTAAACTTGACTATCTATATTTAATGTAATTAACGTTTAAGGCAATAAATTGTAAAATACTTCCCTCTTAGCTACTGCAGCAAGTCACTATCTTTTAGCAAATAAATTCGTATGGACAAAGAAGACAATACCCGAATATAATACTAGATCTGGCAAATAAAGCCAGGATATTACGTTAGAGACACATATTATCTCTAATGCTACTAAACTGCCAAACTAATCTCGTGTGTGTGTTTCATATTTATTTATTCTAATAAATTTGTTTGAAAAATTGAAAAAGTGGAGTCGAAAGACAAAGAACACATTTAAATTCGTGGAATTTTATAGAGAACATGAGTGTCTGTGGAACGTTATTAATATACGAAACAAAAATTATATTATCAAAAATTGTGGGTGAAATGCCTAATAACCGATGTCCGACCGGTGTTGTAACCAAACAAATGCAATATCTGAAGTCTACGTATACCTATACCCACTGAAGAACTGCAATACATCTATCCCCCAAGTATCATCGCGTTGAACTGAAGGTGCAACAAAATTTGTGCACGTGTATGTATTCGTAACATGCGTATCCTGGCCCAGCCTTTCTTTTTTTCTGTTCAGTCTCTCATCAAGTCAATATATTCAAGTATCATCTAGTGGAAGTTTAAAAATATTATTAATTACTTTTTTCTAATTCGAACGATCCATCTTAGTACGTGAACAATAACTGGCAATACCATTATCGTAAATAAAGGCAGTGACTTGCTTCAGCAGCTTGTGTGTTTACCAAAGTATCCTCACTTCTGTTCTCTAATATAATTTCACAAATATTTTAACTTAACAAACTTATTAAAATAATAAATTAAAATGAAATCTTTGCGAACGTTGTTGACTTCCCCACGGAACTGGAACAGGAACTGCAATAGACATCCACACAAGATTAGTTAGCGAGTTGTTGAAAATAATCTATGGAGGGGATGCGACAGCGGGCAAGTAAGTTGAGGTGTCTTCACTTCAACCTACTGTCCTGGCTTCATTTGTTTGTCGGTTTGTCCTGACGAATTTACATACTAAAAGGTAGTGGCTTACCTGTTTATTAAATCCGTGCGTGATAACGAGCCTTTTCTTATCCTCGAAATTTTTCCTTGATTACTGTGTGACGGGTTGTTTTCTGTACAGTCCCAGTATTACCAAAACAAAGCCCATCAATAAACACGATATCCAGTATCATCAAACTTTCCATATTAAAAACCGATTTAAAACTATAATTTATCAAACCTTCGGTATCATGATAATTTTCAGTTTTGCAAATTTCTATTTACACACCCATCTATTTTAATTGTTTAAGAGGACATAGAACTGGACACGTCTTCTCTCTCCTCAAATTATTTATTGATTTAATATCCTATTCCTGCTGCTACGAGTCTATGATACAGACGGGGCAGAGGCTAAGACTAGCACACCTCGATCTCCGTTCCTTACATCGAACATGAAAGTTCCTTAAAAAAAATCTTTATCAGACGGCAGTTTTGTAATATAACGTTTGCTTCCCATATAGAGTATTCATTTAAAAAGATCGTCGTCTTCGGCCCGGGTTTTTTTCGGGTAGCCATTATTATACTCGCGCCATCTGCAAGCAAAGGTAAAAACAGTTTGAGAACCCCTGTAGAAAGGCATAAGGGAGTTAAGCCTAAGAAAGTTTACATCGGTCTAACGCAAATCTGTTCATAAATTGTGTTCTATGATGAACAGTTTCATTTTTTTGAAATATTTATTTCCTGTATGCAGATTTTTTCTTCTCCTACAATCTCAACAGCGCGTAGGATAAGATAATAATTAACTTACTCGTCTAATATTAAGTCAATAATAATAAATTCTAGATTAAATCTCAAGCCACCGCTGGTTTTCAAACCTTCATCATTCACTATCGAGAAGATCCCGATCAACAAAATCTGATCGATTGGATACAAGAAGATTGGGTAACAAATATTAATTGTGGTTAATATTATAAAATTAAATTAATATTAATTACAGCTACAGTGTTGTGGAATAGAGGGACCAAAAGATTGGGATCGTAATAATTATTTTAATTGTTCCTCTCGCGATATTGGTAGCCGTGAAGCCTGCGGCGTTCCTTTCTCGTGTTGTAAACGTAAACCTAATGTAAGTTACGATAATATTAAAGGGTTGTTAAATGTAATATGAAATTATTTCAGGAAATTATAAAAAATAAACAATGTGGATACGACGTGCGAAAACCTGGTTTCGTAAGTAGATTGTTAAAAAGTTTTAATGACTTTTATTAACTGCATTTGCGTTTATTTGAACTAATACTATTTTTGTTAAACTGATTTCGTACATAGAACTTTTCTAGCATTTTTATTTTGTATTTCAACTTTTATGCATGCTTTTCTAATACTAAAACTAGCTTTAAACGAATTTAGCACTAATTGTGCATATTAATTAACACACAGCCCGGGGAACGCCACATATTTGAAAGGGGTTGTTTGCGAGCTGGGGAGGAATGGATAGAAAGTAACTTGGTCCCAGTAGCGGGTGTAACCGTAGGAATTATGGTATTGCAGGTACTAACAACTTCTTCCCTTTGCTGGTAGATATTGGTGTGGTTTTTGTTTAGTTGTTTAGTTTTGCTTCTTTGCTTGATAGTGCAAAGGTGGCTTTCTCTTGCACATACCGAGATTGTTAAGTTGCAAGTGTAAATTTCAGAACTACGATGTGTCTAAAATTGTAAACGAGAAGGGTTGTATTCAAGCTGTTGAAGAGTGGATAGAGCGGAATATGATCACATTAACAACATGTGCTATTTTTATTTTGTTTGCACAGGTATGCCTATATGGATTTTTATTTTAATTATAAGGTATTTGGAAAATATGAATTTCGGTTAATATTGATAATATACAAGGTATTTCTCATAATATAATGGTCCAATCCATAATTACATGTAATTTGCTTACATATTTTTGTTTTGTTTATAATATGGTAGGCAGTATGTCGCTACTCATTTGAATATGGGCAGTTATAAGGTAAGTCTCGTTATCAGAAATATTCGCACTATCTATAACAAATACGCAAAGGAGTAAAGGAGGATATCCATGAGGTGAGGGTTTTTATTATGTTTTGGCCTGTTGTTTGCGAGACACCTTGTATATTGGTAAACAAAAGTCATTATTCTTGTGAAAGTTAATTTAAAAAAATTCTTTTTGGTGAGACCATAGGTACAACTTAAGTTAAATTACTGTTTAACAATAAAATATTTTTGAACAACGCATTAATGTTATGCAATACGTTTTCCAAAATCCCTGCATGCTATTTACGTTGTAATTGTTTTTCCTTATTGGTCCTGTAGGATAATGACCAAGAGCACATTATGCATAATTATTACACAGAAATTTAAAATGACGTCCCTGCAATTAGTTGCCCAAACGGCGGCGCCTTAATGTCCAGGTCTGGCTTTGGTCCCAGTCCCTGTCCATCTTGACTTGCTTAAGCTCTTAATCACCTTTTACGAGTTGTTGGACTTCCCCTGCCATCCCTATCAAGCGATGAAAGCGATGTTTTAATGCATTTTCTGCAGTTTGCCGAAAATAATTTTCAAAGAGAAAACGCATGAGTGGGCAAGGGCAACAGACCAGTTTGTTTAAGATTAGTGAAACTGATTTGCTGAACGACTTACGGATGAAGAAAGAAGTTGTATTCAATGATAACCCAGAATTAGAGAGTCATTTTACTTTATTTCTTTCGGGAATTTCAATTTCGTCATAAATAACTTAATACTCGTTTTTCTTAAATCAATGCCGTCCGAAGATATTATTCCTTTGCAAGGTTTCTCTGGTTTGATTTGTAATGCGACAAAATTTGATTTGACTTTTCCATATTTGATATAAAAGTAATCGAATTTTATCTCTGTATAACGTAAAAGAACACGAACTTGACGAGAAATTTATTATTCATTATTGACGAAAATAAATCTTTTCAGTTGTTTGTATCTTTCGTCGGCAAATTCCTTGTTTTTTTTTTGTCTACGCAAACGTTTCCAATAACAATAGTATGTAGAATTATTTGCAGACCTCAAAATATAACCTGTTATCTTGAGAACATACGTAGGTGTTATATTACGAGAGTCATTTGGAAAATTTTACGATTGAAAACGATGAACTAAACAGTTGCAATGCAATAATTATATTATGTAAGATAATCACTAAGTAAAATTTTGCATGATATAAAAGTACCTACATTGTCATAGAGTCCTGGCTTGCACTGTATTGAACCAGACAAAGTTTACTTCCTGGTTCCAATAATGAACAAAATATGAACAATTTCAGAAAAACATTTTTTGCTCATAACATACAAAGCGATTGTAATATGTTTAGTAATCCTATTCTGAGTGAACTTTGAGACCAAACATTTGCAACGCTATATATATGTAGATATTTTGGTGGTTCCGGGGATCGATGCCGGGCTTCTCGCGTTTTACGCACGAAGTTGCACAGTCACCTCATCTGCTATATTTTCCTGCGATTTACAAGCAAACATCAGACAATGGTGTATTTTCCAACTCTCTTTACCTATACGTATTCCCCATTAATCCCAATGGTTCCGTGGTCATTCATCGCCTTTGGGCAACAATTACTTACCCATTAGTTCAGTGGCGGATCTTGATTTTGTGGGGCCTCAGGCGTAATCTGTTCTGGAGGCCCCCTATTGACTATGGGCGCAGCCAGGAATTAGTATTTGATGCGGGCTGAATCAATATGTATACAGAAATGCGAGCGAAGCGAGTAAAAAATTCGCCAAAGGCGCACAAGTGGGCGTGGCCTATTTAACGTGTTGTACGAGCATCTGAGAATTTTAATGTTAGGTAAATAAAAAAATTCAAAACTTTTTAAAAATAATGTAATCAGATGCAAGTAAGATTGCCGGGGTTGCAAATTTTAGCGATTTAGAACCAAATTTTCTCATATTAACAGACAATAAAAATTTAATTTAGGTTTTTGAGGATGAGGCACTCGACGTATCTGAGGCCTCCGCTTTGCTGACGCTCCAGGCACGCGCCTCATGCGCCTGTGCGGTAATCCGCTACTGCATTAGTTTATAATGACAGGAGACTAATTATTGATACTCTTAATTACACCAAGCATAATGTAGATCGATACATTAATTGGAAACACAAAGCAATTATCAGCTAATAAGATTGTCTTGTGCTCTTGGAATATACTCCTGGACATCCTTGAAAAACACATTTATAAACTTTCTCTTCTAGATTTTGGGAATATGTTTCGCACAAAATCTAAGGGCCGATATATTTGCACAAAAAGCAAAGTGGCACTGACAATCAAGAACTCCTGTAGCTGTGTAGTACAGTCTTTACTGCCGCATAGCTTGGGATTCAACTTCTTTTAACCAGATTGATATTGTCTAAAACGCCGTAATTTACTAAAATGTTGACTATTGACGTATGCATTTGTACATATATGTATAGTGTTAATATTTGTACAAAAAGCGCAGCTATTGATATATTATATTTGTATATCACGACTTAAAAATGATATTTATGGTATTAGCGTTTACCAAAATATAATCGAACAATTTTTATTTGATTACCATTTGGACGGCGTACAAGTTAGTTTTAAGATACGCTAATTGTTGTAACTATTGTAATTTTTGTGGTTTGTATAACAAAACCCAAACAAAATTTTAAGAAGTATTAGTTTTGTGATAAAACTTGTCGATTGTTACATTCCGCGGTAATTCCTGTTATCACTGAAAATTGAGCTCATTTTGTCTAATTAGTTTAATAAACAATTATAAAGTAATTAATAGATTTGCAAAATATATTAACAAGTCATTTTTAAGTTAATGTACTAAATAGTAATAATACTAATATGTGATATTTTAATTTTATTATGACAGCTATATTATACTACTCCTTAAAAAATTTATTTCTGTTCTACTCACTGCCATCTGAAATTTTTGTATTATATAATATGTTTGAAAAAATTATATTCCGATTTTTAGTGTTTCGATATAAAATACTCATTTATTGTAATTAGTAACAAAATAAATTTTGGGGAAAAAGCAGAATGATATTGTATATTTGCTTTTTCATAATTATTGTAATATTGTTTAATGAAATTTTCAAGTAACTTGTTCATTTGTAATGAGTACTGACAACATTGTGGAAAAGAAAATAAAAACCATGGTATAGTTGTTGTAGTTTTGTTTTTACAATACAATTTTGATTCCGGTAATACTGAAATGTGCATGTGCATTGATGTTTATATAAAATTTAAATTGTCAGGCGAGAAATTCAAATCGAATCGGTTAAATATTTGGAAGTCGTCCTTCACATCAACTTTGTTTTTAATCCACACCTTGAAAGAATTACAAATAGAGCCACAGGGGTCCAGTGTGTCTGCAGAAGATGGATTGGAACGTGGGGCCTGAAGCCTTGCATGGCGTCTGGTTCTACAGGGTGTTGATAATTCTATTTATTACCAAAGCTAAGCTGGCGTAATTTGATAGAGTACATCCAAAAGTGGGAAAATTCGCAAACTACTCTGCAAGGGCATAAATGGTCACCCTAACGACTCCACGCGAGATCATACCGAAGTCTTTCACGCAGTAGATCAAAAGTATATATTAAATATGCAGCCTGATCAGAATCAGCATCGTCTTCCACATCCTTGCAAAAATTTTAATACTCGAGAGTGCCAGCAAGCAGCAACCTAAACACAGAATCGTCTGATACACTACACTCCGAATTTGTAGCATGAGCGGCCGCTGTTGTGTCCTGTTCCTGCCACATTGGATATCATTTAGGTCGGCCGCTAGGACCTAAAATTGGTTTTGCCGCTATTTTTTTTTACAGTGGTGCATATAGTGCAGCACAAACAGAAAAGGCTATATTTAAAAAATAAAAGCACGGCAACTAATATTTACGATAAACGTATGCATCGTCAACATAATCTGCAAAACAAATTTTTTGACCGATATATATATGGCCCTGCTGATTACTTCTCTTAGTGGCAGTCAACGTGCTAGAAATGTTACTAAGATTTATAGTCCAGGAGCTAGCGGTATATTTTAAGACTAATTTCTATCAAGCTGAAATTTTTTTATGAGCTGGTATGGTTATGTCTGCCAAATGTAGGTGGTTGGCAAAATAGGACCGCGGGACATAGAGCGCTAAGAAAAAAAAATTGGCCAACTAACCAATCCAGGACGTCAGAGAGTGCTTCTGTCCCGCTCAAATTGTCGGACAAGGTGATTTTTGTGTTTGTTAAATTAGTATAGAGTTATTAAAAAATAAATCAGGTTGATGGTAATAAGTCAAATGTCTTAAAAACAATACGAACCCCAAACGGCAGACACTGATTCATTTCCGAATCTTATGTCGGACAGTTAATTTTTTGTTGTCGGAATGTCTTAAATAACGAGCAAAATAGGAATTAGCTTGATTGAAGTTTGTAAATTTCATCAAAAAATAATTAAAAACAAAAAAATTCTGGGCGCTTTATGTCCCGCGGTCCTATTTTGCCGACCACCTACATTTGGCAGACAACCATACCAGCTCATAAAAAAAATTTCAACTTGATAGAAATTAGTCTTAAAATATACCGCTAGCTCCTGGACTATTAGTAATAAGTCAATAAATCTTAAATTGTGTTAGATTTTAAAATAATATTGAGTAAAAGAGAGGATAAAATGTATTTATCATTTATTCTAAAAAGGACCTATTATCCTAACAAAGACACGTATTACATTTTCTTAAACAAGCACACTAGTAGAAAAATAGTAGATAATCAATGTTTTGTTAATAAAAATGTACTGAGTAAACCAAGAGTTTTATCATAATTATCAAAAGTTTTGGAACCAAATCAATGTCGGCTCTAAATATTTACTAAAATTAAAAAGACGTTTACTTTTGGAAAACTCCAATTATACAATAAAAAATATTCCATGTTTCAACACACATTAGCAGATCAATTCAAAAGACTGTATAAAAATTAAGATTGATGATATGCCATTGAGTGTGGAATATTCGACAACAATCTCCAGCAACAGGAAAATACATAATACATAAATTAGATTAGAACAATTAACTACGAATAGAATGTGAGTACCGACTGTTGGTTACCCCTTACGAACAAGTATGGAGGCAGATCTCTTGTTAATACTTCAAGCCACGCCATATAAAGCGGCGGTGATACAGAACCTTTCCTTGGCATAGGAAGGGACCTTAACATAGATCATAAATGTATCATCAAAGCATTCCGATAACTAAATATAAACACACTTACATTACGACTAAAGTGGCCTCACTGGAGTTCTCAAGCAGCAACTCCCGCAACCTTAACTGTCTGTTGGTTTTCTCTTGGAGAGTTGCCAGTTCAATTTCTGATATTGTGCACTCTAAGAAATTAAAACTAAGTGTAGATGTTTCAGCAAACACATATTTTAACATGTTTAGAAATAGTTTTCGGTATAACGATATTTTACGAAGTATCATTACAATTTATGAAATAAACACGAACGGTACGATTACTTTAGTATTTTTAAGAGTGGAGAAACATTTTTTTTAAATGCAGTTAAAAATGTCAAAGTATTTAAATAGATAACGGTGCATACCATCTGGTTCTGTGTCATCCTTTGCTTTAAAATCTTCTATAAGAGAATTGAAAAATTCCACTGTTTTCTGTTTTGGTTTATCCGAAATTTGCACCATTTGCAAGCTAGAATAATCTAATCGGAATTTTGATAAAAGACTCGCCATACTACAAGAAAAAATATTATAGACATAAAATAATCATCAATGAAACAATTGTTACTTTCTCTCTTCTACTTCAAATTCTTGCTTGTTGTTTGCTAAAGCAAAAACTCTTAGCTTGCAATGTGCCCAATCTTGCCTCGTGGAAATGATGTAAGGCAATAACATTGTAAGGCCACCGTCATCGTATAACCACCAAACATCAATTGTACCTTTATTCTGTTTCTTTTTAAAAACAGACATACTATTTAAAACTGCTCTAGGGAGCTGTTTTCCTGTTGGAGATGTATATAAAATTTTCTCTGCCAAACCTCGTTTTTTGTTCTTCATATTTTTGGTAGCTGTATTTCCATTTCTATATGGTGTGACTAGATCTGAATTAAAATAAAATAATTAACATTTAATACACATGTAATACTTTAGACTTACTAATAGTTGGAAAGGCTGAACTCACGATACTTTCAGACACACCAAGATGTGCAATGTTTAAGTTGGAATCGGCGTGCATCATATGTGTTGATGGTGATGTATGTAAACAATGCTCAGCTCTTGACGGGGGTTGCGAAAGAGTTAAATCAGCACTAGAAATAGCTCCTTGGTCCTCTTCTTCAATTATTCTGCTATAATCAAGCCCTTCCGGCAAGCGAAGTATCGCAACCGAAAGACGATTTTCAAAAGCCGTGCTGAAAACCGTTTGATTAAAGAGGAATTCTAATTAAATAAAAATAATCTTACTGCAGTACGTTGAAATATGCAACAAGTTGATCCGTGTTGCTTATGTTCCAATCATTTTTGTATCCCATCATCAAAACGTTAGGGCTAAGTTTTCCAATACCAGCAGCTTGCAATAAAGCTTTAGCACCTGTTTCAAACTGCATATCATCGACGATCGAATAAAATGCCTTAATTTTATGGTCGCGTAGCCATTGGTAAGCGGCTTTTGTCTTGTTAGCTCGACCTCGGTATGTTAAACGTTGCTGAAATCAATAAATTCGTTGGTACACGTTAGTTGAATCTGCTATACGCCTCATATAATTCTCGGACACTTAAACAGGCAACATGTGATCATAGCACATTTAATGTTAAGAAACTTAACTTACTCTAAGGTTGTCAAATGAGTAATGACCATTAATTATATATTATATAGCCTGCTCAGAGCAACTAACCTCGGCACCATGTACACAGACCTCGGTACCATGTATACACAGACTGCGACAATTAACACCGCACCGTCGCATGCTATTTATTAACTGTCGGCGTTCTTAAATGTCCTATGATTATGTGTCGCGTGTTTAAGGGTGCGGACACAGCCTCATTGTTCGAAAATGAGTCAATAATGCATTAATTTTGAAGATCAAAGAATGTTAGTAAGCTGCATCGCGTAGCTTGGGTATAGAAAAGCTCGCTTTATACAGTAACATGACTTCGTATTAAAACCACAACATCGGATATTCCGACGTTTCGTTCTGGGTTAATAAGCTAAGCTTCTTCAAGGCTGTGGTCGCTTTTGTATCTGGAAATGCTTGTTCTTCCACTACCGCAATTACCACAGACTTAAATAATCCCTTGTAATCAAAAATGAAATGTCTTTTGTCCTACGCGGTTTCAGCCCGGAAGCCAAGATGCTGCCCGGAAACGAGATACTTATTAAATCCTTTACATTCTGGAATTATGAATTTATATCCAGATACATATTATAAATATGTAAACAGTCTATAAATGAAGTCGGTAACAGAACCGTAAATTGATTTTTAAGTGCTTTTAAAAACGGATGTTAAGCGAAGTTGAACTTTGCAATACAATTACCTTTCTGTATTAATTCGTATATTAAAGTAAATTGTCTTATCCTTGAAAATTTCAAATGTTAAAACTACTTCTCTGTAGCGGTTAACAATAATATTATATGGTACAGGTTTTTCGAGCGAACATATTACAGGATTGCTCACTATTTCCCCAATATTATATTTTTAGATATCAGTATATCTCTACTTCAGTAGTCGCATAATATCTGAAAATTATATATTATCTAGAAAATTAAACCCTGCGGTAGATCACAATGGGGCCCTTAAAGTCGAGATAGTGGTACCTAATGGAAAATCTGCCGCAAGATTAATCAAATACCGCAGGATAGTAGGTAATAAAGATTTGGTTTCATAGACATGTTATGCAAAAGAGAATATGATAGAAATGTCGTCGTATCCGTAGTTTATCACAAGCCAAACAAGTTTCTACGTGTTTGTCATGTAAATTCAACTGAGTCTACATCTTGTACAACACTTCAGGGTAGGTTACAAGGAACATTGAACTAACCCCGACAAATGGTCAACTTGAAATAATAACAACATAGCAGGGACTGAGGTGGTTTTAAATTGGTAGGTTGTGGTCTACGTTCTAGTGTTCGATTGCTTTGGAATATTATTTCGACTGTATGTTATTATACTGGTGAGAGAAACATCAACAATGATGGTTAGTTTGGTACCCAGAAGATTCAGCCTACGACAATGACTCCTGTAGGTGGATAGATATCATATTTACGACTGTTAGTTCAGTTAGTTGGTTTTAAGTGGAGGAAGACCTGTATCAACTCTCCTATTTGCATGCGAGATTAGGGGTACTCTACTCCCCAAAATACCGAAGAATTGAATTTGCCTCTCAAGGGGGTAATGGTTCGTCCCATGAATGTTATCATGCTGATGAGAGAAGCCCAAATATTTAGGCGAGTGACAGATAACTAATTTTTGTTTTTTTTAGGTATTATTTTAACACCATCATTGAAGTGGAGTTATTCGATGGCGTAGCGGATAATTAATGAATTGATATTTTATCTTTAAAAGCTTAGATATCCAGAAGATATACACAGCACATTCTTCCTATGGTTATTGTTCCACTTGATGCATCAGAAGATTCGCTATGTTCGATGTTATAAAATGAATAGGTGTCCTTCTGTGTCCAATGAGAACACGCACCTAAACGATTAGAAGTAATAACCTCGGTGAGTAGTACATCTAGTCCATTGATAAGTAACAGTTCAGTAAATCTTTGTTTTTTGTTCCATGTTCCATGTATTGTTGCTGCTATTCGAGTAAAATTATTGAACGTACAGTAAAAGTAGCGCACTCGATCAATGGTGCTATGTCTTTAATAGAAGCAATGACTTGGGGGATGAAGAAATAATCATGCGATTTACTGAAGAAAAACAATTAATGAACTTCACCGACCGAGGTATTAACTGCTAACTCTACCAGCGAAACTTTAAACTCGAGTCTAAGAAGTTGTATGGCCGTATTCCAAGCCATCCATTTCATCTAAACATTTTTTTAACTAGTATGAATTTTTTTAGCACTTAGGTATCGCTTGTTTACTTAAAATTTTGTGTTGAACAATTGTATTTTTTATTATTACGATACGTCTTCAATTTACAGGTTCCCGTTACTTCTTCCAATTTTTTTTATGCAAGGAGTACAAAAACGCATTGCTGAAGAGATAGAGAAGTGATAAATCATTGGAGAAAAAAATTATCATTTGGAAAGTTCATTTCTTTTTTTCTGTTAAATCTAATCAATGTCAAACTGTGTAACCAATTTATTCACAAATTCGTAAAAAAAAACAATAAATCGAGATGTATTAGAAGTGCCCTACAGAAAACAAGTTATTATTTGTATACATCTAGAATTTATTTTCTTCCAATTTGCATACGGGGAAGATGTGTTATTATGTGGGTTTTTAGTCCACCAAACAATAACAAGTAAGGTTTCTTAGAAATGGTGACGATCTTGAGAAATATGGGTGATTGAAAACAGAAGCCGGGATAGTTCAGGATAAAGTATGTATCACTGACGTGGTGGTACAAAATCAAAGCCAAATTAATGTAATAGTTAAAAATTTTCGATTTTAAAAACAATTTTTTTTTTATTTTTTTAGATCTCGAACTGTTAAAATTATTAAGGATTATAAAATTTTTACTTACCTCACAAATCTCAGCAACTATAAGCAACGAATTATTTTTCGTGATAAGATTTGCAAAATCCAATAACGGTGGTCGTGAAGGTGGTTTTCCGCAAAGCAATAAAATCTGGGGTTGATAATTTTTGACGTGCTCCCCGATGTTTATCAAGCGGTGGGAAGTTGTTAGCGCTGTCTTGTATATTTGTGCCTGCGTTGACGAACCCCAGTTTACGTCTACAACAGATCAAAATCATAATCTACCTATCGAACACGTGTCGTATTCCCAGACATTCTCTGGAATATTTACCCGGCTTTCTGTAAACCACAATCAAATACAGCGCGAGAATGACGATAAAAGTTATGAGGGATGACTTCCAATTGATAAGGAACATTATAACAACGCACATAATAAACCCTGCAAGGCTCAGCCACGTGTTGTAATACTAAAAGGAGAATTCAACATGTAATTCATTTTCCTCATGGCGTTTACTTTTCCTTACCCTAAAAGTTGGTCTCCATCCAAGGGGTTTAATAAGAGCCGCATGAAACGTGCAGAAGTTGATCAATGCGTAGGAGGCCAAATAGAAGTTAGAGATTAAGGGAGCAATCGCATTTAAATCAGCTGGAAAATATTGAAACAAAAACAGGATAAAATATACACTAGGAAAATCTATTTTTATCACCTACCGATTAATACAAATGCAGAGGCCACAAGGAAGGTGAGGACGTAACCTCGATAGGGTTCTCCTGCTTTTCCATATCCTTTAGAGAAAAATATCAGGCCTGGGTAAATCCTGTCGATCCCTAACGCTTGGATTAGCCTCGGGACTGACAGTAAATTTGTAAGTGCTGTGCTTAAAGTGGCAGCAAAACAACCAGCGTAGATGAATGGACCCCAACTCGACATTAATTGCATGACCTGAAACGATAAAGTTTACTTTTAAATTTGAAGGTATCTAGACAAACGACATAGATAGGACAGTCGTTAATTTTGAATTAATTAACTATTTCGGGAAATAATTCTTTAATATTTAAAGTAAAATTAAAATATTAAAATCATAGACACATAAGGGTTGTTTTTGATTCTCATTTATTAAAGGACTCGCCGGGTTCGATTTTCCCTAACCCTCTTTTTGTAACATTTTTAAATTATGTATGAGATGGGAGTTAATAATAACAATTCCAATCACTGATTACATGCAAGAAAAAAAATTAATAAAGTCCCATTTTTAAGTTCCAACCAATTAAAAACGAATTAGTAATCCCTGCTTGATTTTTCTTCCAGACATAAAATAAAAAAGTAAAATGTTTGTTCTACACTTCTGCGATACTTTAAAACGTTTTATCTTCCATTCTGAATTTTTTAAGAATTTCATTTAAAATTAGATGCAATGCCAATTAGGAAGGATAACTGCTTCGTTTATTATGCTCAAACCGTTGTTTTAGCTTCTAAAACAGTTTCCATTGACATCGCCTAATTGCGATCATCAAAGGTCAAAGAAACCTACCAAAAGTACGTAATATTAAAGTGGAACATTTCGTGGCATTCATTAAAGAAATTTTAATGTTTCATGAAGTTGCAGGCTAATGTTAACCACCTTTTATTTCTTAAGTGGGATTTAAATGCAATGAAAGGGTAGAGTAATAATTTGAATAAAAATGAATTGTATAAACTAGGAAATATTTTAACGGTTCTAACTTAATATTCAGTACTACTTCAAGAATGTTTTAAATTTAAAAAAATAACACTGGATTATTTCTTATGGCATTATAAAGTTTCCCAATGTCTTCGGTCATTGACGTACAGAGTATAATATATTTTTTTGTAATAGTTCCAAATTGAAATATGTTCGAGTAGTATCGGCAGTCGCGGGTTCGAATCCAAATCAGGGTGCATAATTTCCATGATTTCTTACCATTTCTTGCTTAAGATAAGAGATGAATGTAGATAGCAATAAAAATACTGATAGATCTTTTTATAACCCTTTAAACCTGGATTCTTGGGTTTATTATTCTTGCATAGCAGTTAATAATTTTATCTTTCGAACTGATTTTGATCATATATCTTATCCAACTTGCTAATTGTTATAGGTTTTTTTATTTTTGATTTATTTACGCATGTTATCATGGTGTATGTGTTAATATGACAGTAGTAATGAGCTTTACAGATCATCACATACTAATTATTTATTATTATTTGCACGTTAAATGGTAAATTATTTATACGAATTTGTTACTAAATGCATTTACTTGTTAACACAAGTAATTCTGTCAACATACCTTAATGTAGGAAATTTGATAAACAAACCTTTATCCGCATTCGCACGAACCGTCTGACGTCAACGTATAGGGTGCTATTTAGTCAAGCACGTAATCTAATATTAACATTAATTTCTATTATAAAGCTGGCGTGGAATAAAACCCGCCGACAAGACTTTCTGTTGAAATTCTATGGGCCAGTTTTGTTAAAATATGTACTTTAACCAACAAAATTATCCTGAAAGCAAGCTTTGTTAAGCTTCCTAGGTAGAACGTAGGTACTCTAATTAAATTTGTCTTTATACTTAGGAGTACTTATGCTTGTGGTTTAATGATAAAGTTGGTCATTCACCCTTGATAATCGTTAACTTTTCATATGGTAAACTGGTAAAAAGTAAAATACAAAATCAAAGGATTGGCGAAACTAAATCTCATAATGGTATTAAGTCTACGATTATCATTCTATCATTTTCTTACTGACAAATAAATCTATTTCTGTCAATTACCATAACAGCTTAACATTTGCCACTAACCGAACTAAAATCTAAAAATAGTAAAACTGAAGCCAAACACAGTTTTGGAGTAAATATGGTCATATTCAAGATAAAGAAACCCCCAAACTAAAAATAACATAGGGGGAATATAAATATCAACGAACGTCGCGTCGCACTTCTATTATAAAAATGTAAAGAATTAAATCAGCGAATCGAGAACGAAAAGAACAAATCAATTGCAAGGAAGTTGTTATCCTGATAGTTAGTTTGAAATCTACAATATTGTGTGAGAAAAGGAAAACTGTATGTTTGGATAGAATTGCAAAATTTTGACAGGACTATTCCAACTTATCTTTAATTTACAGAAATATTTCTCTAACTTTCAAAAGTGTTTACTTTTCCGATGTTTAAAATCTATTTTTGGGAGATTGTTCTTTGAAAATGCCAAAGTTTACGTGTGTTACCCATTTTTGTTACCATAACATTACTTTAGTTTTCGTTTACGAATTTGCAAACATCCAGAAGCAAACTATTAGGTGACTAACTAAAAATATGTAGCAAGTTTCAACATAAAATGCAAATTTATTTTTGTTATTTCTTTCTGGCTGCTCTGATTTTTGATAAATCAAGATAATTTTAGAAACGTATGTAGGTATTCAAATCGAACGATGTTTACTTACGGAATAGCTGTTGAAAAGGCCATACTGACAACTATAATCTGCCACGCAGTCTGTTAAAGTATTATTGGCCAAATCTGCGATGTCTCCGCTGGCATCTCTCATTGCAGCTGCTCCGGCAAACAGTACAAAGACGGCGTAAGAAATCATAGATAATAAAAGAGCCAGTAGAGTTCCTTTTGGAATTGAAGAAGCTGGATCCTAATACAACAGATTTTGTAAAATTATAAAAATTAATCTTACTTTTTCACCCACCTTTAAATCCCCAGAAATGTTAGCTCCTGCTTGTATTCCGGTAACTGATGGGAAAAAAATAGCAAATACTTGGAAAAAATCATAATCCACTCCTTCTTGGTGCCGAAAAGCTGGTGGCCAATTAGATTTGAATACATCAGCTAAAAAATGAACGATAAAGAACAAAGTGTCCCTGCAGAATTTTTTTATTTTTGTATGATTTCCGTTGATTTAGAGCCGTCAATCATTAGTGCTGATTTCCCAAGAGAAGATTATGGCAATTTTTCCTTCCCTGTCCTTTCTACTACGAACGATACAGTGGTTTATTATTTCAAAGTAGATATTCAGATTTTGATGGAAATTCTAATGACAGTTAGAGATATATTTTCATTTAAATACGAATCAGTAATAAATGAATACGAAATTTTGATTTAACTTTAAAGCCGCTAGAAGACAAAAATTGATATTAATGTTGTCACTAACGTAATTTTGTAAAGGAAAACGTACTAAAATATTGATTTAGCTACGCCCGCCGCATGTTCACATTCAACTAAATAAAACAATATGGCAATTAAAAATTGGAACAATACCATGTCCTCGTCTGTAGACACCTTTGTTGTCCCCCAGCTGTTGAATAAAACTTTTAATTTCGTGTTATTGACAGATTTGATTTAGTATTCTTGATTTTGAAATTAAATAATTTTACTATTGTAACTACGCTGTTGTTGACTAGCCCAAAGAGTAACGGATGATCTCTAATTTAAATTTTGTTCAAACAATGCAGAATATACCACATATCAGAAAAAATACTATAACACAAGAATAGGTCAGAAAGTCTGTAATATAATGGTCTGTCATTGTGGCAATTTGAGTAACATAATTGTAGTAAAAAATATAGAAAACAACCTCACAAGTTGTCGCTGCTGCAATTTCTATATTAAACGCGGATTGGTGGGACATTATTCTGTTGCAATGCTTATGTAAGCGGTTTTAGGTACCATGTCCTTATAAGGGTGATATATTTTTGCGTACGTTCCAATTCATGCTGCTGCGTGTATGTCTTTGTACATGTTAGATGAGGGGTCATACCATCTCATCTACGCAAAACCTTAAATTACGAACTATTTACTTACAACTAAATCCAGTAAATCCCATAGCTCGTTGCTCATCAGAGTTTGGACCAATAACAGATCCAACTAGAAAATCCAGGATGGCTCCAACAATAATAGCAATAAGAAAATTTTGGGCTTTGGATTCCCATTCCATTCCCACGGCACAGATAAGCACCATGATTAAAATAGCAACGGTGCCCACAATCCTAACATCATTCAAACCTCCATCAATAATTTTAAGATCGTACGTAGCTAGAAGATCATTAAGCGAGTTGCAGAAACCAATGGTATTCATGGACGCGGCAACTGCATTGGCAAAGGCGAAGACTATCCCCACGGATGCTCCAAACTCAGGACCAAGAGATCTCGATATAATGTAGTATATTCCTCCTAAAATTCGCCTAATTTACGCATGATGTTGATTTGTACGAAGAATGTTTGTACCTCCTTTTACCTCCCCATTGGTGCTGATAGCTGATAATGACAGGGTTGTGATGATGCATACCACCGCTGATACACCGATGATAACCAACGTGAGACCTGGATAAACACAATAATAAAAGTTTACGTTGTAGTAAACAGAAATATTTATTTGGGTCAAGGGATTTACGACTTTTGAAAAGACTGTTTCTGTTTTCGTTCTAGTATTGAATTAGTCCGGAAGTACTTATTAGATTAGTGGTACTTACCCACTCCTGATTGTGCAACCACCCAAGATAATCGCAGAAATAGCATAACACCCCAAATGTTGAGAAGGCATGGAATGAGGACACCCTGTATCCAACCCAATTTAATTCCTTCATGGCTTGGGATTTCAGATTGAATTTTTCCATCAGAATTTTCAGGTCCGCTACTCGTTTCCTATCACAATACAATGTTAATGAAGATCTGGTTCCGTAATTTCATTAGGAGCGGGGAATGCGTAAATAGCAAAACCTTCGATAGAACTATAGGTACCTACTCGATACTCTTAAGTGCAAATAAGTAGGTCAGGGGATTTCTTGTTCGATTCGTTGATTAACTTAGCATTTCCCTTACAGTAAATTTTTTTATGTAGGTATTTATTTTTTGATTAATTTTCAGTTTTATATAGAAAGGTGATTTATGTGAATTTTTTTTATGAAATACTTGAGTGCAATATATGCTCTCAACCCTTGTTAATGACCAATCAATTTGTTTGCTTATTCGAGGTTAAGTGGGCGACATTGGGGTGGGTAATTTGTCATTACGTAGTTGAAAAATAGTAAAATGTTAATTATTGTTGTAGATTTTCACGTTACGGTGGTTATAATGCATTAGTACTAAGATAATACAGCCGTAGATAATTTAAAAAATATATTTTTCTACACAAACAAATCAATTTGTTCCGAATAATAAATACAACAACAAGGAAAAATCAGTCGACTATATTTGTTTGTTCTTTTAATTTTAGCACCTGAAATATAGAAGTATTATGTTTGCCTGTACGAAAATATTTCAAAGCCATTAAAAATTCACATTTAGAAGTTCCTAGACATTTCTAAATATTTGGAATGAACTATTTATTACTACAGCGGGTTTTCCCATTCATTTAAAAATCATTTATATAGGACAAAATATAACAAATTAAAATAAAAATGGGATTTATTTAAACCAATTTACCAACTGTAGGTACTTAGCTTCCTACTATCTATTGAATATATTATAAGCACTTTACGATTATGTTTAGCAGTAAAGTATACTTAGAGGCTTTGCAGACCGACATCAAAGTACTTAACTCGAAATCTTAACATAACAAATCGATATTAAATTTAAGCCTAAAAATTTAGCAATATTAGGATTCGTAGTGTATTAATGTTTGCAAAATTTCTTGCAACTACTCAATGACAGTTGATACATCTTCTGGCATTTATTGCACTATCCTAACTATGTTGGTGTAAATAAAGTTTAAGTCTTTTTTAATAGTGTATAGGGTAATGTTAGAGTGCTAACTAATATAATTTGTCATGTGTGATGGTTTTGCAAACAACCATAAAAATATACATAAAACAATAGTTAAACAATTTATTTTTATACATGGTGTAGAATGGCAACATAGGGATTTCAACTCTAACAGTTCAATATTATAACATTATCTTCCCTAATTGTTTTAGAAAAAAAGTCAGTGTAGGTTTTTTGTAGAGAAAAACAGTTTGCGCCTACGCATGTATTCATTAGTAATTAATACTTTTCGAAAGGCTAAGAAAAGGGAAAAAGCAAAAAGCTGTTATGACGGAAATCTATTGTGCCTTGGACTTCAGTTTTGACAACTCCCGTTCAGTGATCCCTTATATGTAAGTTCACGAGTACCTACTGTTTCCTTAATAATAGACACACCATTTTAATTTTATAATTTCTAGTTTTTGATCAAATGAAAACATTTCAACAGTTCTTGCACTTTAAAATAACCATTTGGTAAGATATGAATGCAATTAAGATTCATCTTATCACGTTAAAGTGGCTGTACAAGCGGCATTACATTGAGCAGTGTCACAGCGTAATTCCAAGGCACTCTTACAGACAGATTTTTTTCAAAGCAACGTTCATTATTTTTTTGATTTCTGGATTTGCGAAAGAGGAAAAATAATATTGATAACATTTATATGTGTACAATTTTTTTCATATACAATATAACAAGACCTTGGATTTCTATCGGGGGTAATACCACGAGTGCTTAAAAATTACCGATAATTTTCATGAAAACGCGTTCTTAATAGTTTACAATTAGACAACGTGTTTGAATGAAAATTATCCGGTTAATTTTTAAGCAAGAATGGTATTTAGGGAGAATATTTCTTGAATAAAAATACTCGAAACCAATAGTATTTTTCAAATGAATGCAAGTTCGGATACTGGAGTCTCTCGATCGAATGTGTACTTTTTTTTTCGGCGCAAAATGACGTAAACTGTCTCCAGACACTGTACTTGCTCTTTTTCGTATTTTTGCATTCACTTTTAATAACATTTTCGTCAATTTCTCGTTCTGAAACATTCCCAAAACGTTTCATGACGTTTAACAAAATTTGTTTTTTTTTTTAGTAGTATGTTGTGGTCGCAAGTATGTCATGGCAACGTGGAATTATCGCTAGATTGGCATGGCAACGTTGAATTATCATATACAATATAACAAGTGCAAGGCATGTTACCGAAAATTTTTTCGCGCTGTCGCACAAGTGTTTGTTGTTTCCATGGTTGTTTCAAGGGGCAACAAACACGCGTGCGACAGCAAAGGAAAAATTTTAAGTAATATGCCTTGCTCGAGTTATATTTGTTCAGACTATCGCATAAACCATATAAATTTAATATACTAATTGTACGCTTCATTATAATTTATAATTTATTTGTTGTATAACTGTCATTAATTGAAGTTTAGTTTCATCTAGTCGCCATCGCGGGTGATTACCGAATATCAGCACTAGTGCAATATTCGCGTGTCAAAATTTTCAAGTAATTGTGATTTGATAGGCTGTGACGAGACAAATGCGTAACTTTCATTGGTCTACGTCTGTCACGTGACAGGTGAATGCGATAGTCACTTATTAATTTTGTACTGTACTAGATACTGTTACAACAATGTATGAGTGAAATATTTGGGGATAATACCACGAGTGCTAAAAAATTACCGATAATTTTCATGAAAGCGCGTTGTTAATATTTTCATGAGCTCGTAGAGCGAGTGAAATTAGACAACGTGCTTGAATGAAAATTATCCGGTTAATTTTTAAGCACGAATGGTATTTAGGGAGAATATTTCTCGAATAAAAATACTCTAAACCAATTGTATTTTTCAAAATGAATGCAAGTTCGGATACTGGAGTCTCTCGATCGAATGTGTACTTTTTTTCGGCGCAAAATGACATAAACTGTCTCCAGACACTGTCCTTGCTCTTTTTCGTATTTTTGCATTCACTTTTAATAACATTTTCGTCAATTTCTCGTTCTGAAACATTCCCAAAACGGTTCATGACGTTTAATTAAATTTGTTTTTTTTTTAGTAGTATGTTGTGGTCGCAAGTATGTCATGGCAACGTGGAACTATCGCTAGATTGGCCTGGCAACGTTGAACTATCACTTATTAGTTCTGTACTGTACCTACTGTTACAACAATGTATGAGTGAAATATTCGGAAAAGTTCAGTAGTAGTTCCCGAAACATTGTTGCTAGGTAAAACACGAGAGCATAATACATTCAACATTTTTCGGTTTTGTATTGTGCTTGAGTGCTTTACCTTGTAGCAAGAATGTTAAAGCCACTACTGCTGAAATTTGCCATGAGAAAAATACAAGGTCCAGTTATGTTTAACAAGACAAAATCCCGAATATGTAATCAAAAAATAATAAACAGTGAAACTGTTAGTAAACAACACCCTACCAACAAGTAAACAACACCATAGCAACGGGTTTTTTATCACAAGAAGAAGTCCTTTTGAACAGGAAGTGGCATTTGTATATGACCAAGCGTATTTATCGCGAAAAATGGAATCCTATTGCCTGACGATTATAGATACATATCTAACAGTTTTTCTATAAAATAATTAGGGAGGATAGATTTATATTTGACTTTTTAAAGTTTACCATTAAAATGTGTATGTTGCATGATTCAATTCTACACCCTGATGGTGCATGTTAGACCTGTTGTATAGCGCTAAGTGCGCTGAGCCGTGATAAGCAGGGGGGGGTGGAATCATGGAGTTGCCTTTCATGATTCTTAAAAAAAAAAAATTCTACACCCTATTTAAATGTATTTTAAAAACCTATAGACAAGATTAATTTTTTTTTGCATAACTAGTTCGTCCTTGAATGTGTATTTAATTAATGCGTGACTTTACAGGTAATTGTCAGGTTACCGATAAGACATGTAATGGAATTACAACCATTTCAATCATAATAAAATAAAAAATTAATTTGCAGAATAATCTCAATTAAAAAAACAATAAAACAGACAATAATAATAACAGATTTTGTATAAGTATTAGATAATGAAACTTGTTAGTACTAATATGATCCAGAATTATTTCAAGTGAAACTTGTTAAAATTTTCCAAGTCTACGAAATTTAATTGCATAACAAATTTTCCTAGATTGATAATGAAAATTGTCATAAGTTATGATTAAAGTTTAATTGAATTTTCTTATCATAAAAAAAAATCATAACATAATAATATAAATACGAAAAAAAAGGATATAATTTATTTATAAATTTTAAAAAGGTAAAAAAACTATAAATTGTTTCGCTACATTGGTTTGTTACTTCGACCTTGTCACTTCATGTACTTGTTGATGCAATGTAGCTTATCTTGTAGTATGTTGTGATGCAACTCTATAATAGTAGTGTACGTTATTAATATTAATTGTATAGGTGAAATGCACCTGATTTTATTTTCATATAATCCTAATCTCGTGATTTTTGTAATAATCAATTCATAATAAATTAGAATTAGATTTTTTGTGAACAAGACTTTACACACTTGTACAACGTCTCAAACATATTAACATTAAAAATCATGTTTAAAGTCCACACCCCCATTGTTCTAAAGGGTTGGATGATTATAGTCATGTTTAATTGAATTATAATTATGTATACTAGAAGCAGCTAGTAACAGTGCAAAATTGCGTTTTAGAAGTAATTTTTCATAAATATTCCATCTTTCTGATATGAACCAAAACATTTCATTAAAGCAAGCAGACAACCTTTACGATTTTGTAATCTTAAATTATACGTTAGTGTTATGATACTATACTGAAAAAAAATTAAATATAGTTATTTTCATACTAACGTTTTATTTTTCTTAAGAACAGATCTTATATAAATACAAGGAGTCTGTACCTTGTCTTCAAAAATTTCTCAAACTTACTTTTGAATGTTCTTCTTTCCCATGGAGTAGTTCCCCCAGCGAAGGCCTTTTAAGTGCCCTTTTTGAATTTCTATAATTTTCTAAACGGGGTAAAGCTTCCCTTGTTAGTTGGGCTAAAGACCTCCGTCTTTTTGCCGGATTTTCACACAAACAAGTAGTAGAGGTTGTGTTTATTAATTCACCCACTGTGTCCTGGGGCACATTTAGTCTAACACAACCATTTTCACGCATTTGCATGCCATCATTTTCTATTCCATTTTCAATCCTCTGTATGGTAAACCGACCTTCCATTTCTGCGGTATAATAATTTAATTGTACGGGTATAATTTAGTTAGTTACAACTACCGATTATCACTCATTGCTTGAATTTTAAACAAGTCCCTATTTAGGCTGTAAATTACCAACTTGTTGCACGTTTAAATTATTATTGTATATGATCACACAAATTATTTCACAAATGCACTTATAATTCTAAATAATTAACCAATAACTGGTTTAAAAATATTAGATGGTAACTAAATGATTTTTTAATAACCGTCTTTTGTGAAGATTTTTTTTAAATAACTCACATATGTTGGTTTTACACAATTAATTAATTTCAAAATAAAGTGATCACCAGTAATAAAATAACACCGGGAAATGTGCGACGTGTTCGTAGCTAAGCGTCGTGACGCTCTTTGTTGTCGGGCTTTCAGGCTTTCAAGTTTCAGCGCTGTTGATGCACTGAAAATACAGAACTCGCGTAGCGCTTTAAGTAGACGCGATTGACGAGTTCGCGTTATTTACACCTTTGGTCTAAAAAGTTCCTACATCGTTCGGTAGTAAGTAAATAAAGTTGTCATTGTTTTCTCCTTCCTTGACGCTGATTTGAGGGAGGTATTAGAAACTGACCGTGAAATACTTTGATAAAATCAAAGAAAATCTATAATGATATAAGCTACACTTGAAACGATTGAGTTGATTTCTTTGAACTGATAAGCCAATTTATCGGTATCTTAACTGCATATTATGGTTTAAAAAACATCTTGAAAAATTTGAACTCATAAAATTGTTTACGTACCAAAATATTTTTCAAGGAAAGATTAAGTTTTCCTCATTCTTTTAGAGGAGAAAATGCAACCCAGCAAACTGAATTTACAGAATTAAAGTTAATACTGTTAGTATCATTAGTACTTAATTTATATTCGTAGACGTGCAGTTGATCGTTTTTCAGTGTGTTTCAAGTTTTCTGTTGTTTTATAAATATTTTTGAAGCAAACATTAATCATTCCAAATATGAACGATATAATAGGAAAATAAGACCAATAAAAATACATATTAACATCTAACTACCTGATTCTTGGAAAACTTGAGAAAATGCCTGGTTCAATCTATATTCTTCTACTCCATATTAAGTGTTTTTTTTAATTATTGGACCCTAGTGTAAGTATCAATATCTTCTAATTCCAATAAATATTTTGTACTTTGTCATCACTTAACACTTTCTATTATTAAAATTTAAAATTATTCAGAAAACCCTCTACAGTTTTATTAAATTTTTGGAAAATACTTGTTGATAACGGATATTTATTTAAATTATCTGACAATTATTAGACCGTGTTTTCTGATAATCTGAAACCTGTTGACTGCAATATATATTTATTTTTCCAAGTATTAATCTACCATACCCCGAATATTATAATTAACATGAACAAGTATACCAAAATGTGAAAATTACAAATGTTTTATGATTTGTGGAACGTACAAAAATTATGATGTAAATGATTCAAAGCACCTGCATATGAGGATATTAATTAGACCCTTGTAAGATAGAACGCACATAAGGAGTGGAAATGCGGAAATTACCAACACAGCAGAATCGAAAGTATGAAAGAAGTAGAAGATTTTTACACAACCCACAACCAAATAAAGATTAAGAAATTTAAAGATTCGGGCAGTATGGAAATCGATATACAGTAAAAATGGAAAAAAGTATGAAGAAGAAAATGTAAGAATTACTAAATGCCTTCACCAAGAGGACCTAGAAAGACAATCGTGCTCATTTGGAAAACCCATAGGTAATATTGTTATCCCAACTCTACACATTATTGACGAAAATTGTTATAAATCGCCAAACAAATTAACTGATACCCAACATTCTTAAACTGAAAAAATATCACTGGAAAATATTTATCAGAAAATAACAAAAAATAAGTCATATGTTTAAGTTTATTTTGGCCGATTACTGCAAATCGGCTTACAGAGATCAAAAATCATCAAAAATAAATATTAAACATAGCAGTAGGCTTACTTTTATCGAAACCATTCATTTAAAAGTAGTTACTCAGATTTTCAGCAGCTGTTATGTATTAAATTTATGAACTGTCAATTATTAAGTGTTTTCAAGATACAAATTAAATAATCCGTGGAACATATCGTAACAATTGTTGAAAAAATAGGAATGGTGCTATTAGCTGGGTTCGGACTATGTTTTGTTAAGCATCTTTTCTCAATAATCTTTTTCAATGAAATTAGAAGCACTACAGCTATAGGGTGAACAAAGGGGTATGAAACATGTTGCATATTATATTATTTTTCAGCAACTTTTTATCAATGACCGATTACCGATGGCGTTTTTCCATGTACAAGAACCTTTAGACCACCACCTATGGAATTCGTGGACTAAAGAAAAGTGTTCTACACAGTGGAGAATAATAAAATTGATCATAGATATTCCTCACTGATTCAAAACATATACCACATACAAAAACTCTTAAAATAATCTGAATGTTGCATGCTGAATGCTGAAACACTGTACCCTCTAGCAAGACACATCACACAAGGAGATGTCTTGAGTCGACACTTTTTACTCTGATATTGGAAGATGTTTCTACTAAAATAGATTATCAAATGGGGAGTACATGAATAATTGAAGATTTGCGACGCCTGCGACGTGATCTTAACATCACATGAAGGACAGAGAAATAAAGGGAGAGAGGGGGAATTTCAATCCATTTAAATTGCAAGAATAATCTAAAAGAGTGGGTTTTCGGTTTAGAGACTAATACAGACAAAACGATAATAATGATAATGACAAGTATATAAATACAAAATAGCAGACCCATTACTGTACATTGGAACATTATAAGAACTTAAGAACATAGATTCGTGATCAAAAATAAACTTAGTCCAGTTGACTGTCATTCTATGATGTAAGTTGAATGGATCCACAGACAACTTGGAAGTGTAGAAAAGCATTTAAATGAAAGAAACAATGAGGAGAGTAAACCTAGGGTGGTCAACATTTGGTAAAGTGACATAAATTTTGCGGATGCTAAATGGGTAGGGGGGGGTGACAGTCACATTGTCCTGACAGTTAGTAATTAAAAATTTGAAGAATTTGAAGTTTGTCCATGTTTCGACTCCATCATCAACCACTCCAAATTTCATTCGTTTATTTGGATAAATAAAGAAAATAAGTATCAAGTGAGAATTGTGTCATTTCCACCCGGAATACAATCTATATTTGAAAATAACCAGAAGCGGAACTAAACTTTGTTTGATGTTACACTTAATAAGCTTATCTTTTGTTTTATCTTCAGTCGAGTGCGTGAAATTCAATTTGTGTACCACATTTAGCGTAACGTACGTTCAAGTACATGAGTAATGTTTTATCTACTAGGCCATTTGCAAAAAGGACATTTTAGAAATAAAGGTCATGTTCAATATTTTCTTTAATTTATGTTTAATCGCGCCAATGCAGTTGTAAAGTAGACACAACACAAGGACGGCTCGTCGTCAACTGAATTACATACAAATTAAATAACAGAATTTGATAAAATAGTTTATAATTACAGAGCCGCACAATTTATAATATTAGTGTATAATTGGAAATAAATATTGTATAATATAGAGATTTTTTTTAAATTGAACCTTCTTTTTGAACCAAGGACTTTGCTCGATTAATTTTATATAATGGTCTAACTATCAATTTCGAAAAGAATCGATTACTTGCTCTCTTCTTGATAAAGTAGGAAAATATCGACATATAAGAGGGTGTAAGTGTTCCAGTAATAATTATATCGCAAATCAAAGGGGATTGTAGAGAATGTAGTGGAATAACAAAGACAATAAATTTTATTAAAATGAGTGAAAGGGGATAATCAGAAGAATTTAGAAAATAGACTCAACTGTGAAGCGCATGTGGCGTTGTGGTAGAGTCACTTTAGTGGTTCGAATCCTGCCGCGGAACGAGTAAAAAAAACCCTTTAGTTCATGGATGTTTGTCTGCGTGTGTTAGATTGGCGGACATATGGACCTAAATAGTTGACGCACTCCTTAGTGCATATCTAAAAAAAGCGAAAAAAAAGTCAAAGGTCGTAACGAAAACGCCCTTAAACTTTTTACTGCAACATATGCCTTAGTAAAAGTAGTTGTGCTAAAATAATATGTAACGTGTAACAAAATAGAATGATTAGTTAGCTAAGAAAAATATTATTCTTCGCCTCTTAGGATAATGGAGTTCAAACCTTTGCATATATTTTAAACTTCTTTATCTTTAGCGTAGGTTGGTACGCAGTATTCTAATCACCTGTATACTTTTCTTAACAAAACATTTTAGTGAGATTGCTTAATACCATTACTAACTTCTACAGAAGTTTTTGTTTTCATTGCTATTACTTTTGCGGTTATTTGCTAATGAAAGGCATTTAATAATCATATATTTGTTTAGTTGCGGAAAATATTGTTCCTAGAATGTAAAGTAAGTTAGAGTTCCGTTTTAAAACGGAGGAACCCAAGGAATTGGGTAAATTATCACCTACACATGACCTTTAAATTATCGTTGGCTGATACAAATTTTTTGTCTAGTCTTGTCGTACTTTAAAATCTTCCACGTTTGGAATCATAAATTCTAAACCATACATTATTTTTTCTATTAAAAAAAATCAATTATTTTTATACTATAATAAAGAGTCTTCGTTTGAACTTAAAAAGAGATAACCTATTATTTGAGTTTTTTTGGAGTTAATTTAACTTTTGATGGATGTATTTAAGAACAATGACAATACAGAATTTTTAAATCAACTTGTTCGTGATGTTTTTTTACTTAATACTGGTGTAGTTAATTTTCAGTACAAGCTAGTTACCTTAATTTTATTCAGACATGCACTATATATTATACGATGCATCAACTTGTAATGATGCCCTTTCTAAGACTTAAATCAAAACGACACAACAATTATTCACTCGACATAGGACTCGAACCCATGGCCGTTATGGGACAAACGTAACCTCTTGAGGTCTCGAGGTTATTCATTGTAGAACAAAAACTTTAATAGAGTGTGGTGTTGATTTCATTAAAACATTAAACTACGTTTTGGAAACTACAGTCATTGTTAAAATAATTATTATTATAGAATAACACATTTCATCATATCTAACTAATTTCATTTTCACACCCCAAATTTTCGGGATGATCTATTGTCACGATTGTCACACGTTGGGTCATCTGATAATCACGTTTCTATTAAGGAAACCTCATTAGCGAGCGTCAAAAGTGTCCACATGTTCAGCTAAATCCCATCATCCGGTCAATTGAATCAGTCGAAATTTCTTTATTGGAGTAGAATATTTCTAGGAAATATTTCAGTATATCTCTTCTTTATATTTAGTGTCACATACATTTTGTGGTCTATCAACAGCGTGTCACAGTCTGTGTCCAGGGACAGGCCGAAGCCGCACCCTTCATTACATTAATTGACTGTGTTCGAGGTAGTAATTGATATTATTTGGTTATTTCATTACTAACCAACCATAGTTCTTTTACTTAATTACTTTTATACGTCTAAAACTTTGATACAGAACAATAAACCCGATCTATAATTATTTGAATGTATATAGTAGGTACTAATCTGGATTAATTGTACTGATCCGTTTTCCACAATAAATAGGAGAGTCTGATGAACTATTTGAATAAATCCTCTGGTTATTAAAATTCATTCACTTAATGATTTTAATTTCTTAATTTCACTAATTGCGGTTTGTATGTGTAATTAAAATTCCTTTGTTAAATTTGATAACGAATGGCTACGTAATGATTGTAATTGGTTGTTCAGTTTATCTTCAAATAATTAGTTAGTAAATTAATAACCACGTGTGACGTTGTGGTCGTTGCATAACGATAGTCTTGTGAACCTCGTGGATATTCAATTTACACACAAATTTAAAAAAAATACGTCAGAACAGAAGATTAAGAGACTAAGCAGCTTTGTGTCGTTATTTAATTTTATTATTAGTGTAAATGACGTGAACAAGATTAGAAAGTTAAAGCTAGTTATTCATTTTTTATATATTTTTGTTAATAAAATTTAATAATTTTCAAAAGAACTACGTCTACACTCAAGGAGCTGTAACATTCGCCTAGATATAGGAAAGCCATATAGGTATCAATGTATGGTGGATGTTATAGGCAAGAGGTTTAAAAGAACGTCCAGTGTATCCGAAATTAATATCAACCTTTTAATGATTTAAATGGAATACCCTAGGGCCTAGATTATAGTTTTTCATATATCGATAGGGATCGTTCTTACGAGATTAGTGATTTGATATCTTTAGTAATCTTAGAAATATTAAATCAACCACTTAACAATAAGAGGCTTTATAATCTTTCTTATTATCAGCAACACGAGGAAACAAAAAAATGTAATACAAATAAATAAATTAAATCACTTAAGAGATTGAAAATATCCACCGGTTTTTCCTCATGGCATCTTTTAGGTCTGTCAGAATTCATGTCTTCAGTATTAATACCTCTAAATTGTTTGTCATTGGGTGCAAACTACTTTCCAAAGAAAGAAATCTAATAAATGGATGGGAAAGTCCATAAAACCTTAAAAATTTAATTTTAAGGAATCCCAAATATTTTAACCGCTTTGTCCCCATTTTTAATATTGGCTATAATATTTAATTTTTGTGGGTGCTAAGCTTGCGCCTCTTGAATCAACGAGAATTATTTCTTAATTAACATTTGTAATATTCTTCTTTACTACCCTCAAAAAGGTAGTTCCGCAGGTTAACACTAATAGTCAACTCTGGTTCTCATATATGTATAACTGGCTGTTTCAACCCCCGAGACAGTTAAGTTATAATAAAGAGGAAATTTACAAGCTCAAAGGGGAAAAATTTCTACATGCAGTAATTTTGAACCCACGCGAATATCAAACCTCAAACAATCAGCAAAGATCAATCAAGATCAATCTTCTGATGAAATGACGAATTGATGGAAAATAATCTATGATTCTCTTGGCAACCAAGGTAGACAGATTTAAACCCACTAGACCTTTCGGCGAAGTGCTTCAACTGTATTTCTGATAATCACACTGTATCATAATAATGGTCTGATACCTAAATACCCTGTATTTACTCGATAATAAGGTAGAGCCAGTGGCGTACAACTGCCTGAGCAGTACCTCTTTCTCCAAACAGTAAAAACTTTGAATAGATCTTCAAAATTATTTAATTTAGGTAAAAAATGTTTGAAATAAATTCAATAAATTATTTATTTAAAGAATAAAATAATTTAGGCTTCCAATATACGGAATTTTTAGCTTTAGCTGACATTCGGCTGGTACTGAATATTTACTGTTATTGGCAACAATCCCATCTAGGCTCCCTGAATGATTTTTGAATAATTTTTTTATGTATAATAGAGCTATATAAAAAACTAAACAATGTAAGTTACATCAATACATTTGCTAGCCTACAAGATTCGATAAATATTGGTAAAGAGCACCACAATCTTAAAAAATGGGTGTATAAGAATAATGACTTAGTAGAAGGATTTTGATGTCTCATTCTGCGCTTATAAAGAATTTGTCTTCAAATTTTAAAATGTTTTATAATTATTACATAATTTATTATAAAACCTCACATTTAGTTCACAATAATAATTTTACTACATAATCTTTTTGTCAAATATTATTATTATATTTTTTAATACATGACTTGTAAGTCATTATAGTGAGAACTTTTGAAAATTAGCTCTGAACAATTATGTCTAAATACAGCATGACCTGGACTGAACAATTTTATGATTCTTTAATCAATTTTAGTAATTACTGCTCAAACTTGGATGGATTGTGGTGAAAATTTCAATGGTAAATAGTTACACCAATTATCTCATTATAATTAAGCCTTTTAGCGTCTCACTATAGAGCACAGGCCTCCTTTTTCCAAATATAGGGGAAAGGGTAGTACTTGATTCTAACTCATTAACTAAACAAAGTGAAATCTTGAAGGTTGTAACAAATTACGGTTAGTATAATTTAGTAACGATTATTTTATTGTTCGCACGTTAGAAATCCACAATTACTAAAACCTTCGTGTCTAGAATACTCTGCCCAAAACTACAACTACTTGGCTTCATCCAGTTCAATCCCACCGCTTCGAGTACTTACCTATCATAAGCAAAAGTCGATTTGTTGCCAAGGAAATCAATTTTCTTCACATTTGCAAATTACTTACTGAAACAATGAGAAAGTTCTAAATTTTTTAAGCAGATAAATTTTAAAGCAAATACCAAGTAATTATTGTTTTGTTGATTTAAAAAACTAATATGTGTTCGTCCCAGATTTCATATTTTAAAATAAGAATTAGGAACCTACTGTATTTGAGGACAATTATCGCATGTAATATTATTGACCTTTAGTAGCGAAATAAAATTATGAATCGTTAACATGTGAATTAATTATTCTACGTAACATATTTGTTTAATGGACTTAGAGGAAAATAATTCTAATAATCAGCGATTAGCAACATTGTCGTTGAAAATAAAACTAAAATTAATTGTTTTTTCTCTGATATACAATTAAATCATAATTTCAAATAAATTATATTCTAATGGATTCTTATTCTGTTGTACAACATACACTTAAAAAATAATTAACTTATCAGCGTTGTTTATGAAAAAAGCCCCTATTATTGTCGGCGCAAATATACAAATTACATTGTCCGTGGACCGTTTACCTAAAGTACATTGTAAATTCCGCCTTAGTCTGGATATACCGGATCGATCCGTTCATAAAGATTATCAGTTATTGCTTAACGTCACGTCAAGCAAACAAGTGACGCTGTTTATTTTATTATTAACACGCCTGTTTCGTGTGAAAAAAATTACCAACAATTTGAGAGACTTCAACACAATTTGTCAGAAGAAGGAACGGCAAACAAAGTCCTGATTAGTCTTCTTTTATCGCCTTCTTTAACTAAATGGTGTGAATTGGGTTTTATGAATGGTTAACGACTTATGTGTTTCAGGCTTTCAGCGTTTGTTTGATATAGAGAGTATTGAGAACGTACAATAGCTAAGATTACGACAGGGTGGGCGGCCATTGATCTATACACGCTGAGGTGGAATAATCAATCCTTCCAGTCATAAAAGCGAGGGAGAATATTCAGATATACAGGGTGTGAATACATTCGCGAAAAAGCAACACGTAGGCGATGTTCTTCATAACATTTTTGTTTGAAAAGCTTAAGACTTACTAAATTGTTGCACCATTAGCTACTAGAAATATAACCCTATATGACAAAAAATTAAATTACAGGGAAAATTCTGTTAAAAAGTAATTAACTCCAAACTATTTCAAAAATTATGTATGGACCTATATTAAACAAATTATTTTAAATTTCTTTACTTACACGCTTTAGCAATAAAATATCCCTAGAAATTATTGTATTATTTACAGGGTTTATTTATTTAATTAATTTTGTACAAAGTGCTGTTGTTTATTTTGTAATAAAACTAACGTTATCTCATAGTACCAACTGTTATTCTATTGGATTACTCTTAATGTAAACCGTAGAAAATGGAACAGCCTATAAAACTCTTCCCACATATTTATGACTATAAATAGTACTATAGTTTTATCATTTGTGTATCCTATCCTTTTTTCTAGTTTAAGGGGGAATTCGAACAATTACTCAGTTGCGTATTTTATGACGTCCGATATACGGCATTGCATAAAGGAGTTGTCACTACCCCCCATTAATTTTTCTGTATTTCCTTTTTCTATTTAAGTTCGAAATCATCAAAAATCTGAAAAATGTGTACGAATAATTGTCTAAATTTAAGGTTTCAAGACTTAAGTGGGACTTTATTTTAATATTATATTAATTATAAATTAATTTTTATATATATTTTATTATTGTTTTTATAACTGCTTCGTTAAATAAATTTATTATTATTATAAATTAAAATGGTAGTAGCAGTAAATGAGTAAACGAGAAAAAGGAAAGAGCGCCGTTTTCTGAAATCGTGTATTCCAATTAGATTCCTTCTGTTTCGAGTCCTCGGGATCATTTTACCTATTTTGTTGTGCTTACATTCCTCAAGATTTTCAAACCAAAATAAAATTCCGCGGCCGTACATGAACTGGACACTTTCCTCATCCCCAATCTTCTGATAGGTTGATTACTTTTGCTAAGCCGTTTTATGGTTTATCGACATGAATTGTACTATCGCCCCATAAAAGGATACAAAGAAGATTCTAACACTGTCTTTTCTGTATTTTCATGCTAAAAGAAACCAACAAATAACTTAATCCTGGTTTTATTTAAAGTGCCCAGTTCAGTTGTAACTTAAATGTCTAATATAATTAAGAGCCAGATAAACGGTGGCCAATGATTGGTGTCCGGCCAATTCGCCAATTTACTTGCTTTATGATAAACTTACACTTCGAAACCGGAGCCATTCAAACTTTTCCACAATCGTTTCCAATTAGTTGAGTTAAATTTTTTGTAATTTTCGGCATATTCCTTTCTATTTATTATGTGCTCCTATCTTATCTTCGTGATTACAACGAGTTTAACCTACATACCACACAATTATTGACGAAATATTATATTGAATATTGCATTTGTTTATAAATAAATAGGAAAAAATTTGCCAAATTACCTAATAGTCTCTACTTAAGTACCAGGTTAAGTTACTTGATAAATGAGGAAGTCTAAACTAAATAAAAATGCAGGTATAACTTTTAGAGTGCAAAATTACAGGACTCTAAAACGATTCTAAGAGAACAACAAGTAAGGGTTTCGGAAAAAAAACTTATAGGAAGAAAGTTTCATAAAGTTTTTTGAAAGTTTTACTTTTATATAAATAATTGAAAGAAACCTCTCAGTTATTAAGGTAGGATAGAAATCATGTAGGTACCTCCCGCGGACCAACCAGGTGAACAATATCACAATGATCTACAATACAGTTACTCTAATCTACAGTGGGGTCAATTCGACGTCATCAGTCATGAAGAAAATAATGAATGTAGGGGATGATAATCCGAATAATCCGTGAAAGGGAAATATCAATATACTACTGTACTGTGTCTATTCGGCATTACTAGATACTTTCTGTAATGGAAATCTTGACAAACTAGCGGTCTCAAATAATGAAGTTAAAAAAACTTCCATCAAGGAAGTAAAGTGACTTTTGGATAAGATCATGCTTTATATTTTGATTGCATTATATTATGCTGACCCAAATGATATATTGACAAAAACGGTCCTGCCTTCTAAAGGAAAAATTTATTTAATGTTTTACGATTTACTGCAGCAGCAATGATATGAACCTTACGTAAACCCTTGTAACTGCACACCTGCAGCAAGTTCTTGCTTTTCTATTGAATTATTTTCTTATCATACATGACAAATACATTTTTAACATCTGGTTTTTATTAGGAAATGTTGAAAGGCTGGGTTATTCGAATTTACCTGTCTAGCCAGTCTCAATCGTACCTTTGGAATAGTTAGAACTGATCGCGAAGATATTTATTACTTTAAAAACAAATGAATTCGTTTAATTAAAATGTTAGTGATAGTACCAATTTTATTATAGTTCTAGCTGTTTAGCATGCTATATAATTTCTTTATTAAAGTTTTTGCTAAATATATGTGTGTGCGTGTGTGTAACAAAAGACTTTCCTCAACAGCCTAATGAAGAAATGTAGAAAATAGCACGAAGCATGGAAGGCAAGAAAGGTAAATTCTTAATTTTTTATACAACTAGAAATAAGTTCTATTCCTTTTTGGAATTGCCTTGTTATGTTACGATTTTGAATTGCACATTGTAATATTACGTTTCTGACATCAATTTATTATGTCCGATTTTATTTTCTGCATTTGCAATAGTGTGTGCTTTCCTACATTCTTTTTGGCCTAAGTATAGAGGTGCCAAAGATACGCATACCTTGAACGATCGGTTTCTGGTCTATTTGGGTTTTATAAAAAATATGGGATGTTTCTCATACAGAGTGTACAAATATCGCGGGAAAGCCCTCGATGGTGATGTAGGTAGTAAGAAAAAAATGTTAATGCGTAAAATTCTTAGATGAGTAATTATTTCTCCTAAATTTAATTTAAGGACTGTTAACAAGAAAAGTTAACGTTTTATTTCAAACGATAACAAATCGATAAACCGCAAATTTAAAAACAAAAAATTAGGTCCTAAATTAGATCAATTTCCTGTAAAATCTCTTCTTCTTGAAGGCTTCGGCGATTTCTAGGAACTCGAGCGTAAATGTATCTATGTCAGTCGGTATTATTACCTTTCGAATTTAAAGTTTTAAAATTTTCCAATGTCACTAAATGGAAGTAGGTGTACATTTTTACAAGTACAACATAGCCACACACTCATTCTGGCCCTAAATGTGGAAGAATTTATATATAGAATGTTTTCTAAGTTAAAACCTTACAATATTACTACCTGACTCTACTGAAAATGAACAGGGCCAGGGTTCCTTTTGGTTGATATGGAAATACCAAATAAGAAAAACCCTGTACCACCAAAAGTTTAAGAAGCCTACCTAAAGAAATCTTCCTAAACTTTTTTTAGTATAAGGTTTTTCTTATTTGGTATTTCCATTTCAACCAAAAGAAAATTTGCCCCTGCTCACTTTCAATGTAATCCGGTGTACCTACCTATTCTCTTAAGTTGTGTAATATTTACTGAAACTGAAATTTGGGTCTACAATGAATTATTATAGTTTACGAATGTGACTCTTAATGGTGGTGCATATAGAGCCCAACAACTGTCAATTTATTGCTTGAATAATTATTTAAGAGTTCGGCAATTTGTTTCCTTAATCGAAAGATAATGAAGCGTCTAATTCAAAAACACATTTTTTGTATCTATTAAATATTCCATAAAAACGAGTTCTTCATACACAAAGTTAATAAATACTCGTGATAAATACTAAACCGACTAATAGGCTGAAATCTGGTCAGAAAATTTTGTAAGAAGGTGATGAATCATGTTTTTCTTTAGACTACCGTGCAAAGTAGTCGGTGTTGGACTAATTAAAAACAAAATATATTTGCCAAAAGTCCTGTGCTATTTCTACAATAACAACACTAGAAAATACTTTTTGAACAAAATCGCGAAACAGAAATAATCATTGCAGAGTGTTAAATCGAAATGATTCAGAATCTTTCAGTATTAATTCTCGAAAAAAAGTAAATCATCAGTTTCAGAAAAATGCTACTACATATTTATATATTTTTATTTTTAAGAAAATATGTAGAGGCAGTGGCGGTCCGTGACCAAAATATTTGGGGACAAGGTAACAGATGACTGAAGGGAACAAAATGGCGCCACAGACGAAATTTTATTCGGAGTGGGTATGGCTTATTAGATGCGATTTAAGAGCGTCTGGCACGGTTTGTGATTAAATTAAAAATTCTGTAAATGTCGAAATTTTTACAATTTAAAATTAAAATTTGTTTACGAGATTTCCATTTTTGCTGCGGGGTGCGTGCCCATGTGCTCCTTGGCACCAGCCGCCGCTGTGTAAAGGTATCTTTCATTTAACGAAGCACAAATAGAAGTAAATAAGTTAAATTTCAACGAATTTAAATTTACATTTCTCGTAATTTTGAATCAGTTTTTACGAATGTTCCGGTAGATATGTAATAACGGATATTAAAAACCAAAATAAACATCTATTAAAACACAGTTTAACTATTTATAAGTTACTACAAAGAAAATATACACATCAAAATTTTTCTAAACTTCTAGGTTTAAAATTTAGTAATTTACACAAATAACAAGCTTATTTTCAGTGAAAACGCCTACACATTGTCATTGAAAGACAATTTGGTCCATTTCAATTCTTTAATCGTTATAAATCATTTAGCTTGCAGTTTACTGCAAGGTGCGCCCTATATACACAGATTAACTTCCTGCCTTCACTTCGGGGTAAGAAATAGAAAGCTAATTTATGACAAAGTTTGTAGAAGCACGCTCATTTTTAATGTGGGTCGACCGGACGCCATGTTTCAGCAGGAATACAAAGAAACCGCCCTGACATTTATGATAGATGGCTATAAACTACTGTTGCTGGGTGGAGTTTTCCAAAACGTAAAAAGTCTTTGCTCGTAAATTTTTATTGTTTTAGGGGGTTATACATTAAACATTTCAATCGGGAAATGCGGAACTTCTGACTAAAATCAGTTTGTTCATTAAAGTTGATCTTCTTGACAATCAATTTGTTATTGAAGTGTAGTTTTCCACATTAGATAGACTGTTATGAATTATTTATAATTGTATATCAAATTTGGAAAAGTAGTTTAATTTAATTATTTACGAATAGTTTGTGAAGACTTGTTTTCGGTAAAGGTACAATAATAATTAATGCTTAGGTGTCGGAAAATCTGAAAAGTCTTAAACTGCTTGCCTGATAACCTTTCAGACTTCTTGCAACGTTGATTAGTTAAGTGCAACGAATAATTTTCTTAAATTTTCGACAGTATTTAAAAGTTGTTTTGAAAACCACGAAGTAACAAGTATGTTTAACAGGATTCTGGAGATCTTAGTCAACAAACAATGAATTGAAATTATGCTCTTAACAAATAAAACAAACATGAATGCTTTCAATATTACCTATTTTTATCTTTTGTAGTGAACCACGTGATACCTTGTAAAAATAAGCTTTTTCTGTTACTTACGACAGAAGTAAAATCTTTGAAATATTTGCTATAATGAAGATCTAAATAAACCAATGAAAACTATCATGTTTTTCCTGGAAATTCTAAAACATTTACAGCAGGGTTAGGTTCAAGGAGATTTAAATTCGTATGGAATTTTTTGCTGTTGACTAATAAAATACCTGAAGCGCAAGGTTTTGATGCAAAAATTTCTCTACTCATGCAATTTCCTTTAAAATTACTATGCGTGCCAAATGACTCAAGTTATAAATTAGATTTTATGAAATAAAAATATTTGGCTGGTTTTGAAGAATTCTTTAGAAAAACGTTTGAAGATGTGACCAACGTTTCCGTAAGCAATTATGTTATTTGTGCTTTCCCATACCACCACTGGTATACAGGATGTACTATATAAACGATCTACCGACAAACTGTGTTCGGTTTTGGAGCTATTAATTAAAATTGAAAATTTTATTCGCCTCCTTCAGGGGGAAGTAGCACCCCTCAGAAGCATTTTAGGACATCGCCGATTGTCGGGGTCGTTTACTATTTAAATTTTTGAAATTGAGATTTTCGCGGATACATCTTTTGAGCCTCCAAGAACCCAAAAAAGTGGTTTGGAAAAAGTGTCTGTCTGTTTGTGTGTATGTAAAGTCTCTAACGCCGATACTAGTGAACCGATTTTGACGAAATTTGAAAAAAGGTGTATATTGAAAATTCATCGACAAAATAAGCTTTTCCAAAAAATCCGAAACCGGAAGCGGAAGTTAGACATGTTTTTTTGATAGCATTTTTTCAGAAGCAGAATTTTCAAATCTGAGTAGCGGATATGAAAAAAGACCATAATTCAAGGGAAACTGTTTTTACCGGATTCTCTAACTTCAAAATGGGGGTCACTATGAATTTTTCAAAATTTTTACTGTTACGCCCCTTAACTCAAAAACCAGTTTCTGATCAGGTTCGGCAATAACTTGTGTGAACGCCGTTTGGCGGTATTTATACCATGAAGAAAAATTGATTTAGAAAATCGAAAAATAGTCGCAACGTCGGTCGCGTCGCTGTCCCAAAAATTTTGAAATTTTTGAAAAATTATTACAAAAAAACTGGCCACACGATTTAGTTTAAATTTTCTACACTTATGCAGCTTGGTATTAGATACATTTCCGTTTTTTGATGGATGCTAGAATTGCAATGTGGCGCCCTCTACGAGCATTTAAAAATCGGAAATTGATGCTCCTACAGTTACTTTATTAGACAATATATGAAAGAAGTTTATATATAAAAATTATTCCGTATACAGCTTTCCATCCTCCTATATATTTTCAAGGACTGTCTCGCGAACTATACCGACTGTTGAATACCAAAATAGAAATGTTTAACTTTTATATGGGAAAGTCCAGGGAGGTAATATCCACGTTCTCTTTTTTTAAGGACATTGGCGGTAACTTAAAATATTATGAAATTATACACAGCATTGCTTTGTATATTGAAAATAAATGATATACAATCTTATTACGAAATAATAACATTTAGGAACAAAATAAATAAACATCTTAATTATATAGCACTATTTAATAACAATAAATACCACAGATTTCATTGGGAAAACAAGCAGTACCAGCAAAAGTATTGTTTATCATTTCTGTTTGGGGTATTGTAAGAAATAATAAAGATAGATGTATATTTTAACTAAAGCATTTTATAGAGAGCTTTACACTTACAACTATTTATAATCATAACATACGATCATCTAGAACTATACAAAAATACTTATATACAAATACCCTCTGATTATCGAACTTGTACAATAAATCAATTCATCTTTATCTATACAATAATGGACAAAATACACATTTTGGTCCCACTTAACATCATTATTACACATCACAATTTGAAAATTAGAATTACAAATTATTCTAAGGCAACGTATTTTATAACGAATCTAAAACTCCTCCCGTTAATTTAGTTGCATATAAACAAATCACCTGAAAAAAATTAATGTAGAGATAAAAATTATGTTTAATTGAATCATTATGTATTACCTTGTAAATAAACCCGTATTGTTCTTTAGTTTGAACGGAACTTGCTCTATCCCTACGAATGCGGTAAACCGTTTTCGGTATATCCACTTGTCTGGTAAGTTCGAATTCTCTTATTGCAATATCACATGCTATAACTGTTCCTGTTCTTCCTGTTCCTGGACTACAGTGAACAATCACTGGACTCTGCTCCGAATTTGCTCCCCCATTAGTTGCTGAATCATTGCTTTCTTTAGGCTAAAAATAATAAAATAAAAACTAAATTAGATATAAAATTGTTTCAAAAAATTATTTAATTAACAGTAATATTAAAAACAATTTCATTGTTGTTCTGGTATTAAATATTCCAGGTTAAGCGGAAGTCTAAACTTTCTTATATTTATTTCCCTTGTTTGACCAAAATCTCGTGAACGGAAACGAAATAAAACGATACTCAAACTAAAACTACCGTTTAACATTACCAGATCTAAATGAAAATTACTGCTGGGTGGGGCACATACTAACAACGGTTCTTTCATAAAGTCTTCATTAAGACTTCAAAACATTTACCTTTCCATTTTCCGCAGGCGGAGTAGTTTTAAAATAACTTCTAGCTTCAATAAGGAACGCAATTAACGAGTTCGCTTCAGAAGGAACGCCTTTTTCAGGCCAACCCAGATACCATAAATGAGTGACTTCTCTCCAACTATTAGACACCATATTCTGAAAATTTTCAATTTTAGTTTTTTTCATACATCACCAAATTATGATTTACCTTTAATTGTAAAATTGATATAACATATTTTTCTTTAACTTCCCGTTTTTTCAAAGTTACTTGGAAGTCTCCAAATAACCTATGACAATCTAGAACCTCGGAAGGTGGAAGGTAATCAATACATTTTTCCTGAAACACCATGAAGATTATTTTATTTCAAACATCACGAGTAGTTGCAGATATTTAAAAATAGACGTGTTGACCTTTGTAATTACTTACAGTGCCATTCTCAAAGAGGTGAGTTAACATGATGATAACCTTCGCTTGCTGCTCCCATACCATTCTCCAAAAATCGTCTACCGTGCTCTGCATAGGTGCTTGGCAAGCTATATAATAACCCTTTGTACTTTTAGGACCCTGAAAATAAAAACAATAAATTTTGTTGAAATCAGCTCAAGTACTACACAATCGAACTTACGGTAACATAGTTTGCATTAATATAATCACTATTGGGATAACCATCAATAGCATTTAAGAAAACCCTGGTTTCAGGAAGTGGAATAACATTTGCATAACGATTTTTTGTTTCGCAACCTTCAGGCAATTCATTTGTTTGAGCTGTTACTTGTGGTATTTCTTCAAATTCCTTTGCAATACTTTCAATATTACTAGAGAATTTTGCTAATGCTGAGAAATTTAAGGGCCGAGTAACTGATGACTGTAAAGTGAAATAAAAAATAATTATAAACATTTAAGGAATGTTTACTGATTGTTTACCGGATCCTCAAATGCTGGATTTCCGTACGATCTTTTACTAGCCCTCATTGCACCTTTACGTCTCATACTATTATAAACGGAAACGTTGTCGACACTGTAGGCGTCTAAACTAACAGGTGTACATCTTTGTCCGTAATTGAAACGCTTATGACGTTTTCTCATTATAAACTACAAAAATAAAGGAAGTTAATCACTAATCTTTTAATTTAAACTATTGCTCTTACCAGCAAACCAGCCAAAAGGACCAAACAAGCTGCACCGATACATGAAATTATAATAGCTGCAATTGGTCCACCATTACCATCACCATTATCTTCTGATCCTAATCCTAAATTATCCCCAATTGTCGTTGAGTCCGTACCATCTGTATCCATCATGGATGTGTTAAGGGGTATCATAAAGGGAGTAGTTTCATATGGACTTGGTTTCACGTTTCTGGGACTAAGGGTTGAGTGGTCACCTCCTTCGAGCTCACCATCATCTCCTGTTTCATATTCCCCACTATCTTCCACAGCGTTATCACTAAGGTTAGCTTTCGTTCCGGTTTCTTCAGGTCGTTTTGTCGTGGTAGTGGTTGGATCAGTACTCTGCTTAATAATAATATTTTCTCTATAATCACTTGTAGTAGTGCTAGTTGTAATTTCACTTGGTTTAGTAATGATTGCAGCTTCAGTTTTGTTTGTTACCCAAAATGAATTTTCAGTGGTTATTTGACTGAAATTTTTATCAGTTGTTGTTGTAGATGGAGAGCTAAGATCTAAGTTATTCAAACTTTCGTCTATGCTGCTGAAACTAGCTTCATTCGAATTACCCTTAAGTTCTCTACCACTGCTTGATCTTTCATCATATTCTGAGTAATCAGTGGAATTGCTTGTACTAACACTGTCTTCAGAATTAGATACTGTTGTGTTAGCATCGGAATACTCGAGGTATTCTGAATCTGTAGAGTAAGAAATATTGCTGACAACTTCGTCTGAAGATGTTGTTTCTCCACTTTGCGAACTGCTATTTTCTTCACCCAAATCAGTTGTAAAATCAATTCTGTAAGTTGTAGTGGTAAAATCTTCATTTTTTATAACATAATTAGTTGTCTCAACTTCGAATGTGGTTGGAAATGCCGTAGTTGTACTAACAATCGACTCGGTATTTGTGAAGGTTGTTAAATTTTCGGATGTTGTAGTAGTTTCCAATCCTTCTTTAATTGTTGACATGATTAAAGAAACATCTTCGGTTGATGTTTTTTCAAATTGATTCAAGTTTAAAACTGTAGTTGATTCCACTGTATTATTTACTGTATAAGAAGTAACCTCAGGTGTTTCAGTGGTTGTGAAATTTTCGATTACTGTAGTTTGATTTGTTTGATTATATAAATAAATTGGTTTTAAAGTTGCAATCGTAGTAGGAGCTTGCGACATTGTATACAACTTCAAGGATAAAGTAGTATCTTCTGTTGTAACAGACTTTTCAGTGGTATCATTGATAACTTTTTCATCTTTCTGGTCTTTATCTGGTGCAGGTATTTGAACTGGATACACTTGGTTTTCTAACACTGATTGTTCCATTGTTTTATTTATCTTATTTGGCAAGGCTAGTTTATTTGTTATTAATTTATTAGTATTAGCAAAAGAATTATTTTTATTATTAACTGGATTTTCCGTAGTTGTTGCTTTAATCGTATCAACATATTTCGTCGAACCTCTCTTAGAAACGTTTATTAAATTTCCTTTTCCGTACGGGACGTCGATAGCTTCCTCTTCTTGTCCAGCTTTCCCTAAGGAAACGGGCGGTGTTGTTAGTGATCGTATTGTTGATCTTTCAGTTACTAGTTCGGTAGATAAAAATGGGAAATCCCATTTCATCTTTAAATTGTTTTCTACAGGGTTTACTACTTCAGTTTCTATTTTATTGCTTATTAATGATTTGTGATTTTCTGTTAGATTTAAGGACGGCGGTTTTGTTAAAGACGTACTCTCTTTGAAATTCATATCTGGAATTTTCTCATTGCTAACTTCCAACTCTAAATGCTTATTTTCAGCAGGTTTTGGTGTAGGTTTAAAAGCAGATTTAATATCACTATGTTCAGGTAAAACTTCAGATAAGATATCCTCTTCATGGGTAGGAATTTTATTTTTATAATCTTTAGGTGATTGTATAAAAGTTTGTGTTTTATTATAAGAACTGGTGTAGTCTACATTTTGTCCTGATTCGATATCGGTTTCCTTATGAATACTATTTTTATCACGACTATTATTATCAGCGATATTTGTGAATTTATTGTAACTTAAATTAATTGTAGAATCATTTTTAATCTCATCTAAAATTTTACTAATATTAAGAGTTTCTCCCTCTTGTGATTTCTTAAAATCATCTTCCGCCTCTGCGAATTGATGATCAATATATTCCAATTTCTGTTTAACCCCATCTTCGATAGTTTGATACTTTTTATCAAAATCATCATCCAATGGGGTTGTAAGTTTCGCACCAAATATGGTTTGACTTGGTGTTTGGGTAGGCATTCTTGAAGTAGTCGACTTTGGTAATTCATTGTGTAAGTTTGTATATTTTTCTGTGTCTGGAGATACTGACAAGCTGTAGACATTGTTTTTGTTATGAAATTCGGAGGACACGTATTTGCTAATGTCCATGTCAAGAGATCTTGAGTTTTCAACTCTGGAAGCAGGAGCTTCTTGTTTAATTTCAGGTACATTTTCTGTAGTTTCTTTTTCTTGAGCATTTATTACTTTCTGAGATTCTTTTATCAAATAATTCCGTTTAGAATCATCAGCAATTATCTCTAAATCTTTTAATAAAGGTTTCTCCAAACTAGTTTCATTTTTGTTGTCAGTTTTTCTATCTACTTTTATATTACCATCATTATTAGTTCTATTTACATTAATTTTATTATCTCTAGTTTGCTTTTCAGTGCTATTTTCAGTCTTTGGTTTCTTCTCTGCCTGTACCTCATTCCTTTCCACTTTTTGATTGTCCCTTTTGGATAGTTGCAAATCCTCACCGACTTCAAGTTTTCCATTAGCATTTTTGCTAACGTTCTCTTCCTTTGCGGAAGCTTTTATGCCATCATATAAGATAGGAGTTTCCGGCGAATCGTCTATGAACGGGGCTTGCCGGATGTGGCGCCACGAAGAAGCGCAATCTAATACCGAACATGTTGCCAACACTAGGGTGATTCCTGTAACAGAAAATTACAGTTATACTTGGCTGTGAAAATGTTAAACATAAGAAGACAGAAACAGTTTGTATATGTATGTGTACCACAGCACAGAGTGCGGACACAGACACGGTTGATTTTGATGCAATGAATCAATTAAAGCACCCGATCTCGTATTTCTTAACCATAAGCGTTTCAGTAGTTGGCTAATGGGATAATAGAATTATATTTTGGCACTAACACTAGTGTAAGAATTATTTAACTTTAAAATTCGTCTTCGTAATACATAAAAACTCCTATCAATAAATCAAATCATTTCTTGGAATCAAGTTTGATATTTTTTGATATCTATACTAATAAAAACAGGGATTCTAATAAGTGGCGCAAAGTCTACGTATTATTTCTAGTATTTAATGATACCTACACCAATTTAGGCGTAATAAAATTTTAATAGTTAGAGGTAATAAAAAAGATGTAAAGTATTTCCTAGGAAATAAAACGCCCCGAAGCGGGTGTAAGAATGCAAATTAAAGAAAACGCCTGAACAGGTTTATTGCGTCAGATAACATAAAATTAAAGATTGGTTATGCGTCGAAAAACAGGAAGAATCATAATAACTTCCTTCGGAAAGTAATCCTTTGAACACAACACTATTGTAATACATGATGAACATATAACTGTAAAATTGTCTGAAGCTGACTGTAATTTACGATCTGATTAGGACAATGACATGCACACAAATACCGTAACGTCGTTTGCAATTAATTAGGTTGATCTTAACAATAACCTTAACTGCTTTCTCTGAAGCTAACGACGAGGAAATGATACCATTTTCTGTTATTACACAGTACTATGTTAGAAATATTACTCTGCAATTAAAATGCGAAAGTACACTTAGTACAAGATTATATTACAATGATCCCACGTTTTGAAATTAGGAAGTGCAGTTAACATATATGTTAGATTAGCTTTAGGGTAGGTCAAGATGCACATCAAGGTCTTATGCATCTACTTTTACAGCAACCGCACTGAAGTATCTTGGTAGAGCATTTCTAAACTGACGCAGAACAAGAGTTTCTGAACTATAAATTAATATTACCATAATTATTAACATGCAACATATTCTATTGGTTACTATTTGAGCTATGGCGTTAATCACTCTACAGGCTGTTACTAAAAAACGCCTCAAGAAATAACTTTTTTTCGATCCCACAAACTATAGCCTATATTATTTTAAATGGTAAGGGCGGTAAGGCTAAAGGTATCTTTAGACATCACCCTTTCGTAAATATCTGTTTAACTTTTTTATTTTAAATGGAACACCCTGTATATTTTTACATATTTGGATTTAAGGTGAAATTCTGCATACAGTCGTGTGTGTTTCATTTGATTTTTTGATACCCACGTTTGTTTAAAATAATTGTTTTATATTGCATCTAAGACAGCCGTGCACTATCATAAACCAGGTGGCGGTAAATTTGAGCAATACCATGTACCTAAATACGTCAGTGATGGTCGGATGTAGGATTAGCAGATTTAACTGTAAAAAATGTCATAGTTTTCAAAGTGATCGGTTATCTACAAAATACAGTAATTTCATGAAAACTACGTAGTCCAACATTATGGCAACGAGTTAGTTAACCTATATTTTTTAATCTGAATACATTTCTGTCGTTTGTTCCGTTACTATTTCTAACGGATTTTTAAATAACACGCACGCTTGAAAGTAAAAGGCAATTTTATTTTTACACATTTGACATTGAATTTATGTTTTAGTGTTGAAAACACTTATACGGAGGCAAGTTATAGGTTCTCGCGTCACGAAATATCGTCACGCGGGATCTAAGCACGGTGCGAGCATGCGGAGTTGGTTGCGTTGTCGGACTACACGCGTTGTTCTGTAAGCGGTTGCGCAGAAGCGTTAATTCTGTCCTTACAAAATATCCGAAAATATTTTTGTTGTGAATACCTTCACTGGAAAAGAAAACAGAACCAAAAAATACAAAATGTTCAGAACGTAATAATAATCTATTTTTACCAAATGTTTCTTCTGCTGATATTCTGTAATATTATATTATAATATACACACTTATATATTCGTTTCTGATTTATTCTCATAAAATTATATATTTTGATTGCGCAATTAAACACTTGGGTAATCGAGCTGCAGAACAGCTTATACGCATCTTCGCAAAATTGTGCCAAGCTGAGGGTTTTGCCCCCAAAATAAGGGACTAAAATTTTACCATTGAATTCCATATGTAGCGTAATTCAATTCGACACCCTGTATAGGTATTCATTTAGTTTATTAGTTTAGCCAAGTAAGCAATAATTATACCGAGTGGTTGGTCATATCGGTCATATCCCTGTACATAAGCCGTTTACATTGCTTATCACGTTTATGCGAATTCCTGCTCCCCATTTTTATGGAACAAATTGGTAATGGTACCAAATTAAAGAGAATAATATTCCGCGTCGTTCAATTTTAAGAATTCTTTGTATAATAAATAATATAAAAATAAATATATAAAATTTAAATACCTACATATGAAAGTACATTCGAAAAATATGAGTATTTTTTGTTTTGACAAGTGCAGCACACCTCCTATGTTTTAAATAGCTACATTTTTAAATTTTATATTGTTTTGTTGAAGAAATAGTACACAAAGAATTTTTAACGCGGAATATTATTCTCTTTAGTTTACTAATTACCAATTTCTTCCATAACAGTTAGGAGCAGGAATTCGGATAAACGTGATTATGCAATGTATACTTCTTATTCAGATACCAACCACTCGGTATACTAGTCTGTTATAATAGTCTGTTTGGTATTTGTATTGTTAACGTAATAATAAACCATTATAAACCAAAACCATGTTCATTATACAGAATGTATAAAAATGGTGGTGCAAGCTTCAGGTAAAGTTATTCCTTAGACAAAACTAAGACAAAAAGCTGATATCAAAAAAACTGGCAAACGCTTCCTGAACTTACAGTCGTCAAAGTTCAAAATTGGTAACAGTAAAGAATGCTGCTCTTTCAAAATAGTTACTTGATGAGTATATTCAGTGATAATAGCTAAAATTTTTTACCATTGATCACTTAACTTAACTTCAATTTAATTGTCGACTCTCGTAATCGCTGTTTTTACGATGTGAAATATTTAAACATCAACAAATTATATCAACTATAAATGTAAATATCCAGCAAAACAGTCAATGAGGTGCTTATTACCAAGTTAGAATATATAAAACATAAATGGCAAGAATGGGAGAAGAAGAAAAAATAATAAAATAATAAATAGTGTCCTAATAAATTTAGAATAAATGCTGTCTAAATTTAACCTATAGCTCCAAAGTACAGCCTTAATATTAAAAATGTAACTAAAATAAATTCAAGCTACCGCAGTAATATTTTGTTTTCCCAAAAGAACAAGTTTTCAGGCTGAAGAAATAATATGTTCGTTAAACTTGTGTTTTTCTAATGATCGCTGTAAGATTTTCACATCTGAATATCCCGTTTTCCATCATGTTGTCTCACTAGCATTACAGAAAACAACACAAGACCACCAAAATATATTTTTTTTAATAATTCATTGTTTCCCTTAGCCAATCGCCAATCGTATACCACGAATTATAAGCCGTATTTGGTTTATCGAAATTAATTAAAGTTTTGCTCAAAACTATTGTTTAAAACACGAACTTGCATCTCTCCGTCGTAGCCTAAATGTGTAGCTGCCGTTCAACTTGAAAAATTTTATTATTGATTACTTCAGTGGCGGCTCGTCCATAAGGGCACAGGGGCACGTGCCCCACCAAAAACACCAAAGCAACCTCCATTTTTAGTATTTAATATTACAAATTCAAAATTCTTTAGAATAGGTAGTATGTGACCACTTCAAATATATATTGTTAATATGCAATCTGGCACTTAATAATGTAACGAATACATATTATTAATACGCAACCTGACCTGCACTGTCTAAAGTTACCATAATATAATGCTCTTATGATTGCGTCAACTTGCAGGCTCAACGGGATGAACCCCTTCTAGCTTCATGTAGAAATTGTGAAAATATTCCTGTTAAATATGTAATTTGATACTACAATATAGCAAAACATACATCGTTAATGACGTAGTAGACGGAAGGCCCCCCCGCCTGTTGACGTTTGGAACGGAAAGAAAGGCGTATTATAAAATGTAATAAGAGCGACAGAGGCAGAAAAGTATGACGCAAAGAATTTTAGTTCTTGAAAACCAAGCAATTGCAAAAACAATTAGAAGCACGTACTACAAGACGAGCACGTAGAACTGTAGGAGAATTAAAATATTAGTTGAGATTCGGATACTATGTTCGGATATTAGTTAAGATTCGGAAGTGTATACGTTAAAACTCACGATGAATTCCGTAAATCTTATTTTATCTAAAGAATTAACTTTCGAAGATAAAATTAATATAAAACGAATCGGGCGGCCTACCCCTGATTTATCTATAAAACAAGTAACTGTTACTCCGAAACGAAACTATAATAGAATATTTAACAATAAGCTTTATGAAAAGTGTTCTTGGTTGTGCGGTTGTGAAATAGGAAATAAATTTTTTTGTTGGATTTTATATATAAGCAGTTGGAGAAAATTTGAGGGTACGTACCTACCTATAACTACAGAATTTTATAATATTGTTGGCAGAATATCCGAGAATATTGAATTTGCAAAATATTAAAACCCTGTTTTGCTTAATTATCTAAAATGTCCTAGTATTTACTTACTATTTAACAACACCAATACTAATAATAAATAATATAAAGCCCTCGTGAAACAATTAATTGTGCCCTACCTAGTATGATTACCACGAGCCGCCACTGGATTACTTAGATACAAAATCAAAATTAGTTTCCTTTTTAGTGCGATATCCTGCATTACCTGAAACCTGCACCACAATTTTTACACACTCTGTATATTCGATTACCGTATTAAATATACATCGTGTTTGTTTTCAACACCCTACGATGGTTGCAAGAATTGCGAGATCTGTGCATTTTTACATACAAACAGCCTAATCTGTTACTTGTAATAGCTTTAAATTTAAACATATCCAAAATATGTTTGAATCTCTATACCTAGATCAAATCAGTATTAAAATATTTGCGCAAGATGATTAAATTATTTTAAACATAGTCAATCAATCTTTTATATTTTAACAGGATACCTAAGAACTAACTTACAAGTATCTACATGAGTTGTTAAATTATGTTCCTGTATAAGAATAAATATATACGGATGTTATCTCACAAACTACGTGGGTTCATTTTTTCGGTATTTTGAACACACCTAGTTACGCCACTGCTCTAAACAGCCTTTTGTGAAAGTACATTGCACCTCCTACAACTGCATCTAAAGTATATCAAAGCCGACTATTAAATGTAGGTTCGAATTTCTTTGTTTTATTGTAAATGTGTACCTACTTACAGCGATTCGCTGGGGTAGACTGTACCCGTTTTATAAAGTTGCCACCATGCAATTAGTAATAATATTGTTAAGGGATGATCTGTAATAATAAATTCTGCCAGTTGTTAAAATCAACTTATTAAAGTTTGTATTGTCTATTTAGAATCAGTCACAGTCAACCCCAAATGAGTTTTATTTGAAGGGACTACTAAAGACTTTCCTAAGCTTTGGAAAAAATCAATATTAGCAAAGACTATATATTAGTCTCCAATGAAAACAACAGTGGAAACCTTTCTACAGAAAATTACTACACATTAAAGATACGCTAGGTCAAGTTGTAAGCCTAGGGTGAGTTATATAAAGGTGCGCGTTTCAAAACGGAGAACTGAAAATTAAAAAAATACCACATGCTTTTCCCCTATAAAATTTATTCAAAGAGAGCATCTCGATATACGATATTTGAATTCAATTTAAATTTAGTACCGACGAAACTGCAGTAAAATGGTCGTGTGTGCATATTGATGAACACTCTACAGTTTACATAATGCCATGCTATCCACAAAAATGAAGATGCTATATGCGGTTAGAAAGTGAATTGAAGAATATGACAAATCCGGTCACAAATAAATTTAAATAAAAATCCAGTACATTATAATTGGAAAACTAGGACAAGGCATACAAACTGACAAAGGTGTTATAAAATTGACCAGAGTATAAATACCTACATAGTCCATAGTCGTAACACTTTTTATAAAGATAACAAAGATACCTATTTCGATAACAATTGATCAAGGATGAGTAAATTCCGAGATAACTATAGAAGTTCAAGTTACTATAAAATATTTTTAGTATCTATCGTAAATAAATTTAGAAACTTCCAAGTGCTAGTAAAATGATTCAAAAGCAAATAAAAACTTCAGTGTTCTAATTTTAGACAATACAGGGTGGTTCCTGATCCTGGGGCAGTTGGATGGCATATTTTATATCCGAAGCACCAAGTAATCGCTTCTTAACCTTTATTGACCTCTAAGATTTCCTAGTGCTTCGGGTGGAACATGCCCTCCAGTTATTGTCCTAGGAACCACCCAAGGAAGGTGATCGTCCTGGAGTTCAGAACTCGAACCTACGTCAATTATTCATAAACCACCTTAGGAGTCGGAGACACAGCTCGATATATCGCTAATAGTAATGATTACTGTTACTAAATGCAGTTCTGTATTTTTCTACTAATAGGTACTATTTAGCATAACTGCTAATGCGAATAACATTTTATTTAGTATTTTCCTGGCTTGAATTATCGAATTTTATAGACACCAGTCCCGAGGTTCGTACAACTTTGTACTTTTGTTAGTTTCCTTTTAAACTCTCTAGGTTGGGGAAATACTTACGTGTAAACCCACTAAGTAAGATCATGCGATAGAACTGTAATAGGATTTAGTAATATTTCAATTATTTTGAGCGTGTTAGACACAATTAGTGCATGCGTAACTCTAATAACTGTATTTTTCAGAAATAGAGATGCTTTACTGTAAATTATATCAATTCTTCAATAAATGTTCTGTAACTCGATATAACTGTCAGCTCGTTAGGTCGTTAACAACCGTTTAGACGCTATTAAGTCTAAAGTTCTAAATTTTTTTAGTGTCAGGGAGTACTACTGTACAGTATTTGACATGTAATTACAAAAGATCGTGTACTGCATGCAAAACGCAACATCTTAAAAAAAAATGATAAATTACGAAGTTTCCTCCAACTTTAAAGACCATTAATAGCACTATTTATCCTACAAAAATCTATACTTAGCTTCAAGATCAGCATACAGTAAGCGGAAACGTTTTGTAAAATCAGTATTGTATGCCCGTACATACATTTCCTATCATTCTATCCATCTACTAACTATACAATTGTTACATACATACCTAGCATGAAACGAAGCGTGAAGTCCATAATCGCATTGTTGCTGTCAGAAAGACTCGGCTATCTGAAAACAAAAATAATCCTAAAGTATAAATTTATAAATTTAAATAAAAAGTAGATTTGTAGAAAAATCAAGTTGAATTGCAAATTAGAAAGGTCTGACCTTTGCTATATAATTTGAATAATGATTTATATTTTTAATATTGTTCTGGGAGAGAAATTCCTAATACATGTACATATATTTTCATATTTCTTCTATACGGAAAGCAATAACAATAGTAGAAACCTTTATAATTTGTTACAGTTACACAAATTTAATAACAATCACAGTAATTTTCGGAAGTAATGATCTTGAACGTAATAAGAATATAAACATTATAGAAACTGTCAAGTGAAAGTGTGATAAAATTATTGAAATCGCATGTCATATTTTAGATTGCCAACAAACTCTAATACAACTTTCATGCAAAACAGAAAACCATATGCAATATGAATGGAGTTATAATTTGAAGAAAGTGCTTTTCTAAATAATAATCTTAACGTAGTATAATAAGTACTTAGTTTTAAAAAAAATATCACCATATAATCACAGTATCATGTTAAAGGTACAATTAAACCTGTGGCGTACATATGTAAATTTATGGAAATGTTTGTTGCTCGTAATGGAATTTACCATCGATTCTGCTAAAATTAAAACGTTTATCTTAATCGTTCTTAAATTAGAAAGCAGCAATTCCTAATTAAAATTAAATTTAAGACCACATTAGTAAAGTAGTAATTGTGCCAACAAATGTTTAATCGGCTTGTACAAAAGATAATACTAATCACTATAGACGAATTAGAGGTCACCGATGAGGATACCGGATTTGCTATCATGTCAACACATAAACTGCGCAGAAATAATATTTCTAATGAACCTTATAAGTTTATAACATAGGGAATCCCTGATAATTTACAAAAGAAGTTGTTTTCTATTTGTCTGTGCAAGATTTCCACTTACAAACTGTTCTTTCTTCTAAGAAATATAAAAACTTGTAGTTATAAACATATTGAAGATTTATTGTTCAAGAATTAATTAAACAACAAAATCCAGTATTCACTTCTTACGAAACAGTAGAGATAAAGTATATTATTATATACTATATATATTATAACACTTCTGCATTCGAGTATCTTTCTGTTAATTTAAATCGTTTGCTTCTAGAGCAGTGCACATGTTCAGAAATTTTCCTCCACATTAACAAAATAAATGCTTCCTAATAAAATTATGCAAGATGGTAATATACAAACAAATAACTAAAACACTGTTGGAGAAGAAATTTTAAAAATAATAGAAAAACAAGAAAAGAAATTAATACAGCAAAAAATATTATGATTATGCCGACTTATGAGAGAAGGTAGCTAATTGAAAAAAATCGGTCCATACTTAAAATTTAGAGTTAAAATTGCCCAATTGAAATGGAGTTATGTGGAACACGTATCCAGATGCAATACAAGCAGATAGAATCGTAAAATAATAAAATGGAGACCGTATGAATACAAAAGAGGAAGAGGACGACTGGTATTATATGTTCTAAAGAAAACGGCTGGACTAAACTGAATTCAAACAGCATAAAATTGGGTTAGATGGAAAATGTTAGGGAAGCTCTATATCCAAAAATGGATCTAAATAAGGGCTTAAGAAGAAGACCGCCCCCCATAGTGTTGTATTGCTGCCTTCAAGACAGTTGGGGTCGCATTTAACAAATGCGATTCCGACTGGAGGGTCTTTTGCACAAATGTTTGACTATCCGCTGCAAGTGTACTGTAATAACGGCCCTTATCAAACTTTGATTTTTAATCTTAACCCATGCCCTTGTGAGGTTGTTTAAGGTTTCTTGGTGTACCATGAAATTTCCTATAAGGCGATAAGAAATACGACACTTGGTCCTCAACAAGGTTGTCCAGTGACCTGTTCCGCAATATCTTCTTGGTAATCAAATTAAACAAATTAAACCCCCCCCCCCCCCCCGAAATAAAATCCGGGTTACGGCCCTGATTATCTGTACTGTATTGAGCCAGGGAAAGTTTACTTTCCTAATCCAAAATGTTTCAGTCAAGGCCCCTTCATATAGGCGCGTTTTTTTGAAGCGATTTTTTTCTTTTTGTTTCATTGGTTAAATTTCAATTTGTCGCCAAATTTAACCAATCAAAACAAAAAGAATAATTCGCGGCAATATGAAGGAACCCTTATGGATAAAATACTGACTATTTCAGGAAAAATATTTTTACATTTATATTTGCGTGGGGTAGCTACGTGTTTACAATTTTACTACAATTGCTGTTGGTTTTAAAAAAATTAGTAATTTTACGCGAGTTTTGTGAGTTTCATTAGAATTTTAATTAGCATTGCTATACGCTATACTACTTTAATTCGTCAATATATTATGAAATTTGCATAAGGGGCATATAACATTGCATAATTCCATACATTATTATTTACCTCTCCCATATCTTTCTTGTTCCCTGACAAAGTGTAAAATAAATCAGTGAGATATCTATAAAACATCCTGACACAAATCATTCTCTTAGTTACGACATTATCCTTGTATCTTGTCGTACGGCGCTCAAAAATGCAATATATATTCGACAGGTATTTCGCAACAACATTAGAAATCTATGTTTAACTTCTTCATGTGTCGGTTGTATTACTTTCATTATAAATTCCTTAGACCAACATGGTATGCTTGTTATTAAAATTACACACGTTGTAGCCTGAGGGAGGAAACATTCAGGATGTACCTTTCCATATAATATTTACAGGATACTTTGAAAATTAATAATTAATTTATGTAAAACTAGGATTCATTGTCTATAATACACATCTCAGAAAATCATCTTCTCTGATACGTGAGAGAATTAACAAATATCGTAGGAAGTAATAAAGAAAATAACATTGACAATTTAATAACCACATAGTATTTGTCCCTGCCATTACATGAAGATTGCACGCGTGGCATTGCGGGTTAACTTATGGTTTTGTTTATGTCGTAACTGTAATGTAATAACTTTACTCGGCAGTTAATCACTAATTTCCGCCTCCTTTACTATCCGACACTTTCATCATTCCACGCTAAAACCTTTTAAAAAAAATTCATGAAAGCTCAGATAATTTTCCAATCAAATGGAGCGAAACGGAAATAGTTAAGTATAAAAAATGCCAGTCTCTTTACCATCTTGTTTGATTTATAATTAAAAATTAATATTATACGGTGTGTTACGTTATCATTACATTAATTTATTAAAAGGTGTAATGAGAATGCACTGAGGACGACCTACTTTATACTGTGACTAAGAACGTTGGTTTAAACACGCTACGATGTCGTGTTTGTACTCCATACACGGCGCCCTCCGTATATAGCGGTATTTCTCATTATATAGTCCACGACCGGTCACCAAAGCATCTACTTGTCATTCATTATCTCCTTAAAGAAATCCTTTGTACTATTTATATTCTTGAATAAGATCCTGTAAGTGTGTTATTGCGTTTTAAAATAGTAACACATAATAGACGTTTATTGTTCATTTTATATTTAGATGCCCCTTTTGCAACACCTTTGTTGTATAATAAATCAACTCTTGGTGACGTAAGAACTGATTATCCTTAACGCAATTTTTGACTTGCGTTACTACGACGTGAGATTACAGGCCCTTCTCTATCCTACCAAGCTTTATTGTAGAGTTTATGAGGTACATTATAAGAGTTAAATGTACCTGAATACATTCTTGTGAATGTTAAGAAAGCCATTCATGAGTAACCTAAAGCAACACTTAACCCTTGACTTAACCGACGAATTTTTATTACTAGTCTTTGGGGAGAAGTATTTGTCCTGTAAAGGCGCGGATCCATTTGTCTCAAATGGTTAACGACTCTGTAGTTCCGCAAAACGATCTTTGCCTTTTGGATTTGCAACTCTAGAACAATTTTGTGTGTAATTATCTTTAATATTTATTCCAGTATGGTCCTAGTAAACGTACTTTTTGTAGGTAGTTGAAAATTACGTAATAAAGTGGTATACACATAATAATTAAAATATTGAAAATTAAGCAAGGAACAAAAAAGGTGCCTATTGTTAGTAGGCGTTCCGAGTTTAAGCGGAGGCGATGACTCATTCACACCTGAGAACTAAATGATGTTAAAAATTGTGGTGCTATGGATACAATGTGAGAAATGTAAACCATTTAAACGAGAGATTTGGGCCTGAAAGAGTTTACCTCATTAAAGGTTCAATAAAACTACTATAACGTAGATTTTATTAAATGACCTCTATTTGATGATATCAAAACTTTAATTTAAGGAGATATAAAATTACAAATTTTGATATTATGTTAATGTAGGTATAATATTATTATTGTCAACAATTAGTGGGAAACAACTGGAAAAGAATTTTAATATACAGACATCTGGAGAATGTCATCACATGAATATTACAAACATTTTTTTAATGACTTAATGATAAGTTTCATCTTTCCTTTGCTTTAAATTGAAATAAGTAATTTATAGGTCTACTATTAAAATTTTACCTAACCAGGTAATTACTTTAAAATTAATATTTCCACGTTGATTGTTCTCAATCTGATAATTTTTATTTTAACTACATAATTACCGCTTCAGTATTTACTTCTAAAGTTATAGAAAAAGTAGGTTAAAGAGGTTTTTTAGATGCGTTTTGTTAAAAAAAACTTGATATTCAAGCTTGCAGAATGAAAAATTAATTTTACGTATTGTTCTAGTTTTTTCCATAAGTTTGTTTTTACTTTCTTTTTGTTAGTTGCATTATCTTTAGAACGTAAAGTCAACAATTATGGGTTTTACTAACCAACAGTTTGAGTTCTGATTTTATATTATTAGCAATTTTAAACATAATCAAATTTTAATTCTTTTCTAATTAAAAGTCGGAGATATTATAAATTATAAAATTATCCTGCTGCTGAATTATTAATTTTAGTAGAATATGCATTAGAAATGTTTACGAACTTTGAAGAGGAACACTTAAGGTCAACGTTTTATTAAAGAAGGATATGTTAAAGCTGATCTTCATCTACTTAGTAAACTAAATTCATCACGGCTTGTCTAATAAATGTTAAATCTTTCATTATTTTTTATTCAAACAACCTTTTTGATGGCAACTATTTGGAGGTTTAGAGTTCGAATTGTTTACTAGTTTCATATTTTTATTTGTATGGTCTTGTGGTTGTTCAAGGGGAAGGTCTCATGGTATGTAGATGGTCCTTCCCATAAGTTTAAGTAAAACAAACAGTTAACACTGAAATAGGGCGTAAATAATTACAGACCAACGAGATTATCTTGAACCCTCACTACAATAGATTTAAAATTTGAAAAAAATTGACATTGATAAATAAAATTACCTGACAGAATAGCTTAAAAAAATATACTAAATCTGTTCAGCATTTTACCTTTCCTTCGTTCATTTTTCTTGGCTAAATATGAGTCACGTGTGAAATAAATTATTATCATGGTCGCAGCTGGACTGAAATCGGAAATCTCTAAGCTTCTCGGGAATTTTTAACAACACAAGGTAACGCCTTATATCTTCACGAGTTAACACCAATATATTATGGCATTGAGTTAAGTGGCTTGTCTTAGGATTACTAGATTACATTTATTTTTTTTTTATTTTACCTTATAATAATTTACATATTAATTATCTTAACTCAGATAGGTTCCATATCTTTCAGAAAAATTAATTAATGGTAAAGGTTGTGATTGAAGAAATGACTCAATATAGCCTTTCAAATGAAGTAGGTATGTACCTCGGCTAGCAATAAAATTATTCCGCAATATTATTAGTTCATTGGCGAAATACGAACATTTAAAATGAAAGGTGTTCTAACCACAAATTTGAAGATTACAATGGAAAATTTATTAGACCCAGGAACGATTTGAACAGCTATTGCAGTAATTTATCAATGTTACTGATAAGTCAGGCATTATAAATAGTAAACCATTTCTTAATTTCTACTACAATTTAGTTTTTGTCTAATTTTATGATCCAAATAATAATTTACAGATTTACAGTAATTTTGTAATTGAGTTAGAGAGAAAGGATTGTATGGAATATGGAAAACAAACTCAATTTTTACGCAAACCCAAAAGCAGTAACCATAACTTCTACTAACGAATTAAATTATCGGTAATTACCAAGTTTGGTTTTTATACAGTAACGTTTCAAAAACCAAACAGTTAGTTTCTTAGCAATATTTGGTTTGCGTGAAGTCAACCGCTGGAAAAATTATTTCCTTATTCCGGGTTTATTTACAGTTTACATTTTACATTCTCCAGTACTGAACACTCTTATTTCTAAATATATTTAAATTTGAATTATTAGTAGGTAACTAATTTATAAAAATTCTATATCTAAAACTCACACCTTGGTGTTAATATCCGTGTTAATGCATTGATTGCATTCACTTAACAAAAGAAAAAAGTGGAGGCGTTAAAACAGTTACAATATCAAGTTTTCATTTTTGGTTATTTTAATAAAGTAGGTGACATACATTTTGCTAAATATGTAATCTTGGAGTTAAGTAGGCAGCTGAAAAGGAAGTTGAATGCATTTCACATCCATCTGTTTGATTATTAGACAATAGAGTTTGGTGGATCCCTTTTTCCCACAGTTTCAATTCGTATTATTAATGAAAGCGAGTGCAGTTTCAAGTTCCCATCATTTACACAACACTTGCACTTCTACAAATTAACGCACGATCATTACATCATCATTATATAACAATCTGTCGGTTATAAAAAGGCAATCTTGATCCGTCAAGTTTTTTACAGGGAAATCCGAATAATATCTCAATTTCACCATCATATCCGGCTATCAACTTTTCAATTTACTTTAAAATATTCCACGGTAAAAAGGCTCGCTGTTCTGTTAACATTTCGTATGCAGCCTTATATGAAACACCTACATGCATATCCCGTTTTGTATTTAGGAACCTCCGGTGTGTAATTGCCTGGAGAACACAAACTTTTACGCTCTAAAAAATGTTACGCCCGGAAAAGCTCCAAGGCTTTTAGGTGAACCTTCAGTTGTTCTAACTAATATTTGTATGCAAAACGTGCACATTCTTCCTGCAAACGCTGGAATCCTAGGAACGATACAGGAGTGTCCTAACAAAAGCTCAAAGCAAGAACTGTTTGTTAACGAGGCATTAACTATAATAAAAATTTAAACTTGTTATTAGAATGTGACGTGAATCGTGACTACTAAACTCAAGGCTCACTCCTTCTTAGGTACGAATAACATTTTATCGGCACGATTGTGGTACTCTGTTTATGTATGTCATGGGTGTGCTAGACTGTACATGCTTTTAAAAATTGTGAAAAAATGGAATCAAATTGCAGTAAATCTGTGTAAAATTGTAATTCACACGAGGTTAATGTTCTAAATGTGCTTAATGCATAAGAAATATATTACAGCAAACATTGCATTTTTTTAATAAAGCTAGTTTGATAAATAAAAAGTAATTTGACCTATCTCCATAACTTGAAAGTGCATTTATTGTCCAATTCAGGAAGTGCAAGTTAATATTTGTCCTCGACTTTTAGTTTAAACATTCTATTACAATAAACACTTTCATAAAGTTAAATAGTGGAAGAAATTGGATTTATGTTTTATAGTGGGCGTCAGCCCTAGGTTAGCCTGTGCTAAAAACTACATTTCCTCTCTATACCTAAAAAACGCACTAAACCACAGTTACGTGCGTAGGATTAAATATAAATATCTTCTTACTTTAGGAAAGTAGGGAACATTTAAAAAGCAAAAGTGTTTTTAAATTTCTAAAAAAATCTTAGCACGTGTAACTGATATGGTTGTGTTAGTTGGGAAAGTGTGTTACTGGAAGCAACAGATACCTACTTGGATACTAATAATCTAGATCAATACATTTTCAAAATATATATTTTAAATTTCTTTATTGGAGAGTCGAGTAGATAACCATTATTTTTTATCATCTACAGCCACATTGGCTGATGGAAGTTGGGTTTGAATATTTAAAAAATTTAATTATTTAGAGCGCTACCTGTGAGGTCATATCTTAGGCCATCTAATCACCCAAAAATTAGGACAAACATCCGTGACGAGGTCGAGATTCGAACCCGGAACTTCTTATTTGCTTACAGAATTTTCGCCCAACTAGCCACCCAATTCTTAGATTTTTAGAATATTTATGTGTTTTGCATGGTAGCGACGTGTTGCAAGTTAAAATTCATACATAAAAGCATTCCTGAGTAATCTACATGACAAAATAAATTATAAACTTACGGAACGTTGAATGAAAATTTCAAACACTAATTTGAGTTGTTTCTGAATTTAGTGACCATGATAATCAACACGACAGTAAATTAATTTAATGAAATTAGTCACGTTTTTGTATTTTTTATAAAGTATAGCCATATATCTCATTCATATTCCAGTATTCCAGGATCAGAATATAATAGGTAGAAATTTAAGAAATGTAGAATGTAGAATGTATGTAGACAGCTTTGAACAATATTTATTAAAACACATTCGTAAAGACTCCGATAGGATAGGATGTGTTAAATATTTTTATGCATGGATATACCATAAATTGACAATTATACACGAATTTCTTTATCATAAACGTTTTATTATAGCCCATGGACCTCTTTACTGCCCATAGTCTGTACCACGACCTTCTTGATAAAATGTGGAGGTACGCACCTCCCTTGAGCTTTCCCATACTAAAAATAAACATTTCGTTTTTGGTGTTCAACAGTATAGTTTACGAGGCAGACCCTGGAAATCACTTGAATGCGTTCCTATTTTACTTCAAAATAGTTGAGTTTAAAATTTCTTCAGACAGGCAACAAGGAATAGGATATAATTACGTAATAATTGCATTTCCCAACCATTTTGCACAGTTAAATGAATGTTTTATGTAAGAATCGAAAAGTGTTTAAAAACAATAAGTAACTCAGAACCTTGACTTACTTCACAGTTAAATTCCGTTAAGTTATGACTTTGTCATATAACATTCAACAATATTTTTAATCTTCAAATGGGTATCACCGATTATCATTTTCGGGTGTAACAACGTTTGCTTTCCAGACTCTAAATGAGTCTAAAGTACGTAGGGATTGAAGAATATTACAAACAGGGGGACCATGGGGGGAGAACCGTAGATGTTTTGTATATCTTCCGAACCTACCATAGGTTTGTTGTTTAAAATTCGTGTCAATTAAGCCATCTCCGCTTATACCGACATCCGTAAAACGTCCTCCAGGTGTATTTCCGTATTCCACTATAGTCGGAAAAAATTTTACACTAAAAGGTAATTCATAAAATTTTCATAAACTTGGAATACCTTAACGAGCGTCGAGCACCACCACATAGGTTACTATTGTAAGGAAATAGGTTAAAATTTTCTTTTCCTTCCGCTTGATCGATAGCCTTGAATGCCTTGAAATAATATTTCACCTGTTTGATTAACGATTAATAATAAGTGCTTTATTTGCAAAACAATGTGTTTATAAAAGCAATTCGTACCTATTAATTATTGTCGTCTCACCTGACTACTACAATTTACAATGACCTTGATATGATTCTTTAAATATACTTCTCACATAACTAAGCAATAATAATATTTCGAAAAAAAAGGTATTAATTGATTCATACCCTTGTGATATATTTTCCTTTTCAAACAACACTTCTGCTTAGTAACAAATATTTTACCAGACCTCGACTAATTCAGAGAATATCTAACATTAATAAAATTCCTGATAGCAAAATATGTTATCTATTTTTTCCATTCATAAATTTTATATTAGATAACAGGAAAGCGTCATAATTTGTTTCGTCCTTATCTTTTATAAATGGATAGGAATGTGCAGAAGCTTTATATGGAAAACGTAACCGAACCAGAAAATCATCCGATTACACCAGAGTGACCTAGTCTTCAGTTTGTTAACACTCGTGACGTGTTGGGCCTAAGGGAAAGTGCGGTTTCCGCTAACCTAAAGGCCACTGGCCAGCGGTTAGTAGAGGTCGACTTTGTTAAGAAGTAAGAACCGCTCGCAACGGAATACCAAGGAACCGAGCAATACTTGATGGAACACTTTGGTATTCAACCACAATAAGAGAAAATTTCATGGAAAATTCCTGTTGTATTAGTGATTATTTCGATACAAAAGATGCTTTAATAACATTTAATGAATTACTGTGCTTAAGGTTTTGTAATTGTCTTTGAAATCATATCGGGATCGGAAAGAGAAAATAAAGAAAAATCGGGAGAAAAATAGGAGATGTTACACATGTTATGGAGAAATCGTTTTTGGTGTTGGTGTAATTATTTGAGCGTAACGAACTGCTTTCTGTCTTAAACTTCCGTAAAGCAAGAGAAACCGGAGTCTTCGTAGACGTCATAGAACTTTACGTAATGTATACCTCCAGAGACCACAAACAATAAGAGGTGCATTAAAAGCTTTTGTATTACCAAAACAAACATGTTTTCAAAAATTCCATTTCTGTAATAATTCCCATTTTAACATTACGATGTTTACTTACCACGCATAGCAACGAAATAACGAAATTTAGCCACCTCATTTTTTTTATCGTAATCGCTCCATGGTTATTTTTTCGTCATTCATGGGATTTTCTAAACCTTCACCTTGTTAAAATAATACACCGTATTGTTTATATTGTTAACGTTTTATTTAAATGTAAACCGAAATTGCAGTCAACCTTGTACTCAAAAACACACCACGATTAATACGATTATTTTAGTTCTGTATATAGGTATATTTTAGCACACGCACCATAAAACTTTGTGTATCTAATTCCTACTGACGTTCTTAGAATAACATAACAGTTGAAGACGTTACCCAACAGGTAAAAGCGAAGTAGATTCTTAAGAAACGACTTCTTGAAAAGGTCACTTTATTGGTATGCTGTATTGTTAAAAGAACTTAACTGAAGGATACAGAATTGAACTGAGCATTCAGAGTTTGAGACAATAATGCATCAGACTGTTTGTTTTATTATAAATAGAAGAAGAAAGGCAAATATTTGTTCATACATTCATTAAAATGATTAAGTAAATACCAATGTACTTATCAACAATAAAAAAAACTGTACTGTACTGATATCTACTAGATAACCTGATCCAGTGGTGTATGAGAACAATTGTATAGAATTTTTCAGTCCTTTAAATACGAGGGGATTTCAAATTGTTTCCAGCCTATTTGTCAACAGAATCTAAATATATTTTCATGGGAATCAAAAAACGCATCTTAGAGTTTAAAGTCGACCTTTAATTTTTAAATGTATTGCTTATTGTGGGATCAAAAAAAATTGTAAATGGACAACTCCACTTTGAATCGAGGTAATTTAGTTTAAGAAAAAATTTTGTCTCGTATCCTTTTCTCTATTTATCTTGCCATTATGATGCTTGTACAGTTGGACAAATCCATCAGTATAATATCTTCATCAGACAGTTTTTACTGCGCCTCAGCATACGGGTTTCTCTTAGAAAAACTGTAAACGTGCAAAAGGGTAAATGATATTCCGTAGACTATCGAAAACGTGCTTTGAAAAACTTATAATTGTCTTATAATAACTGTTTTGCTACCGACTTCTTCTATAACTGCCTCGAAGAACATACTATTACGTCAGTATTGCAAGTAAAACAATAACCAGCATTAACCCCTCAGCTTTCGATCCATGGGAAGTAATCTAGGTTATCGTGTTTGCCTTTGGATCCGAAGTTCATGGGTTCAAACAGGCAAGATTGCGGAATTAATCTGAAGCACGCCTTCTTCTCGAATAGAAAGTAAAACTGAAACTGTAAAATAATAGGTTTGGCTTTGGCACAATAAAGATTCCTCTCAGGGGTTAGAATCCCTCCAGGGTTCGGTACGATAAAGCTCTAGGGATATGATGTATATACCGAGACTTCGACCTATTATAATTAATAAAGAATCCAATATTGTTTGCTTGTTTAAAAGTTAATTCGACTAATAATCGGGTTGTCATTAAACTGTCGGAATCATAATTCATAATCATTTACGATTTACCCTGGGCTAGGCTGGGATGTTTAGAAATTAGAACGTTCATTGTGTGTACATAAAACTTACGTAAGATTTTTTACAGTTACAATTCCATATTACCGATAGTGTTTAGTCATTAATTAAATTTTCAATTATAAAAGACTTTTATTTGAAATAGCAAATATTTTTATGGGCTTGAGTATTGTGATCCTGGCATTCTTATTAAAAAAAAAGGTTTGGCGACCTACATTTGTTAATCATTTTTGTTAACCTTTACAAAGTACAAAAGTTTTGGAACACCTTGTACTAATTCTTAATACCGCGTTAATAGATGAATGATTTTCACAAATAGGCTCTATATTTCATTTATAGTCCGCACTTCTAAAATAAAGTTTACCATTTAATGAAATTAATTATGAACTCTGTTACGCAATTGAATTTAATAATAATTATGTAAATACATATTTTGATCATACACCGATTTCTCGAGTGTATCATTAAATAATATGTACGTATAAATAAAGCATTACAAACATGTTTATCACAACTACTTACATACTCTGTTATCTTATTGGTTTTGCTACTGAATAATTAAAATTTGGAATTCCCTTTTCCTTGAGAGAAGTCATATTATCTTGGAAACTATTTTCCCTGCATTCACTTAAATTTAAGAAAATTCTTTATACATTACCAGTTAGGTAATGCAAGTAAGCAAGTAAGATTTTTTTAATTTTGCCGAAATATTTGAAACAAACAAATCCAAAGTACCTAATAAATCAAAATTGTTTCCTTAAGCTTTTTTATTTATTTTTTTTTTAATTTCCTTGCACAAATATTTTGACTCTAAAAGTAAACTTTAGATAAATGCAATCGAAAAAAAATATTGTTGTTTCCAATTTGTTATCAAAAAACATTTGATAAAAATGTGAATAGTTCAAGGTATTTTTTGACTTGGCTTTAAACGCTACAACCCAGATGCAAATTTAATTTTGTCCAAAAATAACCAAAATTTTAGCCCCATAAAAATATTAAACATTTTTTTTTCATCACAAATCACAGATGTAGAAAACATTTAGGAATCTTATTCGATATTCAAGGTTCTATCCCACGTATTTTAATGATATCCAAGTACACATCAATTAGATTTAGACGGTTAGAAAAAAATGTTTGTCTTGTTTTATCGCGAATTCATTAGTAATCATTAAAAATTTGTTGGCTACATATGCGAGTACAATAGTACCTACATATTATGCAGATGTACAGTCATTGTCATCAAAATACTTGTTCAGCATAAAATTAAAGATATGACTGAGTCACAAATTTTATAAACATATTCATGCGACTAGTCATCAAGAAGTATCAAGGTGTATGAATATTCACCTAGTTCTAAAATAGCGCTATTTTATGTGACTATATTATAATGTGCCAATATTTTTAAAGATAGTAGCCTAAAAAACTCATATAAGCACGATCAATACTTCGAACGGATAAGGAATAAATGAAATCATATAATTTCCAGTTGCTTTTGTTCCTTAATTGATTTTGCCTACAATTTTTGTTGTCCTCCAAAAGCTTAATAGGATTGGCTGTACTAATTGATTTTGATTAGCATTTTTAATTAAATTGAGAAATGGTTTGCTGAATGTTGAAATTTCTGTCTTCCAAAAAGTATAAAATAACAAACATTCAAGTCCCTAAATAATTTATAATCCTATCGACAAGAAATTGCAATAAACCAAATTATGCACTCTATGCTTCATTTTCAAGAACTTTCATTCCTATTTGAAATATTAATCCCACAAGTTGTCAATGGATTAATTTCATTCATAATAGTTCATGGACATACCTATACTAAATCATAAAGATGTTTTTACAACACTTGTCAAAATTAACAATTTCTATTAATCATTACAAGTAAACACAGTGGGTGAATGAAGTAATAAACCATTTTCTCATACCTACATAGAATTATTAAATAAATTAAATATTCTTAAAGCGTAGTTAGATATTGGGAAAGTGTAAAACCAATAATAGAACCAACCAAGATAGGTTTGTGGTACAAGGTAAATATCCTGTCATGAATTTATATTCTTTGTGGATAGATAGTAACGATAGAAACTTCAATTACTTCAATCTTGTATTTATGAAGGGGTTCATATTCAAACATTAACCACTATTTTACGAATATGTAATTTATTTATAAAGGGTAACTTTCGGTGGTCGTATTATATTTAATCGATATTTAATGCAATGTTTAATGAGTCAGAGTTAACATATTGATTGCTTATGTGAGGGATAAATGTAAGGGTGGAACGTGGATACAAACAAACTCAAAATCTCATAAAAAATGCAAATGATCTGGTTTGGAAAACGTTTTTACCCCACCTGAAAATTTAATTCTCATACAACATCTAATTGCCTTCGAAGATAGTCAGTCTTCTTCTAAGATCACTGTTCACTTAATTACTGACAGAGAGAGGGGGGGGAGAGAGAGAGCACCTTTATACTAGTTAGTTATTTTAACAAAAAATACGCAATATTAACGCAAACTGATAATCAAATGCATTTAACGGTTTCTTAGGCTGTTGAATTATTATTCATGGATTGTAATGGCTAAGAACCGCTCTATAGGTAGATTTATTGATGTTGGCACGATCGATAGGAGTTCTTTTGTCATTCCGTTTAGGGTAATCACCTTTTATTTGTCGTAAAAAACCTATAAATAAATTACAGGATGCGCTATTGTTCTACACTTACTTTGTATTGTTTCCTAATAAAATTTAGGAATTTTTATTAACAACACTGCAAATTTTAACTTTCTGTTTGGTATCAACAAGACGATGCACACCTTACAATTTTGAAAGTATAAAATATGCAAGGTATACTAAAATTTCTTTGACTTTGGCCTTTGAGTCACTCACTAGGCTGGTCAATGCGCAAAGATGATTAGATAGGTACTAGGTACTGTTTCGGAGTATGACGAAGACCTTTTATACCAACGTTTCAATAGGAAATCTTTTTGTCTTCCAGTTTAGTCATACAAACGTCAGGAATAAAGAATATATTGGAAATATACCCAACATGTTGAATAAAGTATATCCATATACACTACCAGGAAATATTAGAATCGTAAGAAAATTTTCCGTTACCAACAATTTGAAAATTTGAGAATAATAACAGAATTAGAACCCTAAAACCACAAAAAGTTTAGTAAGCCTATAAACGCGCTGTTTTAGAGTTAGGGAAGACAAAAAATATACTAAGGTTTGCTTATGTTAAAGTTTGTGGGTGAATCATAAACATTTTTTTAAAGAAAGTAGTCTTTTTAAATCGGCAAGAAACGAAAAAAACTTTTAAAATATTTGAGTTCGTTTATATTCGGTTCAAATGATCATAACGCTTACATACAATAACCTTCACAGTGACAATTCTTACATGAAATGAAATTACAAAAAATGAGAGCAATTTTACAAGCTTATTATATAACGTCCTAATTTTTATATTTTCACTTCTATAACGAGCATTACTATTTGATGACTCAAGTACTGAACTACTGAATGAACTATAATTCTATTAAAAGCATTTAAGAAACTTTTCGGCCATACCTATAATACATTTTATCACGATATTTAGAATGATTATAATTTCTCTGGTGACGGTCCTTAAAGCCGGTATATGAAATGGAAAGATCAAAACAATACATGTTTTGCAGTTTGGAAATTGGCCTTTGTATAAAAAATTGCAAGGCAAAAGTTCTAAAACCTAGAGTCCGCATAAGGGAATGAGCAAATAGAAGAAGCAATCGAATTATACATTTATGAATACAAAGAAAAAAAAGGTGTATAGGATGAAATGAAGAAGGCGATAAAAATGGAGGACGATTACGGAATAGATAGAGAATAAATTATCCATTGAAGACGCCGTGCCGTGTAGACATCTATAAAATTTCTACTAGGTACCTACATCTTAAATGGAAGACGCGTACTAAAACATTTTGTCGTGATTTTAATCTAAAATTTTCCATAGAAAATAAATTTATGTGAGATGCTGAGCTGGTGGTCCTATCGTATGATTCGTATGTAAGACCCTCGGTAAGACTCATACCCACAGAACATATAATTTCCATACCTACCATTCTGCACCATACCTACCATAGTACCTAGTCTTGTAGGCAATACGTTACAGTCTGGTTAGTCTCAGCTGGACCCAACATTAAATTATAGGCAAAACTAGAATATTTTATTTGGTAGTGCCAGTTAGAAGTCTCAACTTTCGATACAGGGGGTGGAGCTTTTGCAGAACCGGATCCTTTTACAAAAAAAAACAAAGATAAGTTTATTCCTGAAAATGGGCGATGCTTCAGGGTGTTTGTGCAACTGTATTAGTAATGTGGTTCTCTAAGACACTGTATAGAACTAAAATTTATGAGGAAGCTTTTTTTTTGTTGCCCGTACAGTTCACCTTTGAATTTTTATTCTTTCTTTAGGTGGTGCCCGGGCACACTCAGCTCCTATTCTTTTGCTATTATCGGGTGGGGTCAAAAATATATACGAATAGAATTGATTTCACAAGAAAACACCGTCATTGTTAAAAAATCCTATCGAATAATATCCCTAGCCAGCAATTAAACTTGTAAGCTTTGGTTTGCTGGTCCAAAGGTTTAAAAATCAAATATCGTTTCAGATTTCTGCAAGGAAGCTGATTTAAATAATTTAATTAGGATACGCAGCACTGGGGTTCGAACGGTCATTTATCCCCAGGTTTACCTAATACTGACATTATAGATAGTAGATAGTATCATCAAGAAGAATAAGAAGAAACGACGATAGTGTTCTCTACGTTCTATTGTGTTCCGTCATAACGAGACCAGCCAAAATTAAAACCCAGCGGACTCTTCCTTACTAAGTGGATACGCATTCCCTTGGCCTTTGCTTCCAATTTAACAAATATATGTAATTTTCATGTGTTTACCTAACATGTAGGTAGCTTATTACATATTAGCGTCCGGAATATGCAAATTGGTAGAGTCAGGGTTAATTGTCCCAAGATTACGTAAATAGGTGTTTGGAAACGTAGTCTAAAGATTCCCAAACTGAAATTACAACGAAAACTGAACATTTATTTTTCTTTCAGGAATTTTCGGGACCAAGGCACATTATTACCTACAAACTACCTCCCGTTTACTTAAATTTTCTTCAATTTAACCGTATCCGTATGATGTCCGAGATTTCTATCCTGTGGAATTGTTTGACAAATGAGATGGAAAAAGAAATGCGAAATCAAGGTATTTTTAAAATGAGGTTGTATGGATCTTAAATCCGTGGGAGTAAATCGCAACTGGTCTTATTTAGTTAATACTTATTACATCCATAGATAATAGATAATGAAGTATTCTTAACAACACTAATTTCCTCATTTGTATCTCTAACTATAACTATAGCACTAAAAGTAGTTTTGAATAGTTCATGAGATACACTCACGTGCGGTGTAATTTTGCAGCTCGTCCGAACTACTGCGCGCGTTTTAATATATGGGGGTATTTTTCAAGAAACTAACTGTGGGTACGTGTGTGTATTTCTTTTTTTTAATTACACATGCACTTTTGAGAGTGCCAATTACAAAGGTCTATGGCCCCTCTTACAATAAACTTAATCTAAGACGAAATCACAAACACCCATGGCCGAGACAGCATATGAAATGTCACAATTAATTTAAATGGCAATTGGATTTACTAACATGCAACACTTTTTAAATCATTCCTCGACCTATCTATACTATTAATCTAGGTATTGTTACAGAAAATGAGCTCTACATCACCTTCATCATTATAATATCATTAAAATTACGTTAACATTCACCGGAGATTTACCGTACATTTAATGATATTAGCGGAAATAATATCTAAAATCGTAGCGCAATCGTTCTTATAGCAATAATTGCTCATATTATAGAGAAAGGAAAACAAAAAAGTTTTTGTTTAGAATAGTTATGTTCAGTACCTATAACAAAAATATTCTTACTACCAAGCTCTTCAGGTGGACAACAAATTTAAAACCTTCCTGTTTTAAGAATGATATAAACGTGATTTAAAAACTGGTTGTAATATTCATGACTATGGTATTTTAAACACCAGTTTCTAAAACCAAGTTCCTGTTTAACTCAATAATCGTCAACAAAAATAAGTGACCGTCAATTAAATCCAATCTAGAGAAACAATTAGACGTATTTGTACACCCACTGCACGTTAACTTTGTAGGTCAGTGAGATTGAACATTTTTAAAGCATTCGAAGTAAATTAAGGATTTTAAAAACCATTTGTCTATTGTTAAGAAGCGTCTATTACACCTACAAGCTTAAATAGAGCATAAATCGATTTACGATTTCTCTTCGCAACACGCTCCATGAATCTTCTTGAAACAACATAGGTATTTTCGCGGCAAAAAATAATAACAATCTCTACCAACAAAAAGTAACTGACCAGACTTACCAGCGCATGTATTGCTGCTGTAAATGCGTTATTAAAATATTGATTAAAAGTGACGCAAACACATGTTAATTTTTATTATCGATACTGACACTATGAACTACTTATTTGATCGATAAGGTTTATACACGAAAACTGGTAGGTTCGATCAAAACATTCGGTAAAGAAAATTCTCACACAACGTGCGAACAATTAACAGCTTTAAACAAATAATTTTTTGTTAAGTAATATTAAATCAACACACACGTATTCAAGTGCGCAAAACACCTGTGCGCGCGATTCACTCGCGGATCAAACTAGCACTGAATTATCAAACTATAAGCGTTCCATTTGCCGCGTACGACTCTCCTCGATGTTGTGATCACGTTACCAAGCAACAGATATTAACATGAACATTCGTTCGTGCCACCTCTCTATTGTAAATGTCAGAAAAGATTGTTAAAGATAAAACATTGCACGCTTCTCATTTTCACTATAATTACATGAAATGTATGACTAATCGAAATGTAATCACAATATTGCAACACCCCCAATATAGCAAAGCTTTCTGACGTTTTTTGCTTATCTCTTTGTTGGTTGGACTATCTAGCTTAAAGTAGCGTATCGTAATTATTTTGTGTAGATAAAGTGAGCCCATGCGTAAAATTTTTGCTTCATTTGTTTAACCCAACAGATTATATAAAATAGTTTTGAAAATTCATCTACTCAGCACAAAATATTTTAAAACTATTTTGAATTAAAATAATTTCGATTGCGACCCAGCCTACAAATAATGATATAAATTCTTTTATAAGAGATAACTGTATCGTAGCCTACGGTTATTTTCGATACGAAGGTTATTAAAATTTTCTTGGAAAATGTGATTTTCGCATGCTTTTAGTTATTTTTAGAAAATCGATTTTTCCAAATTTGGCTAATGTAACCTGACGTGTAAAGATTTTCTGAACTTAGGGGTATACAGGGTGATTCACATACCCATTAGAATAGATTTTGTTTTGTTACCTTTTTTGAATTCCACGAACTCCTTTGGGCTACAGTGCATGGCGTACACCAAATCAAAATTATTTTTTTCTGCCTAAACTATGAGAAATATCGTAATCAAACGAGAGACAAAACACATGTAAAATGAGAAGTTCTGTCAATAGTAAAAGTTTAAAAGGATAATTGGATAAACCGTTAGAAATATTGAGCTTTTGGCCAACTGCGTAACACTCACGAGCAAAAAAGTATGCCTTTTGTCAGTATAGATTCACATCCTAAACTCCATCCCCATCGCTAAAAGCATTCTTTGATATTTTAAAAAATTTGATGTTCCATAGAGCCTTAACGGTGCACTTTTGGATTAAATCGTCATCATTTTTCCTGAAGTATTATGTGGTTTCAGTTGGGCTACCCAGGTTAGGAACACTCTGTGTCTGTATAGTATAACAATAAAACACAAAAGTATTGGAATGGAAAGGAATTCACACGAAAATTTATTAATATTTGGCCTATTTTTTAATTTTATTGGAAGCTATGAAATTTTCTGTGTCAATTAATAAATTTTCTCAGATAGAATAAAAGTATAATATTACCTCCCGGAATAACAATGGAAAATTCCACCAATTCCTCGAATCTTTGTTTACTTACAAAAATGCTAATTTTTGTGGTTGAACAAAAGTGCAATAAACCTGAGTTGCCTCTAGATTAACAAAAGTTATTTTCAATAACAACCAAACATACTTCTATCAAAAGTTTTTGTTAAAAGGTGCTATCGAACGTCAGAGATATTAAAAAAAATCTAATTATCTATCACCAAGGATTCAATTTGGGATGTGAATCTGTACTGGGAATATATGTTATATATGCCATAATTTAGGTAGAAAAAATACATTTTGAAGAAGCTGAGCATGGGACGCTGCACATAAAATTTTTTTTTGCTGTCTAAACTATAACAGGTAGCTAAACATAACCAGGTGACAATAAATGTTCAAAATATCAATTGATATCTGTACGAAAAGTATTTTAAATATATCGGCCAAATTGTCAGAAATTGTTCTTTGCATGTGAATGATAAACTTTTGAGTTTTGACCACTTACGTAACAAACCAGGAGCAGAAAAAACAAAAGACCATAAGATAGCCTCCTGAGATGCGGTAAAATGAAATCATGATTTTGTTGACCAAAATATAGCCCTAAGACCTAACTGCACGGACTACGCTTAAATAATAAGTGTCACTTAAAAGCTTAATTGTCTGGATACAATTCTTGTAATAATTGTATCCATGGGAATTAATCTTTTAAGCGACGCTTATTATGATTGTGTAACCAGTGCAGTTGGGCCTTAGTTTTATTAGTAGTACTTGTTATAAAGCAGTTTTTAAACCTGGATTCCCATCAAAGTCCCTGATACTTACCAGTAAAACAAAACGTATCGAAAGATCACTGAAAATTAGGCCCCATGCGAAAATTATTGATAAATGAAGGTGTTTTTATAATAACTTTTCTTTTATTTGTTAAAATGCTTTATTGTACTACACACATAATAAATTCACAAAGGCGCCTGGTTACCAGTACATCCGGGCCAGGCGACATTCAGGTGCAGAGAGAGCTACTCGCTCAGAAACGAGCCGTGTTTCAAGTCACCCCTAGAGGTGTCGGACATACCCGAGCACTTACACGAAACTTAAGTAATAACAGTTTTATAAAAGCAAAAGGCATACTAGAAGGTAAAATTTATACATAAAATCCCGGCCTTGAAAGACCATACGTTCAATAAAAAATATATGGGTATACAATATTGAAGCAAGGAGAACAATGATAAAACAAAAAAAACTATTACTAAACACATACATAGTTCCCACACTAAGTAAATTGAAAACATGCCAGATCAGATGCATTTTATGGCATTGAAAAGTCACTGCTGATTGGGGAGAGCACACACTTTGTTCACTGACCTTTTTAAGAGGCCATTAGCAGTTTTTAGGGTCACCACACGCACAATTCCGTCTGAACCGGGATGCAGTTCCACCACGCGCCCTAAATGCCACTTTAAGGGCGGCACGTTGTCCTCTCTGATGATTACCATGGTACCCAATTTGATATCACTGCTTCCATTGTGCTGCCATTTGGACCGCTGTTGCAATTCGCTTACGTATTCTTTCGACCAGCGAGTCCAGAAATGTTGGGATATTTGTACGCATCTTTGAAAATTAGATAAGCGGCACTCCTTAACGTCCTTCAGGTCTGGCTCAGGAAAGCTTGTCATACTTCTCCCGATCAGGAAGTGAGAAGGAGTTAAGGGGTTTGGATCATTAGGATCGCTGGACAGGGGAGTAAGTGGTCGGGAGTTGACCACTGCTTCAATTTGCGTTAGAGTGGTATATAATTGCTCGTATGTTAACAACGCATTACCCACCACCCTTCTTAAATGTACCTTTACGGATTTTACTCCTGCTTCCCACAAACCCCCAAAGTGGGGTGATCTTGGGGGAATAAAATGCCAGGAGATGCCCTTTAAAGCCAAGGTATCATTAATCATACTGTTGTGAGGTTCTGATTCTAAGTTCTTTAGAAAACGTTTCAGTTCCGCATCGGCACCCACGAAATTCGTACCATTGTCGCTGTATATTTTTGAAGGTTTACCTCTTCTGGCAATAAATCGCCGTAATGCAGATATAAAGGCCTCGGTAGTGAGATCAGCGACAAGTTCCAAGTGAATTGCCTTTACGGCAAAGCAAACAAAAATACATATATAGGCCTTTACAGATTTAGCACCACGGCCACTGCGGGTTTTTATTGAGATGGGACCACAATAATCTACCCCCGATACATTGAATGGGAATGTTGGCGTTACCCTATCTTTTGGCAAGGGGGCCATTAGCGGACTGTCACCGCGCGGATTCACTCGAAAACATGTTATGCAATTACGTACTATTTTTTTGGCGGCATTACGCCCCGAAATGGGCCAGAAATTTTCCCTGACCGAAGCTAATAATGCTTGAGGTCCGCAATGCAGTGCCGTTCTGTGTTCGTGCTCCATTATCAGCGTTGTTAATTTATGATCACGAGGCAATAAGTAAGGGTGTTTTTTGTTTCTGTCAAAATTAGAGTATTTTAGTCTACCACCCACCCTTATGATTCCCTTTTCGTCAAGGAACGGATTCAGGGACAGAAGATTACTTTTTGAATTGACGGTTTGGTTACGTTCTAAATCCAGCAATTCCCTTTTGAATGCTCCCGTTTGGGCAATTTTTATCAAAGCTTCCAACGACCGACTCAGTTCTTCGACCGATAAACTGCCAATTTCTCGTAAGCGCTTGACTTTGAGCGCATTGCTTTTAAAACGTAACCAGTAGGCCACACATCGCTGAATTTTGATTAATGAATTGAATTTCGTAAAAATGTTTGCATCTTGCTCCACGGCTGTCAATACGGTTGCGTGAGGGCGGAGTTCGTTATTGAAATAAGGACAGTCGGGTAATTCGATTGACCTAAAAATTGGCCAATTTTCAGTTGGTTCAAAAAGCCATGTAGGGCCATTCCACCAGATATCAGAGCTGAGCAATGCCCGTGGATTTACCCCGCGCGAGACCAGGTCGGCTGGATTGTCCCTAGATGCAACATAGCGCCACGAACCCCCGGAAGCTAGATCCTGTATCTCCGCTATTCGATTCGCGACAAAAGGTTTTAACGCACTGGGTGACGTTTTTATCCACGCCAGCACTACTGTGGAATCACACCAATAATTTACGCTTTCAAACTTTACGTCTATAGCATCGTGAGCCTTTGCCACTAGCTTGCAAAGAAGCAGAGCCCCGCAAAGCTCCAGTCTTGGAATACTTAGTCGTTTTATCGGCGCTACTTTAGATTTTGCGCATAATAACTTCACATACACGTTACCCAACGCATCTAAGCTTTTTAGATATAGACACGCCCCATATGCATTCTCCGAAGCGTCTGAAAACCCATGCATCTCGATTTTGATCGCATTTGAAATTATTACGCATCGCGAAATTTTAACTGAACTTAAACAATTTAATTCGGTCTGAAACCGTATCCATTGCGTGTGCAAATCTAAGGGAACAGATTCGTCCCAGGTTAATTTATACTGCCACAGTTTTTGCAATATTATTTTTGGAATTATGATGCAAGGGCTGAGAATACCAAGTGGATCAAAAATCTTAGCTATGCTTGATAAGATTTGCCGTTTTGTTACGGTCGTTAAGCTTGAATCGACGTTGATATCATAACCTATTTGATCAGGGGATGGGAGCCAAACCAAGCCTAATGTTTTGGTATTTTCATGGGGGCCTAGCTGTAATACTTTAGAATCCGATACATTATGAATACCGTGCAGTATTGTTGGTTCATTTGACACCCACTTTCGCAATTCAAAACAACCCTTTTCTAAAATTTCCGAAATTTCCTCGCGGATAGCAATAGCTTCTTCTATTGTGTTTGCTCCCATTAATCCATCATCCACATAAAAATCTCGCATTATAATGGAGGAAGATCTAGGATATTGAGCGGCGCTCTCGTGAGCTAATTGCTGAAGGCATCTAATCGCTAAAAATGAAGCGGAGGCCGTGCCATACGTTACTGTGTTTAATGTATAATGCGCTAAAGGATCCGACGGACTCTCCCTCCACACGATTCGTTGCAAGTCCCTTTGCGCGGGTTGGATAAGCACTTGCCTATACATTTTTGCCACGTCAGCTGTTATTACGAACTTGTGTTTGCGAAATCTAATTAAAATAGAGAATAAATCCTCCTGCAAAACTGGCCCTACCATTTGAATATCATTTAGAGAAACACCCGTATCAGATTTGGCAGAGCCGTCAAAAACGACACGAAGCTTTGTTGTTACGCTCTCTTCTTTGATTACTCCGTGATGCGGTAAATAAAAGTTTACTGTTTTAACGTCACTGTCAGGATTTGCAATTTTGGTCATGTGACCCATTGTTTCATATTCTCTCATGAACGCAATGTACTGGTCTCTGAAATTTGAATTTTTAAGGAATTTGCGCTCCAGGGAGTAAAAGCGGTTGACAGCGGCGTTTACAGAGTTGCCCAATTTCATAACGGATTCCTTTAATGGAATCGAAACCACGAACCTATTATCCGCGGCTCGAGTAGTTGTGTTCACGAAATAATCCTCACACGATTTTTCCTCACGAGATAATGCCTTAACTAACGGAGCTTCTTCTATTTGCCAAAATTGAGCTAACTGCTCCTGAATTTTGGTTTCAAAAATGCTATTTACCGCAAGGCTGCAGATAACTTTACTATTATTGACATTGTCGTTACACATGGGGTTTAAAGGACCACCGACTATCCAACCTAACCGAGTTTTTTGAAGTACTAAACCGTTTTGTTTTATCTGACCTGCGCATAAAAGATGATAAAATATCTCGGAGCCTATCAAAAGATCAACGCTGCGCGATGTGTTTAAATCCTTATCTGCCAATTTTATGTTTGGCGGAATATTTAACTGACCTAGATCAAATGACGAACTTGGTATATTTCCAGTAATTTGTGGTACCACAATGCATGAAATAGACGATTGATATGCGTCATAATTTGAGTGAAATTTAACTTCAACAGTGTGTGTGATTTTTGTAGATAACTGACCAATGCCCATTATGGTTAGATTAATTTTATTTTTTCGCAATCCTAATTTATTTGCTAAAGCTGCCGTGATGAAGTTTGATTGACTACCACTGTCTAATAACATTCTACAATTTGATAAATCCCCTATGTTATTTTGCACCCTTACTATTGCAGTTGATAGCAAAATTTGCTTATTGTCATTTACTACTACGTGGTGCACCAAAGTGCTACCAACCTCAGGGGAACTACTAGTTTGTTGGCTACCGCTGGTAGAGGCCCCTACAGAGGCATGGGCAACATTGGAATTGTTTTCTGTTGAGGTTGCTGAGGGGAAATGCAAAAGTGTATGATGCTTTCGGCGACAAATTTTGCACCCATATGATCTGCATGTGCTATAATAATGCGACCCCTTTAAACAATTGATGCATAGTTTTCTATTTCTAATTTCCGTAGCCCTCTCCTGCACCGATAATGCTTTAAATTCTTGACAATCAAAAACTGTGTGTTGCTGTTTACAGAATACGCAACTTATTTGTTCCGAATTTGAAACCGAGGTTAGGAGAGCACTCGACGAGGGGCCCTTATGCTTTTGGAAATTATTTATTTTTGTAGCTGACGCGGTATTACTAACCGGTGAAAAGTTTAAAGTTTCCAAGAGCTCGCATTTAGACTTTAAAAAATCCCGTAAATCTGTCATTTTCGGAAAATCCGTACTGAATTTTTGTGATTCCCACTCACGCTTAGTTGTTGCATCTAATTTGTTTACAAAAATATATATTAGCAAAGTATCCCAGTGATCTACTGGTTGGCCTATTGCCTTTAAAGACCTCAAATGTTTGGAAAAGCCATCCAGCAATTGACGCAACTGACCATGGGACTCCTTTGACAGGCATGGCAAATTAAATAATGACTTTATGTGATTATGAACTATTAGGCGCTTATTGTCATATCTTTCAAGTAGCGATTCCCAGGCTATTAAATAATTGCTATCGCAAAGCTCCAATGAATGCAAAACGTTACTAGCTTCCCCTTTAAGGGAAGCCCTTAGATAGTGAAATTTCTGAGAATTGCTAATTGAATTATTACTGTGTATCAGGGAAACATAGGTATCGCGAAATTCCAACCAGCATTGGAAATCCCCATTAAACGATGGTAAATTAATTGTTGGCAGTTTGACTTGATTTGCGATCTCATGGTTCGAACTTCGAGGCGCCGACGCGGGCTGCTGCTGAATCCCTGATTGCTTTGCCGCTAAATCATTTGCAATGGCTATACAAGAATAATACCTTGACTCAAAGGTTTCCCTTTCTAGCTCGTTATTTTCCACTTCATGTCTCTCGGTTTGTAAACTTTCTATCTGATACTGAATCTCATCAAATTGGCTTAATAAAGGCCTAGCGGCAGGTAATCGCACTGATAATTGAATTAATTCATCGGGAAGAGAATTGGAAGAGAGTAAGACTACCCAATTTTGAAAACGTGTTAATTGACCCTTAATTACACCGCGTTTTTGTACTAACTCATCTATATCAGCCATTTTAACTGCCAAGAACAAAACCAACTAACAAACCACACAAATTGAAGCAATACAGGAATGTAATATAAGGGAATAATATTGAATAGGCAAAGGATAAACTTACCGGACCTTGAGAAATATGGACGCCTTCCCGGAAACACTTCGTCGCTGAGTTGCCGTCTTGTTGAACGCACGCGCTGTATGGACACCTTTCCGGAAACACGTGGTCGATGCGTTGAAATCTTGATTGTTGAAAGCACGCGCTGTATCTTTGGGCCAGGCCACGGTTTTTCGTATAAATTGGAAATACTCGCAAATGTTGAAACTTGAAGACTTGTAGAAACACGCGCTGTATCTTTGGGCCAGGCCGCGGTTTTCGTATAAATTGGAAATACTTGCAAATGTTGAAACTTGAAGACTTGTAGAAACACGCGCTGTATCTTTGGGCCAGGCCGCGGTTTTTCGTATAAAACAAAATAAAAACAAAACACTCACGTTAACCAGTGATTAATCGCGCGCTATATCGGAAGCCACGTGATTATATACTCGTAAATAGTGTTGTAACTTGAAGAATTGTAGAAACACGTGCTGTTGCGGAAGAACACGCCACGTGGTCGCTACGAGATTGCAAAGTTTATTTCACAGTTAACCATTCTTCTAATTCACTTTTCACTGGTAATTATTCTGCTCGAAGGACCAAATGTTTTTATAATAACTTTTCTTTTATTTGTTAAAATGCTTTATTGTACTACACACATAATAAATTCACAAAGGCGCCTGGTTACCAGTACATCCGGGCCAGGCGACATTCAGGTGCAGAGAGAGCTACTCGCTCAGAAACGAGCCGTGTTTCAAGTCACCCCTAGAGGTGTCGGACATACCCGAGCACTTATACGAAACTTAAGTAATAACAGTTTTATAAAAGCAAAAGGCATACTAGAAGGTAAAATTTATACAGAAGGTGTCAGGTGGGCGCTGAACAAAACAGTGAAGATATTGAATATTTGAGGTGCACTTTATAATAAACCTTGAATCTGAATAATTATGAACACAAATGTGTTTTTTGTTAATTTTTATTTAAAAAAACTTAAGGCTTAAAATTAAATTAATTTGTGACTTGTCTTATGTCTATAAAATTATAAAAAAATAAAGTCAAAAATTCAGAATATTCACAGAAAATTCTGTTTGTGAGGGTATTGTTAGATATAGTTTATAAATCGTAAAAAATCAAATTTCTATAATAAAGCTAATAATATTTAAAGTCCAAAGGTTTAACAATTCAAAGCCTTGAAATATTAAACATACAATTTATTGGTAGGTAAAAAATATTATGCGTGTTTTTGCTAGTTTTTAATTTATCCTTGTAATTTGGAAGTTAAAAACCCTGCAGTTGTTCCGCTTTTTGGTTGAGAATAATTAATGCAACTAAAATTTAATTTTTCTAGTTCATAAAAATCTTACAATTAGTGTAAATGCGCAAAAGAAGGTTGATTAAACTTTCGTGTTCAACTAATCCTAGTATAAACATGAACAAAAATACATAAGTTGATGTTTTTACACTCTAATTAGAAAATCCTGGGAGAGAAATTAGAAGAAATCACTCTACGCAATTTTTGTGGCTTGAGTAAAAGCGCGTTTGGTCATTGTGCATAACATAAAAATACGGAATATTTAGGACATAAAGGTGAAACCCATTTTGTACCTTTCTACACTTTCTGTTATACAATCAGTATCGGTTATAATTGGAAGATTAATGAGGCGTCCTAAATAAGCACGATCCTCACTGATCTGTAAAATATTTTAAATTTTATTATCATTTCTTCAGCATTGTGGCCGATTATGGCATTTATAATTTCTGAAGTATTCGGGAGTAAATCGTTTCCTTATTGGTTGTTTCCACACAAACCAGAAATTGTCCAAAATTTCACATTTTAATAACTTTTCGGCTACCACAAATCAAATTACATTTAGAAAATAATATTCTGTTAACGCAAAGCGTCGCGACATGAAATCGTTTTCAGTAATCGAGTAGCATATGGCAATAACGCCCCCTTTAATTAATTCATCAGATTTCAGTTTATTATAAATTACGAATTCAACTTGTTTGTCGGAATGTATTTATAATTATCTCACAAATGGCGTCTAGTGATTTCCCGAGTCACAACATTAACAGAAATGCCACCGACCCCTCGCTGACGTAGGTTCATTCCTCTTTTCATAATATGTTGCGAGGGTGCGGAACAATATTAATCCATCATATACAAAGACCGGGCCGGCCTTTAATAAACGCGGCCCGTTCCAGAACATTTCAAAGAAAGATCGTACTTCTTCGTGCAAATAATTAAGTCATAAACGTTTACTAAACTTCCGTAATAAGAGTTCTGTAGGTGTAGATCTTTGATTACCTGTATGAAAGAATGTGTGAACCTTTAGAGCTCCTGAAAGCGCCTATGTATTATACAACCCTGCAGACGAATCTTGTCGAAGAGTTATGTCAGGTGCTGTATATTCCTGGTGCTCTTTGCAGCCGTACTGTGGATAACGCCGTAGGGAGTGTGCACTTGGGTAGGGCTACGCCCCAGCACGTCAGCCAACCCCCAGGACCGCCTTTGTGGACTTTCGCTTGCCAGGACGACATGATGTTTAAAGAGTTGTCTGCATTCCACAGCGTCCGGAAGGATAAAATCATTGCTGTTAACAATGCAGTACTTACTTGTTGTTTCTGTTATTTATGTTCTCCTGACAAATGAAGCTAATAAAACCGCTACGTTAGCTTCTCACGTTTTCGTAGTTCGTCATCGTCAACGCTAGAGCTACAAGTAAGAATAAAGAATGGATGTTGTGTCAATCGAAGATTTTTTTACAACAAAATTTGTGGAATTGAACTTTAAAAATTGTGGTTTAAAGCCAAGTTAGCCGCGAACAATTTAATCAATCTAAATTCAACATTTTTCATTCTCATACCAACAGACAGTACTAATGAAGTTACAAAAATCATCAAAAAGCTATCTATAATCAGGAAAGGCACCAGGTTCAGATGGCATAACACCTGAAATATTAAAATGTATAGCAGAAATTATAGCAACTATAATAAATTTCTCTCTTATAAATAAAATTTAGAAACAGGTATCCGTCCAGCAGCACTCAAATTTGCGATAATTACACCACGGCCTATAAATGGCTTCCGGACTTCCGGAAAACTACATACCTATATCCCTAATTTAAAATATAGCAAAGATATTTGAAAAAAGTTCTCAAAGAAAGGCCAATCAGGTTTCTAAGTAAATACAACCTAATGTGTTCTAGGCAGAATGGTTTTAAAAAACTAGTCGGAGAAGTGCAAATGGCTCTCGATGAAAATAAGCCGTGCCTGTATGTTTTTGCAGATTTAGCAAAAGTCTTCCACAATCCACACAGTCACCCCTTAACTGTATTTGTTGTTGAATTATGGTCACTTAAACTCTACATCATCCATCAACGCTACTAAAATTGTATGATAGTCGTTAAAGTGCCATCATCTTTTAACGCGTGGGTCTACATCCTGCTGACTTCCATTCAATTTGTTCCATCACTGTCTCACTAGGAGTAACCGTTATTTCCGTCTCGTTTCACTGAAAGCATGTATAAACCAGCTGATTCATTTCATACAGCGATTGTACATGTATGATGGATAGGGTCACGCAGCCGAAAAAGTATTAGTTATTTTATTAATATTACCGCTGTTTCCCTGAAAACGGGATTCTGTTTTCTAGCTTTTTCCAGAAAATTTTTATATAAGGTGTCAGGATCGCAGGAATAACGTGCAAGTTGCACGTTCACTTTTGGAATTTGCCTAGTTCCTTGTGGAAATGTCCCTCGGGGCATAGAAAGAGTATCCGTAAAATGGGAGTAAGCTTAACTAAGTTTTAAGGGATAATCAAACGGGATTTGCAATTTATTCGATTATAGAATTTAAATATTTTTAAATTTGGATAAGGTTTTTCCAGTGAGTAAGTTTGTTCTGTAAATATAAATCGGTTATTTATTTAGAACAATTACATTTTCATGTTCGTAAAATGCAATTTTTACAATTCACCCTCAAACAAATATCAATCAAATGGTTGGTACCTACAAACAAAAAGTAAATCACAATGCTATTAAATACATCGTACGCGTACGTGCAACTTTCAGTGATCTTTGCATGATCCCTGCAAGGTCATGTAATCCTAATAGAAGGTTATATTCATTTGCATATAGCAATATATTATTATTATGGAAGTGTGTAAAATGGACGAGGCGAATATTAATAAAATTGTCGCATTTAGTTTGTATTTGTATTATGTAGGATTAATATATTACTACAATTATTTATAACAATTTGCAGCGATTCAAAAACTGCAACATGCTGCTGTTGCTGTTAAATGGACGGATACAGCTTTCTTTATAAAATTGATATTGTGCTATTTCCAAATTTTGTTTTTGGTCTATAATACATAAAACTCATGAAAATGATTGAATGCATGCATAAAAATCAATAGTTTAGCGGTTTTGTGGTTTCGTGCTTAAAACATTAAGTAGGTATCTAAGGTCTAAGGTATCAATAATCTATTTTTTATAGTTTTATTTAATTAAATCGATCAGTTTTACAAGACAACAGTGAAATATTATAAATACGAGTGATGAAGGCAGATGATGAGGCCCGGATATCACTCGTTTCGCTATTCGGAACTTTTATGTAACAGGCAACCAGAATATTTCAGTGAATCTCTAGGTAACCTAATATAACAGAACGTATACTGAACTTTCTAAATCTTCCGCGAGTATATGGAGGACCAGGCCCTGCACTACGATCACCATTCAAATTCCATTTTGCGGAGTTTTCAGTACAGGCTGAAAAATCTAATATTTTCTGTTTTTTTTGTTTTCCTATGTAATTATAGGCAGTAGCGCAAATTGGTTTCACATTATTTAGGGACTTTTTTAATTACTTGATGACCAGGGAGCGGGAAATTAATTATCTTAAAAGTAACCTAATTTATGCAATGCCTTAATAAACCTATATAAACCCAACTAACTAAAACCCAAGTCGTACTAAAATAGATAGCAGAAGGAAATATAACTAGGAAGCAAGGAACTGAAAGCTATATAGGAAACGTAAAAAATTAAATACCTATTATACCTATCGTCATTTGCAGTGTCGGATGAGTTTAAGAGCATGTGAGTCCTGTCGGGTTCTTTGATATGTATTCGTTAATGTTTTGTACGTCGTTGCAGATGTTGCAAATTATATAGTGCTAGTACTATTATGTGTGGATCATTAAAGAATATATTAGAGAGCAAGCCAAATCCATATGACATAACTGACACGAATAAAAAGTTCCCTCGCCTCAGGTTATACCCACATCCCTCACCTAACAGAAAATGCATTCGAAATCAATTCTAGGTATAGGTAACATACAGGCAGTGGCGTAACTAGAAAATTTGGGCCCAGACGCAAAATTTTGTAAATGGCCCCTATCTTTCGAATCAGGACGCTTTGACTCCGGCAGTTCGGCGCTGATGGCAATTCGGTGCTGGCCATTCGGGCCCGGCAATTCGGCGCCGAACAATTTGGCGCCGAATAATTCGGTACGAGTCGATTCGGCGACGGACAATTTAGCGCAAATATTATATTGATTACATTTTGTTAAATATCTCCGTTATTTATCAACCGATTTTGAAAAACTTTTTTTGGATATATTAAGAAGAAAAAGACCTTACAAAAGCGGTATCTCAAAAAAGGATATCTTTCTATTTACATTTTTAAAGTTGAGGTTGCTAGCACTTAGGGGTTGAGGGGTGGGGGGATTAAAAGTACCTGTCTAAATGGCAATTTAAAAACAAAAATCGACGGGTCTCAGAATTTTCTGCAAAAACATTAAATAACCAGAATATGATTTTTGTGCGATACTTTATTATCACTCTGTATATACAGTGTGTAAATAAAATAACGGAACACCCGAATAACTTTTTTATTGTTAAAGAAGTTTGTGCTTGGTGACAATTTGGATGGTTAGCTATAAGCTTTATTTTTGGTATGTCGGAAATCAGTTTGCGTTTCCTATATATTTTTGCATTTTTGGATTTATAGGTACTCCCCACCTATTGTGGCCTAAGCACGTGTGAGATGTTTCTCACCCCCCTTCCTGAAAATCCAGAATCCAGATATATTGGAATGCAAGTTTCTCTCAAGCTCTGAACTCTCAGACTCAGTTCACAATATTGCAATTCAATACGACTAAAAAAAATTGACTTTGAATATTTTCAAAATTCGTTCGAGGGCCCAAGGGCCCTCAGAATTGACGGGCCCCGACGCAATGCGTCCTTTTGCGACCCCGTAGTTACGCCACTGCATACAGGGTTTTTTTAAACGAAAAGTAGCCACCCTCAGTATCTTTCAAAACGATTGTTTGCTTGCAGCGGCGCGGATGTAGGGTGATCAAACAAAGTGGTGGGGACACAATGCATCGGCGAGAAAAATCTCAAAATGCCTTTAGAATTAAAAATTAAAATTTAGAGGGACCAATCGAAATAATTTGAAAGATATTCCTTTTTGCAAATTTCCAATTTTCAGGAATGCAAATTTTATTTTAACTAGAGAGGAATTCAAAACAGAAAAAAAATATTAAAAAAATAAAATTATTTCAAATAATTACTAAACTAAAGGTAGGTAGTACTATATCGCGCTAATATGAAGCTTTTAAAAATGCACCACTTATATGAGATGCCAAGACATGTCAACAAAGGCAGCAAGGGACGTTTTACGTACAATCCGGACGTGTGATGTCATGAACGTCTTCGCTTTCGAAGCAACCCCCTCTAAATTTTTAATGGCACCATACTTTGTGTGACACATTGTTGGAAAGGCAATTTCATAAGAAATTAATTCTACTTGGTACCTAATTATTTTTTTATTCACTTCAAATTGAGATATAAAAAAGTTAGAAACTGTATTTCGGTTAATACTAATCTTACTCATCAAATATCACTTTCATAGCGGAAGTAAAATTTCAAGACAACTCAATTTATTTTATAATAATTACTTAATTTTTTATTCATGTAATTTTTGCAATCGACTAAAAAATTATGTAGGTATCCTAACACACGAACGAATTTTTTTTTCGGATTGTTCCTATATTGCAGGACTCGACATTGCCTTGTCGTGCAATATCGAAAAAGGATTGTCGGATTATCCTGTTAGGTATTGTTTCGCGTTCAACGGGTTTGACATGAAAGTTGTTTTACCTTGTTGGGAAAATATGAAAAGAATATCCAGGAAATTGTCTTTCTAGTAAAAGGCACACAGATCTTTATTTACTTTGATTTGAACGGTTATTCAATTTCATTAAAATGGGTAATTATGTGTAATATAATATTACCTGCCGCTACTGCCCTTCAAATGCTAGATTTAAAACCGACCGATATGTAGTTAGAAATCGCCTTTAAAATGTTGTTCAAACTCGGTGCAAACACACATACTCTGCTCTTTAAACGGCTGAACTCCTGATATCAGTGCTCGCATTTCAGCAACCATGTGTAACCATAAATGTTACGTCACGTGGAAGTTTCACATATGAGATCCTCCCATATGTGAATCCCGCGGTTATTGATGGCGAAATAAGTTTTGAGTAACTAAAAAACATATTTTCTGTATGTATGACAGGCTTTGGAGATACTCTGAGCTCAATGCTCATTTCCTCCTTGTCATGATTAAATTTTCATTTGCTCCTGAAAATCTACAAAATTAATTAAATTTAAAATTGAGAGGATTTGGAGAAGTACAGGAATGAGCATATTTTTAAGAGATGTCATTAGCAAATGTTCTGTTCACTATTTGTATGAAAATCAATAAAGAAGCTAAGGATATATTGATATCATTCGTATATGTCACTATTGTGTTAAATACACGCTTGTTTGTACCTCTTTAGGTACTTGTGTTCCTGTTAGAAAAAGCGAAGATAGATTCTAGACAATAAAAAAAGTAAAACTTTGTATTGACCTGTACGTTCTTTTTATTTTCATGGACATTTTTAAAATATTGAATACTGAAAATTTCCGAATCTGAAATTCTTATCCAATGAAAGGAAGATACCCTTGAGATATACAATTATTATTTTTCGCTTCAAGGGCTATAAAAATAATAATATTTTAATTAAAAAATTAATAATGCACTCTGGTGTGGATTAATCGCGAAGGCGTACGCGAACTGACGTTAACATTCCTGAAAATGCTTTAACGGGGATGATTATCCTTTCGAACGTATTGATTATACGAAAACCTTACTTCCTACGTATGAAGAAAAATATTAAGACATAAATTATTTTCCGTTTTGAAGCATTTACCCAAGGCATTGAATATTGTGCCCAAGGTTACGTTTACGCCATCTGCAGTGTCTTCTCTGCAAATACCTTTTTTTAATTTAACGTAAACTGTTTGGTTTTGTCTGTAACCTTCTTGCGTTCCTGCGACCCGTGGAGAAATGGGGAAGATGGTGCGCGAGTATAACACCTTTGGTTTCCTCAAGTTCTTCACGCAATCCACACGGATCTTCTGTGGTGGACACCACCGGGTACGCAAGGAGCTGTCGAATGACCAGAATGACGGGGTGCGACGGACAGCTGTCAGCCGTCTATCATATGTGGCACTGCGACGTCACAATCCCGCATTTCGGACCAGGATCACAGGATATTACAGAAGTTCTTTATGCTGCCGGCGTCTCCTTTGATCAACTACAACATTGTATTGTGTTTGACTGTTTTTTGTGGCTAAATCGAACAGAATCCCTTATCTTTTTATTCTCATTTCTTGGAATCTTGAGGATGTATTGGATATTGGGTATTTGAGGAAATATTCCTGACACGATCTTACCATGTCTTTCCATTGTCTTTCTGTATTTAAGTTAAGCAGGATTAATTTATTGCTTGGCAATTTATGACTAACCTGTTATAAAAATTGAGATACTATTCCAATAATAAATGGGCGACCTATAATTATATTTTGTAAGATGCCAATGAAAGTATCTGGAAATATACTTTTTCCTATCTTATTGCTTACATTTTATTTTGTCTAGGTATTAAACTAATGTCTATATCTAAACACTAAAGAATGATCATGATGTTTCTTTGCTAAGCAGATATTTTATAGAAGTTGTTGGAACTTTAATTATTCTCAGATTATGAAGATGTCTGAAACTGTGCCTCGTAAGTCTTAGCTGTCATTTGAAGACAGCTTCTGTAACTTTTAAAGAGGAACTTACTTCTTTAAGTTTACAAGTAGGATTAATAATGACAGCGATTTTAATTATGTACTAGGGATTAAACGAATACATGTAAATGGAAAATAATTCTGACGAGTTGTCTTTTGTTCATCTATCTTGGAAAACCTTACGCAGCGCAGACGAATCATGTCTGATCACCAATGTTTTGAATTTGAGTACTTATCAATAATGTGTTGTAAAGGGTAAATTATTCATAATGTATAAATGTTGTCTTATAGAGAAAAAAGTACTGACAGTGGCATAGCAACCGGGGTCTCTGGGGCAGCAAGCGATGTCCGGCGTTGGTAGGATTAGGCGCCTAAGGCGCCGTACCTTCTACTATTTAAAATAACTTTTAATACGTGTCATATTTAGAATTTTATTTAAATTCAAGATGACAAAAATTGTCGGCAAGAAAAAAGGACATTAAGAAAATAACAATTCCTGTGACAACTGCGACAGCGGAGAGTTCGTTCTCAAAACTAAAATTAATCAAAAATTACTTGCGGAGCACAATGTCTCAATCAAGATTGAGTAACTTGGCTCTTTTGAGCATTGAAAATGAGAGAGCTCAAGCGTTAAACTTGACCAACTTGATTGATCTCTTCGCTGAAAGCAAAAATAGAAAAAAATGTTTCTAATGTTTTAATGTTTGCTATATTAAAATTTCTAAAAATTTCATTTTAGGTTTTGTTAAAAAAAAGGCATACCCCCCCTCTTTAATATGGGCGCCCCGCGCCATCGTTAAATCTGCTACCCAGCGTCACTCAGCCTAGCTATGCCACTGAGTACTGACAAAAGAAATTGTTTATGTTCGTAATTCACTATTCACTGGGTCTGGTTTCATTACAAAGTTTATTTTAACAGCCTGTCGCAATAATATACCACGAACAAGATCTTCATTTCAGGAAAGCATCAGACAAATTAGAGATTAACGGATTAACCTAAAAACAAGACAGGGAGGTCTTGGAACCATGTTAATTTTACTATTGCAGATACGGCCACATTGACACGCAGAGAACATTGATACAAAAATTTCTATTACAATTATCAATTAATAAAAATAAAAAGTAATTTGGAGCGTGGTAGTTGGTCATTTCATAAAACAAAAAAGGGATAAGTAAACAACACAGTAATGCATTAGTTCCTGTTATCTGTTTATCCTTGTTGCACTTTCTAAAACTTATTATATTCTCGTATTCTCGTTTCTGTCGTTTGTGCAGTGCGGCATTGGGATTTGCTCCTTCTATAACGGAGTAGTGTATATGTTTGAAGGAGTAAACCATCCAATCCAAAAATAAATTAAGCGGTACAATTTATTGCAGTTTTTAGCAAAAGCATAATATAGGGAATAGCTATTAGGTAGGTTGCTTTCCATTTGGAGTGCTTTATACAAGTAGAGTAGAAGTAGAGTAATTTATTGTAGAAACTTCCAACTAATTCAAGGTTAAATTGATGAAAGCGGTTCAAATGTTAACTAATTTAGATTTATTTGTAGAGGAAGCAGGAGTCCTTTTTAAATGTCCTATAAGATAAACAATGAAACCGTATTGATGTGAATACCAGAAACGTTCTTTGGTGAACGCAAATGAAATACATTGAAATGAAAATTATCCAGACCAGACAACTATAATAAGAAAACTACAAGGATTTTCTTGTTGGCTTGATGGTTGATGATTATCTATTTCTGTACAACTCGATGTTCTTTCATGGCGCTCACAAGAAGCATCTTTTTTCCGACTAAAATAGATCGTTATAAATCGTTAGAAGGAAGTCTACGTCTTAGCTTACAGATGGAGTCAATGCACCTGCTTTGCAGTTATCACTTTAACAACCAAACTGTTTGGTTGGTTAGAGATTAGATTAGAATGTGGAGTAGAACTTCGGGTGGTAAGTAGTGCAGTTTATGCACATGTTTGTACGCTAGTGGAATCTTCAAGCGTAGAGTCACAACATTATTTCTCTGGCGATGCCTGTTCTGTATACCAAAGATGGGTAGAGATCGTTGCTGAAATAATTCCGTGCGACACACAAGTTGTGCAGATTTTGTATCAGGATAACAGCTTGCAGAAAAGGTGTTACTAGGATAGCAGTAATTTCAAACACGTGGACCGTAATGTGCGTAATTAACTCATCAACGTCAATTTTCCTCTTTCGTTGGTAACATCGCACGTCTATTTCATCTGTCTCTTTTTTACAATTATTTGATGAAATGAAAATCCAATTCCGATTATTTTCCATTAAAATATAATTGTGTACGTGTGTCGATGTAGGAGGATTGGGTTAGCTCGAGGCTGAAAACTAAAGTTGATTTTAAAAATGTTGATGTTAACGGTTGAAGGGATTGTAAATATTTCCTATTTTGTGGAAAATAAACTGAAAAAATTGAATACCTACATATATTTTTAAGATATTTTTCAAGAAAACGTTTGACCCGCATAAAACTTTCTTTCCTATCTCGACAGAATTATGACTTGAGTGGTTTACGTTTGCGATAAAACGTAGATTTTGAAACATTTTCACAAGAATTTTATAATCTCATTGCAGTAATAGTACATACTACATTTATTTAAAAAAAACCACAGGAATCTGCACAAACTACTGCCTCAGTAAAGATACACGAACTATACAGATTAAAGGAAAGAGAAAAAGGAAACTATGTAATTTTTCGTTTAAAAATTTGTCACCTATAGTAGTGCAAACTCCTGATTACTCCTAGTTCACAATTACGAATATTATAAGTACAGCTACATTCGAAATTAATGTCAAATGTATAATTCATACTGTACCGTTCTTTGAGGCATATTTGACAAAGCATTTTGCGCTACTGCCTATTATAATAAAATTACACAGGGAAACAGAAAACAGAAAATTTAAGATTTTTCAGCGTGTATTGAAGACTGCGCAAAATGAAATTTGAATGGTGCTCGTAGTGGTGCTCCATACGCTGAACATTAAAAATTCCCCGTAATTAATGTAAACGTTTAAACAATTTTAAAATTAATCATTCAAATTTGACCTTCTCTTTTTTTAGTAAAACTAATTTCATTTCCTCGGAAACGTTAGAACTTATGACTAAGTAAGAATAATTTTAAATTTAACATTTATTTTATAATGACTGCGTTTGTTCCGAAATGTGTAGCGTCTTTTATGAAAACAAGAGACTTAAATGATAATGAAATTAAAGTGTTCGTATAATTAGTGACTTGTTTGTCTGCTATATTTGAACAGTACAACACATTTTGCAACAATGACTAATAAGTATGACTAAAGACTAATTATCACAAAATTTTTACAACAATTTTATCTCTTTAATAGCGGAATCTACGATGAATACTTGTTTTTGAATTGAGTACAATGACCAAGCAAATCTGCCACTCGACATTCTACAAATTGTAATTACTGTGCGGGTGTTTTATCTGTAGGATATGTCAGGTTCGACGCATCAAGAAATTCCCACCGCCTACGATTTACATCAATTTATCACCACGACAATATCTGGTACCTATCCTCACTTTTGATTTATAATTTATTAGCAATAGGTATTATTGTAAGTGATACCATGTGTTCATGTTAGAGCATGCTACGGAAATCCAAAATCGTTTACTAAATAATAACTAAAAAAACTAAAAAGAAATGTTAGGTTCTGCCACCACCCATATATCAACCCCTTTTTCTGATGCTAGCTGCTGGAGGAGGTCCATAGCAGCTCTTCCTCTTCCTACGTTAGATTGCAGCACCTTCATGTCTGGGCGCTACCTGTGGACCCTTCTTTCTTCTCCTAATTTCTTAGACTGCCCGTCTATATGTTGGACATGCCATTTCGTCCGCTCTGTGCCCTTCCTTGTGGCATTTGTAGCATCTTGCATTGTTTTCGTACTTTTTAGTGTGTGCCCCTGTTCGCCGCACTTATAACATATCTGCTCGTTTTTTCCTCCTTGCAGTCTCTTGCATCGTGTCCAAAATCGAGGCAGTTATAGCATCTGTTTGGTGCGAGAAGTTTGACTCTGCACCTAGTCCATCCTGTCTTTATCTTACCTAGGTTTATTATTTCCATAGCTTCTTTGGTGGACATATTGTTGCTATTGCGTATTTCAAGTTTTTTTTGTTGAACTTCGGTGACATGTTAATTGTGTGTATTTCTCTGTCCATGTTCAATATTTATACCATCGTTTTTTTTCCATCGACGTTTTTTCCATTGGCTTTTTTTTCCTCGACTTTTTATTCGGCCTACCGAATTTGGTGAATACGACAGAGTAAAATCGAATATCATAATTCATAAATAACATAAAAACCCATACCATTCCGATATTTTTCGAGTTAAGTTAACAATAATCTTTACCGAAGAAAAAAGAAGATAATTTACTATAGGTACAAACGGAATTCACACATCCATCCGCTTTTCTATTTTATTCCCTGTTTAAAAAAATAGAAAGCAGATCAAAGTGGATTGAGTCCTCTGCAGTATCAAAACTGAAAAAGAAAATTTTAAGTAAGATAATATTAATATTTTTTTATATTAGAGTAGAATATGTTGAATATTTAGTGAATCAGATAGTAACTAAGATTACAGCAGAACCGAATTTTGTGAAAAGAGGGTTTACCTCCGAAGGAATGCAACGAGCTCATAAGATTAGGGCCACCCACCGATTAGGAACTAAGAAGATTGAACGCACAAGATACAATAAGAGAAAGAATGAAGTGAAGCGATGAAACGATTCGGGTATTTATTGCGAATGAATGGAGGGAAATAAATATCCTATAGCCTCCTGCTATTGGTAATACTATATGTTTACTATTTTCTTTGTCCATCAGAATACGTTTATCTTATAATTTTTTAGTGTAGCTGTTGCATAACTTTAGGTACCTACTTTAAATTTGTTGCAAATCAAATTTTTGACTGTTTTGAAATTAACAATTTTAGAGAGCCCTATACATAGGGAATGCAATCAAGGACTAGTTCAAAATTCTTATATATAACTTTTTAATTTTGAGAAGCCGATGGGATAATTTTAGAATTACAGGCACTCTTTGATGATTAATTCTGAATTCTGCTTGCTCAAGTATAAATTTGCTGTGTATTCAGGGTTACGTTAAGATAAATCCGAAGAACTTATTTTGTTTACAAAAATCAACCTTTGCAGTCAAATTCAATGTTTGCATGTCAGTCGGATAATAAAATGTTTTTGAATTGTTACACTAAATATTCTGGTTTCTGTTAAAATAGTAGTAGCCTCTTATTGCAATTATGGGTCTGGTACACGATATTTGTACGTTTGAATAATGCCAAGAATTTGCTGGAATTCCTAGATATATTTAGTATTACTGCTATTACATGCATACTGGTAGTACATATTTCGGGTCATTAGTGCGAAGCTGCAATAGAAATTCCTCAGAAGTTTCTTATGATTTGAACTTTTCAAACACAATTCCTTTCTAAATGTCAAGATATTTTTTGTAATATTATTTCAAATAATAAAAGATTTCATTTTGGCTGAATGTTGCTGAAGTGAAACAGGACAGTCATGGTTTCCGAAGGATTCGTTTAAACTCAAACCACATATAACAAAAGACGATTGCCCTTAATAATATTAATATACATATAGAAGAAACTCAATCGATTTATTTGTTTTTTGCTTGTGAACCAAAAGATGTCTTTATTTAAAATTAAAAAAGAAAATCTGGAGGATTTTGCAAATTAGCGGAAGTTCGAAGAGATTAAAGGACGGTAGGGGTAAAATGGAAAACGAGCAACAAATTAAAGTCTTGAAAAAATAAAAATCACACCAAATTAGAAAGAAATTAGGAAAAGCCCAGGAGCCAAGACTCCAAGAGATTGGAAATTATTTAAATGAAAATGTGCTCAAAAAGCAAAGAAATTACGGCAAAAAAAACAACAAATGCTTCATTTTAGGTTCTTCGGTGAAAACACGTTAACTCAAAATTACAACTGCGTTAAAAATTATTAATTATTTTTCTATGTGACATGCAGTTTGTTTTCTATGACCAACCTTTATCGAAAATTTTGTTGTTCGTGTGTTTCACTATGATCGCATATACATCATAAGAAAAAAATGTATGTGGTTCACCGTTCACACCAGAAAGAATCCATATCGTGTCACAAATCCTATTAGAAGGGGCGGCAGTCTTGTCCGGTTTCAAAACTCGCCTCTTATACCTCTGGAACACCCACACCCCGGTATGTAATGGATAAAAAACAGATAGACACGAGTCATAAACAATTTCGCAGTACCTATCTTTGCACATTAAAATGTATTATATTTTATATTTGTCAAAACCTTTGTTTTTTATTGCAAACCTATTATTTATTAACATACACGTTGGTTTTTTAAAATTGTTTGTAAGCTGTTTAGCAGTTTTGAAAGTTTCGGTACGTAAACTACATAGAAGTATGAGAAGTAACTCTTGAATATATTTATATCCTCTTTTCTCTTGAAGACTTATTTACAGAGTTGTAGAGTTTCTATTGCTCTTAGACACGAAAGTTCTTTTCCTCGTTGGTCCATCGGGAAATTCAAAGCCTGTAGTTAGGTCTGAACTACATTGTGGTTTATTTTAGCCCTTGAAATTCCTAATAAATAGTGATGCTCCTTTCTATGTTTAGTATTTGATCAAACACATTTAAACATTTAATAAATCAAAGGAAAATTCAACGTCAAGTTATTGGCATGTTGACTCGATATTTAAACAGTTTTCAATCTTGCTGAAACGTTGTCATCACCAAACCTTTAAAAAACAAGGTTTTACTGCTGTACGCAATCGTCGCTAAAGTTCAAAGAAATGCCGGGGATCGTAACCCAATATAAATCCAATCTATAAAAATGATTTCCCGGAATCTAACCTGAGGATATTTCACCTCGAACAGTTTTGTGGAACGATGCACGTTATACCTACTCGTATATAAGATAAATATTACATGTATTTTCCGAGAAATCTCGCAAATTTCAAAGATGCTGGTTATATTTCACACCGGAGGTATAAAAAATTGCATCCCTAGTTATTGTAAACGCTCAAAGCAATTCCGGACGCCTCCTGTTCACTTTTAGCCTGGCGTAAAGTGGAGATATAAAAATTTTATGTTTTCCTATAAGCTCGTGTTAACATACTACTGGAATTAAAATGGTAGATAGATTTATAAAATTTAATGCAATAAATTTCGATTATACAATTTTCTAGCAGTCAATACTTTTGGTAAAATAATGAAAATATATTATTAGGCAGTAGCTTTTCAACGAATACTTTTATTTATATTTTTTTAAGACACTGTGAGATACTGCAACTGTAATTTTCAATTTTCCTTCATTTCAAACAGTTTTATAATTATCGTAAATTTTTTAAAACTGCCTTGCCTAATGAATATAATGATGAAATCTATTTAGACATTTTTCTGGTTGGCAGTACCTATAATGCAAGCACGAAATTGATTCGTAAAAGTCTGAATGCAAACCGAGCCGCAGGAGAATTTCCGAATTTCCATTATCAGGCGCATGAGCACTACCAACAGTTCAATACCATGAGACCATCCCCGCTCTTGTGGCCTATTCCCCTTACGAATCAAAAAATCTACTAGATAATAGTTAATTGTAGGACTTTTTTGCATTTTAATTGTCTTTGAAACACTCTTTGAATGCATTGACCGCAATGTTCATTTGCGTGAACGGGGTTAGCTGTTTTTTTTTTGTAAAAGTCGATTGCTTGACCGCCGCTCTATTTCATAGGCGATTACGTTTCTTCTTAATCACAGGTCCATGAGAATTATTGCAAAATTTTATACTAGCACAGTAAATTCAAGGAATTACAACTTCATTGTTATTGCAAAATTTTAATATTGCATCATACTCCACTAATAGTTGAATATTAAAAAATAATTCTGGCTTTCATTATTCTTGTATAAATTTCATCCATATTTGCTCATCTATTTTTCAAGCATCCCGCGGTGAATTCAGTATTATACCTCTGTTCCATTAGAGTTTCTTTTAGAAACATTTTCATATAATATTCTTGTTATAACCTTTCAGATGCTTCCAGCTGAGATAAGAAGTAGTTATTTTAGTTATGCCGCTTGTTATATATACAGAATTCTAGTCGATCTTTTCCTAGATTTCCATTGCTTTTATTTACTTCCATAAAATTTTAATACCCTTCCTAAGATGCTAATTGGGTGTTATTTTAAAGGAATCCCTCTTAAACATATCAAAAAGCTCGTAAAAATAAGGAGCATTCGCATTCGTAAAGTTTGCAAGGGTTGACACAGAACGACATTTCAGTTGTAGAGTGCTAATGCACCCCTTCATCGCCATTCCCTCTTGAATGTGAAGATCTTAATTGGCAACATAATCCTTGTCATACGTTCAAATAGAGAATATATCTAGCTAGCAGTGAAAAGAAATTTATATAATCGTATAATCGGTTTCCAAGCAACGGCGAAAATAAATCGTAGATTTTATGCTGGAAAGTTTGCCAGGAAAAGTTGGTATTATGATTTTAAAAAGGATACCCGGTGTACACTTCCTGTATTATCTACTAAATAAATATTTTTTTTCTTTTCCCTACGTTCATATACCTGTAGATACAAAATTTTAAATTATGTTTTCGAATTTTTTATACTAGACGAATATTCATAATCCTTGAGCTTTGAAGCGTGGAACTTATTTTAATGCAACTTAATATTATGAGGTAGAATGTTTTTTTCCGATTGTCGTGTCATCTGTAAATAACTCAGATTTTACTTTCACTTTAGGTACGTAGATTTGAACTTCACCGTCAAACTTTCAGGAAGCGTTCTATAAATATACACAAAAGTCCTAATGAACCTCGAAGAGAGGATGTTAAAATTATTTATTAATGAATATCTCAGACGCAGATAAAGATTGTTGCTTAAATATTTTGTGTATTTGTATTCCCAGTAACGCCCAAATATTTTTCTTAAACGTATTCACAATTCTTTAGATTAGAAAATTCTACAGAAACTGTATATCTGCAATTTATTAACAATAATTTATTTCTTAAAATAAACCTTTGGGGCCACCACGACATCGTAAAGCTTCTTGCAATCTGTTCCTAAAATTACTCACAACTGATTGTGGTGTAATTCATTTTCTCTCTTCTACATTAATTCGTTGGAACTCTCCGGTTTTTTGCCAGCGGATGAGTGCGAAACATTTGGGGTTCAGAGAGTATCGTTAGAGAAATGTCTTACAGGTCTGTATGTCTCGGGATGTTGCATTCAGGTTGAAATTTCCTTTATTTAAGTATTATCAGAGGTTTGGGACAAATTATTAAGGCTTTAAAAATTGCATATTTTTAACCTAATATTAAATCAGGGCAGTACAGAAAAGGTGACCAAGCATATACCTATGGTCGAGGATAAACATAAAATTACAAAAATTATTATTTTAAATATTGCCAGGTGTACAGGATGGCCGAAATTAGATGTAAGTATAGGGTATTTCAGTAACTATTGTCGTAAGGAGAAAACTGAGGGCATGTTCTTTTTTTTTGAGACAAATTTAATGGCAAGGCAACAAATTTTAGAAATATTAAATAGTTGTTTTTTTAATTGGAAATCATATCTAGTTGACTTTGAACAGCTTGTTTGGATTTGGATTGACAAACATATCAAAATGGTAGATGATCTGGTACAGGTTTAGCATCTCCATTTCCGGAGCATTTAAAAGTTGCAAATATAAACAATATTGCCTTATTGCTGAAAGTTTGATAATAGAGTTCAAACATACGCGACATATCTTAAAATAGTTAACTATAAATTAGATGTAGTGAGGAAAATTGTCTGGTTTAGTCAGTGTGCATAAATCAAGCTAACTCTTGAAGCTGTAGTTTCCTTTAAAGATCTTGTTATGTTCGGTTCTTGGTTTAATAACAAAGTTTAAATTGTGAATTTTGCATCAACCTGACACACCTACACTTATTAGTAAAATTGCTGCTTCAAAAATGTGTTGTTTAAAATATTAAAATTAGATTACCCTTCAAATTAGGTCAATGTTTTTCCATTTTCTAACGAAATTATTTACAATACCTTTGATTAGAATTTTTTATAGATTAACGTGTTTCATAAAAATTCTGTACTCATTTCTGTAACTATTACTGTCCAATCAGAAAGGATTAAAAAAGCACACGTCAGCAATTCAGAACTGATTTTTTTCCTTCTCGTAATTCGTTTGGCGAAAAGCCTACAGCCTATTACGGAATTAATTGCTTTGCACAGGAAAAGGAGCCCTTTGACTGCTTGATATATGATCGTAGTAAGCATTCTTTAATGGGGATTCTAGAAATTCCCATACATAGAAATAATTAAATAGTTGTATTAATAGTTCTGTAAAAATAAAGAATGAAATGTATAAACGTATGCAAAGTCTTAGATAAGGAGTGTTTCTGTTAACTGCTATTAGCTAATTGGATCAGAATAAAATAAGGGGCATCTGGGCATGTCAAAAAAGGGGTTGGACTATTTGTTTTCCTGGGTTTTACTAGTTCCATTAGATAGTAACCGTTACCAGTACTAAATCGTATGACAAGTTTTATTACTTTATATTAAAGAGTGTGAATTGTTTTTAAATTTTCGGCGTCCAGTGCAAGGACGCAAGGCGATGTATAGTTCAGAGCGCAGAGTCTATGTTCAACTATAAAAGAACAAAGTAAATTGCGATTAAAGTCAGTTAAGTTGCTTAGAAAACATTACCACATCTGAGAAAATTACCAACTGTTGAGAGGACGTAAAAAGATAAACGAAAACTGTTACCTATATATACCAGTATAAACTTCTTACACGTTCAGGTGTAATAAAAAAAAGTAGCTGTTTATAAATAATAAAAAATTCTCCAGCTGCCTTAATTTATTATTTAAGGAATTTAGATAGTAATCGAATAGCATCATTTCTAAACGCACTGAACTTTCCTACCAGGGTAAATTTTAAACGAGAAATTTGTTAAAGCCGTGTAAGGTAGATCGCGTTCGCGATATTATCAATCAACTTTTTTAGTGTTGTACTTGTATTTAACGTTGATCCTTTACTGTTATTCTATATTGCAAAGGTTTTAGAAGAATAATAAATAATACTTATTACTTATGAATTAAACAAAAGCTATCTGTACGCTGAAAAACTACCTAAACGCTTTAAAGGTTTACTTATACGTTTGTGTTATAATATTATTATAATATACTATATTATATTATATCCCCAGTACTGGTATAATGAAATTTTATATTAAAATTTCGTTGGCATTTAAAAGTTAACCATCTGTAAAATTACCTTATCCTTTCAAACAGAAATACGTAAATTAACTAATTATTATTACAGTTGAATGTCTTTAATTTACACCCACTCTACCCTAACTCTTCATGAATAAATGTTATGATTTCTCAAGGAAAACGATTAAATTGCTTTTAACAAGGAGTTGGCTGTTTGCTTCAAAAAATATAAAATATTAACTAATAGCCTTAGGATGATGAAATGTGAGACGTACAGGCTTACAGGAAATTACAAAATATTTGGGAATAATAATCAAGATATTATAAAAAAAAATTAATAAAAGCGTCTTTCAATTTTTATGGGTTTAAACCTAGCAGGATCACAAAAAATATGTTTTTTCCCTAATGATGTAAATTTGATTCAGATTTCTAGCAAGTTGATAAATAAAAGATTCTTATTATCTCAATTTGAACGATGTAGTTAATATTTCCTTCTATGGATTTGATATAAATCAGATTTTTTATTTTGTTTTTACTTCCTCTTTCACATACACCGCATAGAAAATTTAAGACAACAATTGAAGATATGGAATATACTACAAACATTCTGGCATACAAGACGTATAATAAGACTAGCTGTAGTTTATTCTACTTCAAAATACTGCTGTTCAGGTTGAATGAACGTAGTGCAGATATGCACAAAACAAATTCGCATTACTATTACTAAAACTCCATTCCACATTGTTTAATCATGTGTTAGTAAATATTCTGCCACGTAATAATAATTAATTTAATTAGTTGAATAAATAATAATTAAATTTGCAGGTCAGGAGTATCAATAGCACAGCTTAAAATAAATTTCAAATACCTTCTGATAAAATTGCGTGTATTGCCTTGTCCGTCTGGGTTCCGGATGAAGAATTGGCCCAGGGAATCCCCTGCCTGTCGTAAAAGGCGACTATTTGGGGCGATTGTCCTATTTACCTTATCATCCTACATAATATCTGTTTATTCCAAATGCCTAACTTATACAGGGCGTTTCAAACCGATCGTACGAGGACGGTGGTACCTTGTTCTATAACTTACTAGGAATGTATAGCAAGTAATTTTGTTATCTACTGTTGATACTTTTTTTGTAATAATTCTCCAAAGGCAAGAATTAACATCTACAAAATCTTTTTTATTATTTACGTTATGGAAAGCCTGCTTTAGTGCAATATCAAGTAACCTTTGTCTATTGCGATAGTATTTGGTTCTTGGACATTTAAAGTTTGTTAATAATAATTGTGGGAGAAATATGATTATAGCATATATGCGACTTGTAGTTGTTTCCATAGAAATAGCATCAAGATTTGTCATCTAATTACAGTTAATTTTTATTTTCAACTCATATAATACCCGTTTAACAAGTTTGCCGAAAATTGAGTGGTTGTTTCACTCTGCTGCTTAATTTGTTCATGTTAATGAATGGTAATTTGCCAGTTTTATTACAGCGTTAATAACTCTAAAACAGTCAGGCGCAATCTGTAAATAAATTGCATCTTCAATTCCACGGTTAATAGTTATTAAAATTTTGTTTTGATTATACGAATAAAATGCTGCCAAACACAACATAAAAGGTAATAATAATTTTCCTCTGACCTACTTCAAACGGTAATTTTTTACCCGAGAATATTATTTTAAAAATTTTAAACTTTTTTAAGGTAAATTCGTTTTCTCTTATCTGCCCTTCTGTTACATTAATCAAAGTTTGGAAAGTTTGATTAAACCTATAGGTTATTCATTTCCTCGCGGTGCTTACGCAGTAAACCATGGCAACTCTTGCAGAAACTGAACACATTTTGTTAATTTTCCGCTGAAATACAATCGAAAAAGTTATACAATATCAATTGTGGGTTCAAGCTCGGTTTCTTAATTTTTCGACGATATTTCTAAAAAAAAAAAAAAAATTCTAACGTTTTTAATCTTAAGATGTATTCTTTGTTATTTTTCATTTTTATATCTTGTCTAGATCCCCTTTCAGAGTTAAGGAATTCCATTGTGTGTTTCACGAACAGATGTGTATAATAATTTGTAAAAAAAGAATTCGTGTCAAGCGAAATCAGCACCGATTGAACGCGTTGCTCACACAGTCGTTTCACAGTCATTAATTTAAAACATGCGAATTCCTACTTCCAAAGAAAAGTTTCTCATTATGAAGACTTTTTAAACCAATATTATGCAGATAATTACAGGTGCTGAGGCCACAGCCCGAGACTTGCGGTGCATTGGGGCATTTATAGAGGTTCGTTCCGGCCTTTACGGCTTTATTTAAATTGCATTATAAGGATCCAGTCGCGAGGCCTGCACAGGAGGCTCACTTAAGCCTAAACGACCGCTATTAATAAACGATGTTAATTAAAATTACGCATAAATCTGAGGTGTACTTTGTTGCCTAACTAATACCTAATTAGACAAGATGTTCTACAAGCAATTCCGCGTTGAATTTATTCGGTACACTGCGGGCTTCTGAACTTTCTGGCTGACTAGTGAAAATTGGCAATTTTAAGCCGAAATCCGTGAGCGAACAATTTCTATCTAATTTCGCTTCCATCTGATATCGTTTCACATTTAATAGGCTTCTCCTGTAGGACTTTCTAGGCATGTTGCTAGGATAATTTTGTATGTAACTACGCTAATAATTGTAGGAAATGAAATTTTAGAATACTGTCTTTTTAAAAAGAAAAAATTACAGGTCACTGTTCATACTTTATACAGTTATGTATAAACTTTATGAAATATATCACATGTTATTAACGTAATCTTTAAACTAGAACATTTGTAATCGTGCAGGCAAACCATGTTCATAAAAAAATACTTCATATTAGTATGCAAATGTGTGGTTTTATGCAAACTCGGATGTCTGTAATAACAGGAGGGTATATAATATATATGATATAGTACCTACGTAATTGGGAAAAGGTATTGATGCGTATTAAACAGGAAGATGATTTACAAAATTCAGGAAATCAAACACTATGGAAAGTTTATTGAGATTTTAAAAATGCAAATCCCCTTTGAAATAAATATCAACCCTATAAATGTTTAAACCAATTCTGTGATTTACGAACCAGCAGTTTTCAGACTAATTTTACAGGACGAAAACTTTCTTGTCTTTTTTGACACGAAATAAAATGATTGTACTATTTGCACGTGTATTAGTATACCTACTTATGGATTTTTATTTCTATTACTAAACGAATGAAAAGCTATAGAGTGATAGTAGGTTTCCTAATTGGAAACTATTAATTGTAGTTTATAAAGTAGGAAGTAGGTACCTAAACCGTTTTGTTGATTTAAAAATAAAATATTTTCTGTTAATTAAATATTCTGAAATTTAAAAATGTATAGAAAAATTCAAGCTAATATTATCAGCAAACAGCGCCTAAACTGTTAAGCTCTTCATTTAACAACATTAATCCAATATAAATCACGAAAATACTGGAAGGAAATTGATTTACATTTTTCTTATTTACCTATGAACGTTCAATGCCGACATCTTAATGCAGAAGCTACATCCCAGATTAAAAATAATGATAAACGGTGTTCAGCTGCCACGAACCAGCAAGCAATAAGTTTTATACAAATTTTCAAACTCACATTTTAAAATTATTTAGGAAATAATCTTATTATTACCTAAAAGAAGGAAAATGAAGAATATCCGTTATATATGGTTAGGTTAAATAGACAGGAAAAGGTTAGGTTTAGGGCAACAGGAACCTGTCTTTAGGAACCGAGAAAATATTGACTTTCATAAATTTAGATGATTGTCTCTGCCTTGTTCTTGGATAGGAAGTCTGAAGTCTTAACTGTAGGACTCTCCTCGAATCATCCGCTGTTAGCTGATCATTTCAAAAATTTGACTCCGTAACAAACCAATTCCGGATATATGTTCATAGGAACTTTTTTCTTAGAATAACCTAAGGTGAAAATTTTCGCACTTATTTAGGAACACTCTGTATAGCCTATACCGGCCTATACGGTACTTAAGAGGAAATCACAAAACCTGAACGTGGTAGTGGTAGCTGTATATGTTCTTCAGAAAACATCTGCCCCCCCCCCCTTTGTGATCTTACAGTCCTACTGATCAAACTTAAAAGCTCAAACTGGCAAATTTCCAATCTGAAAATTCTTATATCGAATGTGCGTAACTTTACTTCTAAATAATTAATGCGAGTTTTCCTTTTGTTCACTTTTTTATCTCAAAAGCATCACTGAATATGTTAGCTAAGCCATCATTGCCGGCGGCAGGGGTTAGTATACCTGACTTTGGATCCAAGGATGGTAGGTTCAAAGCCAAGTGTTAGATGCAAGTTCAATGTTGAGGTTTGGAATATTCCCAGAGGCAACTATTGTAGACCTATAGACAATTTAAAACTCTAAAGCTTTTCCCCTGTCTAAGAAAGCCTTATGTAGTGAAAACTTAAATTCTAGAAGAAGTTATTCTGTTGCAGAGGACCGCGAATCTAGAGTAGAGAGGGTTGATAATCAACAACAGCCTGTGTCGTTCATAATTTGCTTGATGCTTGATGCCTAACTACTTTTCTTTTTCATTGGCTCTCATTGGGACTTCCTAATTGCCTCTATTCTCTTTATCCATTTGCATTTTAGCAGTCTTCTATGGGACCACTCTTCAAAATCAAATCATATAACGTTTTCTAACTTGCTGTTTCCATTGTCAAGGTTCTGGCCACAGGCTAGACATAGTATATCACCGACTACAAGAGCAACTACGAAATGTAAATCCAAAGGTAAATTTCATCGTGTGCGGAATAGAGCAACGCAAATATAAAAGAGATACCCTACAGATAAAAAGAGAAGTTCGAAGTTGGAAATATTGCGATAATTAATGTAATGGACATAATCAGAGAAACAATTTATGGTACGACGATTTCTTGGCGTTGGTGCCTGCCTATTAAGTTTTTAGACAACATGAAATATTTATCGTAAATTACAGCTTTTAAGTATTATACATTGTTCGTGTAAATATAAGACAGAAGATTACACAAGTAAATTATTGTAATTTTCAGATGACGACGTCAATGCCAGTGCTAGGTATTTATTCTATCACCGCTAAAGTAATGAATAAAAACATTCATTGACTGTAAGGACGAGAAAAATTATAAGTAGCAATGAATCATGTTCTTTAATTTATGGATAATTTTAGGTTTACAAAACATTCCAATCAAAATTGCTAGACCTAGTTAAGTCTACAGTACTTAAATAATGCTTTTGTTGGAAGGCCATCATTATAATATTTACCAATATAACCGAAATATATGCCAGCAAACCAGAAACTATATATGATGAGGAAGAGACAGTCAGGCGCCATTGCTGTAGGCACTGAAATAACAGGGTATTGTTTATTTCATAATTATTCTCCTTTTTAGTCCTTTTCCGTGTAGAAGTAATTGAAATGAAAATTAAAATCTAAAGAAAATTCTAACCTGAATTTTAAATTTCTGCAGTGTAATAATTAGAAATTAAATTATCTTGCAAGTGTAATTCGTAAATTACTTCTCATGGGTATTCTGAAACCAGATCGTTTAAAAGCATCAGCAAAATACCCTCGTCATGGGTTTACCATGTCCTTTAATTTAATTAATTGCCTAAAATTAGATAATCTATATTCTGAAAATGTTTCGCAACTTTGAAACGTAGAAGGTCAAGGCTGCATAAAACACAAAAACAAAGAATTTCATGAAAGCTGTGTTTTAAAAGTACTACGTGTTATCCTTGTTAATTATTTTTTCGTTTTTAAAAATTATATTTACATAAATCCAGTAGGTATTTCCTTTATTGTTCTTATAGTTGGCTGGGTTTGTGTTTGAAGAACATTCCATTCTAATAAACAAATTAATTTATTTTTTTTATTATTCAGATTATTCAGTGACAGAAGGTATTATTATTATTTAAATATTTAACTAAGCTACATTAATCGAAATTTTCAGAAGTAATTTTCTACTTCACTGTACAGAAAATTAATTAATCACTACATGGCTTCAGTACAATAAACATGAAAACGAGATAAGAGATAGTAGATTGGTTTTATAGTCAGAGTTTTGTGCAGTCACTAAATATAATATTTGATCATGAAGATTGCCCATGATTACAAATAATTACATTCTCTAATTAATATTAAAATCGTATCAATGTGCATTATCCTCCAAACAGGTTTTCATTCTAACAAATAACAACGAATTAAAATTAAATCCAAAAAATGTGCAACGCAGTGTGAACATTTTATTAACGGAAATGTTCTTGGAAATATTCTACATTCACAATTCTTATTCCACGTGGATATAGGTACATCGTGTGAATTTTTTTAATATCGAAGGAAATAATTAACGAACTTTTACAATTATTTCAACACCAGTTTTCATTAAAAGAAAGTTGAAAATATTTCCTTTGGAAAACTTTATTTTCTTAAAGCAGGAAATCTTTTGTTAATATTATATTACAAGGTTGTAACAGGTATATCCTATGTTATAAGTGTACTCTGAAGGATTCATAAACCCTCAGGACGAAGTACAATAATTGGTTTATAGAACCTCTAAGACCACAGGTATCTAATTATTAAATTTCATTTTATAAAACGGTTGTATTAAAGAATAAAATAAATGTAACGGGTGTAATTATTTTAAAATTTTGGATACATTTTATTAATTTTATTCAGCCATTCTATTACTCCTGCATGGTCTAGTGATCGTAAAACCAGGTGATGTATGTAGAACAAACATGTACTGCTTTAGTTGTTACTTAAAAAGTGGTTTGTGTATATCCCCTATCGATTTACCACCATTGAAGAAACCAAAATGTTGGAAATTAGTTTGAAGTTGGAATGTGCGCAGACCAGTCAGAGACGCGTTCCTGCTAGCCTAGCAGCAGACACGTCCTATTTCCATCCACCCCCCGACAGTCAGCTGTGCGGGTGCTGGTGGGGTGTCTGCCCCAGGAGGGGAAAGGGGCTACCGGTTACTGCATAGCGCACCACGAGCCGGCATTCGCGATACGTCGGGCTTCCGGTTCGCTCCGGAGCCATCGTGACCTCCTCCGGGTCGTTAGAAGAAGTTATTTATTTTAGGGGCTGTGAAGAAGTACAGGGTCTGGATGGAGGCTGTGAACGGCGTGTCCGAGGTCGATAAGGGCGGCCCACCGGCCCCCAGCCCTTTGACGGGCTGCTACCTCCTCGTCGTCGTCGGAGAGCCGCACTCCAAGGAACATAAAGACATTATTCTCCGGAGAATTGCCAAAGGTGAGTGACCTTTATTTATCTCTCTTGCTGAAGGGTTCACCCTTCGACCAACCCCTAATGCTCGAGAAGGATTTCAAAAACTGAATATTGGAGGGGGTAACGAGGAAAATATCGATTACTTTGTGAAATGTCCAAATTATGATATGGCACAAATTAAAACCTTGTACTAATTTAGTTTAATCGGCAAACAGTTAAATTTAGAAAAGAATTGACCTACAGGGAAATATTTCACGACGCCGGAAATTAACTTGACCATGCACAAGGTATTGTTGGTTGTATTAGAGGAACTTGAATTTTAATTACCTACAAGTTCATTATTATAATAACTAAATTTATTTTTAAAGGATGTAACACTTACATAAAATTTATTCTGTTAGAATGCTATAGCTGGTATTAATTATTTCTCATTTGCACGTAATTACTGCAGAGTTGAATGCCGGTTTTTTATTTGCGTTATGATCTGAATTTAAAAGCATTTTAATTTCTTTATTGCTCTCTTTCTCATAGCTCTAATATTCAAAAACATTACACAGGAAATTGGAACAATGAACGTAGGTTATCATATGAAAGTACTTACATTTACAAACTTGCATGGGAGTTTCAATACAAATGGGCTTTTCTATTAATATTAACAATGATTTACAAAATATTGCATTTCCTTTAATTTACATTAAAGTTATGAGATATTACAAGAAAATTGTTGCTTTTAATACTTGTAATGCTTTTAATTTGAATGATTTTTTGTACTGGCACTCTGTTACAAGAAAAAAAATTAATAAAGAATTTCGATATTGAACTTTCAGTAACCTAAATAAATACATCAATATAGAAGCACGTAGGATAAGAAAGCTTCATTAATATATAGACTGTTTCTATTTTTGGAAAAACAATACTCACCTGATTGTCTTGTTACATTCGCCACGTTATCTAAACTAAACGATTCGCATGAAAATTGCATAGTGAAATGAAATCATTTTTTAAATTTAGTTACCGAATGCTGCCTTATCTCAATTTTCGAACGCTTCAGTCATTTAGCACGCGCTATTGTTTGAACATTGTCAAGTTTTATAGCAACAGCACCCCTCAATATGATCGTGTTGCCCTCGAAGAACGATAAAGACATAAAATTTTCCGTTTTCTAACCCACCCTACGTTGTATAACGGCTTGATGAGACAACCAGACAAATGGGAGGGTGTGGTGGCATAAATGGCAATTACTTGCTCCATCTGATACCCTGAGGTAGGGTTGCGATGAACTCAACTAAGGGTTGTTGAGAAACTGGAATTCCAATGTGGAATTTAATAGATCCATGTACAAGTTCAGAACATAGCGGAAAATTTCAGGGAAAACTAAAACTCTAGTGGGCGAAATATTTGGAAATAATTTCGGAAGAAAACCCAGAAAAGCGTTTTAATTTTGATATTGCTTCCAAAAATTTTACTTCGTTTTCCTAATTTTCTATTTCAAATCCTAGTTCGCGTGATTTCCAACAAATCCAACTCCAGATGGGGTAACTGTGCGAAAACCACCAAACGGTTCTCGGATTATCAACACCCCTAGTTGCTGTTTTAATTGAAATTTTCATAAGCTTAAAGGACCCCTGGAGTTTATAGAGTTGTCAACAAGATAATTGTTTTAAAATGTTTTAAAAATTTGAATAAAATATCCTATATTTTTTGGGGATAGTACAAGAATTAAGCGGTTTATGGAAACTAGGATGCTTTTATGAAAATTGGTAAATGCAAATCAGTATGGGAATGAAGTTGTATATTAATATTAATATATTAATGAATGTTAATCCTGTAAAATATTCGCATTTAAATTACAAAATGAAAGATAATGGATGAACCTTTTATCGGTCAAATATAGACTTTAAATTCCCCTTTAGTTTTGAGAATGTCGGCATGTTTTAAAAATTATTTACAGATTTGGTCTAAAACTTTCAGTTCCGCCGCTCTCTCTAAATGAAATTGTATTTTTTACATTAATTACTCTAATGGATGTAGCTACGTCTAGGAAATATAAATTTAAATTACAAAGTGAAAGATATAATGAGTAAACTTTTTATCGTCAAATGAACATTATAACAATGTTACATGGTTTGTTTAAAATATGGCAATTATACTACATAATTACTTACTAAATAGCCTGTTTGGTTTTATACTGTACAACCTTCCATACTTTGATTTTTAATCAACATGAGCAAAATGAATTATTTTCTATACCGCACGTTTTACCAGGATTCTGAGCAACTTAAATTTCCATTTATAAATTGAAAAAACTTTGATTACTTCCTTTCATCCACAAAGTTTACCGGAAGCTCATTTTTTATATTTTAATCTCTAAATGTGCATTTAGTAAATTTGAAAAGGAATATGAGAGTTCTTCCAAATATACTAGAGCGATAGTGTTTGCAGAAAACCAAATTATAAACAATCTCAAATAAAATAAATACATATTACCATCAAAAGAATACATTTTAATAAAAATCTTGAAAATTAATAAATTAGAATTTCCTTTTATGGAAATTTTAAGCCAAGCGGAATGATTACCGTTTGATATTGCAATACACCAATTCTCCTTGTTACTCATTGTTTGTACTATAACTTTGTGATGAAATATTTCTTGTTTTGAAACAGTGTTTCTAGGGTAATGTTTCAATATAAATACCGGATAACCCGATTTAATGGTTTTAATTTGTATTTTTAAGTCTTCACTGCTCGAGTAACGACGAAGTGTTGTAGTTGCTTTAATGGGTAGTGGATCTGACATTTCAAGTGCTGTAAGGTTTCTTAAGTGTCTTTTAAAGGAAGCACATGTTAACACTGTAACAGCAAGACAAGGCTTCCTAACGAGCAGTTTCTCACTTTACCCTCCGTTAAGTATACTATTAGGAAACGGCCTATTTTGGCCAACGATTTGGAAATACTGTTACAAGGTGGTGCCCTTTCCGAGGTTTGGAAAGCTCAACGGACGGTGGCGGTTCACTGTGGGATTGCTAGAATGAATTCAGGGAATGTAGTAATAAACGAGCAATTATTATTAATTTCCAGGGAATTGTTGCTCGGTTGTGTCTGGAAACGGAAAATTGCGAATTCGGGCAGAGGGTAAAGTGTGGTATTGATCGAATTCCCGCGCCGGCGACGTGGCTGCGCGCCAGGTCAAGGGGTGTGCGCCACCACCTTTCGAAACCAATCCCTTCTTGCTATTTAGGTCTTTTTTTAAAGGAAACAGGTGAGCCTAATCCCAGCTGGGAGGTGTAAGCCTTGTAATGCTATGCTTAGATGCTTTCAGTTACACGGAAAAATCGAGCCCATTTTGATTTAATCCTTCAACCCCCCAGCATCGCTTAATCCTGAAGTGTGAAGGTATACAACCGCACACTTTAAAGTATTGCATCATATTGCACGTTCTCTTTAGACGGAAGTTGGTTTATTGTTCAAAAGAAACAACTATGATTGTAAGGTTCGTCTTCCAGCGATCCTTCCGTTCTATTGAACAGAACTAAAGGTCTTCTTTCGATTAATCCTGGGTCCTGTAAAATGTGATCGTCTTCTTTTCAAGCAGAGAACTTTTTAAGCTCTTTTATACATCCTGTTGGCGCATTACGACTTTCCTTCGCTACGCTGCTCGAGGAGAAAATATTAGTTCTATTCAACTTCAGACGTTCACAATTCAGGAGTGGGAACCAGTCTGCACTTTCAAAAGATGCATTACGGATAAGGCGTATGAACTCGGTTTAAAGTGAAATAATTGCAGTCTATCAATTATCCAAGGAACTTTCCTAAGGATGTGTGTTTAGCTATCGCCTATTCTTCTAAGCGACTATTGGGAAAGATCGATAACGGCAGGATTGCTTTGTTTGGAGGCCGAACATTGGAATTCTGCTGCAGTTGGCAACATCCTTGTCGCATACCATCACAAAACAATTTTGCTACCACTCGCAATTGTGCGGCTTCTAGCTTTCTGACATTTATGGAGCTTAAGCTCAGTCTTACGTCGTTCATTTTGCACCTAAAGGCCAGTCTGAGGTCATCAGTTTTAATGTCAGTGAATCTTTCAAGCGTTTGAGTTTTAATGGCTGATGGTCACGAGTACCCTTATTAACGAACACCCACCTGAATTTGTAGAGGTGAACTGAGAACACAAATGTTAATGAAATTAATCCGGGCCCGAATTAATGCAACGTTTCCAGACACACTTAGTTTTTGTATAAAATTACCTTTCTTTTTTCTGTTTATCATGATAAAAAAAATTATGATAACAACGTGTTCCTTCTGTATTTTAATTTGCAAATTTATTAGATGGTATAATTTTTGGCTGATGTACAACAAGATCTTGTTAATGATAAAAAGTAAACATTTTTGTAATTTGAACAGGCTTTCTTTTTCTTATGATGTAGTAAATCGTTTATAAAGACCATTCTTTTTTGTAGTTTATATAGGAAACTTATAACCTGTAAATTCTGAAAAAAAACTTCAATAGCCGACAAGTAAAGAAAAATCGTGTTGTTAGAAAAATGGAACGTTGCCAAAAATCTTCAGACTGTATCTTATGAAAAAAAGTCAGCCACCAAGGTGAATTATTGACAAACTTACTTCAATAAGTGTCTTATTTCTGAAAAAGTGGTGTTTGTCATTGATAGCATGTGATAAAAGTTTTCTTATTACTACGTTATTATTTATTATACTTTAAGGTATTAATATGAAGAAATACAAATATCACCGATTTTCCCATATTATTTTAAGTTGAAATGTACCGGTAATTTTATCTTGAAAAAAAGAATCTCCTCTGTAATTTCCCTTATCGGATATCTTCTTCCGTTGTTTTTCAGTAACTAATTGGAAATTGATCTACCTCCTGTTTCGTTTTTCTTCCGTTCTCTAAATAACCATTAACATGCAGGCGGTCGTTAGAAAGTACGTGTAGTACCTATTTAGAATTTCTTATTAATTTCCATAAAATTGCGATCAATACGTCATGTTTCGTGGGTTGACTGATATTAATAGCTCTAAAAACAAGCCACATTCGTTTAAAATAATTTGGCTGTTACAGATATATTTGAGAAATTTTTATTAAACGTGTACCTATACCTAACCAATACAACGAGAATTAAAAAATAACAATGCAGTAATTTAATAATATATACACAATAGAATATGATTTTTGTTGTTGTGTGGCGAATAGAAAAAATTGTAAAGATCTACGCTGTAATGGTAAAGAAAATAAAGTATCTGCGTTTACAAAATTACTCTCAAAGCAACGTACAAATGGAGTGTCGTTCCATTACCTTTAAAAGGTTTCTTTTGCTTTTGGTTAACGTATATTATTACTGCCCATTTTCACTTTTACTTTACCACTCAAATAAATGATTATACGAGGTTCTGTGCCCTTTGAGATAGATAGCAACGTATAATGTCACAACTCCCTAAGTTAGTAATTTTGACGCAATGATTAGATACAAATAGTTTTTTTCTGTTGTATTGAATTAAAATAAAACTTCTGTTTCACTTCTTTTGTCATTATTTGCTTCAAAATACGCCGTGATTGCGTATTATGAAGTTTTGATAGAGTTACTGGGACCACCAAGGATTTACTAGAGAGGTGTTAAGACTAGGATTGAAAGCTCTAGTCTTCGTCGGTTCCTTGTTTTCAAACTATAATCTTGCAACCTTTGACAAATGTATCACATTCATCAAGGAAACAATCCGGAACGGGTCGACTTGAAAATGAACTGCCATGAAAAGCAATTCTGTTAGTTGGAGCCAGTTTTCCCTACCAGTATTTACTTTTATTACAACAATTTGCAACAGTCGCAAACTGAATTTCAATGGACAGCAATAAAACTGGGAAAACAGTAATTTTATAAGGGAAATACGTTTCACTAAAAATAATAGACCGAGAAAACATTTCAGTATTGTATAAGTTATCTCTCTGGAAATTTATTTAATAATAGTACTCCCTTAGAGAAGAAAATAATTAGTTGCTTAATTTTGTTGATTCTTTTATAACAGGGTTTGACACGTTTCTACTAAATTTCCAGTTTGCTCTATCCTCCAAAGTTTCCGTTTTTGTTGTTCAATTTTTCTTTTTCAAGTGAGCTTGTGAGTATGAACGGCTATTAGTATTCTGTTTTCCTACATCAATGCAACGCCTTTTACTAGTACCTTACGTGTTACAGAGTACCTACACCTACAACATGCACGTGCACCCTAACCCCCCTCAGCACGCCACTGATACGTACAACTTCACATACGAATTAGTTTCTCGCATGCGAGTAACTCCGCCGCTTAAGTCTAGTTAGTCTAAGTATAGTTTTGAGGCATTGGATATTCTTTTAAACAAAAATTCACTTCGAGGGTTTGTTTTTAGTAAAATATAAGAAATTTCAACCATAATTACTACCTGTACAAATCAATTTGGTGACGATAATACGAATAAAATTTTGATGAAATAAATGTATAACGCAGTGCGTGCAGTATCACTTGCATTCTACAGATATCGATTTGGGATTTGCATATTACATGTTTATTAGTGAGTCATGTCCCTTATTGAAAGATTGTAGATGTTGGAGATTACTAGATAGATTTGTAGATACCTTAAGGTACAGGAAGTATTTCCAGGATATTTCGACGGACACAGTTTGACTTTAGTTTGCTGAGGGTGCTGAAACAAAAACTATGCACTAATAAAAATAATAGGTTACAATCTGCAGGGTGCTTACCCCGCGGTTCTGTGGGTCAATGGTTTCACCATCTAAGAACCAACAAAACTTTCACCTAATCAAAGCGAACGGACTCTACCATTTAGTTGTTTTCCGAAATCAGGATCTGTCTCTTTTTGCTTCTATTCTCCTTTAAAACGCGTATTTTTTTTTATGGATTTGCCCGTTATACAACATAACAGTATAAAGTTCTGCTGATTTAAAACGCTCAGAATTATCTATACTGTCTGGGTTTATCGAACAATTTCCGAATGGTTGAACTCTTTTAAAAGTAAAAGTATTTGAAATTTTTTGCTAGCTTACCTCTAAATGAACTTTTTTATGAAAGCCGCGGTTGTTCTGCACTGCAATCACTGGAGGACACCTTTTTTTTCAGCACTAACCTTTATTAGAGTCCCTTGCAGTTGTAATCATGCTCATGTCGTTAACAGTTTGAGAGACTAAATGATGTTACAAAGTGCTAATGGTTTTACAAGCCTAACGTTTCCAACGTCCTCATGATACGGAGTGAGCGAATTTAATTTGTTGGGACCAAATTGAATTATAGTTCGTAAAGGATTTTGTCCTGATTACGTTTAGTTTTTCAGAACATTGATCTGCGAGATTGCAGGTTTTGGTAGAGCTGCACCACACATATACTAATCCCTCTATACAGTAGGGGGTTTTAACACTTTGTTTGTTTGTTCCCAGAGGAGAATTAATGTTTGTATTGTATGTATTAACACGGTTTGTAATAATGTCATTAAACACGGTCGTTGCGGCGTGCGTTCTTGTTTGAATAATCCATTGAATTGATATTGTATTGTGGTTGGTTTATTTTTGGTTAATAATTACCTACGTTTTGGCCTTTTGCGCACAGTATAAAATATTCAGCATATCTGCCACGCAATCCTACAAACTTAATTCCAAGCCTACATTTTTTTCCTTCTTCGACTCACTCGTTGATGAGAAGCAAAACATTTGTTTTGTTTGCCTTTCTCCTTAAGACTTTTCCCAGGTAATTTCTAGGGACGTTAATTAACTTTCGTTTATTTATTCCCTTCGCCTTTGTTGATTTTGACACTACTTTTAGATTTATCTTACTTTAAAAATTCACTTTAACCTTTTGTTTCTTCCTATAATTTAATTTTTACTGTAGGTATTATAATGTAGGGGTTTTTGAATCGTTTTCATACTTCCCCAAGGATTTTTTTTTCAAAACTTTTACTGAATGTAAATGATTGATCGAAGGTCAGATTAAAGGGCTATACCTTCGCCCTCAACGAATATAAAATTATTTTTTGCGAACACTTTTTAATGAATGCCTCCGCTTGTTATGGTTAAATTACACAATAAACTTGATTCCTGAACATATTTTTGTTCACATTTTCACTTTATTTCTAGTTAGCACGATACGTTCTGGACGGTCCTACCTTTTTACAGCATAATCCAACACAATTGTTAAAAAAGTAAATTAAATACAAATATTATGTTTACATACAATTAGTATCATATTTGGATAACTAAATATTGTAAATTTGTCTTTCGGAAATTGGATCATTCAACAGTAATGACTATTATGGGTACCTACCCGGGTTGCTTTTGTGAGCATTTGAAATATGACGAAATTTGCTACAGTATTCAAGAACTGTAAGTTTAAGAATTGAATTTAAATTTTAGTCATCAATTACCAGCTACTCACCATACGGAGAAAAGATAAATCTAGATCGAGACTACTACAACAAGTTTGTTTCTAGGCACTGTTTCCTATATTACGATATTTATAAATCACACAAAAGTATTATAGATAGGTTGGAAATTCTGCGCAACAGAACGATTTGATATTTATTTACTCCTGCTATTGCAGGAAAAAAATAGAGTACCATTCCAACGCAATGTCATAATATAATGCTGGAATATCATGATGCCATATACTATTCAAGACAACTATAAAAGTCCTAACGAAAGATCAATAGTCAACTGTTAAAAGAAGAAGACAAATCTATCACTGTAAACTGCTTTCTTTTATCTACAATTTAGATTTTCAAGCGGTTGGACAAAACGATTATGGCCCTATTTGTTTCACTAAAAGTTACCATACAGCGTGTCTTTTGTCGTTTCTACGAAATCGAATAAGAGTATCTACATTCCACTAAATGGGTTTTATTTGTTCGTTTGTGTATGTAAAAGAAATTTTTCTTATGTATTAACATAAAAAATAGTTATCAGTGAGACTTATTTAGATCCATTTTACGCCGATAAATTATCCGGCAGCGAAACCTTTCCAGGTCAGTAAGTAAATTACGATTTTATTAAGGGTTATAACTTATTCATCAAGTTTAGTACACTACCTAGTTCAAATCCCGTCACTGCTCGTATTAATCCCGCAATGAATTATAAATTAAAACAGGTTGAGTTGGTACATAAAAGCTCCATTAGGCTGGGCCTAATTTTATAAGAACCAGATACCTAAGAAACCGTGAATGATAAGATGTAATCGATGGAGCGGTAGCTCCAAAAAGGCTTTTTAACGTAATATCGCGAAACAGCTTGACGCCGTTTCAACCGCAACACAGTTGATTAAGCGTTGGTATTAAACCGAAAACTTTTATATCTTTTCCAGAAGAACAGAGATTGTCTCTTCTTATCTCTTCTTGTCTATTGAAGTCCTGGGTAAAATAAATTGTTTTTTTAAATCCGTTATGCTGGTTAATTCAATATAGTATACTCGCCAAACACCTTTCATGAAATAACTGAAGCTGAAATCGTTCTCACTTCTCTCGTTTAATGTTTAGAGGATTACAATAACGTCGTTTTGGAGGATTAAGTCCTTGCATCCCGTGAATTATTAAATGCAGAGGGTTGGTATTTTATAAGTTTGTTAAATACCTATGTGGAGGGTTTACTTTTTGCTAACGCATTCGCTTTGCCTTTGTTTAATTAATTCCTCTATTAATATACGAGACTTGTTAGTCGATCTAAAATGGGAATATTATTCTGGTTACGTCAGTCTATATAGTCCTCTATTAGAATGATTTGCTCTGATAAACTATTATGTAAAACTTATAACTGTATATGTTCGGATACATCACACTTTATAATTATTATCGCCTAATATTTCGTCGGTCTGGAAAGAAAATGTAATATTTTATTATTTACAGTTTTAACATGCCGAACAATGGTTCACTGAATTTCAATGATTTCGAGTCTTGTAAAATATTTAAAATTATTTAGACTATAAAAGAGATTACCTATATACTAAAATTAAATGATCTTGGAAACTGTAGCTATAAATACCGTTTATATTCTCACCTACCCTTTCAAAAAGTGGTCAATAAAGGCGATCCCATAATTTAAACTAAAAATAGACCAAGCACTTTGTCTGGACTTTCCCGTATAGTATATGATAAGAATTATCGTGACATATGCAACTATATATAAGCATGCCGTGACTGGATTAATAATAATCCAGACCAGACAGATAATCTATTTATGAATAAAACTAAAAGATGATCACTAAAGACCGGATAGTTAGGCAAAATGCCTTTTTTTAGAATTGGAGATATTTCAGGGAGTCCCGATTTAAAATCCGTTTCATAGCGTGCGCTTTCCAAAAATGCAAATTTTATTTTGCCTTTTTTGCCTTTTTTGGGGGTTTTTGTCTTTTTTTGCCTTTTTCACCTGTTTTTCTGTTGTTTTTGCCTATTTAGCACCTTTTCTGCAAATTTTTTTTTTAGTTTTTGTTTTTTGTTTTAATTTAATTTATTTTTTAATTTTGAAATTTAAAATTTTTTTTCTAAGAAATTTTTAAGAACATTAGTTGAAACTCTAAAGTTACTTGAAAGGAATTTGGGGATATACGACAAAAGGACGCGGAAAAAAGGATGCACGACAATTGGACGCGGAAAAAAGGACGCGCGACAATTGGACGCACGCGACAATTAGACGCGGCGACAAAAGGACGCTCGACAAATGGACCCGCGACAATTGGACGCGACGACAAAAGGACGCGCCCTTATATCGTACCTTTATGGCAAATTGCATGTAAAAATACCTCTAAATTATGATGTTAAAATTCCATATAGTCATGTTTGTCTAACAAAATTTTAGTATTTCTTCCACTGTACTTATTTCATGAAGTTTGAATTTAGAATAAGACTAAGTCAATTATTAAAAATTACTATATTATTGAACCTGTTACTATAAATGTAATTTTACATAAAATGATAATACGTAAATACCTAATACATACAAATACATCACATATTTGAAAATACATATTATCATAAATAAAATAATACATAAAAATACATCACATATTTGAAAATACATATTATCATAAATAAAATAATACATAAAAATATATCACATATTTGAAAATACATTCAATAAATTCAGTTTGTTTAGTAATGTGTTTATTGAAAAATAGTGTACGTAAGTCAAATGAAAGTAACCAAAGCAAATATAACCGTCCAATTGTCGCGCGTCCTTTTGTCGTCGCGTCAAATTGTCGCGCGTTCATTTGTCGCGAGTCCTTTTGTCGCCGCGTCCAAATGTCGCGTGCGTCGAATTGTCGCGCGCCCTTTTTTCCGCGTCCAATTGTCGCGCGTCCTTTTTTCCACGTCCTTTTGACGCGACACCGGAATTTGGTGTACAAACTACTGAAGGCAAACTTTCTCTTCAATGTTTAATCCTCTTATCAACTTACAACATTTACTCTAAGGTAATAACAACCCCATTAGTCGTTTTTTGTACTTTTTTTGCCTTTTTAGTGCCTTTTTTGCCCTTTTTGGTGCCTATTTTGCTTGTTTTTTTTGCCTTTTTGCCTGCCTTTTTCGACCTTTTATTTTGCCTAACTATCCGGTCTTTAATGATCACATATGAGACTGAGGAAAATAAATAGGTTCAGATGAGAGAGAAAGCAAAATATAAAATATTCTAGTTAAGTAAAAAAAAGAATGTTCATTTCTTAAAAAGTTATTAAAATATAAAGAAAATACTAGGATTCAAGTTTGTTACATAATTTTTCTCAATTCTTGCACCCCCTGATATTCGTTTCTATTTCTTCTTTCTTAATATTTCCTTTTTTTATCGTTTCACATTTTGGAGATTAGGTAGATACTGTTGATTCCATCACGTTCTTTGTGTTGTTAACTTGTTATGCTTTCGGAGTATGATGTTACTTCTCTTGGTTAGCCGTTCTAATTATTCTTAGATAGTTTGTCTCTAAACGTAAACCGTAGATAATAATAGCAAACTGATTCAAGATAGTATCAAAAATGGAACTTCTTTTTACATCATCTGACAAAGTTTCAAACTAACTCGTGATATACACAAAGAATAGACATTTAATCATAATTCAAAAATTTTAATAGCAAATCGAAATTTTAGAGGAAGAGTTAAACTTTACGCAAGTTGCATTTAATTTGTCTAATTGATCAATTTTTAAGATGCATTTAAACCACCAGTAACGTAATAACGTCTTGTAGCAATAAAAAGTTGTTTGTTAACAATCACTGTTAAAACGATTTCTTTTCCAAGCTATTAGTCCGTGGTGACCTTCATATTGACTGATTTTGCATGAGGCATGAACTAGCCGCAAGAAGTTGATTGTTGAACATAGCACTCCTTTAAAAGATTAATTATTATTTATTAGCTAGAGATACTTGCGTTTTGGCTGTTACTAATTGTTTGTATCTAATAATAAGAAAAGTCTTAGGGTTTGGACAAGTTATACATTAGAAGTAATTTAAGACAACCCAAGATAAATTCCGTTTTGAACTTTCGGCGAGCTATAAAACTTTTTAGATCCAACTTGAGTAGAAGTAAGCGATTGGAGCAAGATAGCCAAGATTACTGTACACTTTTTTTTTGTTTTAGTATTTGCAACATTTTGCGGTTGCTTTAATTTCGACAAATATAGAATCGCTACAGCTATGCTAATGTAATGCTGTAATGTAATGTAACTATTAAAACTTTATTTCGGTCTCATAGTTTCTAGATTATAATGGAGCCCCAAACTTATAAAACTAATATTGGTTCTTGTTGGTAGTCTATATTAAACATAAATGTAACAACAATTAAAAATTTTAGAATTTGGAATCATTGTACCACTTTACTGTTGCTGCTGTTTTTTTTAAATAAGAAAAGAACAAACACTCAAATTAACTTATAATGGATGCATTAGAAGCCATTTCAGAATCCATCATTACTTGGAATTAGGTATTAATTTTTATTTTCTAATAAAAATTATAAAACGTTTTTATATTTTTAATTTCTTACTAATAATGAATAGCAGTAAGTATACTATACTTGCAATTACAATTAAGTCCAGGAGATCATTTAAATATTTTACAAACCAAAATATTGGGACTCATCCAGAAATTTCTATTTATAATTTTCATTCATAAAATTTTCAAGGTATGATTCAAAGGTTTATCTAGTACACAAAAATACATGCAAATAAATAAAAAATTTTGCAAGTTTCCAAAAATATATTAGAATTTTATCAGTACAATATAGTTTATGTTATACTTTCTTGCACGAATAATTCATAGATCTGCACCTCTAACCTATTCTGACCCAGTTCTACAAAAGAGCTGCCTTAAATTACTACGAGCACGCAAATTTCGTGTTTTAAATATATCCGTGCCTACAATTTTTTAGTTAATTTCTCCGCAGTCATCCGTCATCTACGAAGCCGAACCGTGTTGTCTTCGACGTCCCAAGTCTCATATAAACCAATTTCCTTCTTTTCCCATTTTTTCTTTATCAACCTAGACCCAGTTTCGCCATCGGAAAATTTTATTTTATACTCTCACATAAAGATGATTGATGTTGCTGCAAAATCCGCCGTTGCTCGAGAACATTTAAAATTGATGTTCGAGAAGTCAACTGAAATGAGCCGTAGTTTGTATTTTGCAAACTTAGTCGCTATTCGTGTTGTAAATTTGCGATATTACCGCAAAATTCTATTATGTCTCATCTTGTTAGAATAACACGTTTAACTGTAATCTATGGATATGACAGTTGCTATTATGCATACTGAATGAGTGGGCGAGTTATAAACAAGCATTGTGTGAATGCTGTAGGTGCGTTATTAACGCCACAATCCTACCTTTGTCTTGTCCATTTCGCGTTTTTGCTTGTTTTTGGCTTCCGCTCATCTGCATGCTAATAATGTAAAGTTTTATTCCTAAATACAAACCAGAGGCACAAAGTGAGCTTCATATTGACCATATTATATAACATAAGCAAACATGGAATTTTTGTGCTTTTTTGTACCTACATTTACGGATGCCTCATCCAAAATTTTCGTGTAGAATTCGAATTCCGCGCTATCATGGCTTACCTTCACAAATTCAATCCATTCGGTCGCAAGGCTTCTACCATGGTGTATAACATATGGACCATATGGATATAGTTCTTCCGAAAGCTTTTCCCTCTGATGTGCGGAATCCGAAGCCTCTTCCATTAAGCCATAGGTACTTTCAAAACTAATGCCTGAAGCTGCACAACTGCTTCTAATATGGAATTTAAAACTAATAAATTATTTCTAATCATCCCCATTTCTCATATTACTGGATTTCCTGCTAAAGGCATCCTACTGCTACTTCAGAGTGTTATTTTGTTTGCAAGCAGGGAATTAATGTAGGCTTTGCTCTCCAACCACAAAATTAGAGCTAATTCGAATAATAAATAATGAATGAATGAATATGTCAAATATCTTATCTTTGAAGCATTGCAGATTTTAACTTAAAAGCTTACTGGTACTTACACTTGTATATAAACATAGGAAACTGTTTCAAGTAACGAACCAAAGTTTTTATTTGTAACAGTTTTGATGAGGGAATACACGCTTTTTAAAGATTTACATACGCAACATGGGGAATTAAAATAAACAGATAGGTTTTGAAATTTTCCAATCACAACCCTTTTAAATTTCGTAAATTTCACACGAAGCTTTGGTGCTTGGTGTGTTATGCATACATGCTCATATTTATTGAGCTTTATTTGCGTGTCCTTTTATTTAAATTCCAGCTGTGCCGTTAAATAGCTTACAAAAAGACATTATCTTCAGAAATATTTTATTTTATCTGCAGTGCGTTATTTATAAACAAATTTTACAATGGGTTAGTTTAAAGTTTATTTAAATTAAATTTACGGCAGTATTGTTCTTTAAGGTTTTTATTAATATACAAGATATTAAAATTACGGAACGATGCTGATTATGTTTTTTAATTAAAATATCCTTCCATTTATTTATTAATTGTCTGTTCGCCCAGCCTTTATTTCCATTGTACTGGAGTTAATGAAAAAATGTTCGATAATGTTACCGAATATAATATTGATTATTTATAATATGATAATAGAATTAATCCTTTATGACATTTTCTATGAAGCTCCACCTGCGATATTAAATCAAGGGTGGAAATGAAAGTCTTTTAAGCCGTTACTCCTTACATGTTTACTCTTGTTTGCTAAAGATGCTTCGCAATTAATTCAATAAGGTTGTGTAATTAGAAATGTTTTGACAACATAATCTGCAAGGTTTACCTAAACTCTAACAGAATGCTTAGTTATCTCTCGCGTGTATCGTTCTTCTACAAATTTGCAGTTCAGATTCTGAGATTGATGTTAGGCTCCAGTTAGATGCTCTTAACATTCAACAAAGATAAATAGACCTTTGTGGAATAGACAGTGATTAATAAGTTTTATATGACGGAAGAAATCTAACATTCATTTGGGAATTAATCAAAGTTATGCTCAGAGTATCTTTTTAATAAATTTTGTTGATCTTTGGAATTTTATTAGTTTTCCTGTCGATTTTGCATTAGCTACGTAACATTTATTTTCTACTTAACTCTAATGTTCTGGAAATCTTCAATGCCAGGATAGTGTTTTCTTCGCACTCACTCACTCACTCACATACGATTAAATCAATGAAAGCGTTTGATTGGAGCTTTTTTACCAAATAAATCAAAAGGGGTAGTTTTTTATTTTAAGTGGAAATTTATCTATTTTCGTTTGACCTAACCAACAACATACGGCTTGATTATTTGAGTGACTGCTTTTTAAAAGGCAGTGTATAAAATTCTAACTAAGTATAAAAATTAAATTTATTTTATTTTATCAACAATCACTAAAAAAAATTAAACTATTTTCAAAAATATTCAGATTAATAGGAATTTAAAGTATTACAGGATAACAAAAACTGACGTCCCAGTATTTTTTGTAGAAATCGGTGTATTGCTAGAGGAGTGTGTGAAAAAATTTGAGTACGGTTTTATATTGTTTCAAATTTAACTTTTTGTTGTGTACCAATAAAATATATTTATAGCTTGCAGGGGTACCAAAAAATTTTGATGGAGGTTGGTCTTAAGACCTCTAAAAGTTCAAGAACCTAAAACGGTTGATCAACATGTCTTCAGATTTGAATATTTCATGACAAATTGTCTTGCATTAAATTTTGTAACCTAGCGATTAATTTTTTATGGCCAAATACTTATAGACTGTTTCTTTCAAAATTATGTTGAAACTAAAAGGAAATTTTCGCACTAAACAGAAAAAAAAATAAACAGCCCCAATGAAGGGAACTACAAATGCTTAATAACCGTTTAAGCTATAAACATTAAATTTGATGTACGCTCATTATTCTGTGTAGTGTACTTTTAAGAAATGAAAAATGATGATCTAAAGAGGAGGTCGTTGCCATACACTCTCTTTTGTTAATCTTATATTTCTTGTTACCACAAAGAAAAATTTCAAATGTTTGTACAATGTCTACTTCAACACAGAAGGAAAATTAAAAATAACGAGTGGCTCCTTTATTTTCTTTGTTTTTTTTTCACTTTGTGTCCGAGGATAAATTCTAGAGATGTTTGTAAAAAGTACAATATTCTCTTCTGCAAATATTTGAAGGCCCGAAACGGCAGCCAAATATTTGTGACCAAGAAAATACATACATTTTGTTTTTACCATACCGAGAGCTTTTGTTTAATATTTCCTCATTGCAGTTAAATTTGACTGATATTTCATTATCATATTCTATTTTCACGTATTGGGTGGGTTGTCATCATAATTTTATTATATAATATCAATGTTCGTTTCCAACAATTCAAGGTATAGGCGACGATCACGTTTTCCAATTGGAATTCGAAGCTTGGCGTCGTAACTTCCATACAAATGTGAGCTTCTTCACGTGTTACAATTTGATTTCAAGCTGATCCCTGCGATCAGGGACTCTTGCGATCCTTACTTATACCAACAATTCCAATTTTTTGTTTGTGCCTTAAGTGTTTTCAAGCAAAACGACAGAACAGGAAGTATGATGCATTTTTAAGTCTAAATTTAGAAATTGCTGTCAAGGACCGTAAATTTATTCGTGTTTCATGTTGTGGTGAGGTCAATTGTCTGATAATCCTAACTGCATATTAATTTACGTTCCTTGTTAGGGCAAGTTCTGTTCGCTTAACAAATTGCATTATAGTTGAGTCATTTTTTGAAATTGTGCTAATGTATTTAGTGGCTTTTATAAACGTGCTAGTTGAATTATTTATTGGTCATAAAAGTATCCTTAGTTGGTTAGTCGTATAAAATTCATTATTTATAAATGTTTAATAGTGTATCTTTTCTTTAAAATAAACGTCGTAGAAAAGCAGCTGCTTGTCTAAACATGCCAGCAGACTCTTCTCCAGCGATATAAATACTCTCTGATATTTCTGGACACACTAGGGGTGTCAACCTAACTTAACATTTCTTACGTTGAGTTCAAGTTAATTTTATCTTTCAAGGCTAGAAAACTTTCTTAGGTTTCTCCTAGAAGTTTGGTTAAAAATTTCATGCCATCAAAAATTAGGCAGCAAGATAGTATCTTGTGCTGATCTTCAAATGATAAATTGGTTATATACGGGTAGATACCAAATAAAATTTTAATTTTCCGAGTCGTAAAAGTCATCGGATGAGTTATTATAACTGCTGTACCGTTCGTTGTTACTATTTATTCTTAGCGACACGAAACATCCGAAATTCGAACATTTCTGTGCTAATGGGATGGGTTTGCTGATGTGTGACGATCGTAGACTGTATTGCAGTTTATTTATGCTCCAAAAAATGCACGCTACAAGTTCAAAGACGTTTCGTTCTAGAATAACGCCGAATTGCCGTGACCGTGTCACTTAACATTTTAACTTGCATACGGACTTTCGTGGCTACTTAATATTACTTGCATAATTAGTAATCGATTGTTTGCTCACCGCCTTTCTTTTGTACAATTGATGACTCAGTGAGTACTTAAAAAAATAAAACACCGGTGTTACCAAACCATAAAATATTTCATCCTTTCTTAGTCTCTGTAGCGCATGACTGGCATTACATTTTGATTAAAGACTTCTTCCATTCAGGAAATTTCAAAGGAGCAACGGGAAATTGCTAGATGGGTTCGTGTTGAAATAGATTTTGCTCTATTACTATTATTACCTATTTTACCCAGACAGAAATGATTGCTGTTTGTAATTTTACAACCTCTTAAAGTAGAAAACATAAAAGTGTGATTTCAATCACAAATCATCTTCCTCTCCATATCTACATATAACGAGATTTTTGAATTTCTTATTTAATCTAAAAATAAATATCTTTTGATACTGAAGTCGTAAAAAGCCTTTTTATTCAAGGTAAAAAATTGGACAATGTAACTTTTACAATGGTTTCCTGTTTGGGATAATTATCTACACAATGGGAAATACGGAAGGATATTTTAAAAGTAAGATGACAGAATCCATATGGAAACATAAAGAAAATTACATAATTTTAATATCGTACATGACCAATAGTATCTGGGAGGATTGTAAAAGATATTTTTCAATTACATGTAGCTAGTTATTCACGGCCTGCTGAGAAAACAATTCATATTTTAAAAAATATTACATATTTTCTGTGGCAAAGGATAAATGGCTGAAGCAAAATTGATGACACCACTAAATTCACGTCAAGCTCCCAAAAGTACTATTCAGGTTATTTTTCAGCCAACATTGTAAGGATTCCAGAGCGGTATTAACTTCATTTACCTACCTTCAGATTCAGACTTTAAAGTGGAAAATTTTACAGTCATCCTCCCCAGTGGATAACTTTTTTCAAATTAGTAGTAAAGAGAATTTAAACGGTTTCATTTGCTGTAAATACGATATTTCCTTCTTAATGGTGTGTTAAGTGTAGAAACTGTTTTCAGTTCTACTTTTAGATATAAGCTTTCATGTGGATAGATTTTTATATGTAGTTCTAAGTAAGAGAAAGAGAAAAATAAAGAGATACAAGTGTCCACGTTTTAATGCTGAAAGTATTCTCATTAAGCTAATGAATTTTCAGAATTACAATACTTATTACGAAATTGTCTTGCTTTACATGAAATAAACCCTAATTACCCAAATTGTACTTACTTTGAAGTTTTTCATATTTTACTGAAAGTTTCTAATTAATTCTCTAGAAGGTAGAGCATTAAATTTATTTCTCTGTTGAAAATAATACACACCTGTAAGAATTTAAAGTTTCCCAGGCAAAATGAAAGCTATCAGCACTTAAAACGCGCAAATGAATTGCAACGGTTTATGAATAATAAATGTGAAACAATCTGGTGCATTTAAGAACTGTCACGTGGTGACAAACGATGGATGATTTCGCAAAAGAGTGCAGAAAATGGATGAGTCGTGTCTTTGAGATTTTTTATTTTCCCACAGCTGCGAAGCCAAAAAATAAAGTGAATGTTTAAACGTTCACGTTATAAATCGTGTGACTAGACACTGACACATGAATCAGCTGTTAATTTGCACAAAGCACTTCACTTTTAAAATTGAGGTTGTAAGTCGTCTAGAGGTCTAGACTAGCGTGCAAAGTACCTCTCATCAGTCTCTAGTCTCGTAAATGTTCTTTTCATTAACACCTCAGAGGTGTCATATTTTGTCACCACGAGCGTGTGGTAACGCTTGGATGACACTAGAGGATGAATTATTCGAGTTACACTAACAAGAATGCAAAAGTTTTATCAAGCTGCTAACTAGGAACTAGAATGTGGGTAAACTCTCAGTCCAGAAAATGTTGCGGTTCATGGACCGGGAAGAATGACGTAGATGGAATTAAAACGTAAATCATTGTTGTGTGTCAGGAAGTAGGGAAGTGTAAATTGCACTATTAATAATGAATTTGAAAGCTACAAATAGCTTAACGTAACCTAACACGTTAAACTCGTAATACAATCTTCATTCTTTATTCAGTTTTGTTATATTTAATGGACAATTAATAATACTTGCAATTATATCTAATGTTTATAATTTCTGATCATAATAAACGAAACAATCTCTTATTACATGTTGGATTTTAATCACCCAGCAGAAACAGATATTTCATCTTTCTTTAATATAAAATTTTATTTTTCAATTTCCTGGTAGTTTGTCTACAGTCTAGGTCCCTCTGATGACGTAATCTCAAAACCGATTCTGTATCTGTAATTGGCAGAGAACAACATAAATGTCATTGTAACTTCGAAATAACCCTGAATTTGCATTTTGCTGTATCTGATTCAGCTAACGAGTCTGAACATTAAGTCGGTAGTTTAATTATTATATAATCGTTGTACAGATCGTTCATATTTTATTAGACACATGGGGAACTAATGAGTGCAATAAGGAAAGAATACCCAAAATGACTAGCAAAACGGAGAAGGTATAGTAATTTCTGAAATTTAATGAAGATATTCATGACTACTAGCAGATTTAAAAAACTTGCGTACCCTAAGGATACCTTGCACATAACCGCAGTTTCTTTGTCTAATTTCGTCTAAAAAATTTATAGTTGATTACACAGGGAATTTTCAATCAAATTCGAATGTGGCTTGTAGCTACATTATCAGAATCGATCCGCGAATGCAGGTGAGGGGATCTACTTCTTCGGTAATCAAGCTTCATGGTTTCTTTGACTCTCTCTTTTTCTATCACTCTCGTTGACTCTAATGAACTACAGGATCTTATCTACATTCAGGTCTTTCGCCTTCTCCGTTATCTTTTGTACTTTACTATTGTGCGTTTTCTGGAAACAAAGTCCATGACGTATCACGTGACTCACGTTGAGGATGCTAATTGGCCTGTACATAGTTTGATCACGTGATTGGTATCGGCTACCAGGTATATAGGGACGTGCTTTTATACTATGCAACTTGATTTGTCTCGCGTCTAGTTGTCTCTGCGCGCAGTTGTCTCGTATCCACTTGACCGCGTCGAGATGGCCGAGCCCAGTTAGTCGAGCCGACTTGTTCTATTAGACCGGTATAAGTACCTATGGTATGGTATTGTTTTTGTATGGACGTTTCCTAGGCAACGATACCACATCAGGTATCCTTGGATACAGAACCTTAGTTTCCTGTATTTACTTTTAGCATATCTTTGTTTTTCTCTTTCTTCTCTAGAGGTGCTACCCCCTCCAGCTAGTTCAGGTCGGTTCCCTTTTCTGTAAATCGTTATCTGATCACGGCGGTGACTTTTGTGATCCTGTTCATTTTTTCATGATTTTGAGCCAATGTTTCTGTTCTTCCGACCTCTATTCCGAGTTCTATCTCTCGCATCATTTGAACCACCACTTGAACCACGAAGGATAAATATATTCACCTATTTCTAAAGAATATCTTTATATTTAGTAAAAGATAATTGAGATTTCTAAAATTATTAATGGTATTATTTCACCTGTGTCTACTGTCTATTGCACGTTGTGAAAATTCTGTTTAGCGAATAATGTGAAAAATAAGTTCAGAACACCGCTAGAAGGAGCAGAGAGATCAAGCGACTTAATGATGATTAAAATTAATGGCCCTTCACTGAAGGAATTTAATCCTGGGAAGGTTGTAGATCTTTAGTACGCTACTTTCCGCATTACCAGAATTTCCTATGGCTACAAAAAATCATCATAGACTTTCGTATTTGATAAAAATATTATTTGTATTTTAAATGTCTTGCTTAAACGCTCTTTAATATTCTAGCTGCTGTATCATAAATTTTGTCTGTCTCCTATATTATGTACTAGACTGTTAGTTCGTGGTATTACAAGACATGATATTATAATATCCTACGTTTACAAGGTATATAATACCTATATAATTTCTTAATTCCTAAAGTGTTCATAAATTAATAATTTATTCCTTACACAACGATTACCATGTGGCAGGTACAAATTTTACTTAGAATACCGCAATCGTTTCATTTAGTTCTAACCTTTTCCCTTTGCAGAAACATTCAACCTTCCCCCTGAGAAGCCCTTCAGCTTTGACAAATCTTTTACTAAGCGCGTTAACTCTCGTCCCAGAAAAGTGTTATCGTGTTGAATACGATCGTGTATACTTAGAACCTGAGGGAGAATTCCTCACATATTTTTAGAGATTGACTTTGGGTCAAAAATTTATAAGCCGTCCTGCATACCATAATCTTTTGGGTATCTCATGAATCAACAATAAAGGAAAGATTTTCCGTATTTATCTCAATATACCGTGAAATTAGATGAGGGGTTAGAAACTTGACCTAAAGGACTTTGGAAAAATGAGGTTACTTTGTCTTTCTATAAAATCCTAGTAGATCAGTTCACTTTTTGGTGGTCTGTTGAAATTCCATCAATGTTTAATTATAATTTTAATTTAAGTTTATGTGTCTCGTATAAAAGGAATAAAATAACACCACACACAAGAATGATGCTTCATTCCCTTAACCATTTTCACTGTTATGACTCAATTACGACGCTCGTTACTAGCTTCATATGGGTTTAATGTTTGGCTAACCACGAATGTAAAATTCCAAATTGTTGTGCTTGAATAGAGCTAGCTACAGGTGAACATTGTTTAAGTGAAGGACAATATATTCTTGTGAAATAGTGTTGAGATTCCTTACATATTGTTGTCCGTGGTACTCTCTAAAACTATGTCAATGTTAATTTAGGTTATTAACGCATAATACACATTTAGGTAACGTTATTAAAGTAAGATTAATGCATTTGAAGATTGTTCAGGTTTGATTACATTGTATTGTGTTTTTTAACATTTTTGTATTTTAAATGTTTGGCGCGTTTTTGGTGCTCGCCACGTTTCGCCTTTGCCGAGGGCGTGGCATAAAAAGCGAGCAGAAGTCTTTGTTCGACATGTGAAGCATGAACAACGAAATAAAATGCTCCACAAAAATACATCGTGTATTGTTATTTCTACTCCGTAAAGAATTTAGATACAGTCCACTAACATCACTCAAAACATTGGTCCTTTCGAACCGCATAGGTATTTCGAAGGAAGACTGAAAACATATCAATTTTCTACATGAAGAAAAAGTCACGGAGTACTTCCATAATGGCCTCGCCGTTAATGTAGAAAACAGTCTCGCCCGATCCATCGCTAGAACGAAGTTGGGAAGAAAAATAGCGACGGTTCCGTGTAAAACAATTAACCAAGGGTGAGTTTCCTATTTCTTTTTGTTTCCTATCCCACAATAAACTGTTTCAATCTAGTACAAACAAACATTTTGCGTGTCAAAAAAATAGTAAAATTTAGTACGCAAATTATATGTGTTATTATTTTAATTGCGTAAGGTATAATTAAGGTGACGCTGTCTGAGTTATTTAATCAGTTTGTAATAATTATCGATATTTTGTAAACAAATATTACATTCAGAGTGTTAGTAGGTACAGTTCAGTGGCTCAGTTGATAAATAAAAATCATATCGTTATTATCACAATGGAAGAGTTAAAAAAGCAACGTTCTGTGCTAAAGTCCAAGTTAACTAGTTTTGCAAATCATATAAATAAACTTATAACAAAGTTGGATGCAGGTGAAACATTAAAGAACACTGATACTATCAATGTTCAACGTAGATTAAATCTTACAGAACCTTTACTGGGTCAATTTGAAAATATTCTAACACAAATGCAAGTCGACCCAGATAATAACCCAACAGATTTCGATGAGTTTAATGATTTTGAAAGCAAATATTTCGATGCAACGGCTAAAGCCGAATCTATTTTATGTGACAAATATTTTGAAAATCCTATAGTTAGGGGTGAAGCTGATGATAGATTACCATCACAAGGAGATGACGCAATTTCTGTAAGATCTGGTTTTTTTAGTCAAAATTCAGTTAAGCTACCCACAATACAATTACCAAAATTTTCAGGTCAAAGTGAAAACTGGTTAGAATTTAGAGATCTCTTTGTCAGCCTTATCCACGAAAACGATAGTTTGGATTCAACTTTAAAATTTCATTATCTAAGGGCCAGCCTTGAAGGTGATGCCGCCCAAATTATCAAAGCAATAGATTTTTGCTCGGAAAATTACTTGTTAGCATGGGACACTCTAAAGGAAAGATTTAATAGCACTAGGGTTTTAGTTCACAATCACGTGAAGTCTTTATTTCAATTAGAGCAAATTAATAAAGAGTCGTCTTCAAAATTGCGCCACTTGTTGGATTCAGTGTCGAAGCATATGCGCTCAGTAAAATCACTAACTTCAGACGAAGGCTTTGGTGAAACATTAATAGTGTTTTTAATTACATCAAAATTAGATTCGATTACTATGCGCGAGTGGGAGGAGACCATAAGTGGAAAAGACCTCCCAACTTTCGGAGATCTAAAAACGTTTTTGAAATCAAGAGCAGATTTGCTGGAAACACTAGAATCCAAACAAGCTAAAAATCAAAACTTTGAAAAAAATAAAACTAGCAAATCTTTTGTTGCTACTAGCAATGTCAATAGTTGTCCAGTATGTCAAGACGATCATGCGATTTGGTCATGTAAAGATTTTCAAACACTTTCATGTCCGGAGAGATTAGAAAAGGTTAAGGGGATGAAATTATGTATACTATGCCTAAAAAGGGGGCATTTCATAGGAAATTGCAAATCAAGGTATGCATGCAGCAAATGTAAAAAAAGGCACAACATTCTTTTACACGATGATGCTAAAAATGCGCCAATTGTTGAGACTCATCAAACGGTGACCTCACTTGCTTCAAGCACGTCTCAAGTTTTATTATCAACTGCATCTGTAAAAATATTGGGTTTGAATGGAAGCTGGCACACTGCTCGCGTACTCTTAGATTCTGGATCTCAATCCAATTTCATCACTACAAACTTATGCGAAAAATTAATGTTGAAAGCAACGAAAATTGACATGACGGTTGTAGGAATAAGTCATTCAGCAAGTAAGGTGCAATCCAAATGTGACGTAGAATTGCGTGCTCATCATAACAACTTCATTTTAAAAACTTCTTGTTTAGTTATTGATAATATAACTGGCACTCTGCCAAATTTCCAAATAAATATGTCCAGTGTAAGAATACCCAAGGAACTCAAATTAGCTGATCCCTCCTTCTATAAACCGGGTAATATAGACCTACTTATTGGCGCCCAACATTTCTGTGAGTTACTTTGCATCGGTCAAATAGTTTTAGGGACAAATATGCCCACACTACAAAAATGTAGATTTGGTTGGTTGGTGTCTGGACCGATTTCATCCCATTGTTTAAATAGGGTACAGTGTAATTTAAGTCAAATTGACGTGCAGGTTCAATTAGCTAGATTTTGGGAAATAGAGCAGGGACCAGAACCCCGCTCACTTTCTATAGAAGAGAAAGCCTGCGAAGCTCATTATGTAAAAAATACAACACGTGCCCCAGACGGACGGTTTATTGTTTCATTGCCATTAAAAGAATCTATTGAAAAATTGGGGGATTCCCGTCAGCAAGCGGAAAAGAGGTTTTTGGCCTTGGAACGCAAATTGCAAGCAAATGATTTCATACGAGAACGCTACCATAAATTTATGCTAGAATATGAAAATTTGAATCACATGTGTATAGTTAATCCGAATCGTGGCGAAATTGAATTTTATTTACCTCACCACGGCGTTTTAAAGGAAGAAAGTGTTTCCACAAAATTAAGGGTGGTGTTTGATGGGTCGGCTCAAAGTACATCGGGGTACTCTATTAATAATCTACAAATGGTCGGTCCTACCATACAACAAGATTTATTTGCAATTTTGTTACGTTTTAGAAAAGGGAAGTATGCTATATCTGCTGATCTAGAAAAAATGTACAGACAGATATTGATTAAACCCGAAGAGAGGCATCTACAAAGAATTCTGTGGAGGTCAAATAAAAATCAACCAATAAAGGCATATAATTTAAACACTGTTACTTACGGTACAGCTTGTGCATCATTCTTAGCAATTCGAAGTTTGTATCAGATAGGTTTAGACGTTGAGTTCTCTAACCCTGAAATTGCCAACATTATAAAATGTGACTTTTATGTTGACGATCTATTGACTAGCGTGGATACTCTAGAGCAAGCACAACATATCTGTAAAAATTTGCCCGCAATTTTGGCAACTGGATGTTTTAAAATCTGCAAGTGGATTTCGAACGAGCCTAAGGTACTGGCAAATATAAAGGAAGCTGACAAGCACCCCAATCTTCTTGAATTTGGCGAACATGAGTTCACAAAAACTCTTGGATTAACCTGGTCTAGCAAATCTGATCATTTGGTATATTTAATATCAAAACCAGCTTGTCACCAAATAACTAAAAGAATAATGTTATCCGAAATTGCTCAAATCTTTGATCCTTTGGGCCTGTTAAGCCCTTGCACGATCTCAGCAAAAATCATGATTCAGGATCTATGGCGCGAAAAATTAGATTGGGACGAATCTCTCCCTAGCTCCATACATGAAAAATGGCTAAATTTTAGAACAAAACTCCCCTCTTTGAATAGCTTAAATATCAAAAGACAGGTTATTTGTTCAAACCATAAGAAAATAGAAATGCATGGATTTTCCGATGCATCCACATCTGCTTATGGTGCGTGTATTTATATACGGTCAATCGACGAAAGCGATAAGATTTTTGTAAATTTATTATGTGCCAAAACGAAAGTAGCTCCAGTAAAACAAAATACTATACCTAGACTAGAATTATGTGGGGCTCTTATATTGTCAAGGCTTGCGACTCAAGTTCGAAAATATTTTGGTGTAAAATTAGACTCTTGTACATTCTGGTGTGATTCAACAATTGTGCTAGGTTGGCTAAAAACTCCGCCCAATTTGTTAAAGACCTTTGTCTGCAATCGTGTGGCAGAAATTCAAGAGAGCACACAACATGATCAATGGCGCCACGTTTCAACAAAATCAAACCCTGCGGATCTTCTATCTAGAGGAATCACGCCAATGGAAATGCTAAATTCGAGACTTTGGTGGCATGGTCCCTTGTGGTTGCAAGATGATTGCTCTTCTTGGCCTATGTCAAACCTCAATTGCCCAGTCATACACGAACTTAAAAATGAAAATACAAGCTTGATCTCGTCAATAAAGGTTGAAGTAATAAAATTTAAAAACTATTCCAATCTAAATTTATTAGAAAGGGCAGTAGCGTATTGTCTCAGGTTTAAAAATAATTCTATGAAACCAAAGGGTGAAAGGTATTTTGGATCTTTAACACTTGATGAAATAAGGAATGCTCACACGTGCTTATTAAAAATTGCGCAAGCTGAATCCTTTGCTGGTGAACTTAAGCAGCTTCAGCAAGGAAAAACTATAATATCTAATACTCAAATTCAAGGACTAAGTCCTTTCATAGATTCAAATGGTTTAATTCGCGTTGGGGGAAGATTAAAAAATTCCCATTTCAAATTTGATAAATGTCATCCTATACTGCTTTCTGCGAAACACGAATTAACAACACTTATATTTGCGCGCGAACATTTACGTTTATTGCATGCCGGACCCCAGTCCTTACTTGCTTCTATACGTGAACGATACTGGGCCATAGCCGGTAGAAATCTAGCAAAGAAAATTGTACATCAGTGTCTGAAATGTTTCCGTGCATCTCCTAATCATATTTCACCAATAATGGGAGATTTACCTTTAGCCAGAATTCAGCCCTCTCAACCATTTGATACTACCGGAGTTGATTATGCCGGCCCCTTAACTATAAGGGACCGCAAAGGTCGTGGGTGCAAGAAAATGAAATGCTATATATGTCTTTTTATCTGCTTTGTCACGAAAGCAGTGCATTTAGAATTAGTCGTAGATTTATCAACTGAATCATTCATACTGGCACTACGACGTTTTGTATCGCGCAGAAGTAAACCTAGGCAAATGTACTCAGATAACGGTACCTGCTTTGTGGGAGCACAATCTCAATTAAAAGAGTTAGGAAAATTTCTTCAAGGAAATCAGTCTGACATAACAGATTTTATGACTAACGAAGGTATTAATTGGAAATTTATTCCCCCACGATCGCCTCATTTTGGAGGCCTGTGGGAATCGGGTGTTCGTTCATGCAAACACCATCTAAAAAGAGTTGCAGGTAATGCGTCTTTAACTTATGAGGAAATGTATAGTTTGTTAGTACAGATTGAAGCTGTCCTTAATTCTAGACCGTTGTATCCGTTGTCATCTGATCCTAATGACCTCAATCCTCTGACTCCCGCTCACTTCTTGGTAGGAAGAAGTTTAGTCGCAGTACCGGATCCGAATGTCTTGGCCATCCCTGAATCAAGGCTTAACCAGTATCAGAAGATACAACAGCTCCATCAACATTTTTGGAGAAGATGGAATAAAGAATACATAGCAGAACTCCAACAGCGTACAAAATGGCGTTCACAACATGGTGCTTTATTGGAAGGTGCAATGGTACTCATACGAGAGGACAACCTTCCACCATTATCTTGGAAACTTGGTAGAATTCTGCAAGTCCATCCTGGCAAGGATGGTGTGAATCGTGTTGCTACCATCAAGGTTTCAAATGGGATTCTCAAAAGGGCATTCTCCAAAATATGCCCTCTTCCCATAGAAGAGACCAACTCACAGTAAAGTGTTTGGTGAATTTTTTAACGCAGTTATGTGCAATTTAATTTTCACGTTTAAAGTGAACCTCTTGTTTTATTACTAGTACTATACTTTATTTTATGTGCTTATGATAACCTATTTAGCTTCGTTTACAATTTTTTGAATTGTTTGCTACTTTACCATGTTTTTTATATAATTATTAATTACATTTATGTTTACGTTTGAAACCGTACCGATTTCAAGGCGGGCGGTATGTTCAGGTTTGATTACATTGTATTGTGTTTTTTAACATTTTTGTATTTTAAATGTTTGGCGCGTTTTTGGTGCTCGCCACGTTTCGCCTTTGCCGAGGGCGTGGCATAAAAAGCGAGCAGAAGTCTTTGTTCGACATGTGAAGCATGAACAACGAAATAAAATGCTCCACAAAAATACATCGTGTATTGTTATTTCTACTCCGTAAAGAATTTAGATACAGTCCACTAACATCACTCAAAACAAAGATAAATTATATTATACTTACAAAAACAATAGTTTCAATTCAACTACCTTCTGTTTTTAGTTTCAATTTAATTTTCGCTGTATTTATCATTCATATCTGTAATAACCAACTTAAAATATATAGGTAGATAATTAAAAGTCAGAAAAGTTTAGAAAATAATGAGATACTATTAATTATAGTAGAATTAAATTAAACTCGCATTAATGCCTAGGGAGAGGATGCTCTAAAAGTCTAAAATACTGTTGCAAACGAATGAATACATAAATTTCGATGAGATTGCTTAGTAAGCGGATTCACTAAATAGTTTTAACACTAAAAGGAAATAACCATGGTATAATAGTCAAAAATAAACAACGAAAAGATAACAATGTAAATTAAGTGCTCATGTTGAAATCTTCCTAAAAATGTAAAGCACCAAGTTATACAGTTCTGCGTTTCACTATCTACAATCTAATTAGACTCACTCCAGAAAATATTTAAAGGACCTAATATTATTTTTGTTCTCATAAACAGCGAAACATAAAGTTTTATGGTACGTAATATAAAAGCAATTACTAAATACCATGTTTCCTTTCCCTTTCTGGGTATTAATGGTTTACTTTTCTTATTCTTTCTCGTGTATCTTATATTCTATTCTTTATACGAACTCGATATAAAGAAATAGAATTAATAAAATCTTTATTAACTAAAGAAAATCTGCAATCACAGAAATAACTAGAGCTACGTTAGGCTGAGTTAATCGAGGCATGTGTTGTATATGGCGTAAGTTTCAGAAGTGTTTAGAATCTAGATGATGTTATTATTATGATAGTATATCACGGGACAAAACCCACTGACCCAGCAAAATTTATAGGAGTCCAAAATTACTCTTTAGGGTTGGTAGTTTACGGAACTCTAATGTAGTTGTTTATTACAAGTGGAATTCACTTTGGTTTTCATTATAAATTTGGTATGAGGCTGAAAATAGTACAAACATAGTTACCTATTAATAAATATACCATAAGGAAAATGATTTCCTTGTATTTCGTTAACAGCTACAACGGTACATTAAATGTCAGCTTTTCAAAATAAGTCGTTTTTGACGACGTCATTAATTTTCAAACATATCTAACATTTTATAATAGCACAACGTCAGAAGAATTTTTAAAGGCATTGTTAAAACATAAAATTGTTATGACATTGTTATGCATAACAAATCTGCCAATTTCGCAAATGGTCTCCGTAAAGTCCAGCGTATAGGAATCGTATTATAAAAGTTGAAATACAAGATAGGATTTGTAGATGTAACTGTCGCCTTAAAATAATATGACATAATAAGACAGTTTAATGGTTGAAATACTACTAAATTGGAATGTCAGGGATTCCATTTCTACTTAGTATTTAAGAGAATGTGTGTTACTGTCAAAATAAAGTAGCATTCAATGAAAATATGTGAGATGTATTTGATTTCTTGTCTCATATACATAAATGGAGAAGCGAAAAAATCTGAAGTTCTGATCTTTTACTGCTTGGTATTAGTAGCAATAAAAACCATTTTCTTTTGAAAACTTTTGGAAACCAGTAAAAAATCTATTAGGTACTTTCATAAATTGTTTTTATGGTCTAAGGTGGGGAGATAATCATTTAGAGGCTACTAAACGAAAAACAGTGTGCAATAATTTTTCACTTTAAAAAGGCTATCCAATCGTGAGATAGCTGCTACAGTGCAACTAGCGATGCACAAGCGTTCGATTCATTACCAAGTGACTCGTAGTGGCAGAAAAGTTGAAGATAAACCTCGCTGTAACGCGGGCAGGGCAAAGATAACATTAAAGTAAATGCAGTGAACCATCTTGGGAGATAGAAACTTTAATTCTACAGAATTAACGAAATTGTGGTGAGAAACTCTTCGTGTAAATGTGTAGATCACAGAAAACGAAACAAATAGTAAATCGTTTACGATGGGGAGAAACATCATTGGCTGTATATCCCAGAAAGTGGTGCTCAGTGATGATCTGCTTTCCATCCATTACTCGGTAGGTTTTTTTTCTACAACTGGTGAAGTTGGCTTCGGTATGTTGAATCAAAGCTCAAACGACTTCGACTTATTATAGTATAGCTGATAATTCCTATCACTTTTCCATAGATATATACAGTGTGTTCCAGAAGTGCTGGGAAATCTTTCAGATTTGGGTAGCTCTAGTAAAAATACCCTCACAAGTTTCCATAAAAGTATGAACTCATGAAGCAACGCTACGTAGATCGCTTTTAAAAATGGGGTTGAAAATGGATTTTTCGCAATAATTTTCTTATTGTTCAGTCGATTTTGTTGACCACCTCCAGCTTTCCTCACCGTAAACGCTTCGTCGATTGTCTTGATTTTTAAGGCCATTTTCAGATTTGTCGACTTTTATTACGTTTTTACGTCATCGGTAACGTGTATCATCTACCTACACTAAAAAAGTGTGACGAGTGTCACGTGTCACCAATCCAATATCGATCTCCGTTTCCGCCAACATAAAATTATGTATCTATCGGTTTTGCTGGACTCTTTGTGACGCAACTTGAAATTGAATATGAAATGTTTAATTGAAATTATTTCATCCCCGTTTAGAACAAGGCTCCGTTTATCTTCATCAGTTTTTAACAGTAAAATTATATGCAAATGTTTTAATACAGTTTCAAAATCAATTTAAATCTGTCAACATTTACGATACCTTTTCATTATAAAACTGATTATATACGCAAATTTCTTGAAGAAGTTCGTTTCAAACTTTACGCGTTTTTGATTAACGTCTCTAAACGAGCGCATTCGAAAGCCGTTAACAAAAATTAAACAATTTTCTCGACACAATCATGAGCGCTAATTAAACAAAAGATAAGGGTAAGATTAAAGATTTCTTGCGTCGGTCATTAACTTCAACTCTCGCTTGTTATATAGTTCCCCATATTTTGTGCTCTTGACAATTTTAAGATCTTAAAGTGTCGTTGGGATTTTAAGCCTGCAGATTAAGCTAGCGTTGCCTTTGATGAAGTTTTCGAAGTGTTTTAATTAGACTAGACGTATACTTTTAAGTTTAAATTGTCCTTTGAACCATATCCTCACTGCTAAAGCCTTGTTATCCCCCAGCTTCGGCACTACTTAAGCTTGAAGATTGACTATGAAGTGCGAATAATAAACCTATATATCATAATATGTGTCGTCGTCAGAATAAGGAATGTTTTGGGAACGAGAAAATGTAAAAAGCGGCAGACAGATACGAATTTATGGCGATGTAGCTGCAAACAGTGGTATTGATTTTAAGGGTTGTTGGTTAGTGTTTTCCACATCTTCACAGGCTTTTTTCCAGGCAAAAGCATTCGTTTGAAGTCAACTAAAAGAAACTGTAAACACAATTGTTTGAAGAATTGTATTGCAATGCAGTGACGGTACGCTGAAATTTTATATTTTGTTTGCTCCATATCTATTTTCACAAAAAGGCGCGACAGATCAATAGGGGGTTGTTTGTTTGTCTCTGCCACTGTTGTCAGGCTGTCTGGCCAGTCAATTTGAAATCTGTCTACTATGTCATTTGTGAACACCACTTCCCCATTATTATCAACATCTGTTTGTTTCTCTGTGCTTTCTCGTATGTTATCTATAATCCTTTTTCGAAGAATAGCTTATTATTAGCGCCGATGTTCTTACAGTAGGAAATTGAAGGTCACATATTGAAATGGTACCACATGGGTTATATCTTGTACAAATATCAATATCAAATGTCAGAGTACAAGACATATTGAACTAGATACATTGTTTGCGGGTAAAATTGTGCTGCGCAAATTCTTACAGATATAAAAAATATTTTAAATTAATGTCAATACTTTATAAGCTGCAAACAAAGTTTTTACATTATTTTTTTAGTGTAACATCGGTTTACAAACTTAAATTTCAGTAGGATCCGTAAGTTTCCAAATTTTTTCTCGTAACAGTTCTGCAAAGATGTTTTTTTAAATCAATGTTTTGAAACTCTCTCAGAAACTTTTCCAGGTATACCTACTTTTAGTAATGTTCGCATTAAGGATGGCTGAATTATATCAGCAGGTGTTCTATTCTTTAAACTTTTACTAGAGTTGTCCTGAAAGGAAGGGGTCGTATTTTTAAAGATGATTTAACTGCAGGTCAACTGGTCTCTTCAAAAGCGAAAATGGAGATAGTTGGAAAATCTTTTATGTCAGAAGCATCTAAAAGTGACTTCAAGAATAACCAAAAATAAAGAAGCGTTAGTGCTCCAGGAATAGAGGGATTTTTGAAAATGTCAAGAATTTAACACGTCAACCCAACGTATTTACTGTTTATAGACCGTACAAAAGCAGTTGACAGGGTCAGCTGAACAAAGAAAGCTGTTGAGAATATTAGAAAAAAAAGGTACCTATTCTACTCTTTTGCTGTCGAAAGCTCATGTACACCAAATGATAAATGTGTGCATAAATCCAGTAACAACCGACGATATAAATAGACCTTCAACAAGAGTAAACCCAACATTATTTTATCCTGTATCTTGACAGTGCAATCTCAGTGTAGAAGGTGAAACACGATGGCGGAATCCGATTACCCACAACTAAATAAATACATCTGAATATTAAGACGTGAATATCAATGGCAAAGAATTGACATTCGTTGCTTATTCTTGCGAGTTGAAGATTGAATTAAAAAGCACGGTTTAATTTTAGGTGAAATATACCAAAAATATTTTAATGGAGATTAAAAGAAGAGAAAGAAGTCATGGAATCAAATTCGTAAAGAATACGTAGATTCAAAAGCTCAAGTGCAGGTATATTTTTGAAAGAAAAGAACAACCAAATCGGGAAAATCCGATAAAATGTAAACATCCGGGAGGATTAAAAAGAAATCGACCGATTAAGCAAGTTTTTCGCTAGGAAGGAGGCAAGAGAAGGGGGTTAAACAAGAGCTGGCTAGATCAAAGTTGATGAAAGGATGTGTTTGATCTAAACTGGGATATTTTAGCCTGACAATGTATATTAGTAAAAGCTTGTACAAGGACGGATTGAAAAGTTCTCGTGTTATGTGAGCACAACAATTGAAGTTTAATATGCCTGATGGTTGCAAAATATTCAAGTAGGACATAGTTTTCCTAACTACTCTTTTGTAGAAAATGGATTATGAACATATATTTGTTTATAAAACATTTAATACTGAAACAAAACTTTGAAGTTACCTTGGGGGAAACTACCCCCCCCCCCGATAACTGATGAAGTGATGAGAGATTACGTCTTTATGAATTGGATCCCGAAAACATTCTGGATTCAAAATAGTAACCCAAAGGTACTCACTTCAAACTCGCCAGCTACGAAGAAGACAAAACGAGTTATTTGGAAGATCTTGGTTTATTCTGAAAAATAAAAATATGTGAAAACACATCTAATTTTTTGTCTTGCCCCGAACTCTTCAACCACCTCACCCTCGTGCATATTATCCTTACATCAAACGCCTTAAGAAAAGGCTGCACGATGGTGACGTATGGTTTACCCATTAAACGATAGTTAGGGTTTTTCAAAAGATGTTCAGATTCGTATTTTACGCCTTTTTAACAATCGACTAGCGCCTAAGGAATATCCAAGGCGTATTTATTCTTAGTTTCTCAATATCTACGTCAATACCTTGCTTAGGCTTACAGTACCTGATTAATTAAGGGAAATGCTCGGGGAGCGTATAAATAGCAGTTGGGATTAAAAATGCTAGAAATCCGAATACGGAACTGATCAGCTAAAGGGTGTGGGTTGCTGAATTTAATTAGCGAATGGTAAAGAACATCAGTGCCATGGAGAATAATATACCGTGTTGTTCGTCGTAAACCAATTTACTAATTTCGTAAATTAAATCATATTGCAATTATTAAAATTTTGAAAGAAAATATACTAAACATAGTATATATGATTCGTAATGGAAAATAAAAATATTATATGGGTGTATAGGCTAGTTACAATTTAATATTGACCGTGTTTGTATCACACATGACAATATGATATAGAGGGAAAAAAATGTCCGCTATAAAAATATCTGTTCTATAGAGAAATGGAGTGAAATTTCAGACGGGGTGTTAAATATAAGAGTATGTTTATAAATAATCCATAAAATAATTTTCGTAGCTAAAAATATATACCTATGTCTACAGTAATATTGTGTTCGAGTTGGCTATATTTGTACACAATATCGGTAAGGTATATTACAAATTGATTACAATGTTATCGCTTAAAAGAATCGATTTATCAGTCCTGATACAATTCATAAGAAATACGGTTCCCTAGTATTTGATTCCGATATATTTACTGAAAGCTCCACTTCATGCTTTTACTTTTTTTACTAGTCTTTTTTTGCCAGTGTACAGGTTTTACCAATATTTACCAATCTAGTAAGATAAAACCTTCACCTATTTACCCCTTTCCCTTAAGACTGGAGCAGTTTCTAAATTTATGATTATGCTTTTCAACATCAAACCACAATTAATTCCAAATTATCTTGTATAAGCTTATTACAAGCTTTCCGGTTTCTTGCCATTATAACCACTTCAGACAGCAATAAAATAAATGTTTTAACAGTAGATAAATTATAAGATTGGTTCTAAGAGAAAACCGTTTTATGATGTGAAATAACAAAGAAGAGTTTGCGTTTCTCTGGATGAGTTGTATTCTGAATGAGAATCCTCAATATTATTGATCGTAAACAAGGATAAACATTTTTTAACTTTTACACCTACACTCATTTTCATATTTTGTATGGTTCTGTTAATTCAATTTAGAACTTTATACTTTAAATGTAAATTTTGCTAAAGCGTGAAAACGAAAATGAAAATTCTGCTTGTAAATTTTTAAAAATTAATAAACTTCTGGAAGTAATAAAAGAATAATGTACTAGATAGCATCGTTCAGTTGTAACAATTTTAAGAGAAGATTTCTTCATTATTTTCGTTGAAGCAATTAAATTTTGTATTTATACTTTTATTGCTGCAATTTCCAATTATAAGATAATAGCTTATATTTTTGTACGATATTATCTTCGTACCTGTAACGTTCCTGTAATAATTTCATTAATCGTTCTTTTAATTAGAAAGTTTCAAGCCCACCGTTTAAAAACTGTAAATCGTTTATAACTGTTTTTAAAAATTACGATATTATTTCGAATTGTTAGTAGTTTGCTGTACCCGCGATCAAACTTTGTATCAGCCTGCTGTATATGTTAATAGCAAATAAAATTCTATCGGTTTGGGTTCAGTTTAATTAAATTGATTAAATCATTAGTTAATAGCATTGAAACCAAATGGAATCTCTTGCATGGATTCCACAGAATCTTGAAATGTCAGCTTAGAAATGGAAAAAAATTTCTGCAATCTCTATTCGAGATATTTCTCTATATAGATCTTGATTAAATTTCTTTTCGAGTTAAAGTTATCGGCTCGTACATTTTCCCTTCATATTTTTTGGAGCGGTTATAAAACATAATCCGCTTGTCTACCCTAATGTACGCACTGGTAGATTCATTACCCCATAAAAAGGGAAATCAATAAATCAATCTGAAAGTCAATGGACTCGCGTGTTTTGCGTGATAAAACTGTGTTGCAGCCAAACTTGCGCATATCCAACAGGAAGGGCGTGAGTACCATTCTAATTTTTTGAGACGGAATTTAAATTCTCTAGATTCGATTGGATCATTTTATTCGGCTTATGGATTAAGTATTTAGATCTGTAAATTATCGAAATGGAAAAACGACGAATTCGTTTGATTACTCAAAGCATCTGTCACTATTATGTTACAAGTTTGTTAGAAATTGATCATGTCGGTTCTTTGTGTTCCGAAACGGGTTGAATCTACTTCAACGAATGATAAAGTATGTGAGAAGGATACTTCTTTACGTCTGGAAAGCTTCCAATTTGATTTACTTAATTGATTTTTTCACCAACGACAAAGATATTCTTGAGTTTATTGTTCTATGTCAGTATAAATTTGCCGGTTAACTTTATTACCAACAGAAATTGCCTTATGGTATTTTATGATATCTGGTAATAAATCTAGATGGGTTGCGGAGACATAAAATAAGAACAAATTCTGGCCGTGAAATAAACTCCAAACACAGTTAGTTAATCAATAAGTCTGTTGCGGTGCGACAGATCGATCAGCACGAGGATGTAGGTTACCACCCTTCACCCTCGCTTGCTCTGACGAATTCCACTAGCTAATTGAATAATTACAGAATCACGCCACCCACCGCGTTTTACTTATGAATTATGTAAGCCTTTTAGAAACTCGAAAGCTATGTGGATACCCTAAAACATCCTGTTCAAAAAATGGACCACGAAAGTTATGTACGAAGGAAACGAAGAACAAAAGCAGAGCTTCGCTGGGGCAAATTTATGAATTCCTAATAGGGATTTTACTTTCAACCACATGAACCATTAATCACACTACAGTAGGTCACAAAAGATCTGCGAATGAAATATTGACCCACACACGTTAACAGAAGGCGTCCAGAGAGTTGTTTTCAACAGATAGAGGGAAATGCGTTGCAAAATAAAATATATGGATCATTTGAATAACCCCAGGGTTGCGATTTACCTACTTAATATTTCAGTAGACGCTGATAAGAATATATGGCGTCCACACATTTTGAATTATGTAAACCTTTCGTTTGAAGTTCCCTTTCTGAAGGTACCTGTATAAATAATAACAAAGGTTGTTTATTTACTACACCTGTCAGACAGAATATTACTTCCGGAAATTTTTAAAAAAGTTGTAATACACAAGGTAGTGCAAAAGTAATGGGGTGCAACTTTAATTCACTGTAAAATGCAATGCTACATACCGGCAGTAGTTGAAAAAAGAAAAGTGTGGTTTTCTTGAAACACTAATCACAAGGTGTTATTATTAGACGGTATTGTATGTCCTGACTGTCCTGTACATTAGTAGCGGAACAAATCGAAATATTAAAAATTATTAACGAAATTTGCTACCTACATATTATTGTGGGTTTACGAGAAGTGAGTTTAGGTTACTTACATAAAATCGTGGAGAATAATTATGCACGGTTACCGTTTACAACTGGAAAAATAAGAGGATCGATATCTGCTGAGTCAAAAAAAATATAACAACGGAAAGTTTTTAATTTTCTTTGCGCATTCGCTTCAGTTTAACGTTGGTATCTTTCTGGAGCTGGACCATATATCATGTATTCAATTAAAAATACTTTTTTCTTTATTTTTCTTACATTTGTTACATATTCAGTTGAAACTTCGCAATTTTAAACAAACTCACTGTATCTGAGGCTTCTTGACTTTAATAAAAACAGGAAATATTGCTCCATTTCACTCTTTACATTATTCAGTAGTTCTTATCCATAAAATAAGTTCTTCTATCCTGTTTTAAACATAGTTTATTCTTCCTTGTTGTTATAAGTTTCGCGTTTTTATTTTTCTGTTTTGTTCAATGCCAGCTGGCCATGGTTTTGATAGATATTCAAATAATTATAGCCAGTTTGAATCCTTAAAAGTGAAGCACAGTCTACGAAACAGACTAGTAGAATAATAACTAAACAGGAACATTTAATATCACACCCGTATTCAACCCATTCCACCGGTATACAGGGGTTTTCAGCAAAAGGTAGCCGCCCTCAGTATTTTTCAAAACCTTCAACAAAGACAGCAAGGGGGAGATCTTTTCGAAAAACTTTTCGTTGAAAAACTATTCTATACAGGATGTAGAAATGCTTCACACACCTTAAAGATTTCAATACAAAACTCTTTATGTCCATACATTTGCTTCTATAATTATTATTAATTATTCCTTTCTTTCAATAAAAGGAAAATATCAAACCAACATATTTTTCGGATTCCGTATTTTGCTCTCTCCTAAAAATGTTCTTACAATGTAGCTTTACGATAATTAGGGGAGCAAATAAATGAACATAAAGGTATTTGTATTGAAATTCTTATGGTGCGTCAACTAATTTTGCACCCTGTATGCGAGACAGTACACAAGTACTAATTAGTACCCAAAATACGAAATATATGATATCAATTTACATTTTGAATATTAATCTCCCTGTTATTTCTTGTCTTCGTGTATTTTCTTGCTGCGATATTTTTGTGAAAAAGAATCTTTTTTTTATTTTAATCGCCAAGCCTGCCCACATTTCTATTGTACGCCTTTTACATTAATTGAAAGACTGTAGTATAAATAATTGTTTTTCAAGCCTGTATTTAAGAGTTTACCTTCAATTGCTTTACTGATCTTTTAATAATTAACCTCTGAACTTTTTCTTTTGCTTTTATTGGAACATGTCTATTACATTTTTACATAACAGACTTTATAATTACCCCGATAACACCTACATCCAATCTATTTTAGACCCAATATTACGTACTAGTTATTGCTTACAGATAAAACTTCGTGAAAATATTATAATACGGAGGTACGTAATTACTAGGTAATGAAAATTATCGATGTGTACTACTTAATAAAATTGCCGTTAGACAAACTAATGTTGGTAACAAACAAGATATACGTATTAAACGATGTAAGATGGTTCAATAAAAAATTATATTAATAATATTAGTATAATATTGTTGAGTGAACTTCCATTATGATTGCTTGGTAATATTAATATAGGCTGGTGTGGACACACCAAATTTTGCTGTGGACTACATTACGGTACCGAAATTTCAATATCTGTTACCATACCAACAACAATTTGTACTGCCCCGATAATTGTTATTAAATTACCAAATTTAATAAAAATGTAAATAATAATAATTCGGAGTTGTAAATTTTTCAGCAGTAATAATTTTCTATTAAACATCTACTTTGAAATAATTATGTATCAGTATATTTTTATTTATTTGACCAGACTAATTTGAATCTTTAGACTACAATACACCACCAAATAGGTTAAACTTGTATTATTCCGGAAATGGAATTCACTGTGAAGAAAATAGGTTTCATCATGTTTTTCCTACACAATTGAATTGAAATATACGGACGTGGTAGGAGCAATCTTTTTATGCAGTTCAGCAACTTTTTCATTCAACGTTGTTTGCATAGAATTTTCCGCAAAATGTTGTTTACGTTTTCATGATTTTCCTTGCAAGAAAGAAGATAAGTTAAAAGCTTTGCGAGTATAGTCTAAGATTAATAAATAAAATAAAAGTTGTAGAACGGCTTCTTCTATTTTTATTCTCCTTAATTTGTTGGAAACGTTGTATAACTGTCAGTAAAGTTAATTAATTTTTAATGAGTATTAGAGTTTTAACAAAGCAAGTTAAACTTAGCCTGAAGGTTATAAAACTTCTGCTTTTAAATTTTCATGAATGGCATTACTTTGAAGTAACAACGAAAAAAAATTATAACCCTGCTTCTTTTTCTTGTAAAAAAGAGTCGTGGAATATTTTGAACCAATATCATGTGTTGAAATGAAATTAATTGTATATTCACGCTGAAAATACATGCAGTTGAGTAACTTATGATAATAAACGATTTCATGTTTTAAATAACAGATAAAACGGTTATACTTTGAAGTTTACAGTAAGTACCGCACTGCAGATGACTTATAATGTTAAATGTCGTGGAGGAATCTACATGAAGGATTTGTTACTACGTCAAATTTTATAAGAATTGTAATTTAATTTTTTTTTTGTTCATAGTACCTACGGTCAACAGAATCGCTTTTAATCTAAAAAGTGATAAATTATTTTATTTTACAAATATTATCCCGCCTGTCATTTTAATGAATCTTTGAATATAATTAATGAAAATATTTGTAACAGAACCTCAGCTTAAATTGTCTGTGTTCTGAATAATTTACAAAAGAATATAACGCTTAAATTGGTTAAATTTTTCCACTTCAAGACATTCGAATTTATGTTTTTGTTTGCATTTGTGTTTCTTCTGAAAATCCCTGTTTGGTATCTTCTTTACGTATTGCGAGGGGCGCCGAAAGTCCAAACAAAAAAGATTATCCTCTGAAAGCTGGGCTATAAATTAGATTTCAGTTATTACTACTCCAGGGACCTATTGTTTTGCTGGATTTGTATTTAAACACAACTGCGTCAACGGGAAATGGACATTTTTTGCTGTTGTTTAATGAGAATTTACTGCTACTTCCATTCACATGAATTTTTCGTTGTGACGTATGTTATTTTTCTAATTTGGAAAATGAAGACTATTCTCGAGCTTTATATAACCGAATTAAAATATTACTTTAACTTTTTTCGTTCTTTAATGATAGCCTACTTCTAAACACAATAAATATAGTCTGAACAAGTGTTTCTTTGAACGAAGCTTCTTTATATTTTAGTTTAAAATGCTACAACGTTTGGAACAAAGGCTTTAACTAAAACCGGGTGAAGAGAAGTAGATATATTCACTTTGCTCGAAAGTAGTTCTAGCTACTTTGAATTTCCGCTAAGGGAATGCAGTGTGCTTTCCTCTTTCCGGAAATTCAAGCGACAAGCGATAAATGTTGTTGCATTATATATTACCGTGTCCCTATGAACTTTACCCTTTACCCTTGCAATGATGCGGAAATTTTCTACGTATAAGTTTAACAACCGGTTTGTATTTATTACAGGATTACTCTCATGGGATATAAGTGATTGCCATGTAGACCTGGAAAAGGAACTAGCAATTATAACCGATCAGGCACCTGACGGGGAAGACGCCAGATACGGTAAGTTTTATAAAATATTCTCAAGACAGAGTGCAATAAATGTAAAGCAACCACAATAGCTCCAATTTACTTTTGTATCTTATCTCAAATCCTCTCAACTACTTTGGCACAATGCCACAATTTGTACAATGGCGCCAGTGTACCAGGGTGGTGAGTTTCACCACTGTCACAGATAAGCCGCACCCTTGAAAAATGCTGACTGAAAATCTTTTATGAGCATCGAAGCTTTTCTATGGCTTTATGTCAATCATTTGTTTCAGGAGAACGTCTGATACAATTTGCGTCCGAAAACTTAGTCACTGAAATATTAATTCACCCAGCAATTAGCACGCTCTCCCAGTGCATGAAAAATTTACTTAGCAGTTTCACACGACATCGTCACATTATACATGCAGGATACACTTTCGCTGCTAATGGATCATGGATATTGCAAGTAAGTCAGTTAATATCTGCATAAAGCTCTTAGGGCATGTCAGATATTTTGATTTATGCTTCATGGGCTTTACATTTAATTACCTAATCTGTTACAAAATGTTGTATGAGTGTAAAACAGTAATTCCAAAGAAGGTATTTTATGTAATTAGCTTGAAATCCCTTTAAAATAATGAAATATTTTTTTAATTTCCAAATAAACTGATAAATGGGAATAGCTGACAAAAATTGTTTTTTATATTTTTTTGTGGCTCACACCTATGTTTATACTAAAAGTTTATTGACTTAAAATAATACTCACTTTACATAAACACACTCCAAACCCTTTCAAGCGTTAGTGTATGTCATATAATAAATTCTTTCTTTATACCAACAAAACGACTTTCAATCTCTTTCAGGATGGCACATTTTCACTAACGGATTTTTCGGAATCGTTCCAAGAGATGGAAGTGCAGCGTGTTCTTCGAGCTTATGACAATAGTATATCCCTGGACATTCATTGCTCACCAGAGGGTGATTGGACACGCTTACCCAAAGATTCCTTCACAAAAAATTGCAAAGTACGCGTAAATCCTGACGACGTGCTTACATCGGGTAGCCCTTCTATCGTCAACTTCCTCAATTATATCTCTCCATTTCTCGTTCCGACGGATATAGAAACGTTGTTGGAAAGCTCCGACGTGGTTGGAAATATCAGGTTCTCCCATCCTACCTTGTATGTCTTTCCTGGTGGTCAAGGTGATGCCGCTCTCTTCGGGATCAATGGTTTCAACATGCTTGTTGATGGAGGCTTTGCTAGAAAAGCATGTTTTTGGGACTTTGTTAGACATCTGGACCGATTGGATGCTGTTCTATTAACTAGACTGAATAATAGTAATGTCAGTGGTATTAGTTCTGTACTTAGAAGAAAGAGGTGTAATACAGTTTATCCTCAAATTGGACACTTTTTCTGTAACATTCAGGTAAGTTTCCTCCCTCTTTTAATTACTGGTGAATGATTTTAACCTTCGTAGGAACGCAAAGCTATTCTAAGCCCTGACGGTGATAAAGACAAAGATCCTTTAATAGTCAACTTGCTAGAAGAAGGACAGGAAATTGTTAGTAATTTAAGACAACTCCATTTACAACCTCAATCTTGCTATCGTGAAATAGAACCGATAAATTTATATCACAAGGTTGGGCATGGCACATTGGATATGTATGTGCTAAGTCCTGCGAAAGAATCCAAGGAAGTAAGAGAGTTCATACAGAAATGGAATACTAATGATCAAAGACTGTTTGCGAATCAAAGAAATGGAAGGGACTTTACATTTCCTACGCAAAATCTCGTTTCTATTTGTGCGCTTCTCGTATGGCAACCTGCGAACGCAAATGATAGCATAACGAGGATATTGTTCCCAGGTAGCACCCCTCAACATAAAATATTCGAGGGATTAGACAGACTGAAACAATTAGAATGTATTAAATACCCTTCGTGTTCTGCAAAAACATTAACGCCTAGTTTAATGAAATCCAAACAAGCTAAAGTAGACAAAATTATACAACAAGAACAAAAAGAGAACAAAACCAAGGAAAGGCTAGTGCAACAATCCGAAAGTAAGGCGAAGGTCGAAAATAAAGTGGCCGAAGAAAATATAAAAAATATTCAAACCAATGGCGTGACACCTCAAGTGATTACCGAAAAAATAATTAAGAAACATGACTCAACTGAAAGTGAAAAAAGTGGACCTCAATCACTAGATGGTAAAAAACCAGACGAAGGAAGAGAACCAACTGGTCTTACTAATGGAAAGCATACCGACGAAAAAGTAGAAAAGGCAAAGCCAAAAGCTAAACCAGAGCAAAAACCCAAAATTGAAGCAAAAGTCTTCAAACATACCAGATCAATTGAAAGAAAACCAAAACCTCCAGCTGATAAGAAAGCGTCTCCCACGACACCTAAGAAAACTTTGGATGCAAAAGTTAATGGCGATGGTCCCACCAAACCAAGAACTTTGACGAAAGTATCTCCTAGTGCAACTCCCGCAAAGAGTGCAAAAGAAGCTAACAACCGTAAAGTAGTTGAATCCAAATACAAAGTCGCTCCTAAAAAGGAAATTTCCAAACCAGACAAGAAAGAAGCTAAACCAGAACGTAAACCAATATCGCGAAGACCCAAAGAAAGTTCTCCAAGTGGAAAAGTTTTAGAGAGCCCCGTCAAAAAATTAAACGAGCTTCACAAAGTAGAAGCTAGAAAAACGAAGTTAGAGAAGGAAGGAACGACAGATTCAAGCACAGTTAGTACTCCTTCCGCAGATGCCGAGACTGCTCTGAAGAAAGACATATCGAAATTAACACCTGAAGAGCTTGAACAACTAAAAGCACGCGAACTCGCCGAGTTAAAGGAAGAACAAGAAGTTGTTAAAGAGATTGAAGCTGTATTCCGTAAAAGCGAACACAAGAAAACAGATGACTCAGACCTTAGAAAAGTAAAAAATATTTCCGTAGACGACAAGACCGACGGTGAAGGTGAAGAGTATCTGATTATAGAAAAAGAAGAAATTGAACATGATTCTCTTGATGAAAAAGAAACCAAGGAAAGCGAAACTCAAAAACACCTTAGAGACAGCGAAGAATCAGAAAAACAGCGAAAATTAAGTGGCGAAGTAACAGAGGAAGTTAAAGATATTAAAGAAGTAAAACCTGTAGAAGCTGCAATTATAGTAGACGAACCTGCGAAAGTTCAAGATAGTGAAGCAATACCAACAATCGATGTCGTTCAACCAATAGATGAAAAAGAGCAGCCCAAAGAAGTATCGAAAGAAGTGTCTGTTGGTAGTCCTGACGATAAAGTAGACGTATCCAGTGGCAAGAAAGTAACAGATCGTGATATAGATGAAGAAAATAAAGACGCCAATGTACTAGAATCTCAACCAGATGAAAAATTCTCGACACCCATTGAATCTGGAGCTACTACCGCTCCAACATTACCAGAGGATGAAAGAATACCACTTGATGAGATCAAAGAAGATAATGCAGACCAGGTTATTGAGGAAAAATACGTAAAAGAAGACACTAAAGAGAAGGAAATTCCCGTGGTACAACTTCCACCAAAAACCACAGAAACTGTTGCTAAATTACCTACTGTTGTTGGAATTAGACTCGACAAACAAACACCAATTAGAGATTTAGTTAAAACTCCTGATGAAGTAGCCGATCTTCCAGTTCATGAAGAAGTCGATATTGAAAATTATGAACAGTATAACGCAACACAAAGTCAAACTCCCAAACAAGAAGAATTAAAACAAATAAGTAGTGCCAAGCAAACTAAGCTCGAGAAAGCTGAAAAGGAACCAGTAGCAAAAACTAGCACCGCGGTTGAAGAAAAAGAAAGTGATAAAAAAATAGAAGATACACCAAAGCTAGCAGATGCGCAAGAAGAAGAACAAAAGAAACATCTTCAAGAGAAAGTAGATACCTCAGCTGAAGTGATAGAAGAGCATGTAAAGGTTGCTGAAGTTGAAGTATTACATGCCGCAAAATCAGATTTATCTGACAAAGTTTCTGAAAAAGATCATCAAGAAGAAAAAGTAGACTTGGAAAAAGATGAAATAAAACAAATCGCTGAAACGTTAAAAGAAGAAAAGGCAGAAGCAGAAAAGGCAGTAGGATCAACAACACATGAAAAAGTGGAGGAAGAGAAAATAGAAATGCCGGACATGGCAATAAAACCAGAAACTCAAAATATAAAAGATGAAAAGATACCTGAAAAGAAAGAAACAGAAGAAGTAGATGTGCAAAAATCACCGGAAAAAGATTCCATCAAGAAAGTAGAACAAACCACAAAAGTTGAAGAAACTAAAGTGGAATCATCAGTGAAAGAACCATCAGAAGATATTCTGAAATCAGAAGTAGAAAAGGCAACAGAAGTGGATTTGGAAAAACATGTTCCAGTGGTAACCGTCGTCAAAAAAGAAGAAGTACCTAAAGTCCAAGAACACGTTGATATGGAAAAGGGTGAAATAGAAAAGTCTAGTGAGAAAGAGGTAGAAAAAGTGGACGCCGAAAAACAAACGCCAAAGGTAGATAATGAAAAAGAGGTGTCAGAAAAAGTTATAGAAAAGAACGATACGGAAGTCAAAGAATTAGTTGAGAAAATAGATGTTGCAAAAGTCGAAGTAGATAAATTAGTAGATGCAATAAATAAAAGTAAAACTGAACCAGAAAAGGCAACTACAGATGTGGGAGGAGAAGAACATAAAAAAGAAGTTAAAATTGGAGAAAAATCTGACGTAGGAAAATCAGAAGTACCAGATTTTGGAAAGTTGGAAGCTGAAGTAACAATAAAAGTAGAACACGCACCACCAGTTGACAAAGAACCAACTACAAAAGACGCAGAAGAGGTATTAACACACATAGAAAAACAAGAAGACGAAGTAATCTCAGCTACCACTACTGATATAAAACCAGAATCATTTACAAAAATAAAAACTGCAACTGCTAGAGATGATCTAAATGATGATGTCGAAGCAAAGATTGTGGCAATAGAAAAGGAACTTGTAGCTGTAATCACAGAAGACGTCAAAGAAATCGAAAAATTGGAAGAAAAAGCTGACACTTCTGAAAAATCGAAGAAAATTGAGGAAGTCCAAAAATTGGACGCAGAAGAAAAGGAAGAAACTATTGCGAAAGATGCAGATAAAGTTGAAGTCGATGTGAAAAAAATTGTTGACGAAAAACCAACTGAAGTAAAAGAAAAAGTTATAGAAGAAAAACATGCTGCAAAACCTGACGAAAAAGAAATAGATTTGAACAAAAAAGAACTAACGGAAGATGTAAAAGAAACTGTTGAGCAGCTTATAGAAACAGTTAAAGATATACCAGCAAAACAACTAGAAGCACTTGAAGATAAAATAATATCCACTGAGGCAAAAGATCTAAGATCCACACCTGAAATTAAAAGCGATGGAGCTAAAGAGGAATTGAAAGATGTAGATAAAAGAATAGAATCTGAGAAATCTGATCTAATACCAGAGGGCGATAAAGTATTTGATAAAAGTTCCGAAGTTACCGTACCTCAAAGTAAATCCGTTGAACAAGATATTTCTACTAAAGTTACAGAAGTCAAGGAAGAACCAACAATTACAATTAAAGAGGAGGTAAAAGAGCAAGAGAAAGTTGATCAACACAAAGATAAAACCCATGAACAAAAACCAGAAGACCCTTCAAAAACAAAAATAGAGGATGATAAGAAAACATTAACCCAAGAAGTTGTTTCAATAACAGATGTAGAGAAACCTGATATAGAAGGTAAGGATGATGCAAAATCTGCGGTTGACAAAGAAATTGGAATAGAGAAAGCTCAAACTAAGGGTGAATTACATGAAGCTTTAGATGAAACATTAAAAGCAGCTAAAAGTGCAGTTGTGGAAGCTACAGACACGATAGTAGATGAGAAAATTGAATCTAAAGAATTACATACAGATCACAAAACCACAGAAGTAAAAGAAAAACCTGAGGAACATGAAAAACCAAAAGAATTCGAAAATTTAACCAAAGAGAAAATATATGATGAAGCTGTTCTAATAGTTGAGTCAGAAAAGCAACCACAAGGTATTGGACACACCGAATTCGATAAAACAGATTTAATTTCTGAACTAAAAGATGCACAGCGAGATTTTAAAGAATTCGAGATACCAACTTCTCAAAGTTTAGAAACGAAGGAGATCAATGAAAAATTAGAAAAGAAAGAATCTCCCCTGGACGAGAAACTTGCTATCAAAGAAGGTGAAGCAAAACTTCCCGAAAAAGCTATTGAAGACAAAAAAGCGGTAGAAAACGTTGATCAACACGATAGGAAAGAAGAAATTTTAGAACTAAAGCGTGACGATGAAAAATCAGATAAAGAAAAGTCCGCAGTTGAGCAGAAAGAGGAAGACACTGGAAAATCAGATAAGATATCAGAATCACAATCGATAGTTGATGTAAAAATAGGGCAGGTAGATAAAGCTGATGAAGAAACCAAAAGAGAAATACCTGAAATTAAAACCGGAGACGATAAAAAAGCTCAAAAGCCTACCGAAGAAAAGCAAGCAACTATTCCTGACCAAATTGAAGAAAAGAAAACTGAAACATCTGTAGAACCAGCCACAATTACCGAAAAGGTTACTAAAGAATCCGAAGCAGAAAAATTGGCAGAGAAAGAAAAAGAAACCCTAGAACACTCCTCTAAAGGTAAAGATGATAAAACCGATGATTTAACAAAGGATGAGAAACAAGACATAGGGAAGGAAGAAAAATTACTTAAAGATGTCGAAGTTATAAAAGATAAAAGTTCTGAGAAACCATTAACACCGGAAGGTGCAACAATTAAAGAAACCGTTCTGGATGCCAAAGATTTAAAGAAATTAGATGCTTCCTCAAAACGCAATGAGGAAATTAAAGACCAAGAAAAAGAGGGAGTACATGAAGTTGAGAAACATCTCGAAAAACCTGGCGTAGTGAAGGTTCAAGAAACAGTGACAAAAATTGAGGATGATCTAAAACCAACCGTAAAAGTAACTGCTTTACCAACCGAAACCAGAATAGAAGAAACGGTACTAAGCAGTAAAACAGAAGTTTCGGAATCACTTCCAAAAATAGACAGTTCGATAAAAAAACAAGAAGACGAACCGAATTTCAAAGTGTCAAAATCGGATGTAACCAAACTTCCAGAGGATGCTACATCCATGGGAGTAGAGGATGTCGAAAAACAGATCCAACCCGAGAAAATTTCAATTTCAGTTGAGCAATCAGATAAACCGCCTTCAATGGAAGACTCCATAAAAGAAGAAAAGACTGTACAGCAGGGAGAAAAAGACTATGTAGGAGAAACTGGTGAAAAGACTGCCATAAAAACGTTTCATCATGATTCAGTTGAAATTAGTAAAATCGATAAAAAATTGCAAGAACTTAAAGATACTGTTGACGCAGAAGATAACATGGAATTGATTGAAGCCGACCTAGAACATTCCATCAAACCACGAAGCCAAAGCAAAAACGAAATAGATGTTGTAGACAAATTAGAATTGGGAAGAAAATCACCCAAAGAAAGGGAACAAGATGTAGCTATAATTGTAGCCAGCGTAGCTGAAGTTTTAAAATCCGATGCACCCTTAGAAGAATTTGAAGGTAAAATTCCTCTAGAAATAACTACCTTCGGTGATACCTATGAGTTACGAGAAACTCATATAACCACAGTTGAATCGCCGATACGCGAAGACATTACCGCTGATAAAATGCAAATGCGTCCAATCGAAGAAGAAAAGTCCGTTCCTAAAGACCCCATTTCTATGTTTCTACATGAAGAAAGAAAAGTTGCCCATGTACATACTGACTATGATAACCTCCAGAAAGAAGAGTCCAGGGTTAGTTCTTTACTAAAAGATTCCAATGAACTCATCCAAGCTACCTCTAAAATCATATCAGATATAAAACAATCCTCCAAAGTAGATGATGATGTAGTTTCTGAAGATATCAAAGAAGCAAGCCCGCCCACTGACAAACAAAAAGTAGTAGAAGAAACCTCAGATTTAGCTGTGGAAAGTAAAGAAATGTTATTAGAAAAAACAAGCTCCATTCTGGACGAATCAAGTCCAAAAGCAATAGACATTAGTAAGAGAGGTTCAGTAGACATTAAAGAATGTGATATTAAAATTGATTCGTCGTTAGCTACTAGGAAATCAGTTACAGATATTAAAGAACAAGTTCAAGATGCATTAGATGCAGATAAATTCCAAACCAACTCAGGAAAATCAAGTCCAGAAATTAAAGAGCCATTTATAGATGTAGTGGATATAGATAAGTCTTTAATTTCGTCCGGAAGAATATGTCCCGATAACAAAGAATCAATGAAAGATAATTTAAAAGCAGATAAATCACCATCAGGTAAAACCACCCCTGATTTAAGAGATGTTGCTGATGTTAAAGCTTCAGATAAACCAGCAGTTGAGAAGACTTCAGCAGATGTTAAAGCAGATGAGGTACATGTATCCGGAAAATCTTCCCCCGAAGTGTTGGAAACCATTAAGAAAGCAGATACTAAAGAATCAGATGTACATATATCTGGAAAATCTACCCCAGAAATATTAGAACCCATCAAGAAAGCAGATACTAAAACAGATGAGGTACATGTATCTGGAAAATCTGCCCCAGAAGTATTAGAATCCATTAAGAAGGCAGATACTAAAGCAGAGGAGGTACATCTATCTGGAAAATCTACCCCAGAAGTCCCGGAGTCTATCAAGAAGGCAGATACTAAAGCAGATGAGGTACATGTATCTGGAAAATCTACCCCAGAAGTGTTGGAGCCCATCAAGAAACCAGATACTAAAGCTGATGAGGCACATATATCTGGAAAATCTACCCCAGAAGTGTTGGAGCCCGTCAATAAACCAGATACTAAAGCAGATGAGCTACATGTATCTGGAAAATCCACTCCAGAACTGCTAGAACAGAAGAAACCAGAGCCAGACTTAAGCAAACCAACAAGTCTTTCAGGAAAATCATCTCCAGATATTAAAGAAGCAATTTCCAGCGGAAAAACTACTCCTGACATCAAACAGGAGGTAGATGTGGATAAAGACGACTTTTGTGAAAGGGTAGCTTCAGATAAAGTTAACGAGATCGAAAAAAGTTCCATTTCTTCCAGAAAATCAACACCAGATGTTAAAGCACCGGCTATCGATTTATCTAAAAGTATAATTGATTCAGAAAAAGAAATCATCGATGTTAAATCAGCTGTAAAAAGTCCTTTGGAAATTAAACCTGAAGAGTCTGGGAAAATAACATCAGATATTACAAAACCAATTGCTGACTTATCTGGAAGTGTGATAGACTCTGACAAAATTACATCAGACATTAAAGAAACCGCAAAAAGTTCTTTAGACGCTACACCCATAACTTCAGGAACAACAACTTCAGATATTAAAGAATCTGCTAAAGATTTAGTTCGACCTATAATTGATTCTAAGGAAATAATTACAGACATAAAAAGTTCCTTAGATGCGACACCTATACATTCAGAAAAAGTAACATCGGAAATTAAGGAATCAGCTACAGATTTAACAAAATCATTAATCAACACTGAAAAGGTAGCTACAGACATCAAAGAAGGCACAAAAAATTCTATAGAGGCAACACCCATTTCTTCAGGGAAAGTAACACCCGAAATAAAGGAAGACCTGGTCGAATTACCTAAAACTTTTTGTTCTGAAAAATTAACATCTGATATCCAGGACACCAGAAAAAGTTCTTTAGATACATCTCCTGTAGCTTCTGGAAAAACAACTCCAGAAATTAAAGAACCAATTAAAGATATTGTTTCTGATAAGGTATCCTCTGATGAGAAGGAACCCTCAAAAGAACTAGTAAAAGATGCTTTAGTTACCGGCCGGAGTTCTATCCCTTCAGGAAGATCAACCCCTGAAATTATCGAGCCCATAAAAGACACACTTGATGCAATATATAAGTCACCCATTCTCTCAGGCAAAACAACACCGGATATTGTGATAGATGAGGATAATAGCTCTGTCGGTTCTGGTAGATCATCGCCAGATGTAGAAATAGATATGGTTAAGCATGTAAATAATACAGACAAGAATGATATAGTCATACCGCAAAAACCTTCCGAAACAAAACAATCTACCCCTGAAATAGTAGAAGATAAAAAAATTGTTGAATCAGAGAAACACACGGAAATTAAAGTTACAGACAGTGGTCCCCTTCATTCGGAAATATCTTCAATAGTAACTAAACATTCTGCAGTAGACACTGGTGTAGATGATTTAACAACGGCAAAAGATACCAGTAAATCCTCAGTTACATCCGGAAAATCGACTCCAGATCTTCAACATTCCACTAAAAATGGTATAGATGAAATTAAATCCCCGGTAGATTCTAGAAAATCGAGTCTTATGGACCCAACTGATATTGACAAAACATCCAGCGCTTCTGGTAAATCCACCCCAGAACTTAAAGATCCAATTTCGGTGATTTCCGGTAAAACCACTCCAGATACTAAACTACTCACCGAAAAAGATTCAACTAAGCCAGGAACATCGACACCTGACCTTAAAAGTACTACAGTTGTCTCTGATTCTAAAGTTACCGAAGTAAAAGAGCACCCTGCGATAACAGAACACTTGACAAAAATGGAGAGTATAGCTGGACCTTCAAGTAGTTCGAAAGATGCTCAAATAAGTCCATCTAAATCGCCTGGCGAAGAATTAGATTATAGCAGAAAATCGACTCCTGATATTGCAGATATTACAAAAAGTAAAGATTTGGAAGAAACATCATCTGGAAAGACTACGCCACCAACAGTGCCAGTCAGTCCAATTGTTAAAGAGAAACATCCTTTGATTCACGATCAGGAAAAAAGTGATAAGAGAGATATTCCAGAAGTATGTATCCTCAAACCAACTGACGCACGAAGTTCTACGCCAGCGAGTGACGATTGTGATATAAGTTCTGGACAAGTTTCTAGGGTACTCACCACCGAGGAAGACGATGATAAACAAGTATATAGCGACGATGAGGATATGCCAGGATCACCTTTGAGCGCTACTTCACAAGTAGCACATTCCACATCATCCCAATATGACTTCGAAGAAAGCGTGCGTGGTGTAGGTCCAATTGATCCCATGAGCACGTCATTTTATGGTGCACTTCCGGACGATCCAGTAGATTTAAGCAAAGGAGCTAAAACAGGCCGATTCTTAGATGAAGCTGACCTTGACTTCGACAAAGCACTACATGAGCATCGCCAAACAAGAGGAGAAGACTTAACTTCTGGATCTTCTCCAAGTCACGTGTATGAAATAACTACCGCTAAATATTCAAGCATTAAAGTACAAGAAGAGATGGAAACACAAAAACCAAGTTCATCTGTACCTATAAAAAAAGAAAGTATAATGACATCAAGCTTTATAGGCAGTGAATTGCCTACCGATCCTAAAGATGATCCAATTGCTTCATGGGGAAAACCTTTAGGATTACCAAGCCCAGCTCCATTGAACGACAATAAAGGAACTCCTAAAAAAGAACGTAGAATTCCGTCGAACGTAATGACAAAAAATAAACTTAATGAAGACAAGAAGCTTTCAGACTCAAAGTATGATAGAAGGGGCAAAAAGATAAACCCTGTTTATGTTGATTTAACATATGTTCCTCATCATGGTAACTCGAATTATTCCTACGTTGACTTTTTCAAACGAGTACGCGCAAGATATTACGTATTTTCGGGAATCGAACCCAGTAAGGATGTATACAACGCGCTCCTCGAGGCCAAACAAACTTGGGATGATAAAGAATTAGGTAGGTAAAAATTATTTTTTGTTTAATTATTAATTTAATGCTTTAATTTTTGTTTTAGAAGTGACTATCATCCCTACATACGATACCGACGTCCTGGGTTATTGGGTGGCAGAGAATGAAGATTTATTAGCCAAGTACAAGATCGATTTATCACCTTCCGCCAGCCGCTGTACCATTAACTTACAAGATCACGAGACTTCGTGTTCTGCTTATCGCCTAGAGTTTTCCTAAATTACCCACGTTTCAACTTAATCCATTATTTTTTCATTTTAGCAATAAAATAAACATATTGACGTTTTTCCCCTAAATAAAAGGAACATCAACGCTAACACGCATAACAACGAAGGAACAAGAAGGAAGGTACTTAGCCCAAAGTTTCATACGATTCCTACGGAATTTTCAATTGATAAAATGCCAATATTTATCCGAAATCTTCCTTGGTATACCTCTTACAATTGCTTTGTATAAGCTCTTCAACCCCCCTCGTCACTTTATCACCTGATTATTCTAGACGCTCACCGCGTAGATGGACACAGAACAGTTAGGACGAAGCAGTAACTTTAAATTTTCTGATATGAGGTAGGTTGATACTTAAAAAAAATTAGACTGTGCATAACACTTTCATTTGAATGTTGTTAAATATTGCTAAATGGATTCGTGTGTTTCTTGATTTTTGCACGCTGTAGCGAAGGTCTAGATGCAAAGAATCCGTTAGCAAATATCGTCACCCTTTGTGATGTGTATTTTATGTGTAAGAAACTAAATTAGATTAGATATTTCAATTAATTGGTCAGCTAACAACATCAATAGCTGTAGACACAAGGAATAATTAAATAGAGGCATTAGCTTCCGGAAATTTCCCCAGAGACAATCCATTTATAGAAACAACAGCAAACGTTCATTTGCTTCAAATGAAACGTATCTCGAGTTCCACAATTTCCATAGAAAATGGTTAATGTAGCTATATAATTATTTCTGTCGCTTTTCGTGTATTAAAGAACGTATATCTGATGTGATACCCAATAGATTGTTAGGATTAAAAATGATCATTTGAGGCAGCTGCTTATTTATAAAAAGTTTCAGATCATTTATTTATCTCACTAATTTATAAATTTTATTATTATTCAGGCCTGTTCTTAACGTAAAGCGAATGCCAAAGATATTTAAGCTTTGTTTGCTTTATTTATTTATGCTTATATAGACTAGGAGAGGTTTTTTTCTAATTTATTTATATTTAATCATATGTTATTGCATTGTTTTCAAAGTGTATTGGATGCCAAAGTATTTTAGACGAGCAGAGTTTATGTTGTTTTCGCGTAACGTATTATTATACCTATAACTTTACTAATGAAAATTCGCGTCCATTTTCGTATCCTTTAGGTTCGTGGCCTATTATAATAGGGTAAAGCAATTGCAGTATGATAGAGTTTATATATATTTATTAAAATTAAAACTTAAAAGTACTAGCACTGACTGTGGCACATTTTACTGAGTTCAGCAGCAAGTTTGAACGCCGAGCAGCTTGATATTTATAATTCTATGATTCGTTTAAGTTCACATTTCCTTAATTCAATTTAAGGTTGCTTGTGGTTGATAGTTTCTTTTACAAGTGCACGTAATTTTTATTGGGCAGTTAAAGGTATACGTGTCAAACACCATTGAGGTATAGGGGCCACACCGAAAACGTTATTAAATAGAAGTCTAGGATACCTGAACTCAGTAATAGTGGCAATGGTCAAGAGAAAATGTGAATCAGGTAAATTTGAGCTTCAAGTTAGAAATATTATGATAAAAAAAAGATTTTTGTTAACTACGTGCGTAAGATTGGTGCTATCAAAGATTGCCTTGAACGGAATTACTAGGGAATGTTCACATCTGGTGTGCGAGGTTCAGAATGAACTGTGGCGGTTCGATAGATTTACAATGTGAATTGATCAACCGTTTATTTTTTTATAGTACAAACATCACTTTTCGTTGTAACGAATTTCTATAAACCGATTTGTAAACGCACACAGTGGCACAATTCACATTGTAAATTTGTTTTTAAAAAAGTCATTTTATATTTATGTTGAAACTACTAAAAAATTGTAAGAATTATGTGCAAGTTTGACTTTAAATTATCTATATATAAATATTTATAGCTTCTAGTCATGGAAATCTGATCCTTTAGCTTTCAAATGTTGTCAACTAACATATATTCAATTGCAATTAATGTATGGGTATGTATGAGATTAAAAATATAATAAAAATTACATAATGCAAAAGGTCTTTGGTTATGGATTAGTTAGTACAGAAGTTCCTGTTACATAATTCACGGACATCACCACATCTTCTGCCGAGTCACAATACGCTACACTACGCGTCGCAGAGAAAATCTTAAATTTTTTTTTATTCTACGTTTTTGTCATTAAAATAATTTGTCTTGGAATTATTTCAATGATTATATTTCCCCTGTCGTTTCTATTACATCACCAGTCCTGGCACAATTTTTTTCATTAATTATACTTTCGAAGTTAATATGAAAATTAATTATCGCTGTATGTGCCCCTCTTGTTATAATTTAACAGATTAGAACACATTACTGTTTGAATGCTATTTTCATTAACCGATAACGATGAATCCAAGTTATATTAAACTTATAATTTACAAAAGGTAAGACAATGGTAACTGAGCTTTTCTTTTTCGTACTGTAGCGTCTGTAACAAAATACTGGAAATAAGATCTAACAGTTTCGCTATTCAAGTCTAAGTGGTATGACTTAATATTTGTGATAGGGCAATCTTTAATAATTTCCTCAATTTAAGCTAATTATTTATCCATTATCTACCTCATAATAGGGTACCTAATAGCTATTGCATGTAGTGTTGCTATGACAAATATCGAATTAAGTAAAAGTTCTTTTTTGTACAACTGTGGTTGTATGTACAGGATGCCCTATAATTACTGAGACAAACTCTTTAATATTCAAAACACAAAACCAATAACTTAAGCAAAGAAGTCTGAATAGTGTTGAAAACTTACTACACAGAGCTGAAACCTATGTAGTTGTCAAGACTTCCGGTTAAATCAGAAGTACTGTATTCTATTTTAACTTGTACTTTACCTACAGAGAATACTTTTGCTTTCTGATAATTCTAAATAGTTCGTAGTTTATGTTAAAGGCACATTATAACTGTTTTCTCTGGACAACAACATTTCTTTATTTATTATTAAAGGACGTATCTGTTGATTTCTTCACGTCGTCGTGCTTTACCTACTTGTTTTTTTTTTATTCATCTTATGGTTTACCTATCTATGAAAGATGACTGTTTTGGTGGGTAACCCACTGTTTTTCTACCTCTGGGATTTAGTTCGCGGATTATTCGGACCAGACGTTTATTTTTTGTGTATTCTATGTGACTGCCCCACTCCTTCTTACATATGTTCTCCTAACCTTTTTCTTCTGTATCATGATCGATACAAGTGTTGGCGACATATTTTCCAAGTGTGGGAATTTCCTAAAGAATCCGGAAGGGTTGATAGAAAATACGAAAAAAGCAGAATATAGCATTTGACTTATTTCTGAAAACTTTCTGAATTTTTTTAACCAGATTGGGAGGGGTGAGGGATGTTTAGAAATATTTACACATCAAATCTCATTCAACTTTATTACTTACTATAAATAATACAAACTAATAAATAGTACGCTCTGTAGTATTCTATTCTAACTTAAAACAACATATCGCGATCATTTAACATATCAATGTTAAAATTCATTAAAGCATTTACTTTAGATCCTTTTCTTCTTAAACAATTATGTATTTTTCATTTTTCCTGAAACATAGTAGGTAATTACAAGAAAAACTATTATAAAATAATAACAGTACAGGGAATGTTATACTGTAACAGATGTTTATATCAAGAATATATTAACCTAAAGTTGACATAATTTAAAGCACACCGCTGCTGGGTTGTGTAAATGATGACTACTAGGAATTTATTGTTACAATATTTCAGTTACCGGGTTATAAATCAATTCAGTCTTCATTTTACATCTTTACTCTCTTACGTTACGGATTTGGCAAACTAATTACTTAACTAAATATTACATATTATGGCATTTTCTGGGATTACCTAACGTGACTATTACAAAACAAAACCCTGTTTCAGTTAAAATCTTGTATTATCCGGCATTTTTTCAAAATATGCTGCTTGATCTTCTTCAACCCTATAATCGTGAATCCAGCGACTACCTTTACGCAAACTTCCGTCAATTCCGTCTTTCCAAACCCCTGCTGGTAAATATACTTCACGTTGTCGTGCTCCTGAATATAAAACAGGCGCAACGATCAGGTCTTCCCCTATAGAAAATTCATCCGCAACTATATGACAAGCAGGATCGTTCGGTTCCAACATCCAAAGTGGCCGTATTAAAGGCAAACCAGAATCTAGGGCTTCATTTGCATATTTTTTCAGATAAGGGGTAACCTAGAATAACATAATTGTAGACGAAAGTGACACAATTTTATTAAAATGAATATCCTACCGTTTGTTGTCTTAAAAGTGTTAGAATTCTGGCCATTTCTAAAACCTTTTCGTCTCCATATTTGCTGGGTAAATGGGTAAAGCGAATTACTGGTAAAAATGTAGCAAGTTGTAACCATCGAACATAAAGCTCCTTGTCTGGCAACAATATATCCGCTTCGGATGACGCATTAGTTGTTGACCACCAACCTGGAGCTTCATAATCACCACCTACCGCCCCTGGTATTAAAAAAGGATATCCTATCAAACCATACGTTAAAATTGTTGGAATCACCCTTTGTAAACCATCCCAGGATGACTCAAATTGTGGAAGAGATACAAATGCAGGAGCTCGAGGCCTTTCAATCGCACTGTTAACTCCAAATAAGTTTACACTACCTTGAATGCTGTTTATAAACAATGTTTTATAGTGATCTGGATTTGTTAAAGGACGTTCACACTGGTAATAATGTGGCATGTTATAAGCAACACCCAAATCTAAATAGTAAGCATCGAATTTATATTTATTCATGACTGCCTTTAATTTATCTAAAAGCCAAGGAACTGTACGATTATTGGTGACATCCAAAACACCTGCGCTTCCCAAAGATTTATAACGTGCTAGTGCAGGAATCCTTCTGTCGCTGAAACGTTCAGAAACCAACAATCTTCTTTTAACTGCATAAGCAAAGCTTTCACTTTCTGTTGAAATAAAAGGTTGAATTGAAAATACAATTCGGAAACCTCTTCTATGCATAATGGTGATACTTTCTTCTAATGTTGGAAATCTTTCAGTATCAACAGTGAAATCTCCAACTTGCTTTTGCCAAAATTCATTGATAAGGACGTGTCCTTGCTTGAGGAACCCTAAGGCTATAACATCATCCGTATAATTTGCTACAGCAGATTCGGTAAACTCTCCTTTTGATCCTGTAGTTATTTCCCAAAGTGGTTCTGTTAACAACGAATAAATTATATTAATCTCTTCTTTTTTTAATCCATCCCATAGTGATTTTTCTGTCATAAAAGAATGTAAACGGGTAACATTCGAGCTTGTGCAAATACTATAATTTAAATGTGGTAGAGGATTAAGACGATTTACGTAAGCAAAATCATCGTATTTAGCTCTAAAGCATAATTCCCTTCCGTTATTATCACTAATTGACATATACAACGGTGTTTCGTTGTCTATTAACACTGACGCTCCTTTAGAATTTATAAAAAACCTCTTTAATACATTTCCCCACTCGTGCTTTTCTACTCTACCCGTTACAAAGGGTGAAAAGTCGTGTAAACCTTTCTCAAGGGGCCAAGCCGATTCAGCAGTTTGTCCACCTCCATACCAATGCTCCGTTTCGGGCGACAAATCGAAACAATCTGTAGGGAGAATATCTTCGGATAAAGAAATCCACTCTAAATTGTAGCACCTTACTTCAGGATTCAGCATGTAGTATTGTAAATACAATCTTGCACGATTCATCCACTCCATGCAAATACTTCCATCGGTTCGTTCATTTGATGGTAGACATGAGTGCACTTTGTTGTAATTCATAGTCGTCCCAAGACGTCCTCGAATTACATCCAACCCTTCTGCATTATAAATTTTTATAAACCGGTCTACCTTATTAAATTTAATCTTCTCGAAATAAGCTCTTTGCAATACCTTTTGCTGGTAAAGAATATAAGCTAAGGATACGAGAAAAACTATCGTTAAAAAAAGGAACGCCACTGAAACCCTTATTTTGTAGTCGTGCGGTTTCTTTTTCTTTAATACTCCAGGAAAGACCTAACAAACAAACCAATAAAATATTTCATTAGTAAAATATTAAATACTTTTATTTACCTGCATTTTTTCGCGAAGCAAGCTCGCCAATGAATTAATGGAAGTGATCGAATTTGCAGGAGAATTGCTTCTAGAATCATCATCCCCATTTGGCTTTAACATTCTCACCGTTGGACTAGTAACAGATTTTCTCCTGTAGTTCCTAAGAGGAGTTCTGCAAATAATGTTTCTAGTTTAGTGCAAAAGTTCAATATGTGTCCTCCTGCGCACTCGTAAATTTAACTGCCGGAAACGAAAACATAATTTAAAAATTGCTGGAGGTTATTGCAAACAACTTGCCATACTAACAGAGTGCTTCAACTAACACTCTGATAATCATTAACCGCTTGCTGTAAGACCGAGATGACAAAGAAACGTAAAGGGATCTTGTTTATTTGAGTTTGTCGACCTATTGTGTGATTACGATTACTCACTATCAGAATTGGTTCATTAAATGGAATTAATGGTTTTTTGGTACGAACTTCCGATTTCGTTTTATAGTAAACCGACAACGACAAAATATTAGTAAAGCAGCTTTCATTTGTAAAAACTGTTTCACGTTACGCAGTAATGGTTAATAAATGGTTGATAGACCTTGGAGGCAAAATTTATACCTTAATGCGTAAACCATGTTGATTACTATAATATTATTCAGCGTAAATTAGTGTAATTTATATTACTATTGGAAAATTTTCGATATGCATTAGAACAAAAAATGGTGTTACCTGCACGCATATCCTGTGTTGAGGTTGGACGTATAAGAATAAAAATTTTAACATACAGCTTGGCATATAATGAAGGGTAAAACAGTCACCGTTTGGTTAATTTTCTGCTGTTACTGTTATAGTAAATACGTCCCCTGGAGGCGAAACATAGCGATACTGATACTTAATGATGTTATTCGCGTTTAAAATACAATTTTATCAGAAGTGCGTAAAATTATTGACTTTAGTTTGATTATAACTGACCTTATTTCAGATGAAGATTTCATTCGAAATGTAACCCAAATAATGCAACAGTTAATGCAGCTTTTTATATTTGCTGCATTTTTTATTTGTTTTTCGAATAAAAAACATTTGTGGTTGTGCATAAACTGTACCTACATCTCATTTGGATAGTGAAACTTATGGGCTTATGGCTAATCTACAAACTGCAAGTTAGAGACGTAGATTTTTTTTAATGTAGAAATTTATCAACATAAATAATGTTCATAATCATATCGTCCATGTAAGGCTAATTTTTTTATTGAAAACCCTGTCCTCATAAACTTTCACATTAAATATACAAATTTTGCAGTATAGTATAATGAATACGATAATATGACGATCATAGAAGCAACAATGTAGTCTATCATTAAATTTTGACGAGGGTCTAATGTAGTAAAAAGCTCAAAGATAATATAATATAACACGCTTAGGAATTTTCAATGCCCCTATTACTGACACGGATATAGAGAAAAAAGGACAGTGTACCTAATTAACACAAACGAATATTAATTGATAATAGAAAGCTTTCTCAAAGTAACGTATCATTTTTATAAAAAATTAATATGACATTACATACAGGGTTTTAAAAGAAAAGTAGCCACCCTAAGTATCTTTCAAAACCATTGTTTGAAAATCACCAACACATGTCAATAAAAACAACAATATATCTTTTTAAGCACATCCGGATGTCTGTCATCAACTCCTTAGCCCCTTAGCCGTTACAGCCAGCCCCTTCAAAATTTCAACTGCACCCATGTATGACATATCCTTGGAAAGGTACAAAACATAGTTTTAATTTTTTATGTCTCAATTTAAAGCGAATAACAAATTCCTTATGACAGTACCTTTCCAACGATGTGCCGCACTTGATATAATGTTATTTGAAATTTTAGAGGGGGTTGCTTTTACGGCTAAGGGGTTGATGACAGGCCTCCGAATTTTACGTAGAAAGATGGCCTCCTTACTGTCTTTGTTGACATGTCTTGGCGATTTTCAAATAAACAATAGTTTTGAAAGATACTGAGAGTGGGGCTGGCTACTTTTCGTTGAAAACCCCTGTGTTAGGGCGTCCCGCCAGGAGTGAAACCAGCTTGTTCCTCCTGTATTATTCAAAATAGGAAAACTTACCTTAAACGAAACTACGATGAATAGTACTAAAATAGTAAAACCCCTATTTTTGTCTACGGTTTCGAGTTAGACCTACCTACCCTTAAATACCAGGGTGAGCTTTTTTTGCTTTTCATCTTTTAGCATTTCTTTTATATTTTAGATCGCAGGAATTCGCAACTATTTTAATTCAAGAATAATTATGAAAATAAATAAAATGTTTAGAACTGGAACTGTCCTGAAAATGTATCTCCCAATTTTATTGATGTCTGCAACTGATGTCTATTCTTTTTGTTACTGTGTTACTGTGCCAGATTTTCTTCTTCGCATCTTATGATGCGATGCGTCTATGAATGATCAAACTGAACTCCCTTGTCTTTATATGAATATAATCCCCTTCCTTCTACACGACTCACTCTGCACCTTACGATGGGTATTACCTTACATTGTTCTTTTATTATCCAATGGTTTTATTCCTTATAGGAAAATATTTGACTAATTGACATCATCATAAATAGGAGAAAAAAGTGTAATATAAAACAGTAGGTATTACATACTGAATTATTTTTTGTATTTTGAATAATAAAAGCTATGTCTCAGTACTACTCGTGTATAGACAATTATTTTAAAATCTTTTTCCGATACTGATCTTTCACTCAACAGCAGAAACTCTCCACATACTAAATTGGAAAATGGCAAAGAAGTGATTTTAAAGGGATATCGACTTGAGATAGGGGATTTAGCGAATGGTCTTTATTGAATTTTTTGGGCTTCATTGGAGTATTATAACATACGTGAGGATTGGGAAAGAATAATAGAATTCTATGTGATTTTGAGATTGCCGATTCAACAAACTGAAATGGATTTTATCAAGTTTTATTGTTAATTGGAAAGCATTCACTCTCGAGGTGTATATACTATTTTTTGCACGACACGATTTTAATTGAACAGCAGAAACTTTTTAAATTATTTTTAACTGTCAAAATGACAGACAAAAATAAACAAAAATAAACTTGGCAACAAGTCGATGAAATACATGGCGAGAGTGTGCTCCTGGTTTATTTTGCCGGAAATGCGAATCATTGCAAGATTTCCATACTCTGGTCATATTATTCTGTGATAAAAGCCAGCCTTGGAGTCAGTAACTAATTCAGATTATTAGCATTGCTCAAAATATTATATACCAGGCAAAAAAATCAAAAACCCTTACTAAAGAGCAAATTGAGTGGGCTATGCTTTTTTTACCAAGGGAGTAATAGAGCTACGTTACTCCCTCCAATTAGGGAGTTATATAGAGGTCGGTCAAAAACTGTGGTTATAGACACACGTTTGCTATTTTTTTTTGTTAATTAATTAAATTAAATTAAAAGGAACTCCTGCATTTCAGGCTAGGAATCTCATGGTGTATGCCATTCTCCATATCGATATTATTAAAGTCATCTAAACCCTTCTCTGATCACGCCTACTAATTAGATGTCAGAAAATTAGTTAAACCTTCAGTTTTAAACATGATATAAAAGTGCTGAATTATTAAAAAAATTAGAGTCAAGGACAATCATTAAATCTGAGTAAAACTAAAAATTTGATCTTTAACACGAAACAGCTCTGCGGTCTGGAAATTCCGAGAGCACCGTACAATTTTTTTTAATGTGGATTCTCATTGATAATCTTCCATAGTTAACTAGGCTTAACGCTTCCTAATATTAATAAAAACAGGCTTTCTCGGCATTAATAAAGTCAAAAAGCTAAACATGTTAATTGCTCGAAGAACCGGTCCTAATTCCATTATTACGTGACAACAAAAGCTACATCACGATTTATATTAAAATATGTAAATAATAATTTTTATGTTAATACCAAATTCATCATAAAGAAAGTAATATATTTTTTTAGTAGAAAAGTTACCTAATTTTTTTTATAAAATTTTGTACCTTAATATTTTCTAATAACTACATTTTGAAACCCTATTCCAAATGACCAAATAATTTCCGGATTTTTGTGCGAGGAAAAAAATAGCATTTCATTACCTGCACAGGAACTCAGACAAACTAGTAATTTATTTCATTGGCCTTTCTTGCACTTGCCTTAACTAAAGTGTCAGCAACAACTACCATTATCCTATCTCGTGGTCACCCAGACCCAAAGTCTCACTTAATATTTGATGACTTGATGCACAATTACGATTTCCTCGATCCTTTTATTAAATTACTTAAAAGCGTCTGCAGTAACAAGAGCATAATTTCGTGAAATGCATTTACTAAACTGTCTTCCACGAAGAATTTAATATATTATTTAATTGTTTTCATAGTAAAAGAGAGAATTATATTACCTGGGCTTTGATTCTTGGGCAACTTCAATTTTATCCATGTTATTGTTGTTCATTGTGGTCTATGAATTTAAACATTCAGGTTAATACACCAAATAACTAATAATTATTAGCGACTGGCAATCTTATTTTATCATTCACTTATCGATAACTTATCTATCCACTTTTTTATAGCATTATTGTAAGGATGCAGTCAATCAAAAAACCTCGAAGATCTATAGACATTAAATTATTAAACAAACAAATGGATATTAGGCTATTCTCCTTCACCGGTTGATTAAAAAGCAAAACTATTTTACTTTTGCAGTTTTATAACTACCTGACCACAACTTTGTTGTTTAACTACGTCAGAATATGGTGTTGTTTTACTTTTTATTGCCCAGTTTATTATACCGCACATCTGAGATGCCGCCTTAAATCAATATTTAAGAGACACTTGAAATCGATTCAAGTTATGGTGTTTATACATGATATAACACAATATTTATCTTTCAACAAAGCAAAATCATGTGATACTAATTTTAATCAATCTATTAACACTAACGTAATTTTATATAATGTCCCATATAATATTGAAAGTAAGATAAGAAAAAAAGACCAATGATAGAGGTACCACTCAAATCTAGGATAACCAAATACATTTCAGAAAGTTTAACTTAGTTTTACCATTCCGTTAAATAATAAGTTACTTAGTAAGAAAATGTAGTATTAGAAGTCTGTAGGTACTTATAAAAACATAAAAGTTTGATTTACCTGTTATTTGATGTAAATTCTTCATCGGAAGTATCGGTTTCGATAGAAGCCTGTAACGACATTTAAGTGTTAAAATATTTTTTGTAAGTAGAACTTTTTGGTGTATTCAATGAACATACTGATATGCGCACCTGAATGACAACTAAATGCTACCTTTTGTTGTTCTATGTAATTATTAAGACAAATTAACGTTGATCATCGAATTCAACATGAAAATTTGTTGTTCGACCTTGAGTTTCTAGCACAACAATCCGTTGGGTCGTTTTATTTCTATATCTGCTGGTAACCAGTTAAATATCTAGTAAAATGGAAAATACTGATGTTTACATGAATAAATCATTTTCATTGGAAGGAACTTTATATGCACACATAAAACCGGATCTTATCTCAAACACCACATAAAGCAAATTTTTTATTTTTGTAAAATCTTGCAATCACACCAATGGAAACTTTAGTCTTTAATATAACCTCTAAGGAATCTGAAGATAAGTAAAATGTTAAGCCACTTACATAAATTAAAATAAAGAACGGGTAATAAATGGAAAGTTAATTAATTTATTCAACATTAGGCCCACAAAATGTCATGTATGGTAAGGTTTTGGAATTTTTATAGTCATTACTGTATTAAGTATTACATACAGGAATATGAAACAGTAGGTAGTATAAAGTAAAAATAAAATAGTACCTACATAATATGCATATCTAGTATCTTGCAGGATACCAGAAATTTTTCTGCAAACAAGATGAATTTATAATAATAGGTACATTGTGCAACAAGTCGAGTTATGTAGGTATCATTATAAAAGAAAATTCTGCTGTATTGGCATTGCCAATATATTTACCATGCGCTAAGAAAAGTTGAATTTTGGTTGGGAGAGGTCAAGCTCACGAATTACTTCAGTAGGTACTCATTTTTTTAAATAAATAATTTTTTTTCTATAGCAGATGTTAAAATGTGCTTTGTTCGACTAAAAATAGTTGATCAAGTATTACTTTAACCGCAAGGGTAGATAAAGTAACACTTTAACCGCAAGGATAGATAAAGTAGTTTAATTTTCTGGAAACTCCATGGAAACCGAATGGAAACCTTTGCTACTGAGATTTTCGGGTTTAATATAATCTAATTTTAAATTGTTTTTTTTACAAATTTTTCTTATTTTTTTAACATCTGCTATAGAAAAAAATAGAATTTTATACACGACGATAAAATTTAATTATCGACTCGCGAAAATTAATTCACTCGCGATTTCATCGCTCGTGAATTACCACTCTCCTCTTGTCGATAAAATATAATTTTATCGTCTTGTATAAAAAGTAACTATTTTTTCTCCGATAGACAGTTAAAGCATGCTTTGACTGACATTTGACTGTCTCCAAAGTTCCACATTTACTGCCTAGGCAAAAGTGATCATTTTTACTGACAGTAGCATTCAAAATCAGGTTGCTTCGAAAAACAAATAAATTTGAAATTTTTATTAATTAAATCTAAGTTCCATATTTTTCACGATTTCTTTAATTTCCGATGGGGTGAACATTTCTTCGTCATTTTCCATTGTAAATATTATTATAAATTAATTAATATTTACGAATTAACAAGATTAAACTATTTTATTCGCAACAAATAGAATGACATTTCTCAAGTATGTTTTTTCATAGCAACCAATAAAAAAACTGCATAGCCACAGATGCTTGCTGATACTAATAGCACAAAAAATATTAAAAATAATCATTAAATTAATGTTAAATGTAAACAATCGGAGAAAAAATTATATGTTCAACACGGCAGAAATGCAGATTTACTGCCTTGGCTGGTTTCACAGCTGAGGCGAAGCCGAAGCTGTGAAATACCTGCTGCGTCAGTAAATCTGCTACTTTTCTGCCTTGTTAAACAAATAACTATTTATTTTATTATTAGAAAGGGAAGTTTCTATCTTAAGTAATAAATACAATTAAGTTCAAATATTTTATTACGAATCCTATAACTTTCTTAGAATAGCTGCCGATCTTTTAAAAAATCCAATTTATTTATTGTTAAAACATTTTTAGTGCTGACAGAAAGTTATTACGCGCCGTAAATCCTTAACCAAAACATGAATAAATTAAATAGAAGTGAATTTAAAGGCAGATACGTCTTTCAAGCCGATAGGTATTATCTATTATTCAGAGAGATCGGAAACGTCTCTTCTTCAATTATTTATTAGATCGGGAAACTGCTGAAATTATAAATTGGGTAAATTTCTCATATTCGAGGCAGGAATGTACCTACTAGTACTAAGTACTTAAAATACCGGGTGGCCGGTCTCAAAGGGATTTAACATTGTATTGAACGCTTCTGCTGATTCCTGCTCGCCAATTCAACTTACAGGAATGGTAATGGTATTAATTGAAAGGTACAATGATTGCGCTTCAAATGGCGTTAATAATAAAATTAAATGTGCTATATTTATTTTAAAATAACCATTTAAAATTTTACAATTTTTATAAATATGACGTGCCATGATTTTCAAATTTTACAGCATAATATACCAAAGAATTTGATAATTAGTTGGCATAAATTAGTAGATTTCTGTAAATGACAATTAATTTAATAAATTTTTGACAAATGCTGTAAAATTTGAAAATCATGGCAAGTTATAGTATTTAAAAATCACAAAATTTTAAAAATTGCTGAAAATTAATTATTAGAGGGACGTTATTGTTTCTTTGAAATTTGAAATCTCTTACCTACAGCTTTACTTTACGTAAGAAAACCTAAGGAAATCCAACGTCCCACCACAATCATATATTCATGGATATTTTCAATGCATAAAATAGCATACATGTAGGCAACTCAATTTACTTTTGTTATACAACATAATAAGAATCACTCCAGCAAAATAGTAGAATATGCAATCCAAATAACAAATAAAATAGCTGCCTTGATTATAATTTGATTAATAATCAATCACTTAATTGCCCTGGATACAATATTGTAACAAGAGTTGTATGCAGGACAATATCTTAGTTTAGCTGAATTGTACCCGAATTAGAAAACCCACCACTAAGGGGCAGTTTTTCAACTGAAGAACCGGCCCAATGGATCAGTTCTTCAGTTCTTGTTTAAACCCCGTTTCAGCTAAACCAAGATTAATAAATTTCTATGGATACAATTCTTATAATACTTGCATCCATGGCAAATGGGAATTATTCTTGGTTTAGCTGAACCGGGGTTTATACCAGAACTGCAAAACTGGCCCTATAGGATCCAAATAGGTAACCGTAACAGAATGAGTATCCCGTTCGCAGCGACATTACTATTTTTATCATAGGCGAAACTACGGGTGGTGCCGGGTGTGCCCGGGCACCACCTAAAGAAAGTAAAACTGAAAATGCAAGCGGCCTAAAAAACGGAAAGAGTATTTATTATGTCTTCGATACTTGATCTCAACAATATTTAAGGGGTCACCGGAAACTTACGTGATAGGTATATTAAATATTATAAAGACGACCGCTATCACTTTCGAGAATTTGCTCTAGTAGGTACGGTAATACGTCGCCGTAAGTATTAATTTCAGCATTTCGCCACCGCGTCGAAAATTACACCAATGCTTATGAATAGTAAATCGTTATTAGACTATTCAATATTGATTGCTGTAAGTATTTTGCCTTCTCAGTCTTCTTTTACACATTCGAAAACCCGCTTTGGATGTTGCAGTTTAAACTTTTAAGTCGAAAATTGATCGGTTTTTACTTTCCCATACCACCACTGGTATAGGGAAGTATTGATATCATGAAAATTTTTGAAATCGAGATTTTCGCGGAAATACGTATTTTGGGGCCCTAGGAACCCAAAAAGGTGGTCTAGAAAAATGTCTGTCTGTTGGTGGGTGTGGGTGTGTGTGTGTGTGTGTGGGTGTGGGTGTGTGTGTGGGTGTGTGTGTGTGTGTATGTGTGTGTATGTGTATGTAACGCCTCTAACGCAAAAACTAGTTAACCGATTTTGATGAAATTTTAAATGAAGGGGTATATCGAAAATTCATCGACAAAATAAGCTTTTCAAAAAAATCCGAAACCGGAAGCGGAAGTTAGACATGTTTTTTTGGTATCATTTTTTTCAGAAGCGGGATTTTGAAATTCTGAGTAGGGAATATGAAAGAAGGGCATAATTCAAGGGAAACAGTTTTTTACCGGACTCTCTAACTTCAAAATGGCGGTCGCTATGAATTTTTCAAAATTTCGACTTTAACGCCCCATAACTCAAAAACCTGTTATCTGATCAGGTTCCGCAACAACTTGTTTGAAAGCCCTTTGGCTCTACTACACCAAGAAAAATTATTTACTAAATCCAAGAACTGTCGCAACGGCGCTCTTCCAAAAATTTTGAAATTTTTGAAAAATTATTACAAAAAAACTGGTCTAAGGATTTTGTTTAAATTTTCCATACTTATGCAGCTTGGTATTAGCTACATTTTTGCTTTTTGATTAACGCCAGAATTCCACTATGGCGCCCTCTACGAGATTTTGAAAATCGGAAATTGATGTTCCTATAGCGCCTTTATTAGTAGTCAAAATATGAAAGAAGTTTAAATATAAAAGTTATTTAGTATATAATTCTGCATTCTCTTCAATGTATATCACGTATACAGGGCGTTTGCTTTCCACAGTACAATAAACAACTTTGTTATTTTAAATGAAACACCCTATATATTATTATATACATAGTTGAATGCAGAATTTAATTGTCTATCACATAGTATAAGGTGTTCATATGGCTAAAATGTACGGTTAATGAAAAATTCGTGAATTTTGAATATTTAGGTTGAACTGTTGATGGAAACGGATCGAGCGTCGTAGCTCAAATTGCTTGGCGTCGTTGGAAAGGGCGTGGCTTGGCGAGTAAGAAAAACTTTGTTGCCGCCTTGCCGGTTAGGTTAGGTTCGGACATGAAAATGTTTTCTTGCACGGGCTCGAAAAGCTTCCCCCATTTTTAGAATTGTCTGAAACGTCTTGAAAAGAAGTGTTGGAAAACAGTCGTAGCTTAAATTGCTCGACGGCGTTGAAAAGACGGAGACGTCAATAGTCTACCTACCGAGTTTCAGCATCGTAGCTCCAAGGATAAGGGAGTTATGAGCGAAACCCGATGTTAGCCGATCTGATCCGAACGAGAACGGCACGTCGTAGCTTAAATTGCTCGACGGCGTTGAAAAGGCGGAGACGTCAATAGTCTACCTACCGAGTTTCAGCATCGTAGCTCAAAGGAAAAGGGAGTTATGAGCGAAACCCGACGTTAGCCGATCTGATCCGAACGAGAACGGCACGTCGTAGCTTTAATTGCTCGACGGCGTTTGAAAGACGGAGACGTCAATAGTCTACCTACCGAGTTTCAGCATCGTAGCTCCAAGGATAAGGGAGTTATGAGCGAAACCCGATGTTAGCCGATCTGATCCGAACGAGAACGGCACGTCGTAGCTTAAATTGCTCGACGGCGTTGAAAAGGCGGAGACGTCAATAGTCTACCTACCGAGTTTCAGAATCGTAGCTCCAAGGATAAGGGAGTTATGAGCGAAACCCGATGTTAGCCGATCTGATCCGAACGAGAACGGCACGTCGTAGCTTAAATTGCTCGACGGCGTTGAAAAGGCGGAGACGTCAATAGTCTACCTACCGAGTTTCAGCATCGTAGCTCCAAAGATAAGGGAGTTATGAGCGAAACCCGATGTTAGCCGATCTGATCCGAACGAGAACGGCACGTCGTAGCTTAAATTGCTCGACGGCGTTGAAAAGGCGGAGACGTCAATAGTCTACCTACCGAGTTTCAGCATCGTAGCTCCAAGGATAAGGGAGTTATGAGCGAAACCCGATGTTAGCCGATCTGATCCGAACGAGAACGGCACGTCGTAGCTTAAATTGGTCGACGGCGTTGAAAAGACGGAGACGTCAATAGTCTACCTACCGAGTTTCAGCATCGTAGCTCCAAGGATAAGGGAGTTATGAGCGAAACCCGATGTTAGCCGATCTGATCCGAACGAGAACGGCACGTCGTAGCTTAAATTGGTCGACGGCGTTGAAAAGACGGAGACGTCAATAGTCTACCTACCGAGTTTCAGCATCGTAGCTCCAAGGATAAGGGAGTTATGAGCGAAACCCGATGTTAGCCGATCTGATCCGAACGAGAACGGCACGTCGTAGCTTAAATTGCTCGACGGCGTTGAAAAGACGGAGACGTCAATAGTCTACCTACCGAGTTTCAGCATCGTAGCTCCAAGGATAAGGGAGTTATGAGCGAAACCCGATGTTAGCCGATCTGATCCGAACGAGAACGGCACGTCGTAGCTTAAATTGCTCGACGGCGTTGAAAAGGCGGAGACGTCAATAGTCTACCTACCGAGTTTCAGCATCGTAGCTCCAAGGATAAGGGAGTTATGAGCGAAACCCGATGTTAGCCGATCTGATCCGAACGAGAACGGCACGTCGTAGCTTAAATTGCTCGACGGCGTTGAAAAGGCGGAGACGTCAATAGTCTACCTACCGAGTTTCAGCATCGTAGCTCCAAGGATAAGGGAGTTATGAGCGAAACCCGATGTTAGCCGATCTGATCCGAACGAGAACGGCACGTCGTAGCTTAAATTGCTCGACGGCGTTGAAAAGGCGGAGACGTCAATAGTCTACCTACCGAGTTTCAGCATCGTAGCTCCAAGGATAAGGGAGTTATGAGCGAAACCCGATGTTAGCCGATCTGATCCGAACGAGAACGGCACGTCGTAGCTTAAATTGCTCGACGGCGTTGAAAAGGCGGAGACGTCAATAGTCTACCTACCGAGTTTCAGCATCGTAGCTCAAAGGAAAAGGGAGTTATGAGCGAAACCCGACGTTAGCCGATCTGATCCGAACGAGAACGGCACGCCGTAGCTTTAATTGCTCGACGGCGTTTGAAAGACGGAGACGTCAATAGTCTACCTACCGAGTTTCAGCATCGTAGCTCCAAGGATAAGGGAGTTATGAGCGAAACCCGATGTTAGCCGATCTGATCCGAACGAGAACGGCACGTCGTAGCTTAAATTGGTCGACGGCGTTGAAAAGACGGAGACGTCAATAGTCTACCTACCGAGTTTCAGCATCGTAGCTCAAAGGAAAAGGGAGTTATGAGCGAAACCCGACGTTAGCCGATCTGATCCGAACGAGAACGGCACGTCGTAGCTTTAATTGCTCGACGGCGTTTGAAAGACGGAGACGTCAATAGTCTACCTACCGAGTTTCAGCATCGTAGCTCCAAGGATAAGGGAGTTATGAGGGAAACCCGATGTTAGCCGATCTGATCCGAACGAGAACGGCACGTCGTAGCTTAAATTGCTCGACGGCGTTGAAAAGGCGGAGACGTCAATAGTCTACCTACCGAGTTTCAGCATCGTAGCTCAAAGGAAAAGGGAGTTATGAGCGAAACCCGACGTTAGCCGATCTGATCCGAACGAGAACGGCACGTCGTAGCTTTAATTGCTCGACGGCGTTTGAAAGACGGAGACGTCAATAGTCTACCTACCGAGTTTCAGCATCGTAGCTCCAAGGATAAGGGAGTTATGAGCGAAACCCGATGTTAGCCGATCTGATCCGAACGAGAACGGCACGTCGTAGCTTAAATTGCTCGACGGCGTTGAAAAGGCGGAGACGTCAATAGTCTACCTACCGAGTTTCAGCATCGTAGCTCAAAGGAAAAGGGAGTTATGAGCGAAACCCGACGTTAGCCGATCTGATCCGAACGAGAACGGCACGTCGTAGCTTTAATTGCTCGACGGCGTTTGAAAGACGGAGACGTCAATAGTCTACCTACCGAGTTTCAGCATCGTAGCTCCAAGGATAAGGGAGTTATGAGCGAAACCCGATGTTAGCCGATCTGATCCGAACGAGAACGGCACGTCGTAGCTTAAATTGCTCGACGGCGTTGAAAAGGCGGAGACGTCAATAGTCTACCTACCGAGTTTCAGCATCGTAGCTCAAAGGAAAAGGGAGTTATGAGCGAAACCCGACGTTAGCCGATCTGATCCGAACGAGAACGGCACGTCGTAGCTTTAATTGCTCGACGGCGTTTGAAAGACGGAGACGTCAATAGTCTACCTACCGAGTTTCAGCATCGTAGCTCCAAGGATAAGGGAGTTATGAGCGAAACCCGATGTTAGCCGATCTGATCCGAACGAGAACGGCACGTCGTAGCTTAAATTGGTCGACGGCGTTGAAAAGGCGGAGACGTCAATAGTCTACCTACCGAGTTTCAGCATCGTAGCTCAAAGGAAAAGGGAGTTATGAGCGAAACCCGACGTTAGCCGATCTGATCCGAACGAGAACGGCACGTCGTAGCTTTAATTGCTCGACGGCGTTTGAAAGACGGAGACGTCAATAGTCTACCTACCGAGTTTCAGCATCGTAGCTCCAAGGATAAGGGAGTTATGAGCGAAACCCGATGTTAGCCGATCTGATCCGAACGAGAACGGCACGTCGTAGCTTAAATTGGTCGACGGCGTTGAAAAGGCGGAGACGTCAATAGTCTACCTACCGAGTTTCAGCATCGTAGCTCAAAGGAAAAGGGAGTTATGAGCGAAACCCGACGTTAGCCGATCTGATCCGAACGAGAACGGCACGTCGTAGCTTTAATTGCTCGACGGCGTTTGAAAGACGGAGACGTCAATAGTCTACCTACCGAGTTTCAGCATCGTAGCTCCAAGGATAAGGGAGTTATGAGCGAAACCCGATGTTAGCCGATCTGATCCGAACGAGAACGGCACGTCGTAGCTTAAATTGGTCGACGGCGTTGAAAAGGCGGAGACGTCAATAGTCTACCTACCGAGTTTCAGCATCGTAGCTCAAAGGAAAAGGGAGTTATGAGCGAAACCCGACGTTAGCCGATCTGATCCGAACGAGAACGGCACGTCGTAGCTTTAATTGCTCGACGGCGTTTGAAAGACGGAGACGTCAATAGTCTACCTACCGAGTTTCAGCATCGTAGCTCCAAGGATAAGGGAGTAGTGAGCGAAACCCGATGTTAGCCGATCTGATCCGAACGAGAACGGCACGTCGGTCGGTCGATAGCGATCGTCCAACTTCGCCAGTTGTAATTTCTAGCCGGTACCTACTACAGAGTACAGGTAGATGCGTATCTTGGTGTCTTTCTTTCGTTCATATCGAACCTGTATAGTCTCGTTTTTCTCGCAAGGCATTCAAATGATTTCCAATGCTGCCTCGCGAACTACTGTTGAATAGCAAAAACAAAATATTTATTTTTAGTATGGGAAAGTCCAGGGGAGGTTTGCACCTCCACTTTTTAATAAAGCTACCATATCAACTCACTTTGACGATATTTCCGCGTAGAAAAATAGGCTCAAAATTCAGAAACTTTCAGAAAAATTGGTATGATTCTTTCAAATGGCTAGAATACAGCCAGCAGTTGGATTCAGTATTCTGTTTCCATTGTCGTTTTTTTGGGTCAAACGACGCCTCATATAAGGGTCATACTGCATTTACAAAGAAAGGTTTTAATAATTGGCATAGGGCCATTGAAGCGTTTAAGAATCATGAAAGAACGAACTACTGTGCATATGCACAGTATTTAGTATTTCTTCATGGAACCATTATGAAAACGGGATCTCGATTGATATTTTGTTAGATCAAACTAAACGCGATTTTATTTCGAAAGAAGAGCAAAAGCGAATCGAAAACCACCAACTATTCGAAAGACTTATAAATATTGTTCTGTGTTTGGCTATAGGAGGGCGTCCTCTAAGAGGCCACAATGAAAAAAAGACCGATTCTGAAATATATGTTCGTTTTTGTTTATAAGATTATTATTTAATAAAAATTCATTTTATTTACTTTTGAATAGTCGGTGCCTTTTTGTAAAGAGATTCTGGAAAAACGATGCTACATTGATACAAGTCAACGCTTGGTTTCTAATTCTAGCTGGCACTACCAAATAAAATACTCTAGTTTCGCCTATGATTTTTATATATAAATATTTAATTCAACGTCGTGTCGGTCGGCCTATTTCTGCTACTATGACTTATCACAAACACCCGACGATAGGGAATACTCCAACTGAGCCCAACCTTGAAATATTTAAGGGACGTTTATCAACTCCCTGTTAAGTTAAGCAATAGTCAATTATCATGGATGCGAATTATTAGAAGAATTGCATTAATCACGGTTGATTGTCGGTTAGCTTAAAAAGGAGTTAACTACGGATTGTTAATCCGGCCCTTTAGTCGAATCCCGTTTCTAGATAAGACTAACGTGCAATAGTTTCGTTTTGATTTCTTAACATTTTTTAGAACCCCAGTGCTGGATTTATAACAATAACATAGATAGACAATACGCCCTCCAGGTATTAAAATGTTAAGATATACCTTGAATACAAGGGAATATAAACATGTTACAAATTGATTTTAGATATCTATTGCTAGTTAAAATCCAACAGAATGGCATTTCTAATGAACTAGAGAAGTTTAAAACACGTTTGAGATAAGATAATTTATAATTATTTGAATGGGCCTCTGTTCAAGACAGCGTTTTATAAAATTTCTGATCCATTAAAGCAGGATCGTCAAGGTCATAAATAATAATCATCTGAATAATTGAGATACAAAACATTTTTTTATATTATTTTTTATTTGATTTCATCATTATGTTAATTTGGTTATTGTTGAAACAGATTGAAAACAATTTGTAATTATAATAAATTGTAGCTTTGCCTTAATTATGTTTTGAACGTTTTCTATAATTTATGGGAAGTACGTTTTCACAAATAAGGTTCTTTTATCAGATAGCTATACTAATCCTATTGTAGATTTTTATCTAATCCAGTAAACCACAATTTTTATTGTAGCACAGAATTTATTATTCTAGGCAAACAAGTTAGTTATTTTGTGTTTATATCGGGTTTCCATGAGTATATTATTAGAAAGAAGTAAATGTAACTGTATTTCCGAATTGATAGTTTGATAAAAACTAGTAGGTATAAAAATAAACCCACCTCTGGACAAGCTGCATTCTGTGGAATAGTCGTAACTATTTCCAATTGAAAATCGTCTAGATTCGGCAATGATATGCTATTTCGGCGTAACAACGACCCTTGTTCCGGTGGATCCTTTACAGAATTAACGTTATCATCCAACTTTTCAAAATCTTCCGGATTTTCCGATTCTTCCGGAATTTCCGGAGTTTCTCGAACAATAGTTGAATACTTCGGTGGTAAGTTCTCCGATGAAGGCGTCGCAGGAGACAGTGGTTCAGAAACAAGGGAAGAAGACGAAGCAGAAGGAGATTCCACAATTATGGTTGGTATATTCACCGGAACTTTTGGATTTTTCTTCCAGAATTTTTTTTTATTATTGTTATTCATCTTGAAGCTCGATAATTTTTTTATTATTGCTTGATGCTATTTTTGTATTGTTTGAAAAATACGTAAACAGTTTCCGAAGCTGTTAGAGCAATAAAACAATTCTTACTTAAGTTTCTTTGAATTTTTAGCTGTTTTATTCACAATTTGGTTTATCACAAATATTTTACTACGATATTAATATCACACACGAACTTCACGCAGTCAGTTTATGTCTTTATGAATTATATCAACGAACTTATTTTACTCTCCACTGTAACTTTTTTAAAATTCGTTTGAAAACAGGTTTTGATTTTGTTTAGATCATCATAAGTTTATTAAACTGTTAAAACAAAAAACAATAAATTACCTTCGACTTAAAAAAAATTCTTTACACCGTCACTCTTTAGCTTCGGTTCTTCGCAAGATGTAAGTTTTCACTGTAGAGAAGACTGCGGCTATTAATTAGCAACGAATATATCGATAATAGAATGCGGAAAAATGACGTAAACCGATGTAATGTTTATTCATGTCGTTGAGCTCGCACACCAACGTATATTGCAACAATATAAAAAATATTGATGATCGGAATTTTAACAACAAAATTATTGTTTATCACATAACAGCAGAACAAAACTGAAATCGTGTTAAATAATCCGATTTGCGTTTTAAGAGAGTCCTTATCTTTGCCGTTATCATAATACACCAAGATTTCTCTGTACACAGCAATTTGTAAACAACGGCTTTCTTATGTTGGTTGTAGGTAAATAAACTTAATTTTTTTTATAATCTAATTACACTTAATTTAGTTTAAGTTACCGCAAGTATTTTAAATTTTACCACTGATAAACTATTTTTTATGGCAGCATTTGAAGGTGTGCAAATGGATACGTTTATTAATTTATCCTTTGCACAACGTTTGCATGTGTTAACGCGAAAGATAAACAGAATATGAATGTAGGCTTAGAGAGCACAAGACTCATTAAATGTTAAAATACAGTCGTTTTACATAATTTTCATCCTACTTAAGGTTTGTAGGAGTTGGTTAGCAAGTTAACACAGACATGTGAAATATTTTGAATAAATATATTTCTATTACTTTCAAAAACAAAGTTCAAAACTAAGGAATTTTGCTTTCTCGTGTGTTTTCCCATATCTTCCTTCGTTATTTATGTGAACTGTCTAACTTTATCGAATAAGGGTTGTTTTGTTTTAAATTTATTTTTAAAAACAAAGTTCTTTATTTTTTATAAGTTAATCTAGAATCATTCTGTAAATATTTTATAGAAGATCCTTCTAAAAAATATTTCTCAAAACGTAATACAATTTCGCAACAAAACGGTATGGGTGTTCCATAAATATACCAACAAACTTTTAGTGGTGGCAGCAAAACAAATATTTTTGGCTTGATAAACATATGTCCGAAAACGCTTCGTTTTCGAGAAAAATAACTTGAACCAGAACGTGCGCCGGTATATCTGGACCTGCGATTTGTAAACAAGTGGATTTGTGGATTGAAAGAGGAGTTCCCGTGGCCTGGCCTGTGCGTTCTCCCGATTTAAACCCCCTGGATTTTCCATTCGTAATGAGGAAGGTCTTATCGCAAAAATAATGGCTGCTTGACCGCAAGTAGAAGCTATCCCTGAAATCTTCTATAGACCCTTACTACTACTAAAAGTTTCTCGGTATATTTATGGAACACCCTGTATATTGTTGGTATTGGTAATGATAGATATAATCAAATTATTACTACTAAACTGTAACAGAGTCAGTATGTACCTAATAGTTATTTACGTAACACATCACAAAAGCATTTTTCCGGAGCCCGGAATTGCTTCAACAAACGCCCTTAATCTGTAAAGTAAACACTTTCATGACTTATACGTAAATAATTATTATATTTCGCGCCCTGTCCTTCATAGATAAGTAATCAGAAACTTTTGTCAAATTTAACCGATTTTCTATCTCTTAGGGTTTCCGAGATACCTACCCATTGTTTACACACTCTCCCTGTACCTATATAGGTAGCTATCAAGTCAAAATATTCTTGATTTAAGGAATAAAGGTTTTATTATTAATTTTTGTAAAATTTTCAACAATTATGGCATGTGTTTGTCAATATCTTTGGTAGAATAACATTGAGTATCGTTGGATAAAACTCAGTATTATACAGACAGAGGGGTAGAGAATGATCAAATTCACTTTGCACTAATATTTAGAAGTCGTTGGCTGTTTAAAGTGACTTCGACTAATTTATTGCAGTGCTAGATTAACCAACAATATTTAATAATTATAATGTTATTAATGATAACGTGATACAGGGGGTGTTTTAAACGGTCGCTGTAAACGATTTTTCGTATCCGGAAAATTCACCACCAGCAATTCATCTTCAGTAATTCACAACCTAAACAATTCAACCCCAATTTTTAAATGTACAAATCATTAAGGACTGTATCTTATACATCCACATCCCCAATTAAAATTAAAAACTGATCTGGTATGAGAAAGTAAAAAAATAAAATCCTTGGAGACAGTGGTTTCGAATTCGAAATATATCATAATATAAAGACCCCTTTCCACAAAATGTTTAGGGAGACTAGACGCGTTCGGCAACCAAGTTCTCATCTTCTATTGAACTGAAAACTCATTTAATTTTAATTTTCAGTTTTATTAAAGACGAGAACACGAACTTAAGTTCCCTAAACTCATTTAGTCTTTCAAAACTTTTTATGGCAAGGGATTTTACAATTTGTTATACAAAGAGAGAATGGAGGGTTGAACCCTGGACCCCCCTGTATTCGACAGCTATGAAATACTTTAATCACAGTCTAAACCCATTATAGAGTTTAAAATTCCCGCTACTTGAAATTTCCCCCAGATATTTCTAGTGACTTTTATCGCAAAGAAGTTACTTAACCTTCCTTTTATATGTCATCGTTTGGCTGAATAAATTGTTAAGTACGGTTTAACAATTATCGGCCATAATTTTCATAATCCTAAGTAAAATTGTGCTTATTATTGTCTAAAATAAACAAGCAAATATGGCAGAAAAGGTAATTTAAGTATTTTTATTTGTAATACCTTCCTTTACTACCCAATACTTCATGAAAGTTTATAAACAAGTTCCCCAGTCATGTGCTAATAATTTTAATTATAAAAACCCAAAAACCTACGTTATTCTAAATTCCAGAGTGATGAACAAGTTAAGAAGAAGAGGACTTTCAGGAAATTCACATACCGAGGTGTGGATCTCGATCAACTCCTCGATATGCCAAAGTAAGTTTTGAGGTTAAAAATAAATCCTGATAAAACTCAAATTTTCAAATTACAGTGAACAACTCATGGAGTTGATGCATGCCCGTGCCAGAAGACGTTTTAGTAGAGGTTTGAAACGTAAGCCAATGGCTCTTGTTAAGAAACTCCGCAAAGCTAAGAAGGAAGCCCCTCCAAATGAAAAACCAGAAATCGTAAAAACTCATTTACGTAATATGATTATTGTACCAGAAATGGTAGGATCTATTGTTGGTGTTTACAATGGAAAAACTTTCAATCAGGTTGAAATTAAACCTGAAATGATTGGACATTATTTGGGTGAATTCTCCCTTACTTATAAACCAGTTAAACACGGAAGGCCAGGTATTGGTGCCACGCACAGTTCTCGATTCATTCCTCTCAAGTAATTGTTTATATTTGCTTTAGTTATGTATCAATAAAGTTATTTGAGAGAATATTAGTTTTTTTTAATATTTTCAATGTTGCCTAACAATCGACTGTCAAAAATTTTTTTTACATTAGAAATCCTGAAAAATCGTCTTCATACGAAATAGAGAATAATAAAGCCTGTGGTCAATATTTTTGTACAGAAAATATTGAGAAGTTATTTCTGATTATTAATCGTAATTTATAATAAAACATAACGGCTTATAAAACTACTTTATTCTTAAATTATAAAAACATTTAAAAACTGCTACATACAGAGTATAATTAAAATCTTACAATAATTTTCAGAATTAAAAACATATAAAATGGCTTTATATTAATCACATTACGCTTCACTGCCATTAAACTTTTATATTACGTGATACTTATATCATGTGGGTGTTGGTCTTGATTTTCAGTTTTTTCATCTTTATTTACTTCTACTTTTTCAGTATCTTCTTCAGTTTTGATAGGCACACTGGATTCCTGAAGTTCAATATCAGATTTTTCTTTTTTATGTTTTTGTTCAAGTTTTATGCGTTTGAATTTTTTTGTATGGATATTGTATAAAGATTTCATTTCGTTAACATCTCCCCGTAAAAAACACCATTCGATTGGAATATCGCCTTGATTTTTTGTTGGATCATCTTGTTCCTGATATTCAGGAATTTCCAAACCCAAATATTTCATTACTTTACCTATTACTACATCTATGTAGGCATTGACTAGGAGATCTGCTTTTTTATCCTTTAAAAAAAATTTTTAGTCCAAAACAAAAGAGAATTTTTTAAATCTTACATGTTTCGTTGATTGTAAATTCACTATAGCCAATAAACCTCCATATTTTTTAGAAAGTAGGGGTAAATTACCACTGGGTACTATTTGTAAAGTTGTTCCTAGACATATACTGAGGTCTGCAACACTGAAAAAAAAATTCTAAATATGACAAAGAACAAACGGGATAGAAACATTAGGTATAGGTATAATACAAAAGATCTTGTTTCAAAAAAAAAGTTCATCACTACCTGTCAAGTCATTACCTTGAATGGTAATCTGCCATAATTAGATCGTCCTCTGGCAGATTGGCTTCCCAATCTAATATAGTATCCTGCAATTTACCTCGACACCCTCGTCTGGATATTTTTGAACCAGGACACGATGTCCCCAAGGGTTTCTGTCCTACACTAGTTGTTGCACAATTCCTTATAAACTGCCTAAAATACAAATTCTGTATTTCGTATTTAAAACAATTTTAAGAAGTACCTATTACAAGACGCGCAATTTTCTGTAAACATATTTCCATGTAATTCAGAAACAGCTCGTCTTGGTAAACCTGATCGTAAATGAAGCCCATCAATATTTTGGCTAACAATAAATTTAACATAACCAGTTTCCACTAATTTTGTAAGAGCCATATGAGTTTTGGTAGGAATTGCTTCGTTAAACGAAACATTAATATTAGGTTTTAAACCTTTCTTTTCTAAAGTCCAGACACCATTCGGGCCCCTAAATTTTATGATATTTAGAAAAAATTTAAAGTAGAAAAGTGGGGGGGGGGGGAGGGGGTTGTTTACCGAAAATCTGGTATTCCAGCAGCAGTACTTATTCCAGCTCCTGTATGCACAACAACATGTTGTGCTTCCAAAATCCATTTGGCTAATAAATTACATTTTTCATCAATAGTTTCAGGAGAATCAAATTTCTGAAGAAAACATGGATATAAATAAAATAAATATAACCTGCAAAAGTTTATAATTTACTTCTGGGAGCCCCACAACGCCCTTATCGTCATAGGGAGAAAGTCCATCAGCGTAATTACACGACATATTTTTATAAATAAAGAATTTAACTTTAATTTTAACAAATACTTAAAAAAATAAATAACCCATTTTTGTGATTGTTGCAAGCCACCATTTTTAAATATTGTACTAATTGTTGTGATTGTTGTGTCTCCTCTGCAAGTCCTGGTAACTTAATTATTTTAGCTTACTAAACCTCCATACATTTATTTCAAATTTTATTGATAAGTTAATGCCAAAAAGGCTTTAATTATGCTAACTGATCTGTTTCATGTGTTCGCTCGCCTGCGTTCGTGCTCGCAACTGTGTTCGTTCCGGTTCGTTCGCAATGTTCATGTTTGTTCGCGTTCGTTCGTCAGTATGTGGACGCACCTTTACATGTTTTAAAATTAAAGAAAATTCATTATAAGATATTTATTTCAAGATAAAATTCGTCTTAAAAAAATAATGAATTGTTTCGCAGTAATTGCTTGCTCTTTGGTTGCCGGTGGCCCTGTCTTTAAACACCAACGTTGCCAACTGTGCGGCCAATTGAAATGCCCACGTTGCCGTCATGGCGTTCGGTAATGTAAAATTGTGTCTCATTTTGTAATCATATCAACTACAGCCCTTAGATATTCTGTAATTTAATTGTTATTTATACTTCTGGTAAAAATGAGTCGCCGTAGAGCACACGAAGAAGACGATGGCTACGGTAAGTGCATAAATAAATATGACCGCAAATATGATAGAAAAACCCAATACTATTGGCGGTAATTTTAATTTTTTCTAGAACGGGCCTACAGAAAACGTCGAAGAGTATCAGAAAATCAAGAAATTGAAGACCGACTTGAATCACTTATCCTTCGTGTTGGTGAAAAAAGTACATCATCGCTGGAGTCGAACCTGGAAGGTTTGGCAAGTGTACTTGAAGCCGATTTGGGAACTTTTAGAAACAAAATCTTAAGAATTCTCACTGACTGTGCTATTAAAATGCCTGAAAAATGTACTATTTACACAACATTAGTTGGTTTATTAAATGCTAAGAATTTTAACTTTGGTGGAGAGTTTGTAGAATACATGGTTCGTACTTTTAAAGACTCCTTAAAAGCATGCAAATGGGATCCAGCACGATATGCTTTAAGATTTTTAGCAGATCTTGTTAATTGCCATGTCCTTTCTGCTTCTTCCTTATTATTGTTACTTGATAACATGATTGATGCAGCAAATGAAGATAACGTTCCACAAGTTCGCAAAGATTGGTACGTGTTTGCTATTTTAACTACCCTCCCTTGGGTTGGTCGAGAATTATATGAGAAAAAAGAAAGTGCATTGGAACATCTTCTAGTATCAGTCGAGGTATTTTTAAATAAGCGTGCAAAGAAACATCATAATGCTTTGAGAGTATGGGCAATAGACGTACCTCACCCTCAGGAAGAATATTTAGATTGTTTGTGGTCACAGATACGTAAACTCAAACAAGATAATTGGTCTGAAAAACATATACCAAGACCGTATTTGGCTTTTGATTCCATTCTATGTGAAGCTTTACAGCATACTCTTCCAACGATTTTACCTCCACCACATCACGATTCTTATCTATACCCAATGCCTTGGGTTGTTTTCAGAATGTTTGACTATACAGATTGCCCAGAAGGGCCTATAATGCCTGGAGCACACTCCATAGAAAGATTTTTAATTGAAGAACACTTACATTCAATTATTGACATGTATAAGCTTGAAAGAAAGGATTGTGCAGCACATCTTTTGAATTTTCCATATAAACTGAAAATACCACTAGAATATTGCATTGTTGAAGTAATTTTTGCAGAATTATTCCATATGCCAACCCCACGTTGTTTAGATATCGCTTACGGTTCCATTTTAATTGAACTGTGCAAACTGCAGCCATCTACAATGCCACAAGTGTTGGCACAAGCAACTGAAATTTTGTTCATGCGAATAGATTCAATGAACGTGTCTTGCTTCGACAGATTTGTTAACTGGTTCTCGTATCATTTGAGTAACTTTCAGTTTCGATGGTCCTGGGAAGATTGGGAAAGTTGTCTAGCATTAGATGCAGAACATCCAAAACCTAAATTTATTAGGGAAACCATGTTGAAAAGCATGAGGTAAGATAATTTGCATGGTGTATACATAAAAGTATGATTTTTTTTTTTTAAATAGGCTGTCATATATTCAACGTATAACAGAAATACTACCAACATCATTTTCCCGATTTATTCCTGTAAAAGCGGAACCAGATTATAAATATGCCAAGGATGGAGCAGGTAAGTCTTTTTATTTTTTACGATTTAAAAATTAATTTGATGTATTCTTCTATTTATTTTTATATAGCAAAAATAGAGTTACTAATATACATAATATAAATATCTACACATAATTACATTAGTTACTTACAAAAAACTGTAATTTGAATATACAAGGCGTTCAAAAAGTAAGGTGATCAAGGGAGACCATGAACATTTAAAGTCGTACATTTTATTAGATCTTAAGTTATCAGACATATGACTTTAACTTTTCATTGTCCCCTTTCTTTTTGAACACACTGTATTATAGGAAAGTAAACAGAAAAACAGTAACACAGTACAAAATCTGTATGCCCTTATACAATATTACTACACTATTAAATAAAAAAAATTTTGCGCAACCGTACGCGAAGTGAATGTTTCGTGTCCGTTATACAGGCCGCGAAATTAAATTTCGCGGCCGCTGTTCATGCAAAATGTTGTGTACCTACACCTGGTCCGCGAAATTCTTTAGCGCCCTCGAGATTGTCTTTCCTCGGCCGCAAGCGACCTCGGCGACAATTTTTTCTCGGTACGATAAAGACACATTTCGCCGTCGTGGTATACAAATAACTATTATAGTTAGAGGTGACGTAAAGAGTGTCCAAAAAAAGGTGATCAAGTTGACTGATTAAATTGAGTTAGTTGGATGTTTACAGGGTGACGATAATCTACCGCGGACCCAAGCCGCGGACCGCGGTGTAAGTATGGGTAACTCTTGGGCAACTCTGTTATTGTAATATTTACAGAGTCGGTTAAATTAGCAAAGTTGAGCAGAATTTTAAGACAAATTTAACGCCGTTCTAGTTTTTGATCAATGTTGCCAGTTTTTTGAAATACAAATCTGAAAAACGCTTTAATTTTCAGTCTTTTCAGATTTTTTCTGAAAGTTTGTAACATTGATCACGACAGCTTACAAATTGGTTACAGTTCGGCATTGTTTTGTTCCTCTAAACAACTAGATCCAAATAATAGGTACCTACTTATTGTTTAGAGCGAAAGCGGGACCACTGTTTTGAATTTTACTATTTTATGAGTAAACCATAAGAGATATCTACCTATCACAATTTTACCCAAAAAAAATTTTAAACAAAATGGTCTTTGAAGTAATGTTACCAAAAAAAGTCATTGGCGTGTGAACAAAAATGGGGGGTGAGAGTCCGGAAAAACAAACACCCTGTATAGGAATTTTTTTCAAACTCATTGACAAAAACGTGCGGAATTGGAAGTTTGTAGGTTGAGCTGTTCTGGGAGTTATTTTGAAAAAACAGGTCGGGGGTCACCACCTTCAGAGAGCTGTATCTCGGTAGGGATGCACTTTTGTATATAGGTAAGTTCGGCTAAATCTATTTTGACTTCATGAATATGTGGCCAAGCGTTGACCATCTATTTCTGGACACCCTGTATTATGGATTCGGCTAACGCCACGTCTGTAAATAGTAAGGTTCGTTCACCTCAGGTTTACGTACTTGTAACATAAATAATTATTATATTTCCATTTTCTATTAAGGTGCCTACTTACCATATCAGTTTATCTCTTTACTTTAAGCCTTGACTAATAAAAATTTCAAAATTATACATTATACTCGTTCAGTGCGCCTTCGAATTTTTTGAACACGATATGTTCTTTTTCTTTTATACCTCCTTTCTCTTACAGTATTGGTATTGTTATTTGTACCACCATTGTTATTATTGTTACTATTTTCTTCGTTATTTGAATTAAGGATGTCAATAGATTTTGCGTGATTCACTACAGATAAGGCTAACATATCAAATATTTTATTTTTATGTGCGTCTTCTTTCTTTTCTGTTGTATTGCATGGTGCTGGTGTTGTACTTGTTAAGTTTTTTAAAGTAATTTCTTTTGGGTGCGATTCAAAATCATTATCTACTTCGAGAATATCTCTTGTAGTAGTCATTTCATTTTTTTTATTAACTTCAACACTCACAGATGTGCTGTAACTTTGACTTGTCAATGGTCGAGGTGCTATACTTTTATTTTTTAACTCTTCAGATGTATCAACCACTTCTATCATTGTTGTCGTTGTTTCTTCCAAGCTCTTGGATTTTTCCTTAAAATTAGATTCTGTTGTTCTTTCGGCAGTTGCTGATGTTGATGGAGAAAAGAAACCAGAATAAATTATTTTTACTTTGTTCGTTGTAGAAGATGGAGTTGGTTGGTTGTTATCATAGTCATAATCATCACGAACGGGTTGTGTTTTGATTGGTGCGTTTCCAAAAATATCATCAATCTCCTTTGAATTAAATGGATCTTTATGTTGTTGTGTTTTGCTTCCAGAAACTTTTGGTGTTGTTTTTTCTAGAGGTTCTCCAAAAAGATCTAAATCGAGATCTTTTCCAAAACTTGGTTTGGGAGGTTTTGAAACATCATGATGATCTTCTTGCAAGAAAATGTCTTCTGTAGCTTTTGTTGTTGATGAAGAAGCTCGTGGTGGTGTTTTCGTTAGTTTTGTTGTGGAAACTGTGGATGAAGTTGTAACAGAAGTTCTTGAAATAGGGGTAGTTAATTCTAAAGATGTTTTTGTTGGGGTTGTATAGGTTATTGGAAGGGTAGATGGTATATTAGGTTTTGTGGTTTCGGAATCAATATTCGGAATACTTATTGAAGATGGGGAAGTTGAAATATCAATATTTGTGGTTATAAGAGGCGATTCTGTTGTGGATTCAGAATCTTTTATGTATGTTGTTGAAATTATTGTAGTTTCAGTACTTATTGATGGAATTGTAGAAGTTGGTATTGAATATGTCGTCGTGGGAGTTCTGGTAAATGTTGGTGAGGTGTAAGCTGTTCCTTCAGCAATTGTTGTTTCAACACTTTGCGTTGGCGGTTTGTATTTTCTTGTCACAGGTCTTGTTGGTATAATTTTCTGTTTTGGTGTAACAGTTTTGCGTGTTAACGGACCTCCACGAGTTGAAGTTGTAATTGCACTGGATGGTAAATATGGCTTAGTCGTTGCAGTTGATGGTTCCCTTCCTTTGGTTGATGACGTCACTTTGGTCGATGGGTAATACTTTCTTGTTGATGGAAAAATAGGTTTGGTTGCTTTTGAAGAGTGGCTGGCTGATACCGTAGATGGATTTGTTGAACTGGTATAGGTTGATGAATGTGTCCCGGTGGTTTGTGGCGTAGATCTGGTAAATGGTATTGTTTCATATCCAGTTGATGATGTTTCTAAACCCTTTGTGAATGGTCTAAGAGTTTCTTGGTGTTCGGTAGGGTTTTCCGTGCTGAAAGTAGTATATGTTCTGGTTGTTGTTAATTTACTATCATCAGAAGTTGATGTTGTACTTGGTTCTACTGATGACTGTTGCGTAATTGCTATTTGCGGTACAACAGATTTTGTTGTGTATTCATCCCTTGAATTTTCTGTATTTAGAGTTGATAATGTAGTAGTATGTCGATCTCTGGTACTAGGGTTCAAACCTATTGTAATGTACGTTTCTCCATCAGGTTGAAGTTGTCGAGTATTATTAAAGTTCACTTGATATCTTGGAGATAATTTGTTTGATTCTGATTGTCCTATATTGGAAAGCGGTTCTTCTTGTCGTTCGCCCCCTTTAGATATTATAGTAGGGGCGCTTACAACCTTAATTACTTGTTCACCAGGTGGTACTCGATTGTTAACCAAACCAGGAAATCTCATCCCACGAGTAGTTTGTTTATCATGCTTCTCGGTTTCATCCCTTTCTCCAAATATGTCATAATCATCACTTGGTGTAGTTTTAAATTTCCTTGTGGGTGTTTTAAATCCTTTTGTTGTTCCTGTAGGATATAATTTTGAAGTTGACTTTGTTGGTGTAACACTATTGCTGTATAAAGGATCTGGTTCAGAATATTTAATTGTTGTAGGACTTTCAGGAAATCGAATTGTTGTAGTTGTTTTATAATTTGTAAAGTACGGTGATGTTGATCTGCTTGATATTGTAGTTGGAAAACGTATTGTTGATTGAGAAGGTCTTGTTGGAACAACACGTGTTGTTAATGGTTTGTCTTGGAAAATATCGGGATCAAATGAATTTTGAATAGGAATTGTTGGTAGTAAAGGAGCTTGGGCTGAAGTTGGATGGTAAGAGCTTTGACTGTTTGTCGTGGGCAAGAATTTCGAAGTGGTTGGTATTGTAGGTAGTACAGAATTTTTTGTTGTTAAAACCGGAGCGTAAATATTTTGGGTACTGGCTGTACTTAGTGATGCTTGTTCAGTTGTACTCGTTTTGGTTGGTAAGGCCCCGAATAATTTTTTAAATAACTCTCGTTCGGCTTCGTCTTCTTCATCATAAGTTTGTGGAGGTCTCGTTGTAAAATGTCCGTAAGGTGGCGGTTTTTTGGTATAAATTTGTGGTGGGCCATACAGAACATTTGGATATCCGTTATTACGAGGATCTTCATCATAATATTCTTCAACCAGAGGTGGGGGTGGAGGTAGTGGTGGCGGAGGTAAATATCGGCCATCAAAGTTTGGTCCAAAATTAGGCGACCAATCATTGGAATTATACTCATGAGGTGAACGATACACTTTATCGTGACGTGAGTTTTCATTTTGATATGGCGAATCGTATTGTCTCGGATTTGATTTTACAATAAACGTATGCCCCGGCATACCATAATCAAAACGGCCATTACGCGTCACAAATGGTTCATCAACAGGTACGTTCATAGGGGAAACCTTATATTCTAATTCGTATCTATATCCATAATTTGAATCTCTGTGTCTTATTCTTTTAACGGTCCATAAAGCAAGTATGCGTTCATGTCCTTCCGGTCTCCAATTTTCGCATGGGGCACGATCACACCGCGGGGGTGGATTATGACACTCATCGCAATCATTCTTGTACGGGTCTTGAACAAACTGGAAACCACCAGGTGCTGAATAAAGTTGACCCCTAGCGAGGATAATAATGTCACCAAAGGGAGTAGCCGTGTCCTGGTGACCAATAATCGGGGCGGAATACAGAAATTCTCGTAAATTCGGATGCAAATTGCGTTCTCGAAGAAGGGCTTGATACACCGCTTCTCTTAACCCTAATTCCCAGTCCGGAACCGGAAGGTTCCCGATATGGCGCCGGAAATTCCTGGATGGAGAAACTTCGTGGTCGAGACGCGTTGTTATAGCAAAAACTTGACAGACGTAGGCAGCCAGAAGTAATATCTAGATACAGAAGAAAAATAAATAAAGTTTATATTATGTTGAACTCAATTAGACTTTTTTGTTTGTTTTATGAGTTTTTTTAAGTGAATTACTGTTTTCTTTGATAGTCTGGGTTTTGATTAAGCGAGCATTTATCTGTCTGATATTTAAAGGGGTAGTAGTCTCATTTGTAGAATATTATTAGTCTACTTGGTTTGGAAATTAATTTATACGTAAGAAATGAACGCAGTTTTGCAAATTTTTTCCTACTTCCGTATTCGTATGTGTTACCTATGAACGTTTTGACTTGCGATAAAAGTTCTCTAAACAATAAAATTGTTATTTGGTGCAAACCCAGTAACAGGAGGAAAACATAAAAATTGCAATCCTTCATTTTCTTATAGATTTTTGAAGAATTTTCTGTGTGCTTGTGGTTTATCCAAATTTTGTTGATAAAAATGATTATTTCGTAAAAAAAATTATTTCAGTGCTTCCCGAAAGTAACGGATAAATTCAATAAAATGGTTGAGAAAAATATTTCAAATAAATGCTCGGACACGTCGATTTTTATTCTTAAATTATGATTTCTAGATGTAATTTTCAACCCCCCACCACCCAACCCCTAAGCGCTGCCAACTCCAACTTTAAAAATTCAAATAGCAAGGAATCCTTTCTGATACTTCGTCTGATAGCTTTTTTTATGCTGAATACAATAAAAAAAAGTTTTTCAAGATCGGTTGATAAATAACGGAGATATTTACCAAAATGTATTCAAATGAAAGTGCCAATATTCGAGCAGGCGTTGGTACTGCTCTAGCAATGGGTGGTAAAAAACAATTGCAACTTGTTTGCAATTGAATGTAAACAAAATGTATTGAAGTGGAGTGTGTGTTACTTATTATTAACGATTTGAAAAATAAGATAACAAAAATGAGATTTACTGAAGCCGAAAGAATCGAAGTTTTAATGATGATTGGGGTTGGAGATAGATAGATACATTTTGTTTACATTCAATTACAAACAAGTTGCCATTGTTTTTTACCACCCATTGTAGAGCCGTACCAATGCCTGCTCGAATATTGGCACTTTCATTTGAATACATTTTGGAAAATATCTCCGTTACTTATCAACCGATTTTGAAAAACTTTTTTTTATTGTATTGAGCATAAAAAAAGCTATCAGATGAGGTATCAGAAAGGGTTCTTTGCTATGTAAATTTTTAAAGTTGGAGTTGACAGCGCTTAGGGGTTGGGTGGTGGGGGGTTGAAAATTACATTTCTAAATCATAATTTAAAAATAAAAATCGACGTGTCCGAGCATTTATTTGAAATATTTTTCTCAACGATTTGATTGAATTTATCCGTTACTTTCGGGAAGCACTGTATAATAAGTTACGAAAGTGCTACTTTACAGGACGATATGATTTGTTTAAGTACGAGTCCGATACTCAGCACAGTAGTACTATACAAAGACACTTTCGTGATCTGTTCCACATACTATTTCTGGCGCTAAACTAACAAAAAAAATAAGTGGGTAATAGTCATAAAGATAAATAAATAAATTGAGCATGAAAACTTTGTATGTCAATTAAATAAATACGAATAAATATTACTCGCTTTTACATATACGTTTAGAAAAAAAAAGGGTAGTAGCAATCCGGATTTGAACTCCGGTTTAAAAAAATGTGCTGGGATGAATCCCGCTACTATAACACATGAAGCTACAGCGTCACCGCTAATGACTTTGAACTTGCAGTTATTCAAAATTAAAATTTTAAATTATTTTCTTTCGTGTCGCAAAACTTGAAAATTCTACTTTCATGTTTCTTACAGAAAAAAAATAATTTTCAACATTTGCAATTCTCTGATCACTCTCTTCTGCGTCTTTCATCCCCAGCAATGATGTTTTCCTGAATTTAATTTCTGTTTTTGATGAATGTCAAAGATATACGCGTTTCAGAAAATAGAAACCCACCTTCAATATCCAAAAATGTACTTAATTTTTTTACTATGTCAACAATTTAGTATTCAATTAATTTTTTTCCTTTCGGGTTTTACGTAAATCGTAAATCGTTCTATAGATCTTCCTGTCTAAAGTCTAAGGGAAACTAAACGAGAGCTCCCTTTTGACAACAGTTTTACCCATGAGGATGTTTCTATGCAACTATGACTGAAATTTTTTTACCATCATTACCACGAACTATTTTTTTTGTGGTTTCATGTACTTGTCCCAAAAGTTGCGCTGCTTGTATTCTATTTTTATACACGGTGTCCCGTATTTATTTTTAAATAAAATTAACTCTTTTTCTTCCGGTCAAATTTATTATGAAAAATTTTAAATTAATGTTTGACTATCCATTGATAGCTATACTATTATTCAAATGAACTTACAATTTGTGTGGTACATGCGATGTATCCCATAATACAATACTTAATTGCTACACTGTACACATGAAAAAACACATGTCGCTTTTCAAGCCCGCGTTTCACTGTTGTGGTTTCATCCTTTGAAGTTACAGAAGTCTGACGCCCCACCGAAGAAACAGCTTTCAACATCGTTAATTGCAGCTTTGTGTGTTCTTACACTTTGCATCGTTGAACATGAGATATTACCTGCGCAATTCGTATTATCTTCTTAAAGAATCGCGTAATTTTCGGCAATTTTATAGTCGCTAGCGTGTGTACTGTTTTCAATAGATAGCTTGTTGTTTGTGGTAGACAAAGATTTTCTTATAAAACATTATAAAAAAAATGAAAGTTTTTAAAGTTTAAGTGGATCTAAAACCTTGGTATGTATGTTCTGTTGTTGTTATTAGGAAATATATATTAATATGTTAATTTAATATCTATTCGATTGGGTTAGTGCATAAATACAATTGGAAATACTTCGTGTTTTGTAAAATATAAATACATTTCCGCGTATACCTACTTACTCTTCTTTTTATGTTAACGTACTTGTAACTGTAATTATTAACAATCAGGTTCTTAACATTTGAAAAGATACTAATTAATTTTTTTTAACCTGCAGGATGACACATACAGGTTGGACATAAATTTATAGTATAGTCTACAAATAAAAAAAAATGAAATATTTCTCTGCAAATTCTTTGTTACGGAGATACATCTCCCCAGATTTGCGAGGTTTTGGGAGGTCCCCCATACTCGTCCTTGGTGTGTTGAAAATTGTTTCTTTCAGGCACATTTTCTTCACCCATCTCTTCATATTTTCGGAATTATTCAAGTACTATTCTGTGGATTCTTGCATTCCTTTTATCTTTTTGTTTAGTTTTTATATGAATTTTGAACTATATTTTTAAGTTCGGAAATAAAAATAAATCCAAATATCAGATTTGTCCTGGCTACGGTTCCTTGATTTATTGTGATTTTTGTTTTACTGAGTAATCAAGGAACCCTAGTCGTGGCTTACCGCATGGTTTATTAACCGTCCTTATTAATAATATTTACTCATAAAAAATAAAAAACTAATGAAAGAAGAAACCGATGGTCTTCTAAGACTATAGACAATATTATCTTAGACTCCATATTTTCGAAAGTCGCTGCAAACTACAACTTCATCCAGTTGTGCGTTTGTATAATAAAAGAAACCTCCTCTCAAGCATATATAATTTCCTGTTTTCATTCTTTTACTTAATAATTACTGGATAGTAACATTTTTTTTATAAACTCTACTCCTTTCCGACAGTGTTGCGGTTTGGGTTGAACATAATATCGTTACTCTACTTGTCGTAAAACTGTTTCAAAAGCGTAGTTGTTTTAATTACACGTGGTGTCGCGTTTTCCTGCTGGAAAAACATTCTTGGTGTAGTTAGTTATCGTAGAACTGAGATGTTCAAGTGTTTTGATGTCTCGTCACATTTACAAATCGTAAGATGTCTTTGAAATGCCCTCACTTCTCTTTGTCTTGGGTTGTTATGGTTTACATGAATCCAGTTTCTACCCTTTTCATGTCCCAATACCATCGTGTTTATGATTCTCTCCCCCCACTTTTGTCGCATAGTCTTGTTTCCATTGATTTTTGGCTTACTTATCCATGCTCTGCCTGATGAAGGCTGTCAAAGGGGAACTTACCTTCGTTTATGACTGTTCATACAGCATCTCTACGAATAACACTGAAGCTTTGGAATCCCCATACACGAGTCGGGTAACTCCGAACACACGGTTTTCAAATTTTAAATGGAACACCCTGTATGTTTTTACATATTTTAAATTCAGGGTGCAATTGATAGATATTTACGGAAGGGTAATTTTTGGGAAACGGTCTATATATTTTTTGCTGTTTATCTTCAGATCCTTCGATTGTGTAATGTATTTTTTCTTCAAACGTATCATAATATCCGTATTGTTGTAAGAACTGGCTATGTAGAAGGAAGTCATTTTGTTAGTAGTCAAAAAATGAAAATAATGTTACTAGTACAATAATGTGTTTACGTATCCATGGAAACAGCAGTATTTTGCCCCATAGCTCCGCCCCCAAGGTTGGTAGAAGGGAGAGCGTTGTCCTGTCGAAATGACTTTTTAGGAAATATTTATTTACAGAAAAAGAACTCTTTCTACTCTTAATAATATAATATACTAATTCTTAATTCTTAAGCTATTTCGTCGATTGTAAGGCTATCTCGGATTCTTCTTCGAACATACATTCTGGAGTCTGGGGTTGTGTATGTTCGAAGGGATTCTCTACTAAACCTCCACGGCTTCCATTCTGACTAACACTGCCGTTAGCCGTGAATGAAGGCGGTAACTCTCGACATTGCAAGTCAAATTCCTTCATGGAATTTGGAGAATGGTTGTATTTTACTTTTACTATAAATAAAAGTAGTTGATGGTGACCTATTTCGGCCGCTATATTTCCGTAACTGAATATTTCAGATAATCTTTCAGGGTGTTCTGAAATTCGCGAATACGGACTGTAGATAGGACGGTACCTACTCTACCACATCAATTGAAGCTTCCTCCTCCTCTACAGTAAGCTGTTCCATTTGGTCTGGAAATCTGAAAATGAAAGCACTTTTAATCATTTTGCGATTTTTAAAAACTTGAATGACTTTAAAAATGTTCCAATCCAAAAATAGTAAGGAGCATTTTGTATAGTTCTTATCACACAATACTGTCACATATTCTGGATCTGCGAATCTCGAAACACCCTTTATACGGTTTTTGTTTCTTCTGTTCGTCTAAATTTATGTTCAACATTATAGGGACACCCTGTGGTTTGTTTGTGTCTACCACGAGGTCCGTTTGTTCTCTCGCCTGATGTTTATTATTATTTTTAAAAGTGCGCAGTAATGTCTAATCAATTTTTTTGAGATGGTAAATCCCACTCGTTAATTTGCCACAATTCCAGATACTAATTTGTTACAGCATTTAAATCTTCTTTTTCGAACAGAACGCGATCGTATCTTAAATCTTGTTATTGCGCATTTCCTGTAATCCCGGGCAGTGATTCACAAAAAACGAATCACCTACTACTATAGATCATTCTTATCGATTATCTCTGTAATTACTGATTAATTAAGGTCGTTCGGATGTCTAGAAAACAAACTAACACCATTTAACTTGGTTTTTTTCACCCAGAACTCGCGTTATTTGTGTTTTCCCTTTTAAGACCGACCGACTGTTTCCTGTTTACAAATCAGTATTCACTTGAATAAACGTTATTTATTATTTTTAATTAACATAATAGGTTTATTTAATTATTTACATTGAGGTTTCATGTATTTGTAAACATATTATTGTTTGTTTTCGTCGACAGGTAGACCCACATGAATAAAAAAATTTAAAAATGACTTCTTTGTAGGAATTGCAGACTTTCCTCATCTAAATGCTATAATTAATTAAAATTGCATTCTTTCCCTTATAATGTTAAATAATATTTCCATCCGCCAGTAAACATTGAACTGTTTAACTTTAACAACCCACATATTACTTTCGTTTATTCGCTTTCTAAGTCATTGTCGTGAAATCGCCTTAAAATTTTAATGTTATCATTGTACTATGTGTTGGCAGTTACAAAAACAAGTTCAAGGTAAAAATTTAATGAAATTTTCGTGGGAAAACTTAATTAAACAGATTTTGTAATAAGTTAATTAGGTAATGGGTACATCAAATTAACAATTTAATATTTTTTGCAATGACTTTTGACTTCTTATTACCGTCTTAAATCCCATGTTAATTAATTTACAAAAAAAATGTGTTAATATCATGTTAATATCATTCATGTAATATAAATCTGAAATGCGAATAAGTACTACTTATTGTGAAAATAAGATGAAGGTAAACATTTCCTGTACGTGGAGAAATTTTATCATAAATTATGAAATAATTTACCATGCAGAACATTACGTACGTTGTAATTGTATTTGTTATGGTTATTTTTTCTTATCATTAAATTTTTTTTAAATATGATCGATCAGTAGCAAGTATTTTTTTACCTCATTTTCAGGCGTAAAGTTAATCTTTTTGGCCCTCAGGCGTCAATTATGATTATATTTCACTTGTTAATAAATAATTTGTTTATATTTATGTCAAACAAGTAGTTCATAACGCCCTAGGGAGTTATGGGCGGGTGCAGGGACGTCGTTAGACGTTCTGCCCCCCCAATCCCTTGATAAATAATTAAATTTCAATCGATAACAAAAAACACTGTTCCGTATTAGGGAGTAATGCGCTTTGGAAAGCAGTGAAATATGCATTTTAGGGAATTTCCCAACACGTCCATCGGGATCATACCGAGTTTTATTGCTGTCAACCATAAATAGTCCAGGAGCTAGCGGTATATTTTAAGACTAATTTCTATCAAGCTGAAATTTTTTTATGAGCTGGTATGGTTATGTCTGCCAAATGTAGGTGGTCGGCAAAATAGGACCGCGGGACATAAAGCGCCCAGAATTTTTTTGTTTTTAATTATTTTTTGATGAAATTTACAAACTTCAGTCAAGCTAATTCCTATTTTGCTCGTTATTTAAGACATTCCGACAACAAAAAATTAACTGTCCGACATAAGAGTCGGAACCGAATCAGTGTCTGCCGTTTGGGGTTCGTATTGTTTTTAAGACATTTGACTTATTACCATCAACCTGATTTTTATTTTAATAACTATATACTAATGTAACAAACACAAAAATCACTTTGTCCGACAATTTGAGCGGGACAGAAGCACTCTCTGACGTCCTGGATTGGTTAGTTGGCCAATTTTTTTTCTTAGCGCTCTATGTCCCGCGGTCCTATTTTGCCGACCACCTACATTTGGCAGACATAACCATACCAGCTCATAAAAAAAATTTCAGCTTGATAGAAATTAGTCTTAAAATATACCGCTAGCTCCTGGACTAAAACAAGAAGCAACGGGCAAGGGAATAATAGTTATTTTTTATACAAGACGATAAAATCATATTTTATCGACAAGCGGAAAGTGTTAAATTAATTTTCGCGAGTCGATAATTAAATTTTATCGTCGTGTATAAAATTCTATTTTTTTCTATAGCAGATGTTAAAAAAATAAGAAAAATTTGTAAAAAAAAAACAATTTAAAATTAGATTATATTAAACCCGAAAATCTCAGTAGCAAAGGTTTCCATTCGGTTTCCATGGAGTTTCCAGAAAATTAAAGTACCTTATCTATCCTTGCGGTTAAAGTGTTACTTTATCTACCCTTGCGGTTAAAGTAATACTTGATCAACTATTTTTAGTCGAACAAAGCACACTTTAACATCTGCTATAGAAAAAAGTAACTTTAACTGTTTGCGACAGGGCGAGATCTTGGGTCCCATAATAGGTATTTCTTAAATTAAATTAAATAAAAATACTTAAAAAAAATTGATTAATTGCCTGTTTGGTGACCTTTTTTTTAGTTGCATCCCCCCAAAGCATATTTCCTAACGACGCCCCTGGGCGGGTGTTATTAATATATTGCTCATTATGCCCTCTAATATAATAATTGTCGTCGTCTTAGATACTATACATAAATAAAATAAGAAATTAAAAAGTTGTATGGACCACATGCATTACTTGATGTTTTGTTTATGCTCGTGGGCGACATACCAACCCTCGGGCTTGCTAGCAGACGTGTCCGTCGTAGGAGTGTACTATCGAAGATCGCGGTACTAGGGTGGATTACATAGTTTGCTGCAATGTGTATTCATATATAAACATCTGTTTACTCGGAACCATATCCAGATAAAGAAGAATCTGGTTGTCCTGTTGAGAATACAGAAGCAAATAACGGATGAAAGAGATGATTCGAGTTGATGCTCGAATATTGGCACTTTAATTTGAATACATTTTGGTAAATATCTCCGTTATTTATCAACCGATCTTGAAAAACTTTTTTTTATTGTATTCAGCAAAAAAAAGCTATCAGATGAAGTATCAGAAAGGATTACTTGCTATTTAAATTTTTAAAGTTGGAGTTGGCAGCGCTTAGGGGTTGGGTGGTGGGGGGTTGAAAATTACATCTCTAAATCATAATTTAAAAATAAAAATCGACGTGTCCGAGCATTTATTTGAAATATTTTTCTCAACGATTTTATTGAATTTATCCGTTACTTTCGGGAAGCACTGTATTTGACAAGGCGTTACCCAAGTCGAACATACTTGTACTCTCAAGTGCTAAACTTAAAACATGCATTGCAATAATTATTATGGTTTCATTTTTTTTATTTCATATGTTTAACGGATTGCCACGAGACTTATTGCCGTTCGCTGTAAGCTGTTTCGCCGCAAATCTTAATCCATGGGAAAATCCCCCACAACAAATCACACCATGCAGTCATTCAATTTCGTTGTTGTACTTATATTTCTCGCTATTTGAACAAATTTCTGCTTATAATTATATATTTATACCCAAAACTTGAAAAACCACGTGTATTGGCATAGCGAATTGTTTCAGCATCCCTCCCTGGTACTTCAGCAGCCCACCAGCTGGTGGTTTCAATCAGACAAAAATGTACACCAGAAGAAGTCCTTGGTGTCCTAAAAGATCTTCCAAATCCACGATCAGAGGAAGAGGCGGATAGCCGTTTTAATCCTCTCAAAATAGACGTATTCGTTCAGACACTTCTTAATTTAGGTTCTAAAAGCTTTTCCCACAGTTTTGCAGCAATCTCCAAATTTCATTATGTATTTAAGGTATGTAAAAGGTAGACATTTTTTAATACTAGGTACATTTTTAAATAAAATTCGTAGATCTTAGCTGAATCAGAAGAAGCACAAATATGTGTTTTACGAAATATGTTTGAGCTGTGGCATCATCACCAACAAATGATGATAGTCTTAGTGGATAAAATGTTGAAAACTCAGATTGTAGAATGTTCTGCTGTAGCAAATTGGATTTTCTCTAAGGAAATGGTTATTGAGTTTACAAAAATGTACCTGTGGGAAATGTTACACTTGACTATCAAAAAAATGAACAAACATGTTATTAAATTAAGTGGCGAATTAAATGAGGCTCGTGAAAAATTGGCAAGAGCTGAATCTAGCTCTAGTGAATCTGAAGATGAGGAAGATCCTGCTAAAAAGAAAACCGAAAACATTGAAAAACCAACAGAAGAAATGGTAGAACGAATGGAAGAAAGACTAGAAGCTGCTCAAGCAGATCAGAAAAATTTGTTTTTGATTGTATTCCAAAGATTCATTATGATTTTATCCGAACATCTTGTTAGATGTGATACCGATGGTAGGGATTACAATACACATTGGTATAAATGGACTATAGGTAGACTACAACAAGTATTTTTAGAGGTATTTGAAATTTTTTATTTGTATTTAGAATGAACTGTACTACAGGATTTTGTTTTCAGCATCATGAACAAGTCCAAAAATATAGTTCAACATTGGAGACATTACTTTTTACCCAGGATTTGGATCCCCATATACTAGAAGTATTTCAACAATTCGTTTCATTACAAGCATAAAATGTTTAATATAAGTTTTATGATGAGTCTATCTATATTATGCAAAAATATTATTTGACTAGATTGGTTGTGTTATAACACAGATGTTCATTTCATTAAAGACAAGTTTACTTTTGTAATTAAAGTATTTTATAATAAAGAATTTGAGTAGGTCATGGTATGAACTTTATTCTAAAGTATCGCCTAAAGGTGGATACACAATTGGCGCGGCACGCGGCAAGTCCCATCTAACCAATCACAAACTAGTAATAGGTACTTGTCTGATTGGTTAGATCTTCCAAGGGTTAGATACTGCTTACCGTGTGACTTGCCAATCTCGGATCCACCTTACTGTAAAAAATATACAAAAAAAAGTAGTCTTACTAGAAATGTAATTGGTGTAATGAAGGGGAGGTATGTATTCTTGTTTATGTAATTATAATGGAACATAATTTTCATTTTACTGAGTTTAATGTTGTTAAAGATTCTTAATTGTGCCATGAAAATGGATCTTCAATGGGCTAATAGACATTCCAGTGACATTGGGTCACATGATCTTCATGAAGGGCAGCACAAACAAACTACGGGACACATGTAGGGCGGTGATTAGCCTGTTTTGTTTGTATTTTGTCACGTGATATGGTTAGACATTAGTTTGTTTGTACTGCCCCTCCCCCCAGGAGGGCCTCGAGATCAAATTTCATTGGAAAAACCGTATAGTGCAATTCCACTCTGGACACAGGCCTCTCTTGCCACTATTGGGGTAATTAATTTTGTTTTATGTTATACTCTGTATTTAAGCCTTTAATGTAGGGACGCCCTGTATTTTGCGTATAATGTCACAGGGGTGCTAATAGCGACACTTAGTATCTTCGTATTACGTTGGTGGTACAAGAATTACAATTTTTTCAGTGACAGGTGATTTCAAAAAAAGTGTTCAAGTGGTGTTAACATTTTATTTTTATGATTATCAATACGTCTTGTTATCGTCAAGAATGCATTTTGCTCGCATTTTAATTAATTCACGTTTTTTAATCCATCCGTATCGTGCAAGATTTCGATTTAATTCATACAATCAAGCTTGTACCTTTTCTTGCTTAACCTCACATTCTAGAAGTTTACATGTTGGTTCTACATTACAAACTGAAGGATCATGTAAAACATTAATTTCTTACCAAAACTTTACCAAACCTTTTTTACAAATCAAAGTTCAAAATAATACAATTGGTCGATGCAGATATTTTGCAACCAAAGGTTCAGATGGAAGTGGTGACGAGAAACCCCCCGAAGAGGAACATTACAGTTCTCAACCGCATCTCCCTGCAACGGTTGTTGTTCCAGAAGTATGGCCTCATGTACCTGTTATAGCTGTTAACAGGAATATTGTTTTCCCTAGATTTATTAAGTTAATCGAGGTAAGTCCATTCAAGTGATTGACATCATCAAACTAAAATACGGTACTCTTCCATAGCTTGGCAATCCTGTGTTAATTGAATTAATTCGTCGAAAAGTAAAACTTAACCAGCCCTATTGCGGAATATTTCTAAAAAAGGAGGAAGATAATGATTCTGATGTAGTTAATAATATTAACGATGTTTATAATGTAGGTGTATTTGCACAAATTCATGAAATGCAAGACCTAGGGGACCGATTAAGGCTAGTTGTAATGGCACATCGTCGAATAAAAATAACAGGACAAATATTAGATTCAGAAGACGAAATACCTAAAGGTAAGAAATTAAGTTAAAGATCTACAGCTTTGTCATTCTTTGTTTTGTGCTGTAGAAGTCAAACTGAACTTTCCCCTTTTAAATACATCTATAAACGTATTTCTAGAGGAATCTGATGCAGACAAACGAAGACGTAAGCTCCGCAATAACAGGCTTAAAAAATCAGTGGTAGCTGATGTCAAACCTGCCGAATCTGGAGCAAAAGAAGCAGCAACAAAGAAAGTAGATGTAAAGACTGATACTAAAGAAGCACCGTTAAAGGGAAAGGAAGGCCTTCTCATGGTGGAAGTTGAAAATTTGGTCCATGACAAATTTCGGCAAACAGAAGAAGTTAAGGCTCTCACACAGGAAGTAATTAAAACTATTCGAGATATCATTAGCCTTAATCCATTATATAGGGATAGTTTGCAACAAATGATGCATCAAGGGCAAAGGGTTGTTGATAACCCCGTTTATCTTAGTGACTTGGGGGCTGCTCTTACTGCAGCGGAAGGACATGAATTACAGGAAGTCTTAGAAGAAATGGACGTAAGTACCGTCATATTATTTATTTTAAAAGTACCTTTTATTCGTTAGTAAATCATTTTAGATTCCAAAAAGGTTAATGTTATCATTATCATTGTTAAAAAAAGAATATGAGTTATCTAAATTGCAACAAAAGATTGGGAGAGAAGTTGAAGAAAAAGTAAAGCAACATCACAGGAAATATATTTTACAAGAACAACTGAAAGTAAGTTAGATAATCTAAAACTCGTTAGATCACTATATTCGTTAATTGTAGGTAATAAAAAAAGAGTTGGGGCTTGAGAAAGAAGACAAGGATGCTGTAGGAGAAAAATTCAGAGACCGAATTAAGGATAAAATATTACCAAAAGCAGTGTCGACTGTAATTGATGAAGAACTGAACAAGCTCAACTTCTTAGAAAGCCATAGTTCTGAATTCAAGTAATTGCGTTTAAATTCAGATCAGCAATTTATTAAATAAAATGTGGTTTTTAGCGTAACAAGAAATTATTTAGATTGGCTTACGTCATTACCATGGGGAGTTCAAAGTGAAGAAAATTTAAATATACAGCAAGCTAGTACAATTTTGGATCAGGACCATTATGGAATGGATGACATCAAACGACGTATTTTAGAATTTGTAGCAGTTAGTCAACTAAAAGGTTCAACTCAAGGAAAGATTTTATGTTTCCATGGACCTCCCGGCGTTGGAAAAACTAGTATAGGTAGATAAAAACAATTAAATTTTTAATATTAACACTTTTGTTGCTTCTTTTATAAAAGAAAATTTTAAGCAGATTCTAAATACTAAATACCCATATACTGATTTTAATTTTTTTCTCAAGCCCGGTCCATTGCTAGGGCATTAAACCGTGAGTACTTTAGATTTTCTGTGGGTGGAATGACAGATGTAGCAGAAATTAAAGGACATCGACGAACTTATGTGGGAGCAATGCCTGGAAAAGTGATTCAGTGTTTAAAAAAAACTCGCACCGAAAATCCCCTTGTACTAATTGACGAAGTTGACAAAATCGGAAAGTAAGTTTTTTCATGAAAATAATACTCCAGGTAATATTTAACTGTCTTTTCCAGAGGATATACTGGAGATCCAAGTTCAGCCTTATTAGAATTATTAGATCCAGAACAAAACTCCAATTTTCTTGACCATTATTTAGACGTTCCCGTTGATTTATCTAAAATTCTCTTCATATGTACTGCTAATGTTGTCGATACAATTCCAGAACCTTTGCGAGACCGCATGGAAATGATTGACATGTCTGGTTATGTAGCTGAAGAAAAATTAGCGATTGCCAAACAGTATTTGCTTCCACAGGCTATGAAGGACAGTGGATTAAATGATACCTACATAAAAATAGATGATGCATCACTTAGTGTCCTTATAAAAAGTTACTGTCGAGAATCTGGTGTAAGAAATTTGCAAAAGCACATTGAGAAGGTTGAATTTGTACTTGGAATTTTTTTCTTGTTCTACTTTATACTGTTATAGGTTGTCCGAAAAGTAGCTTACAAAGTAGTTAAAGAAGAAACGAAGTTTGTTAATGTGTTACCTACTAATTTAGCTGAATTTGTTGGAAAACCTGTATTTACACATGAACGGATGTATACAACAACTCCAGCGGGTGTTGTTATGGGTCTTGCATGGACAGCTATGGGTAAATAAAATTTTAACCCTGACATTGTAAGTTTTAAATATTTAAACGATTAATAGGTGGTTCGACTCTTTATATTGAAACAACAACTAGAAGAAGACCAACAGAAAAAGAAAGTGAAGGAAGTTTAGAATTAACTGGGCATTTAGGAGAAGTAATGAAAGAGTCTGCAAGAATTGCTCTTACAGTAGCTCGCAACTTTATGAATAAACATGAAGAAGCTAATAAATTTTTAGATGTTACACATTTGCATTTACATGTTCCTGAGGGTGCAACACCGAAGGATGGTCCTAGTGCTGGTTGCACAATTGTTACTGCCCTTTTGTCTCTAGCAAAAAATCAACCAATTCGAGAAAATGTAGCGATGACTGGTGAGATTTCCTTGATGGGTAAAATATTGCCTGTTGGTGGAATTAAGGAGAAAACAATTGCGGTATGAAGAAAGCCTTATTTTATTTTTAATTTGTTTATGGTTTTACTTTTACTAGGCTAAGCGATCTGGGGTTAAATGTGTGATACTCCCAGAGGAAAATAAGAAAGACTACAATGATCTTCCATCATTCATAACGGAAGGCTTAGAAGTACATTTTGTTAGCCATTTTGAAGAAATATATAAAATTGTTTTTGCTGAAGGCAATAAACAAGCACCAACAGTTGGGTTGTAAATTTGGTTCTGGTGTAGAGAATTACATAATATTTTGATTAGTAATGGTAAAAGAGTAATACATTCATTCAAAGGAAAATTTGTATGCACGGTGAAGGTTACTTGGACCACTGTGAAGTACTGTTGTTTTTATTATTGTATTTGCAGTGCGAATCTTGAATAAAAATGTTTTTTTTTTCTTATTCAAGATTACTGTTTTGTGCTGTTATTATGGCTGTAAATATATTTATAATGTATTGATTATCAAATATATTTTTTATTTAAATATCGGATTTAAACTACGTGAAAAGTTTGAAATTATTTGTAGCTGTAAGTACTTTATTAATTAAAAAATCAACATTTTATTAACATAAAGAACAATGTACAGAGAATACTGCTTTTTATTATATTCAGAGTATAACTATTTACATAATTTAAAGCTAAACCAAACAAATACATCAACCAGATTTTAATTCCATCATATTACAATTTTGTTCATAATTTCTTGTTGATAATAAATATTGTATTTAATGAAAAATATTGTCAGTTAAATGTCTTTAGGAAATGGAAATACACATATTAGTTGCATATTATTGGAAAACCTTGGATTTCCTTTCAGTCTTCTTATAATTATTCAAAAGCGCCACTTAAAACTAATTCAATTGCAGCTTGAACATCACCGGAAGTAGTTTGAAGTGCCCTCATATTTACAGAATCATTAACAAGGCCCATTTCACGCATTTGTTGTAATTGTGGCTGTAATCTTCTTGTCATTGCTTCAAATGTTTCCGGAACATTTCTTGTTGGTGTTATGGGGCTAGCAAAGTTATTTGCAGTAGGAGCTGCTGTACCTGTAGTTTGTGCCGAAGCAAAAGCTTGTTGCATTGCGCTACTAAACATTTCTGATGTAATAATGTTGCTTGAAGATGTTGGAGTATTTAAATTATTAGCAGGAGAACTGGACAAACCGAAAGTGGCATTGGTAGCAGTGGCAATGGCAGCTGCTAGTTGCGCTGCTGTTATAGCATTGTAGGATGAATTTCTTGTTAAAGGTGTTGCTTCTTGTGGTGAATCACTAGGAGATTCCATGTCTTCATCATCTGATAAAGCATCTAAGGAATAAGAGTAGCCTGAACTAGTACCTGCTTGATTTTGATTAGCATTAGCGGCTTCTTCATGAACATGAGCTGCAATATGATGTGCAGCTTCTATTAAAGTTGGATGTAGTTCTGCAATTCGTCGAACCGTGTCAGGGTCAGACATTTGAACCACAAGTTCAGGATCACGAATCATTGCAATTGCAATTGGATCTTCTGATAAACCTGGTGTAGCAGCAATTATATTATCTAGAACTTCAGGTCGGGATAAACGTTGCAGAGCTGTTCTATATCCTGCAGAGAGTGTAAATGCTCGAAATGCGACTACCAATTGTTGGATATCAGCTTCCGTCATTTGTCGTATTGCAACAGGCACTATTGGCTGTTTTTTTTCTAAAACATGAATCATAACTCCAGATTTTACACCGCATGATAGTAAAGATGAATCGTCATCTAAAATCACTCCACAGTAGACCAATTCTGGAATGAATTTATAATCTTTTAATGACAATATGTGTGAAACATAACCTTTACATACCTATATTTTGTTTGTTAATGTTAATTTTTTGGGCAGCTTCGGTTTTTAGAACTTCGACCTTGTTTTCTAAGCTTATATTATCGACTTTTATTCGTTGAAATTGATTTGGGATAACACGAACTCCTAAAATTACACTTGCACTCATGATGATATGCGTTTTGACGTTTCGATTGTGTGTTGAATGCCATTGGTTAAATAGTTCAATATTCCATTGGAAAATAAATCCCTTAGGTTAAATCTCCCAGTTTAACGCTTTGAAACAGGGGATTATTTAACTTTATAATGGAATTTCAATGTGCGAACGGTGTGGTGTGTTGTGACTTAAGATGGTAAATATCGGGCTAATACTTAATTTATTTTCGTTCTAAACTTAACAGTGAATTCACCGTTAAAGCGCAATTTTGGGAAATGTGAGTAGATTTTTATTTGAATATTCTTTAAAATAAATACAAATGTGATAAGTAATTAGAAATTTTGAAGCTATAGTGGTAATTTAATTTCACGCTACTCGCATGTAGTACCTACAAATAAAAACCATATGTTCAAAATTTGTGTATAACCGTTGATTGAGGTATAACCTATTCCTATACAGTCAAACCACTTCAAATATTTTCTGTTGCAAACAAGCACTTGTCCATCTGGGTTCTGGATAAAGATTGAAGAATAGTCCCAGTCCCAGGGAATCCCCTGCCTGTTGTAAGTGGCCACTGTTTGGGGCCCCTGTCTTATATTTTTCCAGTTTACCTCAAAATTGTCTTATCCCACGTTTTAGATTACCCCCTAATATTCTTCTCTGTTGTATCCGTCTGGGTTCCGGATGAAGAATAGACCCAGGGACATCCCTGCCTGGCGTAAAAGGCGACTCCTGTTTTATATTCTTTCTGTTTACCTCAAAATTGTTTTATCCCATGTTAGATTACCCCCTAATATTGTTCTCTATTGTATCCGTCTGGGTTCCGGATGAAGAATAGACCCAGGGACACCCCTGCCTGTCGTAAGAGGCGACTATTTGGGACCCCTGTCTTATATTTTTCCTGTTTACCTCAAAATTGTTTTATCCCACGTTAGATTACCTATCCAAATATTGTTCTTTGTTGTATCCGTCTGGGTTCCGGATGAAGAATAGACCCAGGGTCACCCCTGCCTGTCGTAAAAGGCGACTATTTGGGGACCCTGTCTTATATTCTTCCTGTTTTCCTCAAAATTGTCTTATCCCACCCCCATGTTAGATTACCCCCAAATATTGTTCTTTTGTTGTATCCGTCTGGGTTCCGGATGAAGAATAGACCCAGGGTCACCCCTGCCTGTCGTAAAAGGCGACTATTTGGGGCCCCTGTCTTATATTCTTCGTGTTTACCTCAAAGTTGTTTTATCCCACGTTGGATTAGCCCCTAATATGATCCTCTGTTGTATCCGACTGGGTTCCGGATGCAGAAGACCCATCAGGGACACCTCTGCCAGTCGTAAAAGGGCCCCTGTCTTATATTCTTCCTGTTTACCTCAAAATTGTCTTATCGTACGTGTGTAAGATCTACGTTTTGAAACTTGTACCTAATTTTTTATTTATTCTTCTACGTTTATCCTGCTTCCTGTTTCTATTCACAAAATCCTGGATATTTCCACATTTCCGACGCTTCTACTTTTCATATTCCTTGGGACCTTGGAAGTATGGAAGGAAATTTCTATACTTGGTAGTTTTGGGAAATTTAGACAGAAAAAGTGATCAGAAACATTTTAGATTCGGTCGTAGGTACGTATGGCAAGTAAAGGTGAGGGTACTCGAAACACAATAATATTGATAAGGGTGTTCTATATCACTTAAATAGGTTTGTTTTGATCTAATTAACGGTGAGTTCAATAATGTCCCACCTAGTTTGCCGAACTTCAAAATACATCAATGTCTTCGTTGATATCCTGTTTGATTAGATTAAGGTAAGATTCTTGTAAAATTTTTAAATTAGAAGTTTAAATCTAGTTTGTAACCAGAACATTCTCATTTACCTTCTTCAAAATTTCCCATTTTAAAATTTTTCCTAACAACTAAGAATGATGATGTCGTAGAGTAAATTGCTATTAATAAAACGTAGAAACGGGAAAACGGGGAGAGGAATTGTTAAAGGCGCAAAGGTTCACTTAATTTGATATATGAAAGTCACGTTATAAGGTGGCTGCTCTACAATATGTCATCAAGTCCTTATTTTAGAAAGTGGTGAGGGTGTGACATATGAATATGGGGTTTCTTCATGACGTTTAGGAGCGGCAGGTCATTTTTATGAGGCACTAGGGTTAGATAATATCGCTGTGAATAAGAACACTTTGTCATTACTTCATTCATTGCAATGAGCTCTTTATAGAGCATATATTTTCTTCTTTAGAAAATTCTTTGGGCACGTGCTGTTCCTTTTGTGAACCAACCTACCCTATAAAATATTCAAAGATAATTATACTATTGTACATAATTTTTTTTTATTTAAATTTGAATTGTTTACTTTTTGGAAACAAATTTTGCACTTAAATTATTTTGTTTTGTTCTAGATTTATAAATTAGCCATTATATAAAGTTTATGGTCTGTATTTTTTCTAGCTCTAAAGGTAAAGTCATTAAAAGTTTGGATAAAGTTGTGGCAATAGAGCACTCGTTTCCACTCGTGCCAAAACTATCCCATCTAAAACAAATGTAAATCAAACTAATGGCGACAGTTAAATTTTGTATGCATTTCCTTTTCCAGAACTTCTTCATTGCTTTCCACACAATATTTCACGTTAGCGGAATTTTCCAATTTTACACTTTCATTTAAAAAAAATGAGATTCATTTTTTAAATAGTTACGAAGTTCCGTGATTAAACGTGTTATTCGAATTTAATAATAAAAATAAATATTTTTCTTTTGATCACTAAAGAGGCGATTTCCATAGTACGAATGAAATTGCCCAAGTGCTCTTTACATTTAAGATTTTTATGGTATGCTTTGAGTTTGAATCCTTTGAATTGCTCTTTTCAACTAGGAACTGAGTTTAATTTCGATTGTTCTCGAAAGGTACTGGAGTTACAACTTTGTTCCAGTAATGCGTCCATTATGGTTCTCAATGATAAAGGGAGTTAGTAAACGTTGAAAAAAGCACAAAGACAAAAGTTTTTTACTCGCTCAATCTAAAGTTTGACGTCGAAATGAAGTGTTCTGCAATGTTAGAATGATGACAGGCAATTTACTGTGAGGGCGACTGAGATAGCCACAGGAAAATAGGAGCGAGAAAAAGATCACTAGAGCAGCAACCTATTTTGCTGATTACCTTCCTTTTGGAGATAAGCGAGAGCGAAGATAATATTATACGCAGGATGAAATGAACAAGAGTATAAAGTTTTGTTTCAACCATAAATTTTAACACTTTTCCCATATTTTAAAAAGTTACCAAAGAATGATATACTGTTTAATTTTAGTGCCGCATTTTTTGACTTCGGAGGTTATTTGTGTAACTAATTCTAATTCATTCCCATGTCCTATATTTTTCTTAAAAATTATTTTTATTTCCTTGCACTGAAAAAGGGCAGACCAATTTTGTAAGATTATTTATGACACAATTTATAACTGTAACTTTTATAAATGGTTGGATGTGATTTCTGAGAGAAAAATTCGAATGCAATTTTTCAAACATTATTTCTGCCAACTGAAAAAAAGGAATGTAGGTACCTTTTAAGAAATGACAAAATAAATACCTGGCGAAGGTTTCTAAATCAGATATGAAAATCAGATTGAAAATTCGATTTCCTACCTTTTCGGTTCCAACAGTAGGGGAATCATCATGTGATAAGCTTTAAATGTTAATGTGATTATAATAGTTGTGATTTCCGGCTATGAAATCGTAAGCTTTCCGCGAAAACTAGTATAAAAAGCTTATAAAGGCAGGAGTGGGTGCCAAAAGCTGTCGCGAATTCCCTTTAGCCCAAAACCGTGTGTTCTGCGCATTAGCAGTCTCTGTCTCCAAAGGATGCTTCGTCGAACACGATTAGATTATCAATAAGCTGCTTATCATTTTCCAACATATCAAGAATACCGAAATCGGCGTTCTACTTATTTTTCGATTGTTCCCAAGTTTCTCACGAACTAAAATCGAAACATTTATGTGTTTATTGTCCCTTTTCTCCTTTTCCTTTTCGAGGAAGTTCTATCTAAACATGTATCTCGAACCAATATTTTTATATTAAGAAAAAGTATTAAAGAATGACTAAACTATAAATAAATATCAGAATACATCCTTACTTTGCAAAATTATTACATAACAAAAAAATAAAAAAAAATGCTGTTTTCCTTATACCTACTGTGTAAGTAAAAAGTTGTGCGTTTTTGAATTTCAACAAAGATTACTGCATAATTATGTTAGTTTATTTAAAAACTTTTTGAATTTCAATTTCTATATACCACAACTGTCATTCTTAATTTTTACTTAGAAGTTTACAGAACAGGCTAAAATAAGACTTTTGAAAGGGATTCATTCAATCATGGGAATATAATAAGGTATATAAACATTGAAATCACTTTAAGGCATCCATTTGTTCTTTGAATTTCCTCAAAGGCTGCAGAATAACATCCCACAAGAAATATAAATGAAATTATCGGAACAAAAGGGCTTTGAAATTATTTTCACCATAACGGAGGCGCTTGTAGTCGTGGGGATATTGCAATTAAGAATATTAGAAAGTAGGCAAAATCTGCAAAAATAGAGAAAAGCTGTTTAGTTTTAAATTAAGAGGATGTAGAGCACCGAGGAAGCCAGTGGCATTCAAGAAGCAATGAACAGTGAAGGTTTAGTGAAAATTTAATCTTTAGGGTCAATAGTAATGCTGGTATGGGTTGAATGTCTGCACATGGAGTTGGATGACTACTTGTCTTTGGGACCATCGATAGGGCTTTTTCAAAATTCTGGAGCAACAAGGATCAATTATTCGTTAATGTAGTAGAAGGGGGGGGCGGGGCACGTTAATGGTGTCTCTTTTGTGGTCAACAAGATCACCAGACTGGATACGTTTGAATTTTTTCGCCGGCCTGTACCAATTGCACAACTCCGATGCATAACCAGCAGAATTTCATTATAGTTTAGTATCCTTGGGTTGAAAGACCGATCCTTGGGCCGGTTTTATAAAGTCTGGTTGCCCGACCGCGACGGTTGGCTCAATCACAATCAATTATCATAGATACGATTGATATAATAATAATATTGATTGTGGTTGACTCAATCGTCGGTCAACCAGAACTGAAATCGACCCTTAACGAACAAGGGGTACTTTAGAAATTATTAGTTACTTTTTTAATTAGTTATATTGGTTTTAATTAATTATTGTACTTATTGAATCGGCATAATTATTGTTTTTTTAAATCAACTCCGTTTATTTATTCATTGTTCCTACGTGCGGGTACTACTTACTACATGCAGAACAAAATACAGGGTGTCTCTAAACCTAGTACCATAAATTTACCAGCCGCTTCCTGAAGCAAAAATAAGTCGAAAATGTCTATAAAAAATTTGTCCTAACCTGCAGCATAAGGAAGCTACACGTCTTTGAAAATAGTGTTGAAAAAACGGAAAACAATTGCATTTTAAAAACGGTTTGAAATAAAAAATCGAAATTTTGCATGCAGCTTATCCTATTGAAGGTATAAACAGTACGAACACTTACTGTAACTATTTTTATTTTAATTTATTTTTCAATAAATTAATTTACATACAAATCCAGCATTCTAAATTGATTTTGGCTAAACACAAAACCTGCATTTTATAGGAAACGGTTAGTCCAAGCGAGTTGAAGCAAGAGTACCTTTTTTGTTAATTAGGCAACAGGGAATACAAATCTCTAAACTAAAATGAAAAAAAAAAAACAAAAGGTTAAGAAAAACGGGTTACAAGAAAAAGGTGATAACCCCCATTCGCGCCGCCCCTGGTTAATTTACAAAAAAAATAGTAGAAAGTTTATACCTTCAATAGGTTAGGCTGCCTGCAAAATTTCGATTTTTTATCTCAAACCGTTTTTAAAATGCAATTGTTTTCCGTTTTTTCAACACCAAAGACGTGTAGCTTCCTTATGCTGCGGTTTAGGACAAAATTTTTATAGACATTTTCGATTTATATTTGGGTCAGGAAGCGGCTGGTAAATTTATGGTACTAGGTTTAGAGACACCCTGTATAATTGCGAGTTGCAGTTCCAGTACGTTTGCCAGATACTTTTTCTGTTATTCTAGAATTCATTTTCTATCTTCTTAAACTACACTAAAGGTTTCTTATTGCTATTAGTGTACCTTCGAATATCTGTAATAATATTTGATCATCCTGTATAATTACCAATATTTCGTATTTATCTTGTATTCATCTGTTTATGTTCTAAATACAGAATAAAGACAATGTGCAACTGTCCATCAGATAGACTTTACAGCTTTACATTTCTCCGACATTTCCCTAAAGATATGGCGCATTGATAAATGCATCTATTGCGTTTCATTCGTTTCACTAAAATTGAATTCGTTTGATATAAAGTAACATGTATAAAGTTCTGAAGAGGAAGATATATTTTCCTACATTAGAAACAAACGCGACAGACACTATGCACATTTCCACGTATAAATTTTAAAATAGTAGATATAGGTATAGTAGTAACGAGTATCGCTCATACAAAATTTAATCCTTTGTTGCATAATATTTATATAATATGGGCAATACAATTCCTGGATATAAATTTGTAACGCAAATTGTGCATTGTCTAACAGTAATGTATTATATGTGTAATCGCATTACGCCTATTGTAATTCTGCTTCCATTAGTATTATCTTTAAATTAAGTTGAGTTGTGTATGGGGTACTCGTGCATTATATGTACTCATGGAAGTATAGTAATTTGATTATTTGTGAAGGTATTCATGGATGTTAGACTTTGAAAGCAATTCGGTAAAACTTAACGTTGCATAAAATCAAAATATAAAAAATAATGTTATCTCTTTTTTGATAAAAGCCGTTTGTTGAGATTGTTCTTTGCAATTATTATCTTTAAACAATGTTTTGATTCTCGTTGTTGCTTTGTCCAGGGACGGATTAAGATTTCGTAGGGCTATAAGTCATTCTTAGATATACCTTAAATAATTGTTTATTTGAGAATGGTTTGTAATAGTTTAATTAAAGACTTTGCTGTCGCTCCCGGGAGTGATACCTAGCGATTTTCATTTTACTGTAATATGTTGTAACAAGAAATGCTAACGATGTGTGGACATTGCAGGGAAAACATACAATACTGAAAAAAAAATGTTTGCTGCACAAACATCAACTGTACATCCGTTAATGAAAGTAAGGTACTGCGCAAAGGGGGGACGTAAAATGTAACTGTTGCCATTTTTCCTGTAGCCTACGTATGCCCGAAGAATATTACCTTCCACGGATATTTTTCTTGTCTTATAGTAAGACTGGCCGCGATAATATTTTAGTTCCAGTGGTTTTTTTGTGAGAAATATAAAATAACCACCTCAAACAAAGATTTTCCAGTATAGCTGAAGAACCCCAAAAATCTTTTCTAAACGTCGGGGGCCTAATATTACGTTATCCCGGGCCCACCTTCCTTAATGCAGGCCTACCTAGTGTTTCTAATTTTCTCATTCACTTGGTCATAGCTAACATTATTTTATTATAATACGTTTTTGAAGGAGGAGTCTTGAGTATGTATGTTCAAATAACGTTCTTCGATGTGTCTTAGCTTGTAGGTTTGTGGCGGTGATCAGGATCAGGATCAGAAAATTATACAGGGTGTCTCTAAACCTAGTACCTTAAATTTACCAGCCGCTTCCTGACTCAAAAATAAGTCGAAAATGTGTATAAAAATTTTGTCCTAAACCGCAGCATAAGGAAGCTACATGTCTTTGAAAATGGTGTTGAAAAAATGGAAAATTGCTTTTTAAAAACGGTTTGAGATAAAAAATCGAAATTTTGCAGTCAGCCTAACCTATTAAAGGTACAAACTTTCTACTATTTTTTTTTTGTAAATTAACCAGATGCGGCGCGAATGGGGGTTATCACCTACTTCTTGTAACCCGTTTTTCTTAACCTTTTGTTTTTTTCCATTTTAGTTTAGAGATTTGTATTCCCTGTTCCCTAGTTAACAAAAAAGGTGCTCTTGTTTCAACTCGCTTGGACTAACCGTTTCCTATAAAATGCAGGTTTTCTGTTTAGCCAAAATCAATTTAGAATGCTGGATTTGTATGTAAATTAATTTATTGAAAAATAAATTAAAATAAAAATAGTTACAGTAAGTGTTCGTACTGTTTATACCTTCAATAGGTTAGGCTGCATACAAAATTTCGAGTTTTTATCTCTAACCGTTTTTAAAATGCAATTGTTTTCCGTTTTTTCAGCACCATTTTCAAAGACGTGTAGCTTCCTTATGCTGCGGTTTAGGACAAAATTTTTATAGACATTTTCGACTTATTTTTGTGTCAGGAAGCGGCTGGTAAATTTATGGTACTAGGTTTAGAGACACCCTATAGAGTTGACAGAACATTCAAAAATTATACATAGTTGTAAGAAGTCACTGCTCTTCCACTCTGCTCTCCTTTTTGAAACTCCTGTTAATTCTTTTTTTGTGAATGTTAAGTCCATCGTGGTAATATTATGTATTGGAGCTATCCCATCCTAGTTCTCCATCAGAGTTTTGCACGGATCTCTAATGAAGGTTTTGGAGTGATATTAAATTGGAGAGTCTGGCTTTAAAACAAGAATCATTATTTTGATTTTTCTGGTTAATTTAAATCCTGTTTGACATTCTATAACGTACGTTTTCTTCTATATGAAATTTGTTAGTATTCCATTTGCCCTAACGAGGGTTATGGTTCAAAAATTTCTTGTTTCTAATTATCATAACTTAATAATTTAAATAAATCGTTTTTCATCTGACTATACGTAACCTTTTTACTTTCAAATATTCATCAACAAGGCTTTACGCTAAACCTCCCTTTGATGCGTTCAAATGTAAATATTTCAAACGTATTAAGGGCTTTCAAATTTCTAACGCAATTTTTGAAAAGGACATACTTCTAATTAACGTTAAATTGAAATTGGCTGAATAGATCCTCAGTATCCTGTTTTAAATTCAAATGCAGTTTCATTTAAATCAGTTCTTTTAATGATTTGACGCATTAATCGGATTACATGCAAGATCTGACTTTTATAAAACTTTGAAAACGGGCATAGTTAGTAGATTAATGGATTTTTAAATGACTATTATTACTATGCTTAAGTTATTTGTTTGAACTTAATTTACTTTGGGTAAGAGATTTATTTCATTATAATCGGAAAAATTTGGAACGGCGTCTTTGGTTTGTGAACCTTTCATTACGTTTTTCGTTCCTTTGAGTAACGTTAAGGTCAACCAGGTCGTTACCGAGCGAAAATAGCAATCAATTTTAAACTAAATATAATTTAAGGGTCCGGAATTCGACTTCTAACGGAGGGCAGTTTAATAACGAGTCGGCTAATGACGCCATGCCTCCACGCACACGGGCAGGGTCACAATTCCGGTCAGCTCCGGTAATGCGATGGCGAGATGGCCCCGGGCACGTGATCACCTCATTTGGAAATATAAATGCAGGAATGAGCCGAATATCAAACTAGATATGACCATTCCTCTTAGAATTTACATCGCAAATTTGAAATGGACCTCTAATGCCACTGAGCTGACCCAACTAAATATTAGAACCAGAGACGAGACGGAGCGTTTACAAATGTATGATGGAGTATCCACTAATTTTGGTGTTTTGGTATTAATTTATAACTTTTAGCAGTGCTAATTACTATTTGCTGTAGCTACCCCTCTGAATATATCGTCTACTTAACAGAAGCTGTATAAAGCATAGGTTGACATCGCTAGGTACTGAAAATGATAAAATTTGAAATAAAATTGTTGAATGAGTTGACAAATCTGCTATATTTTCAAATAAATTTGACTAGTGGTTGATGATATGTAGAAACAAAATGATATTTGAAAAATTATTTATGTCCAATAAAGCGATTTGGTGAAGCGAAAAGGAAAATGAATCGGAGTATGAAATATAAATGATACAGTGCATGTCTCCCCGCAGTTTGAAAACTTCTAGTCGCAACTTTACTCGCTATGTGGCGAACTTTTATGAAGTCTGAAAAAACTCTTTAAAGTTCCACGCGTCGTAACTCTTTTGAAAAAAAAAAAAGAAATTCCAATAATTTCCTGTCTTTTAACACATATGGAGTTTAATGGGACGCACTTGTGTGTAAGTAAAATAAATGGGATCATGTAATAATTTTAGTTCTTTTTGTAGACAAGTTTGAAGCTGATAGAAATTTTTTATAGAAAAGTCTCCCTACGCATAAACATTCGTATATATAAGAAATATGATATCGGATGTTTTGCTACACTTTTTTATTTTCTTTTTTGTATGGAAGTGGAGTGAATACACTGGACAAAACCGGAGGTCAGACTTGGCTTGTTTCTAGTTGTTTTCTCCCCTAGGTGGCCCTAGTTGTGTAGACACCAGGATTGAATACCAATGCAGCTCCCTGAGGTCATTTATTTCATTTTTTTGTTTTCCTATTGACATTTCATTATTCTAGCAAGTTCCCCAGCGTTTCGAACAAACTTTTATTTATACTTCTTTTATTTAGGGTTATAGGTATGCATCGATTAGATTGAATGACCTCTTGTTTACTTTTTCTTAGGAGCCTTAACTGAATAAGAATCGTTTACACTTATTTACATACTGCTACTTATTTGTTCACAACATTTGTTTGAATATCTGTAACTTTAAAACGAATTGAACTTAAGATTCTTCGTTATCAAAATTTTACAATTAAAAATCTGCTCCTTAAAAATTCTTTAATGACTTTATTAAACCATAAATCAGTCGAACAACAAAAAAAACCAGGTCAGTTTTGCTTAACTTAAATTTAAAGAGAATCTTTTGGTTTTTCCAGTTATGGAGAATTTATGAAGTTCTTGTTGTAGTTATAAATATGGAAAGAGATTTATAGCCGCCGTTCTCACTTTAATTTATATTCAGTGATAAAATAATATTTTAGTAAAATTAATAGATCAACCTCATATTCACATACAAACCGTTTTTAGTCCACGTCATGAATTTTCTAATATGTTTAATAAGTAGGTTACGGACGAGGGTCGCGTATTAAACCAAAACAAGTACTTGGGGGTAGGTGGTTTTGCTAATCTCATGAAGGGTATTACCAGAAACCAGAATGTAAATCGAATTACGATAAGCTTTACAATATTGTGTTGTTTTTTAAATTACAAATCGATCTACATTTTGGGGATGAAATTGTGATTATGTTTAGAACACTAATACTAAACTTTAAGTCACAAACTCTTGTGATAGATCTACCTACAGAATAAACTCTGTATAGGTACTCATAACTGAAACAGTTAGAAGGTATCAAAAAATAAAAAATCATATAGAATTTTAATTGTGAACATTAAATTAAAGTTGTAAATATTTACAGTGTGCAGCTTTAATGGTACATAATCCCTTTCGCGATTCTTTTTGATATTTATTTAGGGTATAAAAGACATGGTTGTGTATTTGTCTATCCATTGAAAAGGAAAATCAAAGTGTCTCACATTTTATTAAGTAAATCTCGGTTAAATCCTCTGATTTCAATCACAGTTGGGCCAGGGATTATATGAAACTGCAGAGTTTTTGCGCCCAACAAACAAAGAAATGAAGTTTGCTCCCGGTTCTCCTCACAAACGCAACCGCGCATACAAACAGGAGTTGAAAGCATTTCCGCATTGATTCGATCGTCAAGATTACTTTCTAAACGGAATGTAAATAATTACATAATCTGAATCGAGTAAAAAGACGTTAAATCTTCTTCTCCCCTCGAGATGTGTTGGAGCCTACCACCTCCTCAGGTTCCACCAGCGTCGACAGAAATTGGAGACTGACGTTTTGTTGACTTTCTCATCGATTTATCACGAGATACCGGAGGGTTGTTTCCACTTAAAACATTCGAATGCGTTTGATTTCAAGAGAGAAAGTAGAATGTAAATATTATTTGGTGTTTTCTTTCCTTTTCGAGTTGTGCCAAGCGATGTAGAAAGCTCCATTTGCTTGAACTAATTCGCGTTTTAAATTAATGAATCGTTTGTGGTTCCGAAGAAATTTAATTAATTTAACCTTGCTGTAACCGTAACTAAGTAAGAATTCAGTTCTTGAAATGCCAGCGCGGCTGCTTTACACAAGAAATCGTTAGAAAATTCGTTTAAGGAATTTCTTTCATCAAATATGCAAGCTGGTATAAGTTACCATTTAGAAGTGATTTATCCATTGGTGATCCATACAAAAAAAGCTGAATATTGTGCTGCCAAAAATAACCTCGAATGATGACCTAAACGCAAAGATGCGAGTCAGGATAGCTGTAGCAATATGAGTGACATTTTAAATCTATGAGTGGCGCGAATATTACGACGAAGTGACGATGATATTAGAGAATTCTCATATGCGACCAAAAGAAATGGCTAAGCTTGAATACGGATAAGCAGCCAGAACAGAAAAAAGAAAAAACGTGGAAAATATCGATGTATTTTTTTCAGGGAATATCTTACTGCCTGCTTGTTTTTCCGCAAAGCTCAAATGATGTCTTGTTTTTTAAAAAGAGCTTCTAGAGGTATAGATTTACATAAATAATAATTATCACCTTTATACAAGAAAAATTACATACTACCAGACAGTTCAGTAGCAGTAGAGGATGACTTGCGTAACTTGTTTATTTTGGAGTAGGTATTTGTATTTAAACAGGCGACTTTAATTTTGAGGTAATAAAGGCTGTGCCCTCCTGTTTTACTGTTTCACAGGTCACCGTTATTTGAGTAACCGAGATAAGTAAATACTAGATATAATAAACGCAATGCATACGGATGGTCTGATTTTATTTGATAATCAACGATATGCGGATTCGTTGCGGGACGAACAAAGAGAAATAAAGAGAATATTTTTTATCATTAAAAGTGCTGATACGGAATTTCGTTAATCTATGGAAATTAATTATTGGATGATATTTGTAGAACTGTCCGTAATCATTTTAATGTTTAAAATGGTTTTTAAAATCAAATTAAATTTATTTGATCACTTCTTCATTTTGGTGCGTATTATATTTAAACGAGAAGACAATTTTAATTGGTAAGATGTTTTTCTCGCAGACAGTTATGATCTTTCTCTTCTCTTTCCTTCTCATTCGTCTATTTTGAACGCAGACCTTTATATTCGTTTATAATTTTACAAAGTGGAGTGAGTGGTCAGTCATCCAGGGAGCTCTTCCCTAGCCCAAAGACACTGGCCAGGCTCATAACAGCCCAGTCACTATAGAAAATAATCTCGGAAAAACGAAAAATAGGTACATTATTATATAAATTTTAGACATTTTTAATTTTGGTCTTTGAGATTTTCGGAAATTTCTTGGCCCGAATTTGAAAAGAAAAAGCTCCATGATCAAAATGTTTATTAAAGAAAATCAATCTTTCTGTGTATTTGTTCTGGTGTACCTACTTTGTAACGTAGCTTGACATAAGGAGTGTCGGATTTGATTCCCGGCTCTGTCAGAACTTTTAGCTGTTGTTTTAGGAGATTTTCGGTCTCTTGATTGTCTTCGTGTCAAACGAGTAGGTACTACATAGGAATTGCGGGCACTCTGGAGTAATAATAGGCTGCTGTTATTATTAGTACGCAAAAGAATTTAAAACTGAGCATTTTTAAAACTTTCGACGATATGCTAAAGGATATAGATTACACCGAAACCAATTTGTATAACATTTTTCAAGTTATGTATCAATATTTTATGTCAGGAAAAAAACATCTTCTAAAACATTTCAGTTCAGTTAACTCGTTTTATGTTGTATGCCTCAAAGACATCATGCAGGACAAGAAATTGATAAACGTCCGAAACATGAGAGTAGTTTTTTAAGTTCTAAATGTTTTAAATTGCAATTGCTTTTAAAGATGTGTTTTGTAAGGTTTTTGAGTTAATCTGGAAAGCTTTAGATTACCGGATATTTTTTGGTAGTAGTTTATGCAAATTTCTTGAATGTTTTGGGCTTAAGCTTTAAGTAGCTGAAACTAAATTAAAGCGATTTAGGATATGCAAGAAATGATGCCCGGATTTTGTTGGGTTCGAACCTGATGATGTAAACATAGCCCGTTATAATCCCAAGTAAATACCTTTTCATTTTAATAGCTTATTGCCTAAGTAAATGCTTCTCTTGTTTTCTAACAGCAAAATTTGATGTTAAACTAACATTTCGGCGAGAAACGCGTTATAAATTTGAAAACAAATTCGGGAAGGATAAGCTCTCAGCGCGTTTGTGAAAATATCCACCTCGATAGCACATAAAAGTTTTTGACACATCGTCACTCACTGTTAGAAAACTTGGAACTTTTTATATAAATGACCCGACAACTTTTATAAAGCTGATAGGCCTTTCTGGAATACAGATAACATTATGAGAAACACGAATCGATTTTGGTATAAAAGCTATACTAGTCGCCTTCGTAACGCGCGTTCTCTAGAATAAGACAAAATAATCGTGATTTTTGCCCATTTTCAAAGTTGTAGTTCGCTCGTAATGCCTCGCTAGCGCGACATTTTTAAGAAATCTGTAACAAACTAGCGCTGCAATGGACTGTGTATCCTGAGATATCGCTGTTTTATAGCGAGAAAAACTTTTATTTATTGTTTAGAATTGGGTTGTAAAACTTTTGCTGAGAATCGAAAACACGAAAGGGTTAAAGTTAAAAGTGAAGTGAGCTCAATTCGATACTCTTGTTGGAGATATTTTATATTTTCAAAAATTAGAGATATTTGGTTTATCAAAGGAAACGGCTATAATGTACCAAAGTTATAATATTTTACATTGGATTTTCTGTAAAAATATCTTTTAAATAAAATTTGACTCCCTCGTAAACGGTAAAAAGTTTAAAAACCCTATTATATATGTTTATAGCTTTCCTGTTAATTTGTCACCCCACTTTAGTAAATTGAAATAAAAACTCCCGGAGATGTAGGTGTGGTAACAATAAGTCCTGAACTGCAAGAAAAAAAACTGAAAGGGAAACGAAACGGAATAGTATAACAAGGAACTTCCAAGAAAAGTTAAAAGTTATTTGATTGCTAATCGCGATTGTTCTCAAAATCAAAAATCATCTTGGCAATTGATTTTATTAGAAACTGAAGAATTTATTTCTTGAATTTATGAAATAATGAGAAGAAGTTTTGTCAACTCGCGGTTTTGTTGCGTTCTACAGAAACACTGATTTAACTAATTTTTTTCGTTTTATTTTAAGGAATATAACGAAAATTGTTGTTTATCTACAGATTCTCCCTAAAAGGTTGAGAAAAAATTTAGGGCGAAATTTACATTTAACAAAAAATTTAATTTATTTCGAAGATAATGGTCAGTCTTGGATCCATCGGTGTACCTTTTAGATCGGTTCGGTATTTCTTTATTTTGACACAAAAAAATTAAATAGACTACTTTAATGGCGAGTACTTTATGAGGCTGTATCTCTGTAACTGAGCGGTTGATACATGTTTAGAAGAACATTTTTGTTTATTTTGAAGTGAAAACTCTTAAATTTGGCTTGGCGTTTTAGCAACACCATATTATGTAAAATTATATGAAACTAGTTTTTCATTCGGAAAAAGTTGAAAGCGGTTGGTTAAAGAATATTAGAACGTGATCTAGAAAACTGATCATTAAAATGGATAACATTCAAACCGAAAGTCTACTTAATGGCAAACAACCCTTCGTGTTAGTTAACTTTTAACGTGCATTTTGTGTGTTCACCAACTTTGTTATACTAATGTTCGTGAAAATAATTATTATGTTTTAACATGCCGCAACCGTCGTTTTCCAAGTTGAAGTTTTGCCACAAGATTTGTTGTGCTACTACCTATTTGTTTCTTTACTGCCTATAACACATTTCGTGCCGCTTAAGATTATACTAGTTGGTCGACTTCTCAATTCAAATCCCTAAAGGCTATCTTGAAGCTAATAACGGCAGGTTTGGAAACGTTACAGTAGATTACTTGCATTCAGCAGCGGCTTACTGCAATAACATTTTATAGTACCCATGTTCTATGTATCTTTAGCGATTATATTCGGATTTTGCATGTGCTGCATTGTACTGTTATGGCCATGCTTTTAAAATGCAATTCTAGCCGCGACTGAACTGCATTATAACGGAATTTCGTTCTAGAGAACAGTTTAGCTTGGAATGTAGCTTCTTGTATTGTTGCTCGTATTTCTACAGTTGGATTCCATTAACGGTGAACAGCGTGGAAAATATTAAACCTTTCTAAATGGATGATCATAAGAAGAACGTGTTTAAAGTTGCATGATGGATTGAATGATTTTGTTATTACAGAACAAGTTACAAACCTTGAGAAGCTGAAAATGTAATTTATTATTGGAATTGCTAATTTGGTCGTCCATGATTTATGTGTTGAAGAAAAGTTTTTCAACAGCTATTCTTTGGATTAAATTTTTTTCAATTGTTTAAATTGCTTTTAAAATGGGTTAGGATAAACCTGAACCGCGAAACTCTAAAATAAATATAATCTGTACTGGGTTTTTTAAAATTAGGAATTGAAAAATCTCTTTAAAGAAAATGTCAGCTAAATATGCACACACCTTTAAGCGGTTCCTTAATTAAATATTTTTTATACGAGCTTCAAACTTCTAGTTATATCAAATTGCTGTTAAGTGGCAGTTTCAACTGATACAGTTCGTGTGAATTCGTTAACAGTTACTGAACACAAACTGGTGCTAATCAATCGCTAACTAGAGGGCTTTTAACGCATTAACTATACATGTGGATGTACTTACCTAATATTGATAATTTCCTGTATTATTTAAGCTTACATGAATGTGGGTTTTAGTATGGGTTTTGATACTGTAAACTAGAATTTGTGTTACTCGTTGTTTACTGCTACAATTTGAACTCATTAGCCGAAGCGTTTTTATTTTGTAATAACATACAAGCTAAATTAAATGAGAAGTTTACTGTAGCTGTGTAGTTTAGTCGGCTGTTTTCTCTCGCATTTTTCTAAAATCCTGAAACCGTTTTGCTCGAAGGCAGAAGATATCCGTGTCGAACATAAACTTAGAGAGACGAGGAAAATTCAGGAGTTACAATCTTAACTAAAGGAAGGCACAGCGACATTACATTCCTTTGACTATCCGTATGTAAATTTCTTTTACAGCTTTCTTTAACTTCTTCCATAAAACATCAGGTTTACTCTTAGACATTTTTGTTTGCATAATTTTTATCAGAACGGAGAGACTACCAAGAAAAATGTTTGCAGTGTGTACCATCAAGGAAAGATACACAATTTCCTTTGTAATTTTTAACGTTGTCCAATAATAAATCGCAATATAAAGATAATGCGAAATAAAATAACGGGATGTGGTTTATGTGACCGTAAAGATGAAGTTACGATCACCTTGCGACTCGAGGGCGCTAACCTAAAGTTATCTTCATCGAGAAAAATGATTAATAGATTTCAGGATAATTTCCTGGAATATCGTTGGAAACTAACTTTGTGGCGGCGACATTGGTGACCTAGAAACAAATCAAAGTAGGTTTATAGCTCTTGCTTCATTTATAACCGACAAAGCATTGCAAAATTGGGGATGTTTATGCCAACTCCCGGAATCGGACTCCAAGCGATTATCATACGGCGGTTCACCGCCTTATGCGTGTTTATCTCGCTTTCAGCTTTTATGTTTTTCTCAAGTTTAGCTTGGTTTGGGTTTCTGTTTCTTGAATGTACACTTTTGCGCGGTAGTTCTATTAAAGCTGAACCATTAAACGCCCATTTTATTTCCACTCATAATACAAAGTTGATATTAAGTTAGTTTCGTTCAGAGGCAGACGCAAAACGTGAAACCGTTTCGTTAATTTCCCTTCACGCGTTCGGGAAACTAACCTTCTGCCGGGAGACTCCGGGAACAATTTGACCCCTCTCCAAAGTGTTTATTCTTTTTCCAGAAATAAACCCCCAGGTTTATTGTCTACGTTGGTGTAAAGATTTTCTGTTGTTGAATCAGGATAATCCGAGAATTTGTACGTGATAACTGTATGGTGGTTTATTGTATGCAGACAACGCCAATCACAAAAATCTACAATTGCACGTGCCTCTTCAAAATCCAGCACGAACATAACGTTATTGTCAAACACTTTCCTCGTATTTCAATTCTGCTTTAATATGTTGTCACCCGGGGTGTTAGTGTAGATTAAACTGAACGGGTTTAGGCACGTGAGCAGCAGGAGAACCCGAAAACCTCTTGGTCACGTTCTTCCACATTTTCCGCGACATTCGTGCCATCCAGCCTAGTGTATAATCATCCCTTTCAGATCTTTTTGTATTATTTACCTTTCAGTTCCGAAAATGGCTTTTACTTCGCACATATGAAGTCACGACGTTTCAAAACTAAACCCTCTCAACAGTTAGGCGTGATTTGCGTTCCCAATTACGATTTAATGGGCGCTTTATATGAAAGTGTCGACAAAGTAATCATCCCTTTCTCCCAAACTGTATAATCAATTTAAATTATTCAGCTTTTATTTTGAACCCTTTTATGTTGCTTGTTTTTCCAGGCCGTTTAATGTAATTTTAATTACAGCACAGTCACCATCAAACGTTCCAATTTATTATTACATGCCATTGTGGTAAATCTCTTCTTTTGGGATTAAGTTTGAATGCTTATGCATTCAATCAGGACATGCGAAAAATAAATGCACATAAAATATCTTTTTTTAAGACTTTCTCCTAATACGCTTTATTATTTTTTTCATTTGCCATATTTTCTTTATAATTATTTTAACCCATTACAATGTTTCGATTAAAGTTAGTTAAATAATATTAGCGAGGTACTTCTTCTTTTCTACCGATTTTACAAATGGACCAATACATGTTCTATTACTCGCCCTATTTATTACTCTCAAGTAATCGACCTCATCAATTTTGTTTTTCTATTTTACGTACTTTTATATAATTACAAGGTATTCGCTTAACTAGGTGTTATTTGTTGAGCTTGGCTAATTTCTGAAGCTGCAGACATTAGATTTATGCTTTATTTACCATTCACGTTTTTAGCTCCTCAATTACTACACGAAAAAAATAATATTCGTCGAAATGTTTGAAGAAATACAGGAATTAATCCTAGGTCTTCCTATTACCGGTTCGTTATCACTGGACCACCGAAATAAACATAATTCGTTATACTATACCTACGCAACCAACAGATATAGTTAAGCTCCTCCTCTAGAATTTCACATGTTACAAATTACAAATAAAATAAAAATAATCGGTGTCAATGCCAGTGGTAGCGTGTTTTATGGGTTTTTTTATTATTACGAAAGACTATTTTGATTTTCCAACTCCCTAGAGGACTTCTGTTCTAATTTTGGACATCCAAATATTTCAGCTTTCGACTGCTTTCGACATTCCATGCAAACCATCTTTTGGAAACCCTTCAAAATTAATAGTTTCGTACGATGACATTGTCCGGTAACGATTCCCGATTCTCTCTGTCTCCCTCTTAGTTTTCTAAGATTGGTTGGTTGCATCATTTTGGTCTATTATGTTTCAGTGCAGAGTGATACCAATATTTTGTAGTTGCTACCCATTGCAGTTGTTGCTCCGGCAAATTGCACCCAACGCCTTCTCGGGTGTTACGTCTAGTAGCCATTTCTGGCATCACTTTTTCTATTCTGCAGAATGCTTGCTGCACAGGTTTTCAGTCGCTGTAATGGCTGTGTTCTCTTGGCGTCAGCTGCTTAGATATGGGTATCGAAAGTCCGACCTTAGTCATCGTCGTTCTGTTCTCAAGGAAATGATTAATCTGGTTAACTGTTGTGCAAAATTTTTGCAGTCTGTAGAGAAACCCATCGCCTTAGATACGACCAAAAGCTTTTAGCACATCAAGAAGAGTTGCCCCAGTACGTTTTTTATTGTTGAAACAACCCTCTGTCGCGAATTGTACTACTCGTAAGACCGGAACCCGAATTGTTCATTGGGAATGATGAGAATAACCCCTTCTGCAATTTTTCCCATTGTCAATAGCAGACTAATCGGCCTGTAGTTCTGTTGAAAAATTGAATTTTAGCCTGATTTATGGATGACCACTACGTCCTTCAACTTCTGGCGAAACCTCAACCTTCTATTTATTAAATACATTTTGGGAAGTGTTTTTAGTGCTTCGTTCGGGTTGCCGCCCAGTTCTGATGCCTTTAGATGTTTTGTACGGGTTATCAGCTTCTTCACTTTCTAGGGACTGGGATCTTTGATGATCTCTGGGTCGTTGTTTCCGTCTGGTCCGTTGTAGAAAAAAACATCATCAAAGTTGTTGCCTTTATAATCAATTAATGTATTCGTTTTAATTCTAAATTAACAAGTAGTTATTGGTTTTATTTTCGATTTCAAATGATCAATTAATATGTTTAATTAAATTTTCATTATACTACGTGTGTTAATTATTCAACACATACGTACGTAGAAGGATTCGTACTGATGGTACAAAGACAAAGATATACAGGTATTTAGAAAAAAGCCGAAATATGAATTTATTTTCATTATATCTCGTTAGCTGGTTTGTTTGCGTTATAAAGCGGGCGTTCCAAACGAGTGGGCAAGTGAATGCTTAAGTATGCAGTTTCTCATTTAATACGCTTGACATATAAGTACCTCCTTGAATTTTCTTATAAAAGATTCAAGAGTTATACAGGTTAATTAGCATGATGACTTGTCTTGGAGTAAATTTTTTATATGTTCTGTCTTTTATAATTGGCTTCAAGAGTAAGTAAAGGGACCTTAGTTAATTATTACGGTAGGCTTGATTTAAATTTACCCAATTTCACTACTTTGTACAGCAACTTTTAGATTCGGCGCACGTTCTTTAGATTTCCTCTCCCTACCCTAAGCACATTTCGGGAACGAGTCAACGAGGTTTGTCGGAAATTGCCCCATCTGGCCGAGATATAATAAAAGCTTTAACTGAGCTAAGGGTAAGTGGCTAATTAACATTATCAGGCAACCACGCTGATTGGCCAATTAACGGTAACTGCTTTTTACCGGTCAACGGCTTAGTTCAAACTTCGAACTGTTACGTTTCTTGAAACATTTCCTTATTCTGCCGATCCTTTTACAAGGCGACTTTGTGAGGAGGGGCGTAATGTTGATTTAATTTGTAAGTTGATTGCCTAAACTTAATCCCTGGTGAAGAAAATTTCTGTCAAGCTTGTTTTATCTCTTTAAAACATCTTTCTATCTCCATGACATCTATTTAGGCGATTTTGAATATTTTGATAATTCTAATTTTATTAAATAAACTTACGCATCGTAGATCACGGGCATGTCAAAAATTCACAGCTGCAGTTGTGTGGTGGAATGTGTTCATTATGTAATAATTGGTAGGGCTGACCGAACTAGAGCTTGTCAAATTTAGAGTAACAAATGAGCAACACGATGGTTTTACTAATGTTCAGAAACCCTGAATACGTACAGACAGAATACACATTATTAATTTAAAATGTACATGTAGTTAGAAATAAAAGCATTTATCGGGAAAGTTAAGAAATTGTTATTTAAATTGTTTAGCAAGAGCGAAGCAGCTAGTAAATTGGTTATTCAAATGAAAGTGTTACTTAGAATTAATTTCGTTAATTGTTCATTTACTTTAGTTTTCGGTTCAGCAACTTCAGGCGTTATTTAAAACGAAACTTGGTTACGTTGTGAATGCGGTAGGGTTGCGCAACGAAGCTATTTATTATATTGAATGTACTTAACAAAGCTTATTGGTACTCGAATTATAGTTGTAAAATGTTTTGGGTTAATTATATTCAGAACTGATTTATTTATAAATCAATATTGATCATAATTTTCTTAGTAAGGGATTGATTGGTTGATAGGATTCTAAGGGTGCATTTCATAATAATATTCGTTATGGGAATTTGACTGACCCCCCGACCTCTTGCGGTTGGGTTATCGGAAACCATAAGTGGAGAATTTCATAATGGAACACTTGGCATTGTGCCTAATAGTTTTTGTTCCAAATCAAATTTGTATTTCAAGTATGAGAAACCGAATCCTTATTAACAGTTTTAGTGTCAGAGATCGATCGAAATTCTTTAAATTTTCCTTTACGCTCCTAATGTTTCGGATTTTTTTTATTTGATTGTTCAGTTAAGAATAACTTTGTGTTTTGTTCTGAATGAAACTAAGTTTGAGTCCTGCTGAAGATAAGAATTTGGTTGTCGAAACGCGGTTAGGCCTGTACTATGGGCTATTTGCAACTGTGTGTGATTACCAAACCACGGTCTTTAATATTCGATTGGTCAGGTCTTCGCTTGGAACCCAGGATTCAATTAATTAGATTTCCTTGGTGAAATATTTTTTCCTGTTCCTTGGCACGGGTCGTATGTATTTTGTATCTATCTATGTTGTATGTATCTATGTTTTAATATAATTTAATATTTATAATTGCTGAATTAAAATATAAAATAAAAAGATTGTCAAATAGTAAAACATTGCAGAAGTAGATTTCTCGCACATTTTACTAAATGTTGATCGTATCGAGTTTCTCATCTGCGAGATAGGACGGCTTTCAAACCCTGTGATCAATCATGGGAGACTGCGGTTCATTTTACTACAAAGCTATAAAAGTAAAATTGTATCCCATAAATTGTGGGGAAATTGAAAATTCGGAGAATTGCAGAACATCATACTTGAGCTGATTTCCGTGCTTTAGAACTCATAATTCCGTATTATTTTCTTCGGAATGCTGGTGCGCGTGGAGTATAACAGTGTAACGTCATATCCCGGAATCCTTTGTGATCTTCATTCGGTATATATGATAATGTAAATGCATAAAAGCTGACGCACTTCAGTGTTGTATAAGTAAATAAACTTCATAAATATGAAAAAGAGGGTGTGCAAATAAATTCAAACGAATTTCTATTGCTATTGTGAACACTTTTTACGAATTACATGCAGCGAAAGAAATAATACTTAAGCTTTATTTCGAAATCGGATAGAATTTAAATGTAAAAGCATCGTAGATACGGGGGTTCGACTGAAAGTTCCCTTCTCGTAATTTTAAGAAATTATCCTGAATTTTCTGTAGGAATATAAAATAAGTCTATTAAGCATGCTTATACAAATATGACAAGAATTTGTGAAAAAATAAACTGAATTGGTAATTTAAAACCGCCAGTTGGATAGAAATCTGATCTTAATACCAAAATTTCTTTATATGCACCAATAAATATCTCACTTTAGTGTCATAAAAGTTGACGACAATGGTTTGAGGGAGAGTTTTATAAGACAGAAGTTCGAGGCCTGGAAACAAAACGAGAAACGAAGAAGGATAAGGAGAACACGGGGTCGAACTGTAAATTCGGGTCGGTGAAGGAATTTTATTGGGGTTGGAAACAGATCACCGATCCCAAAGTTTGTTTTTCAAGTCCAGTTATGTTTTTATGAAACATTCATTCTTGAAAGTGCTTTACGTGACAGGAAACTACTACAAAGAAGGATTTCGGAAATAAAGAGACTAATGCATTTACTTTTATGTTAATAATTCGGTATTGAACAGAACGTAGCAAACGGAAAAGGGTAAACAAAAACGACTAAAATGACGGAACAATATGTTTTCAAATGAGGGTGGATATGCCGTGTCATATATCATATTTCCAGAAAAATAAATATAAAGGAAATGACAAATATATCCTGTAGATGAAAATGTATGAACTAAGTATTGAGTAATAAAATGTGACATTTTTACAGTAATCGAATATTCATCGTCTTTTTCATACTACCAAACCTTTTTCACGCTACAGCAGAACTTTTTAACTGTACGTTATTTTTGAGAGCGCGAGTGCCTAGAAAGCAATTGAGATGTAAAGCTGAATGCACTGACAGTTTGAAAAATGTAAGATTTTATCTATTTGTTCATTTCTGGAAAAGATTAGTTTCGCGAAAACCTAAACGCGTTCGCGGAGAGCGAATAATAAGAAACTGGATAAAATGTAGAATAATGGTGGTTAGGGAAAATGTGACGCGAGAGAATTGCACCTTTCCCATTATAAATATCATAACATGACACAATTTTATATTTAATTTTGTAGTCTAAGCCTTTGTACGTTCTTCAGGAAAAATAATTATCATGATTAATGTAAGAGATTTTCAGATAAAAACCGTTAAACAATTTTTTAAAACTCTATAACTCATTGATGAAGTATGAGTGTGTCAAAGGTTACGAGTAACCAAGAGGGCAGTTATGGCAAAGGTCCCCTTAAGGGCTTTTTTAGCTTAATATATCAAATATTTGACATCACTTTTAACAACAGCTGAACTGGAATGTGCTTGGATTATGGATTTCAACTTGAACGTTTATAAAGTTTTACTGGTTCATTGCCATCTACCATTACACTTAAACTCTGAACCGTTTAACGCAAAAGAGGGTGCAAAACAACAAAGCATTTTAAGCTTAAACTGTCGTACTTGATAAGTGAAGGGTTATTCTTCGGAGGTTTTAAATCTTAAGTACATGATTCGATAGGACGGACTTTCAAACGAACTTGGTTCTGTTGTTGATTCAATAAAAATTCAACACGTACGAACTTCATATTATAATTTTTGGAGTCATTTGAAAATTAAACTTTTTATCACTTTGATAAGACCAAAAGCTGCATCTTCATTTATTTAGATGAAAAATTAATCTCAATATTTATTGATATTCTGTACTCCTTCTAGAGAATGTTGACAAAGCAGGGGATGTCACACGTTTGTTCACGCGACGTCTGCAAATTATGTCTACGTACCTTGCTATACAAAATTCCATTTACTTGCAGCAAGTCAGAAACTAAAACTATACATGGAAAATTTACTGTGCTGATATATACTGTCATGTCTTGGAAGTTGCTGCATTGCAGACGACTAGTACTTTGTTGTATTGGTGAAAGGTTATTATAACACGATGTTAAACTTCAAGTAATATTTGACAGCTTAAATTATAATACTGTGAATGGTTGTTGTGTTATACTTAAGAAACAAGTGCCATTGCTTGTCCGTTGTAGGTATTAAGATTAAGCTGTTGATTGTTTGTACGAATTTTATTTTCAAATTTGCCTGCACTTAGAATTTAAATTTCGTCATCATAAAAGGAACTACACCAGGGTTTCGTCCATTGTATACTTACCTACCTCGTGGAAGCGTGGACAAAATGTTTGCAGCTCCTTTTCCGGCGAAGCGGACCTAACTCAGAAGTCTCGATGCAATTAGCAACGATCGCCAAAGCTCATTAATTAGATGCTCACTTTTTTTCCGTTCAAATTCTATTTTTAGACCATTTAAAAATATTTCTACATGAAAGCAAACCTAATTGCAATAATTGAATTTATTCATTATTTATTTATTTATTTATTTATTTATTTATTTATTTATTTATTTATTTATTTATTTATTTATTTATTTATTTATTTATTTATTTATTTATTTATTTATTTATTTATTTAACAAAATATTACATTTCCGCTATCTACTGTTAGAGTTAAGTTCGTTTCTATACGTTGGATGTATGTATCCAAGCCCGCATTTCAAATCTATGCCAAAAGAGATACTTATCGTTGGAAAATACTGCAAACAAAATAAGTCTGCAAGAAGGTGGTATGTTGATTTTTGCTGAATAACATCAAAAGGTTAACCAAAAATTGTTGAATCCTTGTGGGAACACTTTGTCCCACCCACACTCTATTTAAAACATGTGTAACGTTATGTCATACCTAGATTGTTTTATTAGGATCAAAGGAAGTCATTTTTAATCCGAATGAAACATACAATTTTTTCTGCAACCGGAACAACCGAATTAAAAATAATAATATTAAGATGAGAGGAACTAGAGAACACTTGGGCGCAATATTCAATGCTGAAGGCAACACTAAATTTAAAAAATGGGGTAAATATCGAAAAATTTTCAAAACTCCGTACGGGTTATTATCCACATAATAAATCTTAACTAAATAAATGTTAAGTAGGTACTTTTAATCCAAGGAACTACAAAAGTTACCTAGCAACACACATTTTTTTTTACTAGTAACCAAAACATCAACTTTTATGTCAGTTTTTGGTTACAAGTGATGACTTTTAAAACGGTTGTCGAAAACATGTTTACATAACCGTTAACATGTAATTACAAATGTTACTGCAACTGTTGACTTGTACGTTTATTTTCTGAAGTTTGGATGTTTTAGAACAATTCGAAATTTCCCTGCATTGCAGTAACGGATGATTTGATATGCATCGTCGAGTTAGAAAGAGTTATTGTATTGTAGACATCAATACAGTCTGTGGTGAGCAAAATTCGTTTTAGTTGTTACAGAATTGTATGCCTGTACCTACCTACTATATGAACCGTATGAAATATGAACACTTCGAGTAACACTCACGTATCCCTTGTGGGGATAAACTTATAACTAGCTTAGTTTATAAAATGTTACAATGCATCACTGTTAACTTTAAGAGCAAACTTCTCGAGGTAAAACTATTTTCAGGCTTTTTCAGCTTGACTTTATTCTATAATGAAAACAGCTTCCCCCAATACTGTATGGAAATTTATACTTTAATTGGTAAAGAGTTGAATCTTTATATAATTTCCTTAAATTTAATGAAACTTAGGGGTTCTAAAGAATTTAAATTAATAATGGGAACAACAAACTAGGGATCTTAGTTTTCTGAGTGCATAAGAAAAGAAATATTCTTGTAACGCAATATAGTAATGTAAAATTAGGAATTTTCGTGAGCTCTGTAATGTAAACCTTCAATATCTAACAGTACCTAACCGATCAATAAAATAAAATTGCCTAGATGTTTATGATGACAATACAGAACTTTTATAAAATATAATACAACATATATCATGTTGAAACAATTCTATTTTCTAAAGTTTTACGAAAGTCGATTGGAAACCTGTTTTGAATTTATGTGCTTTTGCTGCAGTTTCCTCCCAAGATGCAATTTTCATTTTAATGGATTCATAAAATTATCTTGAAATTTGGAGTACTAATAGCTTTTACTGTGCTCTATGAAGTGCTGCTTCACCCTCTGCAGAAATGTAATGTAATTTAAGAGTACCTACCTAAAATGTACTTCATTCCATCACTCCACAATTCCTTTGAATAACGCAGCTTACATTAATTTGACTTTAAACATAGGTATTTTGTTTAATTATTGAAAATAACCTGCTGAGTAGTGTACCGTTGACTGATAATGGTAGTACACACTTGGACGTAAACTCGGAGTGATTATTTTTAGTCGCTTGTAGCAATGAAGAATACACGTACCCCTTTTATTGTTTACTTTCTCTTTATAGTATAACCTCCAACATGTACAATACAAACGTATGTCTAGATTTTTTCTTTACGTCACGGCGACATCGGTTAAGTTGGTCCTGTACGGTGGCGAACGAAGCAGGTAGATGTGATTGACAGAAAGTTGCTGTTGGGATAGCGATTCGGGTTCCCAACAGCAGCGGTTCCCAACATGTTCTGATTTTATGACCAATATTTTTATTAATATTCAAATAGATAGCTTAAAACTGTTTTGGTATCGCTGGTGCAAAACAGTAGAAGGTCTCGAATTACAGCGAGCCGAGTTAACTTACTTCATACCACAGTCTGGACTTTGGACCCGACAAATAATAGTCACTTCTACTATAGTAGCAAACTTCTTCGAGCTATCAAAATGACTGACAAAAACAAAAATATAAACTTTTGTAATTGTTTTGTATTGAGCCCATATTGTCTGCGTTAATATTATTTGTTGGTTTCCCAGTCATCATTTTTATTTTGTGCTCTAAAAGTGGCCTTTGAGTACATATCCGGAGAAGAGAGAGGGAAGGTCTATTAGTTGTAAAAAATGCCATTATTGTAAGTCCCTTAGCCAGGTTAGCTGCTTTTAGAAAATTTCAAATATCAAAGTCTTCATTTTTCATGAATATCGTAGAGTACCTAATGCACTTAATTTGAAACATTTTCAATTGCGTTCGCTAGAAAATTTGTTTGTGTAAAGTGAAATGGGGCAAAATTTGTCAGCGACCTTTCCATATTTTGATATTATTTAATTTTATTTGATCCCGCAACATTGACGCAAAGGAAATGTTTATTTTGTGATATTGTGGAAATGCTGGAAGGCGTATCGTTAAAAGGCAATAAACGCACATGCAATTTCTAATCTTGGCTGTGTTTTAAAGTCAGCGTTGCAGGTTGTGCTTTCGATTGCGTGCGTACTGCATACGAATGGCTGTATATTTCCAGAACCTTATATCTTTTGTAAGTTGCGAGGGAGTCAAATTAAAGACAGCAGAGAGCGACGCGTCGTGGCCGCAGGAGTCACAGAGATCAAATCATTGGAAATTCAAACAACGTATCACGAGACACGGCCGCTTGAGAAAAAGAAAATCAAAACGGCTCCTCTTCTGCTGTCGGGAAATTGTCTATTGTTGTCTGTGACCCCGATCCCTTTGAGCTAGTAGTCGTGTGTGTGTGTGTCCATGTATGTGTGTGTATATATCTGAAGTGATGCCTCTACTTTGGCTCTCTTATGCCAAAATTTATGTAGCAATATACATAACTCTTATTTACTTGAACAGTATCGGATTTGCAATCCTTTTCAGAGTAAAATGATGTATTTTAAAGGAACCGCGCGGAATGACAGTGTAGCAATTTTCTCAAAGTCACCCTAAAAAATCGTATTTTCTGAATTATCCGCAAATTTAATTAACTTTGTTTTTCACATTTTTCCAGCTTTTATAAACTTCGCTGAAGAAACCGATAAAATAAATTGCTGTTTATTTATATTTAATAAAAATCTTAACGTAATTAGCTAAGTAGCTCTTAAACTTCCGAGTTTTATAAACTAATTTTTTTCTGTTTGAAAATCTGATTCGTTTGATGTCAGATTAAGAAAACCACCGTTCCTGCGCGAACGAAAACATTAAGTCGACAGAACTTCGATCAGTTTTTTTCGCTTTTAATTAAAGTTAATTAAAGTTCCACTAACTGCTGCTAAACTTAAAATTGATAACGATGAATTTGTAACACGAGCAATTTTAGAAGAAACTTGGAACTGTTAATAAATGAGTTTTATTACGTTTAATAATATTCAATTTGTTTGCCAAATGTAATTTGGAATTAGAATAACACAATGGAATTGCGACACAGAAGTGGAAATGATTAAGAGAAATTTCTTTGCCTGCAAAATTCTTCGAGGAAATTTTCGTCTATTTAGGTAGGGTTGCAGACAGGTATTTGAATAACATTTGTTATAAATATATATTTATTATTAAACAATAAGGTAGTGTGCTAGTAAATAGTTGAGGGCTTGGTATGCTGATCCGTAGGCGCTTCCTGCATTTAGTCCAGCTGTGGGCCATTATACACCCTAACCGGGAATTTTGCTTAACTTGAGGAATTCCAATCCCTACAGGGAATCTTTATCGTGCCATGCATTGTATTACCATAGGACCTACTTTAACTTCTTATTCCAGAAGAAGGCTTTCCACGTTAGTAATCTGCATAACTAATCAAAGTCAGGTTTGAACCCGCGTACAAATACAAAAACGCTCACTTCTGATCCATATAGGCCAAATAATTTTAGAATATGTATTATACAGTGTGTCCACGGATTGAGTGCACATAAGGTGTAAATGACAATTTTTTTTTAGAGTTGGATCTTCTGAGGATCGCTCCTGCTTAGTCTCAAACTAAGATATTGAAAAAATGAGCCAAATCAATTAATATACAGGGTGTTGTTTTGACCGAAATCTAAAAATTATAGTCAAGAGTAAACTGTCTTTATTTTAGCAGATATAACAAAAATGTATTAGAAAAAGTTGTTTAGAATTAAAAGTTATTGAAGATTTTCAATTTTTATACAAATCAGCCTACTTTGATATTTTTCATCAACATGAGATTTTTTATGGTTTTAATGGCCCATGCATGAAGAGTGATTAAACTTTTTCTAATACATTTTTGTTATATCTGCTAAAATAAAGACAGTTTACTTTTGACTAATTTTTAGATTTCGGCCAAGAAAACACCCTGTATATTAATTGATTTGGCTCATTTTTTCAATATCTTAGTTTGAGACTAAGCAGGAGCGATCCTCAGAACATGAAGATCCAACTCTAAAAAAAATTGTCATTTACACCTTATGTGCACTCAATCCGTGACACACTGTATATTCAGAAAATGTAGGGTAGATATGAATTTCTAACTTCTACAAGGTAGGTTAGACGTGCAAAACTTCTTAGATAAGCCTGATTTTTCAAATTTGAAAGGGTTAAGGTCCGCGCGCACTTGTTCGGTTTCGTCCCGTTCGGTTCAGTCCAAGTATACTACAGATGTCAAAAAATTTCGAAAGTCAGATCAGTCTATAGGTAAGAACGGGGCGAAAAGGATGGAGCCGTACCGAATCAACGTAATGCCAGTAATTTCCGCGGCATTTGTAAGCTTGGTGGAGCTTATTTGATTTTTGCCGATCGGACGGTTCCGAACCGAACGGAACGGAACCGAACAAGTGCGCGCGGACCTTTAGTTATGAAATTATAACCTGATAGCAAAAGGGCATAGATCAGACAGTGTGGAATATAAACTAACAGGAAATTTGATTAATAGTAGAAAGTATCAAGTAGTATCAAAGTAGCAAGTAAGTAAGACAAAAAGGATACAAGTTTTCATTTAAAAATTAGACACTTTTAATAACTCAGAACATTTTGAAATTTCTAGATTGGAAAAAAACGTCAACTTTGATATCGAGGGGGAAGTTGAAAAGCACAATTGAAGTAATTTTATAAGCCATAGCAGTTATTACTGTGTGTCTCGACACTGGTAATAAATTTCCGGAACGTTGAAACTTACTTGACATCTCGACGACACTAAATTATGCTTGTACATACGCGAGTTGCAACGAGAGTAGGTGACACTGTAATTTGATCTAGCGACACTGGTCGAGGCACTGTAAATATGTAGACACTCAGTATATACACTTGCTCTAGATACAAAAGTGTCGTCGTGTATACGTACCTTAAAGGTCCTGAAACTCTTTCCAGCACCGAAGAAATAAAAATAGAAAATAATTACATACATAAAGTTTCATAAGATGATGGAGACATAGAAAAGAAATAAAGTCGGTTCCTGTGAAACAATAATAGTCCAGGAGCTAGCGGTATATTTTAAGACTAATTTCTATCAAGCTGAAATTTTTTTTATGAGCTGGTATGGTTATGTCTGCCAAATGTAGGTGGTCGGCAAAATAGGACCGCAGGACATAGGCGCTAAGAAAAAAAATTGGCCAACTAACCAACCCAGGACGTCAGAGAGTGCTTCTGTCCCGCTCAAATTGTCGGACAAGGTGATTTTTGTGTTTGTTAAATTAGTATACAGTTATTTAAAAAAAAATCAGGTTGATGGTAATAAGTCAAATGTCTTAAAAACAATACGAACCCCAAACGGCAGACACTGATTCAGTTCCGACTCTTATGTCAGACAGTTAATTTTTTGTTGTCGGAATGTCTTAAATAACGAGCAAAATAGGAATTAGCTTGATTGAAGTTTGTAAATTTCATCAAAAAATAATTAAAAACAAAAAAATTCTGGGCGCTTTATGTCCCGCGGTCCTATTTTGCCGACCACCTACATTTGGCAGACATAACCATACCAGCTCATAAAAAAAATTTCAGCTTGATAGAAATTAGTCTTAAAATATACCGCTAGCTCCTGGACTATAAGAAACAGCCGAGAAAATAAATACAAAAAGAGACACATATTAAATTGTATATGACGATGACTGCACGTATGTGGTAGCAAATGTTTGAAGATTTTATAAAGATAAATAGAGATACTGTTTTAGACAGTATTTTACCACATGGGGTGGTGGGGGTAGAGATTACAGAAAATAAATGAGATATAACCGTGAATGGACATGGAGAAATAGTGGTAGATACTTATTACCGCAAAAAGGAAAGGTTGGAAAAACAAAGGGGCGACTTATATCTGTAAGGGGATGCAAGAGGGGCTAAATACGAAGAAAAAACTATGTTGTCTATGCTCATTTGTATTTTATCTTTTTATTTTATTATTATATTGGTTATGTTTCTATATCCATCGTATAACCCACTTGATCTTAGGAAGGATTTAGAATCTCTTTTTATAATATTACATGGAAATTAAGGACTCAATATTTATATATGTAGTATATTATGGGAAAGTAAACAGATTTAAGTCATAAAATCTTGGGTATTTTGGGGTGGTAATAATATTGTTCAATATTCAACGTTATTGTTGTATTTAATAGCGAACTTTATATGAAAAAGTATAAAAATTTTCAGAAAGGGAAATTATATGAGCCAGCGAGTAATAATAAAAAACACAAATAAAATTCTGTTGAAGTGGTTCTTAAAGAATAAATTGATGGCGTTGTATTCTACAATGTTATAGGTATCTTATTTTTTTTAAATTGGGACAATATTGCTTATTTTGTTAACGTTATAATCGTTTTTTATAGAAGTCAATTGTTAAACTCATTTAGCTAAGTTACTTGAAATTTAAAATAGTCTGACGATTTATAGATTGTTCTCTATATCTTAAATTTTTTTTGAGCTTAAAACTTTCCCAAGTTAAATGGAATCTGTTTAGAGCAAAACCGCGAATATGCACGTTCGGTTAATGAAACAATCCCCAGTGTAAATTAAACAGAAAATGAGCTGCGCATAAGAAAAGCCAATCTACGTGCAAGCCATTTTTTGTTGACAGGCTCGTCACAGGATGTGATGGGATAGACGACGCTCAATTACTCAACGACGGAAAATAAATTTTAAACTCGGCGTATCCGATATGCGTCAGTTGGTTGAATTCCGACAGTTCCAGGTGCCAATTCCGGGGTGTCGCGTCTGAAGCCTCGCTTGATCACGTACCCGTCCTGTTACGCTTGGTCTCCGCTACCTGCACTTATTGATTCACCTGTTTACCAAACTGTGGCTGATATCCTTCCTCATAATGTCATCGATTTTGTGCGGAGGATATTATTTCATTTCAGGATATAACGAGCTCTCGGTTTGCATTTAATAGAATCCCACGGTGTCTTAAGCATATACCTACCATAAATGCACTCATGCAATGTATCGAGAATTTAATGCAAGCGTTTCCAATGTAAAGACTTAATTCAATGCCGGTATTAACAGTAATGGGTTCCCTGATACCGTTATTATTTATTTGTAGAAATTTTCACTACTATTGCTCACTTCTTTTTTGATGGCATTGATTCGAGCAAACACATTATAATCTTGCAGAAAGTTTATTGTATAATTGCCTACTTCAAAGTGCTAAGTATTAATGAGCATGAGAGAATAAAACGCATTGATATATTTAAAACGTGATAATAAAAATGAGTTGTATGTTCTACTCTTTATTAATCTTTTTATTACCTACCTGTTCTCACCTTCGACGATTTATGGTTATTTTTGAAATAAGAGGTAGTCGATGCAGCCACGGTACTATTTTATGTGGGACATGCAATATGCAGGAAAAGGTTCCCCAATTTTTCGACGTCATTCTTTAATGTAGTTGGTAACCAGGAGTGGAGAGCTGTTGTTTACATTCTAATATCTTCTGTCATCCTGTCTGTTAGCAGGGGCGTCGTCTTCTTCATTTCCAGCAACCACCCGTGGGTTATTTAATGTATTTCACAAGTTCCTCGGGTTTGTCAATTTAAATCCTATATTGGATATTGGGGTGCAATGTTAAGGGGAAATAATTTTAAATAAATATGAGGAAACAGTAATGGTGTAATAAATTAAGAAATGTTTGAAAATTGTACTACGAAACTTCTTTCAGTTTCAGTTTCATGTTCTATCTGAAAGCTTTAGTATTCATTTAATTTATTCTGATAATCACATGCGATAGATTCAGTTAGTTTGAAAGTAAATCCTAATTTAGTACTTTTAATAAATGTTGGTGTTGTAAACGTTGAAATATGCGGGTAGTATATGAAAAAATATACATGTCCATTTTGACCGTCGAAAAAATCTATACCAGCCATTTTTGCCTCGGGGGAGTAATTTCTCCACCTCACTAGTCCGACACTGAATAATGTCAAAGGTTTGTCCGTTTCCATAAAATATACTGAAATATACGTTATGCTGAAAACATTTAAATTTTTATTATAATAGTACTTGAAACTGTTTTAATGTCGATGGTATTGAGAATCTAGAATTAGTAAATAAATATACAGGCCGTTAACTAAAAAATGCCATAATTATATTATTTTAAATTTTGGACCCCACAAACTATATACAATTTTAAATGGTAAGGCGAAAGGTACCTTTTGACATCACCCTTTCGTAAATATCTATCTTGAAAATTTTATGGAAGCGTAATGACTATGTCAAAAGATAATTTTTTTTAAATAACGAAGTTTGAGGCGTTGTTTAGGTAACAACCTGTATAAAATATCAAATTCAATATTTTATATATATGCCCATTAGATTATTTGATATTATTCTCGATAAATTCTAGAACATAATTCAATTATATTAATTTGAATAGCAGTTTCCGGTAAATATCATTGGTGAATCATACTGAAATATTTAAACACGCCGTATTTTCCAGGTTTCAATTATAAAGTCCATCAATATTCAATTGCAATTGTATGTAAACATTTCCCAAACCAATATTAGTCTACAAACAGCAAGTTAGTAGAGAGCCAGGTACTTGCTGTTTCGCAATTAACCCCATTATTGTAAAGACTTAGGTATTAACAAAAATATGAATAATTTATGCTAAATAGACTCTTATCCTCTTAGACATCGCTGCCTCCATGTATATAGCCTTTTGTAGATTTTTATATGAGATATTTGACTTTGATTGATTTATTAATAGAATGTTAAATTCTAAAGGTTCTGTACTATATTATAATGATCAAGTTAGTTAACTGAAGGCATGAGTGTAAAAATATGAGTGCTGTGTATAGTTGGAAAAACATGGCTGGTTCAAATAACAACACTATTGGTGTAAACGATTTTAAAAAATATATAACTCAATTGCCAGCAGCAGTTTTTTATGTAAAATAAATAAATGCAGTCAATTATCCGATGAAAACTCCGACATCATTATTTCAACACGACGACCAATTTTGTTATCGTATTGTAACAACGGAGCGATGTCAAATAAGGAAATAATAATATCAAATTCGTTATTTAATTTAGTTAACAAAACGATTTGCATGAACGTAAAATAGGAGCAATTTATCGACGGAATCAATACGGCGAGTAGAATCGCAATCTGCCTCTCGTTTCGTGCTCACACAAACCCAATCATTCTGAGAACACGTCACTTCCCTAACTCATAAAACAATAGTGCGGATCCGGCACGTCCGCCCGCGGAATACGTCCCTGGGCTTGGGGGTTTTAGGGTTGGAGGCCGCGGCTCCTCCACCAAGCCATCAGCGAGCTTCATTGGGTTTAATGGCCTATCGCATGGCCAGTATAGCTCTCGCCAACTCGAGTTAAGAGGTCATATTGAGCCTATGAGGAACTATTACAGCCTGAGCTACGCTGCCTTCATCCCTCCTGAAGCACCCTCGACCATAGCCGGTTCTGAGCAGCCGTATTTGTATTATCGATGTAAGCAATCACTGGTACAGGCGGGAGAACACACTCTTAGCGAGCGTCCCGGAAAAATGCCACAAACTCCGCTGCATCAAGACATTTTTCATGTTTTGACGTTTTTATTTTGTACTCGAACATTTTCTCGTTCGCATGCTCTTGTTATCCGTACGGCTTACGTGTACGCGCTTCTTTTGCTATTTGCTGTAAGTGCTTTCGGTTTGATGACGGTGACGGTTAAAAGAAATTAGAGTCCTGAGACGTTACTTATAAGCTTTGTTTCCTAATGTTCGTTGTTGATTCTACGTGGAGCTTTTTTCTAAACCTTCTTTTTTTAAAACCTTAACCTACATTTTGAGCTACCATTTCCACTGTTTCGATGTTGAAGTATATTGAAAATTCATGAGAAGGGGGTCACATTTGGAAATCATTTTTGAAAATGAAGTTTAATAAACGTAGATATGCATTACTTCAGGTAATTATCTCAAGATTATTTCTAGAATTTCACTGTGGTGGCTAGGTTCGGAAAATCGCTAAAATGTACGGTTGATGAGAAATTCGTGAATTTTAGCTGCGTTTTCTAAATTTTGAAGATTTAGGCTGGACAGAAACGGATCGTCGGTCGGTCGGTAGCGATCGTCTGGTTTATTATTAATACAGATGCGTGTCTTTCTTCTGTTCATACCGAACCCTATACGGGTCTCGTTTTTCTCGATACGCATTCAAATGCTTTCCAGGATTGCCTCGGGAACTATCTAGCACTATACCCCAAAATGAAATGTTTATTTTAGTTTCCTCTCCGCCATTAGGAATCTAGTATTATAGGAGTCTTGCTAAATGTTGATAGATTGCATGCATGCATGAATAGGGGGGTAGTGTCGACGCTAATCAATGCGACATGGTTTCCAGATTTCATTGGATGCCCGCAGGGAACGACCTTTTTCTTTTGATGTGGAGTTTTGTTATGAACGGGTTACTGGGGTAGCCCAGTAAGAAGTGTTTTTCTTTCTTAGAATTTCGAGGTAGTTAAAGGTAGATTCATTAATAGCAGCAATCTCGGAACTTGTTTGAATCTGGGAAGGCTCAAAGTTTCTGTTACGTTAAATTTGGCGCAACAACACATGAATAAAGACTTCTTTCCGTATTTCACTTGTAATTCGTGTAAATAGTATATGTTTGGCTGAAAACTGGGGTGGCTGAATTTTGCAAATGATGAGGATAACCGCAATAAGCCCCTTAAGTTGCAGCTTGCAGCCCCCCTGGAAGAATTTTGTAGACGGACCTGTCAAAACATCAAATATGGGATTTCCAATAGAACCCTCCAACGTTCATCAATTTTTTTTTTCATGAAGTTTTGACTTTAAAGGTTGATATTGTAGGTAATAATATTCTTTAAAAGAAACTCCTGTTATCCGTTCTTCGGTTATTCCACTTGGGTTTGAGTGTATCAGACTGCAACCGTATTTGGCCAAATTTTGTTTCTTGTTAATGTGCGGTGTTACTAATTTTTTAAAAAATAAACAGAATTTTTAGTGGCACTCGCGGCTTTTAGGTACCTACTCCAACTACGTTTGAGGATTGTTAGAATAAGCACACACAAAGTTTTCTCAATCTCAATTATCTAGTTCATTGAAATCCCTGCAATATTCTGGTTTACATACCAGAATAACTGAGTGGTGACTTATAGTTAATTGTACTTTTAGTAACGGTTGCCTAACGATATTAAAAGGGTTGCCGGCGTACTACCTCCCTGAGCTGCTTACTTGCAGTCTCACCAGCGGGTATGTTTGTAAAATTTCGTTACAGGATGATATTTTAAGGTTTGCTAAAGATCATTCACCAGAAGTTACAGGTTGAGGGTTACTAGCAAAAAACAAAAAGTAGACAATATAAAACTGATCGTGTTATACGGTTTAGCGTTTTTCTTTACGGCCAAGTAACATTAAAGCATCCGAAAAGTGGAGATCAAATTCTATTCTACGGTTATCAAATACGCTTTCCTAATGCCACTCGCTTTTTGCTTTTCCGAACCTGTCGGAATAGAGTTGAATCTGACATGAAAGTATAAAATCGTCATACCTGTCTACGCTTGATATCTGTCGCCACATATATTTCTATAAAATTTAAGGTTGGCTAATTGCTTTAAAAAACTAATTAACAAACTCGGTTTTCAGATATTAATGCTTTTTAAGATTTAAAAATACCAGGTGGCCGAATACGAAGGAATGACTAGGGGTAAAAGTGGAATCAGCGAACATAATTTCTATCGAGGGGAGTAGAAAGTTAATAAATTTAATCAGAAAATTGAAAGAGAAGTTGTTTGGGGGAAATTAAAGAGAGCTTATACAATGTTTGTGCTACTCTTTTTTTAGAATTAAGAATTTGAAATAATTCCATAAATAATATATGTATAAAAAAAAATTATTAATTTTAAAGATATACTTATAATTACAAACTGTTATGTGTAACATTTTTTCTTTCTTTAATGGCCTGCTACAAATTCTCAGAAGATTATTATAAGTAATATATAATTTTTTCCCTATAAAAACTATTAGAACATTAATTTTTTTACTTAATAATTCTGCGGAAGTATCTATTTTCCTTGTGAACGAAACACATATTTGGATGATTACATTAGCAGTTATGATAAAAGAACATTTACTTTAATAAAAATGTGCGAACACTTTTTACTGATTACATAAAACGTTTGTGGCTTAAAAGCTTCCCTTTGGGTTTGTATCTCTATGCCATTTCATCCGCATTTCTTTGATATGTTAATAACGAGCTCGAATTTTTCGGAGAAAATAAGAAATAGCATTTCCTCTGAAACGGCAATACCAATTAGTGATATAACTAGGGTATTCAATTCGAGGTCTGGAATTGAAAACAGGGAACCCAAACGGTAATAGGGTAATATGGGAGATAACATTGGAAATTAATTTAAACTGTTTTCGTATTGCTTCGCATTGATTCCAAGGGAAAACCGAATTCTTTCCATCAATTTCAGAAAATTTAAGGAATTTGTCTGAACGTTGATGTATTTACAGCCAAATGTCTGATAAATATCTGATCCCAGTTTTCTCTCTGCTAAACGAAAATAAATAACTTGACTTATCCGTTTGCCAACCATTTCGGCAATCCACGTATGAGTTACGACATATCTAAATAAACAACCATTCCTGAAGCAAGTTATAAGGTAAATACCAATCTGTTTTGGGGCCCGTAACTGAACGGGTATCTATTAGATGTTATAGGCAGTTTCGGATAGCTGGTGGGCGTTATCGGGCTTGAGTTGCTAGTACAGTTAGCGGTTATGTGTTGGGTTCGAGCAAACACCCCCGATCGCACACCACCGTCTTTTCTCGGCCATTACCATACACACAGCTTTGTGGCCCTGGTGCGGCGACGGCGGCTGCAATCGCAACCCCCAGTTGCTTTGTTAATAAAATTTTTGATTAAATTTATATGAAAAACTGAAAAACAGTGATCTAGGAATTAAATTTGAAAACGAGGAATTTAATTACAAAGGAAGCGTTGTAAATCTGTAAGGGCTATACTTTTAAATGTATAAGTACTCTAATTCACGAGGAATCACGAGAATTATTAATTTTACGATATGTACTTCGTTTTTGTAATCAAACAATCGAGCTTAAACACTGCCACTACTATTATTAAATTCATATTAAAGGGGATATAATAATTATTATAATTGCATATTGCCCTCCATATTTGCTCATGTTCACCGCCGATGTGATATTCCTGATTATTCTTTACCACATTATTTCATAATGTCAATAGTTTTTATTATGTTCTTTAAATGGATTAGATTTTTTTCACAAAAAAATGTCATTTATTTATGAGTGACAATAAAATTAATGATTTTAAAAGCTGTAAATTAATTTAGACATTTATTTATTTAAATATGAAAATGGATGAAGATTCAAATTACAAATAGATAGATAAAGAAATATTCTATGCAACTTATGCATAAAGTGTTTTGACCACAATCATGTTTTGATTCTTGGAATTGCCGCATACGGGTTGAATGATCAAACTTTTTTTCTGGTTTCAGCGATATACTATTAACAATCTATGATTAAAATAAAATATAAGGGGATACTTGCTTATGTCTGTAACCGAGTTTTTGGTCATATTATTATTCAGATTTTTCGGGGTGATTACATATGATATGGGTTTAAAAGATTTTTAAGTTTGGTTTTTTGAAACTAAAGACTTTAGATTTTTATTCTTAGATATATCTCTGTTCTCATAATTGCGCATTTTATTTCTTTTTTAAGACACAATTTCAAGCTAAAGAAAATCTTAAAAGTAACAAAATACCACCAACCAACTCTCATTTTAATATTCACGGAAGATAACGCAAACGCTCATTAAAACTCAACGCGATTGTAAACTAAAAACCGAAATGAGCCACTTGCCAATGAGTGAGGGAAATTAAAATCCTTTAGATTGAACTGTTTAAGACCTCATAATTGGTGAAACGTTTAAGGTAGCGTGATTTAAACCGCAGTGCTGTAAGGAAACTTAGTCTCAATTATTGAACTTGGGAATTAGTGGTGCAACACTACTTAGAATAGGACTGGCCATGGAGGTTTTGTGCAAAATAAGGACATTCGAACCCAATGGCGAATTGATTAATTAATTAGGGAAGTTTACTCGAATTCCGGACACGTCTGGTCACTTTACAATCAGTTCACGCGACGTACTCTTGAACCTCTTAGATGAGTTTCTGGACTTCCTAGCTGAACAAATTCAGTTAATGTTTGCCACTTTTCGACTATAACCTAACGAACAGTTCATAATATGAAAAGATAAATGCGGATTTTCTTTTCCTTTTCTTTGTTGATTCCAATTGGCAATTATTAGAAGGATTTTCTTTCGATATCATAAGCACTTATTGCTAAGTTATATAAGGGAATCGTTTTGTTGTTCCTATTTTCTTTCCAGGCTGTTGGTAACGACATATAAGTACCTATAATTGATTTGGTCAACAAAGGACTAGATTATTTTATAATATAAGCAATTATAATTACATAACTTCAAAGCAATTACTTTTTTTTTAAGTATATAATACAGTCCCTTACAGAAGTGAACGGTCAAATCGATTTCTAAGCGATTGTCTAATGTGAAGTATAAACTAATGATCTTTCGAACTTTTTTCCCTTAATTTTTCTACTGTTACCTGTTCCACTAAAACTTAAAAATGTACATATTAAAATATGTCCAATGCATAAAACATGCACTTAGAGCGTAAAAGTATGATGCAATATGCAAAATAGTTTTAAATTTAATAACGTTACTACAAAATATTTTCAATTATAACTGAATATGTAGGTGCAATGAATTTTGCATAAAATCGAACCAGTGGCGGCTGGTGCCAAGGGACATAGGGGCACGTGTTCGCAGCAAAAAATGGAAATCTCACTTTTTTTTAGATCATAGAAAACTATGGTAGTATAGGTTTTAATTAAATTTTAAAATATCCTCCATCCAATGTAATAGGATTAGGAAGTTACATCTTCGAAATAATATATTTCCATGTCGTCATAGCGCGCTATAGCATGAAACGGACATTAGCTTTATTTTTTCATTGTAAAATTTTTGACATTTTCAGGTTTTTTAATTTCATCCCAAACCTTGCCTAAATGCTCTTAAATCGCGTCTAATACGCCTTGCCCACTTTGAAAAGAAAATTTCGGTTGCACCGTCATTTTTGCTCCTTTCGCTCATCTCTGACTGTGCCCCCCCCAAATATGTTGGTCACGGGCCGCCACTGAATACAAGCTTTAGTGATGACGCTTTTTAATATAGAAGACCTGACGGGTATATTTTAATATCGATTAGTCGAGACTATTGTTAAATGGTTTGCACAATAGAAGCGAATACTTGTTTATGACGAATATTAAACTGACAAGATAAAAACGCGGAAGGGATTTATTTGTTACCAGGAGAAAAGCAAAAGTTTCAAGAATCTAAATGTAAGCAATTTCAAACTGGAAGTGGCTACAAAGTAATATTAACCGGAAAACCTGTAACAAAGGGCTAAATAAGGTCCAAACAAGTTTCAAGCGTTCCTTATAAAATTGTTAGAAAACAACTTAAAGGATATGCTTGTAATTTCTATTTAGAAAAGACGTATCGTAATAGACAGAGTAGATTCATCAAATTAAACAAATTAATGGGAATTAAAAAAATTAATGTTTTCAAAACAAATCTGCTATACTATAATTATGTACAGTTATTTACAAAATTAATGTAGATAAAGACTTATTACTGCCAATAAATATCTTTGGTAATGTATAGAGTACAGTTACAGACAGTATAATATGGTGTACGTTACTTATATCATATTTTGTAACTAGTGCAACATTTTCATGACAATTTCATCAAAATTTATTGAGATCAGTATAAAAACCCCTGAATCGACATAAATATTATGATTTTCTCTCCCTATTCTCATAAAGTAATACAAAACTAGCTTGTGTTCTTTATGTCGCTATATTGTTTCAATAAAGACTCCAATACAGCAGTAGTTAAGTAAAGGCAATCACAATGTTGCCCATAAGAGTTGAAAATAAAACAGACGTATAATATAAGATATCATAAAACCAATAAAACTGTCCTCTCGAGGGAGGCAGGCAAACGGCCAAATCAACACTCTTGGCTCTAGATCCTGATCCTGAGAGGCATATAGCTTTATCCTTTTTTGGACGAATGTTTTGTATTGCAAAACGTGTTATGAGGATACCGAGTCGGTCATTGGCAGGCAGCACCGACTTCTTGGGGTGAAATGACGATTCGAAGAGACGAAACCAAGACGAATAAGTGGAATCAGGATTAACGTATTATTTCAAATAGGATCTCATTTGTCTGACCAATGTGTAAGCCTAAAGATAAATGCTATTAGTCACCATTATATTTATCGTCATATTAGTTGTGCTTCAATAGAGCTATTCGCTTGACAGCGTGTCATTTTTATTATGATGCAGATTAAATACTTAATAGGTTTTTCGATTCCTTTTTAGAATACGAGTTGCTTTTTAATTTTTCTAAACTGATTTTAGATTATTTTCATTTAAAATAAAAATGTCTCGACTAACGATCGAAATAATGCTCTGGAAAGCCCGATCCAGCGCTCAGAATTGAAGCCGCTTTGATAATGGTTTTGTACAAGTTTAAAAAAATAGCTAGGACAATCACTCGGCAACTAACAGTTGGCCAGTGACAATTATTACTTTTGTTTATTGTGTTTACTAACTGTGCATGAATAAATATTCGCTACTTTACGTGATTCTAAACCAATCAATGTGCTATAAGCTTTAAAAAGGTAGAGTTTTCTTAGGGAACGATATTGCTTGTTGCTCGATTCGACATAAATCTCGTATTAATTTGTTGGAACTTAAGTTTAATTATATTTAGAGAAAATTTCGCTTTTGTTTAGTGTTGCCATACGTTGGAAAGGTGTGTTTTGAGAATTTTATTTGTAAATGAAATGCATGCAACTATTAACTATGCATATTAGCCGTTGAATTATTTATAAACCCAAAATGTACGTCGGTTCAATCAAAACACGCGTGGTCACAAAGTGGAACGTTTAGTTCTCACTTTAGGGTATAAGGGTTGCTCGTGGTATATTCAAGATGAAAATTCTGTGATTGAATCGCAAGTTCGAGGGGTAGAAAATACCAGGATGTAATTTTATTTATGGCGCGAACGTACCGAATCCCCTCTGTACCGGTAAAGATATCCGGGGACAGCCGGAAACTTGATAAGACTTTATGGAACAACTTTACTTTCAGAACGAGATTTTCTGATTTTCTTGATATTGCGAACAAGCAGCCACAATTTAGTGAGTCAAGTATTGGGAAACATTTTCGCATATAAAGTGTAAAACTTGAGGAAATTGCTTAACAAGCGGATTATTACTAATTGTTTTTTTTTAGGACGTCATAAACAATTTTTTGTTCCTATTTCTCTAAAATTTTACATAACGTACACAGATTTCTTGTAATCATATTCAAGGTTGCATTTAAATTAAATTTCATTAAAAATTATTAAGACGTTGTGCGAGTTATTAAAAGATTTTTAGTGCAGTAATTAAATTTTTCCAAGATCGTAAACGTGTTTGGTAGATTAATATAAGCTGAGAGTCGGAGACTTAAAAAATGAAGAGAGACAGAATTTCCGTTTTAAAAGAAAAAATCTTTTTCTCTCTTCTTAGCCTTCATTCCTCCATTTTTGGAGAAAGGGTTCCACCATTTGTGTTCATTCCTTTAATATCTTTTGGTGGCTGGAATTGTGGTTGTTTTCCGATTCAGAGTTAGAACGGCATCGTTTGAGTTTGTAAATAGGTATAGGAGACATTTCTCCATGTTTGATTTTTTTATTGATTTTTCTCACGTGTTCAAGGTATACAGATAAAACATTCTCGATGCAGAATCAATTGAAATAGTTATTCCTAAAAGTAAATATAAGACCTAAACCAAGATCAAAGGCGACGTTGCGAGTGAAAATTGGAGGAGAATGGAGTCAAGGCTGATGATATTATGCAGATACTGCATCATACTATGCAGTTGTACTTTTGATTGTTTCTTGAAAAGGAAGTACTGGTTAACATTAACGGTGTACAGAAAGCATATAATCAGAATTAACTCAAATAATGAAAGGGTGACTCCATACTCACTTGAAAGCTGTTCGTGTAATTATTTAATAAACGCCGACCGTGTATAGAACACAATAGCAAAGTTGTATCTCTAGAAATCAAGAATGGATGCTAAAAGTTTTCATAAAATAGAAAGGGTCAAATTGTTTCGCATTTGTAACTTAATTTTGCAACACTGCAATTTTGTTGTGAAAAATGGCAAAGATCAGCAGGTAACATATGTGGTTTGAATTTTTTATCCATTAACTGCGCTGTTGATCACTAGAACCGACACTTCAGGGACTCCTTTATTGTACAGGAAAAATTACTTTTATTACATGATTGCTATAAAAGGGTATCATAAAATAATAGCTTTAATTGGTTAGATCCATTAAGACCTTGTACCTACTAACTATTTGTAAAATGCTAGGCTAGGATTTGTCTCGTTATAGAAGATAAATACTTTCCAGTTAATAATTCAAGTTTAAGTTAATTTTTTATGTTTTTGCTGCTACCTTGAAGTTAAATTACGATTACGTAATAAAGCTATTTTTACTTGCTCTGTGTAAAAGGATAACAAAAGTATATAAGTTAAATAATTTCACTTTTATGCGTCAAAAAATAAAAATCAAATCCTTTTTGCATTATTTCCGTTATATTTACAGTTACACGTAACAAGCAAAAGATACTTTTGTATCGTATAAATTGACCCTTGTGTCTTCATATGTTATCCACCTTTTACACTTACATGAATGATAATGTCGTTTTTCGTCCTCGGGTCACCTTTTTGATTGTTCTCAGTCAACACCAGCAGATAGAGATGTGATAATGTTGTTTACCCAGTCCAATTTCAACGCGTCTCCGGGGTTCTTTGTCACCGGGCTATAGCATCCCATGTATACTTTTTCTTGCTTATCACCCTCGACAAATTTTGTTTACTATAAAAATTGAAAAGATATCAGCGAAATACGCTCGTAGCAAACTGAAAAACTCTGGATTTTTACGGGATTTAACATTGACTCAAGGTGACGGTTCAAAATTGCGTATTAAGTGTAGAAATTATTGGTTTATTGTAAGGGATCAATGATAAGGTATGTTAATTTCGGATATAATATGTCAGATCAAAGAGTTTGTTGGACGTTTAACGTGGATTACGTCAAGTATATTGTTGTGCCATAATATATCATAGGTATACGTAGTGCGGAATGTAATTTTTGTAGGAGTTTGTAATATTGTTACTGTGTAGTTAGTTATTCAAGCCCAAAAAACTATGGCATTGTTTTTTATTTGTAGCATTTGTGGTACTATTATTAGTTTTTCTAACGCTGTTAATTATGCATTAAATTTAATTATTCATGCAATTTAAATTATCATAGCGTGCATTATTGTTGTGTTAGGGAATATTATGGACGTAATCATTGCATCATAGAATTATGGGTAAGATTGGATTTAAAAAAAAAATATGTGCATTATGAGGATAGCTGATATCGCTTAGATCTAACTTTCAACCCGGGAAAGACTTAAAGATAATTGTTAAATTTATCAGAATGTAATGTATTTATGGAACGGATTATCTGGCTTGTAATTAAAAGAATACTTACTTTTGAATAGCAATCTAGCGAGATATAGAAATTTATTTTGCAACAGTTTTTATACTAAACTAAACTAATATTTTTTCTTTGTCACTGTGGAAGTCGATAGCCGCTAGCTGAAATAATATCTTAAAAGGTCGGTTTCATTTATTATACCATAATAATAATTGTATTATAAACAGGTATATTTTTTCTTTTTGAAAGAAATAAAACAATGTTGCTGTTGAGACAGATACATCTATCTGTTTTAGACTGTTGCCACTTTATTTTCAGAAATTGTTTTGTTTCTCTCTGTTTCACAGTTTTATGAAGGGGAATACCCTCACATTAATGGTCACATGTTGGTAGAGTAGCCGTAGCGTAGAGCATACATTATTACTTTCCCATACCACTACTGGTATAGGGAAGTATTGATATCATGAAAATTTTCGAAATCGAGATTTTCACGGAAATACGTCTTTTGGACCTCCAGGATCCCAAAAAAGTGGTCTAGAAAAAATGTCTGTCTGTGGGTGGGTGGGTGGGTGGGTGGGTGCGTGGGTGCGTGGGTGCGTGGGTGCGTGGGTATGTAACGCCTCTAACGCAAAAACTAGTGAACCGAATTTGATGAAATTTTAAATGAAGGGGTATATCGAAAATTCATCGACAAAATAAGCTTTTCAAACAAATCCGAAACCGGAAGCGGAAGTTAGACATGTTTTTTTGGTATCATTTTTTTCAGAAGCGGAATTTTGAAAATCTGAGTAGGGGATATGAAAGAAGGGCATAATTCAAGGGAAACAGTTTTTTACCGGACTCTCTAACTTCAAAATGGCGGTCGCTATGAATTTTTCAAAATTTCGACTTTAACGCCCCGTAACTCAAAAACCAGTTATCTGATCAGGTTCCGCAACAACTTGTTTGAAAGCCCTTTGGCTGTAATACACCAAGAAAAAAAATTATTTACTAAATCCAAAAACGGTCGCAACGGCGCTCTTCCAAAAATTTTGAAATTTTTGAAAAATTATTACAAAAAAGCTGGTCTAAGGAATTTGTTTAAATTTTCTATACTTATGCAGCTTGGTATTAGCTACATTTTTGTTTTTTGATGAACGCCAGAATTCCACTGTGGCGCCCTCTACGAGATTTTGAAAATCGGAAATTGATGCTCCTATAGCGCCTTGATTAGTCAAAATATGAAAGAAGTTTAAATATAAAAGTTGTTCAGTATATAGATTTGCATTTTTCTAAATTTATATCACGTATACAGGGTGTTTGGTTTTCACAGTACAATAAGCAACTTTGTTATTTTAAATGAAACACCCTATATATTATTATATAATTGAATGCAAAATTGAATTGTCTATCACATAGTATAAGGTGTTCATATGGCTAAAATGTACGGTTAATGAGAAATTCGTGAATATTGAACTTTAAAACAGTGCAGGGTGAAATTTATGTGCCGATATGTTCAAGTGACCATGCGCGGGACGGGAATTCCTTGTCGCCGGCTAATCCTAGCAGCCTATGAATATAAATAATCACACATGCGCAGATGAACACAATCGGCACTTGTGTTAATTTTCCATATACTAATTTTCAAGTTTAGTTTATCGGTTGTGGCGAACAATACTGTTGAATACCAAAAACGAATGTTTATTTTTAGTATGGGAAAGTCCAGGGGAGGTTTGCACCTCCACTTTTTTTTAAAATCTGTTGGGTTTTGCCTAGAATTGAACTCCACTGACCCATTTGCTTGTTTTAGGTATTTAAATTAATCTCCAATAAACTCCATTCCTCATCATTAAATGCGATTATCGTTTCCAAATAATTTTCAAGAGAAACGCAAGTAAAACAACCCAGAATAAGACAATCGCCTTGTGTGAAATTAATTTCATGTTTCGTACATCTTTTTCCGTATTCTTGTTGAGTAGTGAAGATAATATGCTGCATGCACTCTGCCTACCTCTTGAGCCTATTCCGTATTCAAAATGAGGGAAATGTAGGTATAGAGTCTAAAGTGATGGACATTCTTTTGATCTTCTCCACATTTTGCATTTGCGTGTGTAGTGGTGTAAACCCATGAAACTTTTATCGTATTGAATTCTTAAAAAAACTTAATTATTTCATTCTCAGATAAGGCTGGTCTTTAGGTAAGAAAAATTCCGATTTTGAAGTAGAAATGGGTAGGTACGTAACCGACAACTCCTCGTGATAATGATAACACGTATACATAAAAAGAATGTTAATCCTTAATTAAAAGATAACAGTATGAACCATTATATTCTGTTTCTGCATTACAACGGGTTTTGTGTTATTTTTGTTGAAATCTCCAATTCAATTTATGAGGTGAGAATGTTTTCAACTTTCAGTTTAGCAGAATTTGGTATTTTGATATTAAATATTTCCTACTAAAGACCATAACCTTGAGGATTTACTGCAATAATGATAAAAACCTTGCTGAAGGTTGTGGCGTCACACCTGGTGCAAGTTTATATGGTTGGAATGGAATTACTCTTATCACATATAACACACAAATTTTTAACATCTGTTTTTTGTTAACGTTGATAATTTTCTTGTTTTAGGTAGAAAAGGATGGGTTATTATGTTTGTTGGCGAAGTGGAAATTTTCCTGTCTCCAGCAGTCTGAATCGTGCGTTTGGAATAGTTAAAAGTAATCGGGAAGACGTTTCGTTTAAAAATCAAATAATTTTTGTTCGTTTAAATATTAGTGATGTGATATTGTGGTAGTAGCCATTTTACTACAGTTCTAACATTGCTATTTATATTGTGTTGACAAAAATGTGTGTGTGACCCAAGTGTTTCTACAACAGCATGCCGAAGGAAGTAGCAGAAAACGGCAGGAAAGGTAAATTCTTATTTATTTTATACAACTTTATTCGTTCTAAAATTGTCTTCTTATCTTATGGTTTTGGATTGCGCTTTATTAAGTTTCAATCTTTTTTTTCTGTATTTGCGAAGCTGTGTCTGTAGTCCTACAATTTTTATAACAACGTTAACAAAGCAAAAGGGTGCAAAAGATACATACGGGCTTCTTTGCACCCTGACCGATTACAACGAAAATGGTATTTTTTCGCCTCAAAAAGTATTAGGGGAATGTTTCTAGAAATAGAAAAAAGGGAGAATTTTTAGAAAATTTTATCACGTCGTCGACACTTGTCATTGTATGCCTGCTAATGGGGTATAACCTTTGAATATTAATAAAAAATAGTAACAAAGGAGATACAAATTCATTCACAAATATTTCCTTTTATGTGCAAGTGACCAGGAAATAATACTCCATATCACATTTCTCAAGGGATGTTATTGGGGTGTAGTTGTGTATCATTTCCAAGGTATTGAGAGACCATTGAACACATATACTGCACTTGAAGCAGTATAAATCAATTGTTATTGTATCTATTGTCAATTTAAATGGAAATTTGGATTGAACTTGAAATTATTTAAACATACTGAAAGCTGTAATAGAGTAGAAGATTAAAATTTGTATCTAGTTTTTAATTTTGTATTTTTGGTAGGTGTAATAAGTAATCATTGACAGATTTTTCCGTTATTTTCAATTCCTCCTACACTTTTAAAGCAACTGGTTGTAGGTACTTGTTGAATTCTTGCATGACGACATGTGGATGGAATATTGGTTGGAAATGCTATTTGGCAATTAAATGATAAATTATTAATTATAGTAACAACTGTATTGTTAATACAAGTCATAATAATTGATTAGGAGTTATAACGATTTGTAATATAAATTTGCGGTGGAAATATATCTAGGTGTATAATTAATTTATAATTAGTGTATGTCGCATATCGCTTGGATAATTTATAATTTCGTAAAGTAAAGTAGATTATGTGCAAATTGAATTTGTTAATCACTGGCCACATTAACGATTTCAAAACCAATAATCTCCTGCCAATTTAGCCATCAAACAGATTTTGTAATAATGCATTTACTATTTAAATTTATTCAACACTTATCTGGAAATTTACACCCACCTAATAACTAATATTATGATTGTTTAAACAACAACGGTTTCAGGTAATCCCTAAACACACGTAGATAATCTCTGTAGACAGCCTTTGTATTAAAGTGTGTGTTAGAAGCCGTGGGCTTTTCAGAATCACAATCGATCGAAATTCGGTCTACTCAAGTAAATTTCCTCAGGCTCAACACGATATTATCTTACATTATCGTGTTTAATATCAAGATTCCATTTAAAACCGCAGCAGCGACATCTGCTTGAGGAATTTCAATCAACAAACTATTCCTTCTCGTCCCTAACCGCGACAATAGTTTTCCAATAAATCTATTTAATAAACCGCTTTCCCTTAAAAATACGTCGCCAGTTTGCAATAATCTATCAAAAACAAGGGCGGTTCTGAAGCTTTGAAAGCTCGCGATGACTTAAAATGTGCCATAGATCGATTGTTAGAGCGAACCAGGTGCGAGCAATGTGCCGGAGTTTGCAACTGCAGAATATTTGCAGAAGTTGTAACGATTATGATTATTACTCTTTCGCGGTGCCGAGATTTTAAGCAACACGTCGCAGGTTTCACCTATAACGCGAAAGTAAATGGTGTTTCGCGTGCTTTACTTATCCTATATCATCTTGTAGTCTGTACTAAAAAGGGTATGAAATTGTATTAAAGTTAGACATTTGTGACTGACTGTAAAGGAATTGTTTAAGATTCGTCGATATAATATTATACAGAATGTAAATTTCAATTTTTATCGATTCGTTACAGCGCTTATAAATAAAAAAGAACACTTTAAGTTTAGTTTTTCGAAATCTGTCAATAAAAGGAGTCTCAGAAATGGACAATCTCACGATTTGGGTAGATGTAGTAATAATAAGACATTGCCTAATATTTTTAGGACACCCTGTATAGTAACCTTCTATCTGTTATCGTATCCCACATTCTAATAGTTACCCTACCCCTACCCTTATCCTTGTACTATAGCGCCACTGCCACACCTTGGCAGTATTGTTGTAATTTTTGTTGTAATTGACAATACGGACAGCGAATGCTAATTTCGGAGCCCTTTGGTACCTACTACGCAACAAATATATTATATTAATTATTTATAATATCCTCTTTTAGTTTTATTTTAGTCAAAATAAAGTACATTCGGCACTGTTAATATTTTATAAGCATGCACATGCAATAGAGTCTTTGACTAGTAAATGCTCTCGGCTCTTGAATATTGGACTAGGAATAACATCTAACTGCAGTGAAATCGATGTTCTTTGGAGTAAGGACAGCTGCTGTAACCAATTTGACTATATTTTGTACTTTTACTAATATATCCTCTAACCACATTATTTTTATAGCCATCTAAAAAAATATAAAATATAGTACGTACATAAAGCAATTGTGTAGAAACTGTGGGTGGTTAAGAATAATCGCATCTTATTTATTTCAGTTGAATTTATTTTTCGCTGGAGGCAAACAATATATTTTCATTTCGTAAAATACGTACCTGAAATCTGGAAGGCAAAATCAATTTGCCGGGCTATAAGTAAAATTAACCGTAGTAGCAATAAGAGAAGTTACAGTGTAAAGCACATTTTTCTAAGTTTTAATTATAAAACAGGCCGACCTCGGCGCGAATAGTGCTATAAATAATGAAACAGTCTTTTATGGAAGGAATATTAAGTTGGGGGGCGCAATTTTATCAGGCACTTCTTTTGTTTCATTAAAACATGCGCATCTAATTACCGGCGATTCTCCAGCCGCGAAATTCGACCATTTTCTTCATTACATCAAAGATTCATCTCCGCAGTGCCCGAATTTGACTCCATGAATTAATAATGCTTTTATCTCGCTTAAATTACTGTCATTTCTTTTAAGAACCGTCACAAAGAAAAGTAAAAAGTCAACTAAGTGGTTACATTATGGCAATAACGCAGCTGCATTTTAACACCAAGACGAATACCAAGTAGTTCCTGATAAAGTATCAACGCTCTTGAATAAATTTGTCTTATTAACTTAAAGAAACTGTTTTTTCCTTTAGAGAATTGCAAGTAAGCTTAATTTTCAATGCGGTATTGTATTTTAGCGGAAGTTTTAACAATAAACTTGATGCAATGCCTTAGAATAATAAATACCACGGTTTCTAATAGAAAATATTAATAATGTCATAAAGAGATTTGAATTTTAGAAATATGTAAATTTCACAAATATTTTCCTATATATAAAAAGTTTAGGAAACCTAAACGAGTTTTGGGAACCAAGTTCTTCAGTAGACTGAAAACTGAAATTAAATCTAAAGTACCTCTCCCTAAGGAGGGGGGGGGGTTAAGTTAGTTTTTGTAAAGTAAGTTAAACGATTGGACTGTTTAATACTTTCTCTTCAACAAATGATATAATTTTGAATTATAAATGGGATTATTATCTGCATTCATTAAATTGTCTTTGATTTTGAAAATATATAATTTTCCTATGCATTTTATTCTTTTGTCCAATCCTTTAATTGAATGTAGGTAACTTAACTTAGCCCCGGCTTAATTGGTTTAGTATAAATGAGAGGTACTTTAGATTTAATTTCAATTTTCATTTTTCTGAAGATGGGAACTAATTCCCGAAACACGTTTAGGCTTCCTAACACTTTTTGTGGTTGAATGGTGTTTCTACTTTTGATATTTTCCAAACCACAGTTTTCAAGGATTTTATATTAAGATTTATATTAGAATAATATTAGGGTTAGGCGAGTTTTGGGTCAGTAATCATCTCGCAATCATCTCGTAAAAACTTGTCAATTCCTCCTAGCTAGTGTGAGTCCGCCCTTTCGTTCCCTTTTAAGCCCTGGTGCACCGGCACCCACTCCAGAGTGACTCTGTTATAGGTAATCAGTTCATTCAGAGTCTGTAGGCAACTGTCTACAGGATTGCAGTAGACTTCCAGTGACAATTAGGCTTTTAGGGCAGCCGGACTATCTCTCCTGATAAGGATCTGCCTATTTTCATAGTGTCTCTCCACGAAAAAAAATAAAGTAATAAATTCTTTAAGTAATTTGGTATCTGAATATTGGTATCAGGGGGTATGCCAACTACGAAGGTCGTCTGCCTCCCATGTAAATACTTCATCTAAGAAGAACTCAGAAGCGCCCATGAACCAGGCAGTTATCAGTAAAATATGTCATGTCAGAGTTTCGAACTCGAGGCATTTTGTACTTAAGCTTAAGAATCTGCCCACTCTACCGCCCAATAAATTTTTGTTTAGACATATTCCCAAGTTATTATACAGTATATAACTAACCGGTTTGGACATTTGCAGTATAACTAACAATTTGGAAAAAAGTTTGTTCAGCAAATCATCCTTGAGGTATTGATTTTTCATCCTCAGTCATCACTATGTTGGTAGATTATGTTCTGTGTTTAGCATAGGCCTGTCGTCTACTGCCTCTTGTGGGCGAGATTCCTCACGTGTATTTGGATTTCCGTTCCAAAATGGTTTTGCTCGATTTTCCGTTCCTAGTTCTTGGTATACGCTCAACCCAGTTCCAGTTTATAAACGTTCGTTTTGTATAACCCGGTGTACCCTTATATTATACTATTATTCATTCATTTGGACAGAAGTCCGCTAAAGGTATTATTATTTACTCTTTTATCCGTCTGGGTTCCGGATGAAGAATTGGCGCAGGGAATCCCCTACCTGTCGTAAAAGGCGACTATTTGGGGCGGCTGTCCTGTGTTTTCCCTGTTTTCCTGTTATTCCAAAATTATTTTATGTTTTACAAGAAATGTAACATCCCGTACTCTATGGTACAATTATGGCTTTGGCTAAGTACAACAGCCTCAGTACATATTACTGGATTCTTAGTAGAAATTTGGAAACATTGGTACAATAATGTCAAGCAATTCGTCTTGCCTTTGTTTCTGTAGCCTCCACAATTGCGGGTTTTTAAGACATTGGATAATGGATATTTTGGGATATTTCTTCTCATTGGATTCGTTTCATTTTTAAAAGATGGAAAGTTATCTGTTGCAGCGTCACATTTTATTTTTGGGAATAATCGGTACCTATTGTTTAGAGATTATTGAGATTAATTATTATTCGGAAATTGTAAGTTTGCCCTACATTTATTTTATGTTTTATTTTTTCTTCTACTGTAACTGCATCTATAAAAATTTTAAGTTGCTTCGTTTACGGTGGTTCGTAAAACCACAATAACTTGGAAATTTTACTTTCATCAGCTCATAAACGCTATTTCTGTGAGTATAATCTTGACATTGTCAAAGAAGACAATAAAATAAAAAGCATTTCACAGGGATGGTACTAAAATGAACAATCAAGCTACTGATTTTTAGTGCACCAAAGTTAAGTTCATGCTTACGGAATGGACTACTTGAAAATTCTTTACCAATAATTCTTGAATATGTTTTCCAAAAAGGTTTGAGTGTATTGGATATTCTTTCAGACGTTATCAGTACAAAGAGTTCAGATTCGAATTTGCTCTAATAAATGATAGATCACTTTTTATATGTAATAATTTTGATTATAAAGCACTACTGTTGATTTGATATGAATAATAATTTGAAAATATCTTTAAAAGGTAGAACGTTATATCAACCCATTGATTTTCATCAATCTCGTTGAGAATCAAACCCCGTTCCCCACGGTTTAAAGGTAATTTTGCTTACCTCAGGGAAACGGGGTTATCGAAATTTCCATTTAATATACCGAACTAAATTAATTTGGTAAATTAACGGTTTATTATACTTTATGTTGGCACTGAAACTGTTATGACATAATTTACGAAATTTTTAATATTTGCAAACTGTTTAGATTGAGTTAAACCAAGGTTTTACGATATCTGTAATAAATGTTCTCTATATAAATAATAAATATTAAATAAAATATCGATTTCCCGTTGAAATCGATATTTTATTTAATATTTATTATTTATATAATCATGGATTTCAACAAAGTGACGCTTGAGAATGTCAATAAAAATGTTCTCTAGTTTTAATTTTTAATCAGAAACCTCTCTTATTTAATTTACGAGCACTACAGTATCTATTTAAATTTATTGTTCTTTGTAAAGCTTTTAAAATCTTAGTTCCTTAGTTGTATATTAACTTTGCAATAGTTTCGAATTTCTGGTGCCTAAGTTTTATGTACAAAGTTCTATGAGGTTAGAGCAATTTTGTTTCTAATTTTAAACTAAATACTTCTTTTATAAAAGTTAGTGGAAAATGGATTCTGGAACTATGTCCTGGCGGTTTCTGCTACGCTACTAAAACTCCACATCGTGACTGCACAAGTTTTTATGTGCATGTAACATGTATATTATTCACTTCAGTTTCTGCACTTGTTTTATGCTAGATACTTCAGCGATGTGCAGAAGTGGGGTGAAATAAAATACTTTTCATATTTCTGTCGACTGCACGACGTGCATTGCTCTTATTCCCGGACATAAAGAATTAAATTGTGGGCCATAATTCACATACGTGCACACATTGCTTAACCTACGAAAACAGGGCTTTAAATCACACAGTTCCGCCCTGTGAATCGCAGCCTTAATTTTTATTTAACTTTTAAGACGCTCCATCGGGGCTCAGGTATCAAAGATTAACGAGGCCGCGTCTTTGGAAGGAAATGAATATGCAAACGCCTTTAGATAAAACGAAAATTTATTTCCTTATTGCATATTTACTGTCGATCGCTGGCGTCTGGAGATTTTCACATAAAATTTTATACATTCTCTAATTTAATTTTGTATCGCGCGGCGCGGAATTCTTCGAAGGGTGCACATGGCTTCAACGTAGAGATGGGGCAAGATTCTATTTAGTTTATTTTTTCCGTTAAATATAATTTTAGATTCTTATCTCTAGGAAAAAAATATTCACGCACAAAATATAAATTATACGCCTACTGTCTTGTTTTATTATTTTACACTTGTGATTGCACCCATCTCTTTCTAAATGCTGAAACAAGAGTTCTTTTTTACCTTTACGTTAAAGCCTGGGGTTTAAATCTGTATCTAAGTGAGTTCAATATTGGAGCATGTTCTGATGCCCCCCTTATAGTCCAGGAGCTAGCGGTATATTTTAAGACTAATTTCTATCAAGCTGAATTTTTTTTATGAGCTTGTATGGTTATGTCTGCCAAATGTAGGTGGTCGGCAAAATAGGACCGCGGGACATAGAGCGCTAAGAAAAAAAATTGGCCAACTAACCAATCCAGGACGTCAGAGAGTGCTTCTGTCCCGCTCAAATTGTCGGACAAGGTGATTTTTGTGTTTGTTAAATTAGTATATAGTTATTAAAAAAAAATCAGGTTGATGGTAATAAGTCAAATGTCTTAAAAACAATACGAACCCCAAACGGCAGACACTGATTCGGTTCCGACTCTTATGTCGGACAGTTAATTTTTTGTTGTCGGAATGTCTTAAATAACGAGCAAAATAGGAATTAGCTTGATTGAAGTTTGTAAATTTCATCAAAAAATAATTAAAAACAAAATAATTCTGGGCGCTTTATGTCCTGCGGTCCTATTTTGCCGACCACCTACATTTGGCAGACATAACCATACCAGCTCATAAAAAAAATTTCAGCTTGATAGAAATTAGCCTTAAAATATACCGCTAGCTCCTGGACTATTATAGGTATTTTATGACTTTTACCTCAATTTTACGATGTAATTGTGTATTCACTTTGAAATGAAAATGCAATTATGGAACTAAAAGATAGTTAGGCTTCACCAAACGATTTGTCCTGTGTTATAATGTTTTCAGGGATATTTTTTAATTTGAAATATTTATTACAGTAAAATGAACTACGCACGAATGATTTTCCGACTATAAATTTTAACCGGCACAAATTACAATATAAATTACGGATAACAGTAATTAATTACCTTTAATTATAAAATGCAACAGCTTGAATCATGGCCGCGATTCAGATTTAATCAGCAAATGCATTTATATTTGCGATATTACAACGGAAATGTACGTGCTTCATTTTCTTTTATGTAAAACGAGCTTGTTATTGAAATACGAAAAATCAGTGTGTAATACTATCGGCAGTGAACTTTAATTTAATGAGAGAACAATTTTTATTTAATTAGTTCGTTGGTTATATATTGTGAACGAACAGATTTACTGGAAAATAAAACTAAATGAAAATTGGCGTATTAAAAGGCTTTGTGCTTCGGTAGTAATCTCAGCCATTTAATTACATGATGTTAAGAACCAAACGACAAAGAAGGAAGGAAAGCAAATTTAAGTTAGAAGGTTTTAGTAGCTAAAAAAGGATAATAGTTTTTTGTAACCAGAATAAGGTATCCTGTGAAAGGCTTCAAACTGATTTTGAACGTTCACGTTTCATTAAACAATATAATACCGAACGAAATTAATCTTATGAAGAAATAGCAGACTGAACTGGATTTGATTTAGCTCATTTAATTAATGGAACTTATTTCATTTCCATTAAATATTTTGTTTTGTTTTCAGCATAAATTAAAATTTTCATTACATTTCTTTAGACCACTACTATCGCAATTAATTTTTTGTCATATCCTCGTTTATGCCCCATTTAGCCTTACAAAGCCGTAAAATAATTACTAAGCTTAGCGCCGAATCCTTAAAGAATTTTACAGTCAATCTATCGATTTTGTATAGAAAATTGTCGACTATTCTTCTTGTTAACTCCATTGTAATGCACTGTAAATTTTATTTTAACGGTTTCTGTTGTATCGACGACGAACGTTTTCTGCCTCATTTAAATTCGAGCAGCCCTTCTTCAAGATTAAGTTGTTTTCTAATAAATTATTGATTTCAACTTCAATCAGTGATCAACTGCAAAGCAAATATATACGGAATTATTAAATTCCGCCGTCGCAATTTTATTGTCGACTATTAGTGGTGGGACCGGTAAATTTTCATAAACGAGCTTCATTAAGAGTATATTGTTATCTTTCACAAAAAATGTTGATTGCCTACCTCTTTTATGTCGTTTAACGTAGGTATCTCAAAACTCGTACTGGCTGATGTATTCGTGTTGTTTATCGAGGGTTGTGTTCTTTAGAAAAGAATTCCTCACACCGAGAGCTTCACAACTGTATAAACTTGGAAAGAGGCGAAATAATGATAAGCGAAGTGGATACTTTTTTCACAGCCATTAATAATAACATGAGAGGCACCCTCACTGAACTCTATTGTTGTACTCGGAATTTTCCATTATTTTAAGCAATCGTGGCGTCGGTAATTGCTTACGCTATTATTTTAAAGAGATCATCAATTTTACTTTATTCACGTTTGAAATACTAAAATGAATATTTGTATCGGATTTTCCCTGCAGTGGGATTGTGCAAACGTATTTCCGGAATAATGTATGTATTAATCCTGTTTTGCGGATCAGGTGAATCAGAAATAATGAAATTGGAAACGTGTGTTAGTGTAGCGAGCTACCAAATGAATAGAGAATTCATTAATTACCGAAATCATATTATTAATCAAGCATGAATAGATTAAGCTTGATACGAAACATCTGGCTGCCTCTAAATGGATAATTTACTTACGCCTCTGTCTTCTCCCTGGTTTGATCCTATCGGTAATTTTATATAACGCGAGGTTTGCTTTTAGTTCTCCAAACTTTTAATTTAATTGAATTCTTCAAAGAATTATCATTTGAATTTTACATTTGCATACGATTACAATATTATAAATGCTAACTTGATTAGTGATTTTTTCTTTATGAAATGGTCAAGAACTTTTTATTATTAACTTAAATTAATTAATTAATTAAACTCTGTTCATTAGCTAGTGTCAAGATTGAATGAGATCAATATTCCGTAGAATTGGGATTAAGGGTAACACAATAGAGTGAAACCCCTAATACCGTTTCACGTTAACCGAATTAGATTTAATCATTAGAAATAGTATAAGGTGAAGTTGAGAGGTAATAACATCAGTTAGTAAAGAGAGCCGTGTCGGTAAAACGAAAATTAAATAAAAGGCAGTGAAAGGCGTGGAAATGAGAGTAAGTGAAAAGTTATCAAATGCGAAAGTTCGCTGATACAAAATGCTAAAAATAATTGTTTGACCAATCTTTTTTAGCATTGAAATTGATCCAGGTCTCATATTAAATTTAAATTTACAAGATATGTTTCTACAAAACTTCTCGAGAAATGAGAAAGTTATTCTTGATGTTTTAATAAACAATTATAGCATAGGTACTTGGGTAACAACTGAAATTAAAAGTACGATAATACTTTCAAAAATGAAGTTATGAGAAAGTAAAGCTGAAGTTGTAAATTCCTCACGTAATACATACAATATCTTCAAATAAGAATTAAAGGTTTTTTATTTTGAGTTATTTTGTAAAAAAAAAATTTAATATGATGTTAATTATTTTCGTTATGGCTATTTATGAAAAATAGTTTTCATTTTTGTCAGTTTTCCTTGAACCTATAAAAAGTTTCCTTCAATCTGCAGTAAGTTGTTCTTTATCTTTGAAGAACCCATCAATAAAATTCCCCGTTTTTCAAGTGATTCTCACTCTACCGACATGAGTCAACTGCGCATCTTCGATTTCCCAAACTTCTCTTAAACGGTTTCCTCACCTGGAACCGCAGGTTAACATAAAATCCATTTCCTGTATCTTTGCATGAGTCTATCGCTAACTCATTTATCTGCTCCATTCGCTGTTTATCTTTGCGCTGTGAACATTCCTTCATATTTTGGCGAGAGAACAATTTCTGCTTCTCCTCGCCGTTCAATTTTGAGGACATACATAAGTATTTTTTTTTAATTTATTTTATTTCGTATATTCATTCATATATTAATATTCAATTAAATATTGGTTATTAGTTTCTTCGAGACATTTTTTTCTTGCACCGAAAGAATAATCTTGTCTCTTTTGATTGATGAGGTTTAACACCAATGCCAGGGAATCATCCCACCACGGTCAAAGTTTCAAGACTAGACCAGTATTAATTATATTTGGAATATTTCTTCCCTGCTTTTATTTTTCCCGTTTGACGGAGTGTTGTATGTTAAGGTCCATCTTTGCAGCAACTGCTGAAACAAGAATATACTATCAAATCATAATAAATAAATATTGTTGATGGGAAAATGAAGGTGTCCGTTTCTTTGCCGGTTTCATTATAATTTTCAGAAGGTCTTCCCTTTCAGGACTTTCTTTTTTGATATTAATCGTTGTAGCGAGTCTATATCGTATCCTGGATATCAGAGAAGCCAAATTCTACTTCAATTCACACGTCATCCACTTTTAGGGGAAAAACAATTCTTCATCTAAACCTACGTACTTATAAAACTCAACAGAAAATTAAAACCAGTTTCATGTATTTCTCGGCTGAAATCTCTTGTACTGACAAATTTGTGTGGTTAGAAAAATGGAAAATGTTGTTTCAGTTTTATGCAGACAGTACCTAATAATTAATTGCAAGTTCTTGCAAGAAAGTAGAAGATTACGTTTTATCCTGAAAAAATTGAGAAGTAATTGCAATCTCCTGTAAACGCAAATTTATTACGAGCTATACACGTTGACTAAAAGAGTAATATATTTCGCCGTTGGTTATGAAAAATCGAGCACTTAAAGCACACAGCAAAGACTTTCTTTGATCGGGGTGAAATTTCGTGACGGATTTTTGTGCTTCTAATTCCAATTAGTCTTGTCGGGTTTTCGACGAAAGGGATTGCGTGACAACGGCGCGGCGGTAAGTTGATACGGAAAAATATTCTGTTAGCAGCAGTAATCGCATTTTGAGGCGGGAATTGCGTTATTATTTTTATCATCGCTGGTATAAAAATGCGAGACATACGCGAAAAGACGCGAAAATGGATGTTATAAAATCCATTATTGTTACCTAACGGTTGTTCGCGCTTCGGTGGAATCGTATCGGTCGTGAATTCTATGCCAAAATGTCTGCAATGTTCATTTAAATCTCGTCCGCGCCCAACAGGGTGGCTTCGAACGCGTGTGTCAGCCCATGCGTGACATCGGACAAAACACATTCATTTCCCTGCGGTTTTATGTGGGTTGTGCCCTTTTTCTTGACTTTAAAGCATTTCTAGACACTTTAGAAGCTTTTTTATGACCCACTTGGACCCTATATTTATTCTCTGTTTTATTATAAGCACTCCTTTCCGAATTTTTCACTCTATTATATTTCAAAAATCCTATAAAGCCGATCAGTTACAGTATAGGTGGGGCTGCAGATAGCTCTATCTTCTCGAAACATCTCAGAAATTGAATCTTTTTTCTATTTCTTTTAACAAATGTAAATTAAAACGGATCGTCTGAGACCCTATAGACTCCACCTAGATAAGTTGCAATTTTCAACGTAGCAATTAAATTACAAAGTGTGAGAACTTTTCGCAGTTATTTCTATTGATCTGTGCGAAACATTTTATCTAAAACATTTTGATCTTCTGGGGCTAACTCAATGCTGTACTTGTCCCTAGTTAAGAATTGCTTATATTTATTAAACATTATATTGTGTCGTCGATCATTGTTGATATAGTAAAATCTTCTGTGTAAGTGTAAAAATATTATCGTCTTGCATATACCAACGATATTCTGTAATTTTAATGTTAATCTTGATGAGGAATTAGATAACAAAAATTGCTCTTTTTAAAAGTGTTCAAATAAATTAATTTAAAGTTTGGTTGGTAATTTTATGTTAACAATGAACGTGTTGATGTAAAACAAAGGGTCACGATCTGAAGCGACAAATTAACTTCAACGGCACCACTCCCGGGGCATAGATTTCGTCAACGCCAATATTCATGTCGGATATAAAAGTTAACCACATCATAATCAGCGTTCTTCTCCTTTATGGATTACAATTACTTGTCAGTTTTAAATACTTTTGAATAAACATCAAGTTTTAGTATAGAGGGAGCGAGAATGTTATTTTTTGCTTTTGTTTAATGGGTAACAGACTGAGTTATGAAAATTATGAAAAAACTAATCAACTCAATCGGTTTTGACTCTTTTGCATATTCTTTATCCATTTACAATCAGGTTGTAGTACACTGTGTCTTTATGTCCTATTTTGACATCAAAGATCTTCGATCATTTCAGAGATTTAAAAACCTTGGCTATCTATTGTTACCTGTATGGCCAAATGTGATTATATTTCTTCCTGCGTTCTCTAATAAACCGAATAAAGGGAAATAAAGAAATAATATGCCCTACTATCCTATATTTAATAATTATGGTTTGGAAGCTAGCCATCGAAAACAATTACCATACCGTTATTCGTCTAAAAGTCCTGATACGGCCTTTATGGACTGCGTGTATGTTAGACACAGACAGTAAGAACTGTAAAACCTAATGAGCTGTAAATTTCTGCCTGAATTGATACGCAACTTTAATATTGCAAAGATAATCGGTTAACGGATGTCCTGAAAATGCCAAAGCGGTCGTCAAACTTTAGTATACAGCGGAATCAAAAATTTTATAGGTCGTTCTTACCATCAAAAGTACATTAAGTATGTGAAAATAATTTTATTATAAAAATAGAGATTTTGGGTTCGTGTGAAATAGAAAGTAAAGGCTGGAATTAATTAAATTAAGGGTTGTGAAAAATTTCTGGCGATTTTATCTTAAAAATAAAAATAAATTAAAAAAATGTTTAACGAACATAATTCAACTAATTTGTTTCTTGGTTTCTTTATTAATTACTAATTTAGAATTAAGTTTCTTATTGTTCCGCGAGTTTCAACCTTTTTTTTAAAAATGCGACTGCGATTAGGAAACAGAACATTTTTCGTCATCACCCATCACGTTACAACCCCCGGAAGGGATTAGGCAACTTGTTAAAAAAGTATTTCAGAAAACCTGTAACATAAAGTTTTACCATTTTTTTACTTACATATTTCCTCTGTAGATCGATTCATCTTTATACATGTTTGTTAATTAAAGCAACCAGTGGCATGAATGTAATGATATACTCGTATATTGAACCCTTAAAATTTGAATTACATTTCTCTACTGACGAGCTTTTTTAAATTTTAAAATAATCTTTTAAATTGGGTTCTAGGAAAGTATTTGAAACGACTTACGATTAATACACGAATTGGAAAAGAATTTTCTTGGGTTTTGCGCTATCTATCATCATGCGTTCGTCTCGCCAATCTTTTCAAGCATATGCTACATTTCATGGTTTCGTGAACATTACATAGGTGAAGTACACGGATGGTGCATTGCATGCGCACAAATGGGCTTTAAAAGGCAATTTTGTAAGGAGGAGGAAGGGCACACCACGGTGGTTTAGCACACGCAGTGTGGGAGCAGACAGGGTGAAAATGTTCGTGCTCAATTCCAAGGGCACATGAAGTCGCGGATTTTCATACCGTGCTGCTCATTTGTCATTTAGTTGCAACCCGATCTTATCGGATGCCTCGAGAAATACAGTCAGTCGAATGCGATTTCGTGTACGCAAAAACGGCCACAGTCGCTGCCGCTCACTAGAGATTAATAGCCTCCCAGAATTTCTTAAACCAAAACTAAACCTATAAATTTTCATGGATAATGCAGGCGTCTGCCTAAAAACAAATTGGTAATTTAATGCAGAGTTTTATTATTTTCCAGTATTTATAACTGCTGTGTTTTTGCTTTACTGTGTGGAGTAACATGATTTATTCTTACTTACTCTTACTTACAGAATAATGCTACAAAATTTATTCGACCTGGTTATTGTTTCATTGTAGCAAAGGTTATTATATTGTAGCCTACTATTTCAAATATAATACGAGAAGTTTGATAGAATGAGAAATAGCCGAGGGTGAACTACATGATGATGCTACAGAGTTAACATTTAATAAATGAATATAAACTGAACATCCGATTTTCTAATATCAATACACCTATGTCATGGCTGGTTTACATTAAGCCAGGAAAGAGGCAAGGCAAGTGTGCAAGTGACTTGCTTCAAGCTACTTTGTATTGTGTGAACACCTACTTGGTTCATTTTAGAGGCAAGACAGGTAGGAGCAGGTAGCTAGGCAAGTTTCTGTGCACAGGAGTTGTTTTTATTTTTTTATTTCGATCCGCTCTTGGACTCTTTGACTGAATACATGATGATGCTACAGAGTTAACATTTAATAAATGAATATAAACTGAACATCCGATTTTCTAATATCAATACACCTATGTCATGGCTGGTTTACATTAAGCCAGGAAAGAGGCAAGGCAAGTGTGCAAGTGACTTGCTGCAAGCTACTTTGTATTGTGTGAACACCTACTTGGTTCATTTTAGAGGCAAGACAGGTAGGAGCAGGTAGCTAGGCAAGTTTCTGTGCACAGGAGTTGTTTTTATTTTTTTATTTCGATCCGCTCTTGGACTCTTTGACTGGAGATACATATTTCCTTTTTATTGTATTGGATCTTTCGCTCTATGGAACTTATATTCACGGCTGTTGGTTCATCAACCCATTATGAATTATGAAAAGTCATGTAGGTATATGTTCTTTGATCTCGTGATAATCCCTGCAAACTTCTATCACTTTACAATTGCTTTGTGTTATATAGGATGAGCTGTTTGCTTGAATGCCCTTTGCACTTTCTTTCAGTTATTTATTGTCTGTCTTTATTCTGAGTAATTAAATTCTTGTGCAATAGCAGTATCAAACCAGATTGTGCAATCTGAAGAAACGTATAAATGCAATTGTTCTTATAGTCCAGGAGCTAGCGGTATATTTTAAGACTAATTTCTATCAAGCTGAATTTTTTTTTATGAGCTGGTATGGTTATGTCTGCCAAATGTAGGTGGTCGGCAAAATAGGACCGCGGGACATAGAGCGCTAAGAAAAAAAATTGGCCAACTAACCAATCCAGGACGTCAGAGAGTGCTTCTGTCCCGCTCAAATTGTCGGACAAGGTGATTTTTGTGTTTGTTAAATTAGTATATAGTTATTAAAAAAAAATCAGGTTGATGGTAATAAGTCAAATGTCTTAAAAACAATAGGAACCCCAAACGGCAGACAGTGATTCAGTTCCGACTCTTATGTCGGACAGTTAATTTTTTGTTGTCGGAATGTCTTAAATAACGAGCAAAATAGGAATTAGCTTGATTGAAGTTTGTAAATTTCATCAAAAAATAATTAAAAACAAAAAAAATCTGGGCGCTTTATGTCCCGCGGTCCTATTTTGCCGACCACCTACATTTGGCAGACATAACCATACCAGGTCATAAAAAAAATTTCAGCTTGATAGAAATTAGTCTTAAAATATACCGCTAGCTCCTGGACTATTATTACAACATTCCAACAAAAAATATAAAAAGAGGAAATACTTGCTTAAGTCGAGATTCGGATGATCTCTGGATCGAACTTGACCGCTTTAGAAATTTTTAGAAACCGAACTCTTTATCTTTTTTATCCCCCTTGAGAACGATAGGATTATTTGTTAGAATTTTAGATCATAGATCTTATAAAGGTTTTGTGTGCCAACAAGCTTTCTCATAAAAATCCAGAAATAAGACATAGCTATTTAGGTTGTAGTTACTTTTTGGAATAGAATATGTGTTACATTCAATAAAAAATTGTTGAAATGCGAGTGTCATGCTGGTGTTGATCTTAACTCGTCTGAAACAGGATATTTTTTCGATTTATGATTTATATTTCCTTGCCAAAAGGATATGCTTTTTTTCATGAAATAAAACTGTTTCTTTCCAAGCAAATATTCCCAAGAAGCTTAGATTTTAGGCTGTAATTATAATATATTCAAAGGCACCGTTCAAGATTTACTGTTATCCTCGTTTTATATTTAAATGTAAGATTGGAAAGTACAAAAAATTCAGGTTTTAGGTATAATCTCAGTATAATCGTATCTCAATTGTCGAATATTTCTATATATTCCAACTCAGTTTTTCGTATGGTGAGGTTTATTTTTGGAAGAATTACAAGTTTGAATAGAATTTTAGTGGGGGATATTAAATACGATTTTACGAAATTATAATTGAACAGCAAAATATCACTAATTTTCACAAATGCTTTTCTATAGTTGCCCAATTTAATACTACGTGACAAGAGAAGTTAATTTATCTCTTTCGTGGATTTTCTGTACTTTAAAGTGAGAATGATTGACTTGAAAGCTGTAGATATCCGCTCTTCTGAGTGTTGCCACTAATTTCCTGTTTTTAGAAAACTTTAATTGAATTACTTGTCCTTTTAATTCGAGATGGATTTAGGGATACGCTGGTCATTTGTTACGAAGATTTAATTATCGACACTATAGTGTCCAAGATAAGATGATGTACATGGGGACTTAAGAGATACCTACAAATTTGGTTAAATTAGAGAAAATATGCGCAAATGTACGCCGGAATTGAATTCCTCGTGTCCGCTTATGTAAGAATGCCGAGAATTGCATAACCTTAATAATAAAAGACTTATTCGAGATTTTCGAAAAAGACAAATTTCAGCTTTTTCAGGATATTTCAAAAGTGCTTGCAGATATCTTCAAATTGGAATACATTTTCGGAAGGGGCATACTTTTGCACATATTTTCTCTAATTTAACCAACTTCGTATCCCTTAAGGTAACTGAGATTCCTACGTACATCATCATATCTTGGACACCCTTATTTACAATTTTTCTATCCAAATAGAAACCAGATCATGCGTATTCAAGGATTCAAATGAATTGGGAGTTTAAAGATTCCTTAAAAGTTCAGTAAAAAAATATAACCAAGCGGAAGATGGTTAAATACGAATTAACTTTCATTTTTACGCTTTCAGCTGAACCACCAGCCCTGCGTCGAAATAAAATTAATATTTTCCTTTTAGCCTTTGTACTTTATTTATTATTTGCTTTAAGCAGCTCATTTTGGGAAACTTCTCAAAGGTACCCGGGTACACAATGTACAATAATTCCCGCAGTTGTATGCAGAACTAAAATTTAGCCCACTTTAAATGCTGTCGTGTGTTCCAAGTGTAAATATGGGTTTAGAATAGCTATGAGATGCAATTTGAGGCGAACGCGTTCATGCAGTTGTGCCATTCATCAAATCCATGCTAAACAACTAAACTTACTTGAAAGCTCTAAACTCTAAAAGCATTTCTCAGGACAAAATAGGATCATGAGTATTTAAGGAGATCTCTTTTGTGATACCCAAGACGATTAAGATTCGTCTCGGTTGAACAATTGTAAATATTTTTAAGCTTCAAGAAGCATTTCACTGTCGAAATATTAAGAACCAGAAATATGACTTGAGACTTGAAGCATGATTGAAAATATCATCAAGTCTTTGACAAATATCTTAGCTGAAATTTAAATGCCAGTTTATAGGGTTAGGGATTTATAAGTAGATATGATATTTTGAAATGTAATAAATAACATTGCATGATGATACAAAAGTTTATCGCTCATAATCCCATTAGTACGTATTTATTAATATGTTGTTGTGTATCTCGTTTTAATTATTTTATTGTGTTGAAACATTTCTATGCTTTATACTTCTAAAGAATGATTGTAGAAGTATGTAATTTATTTAGTACCATCAATTTACAATCAAACCAAACCTACGTACTTCAACAAAAGTTGAAAACAGAAGGTTTTATTCCAGTGGGGAATTGAATTGAAGTGAAATTTGTCTCGTCCGTGGATGTTTGTGGTTTTGAACAGTATTACTTCATTTAACAAAACAATAAACTACAGAAATCAGAAATTGCAATCCCATACCTTTTAACAACTTTCCATGAATCGAAAATTAAATTCCTTGTCGCTGTACTCTGTAGGGGATTTTCTTATTTAAGCAATATTTAGGAACAGTAAATTATGAACGTTTATAGTTTTAAAGTATACCGTCTATCGATCGATAAGTAAGGTTATTTGAAATTTTGTATGGAAACTTTTTCTTTGACTCCAAAAATCGTTTGGGATTATAATGCTGAAGTCTTTTCACAGTTCATAATGGGGAATATTCAGAACCCATTCGGTCATGTTTATCTCCTCGCGGCATATCCGACTGAAATATTTGACCTAAACGGAACAAAAGTAGAAAGAACGGAGGCGTAAAGTGTGAAAAGGCTAGTACGAAGGAAGCGAGCTAAACGTTAAGCCCGTGGTTAACAAAGGTGTTCACGCGGTTCAGACCACAATAGCCGCTCGGACAGCGATAAGAACTCAGTTGTTTTGTTCTTTTCTATAAGGTATCAATTTTATAGCCTTTTTATATAAATTATGGGCAGCACCCTCTTGTTGTATTCACACATAAAACTCAAACCCTCAACTTTAGACATTAAAGTAGTGCAGTTCGCGTGACGAACAAAATGTTTTCATCCCGTTTTTGCTGCTACCCTGTTTGTATAAATTGTGATTTGCGTAACACAACTGTCACGATAACATTTATTTTATATAGTGATCACGAAGGTAGGTGTTCGTTCTATGAATGCTTTTATGACCTAAACGAGGCGATTGCTGAAATAAGGTGTTGTGGTATCTGGAAACGACAACCATTGGAATATCAGCCATTGAAATTCGTTTAAAATTACATCGGAGAAAATCGAGCAACTCTAAACTCTTCTGCACAATATTACATAGGTACGAAATATTTTGGTGGATATGGAAATATTAAGAAGGCAATTCGTTGCAGGATTTGTAATATACTAATAAACAATAATCCTAGTTGTAATAACGGACAGGGTGCCATATACTTCAGTATTTCTAGCTTTGTATGAAGACTCTCGACAGCTCATTAAACCTCTGTCCCAGTTTCAATTAGGATGTCTATTTTTATATAAAAGGCCATCAGAGTTATCATCTTTTTACGGCGTCTTGTAGTTTACAGGTCCCAGAACGCCTGTGTCTTTTAGAGCAGACCTTCATCAGATCCAAGGAAACTATTTAGAGAAGATTAGGATTATTTCCTAATTAGCAATTAAAGCATTACCTTTTTTTTAACCACTCTCAATACATGTTAGCCATGTCATGTATACAGATATAATTTGGTAAATGCTAAGTTTTATTTTCTCCAGTAAACGGTATAATACTTGAAAATTCCCTTGTTTTTATTAAATTCCCTTCAATTCAAGTTAAATCGGCTTATTCCAAGCCGAATAAAGAAGGCTTTAAATTTAAGTACCTACCCCTCGAATTAGGTACCTTTATTTTTTGCAGTATTCGGTGTGCTCCCTTGTTATTCGAAGATTAGATGGTCCTCAATAAATAATTGAACGAATTAATTAATAATACTAGAGCTTTGAAGAATGCTAACAATTAGGAACTGACAATATTCGGAAATTCGATCAAATATGCATGTATAAACCGTTAGGCATTTAATTCTATAAGTTGGAATGTGAAGAGAAATGCATCAGGAAATAATATAAAACTGTAGTAACTTGTTCAAATTTGAAATGAAGGGGTGTATCGAAAATTCATCGACAAAATAAGCTTTTCAAAAAAATCCGAAATCGGAAGAGGAAATTAGACATGTTGTTTTGGTAACATTTTCTTCAGAACCAGAATTTTGAAAATCTGAGTAGCGAATATGAAAGAAGACCATAATTCAAGGGAAATATTTTTACCGGACTCTCTAACTTCAAAATGGCGGCTGCTATGAATTTTTCAAAATTTTGACTTTAACGCCCCACAACTCAAAAACCAGTTATCTGATCAGGTTCAGCAACAACTTGTTTAAAGCCCTTTGGTGGTACTATACCATGAAAAAAATTTATTTAGTAAATCCAAAAACGGTCCCAGCGGCGCTCTTGCAAAGATATTGTAATATTTGAAAAATTATTACAAAAAAGTGGAGGTGCAAACCTCCCCTGGACTTTCCCATACTAAAAATAAACATTCGTTTTTGGTATTCAACAGTAGTGTTCGCCACAACCGATAAACTAAACTTGAAAATTAGTATATGGAAAATTAACACAAGTGCCGATTGTGTTCATCTGCGCATGTGTGATTATTTATATTCATAGGCTGCTAGGATTAGCCGGCGACAAGGAATTCCCGTCCCGCGTATGATCACTTGAACATATCGGCACTTACAAATTTCACCCTACCTGTTTTAAAGTTCAATATTCACGAATTTCTCATTAACCGTACATTTTAGCCATATGAACACCTTATACTATGTGATAGACAATGAAATTCTACATTCAATTATATAATAATATACAGGGTGTTTCATTTAAAATAACAAAGTTGCTTATTGTACTGTGGAAAGCAAACGCCCTGTATACGTGATATACATTTAGGAGAATGCAAAACTATATACTCAACAACTTTTATATTCAAACTTTTTTCATATTTTGATTAATAAGGGCGCTATAGGAGCATCAATTCCCGATTTTCAAATCGTCGTAGAAGGCGCTACAGTGAAATTCTGGCATTCATCAAAAAATAAAAATGTAGCTAATACCAAGCTTAATAAGTATAGAAAGTTTAAACAAAATCCTGTGGACAGTTTTTTTGTAATAATTTTTCAAAAATTTCAAATTTTGGGAAGCGCGCCGTTGCGACCGTTTTTCGATTTAGTAAATAATTTTTTTTCATGGTATAGTACCGCCAAAGGGCTTTCAAACAAGTTGTTGCGAAACCTGATCAGATAACTGGTTTTTGAGTTATGGGGCGTTAAAGTCGAAATTTTGAAAAATTCATAGCGACCGCCATTTTGAAGTTAGAGAGTCCGGTAAAAAAACTGTTTCCCTTGAATTATGCCCTTCTTTCATATCCCCTACTCAGATTTTCAAAATTCCACTTCTGAAAAAAACGATACCAAAAAAACATCTAACACCTAACTAACGTCTAACTTCCGCTTCCGGTTTCGGATTTTTTTGAAAAGCTTATTTTGTCGATGAATTTTCGATATACCTCTTCATTTAAAATTTCATCAAAATCGGTTCACTAGTTTTTGCGTTAGAGGCGTTACATACATACATACTACATACATACCCACCCACGCACCCACAGACAGACATTTTTTCTAGACCACTTTTTTGCGTTCCTGGGGACCCAAAACACGTATTTCCGCGAAAATCTCGACTTCGAAAATTTTCATGATATCAATACTTCCCATATACCAGTGGTGGTATGGGAAAGTAAAAACTGGTCACACGATTTTGTTTACATTTTCTACATTTACACAGCTTGGTGTTCGGTACATTTTTTTCTGCTTATTGCAAGAATTTCACTGTGGCGCCCTCTACGAGGTTTTGAAAATCGGAAATTGATGCTCCTAATAACTCCTTTATTAATCAAAATATGAAAGAAGTTTAAATGTAAAACTTATTCAGTATTTAGTTCTGCATTCCAGGGGAGTTGCGCAACTCTTGCAGTAATAAATTCACATTTTTGTGTAATATTTCATTTTTGTTGTGATAATTTAAAAAAAAATCCCAGAATTTGTTCATATTTATGTACGGAAAATTAAATGGAAAAGCGTTTAAATGAAATTTAAATCGAAAATGTTTCTCTTATCAGTTCATGTTTTGAGGGGTTTACAGAATTAAGTTAGATAAATGAGAAGTCAACTAATAAAGTAGCGTTTACTTGAAAACAAAGTTTACAGGAAGCCGTTGAATATTGTTATTGAAAGCTCGCTGTCAAAACGTATTTATGCAGTTACTACAGTTTACTACCGAATCGGAAGTTGTGTAAACAGTATTCCCTGAAAGTATACAAGGAATACAAAAAGAAAACAAAAACTTATATTGTTCTCAATATTCCTCTGAAGCAACAATTTAATTTCTGATTTGTTTGTGATCTTGGATTTTCAAGTTGCGGTTAAAAAATAAGTGTTTTGTTTATTTTTCCTTTTTTCTATCCTTGAATCTCAAATTACATTTTGTATAGTCATGTACAATTTGTCAGCTTCTTGCTTCCCAAAGGACGTACCTACTTAGTAAATTGGATTTAGCATTCAGATACGTATATTCGACTAATACTATATTCAAGATTTATTTCCTTAAAAGATTCTGAAAATTGATATTTTTATAAATTTTTTGCGTTATTGCAGTCATTATTAAAATATTACATTTAGAATGTCTTTGAAGTTTCTACAAATCTGAGGTTAAAAAATCGAAATCAGTTTATGTTTAGAAATATTTATTTCCGCACATTGTCCAAGAAAATAAGAAAATCGTTCGCACAGAATGTATATTCTGTGGAGATTCACCATATATTGTTAGTGATACGTCAAGCAGGTCATCCTGCTTGACAAATCATTCTGTAAGTTTAACAAATTCGTTCAATTTCATGGGTTTAAAAGAAACACAAGAAAATTAAATTTAAATCATGATTGACTATACATGGAACGAGAACGAAAAGACTTTTGTTACTTGATTAATAACTAATATCTATATTGATTGGTTTTCACTGAATACGATATTTTCTCATTTTCATTGTCTTGGCAGTCCTTGTGGAAACGTTTGTTGTACCACTTATAAGTAGAGCTTATTCCATTCTAGCTGGCGAAAGAACGGTCAGAGAAGGTAGTCACTTTTCAAGGTTCACTTTGGCCTGTAACTCCGTCCTTGTGTGCTATTCTACTATATTCATTGGCGCAAGCACAAGCATGTAACATATTTGCTTCCGAAAAAAACAAATTTCGTATTTAGTATTGCTCAACATCAACACACGTATCATGAGCGTAATATATACTAACAAAAAAATTGTTGGTTCAATTGGAGACGATAACATTCAAATATTCTGGAAACATTTTGATCACACCTCGAATATTATCGCATAACGTAATTACGTAAATAAATGAATAAATAAATTGTTTAGGTACAGCAAACTTTGAGTTCCTGTGTAAAAATGTAATTAGGACTCTATTTAGGTAAGGATTGTTTCGGTTTAAGTTGCAATTTTTTAGCTATCGCTTTCTCATCTTCCGTGCGTTCCCTTTTCACGTCAATTTTCTCATTTTTGCAGACAAGCGGAGTGGAGTGAAGCCAGCTAAATCATATTAAAAGATAATTGCATTACAGTCCCGCTTGATCCCAGAAATATATAGATATATCTTCAGGTTTCCTGTGGGATATGACAGTTCTGAAGTCAGTACAGCTACAGACGTCAGTTTCGATATTAAAATCTCTGGAGAGCTCCCGGTAAGGCACGCTATTCGAAAGTAAGTGATTAATTGGCGTGTCACGTCGGAAAACAATACACTTGCTTTTCTTTCGGGTTCTTTTAAATGTTTTCTTAAAAGTTATTTACTTCAAAGTCAGGAAGGAAAAGTAAATAACTGCAGGCTTGTTTCCATTATCTTCTTTCGTTTCGCTTGGGTTTACTCTATGAGTTCCAACTTCTGTTTTTCTCCGCGCATAAACGAGAACTTTATAAAATTTTAATTAGGTAATTACTTTTCGCTTTCATTGCGCCATAATCCTTGCTTAATTAACGCGTAATGTATATGCAGGAAAATTTAAATTGAAATTTTCTCTTCTACTGTACTTAGAAAAGCCGGCACAAATCAAATGAATGTGTGGACGGCAAGGGAAATTCTCTATTTCACAAGACACGTCTTAAGTAAATGTTGGCTGCAGCCGCCCGTAGCTTCCAGTTGCTCTAATCCGTTTTCTGAACGCATTGTCTTGCAAGCCGTGCACAACTTTAAAGAGTTTATACCGACTCCGGGGTGTTTGAATAAGCAGTGTTTATTTTTTGGAAACATATATTTATTCTAGAGCCCTATCGTTTTACCGCTTGGTGTGCCATATTGAAAGAACATTTTGTAATTTCCTACGCCCTGTTTTTGAAACGTCATTACCAATACACAGTATAAGAAAAAAGTGATAAATATACAGAACTTTACCAAAACGATATCCGTGAAATTGCTAAGATAAATTTGTCGACGGGGTTAGGAATCAAAAGCTTCTTTTCATATAAGTAAACAAAGATTGTAGGGTGCCAATTTCCATATCTTTGGGTTTGTATAACATAAACACGTGTATAGACCTCAAGGAACCAAGTTTTCGGTGTAAAATTCAACCGATAATGTATTGAAACAGGCAGAATCGAAAGTTATGAATGCATTAGCAGGCCTGGGGCATGTTCGATTTTATCCCATTGCGAACCAATGGGGTGAAGTCAGCCGTCCAGCTTCGCTTATACATTGTATTTTAGCTTCTATATATTCGACGAGCAGAAAACCTATTGTATAGACTTTAAAAAGAATTCCGCATTCCTACGGGCCTGACTTCTTGAAGTGGTTTTTATATTTCAGCTGTTAAAACAAGTCCCGAAACGTTATGTAACGGCCATTTGCTATTCTTTCTACTCACATATACATACATCAAATGTCAACGAGCTCTATACTGAGTTAGGTTTCCTTTATTTTTTGTTTAAAAGTAGACTTTTATACTGATTCGTTTGGGTTCGTAGGGTTAATATTATTTTAATTTAAAATGAATCCTTAAAATAATTACGAAATGGTTTGTAGGGGTGAATGGGCTGTACACGTAAGTACTATTTTTTAACTGTTATCCGGTTAAACTAGAATTCTTAAAAGATTGAATCCGTCCAAACCCACAATTAATTTAACTTGAAATCCTTTAAGAAAACCCTATTTTAATTTAATATAAAATATTTCAATTAAGCGCAAAATCCCAAGTAATCTCTCTTCTTATTTAAATTTTTAGAAGCGAAAAGAACTCGCAACAAATATTCTGTAGCAGTTCCGGCAAAATTAAATATTTTTATTTAAACACGACTCGAAAACAACAAGAAAGTTGAGAAAATTATGTACTGGTAGTAAATTCGTTATAAATTTTATACGAAATACAGAAAAGTTTTTATTTTATTCTTATTCTATTTTATTATTATTCTGCAGGGGTAATTAGAAACACGATCGGCAGAAAAATATAGTATGTGCAACTTCTGTGATTGCTGGTCTCGGTCGTCGCCTCGACCAGCAATTTTCACAGTCGTCTGGGTGTTGAAATATGGCATATTAAACTGCAGGGTGCTTTTGAGTAATACCCAACAACCGTTCTCCAAGTCAACAATCTGTGACTTTATAAACAACACAATTAGAAATTAAAAGTATCTTTTCATTTGACATTCAAACCTCTGATGAACAATTAATCAAAGATTCATTAGCTGTGAAGAATTCCTTGCCGAGATACAGGGTGTTAAACGATCGCCTAAAAATCATAATTATAATAATTAATATATATTATACCTATAATATAATAATAATAATAATAATAATTATAACATAATTATGATTTTTACATTTAAAAATAAATTCGACAAGTAAGAGGAATCAGGTATGACATTATCAACGTTTTTGTATTCAAATGACGAATCAAGAACTTCCTTTAAGAATTTACCCCAAATATGTGAATCAGTGAATCACTCTGCTAGTATTTACCGATTACCACACTTATTTGTTTTTTCCATAATTATAATGTTAAATTTATTGGTTGTAGAAAACTAGAAGCAAAAGTGAATAATTAAAATTTAAAATATTATTTAACAAAATGCAATGTCGATAAAAGAAATTTACGTCTACAAACCTTGGACTTGTTTGTAGGTTTAGGGATCTCTTGGGGTATTTAGCAGAAGTTAAGAGGCTTTAATTTTTTTCTTGTTTACTTTTTCCATTCAGGAGGAATATTAGATATACTCTTTATGTTCTTTTTACGTCGGTATAGTAGGTCCAATCAAAGGGGCCTGGGGGATGCGATGCCCAAAGACACAGTAGTCGCTTTGCGAAGGCTCTCGTTTCTTATTTTTACAGAAGTCGAACTGAAAGCCCATGGGAGACGGCGAAGTCCTTGCAGCGTGCCGTGTCTGAAGTCCAAGCTACTTGGCTGCTTGTAGATTAACTCACGCCTGCCTGCACCTGCTGATGCACACGTGACGATCGACTACACTTTAATAGTGTGAAAAAATTCCAAGATTTCAGTTTAAGCGTGTTATTTTTTTTTTACCTTTTTCAGTGAAAATGAGAAACTCTTATAGCATTTCCTACGGATTACGTGTTAAAAATATTTCAGTTATAAAAACTAGGTCTCACTGAAAATGAAATTAGAATATATACTACTTCAGCCATTTAAATTCTTGTTTAGACACTAGTACTTTTTAAAAAGATAGTAATATGCAATTTCTAGCGAAGGAAATTCTTTCATACATCACTTTAACCCTCCGATTTCGGTACGACGAGCATAACCATTTCTTCTATGCAAAATACTTTCTTTGCAGCTGGGGAAATATCTCACTATATAACCCCATATTTGACTAGATAACATATGAATGTTTGCATAATAAATTAACTTCGGGTCTTGGATATATTTAACTATTACAGCAGATTTACAAACTCTAACTTTGTGTTTACTTTCACGAATATCTAAAACTTTTGTTCAGAAATAATGAAACCACTAAGAAATAATAATGATAATATTAATTTTCTCGAAAACGAGGTGTTTTCAGACATATGTTTATCAAGCAAAAAATGTTTGTTTTGATGTTCCCTACCACAACTAAAAGTGTGTCGGTATATTTATGGAACACCCTGTGTAATGTTAAAATGTAAACTGAGTTATTTTGATTCATTTCGGTTCTGTCTAATTCGGATACAAAATGTCTAAAAAGCGCTAATTAAAGATATCTCGTTTATAACTTTGCGTAAAAGTTGTTAATCAATAACTGGACGTATTTTAATAAAAATGGACCTTCAAAAGAAATTTATTTCATATATTTCTTACCTAATCTGTTACAACAAAAATATTTATAATAAAAGCAAATGTTACTCTAATTAATTTCTCTTTGAAAATTACGCAGTTGTTTTAATGGATAATGTCTGTAAAATATCACAAATTGCGTTTTTAAGAAGTAAAAATACGCAGTTCTTTGATAAACTGCTTCTCTCTAACTTATTACGTTATAGCATATAGATATAAACAGGTGTCCAATGAAAGATATTATTCTACAATAGTGCTTTGTTTTATCGGGGGTACAGAAATTGTAGTTTTGAAGATATCATTGTAGGCTGCAGTATTGCTGACTTGCTAGAAGGGTCTAGGTCAGCGGTAGTCACTTTAGATTTGTTTCATTTGAATTCCTACTGAATGTGGCAGTTCAGTTATTTATTTATGCTTCTTCTTAAATATTTTGGTGAAAGGGTTGATTTCCTTTGTATTTAAACTTCTGCCACTCAACAACAAAAATTAAACGTACCGACACTTTTAACAATTCCCAAATTGTCCTTTCAGTCATGTTCTTCTAGGTCATATTATATTTTCTAAAGTATGTTTCTTTGAAATTCCACTTTCCTTATTTTTCAAATTTTGTAGACGGTATTTATAAGAAATTTTCATGTAGATGATAAATCTCCAGGGTGACTAGCTTGCATCTGTGCTTGATTAATGTTATGCAAGTAAGAAAATGGCGTAGAGTTTGAAAGTAGTTACCAGTTTTACGTTATTTGATCTTTTATGATACCTAAGTGAATGCAACTTATTGCTAACTCTTCCTTATAAAAACAAGGTTGGAGTTCACTTGGATGAGCTGCTAACTCTTCTTTATGAAAATAAGTTTGGGGTTCACTTGGGTGAACTTTAATATGGGTACTGTTTGTCAGTTAAAGCAAGTTTCAATTAATATTAGAATTAAAATTAATATATTTTTATGACAGTTTCAGTGTCATAGAAGATTTTTATAAAAAGTATTTTTAAAGCGTTTAACTGTTCGGTTTCATGTTGTACTATATTGCAGAGTTAAGTTTCTTTCAAATAGAGAGAAAGAGGCAATTTAATGTTTAATCAAATCGAATCAGGACATTAAAGACGTTGTTTGAGAAGTTACAGTCGGTTTCCTAAACAGAAGAAATTCAGTGAGGGCAGATGCTATTTGTTTCAATTAATTTGAACGTCTTTCAAATACTCTGCAACTTTTCTTCCATTCCTGAAATTGTGAACATCTTTGTTCGATTTGCAACAAAAATTGGTCTGTCACAAATCTCTAGAGCTTTCATGCTTTCGTTTTTCAAATCAATATTGTTTGTGCTACAAACTAGCGTTCACAAAGTCGTAGTTCTGCATTTCGCAAAGAACCACTTTGATTAGAACTCACTACCTCGTAACGCAATAAGTAACGGGAGTTAGGGAGTGGACGAGGACCGAAGTAAAGATAGTGAAATAAAGACATAGAAATGCGAAAGACTGCAATGCTGACTCTGCAAGTATTTATTATTGTCGTAGGTTTTTCTTGCTAACGACTTGCCCCAGGTATTCAGGATTCTAAGTGTTCGTTACGTTAACAAATGTTATTTCCTGAACGATCTGGAATTAAGCGTGCACTTTTAATTCCTGGAAAGTAGACTGTAAATTCAGAAAAGAGCCGATTTGGTTATTAGCCGCACCCTGCAGCGAAATCATTGTCTTTTCTAGTTCTTATTGCCGCTTAAATCACCCTCAATAGCTTATTACTTCCTATAAAGAGAAATTCTACTGCTTATTGGAATTGTACGGGTTAAAGTTAAAAATTGTTTTGCATAATTTACAAAACTCTAATAAATACACACGGAAATGTTATATCGCAAGGATGTAGTTCATTAAGTAAATTTAAATTTATTATTATCGGTTGATATTTCACCGTCCAATACATGCAGGAAAGTCTGATTAACTGACTTTAGGTAGAAAGGTAGAACGAAATAACTTTGGCGAATGAATTATTCCATTTTTAATATTCTCGGAGCCGGATTTAATTTGGTAAGTCAAACTGGATTAAAATTTATCAAGGTTGAAAACAAAACAAAGTTTTTAATTTAATTTTGTTCTACTCTTTCCAAAGTAACTGGACCAAAAAGCTACATTTAAATTTGTAATATTTGAGGTAGTGGTTATGCAAAGAGTCCTGAAATTATATAGTGATAAAATATGAAAAACTCGGAGGTGGATATAAAGCGCATCAGATATGCTAAATCCTGCAGGTGAAGGAATATTCCTTGCCGCCGGTTTCGCTGAGCCTGTAATGAAGTCAGGGTGTACCAAGTGGTGGAAAAGTCTTCTGTTGGCCGCCAGCCGACGGCTGTTTTACATAAAGACTACCGATTCTGATGTTCGACTGCATTTTTATTGCTTTTCAATAGGATACACGATCGGTCTGAATTTTATTTCTTTTGATTCTCGCTTTATACTTTGTTCTACCTTTAAATTTTTTATTCTGGATGAAGAAATCTACTGTGGGACTTTATGTGTTTCATACACAGGGGTGGCTTTTTAGGGATTTCTTTTGTACTTTGCCGACATCCAATTTCTCGTTTGTGTTTGCAAACCCACACGAAACTTTCAAAGAGAACTTTGTAATTAGTTTGTATTTACATATACCTATATCTTTCTACTTGTGTTACGAGACTTTAATAATTATTGTTCGCTCTTTGTATCTTTCAATGTTTGTAATAAATATACCAGACAGTATTTGAATGTGAACTGATGTTTTCTTTTAGTGAAGCAGATCGTAAACTTAATTATTGGCAATTGTGGATTATAAAACGATTGACATAAAATAAATACTAATTTGATATAAATCTCCTTGTCTCGATGTAAACAGTTAGTAGAAAATAGAATTGGAGAGATTTGTATTCATAAATAACTCATCTAAGGAAAAAGCTTTACAAACAACATTCTTTGAATGATATTACTTATAAATAAATAAGATTTCTGTTGTGCATGTAGGAGCTGCCTTTATTTATTTTGTTTCCTTTGACATTTCCTGCTTCCTTCTTATAATCATTTTTATGAAATCCTAATCTTGTTCATAACCTCTCTCTGACACAATCTTCCATTTCGAATAGTACCTACTCGTATGCATGATATACTCCCTTATGTTGCGAATAATGTTACGTTTCTTGTTGTATTTATAATTCTAACATGTTTACGATTTTATTTGAATACTACTATAGCATTAATAATATTTCAAAAAAATTTCCGGTTATTATCACCAACTGAAACTAAGTTGTATAGAAAAGCTCACCGGTAGAAGAGCATTTCGAAATTGACTACTTCATTTGTATTTTTCCTGCAATTGCATAAATGAATAAATTAGTTGTATTTTTCAAGTAAACACGACTTAGAATGGTTTAATCGAAATGTGTTTTGAATGAAATTTCATTTCAATCTCCCATCAGCCTGTAGTACTGTAGGTATTATATTTGTGTTTCATATGCAATTAGTGTTAGATGAAGTTAATTAAATAATTTGTAGTTTAATTACGCTTGGGATATAATATTTACGCGATATTGTAGTAATTTAGGATATTTATTTGGTGCTTGAATCTCGAAATGAAATACATAGAACTAAAATATCAATATAGTGTAAATAATGTTAGTAGATTTACTGAAATATTACACACGAGCAGTTTTTGTAAAACTGGTTGGAAACGAATAGATTAAAACTGGAAACTGCTGCATAATAAAATTGGAACGGCAAAGTTTTCGAACTGCCGACGATTTTAATTGCCGTAGATACCCAGGCCGAAATAAATTAGCTGAAAACGCTTTTTACATAAAATATTTCGAATTGCGCTTTAATCTATCAATTTCTGTATAATTAAGAACACAAACGCGGAACCGCACTCATTAAACCCGCAGTATTTGGAAAGGGGTGTACTTCCGAATGGATGCGCAGAAATAAACATTACACGTAACGCTATAAAAAAGCAGTTCGCTCTAAAAGATCTATATAAGAGCCATAAACATATAATAGAAAGTGATCCCAACGACCCAATAGGGGTCATCAGAAAGCTATAAGCAGTTATTGCATTATCATATCAAAACGATCCGCGCGCCGCCGCGATAAGATATCGAATTATGCGGGAGGATGTAGTTTATCAGAAAACGCAGAAGTCATTTCCCGAGCCACCTTATAATTCTCCGGGAATGTTGGCGCCGTTTACAGTTCCATGGCACGCGCACAGGTGTTAAAAGAGCTCGTCATGTAGGTGGTCGCCATTTTAAGGATATTGAAGCCAACAGTTGCCATGGAGACATGGGATCGCTAATCAGGACTGAGTGGAACAGGAGAAAAATGTCCGTTGCCTCTTCGGCCGCTTACTCAAAGTCACCGGAGTCGCGGTCCTTACACGAAGACTACACTTAATAATTGAACCCCGCGTGCCATTCGGATTACTGTCATTAGTAAAAAGTCTGTCGGTCTGGATTTTCGACGACTATACTCGTTAATTATTGTCTTTTCCTACTCACCCCAGTTCCTGCTCTAGGGCAACTACATCAAACAGTAAAGTTAATGAAAGCATCTTTTCTTTTTTTACCCTTCACCTTTTAATCCCACTAAACTACAAACCATTTTACTTTCTGACTTCTGAAGTACTGCTTGTAATTTGTATATCATAATTTAAACATTTTAGAATCCTCAAGTGTAATTATTACTGATCTAACGAGGTGGTAACAGTTGAGCAACTTCAGGAAAAGTCGGAAGATCATACAATTTCACCGAATTCTGAATGAATGCCTGTGCGATAAAAAGAAAGCAATTTACAGTGAAATACGTAAAGGGTAGTTATTGTTGTAAAATTAAATCCTCAATGCAGATATTTACAAAAAGAATAAAGAAAAATAAAATAATTGATGGTAGAGCACGAACTTGTGTTTAATTTGAACGGGCGCGACTAAAATATTTCAAGTTTGTAATAAAATTTAAACAAGATTAAGTTTTGGTTATTTTTTGTTCTGAAAATGTAAAGAATTCTACTTGAAAGAGTTAGTTAACCTACATAGAATATGTTTTTTTTTGTAACATTGTTTTTGGGTAAATTTTAAATAACAAACATTTAAAGTTAGTGATGTGGAAAACAAATCCCCACCTGAAATCTTTTCAAAGTGAATTCAACATTCTGTCATAAATGAAGTTTTTCTCTGTGTGTTGTGTTAACTTTCATCAGCTTTGTGCTAACATTGTTTGTGTCAGCACGTATTTCCTTTGGGCTTTAACAGTTCCCTATGAGAGTAAGGGTGGAATATGCCCTGTCTAGTTATTATTTTAATACGCAGCATTTACGGAACTAAAGCAATTATTGGATATCGCGTTAAAACTTTTAGTTACACATCACTATTAACTAAAATAAACAAGAGCAACTGTACACATGTAAAATACTATAAATGTTTGATGAAGTAACCAGTAACAAGTTTAGATAGTAGCTTCAATTAGGATTCATATTGTAATATTTCTAAACGATAATTTTATAGCAAGATGCAAGATGAACTTGCTTTTGTGTAAGATATTTGATAATATTGTATCCTGTTGTAAGTGCTAGTCTGAGTCTCCTAAGTATGTTATCTTGGGATGCAAGTTGCAATGCACGCTTGCCAAAGTTTCTTCAATACTTGATAGTAGTTTTGGCATTCGTTTTATCAAATTACTTTTATCTTTCTCGGTCGTATTACTCTCAATAGTTTTGAACTGATTTTCAGTCAAACTCCAAAACAAATAAGAAGTCATAGCAACGAAAATTTGTTTCTTAATTAAAATATCGGTTTGTATTTACTATTTGCTTTGCCAATGATTACTTCAAATTAAAAGAGAAAATTAGTTTTGTTTTTATTATCATTTTCAGCAAAATTCGTTGAATGGGGCTGGTGTGGTACATACGTGTCTTGCTGAGCGTTGAATTATTAAATAAGGGTCGGGCTTATTTCTTTAAAATTTATAAAAATATTAAAATATTAAAATATTCTTGGGACGTTCGAACAGGGTTGATATAATGTAGACTGTTCTGATGAGTAAACGTTGTCGGTGGGTGTAAGGAACGTGTTTATAATTATTTTCATTTTTATTATTTTATAATTTTTATTTGCAGTTTTAGCAGTAATAGTTTTGGGCGACGCTCATGCTTTCGTATAAACACAAATAAACATCTCGAAACACCAGTGCATGTGTAAACCTGGTTGTTCAACAGGAATGTACCTGATCGTTGTGAAAGGTTTTCAGTGTATTCTGTATTTCAGTAATTAACAAAAATAGTTTATGTCGATATGGCAACTAAAAGCTGTCCTAGCTTTATAGCTTTCGCTGTTTGACTGACAAATTCAAAAATAAAAGTAGTTAATGCAATGGTAGTATGCAAATACGAAAATTCGCCTTTCCCTAAAGAGAATTACAAATGCGACCCAATTCAGTAAAGGTATTCATATAAAACGCATACCTATGTTCGATATGTAAGCTAAAAACGAGAAATAAAAAACCCACTATGGCTGGTTGATTCCCTTCATATCCACTTTAGCCATTTCGTTATAATTCCTACAGGACCTAAACTTCAGAGTTATTACCCAGGAGAGGGTCAACATTCCTGTAACGTATTTTCAAGGAGTTTCACATTAAACGTATTTTGGGTTTTGAAAAATTAGATGTTGACAGGATATTAAATATCGTCTTACCTATCGTTATATCAAGGGTACCTTGTTTGTTTCTTTGGGAATTAATATACTTCTACTATTAGTAGATAACTGTACAGGCTGTTGATTTGAAAAATATCTACACAAGACACGGAATATTGAAAAAAGGGAAGTCCGCTTTTTTTAGGGTGGAAGGAGGAGATTAGATTTTGTATCTGCGTTGCATTACAACTCATTCCTTCACGCTCATCTACACTTACTGCATGGAAAAATTTAGAATTTTAAATATCCTTTAATTTGAGATGTTTTGCGGAATGATGATACAGAGTTTACTCTTCCCCTACGTTCTAAAAACATCGTTTTCACATACATGCAGGAAAAGACTGATTTCTCATCAATTTTCTAACATTAAGAAAGTTTAGGCTGAAGCACTGTCTCAGTGTTTTGATAACTTTAGATATTGTGAATTATGACCGGTGCTGTATACGTTTGTAAACGTCTTGTAATTTATAACAAAATTAGAAAGGGAGGAACCAAAAACAGAAATTTAATAAGAAAGAAATTAATTAAGGTTGTTAGGTGAAGTCTTGTCAAGTTACTATATTAATTTTTTGTCTTGTCATTTTCTCTTTCAATTTGCTAGGGTGTAATAAAAGTGTGTGCAGTAGATCGAAACAATACACACGTGTCGAAATGACGTCCGAGGACGATCTCCGCCTGTCACCGCAGAAAAAGTCAGCTGGAAGCTGTGCAAGAGTAAAAAGCACGCACCGCTGTCACAGAACGCTAACAGAATGTCTGTCGTGGGCTTTTTGTTCCCAGATATCTTTACTTTATCTACCCGAGATTGAGTTGCGTTGCGGACAGCAGCTTTTGTCAGATAGTTAATCTTTATTTTCGTTTCATGGTGATCGAATGCCGGACTGCCGGTGTGCGACGACAACAAAAACTGCGATAGAAGCAGAAAGCGTCATTAGTGAACTAAAATACCTTATCGAAGAGATTTCTGCGAGTGCCTCAAATATGTTTAAATTATTAATTAATACGTCTCTTGGAAACTTTGCAATGCTTGAATCTTTTTTACAAATACCCATTTCGGTCTTCAAATTTCTGTACCTTTAATGGGGTGGGGGTAGCTGTATTTGTGGTATTTTGAGACATTGACTCCGATAATACTAGAATAATGTTAATTAGTTCAAATCAAATCTCTCGTTCAGTGTTTGTACGCAGACCAGACTAAACAAGTTATTATCAATTAAGGCTAGGGAAGACACAACATCTTGTCTGAGTAAAATAGATGTCCAACTGCAGTTCTGTAAAGCCATGTGAGGTTAGTGTTGCCCATAAATGTACAGATGCAAAGTGAGGCAAATCATAATACCTGATGACAAGCTACTTAGATAATCTAAGTCTCGTCCACCTGAACGGTCTACACTATATGCAAATAAAATAAAACTTCTAACAACTGTTCAGAATGAACATTTCAGATCGGGAAATATGGTCCTCAGGAGGGCCTTCCTTCAAGAGTACACGGTTGCTGCGAAGATCAAGGGAATGGGAACTGAAGCGAGCGTGTACGATTTCGGTTGTTACATTTTTGAGCTCTTGAGTGCCAGAATTACCGTTACTTTCCGTTTTATATGGCAGACATCACTAAAACAATAATAATTTCAAGATTGGTAATTCCGAGGCCCAGATTTCCCGTTTGTATTTAGGCAATGAAAACGGACACATAGTCCAAAGATATCTAGATGTTTTAAGGGCTCAAGTTGGAACGTATCATTGGGAGACGAATCCTGGAAACAACTAAAGACCCTTAATTCTAATAAAAGTACCCATTCAAGCAATTGTTACATCATTAAAATATAGGATTATGTTCCATAATCAAAATTATTTAGCTTTTTCGTAAGGGTTGTAAGTCCTTTTAAGATATTCTAGAGTTACAGTATTAATTAGTATATTTTAGAAAATTTTAAAGGTAAAGATGTTTGTAGTAAGAGTTGGCTTTTTAATTTTCATCATCAGAACTTATGAGAAAATTTGTAACATAAACTTTTCAAGGAAACTACTCTCATATAGTGTCCAGGTGGCTAAGTTTAGTAATTATTTCTAAAGATTTTAATTATAAAGTTTTCTTTAATGGAAACGGAGTTCAAGTTGAAATTTACAAGGGTTGATTTATTCCCGTTTATTGTTGAAATGCTATTATTTCATATTTAACAGTGCCTGAAAACTATTTTCATGCGTTTAACTGCATTCAGCGCATGAATATGAAATCCTTTGGGAATATTTTAAGATTTCCAAGAACACTAACTCATATTATCCGTCAGGCAAACTGCATCCTTTTATTTCTTTTGCACAAACATAGATAGTGTTAAGCTAAAAAGATACGCCTGTGTATTTTTAAACTAAGAGATTTATTTCAGTAAAATACAATAAATCTTATAAATTAAGGCCTAACCCAATCGCACATGTGTTGGGAAAAAGAACTTGAATCAATGATTTCTTACGAATGTTCTCTTTAAAAGTTGTCATAAGAAACGCAAAGATTAGTGGTTGGGTATAAATTGTACGTCAAGTTTCAAGCGTTTTCAGCGTTAAGTGACACGGGACTGTGCCAAGATAAACGATTCAATGAAATATACCGATGCTAAATGTTACTGTTCTGAAAGGCGTGAAATTGCTAAAAATCGATTCATTTACGACAATGCGATAAATGCATTTCATTCCTGATTTTCTCATAATCGGGCTCATAAAGACAGGCTTATGGTATGTATTGTTCACATATGATGAAGTTAATCTTGTATGCAGCGCATTATGCAGTGGAACAGAGTAATTACTCGTATAGAAGCCGACGATAAAGCAATAAATGTATGAAAATTACTCGATAAAGTGAACTAATGACATAATTTTGCATAACAGGAACTAGGAACTGAATTCCTTTGAACAATTAACCTTTAATACATCATTTGCATTCATCAAAGTTAATTACGTGACTTGTAATTGAACATTAGAAACCACTACTTAACAAGATTAACATATACCTAATCCAATTTCGAAGCAAGTAACACGACCGATTTCAATTTATTCGTATAATAGAGAATTGGTGGTCTCTTATTTTGCGTCTTATAATTAGAAGTGTGTGAGAAAATAATGTCACGTGTTATTCCTTTATACGCTATAGGTATTCCAATGGGTGGTATGCTAATGCTTCAAGTACTATCTACTTCGCAAGTAGAGTGTCTACTACACTAACGAAGCATTTGCTGTGAACAAGTAGGTAGTATTTACTACTATGTACGATATACATAGAAGAAGATACTTCACCTGAAAAGTATCTATTCCATTATTTCATAGTATCTCCCACAAATGATATGCTTAGTAGTATTTACTTCGGTTTAAGTTTAGTTGGTGTATGAGAAGGTTCGGGGGCCGCAAATTAAGAATATAAATTCAATGAAATGGTGGCTTTTATGGATTTGGGGCCTAGAAAAATATACAATGAAAGAAGAAGATACAACAACGATGTAGGTATATTGTAAATTATTCAGATATTTATTATACCGGGTGAGTCAGACCACCCGTATCAGTCGTTTTTTTCGAAAACGGTTAATCGTAGAGAGTCGGGCCAAAAATTTTTTACAAAAGCCTTCATGAAGAATCTAATGGTAACATTGGCATTCGCCGGAAAAATCTGCATCCTGAAGAGTTTGCTCCAGAATGTCGAGAACTCCAAAATTTCAATAGCACGGGGGGTCAAAAGTATATCAAAAGTATAAATAAATTTTGACAATATCACAATAATTGTTCAAACTGTCGTCCATCTACTTCTAAACACTGTCGAGCTCTTCTAGTCACATTATCAGTGGCTTTTAATATTTCTTCACCACTTAATGACCGGCAGGCATTGCGAATTCTCAGCTTCATATCATCTGTCGTTGTATCCAGTGGAGTACAATCGGGTGACCTATTGTCAAACTTACATTTTAGACATTTTTTAAATGTAAAGTTAAATAACAGTTTTCTTCTTCTTCTTGTCAGCCCGTGTTCATCCACTGCTGATTTTCCATGCATTTCTATTGTTAGGACGCATTTAGTTACAATTACAGTACAATTACTTAATAACTTCAATCGAATATTCCTCAGAAGGGGTGGGGGTAATAAAACTCTTTTTCCTACAAAACTTGCTTATTTTTTAAAGACCTTTTCAACAATACCACTTTTGACCCCCCGTGCTATTTGAAATTTTGGAGTTCTCGACATTCTGGAGCAAACTCTTCAGGATGCCGATTTTTCCGGCGAATGCCAATGTCACCATTCGATTCTTTATGAAGGCTTTTGTAATAAAAAAAATTGGCCCGACTCTCTACGATTAACCGTTTTCGAAAAAAACGACTGATACGGGTGGTCTGACTCACCCGGTATACAGGGTGTAACACAACTTAGCCGAAAAAATTTAACCATATATGCACTTTTAAATAAGAAATCGATTTGTTAAAAAAATTTTTAATAAAATTCCAACAGAAAACGAGATAAAAATTGTTAAAGTTACAAATTAATGAACACGTTTTTTTTTTCATTAATTTGTAACTTTAACAATTTTTATCTCGTTTTCTGTTGGACTTTTATTAAAACAAATTTTAACAGACCGATTTCTTATTTAAAAGTGCATCTATGGTTAAATTTTTTCGGATAAGTTGTGTTTTGTTTTTTTCATTAAGTTCTTACTTTAACAATTTTTATCTCGTTTTCTGTTGGACTTTTATTAAAAAAAATTTTAACAAATCGATTTCTTATTTAAAAGTGCATATATGGTTAAATTTTTTCGGCTAAGTTGTGTTACACCCTGTATAGAAATATTTATATCTGAAAACGCGTGTAGCTACTTCCAACGCTAACATACAAACAAGTTTTAACACCTTTTTATGTGAGACATGGTAAAACGGCAGTAGATACTTCGATTCAGTAATAGGTATTTCTACTTCTGTTTAGCTGTGCGTTGTAGTATGGTCTTCTCAAGTAGAGTAGGTACTTTGTATATAAAAGAAAATGCTGGGTAGTAAATGCTTATATATATTTTCTTTTGTTACATCTATTTTGGAACTTTTCTAACGATGATCTTATAAATGTCTGGAGAGAGGTTCCCTTAATCCGCACTCCAAATGTTCTTTTACAAATCCAGTTACCTTAATCAATAATCAAAAATGGTATTTTTTCATCAATATTTACAGAAATGAAGGCAAATAATCAAATTCTACAACTCAAAGGGGTGATTATAATTATTGTTGGTAAAAGTAAAGGTACCATGAATATAATATTAATGTAGGTCTACTTTCCTGAAGGATTTTGAAAACCACTTAGTATGATTTATAATACCATATTATTTTCACTTAACTTTTAGAATATTTACCACATATTCTGGAAAACTAATACCTTTACCGCAATGACACGGTGTGGTGCGGCGCGGCGGCGGCGCCGGGCGCAACCCGCGTTTTCTACACGATTGGTTCCCTTACCCAGAAATGCTTTCAAACTAAACATTAGAGATTTCAAAGTCAATAAAATGTGAGTATAGTGTAATCCTGTAAATAATATCATTCAAAATCTATTTAATGGTACTTTGAAATCTTTACAATTCAATGAATTTCATATCCTGTTACTATCAACGTGAGTCATAGGTCGTTCTACAATGAAATTTTTTGTAAGGGGGTTGAATATGAACTATTTGGTATCACGGTGCCAAAATGCAATGACATAAATTGCAATAAAAGTGTGCAACAGCCGTCGACTAACACAAGTAACCATTAACCTAGGCGTTAGAGGGTCATAAAGGACTTCGCGCTGGTATAGTCCCACGGGATTGATAAGAAAACCTGCCCGCAGCAGACGGCACTCGTAAGTAACGCAACATAGACTTGGTGTGCTGCGGATAATTGCGGCTAATTAAATCGGAGAAGGCGCAATTAGTTGAAGACGCTAATGTGACACTATCTGTCACCGCTTCTGAATACAGGCAGCGTGACAGGATGAACGCTTCTCGCTTGTAGAGCAGAATTGCGTTTCCTGCCTGGTAATATATCAATTATGAGGCGAAATATTAATATACACCAAAATAATAAGATGTCAAGTCGTAATTAAGACATAAGTTAAATGCCTCTGTTAAGCTCACACTAGGATGTTTGCCGTCGGGACTCGAAACACTTCAGTAATTTTTTTGCGTTCATTTCAGGACGTCGAAAATGTAATTATTTTAGTACATTAAGCGGCAGACGCATTAACTTAAAATATTATAATAATTATCTGTTGGATTACTGCAAACTACGTCAACTATAGAATAAACTAAATTTAGATCTCCTAGATTATAGGAATGGAGATTATTAAATGATACGCTAGGTATAATTTTCTTATTAGCAGAGATTCAACAAGAAGCCGATCATCTATTCGCTCGGGGAACGAGATCTAACTAGTAAAGTTTTAAGTTTTAAATCAAAACTTTCATTAGGCAAATTGGAACGTTTCTGTAATATAAAGGTTCTGTAAGTTCTTTGGTTTCCCGGCTGATGAAACCATCTGCTTTAAAGAAAAATTCCAAGTGGTCGCGCAGCTGTTTGATATTCATAATAAATTTTCGCAGTAAGAAAAGTAGTGCAAAAACTAAATCTTGAATAGCCCAGTTAACATTCATTAGTACGCCATGTCTGCTGAATATCAATAAATAATTCCGAGTGGACGTTATGAAATTTTATTTTTAAATGAGACGCATTGCAGTAATATTTTTGTTATTAACTTCGTATATTCGAGAACCTACTGATAATATTCTCATGTTTTTAACAAGATGCTTAGCATATTTGTATAATCACATCTTGAAAATGTTTTATGTTACAGACCAGGGTTTTAATATCTTCGTTGTAAATATTATAACATAATCAACTCGAAACTGTAATGCGGATCTATAAAATACAAAATTTCTACCACACACCAGGAAAACTATGTAAATTAGGGTTATAGCTTGTTTTATTGAAAGTAAGCGCATAGAAAATAGGCAACATTTATTTACAGTCTCAAATTTCTATAAATTCTGTGACTATTCCCCAAGAAATTATGACAACAATAATCACAAGGAAAAGTTATTCCTGAAAAATATTATAAATAAGGTTTAGTCTAGCCCCCTACTAGGTCTCCGGCATATTCAGAGAGACGAAGAAGGGGCAAAATGGTACTCTTAATTTTTTTCGCCAAAGAACCTAATTCTGACAACGAGAAGACTAACTAGATGTAATACCAGTTTACGCAGATGTAATACCACTGCTATGTCCTGCTCTTACGAGAACAAGGGCTTCTTCCTGATATAAGTAGAATCAATAATACCTCAATTATTACAGATGTCCCCTAGTTGATTCGAGGGGTTGGGTGGCTTTTGTGATTCCTGATTTAAGAAGCTATAATGGACCAAGCAAAATGAACTCGTTAATTTTGACTTAAGTGCTCGTGAGCCCACTTAAACTCTTCCCAACAATCCCCATTAAGTTATGAGTTAGTAGTACAACTAACTTTGGAGTGAATGTGTAATGTGGAATCCATGTTACACGGAATTAAGAACAACTAACATACCTTTCAAAGGACTAGGGAATGAACAATTGTTACAAAAAAAAGAATGTAAATTACATGCTACACAGAAAAATGCTTCATGACTATGAGTTGTGTATTAATTCAATTGGCATATAAATTTTAATGTAAATAGACAAAATCTATTCTCAGTACACAAAACGGAAATGTAAATTGAAACGGAAGACATACAAGGTTGATAATGAGCTTAGGTAGATGTAGAATAGGCATATCCTCGTCATTAGTAATTAATAACGGAGCATGCATGTGGTCGGAGTACATTACTTTGAGAAACCTAAATTAGATTCGGAAGTTATAACAATTATATTAAATTTTTAGACTGATGTGTTAGCGCAAAACTCCTTGCGGTACCCTAATTATTTAAGTATTACTGTTTTCAGCGTGTAATCAATTTATTCACCTTTCAGGATTATAATGCACTACGTTGAAACTTAAATTCGCTTTTATTTCAACGGGAGTTGATTTTCCGGAGATGTAGATAGATGGTTTATTAAAATATGACCAATATTATATTTCATAATCAAATAACTGTTGACGATGCGGTGGCTAAGTGGATAGGAATCTATTCATCAGCAATCAAGAGGCTCCGGGTTCCAGGCTCGGTTTCGTCCTGGTTGTTTGTGTTGTCATAATTTAAGTGTTAGATGGCGGCGGTATGATTATAGCAATTGAAGCTCCTCCCCGTAGTACATATCTAAATAAAGAAAAAATAATTATTTACTGTCACTGTGTATAATTAAGGTTTATATCTGCTTTTCTAAAAAAATCCTTCTTAACATCTTTATTTTTTCTGGAAATTCCTTCCACTTTTACTGTTTTAAAATTTATCCCCAGATAACGTGATTGTGTAGTAACGAGAGCAAGACAATTAGATATCGTAGAAATATAACTGGAGTATTTGAATTGAATTTCGATATATATCGCATTACCATTGTTCAGTTCCAGAACACTAATACTAGTTATAATAAAGCAACAATTGATTTAATTGCACCCTTTTGTGAATATAATAGAGATTACCAGACCAGCTACTTCCACGTACGGTTTGTTCTTTTCAAATTATCAATTGCATTTGCAACCGCATTGCTAAATCGGTAATCTTTATTGGGGTTCACACGAGTCAGTAGACAATAAATTAGTTCCATGCAAGTCAACATTTACAAGATTCTGTCTCCCCTCTGTATTCGATTTTGTTGGGGTGCATACTTTATGGGGATTTTATGGCGATTTTGTTGGCTTGTGTATACGTAAGCTTCATTCAACTACTTGTATGAGTTATTCCCAAAAATTTTAGTTTATAAGCAGAGACAAACCCCTTGGCGTAGGTATCTTTAGTGAATTGCCATTTTATGGTTAAATTTGCTGGTAACCCATGACACTAACTCCTTATATAAGAGAACTTCAGTTTTGTGATATAAAATTATTCATTTCCCACTATGGAGAAGATTTAGTGTTTTTTTTTTGTAAAATTTTATATTACTCAAACACTATTTGAAATATTTGTGTGTATCGAAAACATGCGGCATCTTATCGACTTATAAATTTATAGGAACTTTTTAATTCGGATAGTTTTTGAAACTCGCATTTGTTCCTGTCGCAAATTTAATCCTCTGTACTAACGTCTCTTAGGTTTAAATTGCTATACAATTAAAAAAAATCGGGTCGAGATGTGAGTTATGATTTTTTAGTTCAAGGTATATAATTAAAATATTTTTCATGTATAAATATAGCAATCAATTTTCTCTGAATACTATACCAATATTCCAATTTTTAAATATTTAAGTAAAAATAAATGCATGGCCCACTGCTATTAAAATATTACTTAATCCTACTCTGAACGTAAATTCCATTATTTGAACAATCTTCCTTTATTTCTAAATACAATTCAAATACACGTTTTATCAATCTAGGTATGCATATGTGAAGATATCTTATCTATTGTGCTACGTGAAATCAAGTTTAGAACGCAACCTTGCGCATACCTTTATTAGTCACAGGTGGCTTTTACAATAAACTTCAATAATTTTCCCCTCACCCCAGGACATCAGTAACAGTGTTCGCGATGTTAGTGTAAGTGTCGGTTGTCGTATTAATAATTGTTTTGTTAAGTAAATCGGATAATTTGTGATAAATGCAGTTCTACAGACGTTATAAATTGTTAAAAGTGTGTGATTTGTGAATAATGGATAGCACCAATAAGATTATCCAAGGTAAGAATTTTTGTAACTTGAAATGTTTGCCACTAAGTATAAAATGTTTTAGAAATGGAAAAATCTTTTTATGCATTAAAGGTTTAGTGAATTAATTTGAAAATGTGAGTACCAAGCCCAAAAAGCTTTATAATATAAAATAGTAGTTTAATCCACGTTCACTATTTTTTCTCGGATAATAAGCAGGACTTGTGTGATTGAAAATTCTTATTAAAAAAAAATTGAAACTAATCTTTTATATTGCGTTATAATGCTATTTCCAATCATACAAATTTTTCATATACACTACAAATCCTTTTTCATAAACATTTATGGGACAACAGGATTATCCGCTCAGTTTTTTCATTCGTAAAACTAGTTCGTTGAAATTATTATCACTGCTTGAAACAGCTCAGGATAATTCCATTAAGAATGAATAGGCACATACAATGTTAATTGGTTATATCGATCATTGCTACAAACCGTACTAAAACGAGCACAATTGCGTTTATAATTGAGATATTAAAACATGGATTGAGATGATTAAATTTATGCAATTATTATGTTCCTAGATGCTTTTACAAATATTAGAATGCGGAAATAAGGTTTGCATTTATCCTCTCTCTTCACTTTTTATGTTTAATAAAGGGAAAGGTAGAAAATTAATTATATAAGAAAAATATTGATATAGTATTAATTACAGTGTGTCCTGATTGTATTAGCTTTTGTAAATTTAATCAAGTTTACATGTAGTTTAATTTAGTTAAAGTTATAGTTACGTATTTTCCACACGGAAACTCGATGGCGCATAGTAGCGTTGATTGAAATGTGTGCATGGCTCTTTCACAGTTTCCATACAAAATCCCGATTATGATGATGTTGCCAGATGTTGCTCACAAATAAATATGCAAGTGAACACTATGTCGCTCTTGTAAAAGCGATTTTGACAGCTCTACAATCAATTGAAATCTTAGGTTTAATGATAATAATATAGTTTTAAATCTAAAGTTTAAGGCAATGCAAATTATTTCTTGGCAATTAATTCGATTTTTCTGAGAACTTTCTATTAAGCGTGGTTTAATTGATTTCTCCCCTATGTATTTTACAACGGACCTAATCTCTCCTAACGTTAATGGCTAATGGAGTTCCTGCAAAACAAGAACTTCCCTAGACGTATCAGACGTGTTTTTCTGTTTTCCAACTAATCCTTGTAAGGTAACTCTTGAGATTCCATTGGTATACATAGTTAATGACATGACCTGGAACAAACACATCCATTGAATGTCAGCAGCTGCTACAGTACTTTTCCTAGCTTCGTGAGGCTTTCTAACAAAACAGCAGGGTATTGTTATTCAAATCAATATTCCTGCAAGGCGGATAATACATTCTGATTATCTGTATCTAGGATTACTTTTACTGTACTTTTTTATTTTATAAGAGGCTTCGGGGATTATAATTATACCAAGCATAAACTTAATAATACCATTAGAGCGGGTTTGTACTAGTTACCTAAACAATTTTTAAACACTTCCCCATAAACTTCATGATTCGTTGAAATTATTGAAGCACGAATGTTCATAAATAGAGTTTCTGTTTAACTACAAATATGAGCAAGTAAAAGCTACACACATTCTGTTATAATTGATGTTTGAGCAAATAGTTGGCTTGTACTTAATTAATTCGTTGTGCTTTAGTTAGGAGAGTAATTAATAAAATTCATTAGTAGAATCAACATCAAGGCACCTATTGCCGTTTTATTGGATTTATCTAAAAAAAATTATTTGAACCAAAAACGTCCCTTTTGTGGGTATCGACTGTTCAAAAATTAATCAGATAGATAGTTGCCATGTTCATGTAAATTAAATGTAGGCACAGCTAACTAGAACCTGATGGTTAATTTTTGAACAGCATGTACGTCATTTTTGGCAGAAAATAAATGATAATGAGTGTAAGCTCGAGTGTAAGTAATTGAATAAACGATTTTGATACGTAATAGACTTGGTTTTTAGATGCATTTCATATATTCGTAATAATTAATTAACGTGGCAACTTTAAAAATAACTGGGGTAAGAAAAATTCATTTAGTAATTAAATATCTGCATGCATCTAACTTACCGTACCAGATATAGTTACCAAGGTATGCGCGCTATTGGATTCATTTATTAATTAGAAAATTTCTACAAATGTATCGTACCTACGCGAGTAGACGTAGACGTTATGAAATTTAAATGAACTATTTCTCATCTAAAAGTTAGAAGCTGCATACAAATTTAAACAGTAAACTATTTCATTAGCCAACAGCGTAATCCATTTTATTTCACGTTATTATAAATCTGTTTCCGTTACCACTAGAATTTGTAACAGAATGAAAACAAATAAATTATTACCGGATCTAACGTTGTTTTCATAGTTTAGCAAATTAACGAAGTTTTAGTAAAAGCTCTTTGAATATGTTCCCTTTGAACGATTGGTCTACGAACTTGAACACTTATGACGTGCGATCCTAGAATGGATCTCTGATTTTCTACATAATCTTGCCTTTACCGTGAGGGTAGAAGGTATACTGTCGAATCCACACAATGTATTAAGTGGTGTTCCACAAAGTTCGGTTTTGGGGCCAGTACTGTTCTTGTTGTAGATCTCCAATCTACCAATGAATATCTCATTCACTTTTAGCCGTTTTGCCGGCGACTCCAAATTTCAATTTCCCTCTCTCCGACCCAAATGCAATCTAGCATGACTTGGAGAAAGTCTAGTTGTTGTCAGTAAATGCAGACAAATGCAGTGTACTTCACATAGGGAAGAATAACCCGAAAATTCCTTATATTTCTTATATGAAAGGGAGGATGGGAATAGGATTGGGATGTTAACAGTAAAACTTGTATATCGCACTGTTGCTGCGTTGCTTGTAAAATGACAACAATTGCTTCGTAATGCAAAATTGAGCAGTTTTTTTTTAAGACCTTATGAATGTATAAATTTTACTAATTATTTATAGCTCCCCAAATAAGCTTAGGATGGTTGCCCGTAATTTGTTGATTAATTAGTCGTAACAGTGATAAGTGGTTATTAAAACGAAAATATTGGGAAATAATAAATACTTTCTATCCTTCGTAATACACTTACGAATATTTTTGGGCTTTGTAACATGGGTTGGGTTCCCCAAAAAATTTATTTAATTTTAAATAAATTTGCTTGCGATGTACGAGTAGGTAGGTAGGTACCTACTCTAATTCTGATTTCACTTAAGACTTTATATTAGTGTATAATTTTCTTGTCTCCTATCGCTTTCAAAACGCATTCGATTTTAGTTCAAACAATAATAATAGTGATTGTGATAATACATACTCGTATACATCCCTGTCACACCATTCTCTCGAACACTGGGTTATCAGCGAGGCCATACTCCTTTGATGGACGCCGTTTAGTTCCAACATAGTTGTTGATGATTATGATATCGTTCCCATTTAGCCCTCTTTGTTGAAGATATAATTGTTCTATTAATTCTATTGTTCTATTCTGGGCAAATTGAAAATGTTAAACTGCGAAGCATTCATTACATTTAGTCTTTTATGTATCTTCCGCAAGCTAGCCACAAAAAGTATTACTCATCCATAACGCATTAATTTCTGAAAATTGTTAAACAAGGAAATTTAATACCGCTTGATTGAGCTAAAAATTTATTTTGCTATGTTTCTTTTTAATAGGGTATCAGTAGAAAAAAATATTTGTACCTTACTTGTAAATTCAACTTTGTAGTAGTAAATACATCAAGATGATTAGTACTTTTTAGTTTTTTTGAGCTTTAATAAAATGCCAATATTTAATATCCTAGTATGAAAACTTCATCCCCAAATATTTATAAATAAAAACAAAAATTCTTTTAAAGAAAAATTTACTGTTTCCATTAAAAATCATGTCACTCTGCATCTTTATGCACACCTTATATAACCTTATATAGTACCTAATCTTTATTAGGTACTATATAAGGTTCCTTATGGATGGTGTTTAATAAAGAAAGTACCTTTTGAATTAAGGGAAAGTCCAGGGGAGGTGCGTCAATACCTACTCTACACTTACTCATTTGTAATTAAATAAAGGCCTTATTTGCGTATATCGAAATAAATGTTTTTAACAACTGTTGTAGTAGACCGCTAAGGTTGTTAGAAATTTTTTATTTTTAGAAATCCATGAGGGGTCAGCAAAATATCATGATTTGAAATTTTTATCGGCCGCCTTTTTGTTATTTGAAAACATATAAATTAACTGTAAATGAAAGTGTTGTAGAGAACCAAAAGTTAATTTTTGAAAACCTTTCGTTTTTTGAAATATTCCCTAAAATAAGGGAATTATTACGATTGTTAAAAACCCAAAGAAATCCAATAACTACGAATCGGGGCCGCAAATCAAAAATTGTAACAACACAAAAAATTATCTGTTTTAATAAACTTTACCTTCCATGTTCGGCTGTAACGACCTGTTGTTAAAGAGTTAGTTGTATTGCTATTTACAGTCAGTTTAAAGGACGTTTTAATAAATCCCAAATTAGGAGAACGAACGTAGGGTTTTTTATTCAGTTATTCTTTCATTATGTTTGATTACTGTTCACTTTGACGCAATAAAAGCAGTATTTCCCCTCAAAACCATAAATCTGTATCATAAAAGACCGAATAGAAAGTATTCATTGTATGCGGAAATCACGTGTAGAACGCAAAGCTTGTTAGTCGAATTCTTCGCACTTTTTACCCTTACGACCGGTTGTGTTCGTAAATGGTCCTTTTCCTGAAGTCAATTTCCTGACTTGCTGCAAATTCTTTAGTTAATTTTTAAATGTTTTAAACAGGAATATTTATGAGCACAGATTATATATTTTTAAAGATAACATTAAGTTACGTTACTACTATAACAAACTATAAATTATAGGACATCGTTTATAATAATTATAACTAAATTATATAGATCCATAATATTAAAATATGAATGATTTAGCACCTCGGGTTACATACCTAAAGTAAAAATATTACCAAATTTCACAAGCTTCCTCATCATTCATGTATGAACTTGAAGGACAATTAAAATCTTTGGAAAATTCTTCAGAATTACGCAATGATCCCAATACCCGATACTTGCTAGGGGACTTATGAGAATATGCTACTTCGTTCTCAAGAGCTTCAGGTGTACTTTTCGAACAAAACCGAATTGCAGACGAAATCCAAAACAATTGTTTGGGGGTGTAATCAATTCCGGGTAGGGTTTGTTCTGGACCATGATGGCGCAGCCAGGTTGTATAAGCTTCATAAGCCAATTTTACTCCAGCTATATCAGCGATGTCTTCGTATTTGGTATTAGAGGAGTTTAACTGTAAATCAAATTGGTTATCAAAATGCCCTAATCAAGGTTCAAGCAAAAATTACGTGTTCTTTAATTTCAGGAACAGGATATTTCCCATAATGCATGGCAACGCACGATAACTTTTCATTAAAATTTCTTAGTGTTGGTGTACTTATCCAATCGTAATGCTTGGATTCTTTTAAGCAACCTTTTGCTTCGAAAACCGTGTGAAATACTTGATGCCCTAATGTAGAACCAAGGGCACCGTAGTTTAAATATTGGGGTCTTTCTTCGTCGTAAATTACTCCCTGGAGAATTGCAGCAGGAACCGCTACGATTAACAGAGAATTAAAATCATATTAAATATAATTTGCTACTTCTTAATTACTTATAGTATTATCGGCTGCTGAATAGTAACTTTGAATAAATGTAGTATAATATTCCTCTAGTTCTTTATCCTTTTCTACAGGATCATGTAGTTGTTGAAATTTTAAATTTGCTGTGTAATAATTTATGTTTAATAAGGAACCCAGGAAATTATCTTCGTCGACTTGAAACTAAAAATTATAAATCGATCAGATTTTTATGTTAACTGTGCACTGCGTGCACTTACCCCAATGTAACGTTCTTCAATTTTATCGGTATCCAATAGATCGTTAGGAAATGCAATGTAGTTGGTACTACTAGCAAGTCTTTCTAAAGCTCTGTTGCGAGTCTCTTCATCCATCCAGTCTAAGTCTGTTACCACTTCCTTAAACTCAGCCTTAATGTTTTGTAAAATATCTGTTACGTGAGTTTTAGAATCTGCTGAAAAATAGATATTTATGTAGGCTGCTTGCAGTGCTAACGGAAAACTAAAAATAAATGGAATTAGTATTTTATTCATTAGTACTATTTGGCACTTTTACTTATTATGGACGAGTCGTGAGCAAATCTTTGGGCGTGAGGGAATCTCGGTGTTGAAACCTACTTGCACGTAGTATTTTCTAAGTAAATCCCATATTTCCCCTGTTAAGAAACTACTCTGTTCTCGTACAGTTCTCCATGCAATATAGTTAGCTACAATACTAAATAAGCACAACAGTACTAAGACAGTATTAAATTTTTTTGGAAGTTTCTCACCGTTTAGGAGTTACTTTTAGGATGTCTTCGAGTCTGTCGAAGTACCCAGGGTCTAGAACTGAAACTATTTGATCGTATGATATATTTGGAGCTGGAAACTGTATTCTGTTGATATATTCTAACCAAGGTATAGTTCGAAAGCGATACTGAAGTTCCGAAATTGTTAAAGGATTATATTTTCTGTCTGCATCTTTATCTTTGAATTCATTCTAAAATAATTCAGCAATTGGTCTAACTACAAGAACGTCCGTAATTTTTGTCTTACCTTAAATAAAGATTTCTGAAAGCTTATCACTGCTCTGAAATCATTTTTAGCCCTGCTTCTTTCAGCTCCAAACACAATAGACATATTTACCATAAAATTATGGAATAGTTCCTCTTCTTCATCTGTGCTATGATACAAGGGAATGTATGGTTTATCAAGCTACAACCGTAAAACTAGTTAGCAAATAAAAAATCACTACTAATATTTTGCCTACATCAATTATAAACTTCGAAGGTTCATTGTCATCAGGTACAATACGCATCACTATCAAGAACTCATAACCATATCCAAGTTCCCTTAATTTGTAGGTAGCAGCCTTCCATTCAAATTCCTTTTCTTTCCAATTGACTCCTTCTAGAACTGGCCAACCACCTATTTGCTTCATCGAATCTTTTATTAAACGTAATCCTCTATCTTCTATTGCGGTTACGTTCATACAAGCTTTATATAATTTTTTGGATAGAATTATTGATCTCGGATCATCATCCTCTTCACTTTCTTCTATTATTCCTCGTATCCGGTCATCGATAGTATCATATAAAATAGACGTTACCCCTTTAGATTGTTCGCCATCTAGTTGTATATTAGCCAGAAAGTTGCCACAGGTGAACTGATAAAAATCATCGCAGGGATTCACAGTTGTGTTCATGTGTTCTAATAGGTCGTTTGTTATATGGACGCAGCTTGGTGATAAGCACGTTGTGGGTGCTTCTGTAAAAAAAATAGGTTTCACATATGATGTTATATTCGACAACCGTACACACAACTGCTCAAAAAGTAAAACTATGTTTCTAATCCAAGTCATCGCCATAAATTTAAAATCATTATTTAAAGTGTTACACTTTTACAAAATCAAGTTTAATTGCAATCTAGCGTTAAACAGGTATACCCTAAACTTTTGGGAAATTTCAGAAAGTAAACAGTAAAGGTCCACACAGTTTGTGAAACGATCTTGTTTTCCTTAGTACTAGTACCTACTAATCAGTCTCGTTATAAATATTTAATGCATTAAGTCCATAGGAATTATATTAAGAGGTTCTAAAAAAAAATATTCACCAACTAAAGATTTTCGCACTAGTAGGTACGTTGTTACTCTAGAATTTTATGTATAAAGTGAGGTCGGTTTTGGTTATACAGGGTGAGTAAAAAGTATGGAATAAATTCATTATCTCCCAAAATAATGTTTTTTTGGGAAAACGCTCGCACAGGTATAGCGATTTAAATTATGGCGCATATTTTAAGGTGTTTCAATTTTTTTTGCGACTGTCACTTTTTTGTGGTGACGTCAGAGTAATTTTTTTTAAATGGCACCCCATACTTTTTTTGACGGATTTCGACAAAAGACGTCATTCTGCATCAGAATAAGTATCGTGACCTTGAAATTGACAGGTTCTGCGATGTTCATTTTTTAAATCTAAAATTATTATTTTCAAAAACATTAATATTACGCAATTTATTTATTAAGAACCAATAATTAACATGAAAAACAATCAACCTATGAAACTGGTAAACTCATACAACCAAACAAAAGGTTAATTAGGTGCTCGAACTGTCTCCCATTAAAGTTTTACTCAACAATTTTTCAAATTTAAAAAATGATAGCAGAAACTGTCAACTTCAAGGTCACGATACTTACTTATTCGGATGCAGAATGACGTCCTCTGTCGAAATCCGTCAAAAAAAGTATGGGGTGCCATTTAAAAAAAATTACTCTGACGTCACCAGAAAAAAATTACTGTCGCAAAAAAAAATTGAAACACCTTAAAATATGCGCCATAATTTAAATCGCTATACCTGTGCGAGCGTTTTCTAGAAAAAAACATTATTTTGGGAGATAATGAATTTATTCCATACTTTTTACTCACCCTGTATATTGTGACTGTTATTAAAACTCTCTCTATTTCATGTAACTAAACACACTGAAAACACTGGCTAGTTCACGACCTCCATGAATTAAGGAACTAACAAGCCTCAGGAAGTGTATGATGAATGCACAAAATTAGGACAGCATGTGTAATCAAAAGTAACATGAAAGACTAATTAAAGTATAAATTTTATTCTAATAACATTATTGTTCATATTATTTAAGTATTAAATGGTTTCTTAAATTAATATTACTTATATTCGTTTATTAAAAATGAGTAAGAAACAGTGGCGGCTTGTGAACACTAAATATTTGGGGTGTTCCATAATAAAATTTATAAATTACTACAATTTTGAACTTTGTTACGTTTATTATTTGAATAATTAATTCGGTGGAGCGGGAAGTTTTGAATGAAAATTAATTAACCAACTTTAAATCTGAAAGAACATGTACCAGAAAGGGACTTGCAGAGAAATGTGTTAAGGTCATGGTTATTAGACTAAAAACATGTTAAATGTAATTTATTAGTTGTCTATTGCAGTACAATGCTCTGCACCCGCCACTGTTCTGCTAGATCATTATTTTACATATTTTTTATTTGTTGAGAGTACCATTTTGAACTTCCACTAACGGAGACAATTAAGGACATAAACATAAATAATTGGTTGGCAAATAAGTCATGACATAAAAATTTCTAGAACACGGTTCAGCATTACACGATCTAACAATTATTAGGTAATTGAATGAAACAGATCTATAGGAATTCGAATGATGACTAAGTTATACGTCTTACTAGTTTTAATATCGTTCAGCACAACTTATGAATAAATTAGACACGTGAAATTATTATAGAAAATAAACGTCAGTAAAGTAATTGTTTATCAGCACAGTACAAATGATGTGCTCCATTGTTTTCATTTATTTGGCTATGTATTTGATTACTATTTCATATTATTCAGCTGTCTTTGTTTTTTAAATGTAGCAAAGAAAACAAATTTTCATAAACAATGGCATATATTTTATATGCATTCCAGTATATTTACAAATTTAATATTCTCTAGAATATATAACCCTTCAACTTTATATTAGAACTTAATCTAATGGCAAAAACTTGTATTTGCAGAACCGATTATAGCTTTGGAGTCGTTTGAAATTTTTCCATTTACGTCTCATTAGGATGACCACAGAGTATGCAATATACTGTGACAGATAATATGTTCCAATTATCATATTATGCTTGCATTTAAATACACCTACCACTAAGAATAACCCACTACAGCAAACTCCCACATTATATTGCAGATTGTACGCATAGAATATGTTTAATGAAAAGTTTACAAGACCGCGATCATAGTTGGTGATGTAATATAGTAATTGTTATCATTGGGTCATAAATTTTTTTTGTAGGTTGTATGAAACGTATGTGTTTGAATCTTGGTTTGAATACTTTTTTAAACGGTATGAAGTATACAGGGCGGTTGATTTTTCATTTTACACTCACACCCATTAATTTCCTTAGGTTAAATCTGTTTAAATATTAAACAACTTTTTATACACTGATGCCAATAGAGATTTCCAACAATTGATTGTCTTAACGGAACATCCTATAAAACATACTTTTGAATTCGCTTCTCTTTGTTTTTATGTTACAGTATTCTATTGTGGACGGTTAAAAAGAACTCAAAAACCTGTTTAACGCTATCTGTTTTAATTTTGTTAACAGCTTCCCTAATGAAATTAATGAGTAACTCAAAATCGACCACAGTGTATAAAAAAGCTTAGTCAAAGACTTAAAGTAATGTTCTCTAAAAAGCTTTTTCAAAAGTTTTCCAAGATAAATAATATTTTTATTCGATAAAAAGTGCCAATATTTATTCTTGAGCAATTTGTTATTTCTACTTTGGAAATCTCCTCGGAAACCTGGAATCACTAGACTTTTTAAAATCATGATTTTCCAAATAATAAATGTAGGTAACTTTACTTGCAGTTAATTATAATAAGTGTCTTTATCAACGATCCTACAAGAACTATAGAAAGCCGATTAAAGTAGAACTGGTCCGTTACCTAACTCTGATTAGCCATCGATAGCTGCTGCGCTGCGTATGGGATCATCCATTTGGTTCTTTGATCACATTTAGATTAGGAATAGTCCGGTAGTTGCAAAGGTGGAAGTCAGTATTTTCAGACAGAATAATTGATTACAAAATGGAATGATAAAAAAGGTATTAAGCCACGCTCTTTAGTTTGAAAGTGTTGATATCGATATCTTTAAGTCGCTCTAGGAAATTCATTTTTTACCTAAAGCAGCAATGTTTTGTTATTTGTAGTCGACATAGTTTTTCTCGAAAAATGAACATTCTAATACACTACAAACACCAATTTCCCGCACTTGATTCAAAAATAACTATTTATAGCTGCACCTTTAGGAAATTGTTCCCAAGGAGCATTTCTGAGTTGGTATTCTTTTAATCCTAAAGAAGTTCTTCAAGTTTCTTAATTTTGGAACAATAAATTATAAGGTACTACTACTTATAAAAAGTTTTATAAAAGTTACTTAACCATCAAACAATAACGGAATATGGTTGGTCCTCTAATAATTCTAATTATACTTTACTAGGAGAACTTCTGAAATTGATTTACAAGATCTCCTTTTACGAGACTAATTACGTAAAGAATATTCTTCGTACAAATAATGGCCTATACTTTTAATTCAACTGTTTCAAACACACGGCACATACCTACTCGATCCATTAACTAATAATTTAATGATTTTTTACTTGACTGTTTTTTTTTAAATTTCGATAATTTACAATGGAAGATATTATTTGAAAAATAAAGTTGCGGAAGGGGCATAATTTTGAAGTCAAACTTTGAAATAATAAGTGACATTAATTTGGTCGTCTTACAAAATTTTAATTCTTTGATAATTGACCTTCCTTGATTAACGCAATGGAAAAAACCAAAGTGATAATTAACTGAACGATTGAAGATATTTTTGTTTACTCTATTTTTACTTATCGTTGACTCATTTTTGTTACTAAAGTTAAACACCGACGACAACTCTGGAAATTATGCCGAATTCCTGTTTCTGACGGCGATCTTTCTTTTAAAATAAGTTTGAATCTCGTTTTGAGATTATTAAACAATTTTGAAAGCAACCTGTGGGAAGAGTTGTAAATCGATATAACTTACTTGTGAAAAATATGATGAGCACTACCACTAAAATAACAATTATTACAAGAGCAAGTATTGACAAAATCATTAATTTCTTTTCCATTTTCGACCGTCTCTTCCACCAGGACTGCTGAATATCTCCTTTTCCATTTTCGATGTTACTAAAACCACACATATTCTAACAAAGCCATAAATCTCCTTTAAAAAATACCTACTAGGAATTATTCATCGTATGCAGAAATCACGTGTAGAACGCAAGATTTTTATACGAGGATTTTTAACACTTATCACCACCGTTACAAACAAACTGTAACCAGAAATTGCTATTTTAGTTTAACTAAATTTCCTGAATTACTTCGGATTAAGAGGTGGTGATGAGAATGATAATTTTTAAATTGACTGTCAAGGACTCGTTAGCAGAGCAAAGAAGATATGAGTTAAACCAAAAACAGAAATGTTGGCGGTGATGTTCATAAAGTGATGTGGGTGGTAGCACCGGTCTTGGTCATTACTCATTACATAAATTATTCAATTATGTTAAATTAATAGTTACTAATAGTTTATTCTTGAAATTTCAAAGAGGAGTTTTTGATATTGGAATAATTAAGGTCTTACTTCCGAATTCCGTTTGTGCAAAGTAACATAAAAAATAACATTGCAGTTAGTCATAATTTTCAACTACAGCGACGGTGTAGAACGTTCTGAGTAATTGCATATTTTTCAATTACCTCTCGAAACACTTACCTACTTTCCAAGAGTTTATCCGAAGGAGGATGGACGCTTCTTTCATGATTAAAAATGGTTTTTGAAGCAATTCGTTTAAATTACCTACACCAGTACACCACGTTTACCATCATTTTCCGTTATTTTCCTTATAATCTGTTTGATAAAAATGTTTTAAAACAAACTTCTGTTTCAGACAGAATTAGATGCTTAGATCGCTGTGTAAGAGTAAATATGCATTTGAATTTTAAAAAAACCAATGGAAATGTTTAGTTTGAATTTAAAATTTAAAACAAAGACACATATAGGTAGGGTTAAATTTTCTTGAAACCGTTTATTAATTATCTGTTTAAATTATGTTTATTATTTTATGCTCCTTGAAGATTCCAAATTAACTCTAATGTTAAACAGTAAAGGGATTTGTTAAGACTTGAGAATTTTCCCTATAAAACAATAATGAAGTTTTTATGAGGATTTGCAAACGAGCTGAAATAAAGTACGGAAATCCCTCTGAATAATGAGATAATTAAAAATTTTGCTGCATAAAGTGAATATATTATATTCATAATGTTCTAGGGGGTTATAAAGTTGCACGGTCTCAAGTAGTTGTTGCACCAGCTCACGCTGGACAATAAGAAGGGCAAAAAACGCTAAATAATGGGGGAGAATTGCTCGTTAAGCGTGAACTTGGCTATTTAAAACAGATGGCATGCTTTATGACATTAGTCTCTTGCAACCGCATTATATCAAATTCAACTTACTTTGGCAATTTACTACACTATAAATAACTAATATTATTTTATAATTATACTGCACTATAACGCTTATCCACTGAATTCAATTCCATTGTGCATAAACCTTTTGCTACTTAGAAACTAATTTTCTACCATTTGGAACTGGTCTGTTCAACAGGAATCCAAAATTCTTACCCCCTTGTAAGGAAATTCATATTAAGGCTTTGATAATCTATAAATACTTTCTTTCTTTTGCTCCATATAATTTAAATAAAATCTCCTTTTTTTGGAATAGAAATTATTTCCTGTATAGTAAATCGAACCATAATAAACCTGCTGCAGTAGTCTTGCTTTATGTTTGTTTGTTTGTAGGTTTTTTTATATGTTTGTTTTATTAATAGCGATTCTGAATATTTCGTGACTAAAATACTGACTCAATATTTCAAAGGTTCAAATATCATCAATGGGGCGCTATACCAGAATAAGTAGAGCGCTGGGTGAAAAGAAAACAGTGAAAAGAATGGTATTATAAGTTGTGTGGATAGGTACTTGGTTTGGTGCGGTTGGCGGTATGTTCTTTGTTTGTAAATCCGCGTTTTGGCGCATTCCGTATACATAATTGCGCCTGTTGGCATTTCGGCTATCTAAAATATTCTATGGGTGGGTTGTGATAGTCGAAGAAAGTCCGATAACTTTTGGATTTCAGCGCAACAGACATGATCCTTGTTGTCCAAGGTTATTGCTCATTGTTAGCGAAATATCCTCTGTTTACAGCTTTTAAGGCATTTAAAACCTTGTGTTAATGTTTTGGGCATACTGGAAGGAGGTTGGGTCATTCTTTGGCCTAAACGTTTGGTAACGTGCAGATTGCGCCCACTTTCGGCTTTGAACTCTTTTTCATTTTCCCGCTTTCATTTGACGTTTCATACCTAAATTCTTAACTTCCGTTTCCAGCTGTCACTTTGACAGTATTAATTCATTTCTGTCTTTTATTTTATTTTTCTATTTCCTTTTTCCGTTTTTAGGTGTCACCTTGATTTTTCATTTTGTTTATTTTAATTTAATTTTTATTTCCGCATGTCAGTCTAATGTGGTACATCAACGAAGGGAGACACAAGTTCGAAGTGCCCTATTTATTTCTTTACTTCTGTATCGCAATTATTTTTGAAGTTTGTGTCTTGTCTTTCGTCTTCGTTACTAGAGGATCTTGTATTTCTATTTAATTTACGGTCTTCTTCTCCCTTGGCCAGTTTCTTCCTTGTTATTCTAATCTTATTTCTGGGATATAGAAAATCGATGGTTGCAACATTAAGATAGTAATTTACAACTGCGTGACAACAACCGTGAAAAGTTATGAAACATTTTGTTTTACACAGGATGCAAAAATTTTAGAACATTATTATCAATAGTGGGGCATGACCCCTCTTTGTCCCACGTCAGTATAATAGTACGGATACTACATAAAATATTCATAAAATAGGAAGTGACATTAAGTGCTACTCGATTTTTGTGTCTTCGCATTGTAAAGTTTCCGGTACTTTCTAAATTCAGGAAAATCCACCGAGTATGGCTTGCATACACTATAGCATAATACGTGTCCTGGCGAATAGCTATTATGTCATCGTGTTATCGCATGTAAAGCGCTTTCAATGCGCTGATACCGAGAGGTCGGACACTGTTTGCTTTCGTAAGATCTAGTCTGCTCTATTTCTATGAGCTTGGTCACTCATCTCGTTATCTAACGTTGCCATCCTCGTGCTTTTGTGCAAAGAATCATCTCGATAAGAACTCTCAGAGGTTATTTAAATATCATACATAGTATGGAAAATGAATTTCAGTACCTAAATCCTCATTTTCTCAGAAAATTACTTGAATACTTTATTTTTAGTTTTACCAATTTTTATATCAATCTATGAAGGGAATGTTCTTGAATCGATTTTCTTTAGAAATATTCTCTTTTAATATTTTATAACTTCTACAACATGAAATAAGAAATGTAAGATGTCTTTTTGGAACAGGTAGCAATTACGGGAAGATAATTAATAATAATATACGTAATTTATATGAAAAAAATACAGTCCTACAACTTACAGCTGTAGGTATTTCAGGTGAGTTGCATATTAATATTTGTTAGGGTATTTATTCAGAGTTTCTAAAAGAAAATGTATTTCATTAATTTTTATTAAGACGCCTGCGACGTTAGAGGGTTAAATGTATGAAGAAAAATAAAGCTATTCGTATTTTCGCGACGCTCTAGTTGATTTCAACAATGAGAATATGAAATAAAGTTAATTGTCAACTATTCTCGGAATAGTATCGGGTCATGCAGTTGTCGTTTAAAAGGTTTAGTGAAGCATATCGCAAGAGATAGCGTCCACCGAATCGTATGACTGAACGATAGCAACACACGTAGCACCCAATTTCCGTTTCAATTCTCTTTTTACTTCCTTTCGCGTATATTGACTTCTTAGATGTTACAGCGCTAGTTATCAGTCTTCCTTACAATCTCTCTGAAACTGTACCCTTAATCGAACTTTACAGCGCTAACCAGAACACCTGCTATCTTCAAGAGCAAACAAATTAACGTAAAGTTCGATTTATTACCGAGTGATAGCGAATTATCGACGTGCTAAACGCCACTTTATTTTAGGGTTTTTAAAAATTGGAATCCTCCCCAATTTGCTTGCCCCCGTAATCTGCTTTCGACGGTTTTAATAACGGACAATGAAACGGGAAAAAACTTCTTCTTTTTAAGCTGCAAGTATGCAAGATGAAAATATCTTCTAGTTACACAACGGTTCAACTTCATTTAAGTTGCAAAAGTTTTACTTGAAATTTACTGAACTTGTGCAAATAGATAAAACACAGCTACCGAGATCCAAGGTGGATAATATTGGTATTAATTTCGACGAAAGTTGAAATTATTATATAAAGAGACAAGGTTCGGTGACTAGAAGTTAAATATCAATATTCATGCCATTTATTTTCTACCTAATGTACGCTTTGGATTTTAGAAGTTGGATAACATTAAAAGTCAAAAGTGCCAAACGAAAAAAATGCAATAGTAGTAATTTAGAAAACTCTCAATATATTTATGGCTTATCGGTTCTAATTAATAATTAAAAGGTCTCCCTTATAAATTAAATATTTAATTAGCCTTTAAGCTAAAACATTGAGACTAATTAATACTAGGACCTGAAAAAGTTAATTGGACTCTCCACTTTATTAAGTTAAGTTCCTAATCAAAATTTATTTATTAATATAAGAGGGTATTTGTCAAAGTGAAAAAATAGCCATTGAATAGAGAAACTACCACATACGAATACGGGGCTTTATTATGTATACTTTGACCTCTGTTTTACAGTCTGGCCGCGGTAGTTTAAGCGCCTGTGTTACTTCTACTGATTTCAGATTTACACACTTTATAAATATTTGATGCTCTTACTTACCCTTTTCGTTTTCCCTACAAATAATTTAGGATAAAAGGCAGTAAGTTTTTCAAGCACGTCTCGGGACTGAAGGATATCGACGTCTTGCGTTTTGGTCATACATACTTGAACTTCTGTAAAAGCAGAGAATTGTTGAGCATGTGCCTGATTTTTCTTAGGTTTACACAACATCAACTGAATATTTATTAGTAGCTTATAGATATAAGGTTTTGCTTTCATGTGCATTTCCTGTATTGATATCCTGGTACAGGGTCTATCAAAGTTAGGTATATTTTTGTTTGTCAATGGGGCCCTTATGGTCTTTCCTCTTTCTTTAAATGTAGGTATGAATCTCATCAGTTTGTCAAACAATATTTTATTTTTTTATTTAAAAAGAATCAAGTTAAGGATTTCTGAAAACTGAATCCAATGGTACTAGGATTTTGCTTCCACCAGTCCTGGGTTAGATATTTGTACTCGTTTTAAATGCAGGTTTAGCTGAGCTGAAGTTTAAACCAAGATGAATTGCCATGGATACAATTCTTGTAAGATTTGTATCAATGACAATTGATCGTGGCTTAATAAAACGGGAACTTAAATTCGAACTGAAATACCGACCCTAAATAAGGCTTTTTACATTTCTGAGACATGCATATTTTAAGTCGAAATGTCAGATTTTATTGAGAGTATTATTTTTATCGGAGCATTCATTACTGTAATCTGCTCTCAGAAATACGAAGTCGTTTAAAAAGGGTTCGTCTCACAGTTGCTGTTTATTTCATGAGTATGCAAAATCCAAGAAGGAAACATTTTTTGTTTTACTCAAACGTTTGTTTTGTCAGGTTCGTGTCGTACATACATAAATTATCCAACTTTTAGTATAAAAAAATTTACAACACCCTCCGTTCTTTCACTGGGAGTGTTATCTATATCACAGCTGACCTTAATTCGTTAATTCATAGAACGTCATCTTGTTACTAAAAAGGAAATATAAAAGTTGATGCAGTGGCGTATTACTGATACCCACTGCTCAAATAGTTGACGAACATCAATTTTGCATTGTATATTACATAAATTGGTTGAGGAGCGAAATAAAACACTAATCGTTACAATAAATTGGGGGCGAAACGGTTAGGGGACGTAACGGCTGGGGACAAAACGGCGATGGCGAAATGGTCGGGGACTTAACGTCCGTAAACCGTTTAGAACGGACTACGGCTACAAGTAGAAGCTAAGAGTCAGTTGTTTTTTAAAGAGTCACTCCTAAGTAATTTACTTCTGTCACAATTTGCAGGTACTGTCCCTATATACATTAATTTTAAAAGGAGATAATCCGTGGTATTTGTACAACGCAGGGTTTATTTTGGTTAATCGTATAAGTACATGCAACCGTAAATTATTTTTGACGCTAATTATGAGCTTGTTTAAGACGTTATTAATAAATAAATTATATTCTTATGGAGATAACGAATAATAATCTATTTTAGAAATATTTACTTTGATAAATTAATTGTACCTATCACATCAACAATTTCGACGAATATAACTCATTACATGTGAAAATAATTACCTAATTAATTTAATTAGCATTTTTCCTTTTAATAGAAATTTAATTAAAAATGCGTGCTTTATTCAATAGTAGCGAATAAAATATATTACATAAAATGTATTTTCTAAATTAAAACACTACTTCATCAAGGAACATGTTTGTTACATTATTTGTCCTGTAATAACTAAAATATTTTAAAGCCTGCCTTATTTTATTTTGTTTTTGGAATACAATACAAACATGAAGTGTTTTTAAATGTAAATGTTTATTTTAACAAAATATCTACCACAAAATGTTTTGCATTAATTTTTAACTAAAAATTTTATTATCTGAATTATCTCTATAATGGAGGAATTGAATTACAGTTATGATCTGGTAGGATTGTTCTATTTTTTATTCTGATATAATTTCTACTGATTGGATTTATCAACACCCGAATTATTTGTTGGACATCTTTTTATGATGTGTTTGGCAACAATACGTTTAGCACGAAAACCAAAGGCACCGATCGTGTATATAGAAAATTAATGAAATTTCATGAGGCTATTCTATCAACAACATTAAAAAATTACGACCTACAGTTACAAAAATACGTGGCTGAAACACAATGACGAAAGCAATGCAAATATAGTAAAGATGACGTTTTTTTTTGTACTCTGATATGCAGCATTGGATAGACTGGAAAGTTTTAAAAAATATTACAGGTAGCTACTGCTGAGTGAGTAAATATACTAAATTAAAAAAATCAAAAGCGCTCTCATGTTTGATAACGCCGGATGTAATTGTTGAAAAAATTTCAAAGTAGCACATGAAAATGCCTGAAAATTTAATTTATTTTTTGCTTGAGGCTAAAATTAACGGTCCGGAAATTTGATATGTGTAATACATCAGCAGGTTACTGAATATTAAAAAAAAAACAAATATGGCCAGATTTGCATGTTATTCCACCAAATTAGAATCTTGGACGTCAGTGCAGTATTGTTGCTTTTATAACATTCTCTTCCTCAGTAATTTACTTTGATTAACAAGTAATTCGAAGTCTCGAAAATGATATACATTATATTTTCCCTGTTTACAGCTTGATTCTACTTTGTATAATACAAATAATATATGAGTTGCATTAACGATGATGAAATTTTAATTATTTATATGTTAATTACGGTATTTACATTGCTATACAAAATTTAATTATTTTCTAAGTGGAATTATTTTCGAGCTTTGTCATGTTAAAATTATTTAACCTAAACTGCGTTTCGCTTGTTTTTCAGAGGATGTACGTCTGTAGTACTTGCTTGCGTCATTTAATTTTAAAAAAGGCAATTAACTTTTACAATGTACACCAGCCAATGTTACTCGGAATGAAGAGTTTTTCTTGTTTTCTTCGCATTGCTTTCATCTTAATTTGTATCCTTATTCCTCGACGGAAATTGGATTATTTTCTTGTCAATTCCTGTGTTCCACTAAAGTTAATTATGAGAGACCGTAGTTTATCCGAGGTTTGCGTTTAAGCTACAAATAATGACGAAGTTCATTTCTGCAGTCTTAACTTGAACTCCCCTTCTCGTATTTGGTCCTAAAGCTTAATCGGGTGAACAGAATTTATTGTCAATTTTAACAATACATAGTCGAAGTGCAATTCAATGCAGCAATGAGATGCAATAAGCACGGAACTTACATTACGCTTGAGTTCTTGCAATCACATTAAGGTTTTCTTAAACAATTGTAAAGATGAAGCTATTGAAATATCTACCGAACATTTGACGTGCCCTCGCTTTCTTGTGCGATAGCTACAAAGCTCTTTTGATACTTTCTTTGAAGTAATTAAAACATTGACTTAATTAGAATCTCTACTTCGATAAAACTGGAAACGAAATGCGTTGTTTGTGTTCTTTGTTCCAAATTCTTTCAATTATTTAATTGTTTATTTCGATATTAAATGACTTTGTGGGTCGCAAATATTTGTAAAGAATTTTACAAAGCTGCAATTTGTACATGCCCTTGATATTTTTAACACAACAGGGGATTATTAAAATTCTGTGCTGTTTATTGCACCTTGAGGTACCCGAGTGGCGAATGAAATTTCAATTTTAATTATCTATAGAACACCTTTTAATATAAAGTACTGACATTTGACGTACAGTTTAGTACTAATATAGGTGCTAATATCTAAAAGTATCTGACAGGAATCTGATTTATTGTAGATTATAGGATAAAAACCACATGAATATGTTTTTCATTATTTTTTGGCATGAATCAACCATTATTCCATAAAACAACTTTATTGCTTCATTTTTGTCACTATGCTCTTCAAACATGTGACCTACTTTTGTTAACACCCTGTATAAATAATATACTTGCAATACATTGACTGTCACCGATAATAAACCAATATTCGCCTTACATAAGGTTTCATACAATCGTCTATGAAGCTATTGTACAAGATCTCTTGATACCCTGCTGCTGGGAATAGAAACGGAAATCAAGAAAAGTATATCCACATCGTTTCATTTAAACGATATTTGTAGTACATTGGTGTATTCTCGGATTTATATATATACTGGTGTCCAACCAACCCAGATACAAATATTTACAGTAATATATCGGGTGTTCGATGGAAAACCTTTTCTGTTTGAATTTTCTTCATTTAACTTGCAAGAACGCACGCACTGCGTATTAAGCCTTGATTTTGTTTGAACACTCCTTGCATGATTATGAGCATAAGAGAGTACAATATGATCAAGAAAATGTTGGATGAAAGTTGGCCATGGAATATTAATTGTGTATCTTAGCCATACGATTGATTTATTTTTGCTTTTACTCTTGATAACTGTCAGTTCATATTGGCAGGTGTTTATTAGTTTGGGGGTGACTGCAGCTACAGGAGGCTGGTCCTGTAGCCCCCATCTTACCATATTAGTGTTACATTGACCACAATGTGGTCGCAGGGTCGGTAGAGGGGTCTTAAAATGGCCAGTGCAAATTAGCATCAGATGGTAGCCCTTCTTCTGGATGAATGCCAAGTAGTTGTGTGCGTGGCTCCATAACTTTCTTCTTGTATCGAGTAGCAAACAAAATGTCTGTCTCTGGTCTGTCCACTGATTTTTTCGTTCTGCAATCTAGAGACTCCTTTATTCTAATATTACGAGGGACAGTTCCACTGAGGATTTATATTTGACTAGAAAGTTTTGAGACAGCTACTAGTTTGGTTTAGAACAGGATCTAATTTATTTGGACCTGGGTAGAGCGTTCTTATACTGGAGCTGCAACATATTCCGACGTCTAGTAGCAAATATGGCGATTAGCCATAGAGGGGGGGGGCGCAGCAGTAGCGTCCTTGGCACGAACCCCGAGGACAATAAATGATAGTCGAACTGCATTAATATACTATAAGAGTTGAATCGAAACAAACCATAAGAATACATACCCTAAAAGGTAAAAGCAAGGATGCAGGTCGAGGCAGGTTATCCTCCGTATCTTTCTTTAAATCTCCTTTATCGATTTTTGTATGTTATAATTTTTTGCCATTCTTCTTCATTTTGAATCCTACGAATTTCTTCATGTCATTTAATGGAGCAACCATCATTTAACTCATTCAACATCGTTTCTAGGTCGTCCAGTGTAGTTGACATATGCCATCCGTATATCCTAAGTGGTTGTCTGATACTAAACACATAACCCAAACCCAATAACTTACTCACATAACACTCTACTATTCATTGGTGCTTGCTCTACTGTCTACGAGCGTGTGTCAAAGGATTTTCACAAATGCTGGGTACATAGGCTATATTTAATTGCGTGTTTAATTAATTTAATTAATGTTGTTATTGCCAGGATCGTCGCAAATGCTCAATCCCTTTCAAAAGTGGCTGCAAGCTAGTACAGGTTTGTTACTTTATACTTGTAATTAAAACAAAAAAAAAACAACGTTGGAGGAAAGCGTATAATTTAGTTTATTTCAAATTACAGACAACATTATTTCCTTTGGAACTAACCATATCTTTCAGGAGAACTGTTCCCAGTAGCTTAGCTTTTACAAGCCCACTCGTGGGCTCTACCTACTAAGTAATTATCATGTCATGTTTTGAAAGAGGAATACTGTAGTGTACATGTATTAGCATGTAACTACTTTTTAAAAATAAACAACACTTCTTGCAAAATACGAATAGACACGAATTCAGAATTTTCTTCTTAAGAACTGTGTACGTTTTGGTTTTCAAACGCACATCGTTCGTATTCAGAAATTGAATTCGACATTTCCATTTGAAGTTTTCAAGTTTTTACTGTATTAGCGTTTATACCACAGCAATGCTTTATTTTGATATCAGTCTTGGAAGTTAAATTGTATTATTAAACAATTTTCAACAGTTGAGAATACGGAAAATTAAGGAAAAGTAAAATATTAGATAAAGGTTAAATATCTGGTAATTCTTAAAAATTAATTTTATAGAGGGTTGATACTACACAAGCATTATTTTCACAAGCCATATCTAATTGGAGTCATTTATCATTCTATTAGAATTAGAGTGATTCCTTAATTGTAACTTACCTGCCACAATTTCTACATGACTGCATTTCTAAGTGAATATGCTTCAGAATCCTTATTGCCAGTATACAACCAATCCCAAAGTTTGAGCAGAATTCCTAGTGTAACCATCATACATTACAAACCACACCACGAAAATGTTCGAAAATATTTCTTGCACCTTGAAAGCCGTTCAAAGTCAAGGTAAATGTCCCACACTCTTGTAAATGACTAGGGCTTAATTCCAACATTGTTATATTATACATTACACACACGCAATTAGTACAGCAGAAAGAACGTGAATATCAAGCAGTTCTTTGATGGAAATTGAAAATATTTTGAAGGGTTGGAACAATAACTTTGGAAATTATGTTACCGTTTACAACATGTTTGGGATGTAATTTAGGAGGTTTTGTTAAATATTTTCTTATACAAAATAAAATCATAATACTTTCAGTAATTGCTTTAAAGAATTCTGTTTTAGGCTACAGATATTTTTTGTTCAGTTTTTGAATACAAAAAAAAGCTGTTGTATATGGACGATGAAAATGTAGCTACGAAGGACACAGGACATTCAATAATGAAGTTGCAGTAGTACTCGTCATGTTGGCTCTAAAAGTAATAAAAAGTCTCCTAAAATGTTTGCTACTATAAGAAACAAGCTTATTGGTCTTTTGTCATAAAGCAAAAGCAAACGTAAGTCTGTGTATAAAGATATTTCCGTAATAAGTGGATATTTTATTGTACTCTCCGTCATATATAATATAACAAACATTTTCTAAAGAAAAGTTTAATGAAAATTCTGTATTAAAGGATTTCAGAAGAACATTTTATTTAAAGAGAAAAAAGTGATAAGTCAAGGATATTTCACTCCAGGACCATGCGACGTTTCAAATTAAAAAATGCTGTAAATACATCTTTACTTTTCGTGTTTCAGGATTCTCTCATAAAATCAATGCGCATTAAAATACATATATGATTTATAAACTAAATGTTTATTTCATACAAGTTGTGTTATCGATAGTAAACGTAATTATTATAACCTGCTGTCACTACTGAGAGTGAACGTTAACAACTTTGGTGTGATGTAATTTCAGTGACACAATATAATTTATTACCATACTAAATAACTGATTGCAATATAATTGCTTGTTATATTCAGGTAGATGTGCTTTTATACAAATATTTAAATTTATACGCAATGATTAAATTAGAATTTTATATCATAAAGACTATTGTGCCGAGAATTAAATAATTAATCAGGTTACGCGTCAATATTTGCAAATTGATTATTTTAGTTTACTACAAGCAAAATGAAATGCTTTTACAGTAATTACCAATTTTGTTGGTGTTGTACATCGTTGGTGATGTCGATGTTAAGGAATAAATAATAAATTAATTGATCATCAATTAACAAATGGGCAAGGTTTTGAATAGCGGTTTTAATCATACTGCAAGTACTAAAAGAATGTTATTATTTTTTTGGTAAATATTTTCATGCACGATCGGAAATAAAAACATATTTTACTGCCTCAAAATAGAGACCTGAATATTGCATCTAAGAATTTTCAATCTACAGGGTCCAAGATAAGTATCGATGAAATTACATAAGGAAATAGAAATGTCAAAATTTAAGATTTTTCAGCTTGTACTGAAAACTACGTAAAATTTATAGAATTTGGATGGTGATCATTATAGTACTAGTCCTCAATACGCTGAACGTTTCTTCTCATTTAATCGGAATCTCTATCTCTTACCGTTTACGAAATTCCCATGCATGCAATCATTATCTTGTACACCATGTATATAACCTAGCAATTATTTAGAAATTGACAAAATAGCAAGAAAACAAACACAATTGAATTTTTCAGTTAAGAACTGAACTTCTATATATTGTATTCAGTTAGGAGCAATTTATGCGCAAGAAACTTATGTCATTTCAGAAGGTATTATTAAATTAATTCTTTGACTTACCTTAAAATTAAATTGTAAAGATATGGAAAGCACAGCATCCCCCTTTATGGGCTTACAGCTGGCCAGCAGGGTTGTCTTAGTTTGCTATTATATGCCCGAAGCGATTCTGTTTAAAAGATGCGAGGAAGAAATAATTTAATTCGTACAGGTATTAGGTACCGAAGACAAATACGATCGAAAAAAATATAAATACCCAAGTAGATAATTTTTAAGATGTACAAGTAGACTATTAGTGCGTAGTAGGTAATCTACATTTGAAATTCCGGTGCGCTGAAAATCGAGATCGGTACTAGACCAAATCTCTTTTTGTAGACCTATCTTAATTATTATTATATAAATTATAAGAAGATAGAATATAAATAAATTACTAAGAAATAGAACAAAAAAAGTCAATAAGACAAATCAAACTTGTAGTTATAAAAAGAAAGGAAAGAAGGAGGAATCAGTTCTAGGAAACTGTTTAGCCTATACCTTATAACATGAAGCAAAACCTAAAGGAAAGTAAAAATTATGGTAAGGATATAAGCCAAGAACTTCAGTAAAATGGACAGAGTATCATATCCAAGGAAAATCATTATTTAATGTCGGTGTCGTAGAAGAAAGAGAAAATAAAATCATAATAAGTCGAAAGAGTTCAAAGCTCTTAAGTTCAAAGAGAATTGTGTGGTCCAAATACAGAAATAGGGGTAGAGAATCTTTTCTTTGTCAGGATTTACGATTACGAAAATATTCACACAATCTTAGCTTTTTAACTTTGTACCATAATACCTAATTCTATGTCAATTTCCGTCAATCCTATAGAACAAGGGTTAAGCATCAAAGTTGTCTGCGTTGTCAATTTAAAAATAACAAATTCAAGGTAAAACAGTTCTGTTTTGGTTTGAAAACGAAGGAAGGAAAAAGTATACAATTTTTATTCTTGAATATCTTTTTGTATCTTTTATACTTTTTATGCTGTTCGCCGAATTCATTAAAGTTTGTCTATCGAAAATGTGTGAAGTAAATTGTTTATAACGTATTAGTTCATTTTTAACATACCTTTTTTATATTCTTAATAATTTCTGCAAATTATGTTTCCGTTTTAAGGCTTTGTATTTCAGCAGTTTAGATATAAAAAAGGGGATAGAATTGTTTTGAGTTAACAAATCGGTATTCTGTCCATGAGTTAAAATATTTTATCAATATTTTTTCTGCTTTCTTTTCTCGTCCTGAAATAACATTTCTGACGGTTTCTCGTTTGAGGTAAAGACATTTCTGTCTGCTTAAAAGGGTTTTGATATATTCTATGCAAAACTATAAAGAAAAAATCTTCCGGGTCAATTTAGACATAATACCGGAAAAATTTGAGACTTTCCATTTGGACCTCTCGTAGGGTGCTTTATATTTTTACAATCTTAGATCCTGATTGTGGCCAAAATGGAAAGTATCCCTTAGCGGTCCTGAATCCCGATCCTGCGCCGCCGCACTCGTAGGGGTGGGGGCTCGGCCCGGGCGCAGCCGATTGCCCCACAGTCTAATTCTCACCCCCGAGGGTCGAACGTCCGTGAACCGGGGTCGTAACCCGGCGCGTGGTTATCGCATTTAGTGATTGATGCTAACGAGTCCTCTGTATATGTGGTGTTAGTGACATCTGCACTGATGACTAACAGCGATAACGTATGATTAACCACCTATAAACCGTAAATCGGACTCTGGACAAAATCAAGTGTACATTAGTCTCATAACACCCTTTCCTCTAATAATATTAGGTTATCCCTTAGGATGCACTTTGAAACTTTTCCTTACTGTTCGTTGTTTGCTAATTAAATCGTGCGGAAAAATCCGACCAATAACTATGAGAGAACTTTGCCATTTTTACTCTTTTACTTGAACAATGCTATTAAGGATTTTTAAGGATTTATGTTGTGAAGGATGTAGATTCGAATACATAAGGGTAGGTATTAATTACGAAGTTGTTTGCAAATTAATTTATTTTATATATAATTTCCGCTTACATATTAGGATTTAGTTTTCTAATTTTAAAGCTTGTTTAGAAATGTAATGAATTTAAATTTATTTAGTAAATATAAAATAATTCCCTGGCTTGCGCTGCCCTGAAAAAATACCTAAAACATGCCTTCATTGAAATTCCACCATGCTACTGCGTCCTAGTTCCTTCATTTATAATTGTTTCCGCAGAGATTAACGCCGGTTAACTGAAGTGTGATGATAAACATCATCTGTCATATTTAAATGCATGTTTTAATATACTTGTAAGCGGTCTTCAAGCATTATAAATTAATGAATCCGTGACTGCTTATGCAGTTGATGAAATAAGATCAGGAACGCAATCTTTATCAAACCAAAAACAAATTTAAGGATACCGTAAGTCCTGAATAAATTAAATTTTAATATCGTCGGCAGTCTGTCTCCTTTTGATACTTTTGGAGCTGTTTCCTTCCTTATCATCCGTCGGAGCGAATTCGAAACGAGGCTGTAACTGTCGTCTGTACTAGAGCAAAACTTTCGTCGTTGATGGAAATCGATTTTGACAACCATCGATTTTTATTGTTATTCCTGAAGTTTATGTTGTTGAATATCAATGAGATTCAAAGCGAAGGAGTTTTAGGAAAGTTCAAGTATTATGTTTCGTCCTTCACGGGTTATTGAGCTGGGCGAATTATAGGTTTTGTAGGCTAAAAGGTTCTTTTTGCAGCACTTTCTGCTACTTTCCGAACATAACTTACGATTTTGATTACCGAATTCGACTTCATATTCGTTTCCCCCAATGATGGGTCCTTTATAACTGATACATAAATTCTATCCAATTATAATATTCCATACCTACTGGATATTTGCCGGTATGGCTTTGAATTACTCCGGGGAAATGCGTAATTTAACACTTCCGCTCAAAACTAATTAATAGAAGTTAATGAGATTCTAAGTGCTGCACCATTGAAAATTTTTTAATTACTCAAAAGGTACATAATATGATTTTTTTCCAATTATCGATAAACAATTTAATTTACTTTTTTTTATATAGTAAATCAAATTGTTTTCAGTTTAGGAAAATATTTTTCTTATTATCCAGATAGGAATAAAGTGTCTACAATTCAAAATGGTTTTTTAGTCTATTTGCATAATATTATTTCCAAAACTTTGAAGACTGTAACTGAAGGGTAATAGTATTAGGGATGCCTGGGAAATTGCCTGAGGTACTGCGGATTTTCAAGCTTCTATGACATGTTGAAAGTAGATATGTCGTCCCACCTTCGTCAGTCTTAAAAGATTTATGAGCTTTGAAGGAAGTATGAAGTTTTCTAAGACGAAGCATTTAAGGTTAGCGCCTGTACTATATGAAAAGCTCTAGTGATGTAACATCCCAAAAAATAATTACTAATATTTAATGCTTTTGGATTTAATACCTTGATTTTTTTAATTAAAATTAAGTTTTTTTCAATTAATAATTTAAAAATAATGCTACCTACGGCTGGATAATTAATGTTGGATACCTAGTATCCGAATTGTATTTATTCTATTCTTCTATTGGAGATTCTAATGACGATTAAAGGTAAACTTTGTTTTTATATAAATTACAGGGTGTACCAGAAAAAGGTAAAATATTAAAATTTCTCGTAGATCATAATACTATACAAACCAGAAAAAAATGTTTGGATTAGGATAGAGAAAATATTATTAATTGAAAATTTCCCCCTGCAGTACCGCAGGATAATAACAAAAATTCGGGTTCAAATTAAGGAGAGTATAAACAATATTTCTTATCACGTAGCACGAACACCAACCAGTACTTATCGTAGTTTATCATAAGACAGAGAAGTTTTCATGTTTTTGCCACCTCTACAGTTTGCAGAAAAGATTTGACTTTATTTTTTAGTTAGTAAAAGTGGCAACGGTGGCAACCAAATGATTTAAAAAAAATGAATAGAGCCTACCATTGAAATGTACTTGGGGACATCTATTACTTATTCTAATATTTGTAGATAGTTTTGATACACCCTGTATAATATTTTATTTAGCAGTTTTTGTAAACAAATGTAAAAAATGAATTTTGTATCTGATTTCCGACACAAGTGTTTGTGGTGGAAACTGAATAAAATTTACTTGTTCATAAATTTTTATTACAAGTAGTACCTACATAAATATTTTGCCACGGAAAACTAGCCAGCCAGGTTTCTATTTCTGCCAACCCTGAATTTTAATAGTTCTGTTATCAACGCTTCGTGAACTACCTCAAGAATTCGGAAATGACAAAAGGAATGATGTAGTAGTATTTTGTCACGAACCTGGAAATTACTATCAATTTTTGTGTTTCCTGGCAGGGGTGATTTATAATAATTATCTGTTTAATCGAAAAAAATTACAATAGTTAAATGTTATAATAGATATTTTTGTATCAAAGTCAAAAAGTTTTTGGTAGAAGCACAAACAACGTTTTTTAGGTGAATATCACAAATGTTATTAATAAATTTATAAATTAATTTTTTTTTTGAGATTGAGAGAGAGTAGCTTTGCTTCACGACCGCTTATACTATACGTCCGCATTTCCGTGATATAAACAGCGCTGTATTCCTAAAATTGCATTTCAGTATACGCACAGCGACGGATTTGCGTCGAGCAAATAAAAACACCAAACATACTTTTTTGGAGGATGAAAAAGGAAGCTTACATTCTTCAAAAAACTTTTACTTTTCCAAAGTATTTTTAATTCAAATTATTTTCGCCATAAAACATTTAGCTCGAAATACGTAACAAAAACTAAGGGAAAAAGTAAATACAACTTTAATCATTTAATAATTTGGTTGCATAGCGCATTGGTGATCGCAAAGCTAATTTAGAAGAAAAAATTTAAAACAATAAATTCAGGGAATAAAATAAAAAATAACGAAAACATCTTACCTGATTATTACAGCGCTTTCTTTTTCTCTCACCTTCATCGGTTGATTTTTCAAAATACGTCAAAATACTTCAATATTGAATTATTTTTCTTACTCATTTTAATAAATTAAATAATGAAAATAAATAAACTCCACTTTTATTTGCCCACCAAACGTAAAGCCAAAGGATAAATGAACTAATGGTAACTAAAATGAAGTTTACCGATTATAGTAGGGCCAAGAAGGGATATATCCCGTGCAAAATATTACGTGATTAGGTGAGTAAATATTGAACAATTTTAGCCAGCTGTTAAAATTTATTTACAACAATACCGGCACCTGTACCGATATAATATTAGGAATTTCTGGATATAAACGCGGTCTTGCACTAAATGCGGCCGTCAAGTAGTCATTGACACATGCCTACTGCAAAATGATACTTTACACTTTACGAAACAGCTTGTTGAAGCCGCCTAAAAAAAATTCAAACGGATATCAAGAATGATCTTGTTTCAATAATTGTAAAATGATTTGCTCCAGAATTTACATCCCTTAGTTTACGTGTTAGCTAGTTAAGAATATCTTCGGGTTGCACTGAAATTTGTTGTAAAATTATTGGTGATATTTATTGAAAATGAAGATATTATTCAATAAATTTTTAGCCTATCGTATTGACAAAATAACAGTACCCTTAGATTTTCGTCAGTGTTAGTTAAATGAGAGTTGACTAACAATCGATTTCATGTTTGTCCACTTAAAACTTTCTTCACTCCTTAACGGTCTCTGAAAACCACTTAGCGAGAGAGTGTATCGAACGTAATTGTTCCTGAATTTGACTTGGCAATATGTTAAACGGTACTTTTTGCTAGAAGGCTATTTTAACAGTTAATTGCTACCTAATTTGCAAATAAAGCTCTGCTAAACCACAGCGTCTGGATTTGTATAATATTTGCGAAAAAGTGTTTGTGTTGAAGGTACAGCTTTTGATGTGTCACTGTGTCAGTTGACCTTAAGGAGGTTGGATAGGTCCTAAACAAACAACCCTTTCCTAATCTACGTTCTAGTGTGATCTAAACCATCGTGGGTGACGACAAAATTTCTATAGAAGTAAAAAGGTCGTGAGGATGCAACAAAAATAAGTTTTTGCTATATGAGACTTTACCAATTCCTTATTGCTTTTGAAAATTTTTTTTGCTTATTGACTGCCGTTTTCCATCTTTTAGAAATTAAATAATTTCAGCAAAAAATATAGAAAAAATTTTTTCAAAGAATTTTTCTTTTGTGTATTTTTAAGGGCGCTGTAATTCGGATAAAAAAATCGAATGAAATAGTTCTGATTTATTATTTTAACTCTCTTTATCATTATCGTGTAATTCCATTTGATTAAATGAGTAATTAGTGCTATAGGCAATGTATTTAGGTTTGCTGTCGTTGTTTGGTGTTTATAGTAGGAATAATTACAATTTGTTTTAAAGGGAATTCATTTGAAACACGGAAACGCGGGCGAAACCATTAACCTATGAAATGTCCCTTAAATTATTTGGCTATTAAAACAAACATAAAATATACTGTATTGCAATTTGAGTAAAATTACAAATGCCTAGCCCTCACATCAAATCAAAAATAGGTTGGAATTATATTGTGGTAGATACCTTTTTGTGATTAGAAATTTCGCATTCGGTAGACTTTAAAGATATAGGTACAGGTGTGCATTTTTTGGGGGTATTTTTCATAACTTTCAAGTATAAATTATAAATTAGGGTGCTCTAATATTAAATCTGTACAAAACTGAAAGTTCTAACGAAATTTATATGCCCTGTGAACATGAACTGTAACTTGTTTTTTTATTTATCAGAGCATAATCATTACAGTTTCTGATACACTTTGGCTTTCCCCAATAGACTATGTTAGACGTCAATTCCTGTTGCAAATCAAACTTGCAGTTTGTAAAGCCATTTATTGGCAAATACCTCTGTTAACATACAGTGTCATGCTATCAAGTGAAAACCACTGTAACAACACCTTGAACTGACAGGCATCAAAAAGCAATATTAAGCTTAAGACATTGATTTTGATTGCCACTTCCAAACTGTGTGGAAAAATTTAGTGATTATAATCTGTATACAAAAGCATATAATATAAATGGATTGGTAGGTTTTAAAGTCACAGACCGTATTAACTGTTATTAATCATTTTAAGTAATGATTCATTACAGCTAACACGTTGAGGCATTTCAAATCCCTTTTTATAAAATTATTTTCCTTAACCTTCTTATATTTCTTTACATTTTGAGGTGGAGCGTGTGAAAAATAGCGTCTTTAGCACCCAATTGAGAAAACGTCCTGATATTTAAGCCGGTAAAGTAAGAAAAATATCGAAGTAATCCCCTTTTCTCGGCCAGCAAAATACAGCATTGCTAAGAAGCAACTTTTCAATTTTCTCGAGTGCAGTCAGTCGCATTGTACATTCAAAACTGACACGCTCATTTAAAACTAACAATAAGTTATACATTTTACGCCTTTTAAGTTATAAACGTATGAGTTTGTTCTGTGCTATTTTATCAGCATCAGAACCCAATTAAATTCGTTTGGTTGGGTTAGTAGCTGAAATAATTTAAGTTTCCATTTCTGCCAATTTCAAATTAATTATTATTGCCAATTCATGAAAATGGGGTCGTGTTTTGTGAAACGGAATATTTTCCGAGCATTTTAACTCTTGATGTATTTACAAAACTACGGATAGCTTACTCAGACGTTTGCGTTGCTGCGTTAAGTTCAAACTTATCTATATGATTGATGACAGGCATATTTTAAATTTTAACATTTACATACACTTAACACTTTCTACGGTTTCGCGGTTCTTACCACTTTATCAAAATAGCTGAAAACTTTATTCAATGATATTTTGATCTCTATATGCGGTTTATTAATTTAAAACGATTTCCAGAAAAAGAAAAAGTATTTTTCGGAACAAGATTAGTTACTAAATAAATCTTTCAAAATGTACAAATTTGACTTTGAGCAATTTAAAGTTAAACCACATTCTTGAACTTTGATCATAAATTGTTGTCTTTTCTTCTGTATTACGAGCGACTTCTGCTATGCAAGCTGAAATTCCACTTAATAAATTAAATTTTCCGAATGCTTTTGATGTTTTGATGCGGATTTGCTTACCAAAATATTGAGAAATTGTGTTACCTGAATACATTCGCGCTACTTACAAAAGTGATATATTTTATTACAACCTTTCATATTTTGCGTATGTAAATCTTTTAAAAGAATGCAGGCTCATTTAGATCTTTTTAGCGAGATTTCTACAAAGTAAATGCGAGAAAAAACTCATATTTCAGCAAGTTTTATCAGATATTTCGTATATTTCGGTTGAGTAACTTCGTATAAACGTGTTACTACATGTAGCTAACTATTTTAGGGGTTATGGATATTTTAAGCTAATTCTGAAATATTAATTAGCTTTTGGGAATATTATAGTTAAAGGATAATAATTGCTCATTGTGGGCTAAAATTTGTTGTGGGTGTTGACTCCTACGTCCTTTTTATACTCTGATTTAGTGATTTATTGAATTTATTAATTATATGCTTGTAAAAACTTTTATAATTTATAATAATATCGTAATATCTTTGATACAAAATAAAATGAGCTCTAGAAATAGGCCTATCTCACCACATTTGCACTGTTACCAGATCGCTACTCAAAATTATCAATACGTATTTAGATAAACAATGTTTTATTGTTAAATTTTCGAGACGAGATCCATAAATTGTATTAAAAGCAAAGGAATGTAATAAATTCATAAAAAAAATGTTGTAGTGAAAGAAATATGTTAAGCTGGTTAGCTTTCTCTCTTTCTCTCTCTAGCGTCTCATTTAATAAAAAAATTTTAGATTCAATTATTTTGCATGCTTATTAGTTAGGTACTAGGTACTTATGTCTAAGCAAGCTTAATGTTGGATTTATGAATATCCGTACTTGACCTAGAAAGAACTTGTTGTTGGTCTAAAATATTAAAAATACTTTTCTTAATAATAATAAACGACTGCTAATAATTCAATAACTTTGATCTATGGATTATCAACTTATTGTTTCTTCCATATATTGTGGTAAGCGTGATTTATTGAGCTGTAAGTCTTAAAGAATAACTGAGAACTCAAATCAATCAGTAATCTGGACTTCAGATATTTCTAATGAATTAGTTGGTCAACCTGCGACTAACTAACTGATTGTGATAATAATATTATGTTAATTTTTGTGTTTAAATGTCGCCGCGATTGAGGATGTCGGGAAAAGAAATGCCCAAATTGATAATTGTGATGAGTAAAATATTCCTACAGGTACCTTCCCGAAAATAGTCATATACAATATAACAAGTGCAAGGCATATTACCGAAAATTTTTTCACGCTGTCGCACAAGTGTTTGTTTCCATGAAAACTGCCCGATCGCGAAGCGAGAGGGCAGTTTTCAAGGGGCAACAAACACGCGTGCGACAGCAAAGGAAAAATTTTAAGTAATATGCCTTGCTCGAATTATATTTGTTCAGACTATCGCATAAACCATATAAATTTAATATACTAATTGTACGCTTCATTATAATTTATAATTTATTTGTTGTATAACTGTCATTAATTGAATTGTGTTTCATCTAGTCGCCATCGCGGGTGATTACCGAATATCAGCACTAGTGCAATATTCGCCGTGTCAAAATTTTCAAGTAATTGTGATTTGATTGGCTGTTACGGGACAAATGCGTAACTTTCATTGGTCGACGTCTGTCACGTGACAGGTGAATGCGATAGTCTATAACGTATAACCTATACGTCTGCTGCAGTCCACAAAGGTATAGACATCTATGAATTATTTTTCTTAATATTAGCAAGTTTCGCGACATACGTTTTTTCTTGGACTTTCGTGTAATATATCTTTTCTATGATATCAGACCAATACTTGACTCAATTAAAGTTATGCGAATCTAGAGCCTAATATGAAAAGAAATCATCGAAGTCGGAACCCTTTATGTAATACCAGCTTCTTAGACTTAATCTTTGAACGTTTAAGTACATCCTCCTTATATTATTTTACAACTTGGATGAAAAGTGTAATTATCTGGAAAAAAGAAAGACTTGACAGACCACTTGAACCAAGAGTGTTTGTGCTACGTTTCTTTTACAAAAAGAACGAGTTAGTCAAAGTAACGGTTTAAATGTGGAGACAAAAACTCTCCTACAGGGTTGGTTGAATCGGATGTTATGACCTAATGATTATGGGTAATGTCACGTTTAAAATATACAGTGAAGATGGCAGTTGTATGTGTTGTACTTATGGAGATTATATTGGAGATGTGGTTTTGTTACTTTTTTTAATGAAGTATCTATTATCTAATCGAATTGGTGTTCTTCTTGAGGTCTAACTATCTCGGCGGGGCTATTGCAGGTTCCTCGACAAGATTTATAAACCGCTATTAAGCAGTGATCCTTGAGATATATTTCTCTGGGTGATACCTGATGCTAGAATTCTCACTATGAATCCATGTTTATGACTGTACTTCGATAACTGATATCTATGCCATCTCTAACAGTATTTTAGTTACAAAGAGTGACTAGTGAGTACTAGAGGCTATGGCGAATTATGCGAGGGAATGTACCTTCCCTTGTATGTAGTGCAGTCGGTATAGTTGTATCTCTTTATGGGTTTTATATACCTTAATATAATATTAAATACTTTACCGTACTAAGTTTTGTTGAATACCCTAATAATCCAGCGATATCACACCGGGTCTTCTGCCATCACTTACGTTCACTTTTTCTTTATGTATTACCGAACAAACCTCATTGTCTGCATTTACGGTTTCCAAATTATGATTAGTTGTAAAAAACATGGAGAATTTATTGGTTGAATACTCTTTGTATTTAGTAGTGTGTATTGTTATATTTGAAAACGCGTTTTTAGAATTTGTTCAAGGTTTTATTATCTGCCATAAAATACTTTTAGTACGACTTCGAAGTTTATTTGAATGGCGTTTAAAGTTTTATAGTCCTTTAAAGAGTTTAAGCTCTTATTTTGGTATGATTATAAGCTTCAGGAGTTTCACTAAAAGCAAAAGGTATTCATAATATTATTGTAAGTACTAATAAATAATATTGTTTGTCCTTGACGTTTTTTCAGAATTTAAAAATGAGTCCTAATATCTGTTAATGGTAGTTTTTATAATACGTAATTATTTGAAAATATTAGTCGATTAAAACCACAATTTTGTCTGTTCCTGAATACTTTTCGTAATAAAGCTTTCGCAATATCGTTACATGAAAGGCCAAACTCAAGAGTTTAATGCGATCTTCTTTTTGGATAAAAGCAGCTTTATTGTGGTGGTTAATGTAATTGAATTTCTTTGAAACAAAGCATTTATAACGAAACCAATAATTTTAAATTTACCGACAGTGTTGTCATTCTTAGAAGGTTGTTTAGAGTATCTAGGATATAAGATTAGAAAACAAGATTGATTTTCAACGTTTCCGTATACCCCAATCAGATTCTTAATTCGCAATGTGAAGTTTCCCTTAACAATCGAATTTTCTCCCCGTATAGTTTTCTCTTGGTTTGCTATGGTCGTAGTAGATATTTCCACCTCATTGATTCTTCCGTAAACTACTACGTATACGAGCTACATCACCAGCTCAAAAACATAGCACTTTATTTCGTTAGTTCTCTGAAAATAAAGCATCCAATATTTCCAGTTTACTTCGTTTGCGTTATTGCAAAGCATAAAATTTATGAAATGTCTGCAAATGGAGGGCGCTCGAAATTTCGTTAAGCTTTTGTATTAATATCTAAGTAATTTATGAAGGTGCAGTGATAACAGTATGTTAATATAATTGTAATTATCACTTGTATAAATGCAAAACACATGTTTTCTGGTTAAATTAATTTGTGTATTAATATCTTACTGCTGGAGTTCAACCACTGTTGCGAATGCTGATAAGAGAAGCTCAAGCCGTTTATGTATAATTGACTGTAGCTTTTCCTGAAAGCTGGCTCGAGTTGTAAATCGTTCTTTATAATTGATTTAGATCCGAAACGCATTGCAAAGTAGACGTTAATAACTCCAATAATAGAGCAGACTAAATACATTTTCTTGTTCAGGATTTAATGTAGAAAAACAAAAGCAACTACATAACTTGTTAAGGTAATCTCGGAGTTAGTAAAATAAATAATAAAGTTAGTATTGTGCTGAAACTGTTGCTACTGAAATTCATATTTAACTTCAGCAAGAAACTTCAACAGCAAGACAAATTCGTTATTAACGAAAGTTTGAATCAACCTTGTGGAGTAGTTAGGTCGAATGCTTCCAGTTTAGAAACTGCTGTGAGTTAGCTAACTTATCGTTTGAGGCGATATTTGCTCATTCATTTGTTGGATGAACTGACGCTGAAGTCCCATTTTATTCGCTCAACGTAGCTGTAGGTCGTGTATTTTCACAAAGACTTAATGTTTCATCTTACTTCAGTTTACATTTATCTAAACAGTAATCCTTGCCGTGCTTTATAATTCCGATGGAACTGAAAATGTTTTTGGGGGTGGGCGTAGTTGAACGTAGTTCATCCGGAAGGATCTTAAGCTAAATTACAAACACCGCAAGTTCGAATCTTGCACGGAGCAGTTGTACATGCTTAAACGGTTTATTGTAGGTGTACAGTAAAATGTGCATTGGGAGTAAAATAAAATCCTAAGAACATACTGAAAGTTCAGCAGCACCGCTAACACTGCACGTATTGACTGTTAATGCTGGAATAGTAGCCAAAACAGCTCCATTACGTGACACTCTACTCTAGTATATCATACTAGGGTTGAAAACATTTCCTGATTCTATGTCATTCATGTAGAATTTCCCTACACAAAGCTTTCCAGGTTTATGATCAGATCATCGTTAGTTCCAGCATTAGATATACCTATGCTGTGCGTTTTCGAAACGTATCCGTTTACAGCTTCGCGTAATTTTTATTTGCTTCAATCGTGTCAGTATGATGTCGAAAATTCTTTTGAGTCACAATACTCATGATATTCTGTTAGGCCACTTCTCTTAGTAAATGGTCTTCGAAATGCCTAAAGATGTCTGATGGGTTTGGCCCATGCATTTCCCGTATCCATTTGTTTGCGGTGGATGTGCCTTGATTCGCCTTCCCTTTACAGGTGGAATAGAAATTAAAATGAATTAACATGAATGAATAGACGTCCAGGAGGACAGTTAGAGTTGCGTAGCCTCTTTTCGTCATTCGTGTTGCCAAGTTAATGTCACCTTATCAATGCTAGTAGATGATGGTGTATACAATACCTTTTGGGTACAGCCAAAATATTATGTAACCTATCAACTTCCACATTTTACTTACAATTAGTTTACAGATGATGAAAGTCATGGTATAATCCTACATTATGTTCCAGATGTTGCCTATTAGTAGGTACAAGCTTGACTTTTTTTTTGGTAACATATACTTCATCTTTCGGAACTCTTGTTTCTGTTAAGCCAGGGACGGATCAGGCAGTTTGAACGCGGTCGGTTGAACGCGGCCTTTTGAACGCTGCCGTTTCAACGCAGGGACCTGTGAACGCAGGGACTTTTGAACGCAGAGATGTTTGGACGCAAATCTAGTTGAAAAAAACAAATTTAACTTGGTGTAATTCAAAACGCAAAAATTCAAAATTATGGAAAAACTACTGTTCAAGGTTTTTTTATATTTTGTTTAAAAATTTGTAGTGTTGGAGAAGTTCCTTATTTGTATAATAAGAATTTTTCTCTTTGTTATAGTAATACATTTTACATGTTTTCTTTGTGGTTTTTTAACAAAGCACATCCACTCTATTTTATAAAACTGCAAATAAATACATATTTTTTTATGAATAGATTCCGTATTTGCGTCCAAACATCTCTGCGTTCAAACGCCCCTGCGTTCTAACGTCCCTGCGTTCAAACGTTCCTGCGTTCATAGGTTCCTGCGTTTAAACGGCCGCGCTCAAACGGCGGCGTGCAAACGTCCTAGACCGGTTTTTGATATTAAAATATTTTTAGCATTTTTCATGAGAGATTCAGTCTGCAAGAATTTTTCTCCTTAGTGTAGTGCAAATGCTTTCCAAGTTAAAGCTGCAGTAGCTGCTCTTACTGAAATCTCTCTATACTCTAAGCGTAAAACTCGTATTTATGCAGTTATAGGGTACTTGTGCATTTCATTTGCTCCACTCATACGTTTCATAAGAATACACGATTTAAAAATCGAGTTCGTTCAAATGCGGTTCCACATGAGATTCATGTGCAGAAATATAGATACCACGCAAGGTTTAATTCACGTATATGGATATAAAACCCACATTATGATGTATGGTGCTTTCTGCCTGAAGGAATTTGAATGTCCAGGTTCCTTTGATAACTTTGTTGGTTTAAATGAAGGTTGCTCATACTTTAATAATTTTAAGTCACTTTTTATTGAACTAAAGAGATTATGTAATTTGTCCGTGAAAAGAGGAAATGGCACAAAATGATGACTGGTACAATAAAGCTTATCGATTTAACAATATTTATGTTATTTTTAAAAGGTTTGTGTAATCCTCTATTTACCTGTTAATGGATTTTGTGTACGGTAGGGATTGTTTTATAAAACTGTAGAAATTATTCGTACATTATGTTAATATTTTTTCAATTTTCGAGCTCTTCTACCTGGCTTCTAAAATTAATACAGTTTATTTAGGATTTTGCCTTATACGATGTAATATCGGAAGTAAGCATCGAATAGATGAGACTTTTGAGATTCCTTTGCGGATGTAAAAATTACACGGATCATAAAAATTGTATTGGTAGAATTTTTAAAATTTAAATATCATAATCAGAAATGTCATTCATGAAATGTATCTAGTCACAGAATATCTACCTCGATTTTTAAATATTTATCTGTTGTTTCAAAAATTCCATTAAAAATATTTGAACCTAACCTAACATAGGTATATTTTTATTTTTATTTTATTTATGTCCTGAAGGTATAATAAGCCTCTAAAAGCTTTTAACGTTTTCTATATTTCATGTATAAATAGAAATTTAACGTTTTCTGGAATATCTCTTAAAATAAAGACGGTCAAAGGTCAAGCTCCCCAAATATCAGATTACAATCTACAATCTAGAAGATTATTCGCATTGATTTTTCTCGAAAATTTGTATACATTGTCGTGTCAGAGATAAAATTTGAAATACATTCTGTGTATTTCTGGCAGGAATCTTGAAGTTGAGATAGTGTTCAATTCGAATAGATTTTTCTCGTACACGATTTGTTTGGTTAAAATTTGTAGAGCCATTGATCCTTTACAGGGCAATTCTTTAACACAATATGCATGGAATTAGTAATTTTTTAAAGGTAGGGAATTAAAAAGAAAATAGTAATTTCGTAGGTACTTGTTTTTATTGTATTTACAGTTTGCTAGCAAATAAATGGAATAATGCTAAAACTTTTCACGATAATTAACTTTTCGCAGGGCATGATATTGAAAACTGGAAGTATTGAACTTATATTAAATAACTTTAATAATACAAAGAAAACAAGGTTCAAGTTGAGTTATGTTCAAAACTAGAACTGCAGCAGCAAAACAGAAAACCTGTAGGGTGGTAAAGAAAAAGGTAAAACCACTATTTGCGTAGTATTATAAAATGTCTATTATATGGTACTGATATCATGTTTGCGTTGACGTTTTTATAGCGAACCTTTCAAGTGCGGCACATCGCTAATAAAAGCAGTTTAAAAGGAAATGTTGCTTGACTTTTTCATGCATTGGAACGTACTAAATTTTAACTTGTTTTGAAAACAAAACCTCTGGAACAAACAACCGCAATCTAGCGTATCCAATGCATTTTCTTTTCAATTTTCGTTTAGCTGCAGCAGTTGTAGATAGATGGTTCGGGGATACGTGTGCTACACGAGTAATATATGTTTGGAACGGGTAAATGGCAATCGATAAGCTCCGTGAATAAGGTGCAGAAAGAGCAATAACTCTGGAATTGAACTCCTCTATATTTTATTATGTGTGCTCCAATCTTGTATGTATTCCAACATAACGGACCGGTCCAGGAGAAAATTATTAGTTTGTAACAACCCAAAGCAGGTTAAGTTCTAAATATAATTAGTGCAAGGTTAATTAGGTTTCTTTGTTAATAATTCAGTGGAAAACAAAGTCCTGCTTTCGGATTAGGCCTTTCAACTTTAATTATTAAATAAGTAATCGCAACAAGGTTGTTTGTGGACGGCTTTCAAATAATGAATTATGTTTATGAAATTCCTTTCAAATAATAAAGGGAATTGAAGGTAGGGTAATGTGTTTATCTTGGGGAATTAACGGTTTATGTACAGTAGACGTATATGTAATCTTCAACAGATATTAATTACCACAAAATTAAGCTAAGGTTTACCTTTCTTTCTTAAACTTCTTGTATTTCTTATTAAACCCCACAATATTTACGTTACTAATAAAACCACTTTGCATTGTTCGAATATTATTCTTGTAAGAGCTTTTGTTAACTTTTTTTCTGAAAGAAACTCTCGTAAAGGTTTCATTATCCTGTACGACATTAAAACAAGCAAGGGGTACATTGTTTATCCGCACAATCCTAAATACAGCACTTTCCATGTACACACTTGGTTTTGAAAAGTACAATGAAAAATGCGGGTTTTATTTTAGCCTGTGTGAACAAGAGTAGTTTTATATGAGCACATTATCTTGATGTTAAGTGATGCCGGTATTACATATGTGCCGAGCTGACCTACTTCCACATGAACTCAGATTTGTTCTTTTCGTTCGTTTTTTTTATTTCCCACGAAATATTAAAGTTTAAAAAATTGAAATATAACTTAGTAATGGAATTAGGTACACTTAGTTTATTGTTAGAAAACTTTAGAAGAATAAATGTTTAAGTGTTCGCTTAAAATTAATTTTATTTCAGCATGGTTGGTTAAAGATGGTTTTAATTTATTAAGATTAACAAAACAATAATACAAATAAAATAACAAACTAGAATAAAAATGTATTAGTCATATAGAGGAAAGTATATTATCCATATCGGTTGATCAGGGTTATATGATAGACATATCAAACAAAATTAATGCATGAAGGAAATACTAATGTACTATAGACTAGTTTTTGTATGATACTGTAACTTTTGTTAGGTACCCATTTATTTATCAAAAAAGTATATTGTTCTACTTGTTTTATCTACCTTCCTAGCTACAAGATCTTTGACTAGAGAGCTTTCGCGCAATGCAGGCAGGTTCAGCAGATGGTTCATGAATTGGCTTTGGTCCAACTTTAGGTTTCCGATGGTAACTTCATTCTCTCGTGTTAGGCTTATACTTACTGGTGAGAATTAATTGGTTAAGTCCATTTCCTTCTTTCTTATGATTTTTTATGCTTTATTGATCTCCAAAAATGGTTTTATCGAGTGCAATTTAATGAGTTTCATTAAATCGTTTCACTTACATGTTACTTGGGTGCTACCTACCAATGTATTTATGTATTATTTGTACTACTGTTTCATCAATTGCTAAACTTAAATTAATAATTGTCGGTTGTGGTTTACCGTCGCATATGCAACTGACAGTTTCACAATGACTAACTGCTCATACTACGAGAAATTGTTTGTAAACATTAACCATATACGACGCACCTATTAATCTAACGGATGCATTAATACAGCTTAGACCGACCTTCTATGTGTATAATTTTTTCACGATATACAGACATAAATGTCGAGTATGGGTAAAGCCGTGATTTGTTAAAATTTAGGAAAGGCCGTTGCTAGCTCCACGGCTAACGTGGATATAATTTTGACACTAAATTCACGGCATTACGTCTTGTCAAGGGGTGACGTCATTAATTCGGCGACGCGAATACGAGCTGCACCTACTACGCATGTCCGGGGACAAAATTATTCCATTATGAAAGTTTCAAACATTTTCATATTTTAAATTGATGTTTAATTAATTTGCAAGTTGAATATGACCAATAAAAAAATACTAGAGTAAAGTTTCTCTAAGTCCGAGCGATTGATTTTGTTTGTAGTTAATAGTTATTATAATTAGATTTCTCAGAAACAGACTTTTACGCCTTGGGAATAGGCAACCAATCGTGCGCACCTCTGTCCCTATAATCTCAGGAAGCTGAAATAATTTTCCAAGTCCCCAGACATGCGCCGAACGTAATGCCGTGGATTTTGTGTCAGAATTATATCCACGTTAGCCGTGGAGCTAGCAACGGCCTTTATGAAATAGACCAAACAGGCATGGATTTACAAATGACAGATATGTGTATTGTAGCATACACGTGATTTCAAAATTTAAAATTTCAACATGGCATTGAAAGTTTCGACAAACCTGTACTAACTCTTAAAACATCTTTTTTCAAAATGGCATTTCCCTATATTTTTGTTGAGAAAATAATTGTCTCTACATTTTTCGCGTTATATTTTTTCTGCTCGTAACCATTCTTGTGAGTTAAAATGGAAAACATAAATGTGGATAATATAAGTACCTACGTGTCTTGGGACTTGTTCGGGAAATACTTATATTGTGGTGGTTGGGGGACGGGTACAATGTAAAAATTGTCCTAAAAGAAAATATTGAAGTTCACAGCTCCTTTTACTTGTATTGACGATGATCATAATCTCGAGCAAAAGGCTGCCATCTTCTACTGGTAAATAATGGGGGATAAAACATCTCTTCTATTATCCTTCCTTATGCCGTCGTCATTGGTATGCTACTGCATTGAATCCTCAACGATAGTTAATATTGTCACGCTGTTCTCCACAGGTAGGCAAGTGCGGTTTTCTACTTCTGCACTGATCGCAGTACGTGAAGTTGGACATTTAATTTTTTTGATAAACAAACATTGAAAAGGGTAGATACTATTTTCGGTATCTGGTGCGTGGTACCCAACCCTATGATATCCTATCGATTCCTTTATAGAATGCTTCTTCTATTTGTGCCTGTGTAAATTTTTGAAGTTTATAGATTGGTGTAGTCGTAAATTTCCATATTAATACAGTATGACCAATAAGTGGTGGCATCTTATTATCGGTTTTCTTTAATAAAATCAACGATATGAATTTCATGTAATAAGTGATGCGGTTGGTAATATTACCTATCTGTCACATTAACCAGCAAATGCTTTTAAATTGGCGGTTACAAAATTAAATCTTGACTCTCAGGGAAAACTACTTTCAGCACATTAACAATTTAAACCTGCCAGACTCATCTAGTACTGCATAAGATTGGTTTACACCGCAGAATTCAATTAGTACTTTTTATAGTCTTTTTGGTAGCTTGCCGGTAATCCCTCTTTATAAAGGATGCATGGAAAATGATAAAGTTTATTGTATACCGTATCCTGCCTGGTTACATGCATTACAGAAATGTTTTTGAAGTTTGCTTTATTTAAAATTGAATGGAATGTGATCTTATTTCCCAAAATTGATTTAAAATCTCTTTGAATAACAAATTACTTTATACGGAATTGAAATTAGATTCTTATTACTGAATGTTGTATATTACATTCATCTTGTTTGCCGTCGAGATTTATTTTTATGCCAATGTAAGCTTCTTACTGTTTGTTGTTGCTTTTAAGCAGACTTTTCCGCTTTCCAGTGGAACGAAAACGTAAACAGAACTTTTACGTTATAAAACGGTCTTTTCAGGAACTTCATTAATTTTTCACAAGTAAGAATTTTTGTACATCAGATTCTCTTTGAAACTGGAAACTACTTGCTATTGATATTTGGATTTTTATTTTCTGGAATAAGAAATGATATAGTCTTCCGTTTGTTAGTAAAATCGTTAAGCAATTCTTGCATTTAAATATATCAACTCATAATTAAGCTAAACACTTGGATAATTCCGCAAGAGTAATTCAAAAATATATTCGGAATAGGTAGTAGGTTAAAAGAGAAATTGAGTTGTGGAACAACCCATATCTCTTGTAATAAGCAAATATCGCTAAAAGCCCCGTATTAGTAAAAGTACAGTCCATTAAATTAGGTACCTACAGTAACAGTTAGTTAACGTCGTTGTTGGTTCCATAAATGTATTTCTTAAGTAACATTTTATTATTTTTCTCTAAGAAATTAACCCAATATTTTTACTGTAAGAAACTATTTAATGTAACAAAATAGAACATTGTCTTGTAGCAATAGATAATTTCTATAATTTCAAACAAATAATATCCCTTATAATTTACGTCAATATATTTTCTAAATAACAAGAGAAAAGTGGTAACGTAGAGGTGAATTTTCGTAATGAACGTTTATAAAAAAAGAGTATTATAGGAGAATACCAGCTCTAGGCTAAGTAATATTATATTTTTGAAATGTATGGTATGTGTATTTATGCGGTGACAGACAATTTCTAGAAAGTGCTATAATAGTATTCCACAGAAATAAACAAAATAGGTTTTATAGGAATTGCCCCTTATTGTTATAACATTAGCAATTGGTAGTATGAGTTTTTAAAATATTTTCTTTAATCTTTCCAAGATTTCTCAAACACACTTTTTCTAGATTAAGTTCCTCATTTGACGATGTTAATATTACACGAAATATTTGGTCATTTTATAAATAAAAATTAATAGCAAAATTCAGACTATAAGGAGGGTCGGTCTTAAAAGTTTGTGCCGTGCCACATTACTCTGAAGTATTCCGCGGTAAGCTAGCTATTGCATATCTGACCATTCGTCTATCGCCTAACATAAATTGATAGACATAGGCGAAACTCGAAAAGAAAGCTCCATCCAATTTCTCAACAACATCCCGAATTCTCCGCAGTCTTGTGAACTTAGGTTGTTCTGTTACCTATAGAGCCGCTGGCACTGGGTCGATTGCCGTTTTCTTTTAGGGGTTAAACCTATAAATTCATCATTCGTCACCTGTTTCTATATTCTACACAGAATTGGATGCTCCCGGGTGATATAATTTATATGTTTTTTTGCACCATTCGATGCCGTGTAGCTTTTAAACATTATCAAGTCAGGATATGTGGGTTTGCGTACCAACGACTTTCATTACACCTAAATGATCATAGAAAATTTTTTGTACTTATTGCATGCTAATGCTCAATGACGGTTGAATAAATTTATATGTTGGTTCTAGTTATTTTCTTTATTCATGACACGAATAGCACGGAATAGTAAGCAGTAGTGACTTGAGTGACTACTGCGATTATTGGATGACGTTCATGAAAGTCATCTCCAATAATGACAATTTCTCTTAAATTACATGTGCAAGTTTTTACTGACTCGGCGTAAACATTAATTTATTTTCACAATTGCTGTTGCAGCTCGCTCGGCTTTTTCTGAGATAGAAATCAAGATAAAAATAATTTGTAATTTTTTATATATTTGTATTTACTACAATTTACTACATTTACTAAATATAGGATCCGATATGGGTCACCATTTAAAAGGGTTTACGCTCTGGTCACATAAACATTGCTGTCGATTGTTGAGGGAGCCTTTGTTGCAGCTGTCACATTCACTATTAGACCATCGTTCAGCAGAACAATGTGCACTTAACTGTTGTAGTTCATAAAACACACTCTCAAAGAATAGTGACAGGAGCTGTCAGGATATTACGGTGGTGTGTGTTACATTGTGTATCCTGGATATAGCTTAACGTGAACAAGAAATTTTAGACATTATTACAATAAACGAACTTATTTTATTTAGTTCGGAAATTCGTGCTTGTTTTCTAAGATTTATCATTCCACAATTTGGGACACATGTCAAAAAGCTGCTCAAATCGGCTTCGCCTCGTAAATAATGAATTGGAATTGCTATACGTCTTTTGCTCCTTTACTTTTTCACAATGCGTCGCAGCAAGAACTTCTCGACTGATAACTGGCTCATTTATATTTTTCTAGACGTGTATTGACGTTGATGATTTTTTGGCTCTCCAGTAGACAACGTGATAAATAGAAAATTGAGTAGGTATTTAATAATTTTACGAGCTTGATTTATACACACAATAATTTTGATGACATCATCAAACTTATTATTTTGGTGCATCTTAAAATGAACGGAGATTCAACTATATTTTATTATAAATTTTAAATTCAAGCTTTGTAATATCATATCGTCATCTGCTTTACAGAAATCCTTCTTGAAGTTGATGAAATTTAGAAAGCTTGTTAAGACTAAGGAAAGTACAATTTTCTCTCTTTGTGGTCGACATAAATTAGTTAAGTAGTCTGGAAAATGAACTACTGGAAAACTTTATTCTAAAGAATTTTTATATTTAAATTTCTTTTTATTTACATTATCATAGCGAACGAACGTCTTTGATGGTGATTCCTAATTAAAGATACCTTGCAAACATACTCAATTGAATTGAATAATGGCGTAAAGACTTGTAGAGAGTTCCTCAGGAGTTTACGTTCGAAGTGCTGGTCTTTGTATCTCGACTGTACTAGAGTCCTCAGAGTATGTCAAACCCTTATCCTCCTTGTACTAGGCTGGAAAATCAATGATGGTGATACGATCAAACAGGTTTACGCCCTAAGTCAAAAGTTTTTCTAACAGTTTGGAAAACTACGCCGTTTATTTGAGCTTGATGTAAATATCTTGTAATGTCTATATCCTTGAAAAGTTATTAAATATATATATTTTTTTTACAGTTTACTGGCTGAGAAGGGACGGTGCACCATGAGCAGGAGGTATCACCCGCAGGGAGTCCTGCTGGTTCTCCTGCTCACTTGCTGTGCGAATCCTGCAATCGCTTCAACATCGAGTGAGTTATTTTCGACATTCTCTTTTTAGGTTAATCTTTAGAAAAAGTGCTTACCATACAATTCATTGAATGAGTTATTTGAAATCTAACGAAAGCTTCGGTATTAATTCGAAAAATTCAATCGTCGTATCCTAAGAGCCCGTTTCCGTCGAGCACTGAGATTACAAATAAAGGTGGTAATTAAAAATGTAAATTGATATTCGAATTGCTTACCTAAGACGGTGATTAATAATGCAGAAGTGACATTTTCCATTACAAATTCTAAAAATCTTCTCCTGCTGAGATTTTTTAATTAAACGAGTTCTTGTTTTCAAAGAATGGATCAAGTTACTTGCAGATTTGAATTTTATTTGAGATGTATATGGCGGGAAAAATATTTATTTCGTGGCATCGTATTTACTTATAGTAGCGAACTGAGAGATTGCTATACAGATACGGAGTGACTGTTTACAAATTTGATTTCCTGCGAGTCCTGGCTGCTGAAACCGCTGTTATCACCCCTGACAGGTACTGGGGCGCCTGCGTGTGCTACCGCTACGAGCTTTTGTTTGCAGGATTTCCTGTACCGTTACAACTGTGAAATATATTCGGAATGTACTTTACAACATCCTGTTAATTGCGTTGTTGCTCGGCCAACTTTGTATTAAGACCTGAACACAATGCAATTTAGGATTGCACGCAACGAGCGAAACGGGAAAGTTACTCGCAAAAAGAACGTGTGTTTAGGGAAAATTTATATAATCCTTCCTTCCAACCGTTTTTCTCTGCCAAACGAAAGTAATCATTCTGAACAGTTTCACAATTTAGAAATATCAGTAATCTAAGTGATATAATTTCTGTAGAATATTGTAGAACATGCCTTTGGGGCATCTTATCCTCATGCTCGAGTTAACTTATGGTAATTGTTGTTACAGTATTTATTATTATGTAATTACTACTACAGTACTGTGCGTGTGGGTAACAAAGTAGACTACAGTTAATTGAATAGTTGTGGAAATAAAAGGATAACTAAAATTTCAGTTAAATGTTTTTTGAATTTACACGACGCGCAGTTTTATGAAACTTCGAAAACTCAAAATGCACAAGAATGAAGAAATAGTCGCTTGCTATCTTGCATTAAAGAAAACTGTCTCTAAGTTAATGAATGACTTGCAGTTCCGGTGTACGGTAAGACAAATGACATATACACAGAATATTGCAGAACATTGTGAACAAAATTGTGTTACAAACTGCTTTAATTTAGTCAAATACAGAAATGTTGTAACTGAACATGTTAAATTGATTACGTTGGACCGAATCGAATACAATGTTGAACCAGTGAATGACATTAAATTGTTATGTGATACTGTACTAATGTTCTCCCTGCTGAGATAACAAGCATATTGGATCTAATTGAACGTTTCTTCTGGTAACTGGACTTGTTTGATTAACCACCCTTGAGAAGCTGCCCTTGTCCGAGTTGAGACTGTCAGCACACATAAATTGTAATTGGTTGATTTGATGTTAATTCTATGTTGACTATACCTACTACGCCTTATTGCGAGCAAATATTACAAACTGCAAGTTTATTTAACTGTTCAGTAAGGGACCTAAAAGTTCAGACAACAGTTTATTTTTCTCGATATAATTTTAATTTATACCATACCCTCCAATAATTTTATTAAAACGTAATTGTAGATACATAACAGACACGTGTTAAATTTTCTAAAGCTAACATCAGTATCCGATCACAATAGTCAATTCAGGGAAGTTCTTGACATGCAAAGTTGTTGAGGGAGTTCGAGCCATGCTTTGACGAACTTCTTCAATCCGTTCCAGATATCGGCGTGATCGGTGACGTCTGGACCCTATAGCGTGTCCACAGGACTCGTTCCGCTACAAAATTTGTGAATGTAACATCACAGGTCGATCAGATAGAGCGAAGCTTGTGTAAATTGTTGCTCGTTGGGTTGTAACGATAAAACGGTTCAAAAGTAAAGCTCTACGACACACTGTCTTTAGTGTGAAACCACCCACATTTCAACTGCACGGTTGAAATCCAAGAATTTAATATGAACAAGTTATTGTAGAACGGAATTCGTTTTAACCATAAATACCGGCTTGGTAAACGTTAATTTTAATATACGTCTAATATTTAAATTTCAATCAAGTACAATTTCAAGTTAGATTTCATGTTTCTCATTTAATGCACGAGGACAGAAATCTCATTACATAAACAATTTATTGTAGCACTGATATAATATTATGTTGTCACGGTAGATTATTATGAAAATGATATTAGGTTGCATAAGTCTGATATTATAGAGGAAATTTTAACATTATTAGTATAGTAGGTATGAGGCTAACCCTAGTGTTCCAAAGGAGGGGAATTAAAAAATCGGTTTGATCTTTATTTAAGAATTCTCTTATCTATTTTGAAGACTCCACTCGCTACGCTAATTATGGAAAACTTGCGGTACAAACACAGCCGAAGAAATTTTGTTTTGAAGAAATAGTCCTAGACCTAACAGCAGAACGAAAAACCCATAAAACAATACTTTACTAACTGAATTGTATTTTATTTTCGCAAACGAGACCAAAGAAAAAATCACGTTTAGTTTTATTTTTAAACTTTTGGTAACAGAACCTATTAAATGTCAAGAAAATTAATATCTACACTTCGTAACTAACGTCTTTTAACATCGGAAAAGAACTTGCTAAGTTGAAGCCACTCTAATAATTTTTATTTTATTTAATGTAATAAAAGATCCATCTTTCGCAATTGAGTCTCTAGGGAAACATTTTATTGAAGAAGGGCGGAGAAGATTGCCTTTTTACACACCCACTGTATCTAAACTTATCTAATCTCGTAGTCATTAATAATTGACTATTTGCTAAATTTTCTACTTTAACATTTGTAGAATGATTATATTTTTTGCAAAATCATTGAACTATTAAAATAATTAATAATACTGGAATTAACAATTTTAAAACAATGAAAATGTCGTTATCTCTGACAAGCTCTTATTATTGAACTGCTAACTACGTTTTCATTGTAAGGCTTCATCTATAGATATTAACGGCTTTAATTAAACTGATAACGTGACAGTCTTGTCATCAATTAGCTGTTTTGCTAGTCGTGCATCTATTTCTGAATTGCGAAATTCAAATATTCGATGAAGGTGTGCTGGAATGGAATGTTACTAATTTCTTAGAGCATTCCTCCATCATGCTGCATGTTACTAAAGTCAAATAGTGTGTGAAGGGAACTAAGTGGGAAAAAATTATCGTTAGTGAAAATATTACTTACTTAACTTTATGCATTGTAAAATTTTAACATACATTATTATACAGGGTGATTTATAATTAGGTTAGGCCACATATTCATGAGGACAATCTGAACTGAAACTCGCTCCTCCTGAATATGTGGTTAAAAATGTCTACCCTAATATTATTATTATTCTAGTGTTATTAGTATTTCTATTTAACATATTTTCACAGACCCCAAAGAGTTTTCCTTAATATGTTTTAAGTGCGTTACAGCGCTTGATAAACTTCTAAAACTGAAAGTGGGGATTACGATTTAGGATCTATTAGTCCTTTCAATTATCTAACAGACCTTAAATATCCTATTATTCAAGCAGGTGTTTTGACTAACTGCTTGCTTCATTTACTTTATAACACACACTTTAGAGCTTCGTAATAAATTTATACCCCATCAGTTTTAATATTAAATTATTGTTTGAGCCTAAGTATCTCAAAAACATGATAAGGCACTAAAATTATTTGAAGGGTATTTTGAAAACGCCCGTTTTAAACATCAACCTGTGAGTGCAGGTATTTTAATTAGGAACGTCTTCATTAGAATTTAGCAAAGGCGCAAATTATTAGATGCCAACCCGTAAATTCGGGTAATTTAATTATGAAAATCTGCTTTCGGCTAGATAACCCTTGAACTTTACGCAAGATATTTTATAGGACTATAGGGTCTCGAAAGTATGCATAGTATTAACTGAATCTCGGTTTAAGCTTACTACCTTTTCTTTAATGCAAACTCCAAGGCTAAGGTTGTAAATTCCAGGATATGCTATTGCCCGTAAATAGTTACATTGGGTATGAGATTTTCAAACAGGATAACAAAGTAAATTATTGGGGTAACAATGATTACAGAAAAGATTACCAACTAAACGGTTCCATATTCAACAGTCAATTTTCAGCAGTCACATTTCTAACAAAATTGATATTTTACATTGATCACTGAACTGTAATCGTTGTTTTTCGTTTTTTGTTAGAAAAATCTACCACTTTTACAAATATTCGTGTATGTGGAACCCCCTACTTCAGTTGCCAGCTGCACTAAAGATCACAGTAAATGACACCACTGTGGTATATGTCTATAGACTCTGGAGCGCAGCATTCGAGGAATGCAGGACGGTTACATGCTTCATGATCAAAGCGAGTTACAAATAAACCTTTCTTTTAATTTATTTGTAATAAAAGAGCGAATAGAGCTCAAAGAACCCGAGAGTAAATTAAACAAAGTTTGCGAATTGATTTTATAGTTTTAGGATGCGATCCTTTTATGCTTGAAATATTTACGGCGAAACTAATGTTTCCATTGGCTTCAACCCCATAGATTTAAGCAACATACGGGTGAGAAAATTTCGTATCCGATAACAGTGGCCGCATTTCATGTTGGCTTCCGAGTCAGAGGAGCATTTTACAAGGATGAGAGTAATTAGCTTACTTTACTTTAGCTTTCGAAGCTTACGGTATACTCGTGAGAAAAGTTGATGTTTAGAAATTTAACGTTTCTCTTCAATAGACAGATGCTACTAAAAACTTTTAGAAATTTTTTCGGTTATTTGGTAGGTACCCATTTACCCACTATTGGTGTACGATCTGGAAATCTTGGTTTCATAAAAGTATATCAGTCGAACTGATGCAGCAATGAGTCAAATGCGTACAACATATTTTCACTGGCTTTCCATAAAAAATTAGAATATTCCTTTAGAAATTAAATTATTATTGGAAAAATCTGATTTATTTAAGTTAATAATAGTTGGTCAATAATTTAATTTCTGTTTATGGAAAGCCACTAAAAATATGTCGTCACGCATGCTAAATGGCACAGGAATATTGTTTCTGTCGAAAAACCATGTTACGTGACACAATGGTTAGGTTAGATTACCTTATAACTAACTTGACATAAAATTCCATTAGATGTGATAAAAGTATGTTAGGTGACACGAAAGTTAAGTTGGGTGATATAAACGTTTGCCAGATGACACAGAGGTTACGTTAGGTGACACCAAAAGTAACACATAGGATATCCTTAAAATCTCCTGTCCCGCAAAAAAATTAAACAAATTGTGTTGGTAGTTTAATTTCAATTCGAAGATTTATTTCTGAATAACCGATTTGGTTCTTTATAAAAAAGGACCGTTCTAGGATTTCTTGAACATGACTTCAAAAGGAATTTATTTGATATCTTCAAGAGTCTCAAAGGTAAACCCTTAGATGTGCGGAAATTGATTATCCATGACGATTTTCTGCTGACTAATCCATACTTCTCTTTTGCGACGCCTGAAATTAATAATCTAAACATCTCTGTTTAGTAGTTTTCTGGTAAAAAAAAATTTTATGAAGAGTTTCAGAAATTTAGGTACAGGATCGAAATCTGTGATGATTGATGAATCAGAGTATATAAAACTAGAAAAAACTTGTTTGGACCCTTAAGGTAGTACTCATGAGAAAATAGTAATTTTAAATTTTTTTTTGATAATAACACACATTTGCGTTCAAAGGCATGGACGCAAACGAAGGTAAAAGACAGCATTACATTAATAAAATTAGAAATCATCTAGAAAATATTTCTTTATCGGTATAAAGTAATTCCTGTAGAAGCAGAATTCGAGATAATAAACGAAGATTAACTTCCTCATTTATCAAATTAAGAACAGTAAAAAAACTGGTAGGTATTTCCTTTACTTTTCACGTTGGCAAAACCATCATTTCGAATTACGTTAATTGAAGAGTATTTTAAATTCTTTCTTTTCTAATCAAGCTTCTAATTAGATTGAATTTAATCAATTAAGACGAATTTTTAAACAAAATAAACACTTTACAAGCAATTATAGCCGATCAGGAGATTCAACAAACGAAGTGGTTTTGCAATTAAGCGAAACGAATTTGTTCTCCTACAAAAGAATAAAGAACTTTGCTTTTAAGTCTTCAAGCTATCGATTTAAACTTTGAAAACAAAAGTCGAGTGCTTTCAGAGAAAATCAACCGCAATTGATGGATTATTCTGGTCTTGTTATGTTTTATTTCCGGTTAATATTTGATGTTTGTAACCTAGAGGGAACGTTTTATCTTAAGTATCATATTCTTTGTTCTTTTCAAGCCTTATCCAAACATACGCATGGATTTTTTTGTCGGTGTGTAAGTGAACGTTTGTCACAGGATAAATGGAAAACCCAGGCTTTGATACAATTTAAAAGAAAAAAAGACACATTTGTAAAACTCAATAAGTTACAAATAACTTTACTGCGTGTTTAGTTTAAAAAAAATTTCCTAACATGCGGAACGTGAAAGCAGATGGGATAAAGTAAGACGACGGTGGCGACGAAGCTTTATTCGGTGTAATACACGAGCAGATACTCTTTCCCACGAAGCACTTTCAGATATATCAGGAAAGTTGTGATGAAATACCCCGCCTGAAATTGAAATACCTTACGCAAAAAAAACTACCACGTAGAAGTTTTAACACGAAATTTAGTTTACATTTTACGATAGGTAACTTTAGACGCAAATGGTTGGAGGCTTTTACGATAGGATTTAATATCACCTCGTTTGGAAGCTCATCTCGACGATTAAGTACATCAAATTTAATTGTCTATGAATATTACTCTGTGGCGTGGTTTAATTATTAAATTACATCATGTTTGACGTTCTGAAAATCTAGGGATTTCTTCCTTAAACCGAAAATCGATTTAAAAAGTTAACAAAACAATTTGATATTAATTATTATTTACGTAGCTTTAACCAGCCCTTTTCAAGGCTCTGACTAGTGAAAAATTCGTAATAAAAGCAATTTAGCTATAAATGCCTCTGAAATAACAAACAATATTTCACCTTTCAGTTGGATGGAATTGGCATAAATGGAAAATGATTTAATCTATAGAACAATGAAAATGTAATTTTTATATTGCGTGATTATGTCTGCGCGTGCGTTGATTTGTGGCTAGTTTGGGTATTCATCCTCGAAATAGTTTCTGAGCGTTTCCTACGATTCTTGCTATAACTGTCTTGTAGTACAGGGTGATTCAAAAGTACACGGTGGTGATTCCTTTCGTCAAAATAAGGAAAAAACTTTAAATGACCCATGGTCCGAAAATGCCAGGTTGCCGAGATACCAGCCGACAAAGATAGAATGTACTAATTTTATTCGTAAAAATTCAACCAAATAAGATATTGTTTCGGTTCTTAGAGGAAGTATTCCTCTGGTTGGGGGACACTTATTAGCGCGTTTTCAGGGTTTTAAAATTATTCAGATCATTGTAAACCTCAGGACCATTTAGCTTTTTACGTCATAACTTTTTTGTGATTTCAGTTGTGTTAAATTAAATATTGGATTTGAGACCCACATACTAGACAAAAAGAAAGGGTGGTCTTGTTGTATAACGAAAATGTGCACCGTGTTTGAAATATGGCGATTTTTACAAGACCGTTCGTATCACCGCACAACACTTTGGAATGGTTACCGTGGTTACCAATGTTTGCAAAACAAGTATAAATATGCAGAATGCCAATTTGCTCACAAAATCACCAATATTTCTAGTTAGTTACTAAAAATGATTCCCTTACGTTGGCAGCGCTGATAGAAAAGGATAGCACTAGGGTAGAACATACCTCACTCTTTTCAACATAAAGAGAAGTCCTCTATTGCACTTACAGTCAAAGTGCCGCGGATCAAGTCAAGTTCCTGCTTTCTCCTCAATCCGTAACCCCTAATGGAAATGTTTTTAAACGAATTACATGAACTTATATATGTCCTGAGAATTCCTCACCTATTTGTATATTTTTGTGTTCATGTTTTATTTACCTAAGAAATTTTTCTTACCCAATCATTTCTTATTCCCTCATTATTCTTATAATCTATTTCCATTTTTTGATAGTTACTGATCTCACCTACAACTACTATTTAAAGGGTTGCATAATTTTTCGGTGTTGAAAGATGAAAGGAATTGTCCAACGGCATTAGAGGTATTTAATCCTGTCAGATTTATTTGAAACATTTAGATAGAATTGCAAGCTCCTACTATTCAAAAAAGATTACCAAATTTTATACTAAACTATCTCTTTTGTGTGTTATAAAAGTTGTAAATTTGAAAGGAACCCTTTTTGGAATATAAAGTAAGCTAGATTTAAACGTTTGAAGTTTGAGGTTCTGACACATCATTTGCCAAATACTCTGTACATGTGATCGATGAATGGCTAGGGTGAAGTTTCACTGTGTGTTTCTATCATATCGAAGGTTCAGCAAATCTTTTGTTTTATTCAGTTACAACCCTAGATACTATCACAGTTTTAGAAACCTTCGAATTTAATCTTATAGTACAGGGGTTTTCAACGTAAAGTAGTCATCCGGACGTCTGTCATTAACCCCTTAGCCGTCATTGCCACCCCGTCTAAAATTTAAAATGGCACCATACCATATGTGACACATCGTTGGATAGGTAATTTCATAAAGAATTCATTCTACTATTAATTTTTTTGTTTACTTCAATTGCGACGTAAAAACATTAAAAACTATATTTTGATTATTTCGGTTAAACTGGAATCTCCTACAGACTAGAAAGTGGGTGTAGTTTTGAAGCAGAATCAGATACAAAATTGTCTATAGGTAATTGTACAAAAGCTAATTAATAACATCATCTCGTATTCCTAAAAAATACAAATCCCACATTGTATTCATAAATTTAAACTACGCCAGGAGCATTTTAAACATGACAAATGTTTTATTATTAAATACATTTTTGCAACGCAAAAGCAACGGATGGGTTTATAAAACCTCCATTCACTTTGATTGCTTGTCTATTTAATGTAAACAGGGAGTTTTAAATTGAAAAATGTAGTCATCAGCACAGGCTTTTATGATAAAACATGCCGTTTGTAATAGTTACACTAATGTAATATTCAATGCTCTATTTGAAAGCTAATTTTTAATTAGTATTGATGAACAAATCAATCAGGCGGAATAGGGATAATAAATAATAAATATATCTAATGGCTGCACACGTTATGTTTTTGGTTGTAAATTTCGGTAAATTAAACCTGTGGGGTCGAAGCAGGTTGGAAATGTTTCTAAATAAATTAAATGCATCTTTTCATCCATGAGTGTAGGTCACGAACGGTGCATTAGACGAGGACAACACAAGCATAATTTTAATGTTACTCTAATCCTTTATTTACCTCCAAAACTTCTTCAAGACATCATTAAATCCCTATGCAATACTTAAGTAGGTTAGCTGGGAATACTTGTCAGGGAATCAGAACTCAAACATGACGCGACCTCTTTATTTTATGGATCACCAACAAAAGAAGTTTAAAAGGAATTTTCAGTGCAGAACATAATTCGTTTGTCATTAATTAATTCAATTTCTTGAAAGTTGATTAATGCATATGGGTACAACATCACCCTAACTCAGAGTGATAAATCTGATGATAAAAGTGCAGATGTGATTTCTATTATATCGTACTTGAAGGGTGCTAACAAATTTACTTTTAATGTTAGCGAGTATTTTCATGCACTATATTTGCGTTTTTCAGTTTAAAATTGTCCCCTTTTTTTTTACTAAGCAATTGTTTCTCGTTCAGCGTATTTATTTAAACTTTGCAAACGAGTGTAATTGTTGCTTCTGTAACATTTGCTCTAAGTTTAACAATGCCGCAACTAACTAGAGAATTTACTGGAGAATGAAATTAGAGCATGCATGAGCGCAATTTTAATTAGTTCCTATGGTAATATGGTTAAAGTATTGTAGCTTTTAGAGTCTCATTTGCAAACCCAAATAAATACCCTCGGAACTGCGTATGTAGGAAAGGAACCACAGAAACCCTATACTAAAAGGTCAGGTATTTGGTTAGCTAATGCAAAAGTTGGATTTACTTCTGGGGTTTATCTCTACCATTTATCAACCATCGATCTAACTTTTACTTTTAATAAAGTATCCGGGTTCAGGGCTTTCCCTAAAAATTTAATTTCGGCAACATTAATAAATTGGGAGCATTAGGGCTAAATTACATTTTTTAAATGAAATTACGTGATGTATTTATGTTATAATGAAAACGTTTCATGTTTACGTTCCGTACACAGGTGAACTTTTCAGCAAAATTCGTTTCTCTGGAGTAGGCGGGGAATGACCCTAAGTCATGCTATAATATAAATCTAGCTGAAAAGATTGAAAAGTCAACACGGTAGACTGATTTGTTATTTGATGTTTCGATAAATTTCCCATGTGTGGTTTGAGGAAGCGTTGAGTTTATACTTAGTTGGTTTAATTAATAAGGTGTTGGGCTAATTATAGGCACGTGTAACAAGGAAACCATTCCACGCCAGAATTCATCTCATCAACCAACCTTTGGCTTTCTAGATGTAGGTGGCACATGTACCACGTTGTAATCTCTGCGGTACTATTCCTATAATAACAGTAAATTTCATCGTCTGTAATTGCAAAGAGCTAATTTGGAGCATCCTTTTCTTTTAATTAGATCTGTTCAATCTACTAACCCGAGTCGCACCCAATTTCACGTCGTGACACGCAAAAAATTATGCAACACAGCCGTAAAAAGCCAAACCGGTACTTCGCTATCAAGGAAATTTCTGGAATAAAATTCTTCCACCTCAATAAAACACACACGTAATGGGAATACGTTTCCATTTCTTTATTCGCTGGCCCTCTCATCTCAACTCGAATTTATTACAACAAAAGAAAAACATTTTGCAATCTCATTCTTAATGGTTCTACTAAAGTTTAACGTTTACAACTTTTTATTTTTGTTCTTAAACGATGCGCTTGAAAACGAATAACAAAGCTCTTAAAATCGCACCCTCTTCTACTGTTTCACTAACCACCAGGGAATACAACTTGGAGAAAACGCGAAAGTAGCACAAGGAATATTATACAATCTCTAATTAACTAAATATAAATTGAAATATTCAAATGAGTCGGTAGATAACTTCTTCTGTACATTCACTATTGCATCTTTTTAGGTACAACACTTTTCTTAATCTTATTTTAACATTTACATTTAACCAACGTAGTTTAAAGTATTTCTTTGTACTTTAAACGAGAAAACATTTTGAAAACTACGTGTTCGTATAAAGTTAATGGTTTGTTTCAGCAATAAAGCTTTATATAAGGTAGTACAAGTAAGTGTGGCCGGTTTTATCTGTAATTAAGACAAACGAGGGTAGTAATGAAGGTGTAGATTGATTGATAGATGGTGTGACGGTAATGCAATGAAAGTTTCGTCTTCTATCCCAAAACTTCATAAGTGGATTTACGTGCTTAAACATTTACAGCTCAAAGCAACGAACAAGCCAAGCTTGGAAGTTTTTCATTTCGGCTACAAATTACCTGACGTCAATGGTATGAACGGAGATTAGAGAGATATTTTCTATATATAGATGGCCTCCATGAAAGGCGAAAAAGTAGGTAACCGGAAATGAATTGAGGTTCTCAAGTGTGAATATAATATTGGAATTCAATGGTATGCAAGAATAAGGGTTTAGGGAAACTAGTTGTATATTCTTCGTATAAGATTTTATATTTTATTACTTAAATTCAAATTATTTCAAGGGGCAGTTTATCAACGGTTCACATGTAAATGAGTTGTGTATAATTTTAATTCTACTTAATTTATTGAATGATAATAAAAATTCTTAATCGCAACAATCACAGCAGAAAAATTTTGTGTTGCTATTTATAAAACTATACAACAATAATTTACATTTCTCCTGTAGACGCAGTCCTTGCGTAATATAATTTTCACCCTCTTCGAGCGATCCTGAAACAATTTCCATGAAAACACAATTTTCTAAGCTAGCAATGCACGACATGCCAGTTCGAGTGTTGGCAGTATAACAGCAAACAATTCTTGCAGTCTTTCAGAGTCTGAATGTTTTCATATATTTTTAAATTTTGCAGACTAACCTAACAATTTTTTTATTTTTTTAACATCATCGGAAATGTTGAAACTTCTGCAATAAAAAGTATCTTAATAATGTGAAAACCATTTTACGCTTTTGCCTATAATAATCAAACAAAGGTTTATTGTGTTCCTAAACAAATCAGTATTCAATAAATATCAGTGTAAGTAATATTATCCCAAGTTCTTTGTCGTCCTAGAGGCTAGAGCAAGGTATACCATGTTTAAGTACCTTGGGCTAGAGGACAAAACATATTCAAGCGGAAAATAGTGATAGGGAACAGTCTACAAAGACAGGAACAGGTAATAACTTGGTTAAATCATTTACAAATATTAAGGTTAAAAGAATACAGAAAATGTATTACTTTCCTTGATTATGGAATTGAGGAAATGTATGAGGATTACAGAAGTGTTACGTCACAGCTAGAATATTGTTTTCATAATGCTATCATTTACGTGCCAGTAGTACTCACTGGAACGGCTTTTATCCTTGTTTCCTAGTTACTAACACTGCAGTTAATCCTTCAAAGGCTAGTCTTGTTATTGTATGAAAGCTATTACTGTATAAAATTTTGATTAATTTATGTTGGTTAGGGAATATAAGTAAAACGCGTGTAACGAGTTAAGAGTACTGAAAAAAATACGAGTTGCTTTTAAATTATACGAAAGCACCTTTTCACCATAAGAAACAAATAAGTTTTTAATAATTGTCTTAATAAAAAAATGAAATATGAAGTTCATATAAATATCACTAGGATTATGGAAAGACAAGACAATCCTCGCGTTAGAAGAATTTATGTTCTAAAATGCTATAAATTGTAGTAAGAATTTCATGGAGTTTTATAAATTTTTGAAGTAAAATTATTGGAGTTATTTTCACCAGGTTTGAGTTCTGAAATCAACTGAAACGTTAAAAGTTTCGCACCTACGCATTCTGCTTTGTTAAACCCCCGCAAATTACGATGAAGGTACGTTGTGATAAATGTTTTTCAGCTGTATTTAGAAAATACGGTTTCTTGTAATATCTAATATCCGAAAGTTAATTATTTTATGTATAATAGTAATTGCCTTTAAAATAATTATATCATTTTCAGGCCAGTTTGAATTTTGTAAACTCGTGTGAAAATAAAATGAAGTTATAATGAAATTACGATCTCTCTGTTTAATGAAAGGAATAAATACTTCGGATATCGACTGGATGTAGTAAGACATTCGGAAATAAAAACTGGGAATTCCGATCGTAAATAAAAGTGGTCTAATTAGTGTCGCTTTATTCGTTTTTGGCGTAGAATTCGAATTTCTCGATTTCCAGTGCAAATTGCCGCCTAAATCACCCTATATTTATGTTAAGCTCTCTATAATTTAAGGATGGTGTGGGAAATTAGGAATAATAGAAACTAGACGGCGTTAAAGGGTAGAGCAGCAGCAGACTGCCATAAAGAATCTAAATAGCTCTAGGACAAGATGGATGGCGCGGAAAATCACTACACTGGTCGCTCTTACGAGATACAATAAATTCCGAATCGGGCTCTGATCACAGACTCATGTCTATGGCGGGTCGAGAGTTTTCCGGCGCTTTCCCGAATGACTCGGGCGACGCGGATGGACGTCCGTTCTTAGGGAAGCGAAAGCTCTGTAATGGGAAGTAATGAGTCGTGCATTGTTGGGGTGAACTCCGCTGTTGGAACGTTACTTGCGGCAAATTTGGGGCAACAAATTAGTTTGAAATTCCTTTTGTGATTTGGACTTTTCCTTAGTATTCGCCCACGAGTGCCTACAGCCTACCCCCCAGTCTTTTGTAATGTGTTTAGCATTTTTTTACATTCATGCTCGAAAACCCCTGTCTTGTACTTGGAAGATTACCTTTTACTTTACAAAATTATTATCTTTGAAGACGTAGGTTGTTTAAATTATTATACAAACACTTGCTGAACGAAGTTATTCCTACATGTAGGTAATTATCTGAAGCCTGTCCCAAATCATTTGTTTATAATTTCGACTTTTCTTGGGTAAACTTGTGTAATCTCTATTTACAATAATTTGTGTCAGAAAGAGGTATACTCAAATAAGAGGTCCTCAGTAAGATCTGTAGGTAATCTAATATCATGGAGCAAAGCGTTATAGCTGAAATTTTTATACATTGGTCAATTTTTACAAAGTATTGTTGTAAAAGGTATTTAAACATTAAAGTTTCTCCGGTGTAGGTGAGAAACACAAGTTCTACCACGACAAATACAGGTGGATTTAGAAAAGTTTTAAATGTTACGAGTTTTACACTGAAGTAACCGAATAATATATCACTACACCTTCAACATTACGCTTGCAGAAACTTAAATTTATCCTGCCTTGATGTTTAATAAACATTCAAAGTTCTCTATAAGTGGAATGTCTAAAACTAGACCAAAGATTTCCAGTCCGAGAAATCTTCAATAAATTAAAACCGTAATAATGAAGAACAAAACAATGAAAACACTACCACAGTGTATCAAGGAAATTTCCATTAGATTTGTTTAGAAAACCAAGACTGCAAATTTGCAATTTATAATTTTAACGTAGTAAACAATTACCTCAAGCGCCACTCTATACTTCTTTTTAGAATTTGTAAGTGGCTGGTTTAATGCATACCCAATTTATATGCTGAGAAAACAACAATATTTACAAAAAACATGTTTGGAAGAGAAATATTTACGAACAAATAGTTACATACAACAATGAATTTGTATAGCGAGATTAAAATCATTTTAAATATCCCAGCTGAACACCATCATTCCTTTATGTTTCTAGCTTCATTATAACTTTATTTCTGTAGTTTTACTCTCCTATTTGTCGTAGGCTTTCATTTGTAGAAGGTAGCTCATAATAATTTACTTTGTTGTAGTGAAAATTTAAACTTTTCGAATATTAATTAAAACTAAGAATTAGTGTGCCTTAATATTAATAGTAAATTATAATTAAGGAAACATTTCTAAGGAATGGAACAGCTAAAACAGAAGCATTCAACAAAATAAGAAGTGACCACCTTCCTATAGAGAAGACTCTATGTCTTTGGGCTACCTAGGCAGTAAAATCTCGAGCTACAGCGATCTTAAAGAAATACGATAACAAGACGATAAAGCGCGAGCAATATTTTGATTTATTTTGAATAATGTAATGAGGAATATAGAACATAAACAACCATTGCAAAACGTTTATAGAGACCTGTCTAGATCCGTGATGACCTAAAAGGAGCAGAATCAAGAGTTGATACGCCACTGTCCAAGAAAAAACTAAGAACAGCGATATGAAAATTTTCACAGAAATAATGCAGAAATTAGAGAAAACTGACAAGTTGAAGACATGGTTCGGTGGATCAGAAACGAAATTCCTCCGGATAGTAGATTGCAGGATGACCACATAAAAGATGGTAAACCACATTTTAGGAATAGGTCTATATTCATGTTCAGAATAAATCGGGGAAAGCAGGCAATTTTTGCATTAAATAAGAAAGAAGTAATCATTCTTGTTGCGATTGGCAAGTGAAGGCTTCGAGGCTTTACGAACTTGTGTATAAATTTATAAAGCAATATGATCGTTTTTCTGTTTGATACTACCCCACTAATAGATCAAGAAAACGTTTTTTTGGAGTCCTCCCTGCGAGGGGAAATATTTTCCACAAATGGAAACGTCTTCATCGATATTGCCCCATAGTTTCCCATTTTTGGGATTTTGCAAAATAATGCAACCAAATTTGTCATTTAATTTTAAAAAATGGTATATGATCATTCCAAGCATTCTAAACTCTTCTCCCCCTTGTGCGAAATATCTTACGGTTGAAATTTCGAACTTATCTCTCTCGTAGATGCACAATGGAAAGAACAGAGAGAGCACAGCTACCGGCCGTATCGTTGGCTGTTTAAACACTTAAGAGTTCTCTCTTGCTCATCTACGCAATTTGCGATCCATTGTATCTTTGTAGAACTATAAAAAGGTTAAGCTTTTAATATTTTAAATACGCTCTAGAAGGTTTATGGAAAATCATTGGTTATAAAAATCTTTGTACATATATTTGTATTCCTTCTACTGTTCTATTTCTATTGTAGGTTATTTACCTTAACCTACTCTGTTTCCGTATTACAAAATGCGTCTAGACCTTCCTGGCATATATTTAACAGTTCCCATTTGGTTGTGCTTACTACTGCTGCTACTGATGATGATTCTAGATACGCTGGGATAACACCCCGCCCGGTTTAATCAGGCCTAGGTAATTCCATTGTTGTTTTCGGGACAATACTGTTTAGAACTTTACGTTGCTTATAAAGCGTGTAATTTCTGTGAAATACCAAGCACATATTCTAGTTTGATAAGTTTAAGTGTGAAGCTGATGCGTTTGTTTAAAAAGGAAAATCTACTTAAATTATTTTTATAATTGTTTAGAGAGTGCTGTTTTTGTTGTAGGTATAACCCATAGCAGAAATTCAAAGCTCAGTGCCTTTTCTTCTACCGTATTTTTTGTTGGTCTAATTATGAAGTATTGTTCTAAATACAAATTGAATAAACCTTTTTGTTTAGTTTTTATTATCGATATAAATGTAGAAAAATAAATCCGGTGCAAGTCTTCTCTCTAAGTAAGTGTTCAGTCGTACTTCATAAAGCACCTTAACGTTGCTATTTATTAATAAGATATAAATAGGGCATGTCCCATTTAAGTTCCTAAAGTAAATCAATGTTTAGAACACAAAAATGTAAACGCCACCAGAGTATACCTCTTAAAGGTGTAAAAGCTCTTTTCTAAAAAGCCCGCACATCATGTAAAACTTCTGTATCATGTATCATGCGAAGTGCCTTGTTCTTGATCGCACACAGCAGTAGATTACTTGAAGGGCTCATTTTGGAGGGGTAAAATATAATTTACAACAAATTCCTAGCGAGCAGCTCGAAAAATTCGGCGTTACCAAGGATATAATAGTGCTGTAATAACAATATTCGTTAATTAAAAAAGTTTGAAATTGAGGGCTGCGTAACGATGGCAAACGTCGGAAAGGCATAGGAAAAGGAATTACCATATACACGGCTGCATTACAGCTCTAATGGATGTCTAATATATATTCAGAATTGGGAAGTTGAACAGCGTCGCTAAACGTAGGGTAGGTTTTTGCGGATTCCTGAGAAAAATGTTGTGGCGCATGGAATTAGGGCAGATCTACATGAAGCAGGGCTGGGCTTGATAGATAGCGCCAGAATGCGAATTAAGGCCCGCTCGATCCTGAGTTATGGGCTACTTACACGCCCGCAACAACTACCCACTTCCCGATATTTTTTATCCCCGCACACTAGACTTACTTCTTTTAGTACATAAGGGCTTCTTTGTCCTCCAAGAAGTCACCGCCTGACGTGGATTCTTACTTCCCCTCTTTAATCCATTTATAGGAATCGAATTTATCAATTAGTCTTTCAACACCACGACATTGCTTCTAAATTTATTTCTCTTTTTTAAGCTTAAGAATCTCCTAATAAAAATTTAATGAAAAATTATTCTCTTCTATATTTCGATCTTTAAAATTATTCCCCTCAGGAAAAGTATGCACATTATCAAATACTACACGATGAAGATCATAATATTAGTTTTATAAATTAGGGGCCGGATTCCTTGATCAAAATTAAGTAGGCGGTGAGCGCACAAATAGAATAGGCGTGCGAAAAATTATTTCCGCACCACCCCTTACGAAAGTGTCCATATTCATGTAATTCAATAGATAGGAAATTGAATAATAGCAAAAATATGTGCTATTTTTCTAACACCCTAGTGCGTTAGAAAAATGAAATGTGAAGCATCGCGATTGGGCGGTGCTGTAAAGGTTTCTGGCAAGATACTCGCAATTGGCCGCGCTAGGCATCTGTCAAGGATATTCAAATGTCAATCACTTTTTCTATTGAAAATTGGAAAATAATGTCCTACTTTTTAGACGATCATAGAAAAAGTCTTTTGTACATTCAAAATAAATGTTTCAAATTTTGACAGCGTACATCGTCTTTTTGTACAGTAGTATTTGTCTTGGTCTTTTTCTATATGACCCTATATGTTTAGAAACGAATGGCTGATCTAAGCAACAAAAACTGAAGAGTATTTTTTGATGTAGGAAGAAGTAGAAGTGAAAGAAAAGATAAAGTCAGAGAATGTAGGTCAAAGAGGGCGTACCAGTAGAATTGAAACGGGAGTGACAAACAAAAATACGAACTCAAGTGGGGTGAATTATCAATTCGCGGTTGTTGGTGGCGGTAAAACAGAATTCATGTACGATTTACATTTAAAGCCAGCATTTAATACGGCGAAGAAGGGGAATAATGAAAATTTAAGTTGTTTAGTTAAATGCTAACCAATTTATTGAATACGATTCATTTATGAATGTACAAAAATATTTTAGCATTATGAAACTTTAGCTAATGGGAAGGTTTATTCCCATTGGGCTTGTTTTCTACTAGTTTGGGACAAGTCTAAAAGTTGTAGCAAACTTCCCTCATATGCATTAACTTCTCACGCAGCCAGAAATTTTGTACTCCAGTTTCCTCCAAAACCAATTAATTTTGTGAAGGGCATGTTAAAATCTACATCAATATTTTTATCTACCTATCAATTATTACTAGATTACTTGTGATAAAATATACTTTTTTTTATGAAAAGGTTGTGATTACATCAATGTGGTAAGCCGACAAGAAAATATAATGGCTAATACATCCAATAACTCTAAATCATCTGCTAGGTGATAAACGATTTAGATTTGGATGTAACTCCAATTTCTTTATAGAAGCATGCGAGGAAAAAATCCTTCGTTCCTTCATTTACACGCATGACTGCTTGTGATTGGTTGGTTGGACAAACCTTATCTTTTTTGTCAGATATTTTATCTCATCTTTTTTGCTTCATTTGATCTATCGTTAATGACATTACACGTCATTTATTTGCCAATTAGTTTTGATAAATCAAAATTTTTGAGAATATTAATTTTTTTTCTTTAGCAAAGTAAAAGCAAGTTAGAAGGAAAACATTTCAAAAGTACGCGGAAATTACTAACTGTGCAAACATTTTCATGATATCTTGCAAATTCTGTGTTTATTCAAACTGAATCTAAATAAAACAAACAGTTCGAATTATAGGAAATTTATAAAACACGATATTCTTGCCTGTTTGACGACAGATAAGGCACGTACCTTCATGTGTACTTATCTAATGAAGATCTAATCGAATATAAATTATAGTTTCGAATTGCGAAATTTAAGTAATACTAGGTTAGATTGTTGGAAAGTCACGTTTAGAGAAACAATAAATGCTTCTATGAGTGTTATCTTGCAGTTACACAGCACGATTATAACTTTCTGAACTACAAAATTCCACTGGCAATAATGTTGATACCGATATTCGTTTATAAAATGGCTTAAGTCCATCATGCTTACAAGATCTTGTCAGAAATTGAAAACTAAAAAGCAATTGAAAATTCTGTTAAATGAATATAAACGCCCTAAACCCCTACTGTTAACTTCTACTTTAAATTCGACAATTCAATTATAGAATTGAATGCATTAACATTTGATATAAGTAGGTACCTGAACTTCAGTTAGAGACTTCAAAGGTTTTCTATTCTGCTTCAGTTATTTTCCATATTTAAAAAAAACTACATTATACATTAGATGTATTTAACGAAAGAAAATTTCGATGTAGGCTTTTTAATATAAAAGCTTTCCGTGTGTTGCCTTCCCACGTAGACGTCGGTCGTACCAATGTTTTTATCGACTTCGGTTAACATTTTTTGCCTGCGGGGCAGTGTACGATAATTAAAAACGTTATGAAGCTGGTTCTCAGCAGTATTGATTCTGATTTCGTTCCATTTCAGAACAGAGGGTTTTAGATTTATCTTTGAAATTTTATTTTTATTATATTTGTCCTTTATACGTGTTAAGGTATGAGAAGGATAAAAATTCTCATAACAATTTGAATGGTCTTAAATTACTCTCTTGGGGGAACCTTTGGCTTAAAACTTAGGACGTCTGTTAACTTAAGAGCTTGTAAATTATGGATTCTGGTAGTTTAAAAGAATGGCATGTTAAGCTTCACGACGATTCTCTAATATTTATTAAGGTAATGTAATGTAATGTAGGTACTTTAGTGTAAGTGAGGTTAAGCTCTTTGTTCTCTTATAATAGTGCAATTATTTAATAGTTATTAAATAATAGGCGCATTATCCACACCCGTATAAACTTCCTAGCGCATGTGGCCAATAAATAATTCATCCATTTTTATAAGCTAATAGATTTATTTGTTTATAATGTCATTCATACTAGTTCTTACTGAAAGTACCAGTGAATGGAACATATAGAGAGATGGTGCACAATCTCCTTTGTACCAAAAATTATTATTGTCAGAAGGAAAACCCACCGTCAATGGAAGTGCGAATACATTTCGCAGTAGCTGTAGGCAATTGCGATATTCCAGGAAACACATTTCTAAGAATTCGATCGTGAATAATTATTCGACCTCACACCTTAACCTTTAGAAAGTTCTTTGTGTGCTTGATCCAATTAGGACCTTCTAGCGTTTGACAGATAGATTGGAAAAGGTAATATTAATGTTCAAGCATTTGGGAATATATGACAATGTAAAGACGATCTGCTAAAAAGCGTTAGTAGATAAACCATCATTAAAGTTTATTAAACAAAAGCTCCTGGGGAGCTTTAAACTGTAACATTGTTAAGCTTAAACTTACTAGAAAAGCTTGCCATGCACGTAAAGCAAACTTTCTCAAAATTAGCATTTTCCATGAAGTTCAGGTATCTCTACGGGTTTCTAATGTCATTAAAAATTTTAGCTGAAACCAGGAACCCAATCTATTTTATTTCCTGTTATATGGTGTTGGTGTTACTCATATATCTAACAATACGTCACCATTTAAAAATAAAATACGATTTTGTTCTGGTAGAATTGTTAATTTCCTATTCAGGCGCCATTTTCCTATTCAGAAATAACTTTGCTTTATCCTTGGGTAAGTTGTTTCACAGTTTAAAGAAAACAAGCACGTCTCCCTCGGAAGCGTGCCGAGCAAGTCTTCTAGACTCAGTCTTAAGTCTTATCTGTTGTTTACATACAGTTGCGGACTACAGAAGGGTAGGTGACAAAGATGTAGATATCCCCATAAGCTGTTGTAGCTGTATCAAATTTAATACAGTCTTTATGTAGGATTTTGCAGGAGCTAGGGATTAGATGCCGACGAGAGGTGTAATTAATGTTTCATAATCGAATCCACTGTCTGCTACACGAGTTCATTATCTGTAATTTATGAGGACTTTAAAATATGGCCTTGTTTCCCTTCTGAAGGGCTGTAAAACGGTATGCCTTAAGGTATCTACGGTGGCTAATAAAAATTAAATTTCCTCCTTACCCACCAATAACGTTTATTGGGAAATTAATATTTTTACATGAGTTTGGGCAGTGTTTTATTTTACTCTATAATATAAGCATTAATTTAATTTTGGTTTTAACTAACTGTAGTTTAGGGGCTCTTCCAGTGAATCTAGGAATAAATTTTCATTTGGTGAAATTTATAGGGGTTGTGAGCGGAAATACGTTATTGCCTACAAAGTAGTGGCGGGTTGAATTGTCAAAGTGCTCAAATTATACTTGTTTGTCTGTGCACCCGTTTGCCAAGATTATGAAGCAATATTAATGTTTGTATATCAATAAATGCCAACCTCACAGCAAACGTCACATTAAGTACGGCATTCGTGACAGTATAATAACAAGTTTCGTTACTGTAATTTAGGGCTGCCCATTTTTGACGTAAAAGCTGTGGTTTCTTGACAAATTAAATCATTTTTCCCTCTATTTCTTGAAAGCAAGTTTCAAGTTGTGCTTCATATTACATAATACATTCTTTTTGAAAGAGATTTCTTTTTCCTATATTTTGATAAGTAAAATTAATTTTTGTTCCAAGCACGCTATCTCAGATAATTTGTAAGTTTTTGTTGATTTTATTGTTAACGAAGTAATTAACCACAAAACTACACTTTATATATACCTGTGTGCACTGTTTGATGCATATTATAATTAAAATAATATAAATTCAATCTTGTTGGCTTTGATGCAGCTGGAAAGTAGTAATATTCCCTCCGGCGTTTAGGGAATAATTAACAATTAGCCATTGTAAACGTGACAACAATGGATGTCTTCCACTCAGTTCTCTCGTACATTGCTCGTATGTTTTGTTTGGTATACGGTTGTCTGGTCTTCTAATTTATTAATTATAGTTTATTTTTGCTTTCTATCTAACGTGTTACTCATTTCATAACCACCGTGGAAAGAGGCCTTTTCGAATTCTTGTTAATTAATTAATTAAGGAAGCTGAAGCTTGGTTATAAAACTTTCAAGCTCTATTTCCCTTTTCTTACTGTAGTGTTTGTCTTATTAATTCAATTAAAACTTTGTAAGCGCTTTTGTTTTTATTGAGGTTCGTTTTCAATTTAGTCAGTGGTTTCTTAAAAAGTTCAAAGGTATACCTTTTACTTCATAGAGTTAAAGCTGCCCGTCTTCAAACGTTGTCCAATAAATTGTGCTTGATAGAAAACCGGGCACCGTATCAGTTTAACCTCGGATACTTCAACTTCTCAGTGAAAGAGCACTAATTTACTGTTAACAGTTCAACTGCAACCACCTTTCCGCCTTTTATTTAGTACAGCTGGCGAAAAGTGAAAATTTGTTCTAGATGCGTGTTCTACTTTATTTTCCGTGTTAGGGGAACATAACTGTAAAATGTTACCATGCGCATTATAACGTTTTGCCACCAAACAATCAAACTAATAAAATAGGATTGTATAAAGATTTTTATAACTCTTGACCATTTTCGTATAATGGGGTGTGATTATTTCGTGGCAAAACTTGTAGATCCTTGTTTCGTAATATAAGGAATAGGCTGTATCTAAATCCAACTCCGAATATAAGGCCTTAATAGAATAACGACTGTATATACACTACAATAAGTTCGTAATCCTTATTATGGTCGCCATTATATGCTGTGTTAGATTACAACTTAGAAGGGCTGTGTCATTTGAGAGGGTGTAATTCTACACAAGACAGTGACGGCTATTGTTCTAATCCTCCCCTAGATTAGAATATAATGGGATATGTAATTGCTTAACATTGGGTTAGTTGATACTTAATCTTCTATAAACAGGATCGAGCCTCCTTAGTATAATGCCACCCTTCGCACAAATAAGACAACTTCAGTTTAAACATCACGCAGTGAGCAAAAAATTCAACGCTAGGAGGGGTGTTATTGTTGAAACGGGTTGGCACTAATGGCAGCTCTCAAATATCAGCTCGATATTGCAACGAGTGGCCTTCGAAAACTAAAACAAGAATCGACTACGAAGTCAATACAGAAATTTATTGTTAACTGTTTTATAGTAAAATGAAAATAATGATGTAAAATATGATAATGCAACATAATGTTTATGGTTCAGGGCGTGTGTGTCGTAAAGTTTGCATTATATACGACTAAGTTGCTTAATTTGCCTAATTGCCCATGTTTACCACGTTTTATGAGACGGAAGTGCATTAGACTTGCACTTTTGGTGTAACAAACTTTTTGTGGGGCTTGGTACACACATATTAAAGCTCTAATATAAAATTACTGATAATTATCCTTGGAGACGCAAATGTTCAGGAATGTTAACAGTTTACCACTATAGGTTTGAAATTGGAAACTATATGAAGGCATTTTTTAATAACGAACATAATTTAGAATTGTAAAACTCATAAGTTAATCGTTTCTAATTATATTTTAATTAACACCTGCCCTCATGGTAAACGCATAAGTTTGATTGCTATTAGTCTAATTTATTTTCGGTTTCGGCTGCATAAATAATAATGATACGTAGTATAGCAAGTGACTAGGAAATTAAGGGCATTACATTGAAATTTGTAATTGCTGTATCCTGTTACTATTTGATAAATTGCTTTGGTCATGTTAGGAAATAATACCTACTAGCAATTATTGATAGTTCGTGTAACGCTTGTAAATTTGGGTTTTATCAATTTAATCGCCTTTAACAACCAAATCTCATTTTCGCTAAAACTATTTCTTACTGGTAAATGACAACTTTTTCTTCTTATGTTTGTGAATAATAAAAGTTTCAGTATTTTATAATTTTCTAAATGCTTCGACGTTATCTTATTCCTAAGCTTTCTTCGTGTCCTAAATATGTCACATACATTTATATAGTCTGTCGGATCGAGTACTTTATTTTGGTAAATGTATATAAATTGGAGCTCGTAGGTCATAAATTTGTCAATAAAATTTAGGTCTGCAGAAAGCCCAAGCAGTCATACATTTATATCTGTACGCGAAGCGAACCATAACTCAGATTTGGCGCTGAAATGTTTTCGATTCGAATGTAATGGCCTAGTTGAACTTTTTTGGCACTTCAATGCATACTCTCGTGACGAACTTTAGCAATTATTGATAGGATCCACAAATGAGAGTCGCAGTGAAAGATAACACTACATCCTGTAACTGTAGATATGTTGGTACCTATCGGAAATTTTTAAAAAGATATTACAGCTACTGTTTTCGTACCTCGGTATTCAATTTTATTATAATTGGAATGAATTATAATTACAAGATTGTTGTAAATTACTTGAAATGTAAACCGGACGAAATTCTGCTTACTAAGATTTCAATTCCAAAACTAGAAGTGTGGTATATTCTCGAGTATATTATTTTCAATCTTACAAGCTTATCTGGTACTGGCAAAACAAGATTTTTTTTCTCGAGTTTTCGAGTTGTCAGTAAAAATCTACAGGCTCTAGATTTCCTATACATAAAAGTATGATTCCTTATCGAAAGATTCCGAGGAAAACACCAAAGAAGATAAAATATTTCAGAGAAGCTTAGATAAATAAAATGCTTTTGTGTATTTATGACGATATTACAAAAAATCTTGAAGAAGATCCACATGAAAAATGGTGCTTAGCTGCATCTTTTACGTAATTTGCTTACAGACTGTCGTAAGAGTCCGTTTATAAGATCGCTATAAATGAAGATAAAAATGACAAGAATGCTTTATTGCTGTTGAGGGAGCGGCGCTGCGTGTGTATGGGGCTTGAACTCCGGACGCAGACCAACGAACTGCACAAAAATATAGCTATACGAGTCTTTATTAAAATTTTAAATAACCGGATAAAAACGTAATCTAGAAGCATAGGGGTCACATCAATTAAATATTTACTTTTCTACCGTTTTAAATATAACATTCATTATAGAAGTTAAATAATTAATGTGAACGTTGCGAAGGGTTAAATTTACATATTGGGTTTTGAAACATTCTATAACTTCGCTCTATAGTCTATACCAGGACCTCTATACACATAAATTTAGAGGTACCTACGCAAAGGATAGAAAGGCGGTTAAAGTGGGGCAAAGTTACGTAAACGGGTGTATAGAGATGCACTACCCTCAAGAATCTGAATCCGAATTGTCGAATCAAGTTTTTACTAACCTCATTATTAAAGTTATCCCAAAAGAGATACAAACATTTTCTTAGTGCCGCTTCACGATTTTATTTTTTAAATATCACTTCACGTCTTTGTTCAACCATTATCAAGTGTATTTTTAAATAGGGCAGCAACTAAACTTTATTTTACATACTTTAGTGTTTTGACAGCATAAATACTAAAAATATTTGTAGCTTAACGATCTATCAACGTCTCGTTGGTATTACAAACAGCATCTTTAATATTTTTTATGGTCATTTATCTTCACTGACATGACTTTAGTAATTTTTCCCTGAGGAAAATATTTGAATGATACATATTTAATTAATAGCAAACGTTTTATCAATATTTATTATTTTTTTAACTCGATAATTCTGGTCTCACAATCTTTATCCTATTTTTGTTAAGAAATTATCATAAGTAAGATGCAGACGAATAAAAGAATCTGTGAAAGTAAATCAACACAGTATTTACATAATTATTATACGGGAGTTTCCTAAGTACGTATAGAAAATGCAGGAGGTGATTCCTGGGCGAAAATTAAGCATAAACTTGTATCCTAATATGCTTCCCTGAAGAGTTACGCCTCTTCAAAAATGCGGAGTAAAAATTTGGTTTTTAATTTTTATCTCAAGTTTGGACAAAGATAGAAAAATACAAAAAAGTGGACGTGTTCTACTAACAAGAAGGCTCCTTATGGATATTTTCTTTATCCACCTGTATTGTTAGAAGGGGATGAAACTTACAACCCCTAATCATTTTTTTTTAGAACTTTTTAATGCACTTGCATTTTTAATTTAGAAACTGCGCATGAGAAAGCCTAATTCATTTGGAAAATTATTTGTCTCTTTTATTTTTACCGTGAGACTAATAGTTATCGAGTAAAAAATTAAAATCAATTGTAATGTGCGCCTCAGGTAGGCGACTTTCATTTTTTGTGTTTTGTTGTTTTTAATAATAATAATTGTTAATAAGTTTGCATACATTATTGATCATGGAAAGATACACAAACGCCTACCTAGACTTTAGTACAACTTGTCACAAAACTGAGGCGCACATTACAATTGATTTTAATTTTTTACTCGAAATCTATTAGTCTCACGGTAAAAATAAAAGAGACAAATAATTTTCTAAATGAATTGGGCTTTATCATACGTATTTTTTAAAATTAAAAATTCCGGTGAATTAAAAGTTTTAAAAAAATGAACAGGCGGGGTTGTAAGTTTCATCCCCTTCTAACAATACAGGTGTATAAAGAAAATATCTATAAAGAGCCTTCCTGTTAGTAGAACGCGTCCACTTATTTGTATTTTTCTATATTTGTCCAAATTTGAGATAAAAATTAAAAACCAAATGTTTAAATTTTTTAAGTGAAGCATATATTACGATACAAGTTTGTATGAAGAAGTGGCCTTAATTTTCGCGCAGAAATCACTTCCTGAATTTTCTACACGTACTTAGGAAACACCCTGTATAGGTACCTAATATTTAAATTATATTATATAATTTTTAAAGGAGGATGGAAATGTTGGATGTTACCATAATTGGTAACAAAATAAAAAAATTGTTTATTCAATTTCGTTCAATTTATATAGAAAGACTCTCAGAGCTAAAGTTTCAGCAAGGAAAATTGAAAATTCTTTACTTAATAAGAAAAAAGTTATAGTAATGTTCTGCATTCCACTCTCAGGAATTACCGCCATATTTTCTGTTTCTGCATTGTTCGTACTTTCACTCGCTCCTGTCGAAAGCCATAGAATATTCTCTACTACATACTCATTTAAAGAGCAAACGTACGATTGCATCGCTTCACTCGAGATGTGTACTTGTGAGACTGGATGCTTAAAAAAAACGAATATTATTTTTTTTATGAAACAATCGATAGAATACCAAAGACTAAAATAAAACATCTCGTTAAAGAACTGCGAATACGACCAAGAGGCTTCTTTATATAAACTTAGTTTATTGGTTTCCAAATTTAAAAATGTAGTAAAAGCATGTCATAGAAAACTGGAAATTAATAAAACACCTAAACCGCCCAATGTCTATCTTGCGAATTTGTTAAATTACGTGGAATAAATTATATTTACTTTCGTGTTAGTGCAAGTTTAACCAGAATTCTTGATCGTGCGCTTTACTTTACGTGGCTTTAAAGTTGGTGGTTCGTTTTCAAATACAGACCGGGATGATCTTAAATTTAGACGATCATGATAATATAGTCTCTTGCACTCCGCCTATTTTTATAAGATAAATTGGTATTGAATACAAAAAAATATTTATTAAAGCGGATATTACTTCTAGCTATAGGTACGCACTAATAGACATAAATACAAGCGGATTTAGAATATAATCTCTGAAACCTTCAAACCCGTTAGACTACCAGCAGAAGGTTTCTACCAAAATTTAAATACCCTCTGTGTTAATATTCGATTAATATTCGCGAAAACCAGACTAATCCATTTTGGCACGTTCTTCTAATTGAACCCGAACTTACACCAACTCGCCTCTGGCCAAATAATCACCTCGAAAACGAATTAACACATTAAACGAAAGCGAAACTGATAATAAATTAGGCTGAAGTATGGCAGATAGCAAAGGATATCTAACGAGAGGGTCGAGATGTGCAAAAAACACTCAAATTCCATGGGGAATGCGAACTCAGACCGCATATACGAGGAAACTCCCTAACCAATCATATGAGAGACTTGTTTGTTCGATTGCGAGCTGGTATTAATAACGTGTTGACGAACTTGGACGCTAAAGGGATTATTGGATATTTTTCCCAAATCTTTTTGGTGTTATTTGTATTTACAGATAAACAAAGCTTTTCTTTGAAAATAAACAATATTTAATGCGGGTATTTAGCATCCAATAAACACAGTCACGATACCCAACTAAGCTGTATGATAAGCTAAAGTACAACAAAACTACACCTGACAATATTAATATATTACTAAATTTAAAAAAAAACATCAAAAGCACTGATGGCAGGAAACTTAATTTTTTTGTAAACTAGTTGTGTAAATACAACTTGTAAGACTTTTTATACATCTAAAACTGTTAGGATTTCGATTAGGAAACAAAGAAGAAAGTTTAACGTTAGAGGCGAACAGTTGAAAATTGGTTCGCGCTTCTTAATGTTTGACTAGCAAAGTTAAATTGTAAACTGTGCTTTCTAGTATATATGATAAATTAGAGAATACTGTTTGAAATTCTAAGCATGATAGTCTGGAGAGAGCAGAATTACGATTATCTGGTCTCCTGTATAATGCCGTGTTCTCTAGATTTATAGACAGTTAAACTGTTAATATACTAACACCTTCTAACGATTACTCCTAATCAGCGTACTGTCATAGAATTGATTACTAATAGCAATAATAATCGTTGAAATCTTGGGATTTACCAATTAATCATATAATCACAAGATTTTTTAATTAAACATACCCCAATAATGGATACCGCAACTACCAGAATTACACTTCCCTCATATAACACTTAGAGCCGGTTTGTTCACCTACCAGGAAAGTTCTTAGTAATCTTACTTGATAGTAAACTATTTGTCAGCTGTGTAACTGCATTATTGAGCAGGTTGAAATTGTTACGTACTGGAAATATATAAAGTTAATTGTCAAGTAATTACTGAATACTTTATCCAACGATGAATAACCCTACCTTAACCTAAAAACCTTGTATTGTGAATACATTGAGAAAATAAAAAATTGCCGTTTGCGGGAGGGTACATTAAGTTCAAGAACGTTTAGAAATAATTAAATTTTATTTTAATAACACTTTTTTGAAACTTTAAGCTAAGAGGCTTACTAAGCTAGATGTTAATTGTTGCGTATTATCTTGTCTACTAGCATTAGTTAAACAACTATAATCTGGGGCTTTTTGCATTACTTTGTCAGATCAAAGTAAACGTTTGTATTTGCGTTTTGAAGTAAGTACAGGGTTCATTTGTCTTTGGAATTGATTAATAACGCGTTCTTCACATTAATTTGTATTATTACAAGTGTACAAAATCAATCTATTATAGAATATGAAAATTGTTTACGTGTATACGTTACAACTTTTTTTGAAAATTGTCGATTTTCAAAACATGATTTATATCATTAAATCAACAAATTTCGCAATGAAACTGACTTAATACCTAAGTGGGTATGTCTTCTAGGCTTGTGAGTATCACTTAAACTGTAATATTAAGTTATATTTAAGATAATGATATTCAAAGACAGGTCTATTTTTACTTTCCCATACCACTACTGGTATAGGGAAGTATTGATATCATGAAAATTTTCGAAATCGAGATTTTCACGGAAATACGTCTTTTGGACCTCCAGGATCCCAAAAAAGTGATCTAGAAAAAATGTCTGTCTGTGGGTGGGTGGGTGGGTGCGTGGGTGGGTGGGTATGTAACGCCTGTAACGCAAAAACTAGTGAACCGATTTTGATGAAATTTTAAATGAAGGGGTATATCGAAAATTCATCGACAAAATAAGCTTTTCAAAAAAATCCGAAACCGGAAGCGGAAGTTAGACATGTTTTTTTGGTATCATTTTTTTCAGAAGCGGAATTTTGAAAATCTGAGTAGGGGATATGAAAGAAGGGCATAATTCAAGGGAAACAGTTTTTTACCGGACTCTCTAACTTCAAAATGGCGGTCGCTATGAATTTTTCAAAATTTCGACTTTAACGCCCCGTAACTCAACAACCAGTTATCTGATCAGGTTCCGCAACAACTTGTTTGAAAGCCCTTTGGCTGTACTACACCAAGAAAAAAAATTATTTACTAAATCCAAAAACGGTCGCAACGGCGCTCATCCAAAAATTTTGAAATTTTTGAAAAAATATTACAAAAAAGCTGGTCTAAGGAATTTGTTTAAATTTTCTATACTTATACAGCTTGGTATTAGCTACATTTTTGTTTTTTTATGAACGCCAGAATTCCACTGTGGCGCCCTCTACGAGATTTTGAAAATCGGAAATTGATGCTCCTATAGCGCCTTTATTAGTCAAAATATGAAAGAAGTTTAAATACAAAAGTTGTTCAGTATATAGATTTGCATTTTTCTAAATTTATGTCACGTATACAGGGTGTTTGGTTTTCACAGTACAATAAGCAACTTTGTTATTTTAAATGAAACATCCTGTATATTATTATATAATTGAATGCAAAATTGAATTGTCTATCACATAGTATAAGGTGTTCATATGGCTAAAATGTACGGTTAATGAGAAATTCGTGAATTTTGAACTTTAAAACAGTGTAGGGTGAAATTTGTAAGTGCCGATATGTTCAAGTGACCATGCGCGGGACGGGAATTCCTTGTCGCCGGCTAATCCTAGCAGCCTATGAATATAAATAATCACACATGCGCAGATGAACACAATCGGCACTTGTGTTAATTTTCCATATACTAATTTTCAAGTTTAGTTTATCGGTTGTGGCGAACAATACTGTTGAATACCAAAAACAAATGTTTATCTTTAGTATGGGAAAGTCCAGGGGAGGTTTGCACCTCCACTTTTTTGTCTGTGGCGCCACCTCTTGGTTTTCATCTCTTGCGGCGACCCGCCCTCTTAATAGTGAATATCTATTTGTGGCAAGATTGCTTCTGACTGCCATTCATCACGACTCTTTCAAATTAACTCAATCTTAATATAAACCGCTTCCTCAGAATAAAGGTTGCGTGTTCTTTCATAAAGACAAATATCAAAATCTAACAAATTAAATGCAAAAATTAGAAAACAAAACAAAAGAATTCGGTATAGGTATACCTAAAACACATGGCATGGAGAAGGAGGAGTAAAGTACATGAATGTTGAAAAATAGTCAGCAATCGAGCGTTGACTTTAGATCTATCTTAACTGCAATTTTGTTATCTACATGTTTCGAAGGTTTTCTTTCCACTATCTAGAAAACATGACTTGTAACATCAAACGAATATGTCTTTCCTTCAGGGGATAACCCTATAAAACCACAATAACGCTACCCAAGTAAACAGTCGGAAATGAAAAAACTTATGTAGGTACCTACTAATATTTTTCTGGGTTTATGTTTATTATTGATCTTTCCATTTTCTTTTCATAACTTTTGCTTAACTTTATTTCAACGATGATACCTCGACCTAAATCTCAAATGTAGTACATAACTTAGTATAATTACATAAATTACGTTTTGAATTAATTGTTTATCGCGAGTTATTAGACTATAAAACTGGAGATCGTTTATGTAGTACCTAAAACCAATTTCCTTTAAGTGCTTCATTAGTATAGCTTGAACAAAGTCGGACTTTCCCTCGATTGTTGTCTATTAACGGTCTTAGTGTTTTCCAGACCGCCGATGTGAAAATGGGCATCGAACTGGAAATTAAAAAAATTCGAGTAGGAAGTAATCAAGTTAATGAATGTTCCTCGCAATAAACGTTTGGTTGAAAATTGTCGCGTTGGACGTTAAAACGACGCAACGGAGAACACACAGGCGTCGTTAGCCCTCGCCTGTTTATAAATTTTATTTTTAATTTTAACACCCCATTTCAAAGAAGGGATTTACAATCGTAACCGCTGTTCGACCCCGTGATAACCCCAACACAGAAACGGAAAATTACGAAAGAATGGTGTGGTATTATCACAGCGGAACATAATGTATGACTGAATTACTGGAATAAAATGAGGGACGTTTTATTCGCTGTCGCTAAGCGGGAACAGCAAACCCTTCCCGCAACAGTACATTCGCACCCCAGATAAGAGATACTCCATATAAAACATGGGCGCCCTAATGTATAAAGATCGTATCCGTGCTGCGCCCCTATAGCCACCCCTAATCAAATAATGGTAATCTGCTAGTGATCTAACATTCTGCGGCTGACGTTCCTCTACCAGTGCGAATTAATGTGTCGTTGGATCAACATATAAATCATATTATTGATTCTATACACACTTTGAAAATGTGTGTCGCATTAATTACGCATATAAATAAATTGGTTCGCTTTTAATCGGCGCACCCGTTAATATTGCTGAAATTAAATTTCCAAGTCCCACGCTTTTCGGCTTTGTTTCCACAAAGCGCGGTGCAAAAATTATCTAATTTTTGTTTTTTCTCATACCGCCGTTCGTGGAACGTTAAAAGGTTGAAAGCCTAGAGTGCCTCACTCTTATTAAACATCATAATGAGGCGGCGTTTACGCTCTTATGCTAATAAGAACCTCCACTTTTGGCTACACAGCGGTCCTTAATGAATGTTTCTTACTAATTTAATCCAGGAAGAAGAAACTAACTGCTTCGTGTATGACTCTTTTGTTTAAACTTTACTTTTACTATTTTAGGCCTTTGCATAAAAATTCTCTGTTTAGAGCGTGCCCTCCGGAGATAACTTTTTTCGCAATAACGAATAAGTTTAAAACATAAACTGAAAAAGTTTTTATATACTAACCCTTCAGGACTGTAATATGTGATTTGTGGAGAAAATACGTTGCAAAAATTGGATCACAAACCACAATTCCAATCTAGATTGCCATACGTTGGTATACATAGGTATTTGATTGAGGGCTAGTTTATCAATCCGCAGTTAACTCCTTGTTAAGCTAACCAACGGTCAACTGTCATGCTCATGAATACCATTCTTGTAAAAATTTGTATCCATGACAATTGAATGTTCGGCTTCCCCCGAAGGGAATGTATTCCAATTTTCAGCTTGATCCGCCATATTATTTCTTTTATCCTAAGGAAGCTCGATAGGGGTGGTGTATTAAGACTCTTTTTATTTGTTTCTGATCATGCCCGTTACATATTTAAAAATTGTTTTGTAACACCCTGTATAAAATTAAAACTAAACAAAGAATCATTGAAAATCAATTTCCTTTCTAAAAATTTGTTAGAATATCAAACAAAAAAAAATTAGTAGAGAAAGAGTAGAAGTACCGGAATGCAACCCTTTTTAATTTTTCTTTGTGCGAAGCTGGCGTCAAGGGGCTGCTCTTTGCCACCCTCGCACAATGGTACTAAGGTTGTCATTGTCAGCTGTCTCTTTATGGCCTCTTTGCATTCTCGAGGAGTAATTAGCTCAACCGTCGCGTTCACGTCGTAAATGATTCTTTAAACGCGTATAATTTTAAGTCAGCGTTCTCGTTTTAAATTTTCTATTAAATGCAGATTGTTGCTTTCAAATTTTCCACTGATGTCACTTTCAGCAGCACAATCTGCTCCGCTTGATATCTAAGATATCTCCGGGAAATATTAGATCTAAAATAAGATTCTACAGCCGGGCCTCGTAATAACACACAGTTTGATGAAATATCCTTTATAAGACTGAAATTTGATTTTGATTGTTCATTTTGTTTCCTTTTAGCAATGGAAAACTAAACTTAATTTTTACATTCGTTATTTTAAAATTTGTTACTTTTATGTAGTCCACCTTTAAGCTCCGAAATCCTTTTTTAATTTATAAAATTGGATTCTGATTTTATAGAGAATAAATTACCGCACCCCTGTGTTACTTTGGTTTGTAATATTGTACTGCGTATTCAGAGTTATTACGAGGTGGACATTTGCTTTGCGAATAAACAATTAATGGATCTTTATTACGGAATTTGGAACCGAACAGTTAGCGGAAATTCTAAACAATGAGTACGCACGATAATTCAAATTAGGAACATGTATGAAACGGCACCTAACAAGATATTGGTGGGATTCAAGCATCATATGAAACTACTGGAAAATCGAAGAATGAAAGTAATACAGCCAAGCGGTAAGGGTATGAGAAATGCAAACAGTATTAGGGCTAGAAATTGAACAAAGGTGTAGCAAAGACCTTAGCAAATAAAAAGGATGTAACAGGCAACGTGTAGTTGATAAAATACAATAGAAAGCTTTAAATAGATACAAAGCAAAATTCCGTAACATTGAGAAAGGTCAACCGAGAAAGAAGCAGAAAAACGACAAGAAGAAGAACAGGACATTTACTTCTACCCATAACAATTACTATAACAAGTTCATATAAAGTAGGATAACGCAAATATAATTAGTGGAATATTACAATTAAGCTACAACCAAGCTTGAGCTTCAATTGACAATAGATATTTACGTATACTTGAAAATGTTGTATTCAACTAATGTGGACTAATGGTCTGGTTGCACATTCCTACAACATTACCTTGTTATCAAACGGTTTAGAATGATTGTAAATGCAGCGTTAATTAGTTCTGATCAATCTACATTATTGTGGAACAGTGTGAACAGTAATTGAAGTAAACGTTACAGCTTATAGGTACCCACAATCATAGAAAAATTTAGATTTAGATTTAGAAAGAGAGAAAACATTTAATAAAACTTGAATATTTATTACCCATGGATCAATTTTACAACTGAGGAATTTTGACCAGAATTAGCTCTTGCTCCACAATAGAGGGCCAAATTACTAATTTTATTTTGATTGTAGACAGTATATTGTAATACTCTTGCTTTCGTTTCGAACACAGAATTTTACAGGCCCACACGATAGTCTTCGGTTTTGTTTTTAACACCGATTTCGTTGTATACATTAGCGTCCATTAACACATACAAAAGGCTAAGCAAAAAACTAATTGTCTGTCTAATATTATAATATACATGATACACGATCAATTTTTTTAACTTTTGCTGCTAATGTGATTCTAAAAACTGATTTTTCTATTTCGGTATCACAAGGAGGTTCGTAACGAACCAATAATAAGTAGGTAGGTATACTGTTTCTGGAGATTTTTTGTTTTGCGACGTTGGTAGTAACCTCAACAAATTCTGATTAATGAAATGTCATCTTTTTAGAAATATCAAGAAGCAAACGTTTTTATTGTCAATAAATAATGACTAATGAGTATGACCGCGAGGAGTATACGGGTATAAACATTTAATTATTCTAAACCTGTTTTTAGAAGGAATTAAATTAACTTGCATTAATTTATTTTGTGAACACTAATTTAAACACATTTTGTACTCCGTTTTTCGATTTGCGAGACATCAATTTGTTACTCGCTCTTTCTACAACTTCACGTAGTATTAATTCTTTTTTGTTCTTCGTTGGTCATATTGTCTAACAATCGTTTCAAAATTCCTTTTTTAAGTGTTATTGAAACAATAAAAACCTCTAATGCAACGCACATTTAAATTTTCACTGTGGCACATATTGCATGCAAAAATTTCCTAAATTGTATTTAGCAATCGACGCCTTTTTTTTTAAAGTAATATTGCGGTTTTTTATCCTTTAAGACCAAAATAGAAAAAATTGTATAAAATACTCGTTTCATAAGGCCTTATGAAACTTGTCTTTTAATATACTATTTACTATATTCATTTTTTAAGACTAAAAAATCCACCGAATGCCATCTTGGTTTTTTTTTGTCCACTATTCAAAAACTGAGTACATGTCTATTAACAAAGAGTTTCAGCAGAATGGTTTTAAGACAATTGAAATTTCGTCCTATTGAACTAAATAAGTTTTGTATTATACGTAGCCTGCATTTTAGTTCTAAGATTCATCTGAATTAGCAAAAGTCATACTAACGTAAAGCGGATTAAAACCCGAGTACTTTAAATCGAAATGCGGGCATGTCCAATGTCTTACCTCTTGGACTATAAAATTTATAACCCTAAGTTCGTCAAGTATTAAATAAAATCATTCATTAGCTTTAAAGTAAATTTACTTCATACCACATAAATAAAATTCTTCTTACTCTATTTACACATCCCTCTAATCTAGAATGTACCATACAGTGTCCATTGTATTTATTCTGTCTTCGCTACCAATTTATTTCACGTAACGTACAATTTTTCAGAAAAGCATATGAAAAATGGAGGTTTCTGAGTGCATCAAAGGGTGCAACAACAGCGCTAACATGTAGCGGGATCTGCTATTACTCATCATAATAGTTAGCAGAGTGCCTAAACCGCAATAAATTCTTACTTCATAATTTTCAAAGCTACCGGTGCATGTTTGCGTCCAACGTAATTTACGTCGGTGCCGCAGACAACCTAACGGATTACGACTTGGTCAGACATAGTTTATATTAATCAGGTTTGAAATAATTAATATATACCTGCACATTCACCGTGGATACAGTTAAATTATCCCTCAAAGTTAAATTGATTTCCATGAAAATCCTTCCACAAATGGACGATATAAATAGTAATAGGGTAATATGGAAAACGTTTTGGTATTCTAAGTGTAAAGCAGGTCCTCTGGGGTCGGACACGACAAGGACAATGTATGACAAGAGCTTAGGGACCGAACGCGCGCTGCGTGGCTTCCGGTATTACGGGCAAACCGCCGAAAGTGTGGATGGAATATTATTTCCGGATTTATTCGGTTTCGGAGTGTATTTAGGATTACGATATAGGACCCGCACTTATTGCCTTGTATTAATTACAAACATTTGTACTGAAATTCAGCTACGTTATTGAGTGCCTTTCAGAGTTAGTTATTCAAATGAAATCCTATATAAATGTACAGAGTGTTTCAGGAAGTTGTAACGCCAGTTCTATTTTAGCAGAATATGGAATCATAAATAAGCAATTCTGGCCTTTCCCTGGCTTTCCATGTTAAATTGGATTTTGGTTCTAGGGCTCACCGTGGAGTCTTTTGTACAGTTTGATTAAATGGAAAAGAAAGTAATATTTATTTATAAGTTATTTATAATTTAAAATAAAATGAAATAAACAAGCTCTTTAATTCCTAAATTCAATCTCGGTAGTCTGAGAAAATTCCAATACAAACCTAAGTGTGTTCTTGTTTATACATTTTAATTATGTTTGCACAGACACGACAAACGCATCAGGGCCCTTAATCCCCATAGAAAGGGATGCGGTAGTAAAAGTTTCGTATTAACAGCTTTCTATTTCGCATTTTCTGACAAAGTTCCCTGGCACTCAAGTTCCAGTTCGAAAAAAAAATAAACAACTTTCGTTATTTCCGAAAACGTGACTCTAAATGTTTTTGTTATTTTTGGTATTTATCAATTTTTACTTTTTAATAAGAAAGTCATTTGTTATTGCTGTCATACGAAATTTTCACATTTTCCCTCATGTTTTTAAAAATTAAGTTTTTAAGTTTCAGAAAATAGAACACACTATGAACTGGAATTTTGTAAATTTCTGGAATCACGTTCTAGTCGCCACTCGCCACATGCATATGTTTTGTTTATCGGCTAAGATAACCACCTCTAATCAGTTCGTTCGCAAACGTGGGGAAGGTCGGTTGTGAATTATTGTAAAATGTGTTAAATATTGTGAATGTACCTAGTTAACAGTGCATTGTGTGTTAATAATAAATAGCTTCTCATTTTTCCTACATGGAATTAAACAAAGAATATGTGGAACATAGGTGAGGATCTTAATAAAAAAATTTTCAATTTTATTTAAATAGAAAATAATTCCCTATTCTTCAACCACCGATTATTTATAAATTATGACATTTTTGCTCTTCAGCCAACATATTTTTCTTTTTTTTGTCGGCTAGTTTCGTAACTCAAAACCAATGACACTTAATAGCAACTTCCAAATAAATTATAATTACAGTTAAGTAAGTGCATGAATAACTCTTAGAGTTTTTATGATTAACATTTTAACCTTCCTTAGAAATTATATTTGATTTTGTACTTATAGGTATTTGTTATTGAATAAATTGTTTGACGTAACAAAATTCGAATGTTGTCCTATAATAATTGACGATGTAAAATCCACTACAGTCAAGTTGAGCTCTAGCGTTGCTTGTTAATTGTGGCTTTGCTGTTTCAGGGGATTAACTTTATTTTCAGTTGCTAGGATTTAGAGATTTAGCTTCAGGCGTATTATAATATTTTATGAATATCAAATCGTTGATGTATAAAACCTCTCAGTATGAGAGAATAATCTTTAGAGTAACGCATATCAGGAATTTTAAGCGTTATAAATATAAAGGTGAAAAAAAGTTTTTCAAGAAAATATTTGTTTGTCGATATAGAAGAATATTTTATCCTGGTTTGAGTGATTTCCACATTTTTGTTTTAGTTTTAATCTGCTTTCATTTTAACAACGTGTTCATCGTTTTTCTGGAAAATTAATTGAATTTCGTTGGTAATTTCTGTAATTTTCCAATTTGTCCTGTGTGTTCTACCACTTCCTGTTTCAACAATAAAAGCAGCAAAAAAACGTATGTACACCACACCATACTACAAAAATGTAACAGTGCACGGTGGCTTTGTGGAATTGAGGTTTAATTTAATTGAAAGCCGGGAATTTCTGTTACCTTTCTATTTATACAAATCCCCATTGGAATATTCTTGCAGCTGGTCTTGCGATTACTGGTTTATGCTTCAATTTGTTCTTTTTTATTTTCAAGCGGATAATAATGAAATTGTCCTGTTATCTCCACTGTTCTATTAAGTACTTTAATGTGATTGATTATTATCGAATGGTATTTGAACATGTTTCAATGACATCAATTTAGGGATATTCCTCGAAAACTAAAAGCATTACATCAATTATCCTTTATATTAAAATTACCACTGTCCTGCCGAAGACATGATATCGCATTCGGGTTGCATAGTGCATAAAATGTGTAGCTCCGACCGTTTACAACTCATAAAATTTAATGCTCCATATTTCCACACAAATTTATTTTATGTCCAGGGTTGGGCTCTGGTTAGCGTAACCGCGTGACCCAGTGCACGTTAGTACCAGTTATAATAACGCGGAACATGCATGATTACGTTAGCTTAAACACGAACAATTCCCATAAACAGCAACAATTGCAGCGAATCTCTATTGCTCCTGCATCACTTGGTTGATTTATAAAATATATGAGTAGATAATAGCAGCCCTCGATTCGCCAGAATGCAATATGTATGGTCGGATGATTTATGGTTCCCTCATTTTTTCTCGTTGATAGCTGGTGTCTGTTTGCTGTTTAGTTTATAGTGTTTTTGGGGTGAAAGCCTGCCTCACGCTGTTGATATTTAATCGAATTGATTGCGAAATTGACAAGTGATTTATAGTTTTTACAACCACCTTTATTAAACCTAGCTTGTTCTCGTGTAGTTAATAATATATAGGGAGGTTGTACAGCTTGTATTAAAAAATATACTCTTTCATGTTGTTCTACAACTGACACCCTGCAATTTATATTCTTCTTCATAAAATTAACGAGTTTATATTTAACATCAACGATATTAACTTTCATTTTAGTCGTTTTATTATTGAATACAGAGAAAAATTTTAATTTATGGATAGTCTAGAAAATCTACTGCATGCCTACGTGATATTCAGACTTATAAGTTGACTTGTCCTGATATGGACGTTTACCAATTTTCAATTTGATCAACCATTTTGTTTATGAATATACTCAACTCCTTTTGTACTCCACGAAGGTGTAGTTATTAATAAACTATAATGATGATGTTCTTAAAATCGGGCCCAGTACAGATTTAGAAAATATTTTTTGTTAATGGTCTTCAGGTTATTTATTATTCGCATTCATTTCTGAAATTCAAAATATAAATAAAAAACGAGAGTCGGAAGCAAGCTACTTATAGAGATTACGAATATATAATAAAGTCGTTTGAAGGCGAAAATGTCATTACCTATTTCTTCGAAATATGATTGAGATTAAGATATGACAATGAAAAATTGTATTTTATTTCTGAACATTCCTAGAGTGTTTGCGATGTAGATGAGTTTATTCCTGTATGCTAACACGCTAGTAATTTCGTATTGGACGAGCACATTAACTTTGACCTATTGATTAAATTTTGTATAAAGATTCTATCCATAGATACGTATTATGCAATTTCGTAATTAGAGTTTTTGGTTGAAAGTACACTATTGCAATTTGTTAGTCGTAGCTTCAGTGACATGTTTAAATTTATTTTTGCAATTTATGGAAATGAGCACTACAATAATACGCCATTGCAGTTTTACCTGCATTTAATTCCAGTTCGTATTTGCTACAGTATGATTCGAGAACTCGCAACTGAAATTGGTTGAATGGAAATTTTTCTTCTTGCACTTGCATGTATTAAATGCATTTTACTAATAATATTTTTTTGTTTCAGGTGAGTACCTATACCTTTCATTATTTCCTTCTTTCAAGAGGTGGTAAGTAGTTTACAATAATTAAATGCCGGTGGTTTAATCGAAAATGCTTGAACGACGAATTTTCGACAGTTTGTATACAGAGTGGAGGAATCTCATTACATAGGAAGAACTATGTGAATGGGAGTGCAAATACTGTTGAAATATTTGTTTTAAAAGTAATCTGTCCTGGGAGACCAACGTTGTCCTTTAACTGACACCAAAGTTGTGATAAACCTATTTTGTATTTATCCCAACTTCCTTAGCTTACCTCTTCAGTTCTTGTTCGTGTTATTCCTGAATCACCTGTAGCAGATGGTGCTAAAATATTACTTTTTAAAATCGTTTGTATTTCCACGCAACACTACCTGTTTGAAAAATTATGCTATGTTCGTGTATCATCTGTTTAACGATTAAATTTCTACAACGAAGTTAACAGTATTGTAAGAAGATTCGTGTGTATCACGCAAATATATAAATTACTTTTTCTCCAGAACAATTAATCACAATGAGAACAGAAAGGCGGTTAAAAATCGTGTTCGTGTCAAATTAGTAGAAATCTTTTTAAAGTACTGGCGGTTAAAAAGCCATGCGCATTCTTAAGTTGAAAAGCCTGTGATTTATTGAAGAGTATTCTTAGTTTTATTAATTTTTCTCTAATGGGTTTGAAAATAATAATTAAAGTCCCATTCAACATCCTCCTTTTATTATCTACATTCATCGAAGACATCATTTTGTGTGTGTGTAATTAGGTAACACCTTGTACCAATTAAATCAGGATACAAGATGGTCCTTAAATAGTCGGTCAAAATCTGGGATTCGGTTGTTAGGATGAAAAAGTTTCTATAAACATGCGTGTTCTAAAAGAAGACCCTCGCGAGTTAGGGTTCATTTAATTTTTTATTCATGAATAGAAAAATCGAAGGCCATGGAAATACGAAACTTTATTGTCCACAGTTAACTTTAATGCTTGATGCATACGTCTGATCTACCTACCTAAAGGATATAAACTACGAAGTGCTCCATAAGCTTTTTCTTTTAATTTGCACGACATGTTTTAAAAATTGTAAAGCGATGTCCATTGTCAAGCCCAAATTTTTAACCACATCAACGGGAAAGGACAGATTGGTTATCAATAAAGATAGAAAAATTCCGTATCACCGATTCCCTGAGGGCAGTCGACCCAAATAAAACATTTGTTTTTGAAGCATTCACGGCATTAATTGTAACTTTCAATTAAAGATTGACAACGCCCCTAGCAGGTAAATCCAGCAGATTCACATTAAAATTTCCTGTACAATATTTACTTGAAATACACTGTGGTTTACACAACATTCTCGTATGACCTATAATATAAATTTATTCACGGCTACAAATTTCTATTTTAAAACTAACAATCGTTACAATCTATAAACTTAAAATTAAACTTGTGTTGTACATTAATCTATCTAAGTTATCCTTTTTTTAAGTAGCTATTGTGTTCTGCTGAGTGCACAACCTATTTCATTCCCCATAATGAATGTCAAGTTCTTGTTGAAAATCTATCTCATGTTCACAGTTTGGACCTTTGGATTATTAATTATTGGCTGTACTCTAACTAACATTATCAGGTTTTTTATAGATATTGCTAATTGTTTTGTGTTTAAACACGTTCTTCCTAGTGTTGTATCAACAGAATATGTTTTTTAGTTGTTTATACGCTTGAGATAATTTAGATTTGTAACTTTCAAAGAATCGTTACGGAACCTTGTAAATCCAGCTTTTACAACTTTATTTAGTAAAGCGTCACCCCATGTAATTTTTCATAGCGTAGGATGGACAGAATAGAAACCTAATATAAGTCATTTGATTGACCCTACTCTATATTACTATTACAAATGGTAGCTACAAAGAAAGAGTGTGTTACAAAAGTAATTGAAACAAGTTTAAAAACAATCAGAGTGCCGTTTATTTTTTAATATCAGAGAAGTTGTTTACTAACTTTGTGTTTCACAGCAACTGTAAGTATACACTTGGTTTCTGTTTTAAAACAGCTTCGGGGAGATGTTCAACGCAAGCATTCTAAATTCAAACAAAACTGAAGTACGCACTCATATCAGCAAAACATTTTTAAAATTTTTGCGTGTAACAGTTTTTATTTTATTCTGTCTTCCATTAAGTTACAAATTTCATTTCATTTGCTTTTGGCAGTTTTCTAAAGTCAAATAAAGAGAAATATTTAAAAGGTCAAGTTAATAATATACTACGTAATAAATATTAAGGATTAGTAAATCGTTAAAATGTCTTGCTATTTGCAACGAAACATGAAAACGAAAATATTATCATTTTGATTCAAAAGATAAAAGTACATATATTTTAATGTACATCAAAGTAAACGTAGTTGCTTCAAAGTAAGTATGCGGATTGTAAGAAATATAAATAAAGGAAGAAGTGGCTAAGGTGTAGAAAAATAAATCAAACACAAAAAGGAATCTAAATAATGATGAGTTAGAAACAACAAATTTCAATTAAAAAGTAGGGAAAAAATGCAAAGACACGGTATGATAACTGTAACAATGAACGTACTGGGTAAGGGAACAATAGAGTCAAGAAATACAAGAGGGGAACATTAAGACAACTTAAGAAGAAAGGGGAAGATAACGAAAATTTTGAGAGGATAGTAAGATTAGATAATCACAGTTGTAGTGAAGAGCTAAGGAAAGTTTACATATAATTTATAAAAATAAAAATCAGATTCTGGAAAGATGAGAAGAACGTTGCTAATAAAAAATTAAAATTAGGATGAAATTCGATTGGTATACAATAATAATGTCTTTGGCTACGCCCAATACACAATACCTACGGGGAAACAGATTGGCTAACGAAGTGCAATTCGTAAGAGCAGAAGCAACGAAGAGCTCAGAGGGCTATGCAATATCAGTAATTAAAACACGGAAGGTGAGATTCTTAGAGCACATCATTACAAGAATAAAAAAGTGGAGGTGCAAACCTCCCCTGGACTTTCCCATACTAAAAATAAACATTCGTTTTTGGTATTCAACAGTATTGTTCGCCACAACCGATAAACTAAACTTGAAAATTAGTATATGGAAAATTAACACAAGTGCCGATTGTGTTCATCTGCGCATGTGTGATTATTTATATTCATAGGCTGCCAGGATTAGCCGGCGACAAGGAATTCCCGTCCCGCGCATGGTCACTTGAACATATCGGCACTTACAAATTTCACCCTACACTGTTTTAAAGTTCAATATTCACGAATATCCCATTAACCGTACATTTTAGCCATATGAACACCTTATACTATGTGATAGACAATGAAATTCTACATTCAATTATATAATAATATACAGGGTGTTTCATTTAAAATAACAAAGTTGCTTATTGTACTGTGGAAAGCAAACGCCCTGTATACGTGATATACATTTAGGAGAATGCAAAACTATATACTCAACAACTTTTATATTCAAACTTTTTTCATATTTTGATTAATAAGGGCGCTATAGGAGCATCAATTCCCGATTTTCAAATCGTCGTAGAGGGCGCCACACTGAAATTCTGGCATTCATCAAAAAACAAAAATGTAGCTAATACCAAGCTTAATAAGTATAGAAAGTTTAAACAAAATCCTGTGGACAGTTTTTTTGTAATAATTTTTCAAATATTTCAAAATTTTGGGAAGCGCGCCGTTGCGACCGTTTTTCGATTTAGTAAATAATTTTTTTTCATGGTATAGTACCGCCAAAGGGCTTTCAAACAAGTTGTTGCGAAACCTGATCAGATAACTGGTTTTTGAGTTACGGGGCGTTAAAGTCGAAATTTTGAAAAATTCATAGCGGTCGCCATTTTGAAGTTAGAGAGTCCGGTAAAAAACTGTTTACCTTGAATTATGCCCTTCTTTCATATCCCCTACTCAGATTTTCAAAATTCCGCTTCTGAAAAAAACGATACCAAAAAAACATGTCTAACTTCCGCTTCCGGTTTCGGATTTTTTTGAAAAGCTTATTTTGTCGATGAATTTTCGATATACCTCTTCATTTAAAATTTCATCAAAATCGGTTCACTAGTTTTTGCGTTAGAGGCGTTACATACATACATACCCACGCACCCACCCACGCACCCACAGACAGACATTTTTTCTAGACCACTTTTTTGGGTTCCTGGAGGTCCAAAAGACGTATTTCCGCGAAAATCTCGATTTCGAAAATTTTCATGATATCAATACTTCCCTATACCAGTAGTGGTATGGGAAAGTAATAATATAGAGACATGGAAAATATTATTAAGAGTCATGGAAAATAACAGGAAGGAATGGACGATTGGAAAGGCAAAGTGAAAGCTAGGGATAAAATGAAAAACGTCAACCAAGCCAACGTCCTCAAGGATTTCCTGTACTGACATACCCTTTTGGACATTTCGTGATATACTGGAAGAAATATTAAATGTAATTATTTTCTGAGCTGTTTTTCTTTCACATTGCGTAAGAATATAATTATTATAGGCTTGTCCTGAAACACTCTGTTGCTTTTTATTTACTTATTATTATAACGGAAAGCAGAGAACAGAAATAATATTGTGAGATATAAGATACGCTCGAGTAAAATTTATGTGTTTGATTTGCATCTAAATATTTTCGCTATTACAAAAATTTCACATGGAAGGTATAATTAATTCCCTAACAGAAGTGTCTCGCCCGCGTCAGCATGAAAAGGATCCAACAAATAAAAATGTAAATAAAGGTCGGGTAATATTTATTAAGCAGTTATTGCATAAATTTTCTCGAAAAAGCGAAATCCAACAGAACATCCCCACATTTAAAGCAAACGTACAATAAAGGGGAACAACATATTCGGAAACGGAAAGTAGCTGACGACATTTTTGGTTTTATAGGAAATTTATATTAATTACTTTTCTGGTGTTTTAAACTGGCGCTCGAAAAAAGAATGGAAGGAAAATAAGGGCAATAAAAAACGTCAAGCCTCAAAACGCATACTTTTTAAAAGTCTATTACAGAACCTGACAGGGCTCTTAGTAATTACATCGTGCTATTTCATTTTAAAGAAGTACGATATTAAACTCTAAATAGGATTTTCGTCATACTATTACTACTCTTGGTATTTCGGACTGTCAGGGGAGTTTTATATCTTGTTTCTTGTCTTTTTGTATTCTCTTTATTTCCCATTTAGTTTGTAAGAATTATTTTACTCCAGGATGGAATATAAATGCAAAATATTATAATATGTGGTAATGGAAAAAGTTTATTCCCATTGAACATTTATTTTCCTTTTTATTTTTAAAGAAGATGTTAACTGTTTGACTACTACTTTTTAATTAAGATGTATGACCTAAAACAAAAGTCCAGTATTAATGAGTTTAAACGGAAACCGGAAAGGTAAAAAGTAACAAAACGGAAGAGGCGTGAAGTATTCATTACAGGAGTTTATTAACCGAAATTAGTATGTCGACGATACTAACTGTAATGAATATATTTATGAATACAATCGGAACTTTTTTTCTTTGGACATAAAGCATCTGCAACCGTAGTTTAAGCTCCAGTTTTTTTTAGAGTCTATATAAATAATAATCAATTTGTGTTCAACTCACAGCGAAGATCGAGCAATAGAAGGATTTATTCCTCTACCGAATTTTCTGAATTAAACATGAAATGTTTGAAAGACGTCAGGCAATCCTCGGAGAGATTTATACTCCAAGATCGCCGAGATTTATAAGTTTACCGAGTCATCCGCTTCTAGCTAAGACAAGACATATTTATATTTTTATCTGTTACAAACGGCTGAGAACTAAGGAAAATATGAGATTGCTGTCGAAATGTGGACATTTCTAAGCCTTTACTTATGATTTATGTCAGCTCTTTTCGCTGGTTAGATATAATTCTCAATCTGCGCTCGTCCTGATCCCACGCACTGCGAGATAAGCATCCCGATGTGTTCGGACGTTTCCTCTATCGGAATTTCAACCCTCGCTAGTACTTAATTTTAGTTTTTTTTTGTCGAATCCATCATCAAATTGCTCACATTTATTAAACGCGCCACTAGTGAAACTAATTTAGCTTTTATCGAATAATTCATTTTTCAAACCCTACACGCTACAAAATACTCCCGTATGCATTTAATAAATGAATTGGAAATCATATTGCTTGAAGTAGAAACACATTCATGGGAAATTATAAATTTATAACTCCACTACTGACACATATTCGTTAGTAATGGAAATTTAATTATTTGGATAGAGGGAGGAGGAAGAGATTTTGTTTATTTCGGTTTTATACGTTTTTTTCAAAATTTATGTAACATTTATGAGTCAAGAAATCGCCTCTTTTCTTTACATTTTCTTTTGTTTATTTTGCAAGCCAACTATTGATTCTGACATTTGCGTGCATACGGGCTACTTTCCATCTAACGTTGTCTTATTGACGTATGAGTTCGAATTTATTTATCAATGGAATGGGTTTTCTTGTAACAGCAACCATATTTTATAAGGTTGCGTAGAAATGTTGACCTACACAATTGATGGAATGAAACCTTTACATCTTATAAAACTTCTAAGGAATATTTTGTCCAATATGGTTAAATAATTAGCAATTTAGATAAGATAAATATAAATTAAGAACAAAAATTATAATGAATTTTCGAAATTATTAAGTTAATTTAAATAATTTTGAAGGCAAAAAGATTAACTTTATTATTCTATAAATATTTAAAGAAAACTTCAGATTGCGTGATTTAGAAGTTTGAGGAAATCTAATGCATTAATATTCATGCTGTATGAAATGCTAATGAATCATTTAGAAGCCGTCAAGTACTGTATATATAAATTTCAATTTTTATCCCGGATGCTTGCTATGATTAGCTTCTTAAAACTAGAATCAAGAAATTATATCTTTGTTTGGATCATAACTACTACTACTCTACATTATTTTAATTGTCTATATATTTTTTACTAAATCCTGCATATTACGAGAAAAATTATAAGCTGCTTTCGAGAATATAACTTTGGTAATTTATTCTGAGGGGAGGGGGTAGTGAGAGATTGTGGAAAATAGTATTTTCCACTTCCTACTTAAGAAAAGCAAGGGGATGTAGCTTACATTAGAAAGGAGGCCGGGGTTAGATATTACAAGGGTAGGTTTAAAAGCTGCCAAGTATGCCAGGACATTGAGTATCTGTGTCAGTGTCACTGTATGCGCATTATCAACTAAAGCAAGTTCCCAATGTAGTTCCATTTTTACTTTCCCATACCACTACTGGTATAGGGAAGTATTGATATCATGAAAATTTTCGAAATCGAGATTTTCACGGAAATACGTCTTTTGGACCTCCAGGATCCCAAAAAAGTGGTCTAGAAAAAATGTCTGTCTGTGGGTGGGTGGGTGCGTGGGTGCGTGGGTGGGTATGTAACGCCTCTAACGCAAAAACTAGTGAACCGATTTTGATGAAATTTTAAATGAAGGGGTATATCGAAAATTCATCGACAAAATAAGCTTTTCAAAAAGATCCGAAACCGGAAGCGGAAGTTAGACATGTTTTTTTGGTATCATTTTTTTCAGAAGCGGAATTTTGAAAATCTGACTAGGGGATATGAAAGAAGGGCATAATTCAAGGGAAACAGTTTTTTACCGGACTCTCTAACTTCAAAATGGCGGTCGCTATGAATTTTTCAAAATTTCGACTTTAACGCCCCGTAACTCAAAAACCAGTTATCTGATCAGGTTCCGCAACAACTTGTTTGAAAGCCCTTTGGCTGTACTACACCAAGAAAAAAAATTATTTACTAAATCCAAAAACGGTCGCAACGGCGCTCTTCCAAAAATTTTGAAATTTTTGAAAAATTATTACAAAAAAACTGGTCTAAGGAATTTGTTTAAATTTTCTATACTTATGCAGCTTGGTATTAGCTACATTTTTGTTTTTTGATGAACGCCAGAATTCCACTGTGGCGCCCTCTACGAGATTTTGAAAATCGGAAATTGATGCTCCTATAGCGCCTTTATTACTCAAAATATGAAATAAGTTTAAATGCAAAAGTTGTTCAGTATATAGATTTGCATTTTTCTAAATTTATATCACGTATACAGAGTGTTTGGTTTTCACAGTACAATAAGCAACTTTGTTATTTTAAATGAAACACCCTATATATTATTATATAATTGAATGCAAAATTGAATTGTCTATCACATAGTATAAGGTGTTCATATGGCTAAAATGTACTGTTAACGAGAAATTTGTGAATTTTGAATATTTAGGTTGGACTCTGAATCTGGTTGGACTCGGAAACTGATCGTCGGTCGGTAGCGATCGTCCGGCTTTGCCAGTTGTAATTTTTAGTGGGTGCCTACTACAGAGTACAGATAGATGCGTATCTTGGTGTCTTTCTTTTGTTCATATCGAACCCGTATAGTCTCATTTTTCTCGCGAGGCATTCAAATGATTTTCAATGCTGCCTCGCGAACTACTGTTGAATAGCAAAAACAAAATGCTTATTTTTAGTATGGGAAAGTCCAGGGGAGGTTTGCACCTCCACTTTTTGTCTCTGTCTAAATACTTACATGTTAATAAATTTATTCTCCTTCGCCTTCATCTATTCAAGACAGTTGTAGAACCTTTATAACATTGGTTTACACTAGTCAAATGTACCGAAAGACTATATTTTAATATACTTTTATTAAATGTTAGGACCTTCCCAATAAATTTTAAAATATGTTTTCGTGAAGTCTTTTACAGTCAAACAAACTTTTAAATTTAAGGGAATGTCTGTCCTTTAAATATCATATTTTTTAAAGAACTCGTTAGCAGATTGTTAATTAAAGTTTCATAAACCATCCTACACAGTAAAAAAAAGTTCAAGTTTTACAGAAAACGCGTGGGAAGCAATGGAAGTTATTTAATAATTTTTTTGTATTGAATTTTCTAACCCAGTAACCCTGTATGCTGTGCTTGAATTAATGAAATAATTATTCACAAGCGTGGGTAAAGTTAATATTTATTAATAGAAAATTTGTTTCTCCTTTTACTGTTTAGTCCACAAATGAAAAAATCTTCTACCTCGTAACGGTGTTAAAAAGAAAAATTGCCACAGTTGCCACTAATTACATAATTTAGTTTTTCTTCCGCAAAATCTTAATTTATCGTTTCACTGTTCTAATTATTATTATTTTCATAAACATTTCAAAACCTTAAAAAATCGGATTCAGTTGCATTAGTAGGCAATGATACTGTGCTGGTATGTTTAGACAAACGTTCACTATGAATTAATTTTGCATTTAATTGGATTCATTTGCAATTGTATCCCTGCTATTCTGCAACATTTCAGTGTATGTGTTACACTACAGCGAAACGCAATTGTGGGATGCAAACGGCGGGTGCAATCAGCAACTAATTCAGACTAATCTAATACTGTTTCCATTATATTTATCTTTTTATGAAATCTAACAAGAGTTAACGTATGTAACCTGTTGTTACATTTGATAATTTTAAAGTATTCTTTTTCCTAATAATCAAGACAAATTGCTTTTTATATAGTTAATGGCAACGTAATGTTCAAACGGAAATTTCCGAACAAAAGCCTTAAAAGAAAACGTGGGAGAATTCAATCAAATTACTCGAAGTATTTTAACGATTCCAGTGGTGTAGCTTAGCGAAAGAAATGGGAGAAATACTCGGTATTGTATGTATAGAATCAGAAATATCGGTTTGTGTTTCTCTCCGGGGAAAAACGAAATGTACGCGGGTTTATCAAAATACGACTGTTACACTAATGGTAGCAGCAAGGCGCGTGACTTAAATCTTAAGACGACTACAGTCTCTCATAACGCCGTTACGCGGTAGAAAATCACGGAGACGGTCATAAAAATGGAGTAAGTGGTCTTCATTGCTCGAGTACACGGCACATAACGAGGCGGCGGGTGCGGTCATCACGGACCGGCCGTTGTCCGCCCGGAATGGACCTAAGACCAAATTAATTGCGTCGCGGTTGCCCGCCCCGGAAAGAAGGTTTTTGTTAAGCCACGCCGGACTGGATGAGAGAGATTTAGACGTCAATCGATTCTGTACAATCTCGTGATCATTTCCTGTCACTCCGCCTACAGTACTCATAAATATCATTGGAAGTCGGTGGCAAGAAGTGCTTTATTATAAATAGCTGCCGCTCTGGAGTACTCGCCACCCGGATAAAAAATTGCCGCCGCCTAAATTGCGAGGGTGTATTTTGAGCCTGTTAGTCGAAGCGGTTTATTAAAGAGAATAATGAAGTGGTTACTGCACGAGCGGCAAAGGTTACTATCCTTAAGTTCTCCCTCGCAATGGATCGAAACATAAAATTTAGCAATTAAATTTCTAATTTAGACATAAACGTAACACGAACATAAATTTTATTTTGGGCATCCCACAGAAATAGCGAAAACTGCCAAAGGTAACTACCACAAATCAGAACAGTCATCCTGTCGAATCATAAAGGTTCAGGGATACATAATTATATTTATTTATTCAACTTTAATACAAGCTTGTGGTCTTTCACTGAAATTTATTAAATCAACAAATTTCCTTTGCAGCTTATTGTAAGCGAGAAACTAGTAGCTATGTTCAATATATTATATTATGCGATCCTCGTGCAATCTAAATCTAAATAAAACAAAACAAAATTACAATTTCACTTCAATTCATATGCTATGAGTGGAATTTATAATGTAGGTCCTACATTCCTAAGAAAGTAATTCGTTCTTCACTGTCATAGTCATACTGTATTAGTCATGTTAGTACTGATCCAAATTTGACAATACCGCAGAATTAATCTTTGCATGTTATGTATTCGTCTTCGTCCTCAGTTTTAGTAACACTGTTGTGAGTTTCATATTATCATTTGAAGAAATATTAAAAACATTATCATTTTGCTGAGGGGCAAGATGAAAACAGGTAGCTTCTATTTCATTCCCATTCATAACTACTAGATCATTAGCTGGAAAATGTTTCCTTATGATGGAAGTTCAACCAAGAAAATTGAAAAATAATAATTATATAATATATTTTTCTTGCTCAACTGAATTATTATTAACTTGAACAATTCAAAATGGTATTTTCTTATTCTGTTCTTTAAATACAACTGAGCTTCCATTTAAGGAAAGCCTCGCAAAACCTTTATTATGTTTTTTTTTTAATTTTTAACGGAAATATTCGTTGAACAGCAAGCAACTTCAAGTCAAGCAAACATTTCTGGTTCATGGTTCAATCCTTTTGTAAACAACATTCGCTCTTTCAAAATTGTGTTTTCCATTCCCTGAATTGTAAGTCACTGTTATGACTGATTTGAAGTACTTAGGTATCTGTTATTGAACACGTTTTGGTCGCTATTAACAATGGGAAGTAGGAAGTTAATTTACTTCCCCTTGTTATTGTTGTTGAAGAGAAGCAAGCAAAGACATTTTTGTTTTTAATTTATATTTATAAGACAATCGTCAAAATAACAATTAACAAAATTTGGTTAAAATTCTTCTTGTAGTAGTTATATGGATTGTAGGAGTGGAAAAAATGTTTTATTATGCAAGTAAATATGCCCACTCTCGTACTCGTTGTTCTCGCTGGAGCTTCAGCACAAACCAGTCCCGACTGGTAAATAATATTTATTTATAACCCTTGTAGCATAAATAACTATTAGTATTCCAATCCAATTATAAGGGTGGATTATAAGGGACATAAAATAAACTACAACACTTTTATAAATAGTTGCGTTAACGTATTCTATTTTATGATCGATTAATTTCTAAACTGGGACAGAGTTCAGTTTGAAACTTTACCTGTTATGTAAACTGGAGTCTTACAGAAACCCAACATATTTATAATTAATTTTCACAACAACATATCGAAACAAACACGCTTGCCTCGTTAATTATACACCGTTACTGCTTGGAACTAGCTGGCTGTTTTTATTATCCTCTGTCTTCACTTATAATATTTTAGAAAAACATAAATTTACTGTAATTTAATTATTTTTCATAATGAAACCATGGAGCGTAAAAGAAGAAAAAACTAGAGCACCCTTTTATATTAATTTGAATTTTGAAAGAATAATTATTAGAAAGCAGTAGTTTGTTAATAATTAGAAATTAATATAAACTCTGTTACTTTTCATGTCTCTTTTTTTCGTACTCTTTAGCTTATCATTAATAAATTTGGTATACTGCCCATTTTTCACAGCTTTTACTCTTCTTTAATATGACTGCTATTACAATATTAACAGGGGCGTATATGCATGATATGGTAATAAATTTTCATACAAAAATTAATCATGTATTCTATTCCTGCCATGCTATATTTTTTAATGGCGCGGTTTATATAAGGTAGAGACCTATATATTCCATTCCAACTTGAGGCGTGTAAAGAATACCTATTATTGAACAGGGCCCAAAGAAAAGAAAACGCAATCTAGTTGATTTGTTTGCAAGCTGCCTTCGTATATTTTTGGAGTGACTTTATAATTAAATTATGTTAAGCACGAAAGGAGATAATATTTTAAAAATAAGATTCGATTTTCGTTAAAACCTGAATTTAATTTGCATAGCATTTGTCTTAAAATTTCTGTTGAGTGATAAAAAAACTGTTAGGTATAGATACAGGTTAGTTAATGCGAAAACTTATCAAGTTTTGATTGAAAATTGAAATTGCTTTTCTGTAAAATTTACATTAAGCACTTCTTTATCTCACTCAAAACAAACAAACAAACAAAACTGAGTACTGAAAACGGAAGTATGTACTTAGTTTTTGTTGTAAGTTCGTGTTAGTTTTGTTTACATTAACATTGTAAAAGTTTAACTAATGAGCTTATAATTTACTTTTCTCTGCCAATATTAAACTTATTTACTTATCTTCTCTTAAATACTTCAGTTATGTTTGTTTAGGGATGTTATTCAGCGAATATGGAAGAATAGAGGTACACGGAAATTACTCACAGCTTTATTGCCGTGTGCTACTAATTGTTCTGTAGAAAATTATTCTCTGTCGTTATGTGGCTTGTTCGCTTTTGAACCGAATTACGTGGGTATCCGTGCAATGTAGTAGGTGTTTAACAAAGCACTTGTTGTGGGTAAAATAATAAAGATTGTATTGATAGCGTAAATTTTCCATTATTGTTTATTGTAGTTTGAGATCAATTCTCAAATAAGAGATAGGCCTAAAATAATCAAAAGCAGTGGTTAATATTTCAGTACACAGCATCAAAATGGAAAGAGCTTATATTACGTAGCATAATATTGAATTTCATTCTTTACTGACGCAATTTCGATAAAAAGTATGCTTTAATAAATTCGGAAGCTACAATAAGCTCGTTGTATTACGTCGTTAAATGTAGGCTTATTCTATATTTAACGAGTATAAAGCAACACTTAGGCCTAAGTCTCATTTGAAGTTCTAGTAAATGGCGACGAAGGCACCTTTCAAAGTTATAAATAACAGTCAGGGGTATTAGGGAGCATTATACCTGCAGACTTAGCAGCAGGATTACGCGTGAGATGCTTGCGTGCGGCTCCGGGATAATCCGGGCGCCTTTGTGCGAAGGACAATGGAGACGCCTTTCAATCCGAGGGTCATGCCATACACATCAATGACGTTCCACTGAATTGGCATCCACCGATCCGCAATACAAGTGGAAATGCTCAGATTTCCGGATTATACATGAATAGAAATAGTTGTAGCAGGTTCTGGAACGTACAAATAGCATATCCCCGCCGTTATTATTATTAATTTACGGGAGACGGGATTCTGAATTACTGCTTAGCAGGCAGAAGGAGATGTAGGGTTTGATGGGTACGTTAGGACAGGGGATTTGCTTCCTCATTATCGTAAATGTCGTGTGAGGATCGCTTTAACCAGCAACATATGTACCATTTTGGTGTGAAACGTTCACAATTAAACTCTTTCTCTGCAATTTAAACAACAACCGAGATTAACTTAATCTAGACGTATAGTGGACATGCACGGACGCATGACTTGTTAACTGAAGTTAACACAAAATTTCTCTTATTTGGTAATATTTGTTGAAATGTAAACCCTACCTTTCATGTACACACTCAGATTAAAAATCCTCACAGTAAATAATTAGGTAGTAGAATATTATGCAACCCAAACAACAAATAAAATAAATTATAAATTCAGGAATAATTTAATAATCAAAAATTCTTTACTCTCAAGCTCATTCCATTTTGTGTTGTTATTTTGTATTCTTTTAGAGAATTTTTAATAACATAATTTTGATAAATTGATCACTTTTGAAATTTCACACAGAGTGTCCACGATAAAAGGAGCGCATGCATGCATGGGGATCTCGTAAACGATACGAGATTTGGTTGAATGAGAAGAAATGTTCAGCGTACTGAGGGCTATTACGACACAATTCAAATTCTATAAATTTTGCGCAGTTTTCAGTACAGCCTGAAAAGTCTTGAATTTTCAGTTTTCTATTCCTTGTGTAATTTGATTATTATAAGTAGAAGCCCAAAATGGTTTTGACATTGTCATGGCACTTTTTAATGCAGATTTTAAATCTCTAATTAAATTTTTTGTAACTCACCGTTTGCAGTGGGCTTAAAAACGAACCGGGGGAACGAGAAAAAAAAAGCTCTTTGCAGTGGTTACATTTCTTTTTCAAAATAAGTCATCTCGTCTTATGTCAGTGGAATGGAAAACTAGAGCTCTTTGTAATGGTGGAATGGTCTCTTTTGACGCATATTGGAAAGAGCAAAAGTTACTCTGTGAGTATCTTGAAAAGTTGGTGACTTACAAGAAATTAAATTGGAGATTTAAAATCTCCAATAAAAGGCATTCAGCCGACTATTTTATTTTGTATTTGCGCTGTATAATATTTTATTATTTTGCTCCGTCGACTCGGCTGATTCGTGTATACTGTGGTGGCTAGGTTGGTTTAGTTCGAATTATGGAAGATGATCAGAAATAATGCAAGCTTTTTCACGTATGTTGTCCTTTACAAAATAACTTTGCGTCATATTCTTGTCACATATGGTATACTGATTTACCAAGAACGTATTGTTTCATCATTTTTAAGAAAAACAGCTTATTATAGCTTTCATTAACTATTTTTTTGAAAACGTTATGCTACTAAATACTGCTCCAATCACTTAAATTCCAAATTTGAAATGTCATAATTATGTAAAAATCTCGTTGCCAATAAGACATAGACTTATTTCCTGCACAACCCTATTTTAATGTACCTTTACAACGGTACAACAAATTATTTGCAAGGAGAATGTAGCGAACCTAATATACCAGAAATTCTTTATATAAAACATTCCTGGCTTTATAATATTCCAAAAAGCCGCGGGTGATAACCAACCCAGTTTTAATGCGAGTATAAATGACATTGTCAGGGAAAGAGAATAAACACATTAATTAAAATCTAGAAAGTTTCAAAATTTACCTTTAATTTTCGTATTATTTAGTTCTACCAAGAGAACGTCTAAATTAAGATAAATCTGAACATAAGATTATTAAGAAAATTTAAAATGGGAATATAGAAATGCATCAAACAAATATTTTAATTTCGATTTGGAAAAATGGTCACGTACTAGGAATCTGTGAAAATACAATTTATTTTTTTTTTTTGGTATGAAAATATGTTTTATCAAAGAGAAACAGAATTAAATTGAGTTTCAATTTGTTTCGAAAAATAAGTTAAAATAACTGCTTAAGTAAGCACTTTTAGAATAGCAATCTATTTTCTTGCTTCTTTTTATTTTAATTAATCCGGATTTAATTTCTAGTACCTATTTCGAAATTATTAAGTTATTTTCAAAATATACGTATTCTAGCTATATTAATGAATAAATTATTTCCCCAGCCAATGCAGACTAATTTTGTTTAAAATTATATGTATCCGACAAAATATAATGTCAATCGCCTTTTACAGATTTTACTTTCATGCGAATAAGTTTATAATATATTACAGGTACACGTTCTGTGATATACCTAACTGATATAGCATGAGTCGGTAATTCTACCAGAATTTATTCCATACAATATGCTAATCAAAAAACTGAAAATAGCTTTAGGATAACTACCTACAGCATTAATTAGACTTGCTAAAATAAGGGTATTCGTATTGGAAATTGAATATTCATGTTTCGTGTACCTATTAATATTAAAACAAGAGAACACATTATTAATTCAAAGTTTCATAAAAATAATAAAATCAACTTTTTCATGTTAATCTTACAATTATATAGGTACCTACTATTATTATTCTTTTGGACGAATAAAACGGCTTAAAGAACCAAGAAGACTGTTGGTCTTTTTCTTGGTCAATTCGCAAACATGGTTCATTTCAAAAATATTGCAACTAGATATACGGTAGTAGATACCAAGATTGCTTTTTTAAATTTTAGTAATAATTGGACGACCAACAACACGCAAAAAGATTCTTTGTAAGATTACAAAAATTGAATCAGTAATAAGTTGCTCTTCTTGATGTACATTTCTCAGACTTTGATTAACAGGTGTCCGATATATGTCTGAGAAATCCTATCACACTATTTGCTAAGAGGTAGAACTGAATTTAATGTTCTAGAAGTTTACGTCCATTTTAATGTGTTTGTCACGATCACATAAAGGGTGCGATGCGAAAAGCAGTCGATGGTGCAGCATACACCTTAATAATTGTCCATCATAAACTATGCCACGAAGTAGAGCGTGTTTAGATTAAAATAGTTCTCAACGTGGTGTCAATAGTGATTAGCAATACGTCTGGTGTACCTAGTACCTACTCACTAAAGTTTATCATGCAAGATGGCCTCGATCGATTTCTGCTGAATAGCGAGAATTGAGTACATATACTAAAATGTGAAAAGACACACCCTCCTTTCGAAAAGAATAAATATTCGTTTCTGTGTTCTATCCTCCTATTCTTACAGGCTACGGTTCCTGTAAGAATGGATTGCTGCATGGGCAGTATTTATTTACAGTGTAGTAACTACGTTACATTGAAAATTGTAACTGAACGAATACGCTTTTCTCTAAAAATTTATCTCTACTTAAACATTCCTATTTTATATCCGATAGATGATTCAGTATTGCAAATCTAAAGCCTCTACAGCCTCTGTATATTACTTTAGTTTCAAAATATAAAATAATACGCGCTCTGAACCGAAAACTTGTATTTTATACCACCGTATTACACAAAAAAATAAAATATAGGCATCGTTGTTGCACCTGAAGGTATTCATGAACTTTCTACAAATTTAACAAATTTCTAACTAATTACGCTAAAAATATATCTATATTTGTGTAATAGCTGTGAGTTCTGAAACGATATCAGGAATACCCATTACTTTTCTAATTAATGTATAACTGAAAACCAATATTATTCTTCTGAATTACCCATTTCATAACTTTTAGGTACTAATGCAATTCTAGAATGATTTCTGATTAAATAAATCGTTTACTTAATGCAGTCTCACAGAAACGTCTAAGAAGCAAAATTTTATTATAAAATTTTTAGAAAGTCAACACTAATAATTCGATGGCCTTTTCGAGCTTAATCTCTAGAATTGTTTGTTTTTCGTTTTCCTTCCTCTACGGCATGGGTAATGGGTATGCATAGGTCGTGATTAATATCAGTTCTGTATTAAACAGTGCCACACTGAAATTTCTTTTATAACCGCTTAGTCATGTTTCAGTACGTTTGTTCTAACTACCCGCAAAACGGAGAATACAAAGTCCTACCTTGTACAATTAACAAGAACAAACTGTTCCAACTCGTGTATATGTGCAAATTGGTTCCTTTCCTAGACCGTTTGAGTTACAGTTAATTAAACTAACTGAACTGTTTCTCAATCCTAAATTAACCGTAAACATTCATGACAGAATGGAGTTCCTATTATAATTCAGAACCATCGCGGAATTGTCTGTGAACGGCGACATCATAGGAAGTCCTTATTGGCATTCTATTGAGGTGAAGTGGCAATCACAAGGCAATTTACTACATACACCTAAATAATGGTTGCAGGCAACGCTTTATTAAACGCATCGATTAAACAAGGCGGCTATTTCGGCCGCTGTTATTACGATTGCAAATCAAACTGCTTGATATTGCTAGCTGGAATTAATTATACAACGTCTTGCCTTTAATTAACCCCTAACTGTAGTTCTTTATTTTACTTCGGAGAAACTATTTATGCATTAGGCGCACTACAACAGCAGTTCAATTTCCATAAAATTTCACCTTAGAACGTTGCAAACTGAAAATGAATCTCACGTTCTAATCTTACAACACCACAAATAAATATGTACCTACTAAGAAACCCAACGCTTTCTTTATCGAAGGATCGATATTACATGCATTAGGGGTGATTTTAAAGCCCGGACACGCGATGCAAAATGTATTTTAATAAGTACCTAGCCTTTTTCTTTGGTAGTAGTAACACTTGTTTTTCATGATGTTATTTCTTACTTTATTGCAACACCACACCAATCAGCAATAAAACTGCGCTTTTCATTCATTCAGTTCAATATTATACCAAGCGTCCAGTATATCTTATAAAAACCAAAACCAGTCGATTGTTTCGATGAAAATGAGATAAACGTGCCTCTAACAAGAATAGTTTGAACCAACCATTAAGTGTTAAGGCTCATCATCCCTCTTTATGCTTTCCGGCATTACGGACTAACTTTAGATTTTTCTGCATAAGACGGAAACGGATACAGTTGGGTTAAATTCCTTTGCGGTATATTGTTATGCATAAAATTCCACAAAAGTGCCGAATGTATATACCCTCTATCTCTTATAATAGCAAGATCCCCATGGTTGTCCTCACATTTGAAATACCCATCCGTGGTCAGCACAGACATTAATTGTACAATCGCTCTACCTGAAAATGTTAAACCATTTTAAAGACACTCTGCATATTATTCCATAATAATTATGTCGTCAAAGCAAGTTTTGGCGGAAATACAACAGTTAAGAACATGATATTCACGATTCTGTAGATTGTAGGTTGTAACGTTGTGATTGATTATTCGTGCTTGGTGCTTAATTAATAATTATAGCTCCGTAGGTAGCAGTATTTATCCAAAGCGATTTGGGTCAATAACACTCCTACTCTCCACGTCCGATAAATTTCACTGGGCGGGGATTAATTAGTATTATTTCATCTACGCCTCTTTGAATAATTTTGTAGGTTCATTAAAATGCCAGATTTTAATATTTGAGTTATAAATTTAAGATCTATACATAAAACTGTACTTAAAGGGGTGGTGAGTAAGTAACGTACAATAAGGAAGATTCGCTTGTGATGAGCGTAGCATTGTGTAACGACTTACTGCCATCCATTTGTTACACAAATAGCTTTTCCAGTCTACTACATAGAACAGTAAAGTGTGAAACTCCTTTATTCTTCGATTTCCACAAACAAATCGTTTGCTGAATATGTCACATACTTTCTTGTTGGAATTATTCTATCACTCTCCAATAAAATCGGAATTTTTCCACTATAAGTTATATCATTTATTATTGCACAATTTCAATATAGAAGATTATTTTCAAGTCCAAACAGTAGTTAGTAGTGTATTATTTGAAACTATAGTCATTATCATCATAAGCATGACACAGTACCTAAATACGTATACTGGGTGTTAGAGAAGTCGACCGCAAAAATTTTAGGAGTGAATCAGCACGCAAAATTAAGTCCAACAGTTTCTATTAACATGTCCCCGCAAATGCTTTGTTATCGAGATACAGGGTGTTGTAATTTTTTTATATATGCCGAAATTATTATTATATTAAAAATAATGTTCAAAATGGCCGCTAGTAGCTTTAAGAAAAGCTTCTACTCTTCGAACAAAAGTTTGAAGCTAATGGCGGTCATTATTTAATAAACGGATTTGGAAAGTTATTTTTTTATTCGCATTTTTCATCTTCGAAGTGTGATTAAAATGAAAACGGTTAATGGTAAACCATAGTATACAACGATAATACCTACTCTGTTGTAGAGTAGTACGTACATGCAATCTAGATTTCTTTTAGTTCGGTATAAACTTATAATGGTGGAATTAAACATTTATCCATTAGAAACGAAAATGCTCAGAAGCCATAAAAAGCGTTTGTGCCATTTTATGCTTTTTATTACGATTTTCCAAGCGCATTATTGTTTAGATACCATCGTGCATGAAGAAGTCTAAAATTAGCTCACCGCAATCTAAAGTAAGATATTTGAAGCCTGTGCTCGTGAATGACACCCCATTGCCTGTTCCGAGACATTCACCTGAAGACTGTTATTAGGTCATTACTGGCGCGCTTCTCTCAAGAGAACCGCCTATCCTTTACACTGCAGGAAGTTACACAACGCCGCTTTAAACCTAATGAGAAGAGCTGCTGCTGGAGGATGGGTTCGTCCCAGGACATTTGAAACGGACACTTGACTCATGCTACGGTGATTTGTTCTGTGCCAATTACCAGGGATTCCACTAGGTGGTAAACCTTGTACTGGATTGTTCACTTTACTGCTTCCTGTTAATAAATCCTTGTCTACTGTTTTACTTGAAATTCTTAAAATTAATGTTAGTTAAACTGTTTTCCGTTCGTACTGTAGGCAGTTACAAGTTTCTCATTAATGACCTCACATTCCTAGTTCTTCAGAGGAATTCCACTAGTGTTTGGTTTTGTATAATCTTGTTTTAAACACAATTAACGTGTTGATAATTAAATCAACTTACACAACTTAATAGATCGCTTCATCCCCCATTTGAAGTAATACATTTCTAAACCAAAGAGAAAGAAAAACTTATTGAAATTTCGGATTAATATGAAAAATAAATTTCTGGTTTGTGTTTATATGAAGTTGGTTTACTATAAAAAGTTTTAATATATGAGGTATGTTTAAAGATATACTCCCTATAAAACAATTTTACTGATAAATAAAATGAAATAACGAGGTTCACTTTCGATCTCATTCAATTCGGAGAAAACCTTTTAGATGCTATATTTATAGCTCATCTGGTCAGGGTTTTCTGTCACTTCCGGTTTCTTAACTCATCAAGAAGCCCATCAGCTATCGCCGGCTATTCTTCAAATCAGATTCGACAAACACAGCAACCGTGACGGTGAAATAAGAAAACAGTCTAGATGAAAAGTCTCTGTGTAATTTCCTGTACAATTTCTTCGGTATAATATCAAACACGTTTAAACTTTTTTGAAATAACTCGAACGTAATCCAGCCTAATTGCGACTTTACGAAGCAATTATAAATTAAATTGCACTCAATTTATATATAAAAGTTAACTTTTCTCATGGAACAAAATTAATTGCCAAAAGTTGAAAATGGATTGTTATGCTCGGAAAGAGCAGGCCTCAGTGAGCAGCATTATCAGAATAAAGGGGCACAATTTGGGACTTTTAAATGTTGACTTTCATCACTGTTAATAACAAATCGGTGCACATGAGCACCAAGGTACAGAACACCTTTTCGATGCGGATACAGATCCGGATCGATGCTGGGCTGCGGTCACACATCCATTAGAGTTGACCCCCCGTCCGACCAACGTACGGCCGCCCTTCGCGTCACCCCCAAACCGCGAGTCTTGGACCTCACTTGACCCAAAAAGCTTTTAAGCTGAGTATTACAATGCAGAGGACTGTAACCGCACCGTGTGTCCCGACATGTAATCACGGACACTCTATTAATTCGTGATTTCCCTGATTATGTAGCGTGATTTGTTTCCTCCACCGACGCCGAATTGCTTCATTGTTTTGCTGTTTTGTTCCGACCCACAAGCAATAACAATACCTTTAGGTATTCACCACTCTTTACCACAAATTAATTTAACACAATCTGTTTATAATCCATTGTACTAAAATGTCATATTACCAAATATTAGGTTTTTGAAATTCATTTCCATTTTCTCACACGTACATTTCTAATATAATTACCACATCCCTGCTTTTCGTATGCGACCACAATATAATTATTGTTGATGCAATTTTTGTTTTAATTAAGAAACGACCATAATATTTAGCTTATTAATTCATTAGCTAAACCAATTACTTTACAAGTAATAAATTGCAACATCAACTTCGTCAAAACTTTTCCATCTTGAAATATTTAGTATCATAACGATCTAACCCCCACCAGGTTCCCAGAAAATCGGGCATTAACTTGATCAAGCAAGTAGCAATCAGGTAATAACTTTTCATCTTTACTCACGCTTATAAACCTGTATCAAATATTATGAAAGTTAGTATCACTTAGCGAGAACGATTATAATTTAAAAAATCTGAAATAGCGAATTAATTTAATTGAAAAGCAAACAGCTTCTGCGATGTGTAAAAATAAGTATCAAGAGTACTAAAATTCGCATGGGGACTATTCAAACAAATTAGCGGAAATAGTAAATATTTTTTGAATGTTTTAGAAACTAAAATAGAATAAAACGCTGTATGTAGTATGTACCACAGGCATAATTGTCGATTGAAATTAAAAGTCCCACTTCGTTGGGCTTTAAACATTCCTTCATGCCAAAAAATATTATGTTTCGGAGATTTCAAATTTGTATTTTTATTTGCCAAATAGGTATTCTGTAAAATTGAACAATAACGCAATAATTAGTCATACCCCTACCCGTAAACACATTAGCTTAATGTAGCACAGGTTACTTCATTACACAATATCCTAAATTTAGAAGTAAATAATAATATGCCATCACAGATGTATGATTGTTTAGTAAAAGGCACTCTATTTAATGGTCCAGAAATATTTATAACTATTTATAGGCTACTAAATATACAAAGTATAATATTTATAACAAAATGTGTCTATTTTGTTGAACTTGTCCGTATTAAGGAAATTACGCATCTAAAAGTTAACCATGAACCTTATTCCCATAACCAAACCATAAAGTAGCATTAATACTTTCTAGATAAAAGCAATAATGTTTGAGTCAATAGGGATTTTGAATCTTACAGAAACAGCCACTATTTTTTCCCTAAATTTCCCATTACACTCTAACAATGTTCATGCGAAATAGAGAGCAACCTTTATTTAGCGATTAACAGTAGCCTGTTGCTGAAAAAATAACTCAAAAAGAAAAGGAAAAGCGAGAAACTTTCGGGCTAAATGATGGTCAGGCTATAACACACACACTGTTATCAAACGATTGTGAGAATCTGGATCAATTCAAGTGAACAACAGCTGCTACTTAGAAGAAAAATTAAGAAACTGCGCATGGATTATCCTGAAACGTACTTGTATACAATCACATCAAGTTTCCAAGGACTTGCAAGACTTCAATTTATATTTCCCTCGATATTTAATATTTAAATGAGTTTATGTGTGATTATCCACTCGAAAACATTAATTAAATGGAATTTGTGTATGTTTTTTAATTAAATATCGAAAACGATTTTTAAATTAAATACTGTAATAATTAAAAAAATTGAGAAAAGTGTTTCCATGTTTTGAGACTTCCAGAGTGCAGAGCACACATTAAATGAAAGCGAGCGAGTTCCTTGCTTTTATATGAATTATTGCTTTTAATTTTTTTACTATCGTTATCTTCAATTCATACTATTTCGTTTGATATTTTTTACCAAACCTATATCGTTGCCTTCTGAAACTGCGTCTAATTAAAGTTTCAATAATTTCCTTCTTCAAATGAATGATAATTTTATGGCGTTAGGGTAAATATATACATTCTCATCATTTTATTTATAGCTTATTACACCAAATACAAAAGAATATATTGCTCCATGTAAACAGAGCATTTTATTTCCAAAGGAATACGATAATTACACCACTCGATCTTTCAGTAGAACTGTGCTGCTGAATATCCCCTCACAAAAAGGCTATTCTCGAGAAGAAAAAGCAATATTTTGATTACAATTTCAGCTGCGTCAAACTGAAGTTGCCTCGCTGTGATAAATAAGGTTGGGGTAGTTTTCTTAGCTGAAGTTAAATACCTTCGGTTGTCTGGTATCCCTTTGAGGGTAGTTCCGAGAATGTCAGAATCAGTATAAAAAAATTAAGTAAACCAGTAATAAACGCTGATAGCGTCACAAATGGTAGTTCAGTGGACGTTTAAAAATAAGTCTTCAGTATACCTGAGGGGGTCGGTTCGTTTAATATATTTAGCAAAGTTCGGAACTAAGCTACAGTTAAAAAAGAAACAAAATTCTTCAAAAGATGAAAGCTTCGGTTGGTTACACACCGACACCTTCTAGCTACACTAAAAGTTACACAACTTTCCTTCCTAACTTTAAGAGTTAGAGGTATTACTTTTAACGCTTCGAGCGACAAGTGAGCGAAGCCAGCTTGACTTCACTAACCAAAATTTTGCAAACTTCAGTATCCTACTCATTTCCTGGCATTAATTATAAACTATTCCCGAAGTTTATAAAAAGACCCTCTGAAAATCAAACGCATTTTAAATATTTTCACGCGATTAAGGTCACGCAAAGGTGAACGTGTTTGGAATGGTGTTCATTATTTTAAGGTTGAAACGAACTTTATGATTTGTAATGTCCCTAGGTGATGGATAGGAAAAAAAGCCTGTCTCATCTTTCTTAAATTAAAATCAACAGATATCGCATTCAAATTTATGCAGACCGGCGGAGTCCGTTCCGAGATTGGTGGGTATTGAGCTGCTGTTACGCAGGGTTGTTAACAAACATCCGATATCTCGGTGTTGTAAATACGCTTTTGTTAACACAACCGCTCGAAATATTGGCGATCGGTAAATTATGAATTACCCTAATGAAGAGGTAAACAGTAGGAATCCCTTCACAAACTGAGATTAAAGGAAACCTTAATCAACTCTAGTTATGTTTTAGAAAACATTTTAGTGAAACAAACCACTAGCTGAGAACGGTTTAACCCTACGGCATACCCGTCAGGGGGTTATATCCCTAATGATTTATCGAACTGCATATTAGTTGAATCTCAGAATTAATTTACTTCCATTTCAATTTGCAAATCGTTCCATGAATTATGAACAGAATTTTAATGTTTTACAAAATATTACATTTTAATATTTTAAGCAGTTTCCATAATTTTTCAGTCCTTCAGGTTCCTTTACCTTATATGGCTAACATTGGTCCAGGTTTATTAATTTCTTTGACTTTACTTTACTCTTAAAACTGACAGTTTAGTAATAACGTGACTTTTCATTCTACATTCCAGCAAGGATCTTTTTTTCAATCTCTTGATATAATATTGCTAATGTAAAATGTTTAAGTAATCCTCTAGCGCTTCAATTACTAATATCCGATAATTTAGTCCTTGCCCTCAATTTAACATTAAATACATTATTGTGTTCTGATTAACTAACAAAGAATGTCTTTAATGTTCATAACGCACTCACGTTTGTGCTATAATATCTCTGGGCGTATTTTGAAAATCCATTGATTGCATTACTAGGTATTCCTTTACGTAAACAGTGGAGATGTTAACATTAATAACTTCGACATTGTTAATAATAATAATAATAATAATAATAATAATAATACAAGCTTTATTAACGATAAGGCGGTATATCTTCATCGAATTAACTTTCGTGTTACATAGATTAAAACATTTAGGTATAAACTATTATATAGTTTCAAGTTTCTAGATAGGTTAGCCTCACCCATGGCTTGCAACTTTTATAAAATATACGTACGTTTTAATTACTACATGATATTTCCTTAATACCTGCAAGTATTTACATTTTCTTGTATGAAGTTTGTATTTTATTACTGAATAAATTGAACACTTGTTTAAACCAGAACATTATGATAAACGACATCAGCACAGGCAACGTAAGAACACAGGTTAACTCAGTCAAAAGCGAGCCAAGCCTGTAACGAATGTTTTTTTCTGAAAAACTGTATTTAATTGTGTAAGGGTTGTTTCTTTGTTTTAAACAACGCGGAGTAGCAATTTACTCGCTTTTGTGGTTTTTTAAGGAGTTGACGTTTCCTTAATTTGTTTGCTAAAATGTATTTCCTGCTATCTGATTTGTTGCAATTTTTAACAAAATTTTGTAAGACATTAAAATATTCATTAATATCCTACGTTTGATTATTATTCATAGATTTACAGTAGGTTCTGTCTTTACATGACAATTTTAGTACGATTTTGATACTGCTATTTGAATGTGGAAAACCCTGTCTGCGAAATAGAAAAACATCCCCAAAAATTAATATAAATAACATGGTTACCTATTACTTGGAAATGTAAAATTATAGGTGCCACCTTGTGCCTCTTGTATTGAATCCTTTTTTAAAAATACATTCTGATTTGCATAAAGATGTTTATACTACGTTCTAACACGCGGAATTCTGGATATTTATATTGATATTTATTTATATTATTATTTTCAGAACACATGCTAATATATTTTTTTTCTTGTTTCAGGTGAGTAACTTATACGCAATATATCTTTTAAAGTAAAGGTAAGAAGAATATTTCGTTCTTTAATTCTCCTTGGACGAAGAAGTGTCTAAAATTGCAACAATATATTTTGCTGTAATATGTAAAATGGAATTGTTCAGACAGCAAACAAACAAACAAACGTACTACCTTTTATTCTTTTACCCTTCTATATACAAGCTTCAACCTAAAACTTTCCTCCTACAGTAATAAATTTTTGTTACTATCTGAGTAATGTGTTAGAAAATTTTGGCAGATCATTTTACGAGACCCTCTTGATCACTTCAGGGGTAGACTCCTGTTTTATTGCACGTGAATACTTTGGACTGATTGACAGTTTAGTTTGATTTTTAGAATAGTATCCGCGCTCTTAAAATTTATTTCCCGTTCTGGATATGTTCCAATTATCATCCTCCATATTTTGTAATGTACTTTAGGTATTTGAGTTCTTTGTACGGTTGGTAAATATGCTTCAAAGAATTTCAATTACGCCTTTCGATGTGACCGACGATCGAATAGATCCAGTTTAAAGCGCATTATTTTCAAACAACGCAATCAATCGCAATCACGTCCGTGCTGACAGAATTCCAGTGCCAGGGACAATACCGGTCAACTGCCAATCACTCCCTGCAAATTCAATTACATTACCATGTTATTCAGTGAACTACTACTTGACAACTTGTTAGTATTATTCAATCATGGAAAAATCTAATTAGAATCGCAATACTCACAAAACCAGAACGAATTGAACGGCCGATAGCAATTTTTAATGAGTTTTGCCATAACAAAGGGAGAAATAGACGTTGGGGTTCATTAAAGCGCATACGTAGGTACGTGTGCATTCAGCAATTTTTTTGCTTTCCAGTTAATCAATACAATTGTATTATTTGTTATTGAATATTAAGCGACGATGAGTCCCGAAACGGTGTGGGTTTATAAACTCTTCCCTAATTCCTTGACCTTGTGGAAACTACGAACTTGCGAGTATATAACAAATCAGCGTTTCTTGTTTCGCTGTAAAAGCAAGCTTTTCAAGTTCAGAAGTGTTGTACGTTTTCAGAACAGGCTTTAATCCTATCAACGCCAGTCAGAAAATTTATTCCTGGATTCATTTTGACATTCGCAATAATTAGTTTTACACTCAATCCTGCGAAACTCTGATGGAATTGTCAGGATATAATACACGTATGTGTAACTTTGTGTTCGGTCCTACCGGTATATTATTCAAGTTATTTTGTTTTAAAATTGGAATTAATTTAATTTGTTGTGCTTTACCATAATTTTGGAACGATTAGTTTGAAAATCCCTAGTATATAACAGAAGACGCATAATTTTATGCTAACCTACGTTATCTAAAGAATTTTCATACCTTTTCATTCAATATGGGGTCGTCGCAAGTCTAGGTACCTACATTAGAACACTCCTTTTATATGTTATCACCTTACTTTCATTTGTGTTTTTCACTGACACTCAAAGGTGTTACTTAACACTGTCTCAAACGATTTCGTCCTCGACTCTTCTTACTAGTAGTACTACTGCCAATGGGGTGGAGAGTCTCAATGTCTACATGTTCATAAAAGCAAAAAGCTTCTGGACAAGGTATTTATTTCTTTGACTATTGTTTTTATCCTCATGCCGATGCCGTTGTGGATATCGCTGTGTTTGATAATATTGCTTTTAATGCTTTATTCTGGAATATTTGATTTTGTTGATTAGGACCAATAGCTAATAACCAAGACTAAAATATAGCACTATTTCAAGTAAACAATATTGAGAACAAAGTAAATCGATGTACCAAGTTGAATGTAAAAAAATAATACTCAAAGTTTACTTTACGTATTTTAAACGGAATGCTGAAAACTGAAAACTCGATGACTATATTGTTCAATGTAAAAAAAACGGATATTGGTAGTAATTGTTTCAAATAATCTATACACATTTACTTCTAGTGGTAACTACTAGTCAAGCATACATAGTGTATAAACATAATACTCAAAAAGCTGTGGATCGGAAATTAATCGAACATTATTGGCATTTTCCAATAGTAGTAATCCTAGATTCAAATTGTATTTGTTATCGTTTAGTATCACCAGTGTGGCAAAATTGTAATACGATAATTATTTTGCTTTGTTTCTACACATTCTGTAGCATTCAGCGCTGTCGATTGAGCCCGTACCTATTTATTTACTTGTAAAATAAGATGAACACGCATGTATTTCTATTCAATTTTGTATTAATAACTTCAACCATCAGGACGTATTAAATTTATATCGTTATAATGTTTGGATTGTTTTTATTTTGAGTTTCACGTATCAGAGGAATTTACCCTCCTTCTAAAGTGCATGAGACAGTCATAAACTTTCACGGACGAGACTGTGAAAAAAATCAGTTTCGCAAATGTGTCGAACCCACAGCATTTAGATTTTAAGACCCTAACTCTAAACTCTAAAGCATTACTTTATTTTATTATTTGAGGAGCTTTCCCAAATCTAGACGGCTGCGATTTTCTATTAGGTACTACATTAATGTAGCCCCTATTTATTATTGATCCCTGTATGTATTTTAATCTTCGTGGGCGCTAATTTCATCTGTTACATGGTAACATTAGCCTGATCCTGCCCTACCATGTTTTGGAACGTTAGTTCTCTTCTTTCTACTCATTTTCTACCAATATAGAGACGGGGAACCGGAACCGAAAACTGTTTGAAATGTTTTAAAAATGGTAAATGGGATCTATTTTAAAATATCGAATACCGGCACATACTTGACTACTAAACAGTACAAACTATCTGCGTCGTTATGCTCATGTCTATATAAATGTTTAACGGAAATTAGTTTTCCCGTGGACGTGTTGTCGCAGAATATTTAATAATCACCCAAACAAAAGCTTGTCAAACGTTTCTTTTGTAAAGGGTAGGCAATACATACAACAAAGAATCCATGGTTGGTTAAAACATGACTTCCAGATGATTTACTATTGGTTTATATGAATAACACTATAAGTAAATATTATAACAGTAACGGAGGGTATTGTGCGAGCAATCAGCCTGTATGGTAGATAGATACCTTTTATACTAGGAACTTATTTGAATTACTGCGACGAGGGTATTCTATTCTGTTTAGCACAGAATTTAATATTCTTCAAATGAAGAGGTTATTATGGGTTAATAGTGCTTTTAAAATGCATTCAAGACACATCTAATAGCTTGTGGATGGTGTCCTCAAGAAGGTTTTTAAAACGATATTATCATAGTCCTGTACTATGGGCGTCAGCACTTATTTATCCGTCATCGTACAGATAAGGTTATCTTATTACAAATTACCAGAACATCTACGAGCAGATAATGGGCTATAAAAGTATATTAAACAAGACCGCATTAAGCAAGAGCTTAATCTAATGGAAGCGCAACTTTTGTAAATTCGGTGTCAGGGGCGATAACAGCGCTCTGATTGCTCCCCGGGTGGAGACACCACGTAGTAAATTCAGTTTAAAATGTTTTCGCGATAAGGTTGTATAAATATCCTCGTTAAGTTAATTCTTTGAAGCGACACCGAGTTAAATGAGTCGCTGTTTTAAAGAACGTCTCGGTATGAGGGTAACAAATGACGCATCCATGTAGAAATGACAGGATATATTTTTATTTCGTTAATTCTCTTCATTTTCTTTTAAAACCAAAATACGCCCGTTTGTCAAAACGACCCTCGCTAACAACGATGTAGTACTATTAAAATAATGAGAGCTGTGGCTAAACAGCTTTTAAAAAAATGCTGAAAACTCTCGTCCCTGCAAATTTAGACTGACGCTTATATTCCTTCATTTAAATCATCTCATACTTCAAAAATATTTACTTTTTATATACTATGTAGTCCATTTTAAGAGAACTGTTTAAATTTCTGCCTCCAGTTTATCTGACTCACTTTGTAGGTACCCTAGATGGTTCTGAATTAACTTCCTCCTGAGTTTAAAGATCAAATTATTATTTTATGTATATAAATTCTTTTTATTTGTCTTTTACCAATGTCGAAACTTAAGTAGGCTTAGTCATTTTGAGTAAAAAAAAGAGTGGGAAAATTGTTTATAAAATTTGACTTTGGAATAAATTACATGACACGCTCTAGGTATATTCTGCAAAGTTCTCATTTTCCCAAACGAATTTTATTAGGAATTCTTGCTGTACACCGGTGTTTTTATTTTTAAAATCGGCTTAGAGCGGTTTTTAAATTCTTCCCACACATTCTTACGAATAATATTATAGATAAGTACATCAAAATTTACATTTTATTTCTACCCTCACTGCCTACTCATATTTATAAATAACTTTGACTTTGAAATAATTATCCCAAACATTATACAGGGTGTTTCTTAAATCGCGGACACGGAGCACAGTACTACATTCCCCTCCAGATACCAATTGGAAAAATATAATACAATAATGCCCGTTCTTCGCTAGTTTCATAGTTATTCTCAGTCAAAGATTGAGATTCAATTCCTTTATGCTTTGGAAAAACGGGTAAATTTTAACCATTCCGCATTGTTCATCAATCAAATATTAAATCTTAATAAATTTGGATTTTTTTATACGTTGTATTCCTTCCTCCGAAGACATTCTTTCTGATAAATATCTGTTGTTAAATTTTTTTCAATATGTTGCAACAGTGCATTGTAGCTATGAGGTTATTACCTAGGAAACTTGTTCATACTGCCTTATTAAAACACCAAACGTTTAAAACAAAGTCCGTGCAAGCATGCGCAATGTTGTCAAATTTAAAATTTTTAAAATGCGAATAACTCGGAAACTAAATACATTAGGACAAAATCGCCTATACTTTTAAGATGAGAATCGCGTAGTGCTCTCCGTGTCCGCCATTTAAGAAACACCCTGTATATTCCGTCACAGTTTTTTCTCTATCAAAAAGATTGCAACTCTTGCGAGTAATATTACAGATACCTATCTCAATAATTCATATTTCCACTTGAATATAATATCACAGTGAAGCCTCCTATGTTCCATTCTGTTGTAAACAAAGTAAAATAAGATAACTTTAGTCTTACAATAATTTGTCGATTCCCTTTTTATTTTTTCTTAATATATTAGTTAAGAGTGCCGTTGTAGTTATGTTAATTATTTCTGCTTTAGTAACGTTAGTTAGGATAGGTTATTATTATTGATCGTACATTTTAGGATCGGATGATTTAAGATACTCGCATTCATTCGTGTTGCAAACTGCATCCTATTGGATAACAACAATATTCTCTCCGTAGGTGATTCAAGAAATTAATTATCAAGAGTGTGGTATAATATTATTCTTACAATAATAAATTTCATTAATAATGATAAAAACAATAATTATCTAACAACGTATACAATAAAAACAATATTTTAGATTAAGACGAGATGCGGTTTATTTTAACATTGTAAACATAAGTGATACCCAAGTGGTATTCTTAAAATCTTTTGCAAGTTATTATTCTGAATGTAAAGTTTACTCTAAATTAGAATTCAGGGTGTGTTACTGAAATTGCGGCGTATATGAGTATTTGCTTTGTTAGTTTACGCTACTCACGAAAACACCGAGTTGTCGCTAATTTTCCCTAGTTGCGTTCAGTAGATTACTTTACAAAACACGCCGTCTCTATCCTCGCTTGTTCTTTCATGTAGAATAAACACGCAAATTTGAATAAAAATACAAATCTCCTGTAAATTTATTGGGGAGCCCAGAAAATCCGAACTGGGCTTATTCTACAAAGCAGAACAAGAGTACAGACATCACATATTATATGTATTCTCGAGCCGCGTGGTCTTTATTTGAACCCTGCATTATACTGGTCAAAAAAAAGTAGCTCGCTTAAAAGCACTCAAATAAATATAGGTAGAGGAATTTAGAATATTTTTATAAAAATTTTCACAGAATTTTTTGTCAGTGCGTAGTTCTCCCACTCACCTATTTATAGAGCTATTCACGAATATATTATATAATGTTGTTTCAACAAAATGAAAATTGATTTAGCCAGTCAATTTTTTATACGATTTTTTCACATTTTACATAGTCATTCCCGAACTATCCCGTTTAAATGAAGTTTGTTTTAAAGAGGCTGCCATGCACATATACTTTCCACTATCAAGTGAAAGCTAACCACATTAGCCATTATTCTCTTGATACAGGGGATTATATAGTATACTAAACACTATAACCCTATGTAGGGTGGCTCAATTAACTTTAATATGCGATTATGCAAATTTAAACAGCGTTTAGTTAAATTAAAAATGTAAATATGAGCAAACGGAGAGTGTCTTGATAAGCTTACTTTAACGCGCTTATTTAATATAATAATTAAGCAAATAATATAATTAATGAACGCTACGTTTAATAACGGTTAAATAATTAAAATGTTAAGTAGATCAAAATCACATTTGAGACTGACTTTATGCACTGATACATATGTATAATAATTATTACATACCAATGCAATTTTCTTCATGTATAAGAGAAAATCTATGCAGTATGCAGCCAGCTTTGGGTTAAAACAATTATTATTATTAACTTCAAAATGGGTTAGTTGGCTATTTTCTATATGTAGCATTTTCAGTAATTTTTCCGATTATAAATCAAGCCTACCCTATTCCAGCAGATGAAGACAATACTGCAATACTCACGACGCATACCGCTAGACACCGTTACACCTAATAGGGGTTGGTGTAGGTTAACGTTGCTACTAAATATTCGGTTTACTGTTTGAACATATTTTGCAACTTTTATGAAATTGTCCATAATTTTTTTTTTCGCTACCTCAAGTGTAAAACTATCCAAAAGTTTTTGAATTAAAATCAAGGTGATATTAATTCTATGAAATGAAATCCTGCGATCGATTAAATACTGTATGGCATCTACATAAAAATTTTGACAACAGTATTGTATAAAGGACCTTACTCCTCTGATAATGTTTTAACTTCATAAAGGAGAGTCGTCAAACCTATATGATCATAGAATACATTGTTTGCTTTGGACAGTAGAACACATCTCCCCATTTGGCCATTGTAACTGATCATAATACAGACCTAGATATTTCAAAGCCCGTATCGATTATTAAATGCTGCGTGGTCGCGAAAACGTTCCAACTGTCTGTTTTATGGATTCTATAAATAGTTGTGTAAATATGAGTATTGTAACTGCTCTCATCATTTTCATCCCACCAGGTATGGGAACATATATCTCTTAGCTACCGAGATTGTGATTAACATATTGACAATGCGCACGCTTGAAAAGAACCATTTTTTTCGGAGAATATAAATTTCCGTTTGAAGTTAATTGAGAAAGCGTATCAGTTTATATGCTCACTCTCAAATTTACGTAAGCGATAAATTATTGTTTAACAACTCGGAACTGGTGAAATGCTGTATAATACTGCTCGTAAAGAGATACATTCATAAGCCCGGTTGTGATTAACGAGCTCTGTAACTCGCACCACCTATCTACAGTGGCTGTTATTTTTTCCTCATCTGTCTTTTTATCGGGAGTTTTAGTTTTTTCCTCGTTAGCCAGAACTCTAGCATTGCTGTCAGAGACAGGTTTGTAAGTTTTACGGTAGTTAGAGACAAATTACAATTGTTGACTGCTATCGTACACACTATTATATACTGTGACTTTTCAAAAGTTTTTGTCGTTATTTTTCTAGAGGAAAATTTAAAATAATAATCAGCTTTAGCTGCAACAAAACAAACACGATAAGCAAAGAACTACCAAAAAACTTTTTGTGGTTTTTATGCCGCACTGATTTTAATCCAGAAACTTTGAGGAGATTATACTTTGGGAGATGAAATTTTTTGCAAAGATGCAATGAAATCTCTTAACGTATTAAAAGCTCCGAGAAATCCTTCAAAAGGAAATTCAGTTTTGATGGAAAATTTAAGCCAACACTTGGAAGTGTTAATTTAAATATACTGCTTGTTCGTAATTACTTGAAAGCACTGTTGCTGAATAACCAAGTTCGTGATCTTTCAAGTGGCTGTTTTGAGCTGCTTAGAGAAATATAGTAAAGTCATTCGTCTGTTGACGAATACACAATTTTTATATGAAAAAAGTTATCAAGGATTCTCAAAGATTTAAATTTCAAATGTAAGTACGAAAAGTTTCAATTTTATAACGAAAAATAAATACAGTTGGAACTTCCTTTTAAGGGCAGTACTAAATTAATCAAAATAATTCGTTAGAAAGCGTACACAGTAAACAGAAATAAGAATTTTTAAGTTTAGGGCTTGGGTAACTGATGCCATCTAACATTTTTTTTTTCGCTTATGCTGGAAAATACTTATTTTGTATTTTACACATTGGGCACCACTGGGCGTATTCCTAGTTGCTTATACTTCCTTCTTTCTAGGTTCAGGGAGGTTAGAGGAAGGGCAATACTTTGACGTTTATGAAATTCAAAGCGGTTTCCTATAAAACGGCATTTTGTACCCGCACAAGTAAAGGGAATTGTAGTGTCAAATAACAATTATTGATAGTCGTATCAAGGGTAACTTAAATACATGTGCCCGTTTATCCACAAATAGTACAGCGCAGTGTCGCCAAATTAAAAAGAAACCTTTAATTACTTATACTTTAAGCGTATTTAAGAACTCATTGTCTAAGACAAATTGGCGTTTTTTACTTGGTTTTCAACATAGAATCGTCTGATGTAAATATTATCCGCAATTTTTAATACACTCTGTAGCCTATACACTCAAATTATTAAAAATTGTTTCTAAATTGCCAGTTAAAACACAAATAAAAATATATCCTACACATATTAAGAGCAAACGAACAAAGTTCTCCTCAGTAGGTACTACTTTCTTGTTTTCCAATCGAAGTGTTCGATGTTAAATTTGCAATACAAATCCCAATCATGAAGCACTAACAACCTATTCAAAATCCAACCTAGAAATTCAATTAAAAGTTTCGACAACATCAATCAGTACATCTGATGAACACGAACCAAAAGAATTTTATTTAGAAAGCTTGACTACATAGTTGAAGGTGTGTCTTAAATATATAATATCAATATTAGGATTTTTAGAAAAATAGAAATGCTTTTAAAGAACTACCAAGAATAAGCAAAGTATCCAACTGAACAGACATGCCTCTAGCTGTAAAGCACAAACGGAAGAGCATTAAGCTTTCCTATATCTATTCAATCTGATTCTGATCTTAGTAATAAGACCATTAACGGTAATAAGAGTCCACCTATTCTGCTAATTTAATTACCAGGAAGCTGTAAACTCCAAGCAATTAGTTAACGTAAAATCTTGAAGCTTGAAACCACCCAACCACTTCTTGGTCTATCGCCACATTCGGGAAACAGGATTGTTATAATTGTGATGTAACATTCGTTTTGAGAAACCCGAAGACAGAGCAGTAGAGACAGTTTCCTACGGTAGACGCTATAGTGTTTGTGGCTGGGTGTTGGTGGTAATTCGACGTACTTCGAGGGCGAGTATCTTGCCCGAAAACCTGCTGAAATCGAATTAGTCGATGTACCTATATTCACTATTCCGCTCCATGGAGCAGATTATGATTTAATTACAATACAGCTAAAAAATATAATGAATAAAGTATTGAGAAGGATTCCAACATAGCCAAATAGACTGAATTTCCCCACAGAACATTTTCAGAACACGCAAAGTAGGTAAAAGCGTTTATATAATCATACAGCCCTAAAATTTACCAAGATCTGCTTCATTTCATATTTACGTGGATAAAGACTGTGTATTTCGTAAAAAAATGCACGTAGATTCCAAAGCATTCCGAAACTAAAAAGTGTAGTTGCGCACCTCCCCTGGACTTTCCCATACTAAAAAAAATGATACCAAAACACATGTCTAACTTCCGCTTCGGGTTTCGGATTTTTTTGAAAAGCTTATTTTGTCGATGAATTTTCGATATACCCCTTCATTTCAAATTTCATCAAAATCGGTTGACTGTGGTTTTTGCGTTAGAGGCGTTACATACACACACAACCAACCAACCAACCAACCAACCACCCACCCACAGACAGACATTTTTTCTGAACCACTTTTTTGGGTTCTTGTAGGTTCAAAACACGTATTTCCGCAGAAATTTCAATTTCGAAATTTTCATGACATCAATGCATCCCATATACCAGTGGTGGTATGGGAAAGTAATAATAATAGTAGGTACGCATTCTGGAATGAAACTTTGTTGCGCCAGTTGTTATCTATTTTCTGAAACTTCTACGAGTACGTACTAACTGTAGGCAATTACCTGGGAGAAACAGTTGTAGACTATTTTTTTACTGCTTCTATTGTTTATAAGTGAAGCTTAATTATTTCTATACATCTTCTTTATTAAAGGGTGATTCACGAAGAATGTCGCCCCTAGTTGCTAATGATTAGATGCCAAATTATGCTCTGTCATAGGAAACTATAACCTATACCCTTTCCTTCCAGTTCAGATAAAAAGACATCAACTTTATGTATTCGTTGGGTTGCGCATCAGTATGTCGAAGGGCAGCATTCTTCGTCATCCTATACTATATATAAAAAAAAAGATTAATCCTAACTACCCATCTTTAGTGTGTATTAACTTTATGTGTTATCGATTATAAATAAACATGCATCCTTAATTATGTCAGAACTCAGAAGTTATATGTCAATTCTCTATTACATATATGTTAACAAGCAACTGCTAGGAAATACATACTCTAGCAACACAATGCGGTCTATGCAACCGACAAGCCACGTTTACAGGGAATACCTCACAGACCACATTATTTCTAGAAACGGGAACGCTGCTAGCAACATTATTATCGTTAGCTGCAGAACCGGCGTATACGTAAAGCTTTCAGCTTCCTGAATTTCGTCACCATTGCCAAATTAAAATCGATAACCTCATTTGTTGTTATGGTAACTACAAAAGAGGATGAATCCTTCACAATTAAAATCATATCTGGAATTCTCGAGTTTGATTTTTTTGAAAGATTATACACGGTGTTTCAAACACCGCACAACAAGTGAAGTACGTGAAGGTTTGATAAGTTTTTACCAATTTTTATTTGTTTAAAATATTTCTTTGCAACGGAAAAATTAATCCTGAAGGACTGTTAATTTGGCAACGCTACATATAATCCTAAATTGCTGTTTCCATGAAAATAACTTCGTATTCTCATACGTTATCGCCACATATTTTCAGATCATTATTAACAAACTTGAAATGTCCAAGAAAATAATAACGGGTCGTGTTACAGTAACTAAATTGTAGGATAGTTTGTATAGTTTACAGTTCACGAGTAGGTTAAGGATGTGATCTAAAACTTAATTATCTATTGTTAACTTCTCTTTGATATTTTTTATCGATGTTGTACCGTTGTAAAGCACAGTATGTGTGTGCAGTAATGAAGGGGTTGTTTTGAGCGGCATTGCGACAAAGCTGCTGCATCACCACACCCTTCCTGAAGCGAGCTTCATTCCGCAACTCATTATGGCGCAAGTGGCCACACTGTTCGTGAGTTTTCATAATGAACCAACTAAAATGTAATTTGAAATAATTAATATGCATTGCCTACCTGTTCGAGGTCGCAATTTTCGCGAGAATTTATTATGTGCCGCGTGCGTAGATAGAGCAAAAACGTGAAAAGCTACCAACTGCAGTCGCAGAATCCTGTTTTCTAGTTCCGCCGTGCCTTTGAACAAATACGTGCGTTTTCCGTACCGGACGTTATTTCCTTGTCCTAATAAAGCGTGTCCGTGCGGCACCGATTTATATTCATTAGTGGGAGCTCCAAGTCGCATTTTGTTTCGCCCTTGCGGCCCTCCCAGTAGTTCGTAGATAACCCATGATACATTTATCAGTATACAATTCCCAGCAACATTTTTACTCTGCCTCTTCCTGTTTATTACCAGCGACAAATAGCGTTTTAAGTTATATATGACGAAACTACGGAAAAACAAAAATATTCCGAAGACCCAATTCTCCCTTTCAAACCGCACGTTTTAAACGATATCTCTATAATGTTGTACGCTTTTGAGAATTATCAAGGCATTAATTCAACTGAGGGTTAACAGTGAAAATTCGTGACTGTCTTGATTTCCTATATTTAAATAAACGTACTTAGTAAAATTTTAATCAGACCACTTATTCCTTATTTTCAAGTATCAGGTTTTATAATTATAGCTTTCTCCTTTTTAAAGTTACCGTATTTAATGATAAACTGAAAATCGTACAAATAAAAATAAATCTGAATAAAGTTTCTGCATTAGACTCGCCTTCAGGACAGGGAATTCTGAAGCAAACGTAGCTCCCAGTACATTCAAGTTCGAGAAAGTGTTTATTGTGATCGGCAAATGAATATTTAGTGATTATTGTTAATATGTTTTTTTTTAATTAGTGATTATAGCTGCACCTTTTTATTTGTTGATGACCGATCAGGTTCAGGAAGATCCCTAATATGTCCAAATTAAGAAATCTAGGTTCCATTCTACTCGCTATCTGCGAAAGAGGCGAACGATCAGGACGAGTTTCATTAGGTAAACGATTCGATTTCTTCGCTCTTAGTTAAAAGAGCATATTATTGTATTTATTCTTTAAATTTCACACAATGAGCAGAATAAAAATATAATTTGCTGGTTATGCGGTACGGCCATTTGAAGACGAAAGGTGACCCTAGGCTAGCTTGACCAGGTTTCATATTATAGACGCGCGCTTTAGAAACTACATCTGTAAAGGATAGTAAAACCTTTTTCAATGTATAAGTAGTAAAAAAGAAAACAATAACAGAATTTTAAATTAAATGAAAATTTAAAAATTCATCTTACAGATGCAAATAATCATTCTCCTTTCACACTGGTAAGCAGAAAACCACTCACATTTTCATAGATTACGATGCACATTTTCAGTACATTTTGTTACTCGACTGCTAAAATAATTCCTTAAAAATTGTGAAAAGCATGTCGTAAAAGGAATTAAAAATGCTTGTAGGTAGTAGCATTTTTAAAATTCTCCTCATGTGTCTCACAATTTTTACTAAATTTTCTTTAATAATTCACTTGGTTTGATAAATAAATTATAAAACTCCCTGTATCTAAATTGTTAAAGGTAATCTTCTAAATTTATAAACTCTGGCAGGAATCCAGGGCAAGGACGAAAGTCTCGGAAGAAAGTTTTCTACAAAATACATTCCAGAATGGTAAACAATCCTGCTACAAAATATTACCTGCAGGGAAGCTGTTGAAGGAAAGATCAAAGAAAATAATTCTCCCTAAAAACAATCTTTAAGAATAATTTTAGGAAAGTACGAATTTGTAAAGCACTGTAATAGTGGAAATATTCAAATTCATTATAGCTGCTATAACCCTACTTTTTTATTTACATTTGTAATTCCAAAGGTATGAAAACTGAGTTTTTAATTTGTCAATAATATTTTGTTCGTTACAAAAAATGATATACAAACGTTGCGCGAGAAAGCGTCATCCGTGCGTGCATTCGGGCAAAGAAGAATTCGCTCGCAAGCTCGCTCATTCTTCAAAACACGCACATGCAGAAAATTCGTCTTCCCGCATTTGGTTTGTTAATAACTATTTTAATATTTTCTACAGGATTTTATTCTCTACGATATCTTGCTTTCCATTAAATTAATCTTCCTCAATCAAATACAGTTCATGTTGTTTCTCCTACTCTTAAGGATTCTACAAATTAAATTCGCAATTTATTCGCAGTTTTCCACATAATATATGTGAGATTCCAAACCAGTTATTTGCTGGAATGACAAAATTGGAGTATCAAAAGACTACGTCTTTTTTTAGCTACATCAAAATGAAGTTACCCTCTACCGACTTTTATGATGCGAAAGTAAAAGTGATTAAGGAGTAATTAATTAAACGCCCTCGTTTTCTAATCACTCTATTAGGTTTGTGGCGAAAAGGATTTTTCCAATAGTAGCAATTATTGTTCATGAATCTTGACCTAATTGTGTGTCCTTGTATTCTCGTTCGATATAACTAGAAGATTTGCATTGCCGTGACACTTTTATGTAGATGCATATTAATTTGAAGCAACCTTTCAGACAAGGACATATTTACACCACATAATTAGAATTTCAAATATGTTTATATTTACCTTGAAAGTTTTCAGTATTATGTTAAAATGGAAACCCTGAACTTGTTGACGAGCAACAGTTTATAGATAATAGAATTTTACATACAGGGTGTTCCGAAATTGAATGTAGAAAAATATGATCCTTGAAGTCTCACAGCTGGGAATCAGGGTAACGCAATCTAAACGTTTTTATTATGAAGTCGGATTTCAAGAAAAGTATTAAAAGGTTGGTTAGCGTAATAAAATGCAATTTCCTAAATAAAAATAGGGAACTATGTTATACTTCAACTCCAAGGGTATAATTTATCCCCATCGGAAAGTTTTTAATACAAAAATTATGACACTTATGTATTTCCTAGTAATTTAAGTAAAAGTTTCTTTTAATAGAGATATTTTCAAATATTGCTTGGAAAATAATTATATTCCATGTTGTATGCCATACACTAATTTGCATAAATAATATAGTTAAGGGCTATAATAAGGGTAATATTGATATTGTAAATAGAACATTACTTGTAATTTTCTTCTGAAATTTTAATTTTGAAACGTTTTCTTTGCTAATATTTCTGTTTATTTGAATTTCTGTATTTCAACTAAGTTCGTTCAGGACAATTACAAAATCAACGGTCATATCAAAATAGATAATGCAATTGGATAATGCAAAAACGCGTGCACTAGTGACGTGGTATAATCTAATCAGACAGAATTATAGCAATGTCCTTAATCCCAACTCTTTAGAATACAAATTAAACCGTCTATACGTACTGATAATTGAAGGTGAGCAATGTGAACCAGTTTGACAGTATCGTCCAGGGAATATATCACGTTTTCAGCCATGTTGACATTTGAAGCTTCGAAATCAAGAAATATTGAACTGTTGGAATACATTTCTGCCTTATCGCAATGCCTTACACATTTTGGGAAGAACTTTACACTGTAGTACACTGCGCGCATAAAGTTTGGAATAATTGAAATAATTCTTTACAGGCATATTTAAAAAAAAAGCGGTTCGACAGGTCAAATTGATTTACTTTAAAAGAAACATTTTGAGATAATTTTTATTTTTTTACCGCTTTCCGGTTTCAATCAGTGACGTCATCGATATTTTTTTTAAGTGGTAACCCTCTATTGTTTTGGCAGATTTGGATAGATAATGAAATTTTGAATTCAAAAATATCAACATTTATGGTATTCAGTCTGATAGTTTCAGAGATATTAATTTTTGAATGTAAGCAAATGAGTGGTTTCTAAAATAAGTTTATTTTTCCAAAAAAACAAATTTTTTTGCGAGGAAATGGTTGGTACTGATTCCTGTTACAAAAATTGAAATCAAAGTAAATGTTCGAACTGGTGGTCACCTTGTCCGATTTCATCCCGAATTAGAGTTGCCACTTAAAACAAATATCGATGACGTCACTGCTTGAAATTATGGAGATACCAAACACGAACATTATACATGGTCTTGCAACTGGAAGTCGGTACAGAGCAAAAACTTCAAATAATTCATGACTGTTTATGAGGAACTGATATATCTAGACAAAGGTATGCAAATAACAGCAGATAAAGAAATGTACAAATCTTGAAAGAATAAAAAGCGATAGCACCGTCTTTCATCTTTTGTCCATTTCAGCTAGCGATCTTTCTCGATTCTGGGCTATTACCTTTTTACTAACCTCTTTTCATATTGAAGGTGTTGTGTTCGGGGAAGAATCTCAATGAAGATTATTGAGACTTGATGTACCTATATAATTTATAGTGAAGCGTTGTATTCCAAAAAAAGTCTGCAAATGCAAAATTTGTTTTGGCATTACATATTTGCAATAATGGTAACATGTGTTCGATAATCATTTTTATTCTTAGTTGGGGTCGCCATGATAGCTAAGTATCGTTCGCGATATTACAAAGACTATTCTTGTCAAGCACCTATGTAGGTTCCTATACATTCCTTTTTATCCGTGTTGGTAGAGGCACAGAGAGGATAGAACAATTATTTATTGCATTGTGTGAAACCAAAGCAAGTGGACAAATATTGGTCATAAAGGAGTAATCTAAAGCCAGAACAAAATTATGATGGGAGTTTTAACATCTCCTTGTGTATGTGAATTTAATGGTATAACGCGGGAAGTTTGATAATTATAAAATTATACAAAACGTTAAATTAGAATTGTGCCGCTTAATAATTACGAATGGTGTTTCACCGTGTCATAAACCGTATTAGTACAACACCTTAGGGTGCAGTTTACGAACTGAAGCATTTACTTAATACGGAATGCCGCGGCAAAACGAATAATATATGTTTGCATATTACACACTCCGCAAATAATGTCTTATACATATGCAGGTACCTATTTGCGGACACGTTTTATTAAAAGAATAAATTAACGGTGAAGTTTCCCTCCTGTTATTGCGGCTTGCGTTGTGTTATTTCAGAACAAGAATCCTAATAAAAGGGAGCCAAAGATTCCTAATCTAATATTGCGAACACGTTTCCGCATTTTAAGATAAAGTTCTTTTAATTTAACTTCTGTAACTCAACAGTTTCCGTCTGCTAGCATTTTTCGAAGAATTTCCCCTTGTATGCTGAATTATAAAAGTAAACTGCATGAATGCCGTTGAGGCGACTCCTTGAATGTAAGACTAATTTTAATAAGTCTTGCTCTTTATTCTATGCCGAATCGTTTCCTGTTAGAAAAAATATTGTTTCATTCCTTCTTTCTCATTTACAAAGCATATTATTACGAATAACAAATGTTTTATGTCAGATAAAAATAATATAACATCTTCTTTTAAATTTAATGACTTTACTCAAAGCCTCTGTAGTATTAACATAAAAATATGGTCCTACGTATACTCTTCTGGAATTAGGTATATTTGCGAGACAATAATTTAAAGCCTACATAATGAAAGTCCTTTTATTCTACTTCTTCTTCACCCATGTTCCTTAAATATTGATTTATTTATCCTAAAAAATACAGAAAGTTTAAATTATAAACACTATCTCCCAAAACAATGTTTTTTCTGGAAAACGCTCGCACATGTATAGCGATTTAAATTATGGGGCATATTTTAACGTGTTTCAATTTTTTTTGCGACAGTCATTTTTGTGTCGTGACGTCAGGGTATTTTTTTTTTAAATGGCACGCCTTACTTTTTTTGACGGATTTCGACAGAGGACGTTATTCTGCATCCGAGTTTTATAAGACATATTTTTAGATATGTGTTCAGGTATAAAATAGTAAGTGCTTCAAAATGCGTTATAAACGATGTATCATACAGTATTTTATCTACCTTTCCACACTTTTAAACAAAAAGAGGAAAATTTCAAACTCTAGGGAATTTCGTGACAGTTGTGAACATTTGTGCGGTGCACCAAAGGCGGTTATGAAAAATTTTATAAATTTGAAACGTCAAACTTTGATTATGCTTGGTTTAATCGTCACAAACGACTTCCAGAATTAAGATTATAATTATAACGGTGTAAAATTTATTCTTTGATTGACAGGTACGTAGGTTTGGTCGCTAAGTTATGGAATAATTTGGTGAATAAATATATTACATAAAAAGTATTTTAGAGATACCCTGTATATTACCTACCCGCTTAACCTTAATTGCGTTTAAATTTGGCGGCAAACAGCAATCTTGCCGCTGTAATTAATTCCAGGTTCTAATCGTGCGCTGATTTGTATTTTCTCTTTCCCCGAGGTGAAAATTACTTCATCCAAGTCTAGTCGTCGCGACCAGACTTGGTGGTGTGGTATTGTTTTCAAGGACTCCCTGACACAAAGGGGAACTTTACACAAAACCAAAACATTTAGTTCACTACCAACTTTGTGGAGCTTCTTATTTAAATCGACTTTAGAATGTGAATGAATACTCAACTGAAAACGTATACCTACTCATTTCATTATTAAAGATATATTATATTAGTAAGTTATGACTATTAATAAAAGGGGCATATCTACTTTAATTAAAAATTAATGTTTACTTGCTGTCTTGGCGGTTTTCAAGCAAACAATAGTTTTGAAAGACGCTGAGGGTGGATCCTTTTCGTTGAAAGTCCTGTATATGATATATGAAGTGCTGAAAGTATGGAAAGATATGATCACATTAATATGCAAAATCGAGTGACATTCGACACAAAATACTGTTTAGTAAGCTGCATATCGGCTTTTGCTGCGCTCTTCAGAAGAGATAATCGTGATAGTGTATTATGCACCGGAAATATTCCTCTAATCTTGCATATTAAAGTGAGGATTGAGCCGATTGAGGAGACGAAATCGCTGACTTGTACGGTTCACTTCGACTACAGTGATTATATTTCGTCTTATTACTGTGGTGAAGGTTTTTATTGATAATCTTGCAAATTGGAAAACAAACTAAATGTAAATGTTTCATTTTATCACATCTATTATCAGTTATTATCGATCTTGTTCAAGTCTCTCATAGACACAATCTATATTCCAATAGAAATGCAATTTGCAGTCGCTAATATTATTACGAGTTTCATGTCTCAAATAGCGTAGGTAGGTAGCCCATTTATCTTCACTAGCAGCAAACTGCTATAATTGTGAAGTTAAATGGTACATCACTGACTTATGCGATTGTAATTTACTGTTTAAGAGCCCACTGCTTTGTCCATGATTGTTCTAAACAGAACTACACGGATTGTAACAATATAATACCAAAGGAAGCTATTGTAGATATGCAACGCTACATATTCAGCTTTAGATTTCCCATGTAAGTTATAACAATTATTAAATGTTTCGGTATAATTTCTCATTAATTTTCCAACAATAACACGGACGTTAAACACAAACCCCGTCAAAAGTTTAGCGGATGCTTCATGCTTTGGTGCGGAGTAAATCGGTGTAAGAAAAAGTTTCAAAGGCGACGTTGAAAATTCAAAAGATGAGTAGCCATCAAATTGGCCATAGCCGTTCAATCAAGGGACTTAAGTTTCGATAAGTGTGGAGGACGACGTGTTATCTTTTAAGGACAGGTATTTCGTCGGAATTTGAGTCCAATACTTACGCCACAAAAAGGAGGCTAGAAAGTGTCCTTCTGAGTGCTCTGCATTGCTCGAAAATTGCCTCGCTTTTGACATTATGCAATCAATTTTCCTCTAGATGTTTCAAGCGCTGTGAAGAAAATCTATCGTTCAGGGAGGGAAACTTGATAAAATTAATTTGTTCCGTTCGCGTCTTAAACCAAGTATTCTTCTATCTATAAGTTTTTGATAGGAACTACACTTTTTATTTTTTCTCTACAAGGAACTTGGGTAATTTACAATTACCTATTAGACGAAACTTTTATAAAACTTTTTTATTGTAAATGATAGAGATTTAATTTTAAAATATTGCAAGTATTATACAGGCACTAGATGTACTTTAGTTCGACATTAGAAGATTATAATTAATTGACAAGTACCTATGTAGGAGCAGAAATAGGACGACGACGTTAAATAATTATTAATAAATTAATTAATTAATTATTTTTGATTACAATTATCATAAGATATAACTACATTAAAAATTGTGTTTAATGGAAAAATTATACTATACTACTGGTATTTGGTAACCTCTCTTTTATTTACCGTCTGTTTGTATCTACTACTAAAGCCGATTCTCCGTTTCTGACAGGGTTGAAATTTTTAACCTGCACTGACATCGTGCAACATACGAGAGATGGATTTACATCCTATGTAACTTAATATTTAATGACATACCGTGCCCTTCGGTCCAGCATATTTTGTGATCGCGAACAGCCGGGATCGAACTAGGCCGTCTGGACCTAAATGTCCAAATAGAGTGGTAAGAAAACACGTGCGAGTTGCTATTGTTGCTAAGAGACGCACTGTTAAAGCGAGCCTTCAACAATGCGTTGCTCAGCAACGGTAGCAAATCGCGCGTGTATTCTCACCAGTTTATATCCGCCTTTAAACGGTAGATCAACTGAACTACTGAGGACTATAAATTATACTTTATCTTTTTTTTCTTTTTTTTTTTTAAATAAATTTAGAGTTTCCTCGAAATATTTGTGTATACGCCTATTCATGTTTGATTTTTCTAAAAGCAGGATATGTGCAATACACTGTGGTAATAAATGTGGCAAAAATGATCTAAATCAGATTAAACTGATAGAGATGTAAAAATATTGGCTTGTATCCGCAGGAAGCTTCCGCTGGCTGCACTAATTATGTATTAGTATTTTATTGAACGTATCGGCAATTAAAAATTAATTCTTCGTGAGCTTCTATTCGATGTGATGCATTAATTTTAGATTAAAGCTTTCAACAAAATAACACCAACCCCTTTCAAGCTACATTTTGTGTTTAGATACAGACTTTCATTTTTTTAAACATTCTCCAAAATCCGAGCTTTTCCGAAAATTACAGGGAAACGTCGCATCTGTAGTTCGTAATTTAATTAACTATCTGCAATCTGTAAAGTATGTGACATTTAATTTTAAAATGAGAAAAAGAATCAGAAAGATATTTAACGAAAAATTTCACTTTCGTCGTGTTTGGTTAAGTAAACATACCTAATTATGTAATTTAGACTGTAGACAGTAAAATAAACACGTGCAATAGGGATATCCTCCCACGCTTTGAGTTTGGTAATGAAAAGGAATCTCGTGGGTTTCAAATACTTCACCAAAATAGGGAAAACACATATTTGGGAACGACACATAATGTTAAAGTTTGTACAACCATTATTTACATCGTAAACAGGAAAATTCCATCAATTACATCGCCCTGTAAAACTAAACGAAATTTAAAGAAATTGTAAATCAAAATCGTTGTTTTTTTATGAATATTCATATATTTCCTACATAAAAGTTAATTAGAACGAACCATTAAAGAAATTAGGAACGGTACAGAATATATTTAAGGGTCCCTTGCTTTAGATTCATAAATTTTGAGGCTAAGAAAGGTCACATAACACCTACGGTTTACAAAAAGGAACTTTAGCTCCTTGAGGATTAAGTAGGAAAAATTTGTCACTTGCCGCCGCCCACGCACGAAAAACTACAATTTTCTCGAGAATCGCGTTTTTGCTCCATCATTGCATTAGGCCTAAGTAAAATTCATTGTCGTACCCATTTCCAAGTTGTCAAAAGAAAAAAATATAGGTCAACATTTTGGAAATAATCAATAACTTCGTTGTAGCCAGTGCTCCATTCCTAACATATCTTTTTGGTGGCAGTAAATAGATGACTGTGTCCCACCCGATGAGGCATTAGATTTTAGCGTCCCTATTCCGCCGGAAAGATGATTTATCTGCGAAATCCAGCCTCTCTTACACAGAAAGTGCGAACAGTTTTCAAACCACCATTTTAGTGCTAGTTTACTGCTTTCGGGAGGGTTACAGTTTGTTTTATTTACGTTACAGCAGTAAAAATGTTCTATTTCCTTCAATATTTTTTGTCTACTGTCTTATTGGATGATGCTACATTATAACATTTTCACTATAAAATAACAAATTTTTCTTGAACCAATTCTCATGATTATTTTGTAGTTTTGGTTTGTGTTAATACAAACAGGAAGATTATTCTCTATGACGCCAAAACGTGCAAAGTAGTTAACTATTAAGACGTATTTATTGTACCATAAAATGACAGTTGTTCCTGATTGCTGTAGTTTACCATCATGATATCCAAATTATGTACTTTGCTAGCATATAATAATATCTTATTAATACTTTTTGTGGTTTGCGTGACTACAATCAGTTTATTCTAGATAATAACAATAAAAGTGGGTAGGACCATTAGGAACAGTTGAGTACACGATAGAATGTAGTTTGCAGTCTTGCCTGCTTGTAAAAAATTACAAAAGTAGCAATTTCTTTCCTCTAACTTTATTTTCTGCGTTGATACAATCGAAAAGTACCTTTGAAGTGTAAAATAGCAATCGTGAATAATAATAATAATTAAAAAAGAAGTAAAAATTGTTGCAGTTAATTAATAGATATTTTTGCTAAATATAGAGGGTTATCTAACTAGCAAACAAAATGGTTTAAGGATCGGCTTGGCTTGTCTTACAACGTAATTATCCTGACGCAGATGTTAATGGTCAAGGCAGAAAAAGGATACGCTGTATTTAGTTTGGCCCAAGGCAGACATTATCTGTTATCCAGCCTTTCCCGCAACATGATCCTAAATTCTTAATAAACTTTGTTGGCCTTTACATCTCCAAATAAAATACTAGTCCTTAGTTAAGTAATGTTGGACTAATTTCAAACATTATTGCAAATGCAATATAAATATGTTTAGGGGTTTACAAATCCCACATTAAACGTAATATGAAAAAGATAGGTGTATTTGTTTCCTTATATTTTTAGAAAGGCAAGACGGATTACGAAACTGGAATACGGGAACAAAACAACATATTCCTCAAAAATAAAAACCTTCAAATGGAAGTTCGTCGTTTTTGTTTGTATTATTTATTCAATAGTGGATAAAAAACCAAATCCGATATTAAACGACATTTCCAAATGCTTTTTTCGAAACTCCTAAACACAAAAACAAACTGACGGTTGCCTAATGTTTATAAAAATTTTATATTATTCATGTTTATTCGAAAATACATTAGCAGGTTGGCATAATATTTTGTGAAAGCGAGATTAAATAAAATATAGAGGCTACGGTTGTTAAAATGCATTCAATAGCCAGCAGGTCCCGGGTTCAAATCCCACTCTCATTACAGTGCAATAATAGCAATAGTACACGACTAATTAAAAAGAATAAAATAAAATCTAAAAACTTGGTTTCTATATCTGTGTTTTGTTTAGTGTATCCTCTACACAATATCTAACTTGTTTTATTTCAATCTGACGCAATTACGAGGAGTGCAGCAACAGTAAAGAGGATTCTAAATTTATCTCTTACAATGCAATACTGTCTTGCGACTCGAACAATGTTTTACTGATCTCTTGTTTTCCTAATATAATCTACTTGGAAAAACAAAATTAAATTGTAATATTTACTCCATTAGATCTAAAACGAAGGAATAATCCCATATTCAGTAAATATTTAGCTGTACTCGGCTCAGTTGAAGTAGTTTATACTATGAGTGTATAATATGAGGATCTCGTATTGTTATATTTCATTTACAATTCGTTTGTGAAAATAAATTGAAATAGTAATTGAGGAAGCAGTTACACTTTTATTATTCTACGATTCAATCTACACTGTGTACGTTATATCGAGCTGTTGTGCTTTTAATGTTAAGGGTGTACTTAAGTGCAGGAAACGTAGAAAATGTGATTAAGTTGAATACATAACTTATAAATAATTTTTACAGTTAGATTTACATAAGTGGCGGCTGGTGCTGAGGGCCTGCACAAAAAATAAATAAATCTCAGATTTTTTCTAAATCATAGTAGGTACTCATAGGTTTTAATTAAATTTTAAAATATCCATAATCCAATGTATAGAGTACTAAAACAATTTAAATCGAAATCAGTCAGGATATAAAAACGAGTTCCACTTTTTCGCTGTATCAACGTTTAATATCTGAGCATAAAAGAATATTATTACCGTATCGGATTTAATGTGTGATAGGCACGGTGTGATTAATGAAATCTGTCATAAGGGTGTTTGCAGAACTTCCTAGTTTAGATTAATGTAGTCATCATCATTTAATAAGATCTCTGTTTATAACTTTATGTTTCTTATACTCCAATTAATCTATATTACTCAAAGGTATGCTTTTTAAAAATATAAACGTAAAATAAATTATATTATACTATAATAAATTCATGTAACAAGATTTTCTTGGAAAACAAAAATTAGGTACAAATTCTTGTTTAGAATCTTAACTCTATATTTATTTGACTAATCTAAAATCTTGTCACAGAAAATTTGTTTTTCAGGATATATGTTTAATTAATCCAAAAATAGTACTACAAGTACTATTTAGATTATATCTAACCTACGAAAATCCGAATTTTGAATCAGAATTCGTGTGACATTTACGACCCTTCGTGACTGGAAACATTAGGGAAATCTCATTAAATGTATTGCCACACATAATAAAGTTTCTTTTCGATAATGCCAAGCATTTCCTAAAGAAATATTGTATTTTTATTAGCTTTTGCTAAGCGATGATCGAAAAAGTTTTGCCATTATTAAACAATATAATCGTTATACCTACAATATGTTCTTTTGAGCACAAAGCAATAATAATGGCTTTTATGGTTGCGGTAATTTTTTTGAAGTTTTTTTTTATTGGTTTATTAAATTACGTTTAGTCATGCGTGAGAAGGAACGCGTGGTGCAACTCTTTTGTGCTGCTTAATTTACTAAATTTCGGTACGGTTTCAAACTGTTAAATATTCAAAAGCAAGTCGAAGTTTTGGTTGTAATTGACCATGCTTGACTAACTCTTTAAAAGGCGTGGGGGATTCTGATAGACGCGTGGTATGTGGGTAAAAGAAAAATATTAAAAGCAGTAATAATAGGAAAGAGACAATTCCCAAATATACAATTCCTAATTCTAACGTCTAATTAGCTGTAGTAATTACGTCGTCGTAATGGCACAATATATCTAGGTGGATCTATTATTATAGTGAACTAAAACCAACGCGCGGTTTAATTCTGTAATGCATTGCTATTTGCAGTTACGGCACGTTTTGTGAAACAAAACGAAATTACGTTACGATTGTGCTTTGACTACAAATAAACTTTTTAATATATTATTTATTTTATGCATTCTACTAAATGCACACATTTAAATTTACGCGATAATAGAAAAACCCGTTAACTACTAGTGCCTCTATTATAATCCAAAAATTTTAATGCATACAAATTAATATTCGTGTACCAGAAGATGACTATATTCCTTTAACGCGAATAGGAAAATAGTGCATCCTATTATTTACCTAATTCGATAACGGAATAAATAATATCTTCTACAGTTTAACGCCGGAAATTAAATTTGAAGTACGTTGGAATTCATTTTGAGTCTGTACTTCAGTGCAGTCCGTATTTACTCTTAAAGCACTTTCAAAGTGCAGCAGTTGCTGTAGATGAAAATTCTAACGCTACTTCAGGATATTAATTAAATTTAAATGCAAGCGGCGTACAATTTACCGAGTAATAACTGGAGATCAGTATAAATCATAAATAAAGCCCTAAAATCGATCATTCTACCTGTTTAAATAGTCAATTCTGCAGTGATAATGATTATATGGGCTGTTCGAGTTAAATCATACACAGAGTGGAATTTAGGGCTTAAAAGTCCATTTGATCCTTTTAACTGTGCTACACTTAAATGTGCTACCCCTCAACCCTTTTTTGGGAATCGATATATTATTATTAATTGTATATTAATGTTGCGTAGATCTATGGCATTTCGTAATATACAGGGTGTCTCTAAACCTAGTACCATAAATTTACCAGCCGCTTCCTGACGTAAAAATAAGTCGAAAATGTCTATAAAAAATTTGTCCTAAACCGCAGCATAAGGAAGTTACACGTCTTTGAAAATGGTGTTGAAAAAACGGAAAACAATTGCATTTTAAAAACAGTTGGAGATAAAAAATCGAAATTTTGCAGTCAGCCTAACCTATTAAAGGTATAAACTTTCTACTATTTTTTTGTGTAAATTAACCAGGGGCGGCGCGAATGGGGGTTATCACCTTTTTCTTGTAACTCGTTTTTCTTAACCTTTTGTTTTTTTCCATTTTAGTTTAGAGATTTGTATTCCCTGTTGCCTAATTAAGAAAAAAGGTACTCTTGTTTCAACTCGCTTGGACTAACCGTTTCCTATAAAATGCAGATTTTCTGTTTAGCCAAAATCAATTTAGAATGCTGGATTTGTATGTAAATTAATTTATTGAAAAATAAATTAAAATAAAAATAGTTAGAGTAAGTGTTCGTACTATTTATACCTTCAATAGCTTAGGCTGCACACAAAATTTCGATTTTTTATCTCAAACCGTTTTTAAAATGCAATTGTTTTCCGTTTTTTCAACACCATTTTCAAAGACGTGTAACTTCCTTATGCTGCGGTTTAGGACAAAATATTTATAGACGTTTTCGACTTATTTTTGCGTCAGGAAGCGGCTGGTAAATTTATGGTACTGGGTTTAGAGACACCCTGTATAGGGTGTTTGATACTGCATTTAATAAATTCGATCGATTGGTTTATGTTTGACAAAAAAAGAATTTTTAATATTCTGTTTGAAACAACCAGTTACACTACAATTCCCTTTAATTCTGCGGATACAAAATTCCATCTGTTTCCGTTTCCTAGGCAACCGCTGTGAATTTGATAAACGTCAGGGGTTTGCGTTCACCCTAACCTATGAAGCTAAAAAGAAAGAAGTGGTGGTTTCTTTCACTAATTATAATCTTAAATTGCTAAAGTTTTCCTAGTAGTATGCATCCCTTAATATTATTAATATTCTTTTACCGAATTCTAAAAACCGTTGTAACTTTCATTTTTTAAAGAGCCTCACAGAAAACATATTTAAAGTCACTTCTAGCACACTTGCTTCGAGTATTTAACAACAGCCAGCAATTTGGAATTTCATTATGAAAAAATCCATTCCCGGACATTAGTTACAAGCAACGGATCCATTTTGCTGAAGCATCTCCCGCCGATTTAAGAACATATTACCTATACACATTGAGCAACGTAAATGGGATAGGTATGTGCCTCCTCGCTTCCAAATTGTAGGAGACTGGAAACAGTTCTCATATTCTTAACGTTTTCCCGTGTACAATATAGAACAAATATTTAAACACCTTTGGGTATCCTCTTGATGCAAACTATGAATATTACTGACTTTAGAAGTTCTATATTTATCTTATCAATTGTGAAGAGAACAATTTGAACATGGTTACAGTTCATACTTATGTTTGTAGTTGTATAATTCATCAGTTACGCTGAATAATATACTACTCCAACTTTAACGTGAAAAGATCGATATTTATCACAGTCGCATACGTATTGTATAATAATATATTGTTTATTCCTACATATTAAAATATAAATTATAACACTAACAAGATAATAAAAACAGGTGTAATATTATAAACAGACTCTAATCACATGTCCGCAGCAATGTTAACAAGATCACGAATAAAGTTGGCCATTAACCTGAGGTAATGAGCTGGGAAACGTGCAATTAGGATTTTAAAAGTCATAACCGTATATAAATATGACCACTATAATCCTTTCCCAAAATTTGCTACAGCTAAAAGAGGAGAGAACTAACCTGATTTAAGGGTTATATTATGCATACAATTTTCTGTTTGCTTGCAACAGTACGTGGTACAAATACTAAAATAATAATAAAATGTAAATCAAAACAATTAGAAATATTGTTTTAGTTTTTGTTAGGATAAGGATTAAATTATAGATTAACTTGTCGTAACTAGAGCATGTAAACTACAAACCTCAAGCTAAAAATTATTACTCCACCATACTCAATTTTCCCTGAAAATCTGAACTCTTCCTGAAGTTTAAAACGACCACAGTTTATGATTGTCTTCTAATTAATAGCCACATAAATGAACTCAACTGCTTTCTGAAGCAAGTGGCATTTTTATGTAGACCCTTTCTACAACAAAACGCCCACTTTATATTCATTTTAAGTGCTCTCCGGCAAACAAAAGCATAAAATGATATTTTTAATAACAGCACATGAACATTTAATCAGCATTTGTATGTTTTTACAGCGGTCGTTCATCAAGTCTCGTATAAATTAAAGCTTCATATTTTTTCAGGATTTACTGCCACGGTTAACTCGATAAGGACCGAAAATATTTGCTAACATCTAACAGTTCATATGTTCAAATAATCTGTTAGTTTGTTAATTAATGCTTTCGTTAACATATCGATAAACCCACAACATAATTTTGATAAGACTTGCGGACAAGTACTCGTAGATGGCACAACACTTTGCAGTTAATGCCGTTCAAGTATTGCGAATACTCGGAGCGGAAAATTAACTGGAGCCTTATACACACGCCTGATATTCAGGGAGAGATACAAACATTACGTAAAACCCTGACTTGTCCCCATTAACACTCTCGTAAACAACTCCCACTAGAAAATAGAATTTCTCAGATTTATTTGTTCCCTTTTAATATATCCTGTTTTTGGAATAGAAATAAAAGTCGCTTCAATCACCTTTCTTAAATTAAAAAAGAAAAGCGTCTGGTGTTTTTTATAATTTGGCAAGTGATGCTCATAACGCTAGTCAAATTAAATCGCTGATAAAAAGACGTCTTGACGCAAAAAGACGTTCCAAATTAAAAGGCAAGGGCACTGAAATTAGAAGTGTCATTGCTAACCTAGGTGGAGTGAATTTTGAAAGCAACGCAGAATCTCGAAATCAATTTTCACGTGACATGAAAACCCTACATTAATATATTGAGGAGCAATAAAAATTTAATTTTCACTCGCTGTACATCAGAGCAAATATCTGTGGATTAAGTTTCCCATTTTATTATAGAAATTGTAGGTTCCTATAGGGAAAACCGTAATGAAATCCCACGAAATGAGGACGATTCTTCTCAATTTACTTTTCAACCGTACGGAGTGTGTTTTGTATTTCAAACTAAAATATAAAGGGTACGTGGGACTTAATTCATATCTGCCAAGCTAGGTCCGAACATGAACATCCCAGTCCAAATGAGAACGAAACAAATCACGTGTTGCCTAAACCGTAATAATTTAGGCGGATGTTACAAAAAATACATTTGTAGACGGACGACATGAATTGCTTTTTGTTGCTGGGCACATTTAAAAACCTGCGTGGTGGTATATAACAGAATCGGTTTCCAAATTTCAAATGCAATTACTTAGAGAACCGTAGCGGATTGGATATAAAATTCTTGGCAATTCTCATGAACGATTGTCCTTGCAAGTAAAGAAAGAAAGATCTTGTCGTAGTTGCAGGAACCTCCTCTACCGTTGGTGCGATGTCCTTTGTGAGCAAGGATAATCCGGTCACGTTTTTACAGCTAGATTTCTCCAGTATAGAGGACAGTGATTGAACGGCACGGCTAAAGTAGCCTAATATTTTATTCACCAAAGGGCATTCGTTTGGAATTTACTTGGCTGTCGAGACGAATCAAGTGGTCCAATTTATAGATTCTCGGGTGACTTCATTTTTACGTGACACTTTTCCTTAAGAGGGCTCATTTCTTTATGGAATGTAATTGTAATGATTTTTCTGAAGCTGATTTATCGACGGCGAGGTATTTAGAGATAAAAAGCGAACCTCCGCGTTTCAATTTTACGGAAAACCTCTTGGGTCTGATTATATGACCGTAATGTTTACCAAGAGCCAAATGGGGTTTTTATCTTAAACTTTATGCGTCTCTCGTGCCAAAACTTTTTTTATAAATATTTGAGAGGGACATGTAAGATTGCAAGCGGCCATCGACTAAAACTCTTAAAACTTTCTAAAGAAAATTTAATATCATTCCAAAATGAACAGGATTCAAAGTTAATTCTAACAAAACATGCTATACTAGAAACATTAATTTCCATAGGAGCTTAAATCTGTTTGCTAACTTTAAATTCAACAATGTCTGTACTTACAGGCTACAGTATATCCAGTCCGAGAATCAAACGTGACTTATTCAAATTTTAGACTGTAACAACGCTTGCAAATGTCGTGACGCTGCTTTTAAACTGAAAGTGTTAGCAATTTTGTTTGACTTCCTTAAAATATGCTGTCAAAATGTATTTTTTATAATATTGTTGCAAAAAGCCTAAACCCCTGTAGATATTATTAGATACAAATTTGGTCCTAAGAAAACATGAATTAATTTCCATATTTTTATTACACTCGTTTTGAACAGGACGGAAATGACCTAAATTCAGCAGGGAAAATGTAAAGGGTATGCTTTAATTTCTTTATTCGAAGAGACCTAGGCACTTTTGCTTTTCAAAGTAAATAAAATTGATGCTTTGGTTCATAACATTTTAGACTAGATCTTCTTATAACTCAATTCGTACTTTACGTTCATTAGTAAATTGTATAATTATTAGAAAATTATTTTTCAACGTAGTATAACTTTTTTTATTAGCGAAATCGGAACATCCTGCAAAAAATTTTTTAAAAGAAAATTTCATTAAATGGATCTACTAAGGATTCTCTCTACTACTAACTCTCCTCATGTCCTACGTTGTGTCTCTCTGGTCATCATTACAAAATTATCCAATAGTTCACCCTTCATTCCTAGTTTTTGAATCAGCTCCACTTTAGCAACGTGATTCTTTCAATTTGTGTCATGTACTACGTACTCTGGTGGTTCCTATTTTTCCGCCTATTTTCCCGCTCGTTGGTGCAAGCATTCTATGCATTATACGCGTGAGACTCCACCTTTATTTCCCTTCATCAAATTTTTATCTTCAGAATAAGAGCATTCGCAAGTTTGTTCGACTTGTTCTCCCTAAACAGTGTGTACATCAGAATAAAACTTGCACGCAACGGACGGGAGATCTAGGTTGAATGGCAGACGGTAGTAAAGGCTATCACTCAGAAGGATTTCCAGGGATGCTTCCGGTCATGGTAGAAACGGTGGGATCACTGCATTACTCTTAGGTAAGCACTTCAAACTATACGGCGTCAACCAAGGCTTTTGGATAGATTAACTACCGGAAATTTTTGGGTGGTACCTACCTCATACAGGCAGCTAACATACACACACTTCACGGATCCACATCTTTTCCACAACATGCGTACCTTGTACCACTTGAATTCTATTTTATTATTTTTTTGTATTAAGTAATAATGTTTCTCAAAATGTGTCTCAAAATGTGTCGAATTTTTTTAAATTAATGATTTGAAGATAACTATGGGCTATATGGCTACAGTTTAACGAAAATTTCTTTAGAGACCTTTCTATCTGATTTGATCTTAGCTGAACATGACACGTTTAGTTCTCTGTCACAATTCTCGTAGATCAAAGCCAAAAAGGCAAACACATGAAGCGTTATTATAATTTATTTTTGGCTTAGTTGCAAGTATGTTATCTAACCAAAATATTTCGTTTTATATAAAACTGCATTGTGTAAAATAATCTTCCAGACAAGTGTTGCAAAGAACAAATTTTAAGGTAAATGCCTGAAAACTATCTTTTTCTGACTATTTTCCGTTAAAGTTGACGTCTGGAAAAATACAACTGCAGTAACACTGCAATGCAATCCGCAAGCCTGAATTATTTTTATCTAGACGGATCAAAACGTTACAAAGGGAAATCCTTGTTCAGAGGTTTAGCATACAATGTAGTTTCCATAATAATCAGGATCGCTAGGCATCTGCCAGATTCTTATCAGGTACGATATGTGTAGTATAATCTGTGGAAAGCATACCTCTGATATCCTAAGTGCAATTGTTAATTCACACATTAGGATCTCTCTTGTGGAACACATATGTTGAGATTCCGGCAAGTCGTGTGTTCATATATAAAACGTAGCACACCGTTGATTATGTCATCCTTCTTGGTTACGTGCAAGAACGGAGGAGTTCGTAGGAGATGGGCCGTGGAGACATTTACACGAGCGGGTGGATCTAGGGCAGCAATACAAATCTGGTTTAAGACTCGGTGCGGAGGAACCGCAAAGTGCGGCTGAGTTAGCACACTATATTCTCTCAAGCCTAGCTGTAAATATATGTAAATGGTGCACATACACGGTGCTATAAATTATTTATGAAAATGTACGTGCCAAGAGAACCTCCTTCGTAACAAAAACATAAGACAAATGCAAGAGCTCTTTGATTCCTAATAAGGTAAAGCTTCTTCACTCAAATCGGTGCAATATAAGGTAGTACAAGTTGAGAAGTAGCTAATTTACATACACCACTTAGTTAACATTAACTAAACCGAAGTCAATTCACATAGATTGTCAATATGTTTGTGGTAGATTTCAAGATCATCATTACAAGTACCCAGTACTCCAACCTATTGTAATAACATACACACGTTGATAAGTGAATTAGAAATCATAAGATGCAACAAATGTGTTAACAAAGATTTAGTATTGAGTTTTCTTTCGACACTATTTTAAGAAACTGTAGACACAGAGCTTAGAAAATAATATATTTCAGTGCATGTGCATGCTTTACATCTCTGATTTAGCGATGCCCTACTGACCAAAAGCTGAGATGTGTTTCAGTATCAAAGCGCTGGTTATATACCGAGGGTATATTTCATAAAAATGTATTGATTATAACACAAATTTCAGACATTGGTCGTTATTTGAACCAAACTGGATTAAGCGATTAAGGACTACTAACATTTTCAGCACAGTACGGTGGCGGCCTTAATCTATGTAATATAATGATATTTATGTACAGCAACCCCAACACGTGAAATATGGTTTGAAGGTTGCTAAAGTAAGAGCAAAAATATTCATAACAAGATAGTACCTCCTTTAAATAATCTTAGGGTCTAAGAATATATATTCGTTTAATAAAGCCTCAGTATACTTTTTCTTATACCTAAATCCGACTTTATTTAACGTAAATAAATTTGGTAAAATTCTGAATTAATAATAGGTAACGAAGATGTGTAATTATACCCTATAGATTCTGTTTCTGTTTACATAAATATCATTATTTTAAGGTAATTTGGTTAGATAATTAAAAAAAAATAATATAGGAAGTAGATACAGCATTAAATATTTTAATTCTTTGGTAACAAACCTGAAAGGTTAAAACTATTTTATGGTCTGCGCTCTCCCTCTCTTTCTCTCTCTGGATGTTCAGCATATAATTAATAATAATAATAATAAAATATTTGGTATGTTCTATTTCGGGAACACGCTATGCACAAGTAACAGGTGAAATATTTCCACAATTAACGCGTTGGTTAATTTTCCTGAACAATAATAGTACATAATTGGCAACAAGGTTTGGAAACGAAACAAAGAACTCCTACATGAATTGTTTTGCAGGTTTGTCTGATGAAAATGTAGACTGTTATTTCAGTGGTTAATTTCTAAAAGTATTTCCTAATTACTAATTTTTTTTTATACGTTACATTCTATGTTCGTGCTGTCACCAAGGTAATGTGTACCACCATTGTTCGAGAAACTAAGATTTAAACTTATTGCAATATGCCAGTGGCATTTCTATTTTCAGAGATCTTGGGAGAAATTATTGAGCTCAGGGTTGAACAACGGGTGAGTTTTGCAAATTGTTAAAATTAGTTATGCTACACTGTAGTCATGAGATAATATAATTTAATAAACTATCTACTTATACACATAAGATCGTTTAGTTTCCCTAAATCTATGTTTAATATATTAAATAAATATTTCGTTTATGATATAATTTTGCAAAGTGTGTGTATATCCCGGACTCGTATACTGTAACTGTCCCTAAGAGAAAAATAGGGCAGGGTATGTTATCAAAAATTTACATCAACAGAATACCCAGTCACTGATGCTTCCTTTTTGATAAATTCAACGTCATGGCCTGTTAAGTATTTTTTTTAAATATTAAATATTGATTTCTTAAGTAATGTACCTCTTCAATAAAGTTCACTGAGTAGTAATAATTTCACCGAACTATTTAGAACTTTCCGTTAAGTAAACAAACAGTGGTACATTTATTCTAGGGGAGTCGGCAAATAATTAGAACTGGTGCAGTGACAATTAACGGTTTAATTTGTACAGACAATTGATTGAATGTGTTTCATAGTCTTTAACCCAACTTCCAATTTAGTTGTTTAACCACACGCGACAGACCAAACTAGTAGAGAGTTCTCCGGACTCACCCTGCTATTTGATACTAACCGAACGTTATAAAGTCAAACCGCTACGAACTGTACATAAGAGATGCATGAAGGAACTTTGCCTGGCGGTTATCCCAAAGAAAATAGTCAAACACAATTTGTTCCAACGTTATAGAATTGAAGTGGAAAATTTTTCATGAAACGATTTCCTGACATCTAGAACTTTAAAGGAAAAACTTGTCAGACTACGAGGTTGTTCATAAAGATATGATTTTAAATTTCATGAAGTAGAAAACAAAAACATCTCGGGATTCAGGACGCCTTAAGAGATATCCTCCAGACTTGTACTGGCGCACTTATTCGGATGTAATAATTGTCAGCTATAAAACGGCACATAAAGCTGTGGTCACGAGTGAGTGATGGTGTAATTTCAGGATTCCACAGCTCGGATAAAATAAAAGAGAACCCATAAGATGTTGTTTAGAGGCTTTCGCGTAACCAGCTTTAGTGTGTGAATGGCCTGTGTTACATTTTGACTTTACTCACCAAGAGCAGTACCCGGTGGCATGAAAATCTTTATAACTGGAAATTAATAGCTGGAGGCGGTTTCACTTTCCTCATTAGGAATTTCCACTGAAATAACATTCAAAAGGAAGGGATGTTTATTTGAGTTGTTTATTTGGAAAACATTTAGAATTGATGATTCATTTAAAAATAACGCTGGAAACATTTATATAAATACTTGACTTGGTAATGCCGAAGAAAATGTATTTCATACAAAAATTTTGCTTACTTTAACTGACGCACTGTCTGTTTTATATAAGCAAACATTTAAATGTAGCTAGGTAAATCTCGGGACATTTTCCCGTAGTCAGAGGGTTCTAAGAGTAAATCTAGCTACACGTAACTGCAATTCCTTTAGTGGGGCAGATAGCCCCAGTCCCGGAGGGTAAGTTTTATACTTATGGGCTTACAAGGTAACTCCTGCGGGTGTATTTCAGCCTGGTCGTGAAATCGAGAGCCTGACAAATTGAAATGGGTTTGTGACATCCCTTCCTATCCAAAGGGTCACAATACACACGTACCTAGCGAGCTTTCATGCAACTTCGAGTGGATCCCGAAACCTTATGTTATTTCTCTTTCTTCGAGTTCTAACGTCTTACAGAGCTCTCGGCTTCTTGAATTGGTTTAGTTTTTACGCACTGATGTAGCTAAATTGATGTTTGACATCCTTTGATGCGTCACTAAGTCCGAAAAAGAAGTAACAGATTTACTTTCCTTGGAAAATTCCGGCTATAATTAAGTCTTAACTTTCTCAGAAGTATTTTCATTTGGTTTACTTTTATACAATGACAGCTTTAAGATACTCCGTTATGAAATTTTTCAATGAATTCTTCACTGTCAGCAATATCGCAAAAAATGAGATATGGCCATGTATTAATTTTATTTCTTCTTATATAATAGAAACTTTTACAAGATCTTATCGAACCGTCCGAAATCTTTCAGATATAATATAACTATAATACGAATACCTATAATTCTAATAAATTCTAAATAACAATGTTTACTTTTGGCTGTCTTGTTACAACTCTATCTTTCGAAAGTGAAATTCAAGAATAATATAGGTATAGGAATAGTAATCATTTTCTTGTAAACAATTCCCTTTCTTAGGTACTACATCATATTCCATTTAACGATCTATTCTAAAGGAGCGCATCTCCTTGAAGTATTTCCACATCCCTTGTTTTTGATTAAAGATAAGGAATTAATTTTATTTACCTTCTCATTTAATAATGAACGAACCTCAGAAATGTTAAATTAAGACGTTGTTCCAATTAAGGACCTTGAATGATAAAATTAAAGTTCAGATGGATAACGATGATACATTTAGAATCAATTAGTTAAGTCATGAGTAATTACAAACTGTTTCTGTATTCCACGTATTATATAAGGTAGCTATAATAAAGTTTCTTGCAATTTAGTATTATATAGTGCGTGTGTATTTGCTTCTTGGTATCATATAGAACGCACTCTAAGAAGCTCTTGTCAGCGCAAGAACTTCTCTGTATTGTTGAAATGAAATGTACTATCATAATTTATCATATCAAACAGGAACATAAGTAAACGCTTGAATTTAGTAGTCGTGTGATATATTTCACTTTACGTAACAATAATGTCTCTATGGAATGTTTTAGTTAAACTATATAGTAGGATTTTCAAGGCTTCGAAATTCTGCATGAGAAAGGCAATAAAATAAATCCCAATAGGGAAAATGCTATTTTACTAACTGACAACCGATGTAGCAGTTGATTTTATTTATGACCTCTCAACTTTTTCGTACACTTTCTTTCACCGTAAAGTTATGGACAAAAGTAATGTCGCTCCCCGCCTCATTATACAACCCTTTTAACATAGTTGCAGTAAGCTACGACACACGTCTATTTACTCTCTGTTGCTCAAACGTTGTAAAGAGCTCCAATAGGTAGCAAGAAACGCTTGTCTAAACTTACTGCAACTAGTCAAAGAGGTTGTGTAAGCATAAGGCGACGAGGGACATTACTTTTGTCTATGACTATAGACTATACGTACTACAAATAAAAATTAACGTTCTTCTTAAATCTATTTCCATAATGTATGAGTTGCATTCTATAATAATGGGGCTGTAATCTCTCCATTTTACGTTCCTCATGACATAAATCTCAACTCCTGTTAAACTACGAAGTATCCCGATAAGGATTTAACTTTCATTTATTTTTAATCAATATACAACCAAATGAAAATTTATGTGAGAGTTTGCTACTTTATGGAGTGGAATGCTAGGCATTAAAATAATCTACGAACAAGAAATTACAAACTTCTAAGATGTGGCTATAGTGGACTATATGTTTAAGTACCTTGAGTGAAAGAGAAAATGTCTGGAAGATAATGAGAAAAGAAAAATCTATCTGTGGTGGCTGGACGCAAACACGCTCTTCCGAACTGTAAAGGACAAGGAAATTATGCCAATGTGATCATTTATGATTAACTTGTGCCCAGTAAACAGATAACACTCTATGTTGTATGAAAATGAAATTGATATTTCTCAACAGTTAGAAATAATAACAAGCCTTGCAAACTGCACCAAGAAAATAGTAAACGGATTTTTTAATGTTTCTGATTTAAATAATGTGGTGGTTTCTGGCATGTGGGTTTTTACACCTGGTACTTCCAAACACTTAAACTAAGAATATAATAGTAATGTAATTTAAATTCCAGGGGATTATACGTCTTTCAAGCTAATGAAAATTTAAGACACGCTGGTTTGAGAAACTGCAGATGTAATTGCAACCGCACACAAACTCTACCATTCTGCGAACTGATAAACCGCAGAAGTGCAGATGCCTTCTTAGATTAATTATTGAACACAATCGCTGGAAATTTTCAGCAACTACCCATATGTCAATTCCCCTTTTTATTATTGACCCCTGAATTGTTTGCCATGGGCTGTTGGGAACATTTTTATAGCCGATAATTCTCCATTTTACGCTTTGTAAAACAGGCGAATAATACAGATCACTGTTGCAAAGAATGTGGCCCCAAGTTTTATGTAGGGTAAATTATTGACAATCAATATTGGCATGATATATTTGATATTCGATGACAAAATCGTAAACTTAACTGACAGAACTTGGTGCTTTTATAGGGTGTTCAAATGGGTATTAAAAGTGACCCATAGAAGGTATCGTAAAATATCACTCGCTCTTTAAAATGTATTGTTTGTTATTTACTTTTATTTTTGCTAACTGATCAAACATAAAATTACAAGGGTTTATGCATTTATTTATGAAATGATTTTTGTAAATAATTTTTAATCCCTTGTATTGTTATGTTGAAAAACCTTTATACGGAAGCTTTCGTGTTAAGATTAAAATGTTTTGTTTCCATTATACTGTTGCTCTGTGGAATTATTCTGAAACCATCAAAACAAAACCAATGATGTGGTAATTTTTATTACACTTCTTGGAAAATAAAACATCATTCCAATATACATTGTTATTTAATACATTTTTCGTTTTGCCTTGCGGGCTCTGTTTTTTTTGAGATCATAAGCAGATACACAAGGATATTTTATGAAGTCATACATTGAATCTGAAAAGGCCGAATTTTCGATCAGTATAAATATTAATTTTTAATGCAATGTTTTTTCGTTCATGGTCGGTCATTGACCAGAATAGGGATATATATTTTTTTTAAGTATTAATATAGATACTCAATGTGGACAATTACGTTCATTAACAAAGCTATCGTACACATCTGTCGAGTACTTGCTAGGTACTTCCTCTGCCACTATACTACTGAGAAGTTCTTTTGTTTGCGGGTAATTAAGGGTAGTCGATATTATAGGCAGGAGCAGGAGACCAATAAAACCAATTCATTCAGGACTAGAGTGTAGATTTGAACCGTAGACCTCTGCATTACAAGCGCTCGCGTATTCGACCGAGCCACTAGGCCACCGAGTTTGTTAAAAAAAATTAAATTGCGGTATTTTACTTTCAAAGTTAGCACCAAATTGTGTATTTTCTGTCTCTGCTTTGATTAAACATGAACTACAATAATTTACTTTCACTCCCATTAGAATAAAGCTTGTATACGAATCCAAACAAATTATTTAATAGAACAAAGTTGGCATCCCCTTCCTACCTTATGTAAAATGTAACAAGTTTTGTGAATTGTTGCTTAGTGGAGTCATTAAAAGTGAATACATTGTTTCAGCTTTGGGTAACTTAATGGGCGTATCAGACAGCTCAAAGTCGAAGTTTGTGGAGTCAGTAAAGGCTCCTGTGGAACGGCCGTATTTCGACGATGTAGGGCCCCGAAATGTAACCGCCGTCGTCGGTCAATCTACCACCCTCCACTGCAGAGTCAAACGGCCTGGCGACAGAACGGTGAGTTAACAATCATCCTTTATAGCTTTGTTGACACAAACTTTCCAGCTTGGCATATATTAAGATATCGTTGAAGAGTAACGAAAACTCAGAAGGCACAGTTTTATGGAGTTTTTACGCCTTGCCGGTTAAAATTGCCTGATCCGCCGCTTTATGACCACCCTGTCTTTATAGTCAAATAATTTTAACGTTTGCATATACTTAAACCTTTCTTGAGTAGTGTAGCCACTTGTACTTTGTTGAATTAGCCTATTCTGTACAATTTCATGCAATAAACCCTTTGTCATAAAAAAAGCTAACAATAAGTTGCAAACAAAAGTGTAATAAATGAACAGTTAGTGAAATTCGATCAATTCTAATTGTTTAATGAGGTTTATTAAATCAATTTTCAATTTACCAACCAATGTTTTGCTTCGGCAATAACGTGTTTTAATATGATTTTAAACGTCAACTCTAACATACGGTCACGTTTGTTATGTAATTAACTACCGGTTACAATCTGCCATGTTTTTAAAAGCATATCTACTTTTCATTATCGAAATCAGTTTAGAGAATGCAATTTTACATATCCCATCTATTTTTCAAAATAAGCATGACACGGACAAATTGTTTGGGTAATTTTACAACAGTGTACCTACAGGGCGAGTCAGTTTGTGTAGTAAAATGTTAATGATTCAGACCTTTTTTGGTCGTAGAACACATCGTTTGTGAGATACAGGGTGTTGAAATAAATTACTAAACAAAAGTACCTACTTGGTTAACGTAAGATCATGATGTGGAGGCAAAATATTAAATACTTGGTTGGGAATAGTTTAAGCTAAAATCAACTGTTATTAAAAATATTATATATATTTCTTTTAATATGAATTTTTTGTAATAAGGAAGAGGCACAATTCTGTTCAAAAAAGGTAAACAGAAAAATTTGTATCGAATCAGAAATGTTTAAGTAGTATAGGTAAGCAGATTCGGAACCGACAAACGAAGGTATTCGACACCGTGTGTGAACCTATATTAGGTACTAAAAAATATTTAAACACTGTTTGATTTTCAAAAAGATTGAAGTTTATTATTGTCAGACACTTAATATAGAAAAAAATGAGCTTGCTTTAGATATATTTTCAAATTTTAGGTTTTTATTTATTATTCTCAGGATGAATGTATAAAAAAAATTTCTATAGGGACTATAAATATTACACCACTTTTTAAAATGCTAGGAATCTGTTTTTCACGAATAAGTAAGTACAAGTACCTTCTTAAACCGCTTGTGATATAACCACGCCAATAAAGCATCTGACCTAGTAACCCTTGGGTTCTTGGTTTAATACCGACAATAGTCGGAGATTTATCTGAAATTGGAAGTTTGAATATGGGTAACCTTGATAATTAAGATAGTGGCAATGTGTTATGTTATCATCTATCAACTTAGTACTACTTTTAACAAACACATGAAATGGCAGTACCTACTTTATTGTTTTTGATACTTTTTATGAAATAATTTTGTTCTGAAATCGTCCGCATTTTTGGATCAGGAAAGTAAGCTTTTCTTGGTCCTTTGTCGTCCATTCAGTAAAGCATCAGTTTCATGACTTTTATATTATAACTCTATATAGTTAATTGTTAGTGTCTCATAATTATTGCAACAGTTTTGTAGAACCTTTTGTTAAAAATTTGTTGTAACTATTAAGAGAGCAAGATGAAACACAGTTTCATAATCTTTAGATAATAATTTTTCCAAGCTTGTAAGGCAACTGAAATGTAAAAGTTTTAAACCCATAGGGACAAAGACTCCTAGTGGGGATTACAACGATTTCATTCTAATTTTTTCATTTGTAGCCTTGTTCAAATAAAACCAAACAGCAATTTCATTTAGATGGTGCTCGGATTTCCGTAATTGCATCAAGTGCGAGAGACCGGCTTTGTATTATTTTTGTTTCCATTTAAAACACTTCTGTTGTACTTCATTGCGATCGAATGAAAACCAAACTTAAACCTGCTTAGTAACTTTTCAGCGTGGAAATTTTGTGGGTTCACTAGTATGTGTGGTATGGATTCATGGAATGCGTTCAAGTACTTAACTGTTGAGTATTCACTTTAAATACTTACAGTTATACTTATAACTGTAATCGGATTTCATTTATTCAGTATGTTGCAGTAATGATTACAAAAGATTTTTATTATCTAATGAACTTAATTCGCATTTTCTTAATATATAGGGGTGTATCTAAATTGCTTGGCCAAACTTTACCAACGTGAAACTATAAAAACAGTTCCTATAACTATGTCTCCAGAAATGCTTCTGTCATGCAAGACGGTGCTCCACTACATTTCAGCTTTGTTGCTAAGGAGTACGTAAATAATAATTTTCTGAATCGTTGGATTGGCAGAGCTGGGCCAGTTGCGTGGCCACCGCGCTCTCCAGACGCACTTTTTAAGGAAGCATTTTTGGACACATGTTTATAGGAACTTTTTTTACAGTTTTGTTGCACACATAACGTTGGTAAAGTTCGGCTAAGCAATTCAGACCCTGTACAAAAATGCAGAATTTATTTTCCTCTTTGTTTTTCTATAGGTAGGTACACCAGATTGATATATTAATGTTACGTATTGCAAATAACTAATTCAGGCTTTAAACAAGTACCTATAACTTTGATAACACCAAAGCATATCATAAATTCAAATGTAGTGGTTGAAAGCTGAATAGGTACATACAATTTCCAGTAGATTTAATATTATTCGTAGCTATATGACTCCAACAAGTAATAATGATGTATATATTCATGTTTTCCAGCTTCTAAAGAACAAATCTTGCATTAATCGCATGTGCATTAAATTGGGTTGCAGTATATGTGATGTTCTGCAATTGGTTGAAGCAAACTTCCCTTAGGGTTTAAACGCTTATAACTATTGAACTACCAAGAACAAGAGCAAAACGTCTTAGTTTGCGAGCTAAGCATTTCGGATTTATCACCCCCAGTAACACTAATTGATTTAGTTTTCGTCCTCAGCCGAAAGGGTCATGAAAGTATAATAAGTCTGTTGCTTAATTTTCTGCCATTCGTATAAATTCTGAAGTTCACTGAAATAAACCTTATAACGTTTCAGCAGTTTTCTCTTAACGTGTTGGATGTCTCTAGTGTATACGGATAGTAAATTTTATGGTTCGTAAAATCGATTTCACTTTTACTTTGATTTGTTCCAAAATTGTTTAGTAGGGTTTTCCGTTTATATGTCTTTCCCATTCTTTTTCTTTGAATAAAACTGTAAAACGGGCTTTCATGATATCCTCTTATTCGATGAACGTGTTTCATAGAAATCCCCACAACGTTAAGCAAGTTGTCTAACTTTAAATATCCAAAAGCCATTTACGTTAACAACGGAACAGGAAATTGTAATATCCTATAACTGGCGTTAGTGGAGCATGTTGTTTTATAATAATTAGATGGCGTAATCCGGATGAAAACAAACATCAATCCCAGACCCTAATAAAGGAATCAGATAGCACGCAATAAATTAGGATTCTAGTCTACGGGACAGAACTAAATCTCGATAATCCAGCGAAGTTATATTGACCTTCGCTAATTCCCACTTTACCTAAATCCTCGATCGTGCTCGACGTACCTACTCCCAACATTTTCTTGGCTAACACTGAGCAGTCCTATAGGAACTTTCCTATTTCTAGATCAGAGTGCAAAAAACTTGAATTTATAGTGTCGCAAGCGAGTTGCTTTACATCACCAAAGGAGTTTGGAAGTATTCAAAGAGCAATGTTCTAGATCTGTGTAATGTATTCTCATATTAATTTGCGCTATGCAAAATTTACTAAGTAAAAAAGCTGTTCCCTCGCGATCTCTCGCTGTACTTCATTACTGTAGGAAATAAAAATACACGAAATCGTGCTCCTGAATTCAATATGCAGTGAAATAATAAGATAAGAAACTCATCAAAAAGAACATCAGCTAAGAAATGAAAATAAAAACACGGAAAACTTCTAAAAGAGTTTTTTAAAGTAGTGCCAGGTTGGAGGTCTAACGAAATTACTAATCTGAGACTCGTTAGTTTTATTGCATTTTGTTTCAAGAAATTTTCTTTTAAACTTGATGCTTTCTGTTTTGTCACAGATGGTGTTGGTATATATTTATTTTATCATAGCTACTCTAAATCGAATTTTGAAGCAAATATCTATTTTATCTACAAACGGATAAAAAAGAATAAGGAAATATCAAAACGTTACTTTTAAAAAGTCATCGAGGTAGCCATATGCAACAAAATTCCTGACACCAGGTGGTGATTTAACATTACTATGCAAAAGTTATATTAAATCATCATAGTTAACAACAAGGGAGGTAAATAGCTGAGGACGAGTTTGCACCGAAGATAGAGCGAGGGCTCGGAATAGAATCCGAGACGGGTCAAAGATATTTTATTACTTTCTTATTAGATTTTTTATAGTTAGTTATTAATACTTAACCGGTGTTTTTCATTTGATAGCAGTAGTTCACAAACTCGTTAATTGCTCTAGATAACTTTTCGATAAACTAAAGTTACCTCTCTATAAACAATATCATAATAGCCTGCATATGATAACTGAAGTTAAAAAAATATTTTCTAGTTTACATTCTATAAGGAGTACGTGTAGCACTAGCAACGTAATTTTATTCTAAAGAATGTACTCACACTTCAGCCAGCATAGAACTTTTCTAACAAAAACACTTTTCAAAATATCTATACAATACCTAAAGTTTTGTTTACAGAAAATGTAGTAGCTAGGAAATGCATTATTTTCCTACGTGAACAATCCGGTCTGAGTTTGTGTTTGTTTTGGTTATAACTTTCTAATTAAATTTTGTAATTAATATTTGCAATTTTCATTAACATCATCGGTACTATACAAGTTTACAAGCTAATTTAAGCAATTATATTTTATGAAGCAGTAAATGTAATTAATATCAAAATTTTAAACGTATGGAGAGGTTATCTACATATCCATTTTATTAAGTATCTACCCACACATTTATAAGTTAAATATTCCATTATGAAAACGGGATGGGTTCTATTTTAATTCGCTGAAGATTTTCCAAACTCGTTAAAAAAGAACGTACTTTCAAATGATTAATATGTAAATTGTATTAAAATAAAATTTAATAAAATGTCAAAAGGTTTATTTCTAGTCTATAATAAAAATTGGATGTTGATAAAGTTCTTCCAATATTTCCTTCATATTAGAAGGTAATGAAGTATTCGTCGATTGCGATTCTATATAAAAGATATAATATCAAAGTCAAACTGAAACATATTGTTTGATAGCATCGATCGCAGATGAGTTCGTAAAATTTAATACGAAGTACAACTTTTTATTTCTCAATTACTGCAAATCAACATTGTATATCTAATTGCATGTCCTTTTTATTTCTGATGCTTAAAGTTAAAACTGAATTTCAATTTATTCCAAACTTGAACAAGTACGATATATATTTTCCAATGAAAATGTTCGAAATGTAAATATTTGCTATCGATGAAATTCAAAAAGTATTTCTGTTCAAAGGAAAAAACGCAATTGAAACGAATCAGAATGAATATAAAATGTTGAGAGTAGAGATTGAAATGTACAGCAATAGTCATGAAATCAGTAATTTATTTCTAAAAAAAATCTAGAAATTTCCACTTTACAAACCAAGACTTGAAAATCATTACTTCATTTTTCTGTAAGTCACTTTTAAATTTCAAGTCTATAATAATAATCCGATTATTTAGAAGCCTACACTTGTTATCTCAGCTATAATATTTATCATTTATCAACACTGTGCAGATAGAACAAATAAAATATAATTTTAGACGCTAATATTTATTTCTAACCCCAACACGGATGATAAATCCTTTTTGAAATGGCTCGTTATATTATTGCCGCAGTGACCTGTTGTACCTAACGTAAAAGTTTTTCTGACATTTTTGTAATGTTAAAAATCTTTACATGGTTGAAAAAAGAATAAACATGCTGATAAATCTTCACAAAAAATTGATGAAGACCCCAAAAAAAATGATTTCATAATATTGTGACTTTACTCATAATATACAGAGTGATGATAAAGTATCGCACAAAAATCATATTCTGGTTATTTAATGGTTTAGCGGAAAATCCTGAGACCTGTCGATTTTTGTTTTTAAATTGCCATTCAGACATATAATTTTCAACCCCCCACGCCTCAACCCCTAAGTGCTAGCAACCCCAACTTTAAAAATTTAAATAGAAAGATACCCTTTGTGATACCTCTTTGTATAGGTCTTTTTATTCTTAATATAACTAAAAAAAGTTTTTCAAAATCGATTGATAAATAACGGAGATATTTAACAAAATGTAATCAATGTAAAAAATGGGGTTGACATTCAACAAAAAATTATGACGTCACAGCGTAGAAATAATGGCACAAATCCTGAGACCCGTCAATTTTTGTTTTTAAATTGGCATTTAGGCAGGTAATTTTAATCCCCCCACCCCTCAGCCCCTAAGTGATAGCAACCCCAACTTTAAAAATTTTAATGGAAAGATACCCTTTGTGATACCTCTTTTGATAGGTCTTTTTATTCTTAATATAACAAAAAAAAGTTTTTCAAAATCGGTTGAAAAACAACAGAGATATTTAACAAAATGTAATCAATGTAAATAATGGGGTTGACATTTAAAAAAAAATTATGACGTCACAGCGTAGAAATAATGGGCGATCAAAACCACACTTTTAGGTCAGGAAGTGCCCATTTTAATGTTACCATTTACGGCGTGTTTGAGCCGTTTCTTGTCGAATATTGACATTTTCATTTGATTACATTTTGTTAAATATCTCCGTTATTTATCAACCGATTTTGAAAAACTTTTTTTGCTTATATTAAGAATAAAAAGACCTATCAAAAGAGGTATCACAAAGGGTATCTTTCTATTTAAAATTTTAAAGTTGGGGTTGCTAGCACTTAGGGGTTGAGGGGTGGGGGGTTGAAAATTATATGTCTAAATGGAGATTTAAAAACAAAAATCGACGGGTCTCAGGATTTTCCGCAAAAACATTAAATAACCAGAATATGATTTTTGTGCGATACTTTATCATCACTCTGTATATAAAATTGGACCAGGGACCCTTTTTATAACATAGACTGTACTACAACTAGATAAAGGAATTAATGTGAAATAAATTGTTGGTGGTCTATTAATGTCAAAATGTAAAAGAGAAATAAATTGAAGTGTGTAGCTTTAAAATACTTGATGCTTGCACTAATATGTGAACATCTAGTTCACGTCCAAGTATTTTATAGTTTTAGCATTTACCATATAAAGTTAGCTTCTTTAGCTTTATCACTAACTCGAAAGCAAATTAAACAGGATCTCTAAAAGTAAATTCGAGATTTCTCAGTTTTACTGGAAAACTTGCACTTAGAGCCCGGGAGCGTAGAAGTTGTAGACAAGAAAACATTCTCATAGTTAGTTAATTCTCGTGCTATTTAGAAACTTGAAAAACAAATTATTTGTCATGGGACTTATACCGTCTCATTAATTTTCCATCGCCTAGGTTGAAATGTTTGATATTTAGGTGGTCCTACTAATACATTTAGATGTGCTAGCTTGATGAGGTCCTTTCAGTTGGTAGAATTTAATTCTGAAATCACTAAAGGAGTCCCAGTTTCATATTTTCACCAGTACATGAAAGTTATTCAGATTAATGTGTACTTGCTTCAAATAACTCCGGAATTTCAAATGCGTAAATGCTCTTGGACCTCTTGGTTATCATATCAAGCAAAAGAGAACCTGGCCCTGTTCATTTTCAATGAAGCTGGGTTTACGTATACTAATCATAAATATAGGTATAGTAGGTATTGCCGAACTATCGGCGTGAACCGAGAAAAAGTAGGACTACATATAAAAAGTTGACGAAGTCGTCGCTTCATAGCAGCCTTTAAAACACCAACACGCCGTGTTTTAATGTTGGGTTTTCACAAGCTTTTTGGTTTGTTTAACAAGGATTACGATGCTGGTTTAATAAAAATGTTCTGAAAGGCACTAGTCAAATGCAAGTTTTGTAGAAACGGTGACCGCAATGTCGACAGAGATAAATTTGCAAACTACAAAACATGCACTGTTAAAGTACAAAGTGCAGCTTAATTGTAATGTCGTCGCGAAATAAATTCACTAGCGACTGTAAAACGTAAAGCACGATTTGCATGCATGATTAAAAAATAAAACACAGGAGCGTAGACAAAGAAACAAACAGCAGAAGGCATGTAACATCGGCGAATGCAAATAGGGCAGTGGTCGGGAGTCCGTAACTAACAAGCGACCTGCAAACAGCCCGCATTAAGCCGGGCTACGCAAATATACGTATATTTATCCCGAGACCTTTTACTTAAAAATGCACCAAGTTTTAATTGGCGATTCTAATTATCCTATTAACTTGTTGTAATAGTGACACATCAAGCAGGAAAGACGTTTCCACTTCTCGACTCCAAATTATTTCCATGATTCGTCTCTTTGTAATAATAATAATAATAGTTGGGAATAATTATTTTATTATAATCTGATATACACGTTTGACAGGAAATTCAAATGAAATAATCTCACAAAAGTGCTGCAGTGTATTTTTGCAAAAGTTAGAAGCAATGAATCATCGTCATCATCATTCCTGTCGCTCGTTTAGAAGCATAGGAACTAAATGTTAATTAAGTCTTGGTTATTTATTTGATAAGAACATAACAGACTCATCGAACACATAAACAAAATAAAGATATCCATGTAAAGTAAAGCACGATATCACAATGAGTAAAAACACGAATGCGTTAGCTCGAGTGTTTTTTGATTTGTATTGTGGTCGAGGAGGAGACCTACATGCATGTTGGAAGCGTCTTAAACTTTTAAGGTTCATTATCACTCGAGAATATCCCCGTACATTTTTTAGCATATACAGGGTGATCATTTGAAAACGATCCACCCTTAATATCTCGTGAACCATATCAAATAAAAAAAATGTAAAAATACGTTTTTATAGAGGATTGGGGGACACTCCATAGCGTAATCCGCGTCGCGCTGAGACTAACCCCGCCGCCCCCATCTAACCAAATAACCTTGAGAAGTTTAAATGGCACTATGCCCTTTGTGATACCTCAAATGAAAGTCTTTTAAAATGCTATCCTTTTACGCAAAGAAAATTAAAATGATAGATTCGTTTTAGAGAAATTTAAAAAAAACATGAAAAAAGAGTATTTGCTTAAGACGATCACCAGTCAAAAGTGAAAATCAAATGGTAGCTCTCAGATTATTATTCGCCGATAAATGTAAACAAAAGTGCACCTGCAGGGTCGAAACCTGCGAGATACCGAGTTTTACCCCATCTCTCACAGCTGTTTTCACTTCTGACGTGCGGACGATTCAATCGATTCGAAAACAAATCTATCGATTTTCGTTTTCTTTTTCTTTGCTCAAAAAGACCTTTAATTTGAGGTATCACAAAGGGCATAGTACCATTTAAACTTTTCAAGGTTAGATAGGTGGAGGTGGCGGGGTAAGTATTAGCCCGACGCGGATTACGCTATTGAGTGTCCTCCATCCTCTATAAAAACGTATTTTTACGTTTTTTTATATTTGGTATGGTTCGCGACATATTAAGGGGGGACCGTTTTCAAATGATCACACTGTATACTATAAACCGACTATAAACGTTGCATTTTGATCGGAAAATTTCAGTAGCAGTACCCGAAACTTTGTTGCTAGGGTTCATTACCTATAGTTTTAGTACATATTCAAATGTTAAAGCTCAAGATAAGTGCGTTCAACAAGAATTGAAATCAAGAATGAAAATATAATGTACTTAAAGAAAGTAGCTTAAAGTTTTATAAAACGTAGGCTGAGCGGCTGAACCACGGATTTTAACTTTGTAATAAAAAAAGTGCCTTAATTTAATTCTATAAATAGATTGAAGAAGTGCATATCCTTAATTTAATTGTAAATATTAATCGTTCTGAAATCTGAGAAAATTTAGCTTCATACCCTTTTAAATGGAAAACTGCGACCTCGATAAGAATAAAAGATCTTTAAGAATTTTCACTGAGACGCTTTTATTTGAAATTTTTAATCTCCTCAAGATATAGCCGGTAGATTTAATTACAAGATAAGAACTTTATTATGCTTCCACTACGTGATTCAGTCCAAGACAAAATTAAAATACAAATTGGTCTGTTTTAAAACTTTCTGATTTCAAATATCATTAAACCAGTTTTGTATCTACTTTGTAAGCTAGACTTGGATGAGATGGAGGAAGCAGCAAAAGGAAATAGGTACTACATGTCGTCGTATATGTTATAATGACGGATTCGACTTTTTGTATAGGCATGTGTTTAATTTAACACGTTTTCCACAAAAAGCTCAAAAGGGAAACGTGCTTTATAGGAACCAATTTACTTAAAGTGCCATGCGCAGAGTTAAAACCGCTCGAGGGAGTAATCCGGATAAGGATCGTCAAAACCTCCCAATGAAAATATCATGCTCGACGGCAGACGTAAAAAAATACCACCCCTTCGTTACCTTCTGCTGAGTAATCCTTGAAACAAACGGATTGCATTTGTATGTAGAGATAAGTAGATTACGTTAAAGTCTAATTGAGTTACCAAATCGATTTCATGAGCGGGTGAGTTTGCCAAAGCACAATTAGATTTGCGTAAGATACCAAAAATTGGGCGCTTCTAGAAGCTCTTGTAGATCTTATGAAGATTTAATGCTTTGCTCAACAGCATACCATTGTTTAGAATGAAACTCGGACTGAACTGTAAAAATTGCTATATTTAACAAAAATATTGTGGAAATAAGATGATATCCAAACTTTCCTTTTAGGCACAAAATCGAAGATAAAACTTCTGCGTGTACACATGTCACGGTTACTTTCGGTATTCACTTTTATTTTTATGCGATATAATATAGAAGTACTTGCAAGAAACACTTCAAAAAGATTTGCTTGTTCAACAAGGGTACATAAAAAGAACATGAAAAATTGTGTTACCGTGCACGAAAATATTATAAGAAGTCATTTTATTATAAAGCCGTATAACGTTCATTTTCTGCCGGTAATAAACATGGAGATGTTCTAGACTATTATATTTCGGCCGCTTTTCAGAGCTGTGTTTTATAGGCTGTAGATTTATTAAGTTTCTGAGAGTACAGTGGGGAACTTCTGTATGTAAATTTAAAAAGACTGGTAGACTACCCCATTATTGCACATAACGTAAACAAGAAAATAGTTTTATAGCGAACGGGGTAAAAGCTCTAAGAGAACAATAGCTATAAAGCCTGAAAAATAATAAGAGTTTAAGTGTTGTCGACGGACTACACCAAAGGCAGATGAGGTGCTATGTAGGGAGCGACCGAGAATATTTTCAAAGAAAATGAAGTACATTTCCTTTAGTCATTTTATTCTGCAAGAGTTGTTTTATGTTATAATCTTGTATATGGGAAACTTAGCTACAAGTTGTTCGATCCGCATTCAGATGAAGAAGTTTGTCTGTTTTAGAACTATTTTAGACGCACAAGAAAAATATATAGAAGGAATAATAAGCAATTATTGCTTGCCAAGAAACTTAAAAATTAGCATATGGTACTTTGAGATAATTTCGTGTCTTTGAGAATTTTGAATTACTCTTCATTTTAACAAATTTCTATCTCTTTGAGCAAAATTTAATTTTACAAAAAAAATCGTGCTTTAGTAATAACCATCCAGAAAACTAAATTGGGCTGCTGTAGTTGCTACAGAAAATTAAAGATAAACATATTATCATTGAGTTGCTTTTTCCCCTGAAGTAGAGTAAACTAGCTGTTTTTTTACAAGCGATTTGAATTTTTGGACTTAAATTTGTGCCTTTTCATTCTAGCTAAATCGTCTGCTTATGTATAAATATAAACAGGGGGTGGAACAAAACAAAATAAGTATAAAACATGTAAATAATACTATATCATAAGAGGTCGAAAAATTATCTTTGGATAAATGGCAATTTACGGGTTTCTTGTATTCTTTGCTACAACTTCTCCCTCCGGGAATGTTGCAGAAGCAAATCATACAGATTTATTTTCGGTTTATGTAAAAGTCTTATTCTACCCCACAACTATCGGGAAACCGATTCGATATTAATCAATATTTTGTGACAACTTCGAATGAAAATCACCCATAAAGCTTCGATTTGTTTTAACGAAAAACAATACGATATTCATCTTTTACTCCTCTGTAAGGCATGCGTTGCCAGCATTTTCATAAAACCTAGGCATTGCTCACAGGCTGTTATTCTGAAAGTACCTGTAGTTTTATATACAGAGTAAACATTGTAATAACAATCATATACTACCTATTGTACATGTAGTACAGGCGTGTTCTCATCGAAATTCCACAAAGTTTTGCTTTGATTAAAAGATGCATAGTGAAATGTTGTCGGCTGGAATACAGTCAAATTAGCAAAGCTCTATACCTATACGACTCAAAATATTCAACGACGGCAAAAATTATTATCGTTTATTTCTTATACAAATAAACCGCTCTTCTGTATAACACTATTGCCGTATCAGCATCCAGGTTGTATCAAAGGCAGGGGAATATTTTACTACATACATAATGGATTTTCTAACCATCTCAATATTAAATCATAAACAAGAAAAATAATAAGATTAAAGAATTCAAATAATAACTCGTTTTCTCTATTTTTGATAATTTTTATGTCAGCGTGCTATATCCTCCATACTCTTTTATTTAGTTAAAGTATACTATTCCTTTTTTGTTTAAACGCTTTTTATTTATCTCTCTACATAGTAGTAGTATTAAGCTGTTGAAAACCAGATCTCAAACCTTTAAATGCAAATAGCTAATAGGATTTTGATCATGCACTGCCAGTCAGAATCGCACCGCCCAGGGCGAGCTAGGAAGAGATCAAGTAAAATTAAAATCTGAAGTATACTTTAATGTTTAAATTCCATGCAACGTCTTAGAAGCATGTTCCCCTTTTCTGAAACTTAACACTTTCTCCCCTTAGTACAGTACATTTATAACCCTTGTAGGGAAGGAACGACACGGCCTTTGAAGGACACACGTCTTACCGCTTCGATGTTAGACGCCTATCCCGATACCAAACTCTCTCTAACCTTATCGAGAACACGAATCTTGGCCTGAGGGCTACAACCCCGAACTTATAATCACATACAGCAGGGGGTAAAATTTAAATATTCCAAATGGAGAATCTATTAATAGTTTATGGCTTATAAATAGTATCTTCGAATAAAAAATTCCTTTTTAGATTTCAATCAAAAAGCAAATTATTTTAAATTTCTAATCTGTAAAATAACAAGTAGGTACATTTCGTGTTACCTGAAACACGTATTTTATGACTAAAATCAAGGCATAAAAAAGTTAATCACTTCTTGTAGTACAACGATAGGGATAAATCCCCAGTTTATTGCTCGTTTCGTGACTTAATATCAGTTAAATCAAATGTTAAAATTTACAAAAGCTGATTTACCACCTAGATATTTAGTAGAAACTTGTTTAACATTTTTAGAAAAAGGCCCCACTTAGATATCTGAGGCTAACATTATTAGCATTCTATTTTGAACAAATCTGATAACATTGTTAGTTACTTTCGGTAGGTATTTAAATATTTTAGTATATGAATTGCTATTTGAACTTGAGATTATTTATTTTAATAGAGTCTAGTTAGTAAATGAGTCCTCCTCAGTACAGAATATAAGTACTAGGTGTAAATGTTATTTTATTATTAAGATTGGAATCTCCCAATAATTATGTTAGAACTTTTATCTTCTTGTGTTCTATCGCCTATTGTCTTCTGTGTCCGAAAATTAACATCAAATAATGTATGTCATGCTGATTGAAGTACTGCACTCCAACATTTCCTTCGTTATCGTTATTATCACAATGCGATGGTGATGGCGTTGGTTTAATCTATATTTGTTTCAAAAGTATTTTATAATAATTACAGAAAGTAATAATTTTGCATGGTAGGCACAGATGACAGGTGGTTACTAGGGACGTACCTATCGAACATATAACGAACATATAATAATAATAATTTTTACAACTTGTTTATTATTCTCATTATATTATCCTGTTAAAACTGTCAAAAGAAATCGCCTTTTTCCATGCTAACCTAATACACAATGCAAATATATTCCTCTTCCATTCGAGGGGATCAACGTAATAAGCATTAAATTTAATAGCAAATCCTTGATAAACTATTACATGGCACTCTTAGTTTCATATTGTACTATATTTTTAGGACCCTGCAAGGAAAAAATTATACGACCTTTTACTTCCCAGCTTTACATCTTGTTGACTTTGTCTTATCAGTTCGGTAAGATAGGTATTTAAAGGGGTGTTAATAATTGGAAAGTTTGGGGTTATCAGGGTCTAAGTGTAGGCTTTGATGTTCACCAGATCAGCTTGAATTAATTGGAATATAGGGCAGGGTTAACATATCGACATCAATAAGCTTCTGGTAAGTGCGACATGAAGCGCGTCAAATTTGCGTAGGAATTTCGCTGCTCATCTTTACCTTTGTACAAGGCCCTAGGCATTTAATTTAGACTTTGAAATTTTCAAAAGTAGATGGTACTTATATGACAAAAAATGTTTAATAGCTTAACAACAAAAAATACATAAAGGATTTTATATAGTTCTGCTCGTAGCAAAATTTAATATTTAGAACAATTGAAAAGCAAATTAATTTTTTGCTGTTGCCGTATTTTCAGGTCTAGTAAATAGGTAGATTGTTATTTCAAAGGAAATTATTTGTATTTTAGTTCCAAACATGGTTGGAAATATTTTTATAAAAATATAACAAGCTTTTTGCTGATGTGCAGAATTAAATAACCCTGGTACATAATTATTACCCTTTGATATGAATTTCAATGAAAAACTAAAACAAATAATAAGAGAAGTCGTATAATAATTATGTTATGAGGTTTGTTGTAAAAACAACCGATTTCCTAAAATATTTGTAATTTAGCTATAGGTCCAATGCTAGGCATGGGGTTGGTGAAACACAAGCTTCGTTTATATAAACTGACCTGTCAGACTTATAAGTTTCTTCCTGTCAATAAAAAAAAATGTTCTAGTTGAAAAAACAGAGGGATTTATAAAGTATACTGAATAACGAAATAGTTTATCAAATAAAATAAAATAGTTACACCAAGGACAAATTGTAGAAAACGTATAATGTAATGTGTTTATTTTTCTTGTGTAAAGGAAATAAATAACTGATATTTGCTCCTCAAACTCTCATTACCCCAGCAAGTTTCTTGGTAATTTGTGAAGAGTTCCAGTCTTTTCTTGCGGTACAGAAATTCCATCACAACCCAGTACTGGGAACTGGAACATAGGTATTGTATTACGAGACCAGCTACATGGGGACGATCCTTATTCTGCATTAGCACAAATTTAACTTATCCAGTCAACAAATGTGGAATAATATGGTCATGTACGATATGAGAGGTAGATAGAGATTCTGCATCCTTTCCCTGAACTTTCCTGTTAGCATTCAACCCATTCAACAGTTCATTTCGAAGTTATGGAGCTGCATATAATTGTACGAGCTCTGACGTCCTTTTTCTGGTGTTTCATTGTTGTCGTCCATGGATGTTTGTCGTCTGTTTTAGTTTAAGTGTTATATGGTGGACACATCGAAGACATTATGCCCCTGGCAGTTTACCCCCGCCCCCGTAGTATGTACATGTGGAAACAAATATTAGAGTATCATAGTATCACATTCGTTATACATTACCACTAAACTAAGATACACCACATAAATTTAAAAATAACTGACTTATTTTTATTACTACAGTAAGACAATAAACCAACCTATGATTTCTTGTAACAAAATTTGTAAAAATAAAATATTAAATTTGGCGCATTAGAGCCATCTGGGTGCCAACAATTTACATATTACATTTTAGTTTCCTTTGCCAGACATTTTAAGTTAAAACGTCATCATCAGTCTGGAATTGCAGTGAATGTCTGAACATCCCTTTTCAGCTCGTATTCCGCTCATGGTACTTAATGCAGCTGAAATTCATTGTAAAATAGTAGTTTCTTAATTAGATTCAACTACGATGGAATATTCCTTGTGTGTTGTGTCCCTGAGCGTTGATGTGAACTTGACAACTACTATTAACTAAAGGTTCTTCGTTCAAGTCTTGCATGTTTTACATTTAATTGTAATAACATTCTAGACTCTACAGGGTATTAAATTAATAAACATTGTTTCATATAAGAATACGGATCTGTAATTTATTAGATGAAACTTTATAAAAATAGATATTTTAAAGGTTGGTTGTCAGTGTTCATTTCTGTAAAGATCGTTATTATTTTTTCAGTTGCTTGTTTTCACAGTTTACCCTCCCCAGAGAATAACTTTGATATTCCAGTTGAAGGTACTCCACTGCTCTTAAGTGTTTAAATATTTAACGTGTTTATATCACTGACTTTTGTGAAACTTGTGTTTCGTAACTATCTTGGTTTTAGTATAGCTGCCAAGAAACTTTAAGCTAATACGCTAAAGTCTTTAACTTCATCTTTATAGTTTAAATACGATGTCGTGAGAAACATGTAACGGTATCAGCAAACATTTGCAGTGACATTTTGTGAAAATTCATTACGTGTTGGTGAAGAAATCGCATCTTTCGTATAAATCCAGACCATGTCAAATCTATTCTATTCCTAATTAACTTCAGGGGGGTTTCTATTTGTTGGCATCTATATTCGCAGTTTAAGTTTTTTAAATCGACTTGTAAAAATATATTTTCGTGTGGTAGACTGACTTTTACATTATTAAGTTGTTTGATGATAAAAGTCCTTGGTATTGAAACTCGGTGATTTATTCTTGTTGGTTTGAGTCCCCTATACGGAATAGGAATTTTTCTTAATGACGTAAATCTGTCCAATCAGGAAGTTTTATGTATGTCTGATGTATGTATCATGAACTAAATTGCATTTAGTTGGTGCCCCCATATAAATAAATCAAAATAAACGTAAAAGCATATGATTTAAATAGAGAGGCACTAAATACTTTGGAGAAATATTTTAATTATTCTTTCTTCAATATTTTCTCCAGGAAGTATTTTCCAACAATTTTCCTAGGTTAGACCGTAAACCAATTACAATACAATTTACTGAAGATGTCGACAAGAAACAATATTAATATAAAATTTTCGTTTGAAGTAACAATTTGACTAAACTTGTATGATTATTTTTAGGTTCTAAACAAAATTATACACATTAATCCGTTATTTACAAGCCCTCATGTATTTATCTAATTATCAGCTTATTAACTTTCCAAGCTCTATTGTTTTATTTTATAATGTTCAATAAAGACTCAGCTAATAAGCTTCCTTTATTAGTTCAACTTAGTTTAGGAAGGTTTATAATTGGCCACGAAAGCGCGAAGGTTTGAAAACTTAAATGTTATGGTGTAAAATGCTTTATATAATGCAACATTTCAATGTCGAACACTTAGTATTCATAAAACATATTTTATGTTGTTTAATATCTCTGCTTGTTTACTCCGTTTTATTGAAGTGTTAAAATTAATCTCTCTTAATTGCTTGTTGCAGTGTAGAACGGCATTATTTGTTACTTAATAATTATGTTAGTTTGCAATCTCTGTAACCGCATCGTTGCATTTTAAACTAGTTTATAACGGGTCTATTAATATAAGCAACCCTTATTAATTAAAGTTTGTTTGGAAAGTTTATAATTATACAATAAAGCACGAAAGTTTTGTAAACTTTAACGCTATTGTGTAAAATAAGTTTTAACAATTTCAATGGATAATTTGTAGTAAAGTAAAATTTCAAATTATTCAATATCCTTTTCCTAGATGACCTGGATCGTATAGGTGATGGGTTCGGAAACGCTTTTGTGGTACCTAATAAATCAAATGCCAAATATCGTAAATTTAGGTTAAAATAAATTTGATAAATTAATTTTATTAACATGTGAATTTCATACGTCGTCGCCTAGAGGGCCCTTCAATCTCATCAGTGTTTTAGCTTGTTTACTTTTTTGATATAAATCGTGAAAAATAAACCATTTGTAGAAAAAGAACAGAAAATGTATACAGTGCTTCCCGAAAGTAACGGATAAATTCAATAAAATCGTTGAGAAAAATATTTCAAATACATGCTCGGACACGTCGATTTTTATTTTTAAATTATCATTAAGAGATATAATTTTCAACCCCCCACCCACCAACCCCTAAGCGCTGCCAACTCCGACTTTAAAAATTCAAATAGCAAAGAACCCTTTCTGATACCTCATCTGATAGCTTTTTTTATGCTGAATACAATAAAACAAAGTTTTTCAAAATCGGTTGATAAATAACGGAGATATTTACCAAAATGTATTCAAATGAAAGTGCCAATATTCGAGCAGGCGTTGGTACGGCTCTAGCAATGGGTGGTAAAAAACAATTGCAACTTGTTTGTAATTGAATGTATACAAAATGTATTATCTATCTCCAACCCCAATCATCATTAAAACTTCGATTATTTCGGCTTCAGTAAATCTCATTTTTGTTTTCTTATTTTTCAATCGTTAATAATAAGTAACACACACTCCACTAAGTAATGTCATTACATTTTGTTTACATTCAATTACAAACAAGTTGCAATTGTTTTTTACCACCCATTGATAGAGCCGTACCAACGCCTGCTCAAATATTGGCACTTTCATTTGAATACATTTTGGTAAATATCTCCGTTATTTATCAACCGATTTTGAAAAACTTTTTTTTATTGTATTCAGCATAAAAAAAGATATCAGATGAGGTATCAGAAAGGGTTCTTTGCTATTTGAATTTTTAAAGTTGGAGTTGGCAGCGCTTAGGGGTTAGAGGGTGGGGGGTTGAAAATTACATCTCTAAATGACAATTTAAAAATAAAAATCGACGTGTCCGAGCATTTATTTGAAATATTTTTCTCAACGGTTTTATTGAATTTATCCGTTACTTTCGGGAAGCACTGTATGTATTTGGTGATTGTAGGCAGTGCCGGTGGTCGAAAGTTACGCATATCTGCATTAGGGTCAAAGTACACGGGTTCAAACCCAGCTGGTGTAAAAAATATTTTTCATTAGTTCTAAACGAATTTTAAAGCTGTAGAATGTATATCTGTAAATCAGCTGCTCAGTACCATGTTTGGGAGTCAAGATGAAGCTTCCTGGGGTTGAAATTCCTGCAGTTAGGCAATATTTTCGTTTGAGCTAGGGCTATACCTGAAGGTGTGCGTACATGTGCCGTTATATATCTGCCAGTCCAGCCAAAGAAAGATATGCAAATGGCAACAGGAAATTTTGCACGCGCAAACTAATAGTAACTTGCATTTGCTAATCGAATAATATTAACTCTGCTATATTTTTCTATGTATATTTTTTGCGTTCAAGATTTACCAAAACTTTAGAATAACCAAGGGTATAGCTACTACTTACTAGAGTAAATATTTGCAGAAATAACGAGAACCGAATTGTTATTCTTGCCAATAATCTTTAGAATTTAGTTACTGTACTAACTGAATCTCACAGACTTTCAGTATACTGCCAATATACGACCGCCCTGTATAAGAAAAAACCCATTTCCGTAAGGAATTTATATTAAACTTTCTTGGATAAAACAACGAAACCGATTTTCCTTTAAATATTTTAAAAAGATTTAGAAGCTATTTCAGAAGCAATTTTTAACTAATAATCGATGAAGCAAATTTTGTATTGAACTTATTATTTGGAAACGTGATGAAAATTCCTGAAAAATATCACAGAAATACTGTGATAACAATGTGGAAAAGCAACATAAATAATAATTGATTTATTCATTTCAGGTTTCATGGATGCGCAAGAGGGACTTACACATTTTAACTTCTAGTATTCATACTTATACAGGAGACGCAAGGTTTAGCGTCCGGCATCCAGAGCATAGCGACGACTGGGACTTGCGCATCGAGTATGTGCAAAAACGGGACGCCGGTGTCTACGAGTGCCAGGTTAACACCGAGCCCAAGATTAATATGGCTGTCATGCTCAACGTCGAGGGTATGCATACTCATATTATGTTGCTGAGTGCACCTGGCCTGGTTGCTTGATTTTGCTTGCTTACTATTATAATGATGGTATCATTTTCTTTTCATCCTTACATTGCTGTGAAAAACCGATGTAGAACCACTGATAAACACCACGCTAGAAAATTTTAATTAATGCTTCCGTGTTTGTTCGTAGCAGATTAAAAGAACGCTATAGATAATAACTCATACATACTGTAGTTGCGGTAGAGCATTAATTGAATGTCTGCCTAGGACCCAAATCTAGAACTGAAAATTAATAGGCGAACGTGATCGTGTAGTTATCTGCTTACAGAAAACCATGTCCTAACCAGTAGCCTTCGAGTTTTTCATAAAGGCTGCCATTTAATCTATAATACTTAGCTTTCAAGCACAAACTGTTTTAAATATTACTCATATTTTTTTATTCAATCATGTAACAAACATTTTTTACTTGCTTACATTTTGTGAAATATTTAGAGTGAATAAACTGAAGGGAATTCAAGCTTTTTTTGGCAATACTGTGCTACAGATAAGAAGGAATTTTAAAATAAATTACAGGCTTAACAAACAATCCAAATTAATAAATCTCATATTATTCGTTTCCTGTACATTATATTATAATAGTACATAAAATTTGATATAATAATACAATGTGCGGATGTATGTTTGTATACCGTGTGAATGTGTGGCTTGAAGTGTAATCAATTAATCCTTTGGGATTACCCTGAAGTAATCGATGTCTTAACCCTGGCTGCAATTAATATCCCCTTTCACATTATGAGTAGTAGTTGTTGGCATGAAAACTTAACCCCCTCATTATTAATTCTGCAGAGTAGTATGGCGCTTGCTTCTTGTACGCACCACTATCGTCGCTGTGCTCACGCTGCTATGTCTTAGGAATAGCAATAAGCAGGAACATGAACATATTAGTGTTTTTGTACTGTTCCTTTGTTCCAGACGCGACTCCCTTTGCAGCCTCGCACCCCGGGCCCAACCCGGAAGGTACCTTCATCCCTTTCACGCATCTATCTCGTTTGATTTATTACGTTTTCACTTTACATTATTCTCGCAACTTCATTATTCTAGTTTAGACTTGCATGTGATTTATTAGTTGGTAGAGTTAGAAAGGCTAGCCTAGTAAATATGTACCTGTTTGAACTTTGATGCTACACGTTTTTATTATTAGTACATTCCAGTAATCAAAAAACGAGTTAGGAACAAGAAAATGTTACTTTTAACTTGCTTCGATGTAATCCAGTTTTATAGAAATTTAACACAAATTTCCATGAATTATTAAACTGCGGACTACAGAACGACGAACGTATACTTGCTATGCTATAAAAGTTTATATTACAAAGTTCAACTGCAAGCAGTTTAGCTCTATGCAGATGAACCAATTTCATCAAAAACAAAGATATGTACTTGTACTATGTTTTTTTTTAATAAAAATGTACTCCCTACATTCAAATTACAAAATTATCAACAAAGGTGGTAATCTAAAATTTCGCACTGCGTATTTAAAATGTTGAAATGTTTTTATGTCGACATGATTTATCCTCCTTCTTAACTCACCAAAGGTAAGGTAAAATTATGGCACTACCTACAGCCCTGTGACATAGATTGAGGACATTCTTGTGATGTAACGATTCAAACCACAAGATTCGAACCAAATATACCTTAATATCCTCTTATTGTTGCGAGAGCAGAACAATTTCCCAGCACATGCTAGGGCTATTCTACCGTGCCAATTCTGTGTCTGTGCTTGTTAAGGGTGCAGTCTCCCACTACTACTCAGAGTGATAGCTGCAAACGCCATTTAGCTGTCTCGACAGGGATACTCCAATCTGTCCTTGCCTAACTAGTGCTTTGCATATTAACTCGTTATCCAGAGGGCAGGAATTTCGGATGGTGGTGGTAAGAACGGCTGTTCGATGGCTAGTTTGCTAATGCAATCATTGCGTTTTGTCCAACAAGTTATAATTGTTATATTGATTCATTCATATAAAAAGTTATACCATGCGGCATATATACCCTTCAATAAGTAATTATATAAGGGTTGACTATGGAAAATAAAATTACTGTCTTTCACATGCTTTAAAAATGTCAGCTTAAGGTGGTCAGTGGTCACGTGGCGTGATAAGCTGCATCCAACCAATCACAGGCTAGTATTACTTGGATAGATGCAGCTCACCGCGTGACGCACCAAATGTGGATCCACCTTTATAATTTTTAGATTTGGTTTGATGACAGCTAATGATTTATAAAAATTGTAGTTCACGTTACTTTTATTTTTCATGGCCAACTCTTAGTAATTTCTTTTTGAAGACATGGTAGTATCAGTAACAAACTATCTTTGTTAGTTTGTATTCATTTAAAGCAGTGGTCCTTAAAATGCATTTTTCAGGACTTGAGAATTTTTCTGAAGCATCTCCTGACGGTTAACGTAAAAGAATAAATAATGCTAAACTGAAAAATCGCAAACAATCAAAATTGCATTCCGTCGTACGTCAACTAGTGAAGTAGCTTGTACATGGATTTGCATCTGAGCGACTTTTTCTTAAAGAGCTTCGATATGTGCTATTCATAAAGTATGATCAAATATTCTACACTGAAAAATAATTTGCTGTTATAGGTAGCCTCAAAAAATAGGAATTTATTGAGTTAACACAAAAAATATGTTGACATGTTATTATTATTTCCTGCCACAAACTCGTTTTGCTCAGACAAATAAATTATTTGGAGGTGCAACTTGTTTTATTTATTCGTATTTATTATGACAACAATGAATTTTGTTGAGGTTATACCAACAAATAATTATTATTAGTATTTTCGAATGTAATGCTTCAATGGATGTTTCATTGAACACAAGTTGAATCTTATAACATTCAGGGCATTCGATAGAACGTTACTACAACTACATATATTATCCAATATATTATACAACTCTATTGTACCTGTATACTAACTCGTTTTTTGATTATTCTAGGTAAATACTTTAAATATAAATAGCTTCTTAATTAAAATTAAATTACACTTCGTAGACCGACGAAAACTGTTAAACTCGAATATTTTACCTAAAATTTGATCAGTTATTTCATTGTGATAGATATCATTTATATTAGGATGTCCATTATATGCGAATGCGTAATTTTCCGCAACAGGAAACAGGACAGCTATTAATTTATGATGACCGATTAATGCATGTCACGCTCACAGGGACGGAGTAACTTGTTTAGTTTTGCACAGGTTCAAATTATTCGATATATCTACGTTTAGGTACAATGTGGCAAGGAGTATTATTTACAAAGTACCATATTATAGACTACAGGTTAGCAGTTTTTTCTAATTCAATTAAAAAAATTATATTAATAAGGATACAATTTATGTTAACTATAGGGGTAACATAATATAGGCAATGTTTTGGTTAATTTTTTGCTGAAAATTGCACTAGAAGTACTAGTTTGCTTAAAATTAGCTGGAAATTTTTCAAACATAAATACACAAGAGCACAAGCATTTTATGAAGTACGTCTCTGATTTTATTATAACCAATATAGTTCAGTCACCTCAACCAATCACGGATTTATTGTTAATGAATTAATTACCAGCTTTAAAACAAACAAGCACTTCTACACTGATCACTAGATAATCAAGTGTATCAGTATTATGAATGGTTTTATTTTACAGATGCTCAGGCGACGATTTCGGGACCCGCAGAGGTGTTTGTGAAGAAAGGCAGCACTATATCACTAACTTGTAGCGTAAACGTCCATTCTACGCCGCCTTCATCGGTACTATGGTACCATGGTCCGTCGGTGGTGGATTTTGATTCTCCTCGTGGAGGTATCAGTTTGGAAACTGAAAAAACGGAAGCTGGTACGACAAGTAAACTTCTCATTACAAAGGCTTTGCTTTCGGATTCCGGAAACTACACCTGTGTACCGTCCAATGCAAGTCCTGCATCTACCATTGTGCACGTCCTCAACGGTAAGTAAAAGTGGTCACTTCAACTTTATTTTTTTCACTGGATCAGCTAAAGTTTGAAATTTATTCACTCCGTTCTTATCACTAGCCGTTAAAAATATGTTTGGTTTGAATCCTGTGCCAAAACTCAATTCTGTCATTTCTCGATATAGGTCTCCTTTATTTTGAGCTTTTAACATTTGATTATCAGGGAACTGTGTTAATGTAGACCTGAATTCCCATGTTACTGCATTTTCCACTCCACCGACTTTCATCGTGTTAGGGAAGTGCATCAACCTTGCCCTAAAAGCTTACTTAGTATGAACTTGTTGTTCTTCAATGTTCTGGTTCGGTTTTAATCCCCCGTCAATAATTGAACACTTGCTGACACGTGTATTCTCGTATAATTCAACCAAATAAATGCTTCCTCATTACCTGTAGTTTGTTCTTTTTTTAAAGTTTTTTTTCTCTCTTGTATGCTTTGGCTGATTTGTCGCTACACAAGTAAAATCTTTGAAAAGTGCTTTCTAAACACTACCAGTTGTGCCGAATGTGTTCAAAATGCAGACTTTAATATAAAAAAAAACGTATTATATTTTCTGTCTTGCTTTCAAATTTTTTACAACACTTGAAAAATCACCTGCACTGCAAATAAATTAAAGAACAGCTTTGTCTTTATTTAAAATAATAATGAATAAACCCCCTCGTTACGTTATGACATCGCAATTTAAATTGCTAGCTATTAGGGCGCAGCTGATCTCCGAGGGCTAAATTTAAAAGAACAGTTATCGAAATTAGTCTGGTATTCATGAGAAAAGCTTGAAGGGCGGTTTCTTAAGGCACCTATACTGCTGCATTTGATTGTAGAGTCTGCAAAAGTGGTGTTCACAGATCGATAGCAATATACAACATTAATTAATATATTGACACAAGTTATTTTAAGAATAGGGAAATATACAAACTCGTATTTGTTCCTGCGTGAATTTACGTAGCACTATTAGCTTTAGCATACCAGTAGGTTACCTCAATCGGAAGGAAACAGAACTTGGTGCTTTATTATCTGCTCTTTTACAGTAAGTGTTTTGAACAATTTTCATGCTCAGTGATTTTTCTCTTGACACTTTCCAGAATCTTCCATTGATTTTATTACCTCCTTGTTTTATAGTTCCTTCAGCATTTTATTTTCCTATCCAAAACAGAATTGAGTATTTGTCCTTGAACCACCGTTTATGAATCCGGGAATCGAAATGTTTTGAAAGAATCAATTCGTTATTGCTTCAGCTGCAATTTAATTGTAAAATAACAAATTGAACACAATTTCTGATATATTACAAAAATGTAACTTTAATGTGATTATTTGGAAACCCAATAGAATATAATATGATTTTGATAGAAATTATCTGTATTCAAGTAAGAAAATTCATTTCCATGATCTTAGGGAATGTACATAATTAATGTTTCCATATTTGATCGGTATCCCTTACGTATCTAGTATATGATTCACAAAACCCCATCATCAATAATCATCAGATTGAGATAGCAGCATTATATTACTTATCTCATATTCAGTTACCTCAAGAGATTTCCAAATTCAACTTACTATTCCATTACCTCCTTATAATATATTCTTCCTTATATTCTCGGAAAGGTATCTCCTCCATGTTTGAACTGCAAAGTTTAATTTAATCAAAACGAACTTTTTAACAACCAACTTGTTTGCATATTGTTGTTTTTGTCACACAAACATGTCCACCAGATGGGGTAATTTATTTATTGTCGTTGTAATAAATTTAGGATGTGCAATTTGTTTCAGGGGAGCATCCAGCGGCGATGCAGACCAGCAAGGCGGGTCTCAGGCGGCAAATGGCTTTGTTAGTGAGTTTGTCTCTTCTGGCGATTACCGCAGTGAGATGATCGCATCACTCTTAATAAAGCTCACATCCAACGACGCTCATTTAACGAACTAGTGATAACGTGGACCTAAATTCAGTGTAAATAAATAAAATTTGGCGTAATAGTCAAAATTCTTGAAGACAGTGCTATGGAAATTAATTGGGTGGTGATATTTCAAAAGGAAAACGAAATCTCATTGTATAGAACTTTTATATTATTTTTGTGGTGCTACGCTGTACATTTGAATTTTGAGGTGTCTCCCTAAATGGTTGTGACTGGGACAATTATTCGTGTAAATTTTTATCGATGCAAAAGGGAACAGTGGGTAAATTTTAAACAACGTCCAAATTATGTAAATAATGTGCTGTTTGATACAGTAGACATCTCAAAAACTAAAGATCATAGATTATCTAGGGTTGTTCACTGTAATTATTATTACATGTTGATATATTATGTAGGTTTACTTGATTGTTAGTTATTATAATTCTGTTCGATTTTAACCTTAAAGTAATTCCAAGGGTTTATTTTAAGTAATTAGTGAAAACGAATTTTTTACGAAACAAAATGAATGTTATGATTTGTACCTGAAATCCCTATTGATTAATCCAACTCATTTTAACATTCCTATGCATTTTTATCACAATGTAAATATTAAATATAAGAAATAAATAGTTACAAAAATATAAAAGAGTTTTAAATTTGATATCAATTTGTAACAGATTCGATTTCTACTATTTCCAGTGAAACAATTCAAAATTTGTTATCACGGTGGTAAAGAGAATGCTTGATTTGCAATTTATTAAGGACAAGATTTCTGAATGAGAAAGCAACTCTAAACTGGTGAAAGTTTACCCGAGCTATGCAATCAACGGGCAGAACTCGGAATACAGAAAATCAGATTGCTCTCAATTCGTGTAATTTAATTTTGAATATTGTCACAACGCTATGAGAATCGACAATGCCTGAAATTGACTGAAATTATTAACGTAAGGTAGTGAGTGGTCTTTTAGAATTTGTAATTTTCAAATTTCATAGAAATTATTTCCAGTAAAAAAATTTAAAATTGCCATTTTAAATAAAAAAGATGCAAGAATTCAACCTGCAGAATAATTATTGCTACTGTCTGTCAACATGTTGTAACCTATGGTTTCTACTTGCAGGTAAGTCGCAGTTGCTCTTATATGGAAAATGTTTATGTGTTGGTCATTCTTGTAATTTGGGTAAGTATAATTATGTTTAGCTAAAAACCGGTGGGGAGTTACTTCCTTCTCCATTTCACTGCTAGAGTTAACTCCTTCTCCATTCCAAAGGAAACATTACTAGATCAACATATTTTACACAGCATTTGGTGAAGTGTGTTAGGCAACAATATCACCTTCCTTACTTCCCACATCAAACACCGATAAATTTTTTCTGTTCAAGAAAATTAAATTTCCCTCAATGCGCCATCGCCGCCGCCAAGGATTGTGCAGAAAAACGTAATGCATCAAATATTAAAAATTGGTGTTTTCTGGAGATTTTCGTTACTGCCTACCAATCATAAATAATGAACCTCTACATTTATTACCCAATAATTGTAGTCTATATCCAATGCGGTAAAAACGTAAAAACTTGTCTAGCTTGTGACAAATTACGGAATTTTTATATCAGGTGATAAGAAATCGTTTTCGCCTCTTTATTGTTCCTTCTTTTGCATAACATATCATCATAAAACGTTCCAGCAGCACTTAAACAATTTTGAGGCTAATTTTGAATTACTTATTCTTCGTATGTTTTGTACCTACACTCTGAATTAATCCCAGATATTAAAATAAATCTGCATTGTAGTGTATGCAAGTCATATAAAATAATTTCTTTGTTCTACAGAAAACACGTGAAAATAATCACTAGAAATGTTTTGAATACTGCACAATAATAACCAACCTTGAGTTACAAAAAAGGTAGAAAAACGAGCAACGTAAAACATATTGATACACAACAAGTTTCTTATCAGTCGTAACAATGCAGTTAACACCAAGTAAGGTGTTTAGTCAGTCTGTTATTCGCGTCGGCTGGGTGCGTTTCGAAGTAGAACATTTTTACGAATAGTGTTGTTAGGTTCTTAATATTGTTTCTATTTGTGGAAAAGACACAAGACTGATTAACAAAAGTGCAAAGATTTATTACAGTGCTTTTTATTGTGTTGTGTGTTTATGGTGCATATTATGGTTCTCTGGATAATGGAGTGTTCTTCGAGTTGCTGGCAGGCCCGTAGCTAAGGGGGGGCCAAGTAGGGCCGTGCCCTACCTTAAATTGTGTTTGCCCTACTTTAAACTTTCAAATTTTTGGCAACTTGTCGCGTAGGACAGGAACTGTACACTGAAAACGAACTTTATTTACTAGAGAACAAAATTAAAAATCGGTATATGAAATAACTAAAACAAAATAAAATAAATTCTTAGAAATATCTTAGTAGTAGTCGCATATCAAAAAGCAACCACGGAGGTGAAAACAAGTCTGGTTAACTTATGCAATGTTCGCACTTTATTTTGAATCTTATATTTTGTATTATGTGATACGTGCTTAATTAGGAATAAAACTATAAAACAAACTATCTTTTAATCCTAAATGTAATTTGCGCAGGGCTGGATTTGCTTTGCATCTTCGCAGTTTGTTTTCGTTTTGGTACTTCATGAACTTGTTGAACCTATTTTGTGATATAATACTAGTTACTAGTTAGTTTTTATAGGTAGTTTATTGTTCTGTTTTTTACCAGTTTTTGTACGTAAGTTTTTGTTTCTCTATTCATGTTCATAATATTACTACGTACAATTGTTTTGTCCGTTTTTTTTAGTTTTGAATCATGGACATACGAACTACGATACCTATACAGGGTGTCTCTAAACCTAGTACCATAAATTTAGCAGCCGCTTCCTGACGCAAAAATAAGTCGAAAATGTCTATAAAAATTTTGTCCTAAACCGCAGCATAAGGAAGCTACACGTCTTTGAAAATGGTGTTGAAAAAACGGAAAACAATTGCATTTTAAAAACGGTTTGAGATAAAAAATGAAATTTTGCATGCAGCCTAACCTTGAAGGTATTATAAACAGTACGAACACTTACTGTAACTATTTTTATTTTAATTTATTTTTCAATAAATTAATTTACATAGAAATCCAGCATTCTAAATTGATTTTGGCTAAACAGAAAACCTGCATTTTATAGGAAACGGTTAGTCCAAGCAAGTTGAAACAAGAGTACCTTTTTTGTTAATTAGGCAACAGGGAATACAAATCTCTAAACTAAAATGGAAAAAACAAAAGGTTAAGAAAAACTGGTTACAAGAAGAAGGTGATAACCCCCATTCGCACCGCCCCTGGTTAATTTACACAAAAAAAATAGTAGAAAGTTTATACCTTTAATAGGTTAGGCTGCCTGCAAAATTTCGATTTTTTTATCTCAAACCGTTTTTAAAATGCAATTGTTTCCCGTTTTTTCAACACCATTTTCAAAGACGTGTAGCTTCCTTATGCTGCGGTTTAGAACAAAATTTTTATAGACATTTTCGACTTATTTTTGCGTCAGGAAGCGGCTGGTAAATTTCTTTTACTAGGTTTAGAGACACCCTGTATAAAAGATGGCAATGTCCTAACATCATTTATTAATACATTTTACGAGAAGTCAAAATTTTCGGGGCCCTACCTTGAAATTTCGTGGCCCTACCTTAAATTTTGTTCTGGCTACGGGGCTGGTTGCTGGTAAGTGAAATTTTAAATGCTTTGTCTAATCGGGTATGGGTAGTATAGGTACAACCAATTCGCCACGTTGCCTACGATTTAATCTAAAATGTATTTAATACTTTTGAAGATTTTCGATTCGTTTACAATTTGACAAATGACCCATTTTAATTTTTAAAAAAATTATTCTAAGCTTGATAAGCTAAACTTACGTAAGGTAACTCTTTGTTTAAAACATTCATTTATATATTAAGATAAACGATTTCAAGAGCATTTACATGAACCTCGTCATCTGTGTTTTTGTATTTCACCGTCCTCGAGGTATTTCGTATTTTGTTGTGTTCAACTTTAACAAAATAATAGACATTAAATGCATAAACAATAATTATTCATCTGCCACATTTATGATCATTTCTGTTCAGTGGCGTAGCCAGATATGAAGGGCGGGGGGGGCGAGATCCTTTAGGAGCGCATTAAGGGGCGGCTCAAGGTAATTTTTTCACCCGGGCAGGTTAGTTTTTGGCGCCTTTTCCAGAGGCGTAGTCAAGAATTAGTGGCGGAGGGGGTTGGAATAGGGAAATGCGAGCGAAGCGAGCAAAATAATGCGCCGCAGGCGATTTTTTTTTTTAAGTGGGCGTGGCCAATTTTTAACGCGTTGTACGAGCATCTGAGAATTTGAATGCCAAATAAAAAAATTCAAAATGTTAAACTTTTTAGAAAAGAAATTGCAAATCTTGCGCTTGAAAAACAATAATCCAGAAAAAAACATTTCATTATGTCCAAAATAAATTTGATTTTTTAACGTATCACATGGTTGAAGTACTAGGAACGGAACCAGGATCACTTGTAGTGAACTAATTATTGTTGCATTAAATTTACAAAGTACTTTTTAAAAAGCACAATAATTTTTGACTCAAGTTTGGCGCCCCCCAGGGCTAGCGCCCTGGGCGGTCGCCCGGGTCACCCGGCCCTTAAGCCGCCCCTGAGCGCATTTTTTGTATATATTGGGTTCCCTCGTTAAAAACTCATACTTGATACTCATAATAGTTTACTCGAGTTTACTAGGGTTTTTTAAATAAAATATTAATATTTTTCTGGCGAATGTTTTTAAAAGCTGCACCTGATTTTTTTTCGGAGGCATTATTAATAATTAATTATTAAGAAAATTCGAAATTTATTGCCGTAAAATTACAAAAATGCGAATTGCGAAAGCTTAACTTAGTAATTAGAGTGTCGGTCTTTCTAGTTGAGTAGTTGACTCGTGACAAGTCTAAATCTACCCCTTCCTAGTACCCCCACGTCCCCCACATTCCACAAACACATTCACCATATTGTTTAAAGAATGCACCTCAGCACATCATATTGGAATAATATTGGTTTTATGTTCTTTTATTTTTTTTCTAAGAGGCGCTAGGCGCGCAGGTCGATAGGGGCGGGGGGGGCGATCGCCCCCGTGTGGCTACGCCACTGTTTCTGTTAGAAAACCCTTTTTATAACAAAAATCGGTGCGACGACACGTGTCGACCAACCCAAATTTCTCATAAAATCCCACAAACCTAGAAAAACGAATCAAATCAAATTCTGAATTTTCACGAAAATAACAAAACTATATTATGTTCTACAACTTCAGTTTTTTGTTCAAATATTTGTAACATTAAAATAATGATTAACCTAACAAACTGCTATAACTACATGAAACAAAGTTTTCCTTTGTGATTAATACGCAATATCAAAGTTCTATTTCATGGAAACAGAAATAAGCGAAATACAATTATTTTCATTAATTTTCTGAATAGCTAAAAACCCGGTACTGATGCAAAATGCGTTGGAGCAGAAATACAAGCAAGCACTGAGAACTTGAAAAATTGCAAAGAAAACATCAAAAGGGAGACGGGATACAAATGGTTTCTATTGTCGCGGCTGTTCAGAGACACAAATTAATCTTCTAAAGATTTCAGTCAGTAGGCTCCAAACAAGCGCAGTAGGCTTATAATTCCGGGGTTAAATTAATGCCATTGTAATTTAAAATAAAAATAAAATTTATACAGAAACTTACGTTAGGTTCATTATTTTATAATGTTGTTTTCGCATTTTTTGCAATCTCTCTGAAATATTCTCGGTTAATTGCTACTTCAGTCGATAGAAGTAAGTCCTTGAAGGATTCAAAGTTTTTCTACTATCAGAGCAGATAAATACTTCAAAATGCGTCAAAGGGAATTCAAATAAATATCTTAACGTAATTAATACTAATTGCCGTTCGTTGTTACGCGTCCTATATTTAATTAACAATAACTGTAACTTACAAGTACTGCGACAAACTTAATTAGAAAGGGGTTAACTTATTTCCCATCGCGCCATTTACGCAGGAACGTTATGCGTGTCATAATATGTCCTTAACAAATCACTTTAGCTCGTCGGTAACTAAGCTTGATAGCCCCTGCTAAAGCTGAATAAGCTGTGATACATTTATTAATCCTTATACGGGTCGCAATTTTGATAAAATTGCTACTACACTGCTTCTGTTGGTTGGCAACAGAAGTTCTTGTCATTTTCTAAACAGCCTTACAACCGCCATAAAACGTAAAAATAAGACCCTTCCGGATTATTATTTCTATCATAACTGTTTGAATAGCATTTCATGTAACATAAGTAGTTGCAACGGTTCGATATGTTCGATAGAACTTTTAAATATAGCAAGCACTATAACCGATTGCTAAGTGCAGATCATGTTTTGTTTACGTTCTCCTGTCTCCGATATTTTTCAGATTCTTGTAAACGCGACAATAGTCGTTCTAAATATAACTTGAAAACAAAGAACAATGTTTAGAATTCTTGCTAAAATAGTTTTAATAGACTCCTGTTATAAATAGAAATCTGTTATAGAAATACCATGTTCTTTTTCTGTATCCAACTTAAAATCTAAGAATATAATAGGGACACAATATTTTTGAAATTCCTGTTCCATAATCAAACGCATAATAATGATACCTAATCGTATCAAATTTTTTGCACGCAATAAGATATCAAAGGTTCATGATACGTTAATTACGTTTTCATTACAAGTGTAAGTGTCAAACATTTGTAAATATGACAGGTCAAAAATAATAATTTCCATCTCATTGATCAGCAATAGGGTACCGTTGAAGAACGAAAATCGGAAGAGAATTTTTTTCGCGTCAAGTTTGTAAATTTATTATGAATTAAAATTCAAAGGTAAATTGTTTTTTAAAGTCTAGAGTAAATATTAATTGCGCCATGATGAAACTGTTAACACATAACCGATCAAAATTTAATTAAAATGAGAGAGTGAGAGAATTTCTAGGTATTTTAAAATTGAATTAGCGGTAATTACTAGCGCACTCTAATAAAAAAATTAAACCAAATACTAGAATAAACAATCCTAATTTTACACCAAAGAATATTCCTTTTTATTATAATATGCTTTTTTCTACTTCCGTACTACTCTCCCTGATCGTCGTAGCTGAAGTCTGATCTTTAACATCTCCACGTAATATTCTTTGAATTTCTTATGCAATTTATTTTACGCATCTATGGTCGTAAGAGCCCATACACGTTTTGGCACTGGTAAACATCATTCATGAGGAGAGAAAAAAAATTAATTCGAACTGCATTAAAGAATCTTTAATAATGTCTGAACTATTTTGCGCTATAATCAAATTACAAAGGGAAATAAAAGACTGAAATTTTAAGATTTTTCAGCCTGTGCTGAAATCTGCGCAAAATTTATAGAATTTTAATAGGCATCATAGTAGTTCTCAATAAGCTGAACATTTATTCTCACCTAACCGAATCTCTAGTTCCTGGCGTACCTATGCGAAATCCTTATGCATGCGCTCCTTATCACCCCAGTAAGTTATACATATACTATTATGCCATCTTAAAAGTGTAAAAAAGATACATGTAGATTCAAAAAGAGATAGAGAATTACGTCATGTTAGAGCCTAACCAAATTATTTTAATGCTTCAGATACTATCACACAGATATCGCTGATTGTTTGTACCAAACTCACCCTGTATGTGTTAATTTTTTCTATTACAATCAATTACAATAATTGAATCTTGAAAAAGTATTAGGAATTTTTTGTGTCCTCGAGCATTTAATTCTGGTAGAAGTTAAACGACTTTTGTAGTGCAATGGAAATTTACAGTAGCTTTCTTCATTGTCTGAAATAAATTACTGCAATTTGTAGAAGTAAGATTCCGATTCAACATAAATTTTACTGCAGCGCCCTAAGGTACCATCTCGTTGGCAAGTAAAACGAATGCGACAAAGGGCGTGTCATATCTATGTTGCATAAAGAAATATTATATTTGTCACATGTGCTTTGTGTTCATTACATGATATAAATATGACACATTTTATACTGAGGATGTCACTTAAAAGAAAGTTTATTATCTGCATAGGTCGTCACTCCCACATTAAGGTTTTCTGTAGCTTAATTTTATAGCGATACACAAACTTTTACGTTCGTGTTATTATTGATTGCATAAAGCAGTATAGAGCAGCATATATAGCTTTCCTTAAAACGCTCCTGCCTTTTTGGATGATTTCTTCGATCAATTTTAGTTTATAATTGGTTAGATGTTCAAAATGCAGCAATTGAGTAGCTGCCAAGAACTCAGAACCATATTCCACTCGATTTGTTTTTTATGAAAATATTTCAAGAGTAAAGTGTGTAAATGTTGTACCCTTACATATGTAAAAAAAGTTGGTGGTAGTTACTCTTCTCAGGGCGAATATAAGCTAAAAACCTGACCGTTGAAATGTAACCACAATTTATTCCAGTTAAAGTTTTTACCCTGTATAAAGAGAATGCATGCAATGCCTTAGGATCTTGTAGTAGTCGTTCCCAAGTATGTAAACGATCTTTGAGATGCTCTCTTCAGAACGTATGGATGAATATTCCTGAAATCGACATTCAAGACAGAAAATTGATGTTATGATAAAAGCGAAAAGAGTAGGTTTTCCAATAAATTACTTCCATTTATAATGTAAATAGTTTTCTGAATATAAAGTGAAATTTTAAAACTTCTAGTTACTAACTGTTAGGAATACATCAAAGAAAAGTCGTTAAATGGTTGTTATAAGATGGCTAGGTTTTCAATAGATTCAGAACTATTTTTATTAAACTAAGCTTCAAGTGTTTATGCTATTTACTTTAAATCTCAGGAAGATGAGTAGAATGTTAGTTAGAAGTTGTTAATCACTGATGTTGAATGATTTTTGTTTCATTATCTAAAAGTAACCAAAGTAATTTAAGTGGGATAATACGATAAATTTTGTGTAAGTATGGTTAAGTAATTAGATTAGTACCATTATGGTACCTATATAAATGAGCTTGAAACTTCAAACAAAGTAGAAAGCATGTAAGCCTTAAGCAAAAACCCTCGTGCTCTTGGTTGATTGAAGCAGAGTTCCGCCTCCGCCTGGCTGACCGGCTAACAATATTAACCTTCCGTGTTTGATCTTGTACCCGTGAGAGCCGTATAGTTTAAGTTGCTTAGTTATTTGCTTCTGAAACATAATACGAGTTTGCTGAAAATGCCCGCACTCAATTAGGCTTATTCGTTTAATTCCAGCCTGAAAAGATCCTCAAATATGAGAGCGCAAATGGCGACCCGCAGTTTGCTGTTGGCTTGTTCTGTGTAAACTTCGAAAAAGTTAAACTCACAACTGCTGATAACGTTCGATAATTTTGAACGCGCTTCTGTTGTTCGTTGTGTTTCGCAGTAAAATAAAGCCATGTTGTGTTTTTGTATAAGATTAAAGAGCGCAAGGCCTAACGACAGCACCAGACAATCACAAAAGTATTCATTTCACGATGTCGGCAAGGCGGTTCCAATCAGTGCTTCATTGTTTTTGCATGTGATGTTGTGGAGATTGGATCTGTCACAGCGGAAACGGGTCACATTCATCCGAAGACCGCTTTGTTATTTATAGCCGCCACAATACACGAGCCTGTTTGTGCCAATATTTGATTATTTCAGGGAGGAAATTTCAAAACACAGCTGACATGAGTGTTGTTCCTGTACCCCTAATAATATATTCTTAATCTCTTCGGAAGTCACCAAACCATGTCAATGAATTCAATATTACCCTTAATATTATGATGTAGGCTACTAGGAACATAGGGACATGCAAAAAGGTTTGTTTGAATACGGTATACGCACACCCTACAAATCACACCTCAATATTGCATAGGTAGGTAGTATAACAAGACAGATATAAAAAAAACCAAAATTTTTGAATGTTATCATAAAATAATTTGTCTAGTAGAGGGATGTAATAAAATCCTCGATTGTGTCCCTCTAATCCCACAGCATTCCGCTTGGCCTACGCTGATGTGATTAATGGCGCTTGCTGAGCTTAACTTCCAACGGAGGCAAATCCCGGATCAGGGATATTTTTAAGTATTATCTTTCCATCTACGTTATTTTTACTTTTGTCCCTTCTAACGAGAAAATAATCTGTTGTAAAATGTTGTTTCCATCTGCGTCGTTGTTCTTTCTCATGTACACCGGTTGGTGATTGCGTTTCTCTTTACGCCGTATTCTCGCCCTTTACCAGCATTCTGCATTTTTCTATTTATTTGTAAATTTTGTTCAATTTGCGTACTCTTATGTAGGAAAGATGGAACTTAGGTTGGTAAAGTTCAACTACGGTTTAAGCGAGACGCTATTGACAAATGAATTTCATGTTTTAGGGTAATCCCACCGCGAGATTTATCTACCGAAATAATTAGCATATGTGGCTGTGCGCCTGAATTTTATAGTAGAGACCTGTCAACGTTCGGGGAAGAGGATTACATCCTAGCCAGCCGACAGGTAAAACAGTTTATCCCTGTAAATGAAGGGTCCGCTGCAAATATTTGAAAGTTGAATAGCTACCTACCGTCTACACTAGACTCCCAACGTTGATTAATAAGATAAACAAACTAACCTCAGCTTTTCTTTTCGCCTGATTTCCCAGCTGGCATATGCCATACCTAATTTGAGTTAGATACGAATATTTTATGCTTTCCCATTGCCGTCGTATAGTATTCCCAACCAAGGATATTCTTATTTCAACACACTACTTACATATTACATTCGCTGAGCTATATTTAATGTCTTCAGTTTCCGAATAAATCCTTGAATCTTAAACTGTACAACACTTAGGAAAATTTCGAACCCTCCGAGAAAATTAAGTCCGTTCAAATCGATGGACATGCCGGTAAGTCCACCGATGCTTTCCAGTCTTAAAACTAAGTTCAAAGTTTATATTAACATTATAACATTCCTCGAAGTTTTCCTAGAGGGTTGATTGGATCCAACCAAAAGTTTTAACTGTATTTTTTATTAAACATCTAAAACTACAGTAAATCATAAAATACTTCCAAAAGGTAGCGATATTTTCAAATAAGAAATCGAAATCAATTTTAAAATCATTCCGTAGCAATTCTCACTTTTAGAGTTTTAGATATTTCGGGTGTGAAAATGGAAGGTTGAAAGAGAAGGATGTGCGAGCTAACTCTTCGACAGGATATGGAAAACGGTAATACGAAACTGGGGCTGCTTCCGTAATGAAGTAATACACTATAGTCTAAACTCGGGACTCTTAATCTCTATTCGAAGGTTCTGCTTTAATCAAGCGGAGTAATATACAGCCCATGCCGCTTCATATCTTTCCTTTTTTATACACCCTGTTAAAGTTAATGAGTTAGAATGAAATAGATTTCATTCTGTCGTAAACCCGTTATAGGAAAATACTTAGGGAGAACTGATCTTATCCTTTAATGCATTTTATAGGGGTGATAAGTAAATTGTGCAGCATAAGAGTAATTCTATAGGCATTTTATTTGCATTTGATTATCGCACATTTACTATATAACATTGAAGTCAAAAAAAGACAGAGATATATAGACATAATGCTTTAATAATACATAAAATTCACGTTATTACCTAATACTGAAGTCAGCATATTTTCTTGTTAAGGCAAGGAATTGACATTTTCGGCAGTTAGTTATTTTGCAATTCGATATTCCTGATGTCTCGATGTTTCTCAAAGAAACTATTTAAATTAAAAAAATATTGAATACTTATTCTGAATTCTTACATTTTTACCTTTCGGAGTTATCATACCCATTCATTTCAAACAAATTAATGTCCACCCTCAGTTAAGGTTCGCTATTATACGGCTATAGCCTAAAACTATTTGTGCTCGACACTTCCTGTTGACCAATTACGAGTATTATGTATCTCTGGAAAGGCAAGTAAGCTGTGGGAATATATAAACATAAACACGTAAATCTGTGGATCTGTGGAAACAACGCATTCATAATAAAAGCTTCTGATATTTCATATCACCAACTTAATTTGGAAAAAAGGAAACAGTATGTAGGCTACTTATAGTAACAACAGATCAATAAAAAAACCAACTAGGGTAGGCTGTGAAATTGAATTATTTTAAATTGGTACTGTAGCCACATCCACAGAATGACATTTCTGACGTGAAAATTTAAAACTGAAGCTCTTGTCTAAGTTTATAAGTTTTTTATTTGATTTGGTGAAAAAATTTCAAGTTTGAAAAAATGGTATTCGCACAACAAAAAGCGAAAGCTATTGAATGTTTCTTTTGGACCGGATGTGGCTAAAGTACCAAAATAGATCAATTTCACAGCCTACCCTAGTTGGTTTTTTTATTGATTTCTATGTACTTACTCACTAGTAAAATTGTTAAAAAATATTCATACGTGTTATACATTTTTATAATAATGATACCACGACCTCGTTCCTAAATTTTGTAGTACATTTTCTTACCAAATTAAGAAAAACAAACTTAATATAATAGAAAATCATTAAATTCTGCCAAGACGAGCAACAGGAGACACTTTAACATGTTCGTCTAATGCTAGCACTCTAAATGATCAGTTCCTTTTAGGAAACTTCCCAAATACCATCTTTCAGATCACCCTATACACTAAATGCTGATGAGCTACGAACTCGAAATTAATCGGCAGTTTATGCAACAAGTTTGTTCGAATAACCATAGGGAAATATAGTTGGATGTTCTTGAAAAGTAATATCAAGACTGGTGAAAAAAAATTCTTCTCTGGAATATATAAATATTTAATGTATATTTCTGATGGAAATAATCATTACATTATTGCATTTGAGCATTTAAATGCGTTATGATTTGTTTTCAATATCCTTGAATAAGCAAAATCCCATCAGACAAATAACGTTTTAATGAACATAGTGATATGTTTGAATTTGTCCATACATAGGGATCAAAGTTAAATGATGAAGAGTAAAATCAACCACCGTTAAAATATGAAACGAACAAAACGAATGGTGAATTAGCTATTCATTCTGCTTGATTTTATTTAACAAGTAACCAGCAATGAATGCGTAGTTGTATATGCAAACTTTGATTTAAATCTATCTGCTATTTTGTTATTTTGTGGGGGGAGGAGTGCTTAAAAGTGATACTTTTGAAATTGAAACATAGAAGTATAGGCAAATTTGTAGCAAATGGGTAACACCATAAATTACTTATATATTTCGTCATTACCAAGATACTGAGTCAAAAAGAATCTATTGCAATCGATTCATACGGAATCCTTGGTACTATATTATATTATAGTGTTGAATTGTAAAAAGAATGTTTAGAGGGCTTTGTTTAAAAAAAATGTTTTCAACTTTACTACGTAAAAATTGTAACGCTTTTAATGTGTGCTCCGCTAAATCCTATGTTGCTTTATAGCTTTAGCACGTGCGAAACCGTATACTTTAATACTCCATAGTTCTTGTAACCAAGACGGTGGTACGTACGTTTGCGGTCTCTTAACTGCAAGTTACAATGGTAACACCATTTCCAGAAACTCCCTTGTGTGGTTGGTTATTATGTTCCCATACCACCACTAGTACCTATAAAGCAACTTTATTATTTTAAATGAAACACCCTATATATTATTATAGAATTGAATGCAAAACTTAATTGTCTATCACATAGTATAAGGTAGTCATCTAGCTAAAATGTACGGTTGATGAGAAATTCGCGAACTTCCGCTGCGTTAGTAAATAAGATGTCTGTCTCTCTTCTGCACGTATCGAACCCGTATAGCGTGGTGTTTCTCGCTATGCATTCAAGTGATTTCTAATGCTGCCTCGCGAACTACTGTTGAATACCAAAAACGAATTGTTTATTTTTAGTATGCAAAAGGGGAGGTTCGCAATTCCACTTTTTTTATGTTATGCTCCTAATTTAAAGTTTACTGAACTGCTCCTATGGTCATACTATGCTGGTAATAGAATGAAATACACTAGGTACATTTAGTAATAATCTAAAGAACTCTAGATACATTAAAACCCATTCGCAGATATACAAATAATGTTAATTAATAAAGAAAGGTACCCTACACCATAACTAGTTGCCATGTATTAATATTTTCTCTATATCCAGTTTTCGTTTCATCGTTTTCCATCCTCTTCTTCCACCACCTCCTCCTTTCTATTAATCAGCCCTCTCTTGAGCTTTTCCTATTGCCTTCTCTGGTTGGTTATTATTATTTTTTTTTTAAATTTCCATTACCATAACAATAATTTTTTTTCCTTCCTGCCTGTGTGGTTGGCAATTTTGCATGAGGTTTCTTATTACCGCAGGTGTCGTATATTTTGAGAAAGTAGATGATTATTTAATGTAGTTTTTCAGACTTTTATAGTACTCTCCGTTTTACTGTTGAACTTTATTCCGAAATTCCGATAATGATAAAAAACGTTGAAATGAATGTGAACCTCTAATATCAAGTTATAATAAGCGCATATCAATCTTTCATAAATTCATCAACTTGGCTTATTAGTAAACTATAATTTTCAGATGTATTTTGTAATATAATTTATCACTGATACGAATCGTCGAATGTGTTATCAATCTCGAGTATAACACTAACCTGACTCATGATTTATAGTTTCTGTCTCCTACCAAATTTATACCAATTATTACAGTAATATATCATAATGTAACCCACCCTTTATGATTGAGTTGAAGAAAGAATGACACTTTTGCATTAATTTCCAGCTAAACCAGTTATTTGGAATAAAAATAATAAAACCAAAGTAAACTTTAGACAAGTAACATTTATTGATAATATTTAATCATTAAATACAACTCTATTATTTCTACTGATTCGCAACTTTAAACTTTAAAATTTACATGGTAATTTTCTCGTGAAACGATTTTATCGGGACTTTAAATCTGTGGCTTGTCGCGTTGGCTTGTCGTGTATAAATGAAAGATTTCAGAGATTACAATAATTTATATAACGGCGTAAGCTGAAACATGAGTGATTTTGTCGATGCAGGTTTTTCCTGCTTTATTTGCATGTCACATAAGCCTAACAACTGTTTCAAATTAATATTGCATGTTTTTTGCCTCACCCTGATTAACTTTAGAAAAATGTAGGGTTTGCAAACACACACATCAAAGGAAAATGCTAGTATTGTGTCTTTGTTTTAAAGCAACCATGATTTAGTAATAAAATTAAAAACTAAATTTATTCCAAAGCGGTGTTTAAATAAAAATTTTCTGTTTGTATTTCGTGCAAATATTTTATCTAAAGAGCATTAAATCCTTCTACCTCTAATAACCCCCCAATAAAATCTCAAGGTAAAGTAAAACAGTAATTCGATTAGACTTAATATACTGCAGCCTAGAAAGAGTCCTGCGACACCTCCAATTTGCACTAAAAAACATTGTGTTAGGTTTTTTGTAATAAAACATAAATACCATAACTTATTATTATACCTAACAAATCAATGTTGCTGAAGATTAGAGAACGTTTATACCTTACTGTGGGGTATTCTTTTACCATCCATTGTACATTAGTTCCCCGGAACCATTCTTTAATTTCGGATGTAGATATAATGATGTTGTCGTAATCACAATTCTGTATACAAGAACATTCAATTGGACGCCCTCTCAGTACTAAATGTTTTATTAAATCTTAAAAGGATATTTTATTAGGAAATTTCTAGCAAAAAGTTTTCAATATTTACAGTTATTTTTATACAAACATTCCATTCCAGCCGTATTACAAATATTTTCATCTTCTGCAAAAAAATCTTTGATAAATTGTCATTTTTTTCTGTAATCCTTTTAATCACCATCTGGGGTATAATAATATGGTACACAGTTACACAATCTCAGGGAAAGATGTCTTCTACATTGAGACCTGCATAAGTTGTAACTGTAAGCAGGACTGTGCTCCAAGTTTGTCTCTTCGGAAAATCGACAATATCTTTGACTTATTTTTAAATCTCTAACTTCAGGCGCTGTCTTAACATTTTCAATAGATAATTCAAATTCTGCAAATGTAGCTGCTGGTACGTATGTGCCCTTAGTGCTCATATCAGGGATCTCGTTGGGACCATGAAAAAATATCTATAAGTTTTATAAAAAATTTGTAGCAATATAAATTAAGATTAACCTGGAATGCAGAATTTAAGCTTCTCAGAAAGAAAGTAGGTGCTGGAATACTTGGATTTATCATTATTATTGTATTGTTTCCGTTAACTAGTTTGTTAGCACGTTTTGCTAAGTACCTTAAACAGAATATTATGAAATTATAATGTTCCCTAGGTTTCCTTCATATGAGCACAAGGAAATTATAGCAGTTCATATACGGCTTTATGTGGGAAATATGTATAATAATTTGGACAAGTTTCCTGGCAGGGAATTAATTATGATACTAAAGGGTTACAAGGCTAGAAGCCATAATTATTGTTGTATTAGTGGTACACAACATTATAATAATATACTAAAGTAGGATTAACCACCCGAAAACGTTTGAGAACGTTTACCTACATTTGAATAAAATTCCTTGAATTTTGTCATGATTATTAATATCTAATTTTATTATCGGGTACTTGAAATTTTTAATAAGATCCCAAGTATTTTGCCCGCTAACAAAATATTATGTGTTAGTCCATTCAGTATAATGCTTGTTAATCCAATTAAAATGAAACTCTGAAAGGGATTCATGATAACTCTCAACAATTCGATAGCTATACGTACTCTGGTGTGCTATAAATCGCAATCCTCGAGTTGTAAGCAAAGCAAAGACCAAATTCCGTCAAGATAGTCTCGAATTTCTGTAATTCTCCAAAGTTTTGTTCAATATCTACAGGATAACCAAGAAGACTTGAACTTGCTTCAACCACCCACTCCAAATACTTATCAACATTCTGATAAATCGAATTATTTGTATATTTATCAAACTCCATCAAATCAAAATTTGCTGTTGTAAGTGCTGTGAGAAAATTCTTGAATTCATCGCGTTCTGTTTCGTTCAAAATACTGAAATTCCTAAAAAAGATTAACTATAAGGTAGTATAGTAAGGGTGTAGAATCTAGAATCGTTTAGCAATCGTCGATTAGAAATTATTTAACTACGACCCTTTGTGTTTTAATGAATCCAGAACTATTTTATTTATTTCATTTTTGTCGATTATGGTTAAAAATAATTTTTCATGAGCTTTCTATGTGTCGCAAGTTGGGTTTGCCTTTTGAGATTTTTCCCCTTGATGTTAGCGAAACGGTTTCGAATAATTTTTATTATCTTTTTTCCTTAAAGGGGCATGCCGATTGAAACTTTCAAAATTGTCACATTGTATGTTCTATGGTTGGCAACAAAGGTTGGGGTTAAAAAAAATATTTTAACAGAACATTTGTATTTGACGGGGAAATGCATAACACTTTTGACAACACAAAAAATGTTAACATGAATGTTCAGGTAACTGGATTCCGGGTTCAATCATTGGAACCGCCACGACATGTATACAGAGTGATGATAAAGTATCGCACAAAAATCATATTTTGGTTATTTAATGTTTTTGCGGAAAATCCTGAGACCCGTCGATTTTTGTTTTTAAATCTCCATTTAGACATATAATTTTCAACCCCCCACCCCTCAACCCCTAAGTGCTAGCAACCCCAACTTTAAAATTTTAAATAGAAAGATACCCTTTGTGATACCTCTTTTGATAGGTCTTTTTATTCTTAATATAAGCAAAAAAAGTTTTTCAAAATCGGTTGATAAATAACGTAGATATTTAACAAAATGTAATCAAATGGAAATGTCAATATTCGACAAGAAACGGCTCAAACACGCCGTAAATAGTAACATTAAAGAGGGCACTTCCTGACCTAAAAGTGTGGTTTTGATCGCCCATTATTTCTACGCTGTGACGTCATAATTTTTTTTTAAATGTCAACCCCATTATTTACATTGATTACATTTTGTTAAATATCTTAAATATTTTTCAACCGATTTTGAAAAACTTTTTTTTGTTATATTAAGAATAAAAAGACCTATCAAAAGAGGTATCACAAAGGGTATCTTTCCATTAAAATTTTTAAAGTTGTGGTTGCTATCACTTAGGGGCTGAGGGGTGGGGGGATTAAAATTACCTGCCTAAATGCCAATTTAAAAACAAAAATTGACGGGTCTCAGGATTTGTGCCATTATTTCTACGCTGTGACGTCATAATTTTTTGTTGAATGTCAACCCCATTTTTTACATTGATTACATTTTGTTAAATATCTCCGTTATTTATCAATCGATTTTGAAAAACTTTTTTTAGTTACATTAAGAATAAAAAGACCTATACAAAGAGGTATCACAAAGGGTATCTTTCTATTTAAATTTTTAAAGTTGGGGTTGCTAGCACTTAGGGGTTGAGGCGTGGGGGGTTGAAAATTATATGTCTGAATGGCAATTTAAAAACAAAAATCGACGGGTCTCAGGATTTTCCGCTAAACCATTAAATAACCAGAATATGATTTTTGTGCGATACTTTATCATCACTCTGTAGATCGTGTATACATGTTGCTTTTTGAGGGGATTTTCGGACAAATTAACTGGAGGGGTGATGACTATACCACTTTCCTTGGAATGTTAATGCCTCGGCTATTTCTCCACGATTTATAAAAACCTGGAGATTGGTAAGGAAATGCGCATAGATTCGTCAACAATTTTTTTCCAATGCTTGTTCTGTAAAACCTAACATTATTTATAATCTGTGCAGGTTAAGCTTTGGCCATTTAAAAAAAAACATTCTATATTTTATTCTAATCTTCAACTGTATATTTAGTGGTGTTGAAAATGTGTAAAACTTCCTATAAAGAGTAAAACATTGAAATTCCGTCAAAATCTATCTTTATTCCAGTAATATAAAATATTATTATTCTTAGGTGATAGTACTAGATAAATTATTAGCGAACTGATTTTGTAGTACTATAAGTGAATTACTAAGCAATAGTTTTTAAAGCAGGAATTTACTGTACAGGGTAGGTACTACAATTTATGAAACATTTCCCTAAAATTAAAACGTCCATATTCCATTTTCTAAAATAATAGCAGATCTTGTAAAATACTTTTGCTTCTTCGAGTTAAACATTTTATTATTGTCTTTAAAATTTGTGTAAAATTATTATCTATTTTTAAATTCAAATGTTATTTAGTAATATTTGATTTCAATCAGTGTTTCAATGTAAAATATCAAACAACTAATATTTATGAATAGTTAACCATTCAAAATGATGACGATTCGGTGTAAAGGACATTTATGTATATTCGTAATTTTCAAATTACACTTTAACATACTTCCAGATAATTATTAATTTATTTTCACATTTGCAGTTTTGATTTTGTTGTAATTAAACATTCATTTTCAAAATTACTACATTCCGTTCATTTTTTTTTTCATTAAACAGTTTCTATGGACCGAATAACAATTTCACTGCTTCACTTGATGATGCTAGTTGCAATTTTATAAAATGAATTTTTCAATCTGGAAAAGCTGAAGGACCGTTGCTGTTATATTTTATACTGGGAATATTTACAACGTGCTAGTGTTCAGTTGTTACTTTCCCATACCACCACTGGTATATGGGAGTATTGATATCATGAAAATTTTCTAAGTTGAGATTTTCGCGGAAATACGTGTTTTGGACCTCCAGGAACCCAAAATAGTGCTTTAGGAAAAAGTCTGTCTGTGGGTGTGTGATGGTGGGTGTGTGGTTGTGTATCAAACGCCTCTAACCCGAAAACTAGTGTACCGTTTTGATGAAATTTGAAATGAAGGGGTATATTCATGGACAATATAAGCTTTTTAAAAAGTTATTTTAGAAATCACTCATTTGATTACATTCAAAAATTAATATCTGTGAAACAATCAGTCTGAATACCATAAATGTTGATATTTTTGAATTCAGAATTTCATTATCTATCCAAATCTGCCAAAACAATACGGGGTTGCCACTTAGAAAAAATGTCGATGACGTCACTGCTTGAAACCGGAAAGGGGTAGAAAAATGAAAATTATCTCAAAATGTTTATTTGAAAATAAATCAATTTAACGTGTCAAATCATTTTTCTTTAAATTTGCTGGGAAAAGAATTATTTCCATTATTCCAAACTTTATGCGCGCACTGTATAGTTACAACGTATTAACGTATACAGCGTGTTTGCTTTTCACAGTACAATTAGCAACTTGTTGTTTTAAATGAAAGACCCTATACTATATTATTATATAATTTAATGCAAAATTTAGTTGTCTATACCTTTTCAGAAGATATTATTTTATACTAAAAAGGTAGAAACTGCCCAGTTTCGATTTGACGATTTTAATATTTTATTATACCCTAACATGAGTATTGTTCTGCCTTTGAGAATTATCTTGGGGTAGAATAAAAGCCATGAGGTTGAAATCGTAGAATAAATCGCTTGAGGTAATGTTAAACCCTTACGTTGCTTGTTATACCTCGTACGGTAGATAGAAATACCTCCTACCTCCTACCTCCTTCTCAACTTTTAGAAATGACAGTGTAGTACTACATTAAGATTAATTTACCAAAACTAGAATTTCTTACGATATTAATGAGTCAGCTCGGTCATTGTCGACTTCTTTGAAGCATATAGTTACTGCAGGAAATGTGGAATTCCACTTCCAATGATCTCGTTCCAGACTGATAACGGTAGGGCGAGTTTGATAATGATTCCACGCCTGCAAACCGAGCTCAATACACCACGCGGTGGCAGACGTGACCAGCAAAAACCATAATAATCTGTGCAATAAACCGATCATACAATGAAATATCAGATTTAGTTATCTTACCTCTCAAAGGGATTAATATTTTTTCTTACAATGTGCGCAAAACCGTGAATGGAACAAATATTAGCACAGGAAACAAAATGGTAGCAAATCCGTTGCCCCACGGTTAATTTTTTCCTGTTCAGCTTTTTAGGGTGCATTTTATTGGAAGAGTTATACGCTCGACATTGCGTCTGGTTTGTCGTGCAATAAAGCAATGATTTAAATAACGAGGTGCGTTCAAACACGAGTGATTTTGTTGAAGCGGTTTTTTCCGTGCATTTGCATGTCACATTGCTTTCTAATTAATATTGCATGTGCTTTTCCCTTTTCCGTTGCCGGCTTTAGAGACCAAAATTTGCATTAATTTCTGTGTTTATTACTGCGATATCAACCGAATTCCGCCGCACATTTATGGTGGTAATGTATGTGTTTCTCAATAAGCACGAGGTCTTCATGAGACCCCGGAGGATACTTCATATCGATCCTTCTCGAGCTTTTACTGACTTCGCTCATAAATTATAAAGTTTGTCTCACTTTATCCCTATTTATTATTATGATAACGACGAGGACGATGCACGCTTTAAATATGAAAGGTGCGAGAACTTACCGCGAACCGTAATTCAGAAAATAATACCAAATAACAAATGCAAAACAGAAGGAATACTGTTTTCCCATACTGTCCATTTTAAATTAATTATATTTCATAATTCAACTACAAATGCTGCCAAAACGCCCCTGGTAATTAATTTAAATCCTCCGAGACAAAGCTGTATGTCAAGTTCAGGATATCATTTGTAACTGAGGAAGTTCCGACACCTTCACAAAATATCCCCAATAAAATGGAATCTCATGCAAAAACTGGTGTAATAAATTCCGCATTTGAATTTTTGTTTTAATTCATACAGTGACTTTAGTTGACTGCCAAAATAGTCATTTTAACAGAAACATTTATTTTCCTCATTTAATTTATGTTTATAACCGCTATTTTAGTTGCATTTGCATTAATGGTGATAGAAATGATCAAAGACGTTTATGTTTAAGCCAGGAAGGTTTCTTTTCAAAGAGAATTAAATATACAATCTGTATACCTTTGATTCAAAGACAAAATGCTTAATTTGCGAATTTCTTTACAACGTTTCTCAATAATAAATATAAATATCGTACCAAGGATCCTACGCAGTTACACAACATTACCTTGAAAAGTGTTTTGTAATGCGAATTACATCCATCAGAAGATTTTGTCATTTTTCAAACTTATTTCTAAAAAAAGAAATATTAGAAAAATGTAGAAGGTTTTCGAAAATAAATAGGTATTGTAAAGAATATTTTAGTTATTTACACAAGCCTTATAAACGAAACGTTTTGTAAATCCTCCAGGATTGTCTATACAATCTAAATCAAGTTAATTTACGTGAAAATACACGAACTTAAACAAATTCCCACGACTGTTTTCTCTCTTTCTAATTTGATTCGAGGTTTATTATTTTTACTGAAAGTATGGTATTCTTCGGTGCTACAATTTGGCCAAATATTTGCTTCTTAGCTGAAACATTTGTTATGATAATGACAAGAAAGCTCAGAAATGCTTCAAGAATATTTATTTCCTCACTTCGACACCGGTTATATTTAGCATCTTCGAGTGCGTTAGCTCAAAAAATTTAATCTTGCGAAATAAAGGCAAACGTTGATATTTGGCATGTTTGTATTCAAGAACGTTGCAGGCGTCAAGAAAAATATAATATACGAGTATAATGGCAGAGCAATGCGTATTTCAATCAATATCTCAATAAACATAAAATATAATAAGACCATTTAAAAAAATACTGCTTAAGAGTAAACAAAAGTGAACTGAATAAGGATGGTATCTAATTTATCTGGCTCATGACCCGAGAAGATTAAATATATTCTACTTATTTGAAGCTCCCCTAGAAAAATCATAAATCGCTGCGCTGCCTATGACACTAAGCGAAATTGGACTTACTCCAAATAAAGATCCACGCACCGCTACAGCTATTAGTATACAACTGACACAAATAAAACACCTATGTATCATTGTTTAAAAAAAAAGTACTTACTTATTGTTAAAACTGAAATCATGACTTACTGCTAAAGATTCAGAACAATATGTTGAATCAATCATTTGGAGTCCTCTAGTTTTCAGTTTTCGTCGTGGTTCCAACGAAGAATCTTAAATTAGGGAGTAGGGACGAAAATTATAGCAACTATGTTTTGGTAATGTACTGACGTTTTCGACTCTTTCCACTAAAGGCCGATTCTCACTATGCGTGCTCGGCAAGCGCTCGGCTTGGGCCATGCAAAATATTCTATAGAGAAAAAACGCGGGCTTGGCTCGGACCGGGCGCGGCCAGTGTGAATACACATCGTTAAAACGCATAAGAGCAATGAAAAAGAAATCTTGCCTGGACCGGGCCCAGCGCTTGCCGATCCCGGGCCTGGCACACAAGTGAGAATCGGCCTTAAATGTGCGTCACTGTGCTTTTCCCTCGTGGTATGTGCTCGTCCGGAATTTTTGTCTCGACTTAACTTTTTCAGTATCCTATATAATTTTGTATTATTGTCTTGACGCATTTCAATTGTAGGTTCCCTTCTGCAACTTCACTATTCATTAAAAAGTTAGGGAAAAGCTGTGAGCCACACAGTGAGTTTAGTATGGTTTCTTACTTTTTATAGGTACTTCCCATACCACCACTGGTATAAGTGTACTGTTATTAGAATTTCGCGAAGTTCACCTGCGTTTTGTAAATTTTGAAGATTTAGTATTACTACGGATGCGCGTCTCTCTTCTGCACCTAGATACCGAATCCGTATAGTCTCGTTTGTCGCGCTACGCATTCAAGTGATTTCCAGAGGCTGCCTCGAGGTCGAGAACTATACCTACTGTTAAATACAAAAATATTATTTTAAGGTCCGACCGAATTCAGAGACAAAATTTAAGTAGTCATCCCATCCTACATTCATTTTGAAAATAAGTTACTTCTTATATATTGTTTGAGGGTTTCGCGGTTACTGCTGTGAGTTTTACTCAAATGACGACGCGGTATAAGCCGAAAGTTAATAATACTGACAAGTTACTTCTTCTTCAGCCTCCTTCCATGCAATAGCGGATGTAGACATCCCTAATTTGTTTCCAGTTGTTACAGTCTGCGGTTTCCTTATCCAACCAACCAAAACCAACAACAGTTTTCTGTAAATCATCCTACCTTCGCATTTGTGAACATCCCCTTCCCCTTTTTGCCGTCCATGGTCCCCATTATTGGATTTTCTTGTTCCATCTATCATCCCTCCGCACAGTATGATCAGCTCATCTCCATTTCAGGGGTGCTGTGTGTTCTACGACGTCAATGACTTTCGTTATGTCTAATTTCATCGTTCGTCGTTGGTCATAATTTGGTCTGTATAAACTTATGTGTATTTGCCTCTCCATGAATGGAAAATAAGTTACACTTTCACTTATTTTCCTTATTTTATGTCATTATAAAGTTCTCGAATATCTAGGTAGGTACGTATAAGTCTATTAATAGAATATAAAATTATAAACAGTTTCTAGTAGGCAATAATTTTGATTAACTGAAATTTCTTCGAATAAAGTCTTGCCAAAATTCCCAATACAGATCTTGTGGATGATGGTTTCTTTTGATTAGAGAATTGGGAGGTAAACAACACAGCCGAGTTGGTAGATGCTTGTGTAATTAATCACACCTTACGGGTTCACTATAACCGAATTGGTGGGCAACTTTATATTAATGCGTTACGCTTCTGTTTCGGCTTTAATATTTTATATAGAAATTTATTTCTGTTTTATTCGAGGTCATTTTTCTTTTTTAGTAGGTTTTATTATAACAAAATTAGTAGATTTCAGTTTCATACGTTCACCCTGTGTTGGATTGGAGGCAAAAAGCGTTAACACTGCACTTATTTTGTATTTTCCCTTGTTTGTGTTGTCTCTGCAAACATATTTTAACGCTTATCTTATAGCCCGGTGTTTTATTTTGCCATTTAGCTTGGAATTAGATTTTAATTTATAAAGAGCGCCCTGAAAGTTAGATATTTAGTTCAAATTACTCTTCATTCTCAGTGGTAGATTACATAGTCCTAGGATGCTTTCTTCTGTTTAATACAACTTTCATAGGTTCATGTGTATGCGGTAAATGATTAAAATGTGATGCATTATTTTATTGCAAAAATAAAAATATTTTTTATTATATTTATAAAACCATAATTTACAAAAGGAATATTTTACAAGTAAAAAAATTAGTAGTCCATAATGCTACAAAGTATTGCAGGATTGAAACAGTAGCCGCGCTTCTAATCGTCGACGTGGAAGAATGAGGTGCATCGCGCTGCATTGCCTCCACTCTCTCAGCTGTAAACATTAAAAGTAATTAGGGAGAACAAGAGTCAAATTTAATCATACCTTCCACTACAACAAGCCTAATAGAACCCGGCTTGGCTGAAGCTTGGGTACAAGTATACAATCCGTTGTCTTGCGGCGAAACCTCAGCAACTCTTAATCTACTAACGCTATTATGGTCCCTGTAGTCCGTTTCGACGGAAATCCCACCCCGACCTGACTAAGATATTACACAATTATCACGTGCTTTATGTAACTACCTACCGTACCTCTCTACTTACATCGAAAGATATCTGTTTGCCCTCATGCAGCCAGTATATGTGGGCTTTTGCAGGAACTAAGGGGGATTGGGTCGCAGGTGTCGTAGAAGAAGGCGATGATACCGATATTTCACACGTAAAGGTTGCGGGTGAACCTTCCCTTATATAAACTTCAGACGGGCCCTTTATCCTAGCTACGTTGGGCCATTTATAACTAATATGTGCGTCGTTTTGCATGAGCGTGTCTGAAACATTTTTGTTTAACCCAAATCCGTATTGGTTAGTAATATATATCTACCTGTAACGGTTAGGTTAATTCCAAGGCTCATTTTAGGATCGGTGTTAACTTGACACTCATATCGACCCGCATCTGAAATTTTGGCACCACGAAGCCGTAGGCCCCAAAAATTGGCGTGGACGGAATAGACTGATTCGAACCTGCTGTCGGCCGAAAATGTGTGTGATCCAGATGTCAAGATGTGGAGATCCTTTGTTCTTATCCAGGACACCTAAACTTTCAAATCAAAGATTTAGTTACGTTACAATCAGATTTTATTCAGTATTTCTAGTTAAAAACCCTAAGAACATTTTATATATTGTGCGCCAAAATATTGATTCCGCGTCACGATTTCTTAGTCTTTCAATTTGACATCAATTTTTTTAATACCCGTTTAAACGTTCTTTTGGTTCGTTTAAAATATTTTAAAGGAAATTTAACGTTTGTTAATCTGTACTTTTTCCTCAGTATTACTTCACGTCCGCATTTGCTTAACAACCGCTTTTATTTTACCTTAGTTAGTTATTATCAGATACCTACTACAAAGTGATACTTTAAGGTTGTTAAAAAAATCGAAAATCAGTTTTTGTTACAGTCGCTTAAAAAATATTCTAATATCAGACGCCTTAGAATATGGAAGTAACCCATATTCTTAGATGCTTGTAGAAGAATCCTACAAAATACGAATTTCTCTCTATTTAATATCGAGGAAAATAAACATAAAATTGAAAATCTTTTCCTGTCGCCTTCAGATAATATTATAAAGAAATTCTCTCGCCTACAAATGTTGAGGCGACACCTTCTGATATATAGTGGGTGCATGGAGCAGCTTTGTTATTGATTACAGGTAGCAAATAGAATACAGTGTAGTTCAGGTTAAGGGTTTGCCATATCATTATCGGCAGTTGGATTTGTTGATATTGAACGTCAATTTACCTTAGTAATTGAAATTGAAAATTTAAATTTAATCAACCTAATTGATCAATCAATCTACTTTGAACATTGTTATTCTTTATAAATAATTTACGAAGGTAATAGCAATATAGTTATGATAGCTAGAATAGCCAGAATTTGACAATAATAATTGAATATAAATAAATAAATAAGAGTAAACTATGTTGGTCTGAATGCCTTTAACCTTGCAGATAGAGCGAATATTTTATGTATCGTGCTAAAAAGTTGTAAAAACAGACAGGTATAGACTGAAGTATTAGTAATATTTTATTATGCATAGGCTGTGCTTGTACTTTTTTTTAAATTTAAAACACTCCACTGTAACATCAAACTAAATACTAAATTATAGTTGTTTGACTTTGTCGGTCACCAGATCTTACACCTTCTTAGCGGACATTTTAGTTTATGTAGAAAACTCGCAATTGCGATGAACTATCGAATCACAAATAAGAAATTCTTCTCAAATTGTGGAATGTGATAAAACCAGACTTTGAATTAAAACTAAATAATTGTAAACAAATTTTTGAAGAAATTCTTTCGGGAATGTTCCAGGAGATTTACTATATGCACGACGGTACTCTAACGCATTTTACCCTTAATATATCTAACTTTCTGCACACCACATGTAATGGTTATGTTTGATGGGTAGGTCGTAATGATCTTGTACTGTAAAGGCTTCCTAAATTAATTTTTCTGGGGATAGTTAGGTACTTAATGATATTTTCATTTTTAGTGTAAACATGATTATGACATATCGTGCGGGAAAATATTTTTATGGTTATAGCAAACTACAAGCAAAAAATTCTACTTTCAAATCATTTTTGTTTAGAATCAGAAATAGAGGATGAATTAAATAATTTCGTTGCCGTAAACCTATAATAATTCAGCGCGGACAGTTGGGATGGTCGCAAAGCAATTTAACCCTAGAAATAATTTAACATGTGGTAATTTATTAGTACCTTATACATTACACATTTAACGGTATACGTTTTCTTTATTATTATAATTAAAGTTGGAAGTGAAAATTAAAGCAAAAAAAAATGTTATATTTAAGACTATAAATGAATTAACTCCGGAATATGTAACTTCACTTTATGTAGTTACCACAACTTACGTTTCTTGCGAACCCTGTAACCCTAACCCATTTGAGTGAGTACAGTTCTCTATCAAACTACGAAAGGTAGAAATATTATTTAGAAAGTATGTCAACCAAAACGTAAATTGTCGTAATGACGTTAGAATTGTGGGTTGATAATTGCAGGGTGTTAATAATTTGGTAACGTAATTCATGAAACTTTAATCAACAAATTATGGTTAGCGATTAAATCCTTTAATAAATGTTACATTATAAATAATAATTAGCTACCCAAATTAGGATTTATAATTAATAATAACCAATTAATTACTGTATGAATGTTTAGGCTTTGACATGCATTTCAATTACCATGTCCAACCCTTGTTCAACATTTTCATGATTATACTAAACCAATATATTGACAGTGCTATTATTTCGATCAAATTATTACCTGCGATATTTTTGGTATCATTGTTTTCTCTGCCATAGATTTTCACAAAAATAACATTTAATTAATGTGGATCAAACTGAAGCCTAGAATAGACATGTTCGAAAAACAAATGTTTGGAAGCCACCATACAGAGTAACACAATACGTTTATGTTTCTGCGTAGTTCATACAAAACTTTGGATATACTGCATAGGGTTAACTTTATTTTTAATTAGTCTTTATTTTTTAGTTTTAGTTTAATAAATCTAATTGCGCTATTATCATTAATTGCTGAGAATCCTCAAATAAAAATTAATTATAAAAAAATAAAGGATACGGGAAATGCCGAAACCCGATTTGTATAGCAGTACCATTTATGTGTAGGACGTGTTGCCCAAAAGCACATCTCAAATGAAGTATTACACAAAACTTTGTATTTAACATTTAATTTAGTTTTAAAAAATAAAATTAGATCTTATCTATTAAAAATTAACTCCCTATTCCTTAATGACCTTTTCAATTTGAGGAGCAGGAAATTAAACCATTCCACAAACACACGCATTTTTCCTGTGCAGCCTTTTTAAAGTCAGCATCTTGTTTGATAATCAACGGCTCTAACTCTTACATAAAGAAGTTCCATAGCATTACTGGTTTGAATAAAAGTAGCACTTGTATATACTTTAGCTTTAAAATAATTTAGGGAAGAAGATAAAAAATAAAAATCCGAACAATGCCAATTTAAAATTATATAAAAATCCGAAACTCTGCCTTCATAAATAAAAATTTTGTATACTTTATTGGTACTTACGGAAAGTCAAATTTGTATCAATTCGGTTTGAAGAGCTCTTCACACCATTAGGAAACGGAAATCGATGTTGCCTAACTATTACGTAAAGATACATGTAGAAGACAATTGACTTTTCCTTAAAAAAAATAGAGCTAATCTTACGTAGAAACCAGAAAATACTATTTAATGTCGAGTAGTTTCAGAGTAGGTATGTGGACAATTAAGTTTTTCTAATTTAGAAATATAGTCAACATTCGTTTTCTGCATATTTCTCTGTTACTTCAGGTTAAATATGCATTAGGACTGAATTGAATATTTGTTTGTCACTAAATGGGTAGGTAGTGCGATACAATTAACTACACGCACACAAATAAGCGAAGAAGTTTATGCCAACATACTCAGATACTCAGAACCACCCACAAAATCAGGTTCACGCATATACAATTAACTTGGCACGCACACACGGGTCATATATTCAACGAATCATTTATTCTGGAGTCAACTAGCTGACACAGTACCATCTCACTCGGGCATTTAGGGCACCCATGAACTGCGGAGATTTTATTTTTTAATGAGATATCGGCCCGGTTAGGTTAATTAAATCCTCGAACTGCGATGATATCTTATACAGAGTGATGATAAAGTATCGCACAAAAATCATATTCTGGTTATTTAATGTTTTTGCGGAAAATCCTGAGACCCGTCGATTTTTGTTTTTAAATCTCCATTTAGACATATAATTTTCAACCCCCCACCCCTCAACCCCTAAGTGCTAGCAACCCCAACTTTAAAAATTTAAATAGAAAGATACCCTTTGTGATACCTCTTTTGATAGGTCTTTTTATTCTTAATATAAGCAAAAAAAGTTTTTCAAAATCGGTTGATAAATAACGGAGGTATTTAACAAAATGTAATCAAATGAAAATGTCAATATTCGACAAGAAACGGCTCAAACACGCCGTAAATGGTAACATTAAAAAGGGCACTTCCTGACCTAAAAGTGTGGTTTTGATCACCCATTATTTCTACGCTGTGACGTCATAATTTTTTTTTAAATGTCAACCCCATTATTTACATTGATTACATTTTGTTAAATATCTCTGTTATTTTTCAACCGATTTTGAAAAACTTGTTTTTGTTATATTAAGAATAAAAAGACCTATCAAAAGAGGTATCACAAAGGGTATCTTTCCATTAAAATTTTTAAAGTTGGGGTTGCTATCACTTAGGGGCTGAGGGGTGGGGGGATTAAAATTACCTGCCTAAATGCCAATTTAAAAACAAAAATTGACGGGTCTCAGGATTTGTGCCATTATTTCTACGCTGTGACGTCATAATTTTTTGTTGAATGTCAACCCCATTTTTTACATTGATTACAGTTTGTTAAATATCTCCGTTATTTATCAATCGATTTTGAAAAACTTTTTTTAGTTATATTAAGAATAAAAAGACCTATAAAAAGAGGTATCACAAAGGGTATCTTTCTATTTAAATTTTTAAAGTTGGGGTTGCTAGCACTTAGGGGTTGAGGGGTGGGGGGTTGAAAATTATATGTCTGAATGGCAATTTAAAAACAAAAATCCACGGGTCTCAGGATTTTCCGCAAAACCATTAACTAACCAGAATATGATTTTTGTGCGATACTTTATCATCACTCTGTATATACGCCGTGGGGCGTAGAACCATGACAATTCAACGTTCAGAACAATAATAATTAAAATAATTATAAATAAATTAAGAAAACATTACATTTTTGTTCAAAACAAAGAAAATTCAATTTGTGGTTTCGTAGGACATTGTGACACGGTATTACTTTATTAACATTCTCAGAAAAAGGATTTTGTCCTTCAACGAGAGCTTGTTTGAAGTATTTCATTAGAATTAAAGCTTCGGCAAACAATTTTTTGTTTCCGTTTTTAATAAGCGACTTATGAGTGAAGTCTATGATATTGTGTTTTATATTGTATTAGTTGTAAAGCCGGAGGAGGATTGAGGACAGTGCTGAAAAGATTGTTTAATTTAATCTACCTTGAAATATACCGTGGACCTCGAGAGTTTCCAAGATCAAAGGATTTTGTTAAAACAAAAGGTCTGTTTCCTTTCTAAATTTAGGTTTTAAATAATTTTTGGTTGGAATAGTCAGAGAGATTACAGCTAGAAATTCGTTGGAAAAATTTAAATCTACTGAAGATGTATGCGATTTCTACGTCGTAAATTGCTTGTTACGAAACACGGGCAGTATAAAATAAAGCCAAATCCGAAATTAATAAGGGGGATATTAAATTTACATTGTAACAGAGGACACCCCTGAACGAAACAAATTGATAGTAGCAAAAAGTTTTGGGAGTCTCGTCAGCATTTTGTAAAATTTTGCGTGCAATGAAATACTGATTTAAGAATCTCCCCTAACACACCTTATAGTGAGGTGTTGCTGGTTCAAATAAAAATTTGGAATACTTCTGGTTTAAAATTTTGTGAATAATACCATTAGGGTAGATACAGGATATATTAGGAATTGTAGGGGGTATAAGTGGAAGTTCCCGTACTGTATCAGCAGGTTTTGAGTTTACAAATCCCTATTGTTAAAAAAAGCGATACCAAAACAGGAATAGCTTGCAGGCGATTCATATATGTTAAAAAAAATAATCAAATTACTTCTAAAAATAGCTGATAATATAGATTCTGTTAACAGTAATTATTCCTGAGTAATCCAACTGATGAAAATAGTTTCCTCATACAACAAAAAATCTTCAAAATGATTCAAAAAAAATTCTCTGAAATATCTCGTCGTTACCCAGATTTTCATCTTCAACATAATCGATACCCGTCATTTTAAATGCGTATATTAGATTGAAATCAAATTTATACGATAATCGAACCCTATCATTAAATTTTCGTAAAGTGGAGAGCCAATAATTCCGTAACACCTACTTTTATTTGCATTGTAAATCCATATCGTTATCAGTGAGATGGGTAACTAATTTTACGCTAGAGAGGGCCATAAATCTTCTGAAGCGCCTCGTGTCGACACAGGACATTTGTTACCGTCAAAAATTAAACTTTCGATATAACGTGATCTATGCACACAGATGTAAAACATGAAAAATAAAGCTGTCCCCTAAAGGCTCTGCCTACTACATAATCGATCGAGAAGTGACTAACTGAGTGTACCGGCACCCAATAATTAAATTCCTATTAAAAAATAATTAAAAGCTCCTACTACTACACCTGTAATTAAAATACACGAATTATACCAGCATAAAAAGTATTTAACGTGTTACATACTAATAAGGGAGTCTAATTAACAAATAATTTTCAGTTTCATAAACTAATACTTACCACCTTATCACCTATATTTCGTACAGTACATGGTAGAAGAACGGTTTGACCACTCTTAGCTTGAATTTCTCTAATGGAAAGGTCATCAAATTCAGGAGCTAGAGCCACGTGTTGATCTGATAATTTCCCCTTTGACGTTTTACTCCAAATGTAGCCTAAAATAAAAGGAAAATTCAATTAAAGCAACTTTCACTTCTCAATTCTATTCAACAGTTACCCACATAACAGGAATAACCCGAATAATATTGGCTGTGGAATTTTGGCACGAAATTGTTGCTAATTATTGCCCGCCCAGGTAACACTAAATAGTAATTAGTATTGGGGTGACCAAGTAATGGCCAAGTACCCTTTAAAGTTCGCAATTACAACATCCGTGCCAACTCTTGGTGCTTTTGTAGGAAATTGGATGGATTTCAAAAGACTTCCGTCTAATTTAATCAAACACAAAATTCACGAAAGGAGAAAGTTGAAAGACTGTACATAGCCTACATTTGGTTTGTTTGTTTCTTACTTATATCTTCTCAATTTAAAATCACAAAAAGTTATTTTAACAGATGGGTATTCAGGGTGCATTTTATGCACACGGATTGCTGCTACAACCCCTAATTTAATTTAAATCGCCAAAAGGTGTTAACTGAGAGCAATGACATATTTTAAACTAAATTCGGTTTGTTTTGCAACAAAAGGTATCGAGAACAACATGTTGAACTTTTCAGGTCACTAAAAATAAGCATTTAGGATAATTTAAGACTACTGGCATAAACTTTTATCACAAAACAAACAATTTGCGTATTACGTTGGGATATTTTCTAGTTTATTGCTGTGCTATACCCGCGTTAATTACGAATACATAATGAAAGCAACAAGTTTTAAAAATTAATTAGAAAAACCTACTGTAAACCAAAACGAAGGGGCAGTTGGAAAACAGAAATTTTCTAACCGAAAGAAATGGTTTTAATGTCGAGGTGTTCTTTAGCCACAATCAGAATCCTATAACCTGGAGGAATATTCGCACCTAGCGCATTGAAACTGATTATGAAAAATAAAAAAGAATATTTCTAATCATTTTGATTGAATATGGTATCCATCCATATATTATCTGCTTTAGTGTCACATACAGAACATTATTCCAATAATGTGTTTGATTATTTGGCCACTATAAGCTCAATTTGGTATTACTGAACGATTCATCCTAATTTTACAGTCTAGTACAGGGATTCTGTTTCAAACTTGTAAACATAGCTGTCATTAAGCATGGCTTCTAACAATCACACGTACGAGAGGATAAATACAAACAGTGCAGGTAAATCTGCTTGCATGTAAAACCAATAATCGTATCAACTTGTACAGATTAGTAATTGAGGTGCACTTCAAATGACATAAATACAAGGCCGTTGACGTTCGTAACCACACCCGATCAGCGTTGGGATGATCCCATGGGACAACCACTGTAGAACAAGCGAATACCGGTCTATTCTAATCAATCTCTATTTAAATGAACACGGTGTATTAAAAGCTTTTGAATTTTTTCCTCTATAAATATCGTGTGTGCCTTTTTTAGACACCCGGTAGTTGGATATGGACCAAACAATTTCTGCGTCACATAACACTGAAATGATTCTCGCAACTTACGCGACCAGATGTTGCTGATGGATGGAGTGGTATTGTTTTTAGTGAATTTTGCACTTGCCCTACTGGCGTCGTACCAACTATTCGAATAGTACTACTGTAGGTCGCTGAGCTGTAAGATACCTTGCTCAACAATTATTTTTAGACCATTTTCTACATGCTTCTAGTAATTGACGATGCATTTACAAATTTACAATGCATGCGTGTTCGTTAGTTCAAAGTATTTATAGGATCATATTCAAGGTATTTTAAGATGCCGCCAAAGTATCATTTTAAATATCTTGTCTTTGACATCAAAAACAGATATTTAGCTTTCTTTTGATTTTAATAGCGATGTTGAAGAGGTGGATGAAATACTTTACCTTGACTTTCCTTATATTTTAAGAACCAATTATTAGGACCTCTTTTATTTCCTTAATATGAAATAAGTTTCCTACGAAAAATCTTTTTCAGTTATTTCTTTTAAAGCAGTGCTATACGAATGAAGTTAAGAATAAAATTTGTTGTTAAAGAGTATACTATAATAGTACTCGAATCACAAAAGGACAATAATAGTATAATAAGGAACCCAAATAACAAATATAATAGCTGCCTGGATTGCAATTTTGATCTGACATTATTGTACACCCAATTGCACTTTAGGTCAGTAATAAGATTCAGATTATTATACAGCTGTACAACTAAAAACATTGCCAAAATTTATAGCGCTACAGACGAACGTCAAAATTGACAACTGATATCTAAAATGAATGAGCTTTACGGATGTCGTTGGCTGTTATAACTAATGCGTGTCATATCTCTCAACATCTGACTCGTAAAACACAAGTTAACGGCGTTAACAATAAGTAGCCTTGAACCAGAATTTCAAGAAATACTTATTTCGTTGTGGTTGGTTTTTACATGAACTTGGCAAAACCGAACTTGAACATCACAATCAGTTTTCAAGGACATGTGAACCTAACTCTGTTGAAAGTGAACAAGGGCCTATGCAACCCAAATGAAAAAAATTTTGGACGATGATTTTTGAGTTGTTTTGTAATTCTCTAATTGGAAATTGTCGCAGTATTGGGTAATGGGTAATTTCGAAGTAGATTTTGAAGCTCTAGTAGTTCGACGAAGACAAGAATTAATAATAGGTTCTCTTGGAATAATCACCTGTGTTATGGTACTCTGCAGATACAAAAAAACGTGTCTACAGCTTTCTGTCTTTACCGAGTCTTTACAATTTCCTTGCTGAAAGTTTCTGGAGTTCGTAGCTTTCTGTACTCCATCTCGTCGCGGTCTTCTAGCCCGTCTTCGGTTTCTTCTTTACTGAAACCGATTTCCCAATATAGTTTTCCGCCCCCGTTCTTCCGTCACTCTTTCGAGATACCTGTATCTATAATACTTCAAAGTCGTCTTTAATATTCAAAGGGATAAATGTTTTATAATTTTTTATTTTTCATATTTCGAATGAATTTGAAAGGTAAGGTCAAATAAATATATAATAATATAATTTAGCAAACACTTTCTGATCTTATAACACCTTATAGCAGTAGAAAATAAAACACATTAAAATATTTAATCAAATTACTTGCGCTGACCCCCCTTTAATTATATTGGGCTTAGGTATACATTATTAGAGTCGTAAAGGATCTTTATGCTTTCAAACGATTTTTTAATTAAATTGGGATCGTAAATACAGATTATAATCTAAAGATATTTTGAACAATATTAAAGACCTTATTGTTGTCCCTAACTAATTCTTACGTGGTGTGCATTTTACGAGCGTTCCTCAAATCACGGTCTGAATATTTGTGTCGATTTATTTCAAATTCTTGAACCAGGATCGCGTAAATTCCCTGAACACTTCGTTATATTTTTTTGCATTACGACATAACCCGGAGGACTGAAATTCTATTGTTTACGTAAGCGCGACGCCGTCAAAATCAGCTGCTCAGCCATCAACTGTCAGCGTTACACCTCATTTAGCCCGTATGTGGGGAATTTCAATGGCTGCTCGCTGGTTTGGTGGTCTCTATAGGGGTTATCAAGCCCCACAGTAACTCCTTTTTGACAGACATAATGCCAGGTCTTTTATAGGAGCAACGGACCAACACACGTATCGTTAATGTGCTGTATTGTACTCGAATTCTTATTAAATGGCGAATTCAATCCCTTTCAGAAAATTATTTACTCGGCGTAAGTTATTGACGTCAAAATACTGTTCGTCGGTTATAAATTGGGCTATAAAAATTTTATGAGATTGGGGTGAGACCGTGAAAGGCTCCTGAAAATTTTCTAGAAATGGAAAAGACTAATTATTGTTTGTGCTGACATATTATATTATCGCTTAATTTTCAACATCCGAAAGAAATCCTGGTATAAAGTTTAAGAGAAATTTCTTTGGTGTTGGTTTTGCTTTGTTCGTCATTATAAGTTTAGCAATCTTTAACATCTTAATTCTCTTTGCAACCTATTTCTCCAGAAATACGACTTCGATAAAATCTGCTGGTCTTTCGGATGTGTTAAAGGAACGTTCACTTTCTTTGCTGACTCATTTATCTCTACTTTCACTTTTTGTTAACCGAACTTTTGATTTTTATCATAAAAGAAAGCAAAAATTAACGACATCTTAGCCTGGAGCTTTTGTTTTAGGAAAATAAGCTATTTTATTAAAAAAAGAAAAGTAAAAATATCTTCCTGAATGAAAAGTCAACAAAATTAAATTCTTTTGGTATTTGTTATGTACGCAATTTCCCCGAAAGAAGCTGTATTGATTAAGTTTAATATATGCTTGAAATAAATATGGAACGTATGGGTACAGAATTTATTCGAAATTCTTAAAACGTGCATGCCCTGTTAGACTTGAATTTTGGAGTTGTAAATGCAGTTGAGTAAGGTGCAAATATAATATGCAAATGCATTTATTTCCGGTCTCCAGTAATTGCAGGGGAGTTTAGTTTCAAAGCTCTGAACGTTCCAGCTATCGCGAAATGGATCGCAAATCGTTTTCAGGACTTCAGCTGTGCAAGTACCCCTAGACAGCGAGGAATTTAAAAAATGATATTGTTTTGTCTGAAATTCAATTCCATTACTTCTATTCTTAGTCACGCAGAAAACGTCAACTGCTATAGTAGCAATAGGCTCGCAAATGGCAGATCCTTTTAAATTTAAGCAGATAATTTCGTTTTCAAAGCGTTGTGCTACTTTACAATATAAGCCTTGTTATATGGCGATGGAAAACTTAGATTTAGGTACCATCCAAATTTTGTTTTATAATATTTAGCTTCATCTGAAAAAGCAGATGTGCTGTAGCTTATTGAATTGCCTGGAAATTGCGCACTTTATAATTCTGTATTCACAACTCATTGAAATACTGTGAACCAAATTGCCAAAAAACAAGTAGTTACATTAACAAACACAAATCCTGAACATAAAAGTAAATATTCACACATTTTGTAGCAGTTGTTATAACACCGAAAATTTCTGACCAAATGTTTACATCAACATGTTACTCTAACCAACGCTCTTAACACTGAAGCACGTTTGTAAAAAAGTGAAATTTTCAACCTGGCCTACAGAATATACGCAATGTGTGTAGCAACATTCTTTACATTGCACGTGGAATTTTCTTAAATACTTTGGATGTTAACTTCTAAATTCTTTTACCTAAAAACTAACACCTTCTTTGGTTTGACATACCACATTTTATTATATAGGGTAGGTAGTGTCTAAGTCTGTCTCGATCTTTAACGTCTTTCGTATATATAAACATGTTTATGTTGAAAATGTTGGAATTTTGTTTAGGATATTGTTTCAGGAGATGGTAATTTAAATCAAGTAACATGTCGACGATGTTAGTAAAATGTATAAAATTAATATTCAACAAATTCTCACCTCTCTTCTTATCAAGAGTAGTATAGTTCCCGCAGGGGTCGATGCCACGTGCATTTTTCTCTTACCGATGCAATGGTAGAAAGATTCTACTTTATGTCAAAACTGAGAAAATTATTTATGGTATTTACAGGTTAAAATGTAAATTTTAAATTGAAATCGGAAAATCCTGCTATGCAGCATAATGAGTTTTATGTAATAAAATGTTGTAGAATGGTATAAGGGAAAATCAAACCCAAGTCGCACGCACGGTTTGTTGCAGACGAACTTATAAACAAGCCACTTCTAGATCTCAAACTTACTACTTCTTTAATTAAATGTAATATGAACATAACACAGTTAGTTGTTAGCTATTCAGAACATTTCCTACTTTTATAAAATAGTACTTCCTGGGTTGTACAGGAAGTAATATAATAATAAATTGGCTTTTCAAGCTTGTGATAAATGTAACGACAAGAGAATCATAGAAATTTCTGAGATGATTCCATTTTGAGAACACCCAGAAGATTGTAGTATTTTTCCTTAAATAGAAAAACATTTTGAATTTCCGCTATATTCTGTTAGGAAAAGGCCTTTATATTAGAACGAATGTGGCAAAATATTCTTGAGAGGAGCTGAGCCCATCTGAAATAAAGCAGAAGGCGCCCCCGAACCACCAGAGAAATTTAATATAAAACTATTAAACAGACACTTGTAATATATGCCGGAAAATCTCCATAAAGCATTAACATAAATATGGGGTATTTTATGTGTGGCATTAGGATGTAAAGCGGTGCGCCACATGTTGGTGGCTTTACGCTTCTTTTATATTCTTTGTTTTCTTACTAACCTGCTAAGACATAAAAAGCTTGTTTTTTTCGGATAAGTAAAGGGAAACATGAAAACGCTATTATTACTCAATATATTAACGCTATTTCCCAATGTAAATGGAATCGAGGAAACTACAAGCAAAATTTTAAATCCCATTACTCCAGTTGCGTGTGTAGTTAACCATTGTGCAAAGAAAAACAATGCGAAACGTCAAAATTATTTTTGTAATGAGAAATGCCGAGCATTTCGTTTATTTCTTCAAGAATTACAATAATTTACTACCCGCAGTGGAGCCTAAAACTAATTTCGCTAAGAATAGAATGAGCTGCGGTAAAGCAACAATAGACTGTTATTTTTATTTCGGTGAGCCCATAATCTTAACATAATAAGGTTAACCGCGTCGCCTAATTTATTTAAACGATGAAAGAACTTTAAACTTAGTAAAAAGGCTGTAAACAAGCTATTCATATTTAAAGGAGGAAATAATTAAGTTCGTAGTTAAAGAATAATTAATGAGCCGCTTTGTTACACAGTCCAAAATGTTTAAGCAACTTTTAAATTTTAAATAAAAATATCGCAAAGAAAACCTAACTAATATTCTAACTTTTTCAAATAATATACATGGTGAATCCTAAGTAGTGCTCGCTGATTATCCATTCTAGAAAGATTCCAATGAAGTACGGTGTGTTATCTAACCCGTAGCCTATAAGCTAACGGTGCAGAATCGCACAAAACATCCCCTATTTAGGATTGAAATTTACAGACACAGCACAATAAAGCCCAGTTCTGCTCTAACTCTTTAAATAATGGCTCTCGAAAGCAATAGTAAAGGTGGTACGGTTAAAGTGAGCAGACAAATGCGCAAATGGTGGGTATAGCAGATCAGAATCGGTAATAATTTGGAGCCATGCTTACAATCGAATCAAAAAAAGAAAATACATTAAAAAATAAGAATGTTTTAACGCTCGAACATTGCAAAATATGCTGAAGCATTTAGAATATTTTAAAACGCCTTTCTTAAAGATATTATTATTTAGAACTGAATCAACATGATCTTCTTACTTTCCTTTTTAATCATTAAAAGTTAATTATGCATAGGCACGAATGACTTCAAATTTACAGTGTCAGCTATAAATATTCTCCTGTTTGAATAGATATTGAAAATAACAAAAATATTCAATCACATCCAGCGTTGAGTTTTATGGCTCAACGTGTTATTGTCATATCAAGATGTTTGACATGAGAAAAACCAATCTGAAAAGAAAGTTTAAAAAATTCTATTTCTGCCGAAAGTGTCCTCTACAGAAAATTTCAAATCCGTTGCCGTAGTAAACGGCAGCTGAAGGGCAAAATGCAAATACGGAAACACTTTATCGTCTAAATATAGGAACAGTGATAGAAAAACAATTCAAGGGGATAAATGAAAATAACATGTAGGTTGAAAAAGTTGTCAGCGTATTTCGTTGGGTTTAGTGTGGGGTGCAAACTGAAACAATTTTTCTCAAACATATACAACATAATTACTGCACCCGAGCTACCACCAAAGCTATCTCTAAGCCAGGTATTTTTGTACTGTAAAGTTTTTTTAATGAGCTGAGCGTTTAAAAGGTTTTGCGTGCATCTTTTGGAACGAAGGGGCCTTTGCGGCTTCAAAGTCAGTAACAGTAATGATCTGCAAATGTTCATCATAAACACAGATTTATTTTGAATCTTCTATTCAAACAAGAACTGTTTATTTTGCATGTCATACCACATTCTAACATGCATTCTCTCCTTTCATCTTCTTGACACTTGTTGAATTATATTTGTATGCAGTAGCACTGAAGACAAATACGAATGTATTCTTTTATACATACCTAATTTTCTTTTTATTTTTCAGGGCACAATCTCTACTCCCACAGCAGCAGTTCAGTTGAGTAGTAAACACAGAGAATTAACGTCAGCTACATAATGTCTAAAAATATTTCACTTTCATGTTTTAAAATAATTTTTTACATTCTGTTTTATCTAGACCTTCATTACAAATTAACCTACACATTTTGCGAATGATTCTTAAATTGAGACAATTAGATGGTAGTATAGCAGTATATAAAGAAATGTGACTAATATAATAGGAGATGGGGTTATTATGTAAATGAACCAAAGTAACATTTTATATTTATTTTGTAGTTTACACTAAAGTAAAAATTTAAGGATTTTAAAATTTAGTATAAATCCCTGTATTACTTCCATTCTGTGTTTACTGCTCTAGATATGTAACATGAGGAGTAGAAAATCAAAATTTAACGCATTTTGCTAAATCTCTCGCGACCCTAAACAAAATAAAAATGCATTTGGAACAGTGGAAAAATCCTGCAACTTACAAACTAGGTAGGTACATATTAATATTTGATGATTTATGTTTTAGTTGTGCACTATGTGCACTTTTGTCGCAACGACTACTCTTGATGTTTTGCTCTTTATTGCCGGTAACGCATTGTTCACGAAGCCCCAATTAAATATCTTCAACCTATTAACCAATCAAAAGTGAACAACTGCTAATTTATTCTTAAGGGGACATCCTTTTAGTGAAATTTTAAATATTTTCTCCTCGGTTTTCTCCATGTGTAAACGTATACGTCTTGTCGTTCTTAAGAATTGAAGTAAAGAACCCTTATTTATTTTAACTTAAATGCATGATACTTTGTTCTTTATTGAACATCTTGGAAGTACAACATGAATTTAACTTTAATTTTGATAGAAATTCAAATTTTATTCGTACCTATTTTATGCATCTAGCAACAATATCGCGTATGTAGTGCTACCAGTTAGTATACCGATTGCACTCAGGAGGTGACCGCTGCAGACCTACATTAATCTAGAAATTATACGGAAATGTAGTTATGATGTCTTTGGATCTCCACGCAATTAATCCTATGTAAAATTTTTTTATTTCTTATTCTAGATGTAAAATTCTTGGTAAACTTCTGTCTGAAATGCTTGGGGCAAGTAAACTGCGAAAACTTTTCTCTTTTGACGATCAAGCACGGTCAACATGTATTTTATCTAACACATCTAATACCGCAAACACTTTTACCCTGAATAAAATAACGTTTCGAGAAAATACGTAGGTACCTACACGTGTAGACACTTTAAAACAACAGAAAATACCTTATACAGAGTATTGTCGTAGTTCCCGCATGTGTATTTTGCGAAGTCACAACGTTCTATATGCCAGCAATGGATTTAGACAAGTAATAATATTTATAAGAATTGTTTCAAAATTGTTATTTCCGTTGGAAACTAGAACGTGTGTTGTAAGAAGATTTGCAGTTTAAAAAGTTATTTTGAATAAATTGTTACTCACATTAAGAAAAGGTTTCCTACTCTTATTAGAAATGCAATTTATTGTAGCTGTACATAAAATTGCCTAAACTGCTATACCTACCGATTAAGGGAATATATGAATTTTAGATTTTTTTGTTTTATATGTCTTCTGAGGCATCTTATATTTTTAGTTAAATCCTCCTTAGTTTATGGTTCATCCTTGTTACCAATTCCGCGCTTTTCCATAAGGTTCGGTATTCGAGAGACCCCAAAAAGGTTTGCATAAACAATCTCTGACCCCAAAGGGACAGCGATCACACCAGATCGAGTAGGTCATCAGTTGGTGTAGATTGGAAAAACGCGAAGAGGTAGAATGTTAATCTTTGGCGAAGCCGTGCAGCGAGACCAAACGCAAACGAAAAGCACGATCTGGCAATTTTTTGTGTAAAAGGCTGACCTGACTACTAATCCAACTAACCTAATATCAAACTGCGCTCTTACTGAAACCTTTTTCTCAAGCTACCCTTAAAACGGCCTTGTTGACAGACACGAAAGGATGTGCGTCAAATAAAAAACATATCAACAAGCCTGCAACTACAGGGGACGTTCAACTGTGCAGAAGATTTGTCATTAAATTAGTTTCCCTTGTGTACACAACAGTCATTGCCGGTTTAATGCTGTCTGTGGGATGTGCGCGGTTATATTTAGTCCGATAATCAGTATAGACTATTAACAACATCAAATGGGTTTTAGTATTGGCTGTAGCTATATAAAAATCCATTTTATTAACTTAACCTGTTTTAAAATTGGATAATAAAGCAAACAGACTGAAAAAAGAATGCTAATTGTTGACATCTGTGTGTGTTCCCTCGTGGATTCACATTTCATATGTTTTATAATTAATATTGGGTTTCAGAGTTTTACATCTCCATCTATCATCTTGTCTCAGGATAATTTATGTAATGGAAATGCGAAAAGCCACGTAACCAAAATTCTCATAACGTGGGGGAAAATAAAAACGTAATAGCGCTGACTACGTTTTATTATAATTGTCATTATGTGAAAACGTTAATAAGCGGCAACTTCAAACGAAATATTTGTGTAATGTGGGAATGCTGTATTGTGTAGGAAATTGTTAAAAATCCCGAAACATTTTCGCTGATGTTTTCGTAATATGTTTGAACACGAATATTGAAAATTATTTTACCACCATATAACAAATTTAATCAATTTGTACCGATAATAAATTAATAGATTGTTGAATTCTGATCATCAAAATGTTAACAAAAGGGATAAACCTAGTAAAATGGTATATTAAACCGTTTTATAAAGAATTACAATAAGTAGTAAAATCATTTTTTTCTTTTAGTGGAAGTAAGACAAAAAGTGATGGATGCTACAAAATTAATAATTATCCAAGATACTGTCTCACTCTTTGGTTTTAAATTAATTAAGCATTTTTAGATGAATTATTTAAAAGGCAACCATCTAAATATCTCCTACTTCTTATTTAGGAAACAAAAGATATTTGGGTGGAGTGATGTTGATGCAAAATTGAATTTTAACTGAAAATGTGGTTAATAAAACAAATTGATTTTACAGTAATAAAATAAAATGTTGTACGTGCACGTCCGTGACCTTGTTATTAAAGTAGTACTTTAACAAGTCATCTTACGGACTTGTAACGTAAATTACTGTTACAGAGTTTTCAGTTTTTCTGTGTAACTGTGATTTAAAATCACATTTTATGCAGAGTGCAGGCGGATATTAAGAGTTGCAGTGCAAACATAAAGTGAACATTTGCATTTTCAGCAAAAAATTTAAAAGACATGATACGAGTACACGCTTGAATATTTTACACGGAGTAGGAGACACTATTATATGAAACATAGAGTTACAAAAGGCAGTGCTTGATAGGTTACTGAAATCCCTGGTACGAGAAGAATAATTAGAGAATGATTAGAAGTATTACTGAATTTTAAGGGCGATACAATATACATGGTGTATGGTGTAACCATTCAAGTTTAAAAAAAACACTACGGGAATATTTAAAATGTTAGAGGGAAATCCCACTAGATTTTGCAAGCCTACGTTCTTTTTTTATTTGCTGAAAATTCTGAGCAATTACAAAAAGAATATTTGTCTTAAAATGAAATTACAGTCGTGATGTTAAGAATGCAATTTCGTTTTTGAATCATTCTCATTTTCAACAACAACCAGTGGCAGATCTTAAATAATTAAGAGCCCCTTTAACACTAAATCAGAGTTTTATTGAAGAGCCAATTCAGCTAATAATTTTTTTGACAAAGGCTATGTTGAAGATAAGATTTTAATCTTGTGCCTTATTTAATTTGTGATCCCAAAGCCATATTTCGTATTACGTGAAGTATGACAATAAAAATTATAAAAACTTGTTTTGTTTCTCTCATAGTAAAGTGGAAACTGTGAGTTTGCTACTACAATTCTTTATGTTTCAATTTCCTGTAGAAAAATATACACTATTTATTGCAAGTAACTTTTTAATTAGAAAAGTTCTAGTGTATCAAAATGGATCATCTAGGGGTAATTTTAATTGTAAGATAAAAATCGAGTTCATAAATATAAAAATTAAATAATAAGATTAATCGCAGTGTTGGATGCAAGATTAACAATTTCTTGAGTATTATATCAAACAGTCCAGTTTATAGTATATCTAGAGAAAATGTAAAGCTCGCACAAACCTGACAGTACCGGACTGATAGTCAATAGCACAGCAAACACGTGCAGAACTTTGCGGCAGTTCAAAGTAACTCCACTGCAAGAAGTTTCGCTCATGTCTATATCAACGCTGTTAAAACAGGCGCCAGGAAGTAGATATAAAATCCGGAATGCATTTTCCACCTATCAGTGTCACTCCCTGTTTTAAACAGCACTCAAATTTGTTCATTTTTACTCTCGTCAATTGAAAAAGCTCTTTCAAGTGCCTGTCGGCAATCGCACTAATTTCATAATGGTTTACGTTTAATCACGTACCCGAATTTATAAATCAGCGTGAAATCACTTCCTGTCATTCATTACACTACTCGTTAAAAGTTCCATTATATTAATTAGTTCAATCACCGTATGATTTGTTGGTCTGTCCAACAAAACCTACTGTTGCATATACGAGACTTCCTGCTGCCATGCGGACTATAAAGCACGTGCGTCCTGCTTGGGCAAGAAGCCATCACTGGCGATAGCACGATCGGCCCCTGATCCAGATGAGAATAGAATTCGTACAAGGATGGATTGGTGTAGACTCAATTGGCGCATTCAATACAATATAATCGTCTTATCTTCGAAACGATATATCATAACAAAAGAAAGAGTGGAGCCTTGCAATAATCAGATCCTAAAAAATTCATAACTACATTTGGTAGAATTCAGTGACTCGGTTTTTTGTGCTACTTCACAGTTATACCTTTCCAGATGTGCAGAATCCACCCCCAAAGCTGCTTTCCCTTATTTGATAATAAATTATGAAAAAAATCTGCAATCCTCGAAGCTGTTTCTAAATTAATATAAGTAATTCATTCAAAAATTAATTAATTTTTTCTATTATTTCAAACGGAAAATTTGTTTTATACAAATTGAAAGTGAAAAAGCAATTTTAGAAATCTCACAGTATAACAAACAAATGACATTTAAACGCTGAAGTAAATGAAATTTTTTTTAATGAAGTTTCCAAGAACCTATTTTGTATTAACAATGGAAAACGAAAAGCTAATTAAATATCTTAAGTCTTCGAATTACCGAAAATATTTCGTATAAGATTGTATAAGTTAACATAAAGATAAACGGTTTGTGGAAATTTTACAATGAATACATTATTTTGGGTTTACTTACCTTAGGGTTATTTAATTATCTCAACAATGAAAGTACTGTTCGTTATTTTAAAAGGTAAATAAAGGTTTAGTTATTGCATTGTAATATTTAAAAAATGTGGATTTATGTCCACCCAACCTTAAAATGTAGATTCTATTCCAAAGTTTAAGAATAAAAGTGAGTTTTAAGTTTCAGCATCAGCATTTGTTTGTGCTACTTATACTTCTGCTACTTCAGTTTAATGTTTCGCTATCAAAATATTATTAGTTTCTAAAATAATAAACCCTATTTCCTGTTGGTATTAATTGATAATTTTTTTAGTTGCTTTCGTTCTACAAATCACAGCATAATTAAAAAATCACTAAAATATGTTATGTAACTACTGAGGCCCGGTTGTACGAAAGTATTTGACTGCCAGTTCAGCTGAACCACGATCAATTGGCATGGATACAATTATTCAAACAATCGTATCCATGAAATTATCGTGTTTCAACTGAACTGGCAGTCAAATACTTTCGTACAACGGCACCTAAAAGGCCCAGTTGTATCAAGTGGTTTAACTCCCACGATCAATTGTCATGGATATGATTGTTATAACAATTATGGTATCCATGACAATTGATCGTAGATCAGCTGAGTTGTATCAAGTGGTTGAACTCCCAGTTCAGCTGATCCACGATCAATTGTCATGGATATGATTGTTATAACAATTATGGTATCCATGACAATTGATCGTAGATCAGCTGAACTGGGATTTCACCCACTTGATACAACTGGGTCTTAGACCCAGTTGTATAAAAGATTTGACCCCTAGTTCAGTTGATCCACATATGTATAATAAAATTATTGAGCATGGTTTAGTTGAACTGGAAGTTAAAACATATATTATACAACTGGGCCAGAAGTCACGATCGAAAAGTCATACTGGTCGATTGTTGTTTCAGTTTGAGAAACGTGACTTTCACGCACTGGTGTGTGTATTTCTACCTTAATTATTTGGATAATTTGACTATAAAATCGTTTTGTAAAATTGATTTTTCAAGGAACCATCAAAATGTTTAAAATATTACACTTGGATAATGGGCATACATTTTATTACATCTAATAAGGAAATCGTTTCATTTATAAATTAGCAGGGTTTATTTATTAAAAAATAAAAAATTCGGATAACTTTTAAAAAAACATCGTTTTAGGCAAATATTTATATAATTTTAATAATGTATCGTTTTATAATATGAAGACAAAATAAAAATTTTGTTGGATTTATTTACTCGTTAAAAAACATGAACGTATACAAAAAAAACTGCGATAAACCAAATTAATAATTTCATTCCGACAATCAGTAGAAAATACTCTAGAGTCTCTGAATCTGAAGTAAATCAAAAGCTTTATAAGAGTGTTGCCAAAAGTCTCTGTAATTTGGCACTACTTCTTGTGCCTACATTGTATTACTTATTAAAAATTCCAATAGCTAATGGTAGTCGCAAATTGAGAAGACTAAAATGTATTGGCATCGTAATTTGCTGCGCCACACAATTTTTAATTCTATGGCCTTGGGCGGCACGGAACCGTCTACCCCCATTAAGTACCGATTTTAACTGAATCAGACGGCTGTGAGTAATTAAATTGCATGGAATTTGGGCAATCGAGCAAACGCATTGAATTTACTTTACATCGAAATACTGAATTGAAAATATTGTATTGAACTGAAAAATGGTACTACTAGATATTGATTGAATATTTTGATGACAATATATAACTACCAAAAAATTCAAATCAAGCGCATATTTGAAGGATATCACAAATCAAATATGAAAAAATCTTCTGGTCTCAAATATACTAGCGAGTGTCTTGGATGATACTGACCAATACGGTACTGTCAATATCATGCAAGGTTTGGAAAATTATTAAATTACAAAATAAAAACCCTTAACCACAAAAAGCTTAGGAGGTCTAAACGTGTTTCGGGAACTATGTCAACATTCTTAAAGAGTAAATTCTGAATAGATATGTTTGTGTATTTTGTAAAATTCGACAAAATTGCAAACCCATCACTTGTTTCACGAATCTCATTGACTAACGACTTTTCCTTTGAAGTTAGTACCTAAAACTAACAAATTGAATGTTAAAAAGGGAAAATTACACAAGTTTTGCCCTTGGGTCTGTTTTAGAACAAACAAAAACAATAATTATCCCATAAAGTCTGTTAAATGACTATTTTAGTTAATTCTAGTTTTTCACAAAGTTCGTGCCCAGTTCTTTTGTAAAAGCAATGGTTAGAATTTACTCGTCTGTTGTAAATTTGCTCTCGCAATTCTTGTCGTAACCATGTAGGTACTTAACTTTACACTTTATTGTGCATTAATAATAGCCTTTGCAGTTGACGTCTGCTTGTAAGAGTAAACACAGGTCTGCACGGAAATCTGACATGAGCATTAATCCGTACCGTAATTGAATAATAGCTTTGAGATACTACTTAACTGCATTAGCAAAAGGCAATCTGGTTTGTAACGTGATTCGTAATAGGTTTGTTTAATGTTTCCGCCTATTTTAAATTTCCGACCCTGAAATTCCAGTAGAATCGTATATTTTTAGAAAGTGTAGAATTTTATTGTTAAAATAATTGACACAAAATATTTTACTGTGAAAATATGAACATGTCTGTGTAAGGGAAAGAATAAGACGATATATATTGGCCCTTAATAATAATAATGCTCATGTTACGTTTGAATACAATTTCTAACAACATTTTTTAGTAAACACGCGGTGCGGCTTAATTGGAAACCAAAAACCAGCTTATTGGTCCTCACATTTCCACCCAGCAAACAATTTTACGTACTCAGTACGTAAGCAGTACATAAAAGTTGAGTGCTGGTACGTACCATGGTATGTACCATTTACATCATAATGATGTACCGACAATGTACAGATGTCAGCAAATGTTTGACTTTACTGTGACGTACTGTAGACATAATTTTATGATATCTTTGGTACATTTAGTGCAGTATGTATTTAGTATATACCAACTGTACATACTTTGTATATAATAAACAGTATATATTTAGTATGTACCAACTGTACATACTTTGTATATAATAAACAGTATATATTTAGTATGTACCAACTGTACATACTTTGTATATAATAAACAGTATATATTTAGTATGTACCAACTGTACATACTTTGTATATAATAAACAGTATATATTTGGTGAGTAGCTATTCTATGTACTGTGTATATAATAAACAGTATGTATTTAGTATGTACCAACTGTACATACTGTGTATATAATAAACAGTACGTATTTAGTATGTACCAACTGTACATACTTTGTATATAATAAACAGTAGGTACGTATTTGATAAGTAAAAATTGTCAAATTACGGGTCCGAGTTATTCACATTAGGAATAACGTAGGGGGTCGGTCGGCGCAAATCTAGGTGCAATGAAAGGGCCTCACTCTGGGAAAATCGCCTTGTTGATCATGGTAATCCCTACGCGCGCCGTCTTAGTATGCTTTGGCATGCTTTTACTCAAGCTTATAAACTTGGTCGACTATAACATCACTAGTGATTGTTAAGCGCAGCGCCATCTACTCGTTGCATATAGATATCTGAACGTACAGATTCTTAGAAATACAATATACCTAAATTTTAAAATTGAATTTTGAATTACTCTTTATAAATAAAATTATATTATGCTTCTTGTGTATTAGTAAAATACATTAATTTCGTCTAATTTACAGAGTATAGGTTTGTATATATAAGACGTATATATAAGTCCTAAAATACTGTGTCTATTTCAGATATAATCAGAAACAAAGTTGGGTTATATGTTCTTATCTTTGTATTCATTTTGACGTTTATTCACAGGAATGTATTACGGGTAGCATTAATATTGACCGAGCACATAAAATAATTGATAATAATTGATTATTTACTAGACATGGGCAAAAATAAGTATGTAAATTTCGAATTGGAATAAAATATTCTGGGGAACATCATTATATTACAATCCACCCACCCTAATAAATTTCATTAAACTCCCAATTACGATTAATAAGTATTAAATAAATCATATACGCAAACTTACTTTTATTTAGCTGCAAGTTTTGTTTTCTTCAGAACGTTAACACCACAAATCAAAATTGTACCTACTACAGGTAGCAGTACATACACACAACAAATTAATAGCGTTTTGCACGAATTCTGATTGAGGACTGAAGAGTAATGAGTATTTGGAAGTAGGTTTTCTTACAGTATTGTCTTGTCAAGGGTTGTTACTACCCCCTCCTCAAAAAATTGAGAGAAATTGTTCCAGTCCAGGGAATGCGAAAGTATTGTTTCATTACTATTTACACATTCTACACCATACTAGGGTGGGTTTTCCATGAACAGACTAAATATTTAATCTGGGGATTTTCCACAAGCTATTGAGCACTGAATTGTGTAAGTTCAAGATTTAAGAATTTTAGGAAAAATATCTTTGTATACCACTGGAAAGTCCTGTTAACCGTTAACCCACAACAGGCTATAAATAAGTTTTAAGGATGCTCCCTTATCACCGCTAATGCATAGTATATAAAAATTATTATGTAATCTATTCTGACCAAATTGGTACATACGCGGTATATAAAAATAGTACGTACATAATACGTCACTTATATTACGTACATGGTATATAGAAATTATTATGTAAACTATTGTGACCAAATTGGTACATACGCGGTATATAAAAATAGTACGTACATAATACGTCACTTATATTACGCACATAGTACATAACAATTATTATGTAAACTATTGTGACCAAATTGGTACATACGCGGTATATAAAAATAGTACGTACATAATACGTCACTTATATTACGTACATGGTATATAGAAATTATAATGTAAACTATTGTGACCAAATTGGTACATACGCGGTATATAAAAATAGTACGCACATAATACGTCACTTATATTACGTACATGGTATATAGAAATTATTATGTAAACTATTGTGACCAAATTGGTACATACGCGGTATATAAAAATAGTACGTACATAATACATCACTTATATTACGCACATAGTACATAACAATTATTATGTAAACTATTGTGACCAAATTGGTACATACGCGGTATATAAAAATAGTACGTACATAATACGTCACTTATATTACGTACATGGTATATAGAAATTATTATGTAAACTATTGTGACCAAATTGGTACATACGCGGTATATAAAAATAGTACGTACATAATACGTCACTTATATTACGTACATGGTATATAGAAATTATTATGTAAACTATTGTGACCAAATTGGTACATACGCGGTATATAATAATAGTACGTACATAATACGTCACTTATATTACGTACATGGTATATAGAAATTATTATGTAAACTATTGTGACCAAATTGGTACATACGCGGTATATAAAAATAGTACGTACATAATACATCACTTATATTACGCACATAGTACATAACAATTATTATGTAAACTATTGTGACCAAATTGGTACATACGCGGTATATAAAAATAGTACGTACATAATACGTCACTTATATTACGTACATGGTATATAGAAATTATTATGTAAACTATTGTGACCAAATTGGTACATACGCGGTATATAAAAATAGTACGTACATAATACATCACTTATATTACGCACATAGTACATAACAATTATTATGTAAACTATTGTGACCAAATTGGTACATACGCGGTATATAAAAATAGTACGTACATAATACGTCACTTATATTACGTACATGGTATATAGAAATTATTATGTAAACTATTGTGACCAAATTGGTACATACGCGGTATATAAAAATAGTACGTACATAATACGTCACTTATATTACGTACATGGTATATAGAAATTATTATGTAAACTATTGTGACCAAATTGGTACATACGCGGTATATAATAATAGTACGTACATAATACGTCACTTATATTACGTACATGGTATATAGAAATTATTATGTAAACTATTGTGACCAAATTGGTACATACGCGGTATATAAAAATAGTACGTACATAATACATCACTTATATTACGCACATAGTACATAACAATTATTATGTAAACTATTGTGACCAAATTGGTACATACGCGGTATATAAAAATAGTACGTACATAATACGTCACTTATATTACGTACATGGTATATAGAAATTATTATGTAAACTATTGTGACCAAATTGGTACATACGCGGTATATAAAAATAGTACGTACATAATACATCACTTATATTACGCACATAGTACATAACAATTATTATGTAAACTATTGTGACCAAATTGGTACATACGCGGTATATAAAAATAGTACGTACATAATACGTCACTTATATTACGTACATGGTATATAGAAATTATTATGTAAACTATTGTGACCAAATTGGTACATACGCGGTATATAATAATAGTACGTACATAATACGTCACTTATATTACGTACATGGTATATAGAAATTATTATGTAAACTATTGTGACCAAATTGGTACATACGCGGTATATAAAAATAGTACGTACATAATACATCACTTATATTACGCACATAGTACATAACAATTATTATGTAAACTATTGTGACCAAATTGGTACATACGCGGTATATAAAAATAGTACGTACATAATACGTCACTTATATTACGTACATGGTATATAGAAATTATTATGTAAACTATTGTGACCAAATTGGTACATACGCGGTATATAAAAATAGTACGTACATAATACGTCACTTATATTACGTACATGGTATATAGAAATTATTATGTAAACTATTGTGACCAAATTGGTACATACGCGGTATATAATAATAGTACGTACATAATACGTCACTTATATTACGTACATGGTATATAGAAATTATTATGTAAACTATTGTGACCAAATTGGTACATACGCGGTATATAAAAATAGTACGTACATAATACATCACTTATATTACGCACATAGTACATAACAATTATTATGTAAACTATTGTGACCAAATTGGTACATACGCGGTATATAAAAATAGTACGTACATAATACGTCACTTATATTACGTACATGGTATATAGAAATTATTATGTAAACTATTGTGACCAAATTGGTACATACGCGGTATATAAAAATAGTACGTACATAATACATCACTTATATTACGTACATGGTATATAGAAATTATTATGTAAACTATTGTGACCAAATTGGTACATACGCGGTATATAAAAATAGTACGTACATAATACGTCACTTATATTACGTACATGGTATATAGAAATTATTATGTAAACTATTGTGACCAAATTGGTACATACGCGGTATATAATAATAGTACGTACATAATACGTCACTTATATTACGTACATGGTATATAGAAATTATTATGTAAACTATTGTGACCAAATTGGTACATACGCGGTATATAAAAATAGTACGTACATAATACATCACTTATATTACGCACATAGTACATAACAATTATTATGTAAACTATTGTGACCAAATTGGTACATACGCGGTATATAAAAATAGTACGTACATAATACGTCACTTATATTACGTACATGGTATATAGAAATTATTATGTAAACTATTGTGACCAAATTGGTACATACGCGGTATATAAAAATAGTACGTACATAATACGTCACTTATATTACGTACATGGTATATAGAAATTATTATGTAAACTATTGTGACCAAATTGGTACATACGCGGTATATAATAATAGTACGTACATAATACGTCACTTATATTACGTACATGGTATATAGAAATTATTATGTAAACTATTGTGACCAAATTGGTACATACGCGGTATATAATAATAGTACGTATATAATACGTCACTTATATTACGTACATAGTATATAACAATTATTATGTAACCGATTCTGACCACTTTGGTACGTACTAAGTACATAAATAAAAGATGTTATAACAGTTACCTACTTTCGACGTACTGAGTACATCAATGTCACATGATTGTTTGCTGGGCAATGTACGTCCAACAGGGAATATTTAGAGTGTCGTTTTGGAACACCAATTACCCCTTTTACAGTATGTCCCATTAACTCGAAATATGCTGTATCTTAATCAGGATGGAAGTCCTTCCAATTTTCACAGAATTGTGTTGAATTATCTCAATTATAATTTATTATTTAATTCGTTGAATTAGCATGACTCTCCCATATAATTTCGCTGTCTTTGAGGGCACGTAGTAAAGATTTTGCAGCTCAAATTCTAGAGAACTCTAGAATAGTGCAATATACAAGTTCCCTACTGCACTTGAGCGGACGTGTATAGTCAGCTGCAGGTGGTCATTTTGAGCAGTTATTTATAATTTTATCATTAGATTTATGTTGATGTGCTGTATTTACTTCAAATTACTTGAAGAGTATACTCTCAAAGTTTTGTACATTCTTCCCGAAACACATTGTTCTGTAAATGTGCTATAAATTCTTATTCTTGTATGAAGTCATGAAAGACACGACCACGCCTTACCTCATCATGTAAAGCATTTTAAAATAATCACTACAAAACTTGTAAAATTACAAATTACTGTATGAGTTGTGAAAAAAGAAACAATTTTAACATTCTTTTCTCTTAGACATAATATTATGTTAGGAAAGTTTTTTTGATTTTAAGCAATTTTTCTGTAGGCTTTCCCGGAATATTTATCTAGCCTTGCTAAAAACAATTCTTGAAGTTTTTGAGTCATAAACAAAGGCGCTCCTAGAATTTTAGTTTGTATTGATTGAAACTTCTAAATGAGTTTTTATAGCCGCACCCACATGGGAAACGACGTTAAGATAGGCCGTCAAATTTATTGAAAGGTGAATTCTCATATCTGATATACTGCCTTCCCTTATACTAATTATAGATTTTGTTAAATAATACTAAAGTGAATAATACCTACCGTAGGAATAGGAAAACTAAACGAATATAAAAACCAATTCACATACCATAAGCTAAAAGTAAAATGTAATCACTCAATTTAATGCATTATAAAACAGAGTGTCAGAGAATGTCTGAACCCCAACCCTTGAAATTTTTTGTCTACCTGTATGTGGATGCATTAATAATGAATGAATGAATGATTTCATAACAAACTCGTGTTGAGCAGAATAATGCAGGTGATGAGAACGAACCGATAAAACCCCGTTGGCACAATCGGATAAACATAAACAGGTAACATGACATTTTATTATTAAGCACTTAGATGTGCGTGTCAGACCCTTAAACGAATTATTTTATGCAAATCATTTTAAACGTTAAAGATTTTTCGTTGTTATTGTTAGCTGTTGTTTACGAGCATCCTTACTGCCGCACTGCACCGGCTAGGTTCAGAAAAGTTTCTGAAGGCGTTTTAACTTTATGACGGAATTAAAAAGACATTCTTATAAAATTATAGTAGGGAGAATTTTTAAACACCTATAAAATATAGAATTATTAGAATGGGGTGACTTGATATTAGCATTTATTAATTTCTTGTAAAGAGTAAGCAGTCAAAAGGTATTATTTATTATAGATTAGTGTAATTAATTGTTACATATTTTTGATAGTTGTCTAAAGCTTCTTTACGTTTACCAAGATTAAACAAAAAGCAACTGAGAAATATCTAGCAAGCTAATTACAAACCTTACAAAGGAAAATTATAATTACAAGTAGTTAAACTAAATAATGTACCTACATAAAGAGGGTAGTTCGCAGTAATATCTTGGAGAATTAATACGAAAGCTTAATAAATAAAAAAAATTGTATAATATGTACAATACACAAATATGCTTATGTTACATAAAGCAAACTGCTCTTATGAGTAATAAACAAATACAGAGGCTGTTAATTTTTTTACAAGGTTTAAAACTGAAATTCCTGTAACGTATTACTAAAAGCTCGCTTCAATAAACAGCAAATACTGCAGGTTGTTTATTTATCTTATACATCCATGTATACAGGATAGCTTTAGGGGAGAAAATAACAGCAATGGTTACCGCACTATATAGAACCTTTTGGAATGAAAAAAATATGTAGGGATTTTATTGATTGTTGTAGATTTTATCTTACAAACAAAATAAATCGGCACCTCATGGTAGTGACGACCGCACCAGAGAATAAAAACTTTAACATAGAAATAAAATTAAGAACATTTTTTTTCGGAAGTCTTATCATACGTGTTCAATTATTTTTTGTGAAAGTTTTAGATTTATTGGTTGCTCAATCGAAACTATTGGCATTTACCTGGTTGATCAGGCATGCTCCAAACAACACCATCTTCGTAAACTTAATAAAACTTGTTTGGATTTACTGCACCAGACTCAGATTCAGAGCACTTTTGAGAGTTAGAACAGCAGTAGTTCTCTAATAATAGCTTTATTTTGTATTATTTACGCTTCGTTAAGATACTGCAATCAACTGAATTTAAATTGTTATCGTGGCGTTAACGTAGTGCTATGCAATAAACTTCGCGTTCCAGATTTGTTTATAGGAAACCCGTTTAATGATTATAAACTAGATAATTTTAGTGAAATATGCAAGAATATTATAATAAAATATTTATTTAGTCACTATTTGTCACTAATTTGAAGCACATAGTAGGTACACTGAAAGGAAAAATGTCGACGTCGCGTCGTGAAGGTAAGATTAATCTTTTCAAATCCATGAGAAATTATTTCTGTAATCCCTAGTAACTGAGGCATTGTCAAATGATTTTTATGAAATATCAACTGAAATCACTGTTACACGATTTTATTTTCAAGACCAGGGTACACAAAGACTCGTCTAATCGCACTCCTACGAGAATTATTAGAATTTTTGTAGCGTTCACGAATTGATAACTTCCTAAAGCTTTCAGATGATTGGTCGGAAAGATTAGTGGATATAAAATACCTCTATTGTGTTGTGAATGCTGGTAAAATGCATTAATTGTTGTGAACCCGTTTAAAATTTTAAATAATTTTTATGATAACGACGTCGAGGTAAATCGGAGGTGAAATCAACTGACTCTTAAGCTAGTTTACAAAATCTGTTAGTTTAAGTATTAGTGGGACCACTAAATATTGCTTGGTATAAACGTAGCATAAATATGATTTCTGCTTGACTAATAATGCTACTTTTGTATTTCATTGCAGAGATATTTATTTACCTGAATTTCGCAAACATATTTACTTTCCTGAAACATTTTTATTATTTCTATGTTGAATTTTAAACACAATTTACCCAATTTAATGAACATCCAATAAAGTTGTTCAATATAACTTTAAAAACTTCTTAGGACAAGTTTTCGAAGTGTGTACGTGTAACGTGATCAATTTCAAAGTAATTGGAAACATGTTTTTGGTATTAAATCTTTAAAATATACTTAAAGAATATATTTTAATGTTTTACACGCTATTGAGTATTCTGAAAAAAATATTGTGTTGTGTATTCGAAGGACGTTAAGTGATGAAAATGTGAAAAAGTGTTCATCAATATCGACGGGGTGTCTGTCGGACGGTCGCCTCGTATCAAAGCATTCCTTCATCGCCGTGTAGTGCGAAGACCGTCACACGGAATTACGAATTAAGGGTTCTATGATACCTGTTAACACGGCCATAGCCATTGCCATTCTAACAATACCACTTGTTATCCTCCCAAATGACTAGAATTTAAATTATCTCTTACACATTGTACTGCCGCATTGTGTTGTATAATTTATCCATAAATTTTATTACTACTCAACACGGTTTATTTTTCAGTGCACGTCCTCGCGATAAAATAGTTGAATCTGCATTTAAGTTTTTTCATTCAGATGCCCTGTGGTCGTGCGCGGCTTTATTGGCTTTAATTCGTTTTGAAAGTAAAATTATTTTCGTTTACAGGCAGAACGAACCCTTCAGTGAATTTAAAATATTTGCATTAATTAACCTTTATAGTATATGCGGTTTATGTGTGATGCTATATTCCCAAATTTACTTCTTTAATCAAGTTCCTACATTACGGGCTACATGAAGTAATCATTTTTATGTTCCTTTATGTTCCATAAATACAAAAATTTAATCCCTATCTGGATAAGAATCTGCTTCTTTGAAAATCATTTATTTATCTACATAGGATAAAGTTCTTTCGCTAAATATAAATCAAAGGTAAAATATAAAAAAATATTTTACTAAATGTGCTTCTCAATCCTGAATTTAATTAGATATTTAAACGTTTTTTTTTATTTCGACTGGAAGATAATGAAGAGTATTGAATACAAGACGATTCAATTAGAACAGCTAAAGGGTGTAATTAGGAAACTATTTCCCCCACATTAACGGACAACATTAATTTCTTCTAATTATATCTAATCGTCAAAGAAAAAACTTGAAAATATTTTCAGACAATCCTGAAGGGGGCCGTCATTATCGAGGAACCGTAATATGAACTTGTATTTTTTTCAAGAATCTTACCAAAAGGTGTTACTTAAACTTACAGGGACACCATTACACACCTACACACCTTATACCTATAGTTTTGTGGTGATTCAAACCTTAGCATTCGTAGCTCGCGTGCATGAACTACTACAATACCAAGACTGCTATGTTATTAATTATTTCTCTTAATTTACAGATTTAATTAGTCTGCTGCTGCAGTATAACACCTAGACCATGGAATAAACAACTTGAAAATTTCCACGATGGACAAGGTAAGAAATATAAGGTGGAAGAATACTGAAAAATAGATGGGACAATATTGCATGAAAGAACTTTTACTCACTAAATTGTATAATTGAATTGTTTATTGTTAAAAGACCCCAAGTAACATTTTGTAAACAGGAAAGGTTTTATGTTAACAAACTGTAATAAACAATACATGTTGCATTGGGATTGTTTCTGCACCAAACGATGCGCATGTGTCTATAATATGTTGTGTCGTTCCACCGAAAAATGAAAATAGCGATTAAATTATGGTGATGTAAATTTTAATAACATTTCATATAATATCATCACTACAATAAAAACCAAACAGTAATATAGCTGTTATTCTATTTGGATTTAATTTACAAGAGTCTGCAGTGTGTTTGTACGAATATACAATTTGTAGCATTTAACAATTTAACATTTGTCTCCTCTATCGTACATGAAGTTGCCATTTAAAACGTTCATGTTTTATTGATATTTGGTAAAAAAAGTTTTTACCTTTAAAATTTAAATAAGCGTTTGTTTTATAAAGTAAAAAACATGGTTTTAATATTAGTTATTCATGTATCATTTTATGAATTTATTACCTCTCAAAAACGTAAATAAAACTGTTTACGTTTACCCAATTCTGAAATTAAATTTTTTTTTGAGCGCCATAGCTTAATTTACCTGACAATTGTTAAAATAATGCCGTCGTTGATGCTATAAGGTGTAGTAATAATAATTATATTTATGTATTAAGGTTGTAAATAGGCTGTTATGGCGCAAGACGGAATTTTTCGCCCGAGGCGGCAGCCGAGGGTTAAGAATACGTCGAAAGCATAGAAATTTCTTTATGCACTTTTTAAAAGATACACGATTTTTACTCTCCTTTGCTAATTTGGGTGAATTCGGTATTATAGATTTTTATTTCAATCCAATTCGGAACATTTCTTACAACATTTAACTTACTAAAAGATATATAGATATCAGATTTACTTCTAGTGTCTAGATTGTGAATATCCCCATCTTGTGTAAATTTATGCTTGTTTGGGTATACGTACACGCATGATTCATATACAAAAAGACTGTTATGAAATCGCACAACATTAGTTTTAGTCAGATTCAGAAACAACAGGTTAGATGAAAACCAACGGCCTATTTCATTTGTTCAAGGACCTCGGGAGTCGGGACATATATCTGACACAGCGAGAGATGTACCTATCATCTGCATAAAATGTCGAGGAAGCCCCCGATACAGCATAGGCAAGGTAAATAGAATCGGCCCCAAGACCGAGCCTTGAGGAACTCCAATGTTTGTAACCAACGTATCAGAATTTACTTTATTTATAGAATATTTATTAGAATTGATAATCGAGACATATTGAGGGTGTTCCCTTAAGAAGGAGGAAATCCAATCGTGAGATATCCCTCTTATACCATATAGTTGGACAGTTTTTCAAGCAAAATTGAATAATCAACACAATGGAGAGATCACAAAAGATTCCTACAGGGCACTCACCTCGCTCCATGTAGGTACTCAACAATGTCGGAATGAAAGTCTATCATCACACTCGTGGTTAATCTACCCTCACGAAAACCATGTTGATTATCATTTATTATTTTTATTATTTTATGATCATTTAAGAGAGTTGATAAACGATCCAAGAAGCAGTACTCGAAGACTTTGGAGAACACACTACAGACGGTCGATAGTTTTCTAGATCAAGCGGGTCATTTCCGGTCTTTTCTATTAAGTGTGATATTGTTGTTTGACGTTTCGTTATAGATCATGGATAATAAAGAAGTCCATGGACTAGAAAAAGACCTTTATGATAAACAAATTGGTGTATAATTGTCAATTTATGATATCTCCGGGCATAAAAATAATGATTACGTTTCCATATTTAACGCTCGCATCCCTTAAGGCGATTTAACCGACTGCTGTCCCTATTCATCTTATCTTCTTCCCAGTGACGACATGCGTCTGTTAAGTCCATAATCCATTTTATTACATGGATGATTTCTTAATCATTGTCAGCTTAAGTAATTTTTTGAAAATTTTTATCTTTTTTTGCTTTCTTTATAGTTTAATAATTTGCAGTCAATTGTATAGGTAACATAGAACATAAATCAAGTTAGCATCAACTACAGTGTGTATCCAGCAAGAAAACCCTCATAAGATAACAAATAATTACTTCACCTTTTTTCAATTCATTATTTTTTCTTTACTATCACAAAACTGCGGCGATAGTTTTTATTAAGCAACGCCACATATAATGACAAATGCTATGGGCATGCGATATCGTACCTGGCAATCATTTAATGCTTGTTAATCATAATTCATAACCTTACTGTAGAAGTGTAATAAATTAATCAACATAACTTAAAAATGGTCCATTATACGAGGAAAATTTTTCATTAAATTTTGTGTTAAAAGATTTTTGGCTATTTCCACACCTTTGACAAAAGTACCTATAGCTGTTACCTAAAAAACGTCTGAAGCTATAACTTCGTTACTTCAAATTTTGGACCCCACAAGCTATCTTTTGACATCACCCTTTTGTTAATATCTATCAACTTTTTTAAGCTACGATGTTCAACTTTTTTATTTTAAACGGAACACCCTGTATATTTTGACATAGTACTCTGGTAGGTATATCCTAAAAAACATTGTTCGGGTTAATATCCTAAAAATTATTGTTCTGGATATCAAGCTAAAATATTATAAGCAAATCATTGCGCATGAACTGGTAAAAATGTTTTGAAAAATAACATGTTTCCCTTTACAATGTTTTGTAATAAACATTTCTAATTTCCGTGGGCTCCCTTTACGCTCGGATTTATAGAGCCCTTGATAATCCGCAGCTGTATAAACCCATCCTAAAACAAATTTTATTTTAAATATTACAGGTTTGAAATCAATAGCCGAATATCTGGGGATAAGCAGACGTAGCAACAAAATAAGGGATTATAAAATATGAATAATATACGTATTATAAATTATGGTAGATATATACTCGAGAATTAATTATAATTTATGGATATCTCAAAAGAATCTATTACCAATGAGTTTTAAATTATTTAAGAATCGTAATCCGGTAGGTACTACTTATTATTGAAGATAAAGAATGTGTGTACCAATGTTCTGAACAATATTTTATAATGTCTAAATGCATTGGTTATAAATTTTAAATGGGTTCCATGGAGATAAACATACTAAAATATTTAACATTTATACATCCTCCATCAACGAGAAAGTAGGTACCACATACGTTTAAACTATTTTTTTGAATGTGCCTATTACGTTACTGCATTTCGTTAATTAGAGCAATAGAATATAAAATCGCTTTCTTGTTTTCCAATCCGTTTGTACAGAATTGAATTATTATACCTGTAGCAGGTATAAAATGTATAAAATTGTATTAAATAGGTGAATGTATTAAGCATATTAGCAATGTTATAAATCGTACTCCCATTTAAAAAGCTTATAAAGTAAAATCTCATAATAAAGTCAAGTTGACTAAATCTCCTCAATATTAATCTTCCTGATTAAAAACTCAGGAAAACATTGAAATTTTTTATGTAACTTCCGCCACCTATGCATAACATTTCGGGTCAAACAAGAATTATTACAGTTAACTAAGAGGAAATGTAAAAAATATCTTATTGAAACTTAGTTTATAGAAATCTTTATAGGACACATAAAAAGTTTTAGCCCCGCAATGTAATTTCCATACTTATAGCAGAAAAGCGAACTGTTACAGATTTCTGTAGGCTATGCGTTGCAGGACTCGCTTTTCCCACAATAATAAATCCCTTTACTCATAATTCCAGGATGATTCCAGGGTTCGGCTTATGAAGAGCAATTTAAAATGGACAATGCTTTTTATAAATCACTTATAAACGTGATTTAATGTTACAGTTTCATCAAAACACCTAACAAAAGGAATTAATTTGGAATGGGTGTTTGATATAAATGCCTAATTTTTTTTATTAACTTTACAGTTAGAACCTTGTCTGAAGGAAATGGAAAGGCTGCTCACAGGTCGCATAATTAAAAAAAAAATATTTTATACGCGGCACTTTTCCCAATTGTCATCAATTTCTCTTGATTATGATTGCAATAGCAAATAGGATTAAATAATGAAAGATTTCCTCAATGTCAATCCTTTACACCTAATTTTGATATGTGTATTATAATGCCAGGACAATCCTCCATTTCAGTACCGGTTCGTTGGTGGGTCTAAGAAAAGCCATGTCCCGTTTTTTTAAATTTAAGTCATGAAGTCCTAATAATTTTTATTCTCTGATAGCTAATCGTCTTAAAGCGTATAATCTTCACTCCCTATTTAGATAATTGTATTGAAAAATAAAAATATTATTACGTTTTTGCAATTTAAATTTGTTAATAAATAAAATTATTAGAATTTGTTTCATCTAAACTACATGATGTCGGTAATAGGTTTGTTTGAAAAGTTACCTCATATTCCTGAGAACAAACAAGACGATTTAACCAAACTTCGTGTTTCTTTAAGACGTTATCGGGCTTCAAAAATATAAAAATAATGTATTTTAAATAACAAAAGCGTTGGGGATTAAATTTGGGATCTCAATCTTTACTAAGAAAAGGTGTTTTCTGATTTTTTTTCTTAACTGTTACGTACCTATATCTTAAGCTGTCAAAAGTTGACCTCAACATGCCAAGAGCTACATATTTTTTAGTTTAGTTAAACAAAATTAGTTTTAATACTAGTTGTACTGCTCAAGACAATTTCTTTCTGTCCAACCTATGGGAGGTAACGAAAACAAGACAGTAAATAATGTTTGAAATAAGACACGTTACCGCCATGATGCGGATAGCGAATCTCGTAAAATTTCTACCGAAACCGAATGGGAACTAGCGGACAGCATCTTTAAGAAAAGCTTTATAGCTATATCGGTCAAACCGTTAGAAAGTTTGAGCTTCTTTGTTTGTTGACTTAACGCCAAAAGGCAAAAGGTAAAAAAATCACGTCAGAAGGCACTTTCTTTCAGTATGCATTCATATCTCAAATTTATTCCCCCTAAAGGCTCTAAAAGCAACGTTTTGACATCGAGTAAATTTAAAATTGTTTGAAGATCTTTTGACTATCTATGCCTTAACAGCATGTCGATGTAGTTGTATATTATACCTAGCTGTTGATCAATTTTTATTTACACAGTTTGCTTTTGATGTTACCAGGAATCTTTGCAACGTAATTAATTGTACCCAACTATTATGAAAACAAAGAAAAATTTAGAGAATTAATTGTGTAATTATGAGACCCTAAATAGTTAAATAATAATAGGTCCCTGCGTGTATATTGCAAGCAGTATATGGAAAAGTCAGTTATATTGATCCCTATCGCGACCTCTTGTGTCGAAGCTCACAATGCAACTTCAGGCGAAAGCTCTCGTTTGCCTGAAAGCTGTAAAATTCAGATACTATTGCCAAGTGATGGCGCGGCATGGCTCTCTAGCAGAAATAAAAATCAAGATCGGTAACTTATTAATTTATTAGGTTGTGCAACTGCCAATGCATAAGAAGTATTGTATAAACTTTATATAAAAGAAAAATTACAATATTTTAGATATAAATTACTAATTGTATAATAGACAAGTACAAAAGTATTCGGGAGGAAATTCATTAATTTTAAAACGGAGATGGGTCCAAACCTGTGTTAAGGGAATAATTTCTGTACATTCCGGTTCTTGCTAAAGCATTACTAAATTCTTGGTTGGTTGGGAAGAACGACGTGGGTATAGTATGTACTGTCGGAGGATACCTAAAAGATATATCTTTTAATTAATTTGTATCTAAGGAACTTCAGAAAAGATGTACCTTCCGTAATCACTGGAAGAGGTTTTATAAAACGGATGCTCTTGAGGTTTCCGATCAATTCCGTACCCGAAGAACCACGAAGGATATTCAAATCGTTTTGGTAACTTACAAGTGCGATAGTAATCCGAGGTCTTTAAAACTTCCTCGTATTTTCCTTTTGCATTTGGACAATTCATCTTCGTTTACTGCACTGAATCCCTCTGTAGATATTTTCTGCTGTTTCACTTTATCACAATTTCATACTCTGAAAAATTCTCGTAGCACTGACAGATGCCAGCTGACTACACTATTGATAAATCGTTTCCATGGCGGCGTAAATGGGCAGTTTTGGGAGGCAAAAGGTCGCGTATCGTACAGGGATCATGAACTCCGATTGAGCAAATGAGAATTCGAAAAAAATCAGAGGACGAAATGCAGCGATGTGTGAAGAACTTCATTAAACGAGATAGAGCAGTCTGGAAAATTTATTGCTTGGGAATTTATCAGAGGGAATTGCAGATGAGACACTTTAGTGGCAGTTACCGTTACCTGAATCGTCCGTGGTTTTAGGACAAGCGCTCTAATTCTTTATCTGCTGGCTCGATTCCACACTGGACGCATATATGTCACCCCTATCTGCGGAAGGGAGATAGATAAAACGTTCAACTAGGTCACTTGCGTAATGTGCTGACTTCAAATTCTCGCAAAGATTGTGTCTGCACCAACTTCCGGGCCAATGTCGTGTAACACTGATTGATTAGCCACCTACAACCAACTGAACCTTGAGTTTCTTCAAGAACACACAGGCAATAAACCTTCTGGGAGAGGTTACAAAATACAGTTAACTCTTAAATCTTAAAACACATAAAACTCTTTTTGAGGTTTTCCGCAGTTCGTTAATGTGTGTGGAAAAGTTAGAAATCGACAGTCGGTGACTACCCTTGACTTAAATCCTACTTTTTCTAACCTTTAGCTTTTTAGACCCCTGTCAATGCAACAAGTATCACGAATTTTATCACTTATTTGATGACATTAATGAAATATCTTGAGGAAGATATTTCAATTGCTAAATTGGATTTCTTTATCTTCCAATTACATGTAAAAGGCAGTGTAATGTAAAAAAAGTTACGAACGTGTAAATAACCTAGTCGTTGAGCACCATAAATTTAATTTAAAAAAAGATTACAAAATCATGTTAACGGTCTAAACAAAACGGGCTAGTAATCTATGGAGTTGATGACGAATGTTAATATTAATTTGTTATACGTATACCTTTAGTATTTTCAGTAGGTAAATATCACATTTATGCTTACTGTTATTAGTATTCAATTATTAAAATAATCTAAAGTTATAGTTGCTTCGGTGCCTTTGTACAGGCAAGAGCAAATAGCAGCTTTATCATCGAATGAGTCAATAATGTGCGAACATGGTTTGGTATTTGGTAGTTGCAATTAACATCAGGAAAATAAACACGGTTCGGATACGCGGCTCGAATATTAATATGCATTCTGTGTTTCAATTGTAATTAAAAACTTCCGCAATTAACGTGTTTGCCAAAATTCGATATAACCAGCAATCAATCCGGAAAACGGCATTAACAATAGACTTGGCATATTTTGGTAACACTCATTTTTTCCGAAAATTTTACTGAATAGTTTTTTAACAAGGGATGAAGCTTTTTTAGTTTTATTTTCGCTACTGGGTTTCGCATTGTGTTTCTTAATAACTTTAAGAGCTGGACTAGGCTCGCAGAGGTTTTTGGCGGAGTTCCAGGCGAAACCCCAATGGCACGCACACCGGAATGATCCCGGAAGGTTGACGCAAAGCTCGCGGTCCGGGTCGCATCCGTGCAGTCCTCCTAAACACTCGTCTATGTCTACGCACATGCCGTATTTAGAGTCCCATTCGAACCCCAAGTGAGGACATCTACAAGTCACGTTCCATCGGTTCAAAACAATATCTCTGAAGTCCGTGTTTCGTGAACGATTCACTGCACATACTCGTTGGTCAATAGGATTGTCTGCGAAACATGGGTTATCTTTTCTTTCCCAACATTCTTCAACCGTTTTTAAGTGCTTACTAGAGCAACAAGGATCCGGACAGAAACTGTAAAGGGCACAAGAATATGGTAAATCGTCTTTCGCTCTTGGATCGAGATTATGTACTCCAAAGTTAGGATCCAGGCAATTAGCGAAATTGTCGCAACTCTCTTTAAGTCGCTGTAAGTCTGGAACTTCGTTCATGGTGTACCAGCACATGTAATAACTTGCAGTCGTCCTCCACTGAAATCTCTCTAAAGGCCCTTGGAATGGATCTGCGATGGTGTCGTCCGCTTTCAGCATTTTGCGACACTCACCCTCAACAGCATCGATCTGTTTAGAATGCTGACTTTTATTCCATTGTTGCTCTTGAATAACAATCGTCGTATCGTCCGCTCTCTTTAGTCCTGTGCTCTTTATACGCCGCATTAGATACTCTACGCAAGTCAAGAACGACGGCTCACAGAATTTGTGAACTTCCCAATGGAGAGACCGCAAGGGCGGTCGAGGAAAAGTGCCGAAATACTCTCGGGGAGCTAAACCAGCGTGTGCTTGATATCGTCGGTCGTATTCGTTAAATTTATGTGCCCTTAAGTAATATGCAATATCCTTAAGAGCGTCATCGAGCCAGAAAAAGTCGGAGTCATTATTGCGTCCAGCGAATTGATTTTCTGTTGTCGTTTTTGTTTCTTCTGAATGTCCTGTGCTTGTAGACACTTCTCGAATCCTTCTGTATTCATGAACGAGCTTAGAAGTTGGTACCAAAAATGTTTCTCCATTTAAGTTTTGATCGTAACAAATTACAGTGGCTGGAAACGCTCCCAATACATATATAAAAACCAATATAAAATGGTACATGCAGACAACTTTTTATATGTCGTTCTGGAATGACAAGTTAAACTCGTATGTCATATTCGTGTCAAATTTTATATCGCATATGAGAGATGACTAGGGGTGGAATTGATAACTGGATAGATGAAAGTGCTTAAAAGTTGCATTCACAATTATACATAAAAATGTGACATTTTCATATTCAAGATTTTAAAACAGTGTAACTTGAGAACTTTTAAAAGGTTTCGAATTATTTGTTAAGCATTCTGAATACTTGTAATAAAGACGTGCTTTTGAAAGTGCGTGCCTTCTTAAGGAATCAATATCCAGTTTTATTTCTACATAAATTTCAATTTACTTACTTTCTTTTCTCAACAAGTATAATAGAATGCATATTAAGGAAATGATTAGAAGTTCGAAAGTTAAAACTCGAGAAAAGTTTCAAATGTGAAAAGTCGTTCAAACTTTTGACATATTTTTAATATTTTCTAAGTAACCTCGAAAAATGCTATAAATAAATATAATCATGTCAACAACGAACTGGTGTAATATGACAGAGTTTATGTAATAGTTGTAATAATACCTTGCTTTTTAGAAGGAGCATAGACTTATGCTGCATTAAGCTGGACGCGCACTTGTTCGGTTCGGTTCGGAACCGTCCGATTTGCAAACATCAAAATACATGGAAATGAATGGCAGCCCGCGCATTACGACGGTTCGGTTTCGTCCCGTTCGGTTCAGTACAAGTATACTACAGATGTCAAAAAATTTCGAAAGTCAGAGCAGTCTATAGGTAAGAACGGGGCGAAAAGGATGGTGCCGTACCGAATCAACGTAATGCCAGTAATTTCCGCGGCATTTGTAAGCTTGGTGGAGCTTTATTTGATTTTTGGCGATCGGACGGTTCCGAACCGAACGGAACGGAACCGAACAAGTGCGCGCGGACCTTTACACGACCGATGGTTCAAATAAGGTTGACAGAAATGACAATACAATTTGTAGAAAGTGCAACAAGGATAAACAGATAACAGGAACTATGCATTGTTGCGTTGGTTACTTAGGTTCCTCCTTTTTGTTTTATGAAGTGACCAATTACCGCGCGCAGACGCAGAAAATTCTAGCTCCTATTATATGTCTGTCCTTGTCAATCTTCTTTGAGCCAATTTAAACCGGCATGCTCTTTCCATAAAGGAGTAATGTATATTTGAAGAATAACAAGAATCGTATCGTATCAAGGAGCTAACTACAGATAAATAAACCGGCCCTTACATTTTTTAAATGCTTCCCGTTAAACCTAACCTTCTGTAAAACAAAACTTGTTAAAGCTCCATACAAAATTGTTTCCGGCCACACAATAATTTCAATATTAATTACACAAGGCTGGTTCCTTTACAACGGCGAACTGTTGGATGATTAAGATCGAAATGTCTAAAGCAAGTACCTTCAGTTCCGTTAACTGATAGTACTGTAGGTATGAATTGAATGTTAAATTTGAATATGTACTTCCTGAATCTGCATTAAAACGGCGAATAGAAATCATTTCAATAATTCCATAGTAATGTAAACAATATTCCGACATTGTCGAGCATAGGACAAGGGTTAATATTGCTACTTAACACTGACTCGAGAATTTAACTGGCTATTCTGGCTACCGCTTATTAGCTAGAGCGGAATGTTAAATTAAACAGCACCTGTACCGGGCTACATCATACGAACACCCAAAGATTAAGGGCATTCCGTTGGGACGCTCATAACCCCCTTGGGAAAAGTATACGGAATTATTAAATACAAGTACAAAATTTATTCAAACATCTTAAATGCTACATTTCAACGCATTGTAGAAACGATCGTAATGGGGAATTAAAATGAAAAGCGTTCGACTACGTTGGAATAAAAATTAACATTTGCAAATATTCTCGGCAGACCATAAGCCTCGGCTACGCCTCAGCTCGTATTCCTTTATCTCCAATGTTAATACGTCTATGCATTACTTCTTAGTGAAACCGGATATCTGTTTACCAAGTCCGTTAAGTTAATAATGGAGTTAAACGAACATGCATTTGCAAATTCGACATTATGTACATTCCGTTCAACAATGTATTTTAGAACAAATTCAAGTAACGTTAAGTTTTCAACTAAGTGTGTACCTACCTATATTAAACAAGTTACTTACGGTAAAAGAGCATTGCCAAACATGTATCTGCGCCTAATATTTTATACAAATATTTATGTACTGTTCTAAAATCTCGTGACTACCGTGAACGACTTCAGTTCCTATTCCAAATTCTAACAGTAACATACAAATTAAATGCATATACATAATATTAACATTTATTTGTTAGTGGTTACCTTTATTATAAGTACTTGTGAAAATGGGCATTCGCAAAGAGAAAAGCGTTCGTTTTTTCTTATGCCAATGGGAGGATTATTCAAGGTAAATGAATTATCAATTAAATGATACATAAAATTATTTTATTTTTAGCTGGTTATAGGGGTAGCAATTCCTGTGAAACTTGGCTTAAAACAAAGTATGGTTTACGCGTTAAATTTACAATTTCAATTTGTAGCTGCTCAAAACCACAGCCAGTTAGAAGTCTACCCCCCAATAGTTTCAAGATCTCGTGATAAAAGACAAATAGAGAAAAGTGATAGAGGGCTGTTCTATTTAGGATTGGAATTGCTTATGAACAGGTGAAAATGTTTAGAAAAGGTTAAATTGTTTTCAAGAAATAAATTTAAATAAATTCTACAAAACGTCCTGGTCAGTGATCAGACGATCAAAATGATGGTTTCCGTGCGCTTGGGGTAGAGATCTGAGATCTTGTTGACAGTTTCTTCACTATCAGTGCACGCAATCGTCTAGAAATAGCCACCGAAACTGTTCACTAAATTTACGTGACACCGTACCGCTGATACTTCAATTTGTTGCTTTCCAACAACTTTGGTTCGGTTTCGAGTTAACTCACGCTAACACTGATCGTGTCCGATTTCACCAAACTAATAGTTTGTCAGTTCGCGGATAAATGGCTTAACTTTCTGTTAAACCAGAACAAAATTCCATAACTTCACTATTAATTAATCAGCGCTACGATGTTGCTTTTCTTAAATCGTTCAAACAACAATATTCTATTGCCGTCTTGTATTACAAAATGTTTTAGATATGGAATAGATGGACACTCGTGTCTTTTAAGGAGTATTTGTGAGAACGCAATGGAGTCTCTTCATTTTGAAGCCAATGGTCTATATGGACATCTCATGCATATAATTCTAACGTAAGGATTCTTTTTAAATTTTTGTACCGAATTTTAAGGACATATTATACAGACCTAATTATGGGGATGGTGAAGTCGACTTGGAATTGGATCCCAGTTATTGCGAGGCACAAAAGGCTGGGGAATATGGAGTGGACTGCTTTTCTCTGTATCCTTCATGTTCCTACGGACATGGAATTTTAGATCTTGTATCCCTCTTAGACATTTGACATGAATTAAATATTAAATAAATATTAAAAATAATCTTAGGTTAAATTAAGGTAAAATCAAATTATACGGAATAAGAAGGACTGAGAATATTTATAATTGAAAATTTATGCGAGGAATGTTATCAAAACCGAGTACCTTCATAAATTTGCTTTCGCAGATTTAATACATTCAAATGCCTGTAATGAAACAAAGGTAGACCTGGGTATCTCAAATACCAACTTCAAAAGATAAGGGGTTTCAATTTTAGCATTTTTATTATTTTCGATTTCTTTATTGCCTTTTCTCGACGATTGTTAGCGTTTAGCTAGATTTATATCTTTTCCTGAGCAATTCAATAATAAATTGACGACGTCATAAATTAGGATAAACCTGATATTATTTTATATTAAAATTATCTGCCATAATGGGAATAAAATAGCCAAACTGAATATATTTAATCTTTTATGATTCCTGCTTTTAGTTAGGTACGTATGTATAACTTTTTTTTTTAATTTCGCCAATATAAGACAATATTAATTAAATTTATAATCCATTCATTTTTAGCTTTGTTTTAAAATATTTTAAAATAACGAATAGCTCGGAGCTATTGTAAATGTTATACCCAACACGAAAGTTTCATGCTATTCGGTTCTCCTTCCACGAAAAGGTATTGAAAAGATTTTTTCCGCACTTAAATGCTTGACACCACTCCGCTACGCGTCGTGCTGTCAACGGCATTTGCGTGCGGAAAAATCGATTTTCTGCACTTGTTAGGAAAATAGCTATATTATACAAATTTAAACTGGTTATGTTTACATAACTAAAATGTATTTGATATCGAACTAGCTGTTTGATATGAGGCTGCTAGATCTACTTCGCAAACGCTTCGCTGCTGCTTCGTTGCCCCATTGTCTGACGCTGTATATTAAATTTTTACCTACTAGAATGGAAGTGACATTTATTAACGCAATCCTCTTCCTCTATTTTCTGATACCTACGGGTTGCAAAAAAAACGTAATATTATTATATATTATATTACACATCAAACAACGATTTTTTTTAAATTTCTATTTACAGTTGAACACGGTAAGTTGGCCAACAACTAATTATTTGAGTATTATTTTTTCTAAAAAATATTCTGACAAAGGATATTTTACGCCTGTAAAGCCTGGAGGTTTTAATTTTATGTAATGGTTTTTTTTTTTTTTTTTTCGTTTTATAGCACTAATTTATTTTTATAAACGCGAGTATTTACACCGCAAATGTTGGTAAATAAATGAAATACTTTAAATGAAATTGTGCAAAACAATGTTGTAGGTATATAAGAGATGAATCTCTTTTTATTCAAAGCAAATAAAGGATTCGCATTTCTCTTTTCATTTTTGTCTGTCCCAGGTACCTTTGATGTATTTCGTAATTTATTTAAATATTTCATCATTGTTCCACCTATGCCGCATCTTCTCTTCCTTGTTCTCTATCGCAATTGGTTCCTCATTTGAACCATATAATCTGCTCATTTTTAATTTCCATGTTTAGGCTACAGTTAATACTCAACGAGAACTGCTTTGTATTTCTGCAAAATCAGGTTGAAATTTGGTTTAAAGAACATTCCTCCATGACGTGTCTAATAGTCTCAAGTCGGCATTCCTTTTCTATTGTGTTTCATTACAACGCTGGCGAACTGTTTTCGAAGTTACTCCAGATTGTCCTTGTGTGTTCAAAATCTAAAGCAGCATTCGTCCCATGATTATACATCTCTAGTTCCTTCTTTCTAGAACGGCTTACGAAATTTTAATATATCAGCTTGAATGCTTTAGAAAAAATTATTAATTGGGATCGAATTTTCCTTTAAAATATAATTTGGAAAATTTGTTGTATTAATTCCAATAATAAGGAAGATGTTATTAATTAACACCCTCTTATAGTTACTCTTTATATGTTAAATTCTTTTGTTATTACAGCATAGGTTTTAAACTGTTATCCTTATTCCTGTCCTCTTTGCTTTTCTTGTGTGACAAGGGGACGGAGAGACCAGTCCAGTCCTCAAGCTCGCAAGTCACGCAATTCAATTAGAAATAGCATCTAGTGGGCTGAAACTCAATACAATTTCGTCTTAGATGTCTCTAGTAACTCACTTTCGATAATGATACCATGACGCGTCCATTATTGTTGTACGTCAAATGCATTCAGGTGCCATATGAAAATATTATGTTCTTTCGTTCGGTACGTATCCATACAGTGGGGGATGCCTGACCCTACAATAAATAGAAATTACCCCAGTGGGAAACTGTAAGTTATATTTATTGATCGTGTGTAATATAACGCAACGATTTAGTATGTCCTCTATTAAATATTATTGTGAGGTATTTTTTGCACATTAGTATTTCTTGAATGAATAGGATTTTCAAGGTATTTCGCCACTCATGTTGTTTTCGGTTACGTTATATTATGTAACTAAATTATTGTTGCTTTCGTTTCAGAAAGAATCCGTTCAGTTCCTATATTACCTATAAGAGGAGTGGATCGGGAGTTCATTGGTTTAATGCTTGGTAAGTGTTTACTGTTTACAATGCATGCTGGTGATAGTACTAAAAAGGTGGTTAAACAGTCTCCTGATAAACTCGGTCTTAACTAAACTAAGCAACTTTTATATGAAGCTAGTTATCATGTTAACGCTACGATACCTTCTTAATAAACGCTTCGCCGCCTTTTGTTCCCAACACTTTTTTTCCACAATATCTGACGCTGTTTATTAGAGTGTACGATCAAAGTACTGTATAGGAACGTAAACCCACCCTAATCCTAAAAGTAACAACATTGTATTCTTGTTTTTGAAATAGTACTACAGACAATTCCGTTGTTGTTCCGATTTAGATCTAACTAACAATAATTCTGCTAATTTAAAAGAGTTAACTAGAAATAACAGAAATTGTTCGTTAAAAAATTTCAATTATTTGCCCAACCGTAGGCAGTAGATTTAGAATAGGCTCCGAAGGTGGTGTTTCTAATGGGAGAAATTCAAAATTAATTACTACAATTATCCACCCTTTAAAAGTTGTAGACTTGTAATATAATTAATAAGGTATCTCGATAAAAGTAATAAATTAAACAGTAGTCCCCTGAATTGTACAGCATTGTTGAAATGGACAATGAAGTGTAATTTACATTAGCCGGAATCCATTTAGGCTTAGCATGTCGGACCCGAATACCCAAGAGGACGTAAGGCACTAATAGTTCCCGCATACATACATATACCGTTTACCAACACCTGTGAATAATGTGTACATATGTATGTGTCAATACCAATAATATTTCTGCTGGTGAAAAGTAAGTAAGTAAATATGATAAAGTGGAATTATTTACTTTCCGTTTTTCAAATATTCAAACAGTCATACAAAATCGGAAACTTCAAACTGGAAGCGGAAAGCTTATTGTGCAAATACTTGCTTTCGTCCGCTTGCGTTGATAAAAAGGGGTTATTGTGCGTAATATAGGAACACTGTATTTTACTTTAAATATTTTTAAAACAGGTTTGTTTATTAAAATTCAGAAATAATCGCAAATCTCACAAATCTTTAAAGATTTCCTTGTTGGTCCATTTGAAATATTATAGAGAGTAGAAAATCTAATAGGCTGTGAATTTCTCGTGTAAAATGAAATGAATATTATAGACGACAATAATTCATATTTTAGAAAAATCCGGCTGTATTGCTGAATGGGGGGATGTATCGTAAGTTTACTTAGACAGGGAAAGGGTCGGTTAAATAACGTACCGAGAGGAAGATGCTAAAAAAAAGGGTATTATTTTCGGCTGGAGTAGGTATGTAGGTGTGTAATAGCGGCTACCGTAGAAGATCTAACGATCTGTTAGATAACACCACCCGTTTGCACATTATCAGGTTAAGTGATGTTACGAAAAAAATTATTATACCTTTTAGACTCTTAAGAGAAACAGAATACTACACTAACATTTGTGCAAATCCTTGAGCTGACTTTACTTCTTCTTGCATATTATTTATAGCAATATTTAATTTAACCAAAAGCTTCTCTTCACTCTCAGTTTTTCAAGTCGGACATCCTCTAGTTCTCTGTTTTCTTTCGTATTATTCAAAAATATATTTCATTAAACTGTATAACAATTTTAAAAATCAACTTTCTGCCGTTGTAGACAAATTTGTGTATTTGTGTCAGCAGTTTTCATTTTATGCGTGAAAAGAATTTTGTTTCCACTATCAGTAACAAACCAACTGGTAATTAATTAAAAATACATTACATACCCAAATATGAATAAAGGGAATTAAAAAGCAGAGTTATGTTGAAATATGTTTCCTGTACAATTGTTTTTGGGATTCCTACATACAACTACTCTATTGGGATGTATAAAATTAATCAAATTTATCATCCACCAAATGTGACAATGTGAAATACGCTGCAGATAAAATAAAGGGCTAATTTGCAATTGTCATTTCCCAAAAATGGCTAATAACAGCATAATTCATCATAATTATCACGATTAATCATACTGTAGATCTTTCTTGCAAACCTTTTCTGAAATTAAAACTTTTAAAAGTACTTTATTTGACTGCTCATGTTAACAAGTTGAAGAAACCGTATCAACACGCCTGATGAATTAGGAGTTACGTTACTCTTTTGTATGCGTATACAGAAGCAATTTCGAACCGGAAATTGAAGCCTTTCAGGTGGTTCATATTTAACCATTCGATTTTCTCCTGACAAGTTCACTTTCATTTTACTAACGCGAACCTTGTTTTTAGGATAAATACCTGTCAACTGGTAGATCCTACGCATACTATACCCTTCGAGTTTCAGGTCGCAGGGATCAATTTCCAAAAAATTGAAGTGGTGGCATGAAATTACATTAAGGTGTTCATAATTAGATTTAGGTAATCGGATCTCCTGTGGAAGTGTTTACCAAATTTTAACTGGGATTAAAAGCAGAAAGAACGCTACAACCTTTTGTAGTATCTGCTAAAAAGCAATTTCGTGAGGTTGTGGTGGTTCGTAACGTTTTGAGTCTCTCAAGTAAACAATTAAGTAAATTTAAAAAGAGGGTAAATATTGTGTGTGTTAAATCAAATATTTAACCAATGTGCGTACAAACTAAAGACGAGGGTATAAAGTAAAATGAACAATAAATATTGTTAGTGATAAAATATGCCCAAAGAGTTGTTTTGCAAAGTATTAGCTTCCAATTACTCCAATTACTAGAAATGTTTTATTTTTCACTTTCCCATAAAAAATTAAGTGTGTGTTAATTTTTGGAATATTTATCATTTATAGATAGACATTACACTTCATCACAGACCATCGCATCAGAAGGATATTTTGCGACATGTCAACACAACTCTAAACACTAATTAGCCTTTTTGAACGTATAGTGTATATTTATTCTGATTAGCTTTTTAATGTATAGACATAAAATAAAATAAATTTAATTCTGTTAAATAGGGGCACCGGCGAAGAAGGTTCTTAATTAAAATAGAAGCAATTTGTTATAGCCTGTAAAGAAACCAATTAAAAATGTAGAACTTTTCCCAAGAACATAATAAAAAGTTCTTGTAATTATAATGGCTTAGGTTATCATTTCTTAATGTTAAACTTTATATAAGAGTCGGTCTTCTCGTGTGTCGACGATCAATATTAGATATTTAAGATTTACACGGTAGTGTGGTCCATAAAAACTATCAAATTGCGTTTAGTTCAGGAACTTTTCTTGTTAAACGAGCGAGAATACACTATTTCGTTTAGTACGTTATATCTAATTGTGGGAGATTTGAAACAGCGGATGGCTGCTATTATTAATGGAAGTTATTGATTAGCAAAACGGTATTAACCCTAATTGGTATGTAATAAACCAATCTGCTTTTGTATGTATTCTCGTTGTTTATTAGCACGTCGCCATCGTATATCCACTGATCACAATAAATATTTCTACTCATCACGAACATGATCATGCAGTTTAACGCAATAATATTTAATTTATTAACTGAAATTTTCCAAATCGATTTTTATACTTATTTCATGAACCGTCCAACGGTTGTGATAAACATTATTTTTTTATATTAATTTTCTCCAGCAAATACGTAGCATAGTAAGAAAAACTACAGGAAAAGAAATCCATTTCCGTTTGTTTTCGCTACAGCTATTATTTTAAGTGGTAATGGCTCAAAAAGTAAACCTAGAAGAAGTTAGGAAATTCTAAATCTACGTCAGAAAAGAAGATTCCAGTTTCAAAGTAAAGTTACGAGGACAACAAAAGACGCCCAATTTGCTGTGTATCAAATTTTCTTTTGACAATAATTCCATTAAACGTTTATACTGAAATTATTTGAGCGTATCAAAATTGTTTGTTTTTAGTCTTATCGTTAATATTTGAGATTACTTGCTCTGTTAGTTTTCATGAAACATTTTCTCATAAATACTTTATACAAAGTTTGAAAAGTTGAATATTGCAAAGGGTTTGTGTTGGTTAAGACAGGTATATCAAATTGCCATCTGGAATGCTTTGAAATTTGCAATAAATTAAAGATTTACCACAGCAGTTGTTTGAATCGAAGCTTGAAGAAAATTATATCATAGAAAAAGAGTATGTTACGGATACAGTTGCTAAAATTATTTTCAATTTGTATAATAAAGCATTTAAACCGAGTTTTGTACCACTGAATAAAATTAAACATGATAGAACGTCACGACTCTATGATTTATCGTTATGTACAAACATGAAATGGTACGGGATGACAATAAAAGCTTTAATTGCAAAAACCGCTGATAAACGCGCGTACCGTTGTAGGAATTTTAATTATGAAACTTCATAATTCACACACGTGTGCTGCATTCCTTTACATAAAAAAAGTAGTTATTCCCTCTCATCTGCCAAAGAAATGCGAATAAAGCAAGAAGCACTTGGGAAAATTTTTACTCGAAAACACCCTTATTTGTAAAAGTCGTAAACGCCAAAAAGTAAACTAATTAGTTAATATTAACAGTCGCAGGTATGCGATATCTTCGTTAATTACGCTTTTAAGAGCTCGACGACGTTTCCTTTTTTAAACACAATTGCTTGACTAGGTTAATGAGCGGAAAAATATTATAGCAGGAAATACGGGTCGCGTGTTCAGTATCAGAGCAGTTTAAGCTCACAATGGGGTATTTATACAACAAGCATTATCACATTTGTTTTCTTTTCTAGTCCCCGTTATAATAACAAAATTCGAACTTCAAAGTATACTACACGTAGTGCTTACATTAGTTTTACCATTTTATCTTTTAACTACTAAATTATGCCAAATAAATCAAGGCGCGGGCGTTTATAGGCTACCTTGCGGTATATAAAACATTGAAATTTCAATAAATCAAGCTAATATAATTTCTAGCTCGGAATGTAGAGAAATTACCCTTCGTTTATGGAATATCTACATATTACAACTTTTGTTTTAATAAATTATTACGGCGGCGTATTATGAAGAGCCTTGATTCAATTTTACAAAAAATGTAGGTTAATCTTGTTTGTGTTTATACCACATTGTTTGAGATATGAACTCCCACGGATATTAACAAAATAAACTTTTATAAAAGTAGTATTTAATACATAAAATTAAGTTAATTGTTTTTAGAAATCATGCGCATAACAATAATCCATTTTGTTATTTTCCTTAAAAATTGTCAGTTTAATTTTCGGCTCGTGAACTTTCGGGGAAGACAAGCACCAATAAAATCGGCGTAAATGGAATCCTATTTTATAGTAGAGTCAATGAGGAATCACTGAAGCTTTCCCATACCGTTAGTACTATTTAAAATTATTCTTAAATTTTTAACCTGCATTAATATATTACACAGAAACTAATTTATATGATATGATTAAAATAGTCTTTGGTTGTAACGGAAGCAACCAAATTTGCGAACACAGGACACAGCACTTTTCTGAAGTGAACTAAACTAGAGCTAGTCCTATTATGCATAATGTTTGCGAACTGATTTTGTATTCGTTGTTTTTAGTTTTTGTCTTAATTATTATTCAAGAACAGATAAAGATTACAATATAGTTACCTGCACTGACAAATAATTTTTGAAAGAAACTATTAGAATTCTACAATATGGGGTTTGATTAATTACATTTGACCGTGTGTTTTCGTTCAAATAATTCATAAGATTAAGACCTTTAACATATGTTTTGGTTGATAATTTAAGGCATCAAACGCCTTAGAGTAATTGGTGAGCGTTGGTAATGTAAGTAGACCCTCGTCAGTGGCCGTAAGCACTTCATCCCTGTGCATCTGAGTGTTGTATACACCAGTTACGGGTGGGTTCAAATTCCAATATCTGCATATCTGGTAGAATTGTAATCTCATTTAGGTCTAATCAGGACAAGCCTGCAAAAAAACTATACCTACCGTGATATACGAGGAGAGTTGGTGCATGCGTACGTATATGGACTGCCTTTATTAATCTGTCACGCCTTGGTGCAAAATTACTACAAAAAATGTGTTCTACGGTTGCTGACGGGTTATGAAACAGAAAACTCAAAATTTTGGGAGAAGTAGATTTGCAGTCTTGTGAGACACCTAAACTCCCCAATGCTTTACTCTGCTTTAGTAGGTAACAACTATGCTTGAATATTGTAATATTCAATGCAACTGGCAAGTTATAAATTGTGTGCAAACATAATTTTGGGGTTTCTGCAAAGAGACACGGCCAGTTGATTTCCAGCAAACAAAATACGTCAATATTGCATAGTGGGCACTTTGAGGCCTAAGTATCAAATCCTTTCGTCCTGTAGATTAACGAAACCAACCACCAATATAAAGTGGCCTATTTATGTATGTAGTAAGGTTGAAAATAGGATAATCGGGTCTAAAAGTGAAGGATTGCTTTTATATCGGAAATAAATTATAAATGTGCGAAAATGAAATTATAAACTGCTATAGTAAGTCTTTATTGACTTTCCAATCAGGAGTGAAGGAGTGTAATTTTTTTCCCTAATGTGGAGTGTGCCAAAAAATCTATAAATAAGTAATTACAGTCTTTTCAAGAAAAATGAAATGCACAGACAGTGAGAGAAAAGTAAAAGAAGTAAAACGTGAAGTAATGAAATTTGTTTCAATCTCAAGAAATAAACTTATTTTTACGGTTAATTGTTGTGTACATAATAAAAAACAATGTCTGAAAGAAAACAAGATAGAAAGATTTATTTTTTTAATTAAGTTTGAATTGCGAATGTATTCTAACCAAAGCACCAAAATTTTAACATAAAAACGGTCTCTGTAATGGCAGTTAAATAACGACACTCTTGTACTCATTAAACCAATTAGTGATTATTGCAAATACCTGCTCCTCAGTGTTGCTGAATAGGTATCTGCCCCTGGGAATAGTTAGTATAAAGACCATACAATAGTCATTGTGATGCACATATTAGAAGCTAATATAATCGTAGACCGGTGCTGAATCCGGAATTCTCGGAGTATCGCAAATAGTTCTCGGGAATGCGCAATTTCACTGGAACGTAGGTGCATCTAGTGGGTATGTCCAGTTAATATAACCGCTCATGTGAAATAATTAAATGGAAATATTCTCATTGTTAAACTGAAAATAATATAAAAGGAACGTTTGTTCATAAAGAATGAGTTCGTGGTGAAGGATTTAGTGCGCATCCGGAATGTACACACATTGGCTAATGTTGACTGAAGTTCCAGTTTACATACTGATGTTAGGGGAGCAGTGAGAACATATTTGAAAAGTAAACCCGGGATCTTCTTGTAAGACTAAAGAATTCGGTATTTCAGATGTAATCTAGTTAGTAGGGCTTCTGGTTGTGCGGATGGGTTGGTATGTTGGTCACGTGTAAGCTTTATGGCCACCGCATACCGATACACCTCTGAATGCGTCTACCTCAATACCATTGATGACCATATAAACGAACTAAATGCTGAATTACTCGTATTTAATATTGTGTAGTTACGTTTGTACAACCTTACTGACCTAATAGGTATTGTACAAAGTTAGAGTGGAACCTAAATCTTGTCTCTAAGCCTACTACAGATTAATTGGTGGATGATTTATTCTTGTTCTCGTTTTAGACAGAGTGGAGTGTAAGCTCATTTCAAAGTGTCTTGAAATTACTAATTTCGCTTGCTGCAAAGTGGTACAGATTAAACTATGAATTGACAAATGTTTATAATTATATCTCAGTAATTTAAGTTTTAATTTAATATAGTTTTAGTTTTATTTCGCTACCTAATTTTATTTTTAGTTATTAACATAATCATTAGCCCTTCAACTTCATTAACGTTACTAGTTTGAAGAACCCTCAACTTGCTTGAACAGTGTGCTGTCTTAGTTAAATCTTATTTGAAGTCGGTTGTTCACTATCTTGTTAAACCAACAACTAGGTTAACTTTGAGTTAGGTCTTTGGTTACAATGCTAATTACGCCAACACTAATTGTACTCATAACAGCACACTCTAGGTTAGTTTATTAGGAAATGCTCAACAGCCAACAACTCGTTTGGAAAACTAAACCTAAATAGTTCATTACAGGTCGCATTTCGAAAGTCAACATTAAGAAACATTATTGTAGGGAGAAATTTTTAAGCACATTTTTCAGAGTGTGGAGTTCTGATTTGGACATAAATTAAAATAAAAGTTTGAAAATAATAAATACCAGGAGTCTAATAGATTCATAGTTTACATAATTCATTTACCCCATCAAGAAATTATTGACCAATTTGATGAGTAATTGAAACATTAGTAGTACACGCATATCCCACTATTACGACGGTAGTTTCCAGACCGTTGTCGTAAAACGAATTTCGTCGTAAAAAGAATTATACGCCTTTTTAACATGTTGGTGCATGTACTGTACTAAAATAGTGACATACAGGGTGAATATGTAGCAATGATAACAATCGTAAAAGTACTAGAATAACTTCACTGTTCGCACGAAAAAGCTTAACTACAGCTGCTTGAAATCACGAAAATTTATAACGAAATTTGGCAAATAATTTATCACTACTAGCATCGAATAGTATGCAAACAGAATTGTTTAAAGTGGAGGGGGTCCAAACTAGAGGCCTCAAAAACATTTGTCATTCATATTATGAATTTAAATTAGTAAAACAATTAAATATTATAACCATCATGAAGAAAAATAACCCAGCCTTAACAGTTTGAGAGCCTCCATCCTACTTTAAAAATGTTATTTGCAAGGTATTCGAGAGTAGCAAGTACCAGTAGTAGATTTAACGAAAACCTGCATTACTTATAGGTAGTTACGAAAAGTTTTGCGAGCCTATGTTTATTAAGGCGGTTTTACATGTAGCTACAAGTATCGCATACGGTTTTAAGTTTATGTCCATCAATAATGCATTCATCCTGTAGGTCTAGAACTAATAGGTACAAATAAAATATGTCGCTGTAAAATGAACGCGGTCGTACTTTAGTCATGATGTAGGTTTGCCATCATGAACCTACATCGGTTTATGGGCGAAACGTCGGAAAAGGGATCGTCGTAAAGCGGGGTTTGCCTACATACGTAAAATGCCATGAAAATACAGAGTGATTATTATTACTAAAAAGGGACTAATTAATGAAAACTTAACATTATTTCCACATTCTAATTTTTATTAGAAATGCATAACAGAAAGAGCGAGCTAGCGAGAGCGAGAAGGAAACTAATAGGGAGAAAGAGTCAAACGTAAAATAAATAGAAAGCAAAATAAAATCGTAGGAGATTTAATTTACTGACTGGTTGCAAAGTTTTACATTTACATTTAAATAGAACATGGATTGGAGTGTTTTTGATAATTAAGACGACAACTACACTACTTGTATGCAACAGAAAAACCTCCATACAATGCAAACGTTACTTTTTAATAGCGAGATATCATTTTGGGTACTTTCCAAATGCTGTAGGTTTAGGTATTCCCTCGCGTTGGTGTTAATCCATAGCACCAAAAACAGGGGAAGATATTAAATAAAATCTTTGAATGACAAACTATTGGTTTATTCGATAAGGTTATCTTTATTTATATTTTAGTTCGGTGGTTTGTTGATTAGAGTAAAAAAAGAAGAAATGCTACGATAGGCCAAAGATTAACGATCTGGTTGACAGTCGAATAACTACATACACCCAACGTATATTTTGGGAAGTGATTAAATGATGTCTCAGATAGGCGACTTCAATAAATTACAACTTATTGGATACATATATTTTTTTTTCCCTAGAAGGACAATATCCGGAGTATTTAACTTTTAGATTGACTTACCCACACACAATCGATGGTGAAATAAAATAATATCCAGTGTAAGTCTAGTTTGCATTGCAATTTTTATACCACGTGCCTGTTCTCAAACTCGAACATAGAAATATAGAATGTTTTATTGAATATTTTTGTGCTGCTAAAAGAGAAGACTATTAACCATTAAAAAATGTAGAATGATCAACCATAGATAAATCATTTGGAGTATTAACAATAATTGTTGCTATCTTCAATATTAGAGCAGTTGGATAGTCCGAGTAAAAATGCAGACTTAAGGTCCGCGCGCACTTGTTCGGTTCCGTTACGTTCGGTTCGGAACCGTCCGATCAGCAAAAATCAAATAAAGCTCCACCAAGCTTACAAATGCCGCGGAAATTACTGGCATTACGTTGATTCGGTACGGCACCATCCTTTTCGCCCCGTTCTTACCTATAGACTGATCTGACTTTCGAAATTTTTTGACATTTGTAGTATACTTGGACTGAACCGAACGGGACGAAACCAAACCGAACCGACGTAATGCGCGGGCTGCCATTCATTTCCATGTATTTTGATGTTTGCAAATCGGACGGTTCCGAACCGAACGGAACGGAACCGAACAAGTGCGCGCGGACCTTTATAGCAACTTTGATAACCACCTATTCCCAAATGTAATAACGAGTTTCTCAGGCAGAACTTTGAGGACTCGTGTCCTAATATTCTATATTTACGTAGAAGTTGAAAAGAACTATTGGTTGCTTCTGTTATTTGCAGTCACCGTAAAATCCATAGGTTACCTGCGCAAATGTGCGATTAACCGTGCACGAGCATGTGCATGAAAGGAAAAATAAACAAATTTTAATTTGATCTTGCAATATGGCATGAATCTGCTCCGGAAGCCTTATTAAACTAAGCTAGAAGAAAAGTTAATAGTAAACCTTTTTAGTGGTGAGAAATCATTAAATGTAATTATTAAATTGTCAAACACTGCTTTAAAAATAAATTATCAAAAACAAATATCTTAAAAAATTGCACTCAGTCTAATTAAAAAATAGTGATTAAACATTTTTCGCCCAGCAGAAATAAGTGAGGAGAAAAATATTTAACCGTAACGAAAAACAAAGACACATTATATCTATCCAAGGATAACACAAAAAACACATGGATCTGAGCCAAAAACTAAGGTAGATGAAAGATTTCCTTTCTGAAAAATGATCAACAGATTTTTAGCTGAAATCCTATCCAATCCTGAATTCGACACATGATAAACTTGCTCTGTAGAAATATTGACTCGGTTAAAGGGCATCTTCTATCTTATGCTATCTTGTAACCACCGTTGTGAAACAAACTGAGGCTAAAGAACTAATAGCGAACTTGTAAAAATAAATAGAACGTTTTTAGTAATAAATTGTAGTTCTTTTGAAATTGATTTATGAGTTACTTATTAATAAAAGAAAATTATTATTTAGCTGGAAAGCAATCACTAAATGAAAATTTTTTCAACCCCTCCCAATTATTTCTTAATAATGGTTTATTAATTATTTCGATTTCCTGACAACGTAATTAGAATATCACAGGATTTATTAAAACTTTTTTAATTTTTTTCCTAAAATAGGAAGGGATTGTAAACAATTATGGGTGAACAATTTTTCAGCATTAATTTAAAAATGTGAAAAGTATTTGTTAAACACAAGAACCCACAAAAAACAAAACTTTTAATCCCGGGTTAGGGGTGCGATAATAACGCCGTAAGCCGTAAATTCTAAAGACTTGGATGGATTTTAAGGCAGGTCGCGCATGCCAGTCCTGAACATTTCAGAGAGCCTTCAGCAGTACAACGCGAGCCTCGTGTTGGAATCTCATGGCTTCATGCACCGGCTTCTATTTAATGATTTTTTAAGACTTGTCTCAACGATGAATCTCTGTCCTTTACTTTAGTTGTCAACGAACTTTACTAACTCTATCGTGTTGTGCGAAACCACGTGTTGAAAAAATGTCCGAATGAGAAATGTTCAGGTATGTGTTTTCCTGAAGGTACAACAAATATAGCGTTCTATTCCCAGTTGTCTATAAAAATATTGTATCAGATTTAAACTTTCATGTTATATTGAACAATATATAGGTTATATAGCCGACGTTGCATTTAAACGATCTAAAACGAAAAGTTGAAACGGTCATAAAAGAAAATTAAAAACTACGACCTCGATTGAACGCTTTAAATTATTAGTTTCTGCTGTCGTACTTTACAACCAATATCAGTTAAAATTTATACTGCGCCATATATAATACATTTTAATTAAGAAGATATTTTTGTTATAAATTATGGGGCGGTTCGGCGGGTGCTTCCGAGTTATAATGTAGGTACTGGGTTGAATTTAACTTCAATTAGTATCGTATATTGATTTACTTAGTCTGGGTATGACGAGTGTTTGCTTGAACAATATTGAGAGATCTTTTAAATTCAATTTAGCTAGAACAAGTATATTTACTTTAGACTTAAGTAACTTTTATACACTTAATAGCATAACAGTTTAAAAGAAGAAAGTTTCGTATTAAAACTTAATTAACTCTGCTGTAATGTTACATTCTATTTTGAACGGAATCATGTGATCCATTGTGCATAACATTTTGATTTTCAGAGCTCATTGCGTGTACTGATACAAATAACTCTCTCGGATTCTGGGATTTACCAGATCATGAATGTAAAAGTTTGGAACCAATTTTTTTATTGTCCTACACATCGTAGTATCGAATAGTTCACTATATTGAAGCGTTATGTTTCGTTTCGATTGCCAAAGCTTTATATTTTTGTAATAACTCTCAATCAGCCATTTTTGCTTTTTTGTGACTTTCAGGAACGGTAAATGTTCTGTACAATCAGTAAGGATAGTCACTACTGCTTTCCGAAATGCTCTGAGTCGTTACTGACCGAATCAGAATTAAACCTAGGTGCACTGAAACGTTATGGAGGATGGAAAACATTAGCAATTGTAGGGAGGTACTACGTTAAAAATTCCATCGAAAATGAAAACAGTATTTGCTACATGAACATTGTATACCCAGGCTTGCTTGGTCGTTACTAGGGTTGGGCAAAGTATCGATACTTATTCGAAGTATCGATACCAATATTCAAAAGTATCGAAGTATCGAAAATATCGAAGTATCGACGCATCGCGGCGTGCGAGATCACTGCGTTGTATTCAGCAGCCATGTCTAACTGGACTACAGTGAGCTTCATGGTATCGCCCAGACCTAGTCGGTATTCCATCAGCGGCGTGATCAGCGGGTAATATCAATTTGGCTGTTCAAACTACAAACACTGGCAAAAAATGCTACTTTTGACATGGACATAAATAAAATTGTATCTTAAGTAAGATTGCCTCGTTGTGGAATATCTCGCAAATCGCCTTAAAAATTATATTTTTTGACCTTGATACATAAATAACCGCATTGTAAGTGAGTACCACCTATACTTATAAATACGTAAATAATAATAATAAACCATAAGAGATTTGAAGAAGTAATTAATCGCTGCATGTTAATGTTTATTTGAGAGGCAAACATTCACGTCATTTAATTTTTGTTTCTTGAATAATGAAATTGCGAATACTAGTTTACATAAGCGTAAATGTTCGTAGATAATCCTAAATTCCGTTTAACTTTTAAGGATATAATATATGTGCTCTAGTTTGCAAGTGGCAGGTTGACAATTTACAATATTAATTAAACTAATTTACAAACAGAGTACCTGAGCTGAAAATTACAGTCTTCGACCGAATACGACCGACGATACGACTGAGACAGATAACTGTTACCTGCATGAAATATTTAAGCAGCTTAACCTTACCTTTGATATTTGCCAAAATCTAGTTATCTTAAGGCCTAGAATTTCTTGAGTGGAAGATATTGAAGATTAAGATTACATTCAAAGGTAGGTAAATATTAAACAAAATCGTTTGATCCAATTTTTTTATTTATTATTTGCTGCTCCTGAAAACGTGTAACTGAAAGATGAGTTATTAAATGTAAATTCTGATTTTGTTACGTTAGCTTATATTTAGGACGGGCCCAAAGTGTATCTAATGAAACTCGGCATGTGTGGAATTTGCATGTATATGCTTTGTTAACTAATAGGTACAGCTTAATTAGTTTAGAGGTTAATAGAAAAGTGGATTATATTATACATATATTTCAGTAAAAGCATTATTTTATTGTATTAGTTTTAAAAATATAATTAATTCTATGTGGTGAACCCAGTTCATACTTCTGTGATTTTAAAAGAAGTAAAACGTAACCCACATTAATTTCACTGAACACTAAATAAAAATAATCTGTGCTGCTTTTCTTAACCAAGTATTAATAAAAGGATTGCATCGATGTAGTTCGCTCTAAAATGCTTTATCGAACACCCTATTCCCGTATTAGAACATTGTCGCTGTAACCTCTAAGTCTTCAATTGTTCTCGCGATTTACTAAGCTTGATTTATTTCTACTTTATTATAAAAGAGATAGGTATATTTCGACTTTGTAAATAGTGTACTTGGGATTGATCAATAAATTATTTCTTTGAAGTTCTTTTTCAAATGTGTTGTGCTCAGTGAATTCTACTCTCACCAGTGACGCGTTAACAGAGTGAGAACTGTAACAGCCCCTTAGATAGAATCAAATAAAATTTATACAGCTACGTAAGTCTTTGGTGGATCAGTATTACTGTTTGAAATATCCTATGCCCAGCAAACCAAATCCAAATATAGGTAGATACCTAAAGATTGCAAAGAATTAAGGTGTAAGGTATAAGAATGTTTAATACCGATGTTTATTCTCCTGCTTGTATATTGAAAGCAATATTATGTTGTTCAGCATTTTTTTAATCTAATCCGTTTTAAAGAATATTTCACAAAGAGATTCTTTCTATGTTGTAACATTCAATTCAAGAAATAAAAAATATTTTTGGAACCAATTTCGTAATTCAGTTAAGCTGTTATGTTTTCGACGTATATATAAAAGTAAAATCAAAGACGTTTCTTGAGTTTCAATTCCAGTTTAATATTCCTTAACGCTTAAAGCTAAACGAAACCTTTCAGCGTTAAAGCGGCTTGTTTGCTCTGCAGGTGGTGTATTACATATTCTGTAAGAAAAACACCACTTTCATCGTTAAATAAAAACGATCAAAGAGAAAAACAGGCGGACCAAGCGCCTTTTATAAAACGCGCGAGGTAATGTTGATTGATGATATCTCAGTCACAGCGCTTACTGCAGAGACCTGCTCCACTTTGCTTTCCACATTCATATTAAAAATTTCCCAAATTTAAACTAACGACGTCGCACAAAGCCGATGCAAAACAAAATAAAAATCTCTGCGTATATCTGAAAAGAATCGTTCTACCGCAACTGATGCTAGGAAGCAAATTTCTCTATTCGCCTGGGTTCATTTTTCAGAAAAGAAATCTTCAATTGAGGCCATCAGATTTAAAAATACTAATGTCAGTTTCATATCATGAATCTCTTTTTCTACCATAAACTTTTCCCGTTTTGATATGCCGGGAATTTAAAGCCAAATAGACGCTATTTAAATTGTAATGAAGTTATGGCCATTGAAAATGTGTTATATCCGAAAAATCCGGTTAAGTTTTATTTTATTGCCACATAAAGCAACGCATTTACAAGATTTACTGCAATATTCGTTTTATATGTTTTTTTTCTTATGTTTCTTGATAAAAGAGCTTTATTAGCAGATTAATTTTCACCTTAATAACAAACATTGCTAAGTTAAATTAAACTTTTATGAAAGTTCGGTATGTTAATTGACAAAACACAGCATTGAAACGAACTTCAGCCAACAGTTTATACAAATTCATTTCAAATACAAAGATCTTTTGTTTACTAAATATTTGTATCGTACAAAAGTAAAATTAAATTTGTTTGTGAGTTAATTCGCTTTATATTATTATACAGAAAAGTCTGTTATTGAATAAAAGCAGACGATATAAATAAATATTGCTTTTGAGCTGAATTCGAAATCCGGGAAATTCTTTATTTGCACAATGCCGTATGTACCGAAATAAACACACCAGGCAATGCAAACTCCAACTGTTTACATATTGTAATAGAATTCAGAGGCATTGGTACAGAAAAGCCATAAGGTCACATCTTGGATTATACGGCAGTCTCAGGTGAAACCATGATCCTCTTTGTTGACATTTGTGATCACAAGCTACTCGGGCATCAACTACTGCCGGGCTCTTGCTACGCTATTGATTACTTATGACTTCCCGATTGTAACTTCCTTGAAAACTTTTTCAAAAAAAAAAAATCCAAACTTCAAAACAAGAACGATTTATTGTCAACAAACTTAGAAATCAGTTCGGAACAGATTATACGTAGTAGGCATTGTTTTAAAATTTAACCAAGATTGCAAAACGATGAATACGCGTTAAATATTGACTATTCGCCGCGTTGCGTAAACACCTACTAGAGAGGACACAATGAGAGGATCCTGTCGCAGTTTAGTAGCCGTTACAGTAAATTTCCCTTGCGACACTGTCCTGCTAACCTGAGGGAGTGCAGGAACGAACATTTAGTGGAATGTGTTTTAGGGCTCTAGAGAGGTGTCAGACTGTACACCCTAAACCCTTTCGATATTATAACAACGCAACTGCCTATTAAAGGAGTGGCCTCCCTATTTAAAGTAAACGCTTTAAATTTACATTTTGTTTCTGTTACCAGAAATCACGGTTTATACCTAAACAAACTTTTTTAACCATTTTATTTCATTGAACACGGCAACTGAATATAGATACACCAGTTATCTCCTAATGATTATTTCCTCCAAGATAGAAAAAAAATTCTATAATGAACCTGTTTATAAAAAACCAACATAAGAATTGGTATATGTTATAAAGAAAAGGACCATCAGTTTTTTTTTGCTCTATTTGTGACTGATTTTTTGGACCAAGAGAAATGCAAGTTATTTCCAATTATTTCTAAACTATCTCGAAAAATTGAAATATTTTCTCCATTTTGAAAATTATTATTTTTTTTTTATTAATTTTTTGCTTCTGTTTTTTTTAATGAGACATGGTTATAAGATTCTATATCGTAATCGTTTATCTTTCTTTAACCAGTAGAGTAAGTTTTCCGCCAATAAATAGTCAACTATCTTATGATAATTTCAACAAATGGTACAAAACAGACAGAGCTATTATTAATCAGCTGCTCTTTCATTAATAACAATAGTCAGAAGTTTGAGTTAGTAGGCTGTCTTTGTCAGCAGTCACATAATATTAATTAGTAGGCAACTGACATAATTGATAATTAACTGTACCTTGTTAATATAATCAGGTCTACCGACACTGTGTTGAGAAAAGCTTTTGTGTCGTCTTCATGATTTACCCTAGGGAACTTCTTCGTATCAAGGCACATGATATATCGATATATTGCACATCAGCTTATCGTCATCTAAAATTGATGGAGCACTTCGTGGAGTAGTAGCGTTGTATAAGAAAAAAGTTACTACTTCAAGGATTCTTCCAGTACCTCATTTACCGTTAATTTTATATGACTTTTAAATTTCAAACTCTTTTTATTTGGAACAATGTTAGAAGGCAGATAATGACACCCTTGGGCATTGCTAGAACAGTGACGAGAAGTTTTGTCATTAAAGTTTATTACGAGGTGCTCAGGTAAATCAGTGTAACTAACTAGACTCACAACCTGAAACTTAATAACAGCTTCTAAAAATTTTATTATAAATTTGTTAGTCTAGATCCCACAAAGTAAAAGCTTCAAGTAAGTTTAATCTAGCGGATAATCACAATTAGTCTTTGTTAATTGATTACCATTTGTTAAAGCTTAAAAGCTTAACGAATTAATTTCACATAAAGAGTATCCCCAAAATTGCTAGGGGCGTTGTTTTTTTAAATTTATTCTCTTGTTAAGCTATAAACAACTTCCCGGAGACGATAAAAGAAATAAAACAAAACATATTTGTGATTGAACGAGAGTGGACGAGTTTCTTACGTGCTTTTCACCCGTTTTTGATACTGAGATACCATCGAGAAACTTTCTATTCAAACTTCCTTCAGATTTCACATCATTCTGTTGTGAATTGCTGAAACACCAAAGAAAAACATGCCAATGTTCGTTTACCAGATGGCACTTTCTAAACTCATTATTATCTGTCTTGAGTAAAATGAAGTCGAGCACGTTTACGTATTAAATATTTTTTAAGTAAAAATGATACTTCCTTACTGAGTGGTTTTTGCTATGTTTGATTAAATTTATTTGTGCTTATCTAAAAGTGACCCTATTCCATTTGTGTGTTTCATAAGTTGTTGACTTATTCTATCCGCTATAAATCATGCAGCTGTCGGCATACAGGATATGCATATACTTAGAAAGACGCGCTTGCGATGTGCAAATTCATGTAAATGATTTTGTTTGAAGTTAGCGAACTGTACAGTTGCAGTTTACTCGCATCTACGGATGCTGTACTTTAACGCCAGGTAGGTTATGGAAACCCGTCGTTTTCACTGACCCATCCCTGCTAACCTACCCATTCTGCTTTATGAAAATTAAGGTATGCAAATGACTGTATTTGTATGCACATACATATTTATACAAAACTTACAGCCTTTATTTAATTATAATATTATTTTCTTTTTCATTTTACCTCTCTTACCCACAGACAAAGTTTTCAATATGGTAACTATCCACTACTTTCTTTCCTTTTCTAGCAAAATATTTGCACATGTAAGACTTAGAATATAGTACAATCGGCACATGTTTTAATTATATACACCAGTGGACTGTTCCTCGTTATATACCAATTGCTAGAGGCTAAGATCATAAATGCCTGAAAATTTCACCGGAACTTTTATTTCTATAGAGCAGAAATAAAAAATAGTTTATTTAATACCCTTTAGTTTTTGGTAGTGCTTTAGTTTTTCAAATCACTAAAGTAGTCACTAGAGTTTTTTGCAGGCTACAACAATATTTCCCTTAACTGTTAGGAATTTAATTTTTTATCCTTCTACGCGTAAAAGTACCGATAGTGAATGTTTTTCAATTCAAATTCGGTACAAATTTGATTAGGTACACCAAACTGTATTCTAGAAAAGTAGATTATTGCGGATGTTATTGAACGTATGATGTATTACCTACATAAATTAAACAAAAGGGAGTAGTTGCTAACAATATAAAGTTTGCAAGCGGTGGCGTTGAAAATTAAGTTTGCAATTTATAAGTTTTTAATCAGTCTGAAAATTGGAAGTTATGTTGTACTTCTTCTACAGCTTCTATAATTTTAATTGTTAGCTTGATCGTCTAGTTTGCTAAAGTTCTATTTTTTTTGGCCATTGTAAACATTTTGAATTCTCTCCATACTCCATAGACCTTCGAATTTACCATAAAACTCACGATTTGTTTGTTTAAAATAATACATGGGCATACTGTTTAATGCCATTTTTAGAATATATTTTAACCTACATTCTTATGTTTATGTTTACCATCTTATTATCTGCATTCACTACATTCCATCAGCAGTCATCCAGAAAATCTACAGCGAATATGTTGAAACCTTGAAAGTTAAATAACTGAGGCAATATGCAGTCAAAAAATATTTCCATTGCTTTTCACCTCCTGAATTTCTGACGCGAAATATGAAGATTTTATAAGGTGGTGGGAAGTGATGGATGCAGAACGTAAAACCTCGACTTATAATAATATAGGGGAATTGAGACGCTGCTCGATGACTGTAATTTGTTTTTAAGTTCCATTTTTTCTTGGCGTTTCTTATTATTGTGCATGCTGTGGGTTTGGTAGGTTCCAACCGAAGGGTTCTATGCAAATATGGCTAGAGCAATTTGCATTTGGTTTAGCATAATTGCGCAAAGAGCTAAAAGAGCGTAAAATCAACGATTCTCATCTCCCATTGGTTACGTTACGATATTAAAATTAAACTCGTATTCATATTCAAATTTAATTCCGGCCCTTTTATATTATCACATGTATTTTGGCTCGTGGAAACAAGAAGTTAATTTAATAATTAAACTTCGGCTATATATTTCGTTCTGAATGGAAATCGCCCCAATTCATTTACAATGTATATATTTTAAAGTTAATCTTTCTTTGCGATTTAAAACTTCCTTGCCGAAGGAATGCACAATAAAATATCCTGCAACAAAACAGGAAACGGAACATTCCGAATCAGCATGATTTATGGTCAATTTAATATGTATTAGATGTTCTTTTTTAAACGAAATGGGCCTTTAAAGATCCTACTTTGTCGTTTATACGATTTCAAAGTAGCTCATAAAATCGATATAACGATTTCAGGTTACAGTTATTCGCATTTGTTTGAATACGAAAGATATCTGATTCTCTGAATACAAATAACGCTGAATAAATCAATACATAATCCTTCCTTTTTATACTCCCCATTTACGGAAACTATATCTAGCGTTCTTCAATCTACACTCCCGGTAGCTTTCATAAAAACTCTTCATAGCTGCAATAACATTGATTCATTGATTCTATATTCATTCATCATTGTGAAGGACTGGGGATTTTGCATATTGCCTAATAGGATCCAACATTTTATCAGACCGGTCCTGTTTATTTTATATCATTAAAAACAAAAATTCCTTAATACAGTGTAAGATGCGTTTCTTATTATATTAAATGAAAATATTACATTTTGAGTAAGGTCAGTTAATGTTTCCACAGGCAGACAGTTTTAATTTTTAATTTGTTTCATCAACGTGGAATTGTAAACAGTTTTAGCGAAACATTATGGCCCCTTGGGAATATCGCTGTAATAGAGTATCAGTCAGGGCCTAACCAACGCAATTCTTGTAAAACGTCTCTGAACTCGTGCAGTATTCTCGTAATGGACAAAAGAAACTGACAGTGATAAACTGATAAAGTAATTGCAACCACTCTTCTTGTTCAAGGAGTACTTGGAAGGATTTTCTATTTTCTAATAGATTTAAAAATAAACACGTTGCCTGCTTACAATAAACACACGATTTCTATTGCTATAATTATGTTTATATGGGATTTGGTTTCGTTTGCAACTAGTAATTGATTTCTGATTGATTTCAATCTAGGTAGAGTTATCTGGCTCCTTTAAAAAGTTTGAGTTTTGACAGGGAAATAAGGTAAAGTAAACTGGCAAGCTTTGTCTACTAAAAAAGATCGAAACTTTAGACTTTAAAGAATATTCTGAAAGAACAACTCTTGTACTCCAGGTAATGTTTTAACAGACGAAAAGGTTTGCAACTTTATGGTTCACAGTAAATGAACCTTATTTTCAACAGTTCGTGTAAACTGCTGTTTTACTTTGTTATTTTTTACATTTCCGTCTGCCTTAGAATCATGTTTGTTGTAAGGTTTTGCTCTCTTTCTGATTCTGTGATTAAATTGATATGCAATTGTTGAACAGGTGAGAAATTAAAATAATTATTTCCGGACATTGCTTTTGCATGCACGGTTTTTTGATTCAACATTTCAGACGTAGGTGCGCACTTATACTTCCAAATTAGCACTTTTAGCAACATTTTCATATATCCACTATGCATTCAATCAGCCACCAGATATTTAGTGAAAATGAATGTGTTTTTTCATATCTTTATACTCTGAACTATTCAACCATCTTCACTTTTAACTAAATTTAATGGCAGAAAAAGCCGGAATATTCTTTTATCAGTGTAAGTTAACGGATGTTCGCCAACTGCTATGATCATATCGCCGATATTTAACATAACATACGGCACACACACACAAAATCTACTCAGGTGGAATTTCAAACCCCTGACGTCGACATTAATAGTTTTTAGACATCTGCATAAACCGGACGGCTTTGAGGTTGCCAAAATAATATATTAAACATAGAACGGTAAGGACATTTTACCGATCGAAGACGATTGTTAAGTTGATTTATTGTCCAAGATCGTAATTCCTTAACGATGGTTATATAGTTTTTTCTACGATCGAAACATACATCATACGCGATGGAAACATGTTCATTACACAATTCTCGCCTTTACAATTTAAAATACTAAAGTGTAGGTGTTTAAATTTTGACTGGAGCAGTGTATACATTCGAAGGAAAATTCAACTGCGAATTTACTGGAATGTTTGAGACGTAGAATGAAAAGTAAGGGTAGATCTTTCAAGAATTCCTATAATTCAACAGAAGCTCGTTATCGCAATGTGAAATTGTTTGTAGCAAAGTGTAACCACAAATAAAGCTCTGATTTATCTATCACACCGAAGAACAAATAAATATCGTGTACCAGATTCGAAGAAATCGGTACTATGTTATGAAACCAACGCAATATATTTCATTGTTTCAGTATTTCATTCAAACGAGTGGTTTCAATATCAACGTGCTAGGTGAGATAAAATTTATCTGGAAACTAGTTATCTACATATTTGTCAAATTGATTCGTTCTGTTATTGCTGACATAATCGATTTACGGGGTATAAAACAAACACCAAAGCAATCGTTTCAAAGCGCTATCCATTATGACTTGCTCAGCTTTAATGTTATCCGTTAACGGATTATATTCAATGCAGCATAGAGTGGTTAGCGGATGGTTGCACTTACATTTCTATGCATTATTTGCAAGTTCTGGTAAACTCGTTAATAAAATAATTTTTCAGAACGACATCGTTAGACACTGATGTAGTTTGATTTTCAATGGTAATTATGTTAATTATTTTAATATATGTAGACATTAATTTCTTATTTAATTGACAAAACCAAACTTCTAGAAGAAATCCAAACATTACATATCAACTAACTCCCCCCCCCCCCAGAGGCCACAGAACACATACATAAATAAATTGAAAATGCAGGGTGAAATTCTGCATATAGGTAGTCGATAGCAAATTTCATTGCAAAAAAATCATTCAAAATACCTATGTGTTAATAAAAAAAATAAGGGCATCAACCTTTTGGATTCCTTATTGACGTCTCCTCTTATTTACTGCCTAAACGATTTTCTGGAGTTTGTACAAATATTTTTAGAAATTCTTAATATTTGAAACAAAAGTAAAAGAAAATCTTATTACAAAACTGTTAAGATAAAGTCTAACCGGATCATCAATATTTACGTTTAGATAAATGGCTTATTTTTCTCTGCTATTTTCTTGTCGTATTAATAACGATATATAAAAACGTATTGCTTTCAACACCCTAACGTATATTTGCTTTGGATAAAATAAACAACAGATTTTTGGTTGTCATCTCAGCCAATCAATTTTAATTTGATGCTCTGTTTTGATTTCCCGTCTATTTGCTAACAAAACAATATGAACACTCACACACCATGCGCCAGATTTGCACTGTATAAACATGAAACTTATTCTACTTTCAAATTTTATCGCATCTGTATATTAATTTTTGGGGATAGACGTACCTAACGATACTTAATTTAAATATTGGCATATTTTTAAACTGTACCGTGTAGCAGTATATTTTTTAATTGGGTATGCGGTATCTTTTATACATTACGAATATACAGAGTATCAAAACATGCGGAAAATATTTACATCACGCGATTCTACGTTGAAAAATAATTAACATCTTTTAATACCAATTTGGTGTTACAAGATGAGTTTTTCTTCCAAAGATAATCACCATTCTATTTCTCAACCATAATGGAAAAACCAAGATTGACCATTAATAACTCCTTAAAGAAAGGGTTAACACTTCATGTTTTACATGGTCATGTAAATATTTTACGTTAGTTTTAATGTAAATAAGGACAGATTGTTTCTACAGCAAAGGCAAAAGTTAATAGAAGAAATGAGTAATGAAAAAGTGTACGTATGTGCCAATCATAATTCTAGATACAATGATGAGGTCATTTGATGAAGATGACTACGTAATAATCATTAGGGGATGCAATCTGCAATACGAAAAAATATTATCGAAAAGTAGGCTAGTTCACCTTTAGTCGTTCCCATTCTAAATTTCGTTTCAATCACAATGAGCCTAAATTGTTGGCTTGTTTTCAGTTAATCAGGGTTTGCTAAATTTAGAACTATTATTCGCGTTTGGTGGTAAATCTAAAACAATTCTCAGGCAGTACTGGCAACTCCATTAAACACAACAAGATATCGGACTATCCTTCCTTACACTAACACCAAAGTTCTAGATTGTAAGTGATCTTAGTATTAATTATTGTCGTTTAATAAACATACTTTGTAAGCCGCAATCATCATATATACAGGCGAAATGATTTACATTTGGATTTGACCAAGGACGTTTATATAAAAGGATTTATCTATTTTCAGACAAGCATTATTTTTGAGCTTTAACCATTGACAAGCAGTTTCAGCATTTTTGACCCTTTGAGGTAAATTAAAGAAACTCAAAAAAGTTCAAAAATGTTACTCGTTTAATTTGACAAACAGATTATAACAAACCATTTGCTGTAACACATCGGACCCTACCATAATGACAGACAATAATTATATACAGTCTATTAATAGTTTTGTAGTTCCACCCTCAATCAATGGTGTTATATAAATGCTGGAAATATGAGAGTATAATGCAAGTGGTAGTATATAAACTTTTTTCGTTTTAGAAGAAATGCGTATCATAGGAAAGTTAATCAGGTGCTGTAACAGAAAAAACATATAATTTATGTAGTACATGTACAATGTAGTACAGCAGTAATTAAACACTGAAAAAGATTTTATTTAGATAAACCCTAGTCTAGTTAATGCATACAATACGTAACACTTGTTTACACAAGTTCATTGTGTGTAGCATTGCATTATTATTCGATGACATGAAGAAATTTAATTAATTCTGTAAGCAATGTGAATAATTCGACAACATAATCCTTTTGGTAAAATGCAATGTAATCCCCTCTTTAGATTATAGACATCTAGCTTCTATAAAGCTATGTGCCGTAAAACAGTTTACTAAAGCTTGCTAAACTCACGACGATAATTGTACCTAAATGTTATTGTTACTCCTTTTCTATGTAGTACTTGCTTCGAAACAAAAGCGGACCAAACCTATCATTTTCAAGCAGTAATTTACAAAAGAAATATCATTTGGTATTACCAATAATTAAAAATGTCTTTTAATATATAAAATTTATTTATTCATTATAAACATGACATTTTACTAATATGTATTAGCCTTAATGTTATTTCCTATATATACACAAGTAAACTAAACTTATCTAAACTAAACCATGATTTTCAATCCTACAAGCTAAAAATGCATTTTATTTCTGAATTTTTGAACGGTTATGCAAGTCTGTGAAAACGCTCCTAAACGCTTGGAGCTTTGTAATTTAGGAAAAATTGAAAACAATCCCAAACGCAAACTTTGACTGGGTAGTGAAAACGCTCCTAAACGCTTGAATGTCTGTAGGTAAAAACTATTTGTAATGGGTTTTTTTAGACGGCGGTTATCGCTTGCTTCCCTTTGCAAAATCTCTTTTTTAACCTTTGTTAGTCCTGTAAAGGACTGTTTTTGTGTTTGCAACCCGAAAAAGGGCCCTTTCTTGTCACAGGATGGCGGCGGTCTAGTGGACGGTCGCACTTCGCCAGGCTGAAATCATCCAAGAAACATTCACCAAATGGACCTGAAACAAATTATTTCAAAACAATTTTTGTCCCTCAGTGTAGAATATATTTCTTCTGAATTCTCACCCCTTTCGATTTTCTTAGGAGATTCTCATCACCTGAAAATCCTGACAAAATCAGAAGGGGTGAAGACAATGTCCAAAAAATGAGGAAAGACTATAACCTTTCTTCTTTTTTTGGTCATTTTTTACGATTTCATTATAAAATTCCCAGAATGTAATATGCGTTTTACATTTATGAAATTGCACCTTGCAGATGTTCTGGTTATGATTTTCTTCTGTTCCGATAAAAGACTGAAATCCAGAAATGATGTGAAAGTAAACTTTCACACTATATTGGTATACTCAATGTTTTTTGATTTTTTTTAACTAAATAGTTATTCAGAAAGAAAATTTTGGTTTTCTCTACTTTTAGTAAAAACACATGTTTATTGTAATAGAAACGAATAGGGATCAAGGGGCCAGCAGAGAAGCAAATGATTTATAGTGTATGGCAATGCACTTGAAGAAAATAAGCTGTGTAATATCATTCTGGTAAAGTGCTTCTGAAAGACACACCATATGTTGAGTGCTTCCTGCTATAACAGTAAATTCCCGAGGCTACAGCTCGGGGACTTCTGGGAATATTTCGAATAGGTTTCGAGTTACGGACCGTCGTACCGAACAAAAAACCCTTAATATATCATATATGTACGTCAAAACGCACGACATACTCACGTTTTAAATCTCAGCAGAGAACCTACCACTTACACTCATTAACATACAACGGAAATTCCTACATTACAAAATAAACCAAAACGAAATTTTAGACGTTGTCAAGCAGATTCCCATTAATCAGAAGCAGGAGAACACGGTGGGGTAATTTACAACGGGGTGTAAATCCGGGTGGGCCGAGCCGATCACTGCGGTGCCTGCCGACACCCTCGGGCCATGCGGACACTGTGGCTGCCGGGTGATAGATCGCATCCTGGTTTTATTTTAACCTACCTATTCCTATTTTAAAATTGCCCCTCGAACATAAGTGTGTGTTTTTTTGAAATGCAGTAGTCATTTTTATGTCCAATTCTACAGTAAACGTAATGGAGGTAATTCTTAAGAGGCTTCCAGCGCTTTATAAAAATTCTTATGCAACCCCTTATGCTTATTAGTAATTTTTCTGTGAAAATATGAATAATTTGGTCTATGACAAATTGTGTTTCATAAACTTTATTTCGCTAGAAACGAAAATTTTCTGGAAAAAAACAAACAGGTATAAAGTTTACGAAATACACTTTGTCATACACCAAATGATTCGTATTTTCACGGGCAGGCGCGCTTGCTAATTTTTTTTTCAATTACTCCATTGAAAAAAAAATTGTTAACCGATATAAGGGCATAACATTTTTATAAAGCGCTGGAAGCCCTATAGTAGTATAGCTGGATGGCTCGATGCAACCACGTACAACCTCGTTTCGCCCCTTAACTTTCTGATCGGATCTAAATTTTCATTATAGACTAGGGTATATAAAGACCTACGCTAATAATTTCACTTATTTCTTGAACTTCCACAGCTTACCAAGCTGTACATATTATAATACTGTTTCGTTTGCATGAATGTGTTATTAGGCTCGACTATAGATTTTAGATGACCTTTACCGTCTTTGAAAGTATCTGTTTCGGGGAAAGTTAGAGGGTTGAAAAGCAGTAAAACGAAATTATCAAACTTAATCGCCGTAAACCTTGAGATTACTTTATGAAACCTCGTATTTAAATTATTTAGCTGTTTGCAGACAGGGAATATCTTTAGATTTTAAATTTATTCTTTCGTATCGCATTGTTCTAGATTTATAAATAGTTGTGTCAAGGATATTCTATTTTATAAGTATCATATGCATAAAGGAGAGGTAAACCAAACCGAAACGTTGATGAACGCTTACTATAGCAGAATTTATTATGTCCTAAGTCTAAAAGAAAATTGTCACAGCAACAGTTGCGATTAAGGCAGAATTACCTTTAGATACTGGTGAAAGCAACCAGTTGCCTTGTAATTTTCCCTGTACTAGAATGAAAACGAGTTAAGTAAATATTGCATTTTTTAAATACTTTACACACGCCCTGCTTGAGTGTTGCATGCAAAATTTGTTATGTCGTGATATTGTCCTTGAATCAAAGGATTAGAAATTGATCATTTCTGAGGTTTAATCGTGGTTAAATCGTGGTTATCACAGAATCATGTATTTCTGGCTGGATTAGTATTAACAAAATGCAGTTTTCATATACATTTTCGTTTTAGGAACTATGCATCGTACGACAATAGTCTCCTATACAATAACTGTTCGCCAAACTATGGGTATTTTCCCAATATTGTTCCTTAATTCAGAAGAAGGAAATCTGTGTCTCCAGACACATGTCTCCGACGATGTGCGCAGCATGGGATAATTATTCGGATAAATGAGACGTAACGTACAGCGTGTATCGAGATCTACTGTCGTGAACAGTAAGGCTTGTAAATTTGTCTACTTTTTGATATCAAGACGACAAAAGGAGGTTTACTTTTCATTTGCACTTCTAAATTTGAACCTACTTATCGAAACTATTCCTGAATTTTCATTTCATTGCACCGAGGACATGCTTTTAATAAAACCAATATCCAAACTTGAATAGAATAGAGACAGAAGAGACCTTCTTTTAAGAAACGCGGATAATTTTAATCATCAAAAATAAAAATAGATCAAGAAATCTCACACCATATGGCTGTATAATAGGCTCAATAGAACGAATCTTTCTAATATTGGTAAGAAGCACCGCACTGACTAAAAAGTATTCCAAAACCCGTTAACAAAATAGAATTCTATTATTTTCTGTAAGAGCTCTCGTACTCGTTACATATGAAATGACTGAAGTTGTTTACGTAGCGTTTTCCAGTTCGAGACAGGAGGAACAATAAATTCTGCTACAATTTTTCACGTGAAGCATTTGTAGTACCTTTTCGAATTGAACTGTCTGAATATATTTACTATTTACTTGTAAATTCTGAAGTGACAATAATTATCTAATTTTTTGAACCCGATGATGGCGCTGTCCAAAAAAGAGTGCCTTTCGCAGGGCATGGTGGATGAGAAAAGTGAGCTTTCCAACTGTTTGCAATTCAGCTGAAATTAATTCTATTGGAATAAATCAATAATCCTGTTATTTTTGTTGATAATTTCATAAAATACTCGTATACTCGTATAATACTCGGCAACCCTTACTTCACATATTGCGGTAACCTGAGGTTAATAATTTACCAAACATTTATCCTTTATCTCTTGTAACCTCAATATATATTACTTGTTTCCGGTTAACTAATATCTTCTATAGTAATTATTGTCTTAACTGTTATATCAAACACATTAATTTTGACACCTAGACGTATATTCACGGTATGTTCTGTATAAGAACTCCCATTGTAGAGATATTATAATACCTTAAGATACAGCTATACTATAAAGTTGTGTAGTTAACTTTCTAAAAGTTCATCAGTGAGTGAAGAACAACAACAGGCCGCGTCGTAAATGAAACAGCCTTAGTTATTAAATGTGTTGGTGTTTCTTTTGGGTTTGACAGACACTGCGCGATTTATACTGCTTAACGAAACGAGAGAAGCTTTTTGTGGTTGCAAGTTAGTTGCGAACTTTATGAAGCGCTTTATTTGTGTTCACCTATTGTCTGTAACATTTTCACCGAATAAACTAATTAATAATATATTGTCGGATATCTTCCGGCTGAGTTAGTTATGCCATGGTCCTCTGGGTCGCGCGATGAAATATAATATGACACTCGAAAATTAATGATGCTTAACGTCAGAACTGAACCCTTTCACTTGAGCATCGCGTTGCGCCTAATTACCCCGTGTTCCTCGGAGTGGTTGGGTGCAAGGGGAGTTCTTACGCGAACGGAGATTGTTGTGTTATTCTCTATTATGTTGTAACAATGGATTCGGTGTGGTAGCAGACGTCGTTCGACGACTATTTCCACATTTAATTAAAACAACACTAGAAATGTAACTTTTTATGTCAACAAATCGTCGTAACAGAAGTTATTATAATTCTGTTCGCGCTTGAATTTCAATCATTTAGAAATGGTAACCTTTTTTCCGGAGGAAGGGCTGGTGGTTCCGTTTACAAACCAGTCGGGGGCGATACACATTTAGCTGAACGTGATCGATTTCGAATGAAAGGATAAAATAGCAAGCGGTGTCGATACATGTAGAAGTTCAATTATGGGGTAGCTTGTGACCCTTACTAACTCCGCATTCAAACATATCCTTAATCTCTACAATCCTAAGTACATTCCTCATCCAATTTTCCAAAGAGAAGCCCATTTTTTTGGTTTCACATATCTTTCGAATTAAAAGCAGTTGATTCTGATTAATCAGGTAATTGATGCGGTGCTCGTTTAATTTAGGAAATTGATCAAAACGAAGAAATAAATCTACGGAAGACGTGTCTTGAAGGGTCTTTCTATACACAGACACACTTCGACGAATTTTATAGCGAGAAGCACTCAACGTGTGGCTTCCTTTTCGAGATCACTTAGCGGAATGTTATTAAGGTATTTCTTTATTTACTAAAGTAGTTCCACAATTTATTGTCTAAACGAGCAAGGTGTTTTTTATTGCCAAGCTTTATGTTTCCTCAAAGCGCAAAGACGTATTTACCCAGTTTATGCAAAAGGTTAAGCATTTATTATACGTAGCTATCAGTGTCGTAAAACTGTGACCTAGACGTCTTCGTGCAGCAATATCGTAAGCGCTGAGCTACGTTAAGCACGTAGTACTTATTTCATGCAGTTAATTGTGTTCAGGATATTTTAAAGTGCCATAAAGCTGAAGAAAAATTATTTCAACCGATTGGTAAAAAAAAATATTTCGTCTCATAACCAACAATCATTATCGTTTATAGGTAGTACTATAACACATTTTCAAGGCAGTGCTATTTGGAAAATAATTTTGAATCTGTCACCAGCCTTTTCAGGGCAAGATATTTCCATCTTACCTTATTCAGGAGTGTTATATTCAAGCGGATTCAAAACTTTTTAACGCCACTGTACATAGTATCCACAGACAAAGTATTAACTAGTAATAATAAACTTGGGGATTGCTCTTCTCAATATTTATTCCAATACAACAGAAGATATTATAAATTGCAGATATTATCTCAAATTGTGCTTAGCATAGAATATTTCAAAGGGTGTATTAACAACTGGTTTAGTGCGGTTGTATTTAAAATTCTGAGCGTCACATCTTGTTACGTAAGAATTGTTACCTACACATTCCTTGCTTTTTATTTCTCTTAGCATTAGGGAAAAGGCAATAATTATTATGCAAATAACACAAAAAATTGTGGTGGAAAAAACATTTAAGTGCATTCAGTGTAATTTAGGAAAAAAAAGTGTTTCTTTTGAAAAATTAATTTTGTAGTCCAGATGTTTAGAAAAACGGCATTCCTTTAATTTCAGGATACTTTACCGTGCCATAAGCTTGAAGAAAAAATACTTCTATTGAATGATAATAGAATTTGATATCGTGCATGTAACTTCCTGAGGGTATATGTGGAGGAAATCTCTGAGAAACTGTTTGCCAATAACATGCCCGCCGGATTCCCTACAAGGATAAGAATTATAAAATCCTCAAAGACATTAATATCTTAACAAAGGGTGTCTACCGTTTTTAGAGGACAACTAAAGTTTCCGCAATCAAACAATCCGTGTAAGCCAAATTCATTATTAGCTGCGTATTTACACAAATTAAATTCCATTCGTATTGGAAACTGACGATACTCATTACTGGCCATTTTGTAAGATTGTACTTCCATCTAAAAACAATTTAAAAAATACGAAACCAATAATCTAAACGTATGTTACCTCAACTTCATTTCCCAAATCTATCTTGAAGTCAAAAGTAAAATTAGTCACAGCATGAGTCCGGTTGTATTTAAAATTATGCGTTTCACAACGGCGTAAGTAGGATTTATTATATTCTTTTACTTCAGACCTTTCATAAATCACTTTGAATTCATTTTGCTGAAACTTATCGCGCAATTATTTAAAATTTGCAATAATGACATTATTCTTACCATCAGTACACCATAAAATTGCAGCAATTCTACCAAGAACCAGAACTTTGTATCCATGGTGTTTATTGAGGTAACTCCATACGAATTATGTTTTCAGGGTGTACACGTATTTAAAAAAAATGACCGTGACTAGTGAATGTGGTTGGAACAATTAGGATTCGTATCTCCATTGTTTTTGTTTGTTGAACTATTTTTAGAATTTTCCGATTATAATCATTTTATGATTGTTTTACATAATTATTACACAGGGTGTTCCCATTTTAACTTATAAAGTTGTCCTAAAATCCTTCAGTGGGGAGTTGGGTTGCTGGGTCACTGTAATCTGGGGGAAATTTATTCTTGAAGAGTCCTTTCGAAGATTCTTTCTTAAAAACTGTATCTTAAAAAATCTTTTATTTTTGGAGTCTTAATTTTTTTCGGCTTTTTCCGAATCATCTTTTCTCCCGAAAAAGCTTTCAGGAAACTTCGACACGACTTATTTTTGGAGACCTCTTCGAAGAATTTGTGTAGGGCGCAAGATGATACGAAATAAAACTCTTTAATTTTTCCCGTTCTACTTAAAGTATTTTTAATTTTTTCAGTTATGCTTTTACAAAAAATGTAATTTCTACGGTGCATCGACGAAGAATGACCTAGTAAAGCTACTTTCTTTCCTCCTGAATACCAAAATTATTTTAAAGCGGAGATAAAAATAAAAAGCGAAAGAAAAGCCTAAAAAAATCTATGCCTGTCACGTTTGAAATTTAATTTGAAAAGTAAAATGTACGGATCTAAAATTCCGGAAGTTTTGTAGGAATGTCTTGAAAATGAGGAATGATTCTGAACGAGATAATCGTTTTCAGATGGAGTTTGTAGATGGATGAACATTTTATTATCCTTTTTTCAAATCTCATCTCCATTAGCAAACGCGCGTCAGGCGAGTTTTTGTTGTGCCCTTAAACACGAAACAACAAAAGTACCATTCCCTTATAATTTGTCTTCGCCCCCGTATCAACAAGAAAAGCACATAGTTTCAGGAACAGTCTGTTATTCTCACTCAGTAACCTATCTGGCACTGTTTTGCTATGCATAAATCTGTCTTAGAACAGACTTTAGTAGTGATGCAGCAATTTCTCGACATAAATGCATCCTACGACGCTTGATATACCTCAAAGCATGTTACTGAAGATACCTAGAATACCATTTCCCTTGTCTTTGTAGAGCTAATTTGATAAGAAGTGCACTTATGAAGCTTCGAAGGAACTTAACGTTTCATGCATAACATTGGAATAAATTTTAGTTCCATCACGCTGTAGAAATTTCAATGAAAATAGTAAATTATACACGATGTTAATTTATATCTAAAACGCATCCTTGATTACTTGTTACAAAAATTATTTAACTACTTAACGTACAGCGTACAATTTTAAAAGACTTAAAACTATTTCTGGAGTAAATTTAAAAATATAAATAAATAATGTTCGACATATACCTGTAGGAGAAGCTAGATATAATCTCAGTAGTATTTATAGAACAAACCAGAAGATTGACGGTCAACTGGGAATTATATCGAGTTTAGTTCTTTCATTTCTTGTCTTGTGAACATAAAATGGATATAGTACTAAGAATATGTCGGTCTTACATTCTTGGTAGGTACTGATATTTATAACAAATCTCTTTCAAATTAATGTGAGGTGTTAGTTGATACCTGATAGTCAGAAAATTTTAAAGACTGTTTGGATATGCGAACAGTATAACGAAATATGAAGTAACCAATCTTTTTGTAGTTTATTAGCTTATTATTAAGAAAGTTTATGATAAAATAATTCAATTACCAGCAATTACTGAAAAATAAAATTGGAATAATGAGGTTGGAAAATATTTAGCTTCTTGTTAGCTACTACGTGAAAAAATGGTTCTTATTGGCAATATTGTTTCCTTACGACTTTAAGAATATTAGAAGCATATCAGATAATCTTCATCGTATGTATTCAACCGAACAATTGTTGAGAGTGTATGGATCTGATGCTTGGCAATATGCATTTGGCTTACAGACAGATTATTATTAAAGAAGAAGTAGAACCAAACCGATTACAGTAATCCGTCTGCGTACCTGAACTACAACTATTAAAACTCCTGTAAGTACTAATATTGTGTAGTTTAAGAGAATTATGTTTGCAAGTCAACTGCGTGCAAGAGAGACAGATAGGGTCACGTAATAGGGTAATAGGGTAAGCAATGAGCTGAACTGGCCCTTCCCATGAAACAATTACTGCACATCTTTTAGTCACCCCCAATCTTATTTCTGTTGCGTATACCTTAAACTAGTTACAATTCAATGCAAAATCTTAAGATTAGAAAGGTCAGGCGTAGCGCAGAGGTAGAGTCTAGAGACTTTGAAACTGCGACTATAAAATCTAAAAGCCTCAACGTGTAACACAGTTTACAGACCTGCCCGTTTATGTATATCAAGATTAAAGTTTGAAGAGTGGGCAACTAACTGTGTTATATATAAATTTTAATATAGGTAGAGCAGAAAATTACAGTATTTTTGAAATTCTGTTTTATATTCGTCGTAATCACTTGCGCGTTCCACATGAAATCAGGCACACGAAATACGGATCTAATTTTAGATTTATCACAAATATGGTTCTCGAATACGCAAATATTAAATTTATATGTTCTAATTTAATTTTTGTCCCGTATATAAGGTCGCTGTAAATAAAACTCCTTTCGTATGAGTATATACAGTGTGTCCCAAATAGAGTAGTATTGCATGGCTATCTTTCTTATTAATAAAGATACGGATTCGGTTAAATGGGCAATGTTGTGCAGTTTTTCATGCTGGTTTAGATGCTGCTTAGAAAGATCAAACATTCCGAACCGTTTAAAAGATATGCGCAAACCACAAAATCCATTTTTAGAAAAAGTCGATTATTTCGCTTATTATAAAAATTACAGAAAATTGTTTTATACAAAAGTTACTTGCTTCATTAAGATAAACAAAAGTATGTTTACAAAAAATATATCGCAAAGGCTGTTTTCGAAATATTGATAGCAACTTTCTTATTTTAAATGGGCGCCATTTTGGATTTCCAAATGAATAAATTGCATTTTTTTTCCTGCATTCAACGATGTATAACAATCTATGTTTAATATAAAAACTAACGACATACTTAATAGTTTTTGTATTAAATAAAGTAAGCCATGAAAACAAGTGAAGTGTATGGTAGTAATTTCAATTACAACAATGTTAACGAATTGGAACAATCTGTACAAGAAACGTTAAATATAGTATTAATCGCAATACATTACGTAATGCAACTGCAAGTATTTTAAAAAGATGCCAGTTATGCTTGGCTAACAATGGCCAATATTTTGAACATTTAATACTGTGAATAAAATTAGCTATTGTAGATTTAACGTTTATTGTAAATATCGTTAATAACTGTAAATACATTTTGTTCGAAGTTTTTTTTGTTAAAATTCACCTGTTTTCATGGCTTACTTTTATTTAATACAAAAACTATTAAGTATGCCGTTATTTTTATTTTTAACATAGATTGTTATACATCGTTGAATGCAGAAAAAAAATGCAATTTTTTCATTTGAAAATCCAAGATGGCGCACATTTAAAATAAGAAAGTTGCTATCAATATCTCGAAAACGGCCTTTGCGATATTTTTTTTGTAAACATACTTTTGTTTATCTTAATGAATCAAATAACTTTTGTATAAAACAATTTTCTGTAGCTTTTATAATAAGCGAAATAATCGACTTTTTCGAAAAATGGATTTTGTGGTTTTTTGCGGATATCTTTTGAAGGGTTCGGAATGTTTAATGTTCCTAAGCAGCATCTAAACCAGCATGGAAAACTGCACAACATTGCCCATTTAACCGAATCTGTATCTTTATTAATAAGAAAGATAGCCATGCAATACTACTCTATTTGGGACACACTGTATACTATAACTTTATAGATTCAACTTCTTTTATGAGATTTTTCCGGGCTCACGTCTAATCATTTCGAACGATCATTGAAAACAGATTATGTTAGTTAACTCGCATTCAATTCCATTTATCGGAAACGGTTGAAATACGTACGGGATGTACTTTCAGTTAACCACAACGCCGCATAGGTTCGTTAGTAGAAATTGGATTTTAATGGTTGCACAGAGATTATTGCAACTGCAAACGTGACGTAGATATCAATAATCAGAAAGGCAGACATGTCATACTGCTAATGAATGTAATCACAGTAACATGTAAGCATGAGGATATTCTGCCTATAACGGAACATTACAAAGGAAACCTGCTTGTTAATATTTCAAGGAGCACTTGGAGTTTCTCTTTATCCTTCTGTAATATTAAAATTTCTACCTAACTTGCACGTGTTACATTTTGTACTACCCTTAACTTAAATTTAACTGAATGTAGAATATGCACATAAGTTTACCAACAATTCGTTAAAATAACTAGAGATATTTGAGAAATACAGGTAGGCTTATTACAAACCGAAACATATATACATATGTACAAAAGCTTATCGGAGGAATTCCAACAAAGCAATTTACTAAATTGATATTAATCGGCTACCAAATCCTGCACCTAGAACTCTAAACAGCAACAATGTTGAATTGCTAAAATATTCAAGGCACTTACTGTATTAAAGCCCTATTTGAGAGCACCAAAACCCGTAAACGGGTCTAATATAATCTATTATACATTTTTAATATACACCTGAGTCTGCCTCTGTACCAACTTGGTTAAGATATGCAGCGAACTTTCGATAAACATCAATTTGAATTTGCATAAAGTATAAGAACTTCCAACCGTGACACAAGTCTCGTAAATCAAATAGTGCATAATTTTGCCTGCAACTTCAACAAAGTTTGTAAATTTGAAATGTATTAGCAACCCAATGCTTGGAGAAAAATCAACAACTGTTTTTAATATACAAACTCAATTTAAGAAAAAAAAACTAGTAACTGGAAATACGTAGAAGTTTTAAAACTGAAACCCGTAATTCAACGCAAAATTAAAACCTTTTTCATTATCGGGAAAAATAAATTTCCAGTGTTTTAAATTAAATGGTATGGAAAATAACCAAATTCATTTGTATGCTCAAAACATTAACCTAGCTGGTTCTTGCACGGAATAATAAAAGGAATAAAATACTGCAAAGCTTTAAATCAAAACCGTTTTTATAGAATTGGTATTCCTATAACAATACTGTGATTTCCCAGGAATATATTCAGAAATAGTCCGGAGTAAACCTGGAATTCACTACAAAATTTTCCAACTAAAAAAAAAATATCGGTAATATTATAATTATATACAGACTGTTTTCAGAAAGTTTTCAAAGTACAATGGCCTTTGAATTTTTTTTGTCTGAGATTGAACCATAAACAAATTGTACCCCCCGAATAAGACTGAACATGTATATTTGAAATTAAACAAGACTAAGGATTACAACTCTTGCAAACCTGCTGAACCGTACAAATCATCAGGTACCTATAATATTAGACTCCAATTTTTGGAGAAACGGCGCTTCTTTGCAAAGTTGTACCTTTAGCAACATTTTGATTATTATTTTATTTTTTTACTTGTAATTCAAAAATGTTTCAAATATGTCAATAATTAACAAACAAGATATTTTAAGTGATCTATTGAAAACGAACGCTTTTCATAAATAGCAAAAATATTGTTCAAAAATAGCCATTTTTCATGCTTCTGGTACACTGTACCTACCTACTAGTATAATATTTTATAGGCGAGGTAGGTAATGATTCTTGAATATATTATTTATGGCGATGGAATCTTTGCTTTAAATAGAGGCCATTGGTGTGAAACACTAACGGGTTATTAAGGAAAAATGACAAAGTAGACGAACATAAATCAATAGCGACGCATTTATTTTTCTAGACCTAACGTTCTTGCTCTTTAGTTTTAAAGGTACCCTGAGCACTTCGTTATAGAGAAGCTCATTAGAGATATTGATTAATAATTAGCATATTAGTTTCAAACACGTAAAACTAAGGTAAAACAAAGTATAATTGTGAAGAACTCTTGTTGCATTGCATCAAAATTGCTTATAATTTAATCAAGATTGTTTAGCAATTTATGCTAAATCTGTATTTGGAAGAATGTTCAGTTCAAAATTGATTGGTCCAAAATACCTGAAATTGTGCAAATTACCTGTAAAATAGTTCTGCAACTAAATAGAATCAAGTACGTGTTTACAATTTTAGAAATATCTTTTCATGATACCGCACATAGCAGATTATCGACAAAACGTTTGGTTTGCCAACACTTTTCTACTTAAGTGATCTATTCTACAGAGATTTTATCTAAGAACTACTTAGTTTTTGTGTAGAACCACTTTGTAAATTTTATTATTGGTGGCTATTTCAAGAATTTTTTGAAAAAACTGTAACTTATTTTTACATAATTACATACTTTATTGCAATCCTCTGCCAATCAGTTTCATGACGATGAAAGTACTAGAGGTTATTTTCAGCAAGATAACGCCACTCTTCCACAGTGAATAATAAGTATCACATTAAATTTTCTACTTGAATTTTATGACGATCAGTTAATTAGTGCCAATCGATTTCCACCACATATTACTTCAGATTTTGCACTTCAGGATTCTTTTCTCGTCTGCTGTTTTACCCTTCTTTTATGAAGGGGAATTGTCCAGTGGTTAATACTTTAGAGTATTTTATTATATCGTGAATGGAGTGATTCCAGAAATGGTTTTAAACTAATATTATGATAAGCACCCAAGGGAAATGCTGTCTTGGTTGAAGGTAAACTTTACATAAATAAATCCTTGTATATTCCATTTCCTATAGAAACAAAAAAATATTCAACTAAACCTAATACGGTACGAAAAAATAATTATAATGGACAAATTTAAAGAATATAAATTAAATGAAGCATTTCACGCCTTATTGAACGTTTAAGAAATATTTTTCGTGAAAATTTATCGGAAAGTTATTTTCTGCCGTAGTGCACCACGTTTTCTTGAAAGCTTTAAATTTTCTAAATGTGCTAAATATACAAATGAGGTTTTTTCTCTGTTACATCTGGCCAAAGAGCAATATTAGTCTGCTCGGTCGTCCAAAGCCATAGGGAAATTTAGTCTGACAAAGTTATGCATGATGGTAGCACTGCTCCTGACGGAATTATATACTTGAATACGCCGTAATTTTAGTTTAAATTTGTTTTATGTACTTTAACGCCTTGCATGAATAAATATTACATAAAACTTAAACACCTGTGCGATACCCTTTTCAACTGAAATCAGAGTCTTGCGAAGGAAACGAGAAATCGTTCTTCTACTTATTATACAATATATATGCTACGCTTCATTTTGCACAGGGTGCATACAGATTTATCGTGATGCAGAAATGAAATGAGCAGCTTTTATGCTATGCGCGATATACAAGAACATAATGAAGATATACGTTATTGGAACCGTAAATCAAACAGTTTGATTTGTGTTTGCGGTAGTTTTGGGTTCATAATAAATCAATGTAGTTTCCCCGGAGACCGCGACATATCAACCGGCCGCGGATGTTCCGGCGACTTGGCCGTAAACTAAATCATCCCCGACACTATTAACCTCCAAATGGAGAAAAATAGCCCTGATAAGGAATCGCACTTTGATTGATCGAAAGGAGATACAGTTAGGGACCGGTTTATTACCACCTGCAGCATAATGCATTTATCTAATAAATGTAGCTCCCAATAAACACACATATACCGTTACAAGAGCAATAAAGAAATTTTGTTAAACTATTTAAAGCGATCCATTTTCGTGACTGTTATATCCTACTATAGTAATATTTACATAAACGAAAACGGGAAAGGAATAAACAGGATAATAACAAGCTAATATGTCTAATAGTTGATTTATGTATGGGTAATGAAAGAAAACATCCATAATCTTTTCAGATTTGATCGAGTAATCGTTTTATATTAATGCTTCACAACATAAATCATTATAAATGAATCCAAAAAGCTTTTACTTAATTAAAAGTGTTTGTTTATGAACGTAGTAAATGCGCACACTAAATGAAGTGTTGGTTTTCAGAAAACAAATCAGAGCAGAGGCGCACGGAAAAAAACACATTTTTCCCATAGTATAAGACACCTACTTACATTATGCCCTCATGTAGAATAATGAGAAATGAAAAATAAACGTCGATCAATCAAATAACTACACTGAGCTATGTCCATGCCCTAAGCAACTGGATAGCTGCCTGTGGACTTTTAAACAAATCTCCTTTGGGCCTGATTCCGCGAATAAAGCTACAATCCCCATTAATAACTAGGTCTCGATAACAGTAGCTCTCCATTTTAGATCACAATTCCTAATAGGATCGTACCAATGCAATGAGATATCAAGTGTAAATTCACTCATCTACAATTATTATAACACTACCTCAAATTTACTCCTTTCTACAAGGTACAACAGTTTATCCTTAAACAATTATATGTAAAACAAAGGTTCACAGTTTCTGCTGCCTAGCCTTAAGCATGGAACTCCTCAGCTGGCCTCAAGTTGAATTTAACATTCCGCTTTAATTAGTGGACCGTGATCAAAGTACACTACCACTTCAGTTTTTTGCTGGATCTAAACAAGGTTAGCATTAATTAGATTGTTATATACAAAAATTTAATGAAACAAAATATTAAGAATCCAATTTTCATATAATTGTGCATTTTGTAAAAAATACTAAAAGTATTTGTAAAATTAAGACGATTTCAAAAAGCGGAAGTCAGTCAAATTTAGACTTAAAAAACGTGTTTTTGGGGTGTAAATTGTACATTGATATATTTTAACATTTAAGTTAAATTTCAGGTTATTTGATTAAATACATTCCCTAGACGGACAAATATTTTCAGCAATTGAAACAATATCAAATTTATCCTGCAGGGATTAAAAATCTAGAATAAAACCGGGAATTATATCTAGTAGTCCAGAAATATTAAAGTAGTTAATAAACATATTGTCTAATGTTTGTTAAGTTAAATAAATTTGGCTGAATTACTTCTCATCGGTACTGTAATTGCCATTTGAAAATTTAAAGAAAGGTTAGTCAAAGAGAAAACATATTTTTCAATGTTGTATTTGATTTGCTAGATATTTATGTGTCAGAAAACTATTTCTTTGATATATTGCGTAACATACTCTGTTATTATATTGGTATGATTCATTCCAGCTAGCAAGATAGTATTTTCTTGATTGTTATTGTGTCATTTTTTTTATCACCTTTAGTAAATCATTTTGCTTATATTATATTATATAATCTGTATTACCGTATCTGATATGTGTGTTATCTGTAACAGATCATAATAGAATGTAAATGAATAAAACATGTATCTGATGATGATGATCATGTGGTAATCACCATAAGTAAACATTTTAGTAATGACTGTATTAAATTGGGGTAAAAGGATACATAACTTGTTTAACACCATACTATAATGAATGTCTTATTCGACTTCTTGTTAAATTAATCTACAGTACGGTACAATACCAAACTGGAGTTTTATATAATCTCTGAAAAATTGTATGGGTACATGCCTCGCGAGAAAGTTTTGCTGTTTCGAGCTATAGCTAACCTCGGGGCTACGCCCCCCGTCTTTACTCTCGGTAATATTTAAGCTTTCCTCAGCTCGGTGTTAATCTACTATTGTTGACGTGATTAAATTTCAGTTCTCCCAACAAATAATTTTTGTTGCTATACCCTCAACAAAGTCACTGTTGTCACAACAAATACAAATTTGTGGCGATATATTTATTTGTTCGGTCAACACAAAAAATATGCTACCATGTTATTATTATTTCCTGCCACAAATTCGGTTTGTTCTGAGGTTTGTTCCGACAACACAAGAAAATATTATTTGTGAGAACAACAAAAATTTATGATGTTAGAACAGAGTAACAACTACGTATTGAACTCTGGCTTCGTTCCTTAACCAAATGTTTGGTTTTATATCTTCTAGGCGTAGGTACTCCTAGCGTAGGGCGCTCCATTGATCAATGGGAAACCTTTCTAAACAGTCTCTGTGAAACCCGGATTTAGGAGGTACATGACAAACTGGGATACGTTGTTACTTTGAACATGTTCGTTTACCACCTGACCTGACGTTCTAGAGCTGAATAAATGACAGGAACCTGACACTAACTTTTTTCTTGGTAGTCTATTATAGAGTTCTAATGACTCCCCTCCCCATTCAACCTACACCATAACCCCCCCGCATAACACCTAACCTGCACAGTTATTAAAGCTAAAAAATTAAGATCAAGGGCATTGATGATAAAAATTTCATTTTAAAAAAGCATTCGCGGATTAAATTGAATTAGCCCACGCTAACATTGCATAACCCTAATCAACTGCATTAACAACAAATCAGAATTGCTTAAAAATTTGTATAATAATGTATCGTTGCGTTAAAGGTCTTCAAAGGGGAATAGATTTCCAAATACCCGATAAACGTGTTTAATCATGCGATATTTGAATGGTCATTAGTCGTATCGCCCTGTAAGATAATAAATGTGAATGGTGAAACCATTAATGTACTTACTAAAATTACCAACAATCTGATTCCTAAATAATGACCTTGTATAACTAATGATAGATATCACTTAGTTCAAATATTTGGTACGATCATTAGTTTATTACCTTTTTATATGTAACTGTACTGTTTGATGTGCATGAATTTCAGTTTATTAGCTTAAGTATCAGAATACATTTAAATAGAAAGGTTAGGTAGCCTTAGGTGCTCCAGTACATAATAAATTTACCAACACTAGTTCTTTATGTAACGCCAGTATCGAATTCTGTCAGTAGAATATAAGTTGATATAATAAACTTGCAAATGTTGCTTATAAAAATACCTCCCTCGGATTCTCACTTAAAGCTGAAAACTAACTCGAATCGCTTGAAAGTTATCCATCCATCTTTTTGCTGTCTCACTTCGAATCGAATAACTTATAAACTTCAGAATGGTATAAGGATAAGAAGAACGTTCCGATTGCAGACATTCACTTATAATCGAATAGCGGTTGCACTGTTGGAAGTGAGGAAGTTTGCTTGCTTTACGAGATGAAGACGGAAATTCGAGCTTGTTTTCCTACGAATGTTTTCTTCGAGGCACGGCTGAAAGCATGTAACTTCAGCGGTCGTAGAGTAATTCTGCTTGCGATTCGCGACCCTCTCGCAAAAAATGGTCCGTAAATATTATTGAATGGATTAAAGCGTGAATAATAGCACCGAATCGATTCCTCTGAGTTCTCCACCCTTTGCATGTTTTATCCACCGACGCATGATTAGTGAACGTGGTAACAGAATTGATCTCGTCCATTCTCGACAGTTTAATAACACCCACTGGCAGCTATTTGTTTACTTCTAACACTGACTATCCCCTGATTTTAACCATTTTACCACCTGCTGTTTACAGGAACCCAATTTTGTGCGAAATTAGACTACACGAATCTAATATTTTAGAGATTTACAAATGCCTTTAACAAATAAGCAAAGTATTTTATGCAAAACGTTTTGTAACCTTTCTAGTTGAACATTTCCATATTTCATTTAGGGTACATAAATGTATTTGCTCTTGGTTTAAGCCAATGGAAGAAGTTAATGTTGTTCGCTGTGAAAGGAAAATTGTCACCAAAGACAATGGAACAGTGATAAGGTCCTCGCTAGTAGTAATAAAGCTGCGGAACATCCTCGCAGACTCCGCCCTTAATCTGTGAAGCAGGGCCTTTTAACCGCTTACTGACGTGGGATGTTCGTAATGGCTTTTTCTCCAAATCCAAGACGCACTTACATTTTATTAATGGATGACTTTGCCACACTGTATGACGCCGCTTTACTTTAATAGTGCACCCTCAATTAGTCTTAGATATAAAATTAGTAACTCCTTGGAATTTGCTCCCCTTATTTAAAATTTGTGTTGGCGACACGAATATAATTGTATCGAAAAATTTTTGTACTGACATATGAGAAGTATCCAATTTCTATCCTGTTAGAAATAAGGTGCCAATAGCAGCCAACAAATCAGCAGCAGTCCCTTGTAGGATTTAATTGTGACAAGTAATAACTTCCTCGAGATGGCTAATTGAACGAGAAATTAGAAAGGGTAGTGATTGCTACAAAGTGCAATTTTTCTGTAGCAATTAAGAAATTGACGTCGAAAGTTCATAAAGTACTCATTTTATGTCTGAACCCAGACATTTTGCAGATTGCGTTGAAATATGAAATGTCAGTCTTCTGGAAACTACAAATTAAGCTTAGGTAGAAAGAGAACACTTATAATTTTTATGATTAACTTATTACACACATGTTAACGTACAAATTTTGAAACCCTCTTCTAGATTTTCTAAAATTACACGGCAAATTTCGGTTCTTCCTGGAAATCGATGACTTCGCGTTTTTATAAAACCTAATGAAGACTAGAAAACAACATGGTGTTCTGTCAGGTAACTTGATGGTGATTGATGAGAAAATATCTCAATCTTTCAACCATAATAAATTGTTACGTTGTACTGTCTATTATATCGATGAGACGTGACAAGAACTCAAAGTATGTACATTGTCCGACGATATATAACAAATTATCACCTCAACATTTCTACGAGGAACATGAATCGATGAAAATTACATAGTACTAATTGGGCAAACCTCTAAATGAACCAAGTTTCCTTTAAATTTTCAATGCTCATTGTTCATGAATGGAGATTTTCAGATTGTCTAAAGCGAGAACATTTCAATTTCGTACATTGTTATTTAGTTTCGCAGGAATTAAATAGAGAATACCTACTCCAATAACAAAGTTAACTAATCAAGAAATAAGTTACGAATTGCCAAACCGCTATTATTTTCAATCACTAAAGTAAATCAAATTGTGCAAATGAGTAGTAAAACTTTACGATGGTTTAAATTTTACGACAAATTCGATTTGCATGGAGTCAAAGGCACCCTACAGTTTTTTCATTATCTTCTCGTAACCCTAAAATTTATCAACTCGAAAGCAATTTCCCAGCTACTTTACTTTTAGAAAATTATTTATAGCCACCCATCATTTATACTACTCAAACTTTTTCAGTCAAAAGTTTCAGTTAAAACTAGGAATTTTCCCAAAACCGAAACTTCAAGCGTACTCTAAGTATCTAAATAAGATAAATTGTAACCGAATGCTTAGAAAGAGCCTTGTAGACCCGGAATAAAGCTGCGGTATCAAATGCGGCGTCTGCGTCTCAAAGCTTACCTACCCTACACTTAAATTAATGACGATTCCGTTAAATCCCAAATAGTAATGAAATAGACAAATTTTGCACCAAACTCATCCACTAATAAAAAGGGTTCTAGAACACACTAACCAATGTAAATTTGTTTCATTTACTTGAAGAAACTTAAATACTATAAGTCTTAATTGGAAAAGTTTATAGAAACTACTTATAATTTTTATGGGATTAGGACCAGTTTATAAATTCAAAATTAACTCTCTGTTAAGCTAACTAATGTCGTCTGCTATCATGTATACAATTCTTGTAACAATTAGTATCTATGCATGCTCGTCTGCTAAACCTTACGATTACAAACACACCCCAAAAAGTTGCACTTCTGATGATTCTAATGAAACAATACATGGGTATCTCTGGAAGGCCTGTACAAAACCGCTACCACATATTGCTGAGGCCAAAGTGGGACGATCTAACCAAACTTACCTATATCCAAAGTGCCTCGTTAAGGCTCAATGGAGCTTCAATTTTTTTAAATGACAAAAGGGTACTTTTAGTGATGGAGATATAATTTGGGATTTTTTTATTTATTACCTTTGAACCCCACCAAACTTTTTGGGCTGCAGTGGATAATGTATATCTACACCAAATAAAAAATTATTTTTTTCAGCCAAAACTATGGTAAATATCGTAATCAAACAAGAAACAAAAAATGTGTGAAATAAGAAGTTTTGTCAGTAGCGTAGCAGTTTAAAAGGTGTTGGATAATCGTGTTAAAAAATCGAGCTTCTTGGCCAACTTGGCAACACTCAAGTACAAAAACATTAGGTATGTCAAAAAGTGCCTTTTGCCAGTACAGATTCAAATTCTAAATTTCACTCCCAATCGCTAAAAGCATTTTTTTTGTTATTTAAAGAAATAAAAAAAATCATCTTTAATAGATAAGTTAGGTTAGATCGTCCTATTTTGGACTCAGGAATATGTGGTAGTATTTTATACAGGCCTTTGAGGCACACCCTGTGGTTTGTTTACTATCGGGCAAAGACCGAACTAAAGGTGTATCCTCCATTGTATTGTCCATTCGTCATTTCCTTTTTCTATGCCATTTTCCTACATTCAAGACTTCGCCTGACCATGTGCTACTCGACCGCACCTATTGCGTGTCCTTTCTTGTGTAATGCAATGAGTCTATTATTAATGAAAAATATATAGAATATATGTTCCTAGTTTTATATATTTTTACAATTTCGAATTAGGTGCTGAAACCGTTTAACGTTCATTAAAAGTTTATCGTTACTTTAACATACAACGCCAATCCCAGATTATTTGTTTCTTGTACAAAGCGAAAAGCAAATTAATGTTAATTGGATCTTAACATGGGTGTTTTGAATAGAAATTTTAACTTGTGGTAAATTTTCAATTTGGGTTATAACGAACTTCTATTAAAATATGATTTTAATATAAAGTAAACTGAACGGAGTGAGTTAGTTTCGCTAATGGATTTCTTCAGGTGTACAATTTGAGCAGTCGCCAGAGAGTTGACGAGAAAATGCTTTAGAGCTGAGGCGACGCAAATGTGATATAAAAAGAAGACTCACAAGTGAATCGTTCACGTTCATAAAGAAATCGATACATCTACTGTATGTGTGCGTAATTATAGGTATAGCTAGTCAATTTGAAGGGTTACTAAAAGAATTGGTTTGCCAATAATTAGGGCTACACTTAATGTCTTGACTTGATTTATTGTAAAATTGTCTACAGATTTATTTTGGTAAACTTAGGTAACAATCAAGAAGTTTATATTAAAAGAGAAAGGTAATAAATGAAATTAAATATATTGTGGTAAATATTTGGAAAATGGGAAAGTTTAAGTTTCGTGTGGTAATTATATTTATCAAAATAATGTTTGCGTTGCCTTAAAACATTAGTTACGAGTGTGTGGTTCTTTAGAGACGTGTTCCGGAAGTTTTTGCCCTTTAAATTTAGTTAATACTAATTTCGCTCTGTTCGTCGAGGTAATAATTTACGATAATAATCTCTCCAGCTTTTCTGGAAAGCTTTTGGTGGCTGATAAAGTTACTTCCACAATTATAAAGTAAGTTTTATCATGAACACGTCGCGAAGTGAAAAGAAAATCTGCAGTTTCTCGGGTACATTTAGGAACGGAATGTAATTAAAATCTATAGAGGAAGAAGGGACATTAATTTTCGTTAATAATGGACAGATTAGTGGGAAAACAATGTGTGGGAATGCCACATGCAGAGTTACAATATTTCAGGATTGAAGTAAGCCCCGCCAAGTGCGTAATCCGGGACGATCCGGGCCTATAGCAATAAACACCTCGGGCGCGCCCTGCAGTGTCTTGGGAAATTATAGCGATAGCGTGTGATAAAAGCCCCCTCGTATTGACTTTAAGTACACGTCATCTCCTAAGCCTAATATTTGAATCGCACTTATGTAATATTTATCCGCAACGAGGTGAAGAAAATACGATAAAAGCTGATTTAGCTGCAAGAGAACTTCCCCACGGAAAATGGGAAATCTGAATGCAATTTATTCATATGCAATCTACATTAGAAGATCACCAATGAAAACTCTGTAGCGGTAATCGTTATTGCTTATTTGCATTTAAAGCGAATAAACGCCACCTAAAGCTTTTATTTAAGTCATTTCCTACTTCGTAAGTGCCTTTTGTGGTCCACAAAATTACCAGTAAATTTTATCTTAAAATGTCCTTCCTAACCTACTTCCTGTAATTGTACATCAAACAATACACTGATGTGTTTAAGATTTCGTCACTGTTTATGGAAACGTTGAGATAATCACTGTGCTAAGTATCTGTCAGTAACTAAGTCAAAAATAAATAAACTCCAGTTTCAAAACCAACTCTTCTAGGGAAATTAGGTACATGTAGTAATTTTAAAAGTTAAAAAAGTTCATTTTTATATAAACGCCCAAAGCTTGAGATGGTGATTGAAAGAATTTTAGAGAAAAATTAGTAAAGGTTTTCACGATCACATGTTCTCAACATAAAAGGCTGAAGAAAGTTCTATTTCTACAACGTCCCAAGAAAATAATCTCACCATTGTTATTATGCCTAACAAAAATTTTTTCGGTATTAATCAATTAGATGTAGAATCCAGCAGGCTACCCATAGCTTAAAGCTAACATTTCTTGAAAAATTATACTTGCAACTTATTGTTAAATTTTTTTCTACCACCAAAATGCAGGTTTCTCTAAAGGATAGCATTTTTTAAGTGTATACACATCCCATCCCTGATTAGTAATTTCTCCACTGGAGATATCAAGAGATATCAGAAAATATAAATTATCTTGTCTAGAGGATTATAGTAAAAGTATATTACAAACTTAAATGACTAGAATTCTGAAAAATTTCAAAGAATGAGTCAGTTATTCACGCGAAATTTCACTCTGAAATTGCAGAGCTTATTTTTTAAATGTATTAGCAGTCTGGTCTTGGAACCAAAGCCATTACTCTTGAGGGTCTTGTAAATGCTCTCAATTATCTTGGTTTCCTTTAAGGTGTTCATCCATATTTCAAGGTGAAAGTGACTCACTGCGACTTGCCTGCCGAAATAATGTCTACCCTTCTTCTTCTTGTTTTACCGCAGTTGGAATTTTGCGTTTGTATTTCTGTGACAAGCACTCGGGAACAAAAGCGTCGCGTAGGCAAACGGGTCTCCGAATCAAGAGCTTTACGAGCTTCAGGCAATGGCCATCTACAGAGACAAAACAAAGAACTTTATCTAATAATAACGAAAACAAAGCTTTTGGCCAGTTTCATGTACAGGAACAATTTGTTTGTGATTCGATGTTATCGTCAATATTATATGCCGAATGGTGATGTCCATTGTGTTCGAGTTTGTTTGAAAGTGGTACTACACATGGGGTTACATAAAAGTACAGGAAAGTGTTTTAGGATTCACTCTAAACTTCAAAATAAGGAAATTTTTCATTGCAGAAAATCTTTGAGTTCATTTTATTAACGGCAGCTTCGACAACGGTTACATTAATTTTAATTTAAAGGTAGTTTTTGTTCAAAAAAAAGTTACATGTGCTTCAGTGTTATTTTCTATTCTCAATATTCTCATTAAAGATAACCTTTAATAATATTTTTATTTCTGAGACTGATTAACTGCTTTTGTTCTTGCATCTGCGCGTGTTTATCTTGATTCTTTCATAGCTTGAGTCTAAAGAGCGTAATTTATCAATCAATGATGTGTCGTATGCTTGCATAGCAGCCAATGCAGAATACCTCGAACATCTTTTGTAAAGTAAATTATAATATAAAAAGCAGCCTACTTTATTTAGCTAAAATGAATTATACTTAATTAAGAATTTATTTCCTTTAAGTAAATGTGCTACTGGCTTGTTTTGAAAGGTAGAACCAGACAGATTTTGAGACACGTTATCAAACACCTTGTATAATAAGTATTTAACGAGGCAAAGCAAAATGTCAGTGGCGTTAGGTATACAAAGATTTATTGTATTACATAAATTCCTCGAAAACATCTTTATTAGTATTGACATTAGCACTAACTTTTACTTACACAGTATGAACTTTCGGAACATTTCTCTCCCTAACGGGACATATCAATCACTGGCGCGATAGAAGAAACAATCTGTTAATATTTAATGAATTAACAATATTAAACAGAAGCAATAACATTTTTATTTGGAAAATATATGATCTTTGCGGGTTCACGAAACGGAAAAAAGTGATACATAATAATGAATCTGATTTGGTTCAGTTCAATTTACCCTCCAACATTTTTATTGTTTTTTCAATTGTATTAGTTTCTAAATTAAAGAGAGTTTAATTATAAAACATGTACACATTTTAAATTATATATTAATAATGCTTTTAGATAAATTCCATGATCTTTTAATAAATGGATTATGGATGATAATTATTGTTTTTGCACAATCGCAAATCTCGCTAGAGAACTAACGACCTATTTGACGAATCTGACTGCTCATTAAGATATAAATTGTAATTTATTTGTAAGAAGTAAGCTAAAAGTGGGGGTCACAATTACTTAGTTCCGTTTGGTATAATTTCAATTCATAATATATGTGATAGACCTGCAGTTTCTCTTATTTTGCTCTTGCATTTTAATGGGTTAGTATTTGTTTTTTTTAATCCCGCACAATATTATTTGAAATTACTTCTCCAAGGTTTTGTAATCTTGCTACCTAGCTTGTTATTATTAGTTAAAGCTATGGATTGCTAGCTATGGCAGAAACCTGAAATTTATTTTTTTCTTTAGTTTTCTTGTATTATTCTGAATCTATTCTGAATTCCCAAGTATCTCTGAGGTCTACCGCTTGCGAGGTCTATGATTCGAAACCCTACAACGCCAACGGTTTTTGCGGTATACGTTTCGATATTATACAGAGAAAACCATAAACGTGAAATAATAATACTAATTTGAGTAAAAATTGTACAAGCGTTGTTAATTATTTAACACAACTTTTAATATAATTTTCTGATTATATGTGATTTCGTAGAACTAGGGCGGCGGAATTAAAAGTAATTTACAATTGTATATTTCCGTTTGACAGGTAACCAACTAATATAAATTCTGCAGTATGCAGAAACTGCGATTAGTACAAAGGTGGTTTATACAAGCATAAAAGAATCTTACGAGCGTAAAATGGCTGTTTAAATGGAGTCGTTAAATAGAAATATTTTAGCGCAGATTTGGAGGTAATGGATCGTTAAATGCGCAACATATTTAAGACGTCGCGTAAACAGACGCAGAGAGTTTTCCTTGAGTGATGCCCTTGTTTAACTTCAAGTGCACAACCACCCTTGCGCACAAATGAATTCAGATCTATTTGTCCCGCACCCTAAGGAACCGTGTATAGTCGACGCCATGACCGAACCCAACGAAAGTATTACCAGCCACAAGGGTGGTGTGCGAAAGTAAAAATTCGAAATTTCACCAACTTTGTTAAACAATCAATATTTATAGCATGTAGCAAATTCCTACAATCAAAATATTTACAATAGGGGGAATGTGTAATAATTGGAGGTGAGGTACCTTACGCTAAGGTACTACATTAAAATAGTAATTCTGGTTGTTAAAAATTGTTACTAAATGCATTGGAAATGCAAATGCAACAATTAAATGAAAAAGTTTTAGCAAGATTGTCTAATAATTACTAGAAATTGTATTAAAGCCAGTATTTCCCAATCTGTACAGCAATTTAATATCGGACGAAATTTATATCGTCATAAATAACGCTGACGCTCATTTACAGCAAAAATATTTCGCTATCACTTACAATACGGACCTAAAGATTCAATTTCATTTCATATTTCAGTGTAATAACGATTTGATTAAATTTTAGCGTCAGTGAAGAAACGTTTTCACAAAATGAAGAAGACTGGAAGTAATATTAATTTATTATTAAATTAACGGCAATTCTGGAATGACCTGTAATTTAAATGCATTTACATGATTCGCTTTAACAGTTTCTAAGTCTCGTCTCGCGTGGAAAGCTATATATCACCACTTTGTTCGATTAATCAACCATTAGTTCAGCTTTCACATTAGACAAAATTAATATCTATGGTAAATTTATAGCACACTAAAACTTAACCGTATATCATTGTTTGTATCTCGCACACCGAATCAAACTTCTAGTTAACCCTGTTGCAAAAGTGATTACGGAGCTTTCATAACTCGAGCTACTTTAGTTTCGGACAAAATTATACAAGTGGACTAACTCTTGTGTAATGTATACCGAATCGTATTATGTTTACGAAAACTCTGTTAGAAGGTTGTAGTATCCCAACAATTAAGGAAAATTTGATTCAATTGACGGGTAACATACGACATGGTAGTAGGGATTACCTAAACTGTGAATAAATTAGTATAGAATATGATAATAATTATAATATATAGAACGTATTTTGATAAATAATAACGCTGCGCTGCAAAATATACCCTTCGGTGTGAGAATTGGTTGCTTTGCAATTTCGACAGCGGTATTGCTTAAAAAGCCACAAGCTGTTAAGGGGGTGATTTTTAATCAATGTCACGAGTGAAATTGCTAGAAGCAGCAAAATCGGGTAAAATACACTATATATTTGCTGTAAATAGCTTAACCACGATTCGTCAAGGATAAATATAGACTCGAAAATGTAAATGCATTATGAATTACAAATATTACAAATCTCAATTTGAAATTGAAACGTACTGATAATTCAATGACATTTGTGGTATAAGTAGCACAGAGCACAGAGGAATTTTTTCTGAAAACTTCCTAAATTTTTTTTTGACTAGACGGGAGGGGATGAGGGATGTTTGCCACATATTTTTCAAGTGTTTAGACTTCATATTACATTCTGGGAATTTCCTAAGGAAATCGGAAGGGGTCAGAAAAATTGGAGCATTGGAGAGGGGTGGGGGAAGTTTGGCGTCTGTTTTCCAAGTGTACACCCTCCCGTCTAGTCAAAAAAAATTCAGGAAGGTTTCAGAAAAAATTCATTTCTCAAACTTTAGTCGCCACGTGGTGAACAGTGGGAAGGGATGAGGGATGTTTGGCACATATTTTGCGAGTATACACCCTCCACATAACATTCTGGGAAAATCCGAATCGGATCCGAAGGGGTGAAAAAAATGTCTAAAAATAGAGCAGCTTTCCTCATTTTTTGGAAAAAAAATTGACCCCTTCCGATTTCCTTACGAAATTCCCAGAATGTAATATGAAGGGTAAACACTTGAAAAATATGTGCCAAACATCCCCCATCCCCTCGCATCTGGTCCAAAATAATTTCGAAAGTTTTCTGGAACAACCCAATTCTGAACCATTCCTAGCCAGGTGTGGAGCAGTGGGAAGGGGTGAGGGAAGTTTGCCCCATAATTTCCAAGTGCAGTATACCCTCCAAATAACATTCTGGGAAAATCGGGACGAGATCTGAAGGGGTGAAATTTTTTTCCCAAAAATGAGCAGACTATAGTCTTTCCTTTTTTTTTCGAAGAGTTTTTGACCTTCTCCGATTTCCTTAGGAAAATTTCAGAATGTAATATGAAGGGTAAAGACTTGAAAAATATGTGCCAAACATCCCCCAACCCCTCGCATCTGGTCCAAAAAATTCCGAAAGTTTTCTGGAACAACCCAATTCTGAACCATTCCTAGCCAGGTGTGGAGCAGTGGGAAGGGGTGAGAGAAGTTTGCCCCATAATTTCCAAGTGTATACCCTCCAAATAACATTCTGGGAAAATCGGGGCGAGATCTGAAGGGGTGAAATTTTTTTCCCAAAAATGAGCAAAGACTATAGTCTTTCCTTTTTTTTTCGAAGATTTTTTGACCCTCTCCGATTTCCTTAGGAAAATTTCAGAATGTAATATGAAGGGTAAAGACTTGAAAAATATGTGCCAAACATCCCCCATCCCCTCGCATCTGGTCCAAAAAATTCCGAAAGTTTTCTGGAACAACCCAATTCTGAACGTTTCCTAGCCAGGTGTGGAGCAGTGGGAAGGGGTGAGGGAAGTTTGCCCCATAATTTCCAAGTGTATACCCTCCAAATAACATTCTGGGAAAATCGGGGCGAGATCTGAAGGGGTGAAATTTTTTTCCCAAAAATGAGCAAAGACTATAGTCTTTCCTTTTATTTTTCGAAGATTTTTTGACCCTCTCCGATTTCCTTAGGAAAATTTCAGAATGTAATATGAAGGGTAAAGACTTGAAAAATATGTGCCAAACATCCCCCATCCCCTCGCATCTGGTCCAAAAAAATTCCGAAAGTTTTCTGGAACAACCCAATTCTGAACCATTCCTAGCCAGGTGTGGAGCAGTGGGAAGCGGTGAGGGAAGTTTGCCCCATAATTTCCAAGTGTATACCCTCCAAATAACATTCTGGGAAAATCGGGGCGAGATCTGAAGGGGTGAAATTTTTTTCCCAAAAATGAGCAAAGACTATAGTCTTTCCTTTTTTTTTCGAAGATTTTTTGAACCTCTCCGATTTCCATAGGAAAATTTCAGAATGTAATATGAAGGGTAAAGACTTGAAAAATATGTGCCAAACATCCCCCATCCCCTCGCATCTGGTCCAAAAAATTCCGAAAGTTTTCTGGAACAACCCAATTCTGAACGTTTCCTAGCCAGGTGTGGAGCAGTGGGAAGGGGTGAATGAAGTTTGCCCCATAATTTCCAAGTGTTAACCCTCCAAATAACATTCTGGGAAAATCGGGGCGAGATCTGAAGGGGTCAAATTTTTTTCCCAAAAATGAGCAAAGACTATAGTCTTTCCTTTTTTTTTCGAAGATTTTTTGACCCTCTCCGATTTCCATACGAAAATTTCAGAATGTAATATGAAGGGTAAAGACTTGAAAAATATGTGCCAAACATCCCCCAACCCCTCGCATCTGGTCCAAAAAATTCCGAAAGTTTTCTGGAACAACCCAATTCTGAACCATTCCTAGCCAGGTGTGGAGCAGTGGGAAGGGGTGAGGGAAGTTTGCCCCATAATTTCCAAGTGTATACCCTCCAAATAACATTCTGGGAAAATCGGGGCGAGATCTGAAGGGGTGAAATTTTTTTCCCAAAAATGAGCAAAGACTATAGTCTTTCCTTTTTCTTTCGAAGATTTTTTGACCCTCTCCGATTTCCATAGGAAAATTTCAGAATGTAATATGAAGGGTAAAGACTTGAAAAATATGTGCCAAACATCCCCCATTCCGTCGCATCTGGTCCAAAAAATTCCGAAAGTTTTCTGGAACAACCCAATTCTGAACGTTTCCTAGCCAGGTGTGGAGCAGTGGGAAGGGATGAGGGAAGTTTGCCCCATAATTTCCAAGTGTATACCCTCCAAATAACATTCTGGTAAAATCGGGGCGAGATCTGAAGGGGTGAAATTTTTTTCCCAAAAATGAGCAAAGACTATAGTCTTTCCTTTTTTTTTCGAAGATTTTTTGACCCTCTCCGATTTCCATACGAAAATTTCAGAATGTAATATGAATGGTAAAGACTTGAAAAATATGTGCCAAACATCCCCCAACCCCTCGCATCTGGTCCAAAAAATTCCGAAAGTTTTCTGGAACAATCCAATTCTGAACCATTCCTAGCCAGGTGTGGAGCAGTGGGAAGGGGTGAGAGAAGTTTGCCCCATAATTTCCAAGTGTATACCCTCCAAATAACATTCTGGGAAAATCGGGGCGAGATCTGAAGGGGTGAAATTTTTTTCCCAAAATGAGCAAAGACTATAGTCTTTCCTTTTTTTTTCGAAGATTTTCTGACCCTCTCCGATTTCCTTAGGAAAATTTCAGAATGTAATATGAAGGGTAAAGACTTGAAAAATATGTGCCAAACATCCCCCATCCCCTCGCATCTGGTCCAAAAAAATTCCGAAAGTTTTCTGGAACAACCCAATTCTGAAATATTCCTAGCCAGGTGTGGAGCAGTGGGAAGGGGTGAAGGAAGTTTGCCCCATAATTTCCAAGTGTATACCCACCAAATAACATTCTGGGAAAATCGGGGCGAGATCTGAAGGGGTGAAATTTTTTTCCCAAAAATGAGCAAAGACTATAGTCTTTCCTTTTTTTTTCGAAGATTTTTTGACCCTCTCCGATTTCCATACGAAAATTTCAGAATGTAATATGAAGGGTAAAGACTTGAAAAATATGTGCCAAACATCCCCCAACCCCTCGCATCTGGTCCAAAAAATTCCGAAAGTTTTCTGGAACATCCCAATTCTGAACGTTTCCTAGCCAGGTGTGGAGCAGTGGGAAGGGGTGAGGGAAGTTTGCCCCATAATTTCCAAGTGTATACCCTCCAAATAACATTCTGGGAAAATCGGGGCGAGATCTGAAGGGGTGAAATTTTTTTCCCAAAAATGAGCAAAGACTATAGTCTTTCCTTTTTTTTTCGAAGATTTTTTGACACTCTCCGATTTCCATAGGAAAATTTCAGAATGTAATATGAAGGGTAAAGACTTGAAAAATATGTGCCAAACATCCCCCATCCCCTCGCATCTGGTCCAAAAAATTCCGAAAGTTTTCTGGAACAACCCAATTCTGAACGTTTCCTAGCCAGGTGTGGAGCAGTGGGAAGGGGTGAGGGAAGTTTGCCCCATAATTTCCAAGTGTATACCCTCCAAATAACATTCTGGGAAAATCGGGGCGAGATCTGAAGGGGTGAAATTTTTTTCCCAAAAATGAGCAAAGTCTTTCCTTTTTTTTTCGAAGATTTTTTGACCCTCTCCGATTTCCTTAGGAAAATTTCAGAATGTAATATGAAGGGTAAAGACTTGAAAAATATGTGCCAAACATCCCCCATCCCCTCGCATCTGGGCCAAAAAAATTCCGAAAGTTTTCTGGAACAACCCAATTCTGAACCATTCCTAGCCAGGTGTGGAGCAGTGGGAAGGGGTGAGGGAAGTTTGCCCCATAATTTCCAAGTGTATACCCTCCAAATAACATTCTGGGAAAATCGGGGCGAGATCTGAAGGGGTGAAATTTTTTTCCCAAAAATGAGCAGACTATAGTCTTTCCTTTTTTTTTCGAAGATTTTTTGAACCTCTCCGATTTCCATAGGAAAATTTCAGAATGTAATATGAAGGGTAAAGACTTGAAAAATATGTGCCAAACATCCCCCATCCCCTCGCATCTGGTCCAAAAAATTCCGAAAGTTTTCTGGAACAACCCAATTCTGAACGTTTCCTAGCCAGGTGTGGAGCAGTGGGAAGGGGTGAGGGAAGTTTGCCTCATAATTTCCAAGTGTATACCCTCCAAATAACATTCTGGGAAAATCGGGGCGAGATCTGAAGGGGTGAAATTTTTTTCCCAAAAATGAGCAAAGCCTATAGTCTTTCCTTTTTCTTTCGAAGATTTTTTGACACTCTCCGATTTCCATAGGAAAATTTCAGAATGTAATATGAAGGGTAAAGACTTGAAAAATATGTGCCAAACATCCCCCATCCCCTCGCATCTGGTCCAAAAAATTCCGAAAGTTTTCTGGAACAACCCAATTCTGAACGTTTCCTAGCCAGGTGTGGAGCAGTGGGAAGGGGTGAGGGAAGTTTGCCCCATAATTTCCAAGTGTATACCCTCCAAATAACATTCTGGGAAAATCGGGGCGAGATCTGAAGGGGTGAAATTTTTTTCCCAAAAATGAGCAAAGACTATAGTCTTTCCTTTTTCTTTCGAAGATTTTTTGACCCTCTCCGATTTCCATAGGAAAATTTCAGAATGTAATATGAAGGGTAAAGACTTGAAAAATATGTGCCAAACATCCCCCATCCCCTCGCATCTGGTCCAAAAAATTCCGAAAGTTTTCTGGAACAACCCAATTCTGAACGTTTCCTAGCCAGGTGTGGAGCAGTGGGAAGGGGCGAGGGAAGTTTGCCCCATAATTTCCAAGTGTATACCCTCCAAATAACATTCTGGTAAAATCGGGGCGAGATCTGAAGGGGTGAAATTTTTTTCCCAAAAATGAGCAAAGACTATAGTCTTTCCTTTTTTTTTCGAAGATTTTTTGACCCTCTCCGATTTTCTTACGAAAATTTCAGAATGTAATATGAAGGGTAAAGACTTGAAAAATATGTGCCAAACATCCCCCATCCCCTCGCATCTGGTCCAAAAAAATTATGAAATTTTTCTGGAACAACCCAATTCTGAACGTTTCCTAGCCAGTTGTGGAGCAGTGGGAAGGGGTGAAGGAAGTTTGCCCCATAATTTCCAAGTGTATACCCTCCAAATAACATTCTGGGAAAATCGGGGCGAGATCTGAAGGGGTGAAATTTTTTTCCCAAAAATGAGCAAAGACTATAGTCTTTCCTTTTTTTTTCGAAGATTTTTTGACACTCTCCGATTTCCATAGGAAAATTTCAGAATGTAATATGAAGGGTAAAGACTTGAAAAATATGTGCCAAACATCCCCCATCCCCTCGCATCTGGTCCAAAAAATTCCGAAAGTTTTCTGGAACAACCCAATTCTGAACGTTTCCTAGCCAGGTGTGGAGCAGTGGGAAGGGGTGAGGGAAGTTTGCCCCATAATTTCCAAGTGTATACCCTCCAAATAACATTCTGGGAAAATCGGGGCGAGATCTGAAGGGGTGAAATTTTTTTCCCAAAAATGAGCAAAGACTATAGTCTTTCCTTTTTTTTTCGAAGATTTTTTGACCCTCTCCGATTTCCTTAGGAAAATTTCAGAATGTAATATGAAGGGTAAAGACTTGAAAAATATGTGCCAAACATCCCCCATCCCCTCGCATCTGGTCCAAAAAAATTCCGAAAGTTTTCTGGAACAACCCAATTCTGAACCATTCCTAGCCAGCTGTGGAGCAGTGGGAAGGGGTGAGGGAAGTTTGCCCCATAATTTCCAAGTGTATACCCTCCAAATAACATTCTGGGAAAATCGGGGCGAGATCTGAAGGGGTGAAATTTTTTTCCCAAAAATGAGCAAAGACTATAGTCTTTCCTTTTTTTTTCGAAGATTTTTTGACACTCTCCGATTTCCATAGGAAAATTTCAGAATGTAATATGAAGGGTAAAGACTTGAAAAATATGTGCCAAACATCCCCCATCCCCTCGCATCTGGTCCAAAAAATTCCGAAAGTTTTCTGGAACAACCCAATTCTGAACGTTTCCTAGCCAGGTGTGGAGCAGTGGGAAGGGGTGAGGGAAGTTTGCCCCATAATTTCCAAGTGTATACCCTCCAAATAACATTCTGGGAAAGTCGGGGCGAGATCTGAAGGGGTGAAATTTTTTTCCCAAAAATGAGCAAAGACTATAGTCTTTCCTTTTTCTTTCGAAGACTTTTTGACCCTCTCCGATTTCCATAGGAAAATTTCAGAATGTAAAATGAAGGGTAAAGACTTGAAAAATATGTGCCAAACATCCCCCATCCCCTCGCATCTGGTCCAAAAAATTCCGAAAGTTTTCTGGAACAACCCAATTCTGAACGTTTCCTAGCCAGGTGTGGAGCAGTGGGAAGGGGTGAGGGAAGTTTGCCCCATAATTTCCAAGTGTATACCCTCCAAATAACATTCTGGGAAAATCGGGGCGAGATCTGAAGGGGTGAAATTTTTTTCCCAAAAATGAGCAAAGACTATAGTCTTTCCTTTTTTTTTCGAAGATTTTTTGACCCTCTCCGATTTCCTTAGGAAAATTTCAGAATGTAATATGAAGGGTAAAGACTTGAAAAATATGTGCCAAACATCCCCCATCCCCTCGCATCTGGTCCAAAAAAATTCCGAAAGTTTTCTGGAACAACCCAATTCTGAACCATTCCTAGCCAGGTGTGGAGCAGTGGGAAGGGGTGAGGGAAGTTTGCCCCATAATTTCCAAGTGTATACCCTCCAAATAACATTCTGGGAAAATCGGGGCGAGATCTGAAGCGGTGAAATTTTTTTCCCAAAAATGAGCAAAGACTATAGTCTTTCCTTTTTTTTTCGAAGATTTTTTGACCCTCTCCGATTTCCATAGGAAAATTTCAGAATGTAATATGAAGGGTAAAGACTTGAAAAATATGTGCCAAACATCCCCCATCCCCTCGCATCTGGTCCAAAAAATTCCGAAAGTTTTCTGGAACAACCCAATTCTGAACGTTTCCTAGCCAGGTGTGGAGCAGTGGGAAGGGGTGAGGGAAGTTTGCCCCATAATTTCCAAGTGTATACCCTCCAAATAACATTCTGGGAAAATCGGGGCGAGATCTGAAGGGGTGAAATTTTTTTCCCAAAAATGTGCAAAGACTATAGTCTTTCCTTTTTTTTTCGAAGATTTTTTGACCCTCTCCGATTTACATACGAAAATTTCAGAATGTAATATGAATGGTAAAGACTTGAAAAATATGTGCCAAACATCCCCCAACCCCTCGCATCTGGTCCAAAAAATTCCGAAAGTTTTCTGGAACAACCCAATTCTGAACCATTCCTAGCCAGGTGTGGAGCAGTGGGAAGGGGTGAGAGAAGTTTGCCCCATAATTTCCAAGTGTATACCCTCCAAATAACATTCTGGGAAAATCGGGGCGAGATCTGAAGGGGTGAAATTTTTTTCCCAAAAATGAGCAAAGACTATAGTCTTTCCTTTTTTTTTCGAAGATTTTTTGACCCTCTCCGATTTCCTTAGGAAAATTTCAGAATGTAATATGAAGGGTAAAGACTTGAAAAATATGTGCCAAACATCCCCCATCCCCTCGCATCTGGTCCAAAAAATTCCGAAAGTTTTCTGGAACAACCCAATTCTGAACGTTTCCTAGCCAGGTGTGGAGCAGTGGGAAGGGGTGAGGGAAGTTTGCCCCATAATTTCCAAGTGTATACCCTCCAAATAACATTCTGGGAAAATCGGGGCGAGATCTGAAGGGGTGAAATTTTTTTCCCAAAAATGAGCAAAGACTATATAGTCTTTCCTTTTATTTTTCGAAGATTTTTTGACCCTCTCCGATTTCCTTAGGAAAATTTCAGAATGTAATATGAAGGGTAAAGACTTGAAAAATATGTGCCAAACATCCCCCATCCCCTCGCATCTGGTCCAAAAAAATTCCGAAAGTTTTCTGGAACAACCCAATTCTGAACCATTCCTAGCCAGGTGTGGAGCAGTGGGAAGGGGTGAGGGAAGTTTGCCCCATAATTTCCAAGTGTATACCCTCCAAATAACATTCTGGGAAAATCGGGGCGAGATCTGAAGGGGTGAAATTTTTTTCCCAAAAATGAGCAAAGACTATAGTCTTTCCTTTTTTTTTCGAAGATTTTTTGAACCTCTCCGATTTCCATAGGAAAATTTCAGAATGTAATATGAAGGGTAAAGACTTGAAAAATATGTGCCAAACATCCCCCATCCCCTCGCATCTGGTCCAAAAAATTCCGAAAGTTTTCTGGAACAACCCAATTCTGAACGTTTCCTAGCCAGGTGTGGAGCAGTGGGAAGGGGTGAATGAAGTTTGCCCCATAATTTCCAAGTGTATACCCTCCAAATAACATTCTGGGAAAATCGGGGCGAGATCTGAAGGGGTCAAATTTTTTTTCCCAAAAATGAGCAAAGACTATAGTCTTTCCTTTTTTTTTCGAAGATTTTTTGACCCTCTCCGATTTCCATACGAAAATTTCAGAATGTAATATGAAGGGTAAAGACTTGAAAAATATGTGCCAAACATCCCCCAACCCCTCGCATCTGGTCCAAAAAATTCCGAAAGTTTTCTGGAACAACCCAATTCTGAACCATTCCTAGCCAGGTGTGGAGCAGTGGGAAGGGGTGAGGGAAGTTTGCCCCATAATTTCCAAGTGTATACCCTCCAAATAACATTCTGGGAAAATCGGGGCGAGATCTGAAGGGGTGAAATTTTTTTCCCAAAAATGAGCAAAGACTATAGTCTTTCCTTTTTCTTTCGAAGATTTTTTGACCCTCTCCGATTTCCATAGGAAAATTTCAGAATGTAATATGAAGGGTAAAGACTTGAAAAATATGTGCCAAACATCCCCCATCCCGTCGCATCTGGTCCAAAAAATTCCGAAAGTTTTCTGGAACAACCCAATTCTGAACGTTTCCTAGCCAGGTGTGGAGCAGTGGGAAGGGGTGAGGGAAGTTTGCCCCATAATTTCCAAGTGTATACCCTCCAAATAACATTCTGGTAAAATCGGGGCGAGATCTGAAGGGGTGAAATTTTTTTCCCAAAAATGAGCAAAGACTATAGTCTTTCCTTTTTTTTTCGAAGATTTTCTGACCCTCTCCGATTTCCTTAGGAAAATTTCAGAATGTAATATGAAGGGTAAAGACTTGAAAAATATGTGCCAAACATCCCCCATCCCCTCGCATCTGGTCCAAAAAAATTCCGAAAGTTTTCTGGAACAACCCAATTCTGAAATATTCCTAGCCAGGTGTGGAGCAGTGGGAAGGGGTGAAGGAAGTTTGCCCCATAATTTCCAAGTGTATACCCACCAAATAACATTCTGGGAAAATCGGGGCGAGATCTGAAGGGGTGAAATTTTTTTCCCAAAAATGAGCAAAGACTATAGTCTTTTCTTTTTTTTTCGAAGATTTTTTGACACTCTCCGATTTCCATAGGAAAATTTCAGAATGTAATATGAAGGGTAAAGACTTGAAAAATATGTGCCAAACATCCCCCATCCCCTCGCATCTGGTCCAAAAAATTCCGAAAGTTTTCTGGAACAACCCAATTCTGAACGTTTCCTAGCCAGGTGTGGAGCAGTGGGAAGGGGTGAGGGAAGTTTGCCCCATAATTTCCAAGTGTATACCCTCCAAATAACATTCTGGGAAAATCGGGGCGAGATCTGAAGGGGTGAAATTTTTTTCCCAAATATGAGCAAAGTCTTTCCTTTTTTTTTCGAAGATTTTTTGACCCTCTCCGATTTCCTTAGGAAAATTTCAGAATGTAATATGAAGGGTAAAGACTTGAAAAATATGTGCCAACCATCCCCCATCCCCTCGCATCTGGGCCAAAAAAATTCCGAAAGTTTTCTGGAACAACCCAATTCTGAACCATTCCTAGCCAGGTGTGGAGCAGTGGGAAGGGGTGAGGGAAGTTTGCCCCATAATTTCCAAGTGTATACCCTCCAAATAACATTCTGGGAAAATCGGGGCGAGATCTGAAGGGGTGAAATTTTTTTCCCAAAAATGAGCAGACTATAGTCTTTCCTTTTTTTTTCGAAGATTTTTTGAACCTCTCCGATTTCCATAGGAAAATTTCAGAATGTAATATGAAGGGTAAAGACTTGAAAAATATGTGCCAAACATCCCCCATCCCCTCGCATCTGGTCCAAAAAATTCCGAAAGTTTTCTGGAACAACCCAATTCTGAACGTTTCCTAGCCAGGTGTGGAGCAGTGGGAAGGGGTGAGGGAAGTTTGCCTCATAATTTCCAAGTGTATACCCTCCAAATAACATTCTGGGAAAATCGGGGCGAGATCTGAAGGGGTGAAATTTTTTTCCCAAAAATGAGCAAAGACTATTGTCTTTCCTTTTTCTTTCGAAGATTTTTTGACACTCTCCGATTTCCATAGGAAAATTTCAGAATGTAATATGAAGGGTAAAGACTTGAAAAATATGTGCCAAACATCCCCCATCCCCTCGCATCTGGTCCAAAAAATTCCGAAAGTTTTCTGGAACAACCCAATTCTGAACGTTTCCTAGCCAGGTGTGGAGCAGTGGGAAGGGGTGAGGGAAGTTTGCCCCATAATTTCCAAGTGTATACCCTCCAAATAACATTCTGGGAAAATCGGGGCGAGATCTGAAGGGGTGAAATTTTTTTCCCAAAAATGAGCAAAGACTATAGTCTTTCCTTTTTCTTTCGAAGATTTTTTGACTCTCTCCGATTTCCATAGGAAAATTTCAGAATGTAATATGAAGGGTAAAGACTTGAAAAATATGTGCCAAACATCCCCCATCCCCTCGCATCTGGTCCAAAAAATTCCGAAAGTTTTCTGGAACAACCCAATTCTGAACGTTTCCTAGCCAGGTGTGGAGCAGTGGGAAGGGGCGAGGGAAGTTTGCCCCATAATTTCCAAGTGTATACCCTCCAAATAACATTCTGGTAAAATCGGGGCGAGATCTGAAGGGGTGAAATTTTTTTCCCAAAAATGAGCAAAGACTATAGTCTTTCCTTTTTTTTTCGAAGATTTTTTGACCCTCTCCGATTTCCATACGAAAATTTCAGAATGTAATATGAATGGTAAAGACTTGAAAAATATGTGCCAAACATCCCCCAACCCCTCGCATCTGGTCCAAAAAATTCCGAAAGTTTTCTGGAACAACCCAATTCTGAACCATTCCTAGCCAGGTGTGGAGCAGTGGGAAGGGGTGAGAGAAGTTTGCCCCATAATTTCCAAGTGTATACCCTCCAAATAACATTCTGGGAAAATCGGGGCGAGATCTGAAGGGGTGAAATTTTTTTCCCAAAAATGAGCAAAGACTATAGTCTTTCCTTTTTTTTTCGAAGATTTTTTGAACCTCTCCGATTTCCATAGGAAAATTTCAGAATGTAATATGAAGGGTAAAGACTTGAAAAATATGTGCCAAACATCCCCCATCCCCTCGCATCTGGTCCAAAAAATTCCGAAAGTTTTCTGGAACAACCCAATTCTGAACGTTTCCTAGCCAGGTGTGGAGCAGTGGGAAGGGGTGAATGAAGTTTGCCCCATAATTTCCAAGTGTTAACCCTCCAAATAACATTCTGGGAAAATCGGGGCGAGATCTGAAGGGGTCAAATTTTTTTCCCAAAAATGAGCAAAGACTATAGTCTTTCCTTTTTTTTTCGAAGATTTTTTGACCCTCTCCGATTTCCATACGAAAATTTCAGAATGTAATATGAAGGGTAAAGACTTGAAAAATATGTGCCAAACATCCCCCAACCCCTCGCATCTGGTCCAAAAAATTCCGAAAGTTTTCTGGAACAACCCAATTCTGAACCATTCCTAGCCAGGTGTGGAGCAGTGGGAAGGGGTGAGAGAAGTTTGCCCCATAATTTCCAAGTGTATACCCTCCAAATAACATTCTGGGAAAATCGGGGCGAGATCTGAAGGGGTGAAATTTTTTTCCCAAAAATGAGCAAAGACTATAGTCTTTCCTTTTTTTTTCGAAGATTTTTTGACCCTCTCCGATTTCCATACGAAAATTTCAGAATGTAATATGAAGGGTAAAGACTTGAAAAATATGTGCCAAACATCCCCCATCCCCTCGCATCTGGTCCAAAAAAATTCCGAAAGTTTTCTGGAACAACCCAATTCTGAAATATTCCTAGCCAGGTGTGGAGCAGTGGGAAGGGGTGAAGGAAGTTTGCCCCATAATTTCCAAGTGTATACCCACCAAATAACATTCTGGGAAAATCGGGGCGAGATCTGAAGGGGTGAAATTTTTTTCCCAAAAATGAGCAAAGACTATAGTCTTTCCTTTTTTTTTCGAAGATTTTTTGACCCTCTCCGATTTCCATACGAAAATTTCAGAATGTAATATGAAGGGTAAAGACTTGAAAAATATGTGCCAAACATCCCCCAACCCCTCGCATCTGGTCCAAAAAATTCCGAAAGTTTTCTGGAACAACCCAATTCTGAACCATTCCTAGCCAGGTGTGGAGCAGTGGGAAGGGGTGAGGGAAGTTTGCCCCATAATTTCCAAGTGTATACCCTCCAAATAACATTCTGGGAAAATCGGGGCGAGATCTGAAGGGGTGAAATTTTTTTCCCAAAAATGAGCAAAGACTATAGTCTTTCCTTTTTTTTCGAAGATTTTTTGACACTCTCCGATTTCCATAGGAAAATTTCAGAATGTAATATGAAGGGTAAAGACTTGAAAAATATGTGCCAAACATCCCCCATCCCCTCGCATCTTGTCCAAAAAATTCCGAAGGTTTTCTGGAACAACCCAATTCTGAACGTTTCCTAGCCAGGTGTGGAGCAGTGGGAAGGGGTGAGGGAAGTTTGCCCCATAATTTCCAAGTGTATACCCTCCAAATAACATTCTGGGAAAATCGGGGCGAGATCTGAAGGGGTGAAATTTTTTTCCCAAAAATGAGCAAAGACTATAGTCTTTCCTTTTTCTTTCGAAGATTTTTTGACCCTCTCCGATTTCCATAGGAAAATTTCAGAATGTAATATGAAGGGTAAAGACTTGAAAAATATGTGCCAAACATCCCCCATCCCCTCGCATCTGGTCCAAAAAATTCCGAAAGTTTTCTGGAACAACCCAATTCTGAACGTTTCCTAGCCAGGTGTGGAGCAGTGGGAAGGGGTGAGGGAAGTTTGCCCCATAATTTCCAAGTGTATACCCTCCAAATAACATTCTGGTAAAATCGGGGCGAGATCTGAAGGGGTGAAATTTTGTTCCCAAAAATGAGCAAAGACCGAGGCAAAGACTATAGTCTTTCCTTTTTTTTTCGAAGATTTTTTGACCCTCTCCGATTTCCATACGAAAATTTCAGAATGTAATATGAATGGTAAAGACTTGAAAAATATGTGCCAAACATCCCCCAACCCCTCGCATCTGGTCCAAAAAATTCCGAAAGTTTTCTGGAACAACCCAATTCTGAACCATTCCTAGCCAGGTGTGGAGCAGTGGGAAGGGGTGAGAGAAGTTTGCCCCATAATTTCCAAGTGTATACCCTCCAAATAACATTCTAGGAAAATCGGGGCGAGATCTGAAGGGGTGAAATTTTTTTCCCAAAAATGAGCAAAGACTATAGTCTTTCCTTTTTTTTTCGAAGATTTTTTGACCCTCTCCGATTTCCTTAGGAAAATTTCAGAATGTAATATGAAGGGTAAAGACTTGAAAAATATGTGCCTAACATCCCCCATCCCCTCGCATCTGGTCCAAAAAAATTCCGAAAGTTTTCTGGAACAACCCAATTCTGAAATATTCCTAGCCAGGTGTGGAGCAGTGGGAAGGGGTGAAGGAAGTTTGCCCCATAATTTCCAAGTGTATACCCACCAAATAACATTCTGGGAAAATCGGGGCGAGATCTGAAGGGGTGAAATTTTTTTCCCAAAAATGAGCAAAGACTATAGTCTTTCCTTTTTTTTTCGAAGATTTTTTGACCCTCTCCGATTTCCTTACGAAAATTTCAGAATGTAATATGAAGGGTAAAGACTTGAAAAATATGTGCCAAACATCCCCCATCCCCTCGCATCTGGTCCAAAAAAATTCCGAAAGTTTTCTGGAACAACCCAATTCTGAACGTTTCCTAGCCAGTTGTGGAGCAGTGGGAAGGGGTGAAGGAAGTTTGCCCCATAATTTCCAAGTGTATACCCTCCAAATAACATTCTGGGAAAATCGGGGCGAGATCTGAAGGGGTGAAATTTTTTTCCCAAAAATGAGCAAAGACTATAGTCTCCTTTTTTTTTCGAAGATTTTTTGACACTCTCCGATTTCCATAGGAAAATTTCAGAATGTAATATGAAGGGTAAAGACTTGAAAAATATGTGCCAAACATACCCCATCCCCTCGCATCTGGTCCAAAAAAATTCCGAAAGTTTTCTGGAACAACCCAATTCTGAAATATTCCTAGCCAGGTGTGGAGCAGTGGGAAGGGGTGAAGGAAGTTTGCCCCATAATTTCCAAGTGTATACCCACCAAATAACATTCTGGGAAAATCGGGGCGAGATCTGAAGGGGTGAAATTTTTTTCCCAAAAATGAGCAAAGACTATAGTCTTTCCTTTTTTTTTCGAAGATTTTTTGACCCTCTCCGATTTCCTTAGGAAAATTTCAGAATGTAATATGAAGGGTAAAGACTTGAAAAATATGTGCCAAACATCCCCCATCCCCTCGTATCTATAGTCTTTCCTTTTGTTTTGGATGATTTTCTCACCCTATAGTCTTTCTTCCTTTTTTGGACATTTTTTCACCCATTCATGTCTTCCCAGAATGTAATGTGAACACTCGGGGTTAAAGGTAGGGTCTAAATAATTTGTTTTAGGGCGATTTCTTGAAGTAGGCTACTCGGACGATTTCATCCTGGGGAGACCGTCGCCCACTTCTTCCAGGAGGTACTCGAAGGTCATGTCCTGAAGGAGAGAGGGCCCTTTTTAGGGATGTAAAGATAAAAACAGTCCTTTACAGGACTAACAAATATTTTAAAGAAAGGTTTTTCCTAAGAGAAGTGTCAGACTGCTTGTAGTTTTATAATTTAGGACCGTAGCTATACCTTCGAGTGTGTGACCGTTTGGGCGGTTTTGCGGGGAGCGTTTAGACTGTGGCCAAGTTGGCGGGGCGCACCTTTAGCTTATAGATTTTGCAGTGTGAACGCACCTTTAGCTAAGAAATGTTGGAGTGTGAACGCACCTTTAGCTAATAAATTTTGCAGTGTGAACACATCCTTAGCTAATAAATATTGCGATGTGAACGCACCTTTAGCAAATAAATTTTAGAGTGTGAACGCACCTTTAGCAAATAAATTTTACAGTGTGAACGCACCTTTAGCAAATAAATTTTGCAGTGTGAACGCACCTTTAGCAAATAAATTTTGCAGTGTGAACGCACCTTTAGCAAATAAATTTTACAGTGTAAACGCACCTTTAGCAAATAAATTTTGCAGTGTGAACGCACCTTTGGCAAATAAATTATCCAGTGTGAACGCACCTTTAGCAAATAAATTTAGCAGAGTGAACGTACCTTTAGCAAATAAATTTTGCCGTGTGAACGCACCTTTAGCAAATAAATTTGGAAGTGTGAACGCACCTTTAGCAAATAAATTTAGCAGTGTGAACGCACCGTTAGCAAATAAATTTAGCAGTGTGAACGTACCTTTAGCAAATAAATTTTGCCGTGTGAACGCACCTTCAGCAAATAAATTTTGCAGTGGGAACGCACCTTTAGCAAATAAATTTTGCAGTGTGAAAGCACCTTTAGCAAATGAATTTTGCCGTGTGAACGCACCTTTAACAAATAAATTTTGCAGTGTGAACGCACCTTTAGCAAATAAATATAGCTGTGTGAATGTACCTTTAGCAAACAAATTTTGCCGTGTGAACGCGCCTTTAGCAAATAAATTTTGCAGTGTGGACGCACCATTAGCAAATAAATTTTGCAGTGTGAACGCACCTTTAGCAAATAAATTTTGGAGTGTGACCACACCTTTAGCAAATAAATTTTACAGTGTGAACGCACCTTTAGCAAATAAATTTTGCAGTGTGAACGCACCATCAGCAAATAAATTTTGCAGTGTGAACGCACCTTTAGCTAAAGGCCTGTTCACACTTCATAATTTATTAGCTAAAGTTGCGTTCACACTGCAAAATTTATTTGCTAAAGGTGCGTTCACACTGTAAAATTTATTTGCTAAAGGTGCGTTCACACTGTTAAATTTATTTGCTAAAGGTGCGTTCACACTGCAAAATTTATTTGCTAAAGGTGCGTTCACACTGCAAAATTTAGTAGCTAAGGGTGTGTTCACACTGCAAAGTTTATTTGCTAAAGGTGCGTTCACACTGCAAGGTTTATTTGCTAAAGGTGCGTTCACACTGCAAAATTTAGTAGCTAAGGGAGTGTTCACACTGCAAAGTTTATCAGCTAAAGGTGCGTTCACACTGCAAAGTTTATTTGCTAAAGGTGCGTTCTCACTGCAAAATTTAGTAGCTATGGGTGTGTTCACACTGCAAAGTTTATTTGCTAAAGGTGTGTTCGCACTCCAAAATTTATTTGCTAAAGGTGCGTTCACACTGCAAAGTTTATCAGCTAAAGGTGCGTTCACACTGTAAAGTTTATTTGCTAAAGGTGTGTTCACACTGCAAAATTTAGTAGCTAAGGGTGTGTTCACACTGCAAAGTTTATTTGCTAAAGGTGTGTTCACACTGCAAAATTTATTTGCTAAAGGTGCGTTCACACTGCAAAATTTATTTGCTAATGGTGCGTTCACACGGCAAAATTTATTTGATAAAGGTGCGTTCACACTGCAAAATTTATTTGCTGATGGTGCGTTCACACTGCGAAATTTATTTGCTAAAGGTGCGTTCACACTGTAAAATTTATTTGCTAAAGGTGTGGTCACACTCCAAAATTTATTTGCTAAAGGTGCGTTCACACTGCAAAATTTATTTGCTAATGGTGCGTCCACACTGCAAAATTTATTTGCTAAAGGCGCGTTCACACGGCAAAATTTGTTTGCTAAAGGTACATTCACACAGCTAAATTTATTTGCTAAAGGTGCGTTCACACTGCAAAATTTATTTGTTAAAGGTGCGTTCACTCGGCAAAATTCATTTGCTAAAGGTGCTTTCACACTGCAAAATTTATTTGCTAAAGGTGCGTTCACACTGCAAAATTTATTTGCTGAAGGTGCGTTCACACGGCAAAATTTATTTGCTAAAGGTACGTTCACACTGCTAAATTTATTTGCTAACGGTGCGTTCACACTGCTAAATTTATTTGCTAAAGGTGCGTTCACACTGCCAAATTTATTTGCTAAAGGTGCGTTCACACGGCAAAATTTATTTGCTAAAGGTACGTTCACTCTGCTAAATTTATTTGCTAAAGGTGCGTTCACACTGGATAATTTATTTGTTAAAGGTGCGTTCACACTGCAAAATTTATTTGCTAAAGGTGCGTTTACACTGTAAAATTTATTTGATAAAGGTGCGTTCACACTGCAAAATTTAGTAGCTAAGGGTGTGTTCACACTGCAAAGTTTATATGCTAAAGGTATGTTCACACTGCAAAGTCTATTTGCTAAAGGTGCGTTCACACTGCAAAATTTAGTAGCTAAGGGTGTGTTCACACTGCAAAGTTTATCAGCTAAAGGTGCGTTCACACTGCAAAGTTTATTTGCTAATGGTGCGTTCACACGGCAAAATTTATTTGATAAAGGTGCGTTCACACTGTAAAATTTATTTGCTAAAGGTGCGTTCACACTGCAAAATTTATTTGCTAATGGTGCGTTCACACGGCAAAATTTATTTGATAAAGGTGCGTTCACACTGTAAAATTTATTTGCTAAAGGTGCGTTCACACTGCAAAATTTATTTGCTAAAGGTGCGTCCACACTGCAAAATTTATTTGCTAAAGGTACGTTCACACTGCAAAATTTATTTGCTAAAGGTGCGTTCACACTGCAAAATTTATTTGCTAAAGGTGCGTTCACACTGCAAAATTTATTTGCTAAAGGTGCGTTTACACTGTAAAATTTATTTGCTAAAGGTGCGTTCACACTGCAAAATTTATTTGCTAAAGGTGCGTTCACACTGCAAAATTTATTTGCTAAAGGTGCGGTCACACTGTAAAATTTATTTGCTAAAGGTGCGTTCACATCGCAATATTTATTAGCTAAAGATGTGTTCACACTGCAAAATTTGTTAGCTAAAGGTGCGTTCACACTCCAACATTTCTTAGCTAAAGGTGCGTTCACACTGCAAAATCTATAAGCTAAAGGTGCGCCCCGCCAACTTGGCCACAGTCTAAACGCTCCCCGCAAAACCGCCCAAACGGTCACACTCGAAGGTATAGCTACGGTCCTAAATTATAAAACTACAAGCAGTCTGACACTTCTCTTAGGAAAAACCTTTCTTTAAAATATTTGTTAGTCCTGTAAAGGACTGTTTTTATCTTTACATCCCTAAAAAGGGCCCTCTCTCCTTCAGGACATGACCTTCGAGTACCTCTTGGAAGAAGTGGGCGACGGTCTCCTCAGGATGAAATCGTCCGAGTAGCCTACTTCAAGAAATCGCCCTAAAACAAATTATTTAGACCCTACCTTTAACCCCGAGTGTTCACATTACATTCTGGGAAGACATGAATGGGTGAAAAAATGTCCAAAAAAGGAAGAAAGACTATAGGGTGAGAAAATCATCCAAAACAAAAGGAAAGACTATAGATACGAGGGGATGGGGGATGTTTGGCACATATTTTTCAAGTCTTTACCCTTCATATTACATTCTAAAATTTTCCTAAGGAAATCGGAGAGGGTCAAAAAATCTTCGAAAAAAAAAGGAAAGACTATAGTCTTTGCTCATTTTTGAGAAAAAAATTTCAACCCTTCAGATCTCGCCCCGATTTTCCCAGAATGTTATTTGGAGGGTACCTATACACTTGGAAATTATGGGGCAAACTTCCCTCACCCCTTCCCACTGCTCCACACCTGGCTAGGAAACGTTCAGAATTGGGTTGTTCCAGAAAACTTTCGGAATTTTTTTGGACCAGATGCGAGGGGATGGGGTATGTTTGGCACATATTTTTCATGTCTTTACCCTTCATATTACATTCTGAAATTTTCCTAAGGAAATCGGAGAGGGTCAAAAAATCTTCTAAAAAAAAAGGAAAGACTACTTATAGTCTTTGCTTATTTTTGGGAAAAAAATTTCACCCCTTCAGATCTCGCCCCGATTTTCCCAGAATGTTATTTGGAGGGTATACACTTGGAAATTATGGGGCAAACTTCCTTCACCCCTTCTTCCCACTGCTCCACACCTGGCTAGGAATGGTTCAGAATTGGGTTGTTCCAGAAAACTTTCGGAATTTTTTTGGACCAGATGCGAGGGGATGGGGGATGTTTGGCACATATTTTTCAAGTCTTTACCCTTCATATTACATTCTAAAATATTCCTAAGGAAATCGGAGAGGGTCAAAAAATCTTCGAAAAAAAAAGGAAAGACTATAGTCTTTGCTCATTTTTGGGAAAAAAATTTCACCCCTTCAGATCTCGCCCCGATTTTCCCAGAATGTTATTTGGAGGGTATACACTTGGAAATTATGGGGCAAACTTCCCTCACCCCTTCCCCCTGCTCCACACCTGGCTAGGAAACGTTCAGAATTGGGTTGTTCCAGAAAACTTTCGGAATTTTTTTGGACCAGATGCGAGGGGATGGGGGATGTTTGGCACATATTTTTCAAGTCTTTACCCTTCATATTACATTCTAAAATATTCCTAAGGAAATCGGAGAGGGTCAAAAAATCTTCGAAAAAAAAAAAAAGACTATAGTCTTTGCTCATTTTTGGAAAAAAAATTTCACCCCTTCAGATCTCGTCCCGATTTTCCCAGAATGTTATTTGGAGGGTATACACTTGGAAATTATGGGGCAAACTTCCTTCACCCCTTCCCACTGCTCCACACCTGGCTAGGAATATTTCAGAATTGGGTTGTTCCAGAAAACTTTCGGAATTTTTTTGGACCAGATGCGAGGGGATGGGGGATGTTTGGCACATATTTTTCAAGTCTTTACCCTTCATATTACATTCTGAAATTTTCCTAAGGAAATCGGAGAGGGTCAAAAAATCTTCGAAAAAAAAAGGAAAGACTATAGTCTTTGCTCATTTTTGGGAAAAAAATTTCACCCCTTCAGATCTCGCCCCGATTTTCCCAGAATGTTATTTGGAGGGTATACACTTGGAAATTATGGGGCAAACTTCCCTCACCCCTTCCCACTGCTCCACACCTGGCTAGGAAGCGTTCAGAATTGGGTTGTTCCAGAAAACTTTCGGAATTTTTTTGGACCAGATGCGAGGGGATGGGGGATGTTTGGCACATATTTTTCAAGTCTTTACCCTTCATATTACATTCTAAAATTTTCCTAAGGAAATCGGAGAGGGTCAAAAAATCTTCGAAAAAAAAAAAAAGACTATAGTCTTTGCTCATTTTTGGAAAAAAAATTTCACCCCTTCAGATCTCGTCCCGATTTTCCCAGAATGTTATTTGGAGGGTATACACTTGGAAATTATGGGGCAAACTTCCTTCACCCCTTCCCACTGCTCCACACCTGGCTAGGAATATTTCAGAATTGGGTTGTTCCAGAAAACTTTCGGAATTTTTTTGGACCAGATGCGAGGGGATGGGGGATGTTTGGCACATATTTTTCAAGTCTTTACCCTTCATATTACATTCTGAAATTTTCCTAAGGAAATCGGAGAGGGTCAAAAAATCTTCGAAAAAAAAAGGAAAGACTATAGTCTTTGCTCATTTTTGGGAAAAAAATTTCACCCCTTCAGATCTCGCCCCGATTTTCCCAGAATGTTATTTGGAGGGTATACACTTGGAAATTATGGGGCAAACTTCCCTCACCCCTTCCCACTGCTCCACACCTGGCTAGGAAGCGTTCAGAATTGGGTTGTTCCAGAAAACTTTCGGAATTTTTTTGGACCAGATGCGAGGGGATGGGGGATGTTTGGCACATATTTTTCAAGTCTCTACCCTTCATATTACATTCTAAAATTTTCCTAAGGAAATCGGAGAGGGTCAAAAAATCTTCGAAAAAAAAAGGAAAGACTATAGTCTTTGCTCATTTTTGGGAAAAAAATTTCACCCCTTCAGATCTCGCCCCGATTTTCCCAGAATGTTATTTGGAGGGTATACACTTGGAAATTATGGGGCAAACTTCCCTCACCCCTTCCCACTGCTCCACACCTGGCTAGGAAGCGTTCAGAATTGGGTTGTTCCAGAAAACTTTCGGAATTTGTTTGGACCAGATGCGAGGGGATGGCGGATGTTTGGCACATATTTTTCAAGTCTTTACCCTTCATATTACATTCTAAAATTTTCCTAAGGAAATCGGAGAGGGTCAAAAAATCTTCGAAAAAAAAAGGAAAGACTATAGTCTTTGCTCATTTTTGGGAAAAAAATTTCACCCCTTCAGATCTCGCCCCGATTTTCCCAGAATGTTATTTGGAGGGTATACACTTGGAAATTATGGGGCAAACTTCCCTCACCCCTTCCCACTGCTCCACACCTGGCTAGGAAACGTTCAGAATTGGGTTGTTCCAGAAAACTTTCGGAATTTTTTTGGACCAGATGCGAGGGGATGGGGGGTGTTTGGCACATATTTTTAAGTCTTTACCCTTCATATTACATTCTAAAATTTTCCTAAGGAAATCGGAGAGGGTCAAAAAATCTTCGGAAAAAAAGGGAAAGACTATAGTCTTTGCTCATTTTTGGGAAAAAAATTTCACCCCTTCAGATCTCGCCCCGATTTTCTCAGAATGTTATTTGGAAGGTATACACTTGGAAATTATGGGGCAAACTTCCCTCACCCCTTCCCACTGCTCCACACCTGGCTAGGAAACGTTCAGAATTGGGTTGTTCCAGAAAACTTTCGGAATTTTTTTGGACCAGATGCGAGGGGATGGGGTATGTTTGGCACATATTTTTCATGTCTTTACCCTTCATATTACATTCTGAAATTTTCCTAAGGAAATCGGAGAGGGTCAAAAAATCTTCTAAAAAAAAAGGAAAGACTACTTATAGTCTTTGCTTATTTTTGGGAAAAAAATTTCACCCCTTCAGATCTCGCCCCGATTTTCCCAGAATGTTATTTGGAGGGTATACACTTGGAAATTATGGGGCAAACTTCCTTCACCCCTTCTTCCCACTGCTCCACACCTGGCTAGGAATGGTTCAGAATTGGGTTGTTCCAGAAAACTTTCGGAATTTTTTTGGACCAGATGCGAGGGGATGGGGGATGTTTGGCACATATTTTTCAAGTCTTTACCCTTCATATTACATTCTAAAATATTCCTAAGGAAATCGGAGAGGGTCAAAAAATCTTCGAAAAAAAAAGGAAAGACTATAGTCTTTGCTCATTTTTGGGAAAAAAATTTCACCCCTTCAGATCTCGCCCCGATTTTCCCAGAATGTTATTTGGAGGGTATACACTTGGAAATTATGGGGCAAACTTCCCTCACCCCTTCCCCCTGCTCCACACCTGGCTAGGAAACGTTCAGAATTGGGTTGTTCCAGAAAACTTTCGGAATTTTTTTGGACCAGATGCGAGGGGATGGGGGATGTTTGGCACATATTTTTCAAGTCTTTACCCTTCATATTACATTCTAAAATATTCCTAAGGAAATCGGAGAGGGTCAAAAAATCTTCGAAAAAAAAAAAAGACTATAGTCTTTGCTCATTTTTGGAAAAAAAATTTCACCCCTTCAGATCTCGTCCCGATTTTCCCAGAATGTTATTTGGAGGGTATACACTTGGAAATTATGGGGCAAACTTCCTTCACCCCTTCCCACTGCTCCACACCTGGCTAGGAATATTTCAGAATTGGGTTGTTCCAGAAAACTTTCGGAATTTTTTTGGACCAGATGCGAGGGGATGGGGGATGTTTGGCACATATTTTTCAAGTCTTTACCCTTCATATTACATTCTGAAATTTTCCTAAGGAAATCGGAGAGGGTCAAAAAATCTTCGAAAAAAAAAGGAAAGACTATAGTCTTTGCTCATTTTTGGGAAAAAAATTTCACCCCTTCAGATCTCGCCCCGATTTTCCCAGAATGTTATTTGGAGGGTATACACTTGGAAATTATGGGGCAAACTTCCCTCACCCCTTCCCACTGCTCCACACCTGGCTAGGAAACGTTCAGAATTGGGTTGTTCCAGAAAACTTTCGGAATTTTTTGGACCAGATGCGAGGGGATGGGGGATGTTTGGCACATATTTTTCAAGTCTTTACCCTTCATATTACATTCTGACATTTTCGTATGGAAATCGGAGAGGGTCAAAAAATCTTCGAAAAAAAAACGAAAGACTGCTCATTTTTGGGAAAAAAATTTCACCCTTTCAGATCTCGCCCCGATTTTCCCAGAATGTTATTTGGAGGGTATACACTTGGAAATTATGGGGCAAACTTCCCTCACCCCTTCCCACTGCTCCACACCTGGCTAGGAAACGTTCAGAATTGGGTTGTTCCAGAAAACTTTCGGAATTTTTTGGACCAGATGCGAGGGGATGGGGGATGTTTGGCACATATTTTTCAAGTCTGTACCCTTCATATTACATTCTGACATTTTCGTATGGAAATCGGAGAGGGTCAAAAAATCTTCGAAAAAAAAAGGAAAGACTTTGCTCATTTTTGGGAAAAAAATTTCACCCCTTCAGATTCGCCCCGATTTTCCCAGAATGTTATTTGGAGGGTATACACTTGGAAATTATGGGGCAAACTTCCCTCACCCCTTCCCACTGCTCCACACCTGGCTAGGAAACGTTCAGAATTGGGTTGTTCCAGAAAACTTTCGGAATTTTTTGGACCAGATGCGAGGGGATGGGGGATGTTTGGCACATATTTTTCAAGTCTTTACCCTTCATATTACATTCTGAAATTTTCCTATGGAAATCGGAGAGTGTCAAAAAATCTTCGAAAAAAAAAGGAAAGACTATAGTCTTTGCTCATTTTTGGGAAAAAAATTTCACCCCTTCAGATCTCGCCCCGATTTTCCCAGAATGTTATTTGGAGGGTATACACTTGGAAATTATGGGGCAAACTTCCCTCACCCCTTCCCACTGCTTCCTAGCTGGTTAGGAAATGTTCAGAAATGGTTTTCTGAAACCTTTCTGAATTTTAAGGTCCGGGCCGTTCGGTTCTCACCATATTGTTGTTGTGTGGGTTGTCGTGCATTTCTGGTAATAATTTTAAGTCATTCCGATATCTCGTTCCAATGTTCCAAGATGTTGATTGATTGTAAATTGTTTATGTAGTACATGTGGCACATATTCATCATCCATCACATTTTTGTTAGTAATAATACATTAGAATTTTATACATAACTACATGTTAATTTAGAGCTATATAACTCTTCTCCTTCTAGCGAACAAACCAGCGAAGTGTTTAGCAAACTGTTTTAAATTCATAATTAAAATACCAACTATACGAAGTTAATTTTGTGCTGCAGCTAGTTGAGTTTTAAAGGTTTTAAACCATTTCATCATGGAACCAAAACTAATACTTTTAATGCAATCTAATAAATCCTTAATAATCAAATATTGAATTTACAAGAATTTTTTCAGCAATAAATCTTTAAATGCAACTAGCTGTTTTACTGTGCGAATAAGTATACTATTGTATACTTTATTCCTTACAATTTGCATGTAATTGAAAGTTACCGCATTTATCTATTGCCACACTTTTGTGTTAATCATAGGCTTACATTCACACCACACGCATTGTATTCTACAGAGTTTGGGGTTGGAATTAATTATGTACCTAAACTCGTTTGTGTACTAAAGTTAATGCAGAAGTGAGTTAATTGTATAGCATCTGAAGCAGGTAGGTCTATAAAGAGGATTGAAAATAGGCACTAGAATACTGTTGCGGGGTTTCCTTTTGAATACAGAGGGGTGCTAAAATATTGTCCTGCAATTAAAATTCGCCCGTACTAGGGTTAACCAATGTCTATTTGCTATCCTATTATATACGTTTAATCGAAAGTGTGACAATCTGTGAATAGTCTGTTGACTTTATAGTATTCCGAAATATACTCTAGGTATGTGGAAACGTAGCACATTCAGTAAACAATATCCTTAAAGTTGGAAGGTGTCCCGCGAGAGCCACTGGCAAAATTGCTTTTGACTGCTTTTCTAAGTTTTGATGAAAAAATATAACTTATGTTACTGTCGACAACAAATTATGTTATTTTTCCTACTCCCGAGATTGCTGGAAAAGGAAACGTCTCCGGTTGTATAAGGACGAGCGCTCAACAACAGATAGATTGTGTAGCTCTGTAGGTAACCCAGATATAATTTACGAGACCTGCTTAACCCCAAAACTTAGTTACAAATCCGAGCAAAACACGAACAGTTCCTGGTAGGTACTTCGCTGGAGTTACTACAAAGGCCAATTATAATTTCTAACTGATGTTTCGGATATTAACACAAAACCCAAACTTACACATCTCTAGAATTAGAAATTATATGACGCTCACTCTCTATAAACGCGAAATGTAATCAGGTTAAACTCGCTTACAGTATGTTAACTATTTAGATATCTGAAATATTTTAATGTAGCACTTATAACTCGAATATTAGCTGTGATTATATAAATAAATAATTTAATATTATAAATGGCTTTTATTTAGATGATACGACAGTATAAGCAAAAGTGATCTAAAGTTATGTACACGGAATAAACAGATCTATATAGCCTAACCTAAACAAAAATTAAAGAAAATGATCCCATTTGTACTGTATCAGTACTGCCAGTAGCAATTACTAGATACAAATATTCACTCATTGGCTGCGTTGACTAGCCTTAGTAAGAGAATAATTATTTATTATGACCATGAGATGAGTTCCTGCTGAGGAGAGTTATATTATGTTAGTCCTATTATCACCTACGTGTGAAGCTGAATAATTTTCTATAATACAACAAGAGAATCAAAAGCAGCAGAGTTAAAATTTGTGGCAAGGCATTTCTAAACCACACCTATTCATTTCTAAACCTTCCTGATTTAACACGAATATTGTATCAATGAAAAAATTCTATTTTCATTTTCAAGGCAGACATAGATTTCACGTAACATTTCTATGGATGCGAGTGCTGGAACTTTCCTGTACGTGTTAGAACTGGCCAGCATTTGAATCCTTTGGTGCGATAGTAAAAACTATAAAGCAAAGTAAATCCTGAAACTAGTCTGAACATCACTGTAGAATCTGCTTTGATCATGCAATTTCCAGCACACACAAACACACACAGAAGGACTGTTGACCTAATCTCGTTTTAAAATTGAGTGCACTTGACTGCAAGTGGTGTAATGGTTTGGTTATAAAAGCAGCAGTTATGGTTTATTTCGCTTATAATACATCGTTTAACAAAAGTGTTTTAAACTTTCAAAGTTAGCATAGTTTTGACAAAACCAAGACACGCAACTAGGATAATCTTAACCTAGAGATTTCTTAATTTAATTACAAGCTAGTAAGACATAATATAAACCTTCTGCTTTTACTGACACTCATCCTTTTATAACTATTAATAATTGTTAGAATGTCAGTAAATCTAACACCGGAAAGGGCTCAAATACCTACCTTGAAGCAATCGGGTGTCGCAAATGATTAACATATCCCACAATTCGTTAATTAATCTATAGCATTAGAATAGAACTCCATATAATTGCTTCTAGTGCGGTAGGAGTTCGCACAGAGCGGAAATACGTCCATCAGTTAAGCCTTGAGGTTCGCACATTTGTTAACATTACGATTCGATACTGAGGTTGTACGGGAAAAGGAGAGACACAAAACGTGTTGTTGTTGTAGAAACTACATACTACCTACATTAACTAAACTGAATTAGAGATGCGGTTTAATCATAGGTGATGTATTTTGGTTCTGGTTATTTAGTGCAGAGATTCAAAATATGTGTACCATGAGATAATGTACACATTTCATAAACGGAATAAATAATTGGTTCAATTAAATGTTATATCAAAATAAAATAAGAACAAACCCAGTTAATGAAGTTGATTTAAAAGTTCATTAGTTTCAAATACGAGATATGTCTAAAAACTTCTGAGACTGATTCTTTTTAAAAATATTTAATGAAAAGCTATACGAGGACACGGAATAGACATTTTTCCCACTCCTAGAAGCAGCGTTTGAAGACTTCAATTAACAACTCTTTTAATTAGCTGCTCGAATCTCACGTATTAACGATATCAAATTAAAACTTGTCCAAAAGTTAAAGTATAAATTTAACTATCAACGGGTTTACTACTTTGACAATTGTTAAAGAAAAAGTTCAACGTCATTCGTTTTTAGAGGCTTCGTATAATAACCAGTCCATTTAGGGATTACTAAAAATCCCATATCTGAAAATTATGATAAAAAAATGTATTCTCGTGTCAACCGTTAGAAACGTCAATTCTGATAAATATCTAACTGTGCTGCTGTAAAATAAATAATACCTACATTTGGGAGAATGCAGGGGCATAAATTTTCAATTTTTCAAACCTCGTAGAGGGCCCCACAGTGAAATTATAGCATTCAACAAAAAAATTTAAACAAAATCGTGTAGCCAGTTTTTTTGTAATAATTTTTCAAAGAGTTAACAATTTTTGGAATAGCGTCGTTGAGGCCAATTTTGGGTTTTCGAAATTAAATTTTCTTCATGGTATAGTACCGCCAAAGGGCTTTCAAACAAATTGTTGTTGAACCTGATCACATAACTGCTTTTTGAGTTATGGGGAATTAAAGTCAAAATTTTGAAAAATTCATAGCGGCCGCCGCCGTTTTGAAGTTAGAGAGTCCTCTAAAAAACTATTTCCCTTGAATTATGATCTTCATTCATATCCGCTACTCATATTTGCAAAATTCTGCTCTTGAGAAAAATGTTACCAGAAAAACATGTCTAACTTCCGCATCTGGTTTAGGATTTTTTTAAAAAGTGTATTTTGTCGATGAATTTTTGATATACGCCCTACATTTCTAATTTTATCTAAAACGGTTGACTAGTTTCGGAATTAGAGTCGTTACATTCACACACACGATAGACACTCCCATCCACCCAATCACCCACGCACCACCATTAAATCATCAACGATATATTCGTAACGGATCATCTTGTACCATGGAATTCCTGATGTTAGATAGACTTTAAAGGTTTGCTTCCAAAACTGTAAATTTTCGTGAGCGCAATAACAAACAAAAGCTCAAGGTTGGGTATAAATTATTATATTAATCACATCCCCCAACGACAACACGTCTGCTAGAAATAAAGGATCCCATTTAGTCAAGTAACAAGTAATACCGTAGCACAATAACTCCGCGAATTCTGCGGTGAATTTAAACTATCGTGTATCGGTCTTTACGCAGAATGACTTTGAATGGTTGTCAACAGTCATAGCGCCTTGATGTGGGTCTGAAGCTGGGTTTGAATTGTCTTCAATGGAGCTTCTCAGCATAAACTGCTGGCGCGTGTTCTGCTTTCCTTGCCTGATGCAAAATGTATTTTGCTTTGTTTGTGAGACAAGAGAAATTTGACAGGTCAAGTCAAATTTATTTTTATGTAGACAGTTGGCCCATTGAGAGATGTTAGTAGCATATTCATATATTTAACTTTAAAACATCAGAAAAAATTTTCCCGGTGTTCCCCCAAAGGTAACTTTAAATTGTAACTAACCACAGGCAGACACGTAACTAACGAAGCAACTCAAGCGGAACTTTTGCGGCTAACGACGACGAACTTCAAGTTTTTCACATTAACGTTGCAAATTCCAATTTTAGATGAACTGCGGAATTGCAAAGAATTACGCGAGAAAAAGCACGACTTTAATCTGTTTAAAACTCCATTAATAAATTCTTGGAATAAAACAAAAAACTGTTCTGAAAAGATTTTTTACAATGTTTTAATCAATGGTGTAACTAGAAGGATTTTAGAATAAAATAAACAAACTAGTGCATTTTACTTGCACTACTCATTGGATCGTTCTTTTCACGTTCTTGAACTTTTGTGTTTAAAAGAACAATAGCTTGTCGTCGTGAGAAGTTTATTTTTTCATAGAACAAAGCAGTCGAGTTATTCTCTGCAGTAGTAGATCATAGATTTAATCAGACAATAAGAAACAACGGTAATTTCGTCTTCCTTTATCAATTTTATTGATTATTTTCTTTATTGACTTCTAGACCAAATCACAAAAATCTTATGCTATATTACGTACTTTAGCCCGACTGTTAATTACCTGAAATTAGGCAAGAAGGGAAGTAGCTTAACGCATGGGAAGGGATAGAGAGAAGTAACCTTAAATTGATTGATAATTTCCGAAAAAGTTTATTAACGCAATTCTGATGCACGGCTTAAACTACCTGAAAGTGTAGCTTCTATTTATCTAAACTAAGAAAAACAAAATAAATAGGACTAGCCAATATTGGAAAACTCTACCTAAATAAATTATAAGATAAACTATGTAAGTAGGTACTTACAATTCGCATAATCCAAAATTTAAAATGTAGAACTATAAGGCGAAAATTAACTAAACCAAAAAGAGGGTGGTGAGTTTAAATTATGCATAGATGGTGTAAAAAGAACAACTCGATTTGACAATTCGTTCGTGAATGCTCGTGTAATGGTTACTCTGTTACAGTTAGTATCTTGAAAGTGGGAAAGCAAACGATGCTGCGGAATGCAACGTTTACATTAATAATCACCAAATTCTGCTTGTTGGAGAAGCACTCAAACAAGAGTAGAATACTTTAAACTAATACCTAAAAAAATAAATAATATATTTTAGTTATATACTCACAAAAATGTACGAGTATATAACGTTTATAGGATTTCTCTCTTTTGCTATCAGCTCAGAATAAGGTAACACAATGTCTGATATTAACGGAAGCGTTTCTATACAGAAAAAGAGGAAAGGTAAAGCTATACTACATCTTTAACAGTTTTCTTGTAGATAGCTACATCCTTTGTTTACTTAAGCCCCAAATATAAAGCCGATTAGGTTTTCCCCTTTACCAGAATCTATATTTATCATAAATTATATGAGCTTGCCTTGTTATTAAGATTATTTACTGAACGCGCGTGCCACTTTTGAGCTCTTTTAATAAAAAATCTTTGTAAATGATATTCGGAAACGTTTCCTACCAAACAAAGGTTAACTGATCTCAGATGGTATATGTTATGTAAAACTCCTGAAATGTGATAAAAAATAATTTACTCGCCTGTCAACCTTCGTGAGTCAAGTTACTGCCTTTTTAAAGTTAACTTTGGTAAATTGAACTTGTCCTAAGGGACTCGATAAACGGATGCTTTATAAAACCTATTTCCAGTTATTTTGTTTACCGATTGCTTTTCCCCCGTTCTAAATTTTGGATAAAAAGGTAGTGCGTAATTTACGGTAATTTATATTAATTTGAAATGCGGTTGACTGCGACAAATTAAACCTTTGATCAGTTTGATGATTTCTGTTTCATTTAATTTCAAAAGTCCTTTGTTCAGAAGTTTGCGGTAGGCAAATACTACAACGGTGGAAACATACACTGAACATTTATTGTGTCGCTGCAGAAACCCCATCTGCTTTAATATTGGCTGAATAAAATACCTTCTATCGTACCACCAACGTATTATAGGAATTACGATAACAACCGATAACTATTTCACCCCGAACTCATATCTTTGCTTATCGAGCTAGTACGGTGGATATATTTTATAATCAAACCGCAATTTTATTCGATACTATGCTTCGGTATTCCAGTTTCTATGTAGATCATGTGCTAGGTGAGCATTTTCTGGTAGTCCGCAACGTTCTAGTGTTGCGCAGCGTTCAGATAATCGTGTTTAATGTGGAGGCTCTAAATTATCCGGGCTATAAAACCTCATCAGCATCATAATCGCACAATCCTGCGCCCCCTACAGTGTCCGGGCTGAGCGATCAATTCCCGGAAGTGCAGCACGATGACTGTTCTTACAAGCAGCACATTCTGCATTCAGTTGCAGTTACATACTAACGGCCACTCTAAATCGCACGGACAAGGAGTGTTGAAACATTACCCATTTCAGATTTTCAGAATCTCCGAAGTTCTTGTCAGATTTTACTTACAAATCTCTGTAGTTTATAGCAAAGCAAAAGTAAATTTCGTTTAACTGTGTAGGGACCAAACATTTTCCAAGTTTAATAATAAAATAAGACAATAGAAAGAATATAAATGGGAAAGATTAATGATATCTTTTTTTTCAGATTCTTTGAAGATGAGAAGGGAAATACCGGGATGGTGTTATGTGCTTTGGTGATCGCACGTATAAAGTGGACGGAAAATATGCGGATAACTTTGTAGTTTAACGATGCAGATGCTTTTTATTGTAATGGCGTGTTTTATCGCCATTTTAGGTGAGTATTAAGTGCATTTTGATGTCTTGATCATTAGTTGTTAATAATTATTTAAACATAAAAGGTTATATTAAAATAATGTAAGCAGATTTACACACAGTTTTTAAGAATGCAAATAAAAATCTATAAATAATTTAACTCCTTTACATTTCGATTGCCATCGACCACTCTAGCCTTGTTCAAGCTTATGAAGTGATGTGGTCCAATTTTGAAACACGTTTAAATGATATTTTGCAAGTACAAAAGCCTGCCCACATATTTATAGTAACGTTGCTGCTACGATGTCACCGACACAGAAGTTTAAAATGAAATGCTAATCAATCCCCCTTGCTATTCAAAAGTTCTCTGTATATAGGACACCATTCCAGGATATTTTATTTTGCGGATCGCACAATTTTTTATAAACCAGAATTGCATGCAATTACCCTCAAGCAATAATTCTTCACAAGTTCTGTTTAATAGTATTTTCATAGATTATTTTACTAAATATTTTATTTAAATAGGAAACAAGCGTTAGTTCAGTGAGCTATGCATCCGTTATGTAGATAACATCGATAATAGTATAATACATATACCTCGTTATGTTATATACTACGAATGCTGTTATCTAATTATAAAACTACGTGCTCTGTAATGTTGCAATTACTTAACAGTCTCGAGCCATGAGAAGGATAGAGTATAAAACAGATTTTGACGTTGTACATCTCGAGAATTTCTTTACATCTCAAGCTTGCTACATAATAACGTTAATCTTCTTGCCTTTTTGATCGTGACTTGTTCTTGCTTTCCCATATTTTCCATATTCAGTTGTTTTAGCGAGCAGTCGAGCACTTATCGTTTATAATTTAAGGGAAAAGTATTTCGGAGTTTAACTAATTCCAAACTGAATCTTGGACTTGTTACTTGTTATAACATTACAAGCTGTTAAACATCACGTTTGATGTAAACACCGAAAGGTACAAGTTACATCAACTAGAGATGAACTAGAGGTTGGAAAATCTCCCAAGAATGAAAATCATCTCCTTCTTAAATAATTTAAATAAATATTATAATCGTGATACTTTTTGCCAAAAATTTTATAGGAGGGCGTGTAACTCTGAGGACTACCATTTCATGGATAATGTTGTGGGATTTTCTTCAATAGGGGTCGGTCATGTGACGTCAGTATGTAAGCAACGCGGCGCTACTTCGGTGGGTAAACAACTACACCCAATTTACGCCATGTACACGCCTATGAATTATCATCGAACCGGTCCCGCGGGTGCCATAAATATTGCACTTAGCCACTGAGGTAGACCACGTGATGACATAACTCCATAATTCTGTACTGTAATTTTATTCTTTAAAGTATTTTGTGGTTTTCTGCATCTAATAAGTGACATTTATTCGACTCCTGAAACAGTCCTCTCCTTCATTCTTCCATTTTATTTCTTCAATCCACTTATCTTGTGGTTTGCCAAGATTCCTTGTTTGTGTTCGTAGTTATCAGTTATCATTGCGAATCATCTCTTTTGCGATGTAGCCTTCCCAACCCCACATTGATTTTGAGAACGTTTTTATGACAGTTCCTATTTGGGTACTTCGTCCTATATCCTATATCCTAAATTCTAATTCTAAATCTTTGTATACGTACCTGTCTTCAGATAGATATTCTACGAATAGTGATAGTAGTATTGTGTTGGGATTTGTCAAACCAGCTTTTAGTTGCTCAGAAAATATTAATTGTCGAACCAAATAAATGTACCTACTTAATAGAATTCTCAAGAATCATGTTAGAGAGAAAATAATTTGAAAATCGTCGTTTATTTCAATAATTAACAAATATTCAAATTATTATTGCCTGGGCAAACATTCCGTTTTAAAAGTGCTGCGTTTGTAACAGGCCATAACAAAAACAAGAATGTGGTTTATGCGAAATATGAGCTGAGGGTGTTGTTTTATCGTTCCCCCTTTGGGCACTTTTGCCTACTTTATAGGTACGTTAAATTGTGTGTTTGCATTCCTCACTGTTTTCGTGCCCCGATTAAAGGAGTTAGCTTCTATCGGGATCATCGGGTTTCATTTTCTCCCTTCTCTTAACCTAGTTAACGTCGTAGTTAATGTCTAAATTGAAATTTATGTAGGTTTTCTTTCCATCTCGTTATATCATCATTCTGTAGTATTATTCCATATTATACCTTACTAAGTTTTTTTTCTTCATTTTTGTTGATGATTTTTCGTATTCGCTGTAAGTTTTTCTTCAAATTACGTCGGTCTGCATTTTCATAATTTGAATAAATCTCCTCAAATACTTCAGTTCATGTTGTTAGCATATGTGGTGATGACTAAGTTTCATAATTATACAGGGTGTCTCTAAACCTAGTACCATAAATTTACCAGCCGCTTCCTGACGCAAAAATAAGTCGAAAATGTCTATAAAAATTTTGTTCTAAACCGCGGCATAAGGAAGCTACACGTCTTTGAAAATGGTGTTGAAAAAACGGAAAACAATTGCATTTTAAAAACGGTCTAAGATAAAAAATCGAAATTTTGCAAGCACTCTAACCTATTAAAGGTATAAACTTTCTACTATATTTTTTTGAAAATTAACCAGGGGCGGCGCAAATGGGGGTTATCACCGTTTTCTTGTAACCCGTTTTTCTTAACCTTTTGTTTTTTTCCATTTTAGTTTAGAGATTTGTATTCCCTGTTGCCTAATTAACAAAAAAGGTACTCTTGTTTAAACTCGCTTGGACTAACCGTTTCCTATAAAATGCAGGTTTTCTGTTTAGCCAAAATCAATTTAGAATGCTAGATTTGTATGTAAATTAATTTATTGAAAAATAAATTGAAATAAAAATAGTTACAGTAAGTGTTCGTACCGTTTATACCTTCAATAGGTTAGGCTGCATGCAAAATCTCGATTTTTTATGTCAAACCGTTTTTAAAATGCAATAATTGCATTTTAAAAACAATTATTGTTTTCCGTTTTTTTAACACCATTTTCAAAGACGTGTAGCTTCCTTATGCTGCGGTTTAGGACAAAATTGTTATAGACATTTTCGACTTATTTTTGCGTCAGGAAGCGGCTGGTATATTTATGGTACTAGGTTTAGAGACACCCTGTATAAGTATTCTATATTTAGTTTTATATGTGACCAACCAAAGAAAACCACCCTACTGTCTCACAGAGCCATACTGAAAGTTAGTAGTATCGATGAGAAAGAAACCTCACAGAAACACATTATATATTTTTTTTAACACTTTTCTACATTGGAGAGTAAAATAAGAATTAAACTTTATTACCACCAAATGAGCTGTTTGTTTTGTAAATTTATTTCTCTCATTAAACTGGTTAATAGTTTTGAAAAACTTTGATGTAGTTTGCTTGCAACTGAAGGGTTTTGTGTAAATGCAACGGGCAGTACTGATGTAGTTAGCAAGACATTAATAAAGTTGAAAACAATTAGTGTGTATATTCTCTGGTGCAAATTAATTTAGAATTGTTTTGAGTTAGTTAAGTTTAACTATTTACTCTTTTCAAATTTACCTGCAGAATATTTAGAAATACTTTTCAGGAAGAAACTCATAACAACAAGTAGCTAACCGTATTTAATTAACAAAGTTATACATTTACTTTCAAGGATATTATTCAGTAAAGAAGCAACACAATAATATTTTATGGCATAAGTTTAATGTTCCTGTATGAAACCCAATGCTCTTGTAATTATGTAAACTTTTGAAACCAATATTAAAAGCGGCAACTACTCGTCTTTTAAATTAACTTTAAAAGTTATTTACTTTAGAATTAAAATTTATCAAAGTGCTGTAAATTAACAGCGCTATTCTGCAAGTGCTAATTATTTTATAAAGTCTGCTCTGGTTTCCAGTCTACATGGAAGCTTTCATGAAGTCATTATTTTTATTTCAGTACTATCAACCAAAACGATAAACTAAGGTATTTACAACTTTTTTGAAAATTGAAAGCACTGCTTCTATTTTTAAAGTTTAATTGCAAGATAAAATAGATCTGGGATTTGTACAATAATTTCTGTATTACTTTTCTTTGTTTCCAATCAATTGAGGCTGAAATTTTAGATCCACAAAATTGGGCACGTAGACTTGGCAATAAAATTCGTGGTGTCTGGCAGGTATTGATTTATCGTGCAAGGAAATGCCATCAATATCTACTAAGTCGGTAATAGTGGATGTCAAACGGGATTGAACTGTGCACTATGATTGATATCAGGGGACTCAATTACAGCTTGTGCGCAGATAAACTTCTGGATATCCTTGTAATATGTCAAGTTACTACCTTGAAGTTTAGTACTGTTTCAAACCACAACCCCATTCCCTTTCCCGAAGTGAATGAACATTTAAAGCACATACTTTATAAAATATATTAAGTAATTGATTATTTGTTAATTACTTGTATTTGCAAAGTATATAAAATAATGGTAACAACAATCATTAAGAATAAAGTGTCCACTAGGGTTTACCACTAAAATGAAAAAATATTTCACACCAGCAACTATTTCTAAAAATAAAAACTTTGTATTCGTGTAGCATCGAGTAGTGGCAAGCAACCAATATTTCCTAAGAATTATTAATCGGCCTTCTGACAACAGACTTATAAGCAGGCACCTCCTAAATCAATTGGTCAGTGAGGTCAATGCGGCCCCTAAAGGACACCATTTTCAGCTCCGGATATTTTTGAAGCAACAGGTCTTTCAGAAAAAGTCTACAATAACTCAAAAGAATATTGACATGTAAAATTGGATATTTATTCTTATAATCACTTCCTATCCCTTTTTTACTTAAACTTACTGCAAAACAGTGTTTTGCATAAGAAAGTAGCAATAACTCAACAAACTGCACTTTTTGTTCCTGGCAGAACTTAGTTCTACCTACCACTTCACCGCCTTATATTCTCGAATTGTTTTCATACGATAAAGAAAATTTACTTGCACGGTGGTGCAGTAAAATAAACTGCAATATTATCCAAACACAAACGTTTGAAATATGATACAAATTCATTTAAACTCGTAGGTAGCTTGGTGGTTCGTTTAGTCTCGCGCAAATTGGATACTATATAATCTATCTAAAGAGTAAAGATATCCAAGTTTACAATGGGATTTAAAACCACAAAAACCCTTTATTTAACCCGCTAGGACCCGTGAGTGAGTTAACATCTGATCCACCCTTTGAAATATCAAGGGAATTTTAATTTGCTACTTCTGTGAGCGTAGCAGGCTAAAAGCCCCAGGATGTATTTGAGATACATAAAAAATTGAAGTTTTACGCAGTAAAGCATATGATGAAGTTATTGACAAGTTCTAAAGGGTATGCGTGAAAAAGAACGACTTTAGCGGAAAAGTGACGTTTATATATGTGGACAGGTTCATCAAAATTCAAGGATTTACCCCTGGTAATGTGTTAGTTTTGTGACTACAAAATTTATTTCCAACTTATTTGACTTACCGCGAGAAGGCTAATTTTTTTTAAGATTAATTAATCTAGAAGGTGGTTTCATTAAAAATCTCTTACAAGACGTCCTTGCAGAATTACCTACTTCCCAACTCCCAACATATCTATTACACAAATTCTACTGATTATTATTTTTATTACCAATATTACTACTAAACAATAATGCGACTTTGATATTTAAATACTAACTAGTTTTGAGTAAAAAATGTTTTTACAATTTTTTCTATGGTCGTATTTGGAAGATCGATTGTAGTCACTTTACCAAGGAATGATAAACGACATCGCGTACTTATACACCAACCGCAAGAAGCCACACCTGCTCCAAGATTTTTTATAATGCTTATTTATTGCGGTAATCACAAATAAAATATAGAGGTGTAGCGGAAAATAATTTTATATCTAAACTGAATTGAAAATATGCAGAGATTTGTATCATAAAAATTAATCAAGTAGTATTAACAGTGGCGCGTCGCACAGGTGGGGCAATCTCTACACCAATTTCATATTTTATATTTTAAACAAGCACTATATTATTAAGTTTTCTCATTCACTGCTCATATACCACCTTGCAGTTATGTTATATTGCTGTTTCCTATTTGTAGTTCAACATCTGTGCAACTAAGACTACCACGTGTACGACAGGAACAATAATTTAGTACCTCATACTCGTACTACCCTGCTTTTGTAGCAATTTGTATGCTTTATGGTTTCTAATAGGAACTTAAAAAATTAAATAAAATTAAATCAAATTAGCAATGTTTCTGGATTCTGGAGTATGATATCGTCATATACATACTGTATATCGTAGCGTGGCGTAATCAATCCAGAAGAAGCGAAAGTGAATTTTATTGAAACAATATAGAAAATAGCATCCTAAATAAATGAAAAATTTGACTGTGAAGCTTACAGATCTAAACACTATTTTCGAAATCTATCTCGTGGGGCAGTATTATGCAAGCCGATAATAGTTATTTATGTTACAAGGACGAAAACGTTTTATCGTTTGTGTATCATACTTACATAATTTTTTAGTTGATTGCAAAAAATTAAGAGTGTTATGTTCGAATCCATAACTGACAAGAAACTACTGAAAATTTGGAAAGAACAGTCATGGGTGCCCTTGTATAAGGCATTCCTATGACAGTAAGTCACGTGATCCTCCCCGAAGATAGTACGAACCCTCTTTCCCTTCGGGACTGAACTGGAATGGCCCGGGCTTGATTGTTATACCATTTAGCAAAGACGATCATTCGATAAAGAGAAAAGTCGATAAATTATATAAAATATCAATTTGTACAGCGTTCCGATCAAAATACATATAATTCGAACTAATCCCTTATAAAACAGATCGGAGTTGAGTACCTATACCAGTAAAGGAGGCTTGATATTTTTCTAAAATTGTTTATGAATAATTTATAAATATGAATTTCTTCCAAAAGTGTTGAAATTATACGAAACAGCTATCATAATAGCGCCTCAAAAATGTAACAATATAATTTTGCTATAAGTCTCCTCTTTTTCATTTCGATTTATACACACATCTGACGCGGTTATAAAAGTCGCCCTTTTAGAAATAAAATTATTCCTTTATGCGTCCACTGTAAATATCGAATATTAACACTGACTTCAAATGTGAAATGTTGGTTTCTGTTTACCAAATATAATAGTTTCCCAAAACAATAAATAAAATTTTTTCGTTTCGTAAAATGTAAAAAAACGTAGGGGTGAGGGGATGATGTCCGTTACTAATGCGAAAATCTATAAAACCCGTGATAAAACACAAGATTTAATTTTTGGAAATTGTTAAAGAAGAGTGGTTAGATTATTCTCATTGGGCACTTGTATTTCATAAAATAAAAATCTGTGTTGGATTTCCATACCAATTTAATATTCATTGTAAACACCCCTATTGCGCTCCCTCCTCTTTGTAGACATTACTAATATAGGATATCTTTCCAGAATTGCTCCCTAAGTGGAAGTTTCATTGTTGGCATGAAGAAATATAGCATTATAGTCGAACTTTACAAATGTTGCTGAAAAGTTAAGGAGAAATGACAAATTTTTGTGTTAGGTGCCGTCGATATGTATTTTCGCCGTGTTTTTTCATGAAAACTAATATTTTATTTGTATTCAAAAATCGTACCTATTTAACTAACGGAAAACAATAAGCAGCATCAAATATCCTTCAAAGATTTACTTTAACTAATTATATTATTCCAAATATTATTGGATACAAGTTTTAATTCAAAGAAATAAAATAAAACAAGAAAAACTATTAAATGCAGTCATAATGCTAGACCAAATAATATTTGGCCAAGTCTTTGTTAGTGTCCGAATCCCATTTGACCCCACTAATTTCCTGAATCTGGCGTTTGGAATTATGCTGAACATTGGAAATAAATCAGTTGCAAAACTCACAAAGCACCATATGACTTTCGTTGTCGGATCGACTCTAAATCCCAATAATTTATTGGGAATATCCTTCCCACACAAACATTAGCGTTAACGCTCATTGAATTTTATTTATCGTTTTTGTTAGTAAAAATGCTCATTCTTAAATAACATAGATTCAGTTTCTAGTATCTAGCAAATTAATTTTATCTTTTAACTAAATTATTCAACATCGTTTATGATGAAGCAGTGTATACGATTTATGCATGAAATTCCATAATTTCAAGAGAAATAAGGATTGTTAAATAATTATTCACAACAAACTCTCATTTTACTTTAAACTTTGTCTATATCCTGCTACCTGTTTGTAAAAAAATAGAGGAATATTGAAATCCAGGAGTTCAGGATTACTATGATGTAATACAGCTAAGTGAGCTCAATATTGGTTTAGGGAGTCACTAAACGATAATTGACTTCATTGGTTAAATTTAATAAAAATTTAAATGTAACCAAAAAACAACGTACCCCCTCCCCTGTTCACAGCATCTTTTGCTCTTATAGGCGCGGCCGTGGTTGTATGGATGAAGATCCGCATGGCACCGAGACGATACGGGTTCGATTCCTCGTTGTAGCCAGGATTTTCAAAATTTTGGAGCAACGAGGAATCAATTCGTTAATATACTTGGTGGTTGGGCGGAGGGGTCAAGGGTAAGGCATGTTAGACCTGTGAATAGCACTTAGTGCGCTGAGCTGGCATAAATATGAGGGGATGGAATCATGGAGTTGCCAATTGCTTTAAAAAAAAATCTTATCTCAATGGTTATTCAAATAATTTGCTGATGAAGTGTTACCTAACTGGTATTACGTACCCCCTGCATAAAAGGACAGAGATTCAAAATATTTAAGCTGAAGAAAGTGATTAAAGAAGCAATGCTTTGAATTACAGTAAACATAAGGGTAGAAAATGGAAAACATGTTATCGTATGTTGTCTCTTTAGAATTTTCTAATTCGATTGCGTAGCTTGTAATTATCAGACACTTCTTGAATACGTAACAAGTTACAAACTCATCAAAGGGTGTCGACAGCAACTAACAAGTACTTGTTATACGAATAAAACGAGTTGCACCGGAATTTTGATGTGGTAGATCCCGGAGGCTCTTCTTAACAGTCTATTTTCTTTGTAGAGGATCTTTACTGCTTAAAACTTAAGACATTGCAGGAAGTAGAATGTGACGTAGACATTCAAGGCACGTTTGCATTCCTCTGCTTTCGGCAAAATTAGTTCTACTTGTACTAGGAAAGCTTTCACTGAGTACAATACATTTTTTGTTTTATTTTACGAAACTGTTCGACGTGTCTTTCAAACTCTCGCACGCTAGAGATCCATTTGTTTAGGGTTGAGGGTTGCTGAAAGGACTGCAAGTTGGGCTGCGTTGTGTTGTAATTCGTTAAATAAACTCTTGAGTTAAAAGAGCAATAAATTACATTTTCGCGGCATTAAAAAGCTGTTTTCGAGCCAAAAGAGTTAACCCCTTGAAATCGTAGGTAGTGTTTGTACTTTTAAGTTGTATAAATACTTCCTGCAGAATTTCTAACCCCGTCCGAGTGCAGGGTGTTAAAACGGCGCATGTCAGCACCAGATTCTCGCACGGTTATTCGCAGTCGACGTCTCGTCGCGATGCTCGGCGTCTCGTGCTGTCGTGCATTTTATTCGTAATGTTAACCGCCAGATTTGTGTAACTAGTCGTTACCAATGCACCAATCACTTTATCGCTGAACATGTGCATGGTTTTTTCCATAAACAAAATATCCTTATAACCGACTCAATTTGAACAAATATGTGACGTTTGTTGATAGACTTAATAAATAATTAAATTACGAACATGTTGTCTATCTAGAAAAATGTGTTAGTACTGAAACCTTGAAGCAAGAATTTAAGCGATAAACATGTGATATATCGCTCGTTCAAGTTACACAGTTAGTAGCAAATTAGATTACAGCTAAGCTAGTTTGTGTAATTTGTCATTTAAGATGCTTCTTCGTCTTTCACTTCTGACTTTCCTCTTAGTAAACTTATCAGGTAAGTTTCCTTTTAACATGTGAAACATGCTCAAAGCTCAACAACCACCTAATTTAATTATAAATAGTTTACTAACAGAATACGTAATAATTATTAATAAATATCTCAATTTAAATTAAATTTCTTAAGAAAAATGTTGTTCAATAATTAGAGTCTAAAATTTATTCCTGGATTATATTATAATACTGAAACAACAAACTGGAAGGCAGGCATTGAAGTATCAAATAAATAAAAAAAAGCCGGAAAAGTAAAGAAGGGTTCCCAATTTCTTCGGAACCCTTGAAATGAAATTCGTGCGCTTGACAACCGTATCCGTTTTTCAGCAGTCAACTCGGGAACGAATTGTCACCGCGAAATGTGAAGGTAAAATTTTGTTAAAACGATAGTTCGTGTTGCGTACAAGAATAACACGTTCATAACTAAACGTCCTTATTATTCAAACTTTTTAATTAAAAACTGCTGAAAGGTTTCAAATTTTAGATTAACCTAAAATGTGTGCTTTAAGTGTCCAGTGTACATGTGTGTAGTTTCCTGCTGACACCGAAGGGTTCCGTAATTGAAGTTGAGGTTGCTAACATTCAAGTTCGGATTTGATTTAGGTCTTTAAATGACCGGATTTCTTGTACAACGTTGGAAATCCTAGATTAAAACGTCCAACTGTGAAGCTGTTAAGCTGAAATACAAATCCACATGCAAATGTTTCAGTCATTCTTGTGTGGAGATTTTGAAATGTAAACAAGTCTTTTCATGAATTAATAAATACGTTTTGTACACTGTAATTTTTTTCTTTCATATTGTAAATTTACGTTCCATCTGCGGATTCTGCATGAAATTTATTCCATCTGCTTGTATTTCAATTTGTTTAAAAATTTACTCAACGCAAAATGGCTAAATAAAATACATCGGAATTTTTTGTTTGTTCATTTCTTTTATAATTTTGATTATTTGAAAAAATTCTACAGTAGAATTACTATAAATAGATAAATGTCTCCAAATCCTTAAGTTAATTTGAAAACCAATTAGACGAGAGGTTTTGTAAATATAAATAAAAACATCATAAGTAGTTAGAAAGATATTAAATTAAATTAGGTACCTATAGGTATATAAATTTTAATCACTAGCAGAGCAGAAAAGGAATTTTGTTCTGTTAGACCCAGAACATACATATTTGGTATACTAATAATAAATTCAGATATATTTCTCTCAAGTTTGAAATCCTGTTATTTAAAAGTTATTTCGAAATCTACTTCAATTTACTTATGAGAAAAAATAAATTGGCTGAATACAAACATCGTTCAGTTTGATTATCTTGGTATTCAGAGTAAAGTTTTTAAATTAATAATTAATGGTTCCAGATCAGTTAACAATAAATAAATTATGGGAATCAAATAGGAATTTTGTTCGTATACCGCAATTTAACGCTAAAATAATTTTTGGTACAGTCGGGATAGTTTTTGACGGTTTTTGAATTCGCATAACACTAACTCGTTTACAAGATTTTCTTCCATAGGATAACCTAACACGGGGTTTTATATGGTTTAAAGCTGAAACAAATGGAAATATAACTTAGTAAATTAAATTATATCACGTGTAATAAATAATAACATTCATCTATTTCTAAGTGTTGTGTCTGAAAGGCCTGAATCAACGCATATAAGAAGTGATTCAGAAGAAAACCACAGTATGTGGTAACCAATAAAACACACTACTGTATGCAGAATTTCACCCTGAATCCAAATATGCAAAAATATACAGGGTGTTCCTTTTAAAATAAAAAAGTTCAACATTGTAGCTTTTAAAACAGATATTTGCGAAAGGGAGATGTCTTACTATTTAAAATTATATACTGTTTGTGTGGAGTGCAAAATTTAAAATAATGTTATGACTTGAGGCGTTTGTTAGGTAACAGACTGTAGGATATTCCACTATTCTTCACTTGTTATATGACTTCGATATTACGGACTATACTTGTTCGCAACGAATATTTCCATTTTCTTGTTCTTTTTTCTTCGACATCTTGTGGTTGTTGTAGGTCAATGATTTCTTGTTATCATCTGCTTCAGATGCAACAAACGTGATGATCCTATTGTATTTTTATATTCAACCTACCCTTCTATAAGTAATGGTTTTTAATATTTCTCGCCTCGTTAGCCGCTTTCGCGCTTCCTACTTTAGATCTGTCTCAAACTCTTTCTTCTTCTAATAACTCCTGATTAATTAATTTACAAGCGCCTTATGTTACCCCATATATCAAACAATGCTTTAATTCCTTTTTTTCCCTTTCATTTATTATCCTCATTTCGCAATCATACACGGCTACGTACAAACTCTCAACCTGATAATTATATTTGAAGGTTGCTATTTTGCATCATCACGGAGGTGCACACATTCAGGTATCATTGCGTATCAAAATCGTTTATTTAACGACACTCGTTATCTATTATTTTCTGCCAAAAATGACGTTCATGTCAAAACTGTAAGCCATATTGGTTGATTTGTATCAAGGGGTCATTTTTATAGGGTAGAAACAGTAAAAGTACATTAACTTGCTTAATATATTAACCCCCCCCCCTCAAACGTATTACACTCTTCAAAGATTTATTTACCTTTCGTCTCCGCCATTAAATTTTTCAATATCAAAATTAGGTCAAGAGTTTGAATAATATTTGAAGTCAATATTGAATGGAATTCCTCGTTAGACTGAAAATCAAATCGGCGCTTCGTACTTCACATATACCAGCATTTTTTAAATTTTGTGAATACTTTTTTAATGCTCCCATCAAACAGGTTCTGTAGGAAGTCACAAAAATTATTTATTGCTATTGCAAACCTTATACCAAAAGACACATTAAATAGCAAAACTTTTCAGTACTTTCTATGACCTGATTAAACAATTTAAGTGCAGGTATAAATAATTTATTAATTGATGCAAGATCAAAATATTTGTCTATGCAACGTAAAAATTACGTGTGGTAAGAACGGTTGGTCGCGCACTCTCAAAAGCTCTTTGTTTACGGAGCAACCTAAATCTAAATAATTTTTATGCAGCTAAATAATATTCTTCCGGGATTTTCTAGCGTATTCGACTGAAATATTAGATTAAAGGAAGATCAATTTATTTGAGTGCAGATCATTACAATTGTGCCCCCAAGATAATATTAGGCAATTTGGTAGGAAGATTTGAAAAACGTCATAATGAAAAATTCCTGAAAGGCATCATTTTTGACAAGTACCTGTGCAAGTTAACTGAACCATCACCAAAACGACCAAATCGCATGGAAAACATTATTAAAGGAAAGAAAGGGATCGGTTTTCAGATTTCAACTGAGAAACGTATTGAGAGCAGGGAACATCAGAAACCGACAAAAGAGATTGATTGGCCTTACAGCTAGGAGATAGGAAAGATCTACTTTTTTTTCTACTATTATTTATTATCATGTAATTTGAATAACGATAATAAATTCATATTATATTCAGCTTAAAATTGAGAGATTTGCCGCTTAACGGAGGATTGTTTAAAAATATCCATTAGGTAATTTTATTGTTTCGCAGATGGAGAAATAAAATTACAGTGAAGGCCTTACTGCCCAACTATTATAGTTAATACTGTTCTTTTTTCAGGCCATAAATCTTACTATTAGTTACTAATTACAGTCGTACAATACTTAAGGCATAATCAAAAGATGCATAAAATCGTTTAAATTATAAGCGTTTCTCAAGCATTATTTCCTAATCTAATATTCTACTCGCTATAGCGTTAATAAAGGTAATTAAGTAACTGCAGCTAATTACACCATCAATCAATATTTCGGAATATACATGCAATTACTAGGGGAGGGCGAAGGTAGCTTTCATCAAACATTAACCACTTTTGATTATTTTGTTGACATTCTGAAATATGTTCTAGAATTTCTGAAGGCATTTGGAGTGCTTAAATATGTTTTTGGTTTTGTTTCTTCTCAAACTTTTAAAAGTTTAAAATACTAATTATTTTATTTTTATTTGTTATTATTGTAGCGTATCTACCTGCACTCACATACTTTCCCGTCAATTTACATTAATCCAATGTACTATCACATTATCTTGAAATCAATTAAACCTAAATTCTTCAGAAATAAAAATGGTTAATTGAACACCTTGATCAATCTTTAATCGATGACACTTTTCAGCCACCGTTTTCCAATTTCTTGGGAAGAATTTTTCAGCACTACAACACAAAATAATTTTCAAGCTATAATTATATACCTTTCAGTTTTTAAATTGATTTTAACTTAGTAATCATAAAATCATCAAAATGAATAATGTAATGTTTATAGGATGTACAATCAACAAAATTATGTTTGCAGAAGGTACTAATTTACTTATCTATTCTGTTTACAAAATCGTTTGACAAAGTCCGTCCGTCAATTTATGTCCAGTTATTATATTCCGGTGATAATAGGGAAACTAATGTATACAATTGTTCACGTGAATATAGTTTACATGAGCAGGTCCTAGCAACATTCAGAACCCTAAAGTAATTTACAGAATTGAATAACGCAATGTTATTTGATTATATAATAAATTAATTTAATTAAACAATAAACGCAATAGTGGCAAGAAGCAGAAGAAATAAGTGAAAATCTGAGGCACATTGTAAAAGAAGCGAGGAAACGCGACCTGGAAATAAACGAAAAAATAAACCTAAGTATTATGAGATGCCAAAGAAATAGATGTAAGATACAGAACATACTGAAAGGGGAGCATACATTCGAAAAAGTAGCAGATTTTAATTATTTAGGAATAAATGTTAATAACAAAAATAACAGAAGTATAGAAATAAAAGAATGGATAATAAAGATCAATGGAGCATACTTTAGCAACAAGAAGATTCCAAAAGGGAAGGATCTATAAAAGCCTTATTGTAAGACCCGTAGTTCTAAATGCAGCGGAAACCATATGTATAACAAAAAAGGAAGAAGAAAAACTCAGCATTTGGGAAAGGAGAATAATGAGAAACATACTAGAACCAGAAAAGCTGGGAGAAAACGAATATAAAGTCCAAATAAATCATGAAATCCTTGAAGAAACAGGAGGAGAGGATATAGTTAAAATAATAAAAGCACAGAGAATAAAATGGCTAGGGCATATAATAGTAAGAGCAAATGAAGATAGAGGATAGAGAAGAGACAAAGTAGAAAATAGAAAAGAGTGGAGGGAGCTGGTAAACAAAGCAAAAACGCACAAGCAACTATAAAGAAAAACAAAGACAGAAGATAAGGATACTAATCCACCACAAGAAATGGATTGTGAGAGCTCCAAAAAGCGGTTCAAAATTCCAAAAAGGAGTTGGAAACCGATAAGAATAACAATAAACGTTGAACATAAACAATACCCTATTTTTCTCATTCATTCAACAGAATCTTTTGTTTTAAAACGAAATTGTAAAAAAATACCTTTTTGTCGCTTTGGTTGTGACTTTGCGAAATAAAGTCTGTTCCTTGCAAAAATGTTCCGATATGACGTAGGTATTCAATTTTCTATCAAAGCAAATTTGAAATTAAAAATGTAATCACTACAGCTCTTGGTTGAATTACTTTTTTATGACAAAAAATTTGGAAAAGGGAAATATTTTAAATAGATTCCTGTTTCGTACTTTGAAGCTATACCTGATATAAAATTACTAAAACTCTATCCTATCAGAACTGGATGGTTATCAAAAGTTAATGCAGTTAATTTTGTGAATAGGCAGAAAGAAAATTGTATTGCAGTTACAATCAAGTTTCGCTGAGTAGATGGTTGTAATGTATTATACACAGATTGTCTACCGAGTTGTCTACGTAAGGAGAACCCCATGAAACACAAATTCAAATAAATAATAAGTTAATACGTTCAAGGATTCAGGATCAAAACAACTAAACTTTGCAGTTAAAATATACGAATTAAGTGTGAGGCAAAAAAAAGCATTTATTTCCAAAAAATAAGAAAGATCTACCTAAACTGTTAATAAACAAATAATTTTGATAGCAAGTGTTGGAGAAGTCGGAAATTTATTTAAAAGTTTAAGAAAAAAGAAGTTGAATATTGCAATTCCGTACGTGCACATAGCACCCTTTATAACAAATTCTTTAAACCTACTCGTACGCACACGCACGTATCGATGCACGTCTTCACTTTGTAAAGTAAACGATGCGATCCAGTATAAATTAGTTTTTCGGTTCTTTTCTTTCTTATCTAGAGTTCCTATTAGGCCCATCATGAACAAACTTGAGATGTGACCTTATTTCCAAAGGGTATTAAGATTAATAACCTACTGTCAACAAAATAATTCTCATTATTAAGATTTACTTTTCCAGTTTAGTACGGAAATCAAAAAGCTTTTCGAGGCGTTGCTATTTGAAGTTTTGTTGCGTTTAAAGAAGGTTTATCCCTGTCTTATCTGTAAGTCGCTGAAACTGACGATAGCGGTGAGTTTGGGGTTTGAAAGGGGGCGAAGAACGGATTCGCAGTCGATACAGCCAACGAGCTAAAAACAAACTGCAAAAGTTCCTGCTGTAAAATCAACAGCCCCCAAATAGTATCGATTTGTAGTTATCGGCTACTTTTTCGAGTTTCCGCAAATTCCTTTTCAAAGCTTGGCCGCTCCCCTGTCGTATTTGTGTTCATAAATGCCTTGCAGCTGCCACGCGCAATAACGTTAAAATGCCAATTTACCTACAAATAGGAAAGACTTCCGGAACTGTTAAGTCCTAAGAACATATAATCCATTCGGGATAATCCTAAAAGCATAGGTTGTTGGGTGAAGTGGCATCTTGAGCTGCATGCTGAAGGTATAAGCGGTCAGTTCGGTGCTTAAGCTAACATAGGAAGTGGTCTTACAGTCTGGAATCCTTGTAACTAGGCTAAGTAGGGACGTCGGATCGTGCTCTTCCTTATTACTGTTCTTGTATTCACAGCACGTGCCCTTATAATATCTACAGCTCCGTGTACAAACTAGTTGTTAAATTAGTAAATGTAAATATTACCCAGTTTATTCTGAAGGTCGACAAATTTAAACACCAGGTTGTGAGCAGCATTCAGTAGGTAAATAAAATTTCTACTTAATGTAGACTGAAGGAGAATTTAAGAAACTTTTTCCTTCTCTGGCGGTCTTAATGATGTAAATTTAAATTCATTAGCTATGCTGTCGACTTCTGCTCAGCCTTATTAATCGGCCAATCTACCGTTGAATATCAAATCAACACTGTATAATATCTCGTTCTAAACACAGACTATAAGCAAATTTGCTCTGTTTATTTTTCCGTCTATTAACACAAGAACGATCAGAGAGGAAAACTTAAACAGTTAGTTCTGGAAGGGAATAGAATCCACAGAACCATAACCGGTTAAATACATATTATTTATTAAATTTATAAAAATACGATGACTTTTGTAGAAAATCCTTCACAAACGCATTATTTACTGAAATGTTGTCACCACCATATGCTATTGCAACGCTTCTCTGCCAAGTGATCAAATTTAACATTCATATGTAGAGCAGAACGGTTACCAAAAATTATTATAGTACTATTTGCGAAATGTTAATTTTATAAAACGTTCCTAATAATTCAATAGGAACTTGCTTTACTTAATCTAATTCGAAGTATTACTCAACAAATTATTTGTTCATTACATGATTGTTAAATAGTTGTTTCCACATTGTTTTAATTACATTCGCTGTATGGCTCAAATATATGTTACCATCAGTGGAAACTAGCAACCTTAATTAGTCAGCACTCTGTTTATTATAATTTTGTCAATTTAATTAATGAATTTGATACACCAACCAATGGTTATAATATATTAGAGTTAGTTAACTGCAATACATCAGACATGGTAGTTCAAACTTACTTAACGATCCATGAATATATTATTTGCAAATTAGATCTAATTATGATAGTTCACTATTGGAATTACAAGAAACACGTTTTGCATAATTCTGTAAACCATTAAATGGTATTTGCAATATTAATTATAATTGAAATTTTTGCCCCCCCCCCCTTCGCGGAGTTGTTGCTCCCAAGCAAGTGATTTATTAAGTCTAGTTAGTACTAGACGCTCTTAAAATATTTTACAATTTTATTAACACCCTGTATAATTGAAATCGCACTTTACATTCTGTGTTTTTGGAAAATCGGTCAATGATCCTTCGTTAAGATGTAGAAAATCCATCAAGAATGCATGAACTGTCTGCTAGATCACTGTACGATGAAAGCGAGAATATTCAAAAAAAGATATATCAACATTTAAGGTAGGTCTTCAGGCATCAGGCAAGACTACCATTGTAGCACCATCACCGAGAGCAGCGTATTCCTATATGGTATGCAGAAAACTTAACTGAAATCACATATGCGATACAGTCTGACGGAAAGATCGTAGAACCAAATCACAACAATTACATTCTTTCAGAAGAGAGTCTGTTAGTAGTAGGGTCCTGGTAGTAGGGTTATGCTGGGACGATTTTTGTGTATACGCATATTTTCGGCACATACTTCTTTCATTATTTCCAGAATATTCCATCTGGACAAATTGATTCAATGTGTCAAAGAAAAGCAAGGTCTCTGAGAGAATTGATCAAAGAAATATTGTAGTAAAAGTTGAAAACATGTTTGACTTTGAAAAGGGTAGGCTGAATTGATCTTGTCACCGGTTCTTGGAACAAACGAACAGCTTCAAACGCACAAACAAATTAAACTTTTTATAACATTCTCAAATAATCACCAACGCCTGGACAAGGACTAGGTAAGCTCCGGTACCATTGGTCGTATGTAATCGGTGTAACCTAATACATGTCTTCCAGTCAAACCCAGTTTGACCAAGCTGCTGTGGAAGGCCTACTATGGACTGAGCACACGGACTAGGACGTTCGTCTACTAGTTAGACAATAGGGACCAATCATCATGTGGTCTACCTCGATGAGTTAGCGCTTATGGCAGGTGCCATGTGAAGATTTACTTAAATTTGAGAGTAATTTCGGTACTTTCCGTTCTTGCTCGGACCCCGTTGCCCTGTATTTTCGCACCATTAAAATGTACTGTATTGGCATGACATGAGCGCATAGCTGTTTACCCACCGAGTTAGACCACGTGATGACGCAAGCGGTCGTGCCCAAAAATTTCGCGAGTTTCCATGTCCTACTTCCCTAGAACCCAATATTCATAATTTTCTACTAAGATGTAAGAAAAATATATTTGGCTTGAAGCATCCCGTTTCTATTGTTTACCACTATGGAGAAAGACAGCAGCCAGCAAGTGCCATTATCCATAACTTCCGCTTTAATGTTAAGTAGTATATCCAGTATAACCAATTATAAAACGGCAACGACCACCCATTAACGTCAACAACCATCACCGAATTTACATAAATTATGACTTTTAAGAATATAATTATATAAGAATAGTTTAACTAAAATCTCCTTAACTTTTCTAAATAGATTTGGTATTTGTAAACGGCTGGAGTATTCTAGCTGAGAACAATCAGCAACACGTTCATTTCCTCTATAACGATTTATTAGCCGATCAAGAGTATGATCAATTGGAGCCTATTGTGGATTCCGGCAGCGTAAATTCCTCCGTATTTGAGTGATGTGTAGCACGTGATATCCTATACTTAATCACTAAGGTACCTCATTGATTTTTTTATTAATTATTGTTCAGCTATTTTGTTTCCTTACAACAAACTTTTAGAGATATTTTACATGATAGTACTTGGCCTAATTCACATTCTATATATTTTTCCTGTTTTAAATGCTGATCATAACTTTGATTTAGTTTGTACGACTTTATTCGCGAACATATGTACATGCTCGATATCTAGTCTCAAGAAACTTTGCCAAAAAGACATTCAAATAATATAAGTGACCTACTTTATAGCATAAATTGTGATTATCAAGGACTGGCAATCTATTAATGTTTCACCAATTTAATTCTTGTTACTATAGGTGGAAATACAATATCGAATGTCTAGGCACAGTCAAAAAACTTCAGCTAAATCAGTTTTAATTTTGCTTAAACAAACAAGCACTATTGGACATTGTATCAAATAAATTTCATTTCGTGTTCAATTTGTTTTCCTACTGGTTCAGATAAATTGTTCACGCACATAAAAGTTGCAGATAAGCTTAGTAAACGGTTTTCAGTTTTCAAACGTAAATTTGGAAAAAGTTCTATAAAATGTTTAGTACTAGTCGACTTTGAAATATACTTCAGTTTTTCATAAATAGGTTGGTCATGTAGATCCGCTTATTGCCTACATTTATTTAATTTTTTCGTGTAAAATAGTTCGGACATTTTAAGACCATAATCTGTTCAGTGTTTGAACCTTTGAAAATACAAAACCGTACGTACACGCTTTTATATTGCTGTAATATAATATTTTGAGCATAATAGATACCTATTTACGATATGAGTATCGTAACGTGCCATATTACGATATGAGATGGGAAACTTGTATAACGAGGCCGTTAGGCCGAGTTAGACAACCCATCGAATAAATAATCTAAGTATATGAAATCCGAAATGTTTTATATAGTTGCCATTAAACTGACTTTGAGTTTTGTAAAACACCTTGATAAGAAATAGACGTTGTTAAATTTTTTAAATAAATTCTACTCATGAGGCTGTACGAAATATTATCGCATCTATAGATATAAATTTAATGTCGTCAAGTTTCAAGTTGTGATGTGCAGAAAGTGATTTATATTATTACTTCTTTTACGAAGTTTTGTCTTGTCATAAAACGCCAATTCAAACAATAAAAAGAATCTTTCTTCTAACATAAAAAAGTTTGTTAGTGAACTTTGTTTCATTGAATACCATATTCTAAAAAAATTAAATTAGTTATCAAGATGCGAACATTATTCATAAAATATATGTAGCTAGTACATGCGTAAGTACTACAAGAAATACTAAAAGAAGAAAATCGTCATAAGTTTTATTTTAATTATTTCTCAGATAATTAAAAACCAATCGTGTATCAACTAATGCAAACCCTAGGGGTGGTATTGTTACCATAACAACGAAATAGATCTCTAAAGTGACAACGTAAATTACATTACAAAGACGGTAGCGCATTAATCTGGGAATTGTCTAACAATTCCAGTAAAAAAGACTTACACATTAACGAAATTGTTTATTGATCCTTTCTTAAAAGGATTCATTTATTAATATGTATATAGTACACAATATTGGTTTTAACATGTTACGTGATCAATGTAACTATAAAAAGGAGAGAGGGTGCAAAAATATTAAAACAGATCCGTAAAGAGGGTTTCTTTGTCAATACTTGAGAATATCAGAGTTGTGTGTGAAATTGTCTTGAGTAAATCGTTGAAATGGTCTATAAAGAATAACTGAGACACTAAACATTTCCTACGAATTCGTTTCCGCGTTGTTCAATGTGATTTGGAAATGAGAAAAGTTTGTGACCAATCGATTCCAAAATAGCTGAATACGGATTAGAAATGAACAAGAGGGACAACATCCCGCTCTATTGAAATATTTTATAGAAAGTCTAAGTTATTTTTCAACGGAACTGTTACCATAGATGAAACTAACATATTTGGCAAATACATTTATTTGTTTATGATATTGACATGTATGTCAATGGTAATTGAGTAATTCAAAACAGTAAAACAGAGTAAAGGGTTATTAAACAAAAGAAATGTTATATTAAATGTTTAAATAAACCCCAGTTCTTTGCTAAACACTATCCCATCCCATGGTGTTGTATTAAACGCAACTGTGTTACGGTTACAAAATCCACAATAATCTTTTGACGCACCCCCAGTCAAATAAATAGAGTGGTGCTAAGTCAGGCGATCTTGCTGGGCACAGTGTGCTAATTAAACGATTATGAAACATTATTTAGGTTTTCCTGGTACCAAATTTGTTGAATATTAATAGGAAGTTCTAGCCTAAGTACGCTATTTGGTTTTATAACATAGGTACTCTGTATTTTTCAAATAATGGCAATGAAGCTTCGTCTACACAGGAATTCATTGGAATAATAATATATTCTGTAAAGGTCTGCTGGCTTGGTTGCTATTCTCGAACTTGCACGAAATGTCATTTATCGCATGAGAATTGATGAACCGTGAGTAGCTTTCTGATTGGTTAAATTTTTTTATCGCATGCGAAAATTTTCGTGCAAGTTCAAGAATAGGTACCCTGCTAGCTATTTTGTAAGGGTATTCTGCTTTTGGTAAAGCACTTTGGATATGTCTAGCTACCCAAACGAGCTACAGTTGTAATAACTTTATCAATTTAAACGAAGGATTTAATGAACTATACATAATAGTACCGTCTGATTTTATTTGTTTTTCTAACATCAAATTTGGAATTTATAGTTCTTAAAATTCCTGAACTGTTTAACAGTTATTTGCCTATTCATTCTGAATCTCTAAATATTTAGTAAAATACTGATGGGTAGCACTGTTAGTTACGTACTTATAGCTATTTGTCTTAGGTAATAGTTAATTCAGACAGGTAGTTTTAAGCAAATAATTCAAATAAGCAAATACTAATTAACGCCGCAATACATTCAACTGTATAAATAGCAATTACGTTTATTTAGGTTTCGTAAATTGAGCAAATCCCGCAGTTTATTCAATTATCCTACGCATGACAATTAAAACTCAAACAATTTATTCCACACTTAAATGTACCTACCTATTCCCTATTTCTCATTTGGGTAATCGATTTAAATCAAGTAGCTTTCACAAGGATTTATTAAAATTTTATTGGAGTACTGGTGAATAGCTTTATAATTAAATGAAAAGGGGTGAGATGTACTTCGTTTGTTCAGGAAGTTTCTACAAGCATTTGTCAGCTACTGCAGTAGTTGACAAGTTGACGTAAAGAGCTCTTTGCTAACAAGCAGCGACATTGTTGTTATACAACACAATGTATTATGACAATAATAATGTTTCATATGAAGCGTTTAAAAATCTTTTAGGTAAAGAAAATGCTATTAAGTTAATTTTGAAAAAAACAAGAATCTGTTGTAAGATATTTACTTATTTAATATTTGCTTGAATTCTTTCCGTTTTTCTTTTTCTTCTTGTTTATTGTATAACCCTTCACAATGTATTACCATTGTTGTCGGATTCTGCTAAATCTACAGCAAAGTAACTGAGCAATTTGTATGTTTGTTATTTATACCATATGTTTTCTTGTTTACCAGTTTACTTGTCTTATTTAATTATATAATATTGTTCTTTTAATGTTGTCTTAATGCCGCCACATTTCTGCGTTCTTACCATCAACCTCTAATAATCTTCATTAAATTTATTTTTCTTATATCAAATATTTATATACTAGAAAATTAATATTGTCACTCGTTATTTTTGCTTCGGTAAACAGGAACTGACAAAGGAAAATATTTGGCAAATAGATGTGTGCGGACCACACGGGGAGTGGAGTTGGTGACTGCCTAAACACCCTCGCAGTCCTTTTGATTTGTGCAGCATTTACCGACCGACACCCGAGGCGAACACAGACAAACGTGGCCTAATCGCTGCCAATCGAAACAGACTTACCATCCACACATTGATCTTGGCCAAAGTTTGCCATACGTGGCCCAGTGTGTGCAACAGTCAGCCTTCTATGAAGTGTTACCCCTGAATACTTGGTTGTTATGATGAGTTATGGTTCTATTTCTGGATTTGGGCATAGTCCCGTTTTGAAATAGGGATCTATGGCTTTAACTATAGTTAAGAGTGTCTTGGGCATTTTCTAAATCTTTGTTCTGCCATAAGAGCGAAATATTATCAGCATATATGAATTTCTTAGAGCTGACTTTGGAGAAGTGTGCGGGTATATTAAACAGAAGAAGAGCCAGAACGAATCCGTGAGGTAGGCCATTCTGTAACTATTTGCTAGCAACTCCAGCTATTAATAGTTTAATTAGTCGGTCGCGGAGAAACATGTTCAAAGAACTGCAAAAATTATTTACGTGGTATATTATATAATTTGAATAGTAGGCCATGATTCCACATAGTGTCAAATGCTGATGCAAGGTTTATGCAGGCTGCTATCTTTCTTTTTTAGTGGTTTTTGGGACCCTGTTTCTATATGAGTGATAATAAGAGTAAGGACCTGGTCGCAGAAGCTTCCATATGTTTAACCTTGTTCTGGTGGGGGTGGTTTTATTAATTTTAGGGGCTATACTCTCATAAATTAGCTTTCCTAATATTTTGAACGTTGTCTACACCAGGACAAGCGGTTGACAGCTGTCTGGTAAAATCGGCTGCTGTTGCAGCTTTCAGTATAGCTATGATATTATTTTTCCGACGTGCTGTGGAGGGCTGTAAGTTGTTCATGACATTATTAAAGAGGTTTCTGAGTTATCCCTTGCCTTTGGTCCAAAGTTCTTTAGGAACCGTCATAGTATAAGATCGTGTTCTGCGGCCTTGCCGATTCTAGAAGCGTCTATAGCTTTTTCTAGCTATTAGGTTGTAAATGCCAAATGGTTCGAGTCTTATTGATGTGACTTCCCAATATCTGATGTTCCTTTTTTTGCTCCCCCCTATGTTTGGGTATGGTCGCTTGGGAAGTGTTTACTAGTCACGTGACCACACTACCACAAATTAAATAACCACTATAAGCTAGCTGAAAATCAATCTATAATTATTATGTTTACAGTATGGTATAATGATACTATGAATATAATTTGTTAGCCAGCTGAATCTTAAATGATGTATAATATATGGAACATCCTTGCTTGATATTAAATCTCAACATTAGTTATTTCAACCTAACAATGACAAAGGGTAATTAACTCAATATTACCTTCTGTTCAATTCCAGAAAAAATATCGAAACGATTTGGTTAGCTAGAATCCTGTAGGGAATTTATACGAGTTCATTGACCATTGATCAGTAATTAGCGCACAATAACAGCATTAAATGACGGGAATTTATTTTTCAGAATGTTCAAATTTCACTTCCATTCACGTATATAATCCAGTCAATAACTAATTATCGGCTATGACAAAAACGTTATAACTGGTCCCCCTTTTTCATCACAAATTCATAAATGTATTCAGATGACAAACAAAAGCAGCCAACCCTAATTTGAGTATCAAAATAGAGCCGTTAATAAACCAAAAACCTGTAAAACACAGTCTGCGGGTTCTGAATTAACTGCGCAGAGACACTTTGACGGTAACAGAATAAATGGGCGTACGTGTTTTTCAAAGAAGAATCGTGTATTTCAGAGTGAAGTTGTTGGTGGTGACATTTTGTTTGACACCCTCGGGAGCGCGACTTGCACTATTAAACTACGGTTAGGAACCCTTAGGCACAAATGGCTTTCTTTAGACTGGCGCCGTCTATAAGAACTCCAATATAATTGTTTTTGTAAATAAAATGTTTTCGAACTTTGAACTCTGAACTTCTATAAGAATTTCAGGTGAAGATTTTATTAAAAAAACAAGTCTTCCAGTAGATAATATTTCAAATGGACAGGGGGGGGGGGAATTGAATTGATTTTAAAGAACATCAACCGGTGCAGATGGTGAATAAGAAATCTGAAAGCTTATGTCTGTGCAAGAATATATTTCAAATTAACAAGGGAAAAGGCAAAAAGCTGACCAACACATAAAACGAGATTTTAGAGTAGTACCAGCTCGCCTGCTTTGATCCAAAGAGTAAGGATACAAAGAACACAGTTGCAGAGAGAAAATTCATTTATACATGACCTACATTATATCTGTTTTGGACTGCGCTCCTTTTGAGTTTAAGATCTGCCAATTTCAGACCGCAAAATATAGCTATAGCAATTGAAATATCATCTTTTCCCAGCGAAGTTCTAACAAACAATAAGTCGTTTACTCGGAAAATATTATAAGGAAAAGCACTCAGTTATGCTTGAAAATCCGAGCAAAATGAATAATTAGACATATAAGAAATCATAATTCAGAACATTTCTGTTTGGTTGTTTGTGTTTCCTAAAGCTAAATATTTTCAGAGTTTCGCCATTTGTATACTTGTTGGACTTAATATAAATATACAAAAAACCTTTTCAAAACCAACTGACTAATCATTGCGGAAATGCAAATTTTCCCGTTTGAAAAGCTTCGAGTTCCCAACTTTATACTGCAGAGTTTAACTCCTGAAAAGGCCACTTTCAGTAAATTTCGTACCTTACCTTAATTAACACTTCTACAACAATTGACTTATTTATTTATTTATTCAACCAATTAACTTAGACATTTTAAATAGCCACAAAATTACTGGGAATTATCCAAATTTGCGACTTGAAATTCAACGAAATTAATGGGTTTGTATTTATTTTAAAGGAGTATCTCTGAAGTGTTTACTTAATCTCAGGAAATTATGAAAAGGTTTCTTATTTAAATAATGAATTTTATAATTAATTAGGCGTTAAGTATTGAAAGGGATTTAGAATTAGAAACTATTTTTTGAGTAAAGGTAAAGTGCAATTAACTGCGATACTAAAGTTTCAATTTTTATTTTGTCTTAATAATCGCAAATATTACAATTGCATTTTCTTTTAAATAAAGCAACATTTTCCGCTGTAAAGTTATAGGAATTCAAAGAAATAAATCATTTTTTGGTTAAATTAAAGAAGGGGAATTTAAGATCTCATCTCAAGAAATTTGAGAGGATCCTAAGAAAGGAAATTAAATTCGGAATGACTACGAATGTTGCGATTATTGTTAATTTTATTTTCTTCCCATTCAGTATTTACAACTTCGATATATTTTACTTTTATTGTAAACGAACACAATTGTATCGAATAAGCGTTCGGGAACTCGGACATGCTTACCTTTCAGAAGGGTTATTTAAAAGAAAACGACGAAGGGGAGTGTAGAAAAGTATGAGCGATTGAACGAACATCGAGATTTATTTTGTGGAAGTAGAACGATAAGGCAGCAGTCTATTGATCGTCTCACTCGAGCAAGAGCAACCCGTCACTTTACATGTTACTCAGAACTGCTTCCACGACCGGCACAAAAACACTCCTATCAGACACGTTTAGGAGCAAACTGCTTGGCAATATCAATTCACTTTCATGACACAAAAGAACTTCCAGATAACCCTATTCTTATGCAGCGAAATTCTCCTATGACTAAACGATCATTAGCAACATTTTACAGCCAAGGGCTTTTTCTCTTTATTACAGACAACTTTGTGATTTTAATGAATTACTTCCCTCGGATTTTAAGCGGATATTAAAGCTAGTAAGCTTAGGAAATGCTTATATTAAAAATCGCCAATGTATATATTTCTTTACGATGTCTGGAAATATGATGCAATTCGGATAAGGAATGAAATTCGCAAGCACGAAAGCTCCTCATCCATCAGCGTGTCCGCCTGTTTTGAAATTAAGAACTGTCTGTTCGAAATGAGTAACTGAGATACAGCTCACTGCCCCTCTTTAATATTTCTTTTTCAAAATTTCAGCTTTACAGCTTTATACGTTTAACCATTTTATTGATGTGACGTTTATTACAGAATCCAATAACATTCCTTTAACAAACATGATTGTTGTTGATGATACTACATTCAATTACTTTTATTGCTTTCCTATTTGAAAAATTACAATTACCCTCCCAAATTCTGTATCAACAGCGTAATCATTTATTCAGCAACATTTAGTTAACAATAAAAAAATAATTTTTGGAAACCCATCCCATTATAAATTAAGTAATTTTTTTCCTTGTTCTTATAAAACCCTTGTAGCTTGAAAATTTATAATTAAATTAGTGATTTATTGAGGAATGATAAGGTTATTCCAGTAATATAATTAACTTTGAATTTTTTAAACATTGTAAGAAAATTAAGGGTGGATCGCAGTTAATGCAATTAATCGGGTCCCATGGGACTTACTTTCGTGTTTATTTAAGCTTCTAGCACCAAATTACCAACATTATATTAAAAATTTGGTTGTCCGCCCTTCTACGTTTCCGAATATCACACACCTATCACTAACAGCAGTTCAGGTTTCGGGCTCAAAATTCACTCAACCTATGAAAATGGGTATTTCGAATGCAGACACAAGTCTTCAATAATTACTGTGCACGCATATCGACATTCGTAAATTCTGAAGGCATTTAATCTGTTATTACTGCAGATTATTATTTCAAGTAAGGGGTAGATTTATCTTTTAATAAATTATTACATTTTCACGGAATAGAAATCCCAAGGGCTCGGTTTATATTCTCTACTACTGCTGCTACGACTCTCAGCTTATGAGGACTTAAGTCTACGTTCAATACTAGGCAAAACCTTTCAGGAGGATGATTGAATACTTTACAAATTATAACGTTTAATATTTTCTGAAATCTGAAATCCACACGTATTTAGGATAAAATTTTAGAAAGCCCATGCATTGTAATATTATGATTGAATATTTATATTCAATACCTATCCTACGAAGTGTGTCGTTTAATGTAGTTCCTAAATATTTGTTCACAAAAATAAATTTATTTTTTACAGCAACGTGTTTATTATTAAAGAAAAATTTATCATTTTTTATTCATTGTATTATTAAAGTAATGCTAACACGTACATAGGTTTACTACCTCAAATATCTGAATACATAAGTTATTCAGAACGCAATACTGAAAATTTGACATTCAGGTATACGATATTAAAAACGAATGAAAGTGAGAATACAGGAAATAAAGTAAACCCTATTCTGGAGCTAACCTCGTGTTGATGTATATTTATTAAATATGTAGATGTGTGCAATTTTTCTATGTCTTCTGTGGTCTGAAATAAAATGCAAATTACCTCCCGCCACGTCGAGATGTACCGCTGCTTCTAAACTGATTGCATTTTATATCATGGAAAAACCACTCACAATTTCTATTTTTTGTTCTATATTTATATCCTCAACTCTGTTAATTTTTATCGCATTTGGTGAAATTCCAGTTGTAAAAATAACCAAAGCCCAGCCGGGAATAACAAAGTTCTTTGCTATCTTTTCCTCTCATATTCTGTCGCGTTTGATAAGCGTGACCGCTATCATGGAGGATTATATTTTATTATTTCGTCTATACGGTTGGAGATTGTCTAGCGTAGTTAATACAAAATTGATATTTAAAAATGAAACGTAAGATGATTCACTTAAGAAACGGAACAGGTAAAATTTGATTCAAGGAAAGTGGAATGGAATTTAATTTAAAAGGATTCCCCGCAAAAAAATTAATGCAATATAAACAGTAGCTAAAGAACATCTCCAGGCCGATGAGTGCGAGATAATGAAGAAATCCACTAAAATAACAGATATCAGTAGGGAAAAAAATAATTAAATGATCTGTAAGAGAGTATCCCAGTTTTATTCAGTTAGTTGATCGGCTCGAGAGGTTTCGTGCTTCAAAGTAAAGTTACCGATTTCTTTTGTCAATTTCAATAACATCAACCTTCACTAGCACTTACTGTTAATTTTGCTACTGAAGGAACAGTCACTTAAGAATGACTCTACCAATTATGAGTTTCTTCACTTCACTGGCATTGCACAAATACGTCGCAATTTACAATACCGTCCAACGATAAATGATTTGCTATTTAAAATATAATATTCGTTCACAACAAAATAAAATGGACGACATTTCGTGCATATAAATGATCAAATTAGTTACATTCGATGTAGTACTATTTCACTGCAAATTTGCTTACAAAATTATTCATGCCCCATTGTAACGCGGTTAAAAGTTTTACGGTTTTAATATAATACATTCATAACGGGACAACATCATCCCCTAAAATCCGCAATTTCCTGATTACAAATGTGTTTGTTCGTTTTATCGATTCCTACAATTTATAAACCCAAATTCTACAAACAAAAAATATTTTAAACGGAATTTACCAAAATACAGCAGATTAACTTAAACAATTTTAATTTACCAATACACCAATTCCAATTATTCCAATAAATTTACGAAATTTGTAAATTACAATTTTTTAACAAAAAAACACAATACCGGTTACTGGGACAGGTATACTCAATGAAGTGTTAGTCAGAGTAATAATATTATTATAATTTTATCTTTACCTTCTGGAATTTTACACGTTTCGATGATCATCCTTCCATCATATAACTATTTCTTCAAATAGATTAATTCTGTAACCAACAATAACCGAATAACTCGTTTATCCTCTATACATACGTAATTATTTATGTGATTTAGAATTATATTTACCGAGGACAAGAAAAACTCAGTATTTTTGCCTTATATTACTTAATAAAACTTGAACACCTTTGAAATGTAACCACACACATTTTATGAACTTCAAAAGTATACACAGGTTTCCAGTTTTATGATCTGTTTGTTGTAAAATATTTCTAATATAAAAACTTTGCAAAAATGCTTTCAAAAATATTCAGAACAAACATTTTAAATTCCTAATAAACCAACGCAAAGGACTTTTATTTTTATGAATGTTTGTAAGAGGAATTTAAAAAATATCATTTTCGAACGAGTTAATAATTCCTCATTTGGATTTATTGTACCCGTTAAAAAGCTAAGAAGCCAGGAATGGACAGTGGCAGCGCTGATATGCTAGGAATTTAACAATCAATAATAGCCTTTTAGCTCCGTAATACGATGAAGGGTTTATATAACAGAAATATGAAGGTGTACAAATGTTCAACTATAGCTACATTCTATGCTGCAAACAAGCAGTTATTTTAAGGGGAAATTAAAGATTGCGTATGAAATTGCTAAAAGGGTTGTTACTTAACGTAAATACTTTAAACGAAGTTTAACCTTAATAATATAATAAATATAATTGAAGGACGAGTAGGATGGATTTTTAAGGGATGGATGTTTATTATTTGCTGCTGGTGCCATAAACAGTAGATAGAAAAATGAAGACGTTAAATAAACATTCAAAACACAACTAATACAAATCCATATAGCAATATAAATAATTAAATCGCATACAAAAGATAATAAAACGTACCTTCAAGCTTGAACTTTATGTGCCCACAATGATTAAAGTCTGCGCAAGATAAATATCCAAAATGATATTCCCAAACCAGTAGTTTAGACTTTAATCGAGAATAGTCACATGGGAAGACAATGGAATGTTCAATATTTATTGAACACATAAAAGAGGTTCTTGAAAAGCAAAAAAAAAATCCTTTTTGTATGTGGTAGTATAATAATATACGTACCTACCTACCCTGAAAATTACGCAAGGATTTTGTTCCATTCATATCGGAGGAGAAATTCAACTTCTAAAAAGCTTACGTAACTCACCCTAACATGATTTATCGTAAGTCTGACCATCATGACCATCTGTGTTCTATCCCATAACGATGTCAATCTCATCTTATTTACCATAAAAAATTAAGGATCATGCGACACAACTTGTCACATATTGATTGGATGTTACAGAGATCTAGGTAATAAAGGCCTAACTCAGTGCTTATACTTTTAGAAGAAATACCACTGCACACTGTAAAAGAAGTCCTTAAAAGATCAAACGATGACACTACTGAGCATGACTTGATCTCAACTATCGAAATTATATGAAGAAAACCTTGATTCAACAGCAAAAAGGAGACTTCCGTTATTCTACACTCTTGATGGTATCGTTGAATTCGCTGAGCATCAATTAGACTTTCCGTAAACATAGCACTGCCGCTGCCTACCTACTTTGAAACCAACAATTATTGTTATCTATGCTGCTTTAAAATCTATTTCAAAGCACTAAATTAACAGAAAGTTCTCAAAAAGTTGAAAACAGGTGAAATAATGTACCAAAAGAAACATGTAGTAGGCAATTATTTAATCAACCTTTAAGCCACGACCTTCTTGATTTCACGCTAATAAGAAAAAATAACATTGCGTTGAAAATAAATAACCAAGCGTATCTTAGCAACCTCCTAAATTGAAACGTCAAATACACCAATTAAAAAAATGTTAAAAACTATGATTCAGGTATATAATTTCTTGTAGTCGTAGAGAAAGTATAGTCTTCTACTTGCGTAGAATGGCTGTTATTCACTTCCATAATTCCAACACTCGCTCGCTGCGCTCGTTCATGTCGGAAACTTCATCCACGTGGCTAACAGCCGTCATTCTACGTTTGCTAAAGAATGTACTATTCTTGCATATGTTGTATAGAAAATTGAGTAAATTTAAAAGAAAATGTTTCATACCCACGCGAACTAAGCAAACATATTTACTTCAAAAATAAAAGAAAGTACGTTAGGGGTAATATTCATAACTAGCTGCTTGAATGAATGCCTTTACCGATTAATAATTATAGTCATGAAAGGCTGGGAAATTTAATTTTCTTTTCTAAGCTATAATCGTCAAACTGCTTCTGCTGACGAAATATGTATATAGGTCACAATATATTTTTCCATATTACAAGCAGGTATGAAACTGCAATGTGGTTTTCGGGGCAAAAGAAAAAGCGGAAATTTGCAACGGAGGTGTCGTTTTGTGGCGCAGCGTGACTGTTATATGCAAGTCCCGTCGTCCCTCTATAATAAACCCGACTTCACTCGCAGACTGAACAATATTTTCGAAACTTTTAAACTCGTCTCGTGAGAGTCACTCACCAAATCGTATTTCAACACTTTTTGACGATGAATCTTGTAGCGCATGACAATTTGCTGAAATTTAATTATGACTGCGTCGTCGAGTTTCATAAAATACCCTCCATGCACCACCGCAACGAATTCGCGCACTTCATTACCTCCGGGCGAACTTTTTTTTTGTATTCCAACCATACGCCCACAAAATTTCGCCACGAACAAAATACCGGATCAAAGACGAAAAAGTTTGGCTCGTTTCAACGGATCATAATGGCAAACAGCTTAGAATTTCCTGCATTTTAACCGACCGAATTTTTTATTTGAATTTCTTGGTTCAGCAAAAAATGGAACGGAAATACGTTTTGTAACATCTATAAATGTAATTAAAGAAAGGAAAACAAATCACTCTTTAAACATAAAAATAAAGAATATTTTTTTGTATTGTACGTTAATATAAATTAAGCTCAAAGGAAAATGTCGAGTTGCTGAAACTGTAATCCAATAATTTATTTTAAGGGATTAAGAGGTGCTTCAATGCAGAGATATTCTCTTTAATTTTGTCTCTTGCACACATGCTATTTTCCATTGGAATAAAACGAGATACCGGTGCACAGTTTGTATTATATTCAGACGAAATTTTAATTAACGCAGTACTAATTATCTGTTAATCTCGATAGCGTTAGCGTACTAATAATTGTGTACTGCGGTTTGAAGTCGCAACAAGTTATTTACACACACTAACAACAAGTTCTATTCATGTCATCCATGGTTATGCTGCATTCATTTGCTGTTAATTTTATGCAGGCTTGAATTTATATTACACTTCTAAAATCTCTTGAAATATATTGGTATTCCCTTTAAACAATTAAATCATAAGCAAATGAAATTCGTGCTCAATGTTAAAATTTAATTAAACTCGTGTCATATATATTTCAGCACCTTGAACAATTGAACAACAGGTTAATTTAATTTCAACCAACAAATATGTTTCATCAACGTCACTCATAAACTGGTAAAGGTATTTTATCCTGTTTTGTTAGTTAAAATATTCCTCTCGAAAGTTTATTGTTCTCTGAAAACTCTTGAGATATGTGCTTGGGCATAAGTTACCGAAATCGATGTTAGGGTCTAATTTAATTACCGCTTAATACAGGGTTAATGTAAACTTACTTCAAGGTTCTAATTTGTAAACGGTAAATGACAATGTCTTTGTAATTAGCCTGTTAGAACTAAATTAATGTAGTATCGTAAACTTAGTCTGATCACAGCATATTTTTATTTTACGTAATAAGATTTTTTTGGGAGCTCAACGATTTCAAATTTCCGGACTTATACACTTATACCAAGCGTATGACTAGTAAAGAGGTATTACGTAAAAATTTGTGGATATTCTTTTCCCTACATCGCCTAAACAGAAGCATGTACCTTCTCCTCTAGTTGATATATGCAGATTGACCTGGATAAGTTCTGATGAACCCAAGTCTGTAAACCTAACAAACAAAAATACATGAAGCTAAACATTTATGGTGCCGTAATACAGATCTCTGCTAGAAATGTGAAAATGTTTTCCAATTAGCTGAACCAAAATTCATGACCCGTTGGGGCTCTGCCCTAAACTTAAAGTTCATTGTTGTGTGCGACCTCTAAGCCTATAGTTTCTGTACAGACAGGTTTGTGTTCGCATAAAATCGCTTAGACCAACCAAATTCTGGTTGATTCAAAGGTGAGGCAGAATTAATCTGGGCTGCTTTTACTAAGGAATTGGACAGAAATTCAGTAGAGATGTTGAATGGAGTAAACAGAATACATAAAGGCATAATATTGAGCATAAACATCTAACAGTTCTACAGACTTCATCAGGTCTGCTTACCCTTGCAACTGAAAGTTTCGGTAGAGAATGCCAAATAATGCAATATACTGAAAGAATTCTCGAACTAGTATTTTCAGGAAGGGTGTAGGCTAACCACAACCGTAGGAGTCACAACCACAACAAGGGAGACAATGAGACATACAGAGTTTAGAAGGAAAATCAACAATCAAACAATGCTTGCAATTTTAAGTTTGTTTAAGTTTAACCACTTAAGGGTAAACAATCCAATTCAATTTTCTATAAATCGCATATTTCTAAAAACAAACTGCCTGACTCTAAGTTTAACCGATTTGCTAGCAAGATAAGGCTGAGTTGTGTGATTGTGCCGACCCTAGCGGGGTATAGCTGGTAGGAGCTGGTTCGGACGTTCTAAACAGAAAAATGCGATGCCAACGGATTCACAAAAATCGGTAAAGCGTTAGGAAGGTAGAATTGCGCAAGCAGGGTTGAATATATTCGAAATGACCGAACTCAAAAAATAGTCCCTGACAAAACTCAGCTTTAGAATACAAATTTGAAGAGATTATTATACTAAGTGTTATAATTTTTAAAATAAAATACATTTACGTTGAGTAGATAAATTTTATATTTTCTCCTTAACCAAATAAAACGTTGCTACATTTTATCGCGACAGTTTCGTATGCTTAGAGAACCGCAAAGGAAAAATATTTGTCAGTAGCTCATGGTAGACTTGACTTCTGTTTACTTTCAAAATCTCTACTCTTATTTAAACGAAACATATAAAACGCGTACCTACGCAGGACTACAATCCCTATCTCATCAGAAAACGGTTTGGAAAAAGTGAAACCTGGTATTGACGTGCCTTTGCGTCTCGAAGCTTCTGCCCTATTAGTTTTCTAATTATCGGTATCATATTTATTTGTGGGTGTTTAATAATTACTTAAAAGGTTTCTATTATGAAAGCACAAATATTATTATTGTAGGTGCTAGCGTCTATAGAACATTATTGCGAGTGGTCTTGGATTTCTAGACTTTTTTTGAGAATGTCTATAATAACATCTTAAAGAAATATTAGTAAGAGTTTAAATGAAGCTTAAATATCGATAGAAAGACTTCGATTTCAAAGCAAAAGTTTTTATATTAAATTATTAGTAAAGAAACGTTCCAGTAAATACGTATAACAAGGAAATGGTTATGTTTGGATAATAAGTATGCCATAATTGAGACTTATGTTAATTTAATTACAAGAATGAGGTTCGTTTAGTATTACAAAGTTTCTTGAATACCCCTTGTATAATATTCTACTTTGTTGTTGGAAAATAATACCCATTCTCCAGAATTATTCAAATACTACGGGAATAGTATTAAGAGATAATAAAACAAAACATGTTTTAGAAAATCTTTATCCGAAGTTCATGTTTATTTTATGACTAGAAAACATGGAATCTGCCACAGTCCCTGAGGAAGTCTCTTGATTTGAATTGCAAAGTATATGTAAAGAAACATCGCGATCTCGGTAAGAATCAAACCGCTGGAAGCGACGGCCCCTTCTGTTGGTTCGTCTCTCAAAATAATTGTTAAAACACGCTAATAAATGAATAAAACATTTGATAAGCCAAAAACTCGTAATATTACCAATTCATTTGGCATCTCTGGGAATGAAATACAAAACTTATATTTCCCACAATTTTTCAAATAAATACCCTGTCGAACACAGGGTATATTTCAAAAGTTTTTAATTAATACATGAAACCCCAAAACCCCGCACTTTCGAGAAACTTCGATAACTAAAGTTTACTTTACTTTTATCTACATTTTACAGACGCCAACTTAACTATAAAATTTGGGGTCGTAAACTTCAAACGTAAAAAAAATGAATTTCATTATCCACGCTGAAATTTCGTCCTAAACGAATTTTATAAAGGCAACATACTGACTTGTACATTCATAAAGGTAAACATGAAGTTATTTAGACATATTCCATTCTTATACTGAAAATTATGACACACATGAAGTTAATATTAATTCCTAAATCTTCAATTCGTATGCAATTATAACAAACGTTATGTAAATAATATACATTTTTAATTTAACACAACATGTGTGTTGACCGTGACAGTATTAAAGTATAGGTAGAAAAGAAACTTTATTCCTGGTAAGCTTTACTATAACAATCAACGAGTAGGGTAGGTATTATTATATTCTTTGCTATAAGACTATTTTCTAGAATATTCTACTTTTGTTCTATTTAAAGATTGTATTTGCACAAAGTGGCAATGTGTAAAAGCAAATATAACAAGTCTCGTATTGTTACTGTATTTCAAATCAGTCCCATGTACGTTCTGAAATATTAAAGAGGCAAGGGGAAACCTATATCCTTTCAGCAATTTCAACAGCATTGCTCAATATTGTTCTAAAACAAATACACCTACGAACTGCAGGTCTCAGTTACGCGATAAAAATACATGTTTGCTAAATTAAAATTGAACTTTTCGATTGTTGTAAACTGGACAACAAATTTATTTCCTAAGTAAAATTCATTTTAACATTTTTCTATTGCAAAGCGCCAAACGATATTTTTATTCCAAAACTCTTCGCTTTTATGCATTCATGCAATCCGTGCACAAACCTTGACTATAGACGACTTCATCTCTGTATTTTAAAGGGTCTTAAGCTACGGTCTATCTTAACGCGCACTCCGCTTGCGTAGTCCGCATCGCCGATCCGCATGCGGACTGCGCATCCTCATGTGGTCTATCTTCTAGACGTGCGTCTAGCACTGCGTTTTTACCTTTAGTGCAGTTTCGTATTGGGACTTCTGTGCAGTTTTTTGCAATGGACACCCGAAAGAGAAATATTGCGTTGGCTCTGCTGTTAGAAAACGAAGAAGATGTTGAAGATTTACTTTTAATTTCAACGTTAGGCGAAAGAAGTGAAAGCAGCGCTTTAGTGAAAAAGCGACAAACCGAAGGCACCTACAAAGTGTTAATCCTAAACCATTTGAAAGATAACGAAATAAAATTTAAGGAATATCGGAAATCGGTCATACAACACCTAATATTTACGCACGACTGCTGCGGACCAGTTGCTCCCAGAGCAATAGCTGCGCTCGTCCGCTGCGGACGTTTATGGTGCGCTAGCGCAATCCACTGAACATAGAACGCTTGTATTTAAAAACACAGAAGTAATAGATGCGGAGTCCGCACGCGCACTGTGCGCTGCGGAGTCCGCATAAGATAGACCAAGGCTTTAGCGTCAACCAGTGAGTATCCATGTAACTCAAACCATGAGTACCTACCTAACGTCGGCTGTATCTAGAAAGAAGATTTTTCTTGAACAAAACGTGGATAAGCACTACGGCAACTGTTACCACAACTAACTCGTAATAATATATTGCGGAAAAAACTAATGGTTGCTTGAGTCAATGTATTGCTGCGTGCTTACACAAAGTGAAGCAAACAAGATCTATTGAAGCTACTAAGTCAAGTAGTAAATTATAGCAGAGTAATTAATTAACAGTAACAGGTGTAAACTTACACTTATGAAATTCAGAACCGGATTTAGCTCTTTACTGCCTATAGCACATATTTATTGCTGCTCTAAGTTTACAGGGAACGTATTTGAGGGCCAAATATTCACATTAGCAGGGAACCAGCTATTATTTATTCCGTTTCAAACTAATTCTTTACAACGAAAGTATTGTTTTGTTGATAAATTTGCTGTAAAGTTGAATAACATTAACCCCACTGTAGTAGAAAACAATCGCACCGTTATAGAGGTATATTAATGTTTGTTGTAATGGTGTATGAAATTATAAGATTATATTAACACGAATGAATATTAAAAGTTATTTGTCCCTAGATTAATTCTATAATATATGAGATAATTCCCTTGTCTAAATAAAACCGTCTTATATTAAAAATATTCCAGAAGTTTAGTAGGTATAAACGTGATCCGTATGCATTAGTAGGCATTATTTTTTTGATCAGGATCAATTCAGCAGGGGATAATCTCCTATATACTTCTGATTCTCGAAGTCCCTTTCATACAGATGATGATATCGTGATCCTGAAAATGCTGTGAACACAAATTCCTGCACATCGATGGAACAGGTCTACGTATAAACGGAATAATCCGCAATTTCTGTCGGATTATTATATCGATTTCCAAATGAGCAGCGGTTCACAGAATCATTCGTCAGAATATATCGTCGGAAACTAATCATCTTTTATAACCTCCATCAGATACACACGAATATTTCATCCTTACAACCCCATGCAAAGAAGAAAGACGTCCAAATATGCGGGCCTGTGGAGCACGTTGATAAATGCGGCCATAAAATGTTAGATCTGACCTAATGACAAAGGGCAGACAGGGAATATTAATTTTTCTAGGGATTTTTCCTGATGTAAATCCTCGCTATTCGCCAGATCGTCAACTTCAGAGTGACCACAGTAGGTGATTTAAGGAGGGAATTAGTCTGAATCTGACAGAATACATTGTTTTACAAGAAGCTTCTCGAACACTGCTCCTGAAACTTAAGTTCCTCCAAAGACAAATCTAAATCGTTACGCTCTGAATATAATACTAGCTTTGACGATTTTTATTCGTTGATATTTGTCAGAAAACTTCGCTACGCATTAGACACCCGGAACTTCCTTTTCAGATGAAAAGGATTATGATCCATGCATAATAAACGTTACTCATAATAATGTTGACACATATTTCCGAAATTGTTCTATAAGGAAATGTTTACTAATTTATAACCAGTTCATTCAACATTGTTTTAGTACACAAATTAAATTATTGTGGCATATATTACAGTAAGATTTAGTTATTTTCATGTTATTAATGCAGCTTCCAGGAGCTTAGTTGAACCCAAGAAGTATAATGTTGAACCACAGTCGGGGCCGAATGTACGAACAATGCATGAATCTTCTAACATATAACAAAACGACAAAGCGAAGATGCTTTATTTGTTTTCTCGTTTGAGAATATTATAATATAGGAATCGTAATATGTAGAAATTGATATCTTGCATCTCAAAAAAAACTAAAAGGGTATCGAATCGCTTTCTTATTTTTAGAAATGTGAAGGATCTGAATTTAAAATATTTCAATCAATAAAATTTGTATTGTAAGACTTAAATTTTTTAATTATAAAATATCTCATACTTATAACGAATATGTCTAACATAACAGGAGAACGATTTAGTAAAGGTTACAGTGTTCGATTTCGTTTTCCTATATCCGAAGAAATATAAACATTTAAACGTCATTTCCATTAATTAACAGGAAAGTCGTTAAAAATAAAAAAGGGTAAATAACAAATAAAGGAAACATTAGCTAATTAAAAAATTAAAAACACTGTATTATAAAAGGAAGTACTACATAAAAAAACATCCAAATTCAAAAGGAAATATAACCTGAAGAAACTTCCTTAATTAATATTAAAGCACGAACCCAAGATAAGAATATTATAATTTTTTTTTGCATTGTGGACTTAACAAACAACCATAGTTAGAAAATATAATGCACGTATAACAAATAAAATAAAAGGAAACCGGAAAGAAAGTAGCATCAGCGAGTCGTCTACTTTTCTTGTTTCCTATTGTGTTTGTAAAAGCGCTGTCCACTTAGATAGCTGAGGAAATTTCAAGAGTAAAATATCCGAACTTTTTGTACAAGCATAATATGAAATATTACGAGACCTTTGTGTGCACAATTTCATATAAAATCCTAAGGATGTAAGAAAATTCATTACACTTTTCATTAAATTGTGTTAAACAACTTTAGCCTGGAGAAAACCCATTTCTTTAATTCATTATTTTATGTTGTCTTTTTCACTTTTATTATTAAATTCCTCGTGATTGTATTAGAAACTCCCTTTTGGGGCTATATTACGAAATTAGCTTTCTTTCCACTTTCCTATTATTATAGTAGTACGTATTTCCAATTTCGTTCAAATAGGGACGATATTCTCCCCTTCCTACCTAGATACCTACAATACAGCGTGTTGAACATTTCTGTACGTGACCGATTTCGAATAGTACTACCAGCCCCATGCCACATTCCCTTTCTACATTTCTACAGGGTAAATAAGGCATCACTGAATGTGCGTACACGTCGATTCCATTCGAAGGGTGCTCATCCAGCTTGCACCTGTCGAGAAGGTTTGCTTTTGTGAATTGCAAACACGTGTCTGTTTTCCCATATTACCGTCGCTGATGCTTTCAAGAATAGCTTGCATTAATCAAACGGCCAAGAAAATTCAGATAACCCTAGAACTTTCAGGCTAGGATCAAAATCCGAGCACGGCTATTACATGATCAGGTTTAACGATTTCATGAAAGAAGGTTCGGATCTAGATCAACATTCGACTACCTTAATACAGAGATTGTAGTAAGCTTACGTAATATTGGTTGAGAAAATTAAATTTTTTAAACTCAAATTATCACCCTTCTTGGCTATGACCAATCACTGAAAGTTGAGAATACCCATACATTTAGAGGACATTTTGATGTTTTGCGAATGCTACATAGAAGACCATTATGAATCCAACAATTATCTTAATGGGGATTTATTTTACTAAAGGAAAGGCAAATATTTTTAGACTTTATTTTTTTCTATAGTTATTCCTATTAAGATCCTATGAAACCAACAGGAACTGAACATTAAAAAAATTTGAAGGAAATAAATAACAAAGGGAATACTAAGGAATTTTCACATACTTTCGAGTAAGTTACCATATACGAATCAGTTAGCCTATGTTTGAAATGTTCGTTAATTTAGCCTAGACAGACTCCCACATTAAATGATTTACAATATAGGTAATTCATCAGCCGTTACCATCTACACTGGTAGTGTAATTCTATGTAGTGTAATTACAGTGAATAATACCACTAATTAAGAGGGTGTTTTAATATTTTACTCTGCATCCCTTGAATGTATCAAGAGTTTAATGCTCCAATACCATTAACCCAATAACATTTCCGTTAATTATCTTACGTAAAATATAAACGTGCCATAATAATGTCTTTAAATAGATTCTAAATTATTTCTATGAAAGACCAAACAAGAATTTTCTTCAATAAAAATGTCATATTATAAGGTACGGGGAAAATAAAAATGTTTACAGCTTAAGGAGAGAATTTTATTAATTAATTTTTATATTTGAAAAGTTAAGGTATTTCTAAAGGTTAAGAACTTTATGGCTATAAATGAGTAACGTTTTGTCAATAAAAAGAAATATAAGAACTTAGTGAAAAGATTATGAGATGAGCTTCTAACTCAAACATTCGTTTTTAATAAACGCTAATGGATGATAAGTAAATAGCAACAACCGTAATATTTATCATTTTATATTTGTATACAGGGTGTTCAAGATAAAGCGCGTATATACGGGGATCTCGTAAAGTGTAAGAGACAGAGATTCGGAGAAGATTTCCCTGTGTAATTTGATTTTTATAGGCAGTCGTGCAAAATGGTTTTAACATTATTAAGGCACCTTTTTTGCAGATTTCAAATCTTTAATTATTTTTTTTGTCCCAACTTTTCAAGATGTTTACATTAACTTTGCTTTCTGAAATATGTATCAACAAAGGTCCATGCCATCTTCACAAAGAGCTCTGTTTTTCCTTCTGACTCATATAAGATTTGTTGGAATTATCTTGAAAAATAGTGGAGTTATATTAGAAAATCAGATATTTTCATAGTAGGTAGGTCATGAAAAATACTTTTTGTAGTGGGTTTAAATACTTTCTTGCGTATACTTCTGTTGTAATAAAGACAGACGAACAAAACGAACCAGCGGAACGAGAGTAAAAGAGTCCTTTGCAGTGGTGGCTTGGCTGCCTCTGACGCAAAATTGAAAAAGCAAAGCCACTGCCTTTCTCTCTTTCCACTGATTGACTTGGTTGCTCTGCCTCCATTAACAATAAAACAATAAGCAAAAAAGTGTTTTAACCCATTGCCAAAAATATTTTTTACAGGCTGCTATGAGAAACCCAGGCTTTTTTTTTATTACAACTCTACTATTTTTCAGAAATAAATCCACCAAACCTTGTTATATCAGTGAAAAGGAAAAAAAGAGCTCTTTGCAACGATGACATGACCGCCTTTGAAGCATATTTGAAAAAGCAAAGTTACTGTCAATTAATAGATTGAAAAGTTGGTGACTTACAAAAAATTTAATTAAAGATTTGAAATCTGCATTAAAACTACTACCTTTATAATGTCCAAACCATTTTGCACTATAGGTACTGCCTATAATAATCAAATTACACGTGGAAATAAAAAAATGTAAATTTAAGATTTTTCAGGCTATACTGAAAACTCCGGAAAATCTAGAGAATTTAAATAGTGATCGAGTGGTTCTCAATAGGCTAAACATTTCTTCTCATTTAACCGAATCTCTATCTCTTACCGTTTATGAGATACCTTTGCATGCGCTTCTTTACTTGGACACCCTAGATAGGTACAGGGTGTATAGAAATTTATCCAACAAACTTTCAGAGAGTATTTGCTACCTAAAGATGTATACTCAAATTGTTTGTATATTTTTTTTGTATTTTTTTGTATCATTTTCGTTCATTTAGATAGAAGTATTTTCCGACTTCTCTCTTAATCTAGCATTGAAATCATTAAATGAATTTTTGCTCTAATAATATCGCTCAATATTAATCGATGAATACACATATGACACACAAATAAATAATTGAATCATGATTGGAAATAAAATATTGAATATAGAAAAACTAATTTTGAATGATTTTTAATCCAGAACACAGCTATGCTATAGTATAATAATTTTTATTTTAATATCAAAGCTAATAAATTTCCTTTAATTATTTTTATATTATTTGATAAAATGAATATTGAAAAGTTCATTATTGTTGGTTGGAAATATTTGAACTTGTATAGAGTTTATTATGCAAATACAGACATGGGTTATCTAAGCTTTTAGGCTTCATTTAGTCAGAGGAATATACTTCGCTTCAACAGGAAAAACGTATCCTTCAAATTTTCTACCTTGCACGAACATTACAAATATTTAACTTAAAGTGTCAAAACGAATGATAGCAAAATACGTTATTAAATCAAGTTTCTAAATTGTTCTTTATACAGGGTGTCCGTCTTTCGAAGCTAAGCATGGGGATCTCGGTTAGCTTAAGAGCTACGAATTCGGTTAAATGGAGGCAAAGTTGCGTATTTTAATGCTGATCAATAATCTGAAAAGAAATTTAACGTACGACGTTTAGTTTAGAAAATATCTAAAAAAAATCAAAATTCCCGATTTTTGTTTTTCGCTGATAAAATGAAAACAAAAGTGAAGCTACGAATTTTTAATTAAGACATTTTTAAGACACTTTTTTACGGGGAATCTAAATATGCGATTGTTTTTCTCATATCGTTTAAAATAGCCAACAATCGACTGTCAACTTTTGTTTTTCTTATGGACGCCATATTGGACTTTTGCATTTTTGAATGTAACTTTTTTTTCTGATTTCAACTATGTATGACACATAATACTTTAGCTTGTGTTTTTACCTACAATTTCAAGTTATCCATTTGTACGCAGAGCGCCAAGGAAACAAAAGCGACAAGTTTGTTTTAAAGAGAATTAATTCTGTTATGAATTTTAATTTTAAGTCATAAGGTTATTGGTTTGACTAGTTTAATGAAAGAAATGCGAGTTTTAAAAGAATAGTAATGGGATATAACAAAATTTATTATCAACTATTATGATTTATGTTGAAACAATAGAATAAAAATTAAAAAACAGAAAATTATAGCAAATACTAAAAACTTTAATCGAAAACACAACGGGATAGTAAGAAATATTTAAGTATCGTTTTTCTTTGGACAGAGATATGTAATCCCTTAGGTCCGGTTTTTCAGTTCGTGTTTCGCCCTGGGTTTACAAAAGGAGCCATATTCGCTTAGATTTCGATGAAGACGCAAGAAATACCTAGGACCTGGCTGGTTTCTCTCCGATACCTACGTTCCGGAAGTAATTTCTACATTCCGATGCGAAGAATAATAAATTTCCAACATATCAAGTTGTTCTTCATTAAAATCTTTCATTTTCCTTCAGAAAATTACGTACCTATCATAAAATTAGGGGAAGTACAACGTAACGACTTAAGCAATGTACTAGGTACTGTCAAAATTTTCTTTAAAACAAAATTGTCGCTTTTGTTTCCATGGCACTCTGCGTAAAAACGGATAACTCAAAATTGTAGGTAAAAACACAAGCTAAAGTATTATGTGCCATACATAGTTGAAATCAGAATAAAAAGTTACATTCAAAAATGCAAAAATCCAATATGGCGTCCATAAGAAAAACAAAAGTTGATAGTCGATTGTTGGCTATTTTAAACAATATGAGAAAAACAATCGCATATTTAGATTCCTCGTAAAAAAGTGTCCTAAAAATGTCTTAATGAAAAACTCGTAGTTTCACTTGTTTTCATTTTATCAGCGAAAAACAAAAATCGGGAATTTTGATTTTTTTTAGATATTTTCTAAACTAAACGTCATAGGTCAAATTTCTTTTCAGATTATTGATCAGCATTAAAATACGCAACTTTGCCTCCATTTAACCGACTTCGTAGCTCTTAAGCTAAGCGAGATCCCCATGCTTAGTTTCGAAAGACGGACACCCTGTATATAAATAGTAAATTTGATTACATTAACGTGGATTCCATTAAAAGTAATATCGTAAAACCTCGTCAAAAGATTATTCTAATTAAATATTCCAAGAAAAGAGGTAATCAGATTAAATTAAAAAAGAGTATTTTGAAAATTAATCTTTGCCAAGTTTCTCATTTTATTTGAAACTAAATGCTATACGCTACAGCATCTAAAAGGATGAAATCCGAGTCTGCAATTAAATTACAGTTCGATAAATTCATTTTAGATTCATATAATACGATCTTTTTCTTTTAGTAAAAACGTAAGAAAGAGATGAATCCTGTTTCAACTAAAGTAGGTTTCTTGAATACGGACAGATGTGTAATAAAAACATGCAATTTGAAATCAGGTAATACAATTAGTTTAATTAAATTTAAAATTTAACACAAATAAAATAATAGAGTTTTATAAAAGTAATTTTTCGATAAGGAGTGCAAGATTTAATTTTCAGTAGCAGGTATGAAATTTTCCAGATTTAATTTTCTGTGTCACATTTCTTAATTGCCTAGTTCCTTTAGAACACTGATGTCAATAGTAGTTATCTGCTTGCTCTTAATCGTATTGATGAAAATCTCTACATTTACCTATTTCGAGTAACAGGATATGCTTCATTACGATGGACAACGACGCCGTATTCGGTCGTTCACATCTGTTGTAGTAAATCGATAACACTTGTAAGGTTAACAATCTGTTCTTGACACTCAGAAGGACCCTTGGGTACTTGATAAATTCCCAACTGAATCATAAATTGTGAAATAAACAGATTTTTTAAAATCTGGTCAAGAAAGGTCCGAAAGTATTCATATTGGGCATTGTTAAGCTTTCACAATTTGCGTACTTTTATATTTTCAGTATGAAACCCTTTCACTCACGTTTCTACAGGGCGATCGTAGCTACAAGATTATTTCCTTTATGGAGGTAGCAAAGGAACTCTCAATAAAAGGTCACAGAAAGTGAAATGAAAAGTGATACTGTGGGTAGTGTAAAGCCTTGATGAAATAATTCCTAGATTTTTTTTCTTATACCTAACCTAGTTCCTGATTCGGTTTGGTATTTGTATTTAAATCAATTTCGTTGCTTAAAATATTTCTTCTAGCATAAGACTTACCCAAAGAAATAACTCGTGCTACAACCGACACAGAACCATACTTTCTAACAAACTTTTCGGAGAGAATTTCTAAAGCGTCAAATTATAGTACAATTTATTTGTTGAAAGTTACTGGAAATGTAAAGCACATGAAGTAGTAACCAGAGTAACCCACTATAAAGGAAAGCAGACTACAAGCATGGAACCTCCGGGAAATCTTGTTAAGTAATATTTTACCTTGGCATTTGTACTTCTGTGCGTTAATAGGTGTGTAACTGCGTAACGCACTGGATTCCCGCTACTTTGCAAGTACTCCTCCTGTTAAATTTAACGTGCAGCTTACTATATTATTTCTAAGCAGTTCTTGTGTAGAAATGAAGGAGTCAAAGGAAATTAGACGTACCCTAGATATGCGAAGGAGCTCCCTTATTCCTCGGCTAATCTCATCCTGCCCCTGCATCGTACAATTAACACTCGACTTCAAGTGTGTTCATTAACCGAGGCAATCTATTGCTCGTTAAGCGACATCTTTGACAAGAAATTTTCAGTTTCCAGTGACTAATTTTTAATTTTCTTCTCGTCACTTTAATGGATTTACTTGCTTTTATGCTTGGCTTCGACACACGTATAGCTTCTCCGTATATATGGGAGAAAATGTATTTTAAAACTTTTCCACTTTACATATTGCGGAAAGTTAAAACTGATGCATATCTTTTGAATGTATGGATTTTATACGGTAGTAGAATTGATCCTACGAGCGATATTAAAGAACTTTCGCTAAGTTAAAAAATATTTTTAGTTTAACAAGTTTTCTTGTGTAAAAAGTCACCTTTCCAGGGTATATAAAAGATATCAAGGGTGCTGTTCGAAATGTTTAACGGCTCGGATTTTCATTAAAAATCAAATACTTAGATTTATTAAAAGCGAAGCTCAAGAATTAAATTTGGCAGACGTTAATTAATAAAGGGCGGTTTCAAATGAATCGCAGATTTCAGAAATTCTCCCTCCTCTTGAAATAATACAATGAAGACAAGATCAGCTCAGCCGTGTGACGCTGGTTGACGTTTATTGCACTAGTTAATCAAACCTCTGACAGCTTTAAGCTGATTGAAATAACAAGATACCGACGCAAATACTCTTTCTCTACTGTAAATAAATAGGTTTAGTCGCTGAATACAAAACGAGGCACAGCGATTTTCTAAGGAAGAAGTCGTTTTCTACCGATAGAAAAAGATAAAGTTACGTCTGATGTGCTCGGAAATTAAATCCTAGAAAAGTGCTTTTTGAATACCTCCTTCTGACCTTATTCCATTGTCAGAAGGTATTTATGTACTTTTAAGAACTAGCTTTAGAAAAACTAAATAAGAGAGTTAGTTAATAAGAACCATTTTTTAAAATTCTAGAAAAGTGTACATTACATTATAATTTTCGTATCAAACGTTCTACATGACAATAGAAGAGGGTGCCGGATTTATCACGAAAAAATGATAATATAACGAGAAAACAGGATCTACAAATTGTATACATCTCTTGCTGAATTATGTAAGGATTAAGTATCACTAACACTAAAGGATAATCAAAGTAATGCGCTTGTAGAAAATAGTTTCACTAGTGTTGTAAGTTATAATTCATGAACTACAAAGCATTCACGATTCCTTCATTCAAGACAAATCTCCTTCGAGCTATACACGCTCCTCAAGCATTACATGTATAAAATTCACTTTATTGGATTCACAGCAGGATTTCAACAAAAAAAACTTTCCCTATAGAGTACCCCTCCTTTACGATAACATCCATACCTTCTAGATTATTTTAAAATTCTAACGGATAAGAAAATTCTGTCAAGTTGACAGCATACTACAATACTTATTTCCTTATTCTAGTCAAATTACTTGATGAGCAGATGAAAGTCACTTGGGGCCAAATCTGCCAGCATGGAAAGGCATCATAGAAAAGCTTAAAGCTCAACCATCCGGAAAATTACGACGACTCTGTTGGGACACTAAAAACTATAATATAGCAGTGATTAAGAATCGCATATTCTTTTATAAATTGTACCCGTAGTACAGAGGCGCTACCCTCCTGGACTTCTACAAATTTTTATATAGGGTGTAAAATTGCTTCACACTGCTTAGCGCGGCTGCTATACAAATTTTTTGTGTACCTAGATACGTTTATTTGCTCCCCTAATTATTTTAGATTATACATGTAACTACACTACGCTTGGAAACCTTATAATCCAGATTTGGTCCCAAGATATTTATTTATTTTCATCTCTTTGGGCCACTGCCGGTTTTTGGCACGCAAACCAATTTGGTTCGAATGAGGACGTAATCGATTCGGAATTCGTAAGCTTCCTGAATAAGTGGAACGAGTTCACAGTAAAAGAGCCATTATATAAAAATAATGTACACACCATTATAGTTTGAAATTCTGTATCTGTCAGACAAACAAACTTATCTCATTACGGCTATTCGTTAGTCAACAATCTTCAACATATTTTACTACATTATAGCAGCCAATTTTCTATCTGGCTTAACACTTTATACTTTCAAAATGTAATTATTTAACCCCTACTTTTAGTAGACACACAAGAACTCCTGTAATTGGATCGTGGTTAACAAACAAAAAATTACCCGATCGAGTGTGATCATGAAAGTTTCGTGTCTGCGGTCAGTAGAAGGTACTTGGATGGGTGACCCTCATAACTGCGTTACGAAGGCACCCATCTCTCGCGAGGATTGTTAGAGCATGGTTCTGTTGTATTGGAACGAGAAAATAATAGCCTACAACTGGACGTTAAAGGAATAGTTAATGCTAAATATCCCATTTCTCTCTCTCTCTAAATACGGGATGCTTCCAAATAATTTGGCAAAGATATATTATGTAGGTGTCAACTTTTCGTTACGAATCTACAGTCTCTTGACTACAGTTCATGGACCACTGAGTAAAGGACTAGGCATCCGCAACATGAAAGAACGAACATTCCCGTTAATATAGAACTTTAGCAAACCCTCAGAAAAAAATCCAAGGACACTGATTTTTGGACTCCTAAGAAAGATTTATCGGAGAAACCAAATCTGTCTATATACTGTATATAACTATTACCAGAAACTGAACTACAGTTACATACGTTTCGGTATAAAAGAAATTTTTTACAATAATATAAAATCTGCTTTTTAAATAAAAACGATTCCCATAAATATTCACTCGCTACCTATGTTATAATTTATTTTAGACACCAAATTAAACAACCCATGCTGTATAAATGTAGTACCTATAAATAGGCTGTAAAATACGTTTATAAACGGATACATTTTTTGTTAAACGAATTTAATGGTATATCATGAAAACACACAAAATGCTTTATCCATTATTTAGTTACCTACCTACACCTGCAATTTACCTGAATATTCTCTCTGAATTGTTTTGATTTGCGATTAAATGTTTAATCATCGTGTTGAAGTATTTTCTAGATTTGAAACAAATTTTGGGAAAAACAACCTTCAAATATTTTTTTAAATATTCCGTTTACACAATAAAGGTAGATGTGTACACACAGAGAAGGATTTGCACACATGTGCAAACCGAACATAAATCTGCTAATATTTGGATTAATTCTTGGATTTTTATTATTCGAATTTACGACGATTTATTTTAAGCAATGCTTAGTACGGCAAGTTTCGATAACAATATTTTTCTGGTACCTGAGAGAATATTGTCGTTGGAAATATTACAGACAGAAGTCAATTTTAAGTCCTGGAGCGCTGCAACTTTATTCATATCTTAACACTGCATAATATTTCTTTTTGAAATATGCCATTGACAATAGGAACGGAAATGTATGCGGAAATAGAAATACTTCTAAAGTACAAGACTTCATACATTTCATCATATCATTATAAGCAACCAGCATTGTCATTTGTAACAGCACTAAAATTTAGTAGAACATGATATAATTTTATTTACGTGCTACCAGAAACTGTCTCTAGCTGAAACGAGCTCTAGAATAAATTACCCCGGAGATATAAAAATATGCAGCAGTGAGGAGGTGAAAAACAAACCAGAGAAAATTGATCGACTCCGTTCTAGGGCGATTGAATAAAATGTGCCCAAAAGAGATTGTAGCAAATGGGTGTTATCAATCACAAGCATTAACTGACACTCTGACAAATAGGTCGTGGTTATATTTTATATTAATAAATATATATTTATTTTCGCAGTTTTGTTACCATTAGTATAATTGACTAGGGGAGATTATTTAATCCCGTTAATATTTTTCTAAACATAGAAATATGAAAAACAAGAAGCTTCTTACATAATGAGTTAGATAGATATGTTTTTTGCAGGGTTATGGGTCATTAAATGTGGTTTATTTAACTCAAAATGTGATAGCCCTTATCTTAGATAAGCCGTTTTATCATTTCAGTAAAAAAGCAGTTATGTTTTACATAAAAGATGGGTATAAGAGATAGTCGGAAGCATAATGTGGGCGAGTCCTACTTCTGATCGCATGTTTTGCATTCATGCATGCTGATGAAGAGGACACGAAACTTTAATTATTCACGCAAATTTCTGACAGTTTAATAACACACCGATCCATTCATTATTATGTACGTCAATCCGTTTATGCAGATACCTAGTGCATAATAAAACTCCGGAATGAAAAATCGCCAACTTCCTAATTTTATTTTCTTATTAAAATTTATTTTAGCCTTACTGAATTTTTTTTATCTTATCTTCAAATAGAAATTTGTTAAAAAAGGAATTCGTTAGCATGCTTGCTAATTCTCTTTAAATTTTCCTGAAAAACCGCTTATCCTTATTTTAATTACGCCCCTGTTGGGATACATTAAAGTTTGGGGTTGAAAAAGCAGGCTGATGTTCGCTCTCCCGTTATTTGGTAATTAATTAATTATTTTCGGGAACTTTACAGGTTGTGGCCCTCCGAGGTGTATTCTAGGTATACTCTAAACGCAGACCAGATAATTATTTAATGGAAACGAAAATGAGAATCTGTTGCAATCACTTTTTTATATATTAAAGTAAATTTACTGAAAAGGTTATAGGTATCCTGAATAGTACTTTGGATGTGAATCCCGAGTACTATACGGAATATGATGGAACTCAAAAATTTCCTTCCTAGGTTCGAGAAAAATGTCAAAATAAACGTCAATTATGAAAATCCTTCGGGATTTAGGGGAAACAAAAATGACTGGTGTGAAATCACATTGGTTATAATAAGCGCAGGACTGGAGGCACACTCTATAGCGCATATTTCGTCTAATCAAATCAACTCGAGGATTAGTGTAGACTGTCGCGCTACGTCAACTCGGAGAGAATATTCATTTTCTGAAAAACAAACAAAAACAAACCGCAATTCCTTCGTCATTTCGGTAGGAAAGCTCGATTTACTATTTTCAGGGGCTGTTAATTTGAACCACGAAACAGCAACGCTTCGGGATATATTTTACAATTCACAGTTTTGTGAATTTTTTGCATTATCTCGCATGAAAATGCCGGAAAAAGAACTAGAATAATAAATAAAGTCCATGTATTCTGTAACATTGGTATTAATTAAAACTTGTAGCCCTAGAGGATTGGTGAGCCCTTGCGTGTCTTTTTATCATATTCAGAATGGATCTAATAGAATATGTAACAGACTTGAAACTTTAAGCTTCTCGTTTCTAAAAGGAGATTTCTATTTAAACTATCGATTGCTCTCCGATTCTGTGATAATTTTTGCAACTTCTCAATATCATCCGCATTTAGAATTCGTTTATTCATTCATGGCTCTTTTTATTACGCAGGGGCGTAGAGTTAATTGCCCTTTCATTAGTTATTAAAAGGGTTTTCTATTTCTACATGGAAACTATATAACTTTTAGATCCTACTTCCTTCCACTTTATCCTCTTGGTATGTATCCTTAGTAAAGACAATAGTCTAGCTCTAGCTCTGCTTGTCTTCTTTTATTACAAAAAGCATTAGGTAAGACAGTGGCGTATATTATTCTCGGGTATTGAAACTAGGTCCCTTATGTCTTTGACATATTGGTCTAATATTCCTCCTTCTTGTGAAAAAGAATTGCGGTTATAAATTACTTTTGATTCATCATTAATTCAGAAGATCTATCAATTAAAAAAAAGTATTACTTAATTAAAAGGAAATCATGGAACCATGTAAATGTTATTTGCTTCTGCATTCTTGAATATTATGCCTTTTGATGTTTTTATTATCCCTTCGACTCGTTCCTGTAGCTGATTGCCAGTTCCTTATATTTTATTTGTTTACAAAATATTTTAAAGCCGTTATGGTTTCCATATAATATATCGTTGCATGATATTTATTTAAGTCTGTCGTTCTACAATTTGTATTTTGAACCTGAACTGAACGATTAGTAAAGAAAAGGTAACCCGTTTCAACATTTAATCTAATTTTGTCCCATTCCAGGTCTTTAAACATCGTTCTCTAAACTGAGCTAAATCAATTTGGAGAGATTGTATCCCCTTGTCTAACCATTTTCACGTTCCATTATGTTTGTCAGGTTTCCTTCATCAGTTTTTAGAATTCTGCTATGGAAAGTAATTTACAAATTAAGATATTGCGTTCAAAATCTTTGCCAAGCTATCACGGTTGTTTAGAAATAAATCACAAGTAGAGAAAGAAAAATAAAACTCTTCGGGTTATTATTTTGACTTTGAAGATTGATCAGTAAGTAAACACGTCCAGACTTATTGATTTTTAGTTTCTTATAGTTACTATTTCACATTATTACCAGATCTTGGCCCCGTTGTATTCGTGAATATTTGTTTGTTCCGCATGAATGTCTACTGTATACTCTGAAAATTCTGTTTTCTCTATTTTCCACTTGGTTCGGGAAAAATTCTTACCACTTATATTTGATATCGTGTACTTTCAACCTCTAGCACATAATATTACGTTAAATATCCTGGATTATCTCTGGATTACATTTTTACTTTCATCTTCTTAATTTTCTTATACAATAATTATATAATTTTGCAGCCAGAAATTCCTTTGTTATCTCTGTTAAGTCTTTGTTGTGTCTGAAAACATCTCGGTCATTATGTGTTATATATTTACATTTTATATCATAGTTAGCGATTTAATTTAATGTAATTTAATTAATTTTTCAATTACGATAAACTTAAACGTCATAAAGTTGTTGAATATGAGAATTGATGGCAGTGAAAATAATATTTCTTGTTAATCCCTAGAGGAATAGGTACAGCGATCATAACTTATTAATATTTTTCTTCGTTTTAATGTTCAGCTGTGGAAATATAAATTCGTGTACCTGAACTTTCTTATTTTTTATTTTGGCAGTTTAAATAAAAAATGCGTAAATCCTCTCTAAATAATAAATCTGCATGTGGCAATATATTGATTAATTTCAAACTTTAATTTATAATTTTAAAACTACATACCATACGTAAATGGATATCGGTGAATAGAATTGAAATCATTCAAGTGTTAAGCGACTGTACCATACAGGTGGTTTATATTTCAATATTTCCAGCCGTCACTATCAACCGAATAAAATCTAAAATTGATTTATAACGGGGATGTCGTGTAACGCGCTAAGACGACGGGAGTCACGCGGAGTCAGAAATTTATTGATATTCGCACCCAGTTTCTTCGACAGGAACATAGTTCGCAGACTAAAAAGAACTCTGATCCTGTTACTTCAATTTTCACTAACTAGGTGTATATTTTTCTTCAACACGGGATTGTCAGAAGCCCATTTAAAGAAACAAGTGCAATAAAGTATTCAATATGTTTCCGTCTATTCGAAATATATCCTTCCTGCAAATCAATGGTGCGAAAAAATATACATCCTCTATAAATTCTTATCTTTGATAACAAATCGGGGTTTCGTAACGGCAAAAAAATAAATGGTTCGAAAGGACATAGAGTCCTTGTTTTATTCAGAAGGCGGTTTCGATGTGGATTTGGGGAATCATAAACTGGAGCCCAGGGACACGAAACGTACGGTTCAGTCATTTTATCAACGCCAGCTTGTGCCATGAAAGAATCCGGAACACTTCTCCGATAACGTAATGCGCTAACATGGCGTATCAATCAATAGTTGTTACCGTTACGTTCATTAATAATCATTTACGAAAGGTTATATAGGGCCACCGACAACGACCGATGAAGCGCACCTACTCGAAAATAACTGAAGATAAGGACTAGCGCATCCTCCATGTCAGATTTACAATCGCGAGGGTATCCCAAATGATCCTCGATGGTTAAAGTTTAATCGATTACCCGGTTTGAAATGATTAATAAACACCATAAGAGGGGCTCAATTCGCCCACCCTAATCAGCTTCAATCACCTGCAGTCTACCAGCATACCTTGTAGGCGGAACCGTTGAATTCATCCATACAAAGCCTCTCAATTACCATCACTTTACGCGCTATCACAACCACAATATGCAAATTTCAGTTTGGATGGTTGCGCAAGTAAGCATAACACCGACCACACTCGCCGCCATTGAGATTGATGGCCTAGAATGCGCATTTTACCCACCGCTACGCGAAATTCCACTAAAAGCTTAATTTTTTGTACTCAATTTAATCGACTATATGAAAGGGATAAAGATGGATAGACCTATATACAGCTTTGTTCTTCCACATTTGCTAATGCGGTTTCCGTTTATTTCCGTTGCATACGCCTCAAATATTAATCAACAATTCACTCATGAGTGAATCCAACCAACAAACAAATAATTCTAAACTCACGGATTTAGTTGTAAAATGATTACCACGTAAATATTTCATAGTTCAGAATGAACAATGTAATGTTTCATTTTTGGGCCATGATATAAATAAACCCAAAAAATGTTTATGTTTACGTTTATTAATATAATATCTCCTATCTCCATTTATAAATGTTTAACGTACATTCCATCAAGTTTCATCAGCATCAGTGTCTAATAATTCATGGATAAGGAAGTTTCAACTATCATCCAAACCCACTATGAAATCAAATTGAAATATACGAGAACCGATAGGAGCACATAAACACCAACGATTCACATGATTATGGTATCAGCAAAACCTGATGAACTGAATTACGCATGTTATGTATTCAAATTTCAAAGGGTTATAAATTGCTGTAAACGTCTTAAAATTCATAATCATCAAACGCAGATACAAGTACAGAAGACAATAGAGGAAGGTGTGTTTGGTTGTAATATTTCTAATAATTTCCTGAAATTGTGGCAATAGTGACGACAGCAATGTCATATTTTTCCTTTAGGTAACGTACAGCGCTTAGTACTCCTCTATATTGCATGGAACCGGTGAAAACATCTAGCAAAGTATTTTGTACTGAAGGAAACATTTTACACTCTATATGGCAGTAATTGCACCACAAGAATATCGTACAACTATATTCTCCTCCCTAATATACCATTGTTATATAACGATAACCACAAAACAATAAGAAATCAGATAAAACAGTTTTACTATTACATACACTCGGATTCGATCTTATTTTCCGGTTGGTCCGAATCATAAAAGAATGTAACTAACGTGGCATAAAATTATCCAATATAGGCAACAGTAAAGATTAATTCCGCAAAATACTTTTCACCCTTCTTACACTCTAAAGTATCCCCAATAATAAAAATGACTACATCTATCCCATCGCTTTTAAGAAAAATTCATAATTACATTAGTGACTCAATAAATCAAAAATTAACCTTCATGTTGGCTATAATATTGAATATTTGCGTATTCTCAATAGAGTAACAAATTATCCTCCCCACAAACCTTTCTTCTTTGTTACAAAATAAATCCCTAGTTTCAGTGTCTACATTTAGAATAAAATATTCTCCAAGTTGAAACATAAAAAACCGTCCCAAACCTAACACCTAATTCCAAAGAAAAATTCATTCCCAATGCAATACGTCTAGCTGGTGAACAATTTTCTCTGAGGTCGAGGTTAATGGTCTATGAGCAACGTCCGTAACTGACCGGACACCCTTCCGACACACCGCCTATAGTCAAACCCTTCGTAGGGTTCGAATCCATCACTGTAATTTAAGTTTCAAATTGGAATGTAGAATTTATATTGTAATTTTGTGTTTTCATTGTTTTAGGGAATATGGCGTAAATCCGATTTTCCCATCCTAATCTAGTTATTGTTATTTATTTCAAAAGGAATAATAAGGTATAAATTTCAATTTCTATGAAAAACTGAATAAGTAGTCAACGTAAATGAGACAAAAACAATATTTGTTAAAAATTATTAGTTTAGGAATTTATTCAGAATTTTGGGTTCTGTGTGAAAAAGATTTTTTTATTAACCATTAATTATTTAATATCGATCTGTTTTGAATGTTACAAGTAATTGGCGACAACGTTTCGATTCCTATATCTGAAAATCTATCAGACCACAAACTCATGTACCATGCACATCTATCCCTATAGTATTCGTGGTTGTATATCGACTTTATAATATGATCGCAACCTACCCCAAATGAGACTCATTCTGAAGGCACAGTATTATAAAATTTCACATAATAAGATAATTAATTCCCAGCAGGTATTTTATTCTATTTTAAGAAAATTCCCCTACTCGCTAGTAGCAAATATTTAGGTAATTTCTTGTTCTCGAAAAAATGTTTCTATATAAAATAAAGATTCCACTAGCACCGAACAGAAAGAGTCCTGCTGAAAATGTATGTAATAAAAGCATTTTCATTAAATTTGCTTCCATTTTTGCGGTCCGCAACTGAATAGTTTTTTGGGAAGCAGAGGTAAGGTAATCGCGAGCATCGCATCAGTTATGTAACAAGAATGCGTGTTATCAGTAGCTGCCGGGTGAGCTGGGAAATGGATATGTCGTTCATGCACAAAGGGGGCCCGCACACGCACATCCTCCTGAAGAGTCGAATAACCATAGCGTCTCGTGACTATGACACGCACTTTGGAATCCAGAATAGATTCCAGCCGTTTCCAGATTCAAAAGAATATTTTAGTCGACTATTCTCAGAAATTCAAAGAATATCATCTCTGCCTATAATTGCGCGAGGGTACTTCAAATGTAACCCTTAATGCTACGATATTACATAATAAACATTATGAAAATATAACTTTTTTCCGGAAAGGCTGCCAGAAAACAAAGCACTGCATTTTACGGTAAGTGTTTTGTCCTTCGCGAATATTGTCGAAAACGTCGGGGAAAGTTGTTCTGGAAACGGTGTTGAGGCCTGAGCAATTTGTGGCAGGCAAATGTTATGGGAATTTTTTATCAGATAAATTGGATAAACTGCAAAAGTAAATACAATCTTTTTTTTATGAGAATAGATAATAGAAATAATACCATTAAAGTTGTGTGTTTAAGAAATTTCCATAACCGGGTTGGTACTTCAACTAAAAATGTTCAATTTCTTTTATTGCTTAGTACCTACTATATATTTTAATGGTAGGACCGGCTTCAAAATACTTTTAAAAAAATGTTACTAATCAAAACGTGTTTGTTCTACTTATTGTATGGTTTTATAATAAATATGTGATTTGGCCGCCATTTAATTTTCACTGCCCAACTCTTTTCTCCCATTTCGCCACGTGTCGTACCCATTTCGCGAAGGAAATGCACGCATCGCTCCTTTCATTACCTTTGACTCACTCTAAGCTGCTAGAGAATGAGAGAAATTACATTTTATCCCGATTTCTTTAGTATATTTTTTAAGCAAATGATAAATTATTATTTTGAATTGGTCGGGATCTGAAATATATATTTTCTGCATAAACGAGAGTTGTCCTGAAATGATTTGGTAATATGAATTACTGAAAAATAGTACTTCCACATCCTAAAACACATCAAACATCCATAGAAAACGATATCTCGATCTGAGTTATAAGTTTCCGGTAAAGTAAACATTTTCAGAAAATTTATCTTAAAGAAAAGTCGTTAATTTGTAGAGATGTGGGTATCTTGAGTGTAGCAGTGATTTTTGCTTAAAGCCTCCAGGCAGAGTCCTAAGTATCAAATATAGATTTGGTAATGGCAATATATCAAGCCTGAAATGATAGTATCGAGCTAGCAGATAATGCCTGGGTGCTTTTAAGTCGCATTAAGGGAACAAAGCAGCAACCCTGTTCAATAAATGTGTGTCCGTCGTAGGGAAGAGCTCCTCACGAGGTGATGTATGGATGCGGCCCGCCATACGCGCTGAATAGATAAGAACACGCGACGCGGGTCCGCAGTTTCATAAATGCAGAGATACGTGATTTCTCCCGAGAATACCAATGATGCAGGCATTTTTTACTGCAGAGAAATCGCCTGCCATGAATGCTGATGTTTACTCACTTCATTCAACATAATTACCTACATAACGAAATTTGCAGAGATTGATAGTTGCTACGCTTTATTCGTTATCTGCACAAAGGGAAGCCGGCATCACTTCCCTAACTACAAAACGTTCTGATATCTGAGCAACGAGATTAGAGCTTAATTCTGTTTAATTATGACGCCCCAATATAATACAAGACTAAGGCAATTATTAATGTTAAAAGTTTTCTCTTGGTAATGTAATTCGGGGTCTAACTTAATTTCATTGTTAAAAGCACTGATATTACCACGAAATTTTAAGGCAATTCTGAAAGAAAGGCAACTAAAAATTTATTCCTTTTATCTTTTCTTCTTTTATTTTTTATCATTTGGAAGTATAAATTGCGTACTAAAGTTAACGTTCCGTTCTTATAGGTATTTAAAATTAAAAAATATAAATAAAATCCAATCTATTCAATTTTGGGTGTTACTGAACCCAAATAAAGTATACACTTGGAATCGATTTCAGATACTTTTCTTACATTTACTTGGCATGTAAATTTTAAAAACAATTAGTATCCAAAAATTTCTCATCCTCTATTAATAATAATAGCTTTGTAAAATAAATGTAAACTTATCAAAAACGATTCGACTTTGCGAGGGAATTGTTTAAAACTGTAAAGTGGCATAATAAAAATTATATTTATTTTATTATATTTTATATTTCTTGATAGATGTAAAAGAAAACTTCGATACTATGATGTAAAAGCTCCCGATTTCTTGGCTGTACTTAATAATTCAATGAAAAAACGCAACGTAAAGAGTTCCTAGTTAAATGACCGTACCAGCCAATACGTCCCAAGTGATTTATTCGGGAGATTCTCGATATCTACCTCTACTCAACCTTAACTGAGAAGGAATTGGCGGTAACATGGTGGCAATAGTAGGGTCTTTGTAATGTCAGCTGTACTTGTTATTCTCCGAAGGTAACGTAAGGTTAGAAAGAGAGACTATTATTCACAGGAGACAACTTTATATTTTTGTGATCGTAACTTTGGGTTTACAATATTTGTTTAGAACGTTTCGGTGAGCCGGTGTAAATAATCGGATACAGAATTGGCTACTAATAATTCAGAATTTTAACGTACAGTATTTCAACAACATCACAAGAAATAAAATATAAAATTCGAAAGAAATGTTTGCCCTATATATTAAATATTACGAAATAAGAGTATGATAATGATCTGTGCTAAATATCAAATTATTATACACATACAGTGTTGACTTTGCATTTGCATTCTTTTATAATGACGTAGAACTGCTAATTTAGAAGAAAATCAGAAATAAAAATTCATGAAGTTCATGCAATATACAAAATTGAGAAATTAATGTTAGGAACGCAATTTAGCATATTTCGTTTACATCAGGCCCAAATGCCAAAAGCCACGCACTACAAATATAATAACTTGAAAACTTGAAATTGTGCAACAAGCAGGATCGTCAAACGATATGAGAATATAGAAAACGTCAACTGTAAGCACTGCGAGCTGACATGCAAGAAATAAAATCTTCAGTGGTCGGAATGTTATTCCTCCAATCCAGAAACTAGAAGGGTCGTTGGAAAAACTCTCAGAGCAGATTTGCACATATTTCCAACGTTTCTCAATAACTGAATCGAAAAACGAGTTTCCGAATAAAAACGACCCTACTCTAAACAAAGCCTACAGGGAAAAAGTTGAAATTCGATGTGTATAACATAAGGTATACTTAATTGTTCGGAACATACATTACAAAATGCTTTGTGGGTGTTTTTAAACGTGAATTGGCCACTAATGGAGTTTCATTATCATGAATTTTATTTAAACCCTGTAAATAATACAAAATTTCGATAATTAATTTAACACTCCGCGTGTTTAATGTTATGGTAATAAATAAAATCTAATAAACCCCAGTTCCAAAAATAAATTTCAAGCAAGATTGAGCTACCCACACTGATAAATTTACCTGACAAAGTATATTACATTGAACATCTCTTTCCTAGAACGAAACCTTTCTTTTCTGTAAAATATAAACGTAGGTATGTACCTACGTAACTTGGGTGTGGGTAGATGAAAATTGGGTGTTATTAATAAATTTATTTCAGAAGCCATAGCAAAGTCCTGTCAAAGAGAAAAAGTAATTCAATCTCGGGCAGAGAAAGAGTTCTACTCTTATTTGAGGGGATTATAATTTAACATAAAACTACCCTTTTATGAATTTATGAAAATCAAAGATTCCTATAAAAGTGACGGTATTTATGAAAGGTTTCAAAGAAAACTACTGTTACAAGCATATTCATTAATTAAAAAAAAAAATTTAATTGGAAATTTGTCAAGCATACGAATACACTTTCAACCAACAACATACTAGAAATGCAATTTTTATATTTCCACTAAAATTTTTTTTATGTATTTTTCTAGTTTTGCATACTATGGATGTATTAAATTATGAAAAGTGGCACTAAAACAAGGCCGAACTCGGAAAAAGTATGGAAATGTTCACGAATGTCACTCTTCATTTTATATCAAATTTACTTTTTGGAAGGAATAAGAATGTCGTAGAAAACAACGTTTTATCACATGTCCTCAACTCAAAAAATTGGAGAAAAGCTCTAAACATTATTGCTAAATTATTTTATTTTATTTTCTGCTTCTTTTATTGTCAACAATCATGTACGATATTATCGTGCTTGTGGGCAGTTACAGGCTGTCGGCTACCCATTTGAACAGGGATGAGCCGAGGCTTCGGCAACTCTTCAATGTTTCTGTAAGGGCAGTATTAATTGAAAACCCTAACGATTCCGTGTAAATTCTTGTAAATAAATTAAGGTCGGTAGTTTTACAGCTTTTGGAACACGGAAGTAGCTTATTACAGTAATCAGTACCTAGTTCTGATACGGGAATGAGCTCAATAGGTTTTACCTTGGAGACAAATATAAATTGATCTTTCAAACTCTTTCGTGCTTATTTATTCAGGGAAGTTGCAGACCGAAGACTAAACGTCTCTGTAATTATTTTCAGATAAAAGAGTTTCGAATATGAAGATCAAATGTACTATCATTACTGTTCTTGCTTTAGTGAAAACTAAAAAATTAAAGCGTTGTAAACTGAAACTGAGTAGGTACATGCAAAGAAAATTATAATTCCTATTCGTTTTTGTAATTCTGTAAATTTATGTTTATAATTATTATGCTTTCAATTTACTTCTCTAATGAAATCAAAATATCCAAATCAGTTCTTTAAATTAATTAAAATAATATACAGGGAAACATTTATTATTTAGCAATTAATTAACTATTTTACTGGGGCGAAAAAATAATTACCGTAATAATTCAGTCGCTTCCTGAACTCGCTGAAAACAATTAAAAAACGGATATTAGCAATCCCAACAAAATTCCTAATTAACTGTCATAACCATAAATACTACAAACAACATATTACATCTTTAAAGTAATCCAAAACAAAATTCGCTACATTTCGAAATCATTCAGCAAACCGTTGCAACTTCAAAGTCAAAAGCGGGAGAAAGTTTAATTTCGATATAATTTAGCTTTGAAAATGGAAATGTTTCCTAATCGAGAACCGAGTACCATTACTTCCTTTTCGTTTCGTTTTAATTAAGGCTGGAATATGGGAAAATGTTAGACGGGTACGCATCGAAGATATTTGAGCGAAACGTGCGGTTCCCGGTATTAGAATTTAAAGTCGGCAGATAAAGAAGCGTACAACCATATAAATGACCTTTTTTGAGGACAAGTAAAAAAGTATATAACGAAGGATGTTGAGTATCGTACACAATGGTTCTGGGACGTGCCGGAGCGCCAACACATGACCCGCCATCGACTTCGCTCGCTGGGGATATTAAACGTGGCCTCTAAAAGCTGCAAGAAATGTATCCATTACGAGTTATTTGTAGATAGTGAATGTTGCTAGCGACTTCCTTTCTATTCACTACGACAGACCGATCTTGTAGCTTACATTTATCATTTACCCCTACTTTCCTAAAGCTTGTTTCCCATCAGTGGTGGTACTTTTCACCTTGTACCGAAATTCACTAAACACAAAAAAAATAATAAAAAAAACATCAGTGACCTCATTTCTGAATAAAACTGCTACTTGTGGTTCACATATTATAATAGTCAGTCCTTAATGTTCGTTCAGGTAATAAATTGCACAAAAGTCTGAAAATTCTGGTAAAGGATTTCTTGTGCGAGAAAAACAAAATGTGTAACGCGAAACGAAATGATCCCATTTAACTCGTTTCTCACGACCAGGACATATTTTCAAGCAGACGGTGTGCCACATTCAACAAATCATTTTCTTGCATCATCAGAGAAAAACATCCTTTCTAACGCAGGATATTCAGAAAGGAAATAATTAAAACGCTTAGTTTAACATGATCGCTCCGAACTTAGGTATATAGCACGTTCATGACGTTGATCTCAAGTCAAACGATAAATTAAATTTCTCTTGGAATATTAGGAGGTAGGTACAAAAACCGGTACCCTCATCATAACGATGATATCGTTGAAATTTTTTACACCCTCTTTATTGTAAAAATCCCTCAAACGATACCCAAATAAAGGGCTACATTAATTGACTTCCTTTAACTTTAATCAAGTTCCTATTGACGTTTCCTAATGTATTTTTTTAGGTAAATATTATGAGCGATTTGTGTATTGCCAATTTTCCATCATTTTTCAAATTTAATGAGGCTTGCGCCTGTCTTTCGCGTCAAATAACGGAGTAGTTAACGAGCATAACACGTCTACCTTATACGCATACGAAAATAAAAAGCTCCCTAAATGTGCTCTCATTTTTTCATCACTTGACGAGTAAAAATAAAATCCACACATTGTCTGGAATAAAAGAGTAAAAGTTTTATTACAAATTTACGCCCACTGCTTTAATAACCGGTATTAAAATTCAAGGGTGTCAAGTATTTTAATGGATTAAAATAAAACCATATTTACTATGGAATTAATATGGAAAAAACGCGTATAGGGTTATCAATCGGTTTAAGAGAAAAAATTACTGGGTAGGTACACTCGATGATTACTTCATAATTCTTGGAAAAACACTTTAAAGTTGAATAACTTTTTAGTTCCATGATATTGTAATAATCTAAACTTTCTTATGGGAAATGAATGTTTTATCTACTGATGTTTGCTCCCTTCCTTTATTGAGGACAAAAACAAACAAGCAGATAGGAAGCAAAGGAAATGAAGTAGAAGGCAATATTGATAAAGTTATGCAATTATTGAACACAAAAGGTAAAGAACACTGAAATAATGTGGAGGGCAAACATTTCCGCTTTTATTAGTAATTAGCAAGCTCATTTATGATCCACCACCCTTGTTTGCCCTAATTTGTTCATTTGAAAAAATGCTTTTTTGAGAATCATCATTTAGATCTAAACGCCCAGAAACGCAAACTCGGGATGACATCAATTTTAGACGCATCATTTTTGTTTTAAAAATACAAACTTTCACGAATTTAATCAGAAAATTACTGTTTTAAAACGTCGGCATTAACCATACAGGGTGTTGAAATAAAAATAGTTTTGGGGATCATACAGGGTGCTAAGGAAAAGTGTCACAAACTTTGAGGCCTGAATGTATGATTACCCAAACTTTCTGCAGAACACGCTGGGTAATCTTTTAGACGACATTCCTTTAAAGCAAAGGCAGCAAATATGGTTCTAGCACGATGGTCCTACAGCGCATTTTTCAATTGTTGTTCGAGAGCATTTACAGGGAACTTCTGGACGAAGATGGGTAGGAAGGGGCGAACATGTATCATGGCCTGCAACATCTACCGATTTAAACCCCCTTGATTTCTTTGTTTGGGGATATTTGAAATCGTGAGTGTATACTCTACGTATATAAACAGCAACGAGTAAATCAGGGATGCCACCGAATTTGGGCCACTGTGGGGGGTTTCGAAAGAGTTCGAATGTCCAGGCATTGGTCCAGGCGGCGGAGATGTCATGTCTGCCTTGAAATGGAGGGAGGACACTTTGAACATCTCATTTGACTTTCTGTCTTTGCTGCTTGTTCATAAATTACATTACATTATTCGTAACTCCGAAACCGTCCATTTGCGGGCCCTCGGTAATTGAAACTTTTCGTCATGTTTTGGCTCAAACTTTCACTCATCAAACACTTTTTTTAGCACCCTGTATAGTACGATTAAAATTTCAGAATCCTACTCCAATACAGCCTTTTTGGAAATGCGAGATCTTAAATCATTATATAGGTACACTAAATTGTTTGATGGAGCCCAGGGGTGCCTAATCCAAAACTTTTCATCTTTCAAACGTATGGGAAAAGTGCTTTGCCAAAACAATCAGTATTAGCCTATCTCCTAAAATTTCCAGCCAGATTTTCAGGATAAGACTGTTAATGAAGAAGAATTTTCTAAAAAACGCAACTGTCTTCTCATATCTGTTTCAGAGTTTTCGTCCACTACCGTCAAAATTAAAATCTCTTATTTCTGCGCTACTAGTTCTACCTCGAAGGACTTCACATTACCCGCATTTTTTAAATTTGGAAGTCAATCGCTTTTTTGTACGGGTATCTCATCCCCTATAACCCGGTTTCACACTACATGAGACAATACATTTATTTGTGTCAAACGGGTACCTATCTAACTCATAATCAAGCGGGGAAGTTCATTAAATAACACCCCATTATTCAATTTTTTCTTAGTCAAACTTAAAATAATGAGGAAAGTTAGCAGTTTTCGTAAAGTAGAAAACGCCCTTCTAGGCATAATATTGCTAAATTAAACCGGGAACTTCAAAGTCAAATTAAATACAATTTTTAATTTTATTTTATTTTTCATCCTCTCGTAATGAATTAGAGAACATTTAGTTATTCTTACATCTTGAATGATTAAATATATTTAAGCTTTGGAATTTAATAAAACTGCAACTTATCAGCAATAAAAATGTACTACATTTTAGGAAGATGGTTACGCTTTCAAGTAATTCCTGGAATTTATAATTAAATTTTTTTACGGTCCCTTTATTTTTTAAACCATTTACAGTTTGAAATGAATAAATGTTGAACGCAATCATTGTTGTGCCATGTCGGTTCAAAAGTACTATAGAAAAGCGCGTGCAGTAACCTGTCTCCAAAAAAATTATAATTTCCCCTCATAATATCCGTGAAGTAAAACGAAATCAATTTTCCTTTTATCATTATTGACAGAACACTTAAATATTCAACCGTAATTTGAATACTAAACCAATTATTCTAATTAATTAAAGAAAGATAGTACTTATTCTGTGCTTATTTATTCGGGTGACTTCAAAGGTCAAAAGAGTAATGTAATTATTTTAGAAGAGATTCTAATAGGATTAATTGAATAAAAACATCAAAATCAAAACCATAAAATATATAAATATCATGAACGTAATAAGTTACGAGCAGCTTAGAATCATATTTTTAGTAAAATCGTACTTACGAATTGGGGCATCTTTTTAATACGCTACCATCAAAAGGAGTTAGCGAGCACAAAGAACCTCGCAAAATGATCAAAATTTGGCCTTTTAAATTTTTCATTTTACGTATCTAAGATTCAACAATGAAACTGGGGAAAAGACTGAATGTGCCTTTGGAACACGTTTTAATAAATCTGCATTTAAAATGCGGTATTATTACAGTGTTGTCGGGCGTGTCAAACATTCTCTTGCAGAAGTGGCGAGTACTCAACTAATTTATTCAAATATTCTACCATCCAACTTCATTATTCATTTAAAGACGTACTACGTAAAGTTTGTAAAACATATGGGATGTTGATAAATGTAAAACTGTACCTTATATCGAAACTTTAACAAGAAGTTCTTCATTAAGTCTTAGTTTTGTTAATAAAAATAAAATAACATAGAAACTCTGTAGACTATGCTGTTAACTACATAGCAAAACTTTGTTGCAGGTGCTAATAATAGTGGCGGTTTCAAAAACTTTCGAGATTTCTTACAAGAGTTACCAACGCCTGGCACTGGACCGTACTTCGATACAACAGTAAATTCAAATATCACAGGCCTCGTAGGAAGAACCGTACATCTACACTGCAGGGTGAAAAATCTAGGAAACCGAACGGTTAGTGCTTTTATTAAATTATTCGGGTCGTTTTCTCGATCCGATGGTAAGCGCTTGAGAATAGAAATTATGTAAAATTTTCAGTAGGTAGAGAAAACAAATGTTCATGGAGTGGATAAAAGATTTTAGCGAATATAAAACCTAAAATGAAATAACTTTTAAACACGGTTTTATGCATCCCTAGTAAAGTTTTAACAACTTAAATTGAAAAACAACTCAAGTTCAATTTAAGGTAATTTTAAAAGCATATTAAAGCGCAACCCCTATTAATAGTTCCGCAATTTATCAAAACAAATAACTTGTTAAAGTAATTATTGTTCCTGTTCAATTCTTCCTTGTACTGAGTTTTCATGCAAATGAAACAAATCTCATTCTTGAATTACTTTTAGAAACACGATACGAAAAAGGGGTTTGTATCACCTGCTACTAAGCTAAAGCTACTTTCTTTCAATCTAATTAGTTACAGTACTCACTTGATACTGTTGAAACCTCGCTCATTATGGTTTTATATCATAACATCAAAAGTTTTCTTAAATGGAGTAAATTAATATTTCATTGTTTTAATTTAAATTAAAAACAACACAATGAACAAATGGGAGCTATTAAAGAAGAAAAGAAATCTTTTTTAATGGTTTTCTTTATTTCCCAGTTATAAAACGAAAAGATAGAAACCTTAAAACAAACTACTACTGTGTGAAATGCTGCAATGTTGTGCAGTGTTTTAAATTCAAGTGAGCTAGCGTGTACGAGTACGTGGACTGTTAAAATTTCATTTATAAACATTGGCTAGGGTAGCAGTTTTTGATCAAAATCAAACAGAGTGTAAGAATTCAAGCTGAAACGTCAGTTTTTTTTAATCACAACACAAACATTACTCAGTAACACTAATAAAAAAAGATTAGAAATGTAGGTGGTGTCCAGCAAGATATAAATTCATAAATAAGACTACCTATATATCATCAAAGAAGTATTCCATTTTTATCAATAACCGGAAACCCCGGAAACCTTCAAAACGCATTCCTTAATCCGTAAAAAGAGTTTTAGGTAGATAACCAAAATGTTCACATGCAGAAACTATTAATAAATGTATTTCATACCTTTAAAAAATGGTTCTTCCTTCTTATAGAATTTATTCCAATCACTCATAGTCTACAACACCACACACGGTTTAACACTTCACAACACAGTTTCTAAGTCAATATTTCCGAAACAGAACACTATACGAATTTATTAAATTTACACGACCGGTCAGTACAATAAATCCATTAAAACTAAAAATTTACAGTAAGGGGGGGAATTAATCATACATACAAGGCTGTGTTGAATAGATAAACGATACGTAACCAAACAAAAAACAAGCAAGGCTGGATTCTAAACTACATTGTTATACCACATGAAAAGATACACAAAATAATCTTACAAAAAGTAGAAATAAGTAATGTGCGAGAATTAGTCACTATTGCAAGTAAGCGGCAAAAATTTATAATAATAAAAGTTGAGTACTTCTAAATTATTATGATAAGACTACCGTTTTTTACGTAAAAGGTGGTTGCTGATTTTGAGAGCATAGATCTGGTATTTAGGAGATGTATTATTATATGACATGCAGAGTTGGACTAAGGGGTAACCTAACCCATTGTTTAAACTTCTTTTTATACGTTAATTAGACAATAATTGAAAACTTTATCAAAACTCTTCTTTTACATGTCTTTACCTGAATTTAGAATTATAATTTTTCAGAAGACTCAACTTTGTAATGGAGTTTCCTCCAAACTAAACAATAAGCTGAAACATACAAGAGGGATGGAAGGGATCTGTCTGCATGTATGAACAAAACCTATTGTGCTATTTTACTAAAACGTAATTCCTCTATTTTTCGGTAAAATTCCAATTTCTAAATTACAATTATATAGACAAACGTCGCTGAGGAATTATTTATACTGTAGTGCTGTTATATTATACAGGTTGTTACCTAAAAAAAGCTTCAAGCCATAACTTCGTTATTTTAAATTTTGACCCCACAAACTCCATATAATTTTAAATGGTAGGGCAAAACGTATGGATTCAGACCTATTTCTGGTTACAGCCTCTAAGGGTGTCCGGAAACAACGTTCCGTAACTTCGGGAGATGATTCTACATCCAAAAATATGAAGAAAAGTTCTCATGAACAGGGGTCCGGAAAAGCTTTCTAACGGAGCTACGGCTCTTTGAAGAGGGGCCTCAAAATGTGTTGTTTTATTAATTAGTTAATCAATACACCCTACCCGTTACGCACGCCCCTACCTTTTTTTTCTATTTTTAACATTACCAAACTATTTCCCGTACCAAATATACCCTGGGTACCAAATTTTATCAATCTCGTTTCAGTATTGATTAACTAATTAATAAAACAACACATTTTGAGGCCCCTCTTCAAAGAGCCGTAGCTCCGTTAGAAAGCTTTTCCGGACCCCTGTTCATGAGAACTTTTCTTCATATTTTTGGATGTAGAATCATCTCCCGAAGTTACAAAACGTTGTTTCCGGACACCCTGTATAAAAGGACAAATCAAAATGCTATTTTCGTTCTCTAATAAATCTCATAAAATAATTCTGCAGATTTTTAGTCGCAAGTTTTTTCAATTTATTTTTCAAAATCTATGAATGACTCACGTTCTAGTTTGTAGATAAATGCTTCTAAAATATTTCATCCAATCTTAGTACTGAATATAAAAAATATGCAACAATGATCATAGTTTTATAGAAATTTTACGATTCTTAACATAACGAACGTTTTTTTCTACATTTACAGCACGCAGTCGGTTGAAACACTTATAGTTAAATAGCCTTATATATAGAAAGCAAAACTAGGGCAAGTTGAAACCGAAAAATATATATAATTCACATGTGAATTTGAAAACTTTGCGTAACTTCAACTATGCGATACACCGGACACACTCAAAACGTGCAGATTATACCAGGATGTTCGCCAACATAATCAAGATTTTGTTGGGATAGGGGTGGAACAAACGAACGCACGTATGAATTCACCCTTTCACACACACTCAAGTTCTTTTCAGTTTTTCCTATTCAAAGAGTAAATATTGCACAAAACACTAAAATACAATACACATGCAAGAATTGTAAAGTTTGTTTACTGAAAGTTCTATTATTTCTAACATTAAACTACATTTCAAATACTTTTCAGTTTGTGTGTACTAAAAAAACTCTAACAAATAAAAGGAATAAATTACCTAACATATTTACACAGGTAATAGCGTACATACATAAATATATGTATAAATAAACCCTTAGGGTTTGGCCTCTTGATTAGGGACCATGTATCCCCTCATTCTGATAAACGTGCAATGTCTTATTCAATAGCTGGTGTCTGTCAGGCAAGGTTCCGCCGCCCCCATGGGAATTCGGTTAAATAAATAACACGATAGACCTCAGCTTGCCCTAACAATCAGTCAGGCCCTGGGTTCTGTACCTGAATAAATACGTCACCCTATCAAAATAGCGACACAAGACCTACGCAAAGCCAACAAAGGGCACAGATTAAGCTCTCTTGTAATCATGTGCGCTTTTAATCTCACATATAATCAACTGTAATTACAGTGATCTCTTGTAATCTGTGCAAGCCACAATAGGTAATGATGTAATGGCTTCTAATTACACTACGCCCTGCTGTTTTGAATTTAATTTAATATGTTTTAATCATAAAAAAATCTACTTTAATTGGTATTTTTTCTAGAAATAATTAAAACAAAACAAACCCTTTAAATGAAGCAATTTCTAAGGATTTTATGATGATTACAAGGTTGAAATGAAATTTCTTTTAATAACCCTATGCGTAGCCACAGCATTATTTTATTTTTAGAATGCCAAGAAAAGCAATGTAATTTCCTTGTTCCTTATTTTAGATGTCAGAAATGAAGATACTATATCAAAAGCGATTAAACTTACACGCGTGCCTCTTATATTACATTCTCCATTTATAAATTTATTTCGGTACTTAATGAAGCCATCAAAAACACCACCTAACAAATGTAATATAAAATACGTTCACAATGCACCTTAATATTAGTTTCATAATTTCATTTTAATATAAAATAATATCTTAACGTGATTCACACAATGTAAGGACTCTGGACGCCATAAATAACTGAAACCCACTAAAATCTTGTGCTCACGAATATGGTAGAACCATTGTTAACGACGTCTCCGTATGAACGTTGTATAAAAATCTCATTTCATCTGAAACCTAATGTACGGCAATTTAGAATAGGAAATCTCGGACAATTAGATTTAAAATTTATTTCGTCTGCAACAAAGCCTAGCCAACTACAAAATTTTTATAGCATTTGGACTTACAACAACGTTAAGCAAAATATAATTTAGATGCGTTTGTAAACTCAGCTAGTTACAACGTCATACTTTATTTAGATTTTTACTGCAAAAGAGGGAGAGAGAAGGAGAGAAATATCAATTAATTATGAGCGTTGCTCTAACTTTTTGTTTTCAATTCATGTAAGAAAAGTTCTGAGTTAGTGTACATTTGCCCTGTTCTAGACTAAGTGTATGGTCCATTTTGCAAACCCCATTACCTACATTCAACGCTTAATTAAAAATCAAACATCATATCAAAATAATTATATTGTAAATACACAAAGTGACATGACGTTTGAAATTGTTGTCATATACAATATCCTAATATCCAAACATTTTTCCGAACCGTTATCCAAGTGTTCGTTAAAACGAAAACTGCCCAAGCACAGCGCAGTTTTCAAGGAGCAACGAACACACGTCTGCAACAGGGAGGAAAAATTTAAAAGGATGTTTCCCCGACCTAGAGGGATTTATGAAGACAATCACTTGAACCACGTTTGGATAACATAAACAATTAAACAAAATTATTCTTAAATGGCCTTTGTTACTATTTATGCATTTTGTAATCAATGCAAAAGTAAGTAACACCGCCGTTTCCATATAATAGTAGTAGTCTCTTCAAAAAGCATTTTCAAAGTTATATTTATCTCTTTATTTTATTTCCCTGTGTGTTAGTTTAAACTACTGAACATCCTGGCAAAGTTCTCAATGCCTAAGCAAAAAATTCTATTGTTATAGAAACCTGGGAAAAGACGTACATATCCCCTTTATGTATGTATATGCGATCCTCGGTTAAGTTTAGTTTATATTATACAATGTCTCTGGAGCCTCATTAATTCTGTATGTAGATATGTAAAGTTGTCTCTAAATTAAGCGATTTTAGTACAAGAAGCTGTCATAATTAATTTAAGCTTTCAAAGTCTTACATTTCCAGATGGCTTTTTCAAATGGAAATTATTCCTCTATTGTAACTATCCGTACCAGTTTTCAATGTTAATTTCTTACGATTTCAACTACAAACAGCTTTAATTTGCAGAATCAGTGCAATTATTAAAAGTCATATCTTTAGAAAATGAATCTAAAGGCCTAGGCTTAGGTACTAGAGTATTTCTGGAGCATAAGTTTTTTTGTGCTTGGGTATCTTGGAAGACTCTCTAGACTTCAGGAATATTCAGAGTGTATCAGTATCAGTCTTTTGGGAAACTCGTAAGGAATAATACGACAATCCCTGCAACATGCGGGTTCCGGAAAAGTCCAAGCAACTACGCACGTCAGGGTTGCTGACCATTGTTGGGAACTGGGGGACTCCAAGGATTTTGAATCTGGAATATCCTGAGGGATACTGTGGAGCCTAGGGGAAGTGAAGAAGACTCTTGCAACCTCTAGTGAACTACAGAAACGCTTAAAGATTCGGTACTAGATGGCTCCGGGGACTTGGAGTCTAAGAGCCTTGAAGAATTATGAGGGACCCATTGGGACTCTATAAGGTACTCTTGAGTGTCAATCTGAGCTTGGTGACCCTAAGAAACTCTCGAAGACTTCTAGAATACAACTAACCCATATTAATATAATACCTTTAAGATGCTAAAAGAGTTCTGAATCTGTCTAATAAAAAATCGCCCCCTTTGCAAAATAAAATTAGACTCAAAAACCATTGTTTGAATTACTGTTCAATAATTAGGTACTTACTATTAGTAACCTATACTCTGTATTTTCTAAATATATTCGTTAGAACGATACGAATCGATCGATCTTTTAAATTATTATCGCATGTCTTATAGCAGTTAAAAAATACATGGTTTTGTAATTATCATGTAATATTTTAATAACAAGACAAACAGTATCAACTTTCTTGCAACTTTCAAAGTTTTAGAAGTATAAATTTAAGCATTTTGTAGATTAGTTGTAAGTTACGACCGCATGAAGACTATATTATTCAAAGTAACGTCAAGTTTCACCGCCATTGAATATTCTGTTCGAACTGAATTTGAAGACGTAGTTTCGCTCTAGAACACATCAACTTGTACTAAATATACTGAAATATATGATAAAGCTATACAAAAATTGTTTGCATGTTCTGACTATATTCTAGCAATTTTAGTTGCCGCTAGTTTCTCTGAAAACGCAATAAATCACTTTACATAACATCGATATAAAATTTGCAGTTTATATTACATTTTCGCGTATGCTTTTTCTATTTCCCTTGAAACCACTTTGGTATAAATTTTCAAATCTATTGAGTTCGTATTGTTTTACTTTTTTCGAGAACTCTAACGTCAAAACAGTATAAATATTTTCCTATGCAAGAGAACTAAATTTTTAATTATCCTCAAGGCTTTGGTTAATTACTTCCAATACCTATTTCCGGCCTGAATATTTTATATTCCCGTTGGTAGGCTATTAAGTACATGAATTTCCTTTTATTTCCAAGTGAAACTTGTCTAAATTGATTTTTAATAAGATTTTTGTCAAACATTAAAAGTTTAATAGAGTTTTAATTGCCTTATGTCCAACTTTAGGCTGTTAAACGAGTACAGTTTGGAATACGAATTAGAATTGAGCATTCTTTTGGAAGTTTTAGAATGAATTTGAAACAGGAAGCCTCAGCTTTTAGCGGCCTACACAGAAGAAGTAAACGGTTAAAGAATTTAAACACTTTGAATAAAAAGCTTTTTGAAGTGGTTTTTTATAACCATTAAACCTGATAATAAACAGAAACCAGGAAAGATTAACTTTTAAAACTGAAATACATGCATTTTCATACTTTTCCTGAAACTCGCATTACCTTAATACCCAACAACTGACTACAATGTTTTGAATTTTGGTTACTGTAAGTAGAGGATAATAAACTTAGATGCAGTTCAAGAGTCGTTCACTATTTTTATTTCCAGCTTTACCTTCTATCCGGCAATGCAATTTCATATTAACTTTAGATAAAATTCAAGGTAGAATAGTTAGATCTTCAAATCTTAAAATATTTAATATTAAATTTATGTAAATCCTTGGATCCGTGCACGATATGCAACCTCTTGAACTGAAATAAACATAATAGTGGATGTGATCAAAACCAAATACATAAATTATTATAAGATACATGCTAAAATCAATGTATTTTCATTAGTTTACAAGGAGCACGAACTGGGCGGAATAATTACTCAACCCGAGGGTTATCTGCCCACGTTCTAAAGACACATAACCACTAAAACCTGAAATTTCGGTTAGCAGATCTTCAAATCTGCTTTTTAGCCCACAGAAGCTCATATACAAACACAAACAGGGAACGCAATTACTTTCTGTCAAATTAATTCGATGGCCCTTATTACACATAGGCGTCGGATTTTCAAAATAATCACGGAACAGTAGCGTTTCCAAGATTTATTACATGCCAACGGGAGGTACATCACGCAAATGTTGTTCTTGTTATGAGAGAGTTGAGAGGTTCTTATATATGCGAGGGTCCTTTGTAGAAGCTCCCCAAATTTCTGATAATAATTTAATTAATAATTTTTCCGTTTTACGATACTACACTTAGGTTAGTTCTGATGACTCCTGAGGCCAGGAATTCACAGGAGGGCAAAAGGGTTTAATTTTCAGTTGCTTGTCTTTGACGGAAATTGTGACCTTCAATACCAATGTTATGCTAGTTCAGAATGCTATGGATAAACAGGACTACCCAGTTTGTAGTCTGCTAATGAGTTGTCTTTCCTATCTGCAAGCATTTGTCTGCTAAAATTCGAACGAGTTTCATATGTTTTCTGATCGGGTCTGTAACGTCTGTAAATTAGGCAGTGTCCATTAGAATTAAAAATAAAATCTTATATCTCGAAATTTCTAAACACCCTGTACTGTAATTTGGAGACTTGAACCTGTTTATCTTTATATTATAATCTCCATTGTTAAAAACGTTTGAACACTTTTTTATTTGTGAGTGTGTTGTACCTTCTACCCTAGAAACAGGAAACAACAACCGTGCGAAAATTAATCTAGATCTGGTTATTTCTACTTTATTGGGAGTTAAATGGTGTCTTTGGAGTAGACGAGCGTAAAGCAAGGCTTGTAGCGTTTTAAGACATTACTCCCCTTGTAACGTTCAGACGTATATATTAAACCGATTGTACTTAGAGTCGTATTCCGCCCTCCATTTGGCCGAGTGCCAAATAATCATTGCGGAAATCGAAAATCCTAACTTATTTCGCCAGGGGCGAGAAACGACGCGAATGGATGGCTTTGCGTTATGAGGCAATAGAGTGGAGGGTCGCCCAAGCACTCATATTGCTATGTTCGTTTACGGTACCCGGATATCTCATTCTTTCGATTAATAAATGGAGTTGGACGGGGAGCCATCGTGAACGAAAACCCAATTATTGCTCTGTTAATTCGAAATCGAGCTTTATACCCTTATTACGCGAGGGTTAATATTAGAAATGCGAGATCTCAGGGAGGAACAGGTGGTCATTTCGTTCGATTACCGCTATTACGAACTTAGCCCCTAAACACGCTCCAAACTCTCACAAATATCGTAATGTATAAGGAAACCCTCGCCCTTGCATATAAATACCCTATAATCGTTCGCCAAGGAATATTCGTTCATATTTCCTCATTAAAAAGAATAAATGGGGACCGAAGAGGCGAAGCTAATTAATATAGCAATGACATAAATATGCAAATGAAGTCATGAATATCTCCATTAGAAGATCGAGTTACCAGGCTATTTAACTGAACGAGCGATTAACGTCTCAGAATTACCGAGCGTGACAGCAATATGGTAAGGGAGCAGGCAATATTGATACTACACAATGGAAATGGGTCTTTCAATAAATACCAGCTGTTCAGAACAGTTCATTGGTTTTTACAGCATGAACATGCCTCCCGGTCACCGCAAGTTTAATGTTGGGCAAACATGCTACACCACCGTTTTCACAAGAAAATATTTAAGCACCGATACAAAGGGAAAATTAGTGCCATTCCCCTGACCCGATGTTTCCAAAAGAATAATTTAAAATACACATTCTGTTAACAGTTGGTGATTCTCAAACTGCGTGAAGAAACAATAATGCAAAGTCTGTTGTCGCACAAAATAAAATTACTGGTACCGAAAGATGGCCACTCCCGCAAAGGTTCTTTGTCTCAAAAACTTAAGACGATGTTGTTATATTATTTTATATATTAAAACCCGAAGACTGATCAATATAATATAGAAACAAGTGAAAACATGCGTGTACGTTAATAAAATACCTCCTACTAGGTATAATAAAAATATCAGCATCAATGTATTGGATTTTCAAGTTAACAGTATTACAAGGACAGTCTAAGGGAATGGAGTAACCCAGCCTGTTATATTAATTTATTGTGAGATTATAAATTGCTGCAATTTGTAAACCTTTGTGTTAATCTTCTACCTTGAAGAAACAGGATGAAATTAATCATTAGAAGCGAATTTCAGAAAAGAAGTGAGATTAGCTTTAAAGCACCAAATGTAAAAACTTGCTCCCTTATTTCGCATTATTAGAATAGTCATTGAAAGGTGGTAATTGTTTGATATTACAAAATAAATATAAGAAGTAATATTATTCGATGGTTCAAAAACTTTAAGGAGAGAAAGGACCTTCTCCTTTAAGTATCTCATCTACGACCTCTATTATTATATACGACAGTTTGTTTGCTCTTCCTGTTTTCTTGATGAATTTGGATACGGTATGTTTACCTACTTAATGTCGACGCTATGTGAAGACCCTTTATTTAGAAACATTTCCCACACTTTAGTATAAAAAATTAATGAATTAAGTATTAGACAAAACAAAAAAGAAAATTCCAACAATTTTATTTTTATTTTAATGTAAAATTTTGTTTTATTCCTCAATCAAAAAGTTAATGTTGCTATTCACAAAATTCGGGCAATTGATTTCCCCACCTGAATTGCAAGCTTCTCCAATAAATCTGTAATATGATCCACTAAATCCATTTTACGGATTCATCTTTCATTCTGATGTAATGTTAATCCCTAATGAAATCCCTACTAAATTAGTTACATTTTCCTTGTTTACATATGCTTTGAAATAATACGTTGGTCGACAATCAATTAAACTGACAAGGCTCAAAAATGTGTTTTACCAATTAGTATTGGCAGAGCAAAGCTTAATATACTTTGTTTAATACCTATACGAACATTTTCAGTTGAAATAATTCAATAATTTTGTCTAGATAAGGACATTAAATATTTTCATTTGAACCTAAATTTATGCTAAAATCACGTCGATTATTTCTGAGGTGGTATAACTAATGTCTCGTGACCTTGGATAAAAATTCGCAAACGTAATTTTTGAAATGAACGGAATATAAATTGGAAGAATTGATGTCCTTTTCAGAACTAAATTCCAGATTAAAAAATTAGGTTAATAATATAGAAAAGCAGAAAGGTGCAGACTACAAAGAGAATGCAGTGAATCACGATGGTACCTATTTCTTTTCAGCCTCTAACGATATTCACTACTGGATATAGGCCTTCTTGCATTTTTTTATTTTCTTCTGCCACTAACTGTTCTCATCTATCAAATACCACAATCGTTTAGGAAATCGTCCTTCCATTTCATCAATGATCTGCAAGTCTTCTTCTTCTTCTTCTTCTTCTTTGTTTCTAATATGGATGACCATATTTAGGTAGGCTACTGCCTAGTCCTTCTTATGCCTCTTTGGATGTAGAATATTTGTACTAGATCTCCATTCTGGTAAACGGTTTCACCATGCATCTTCTTTTAAAGGTACTGTGTTGTTGGTTTATTCCTTATTAGTTCTTCGATCCCTTAACATTAACACCTATCATGTCGCGCTCTATACGGCTCTATTCCTCTTTGAATTTGAGTATATCAGGACTAGTGAAACAAAAAATAATATGGATTGACATCCATCTTCCTCATGTGATACGAAGATCACAGTGTGTGGCGTCCGAAAATTTTTACAGAAACTATAAACCAAACTTTTTATAAGATTGGCCCAGAAAGTTTATAAAACACAATCCTTTTTTTTGATAGCTGCGTAGGTACTAACTGTATTGCCCCTCGTTTTCCTTGTCACCTTTTTTTTCAATTTTTCTCAACACTTTCCCTATAAAATAACTAACTTTACATAACTGAAAAGTTCCTTTCTTCATAGTGTCATATTTTTGGCACACTGCAGACTAACATAAAATACTCTTTCCTAGTGTTAACTTAATAATATTATTCAACACCATTAATTTTAAATTATTTCAGTAAGTTACTGCTTTCAACTCCAAAAAAACATAAATGCAGTTTAAAATTCGTTTTAAAATCCAAATAAAATTCATGAAATCCTAATTTTATTCATAGTTTTAACAGATCGGATACAAGTAGAGTTAATAGTTATAGCAGTAGTTGGTTAGACGGGTTCTCTTTCAACTTCAGACACTTTACTCATTAGGTTGCTCTGCATGCGATCCATTAGGGTATTAATTAGAGCCTAGTTTAACACATTGTTCCAATAAGCAAAGGAGTATACCAAACTAAAGCTAAAAGCACAAGCACCACCAGTTGTAATAATTTCTGACAGCCTTCAAATTAATATAAGGAAAATATTTTGTCAATTATTTGAAACAGTAGTAAAATGTCTTCATTTACAGTTTTTCACATAACAGTTAATATTTTCTAAATCGGTTTGTTGAAACACATAAACTTGCACTTTGGTTATTTTTTTGGGAGCTCCTTTAAAGGATTTTGTAGTCAAATAAATCACTGTAGAAGAAATACCTTGGAATACACAATAATAAACCAAATCAATTGCAAAACTAAAAGTAAAGAAAGCCCAGATTACATGCATGAAGATTTGCTCTGCTGAACTACTACGCTTAGGTTTTCCATGTTTATATTACCGTTTCGTTTTGCTTTGATTTGTGAAACTTATCCCCAAAGTTTGTACAGACTTACCTCAAAGCCAGGGTAACTTCGTAGCGTCACATTTGCGCTTAAACTTGAGGCTTAGTTTTTCCCGATAGAATTCATATCACAATGTGTACTACACCCTGAAGAATAACTCAGATTTCATATCAAGCGAGGTAATACTGTATACAAATTTAATTAAAGTCCGGCTACTTCAAGAAGTAATAAAATACAGAGCAAAATAGAGAATTATTTAACCAGTAAAAATATTTTTTCACATAGTACTTAAGGAAAATTTAAACTGTGGTTTCTTACGATTCAACTGTTTGTGAACCTCTGTTTGTAAAATAAAGTAATCTTTAGTAAGTAATCTATCTCGGCTTTGACATTTTAAAAAGATTTTAGATCACTGAAAGTATTTTTTAGGAAACTTTCGTTAAGGTAACTAAAACCATGTGAAAAATAAAGAGTAACCAAGAACGTGTTCGAATCCCAAAATGTTTGTTTTATTAATTAAGTGTTAGGTGAAGGCAATATGAGAGTATAAGTTGAATTCTCTGTAGTGTAAAAATCTTTTTATTAATATATTTTTGAAATTTCTTTGACATCAATCTTGGAGTTCTAAAACTAAAATGTTATTTTTTTCAATTTAAAACTGATTGTTAAAAAACAATAATTGCAAGTTTTTTAATTATTCTTTAAAAAATATGTAAAACTATACAGGATTCAAATAAATATAAACTTATCCCACTAGATTATATATACGATCAAAGCAAAATTGAATTAATCTGAAACTTCAAACACATGTGCGTTTAAAAGGGAAGAAGCCTCTGTGTATCATTTGAAATATCTCATCCTTTACCGCATTACCTTTTGTGGAACATTAATACCTAAACGTTAATACGTGGAGTTTAGTTGTAAGAAACTTTTATAAATTTTATGCATGCGCCCTCATTAAAAGGTTCTTTTCGACTTGTTTACCAACATATAATTGGAGATTCTGCAACTTTTATAAAACTTGTTAATTATTTTTATTCCCACAACCGAAACTTTTCCTAATCAATTTTAAATTCTGGAATAAATTCGTAAAAGAAAATGTTATTTTTTGTGAAAGGATTTATTGGAAAATATGTTATAGAAAGGTAAGCAGCAAATTCGGGTTTTGTGGAGTGAGCACGTACGGCTAAGCTAACCCGGCTGCTAGATTTATTTTATGGAAAATAACTAAATATGAAAACCTGCTGGGATGCGGATTTCGATACATTCGTGGGCAGATATATTCAGTGCCGCAATAACTTATAATGCAGATATGTGAGACGCGCAGGTGCTGCGTACATCCGCTGTCACCGACAGCGACATCCGGTAACTGCGCATCGCCATTGCTAAGCCCAACTCGCTCTAGCCAGACAAAGGCAGACATATTAGCATTAAATAAATTGCCAGGGAATAGCTTGTACACAGCTACGTCCGTAAGTGTTTGTTTAATATTCCAGGGCCGCAAACAACACCTGGATCACCCGCACCCGGCCTGCGTTTCTCGCACAAAATTTTATATTCAGCACGTCGGTTACACTTTTACTTTTTATGGTATCCGTTTATTAAAATGGAGATTTTCATCGAAAATGTAATTAACGTTCTCCAGGTAGTTATTGGCATTGTGCTCCATGATTCACTTGCTCCACTCAATAAACAAGAGGGTGAAATTTTAAAAATTGCTTTAATTTGAAATATAAGTGGTATATTAATTTACGGTGAAAATATACACTTAAAATTCTTTTGATCCAAAAACATCTTCATAATTTCCCTAAATTAAACGCAATTCATGCAGACCGGAATACAAAAAAAGGTTGGCGACCCTCCATAAGCAACAAATCCAATTTGTTTGACTGGTATGAATATTATTTGAATATAACAAGAAAATCCATATTTACGTGTGGGGATAACAATGAATAAAAAGCTATATGTAATTTAAAATGGAATTAAAAAGTCCAATCCTGAATATATTCTATGAAAAAATATTGGGTACAGAATAAAAACGAATAACAAACCCTTTTTTTTGACATAACAGTATGCTATCTAGTTATCGGGGTAGCTAATGCTAGGATTTGGTAACTCGACGCAAATGAATCAAGGAATCAATACTAATACCTAATATTATACATTACACAAATTATATAACTTAGGAATTACGAAAACTTCACGCTAAATTTCATTTTCTAAATTATAGTAAAGTTTTTACTTGCGGGAAAACGTAGGTAACGCAGAATTAATCTCTTTATTCATGTTTCAGCTATAAACACTAAAGAGATTGTAATCTGATCATGTTATTTTGCTCAGATTTGGTTTCAGATTGTAGGATATAACAGATAAATGTTGCTTCGAAACACGTGATTGATCTTGCCCACACTTCCTCCATTAAGTCAAACTCCAACCATGTTATCTATTCAGTATCAGTTTCCTCATAAATATCAATGCTTTGTCTAACAGACCTCACTTTCCCCTAGTGCTAAAACGTTTCCAAAACGTAATCTGATTATTGTTTTATGAGGTCAAAAATATTAGATTAAAATTACTTAGTTTAGTAGTTTAGTCGTATTCAATCAACGTTTTAATATAAAATGCGTTTGTTTCAACAGCAAATCTAACAGACGTTTTAGAAGATTACAAAATATCAAAGCCGACATTTGTCTATTTTTCATACCAAATTGAAAGCAGAAACGATCTAAAACTTAAAAGGTAATATATCAAACAAGCGTAAACAGGGGACGGCTAAACTCTTACTGGAATTGGTTGTGCGTTTACAGTATAGATTTTTATAATCCCCCTATGTTTAAAATTAAGCTTCCGATACTTTTTTTTTAAGCGAACCCATTATCTTTATAATAGAGGTGTGTCCAAGCTGAGCATTAAAGGGAATATATTCTCTATCAAAATGTCGGTGCTGTAAAACATGCGATATAGGGTGTTCCGGATATGATCATGAACATGGAAATCTCTCAAAGCATGAGATGTTTCTAGAATCAAACTTCCTTGAACAAATATATTTACAATCATTCTTTTCTCTAAGGTTTCATCCCTTAACTGGTTATCATTATCACATTTCTCATTTTTGGCGCTGTTTGCGAATGTTTAAAAAAATACAACCGAATAATTCTGAAATTCTCATAAAAAAAACTACAAACTACGCTTTTCTGCTAGTACCTACATAATTAGCTGCAATTATGGTATATTTCCACTTTCCATTATGGCCAAAGTATTCGAATTTTCCTTTGCTCATAACAAAAATTAGTTGAATTGTTTATTCTCCGATATAAAACTCGCTATTTTTGACCTGCAGAATGTAAGCGTCTGGATAAAGATTACAGAATCTGTAATATTCGCAGTCACTAGTTTGTTTGTTCAGGATATATCAGAAATGGTTAGGAAAAACTTGAATTTTTTATTCATCGGGGTAGCAAAAGGATTTAGTAAGTTTTTTCTAATTTAACTCAATCTCTATCTCTTATTGTTCGCGAGTTATCCATGCAGATCATTTTATCTTGAACCCCTGTATAATATTCCCATACATGAAAAGGGCAGACAAGTCATAATGAAGACTATTATCTATCAAAGTCTACTTATCTATCAGCCTACCCCTTAGGTACAGGTACGAAGGAAAAAGACGAAAAAGCTCGAAAAGTAACTTCATTTTATTATTTTAAATTAAAATCAATCAGGAGATGCATTTTGCTGAACATCATAATAGTTTTTCCTACAAAAGCGTTCTTCTCAATTTATCAGTGGAGCAATTCATTTAACTTACAAAGCTGCATTTGAATAAAAACTTTAGATTATTCTCCGCAAAGATTCAATGCTTCAGAACTTGAATTATTGAGAAAAACCGTCCCACTTATTTACCCATCATTATCATAGAATACTCACATCTGGTTAATATTGATTCGATTAAAACGAGGAAATGCTAAAATAAAGAAAACTTCATAATGATAATCATATAGTTTAGGAAAAACACTCAGTATGTAAATGTAGGACATTAATTATTACAAGAAAATATGATTGTTTTTAAAGGTAGCTTTGAAAAACAATGGAAAATTAATATGGTATTAATTACCACTAGTCATCATATTATACTCCACATTACAAATTAATTAACGAACCCTGCAAAACAACAAAAAACGAAGTGCTATCATAAGACGTGCAACGTATAACAACCGCCAGCAAGAAACTTCATGTAGCAGTACTTAACAGTTAATTTTCACGTAAGGAGATGAAGTTTCAACAGTACTATTCCAATTATATTTCCGCCCTGCTGTTACTAAAGTGGGGTAAAACCACTTGGGATACGAGACAAGCTGCAGAGGATTTCGAAGGATTCTGAAGTGGCCTGGCTGAATTTGGAGAGATTTTAAATAAATATCTCCAATTTTGTTTAGAAACTTTCTGATGATTTTATAAAAAAAAAAACATGGGATTGAAACAAGTGGGTGATTTACATGTTAACAAGAAACTAGGTACCTAACTAAATTTTTTATTTTAATGGATCTAATAATCTTATAAAAATCGTTCACGTTGCCAGTATAAAGTTGAGGATTTTCTAAGAAGGTTTAATAAATAATTTTGTTCAGAAGTATATGGTAATGCACAGCACGTAGTATGTTACCTAACGGAGTAAATTTACATCCAGCTCCCCATAAATAGAACAGTAAAGCAAGAAGTGGGTCCTGAAGGACCTGGTTAAGGCCTCGGGCCAGGCTACGACATCTTGAGATTATATGGCGCTACTTTCAGGTCGTAAACATAAGAAATTTTCGTAGCGCGTGTGATTTGGCAGACAAGCAATAACGCTAGCTTTACTTCTGACGTGACTTCACATAGAAGTTGCGCTTTTAAGGAATAGAAATGCCTAAACTTGCCTCATACGTTATATGAGCACCACACTTTTGTATACTTTTGTTATACTTTGTCGTTATGGAAGTATAGCTGTTTACGACATTCGTTATAATAAAAGGCACAAATAAAGCAGAAACCTTTTGCAGACTAAGTTTAGGTCTCGGAATTATTTGTTTTCAGACTTAATAAACTTTGTTTGTATTTACAATTAAGTGCAATACAGCGTTGTTGAGCTAGAACTTTCCAGGAATATGTGATATCATACGCGATAGTAACATAACTGTTTAATATTCTTAACTAACTCGAAATTAGTTACAGAGCGCTCTGAATAATTTTCCGTGCCAATGCCTGTATTTGCCTCTGAATTAATTAACAGAGAGGTACAATCTTAATGTACCGCTTACTTCCCACACACGTGCCGATAGCGTTTATAAAATATTTACGAAATTACCAAGCTGTTTCCTCGATTCCTTGCTAATAAAATTATGTTTAATACATGCAATAGAATCAGTTCCTATCAAGAAAAAATAGTTGGAGCTCTAAACCCATGTCGCAAATTTATACACACCTCATATTTTTGATGAAGCCCCTTGTTTTCTGTTAACTAGGTAACAGTTTTCTAATAAGGGCCAAGATTAATTGCCATGGATATAATTGTTATCGAGCTTTGAATCCATAACAATCAATATTGGTTTGGCTGAACCGCCTTTATGACTCAAAACTCAAAACCAAACATATTATGAGCTTATAGTAAAAATATTTAAATATGTATGTGCCCAAGCCTACTCATCAGTCATCACCTTGCAACAGGTAAGCAGTTTTCTTTCGGTTTGTCTATATTCTCTTTAATAGCCGTTTTAAATTCCACATTACGGAAGCATTCGTTACTACAGGTGGAATCCGTAAATAGTTAACCCAAATTAAGGCGTAGGAACCCACTTTGAGATTGCATAATATCTGTAATTAGGAAACTACTGGCATCTCCAATGAGTTACGAGATAACGGGACCGTGTAAGTGAATTATCAATAATCACCCTACCCCGTCTTCCGTAAATACCCAACTACGACACAGTGTTTGTCTCTTGATCACAACAACGGTTAGGATAATTGTATTATTTCTTATTTGTATTTGTTAAAGTCCCGATTACATCACCTATTCTGCTCCAATTTTGAATAAAAGTATGTTTTGATGTTAAATTATAATTTTACCTTAAGCTTCTTTCTTAATAGGAATCATAAAAAACCAGAAAAATAAACTTTCAACGTTCTTCTTATTCATGTTCGCCACAATTTATAAGAAAATTTTAAATTCTAGCAAAACACATCACTTTTACAATAATTATCCTTTTAATACCAAGAATACATTAATCTAGATTACCTAAAAGCGGATCAACTTGTTTTTATAACATAAATATTTTATACCAGGGCACACGTTTAGAAACTGTAATTAAAGACCTATGTTTTAACCTAGAATGTCCTATAAAAAATTGATAAATCGGTTGTTTGGATTACTACAGACGTCATCAAACGATACTTCAAATAATAAAAACATATTCATTCACCTCATCCAACTGGCAAGGCTCTGCTGTATTTTTGTTTGAAATTTAAAAGATTTTCAAACTGAAATGCTTTATATAAATAATAAATATTAAATAAAATATTTCATCTAAACTCCAGACTTTAAGTAATAATTGCGAAAATTAAAGCTCCTAAAGCTCTCGATAAGCTTTACATATAAAATAACAATAAATATAATTACATTATATTTTACAGACAACTAATATCCGGTGGAGTTTAAATATCCGTAGACTTCCCTTGAAGAGCATTTTTCCTTATCGGAAACGAGCGACACATCTCAAAACAAGGAAAAAGGAAAGGCAGGTGTAGAATCCGTTGATAAAGTGCATTATAAACACTCAAGATGATTAAAGGGGCCAAAACGTTTTCAGTTACCCAACCCTAAGAGGATTAATGTGTAACGAAAACATTTATCTTTATACAATAAACATGATTTTCAAGTGTTGGCTGGATTTGAACCTGTATTCAGGACTATATTCAAAATTATAAAAACTACCATTAAACGTGCTGATCATTACATATTATCAATTTAAGAATAAGTTCTCTCTCTATCCATTGAAATAAGTCTTCTTTTGTATTGAAAACTTCATTCCAAATAACTGTCCGTTTGCGTTCTTCTCAAACAATGCTATCGCCAAGTTCGCTTCAGCAAAAACTTTCTGGAATTATTTCTATTCACTATGTATTATTAAAATATTTTTTAAACCATTTACGCAAACAAAATAATATATAAAAGCATAAAATAATTAAATACACTAGTTTATGCCCAACCGAAAGTTAATTACCATATCAAACAAATTTTCTACTCAAAGCTTGAATAATGTTTTTGAGGTTTTTATTTGGTAATTAATTAACGTTAGAACTGAACTCTAACTAACTGTGTTTTTTTAACATTTAAATGTAGAGATTCAAGGGTGCAAATTAATTTCTTAAGCAATTGTAATAAAGGCTTATAATAATATTATTTTAGAAGATGGAAATTCAAACTTCTAAAAGCACTAGAAAATTAACATTACAAAAGCTCTGAAAAGCTACTATATTTCAAACAGGTTCGTTTATTTTGTTTGTTAAAGTAAAAATAAAATATGCAAAATAGTTCAAGGTTCGTTCAATTCAAAGTGGACTGTAAACGAAACAAGTTCGATATATAAATAAAGCTTCAAATACTGAGTTTGTTGATTTTTACCTGAAATAGCAAAAAACCTTCAGTTAGAACCTTTCAGACTCATATTTCAAACAGTTTAATTAGAAGTGATGGAAAACCACAGTATGTACTTTCAGACAACTTTCCCACGAACTTAAAATTATTTTCTATACCTAGCAGAAAAATACCAAAAAAATTCAGTTTTGGAAAAATTTGTTGAAAAACATTGTAAGACAGCAATAATCTCACAATTAAATAGAAAAATACATGTGTCCGTTTCCGCAAGCAACAACTCGAAATCTTCAGACCGAAATAGATGCCTTCTATTTACCCTTGACAATCATGCTCGCCTAAAAATTTCTCTTGATACCTCTTTCTACTTCTAATCAGTTTGGCTAACGTCGCGACATCCACAGTGGAAAACTTGTAAAACTTTGTTTGCCATGTCCTTTAGAGATTCTTAAGATGGGTACTCTGTATAATATAATATTTTACTCCTAATATACTGTGCAAGAAGTGCGTGAATCTGGCTTTTTTTATTACATTCGGAGTTTGCTATATTCACCTGACGCTTAACGACAAAGAAAGGCTTAAGGCATGTGTTGCACACTTCACTATTTATTTGACATTGTTAGGTAATAGAATTTTATTTACAATCGTTTGACGCAAACGCTACGAACGCAGAAAGTGAGACGATGCGCAGTAGACACATTCGGGAACGTCAAAAGCAGGTGTTTTGCAGCTGTTGCCACAATGTTGACGGGTACCAAAACGTGTACGGCCTCTTATGGTCATAATGCGTGAAATAAACTCCATAAGAAGTACATAGGATTACACAGCATCTACGCGAGTAGAAAAAATTTTTTGAAATTAATTAATGATAGTAAAAAAGATTTCGTCCAAAACATAAACTTGTATCCTAACACAAACCAAGCTACACTCATTAATTTTGTTTAGTTGAAAAAGAATATATTTACTATAAAATCAAGAAAAGCACAAATAAACGTTATTAGAAGCGTGTCTGGAAATGAGAATTTCTACAGTAAACACTTTTATCTCAAATCACAGCAATTTATTCTGCTGTTATAAATGACTGACGGCTCTTCTTATTATCTAGTATATGTAAGTGATGGAACCAGACAGCATTTAGAAATAAATTGACACGATCTGGGATGTAACGTTGAAGTTTGAACAAACACATAAACGTAGGAAAGCTTTTAAAAAGGGAAATTTATGAATAACAAGTTGTACGTGAGTTTACGATTGATGATCCTTAAAAGTGTTCATAAATCTGAAAGTAGTTATTACCGTGTGCTATATGATATGTGTTTACTACATACTAACTTCTTTATAGGAAGTTGTAATGAAGACATTCGGACGTTCGAAATTGTGTTCGGTAGAGTATTAATGGAATAATAAAAATAAAATGTATTTATTTGGTTTTGTTCGCAAAACTTTATTTCTCTTTACTTATAACCTCATAATACATAAAGCGGAGTATCCTAAAATATGAACCAAATAAAGCTACCACGCCCGTTAATGTCGCCACTTAAAAGAACTGTCTAGTGCAGTTATAAAACCTGGGATAGTTCAGAAATAAAAAAGACATCCTATAAAATGCCTTCACAAGAATTCGCCATTCGCCGTTTACGACAAAGTCGTAAAGTCAAAAAAACATACTTAAACCAAAACATATTTATCGAAACATTTTTATGAAACGAAATGTTGAATGCTGACTCAGTTAAAACTCTGCATCAGAAATTTGATAGGACTTTAACGTCGTTAGAATCGACTGTCGATCATTAGTTAAATTAATGCCGAAAACGGGTAATCCCTCACAGTTTCATAATCGAGTTAAACGGTTCCCAAAATTAGCGAGGGTTCTCTCGTTTTGGAACACTCGACCCACAATATCCAGCACACATCGTCGAGTTCAAGTGTGAGGCTTAAATACAAAGTATCCTTTGATAATCGATCTTCGATTATTTAATCCACACAGCCCTCTACAATCGTTGGAAATTGTCCGCAATGCAGTAAAAGTTTTTATCTTAAAAATCTGAGACCATTAAATTGCATAATTTTGTAATACGCCCCAAGCTTTCATTGTAGATTCCCTATATATGGGAATGTGTACCTACAAACAGCGTATGATGATGTTTTAATATTATCGGAATGCAACTAGTTTAGCATGCGATAAAAAGCTATTATTTTACTCTAAATACACCACGGATGATTATACGCTAGGGCTAGGATAAAATATTCACGAACTTGGTTACAAAAGTATACATTAGTACTTACTATCCGGTATGAAAAATGACAAACGTGCTTTATGTTTATACAGGATGTTTCATATAAGCTGTTTCCCCTTGGAGCATGCATGTATTAAATTATTTACTAGAATAATTTAAACTCGGAGGTAATGTTAATCATTGAATTAACTTTAAAAGCATTCCCAGTCTCTTATGGCATTAAACCCTAAATGAAACGCATTATATGTAATTCTACTTTATAAGTATACCATGCTGTCGCGTGTCGCAAAAAGAATCTGTTGTTCTATATACAGGATGATTCAGAATTTTATTGACATACTATATGACGTACTGATTCCTCAGATTTTTGGAAGCTAAAATTGCTAATAAGCTTGATGTTAATTCGTAACCAATTACGAGTTACAAAGGAATTGTGTAATGAACAACTGCACTAAATAATTTATTTTACAGTTACCATTCAAACATGAAAATAATAAATTGTAGCAATTAGCGCGAGCTTTAGTAATTAGTGCATATTTGTGTTAACAAAAAAAAAAAACTTTCAGTTCCTCTGTATATACGGATTAAACAATTCAATTCTATTGTGGTCATCGTTTTTTATTTAATAGGCATCGATCGATTTGAAATATTCAGAGTCACCAAAACTCGTTTTCATGCTTTACAATATTCGTATTAAAGCAGGTTACCTTTTGTAAAAAATAATGTTTTATGACTGCATTACAAAGTTATGCCGCCCTATAGAACACTAGCAATACACATAGTTAATTTTGATATAAATATTATATGGACACCGATTTCTCGCCGTCTAGTAACATGATAACATAAATTTTCATAAATTTTCAATAAATTTTCTTTGAAAATAAATATTTTTATTCAGTTTAAACAACTACTGTACAATGCAGAGCCCTGGCCCTAATTTTGAAAACATTTTCTTTTCAAATGTTACTACAGGGCTGCTACTATTAGGTCATTTCGGCATTACTAGATAGTTAGTGGTGTTACCACGATGCTTCAGTCACATAGGTACTTATTTGTCCCCCAGATTCTTCTATGGTTCTCTATATCTATATTTTTGTTAGCAATTGCAATACATCATTAGTTACGGACAGATACGTTTCCTAATTCTATTTAGTTGATATATTCGGGGATTCAGAATGCAGGAAAGCAATTATGTGTTCGAGCACGATGCGGTGCAACTATTTTTAAGCTGTGTGTGAATGTAGCGATGCAGGAAGACCAGACAATGCGACTTTTTTACGAGTCGTAGCAATTGCGAAAACATTGTGACTAGGCACTAGCAGAGTGCTTCCCTTGAACAATACAACTTTGCGATTATAACAGCGTAGTGTGTTGTATTCCAATCAGAACTATTGTAAGTAAACTGTTAGAATAACAAATTAGTGCAAATTGTTTGTAAACTTTGAAGGACCTACGGTGAAATACACGAACTTGTGCAATCTCGATAATTAAGGGCCGAATTCAGATATGTAACTTAAGTATCTACTCCTCATCCTACACTTATCCTCTACACTCATCCTATAGTCATTCTCCACTTATTTTGGAAATGAGTTACAATCTTCATTTTCCAAATTTAAAAAGGTTTCTAAATTTGGAAACGTCGTCGTAGCAACTACAAATAGCAAGTGCTTTTATTTAAGGGTAAGTGTAGTGTGAGTGTTCCTTAAATGACGTCCCTGAATTCGGCCCTTGAACTCTATAGTTTGTACCAGACATAGAGTTCGGTACTGGCCTTATCGAGAACCTTGTTGTCAAATCTATATGCTACAAACCGCTGGTGCAAACAAAATATACCCTAACATTGATTCTTTACCACACGCTCCTTATGCAATTGTGGGAAACTTTTCTACATTTAAAAAGCATTGGGGTATTTTAACCATACTGAACTCTAAGCATGGTACAAACTATAGATTAGATGATCACACATTTTGTTTCTACCAAGCTGCCAAGCATTTTTCTTTCCATCTCTATGTATGCTCAAATGGTAAGGAAATTAGGTAAGGGAAGGGTAGATGGAAAATCACAAATCCAGAAATGGTTTTGGTTTAAGGAATTTGCAAATTTAATTGCCAAATTACTGTCCGTGTGTGAATGCATGTGTGCACGTGCAAACTCGGGTTCGCATGTGTTTAGGAAAGTAACTTATCTAGCATTAAGTTTACCCGACTTTCTCTCTAAGCTCCGACCCCGAAATTAAATCGCTGGTAATGGATAACCCCTAGGAAGTGTGCCAAGTTAACTTCCAAAAGAATAATAGTTTGTGTTCATAATTTATAGTAGGATACCAGTGCACATTATATTATGCTAAAAGTTCACGCTGAAAAATTTTAACATTAAATTTTCTTGCAATATATGCAATTATCGTTTATAATTAATAAAATAAATCCGTGATTTCTAGCAATAATATTGCTGAAACGAAACATTAAATAAATTAGCAAAACATTTCTACTTTTATAAAAAGCACATCAAAGGAGGCAATATTTATTCCACTATTTGAAAAACTTTTTTCCGAACTAGTATATGTACCTGTTAATATAATTTTAAAGCAAGAAATATTTGCTATAACAACATTTTTTAGGTTCTCTCATTTCCCAACATATGAATTACCAAAAACAAAGTCAAAACTTTAAATAATCCAAGAAACACAAGAGAACAAGTTTCTCGAAGTACATTTAGTTTTAGTATCTACAATTTCGTCTGTGCTCACTACCTCAGCCCATTTGCCTCCCTTGGGTGATGAAATGAAATTTTTCCAGATTTAAAATGTAGGTAATTTGCTGCGGCTGATTTTTTACGAAAACTTAATAAGTGGAAAGAAATATTGCGTCTTGGAGTGGGGCTCGGTTTCCGCGAATTATGTCTGCCGTGTTTTTCTCTGCCCTCAAGTTATGCAAACAGTATCATGACTGGATTAAAGTTTGAGAAGTGGCTCCCACATGAGAATTATTCTCGCCACACCGTGCCACAAACTTTTTAGTAATCAGTACTGGAATAATAAGTTGTTCACTTTTAACGGCTCACAAAATTAAAAGAAGCAAGTTTTTGCGTTTCACTTTTAATGCAGTTTTCACTCACTACCTTCATTAAATATAATATCTTTGGAATTTTTGCTTTGGGTACATCATTAGTAAAAATGGAAACTCAAAATTAGCTTTTATATTTACATACAAAGTTTTTTTTATTTTTATTATCTAACAGTGTCCAACGCAACGCAAATCCCATATACGTCGTTTATTTTTAGTCTGTCACAAAAACTGTTTGCGGTATTAGGTCTGCAGATAATTTTACGGTGGATTTTGTTAGCAAATGAAGTAGGAAATTGCAATTTCATGGCATCTGATTCAAATAAGCATTAGCATTACTGAATTGAATTAATAAAAGAGAGATAGGTAGAATGTAAGTTACAAATGTGAAAAAGTATTCGTGGATTTATACAATCAAGTAACTATAAAAACTAAATAGGTATAGAATAAAATATGTTTTAAAGAAAAACTCGACAGTTAGAAATCGTAAGCGACAAATTTTATTAAGTAGAAATATTGAAGATAAACCCCTAATGGTAAATATTTGTTGAGCTACCTACATAGAAAAGAAACCTACTTACACCTACACAGAATTATTTCAAAGGCGAAGCGAGTTTCAAAGTACAAACAAGAAAATTGTCTAAAGAAAAAAAGGTAAACAAAAGCCGCTTTGAGCTAAAGATAAGGCGGACATCTTTTTGTGCCGTTCCTTCCAGCCGTGAGAAATAAAATGAATATTTCGGTGGACGACTAATTCGCGCAAGGATAACGGCAGCAATTCGGCTAGAAGACTTTTCAGGATTAATGTAACGTTAAATATGCGAGTGAACCGTCTGCATTTAATCTTTCTTTAACTGGAATAACTTATACCGAGTTGTTGAAAAACTGCACTCGTAGCGTCCATATTTAATTATAAACTCCGGGATTTTACACCGCCATATTTTTGTAGGATTATATCTGATTTTACAAAAATAATAAACACAAACATAAATAGATTAACGTAGCCAACTGTTAGGGGGACATTTAATCTAAAAAAATACAGAACACAACGAAAAATGACAACTGTAACCTAATTAAGAAAATAAATTTCATTTACCATTTCGTTTCTGCTTCCTGTTTTTTATCTCGAGCGGCAGTGAAGCGTTTTATTTAGTTTCAAAAGGAAATTAAAACAGTTTGCATTTTAAAATAAAAACAATTTCTTAACAAAAGAGCTCGCTTGTTGATGATAACACATTTTTCCGGCAGTTATAATGCAATCCTCTTTAAATTAGTGAACTGTATTTAAAAGCACACCTAATTCAACTAATGTATAATAATTGAGTAATTATATAGACGACTATCATCAACGGGGGAATTATTTTCAATGATGTTAGCTTTTATGAGATTAAACTTAATTCGGTTGACATAAACCTCCAACGTCGGACTATTTCGCAAGCTGGGAAATTTCACTTGCGTGAATTAACGTGCGAAACTTCAAACTAATTACTCGTTGCAAAACCAAGTCCTGTTGTTAATACTTATTCTGGAATTGCCGGGATTAAGACCCTTTGGATTATATAAATAATTTATATCACAAGCAAAACTGAAACAATTTAAAGAAATTAACGGGTTTCTACACATAAAGTTTCTTAATCAAAGGAAATACCTAATATTTTCAGATTAGTTTCCAATTAAAAATATTAAGACATTGCAATATCCACAGTGCTAGAACTGAAGGTACATAAATCCTAAAAACAATCTGTAAAAGTTAAGTCCTAAAACATATTTTCGTTAAGGGTTCGAATAAATTTGTAAAATTTAGCGGTATTCAACTAATTTCTCCGCTGTTTTTATCTTCAAAAGCAACCTACAAGGGTTTCTCCTTAAAATTTTAATATGAAAACTTGTTAAAGATGTTTTAAACTTCATTTGCTAATCTGCTTTGCACGTGATATTATAAAGGAAAGTTTAGAATAAATACTGCTACTAGCATTTACTTCACTCTGCTGAAGCTAACAGAATTCAAACTACTTCCAACAGAAACACTTTTCCGAACTTTTGACCCTTTGAACGCCAACATCAGCTTAACTCCTGTGGTTGGTTTACGCTAGGGACAGATTGGCCTACCGGGATGCAGGAAATTATCAAGTTGCCTGATCAGAAAGTTAACCCAAAATTTATATATTCATTTTGCCAGGAAATTTAACATCTTGTTTCTATATTTTTAGTAGATACCAGTATTTATTAAAGTTTAAAATGTTTTAAGTAGAGGAGGGTAAACCTAGGAAACACTTAGAGCTAGACGTTTTACTCACAACAATGATGTAAGGTAAAGGTATAAGAACAACTCGGCTGAACCTCGCTTTACGAATAAAATTCTAAAAAGTCAAGGTCATTGCTAAAATGCATATAATTTTTCTAATATATTCCATTAGCCAAGTTGTACATAAATCATGGTTGCAGGATTACAGTCAATAATATCTAGTCCACGCTTCAAAGTAAAACCTCAGACTGCAAGCAAATTTAGCATTGAAACCAAACCCAAACTCAAGGTTAACACCTCAAATTTGAGGGTAAACCTTCTAGATATGGGAAACCCGTAACCTGTGTCCAGCCTAAAATCTCAAATTTAACTCTGAAACCTCGAGGTTGGGTCTACAACCTTAAAATTGAGTTTATCACACTTGAACCTAAATTATTATGATCGAACATTAAGCCTGTTTAACGCCTGTTTAGAAATTGGAAACTGAAGCTTCGGGATGGGGCAAAAAATTTCCAGAGTTCATAGCGTTCATACTGCAGCCTAAAATATCAAACTACAGCCCAAACCTGCGGGATGCGTGTACAATTCAGGATTGAGCTCAAAACTTTTACCTAAAACCCAAAATCTTTTATATGGAGTCTAGTATCTAAGACCTGAACTCATACCTTTATGGTAATGCCTCAAATCTCATCCTTCAGGCTAAATCCTCACGGTGAAACAAAACATATTTTCATCCAAAAACCCAAACTAGAGCCTAAAATATCTGTCCGTACCAGAGATCAAAGTCACTGTAGAGAGCATAGCGCAATTTAATTCTTATGGGGAAATCTTACACGTGCCACTTTTTTTAAGCTCGGGGCTAGAATCAAATACCTCAGGACTTGAGGCCGAGGTTAGAACCTCAGTTAGTCCTAACCTCTCTTCAGCCTAAACGTTTGGTGTATTATTTAAATGATGCAAAATAAAATATTAATGGGTTAACGTAAACTTTGCCACAGATTTCAATGATTTTTTAGATTTAAAAATATTATTAATTATTCTATTGTACAATTCAATAATTTTGCGGTGACACCAGCAAATTATCTGATAGGAAATCATTTATTTTTATCAGTTTATTCATTTAAAAGGTTTCGGTACCGGAATTAATTAACTATTTGCATTAATAGAAGTCGATATGCTGTACTCCCTGCATAAAGCATTATCTCATCACTTCACGTGTGAGCGGTGCAAGCGGTTTCTCATTTACTAGACCTCATCCAATTATTATTTTTTCTTTTCTAAATTTACTTAACGTTGGCATATTGCTAATAGAAAATTTTCATAACGAATGTCAAGGGAAATTTTTATTGGTAAAAATATAAATTTAATTTAATATAAATTTTGGTTTATTAGTTTAATTGCTTCTGCTAATCCGATTAGCTAACCACAATGTATGTATTTCTGCATTCTGACGTTTACTTCTGTCTCTGATGAATAATTTTAATTATCCATTCTATTACTTGTAACGTTCGCTTTGTATAACCGTTGTAAAACGACAAGGTTCTCTGTTATGCACCATCAAAGTGAAATTTTATGTATGGCGTTCTGTTTTCAAGATAAAATTTTAAATTGGGTTTAAATAATAAAAGTTTTAATATTTGTGCTGAGCTTACACTTTTATTTAAGTAGACACACGTTAAATTTTTACGTATGAGGGATAGAGAAATAATTTAAAATAAAAAATTCATAATACTGAAAACAGTTTAGTTACCTGTGCATAGAGAAAATCGAAAATGAAATATAATTGAATGAAATGTGTGGGAATTATGATACGACTAAGGAATTTGCTGAGATTGTTGAGCATTAATTTCATTTTCGTCTCTTACTTCCCTAGTGGTTACTTTTTAGATATAAAATTCCATCGTGCGTTTTTTAGTAGTTTCCTGCAATTGTGGTATAAGCTCGCTTGCACCACAGAAGCTCGCTGTATGTAAATATAGTGCATGCATGCAATAAATATGTAAAAGCATGTATGTATGAATACATGTATGTATACTGAAAAAGAAATATATTGAAACATAAAGGGAAAATAAAGAGAAAATAAGAACGATGTGACGAAAGCGTGTTTTACTAGTTTTATATGAAACTCCGAAACAATGCATTACCGTTTTATTCACGACGGCATAAAGAAGCACCAGTCAAAGGAGAATCGTAAAATATAAATGGGACTTAATGGAAACGTAACGTTTCACTCTATAAATTCGAGATTAATGCGTACAAAACCGCCAGCAGAGCAGGAATGGATCCGAGCGAGTCAAGTAATGCATAAACAATCCGAGGGCTCCGCCGCTGAATTATCTGCAATTTGTTCGCTGGACTTCATCTCGCCTGCTACAAAGAGAACTGCTTCTCATTCCTCCGCATCCGGCATTCTGCAGGAAATTACGACCAAAGGCGATGTATAATATCGCTTTTTATTTCGCCTCTCAAGTTCGTCCTGCCGTTAACTTTCTGCTCTGGTACAGAGAGTACCGAGAATCATCAGAAACCAGCGACTTTCATTTACGTTCTTTAACTGCCCCCGGCAATGGACCAGGAATTGGAAGACTCTTCACCTTCTTCCGGAAACAGCAGATCAATGATGATACGCTTCCGAGGAAGTTACAGGTTTCCGTTGTCGTTGCTTTGTACTTCGAATCGTTCTCCTAAATGGCCCCTATTTAAAGCTACTGTTATTTTCAGGTTTATGTCCGGATTGTTTATTAAAAATTTATCCATTTCTCTCACAATAACCCTTTCAACGTGAAATTATTGGTTCCTAAGGTTAACCTAAGCCATATGAATTATTTAATAACAATGTGTCTGGTCTTCGAACTGTAAAGACTGCTTTGTACTAATAATCTGCTCAAAGGTTAAAGCTTACAAAACCAGCTTAGCGGTAAATACAAGCCCTCAAGTCACCTGCGAGAAATTTCATAAACAGTATTTAGATTGTACACAAGACCAGACAATTACTGTAATTGTTAATCTGTTTAGTATATTTTTATAAGAAATGCCGCAATACTGTTTCACTGCTTCAAATAAACTATTGTCGAATAATGTCTAATTTTTTAAGCAAATTTGGTATTCGTTCGTATAGACGAAAGGTTCAACTCCTTGATATGTAGTTCCCGCGTTTGTTTACTAACAACGTTCATTCCTAATCCTAAATTAATCTATTTTGAATTAAAACACGACATGAAGTGTTTCAAAATGAGCGAAATTTTGTTGATTTACTTTTTTTCCCCATTTCTGAAAAAAATCTTCAATAATTAAGGCCCTAGGATGCTTTTTTCTGGTGCTCCTGAGCAACATTAAGTAGATATTGTGTTTAATAGTAGTTACGAATCAGATACATACGTACGTACAGTAAAAATAATTGGAATGTGTGCAGATCTCGTAGGTTTGACTTAATATCGATTAGTAGGACCTGATCAAAAGCCTGGCAAACACCGAGGAATACTGCGGTAATTTTTTTTTCATTCCGCCATGTTTCTTATTATGTGCTATTTAGTTTTCTTTATCACTATCACACTATCCTTACGATCAATTTGGAAATTTTGAATGAGATATGTAAAATTATAAAGCTGGTCTCTTATTTTTAGCTGCTGACATTGTTTGTTATCTCTATTTCTGGTTAATCCAAATAAAAACACTCCTGCGGGCTATAACAACAAGTAACGTAAGAATATAGCTATTGTTGAAATAGGGCCCTTAATTAACCAAATAGATTCCTTTGACACAATATGAACAGTGTAGTACTTACAGAATTAATTCCATATTTTTTTTGTGCTCTCGGCTTACGCTAGGGATTTAATTATAACACAACACTAAAGGTAATATAAATAAAGTTTTACTTTTAGAGGTATACTTTTTTTAAATATATTTAGGCTTTAGCAAAAATATTTTTATAATATTGTGCTTTGCTTTGTTTTTGAGAGACCACAAACATAAAATTTCTTAAATAAAAATTATTTTTTATTATTTTGTTTTATGAACAGTATGGGTATTTGTTATCCTTTTAAATTCTATGCCAGAAAGTATGGAAAATACTATACATACTCCTCTGTTATTAGCAAGCCCTAAGACTCCTTTCTCTATTCAAGAGATAGGTATACATGGTTTTCGGAGAATTATAAACAAGAATCAGACAGTTAAAGAATTAATTGCATTGAATCGATATTAAAGGATTGCGTTTGATATAATATAGAGGAGAACTATAGTATGTTACTAGGTGCATCCAAAAAATCAAGGTTTTCTTCATACTTTCCTTAATTTTATGATAAAGGAAATTAGAAACTTCCTCGATGCAACTTAAATTAAATAAGGGACCCTATTTAATTACCGCTTGGAGGATGCTTAGAGGAAGATTAAACCTTCTTGAATATTTCTTGAAGATCAACTCCTGAAAAGATTTTAAGTAGTGTAAAGCAATGGTAAAGTATACTTTACCCAAACGTACAGGATTAGTTAGGAATAATGTAACTAGATTGAAATTACCGGAAGGGAATGAAGTTGATATAGTTTGATAACTTTGAAAATTTCTCTTTCTTCGTGAAAGCTTCAACGAAAGTGCCACCCTGAATCCAGAAACATGAATGATCCTTCAAATAAAGATTTCATAATGTCCAATATCACTATTTATCTATACTGCAGGGGATGATAATCGTCAACATAAAATAATTGTCTCTTAATTTAACAAAGCGTACCATTTACTGCATAAATATTCACGACACGAAATGGACAATTACGATATATGAGTACGATATACACTATATATTATATTGCCAACAGATGATATCTGCTAACGTTTGTAGCAGCTGCCGTTAAGAGAAGTCAAGGGTTTGAATTTGGGTTCTGAAGGGTAACCGTAATTTGATCAAGTAGATTGGGTAAAAAGAGCAAAGACATAAAGTAAAAGGAAAACTTAGAATTTTCCTACTTTATATCCTTCGTGTATCGCAGTTTTGTTTGTATTTTACATGAAGTCAAATGCTATAAATCTAAAAAACTTTTTTGTACGGGTAAAGGTTTCTATGTAGGTGGTTCTTATATATTATACATAACGTAAAAGCCCAAACATCTGAACACTGATTTAATTGAGAATTGAGGCAAAAAGTTAAACTAACCATTCTTAACCCACACACGCTTCATTGTATCAGAGCATTCGGGGGTGATAAAAGTTTATTTTGTAATAGTTTTGGCCCCACACCATTCACGGTTGTGACTTTGCAAAATCCTAGAGATAAATATTTAGTATTCTCTTGGTCGAATTTGATCAAGATACAAAAAAATACATAAATCTCAATAAGGATAGGATTAACCACAATATCCACAATAGTTGAATAAGTTCTTTACCACAAAAAGAATGTTCCGCTCTATTATTCTCAAAGTGTAAAAGTAAATTAATTTGTTAAGGGAGCACCAACAGAGCCAAGCCGCAAAGCTTAACTTACATAATTTTCTTAAAACAAAGACATTTAATATAATTAAAGACGCCTACATCGAATTTAAACCGTATTATCTGCAAAATTTCTTCAGAAATTTACTTTTAAACGCCTAAATTAAAAAAGTTATATAAGCGGAGCTAAAACATTACATCTCTCAGTTGTGAAATCTCTCAGTGATAAATAGTCCCACTTCCTCGCAAAAAAGAAATGAAGATTAACTTGAAACTTCTCGTATACAGAATAAAAGTAAAGAAACGTAAACATTTGTTCAGAAAATGTGTAGCTATTAAATCACTTTCGCCGTGTAAGTTATGGCTGGATCTTCCTCGACGCTAGGCCATTTCTTATACCGGGCTACAATACAAATTCATTGGCGCACGTCGAGTAGCTGCCTGTAGAAACATAGCTCTTCAGTCGAGTGGACGGGGTGCGAATAGCACACAGCCCGAAAAGCTCGAGCCTAGTAGCTCGTCAACCCAACCCCAAACCTGGGGGATTCCGAGTCATACGGTTCCTTCCGCTGCTTTGTCCGATCTCTCCTCCACCCTTCGTCGTATTTACTGCTACCGCTATCTTGTTGCCGCAGTTCATTGTCACCAGCACGTGCCCCACGCATCTTCCAAAGTGGCCGTAAATTTTACACCTTCTTGTTACCGTTAGGTGTGTTTCAGCACGTTAGATACTCACTTCGAGACGACATTTTTATAATATACTCACATCGGACGCAACCATTTATTCGGAAAATTTCAGAATGGAAATGCCTACGCACCCCCAAGGAAATTTAATTATGTTGCGCGAAGAGAAAGAAAAATGTAATCCAAGTTCCTCTACCTGTTTATACAGTAAAATTTTTGAGTAGGCTACTGATGCCTCATTTTCCTCCAAATAGAGAAACTTAAACCTTGCCCTATTAATTAAAAAAAATAACTATTGAAAGAGCACTTAATATCGCCATTTTACATTTGTAGAATATTTCTGCTGTATTGTGTAGTAAACTGTGATATTTATTTAAAATTTTTAAAACGTCGGAATATAAGAAAGGTGAATATATAGCGCAAACCTCAACCACAACCTCCCTATTTTTGCAAGGGTTCGACAGCATAAAGTTCGACGTGCCACTTTTATGTGATGCATTTATAACAATTTCATAACGACCGCAAGGACCACATCGTCCCGGTCGGTTCCGCAAGAGTTGGTATAACATTCAAGTTAACATGAAATTTGTTTACACCGGCTATTTTAACATTTTGTGTTAAATAATGAGGTAAATAAAATCTCAACGTATTTAAGTAAAATGGATGAAATTCAACCTGACCAGGGTTTTACTGAACGCAAAACTAACTGTTATTTTTAGGACCTAATATACCCCATTGCATTGAATAAATTTTGTTACTCATGTACTACATGGAGCGACACTTTCTAAGGTTGTATTATGTTCCTCCATTTATAACTTAATCGAAGACGAACGACAAACACGAAACTCCAACCTTAACCCTAACCTAACATCACCTGCCTCTCGACTCTATCACTTCCATACGCCCACCCCACCATTAATTTCTTTAAGTAAGAAATGAAAATATGTTAGCGGATATCAGACTAAAAGCTACTTACACGTTACTCATAAGCTGCTAACACTAAACAATCAATCATTTGACCAACGTAAGGTAGGTATTAGTTTCGCTTTGTCAACAAGGACGCATGAAAGGATTACAGCAACGTAAGACATAGCATTTTATTTTTGTTGCTGTGATAGACCCACCAGCAACTAATATTAAGCAAGTAACCGATATTGGCAAGGTTTGATAATAATTGCAGCTCGATAGTTGCAGAGACGGTTAAACAGTTTTAAAAATGATTTTATATTCTAATTACTAATAACTATTTTTCGCTAATTCATTCTAATGCAGTTTAAGTATTGTGTAAAGTAGAGCGTGTTTCAGGGTTCCATGCGTATTTGCTTTCTTAATATCTGTTGATATTTCCTATTTTTTTAAATTAAACTTGGAATGACGTACTATGGTAATTGATTCTAATATCATTTTCTTCAAAAATTAAACCAGAGGGTAACCCATTGTTTTCCTTTTGCTGCAAAAACTTTTCTATATTCACCTTTTGAGTAGATACCTAGTCACATTGTTATAGCTGTGAGCAAACTATTCCTAATCTAAACACTTTTCTGTTTTTATTTATTAGAAAGTTTACCTGGACACCAAGAGGTATAAAAGGTTCAGATTAAATAAGTAACTAATTATCAAAAAGCCCCCCAAAAAAATAGGTTAGATTGCTTTAATATTTTTCAAAATCGTCCTTCTCCTTAACTTCAATTGAATCTAGTACAAATAATAAAAATACTTAACCCAAAAGAATTGTGCACGTGTAATAATATACCTACATCTATGATAAAAAGAAGCAAAAAATTTAACAACGCGATCTTGACTTTTCCCTATTGTGTTCCGTAGAGCGTAGAGCAGTGGCCATATGAGAGAGGTATTTTTAAGGATAAAATATTTGAAGTGCTCATACCAGAAGGACATGAAATATTGCGAAGACTTTTTATACTCGCCTAGAGAATCTCACCATGTGCGTCGTTGTTTTGTCAGAAAAAATGGTTTTGTTGGAGTTTGCGTTTCTTAGAGATTCAGCAAACAAAGAAATTCTGTTGTTATATTTGCTTTTAAAAATTTAATATAAATTTATAAACAGCTTCATTTGCATAACACGTAGGATAAATATTTGTACAGAATACCATTTTTTTGTATATCTGGTATTAACTTAAAAATCCCATCGAATTGGCGATTAAGTGCTTAAAAAAATCTCCACAACGGGTTAACGTACTCTACCTATTTACCGATTTAATAAATTGGTTCTTTACTCTCATGCAACAAATACCAACCGGATTTATTTGTTATCATTCCTCGAGTTTCCACCTGCCCTTGCAAGCGAGCTTTGTGTTTCAATATACGGTAGAAGCGGATAATCCCCAACTCTCCAGAAGAAGCTTTGTTTTTGCACTGAAATTGGATACGTGGGCTTACAGTCGCAAAACTTACAAATTATTGAATTTTTCTGCTGGCTTTGCTCGTTCGCTACATTGAATTCAAAATTTTCATTTGCAAAACACTATGATATAGCCCACGAATATTATAATTTATGAGCAAAAACGGGGATACATCTTGGAATTGCTTCGGAAACTCCAGTTACTTCTACGGAATTACAATGAACTTCAATACAAACGCACGAACGATAGGCAAACGACCAGCTGAACGACATAATGAAAGACGGCGATTATTTTACAGTAGACTTGAGCTTAGGCCTTGCCAAGTTGTTGTTAACGAACAATCTTCAAAGCCATTTCAAGGCAATAGCAATTCTATCGTTATATTATTAAAGCGGCTGAATTAAGACCAAGAAGTAATTGTCAATCTTTCTAACTACCAACTTTCGTAATTATTTTACTTCTAGTTTGTAAATTTCGGGTTTATTGCTTTGGGAGTATTAAACAAAGTCCTTTAATTTACAGGTATCCTGGGTTAGACATAGAGACATACACCTGTTGACAGTGGGACGATACACCTACACGTCAGATCAACGATTCGAGGCAATGCATTCTCCACACACAGAAGACTGGACCTTAAGGATACGTTATCCCCAGAGAAAGGACTCTGGCATATACGAATGTCAGATCAGTACAACACCTCCCATTGGACATCCCGTTTATCTCAGCGTAGTAGGTCAGTATATACCCACTAAATCACATTAAATTCTGAATTGAAAATCGCGACTTACAGTACGTTATCCTACTATTTATCTTTATTTATTATAAATATTATGTCTAAGGAAAACCATCTTCTACAAAAAATGAAAATATAATAGTAGCTTATAATGTTTCTTAAGACGTGCAACCATGGCAACCATGATTACACAATTTTAAAATTAAAATATAAAATAGCAGAGAATAATTCAATTTCACAAACTGACTGGTAGCGTGAGTGAACCTAAACGCTTGTATTGCATTTTAGTGTACTAGAATTCCAGTTCGAAAACTTAAAAAAAAGTGTTAAGAAAGAAATAATATTGAAACTTACCTTAATACTGCTCAGGTATCTAATGTGTTTTTTCTATCCTTGATCCTTGCTGCACCTATAAGTAAAATTATAGAAATTATAGTGTTGCATGCTATAGTGTTCCAAACTAACGTTAATAATAAAAATGAGAAATGCATCCTCGTCTCCTTCCCCCTAAAAGTTATAAGTTTATACTGAAATTTGATTATAAATGTAAATTAAGGAAAATGTAATTATAGTTTATTACTCTTTTTGACTCATGGAATTACCGCAATTGCCATTTTCATTCATGTAAAAAAGTACCTACTACTTTATGAACTTGTTGCATAAATTACCTAAACCTACCCTTGTCAAGTTTTATAATATAAATAAATTCAGCACTCTAGATTTTAATGTTGATTAATTTTGTATTAGTATATAATATCTAGCAAACTATGGAAGACTCTATTATGATTATATGCAGCTTATTATCATCAAATTTCATTGTAAGTATTTATTTGATGCTGTCTAAATATAATAGCCCTGTAAATATTCCCTGAAGCTATTGCATATTGTGGTACTGTTGCTGGTACCTTTTACACACATACCCTACTATCTTAAGAGGCTGTTTACAAGATAATTATATTCTAAAGGAGATATATACTTTAATGAGAAAATGTATTCGCGAGAAAGAGATTTTAATAGTAAATTACTGCTATAAAATCTAAGGCTTTCGTAAGCCCCTTAAAAGATTATTAGGTTCATATGTATTAATTATTCTAGAACGTGTGTTTAAGGGAAGGCTCACATCTTGTAGCACATTAGGTATACATTATATTAACGCAAATTAAATTTAAGACACTACTTAAAATATTGTTTAGATCTGTGGACAAATTCCTTGTATTTAGCTTTGGTATAGCTTATCCAGACAGAAATATTAGATAACATTAATTTTGTGAACCAGGAAAATACAAAAATATCCGCTAACAATAAATAAAGACAACAGCAAATAATACGGTCCAACAGGTTTTGTTACAGAAAGGTAACATTAAAAAACTTTCATACGGTTAATTTTATAACAATACAAGTGGAAAAGTTTTAAAAAGTATTAACAACGACAGGGTTTCATCAAAGAAATTCTGAAATCAGATTAAAACACAATTTTCATACAAAGTGAATGTCTGTTGTAGGTACGCAGATGTTTATTACAGTTTTGAATTTTACTAATTCTGTTTAACTTTTAATTATACATCAAGACTTAATGACGTAAGTTTTAATTTACAACGCCGTGAATCTTAAAAATTTTAAAGCCAAGACTCGGGACGCTCTTCTTGGTATTTAATTAGATTTCATAAATTAATACCATCCACGAATAGTGCTATTTGCTGAAATCATTAGCATTGCTAATTAACAGTAGACAAGAAATCTTTTGTACTAATCGTAATGCTTTTGCTTCTTAACAAAATAGATTTGAACTAAAATACAAAGTAGGAAGAACCGAAGTCTCAAAAGAACGAGAATAAAAATAAAATTAATGGCTAGCCATTTCACAGTGTCATTACTTTTAGTTCTTAAATGGGTGAAAGAGTACAAATAACCCAAACTTTCGACATCTTGAGGATGTGCTACTATTATCACCTTTCCGGTGAATAAAAGCCCCACTTCTCGTCCTTTTAGTAACGGTACTTTATTAAATTACAAGCTTGTTCATGTTGTAGCAAACACATATTTAGGAAATTTCTTACAATTGCTCGAAAATATGAAAAATTCAAGAAGTAAAAGAGCAAAAGATTCAGGTTATTTTTGTAAGGAGGAAAAATTTCAAAAGTAAAATGAGAGTAAATCTGGAAAACCAGACTATTTCCCTATGAAAAATATTTAAAATTAAGGTAAAAAAATAATTAAATTTATTACCAAGCTAACAACGTTCGTTATTAGCGGCATGCAAGTAGGGAATCTCTAGACTGTCTTTTGGTTAGTAGGTTTGCCATAAGGTCTTGTAAATGTTGTACTTTATTTTTAAAAAAATATATTAAATTATATTACAAACTATCCCCTTTAGAACCATAAACCAAAACCTGTAACAAATGCTCAATTTGTTGAACTGCAGGTGATTTATTTACAAACGAATTCCTGAAAAGTACATTCATATGGCAAAGATTTTATATTCTTAGTTAATTACAGAATATATATTATCTGCTGTTGAATTAATTTGTACTTTTAGAATAAAAGGAAGTAGGTACTTACTTAATGAATCATAAAGTGTCGGATTTCTAGATGTTGAGTATAGAAAAATTTTAGATAAGCATCATCTAAGAAGGAAAATGGGGACGAAAAAAACCCTATAGAACCTAAAAAGGTAAAAAAAAATAATTTTGTATATTTTAATATCTGAGAATATTAGCAGTCATTTAAAACAATTTAATTTTAATTGCAAAAAAAAATTGTAAATATATTTCGACCACAAGTTTGGTCTTCTTCAGTACAAAAGAAATTAAAAATCACATAATGATATAGTAATCTTCAAAAATATTAAAAAAAAAAAAATATTAAAAAAAAAGTTATGTGGTAGTCTCGGTGGTGGTTATGTGGTTTTTAATATTTTTTTTTTTTTATATTTTTGAAGATTACTATATCATTATGTGATTTTTAATTTCTTTTGTACTGAAGAAGACCAAACTTGTGGTCGAAATATATTTACAATTTTTTTTTGCAATTAAAATTAAATTGTTTTAAATGACTGCTAATATTCTCAGATATTAAAATATTAATTTAAACCAGTCATTCTACACAAACAAGATTATAATTTTGTATAAAATTTCAAAGAGAGCCGCATTCCAAAAACGCACATTAAAGAGGCAAAAATAAGTAATCTAGAATTAATAAAACTAAGCTTTTGCCTTTGGAGCTTGGAGGCTACCGTGCCCTTAATGTACAGTGCATAAAAGCTCTCTATTATAACCTGAACTCCAATATCGAAGCGCTGAACAGATTTACAATGCACCGAGTCGTCACTAATACTTTTGAGATGTTCCTATTTATTTCTTAAAAAAAATAGGTAATTGAACTATAAATCATGCCTTTTTTGATCTTCTCTTATCTGATTACACAAAAACAAGAACGAAATTCTCAAAAACTGGGATTGATCCAGCACAGAAGCCGGTTTAGGAATGGTTTTTAACATTGATGTAGTGATGATGGATAGAAGATACTGGATATAGCTACGTCATGTTTGTTAATCAAAGACCAGTTAAATCGACTGAGAGTAGTTGGATTAAATCCAGAAACCGCCGGAAAGTACTGGTAACATAATTGGGACCCAAGGGAATCATTCGAATGTGGGTAACAAGATACGAGAGTACCTATTTATTCGTGGAAGTTCGAGAATATGTACTCTAGGTTCTTTCTGGAAGCGAATCTTTAATTGACCAAAAACCCACATAGGGAATATATTACCAGAACTACTACTGCTACAGAACCCCTAAAACTGCAGTGAAGTTCATGAATAGAATCTCGCGGCGAAAAAGTTACAGGACATAATGTCGTGACCACAACCCAGAGGGTGCAAAATGTACATATCAGGACAATAACAGACTCCACCAAGAGGTGGTGTCAATGCGACATTATGGCCATGCGAATATGTTCTGCGACATTTTCTCCGCCACCATCTATTCTGACACCGCGGCCTGAAGTAAATAATCATTCCTTCAAAGGAAACGTAGTAGACAAATTTTCTCTAAAAGGTGGATTGGAGTTGCAGTTATTCCATCCTCTTCGATTACGCAGTCATGAGGTTCTCCTCCTTCTCACGCTGCAGCTTGCTTCTATTATTCCTTGGATAATTATTAGCTGAATGATATCACGTATTCCAGTATCTTTCTCTTAATTATGACCATTATCTCTGGTTGTTTTCTTATACTTCTTAATATGCCCACGTTTCTTTAATGTATCTTATTGTCAGGTATCACTTGTTAGAATAATATGTACAAATACTTGACACGTGCTGGAACTTCTCCCTACAACTCTAGTTCTGATAATCTATTGTCCCATAAAAACAAAAAACTAATCGGAATGTATGTATAGATACTATCCAGTATAACCTCTAGTGCCATTTTAACTATCAACATTTGTTTTCCAAATAGTATTATGGCGTTGCTTCACATGGCAATCTTAGCTGGTTGTGTTGCAGCAACAAGTATATGATTTAAACTGTCCAAGAACAAGACAGATAAACTGTTTTATCGACTTGTTGCGTTTCTTTACATATACCTACTCGTGAAAATCCACGATTCGGAGAATAGAATCGGCTTTTTCCTACAAAAATAAGATGACGGTGTTTCTCTTTTTTATTTAGAAAGGGGACGATTACCAGAAGCTAAGCTAACTGTTTAACCGTATCCGGGTATTTTACAGACAATAGTTGTTCCAGCATTGTGCAATATCTGGCGACATAATTGACTTGGTAACTTTAATGACTAGATTGTTACAAGTAAGGAAAATGGTTGAAGATGGCTTCAAATGGAGAATTTTATATGGGGTCCTATTATAAGCGGACATTTCTAGTGCTCGATTTTTCATTCCGGATGCAAGACATGCACGGGAACAAAGAACGTTTCCAGAAGTTGGAGGGCCATTTATGTTTAGCGGATAATGATAATTACGGGCCGGAGTCGAGTCTGAATCGTAATGTCTTCAGTTGTAATAGCAGTTGTACAAGTAGTCGTCGAGTTAGTAGCATGTGCTCGCAATCGGCACGTTCGAGATCACAGTTTGACCAAGTCATTATGCGCTGTACCCTCACTAATGCGATAACCTATAGCTGTCGTCTTAACCGCGGTGAATTAATGAGTTCGCGTCCGCATGCGGAATGCGGCATCGGGTTCCGGGGCTCCGGGGGGCCCCTGCTTCGTTACGGCGCCTTGATGACGGTACGCGGACCGCGCGGTCTGAATTCACAATACCTACCCCGTCGAACTTACCTTCAACCCCCTCCAATGACAGGTTAACGCAGTTTGATGTTTTCTTTCTTTTCATCTGTTGTCTTTTGTATTCTTTTATTCATGTCCTGTCCTCCAACGATGCGTTCTCGAGGGCTTTTTGATTTACACAAATACGGTGGATTCCTCTTGCGTTTCCAAGCTAATAATGATCTTTGCGGAATGAAAGCGAATCTTAAACATTTTGACTTCAAAGAGCTCTTTTGAATTTATGTGCATTTCTTTGATCTGCCAATGTGTGGCAGCAATACTTTATTTATGTCGCTAAAATCCTCGCTTTCTACTTGACTTTTTAGAACGACCTGTGACCTTCTCCACGTGTTCGCGCTTGTTAAGCGCAAACATTTTATTCTTTCATAAAGTACTCATTTCTTTGTATTTTCCATAGTTAGTGGTATACAATACTTTCTTAAAGGTGTGTTATACTGCAATTATATGAACTGCTTTTGCAGCTGCATTTAAGTACAGTATCTTAGGGTATCAGTTATTATAATCTAGTTAGAAGAATCTTCGATGATGACAAATCTGCATGGGAAGACTTACAATCCTTTCCATCCTATAAAATACTTCTGTTTGAAAACTACACCTATGTTTTTCGAACATGTTGTAACAGCCTTTCTGAATTGCATTAATTGTTAAGATTGTGCAGTTATCTCTTCTTCAATTACACTAGCAACTGTACGTTACGCGTGGCTGTCAGATCCTTTAATATAACAGGGTAAAAAAATTCCACAATTACTTTTTTCTCCTGTACAAGAAGTTTTGTACATTTCGTAAGGGAAAAAACTTTCGCTCTAATACAACTGATCTCAGGCGTTGATCAACAAACATCGCAAGGAAAAAGAGCAAGAATATTGTAGCAATTTCGGACATACAAGATACATTAAAAGTATTAACCTGACAACAGCAAAAATATATAATGCGACTACAAAAGTTCTTTTGAATATTGAATGTTAATCGAAAATAAAAGACAATCTTTGGATCAGAGAGAAGGAAATTGATGGTTACTGTTAGTAATGACGGGTAGTGCAGAATACACAGAAAACAACGATGGGATATTTTTATTTAGTTTAGCAGAAAGTAAGTTTTGAAATGAAAATTGGAAAATATCGGTGACCTGGCGGCAATTACCTGCCAATCACTGCGAGGAAGGAGTCGAAAAACCTAACAACCACAACCAGCGAATGCCACTTGATGGATGTAGGCACCAAATACCTGTCAACCGTTGTGAAAAGCTTCAGGGAGCAAATATCACCTGAATAAGGTAGGAGGCTTGCTCACCTTCTTCAAGTGTCATTCCCTCGCTAAATCTGTTCGCAGTGGTCATGATTCTGTAAACAGAATACAATTTAACAACCAATTGGGTAATCACTCAGAAATTATCATTCAAAACCTGTATAAAACCAAGAAAATTACACCGCACTTAAGTGTATCCAATTGCATCCACAACAAACTCTTTTTTTAATTTACGCTGATATATTTTAATTGGAAAGCTATCTTTGGATTGTAAAGTGTATTGCGTATTGTAGCGGCTTAAGGAATTACAAGATAAAATGGTTACACCATATTTCCTTCTCGATATTTTTCTCGACTTCCTCACGAACCTCCTTTTCAACAAACGCCTGGTTGCTGTTATAGAAGAAGGATGAACAAGGAATTTAATGAGAATCCTAATATGCGCTATGTATTTGTCTGACTTCAAACAATTTTCGAAAGAAAAAGCTTTGAGTCCCTGTAGGAGGCTAACACGCAATCCCGCCGGCCCCTGTTCTTTGCAAAACTGCTTGTTTTATATCAAGATGCACGAGTACACATTTTCAACATTGTATGCAAACAAAGGAGCTAAAACTTTGATAAGAACAACTCAACTAAGATTATTTGGAAGATATTAATTAAATTTATAATTAAACGCGATTGATTTCACCCCAATTATAAAAGTAAAAATATTCTTTATCCACAACTGTAACTAACTCTATAATAAAGAAAGTGCTAACACGAACATGTCAATGTAACAAACATGACATCAATATCGAGGTTTTAGCACGCAATGATATAATTTTAAAACAGTGCTATTTAAAAAATTCCCGAGACACTCAATTAACGCATAGTCCTTCTAATTCTAAATATCTAAAAATAAGGGTGTGTCTTTTGACGCAGCGCATTCGTGTCCTCCTGGCATTAAATTAACAGTTCAAAAGCTTACAGAGAATACTTGATCGTTTTCAGACCTTCCCTACAGCTACAAAAAAGTTAATTTAAGTTTAGTTCAATTTAGACATCCAAGGATGTTAAAAATAGTTTCCTTCTAAAATTGTTATTCTTGGTGAAGAGTTTTATTTCTTTAACATAGAAGAGTCATTATTTTAAAGAAATAATTAATATGTAACCGTATTTAGTAATTTTCAGCAATTATGTAAAAGCGAGCAAATTCTCATTTCTTATTCATGAGAGAGTATCATCAATTATTAAATTAGCAAAGGACAACTCCGCTAGTTCAATGACATGCCGGATTATCAACTGGACATTTCTACTACAAATTCTGCTACGTAATTAGTTACGACTCCGCAGCAGCTCTATATTCATTTAATGCGAAACTTTTCAGTAATTAAAGAGAAGGTTATCTTTGAAATTATAATAAATAATCAAATACATATTTATAAATCCGGTAAAACTAAATATAACATATAAAAGAGTTTTAAGATGCAAATCTTAAAAATTAAAAAAAAATCTAAATATAACAATATCGGAATATAAAATGTAGAGCTGCTTACCATTACCATACAGGCAATCCTATGGGTACCGCGACGATAAACTTACGTCAAACAAAATTAAAAAATGGGAACGGTACTAAAACACTTGAGAAACCTAGATCTTCCAGTTAAATCAGAACTAATATTAACTGCCTTTTCTGTAGCAACATCAATGTCAAAAATAAAAAAGACACACTTGTTGGTCAGCTTCCCTATAATTTGGGATCTTGCTTTCACAATTTAGTTCTAGAATAATGCATTTTTAGATCCTTTTTATTCAAACTTTTTTTAAATTTAAAAGGATAACTGTGAAACGCTTTAATACACGCTTATTCAGGCAGTATAATTTCCGATATTTTATATGATCTGTAAATTGATCAAAAATCGTTGTTGATTAATTTAGGGTGAACCCAGAAATTAATCACATTAATGAAATTCGGGCACTTTGAAGGTTGTTGGATTATGAGCAAACAAAATTTATAGCTGAAATAACCTGTTACTAAAAGCTTTTAAAGACTGATGAATATTTAAAAAAAAATTAATTTCTACTGGCATTAAATTAGGAAAGAATAGAAATACAGCGTCAGTGTTTCTTCAGGATAAATGATGTCCATCTTTATTAATCCTTATATATAATTAAAGTAGCTTAAAGCAGATTAGATTTCCTTAAAGGTTTTCACACATACAACGGTATGCAGATTCCTTCAGAAAATGTCTTATATCTAATCTAAAAATATCCAGGAATTATTTAACACCAGTGCCATAACTTATAATAGAATGAAACTTGTAGAAGCTGTAGGGTTTGTATTTGAAAATTATGTTAGTGGCTTTTAAAACCAAAGAGCTTAGTAAAAAGCGCTCGTTAGCTGTGTAAATAGTTTAAAGTGTAGCTCAGCTCTTAGATTTTAAAGTAGATGTTCAGGAAAATTGTATTCAACTTTAAGTACTAAATTGCTATAATTAACGTATGCAAAACAAAATTGCAACAAAAATATAGTATACCATTTACCATTTAACTTATAAATATAAAATTGGAAAGTAGGTACCTACTTTGCTGAACTGTACTGAACATAAATAATATAAAAGAAACCTTTTATAAACTAAACCGTTTTTATATATTTTCAGAACCAGTAACGGAGATTCTGGGAGGGCCCGATTTGTTTATCAACCAAGGGTCAACAATAAATCTCACCTGCCTAGTACAGTTTGCACCAGAGCCTCCACCTGCAATGTTGTGGTCGCACAATTCCGAACCTATTAATTTCGATTCGCCCCGAGGTGGTATCAGTCTAGTGACAGAAAAAGGTGCTACCACAACCAGTCGTCTTCTAATTCAAAAAGCCTCCCAATCTGATTCTGGAACTTACACGTGCACTCCTTCTAATGCTAATCCTGGAAATGTCAGAGTGCACATTCTTAATGGTAAGCCTTACACTTTGAAATAAATATATGGAACTTATCTCAAAAGAAAATTAAGTAAATGTTAAAACTGAAGAATTTCTTAAATAACTATCATAGGTAAAAGAATTTCTTAAAATTATATGGAACTTTGTGATAATACTTTCTGCAGGTGTTTATTAGAAACTCGAATAGAACCTACTTTACATAGAATTTTGCAGACTATTTTCTTTGTTGACCCAAAAATTAAAAGGAAAACGAAAAGACGTTTTCATTTGCAAAACTTGTTTATTTTAGTTATGCTACAAGTAGTTGAGTTGGTAATTAGCGTAAATGGGAATTTAGCATAGAAAACTTTTGCATCACAAGCTGTGAAGGTATGCTAATGGTTATAAATGTTATAATAATTATGATAACATATTTGAAGCTAAAATTATTATCAAGGGTAGGTACATTTGGCGGGAGTACTGAATATAGCATTTGTACGGAACCAAATTTTTTTTTCAATTAAATATAAATTAAGCACAATGATCAAAAGCATCCACCTGGAATGAAATAAAATTGTCTTTTATAGATAAACGAAATTTATTGAATTGTAAAAGCTCGCTTCTGCTTGTTTAAATTTGATTTATTATTTAAATGTTTGCGTCAAAATTATTTGCTCCTTGAATTTCCTCATTACCGTAACTCAATAATAATTTACTATTGTTTAGTTTCAGCTTGGTTTTAATTACAGGTTCTAGTAAAATACAGCCTACGTCGTCTACTAATCTCGTTATCATAGTATATTTGGCACGTCTTCGGTTAAATGACCGTCTTTTGAGTGGTAAGACATGGCGCGTAATGCGGCAAAGTTAGTACTTAAATTTAACATTGTTGTGGTAATATAAACCCTGGTGGCGGTAAACGCTCTAAATTTATAGTTCCTTAAAAAGCAATTATCTCGGCAAGCGCGAGCAGCACCACTGCAACTATTAAATCAGGCAACAAGTTCGCGACGCCGACGACGCTATTCTACGCCGCACATATTATTCAAATCCGCAACAGAAAATCTTCAATTAACAACTTTCGAAAATAACAACCTGCCACACGGTAGCGTTTTGTACTGCACTAAATTGAAGTTTATTTCGCGTATTTGAAGCGCTGCACGTAGCGGGTAGAACATCGATTCGTTATGAGGTTGTACAGAAACAGGAAAACCGTAACATAACGAAGACGCTTTTGATTTTACGAGTTTTATATAATGGTAAACTCATAACCATCATAGAACTTATTTTACGCAACATTGATTTTTACATCTTTCGATTTTGTTTTGTCCCAGTTATCCTTTAAAAGCTCTTTTATGAAACCGCCGCATATTTCGAAACTCGTAGAATCTTATGGTTTTCACGACTTTGAAAAATATATAGGCCTCTCGTATAAAAGCACTTAAAACTTCATATCTTACTATAAAAGCAAGCCAGACTTTCTATTTTTCTGAATGACGTGTCGTAAATCAATATTGACATTACAGCTCTAAATTGAATCAAAAAATTCCGAATAGCCTAGCCCTCAATCCATTCTTAATCCAGCTACTAGATTTTCTTGAACCAACACTATCTTCCACAGAATACACAACAACATAGAATAGGTAGGGACTAAGTCCCTAGCAAGGACTTGAATAATTGCGGCAGTTTATCAACTCCCTGTTAATTTAACCTACGGTCAATTGTCATGCATACGAATTGTTACAGGAATCCTATCGATGACAGTTGACCGTTGGTTAACTTGACAAGAAGTTAACTACGGATTGATAAACCCGGCCAAAGTCGGCTACTGTCTCTATAAAAAAAATTGGACTAAGAACACTTAAGTAACACCAAAGTACTAGTTTATGCTTATCAAAAAAATTGCAAAACTATTAAAAAATGGGCTCTTCATAATGATGTATTTTAAAGTTCTCAATATTCAGCTGCTAGATGCATTACCCTGTTTTTCATTTTTAGCTGCTCCTGGTTTTGAAAATCAACTTAGAAAATCTAATTTGGACGTAAATTACCAGTTTCCATCTTTCCAATCGCGTTGAATGGGATTTTGGATAATACTCTTAAAATAAATAATAAATTTCGGTGTAGCAAGGCGGTTCCTTAAAGTTCCAGTCTTTCGTTCCCCAAAGTTCAATCTTTTGCATTAACGTTTCATGCGAAAGCAATATTTTCCGGCATCCTCAAACAAAGAAATCCAGGAGTGTTAAATCTGGAGATATTGGTGACCCTGTAACAGATTGTCTCCAACAACCTATCTGTTTCCAAAGTGGTGATTTAAATAATTTCACAGTATATGCGAAAAGACGCCATCCAGTAACACACATCCACTAGTACTTCTAGTACCAAATCTGTCTTTGAAGGGCTCACAGGGTGAATGACTACTCATTTCACATATTTCTCTTATTCGAAGTAGGGTCTTCGTTAAAACGCAGAACATGTTCTCTAATTTCCCAGTAATGAGAATAGCAATGCATCCCATAGTGACTAAACTGGTCCAATCTTCGTTTTTATAAAAAAATAGGGAGGGCGACCATTACCATGTTTCGAATATTGAAAAAGTCTTCTTGATGAAAAGAGAGATTCCCATGTAACCGAATAACACAGTGTTAGATGAATACACTGTATGATTGTATGCAAATATCAACCTGCTTGTGCAAACACAAATAAATCTGTGTAATTGTATTTATAACTGAAAATGTGATTGTTTCACATGTATTCTTTTTTACGTATTTTATTTTTCATTCACAGAATCAGCGCCAACCCCAAACGTATTATAAAAAAATTATATTTTGATTTGATTGCCTTAGGATGTTTCTAACAATTAACGGCTTTTACGTCAAGTTTAATCAACAATCTGTAATGGTGCTTTGAAAATTATGTAAGCTTGTGCATTTGAAAAATATTTAGTGATATCAAAATTACGTTTCCAGTTTCCACGCGGTAACGCATAAACACCATACCAGTGTTGTAAAAAAAAATTACGCGTATAATAGGTCTAAAACAGATAATGCAAAGTTTTACTCAGTTTTTGATGGAGAATCGCATGGGGTGATTGATTTCATTTTTTTATTCATTACTTTTCAAAAACTCCTAAACAGAATAAAGAGGGTTTTAAAACGCAACACTTTATTTTTCGTATTTACATTAAAGAGCATCATGAAAACCTTGCTTGCAATACTCAATTCGGTTGTATACTCAAGAAATATCATTTCTTATGCAATTTATTTAAGTGCCCTCGGTTTCCTCTATACTGAGTGTTTACAAAGTTAATAGGAGAGTGTGAACGATACTTTATAGACGCACCGCGTCGTATACTTACATAAAATTTTATATACTACACCCTACGTGCTTTAATAAAATTTTCAACCAAGTACTTACATTATTCAGAATAGATGTATCAGAATAACGGAGAAACAAAGCTCAAACGTGCACAAAAAGTTTACTAGCGTGTTATCAAAAATCCTTTGTCCGATTATGAAACGTAACGTTATCTTTTTGGTTTCAAGAGGTAAACAGGTAGTAACCTAAATGAAATAGAAAGTTATTTTAATTATATTAAATATTCTCTTAACGTACGTGGTATATAATATATTCTCTCGGAATATAATAAAGTTTTGAAGTTGTATCTTTATTTATTTTGCTTACTAGGGCAATTATTGTACTTACTGTACCTGTTTTATTAATATTAACAGGAGAACTCTACAGTTTGTTAGTTTTATTAACTATAGTCTTGCTTTGCTTCCATATACCACGGTCCTTTACGTAACCTCTTTTCAAACACGTATTGCATGCAGTATTTACTAATTCATTATTCTATTCAACGTTCATCTAAAATAACGACCTAAAATTTATTTTTCATTGCTGGAATGAGTAAAAGTTAGAAGGTGCAAGATCTCCCCATTCATTTCTGTGATTCTTTATGCAGGAATCTTGTTTTGTTGCAACGTTCATCCAGGGTTAGCGCTGCTGACAAATAGGCGAAGTAGTTGCTTGGGGGCGACCTATTTTTCTTAACAGTTTTGTTTTATTTTGTTATCTTCTCAGCTTCTGTAATCTTTTCTCACATGTAAGTATTTTCAACCCAGTCGTAATCAGCTACACGGCATACAAGAGATATATATTATAAAGCACGAGTGTAAATCTTAATATAATATTCCTTGGCTGTAACACAATTTGCAGATACTAACATAGGTATACATGTGAAAATAACTTTAAAACTTTAAAATACATGTACCTAGAAATGAAGGAATTCAGAGAAAAATATGATATATAAAAAATTTAAAATTGCTGCAACAGGCAGTACCTACCCGATTTCCTTCGCTGATTTAACTGATCGTAAGAAGCACGTAAAAGCGCAAATAAATACCAGACTCCGCCACTGAAATCTTGTAGATTCACTCTCATGAGATTATGCTCTAAATGCTTTCATTCTATCCCATTTCATCAAAAGTAACTATAGAGAATTGTTTTTTGATATTCAAACAACATTCATAAATTTTGTAAAAGCAGGTCAGTCGTACAAGCACTTTTGTGAAGACTTTTAATTCAATGGTTTCGGTTTCGTTTGGCTTCAGGCAGTTAGATATGAGTTAATTTTGTCGCTTGGACTGCACCCCGTAAATATACCACTTGAGGGCATCTAAACTTTTATTATGCAATTAAGGAAGTGTCATTTGCAAAGAGGACCCTATATAGCTTCCTCGGCCATTTCTTTTATGTAGTCCAGAAGGAAACGATGAAATAAAGTACTGGCTAATATAAATTTATTTGAAAACACCTAAGTTATTCACGACAAACACACAATATCTAGAAAATTTTATATGAAATTATAAGTATCTGAAATAAAATATCGTCTAAAAGATCCTAGTGTGTTTGATCTAACGATCGGAAGTTCGAGTTTCACACCGGTCGAAAATTATTTTACACTCGTTAAATCTCCAGGAGTATGTCCATGTTACAGAGTTCATATTTTCAACAGAATATTATACTACATAATGAAGTTTTACCTGCAAAAGTCAAAAAATGTTTCAACTTCAGAAATAATTTTACATTTTTTAAAATTTCAAAGGGGGAACTGTTTATTGAGATTTAACGTTCAAAGCTTTAGGTATGAAACAAATTCTGTCAGTTCTTTGATAACCTTTTCTAACCAAATAGGGGTTTTCATTATTCACACTTTTTATACAGTGTTTGGATAACTGAAAAAACCTAAATTATTCCAAACCTTTAAGTAGAAAAGCTATTTTCCTTCCAGGTATCGTTAGCTATTCATTATGCAGTAGAGACTCGCCCTTGAAACTTCCATCTGCATTAACAACACTCTGAATTTTCTTTGTGTTAATCTTTAAGAGCACAAATTGATAAGACCACTATAATAATAGGCATTAAATTTAATCCATAAAACCAAAAAGGATTTTCCTGGGATTTACCATACTTTTGGTAGTACTATTTCACTGCAAAATACGTATACGATCCAGGAGTATAAATCGAAAGTTTTCTGCATTCCCTGATTGAAATTCAATTGTTATTTGTCATTTAGTTTTCACTTTTGATGTGCGAACGTTTTAATTTCTCCAAAACGAATCCATCGATTTTAATTTTCTTTGCGTAAAAAGATAGCATTTTAAAAGACCTTTAATTTGAGGTATCACAAAGGGCATAGTACCATTTAAACTTTTCAAAGTCGTGTCCCCCATCCTCTATAAAAAGTACCTATTTTTACAATTTTTTGATATTTGGTATGGTTCGCGAGATATTGAGGGTGGATCGTTTTCAAATGATCACTTTGTATCTTATTTTTATATAAAAATTTTGTCATCTCCATTCTGATTAATATTTCCTCCTAAAAAAATTATTTTGCCTAAGAATGATAAAATGTTCAACATTCTGACGTATATGTAATTAAATATTTTCTTATTAAAATTTTTCCTAAAAAAATTGCAATTTAGAATGCTATATCAAACTCTCGAATGCTCTTAAAATGCTTTTAAATAAACTACGCCCACTCTAACAAAAAATGTTAAATTTCAGATCTTAAAGATAAAATATTTTTAGAAAAGATGCATGCCCTACATTTTGAATGGGTATCTAGAATTAAAAAAATTAAATTTTCTTTCTAACTTTGTGTGTGCTTGTGGATGATACCTTAATCGCGAAACCGGCTGTAAAGTTATCTCGAAACCCCTTGAACATATAAAGACATATTTCCTGCTTAGTGAAGCAGAAACAACACAACCCTTTTCTCGATTGAGGCAGTTTGAATTATTGTTAGAAAGCCCAGAGGCTACTAGACCGTGTTGTTCCAGGAGAACACCCAGCGGCCATGCACCACGGGGGGAATTCATCAGTGGCAGCTTCCAGTGCTACCCTCCTTCTGATGTCTACGCTGCTTCTACTCCGACCGCCTCTCACGTAGCGCCCTTAGATGACGAGAAGAAGGACGGCGACGCTTCCGCTAACCTGTCTCTTCCCGTACGCATCCGCCAATTGACTGATTGTGATTAATCGCTCGTATTTGTTAAACAGCAAGTTATATCTGGTTAAACTGTCTACCGAAATTATCAAACTAAATCGCCCTAATAAATGGTGTGCGAGTGATGTTATTGATGAACCATATTCGTAACCACAAATTGCGCCATTCTACGAACACTGTTTTATACTTGTTCCCTGAAATCAACGACTTCAGGGACCTGTACATATCACGGATTTAATCAACGATTTTATTATATGTGTAAATATTTCCGGTTTATAATCATCACATATTTAACTTTTGTACATAATACATTCAATATCTGTCCAATAATTGTCAACAATAAAAATGTGCTCTCATAGTCGAAACGGTTACATTGCACTCCGGCGCAATTATTTAAATAAATATTTTGAAAATCATCTAAAATAAATGCATCTGTAAAATATCATAATTACTACATCGCATGTTTACAAGTATATATTTTACGTTATCATTCACAGATCTGTAATTACAGAAATACAGAAGGTGGTATGAATAAAGTATTGACACAAACATTCTTCAAGCATTGATTTTCTACAACCACATAGCATTAATTTGTACATAAAAAATAATTTCTAATTAAAATCCCATTTAGGACATTATATCGATTAAAACAAGTTTCAAAGCGAATTATGTTTTTGGAAAAATAAATTAAAATATTCATGCCACACTTGAGATGAATCTTTAAAAGAAAAACTGCTTCGTTGGTTCACGTTCCCTTATCAAATTATAAATTAACCATCTCTACGGTATTATAATTTTTTTAAATCGGAAGTACACTGATATACGTGACCTTTATAATACAAAAAGAACTGTTTGCCAATTACGAGGTGTTTTGCTGTAGTAGCTAATCAAGAACGACCTATAAAGGAAGGATCCAAGCTGGAACATCGCTTAATTAGTGGTGTTCCTAACTTAGCAATCCCACACGTTTCCTACACAACATCGTTAGGTTCTGTATTATAGTATAAGCAGATGTACACCAAAAACGCTAAAAGTGCATAATTAGCAGGAAAACTTTTTACCCTAGTTAGCATTATGTACGTTATTAAATTTTTTTATGCGTTTACTCGAAATTCCACCAGCAACTCGGGCGTGTTTTTGCTGGGAGGATTCAAATTGTACCTTTCTCAAATGATACACGACTCCATCAAAACCACATCAGTATTCATAACATCAATCATGTGCGTCTTATGAAAAACTCATATCGCCCCAAACAACGCGAAACGGCCTCATTTTAGTTACAGATCTGCAACAGCAGGTTATCAAAACTGTAGGACATGGGAAGAATCATGCGACTATACGTGAGGACGTTTGTTTTAGACTGATATCGCAAGGAAACAAAACCACGAATAGGAAGTAGAAAAAGTTAAATATTTGGTTTGAGCATTAGTGTGCTAGAATTATTTCATTTCTTTTAAAATAACAAACAAGAAACATTTAATTTTCTTTGATCAATTTGATTTTGTGTTCAATCTTTAAAAATCGCCTCTAGGAATGGGTCAGCACAACAGTATAACCACATTTACAGTATCGTAAACATTTACACATTAAAGGTCTCTACTGTGTAGAAGTCTGAGGTTGGATTAAATTCCCAGATTTACCTTCTGGCTACTAACTAACTATAATTCCCAAAGGACAATTACCTAAAATTAAACCTGTATTTCACAACAAATGTATAAATATAGCAGTAAAGAATTCATATTATAGGCTTTAATAATTTTCCTGAAATAAACATTCAAAGCACATTCTGCTGTAAATGACTACAGAATAATTTTCTAAGTAGGTACAATTTCCACAAAAGGGAAGGTTCCCTTTATGATTTATTCATGAAAGTAATATTTTTTAATTTTAATCATTAAAACATGTATTTGTGAATACAATTTCCTGCAAACGACAATTTTAGAAATACTTTTAATTAAGTAAAGAATTTTCTTTATAAAATTATATTCTACAAACGAATTATATTTCAATTATCCGCAGTAATAATAAATTTCGGTAATAAACAGACTTCAACATCAAGCATTCTAATAAATGATATTATTTCCTCCACTACTTCATAAATAACGTATCACAGTGTGTATTTGTAAAATACATAAATAACCTGAGAACTATTGTGCATTGGTGCACCTTCCTATTTCTCTAAATAATGGACCACGGTGGTTTGTATTCAGGCGATTTTCGTATAAGTACAGGCGCCGTTGTTAAAATTTGCTAGTGCCGTAATTTCCAATAACATAACGACCCTAAAAGTTTTAAACTCAAACAGTTAACATTAAACTTGGTAGCAAGTGGAAAGAGTTCTTCAACCCCTAAACCGCTTCCTAAAATTATAATATTCTTTATTGTATTGGAAAAACTTGGTAACTAAACCCGCAATACTTTGAATAAAAATTCTCCTTAATATTAAGAATTTTGAAAAAAATATTTAAACCAAATTTACATTTTTGCAAGACATTCCTTGGTGAATACGTATGTAGTTAGAATTTTATCCAACTGAAATAAAATTTAAATTCTTTCTGCGGACAAAGGCTTTTACGAAGTATATTCTTTTGAAAAAGGGAAACATGCATGTTAACATGTCCCGTTAAGCAAGGACACGTTGATAAACGAGTCTGCACATAAAAGTTGGAAACAGATGCAAAGGTTTTCAATTTTCTAAATACAATTTAACTTGGAAAGATGTACAAAGTCGAACTATCATCAAAGTCTCAGCGGCTTCGCCCTAGGGGAAAACCAGGAGTCTCGCCAGTTTAATAAAGGCTGAACAAGAAGGAACAGAGACGACAGGATGCTGTAGCCTCAGTTCTGTGCCGTGTGATCTGCCAAATTGTGAGCGGCACTAAAGCCTTCGCGGTTTGTCAAGTGACGGGCTTTGTCACGAAACCTTCCTCGTTAGCGGTTCTGGCACTGTACCCCTAGCGGTTTTACGCTTTGCGATTCTTTTATAGCGCGTCCGAGCCACGACACAAACAAGCGACGCATATTAAAATCTATACCTCTTAAGTAAGTTAATAAACCATTATCATCGCAAACATAACGACAAGTCGACCGAATGACAGGAAGATTTATTTTATACGTCAAGGCACTTCATTTGGATAAGGAGATGTTTCCGGAACAAAATTTGTGTTCAAAGTACCTTCTAACGTGCTCGCTAATTTATCATCTATAAAGAGGCTCGATTAGTGGCATTCTACACCATCCGGTTTCTAAAGTTTTTCTTCAAACATCCTGACCCAACCAGCTATATTATATTTATAGTTAACTATGTTACCAAATCTTTGCTTCTTTTCTTCAAACAATTTCATCATATTCGTCATCTATCCCGTCAGAAATCTTCTTGTACTACCCTATATTTTACCATGGTCTTTGAATATTTTAATGCCGTGGTATATTTTTGTTTCTTGGAGAGTGTCTTTCGTCCCATAGGTAGGGGTTTGTAAGTACCTACCCAGTATTTATTATGAGCTGCATTTTGAAAGCCCCGATTCTCTAAGGAATTCCACAATTATGTCAAAAGAAGCTTTTTTTATCATTTCTAGTTCACCGAAATCTAGCTATCTATACCTGTATCTATGTCTATTTATTGTATACCATCCAAAGCAATAGCCTCGGCACCATGTACCAGGCCTCGGAACCACGTACACAAACAGTGACATACATCGTGTCGCAGACATCTATTAACTTTTGAAAGCCCCGATTCTCTAAGGAATTCCACAATTATGTCAAAAGAAGATTTTTTTATCATTTCTAGTTCACCTAAATCTCGCTATCTATACCTGTATCTATGCCTATTTATTGTATACCATGCAAAGCAATAGCCTCGGCACCATGTACCAGGCCTCGGAACCACGTACATAAACAGTGACGTACATCGTGTCGCAGACATCTAATAACTGTTACTCGCATGACGTTATCTTTTATGTATTAGCTCCGAATCACCCGGCGCTGGATGGTTCTACTTTGTCTGATTTATTTACTTTTTTAGAAGTTATTTTCTGTTTTTCGCTACTATCAGATTGAAATCCACATATACTTTAAGCATTTTTCGATTTGTACAAATTACTTTATGTGACAGTCATATATACTTGAAACTATCAATGTCGTTGCCCTAATTTGATGTTACATTATTTTTCCAATACGTACAGTTGATTTTGTCAAATTTTTAATATTTATATCGAGATCCTCTTATTCTTGTTCGAACCAAGATAGAATATTACAGTAAACCCTAATTCAAAGTATGCAGTTATTGTACAATATCCCTAAATAATAAAATACGTTGCTGGAAGAAGACAATTTAAGAGAGACCTATTAGAAAATAAATCTTAGGTGAAGGTAAAAAGATTAATTTCCACGAAATACGTTTAATAAGAATATCGAATAGAGGTGTTGAGCATAAATATTGTAATATTCCCGAATAACCTACTCTCAAAATACAGTAAAAATAGCTTGATAACAATTCTTGTGTGATTGTATTAACAATACTTGTCCAAAACTGATTTATATGTTCCTTTTCGCATTAACCTTATACCCAGAATTATGAATTTCCATTTCCGCTTAAAAAAGTATTTTCTATGTGGCTCTAGAATACAACTGCAACTTTATGTAAAGACTTAGTGGAAGCCTATAAAGTTTTGCGAATTTACATAATGCCATCTAAGCGCTCGAAGCCTAAAGGTAATTTTTCTCGTTATTTTATTCAGAAACTGCCTTATATCTAAAATTCTTAAATCCGTCACATAACAGATAATTATGTAATAGTGCCATAACGTTTTAGCGATTTGTAACCACGAAACCTTTAAAACACAGAACAAGTAGTTTACGATAAGTTGTGCATAGAGAACATCTATTAAGTCTATGCATAAAATAATGTTATACCATAAAATCATCCTTAACTTAAACCCTTTAAATACTTGGGTGTCCTTGTATTAATATCTACAGTTTATATCAGTATCATTACATGATAAAATATGTCCTGTAGAAGATATAAGTGCGACGGGCGAGATAGATGTGGGTGGGCTTATATCCAGACGTTCGCTGTTAAATTATACCCTCGTTAATTCAACCTTATCATTTAATTGTATAAACCATCACGAAAGATGTTGATTTTATATTAATTTCAAAATGTTTCAAAGAATTGGTATTTATTTTCCTGCAGTTTGATAAAGAATTTCCCTCCCATACAGAATATGCATTCCTCGACATCCTAGTATGTACATGTATATTTTTAGAACACTCGATAAAGGCATAAAATTTTGCATATTTGGCTCAGTGGCGGCTCCTCCATTAGGTCAATTGGTCAATGACCTCCCCAGGAAAATTGCACATTGATAAACTATTAACTAATGAAGTCAGAACATAAATAATAAATATTTAATTCAAAGTTTTCCAACTCTTATTTTAGTAAGATATCATCTTACCCAATCATGCCTGAATATGAAATCTCGGCTGCTTGCATGTGTCATTGTTGATACAATTCGAGTACTCTACTGTTTGGGTCAATTCTGGATCCAGCCTCGTCGTTGACTTTAGTACACACGTACGTGTTTATGCGGTAGATAGGAATTACAATACTCCAGAGTGAAACGGACAGCCTCGAATTTCGTTTGACTTAGTACAAGATTTTTTTACAATAGCTTAAAGCTGGGCTGGGAGCCCGACTGCCTCGGCTAATAGTATTTATATTCATTTTGCGTTCATTAAAGAGTAATTCGTTTTCAGCCACACTTTTTAGTGTAATTTTTTTTTCGGATATACGATAAAAAAACACCTTAATTAAGATAGAGGAATTGATCTGAAATATAAATCCCTTTAAGGTAAGAATAAAGTTTTTGCGTTTTTAGTATTTTGTTTATATTTTGTTTTTTAAAATGACCTCCCTTTATGATTGACCACCGGCCGCCACTGGCATTATTTGCATATTTTATAGGTTTTCAAAAGATATAGATGCTTCTGACAACAGCGTAGATTCTGATTGAAGTCATGTTAAGGCTATAACACATTCACTATTCAATTTTACTGCTGTACCGTTCAAATTACCTCAAGTGGTGTTGGGATTTCCCACATTTAATTAAAATAAAGTTGAAAATACATTTCTTTTTATTAAATATTCTATTAAGAAAAAATGTGGCTACTTATTGATTTCATGATTATACAGACATGCATGTAATTAATATACGTTATAACTGGCCTCATTTTACCTGGACAAATAACACATTTCAACACTTCCCCTATCATGCTGTTAAAGTATTCATAAAACGTAAATTTTCCTTACGAAATACGTAAAAATTTACATATACACTGTAATAAACACATCTATAAAACTCTCCGTTTTTGAAAGTAGCTGCAGTTCTGAAAGACATACTTTTTAGAAAATTTCAAATTATTATTAAAACACCGAAACTTTTTTTAACATGACCTAGTTTTTTAAATTTATGTCACGTAACCCGAAGTAGGCTATTATTGGAAAAACAAACCACCACGTAGCAACAATCATTTTTTTATAAAACAATTAATTTTCAAGGATATCTTCAAATATCTCCACCTTGCTTTATCAAATAATGATTGAACGAACTTTCTTGCTAGCAAATAAAAAGTTCTACGTGTTAGATTCTTGTATTATCGTAAAATAATTGTTAAATACAAAAGGTTTTCCATGCTTTCGATTTATCACACAATCACATACCGCGAACCAGATCAAAAATATGTGTCAAAGCATAATTCAAAATTATCGCGCTGCAGTTTGATGAAGCTTTTCCCATTAATATCCGACAGGCAGGCAAGGCAATATTAATTTCAAAAAATTTCCGCTCTTGTCCCGATAGCATTTCGATATTTCTATCGGATGGACGTTCATCGAGTCTCCATTCCCAGGATATCCTTGTTCATTCGCGCTTTATCAATGGGTCTTGTGCAATCTCGTGTTCAACGATAACTAAAGTGTGGGGAGTTGGATATTAAACACGTCAAAAAAACTATCAGTGTGCTTCCGATAATAGATTTAATCCGGGATGTGCTACAAATAAGGTAAAGATAGCAAAGTTCCGGCCGTTTCTACTGGCAACCATTGTTCACTGGTGCTTGGCATCCTTCCTTCGTTTACTGCAAATCAATAGCAAATTCAGAATTTGCGGTTCCTTCCTGCATTTCCCAATTATAAGTTATCAAACACGTAAGGCGTGTAGTAAACGCATTCGTAATTCCGATTTGGGAATTTGCTCATTCTTGAATGATAGATGAATGGAAGATTTAATTCACTATTTATATTTAAAAAAATTGAACTAAATATTTAGTGCTCAGTAACCAATAATAAAAAAATGGAATATACTATAGTGACCAATAGTTTCTTCCTACTACTGTATTGTTTCTAAACGTTAAGTAAATGTTAATACATACTCAATTTAAGTTTGAACTTCTACTCTATTTGATTTAATTAGCAAATCAATTAGGGATAATTAAAAACGTCAGTGATTATGTTTTAAAATTGTAAGTAATTAATTCATTGTTCTAGAGTATTTAATGCAAAATATTATTTTGTTGTTATGTTTGAGAACTTTGAAGCTATTTAAAAAAAATAATATTTCTGATTGTTGTATAGTTGCTTTGATTACTTTTAACATCGGTATTCATATATAAGTGAATGTAATTTTTATAAAATTTGTAAGTGATTTATTGTGTGATAAACTACTTTATAAAGGTAACGTACAATTGTACTTAAAATAGTTTTTTGCAAGTTGTTAAATTATATCGTTATAAACTGACCAAATTAGTGAGTTTATTTAGCCATTTGTCATTAGTGATAACAGTTAATTCAACTGATACATACAATGTGTACATAACCTATCAGTAATTATAATGTGAATTGAATCTAAATGTTTGTTTATTAAGAATCAAATGTTATAAGTTTATTTTCAATAAAAGTTTCGAAACGAGCGTAAATAATAAATCTTTATTGTTTGATCTAATTTACTTTACTTTTTAATATTTTTATTAGTCACGATCTACAAGAAAAGAATCATCGAAATATGGTAAGTAATGATTACTAGCTATTTCCAGAGAATTGTAAGCGAGAACCTTGAATTAGGTCTCAAAAATTCAGATCAAGGCGAGCACTAAATCTTCTCCTGTTCTTCTGATTTTAAAGCTAACCGTTCCTTGGTCTAAGTACTTCACACTTCTACCTGATAGTAGGTTACTACAACAAATTTTCAATTTCCAAGTAAGAATATAATCAAAAATGAAACTTTTTAAACACCTAATTACTCAATGTTACAAAATGTTCTATGGATCTTGATTTAGAAAATAAAAGGATTCGTGACGAACTTTTTCGTTCTACTTATCTATAATTTTCTTTATGCAAAGTGATTAAACGGCATATTTTCTGTTACAATTGTAATTTTAAAACAGTATACATCAAGAAGTACTTTACATTTCAAATATGAGATTGTTTCGTTTCTTTAAAAGATATGCAGATTTTCTGCATCTCAAACGACCAACTAAAGAAAGGGATTTATGTTTAAATCTCATTCATTTCAGTCTTTAATATTTTAATTTTTGTTTCTAAATTTTGTTCCTCTGAAACAAAATATATTTCTCGTTTCTCCAGGCCAGCAGTTTTTTCACAGGTTTTCGATATAAAACAGTCCTGATAAGCCGACTGTGCCTACGTGTCCTGTGACAGTGATGAATAGAAAAGTTGCTGATAAAAATCGACCGAGCGCAGGATTAATCCTCGAAAGAATACATCTACACACATTAATATGATTATTTGGCACGCCACATCCGCCCAAGAAGAACAAAATGAATTACAAGTCGGCTCAGTGCTATGAAATGTAATTCGAAGAGTATCCGGGCATCTAATGATATAATTCGTGCCCCGCTTACCGAATCCGAAGAAAATGTGTCGCAATGTCGGATTACTAGATTTAAGATTACTTGCAAACTGCACCGCCGTTATTCAGACGACGTTTATTCCAACTGTAACTGGGACAAGTAGAGTATTACATTAATATATCCCCAGATCGACGTACAACATCCAGAAGTTTGGGTTTACAGTTTGAAATGCAGTTTACATTTCCGGCTTGAGATATTCCCGGAAGTAACTATTTGAAAGACAAGAAATATTGGAATTTAGTCAAGGTAATAAGATTTACGTTACATCTTAACAAGGTTAATGGGAAAACTATGTTCAGACTAAATTTTAATCCAAAATCTTATTCTGATGAACCGTAAATATTTGTTCATCTCCTTTGTATAGCAGCTTAGTACATATTTAGGATGTTTCTTAAATATTTTAATGGAAGGGGTTTCTCCTAAAGAGGAATCAATCAAAAATTAAATAATATTTTTCTAGTTTCTAGTTCTTCCATACATCAGTGGTACCACTGTTACAGAACCAATACATTATTTATTAAATAGTCGTTCATCTGTAGCTACTTTATGAGTACTACCTCGATTATGAACTACACAGGTAAGTTGAAGAAAATAAACATAATATATAGGTTCGTTATAATCCAACTCCACTTATATGCTTTGTTACAAGAACCAATAATATTAAAAGAGTATGACTGCATCAAATAAAACAGAAAACAGTTAATAATCGAATTTTATTGTGTTTCGAAATCGACTACCACCGTGTCTGCTGTCTCGACGAACAATTCACCTGTCATATTTTATTCTTCGATATCAAAAACAAATAACCGCGAGTGGTAATAAGTTGAGACTATCCAGCTCTATCTGCAAAAAATACTTCAGTATACAAAAGGTATACAGAACAACACTCCAGGCATTTATATTAAAATATACATATTACAAAATACCTAGTTATTGTTTTACTTTTATGCTCCTATTGTCCCACACTTTAATTGATCTATTAGACACTAGTTATTACTTGTACTTTAATGATATTCATTAAGATACAAATTTTTCATTAGGATCCAAATTTAAAGGCATTACTCGGTCAGAATAAAATATTTCAATGCCCAGAATATGAGGGTCTCGGGGGTCGACCAAATATTTATTACCTGTACTTTAATGATATTCATTAAAATACAAATTTTTAATTATGATACAAATTTGGCAATACCATTCCTCAAAAAGTTAGAATAATAATTATGCATATCTCAAATGTAGAATAGTACAAATTTATTTGTCAATTTTTTATTTTTGCCAAGTTGAAGTGAGATATAAAAATATTGTCGTCGACTAATACAGGTCTATAATTACTATTACCCGTTCAAGGACAATGTATTTCCTATTTTTTTTATTAAGTAACACGCAACAATCTCGTTGGATTACTATTATACGAAACCCATTAATTCCTTTAAAGTTCTGAATTGCTTTAGAACATGGAAATCTATCGAATAATAGTATTTTTACACCACATTTTGATTAAACCAGAGATTCAATATCTTTAGATTTTTTAAGTTTTCAGTTTGACTGTAGGTACTTTTTTTCATAGCATTATGTATTGTATCACTATTAAGCCTACCATATTCCTATCACGAAATATATTAAAATGCTAATGTAACCCTTCAGCTTACCGGCATACATCTTTTGGACAATAGGTTAATTCCCTATGAAAACATTACCGTATTGTTAAAGGACAATGAATGTTTAACATGTTTCCTTTGAAAAACACTGGAGAGGTTAAGAAAACAAGTAGACCAGCGATATGCTATCAGCGTTATTAGATTTATGAAGACACCATTTATAAGTTATTGGATATTGATCGACGAAATGTTAAGTTTATCCTGACTGTCCAGTTATAAGGTAAGAAATTTTAATTTATACAATATGATCAACAACATTTTGTATAAGAGTTGGCCACGAAATATAATAATTAGTGTCTTAATTATATCCACTAAAACTGACTTTTACAGTTGTCAAGAATACTATAGGCAGGAATAAATCAATTTTGTGGCTTAAGTAAAGACACAATTTATATTCCATGGCCAACCTTTATCGAAAATGTTGTTGATCATATTGTAGATGTGGCGCTAAGATAGGGAATTAGTTTTTCTTACTAACTGACTGGGGAAAAAACCATAATTAATCCAGGAGTAACACGTTCTGTTTTTCTTGTTATAGTTAAAGTAACAGGTGTGCTTATATAATTTGATATTTTACAAGTTTGAGTAGTTTTAGCTATAAAACTGTTTTAATTAAATATTTCGTTGGTACAAGATAATATGTCGAAGTTATTAAATAATCTCCAACTGCTGTAGAATACTTTATATATTTAAAGAACCTACAAAAACTTTTATAATGTATATTTTCCTGCATATTTAATTTAGCTTCAACGGAAACATAAAAAAATTTAAATATGAAAGAATAATTCTCGTTTGTTTAAATCAACATTGCCCTGCATTAGTTAAAAGCATGTTCCAAGAATTCATATTTAATAAAACAATGTGTAAAATGACAAACCATTCATCATTCAAATGAAAACACTTTAATTAAACCTTAAAACTCATCTGAGGAGCAAACGTTAGAGCATTACAAAACGAAACAAAAAAAAAAGTAATGAGACTATGCAGAAAGACTTGGCCCGATGTTGACTGCCCACGGCATATTGTTCGCTAAAAGCCACGAACGTAATTAGTGAACCTGTAATATGTCGTTTTAATTACGAAATGGCTTCTGGCGATAATGTCATTGCTAGGTGTGACAAGGGAAATTATATTGCTACCCTTATGGCTCTCCCGCATTTTTCACTACTAGGGGGAAAAAAAAGAGAGCTGAAAAAACTTGTTAAAGGCTTTGAGACCTGGAATACCTCTCCCTGTCACATTATGAAATAATGACATTTTTATTTTAACCCAAATTTTAATTATCTTAATTACAAACCAATATTGACTAATACTAATGGAATATTCATTGAAATTAAATTTTTAATTAATCCATTAGCTTATAATTTAAATGAAGAGGTCACTTTAGACCTAAATATAAATTATTATGTGCATGACAGGAATTATGAAACGCTACATTTTTCTTTGAAACTAATGTACGAGTTAGAAAGTTAAAATTTAATTTCGGCAATTTCAGTGAACAATTTATATTAAAGGTATTTAATGAAGAACACATGCATTTAAAATCACAAGTATGAAACCTAATTAGTTATAAAATTTCATTAGCGAACACGTTTCGTTATAATTAGAATGATAAAGTTAGCTAAACGAAGTTCTCGTTGCATTTAATGAAACGTTTAATTCATACTTCTGTAAATGTAGTAATTCTAAATGTGAAATGAATAAATTCTCAACTGCTACAAAAACATTCAAATATTTCAATTTTATACAAGGAAAAAAAGACATTTATTTCTTCCACTTCCACGCCTTCATTACAAGTTAGCACCAAAATATATAGACCCAATGTTGACTTTCTCGTAAGTAGCTTGTATAATCTTCCAGATGGAAAACTGTAATGGGTGAACAAATGAAGTTATTTGCCGGTTAAATCGCCGTCTATTTTTAACAAAATTTTACCAAACAGGTCAGGTCTTTTATCCAATATTAACCAACTGTAAATATACGTTTCAGTCTTCGTAGATGTTACACCAGCAAATATTTTAAAATATGTATTTTGTGAAGTTCAAATAAAGTTAATAATTACAGTGGCGGTTAAATAACCCTAGAAAGGTATTCGTTTTCAACAAAAGGATTTTATTTTATATATCATCTTCCAACAAACGTTTGCAGAAGAATGCCGAAAAAGCCGAAAAGGCAAATATTTACTGGCTGTAATTAATTCCCCTAATTATATTCATTGCCTCGGTTTAAAGTAAGAGAGTGACTTCTATTGCAAAGCATTATCCACATCTGAAACTCGAGGCATCCGCCTTCAAAACTCAGAAGTGCTGTACTTACTTCAGCACTTGCTGTTCGTCGAAGGCGCTGATTAAATTTGCCGAGTTTTAATAAAACAACTTCTGTAACTTTTCAATGAGAATATTTCTCTTTTTCACAAAATTTTCCAACAATTCACTTTGCCTTCTTCGACCTATATAATCTGTAATTTTGCCTACGTATCTTTAATTATAATGAATACCCCGGGGCGTGGCTATATTTTAAAATTCAATGACCACGGGATATTAGGAAATTACATGGCGAGATATTTGATTAACACGTTTTAATTCAGGGTTTAATTTTGTCCGGTTCTATGGTAACTGACCCCGGATTTGTCGCTAATCAGATGTACCAGCGGTTGGGCACTATTAGCGACTAATTCAGCCCGGAATAGCCAAGCACATGTTGAACATTCAACTTAAAGCGTATCACGATAATAGTTGCAAATTTAACCGCTGTGCCTTCATTAGCAAAGGTCTTCTTCCTCCATTTTCAAACTGAAATTTTCCCACGATACTCTCCATTTAGCCAGTTAAAAACTAAATCACATCAGCACTAAAATAAATCAATACTTACTGCGAAAAAAATATAACCACGCAATTAATTCACAACAGCTAATAAATGAAGTTAAAACTTTAAAATAAAACTTGACTTGATAAGTAGAACCGAACTGACGAATGGACACAATCTAATTGAACTCAAGGCATATTAACTCTATTAAAGCTGGTAGCTAGTAAATTAATTGCTACAATTAATTTTCGTTATCAGCTAGAGCTATTCACTGCAAAATCTATATAATTAACATAGGACTTTGCCGCTCTACATTTGTATTGTATCCAAATGCAAACATTATATTTCTTCTCTCAATACGATTTGAAATAACAATGGATGCTAATTCAAAAGTAATGCTGAACAACTGATGTTGTATTCACTAAAAGTCTTTTACTTTTACACAGTTAGGAGTTATGCTTTACACAGCCATTTCGTGTACAGAAAGTTATAGAAGTTCAGTTACTCAACTATCTGTACGTCTTAAATAATTTAACTAATCAAACTAATTTTCAAACATTGTAGGATCGAAATGAGCACTGTGTGTGTGTATGTAACGCCTGTAACGCAAAAACTAGTGAACCGATTTTGATGAAATTTTAAATGAAGGGGTATATCGAAAATTTATCGACAAAATAAGCTTTTCAAAAAAATCCGAAACCGGAAGCGGAAGTTAGACATGTTTTTTTGGTATCATTTTTTTTCAGAAGCGGAATTTTGAAAATCTGAGTAGGGGATATGAAAGAAGGGCATAATTCAAGGGAAACAGTTTTTTACCGGACTCTCTAACTTCAAAATGGCGGTCGCTATGAATTTTTCAAAATTTCGACTTTAACGCCCCGTAACTCAAAAACCAGTTATCTGATCAGGTTCCGCAACAACTTGTTTGAAAGCCCTTTGGCTGTACTACACCAAGAAAAAAAATTATTTACTAAATCCAAAAACGGTCGCAACGGCGCTCTTCCAAAAATTTTGAAATTTTTGAAAAATTATTACAAAAAAACTGGTCTAAGGAATTTGTTTAAATTTTCTATACTTATGCAACTAGGTATTAGCTACATTTTTGTTTTTTGATGAACGCCATAATTCCACTGTGGCGCCCTCTACGAGGTTTTGAAAATCTAAAATTGATGTTCCTATAGCGCCTTTATTAGTCAAAATATGAAAAAAGTTTAATTATGAAAGTTGTTCAGTATATAAATTTACATTTTTCTAAATTTATATCACGTATACAGGGTGTCTGGTTTTCACAGTACAATAAGCAACTTTGTTATTTTAAATGAAACACCCTATATATTATTATATAATTGAATGCAAAATTGAATTATCTATCACATAGTATAAGATGTTCATATGGCTAAAATGTACGGTTAATGAGAAATTCGTGAATATTGAACTTTAAAACAGTGTAGGGTGAAATTTGTAAGTGCCGATATGTTCAAGTGACCATGCGCGGGACGGGAATTCCTTGTCGCCGGTTAATCCTAGCAGCAATAATCACACATGCGCAGATGAACACAATCGGCACTTGTGTTAATTTTCCATATACTAATTTTCAAGTTTAGTTTATCGGTTGTGGCGAACAATACTGTTGAATACCAAAAACGAATGTTTATTTTTAGTATGGGAAAGTCCAGGGGAGGTTTGCACCTCCACTATTTTTCCTTTGTCTTGGCTCTAGTTTTACCAGCATATATTGCTGAGCTGTTTTGTAGGTACGCACTTTACTTCCTCGTCTTACATACTTTGTCTCATGAACCCGGCGATATTTATTCTATGACTTTAATAACTCTTTGGTTTACAATAAATTAGTAATTTTTCCAAATAGTTGCATTGCATGACTTGTTTAATTAGACACTATCAAATTCTAAATCAAGAAGCATATAGTGACTGTATTATCCAGCAAGCGAATGTGCCACGGCTCTGAGTGACACAACCTAAGGGTTAACTTCGCAATCCTTCAGAAAAACGTCAAGTGGAGGAATGTGTAAGATACAAAATACCAAAAAAGTTTGAAATAGTGTAAAAAATTCTGAAACCTAGTACGAGCATTGCATAGCAAATTTCCAATCTTTTATCACAGATTATGTACCTTTCCCTGTTATATTGTTGTTTCAGTCTCCATTAAACTCACGTTACGAACTATGGTAAATATAATCAAACGAAGCCATAAAGTTGCATTACAAAAGTAGTAAAACTGCCAAACTTCAATTTTTCATCCTCTATGAAAACAGGCGCAAATCTATCACACAAGCATATGCTTTTAACATGACATATTGAAAAATTGCATCTGGATAACACAGCCTTTGTAGCCGCTTTCGATGTATATTACTTTACAATCAAACTTGCCGTTATGAAACGTACCTAATGCTATCAAACATTTAAGTTAAATGTGGGAAAATCGAAAAGCCACATTCTTTAGTATTAGTATTTAGTTTAAATTTACGTTCGCGAAGACTGGGACAACTAATTAAAAGTAGGTCGTTTAAAATTCTATCAGCGACAAAAATTCGATTTGTGGGGCGCAAAACTAAAATTACAACGTTACACCGGTTTCCAATTTACTGGGGGCAAAGGCTATCGTTAAAATCACACACATACCAGGAATAGATTCGCACTAACAGCGGCAGTGCGAGATAATAAAAATTCAATTTCAGCTAACGTAAAATTACACAGTAACCCTCATTGCATACCAACGAGATACCCCTAAACCTAAACCGATACTACTGCTGCATACAATTTCGTTTGTTTGTTTAGTATCCGCATTATAAGCACAAAATATCCGGTCGGTACGCGTGGCACATGCAAAACGGATTCGTCCAGAACCCTCCATTACTGGGCATGCAAGCTCCTAATTTTACCGGACGTCGACCGAAGACGCTTTCAGACCCTTAGCTTAAATCCCTGTTAGCTGGGCTTTGTTAACTAGCAAACTTACAACACGCCGACATTAGCCCGACACTAAAACATAGTCGCCGCGTTGATTACTGATGAGACCATCCAATCAGTTAAGTACTGTTGTAATAGGTAAGGGTATACGGTCACACCAAATACACCCCTTCACCCAACTTCCGGGAGGAACCGCAGCCAAAAATAATTACGGCAATCCCAGCTTTGTTGATTGACCTAATTTGCAATTACCAATTCTCTAGGTCAGTTCCCAGATAAGGAATTTGACTAAAAGGATACCCAAACATACAATTAGATGAAAGGAAAATCTTAACCATTAAGTAAAGATATATTTCTCCTACTATAAAACAACTTCAGGAACTGAAACACTTTCATAAATTTAATGGACCCTTAGGTTTTAATAAATGTAGATCACAAAAAAACAATTTGGTCTATGCTGACATATATTCGTCTTCTACAATACTTTCAAGCTAAACAGACAATTACTGCAATACACAATTTGGTGTGTAATTTTCATAAAAAGGCAGCAAAAGAACGTGTCTTAGTATTGCATGTACTGGCGACCTGGTAACTATTATTTCTTCGAACTTTAAAACCATTGACAATAAGTGGAAATACTTGTTGAAATGTTACTACAACGTATAATACAAAAAGTCAGTGCAAGAATACTATACGTAGTGCTAACTGGGGCATTTGAGTTCACAACTCCGTATAGCACAAGCATTAAGAGTTAAACTGATATAAAGAACCCCTAAAGACCACAAAATAAAATGTGCTACAAAAACTTTGAAGTGAGCAATTACTTGACTTAAATGTTAGTGATTCTTAAAGTTTACAGATTTTACGTATTTTATGATGCTTGAAAGCGTTTCAGCGGATATAGATTTTAAAACTTTTTATGAAGCAATTTTATTATCAATGAGCTTATAAAGCTGCGGTCTGTTTATTTTAAATCGCTGTAGATAATAAAGTTTTACAATCAATTTGCTGTGATTAGGTACAATATTTTTTTATTTTCTTTTTCATGAAACCGATCTTTAATAAAAAGAATGAAATCGTTCTTTGAATTACTCTGTAAAGTTGGAATAATGGAATAATTTCAATAAATGAAAAAACTTCCAATAATCTCTATTTAAAAATGACGGCAAAAGGTAAGGTATGTGAAACTTTAACCCACCAGAAAAATATCGTCGATTGCTGATTAATTCTATAGTAGTAAGTATAGTATTTTCTCAATTACCTTGTACTTATTGCGACATAGCTAGCAAGCAATTAAACCAATAGAAATCTTCTCTGGAATGAAAATGTTTTGCTATCTCCGAATAAAAATTTCCTAAACCTCAGCTTAATGGAAGGATCTTAAATTTGAGATTCCAGACAAACCACAAGAAACTTGAACTAATCTTTACCACGGTGCACAGGTAAATCCTCTTAATAAGGCGGTTTGTCTCCGCAAAACCTATTTACATAAACTCCGCGCAACAGACGCAACATTATAATCGGTTGGTTAGAGTCTCCTCTATACAAATAGTGGGGTAATTCTAACTATTCCGCTTCGCGATTCTAGGCGAAGCGATGCGAGAGAAAGCGGCGTTCTATCGTCTTATTTCATTTTCATCAAACGTAAAAGAAGCTTTGTGGATTAATTTTCCTTGAAACTGCACGACAGTTCCTTGAAATATTCTCTATAAGTAAAATAATAGCTTTCACACTAACATAAGTTGAAACTTACATTTATTGTTAAAATGTAAGACTGAAGTCAACTTATTTTAGTCTACAACAAAACTAGGAAATGTAGAAAAATGAGGTTACTTAGAAAATAAAACAAGGAAAGAACAATGATGAGTAATGGTACTAACGATCAAACCTAGAAGAACTAAGAATGATGAACTACTTCATTTTTAACGTTCTATTTTACTAATGCTACTCATATAATACAGGGGACAACATTTTCACAAGAGACAAAATATATTTGTTTCCTTCAGTAATCTTCTAATTTTTTCAAGTTCTTAATTATTTTCACAGGATTCAATATCATTTACGAACTGTAAAAATATGTACACGGAGTTTCCTTCCAAAAATCTGTCAAATAACCACTACAATATCTTACACAGTGCAAATATTCAACAGAATTATAACAACATATACAGAAACCTACACAAAAACTAAAAATGAAGCACTGGATACAACGTGAAACATAAATGGAAAAGGCAAATTTAATCTAAAGTTATATTTCCGACCTTTCAGATCCATCATTGCTAAAAGAACTTTTTTGCATTAAGTTGGTGCCCTCCAAGCTTGTTTTCCGTTATGCTACGGTGGTTTAGAATTATAGTTATGTTTTGACCATGCCATATCTTCACGCTGTGAATACCATCATTGGATTCAAATGAAGTTATTCTTTCTACAACTCAATTTTAAAATGGTCTTCTATATAACCACCTTGGAAATAATTTTTTTCCATCCAATTTTTTCAGGTATTTAGGTATACAAGTTTAAACCAACTAAATCAAAAAATATCTATCAGCTACCTGAAAATTTAGTCGATAGAGAATTTCAGATTGCAGGTCAGCAAATATCCGAATACAGTGTTCGTCCACTATAGAAAGGAAAGTGGGGTTGTATTATAAACATCGCTTTCACGTGGAAAGTAAATCTATAAAACATTCGTCGCAGAATGGGTAAACAGCTTGGAGACAAAAGACACAAACGCGTAGGTTTGAAAGGACGTCACATGGGGCACTGAATTTAAAATACAATATTTCTTGGAATTATAAGAAAATATTAATTCTGGCACGATACATATGAACATCAGTCAATATTTATTTAAAACTTTCATAAAAACAAGCAGCTAATTAAAATGTACTAATGATAAAACTTTAATTGCAAAATAACTAGAAACAAGAGCTGGAAAAATTATCATACCTTTACTATTTTTTACTTAATTAATTAATTAATTAATTAAAGCGTTACTATACCACTTGTGACTTACGGGTTACGACCTTTACGGAGATAGGGCAGGTGAAGGTTCAGTACCTACATAGTTTAGGATTGCTGTAAGTTACCAAATTTAATTTTCAATTACCTTATAAAATGGATCCTAGTAACTTCTCAGGAAAAAATATAAAAATTTTAACCAGCCTAATTTTTTTTTTTTTTTAATCCTTGTTTGGCCTCCCTATAACACTGCTTAGTTAATTATTCCACCTATGGGCCTTTATAGTTTTACCGAGTGATCTAAAAGGGGCGATTGTAATTTGAATTCGATTTATAAAATCTAAAAACTCCTTATGTTACAAAAATGAAAACCGAAACAATGATGATGAGTAACTAAACTATAGACGGGGAGAAAAAGGGAGAGATTCATCAGAAACGTAGACTATTTGGTACTTTTATATTCCACAATTTTTTTTCTACCGTCACAACCCTCCAGAAAGAAAAAAAATTATCTTCAAATAGTTCAGACTAATGCTGCGTTCTTTCGTGCGGAATCTAAAATTTAGAAGAAGCGTATTACAGTAAATGTACGAAAAAGTTAATACTAGATAGTATATGCAGGATAGCATACCATCTCACGTCAGCGAAATATATTATGGAGTTTTCCAATCATTAGATTATCAACCACGAGGGAAGCTTTATCCGATCTATTAACAAACTTCCAGGAAAAACTGAAGCGTGTGTAATACATCGCAAACAGGCGTGTTTGAATTAATTTCTAGATTAGTAAAATTCAATTGAAGTAGCTTTTGACCTATTTTCCCTAACAAATTGTTTCATGAAACTTTACGGAGCAGACATTACGCTCTTGGGTTACAGAGACTATCTGAATATCCACAACCAGTGTGTTTAAGGGCACTCTGTAGAGTGTATAATAATCGTAATCCTCCATGCAGTAATAGAAATTGACTTTTTTCTCTTCAAAATTCTATAGTGACTCTGAGATGCAGACTTGCAAGGTTGAAGTTGTTCAAAGCAATAAAAAAATAATTAAATTTTGTTGTCTAATATTTGAGAAGGTGCTAAATTTTACATTCATTTGTAACCTTTAAAAAATTCGTTAAACATTGCAACTTTTTTGCCGACTATACGTAAACATTTCTTCTGAAAACTAAATCTCATTTTCAAATGGAAATATAAAAAGACGATTTAGTTACATTGTAAACCAGAGAGGCATTTAAACGTATTTTTCATGAACTGCCAGAGTTACAAAAGAGTCGAGGAATCGTTGAAACAGCACCCCTCCGGGCCCTTGTCCGTATGATCTTTTTTAATTTCTTTCTTATTTACTTACTTCAAACGGGTTTCCGCTCTTTGCTCGGCAGAGGTTCTGGCCGATAATTAATATTATCTCTTGCTGATTACCCCGACAGTGAAAACTAAATTTTTAAACCCTTTTCAATTTATTTCCGGATGAATAGAAATTTCCTCGTAAAGATAAATTATTAGCTTGTTCCAAAAGTTAGAATCACTATGTACAACCAATTATAGAGTTTATGAGATCCATCAATTCAAAACCTTTCAAGTTGACCCACCCGAAACTCTATTTCTCTATAAAAAGGAAGTTTGAAGGATCAAGGAAGGAATTAATCAACATAAAGACCCCAAAGTGTATTTTCCCGTGGTGTCTTTCTACCCTTCGCTAAATTTGTTACAGAAATAATATACCCTCTCTATATGTCCGGGATAATTTTGCTTCTACGCAATTGAATTTATTTAATCCTATAAGACAATTTTGCCGAGTATGCAGTTCAGATGTTATCTATATGTTGAAGTTGGAGCATATCTGGAACTTCAAAACGAGCTCGGGCAATTCAATTTGAGAGTCTGCTCACTCCATCCGTTCTATCTCTGCTAACTGACGCTATCCGAACGAGTTAATCTCGTGCGACTGCGTTTTACTTCAGGGCTCCCGGTCCTAAGATACCGGAGCATAGCACCCCCAACAGCACGTGCTTCACTGTCTCCAAACTCCTAATTACCGGACGTCCGCTGTCCACGCTCCTTTTTTGCCTACACAATCTCTTCTTCCTTGACAACCCTCGTTTACTTATTGTAAATGCAACAGCCTACACCCTTACGCATACTTTACAAGCCTCGTAAGCAAAACAGCTTTTGTTTATTACAATTAATTTTAAAATAGTAAAAAGTTTTGCTTTTAAAATTACTTGCAAAATAAAGCTTCCGGCTACTGAGCTTGACATTAAGTGGAAAAATAATCAGCAGCAATATAAGTTTACAGCCAGCTATCTTCTCGTTATATTAAAATGTAGGTACTTTAAACTTTAATATGTACCTGACTCCGCATGTGGCATAAATGCGAACAAAATTAATATATTTCTAACAATTTTTTTTATATGATGAGAGTCATGAGGCTCTACTGTTTGCGTGCTGCGGCTTAACCTGCACGTAATCAAAGTTTAAATCAACTTTTCGTGAAGTTGTAGGAGAGAAATTTAGAAGAAGGAACTTTTATAATAAACAGAAAATCCCTCTCGATACACCCGGGTATAAGAATTTTGCAAACTAACAAACCGAGAAAATTAGAATTATTGCTGAGTTTTGATGGTGGTAATTAATTTTAAACGGACGCTGCAATAAAATCAGTAAATACCTCCTTCGAATTTACATTAATTCTGCTGCTATATCTGTTACAACAATAAAATAAAACCTTCAGAATTGCAGAGTTGTATAATAATAAATACGATTAGGAAATAGCAAATTAGTGTCGGAATTTAATTTGGAAGCAATCTAAAATTAATACGGAATTTCCTCCCTTTTAATTAAAGTTTTTCTGTTAAAAATGCGCAGTGAATCGAGTGTTAATTACAACCAATTGTAGTGCAATTAAGTAAACCTAGTGGGGCGTAAAAATGCTAAAATGACTTCACAATGGTCGTTTGCTTTTTCAGCGGTTTTATTATCGATTGCTCCAATTCTTTTAGTATTCACGTTATCCTCTCCACGCAAAGCTTTAGTTGCACTTTATACAGAGCTTGTATTTTTCTGAAAACGCTCATATTTCAATTTTTCTGAATTTAATCGGTATAGAGGTATCTATACATATCCTACTGCAAAGTGCTGTTTTCAGTAGGTTCAGGACCGAACTAAAACTCCATACATTAACAAACAGTGGTCACAACACAACGGCAAAATAAATTGTAAAGAGTAAACCCTGGGGTTCAAATTTGCAACAGAACACTTAAATTTATTGTCCATATGTCCTAGATGATAGGCTATAATGACCTTTGTAACAGTTAAGTACATACATTGTTTTATAACTTGAGTAATATTTTCCTACATTACACTTTTTGTACGGTCGGTTTGACCACACCCTGTATACATATACTCCAGTTAATTGTTGTATCTTGCAAGTGCATCTAACATATTTCAGTATAATTACTAATTAAATGTTCGTAAAAAGAAATTTTGACCACCTGCATACCAAGTACAATATAACTATTTTGAAGTTAATTTATTTACGTCACAATAAACTGCTGAAGTCATTGTTACCTTGCACGATACCAACAATGACAACCGTTGCGTGTCACAGTCTACGGGATTTCTCAATAGAGATTGAAATATAATTATTGCCAACTTTACTCCCTATTCACTCCATTATTTGGTTATACACGTTATTCGAGTAAGTTTTGACTGAGAATAACTCTGAAACTAGCGAAAAACGGACATTATTGTATTATATTTTTCCATTCCATTCCATTCAGTATCTGGAGGGGAATGGCGTACCGTGCTCCGTGTCCGCGATTTAAGAAACACCCTGTATATTTTGAATTTTTTATAATAATGGACTCAACCAAATTGCAATATTCTGTATCAACCACGAACATTGACATTTTTTTTATTAAACTGTCTTTCTCTTGATTAACAAACCTATAAACGGATTGATTGGCAACTTGAACTTCGACTTTAAAATTGGGATTTAGACCAAGAAAAGGATGGAATTAACTTATTCAAAAAAAATTCCCAATTCATGTCTCGATTTCACAACCATTATGGACAAGGTTAGAAGTTACAGAATTTACTCATTTGCATCCTTTCCCATTCATTATCAAGCTATATAAGCTATATTTTAAATTTAAATCCCAGGAAACAAAAAATAGACCCCTAAATAGATTCTATTATTGCTGCCTTTTAACACACAAGAATTTTGTGTCAACTTATAACCAATATTATTAAAGATATAGAATCTACCTTCAAAAATATTTTGTAACGCCATAAACCATTTTGTGTTATCGCTAATATTATACCTAATAAAAAATTAACAGCAAAACCCAATAAAAAAAAATTCAGTTTCTGCGAGAAAGAAAATTATTGTGGATCACACTTGTTCTGGAAATGCTGAACAAGGACTATTCCGCATATAACCAAACCTCAATTTCCTACCATTGCATACAGCTTTTTTTTGGGATACCCTTTTTTTAAGCAATTTATTGTCCCATTAATTTTTTTACAGACTATTCCATTCATCCCTATACTTCATTCATAAAGTTTTCCGTATTTGAGCGCCAAAATTGCAACCTTGAAAAATTTTCACTTTTATTTGACCATTCGGATGCTGGAACTAACTAACCACGTGACCAACCAACATAGTACTGATAAGTGACCTCAGTGATTGGTTGAACGTTTCCATCGTTACCAATATTCAACGTGTTAAACACTTGTCAGTTTTGTTTTATTTGTCAGAATTAAATGTTTAATAAAATATATTTATTCTTAATACCGACTTAATTTTACATTTACTCACATAATATCTATTTATTCGCGAAATAGTTTTGTTGTGATATCATTTTTCCTTCCAATACAATTTGCAGATTGATATTATACTCGCGTTTTTGTTGCTTAACAATTATGTTCAAAACATTAAAGCAAAACCACTCGCTTTGCAGCTAGTGGTTTTGACACAATGTTTTGCACAAAATTGCTAAGCAACAAACGCTCGTAGCAACATTCAAATTTTATCGGCAAAATTATGGTATTATAAACGATAATTCGGTAGCTTAGTAAACGATTTCGTAGATGATAATTCTGTTTGACACGTGATACCTACATTACGTTTTTTAATGCAATGTTTGTAATTTCTATCTAGCTTATCCAATCAGCAATTACTTTTAATCTCAAATATTTAGGCGCTGTAAGCAGTCCTCGTAAAAAATTAAGATTACAAATTAATCCTATGTTAAAAAATTTCTTATATAAATACTTTTCTCGTGAATATTTATATTATTTATAAGTACAATTTTCGTATAGCTACTTCCATATCTCATCAAAATTGTTTCAGTTTAATTAATATTCAAAGGAGGTTTTAAACCCTCGGGCTTTTACGTTTCGACAAACAATTTTATTAACCATTCATATTCGTAAATGCGTAAATTTGGTTGTTAACATGTTAAACATCTTAAACGAATGCGTCTTGAGGAAGCTAAACGCAATTTCATATACCACGGTTGTGTACTTTGTCAACAATAAACAGTTTGATATATAAGTCTTTGAGAAAAGCTGATCCCATCCTACCTGCAAGACCTTTTACACTATAATTACAACCTTTGTTTACCTCAATGAAACGTGATAGGCAATTTAAAATTACCCTTAAAAATATAGCGTGTGAGTTATCGTACGCGAGCATTTGCATAATGTGCGTTTTGTGCGCTCGTATGTTTACAAATTAAAGTGTTTGTTACAGAAATAGCCTTATAATTAATACGAAGTTAAAGCGCATTCTAAAACAGCGCTCCCTAATACCCCTTCCAAAATAAACCCGCAAAGCTACTTATCGCTTAAACTTCATGGAAAGTACTTTGAAAGATCCAATTTCTTTCCGAAAACTTTAAGAGTAAGAAATCACCACGAGAAACTCCTTGAGAGGAGGGAACAGCGTGTACATGGTACATTAAAAGCGTCCGATATGTATTTTTCAGATTCAGTCGGTGTCAAACGGAGCTTAACACGCAATAAAACGGTGGACCCCCGAGTAGGACACCCAACCGCCGCATCTGCGAAGTCCTAAGTTAGCCGGATACACCGAAACTTACTTAGAGAAATCCTCGCGCCGCCGAGCAAACAATTTGGAAAACTAGATCTTTTCTGTTGGATTTCTGTAGGGAATACTATTTTCGATTTCGGCGACCTCCCGCAAAACCCATTCAAACAATCGACGGTGGCTGTAACGCTCATCTCTCTATATTGGATTTATTTGTTGGCCATGTTAACCAACTAAACACAAAGGAGGCGGATTTTCCGCTTAACACCACACCACTTACTACTTTTAGCTGCAAAATTTTATTTCGTCTACAACACGTCAGGTCATGAAACAATGAAACTTATTATACAATTTTAGATTATAATTTTAGTAAAACAGATGTGATAACAGAAGATTGTTAAATTAAATTTTGGATATTAGAGTTTAAAATTAATTTATATTCCGTCAACTTTTATAATTAAATTTAGCCATAAATAATCCTAATATATTATACCTTTGAAAACGGTTTTTGCTTAGAAATAACACAAATATCTTGCCACCAAAAAATGTTTAGAAACTTAAATTCGTTTCTTAACTAAGTTCTCATCTTCAGTACCTACCTACAATATTAAACAATTTTGACTTGCTAAACTTTTCATACCTTGACAGCATGGTTAGAAATCTACTGAAAAATAATGTTTATGAAATTCTACTATTGATGTCGACCTGTGTCGAATGTTAAAAAATTACAAATATCCACTTTAAACCTACGTCTTCTAATTAAAAAAATACTTTAAAAAGAATTAATTCACGATTGTTTTTCCCTCCTAAAATAATTGATAATAGAAATAAAGATACAGTTAAGATATTATATCTAGATAAGAATTTTAGGAAATCAATGTTCCCATGGTACTAATTAGATTTATATTGGACAAACAAAGTTCTAAATAGCTCATTTCAAATTTGAAAAATTTAGCTTTTCCCAATATGTTCCTGAAACTAGATGGAAAATTAACAATCCAGCAAAGTAATAATTCATATTTTCAACAACAAATCTTACTGAAATATAGTCTCAGGCCGCCCAAATCCACCTTAAGAGATACAGAATAAATTAGGTTCAATTTGGTTGCAATTTTTAGTTTTAGTCCTACTGAAGATGATCAAAACTTAGTTCTGGTAAAATAGTTTGTGTTTATACACATTTTTGTAACAGGGATTTTGTAGCAGTTTGTATTGTATTATAGGTTCCCACACGAAATATTTCGGTTACATATAAATTAATTTTTCTTCAATGACTACTTTTATATTAATTTGCGTTGGCACAATTTCTCTTATAATTTAAAAACGAGTAACCATACTTAATTAACGTAGTGTCGTCCTAAAAGTAATTTAAACCGTCTTACAAAAAGCTAGATTTCAGATCACGGTGTCCTCACTTTGTTAGAGAATTAGTTAATTTTTTTAGGATCACATAAAACCATTCAAACCTAAATTACAACGCTGGTATTTAACAGATTATCCGCATTACAGTTGCTATTTCCCTCGTTGTTAATTTTAATCCTAAATTTAATGTGATGCGTATCTGTTTCGTAAACCCAAGTATGTATCACATTCAAATTAATTAATAGTAGACATTTGTTGTGTCTTTGGCTACCTACAATAATGTTTTGCTTTACTAATGAAACGACATATGAAGTACTACGAGGCGGTGCAGCGGCCGAGTACTTCAACCGTCGTTTGAGACACTTTCTTGACGTTGTATAATATTTTTTCTGAAATTGCTTGATTAATATTTAAAATAGACAACTTTTATAATAATGTAATATTAATAACAAAAATATAATGAAAATTAACTGCAAAAGCAAAATTTTGCATGGTTTAAAAATATATTGACTATTTATCTTAGTAGTCTCGCTGGAACCATATTGTACCAGGGAATGTTTACTTTACGGATCGAAAAAGTTTCAATATGTACGAAATATGGACGATTTCAGCAAAAATAAATTTTCCCGAATTTCTAATTCCTAAATCTAATAATATTTAAAAAAATACCAATTAATCTGTCGTTGTGTAAAAGCAGGAGGAAATAAATCATTACTGAAATAACATACTACTTAATTAAAATTCCACATTACATAACGTTCACTGATCAGATCATTTTGGTGAAACTGAATTTTAATTGAATTCCCACTGCACGAGTTTCAATTATTCAAAGGTAAGTTAACTTTTCAATTCTCGTTAGAATTTAATGTTTATGCACATGTGTTCCTCTCACTTACCTATTTTGTAACTTTTTAAATTACGTACTTATAATAAATCAAAGAAAGAACAAATCCTTCCAGAATCATAACCCTGCTTCGACACTGTGTTTCCTACAAGTTTCGTAAAAATTCTAAACGATTGATTTGGACGCAGCAAAGATTGCTAATCCTTCACAGGAACGGTTCGCCGCAACGACAATTAGACGCAAACATATAAAAAGTATTGTGTTATAGATAAAATTGTGCGAGTGGAAATTCTACTTCTTCAGGGTTATTTTACACAAATTTGAAGTTTGCTCATGTAGTAACCAAACGAATGTAAAATAGGCTTCACGCAACTGTTCTCCACCAAAATCTATTAACAATTTTAGTGTTTTATAATTTTATTGTTTTACTTCGAAATTAATAGAAAAATGGTCTTGGCGAATCTGTCCCTCCGCTGATGCCCAGCCCTTCCCCATGAAAGATTTTCACCGAAAACAAAGGAGCAAAGAAAAAATATAGGTCCTGCAGGGGGAGGACGTGATTTACTTTTACGTAAACCTAATTACTTCCAAAAGAAATTTAGATGTTTATGCTAAATACCATGACGGTTTCATCGTTAAACCAATTAAGTATCTTGTTATTTATTCAAAGTTGAGTGCATGCTTTATCGCTATTTAGGGCAAGGGGCCTCTTATCTTATGTTTCTTTTAGGTTTTTATATTTCGCTACAAAATTTGAAGATGTTCATTACTGCAATTTGCATGTTTGTCGTGCTAACGTTTGCGTTTCATTAATTAAGACAGAAGTGGCGTGAAACCCTTAGAGACGACATATTCGCTTGCCAAGATTTCTGTAGATCTGCAATAGCAAATAAATGTTAATTTAATTCGGTATTTAATTTATATTTAATGTTTAATTTAAATCTAAACTGTCTGATAAATTAGTGGAACTTAGAATTATATTATTTTGTTAATCACATTTTCAAAAACTGATTTATTTTAAATAATCGCAGTATAGTTCGATATAATACAAAAAAGTTTTCCCTCCTATTTTCAGCTTAGTATATAATATACACTGCAGGTATATAAACTTTACTTGTACTTCTATCACGTCTCCTATGACACTACCCTTTAGCTTAGTTTATGTCCAGAATGTTCTCTTAGGGGCTATTTCCTCGTGGCCATCTCTTTAGCCTTATCTATTTGTTATATAACGGTCGTATAGAGAAGACGGAGGGATCCGTAAGTTTCTGCTCCCTTCGGTTAAATTCCACAAAGGACATTTGCATACTCTTTATTACTCCTAGTATATTAAGAACGTGACGGAAGATTCCGTCAATTTTCGTGTTTGGATACTTTAATTGTTTACAATACCTTAACCTTAATGAAGGGTTATAAACTGTATAATAAATATCTCATCGTTAAATGTTCCATTAGGCTTACATTTCTAGGGATAGTGCATGGATTTTTATTGCTAATGCAAATATGAGTGCGGTAATTAAAAAATGTCTTCCTAAAATATAGGATATTTATTAAATTGCAATAAAGATAGGAATAATTAACGCAGAAATTAACATTCTGTAATGATCGGGTAAGTTAAAGCAAACAAACAGAAGACAATAATTTGTATTTGTGATCTCGGACACAAACTACAATCAACAGTATTAAGCAAATAGATCAGTAATCAGTGTAATCTGATGATATCAGGAACAATTACAGAATAGTCCCCTGGGTCAGCTCGTATCAAATGCGCCTACCACCCTTATAACGTGCTATAACAGTTCCATTGTTATACGTAGCAGATTTCACAGCTGCGGTAAAGCGGGACGGTTATCGCGCTTTAAAAAAAATGTGCTTTTAAATTTTGAAATACTTCAAAGCCCATGGCTATTCGCCTACGCAGCAAGGAAGCGAGCTTAAGAAGTCATCAATAAAAAGGAGAGTCTTAAAATTAAATTGTAACTCTCAAAGAGCGCAATAAGCTCCCAGAAATTTAACGTAATTGCGTTCGGAGCATAAATTAAATATGATAAGAATATCAGATGGAGGAATATTGAATAACCCAAGGAGAACAAATCCGACTGAATGGGGCACGGGCCGTTATCACCAAATTAAATTCACCCCTAGGGGTGAATTTGTTTTAAAATTTCTCAATTCCTTACATTATACTCATTAAGAATACATGTCAATGAAAGAAAAGAAGATTAAGATTGAAGTTTCTTGGGCTAGAGTTCGAGGAAGACGGTATAACAAAGTGGAAAGAAATGGGACATAACGAGACGACAATTAAGCAGTTTTTCAGGGAGATGGTGCGGCCTGAATCCTACTGATAAGAGATGCGCCCCAACTGCGGGAGCAAGTCACACTTGGAACTTATTGCCATCTTTACATATTTCCTAATTTATATTTCGGCTTAAACTTTTATGATGTAGAAGTGGATTCTGCTGCAAACTTCCTCTTACGTTGCGGCATATTACACTTTACCGCTTTTTATGCATTGATATAACCTATTTCGATTTAAATAAATGGCCCAAGGATGACGTTCATGACTCCACTGCAACCCTGCAGGGAATATATTAACCTTCTGTTAAAATTCCATTTTTTGGATGAATAACATAATAAAAATAAAATAGCTCATAAAAGAAATGACGCAATTTTATATCCACCTCAAACCCTTAAGGGTAACGAAAAAATTACACTACACTCTATTAAATACATTTTATGTTACACTTTACTCATATTAAATATATTTTATACTTCCTTCAATACTAAAACCCTAATTCAAAAGCTATACTAATGAATAATTTTAAATTTAATTCTATACCACAGCATAGATGAATAAAAAATTGAAATATCAAAGCTGTTGTACTTTGTTCAAACTTTAATCAATACCTGAACCAGTTCAGAAACGATATGAAATTCAAATATTACTCATAAAGTTTTAAAACTATTGCGCTATGATGCAATTTGCTCAGAAGCAAAGTTTTATTTGCAACTAGTAAGGGCATCTAGAAGCGCCACATATGTTATACAGGGTGTAACTAAAATACTTGACCAAACTTTAAGAGCGTGCTCTCCACAGCAAGAGAAGAAAAAAAGTTCATATGAACATGGGTTGGGAAACGCTTTTTTAGGGTGCAACAGACCCCCGAAGGGGGCGCATGAAATTTAAACTTTACTTTATGGATTAAATTCCCAGTATACATTCAGGACATCAAGGCAAAGTTCACATGAAATTTTTATTGCCTTGATGTCCTGAATCTATGCTGAGAATTTAATCCATAAAGTACGAAGTTTCCGAATTTTCATGGCATCAACTGGATTTTTCGTAAAAATTGAGTTTTCTCGAAAACGGTTCGGTTTATCGACTTTTAATAAGACTACATTTTTTATGTAGTATTGAACATACAATCGTACCATGTACTCAAATTTCTGAAAACAATTGAAGATCACAAAAATAATGAAGAATAAGTAACCAGCCCCCCCAGTTTGGAACGCTCCTGGTTTAAATATTTTCACTTGAATACTGTCAAATAATAGGACTTACTAAGTACTAACTTATGACAAATTTTATTAACTTATATTAAAGGGTGTCTGAGATATTAATTATAATTTACATTTTATGCGCCCCCTTCGGGGGGCTGTAGCATCCTAGCAAAGCGTTTCTAAACCCATGTTCATATGAACTCTTTTACTTCTTTTGGTGTGGAGAACACACTTTTAAAATTTGGTCTAGTATTTTAATTACACCCTGTACCTATATGGCGTATAAATAAAGCAAATTTAATCAAATAATCATTTGCCTATTTGCCATGGCTAAATGCCATAGAAAAAAAATGGATACGATTTTCCTAATATTAATATTTTGTGTGTTCATATGAACCATCTGTCTACTCTAATAAGCATTTCCCTAATGTATTACCGGCATTTGTCAAATGAACAATGTAGATACTGGAACTCCTAAATTTACTTATACCTACGAAATATACACTGAAGAAAACGAATTACAGAAGATTCCCTACAAAGTCAAGCCTGCAATTTATGCGAGTTTATTTTTTTTGGGGATGTTTATTTTTCAGTTATAAACAAAATTTCTCAAAACCTTCAAATAACCTTATAATAAGGTGTCTGTGGTAGATCGAAGGTACTTTCAGACTATTGCCGGTTGGAATAAAAAATTAACTTAACATAATTATGGTCCTGTGCCGCAACTTCCCATTAAGTTTGGCAATAGTAACAGTTATAGAATTATTACCTATTTGGTTGATAGTAAGTGCGTCTCTGAACTCACGAGGGGTGTCTCCGACTCCAATAGATAAAGAGAATCGACGATGGTACGAAATAAATGAAATATTATAATAAACAGCGTAAAAGGCAAGCAATCATCGATGATGCTGCGATAACTGCAACCATAATACGCTGAAAGGGGGAAGGGGGAAAGAGTGAGGGCGCGAGAGTGATGAGTGAGAGAGAACTGTAACGCAAATTTTGTAATCGCAAATTTTCAACAAAAATAAGTCAGCTTTAGAAAATGCAACTTATGCTATAAACCAAACACGTACACGGTACTACACATCCCCTATTTTCCAGCGAGATGAGAACATAAAATTGTATGCTTACTACATCCAAAAGAAGCATAAAAGACCACAGAAAAGACGGCTAGACGATATTAAACACACAGCAGGAGAAGACGAGTTTCGTAAACGTAACTGATAAGGCGTTTGGTGAGAATAGGAAGACCTACATTCAGGAATGAACGAAAACATAAAATTAATAGAAAATCACGTTACTCTGCATGGAAACCTTATTTGCAGGAAGGTCACAAGCAATTTTAATGTTTAAACAGAATTTGCAAATCTTGAATTAAACTAAAGATCCAAAACAAATTAAAACCATCATCGGAATTAATCCGACTCAAAAATATTGGCTTGTCACATTTTTCCAACTCACTCTTCATGTTGTAAATAAAAAAGTAACGACATTTTCTGAATTTACTTTGTTTTCAGTTCTAGATGATGTATTTGTTAGATCTGGGAAACCATGCTACAGACCACCCCAATTAATATGATAAGATAGATATATAGAATACCTATTGGGGCTACAATGTCGTCTTATTAGTGCTGTTAGTTGTCATATTATTTGCTTTTTGCACGATTTCTCTCGTTTTAATACTGAATGGGTGAAGGTGTATCCAGCAACAGTAGAAGCCGTTTCTCATTCCCATTCTCCCTATATGGACTTCTTAAGTGCAGGGGCTCTAATACCACTAGTCCTAGTTTCTTTGCAGTATTTAGGGTGCTGCAATAACAACCCCTGTCGTGTGTAAGTTCTGAATGTTAACCTATCTCCTCTGGGTCGCCTGAGACTGGTTCGGTAGTTAGTCTCCAAATAATCAGCCTCCTCGTTTCCTACTACTACTATCTACTAACTATCCCTTCGCCCAAGTGATACGACATTGGGAAATTTAATGTGTAATGAAAATTTGGTGTATCTGTATATTATAAACTCCTACAAATAAATTTTGCCAGAAATCTTACTTTTATTAATATAAGTACCATCAAAAATTTTACTAACAAGAGTGGTTGAATTTCTTTTGAAAGTCGTTATTGTCCAAACTGAGTTTTCAACTATAGGTACTTATACATTCCAAGTTGAGAAACGAACATTCGGAAAGTATAGCTCCACCACCTGAATTTTAAAAGTCTTTAAAAAATACAGTTCATGATAATATACTACTCGCCGTCAACTTAAAGCTTATTTCTGAATACGTTTCTATATTTGTGTTAAAATGGTTTGAATGACAATACATTTGTTGCAAAAATAATCCTTAAATGAAAATTTCAAAAACAAAAGAGCAACCCAAATTGTGTTTGTACATATCTGACTTTTCATGAGATGTCATACGTCAGTTTGTCAGTGTATATGAATACGAAGTGGCAACAATAGTTCCGAGTTACTACCAAATGTGAACAACTGGGTCGTCAGTTAATGGCCTATTATTCTGCCGGAATTTTGATTTGTTTGTGCCCATACTTTATTTGTTGGATGGCCGTCGTGAGCGACGGCAACGACGCGAGGAACGGATACAAAGGTAAATTATAAAATGCCGACTAACGCGATATGCAGACAATACCGCACACAACGTGTTTTGAATTCCATTCATCCCGTTCAGCGTTCACAATGATGACGGATGAGCGCGCGCTGTCTAGCTTCATTATTTAGATGCACATCTACACAGTAAATTAACGGGGAGATTTTTACATAAAACATATTAAAGGCTCATTACTAACACCACGTAAGTCCCTGCAAACCGCGTTGCTTTTAGGGGCGCAGAATTACCGCGACCAACCTCATACAAAGCTAAACCGGAACTTCAAAACTTTCTAAATCCCTTCTCTAATTCCTTCTTCCTCATTTCTAATGATCGTGAAACCGCAGGAAGGTACGGTCGACAGCCAGCACACTACGAGATCATTGTACCCCTTAAAGTAACGGAAGCAGGAGAATTTATTTCGCATACGATCCCGCATCATTACAAGCGTTCATACTACGGGAAGCGAAACCAGAAGGACATGGGCCCGGACGATATGGTGCATTACATTCTACCTATAGCTGGCGAAAACCATCACTTACAATTGCTTCCTAGTAATAACATTGCGAGCCCTGGAATGGTGGTCGAAGTTCACGACAACAAAGGAATTTCCCACAGAGATATCCACAAGCTTGGGAATATTCTGTGCCACTACACAGGCTCTGTTAAGGGCGAAGAAAACTCCCGAGCCGCTCTATCCACATGTTATGGTTTGGTTCGTATACATATACTTAGTTAAGTTTACTAGTTGGGGGACTCCAAAATTGCCCACTGGCAATATCAGATTTGCCGAGTGGACGGACCACATTTACATAAAGAGTATCGATATTGCGGTTACGCAAATTATATACGGGGTAAACGAGGGGAAAAATTTACGTTATTTATTGTAACTGAATTCTGAATGTCTGCTCACTAAGTAAATTTATTATAAAAATATTAAAATAAGTAAGAGGGTTTTTGATATAAACGCAACAAATTTAGTATTACAGTTAACTTTTAGTTACATAAGTTGTTTCATAAATAATGCATCAAGAAATAAGATCGTGATCGGGGTATAAAAATAACTAAAACATCAAGGGAAGGTGCGTTCGATATGCTTTCGTAAGTTTCCGCTTTCGAATTTTGATTTGCCTTATTTACTTCTTTACATGTTCATGAAATTTTATAGTAATTGCTTCACATTTAATATAACGTCATACATTTTAAAGATACCATTTTACAAATCACCAAAAGTATTTTATAGCGAACTGTTAGTGCTATCTTTAATCCGCAACACTTGCTTCAACACTCAAACTCACTCAAATAAATAAAATAGTGCCCGCATTTAAAGTGTAAACCGGGGAAGATTAAAAAAAATTCAATTAGGCCTTTGCTTAATTCCTAACTCACCTAATTGCTGTTACCTTCTACGGGGTGTCTCTTAAAAGATCCGCTACCACATGTTCCTGTTCCTGAGGCAACAAAAATCCTTAAAAACCTTTTAATCTTTAAATAACAAGAAATTGTTATGAGATATGATGTAACAATATGATTTATATTAACGTGCACGATATATTCGTGTTTTACTGTTGCAAGGGTTGTAGGTAGTACAGTAAAGGACTAAATTAAAGAAATGATAAAAAAGAACTTAAGTTACTGACATCAAAATTTTTGAATTATCATGAGGGTGTATTCGGATCCACTTCCATAAGAACTTTTTTGTCCTAAAATGACCTACAAACTCAACGGACCTTATATTAATATTTACAGCAAATACCAAAATACCCCTTTGTTCACAAACAGATAAAAGAAAACCGTAGGCGCTATTAGAAATAAGTGTTTACTGCTTATAGATATATTGCTTCTTTTAACATCGACATTCGTGTCAGTTCTTGTATTATTATCCGCGTATCTCTGTGTTTCACGCATGAAATGACCCAGGGAAGCTTATTTGGTGTATTTTCTCTATGCCCTACTTCCGTAAATTTTCCTCTTATATTTTCACCTGCACCTTTTGTCTACGTGTCTTAAAAAAATCTCATTTGGGGTAGACAGTGCTCATTCTATAAAGTTGCCAACATGCAACCAATAATACCAGTCAGCATAATATTACTAACGACTAATGTGTAACAATAAATTCCACGAGTTATTCTTCTTAAAGTTAAAAGCTTTTATTTGAAAACACGGTATTAATAGCAAAATATAAACCGGATCCTATTAAAACTCATCTTACTCATCATTTAATTAGAAATTTAAGATAATTTTACCGCTTCCCAACATCTAAATAGGTACCTAAAATGCATTTAAAATTCTTCGTAAAATGAAAATGTAACTTTTCTTTCTTTGGATTATAGAAAAAAAAAGGGTAAACCACGTTCCAAGATTATTTTCCCAAAGGAATGTTCACAAAATTTAACTTTTTTTTTTGAAACTTGTGCAATAAATTCCATTAAACGGTAGAAAAGTCTCTTGTAAAGGTGAAGTATATAAATACTAGGACTCATAAAAAAAATAGTGTACGTACGCAGCAGCTATGATCCGCGAGCCACAGAAACACTCCCTCAGGTGCTTTCCAATTTTTAATTCAGTATGTGTCATAACCCGCTCATCCTTTACAAGGGCGACGACGAGGAATGGGGGGTGTGTATTGATTTTTTTCTTTACATGTAGGGTATAAATAATTTGAATTTTAAAGTTTCTAAACGTTCAATAAATGTTTTAAAATAATTGTTACAAGACAAAATATTTATTACACATTTATTAACTTAATTTATCCAAGCAGGGGTCGTTAATCAACATAATAAAGTTTTTTACTATTATTCCAGTAACTTTCTGCATGTAGTCGTTGCGGTTGTTAATAAGCGTAGGTAATATTGTTAACGGTCGGTCATTGACAAAATTAACGACATTCTCCCTATTACCCCTATTAACTTAACCCTATGATATCTACTATTCGTTTCCTGCAAGCTTAGCTAACCTTAGACAAACCTGTATTATGGGTTGCCTTCCTTACTAATCCTTAACTGTATTAAAGTTACTGAACCACCAATTAATTACTATTACATCGATATTTTATACGGTTTTACACTTCTTTTTTTTTAGTATCAACATTGCATGCTTCTGGTAAACAAAAATGTAAATAAGATTCCTATTAACATAAATACGTGATAATAATTTGTAATGTTGTTATGTTTCCCATAAGGCCATAAATTAATACGACTTTGAACAAGTTACACAACAATATTATTTAAATCTAATGTTCAAACATATAGCCATAAAACTTTCAATACTTCGTAGAATGCAAAAACATAAACAGTAATTTAATAAACAATGCTGCGACACTGCGATGTTAAGTAAAATTAGGAAACACCTAAAAGTTTTCTATTAGAGTTTAGAAAATAATCGTCTCCATTCCCCCAACTAGTATAATGTAGTGTGAATCCTCAAATCAATGAAATATATATTTTTATGTGATTCCCTATGCCATTAGTCAGGCTACGTACGTACAAAAAGGGGATACTTTTTCATTGAGCCTGCGGCAGACCACAATCCTTTAAGTGGAATGGAACATCCGCACCTTTTATATCAACGTGAAGTGGATCCTCCCAAACTAGAAATTAACTGTGAAACGAGAGGAAATTTGGCTCACCTCTTATCCAAGCGAGGGGCTAACGACACTGAAGACGCTGAACACAAACCGAAACGCAAAAATAATACTGAACTTCATATTGAAGCTTTAGTAGTCCTTGATAAAACCCTTCTCAACTATCACAAAGAAATTGATGTTGAAAATTATGTGCTGACTGTTTTTAATATGGTACGTATATCTTTTATTTTATCAATTTATAAATAAAGTTAACTTCAAAGTACAAACTTTAAAAATCAGGTACTACATTCGATTTATTGTTTCAAAGATATCTGTAAGGGAAGTTAATTTCTCACTAAAAAAAATACATGCTTGGAGTAGAAGAAAAATTTAAATGTAAGGTTGTACGTTTTACACGGTGTAAATAAAATTGAGATAAAAAATATACGTTGATGTATTCTAGAAGCAATGTGTAAATAATAATCGGTGCTATAAAACTTATGAAACCGTTGGGTGTCAAGAGAAAGACCTCTGAACTTTTAACTGTTATTACTGCAGTTTATTTATTTATTGTAGTAATAATTATGTAAAACGACAACTAAGCCTTAGACAATAACTTTAGCATTGCTTCATGGTTATAAAAGTAACATTTTCTATTATTTCTCTCTTTAAACCTCATCAACAGAAACATTAAACGCTGGAGGGCAAAACAATCATGGTACTACCTCGACTATTACAAATATTCATACCAGCCACTGTTTTGTTTCTATTTTATTTACATCCTACATAAAGAAGACAATTTTAACCTTTATCTAGTGAACAATGCTTTGGTTAGTCACCCTGGTCCTTCAGTACAAATGTTTGTAATCAAGGACTACCTTCATAATTTTGTAATGTTGCAAACTTTTATTTAATTTAAACTGACCCAATCATAACATTGCATCCATCACAAGAGTGCATAATTACGTAACAATGAAATACGTAATACCTATACCTTCCTAATGATTTTAATGAAACCATTATTGAAAATTATCACCGACCTTGTTCGGAAGTCGACCTTTAACAGAGTAACCAGAAATTCATTTCAACCACCAATTTGCTCGTCGTATCCGCCATACATTGAAACCTACTTTTATAGAACTCTGTGTATAAAGGCTTGTGAGCTAACAACACATCGACAAAACTCATATTTCGATGCTAAATTAACATGCTATGAAAAACAAAGCTCATGCATTGGATAGAAAATCAAAAAACATACCGTTAGCATCTTCTTTCTTGTATACAGTCCTTTAAGGCACTCACAATTAGCACAGATCACTTATACACCAAAAACTTATGAAATAAAAAGTTTAATTAACGCACGTTAACAACATCACGAAGGGTAAACGACAACTAGTCATGTTCTACAATAAAATAACCAAGTCCGCAGATGTGCTTATCAAACTCAGGCCCAGGTGTTACCTGAACGTATTAAATCCAGTTTTTATCTTAAATGTGCTTGTTACTCGATAAATACCAATAATGTTTTCAATTTAAACTGGAAATCACAATAATTATTGTACCAGCAATAATGATGAGCAGAGTTAAGACATCGCATCGGCGGTGGAAAACAAGTTCTGACATGTCCGTTTCGCTAATTTATTTTGACTGACTCAGTTTTAACGAAAAATTTTTAATTTTTTATTTATCAGTTACAAACTGGACCAAGCTTAAAAAATTGAAAGGGGGGTGTCCGGCGCTGTTATAGTTTTTCAAAGTACAGTCCAAATAAAACCATTTAGGCGGCAAATTTAAATAATTGTAGCAAATACTTTTCATTTGAAGAATTCGATGACCGTCTGAATGATATTTCTGGCTTCAGAATGAATTATCTTCCTCGATTTAGTGTTCATACTTAAAAGATTTTAAACGTCAACACAATCTGACAAACACTGAAATTATTAAAATTTCAAAAGTCAATTGAATTTTTCCAATGATTGTACTTTTGAGTATGATTATTTGCTATTGGTTGACGTATTGTCGCGCCTTGTCTTTCAAAATTTAGTTGACATATTTTCCGGGGCATTTTTAAGCTTGGTGGAGCTTGTAGACTGATTTTCAATGTCCATCACTGTTGCTTTCAAAAGAATCAAAGTGATTTTTTTTTTATTTAATACAAGGTGTTATGTAATTTAACGCCAATCTCTTAATGGGTGATTCTGAGGCACAAATTAAGTCATATTAGTCAATGAGGTAAATTTGGAAAAGAGCTACGAAACTTAAATATTGAAATCGAAACCAAAATTTAAAGTCCGTGGGCTGCCAAATCATTTTCATAAACTTCACGATAAATCAAAATACCTACATGCTCTTAGAAGGTGTTTCAGTGTAGTAACCAATATAACATGGGCTGATTTACTTTCATTCTCTTTTTACATGCGCCACCTTATGTAAATTTAATAAAATATCTTTGAAAAAATTACTAAGAATGCTCTTCGCGAAGTATGTGTACCTACACCATGTATGTGTTGAGTGGTAACGAAAATATTGAAAGAATTGTAGAACGTATGGAACTCTATTAGTACATTACGCAGATAAAATAGCAATAAATTTTCTCGTCAACACTGATCAATAAGAAACGTTCTCATAGTTCATTTTATTTCCAGTTTTCAATAATCATCCCCTAAACTGAACAAAAATAGAATCACTTTTCACTTTTATTAAACATAAGAAATGACTGATCAGTCTTAGTGAACAAGAATTCCCAGGTTCATTAAATGTTCAGTATTACTGAATCAGTTAAAATGTTTCAGTGAAACTGACATGTACGTAAGACTTTTCAGGACCAAAATTTTTCATATAATTCTCAAAACCTCTTACCTACCCGCGTCTACCTGTTTAGATTAGAATATCAATTTTAATAAATTTTGTAAATGTCAGTTTTAAAGAGTAGGTAAGTGACTTGCAGCCTCAAGTTTCTTCTAGAGTAGGTATAAATATATTTTCACACTAAAATTGTCTGCCACGTAAATAATGTATCTCTGCATCTAAGATTTCTAAAATAGTTTTAGGTATATCGGATAAGGTATTAGTCTTTTTGAATGCCCTCTAGAACGTTGCAGTAATAATTTATAACGTGATGCAGGTAACGGGATGAGTAATAACCATAATCAGAGGCTGTATGATCATGTCCAACATTCCACAATTTATGTTTACAACAATGCCGGTTATTCACGTGTTACAGAATAAGCTGGGGCAGTTTTCTTTAGCTGATTAATTACAGACAATTTCATCTAACAAAAACAAAACTTTTCAGGCTCACGACCTATACCATGACGCATCCTTGAAAACCAACATCAATTTAGCGATCGTGAGAATGATCCGTTTAGAAGAAGAAGAGCACAAGGTAAACTTTCACAATTTACAGCTTTCAATAACCAACCAACCGCTATAAAAACTAAACTCCTTTATCGCGGGCATTATTAATTGGTACCGAGATTAATTTATACGACGGACGCTCTGAAAACAAAGTTACACCGCTCGAGATTGAACATTTTTCATCTTTTCATAACTGGTCGGCACAAAATCCATTTCGCCCCTATTTGTGAACCTGGATAATTCGCTAAACATGCGAGAGCAGTCTGTTCATAATTCTACGTAACATTACAACGCAGCGATTTATAATAAAAGTAGTTTTCTTCTCGAGTAAGTAATGGCGTTGGAAATGTGTTAATTATGCTCATTTTTTTACCGAAACAAAGAATATGTTTTTGTTTCGTGTTTCAGTTGAATCTCGCAGTGAACAAGGACGCAAAAAAGACTTTAGAATTTTTTCGTGACTGGCAGAACAAAATGAATCCTGGCGATGACACTCACCCCAATCACCATGACGTTGCAGTTCTCCTCACGAGGTATTTTCTAAATATCCATTACGATAAATTGCAAAGTTTGCACGATGTAAGTAGCGCGAATGCAAAAACTGTATGAAAACGCGATGAGCCACGTTGATTACGTGGGAATGCGGATAGCGAGCGTTGATTAAAAGTATAAGATATACAAGGCTTTTTACGACAGCCACTGAATTGCACGAGGAAAAATAGACGAAAAATGCTAACGTTAAGTAGGTCGCAACCTAAGAAGCGCCGCTGGGATGAAAGATATTGTAGATTGCACATGTAGTTTGTGTTTTGGATCTCCTTTCATACAAAATTTTAATTTGGATACAAGGGAATTTAAATAATAATTACATAATAATATTACTGCTGAAAACACCTTGTATCTCGAGCTACATTTTAACCGATTGGTGTAGGCGTAACGCGTGAAATTCTCCAATAATGTGTATAATTTATTTTGTCAACTTCCTTCAGGACTTATTTCTGAATATTTCAAGTAAACGGTTAACATTAATAAATATTAATTAAGGTAAATGAAACCACGCCTGAAATGTTTACTTGTTCAAGATCGCCAAAGTTACGTTCGAGACACAACGAAGCTTTCATTACACAAGATTGTTCAAACATAAATATTTTGACTAGAAAATTTGAATGCGGTAGTGAAGCTTTAAGAGCTTCCATTCTTGGAATGCAAAGTTAAATTTCTACAACTTTGTTTAAGTTCAAATTTGTAGTAGGTACAAGTTTCATTAACCAACCAGATCGATCAATATCCAATGATTCGAATGATTGCTTTACAGTCTGCACCCAAGATGATCTGCTGGAATGAATGATTTTCTGTTTACTATCTTTAGTTAACGTTGGTGGACATATATCCGAAAATTTTCCCGAACTGTCAAACAAGTGTTTCTTGTAAGGAAAATATTCCAAGGGCGCAGCAACGTGCAACAAACACGGGCATGTAGCAGGGAGGAAAAAATTCAAAGGATATAATATGCCCGATCGAGGGGTATTTATTAAAATAATGGCCACAACCATGTTTGAATAAATTGAAATTTAATTTAAAATAAACAATCAACTTAGATCAGGTATTTTTTAGTTTTTTACTATAGTTGTCCTTGGTGCAGTCAGGGACAACTAATAAACGACAAAAAATGTCAATCAATTCGCATCTGATTGGCTCATTTCGAAAAATGCGTCATTTTGATTGGTCAAATTTTCTAAACTGACAGGTGAGGATAATTGTCTAGCAAATACATTGGAAAATCATAGGGCATAGGATTCTACGTCTGCAATTTGATGCTGTAAAGATAATTAAATTAGTAAAAGTAATTGACTGCCTAATTTCCTCAAGAAAACTTTCTAAAGCACGTATACATAGATAACATTTTACGACCACATACCTTGGTGTATAGATTATCAGTAATTGTTAAACCTTTTATGCCACTTTATACGATGTTGTAAAGTGTAATTGAATCTGAACATCTTAATGTTGCTGCACATACTGAGTCTGTAATATAATTATTGTAATTGAATAAATGTTCCTTTTAAAGAAAGAAGAAAAAGAATTAAAAATATTTTCTGGGCAAAAATACAAAGACAAATAAGTAGCTCTTTATGTTTTAATCTTGACAACTTTTCCGTTTCCAGAGAAAATTTAATAAAAGAAGGGAAATTCAAAAAATAAAATCGTACTCGTTTTATTCTGGTTATAGTCATATACACGAAGACTAAGCGCAATATTTAATAAAATATAAAGTCTCTCATGATTTTAATGTTACATCCAAGTGTAATGCCTTTTAAAAGCACCTCACGTTCTGCAGTGCCTAATATAATTTATGAAATCACTAATGCTTTTTTCTCTGCATCCCCTTTTTATTATAGAACTGACATTATATGAATTGTTCAAGATAATACCTTGGGGATTTTTATATATTTGATGTAATATGTATATTTAAGATGTCAAATCTTTGGAGACTGTGATTTGGAAAATATGAAACGTGAGAAACCCTTTAACCACAAAAAGTTTAGGAAACCTAAACTCGTTTCGGGAACTAAATTCCCATCTTCCGTAAAACTATTACTGACGATGGAAACTTAATTCCCGAAATACGTTTAGGCATCATTTTCCCTATAATAATTAACAAAGATTCCTACTACTAACCATATTCCTATAAAAAAAATTCAGACAACACTAAATGACCGTATGTCTACGTTGCCTTAAGTGAGAAGATCAAATTAAATTAAATTAATCTTTAATCGTCTTGTTGTTGGAAAAAGTTTGAGCAATCGGGAATCTTCCCCATACTAAACCGTTGCCACCTCGTACATCGAACTGCTTTTGGTCCGAACAAATAAAATGCTAATTCTGTGACTGATTGTATTGTGTTAGTTAGTGCTTTTACTAATCTACTATGATTCTGAAACTAATCGAATAAAAACAAATCTCTATAATATACCTACCCCAAATAACACACATCTGCTAAGTACAATTTTCAAACGAATGAGCGTAAAATTACTTTCTTGCTCCGGTTGTTCCACGGTATGCTTCTTTAAGATGCATTTTACGAGGAAACAATTCATTTAATTAAAGAAGCCATGTAGACAATGCCTTCATCTTTATTAAACAACAAACCCAATCTCCGACGTCAATTATAAACTTGAAAAGCAGAAGTAGGTCATCAACCAGAGAATATAATAAACAAAAAACATAAATTTATTTTATAATTATAGTAGGATAATACTTTTCTACTTTGTGAATTTAAAAATTAAACTATCTGCTTATGTGTATGTAAAATTATCTGGCTGTTATAAAGAACTCTCAAATATAGAAGATCCTACGAGTTATTTAGAAGAGTACGCAACTTTGCTCTTAACTAAAACTTAAACTTTTTTTAAATAAATTCTTTGTCTCTAATGTCAGTCTTGTCACAGGTTGTTCTGTATTTGAGATTCATTAGAGTATTTGATTTATTCTTTTATTTTTTGTATAACAAAGGGTGGACATTTGTGGGGATGAAAACAACTGTGGATTGCTGGGTGCTTCTGTGATGGGAGGAATTTGCAGCCCCAAGGAGCAAGCTTCCATTTGTGAGGATAATGGACTGCGTTTGGGTTTTGTGATAGCACACGAGATAGCACACACGTTCGTATACATATCCCTTATTTTATTTAAAGCTATTCGAATTGATCGACCGAAAAATACAACTCGTAATTTTCCGAGCGGTCTGCTTGACAGTAAACAGCGTGTGTATGTTTGCTTCTGTGGCTGTTTGTTGTGCTAAATTGTTCGCCACATGTGACATATTGGGAATTTTGAATAATTCCCACGCATGGTCGACGTCTCATTACCAACAGCTGTGACGTCAACCGCAATTTCCAGGCTAGCGATTCCCCATGACACCCCTAAGGAGTCCGGCTGTAATGCTACCCTGCCGGATGGACTTTCAACCGTCATGAACCCGTCCGTCAACATCCGGACCTTCGAGTGGTCCTGCTGCAGCCCCAAATTCCTAAAACTTTTCATTGAGTATGTTCATGCCAGCCTTACTTATTCAATTATTCCAGTAAATGTTTGTAGTTTAGTCAAGGTTTTGGAAAATGTCTTTACGACCCACCCACTGATCACAATTTCGGGATGCCGGATATCCTGCCTGGAGTCATGTACGGAGGAGATTTTCAATGTCGGGAGATACTCGGACCAAACGCTGCTCTCTGTGATACCGGATTAGTAAGTATTCTAACGTAAATAGGTAACGGTTTCCCTGTTATGAGGATCTCATGCATTTTCTATTGTTCTTCCAATACAATCTGCTGAATTGGCTATAAAATTGCCGGTGCAAAATAGGCGAATCGTAAAAATTCTGTTACCGAATCGCTAACAACCAACTAGAATGGCGTGCGCGTGGTGAGTTCAGGAAGCATTCGATAACAAAATTTTCAGTGATATAACGAGGAAATCGCGTGCTGCGTTGAGGTTCTTCTAATTACGATTTTCTTATTCGAATCGTTGCTGACGTAGAATAGCTTTTCTACCCGACTGTCTCGGAAATTCCTACGTTCAACTAACCTGTAATTTTTTTATTTCCGATTATAACAAATCTGAAGTGAACTAGACTGGTTACATTCAAACATACGCTATTCATTTATATCCGGATATTCTTAATACTTCTTCATATAAAATCCGAAGTCTTCGTTTCAGTTTTAACGAAGCGCATTAAACTAAATGCCACTTAAATTATCCGAGAAACGAGTCCGCGTCGTTCCAAATTGAAACTTCCAGATGAAGCCGCGCTGTAAATACACTATGCTATTAAGTGATACTCCTGCGAATAAATTCAACAGATTCTAGTAGATTCTAAAATGTGCATCTCGAGATGCAGTTTATATATTATGTAGATTTATGAGTATATCCTCTTTGGTGCCGTTAACCAGCATTCGGGAGCATCTCTTGTAGTGATGACCGCGGTACATTTTACGACTACGTGCAACAAAGGTGTCTCAGTACACGAAGCATTCACACCGACCAATTTATTCCGCCTGCATATTTCATGTTCTTGCAACTCCGGTACCCGAATGAGCGCATTTATAAAACTGTCTTCCAGATTCCTTAAGCTACCTACCGTTTGTAATAAATTTACATTAATTTTGAAATGTGCCTGTTCGAATTTTGTATGACTATATTTTTAAAAGATGAAACTTGTAGGATTGCAACAACTTGATTTGTTATGTGGAAGATAAAGGGTGCATAGAAACTCATACACCAGCCGCTCCGGGAACAAACTGTGGGGAGAAAAAGGTAAGGGAAACTAACTACAAGCAAACCGTTTTTCTAGTACTTCTTATCCTGCTATTTTAGTGGTGTTACCGCGGTAAGTGCTTGGAGGAGGGCCAACGACCGTGTGCAATTGATGGCGGTTGGGGCCCCTGGTCGAACTGGGGCGAGTGCTCGAGGTCTTGCGGATCCGGAGTCGCCAGTCGAGAACGTCACTGCGATAAACCAGCTCCTGCTCATGGAGGAAAGTATTGTGCGGGTGAACACAAAAATCATAAAATATGCAATACAGAGGTACAAGTGACACATTTTAATGGAAAAATATATTCTTTTACATCTCTTTGTTAATAAAGCCTTGCGACGCTGCGCAACCGTCATTTAGAAATGTACAGTGTGCTGAATTCAACGACTGGGTATATCCAGAAGATAATAAACTGCACACCTGGAAAGCTTACCACATGGCAGAGGGTATTAAGACAAATTATATTTTTAATTAGCCCTTTTAGAAGTTAGAAAAACTGTTCGCGCAGGACAGAGGAAACGTTAAAAGTTTGCCTTAAAATAATAAGAATAATGCTTCCCTATTATTGATGCTGTAATATTTTGGTAACTTTTAAGCACTTAACTCAAAATTATCTAAGACATATGATTCCGCGACTGATGTAATGTATACAAAATTTTAAATTCAAATGTTAGCCTAATATAAATTTTTGCATGGAAAACTAAGTCAGCTTTGACCAGGACTTTTCCAGTTTACACACAAAAAAGGAAAATCACAACATCTATTTCTAGCTTTTTTAATAAAAGAAGCAAATGAAAAATAATATGCATGGTAATTAGGGCACAGTCTTCTTACATCAATTAAAATTACAACACACCTGAATTATTTGCTAATTAAATTAGTTGATACTACTTTAGATTATTAAAACATTTTTACTTTGTATGAAGCTTATAATAATTTCCAGGGGTGCATTATATCTACTACTTGCAGGAAATACATTTCAGCGTGAAATATAATTAAAGATTATATTTATGAAACTAATTAAAATTTACAACACCTGCGACGTTGTAACTAATAATTAATAGCTGCAAGCAGTACTAGTATAAAATATGCATAGATTAAAATAATAACAATTTCAGTATTAGGTAATACGTATTAAAAAAAATAATGTTTTTCACTACCCTAATTGGTAATTAAACGTTTTCTATTTTAAGAATACCGTTAGCTCTATAATAAGTTGATGTTATACCGAAAACCACTTAAAATGTTTTTATGTGTTCAAATCTCACATAACAATAATGGTAAATGGCGACGTATCAACTTTCAACTATAACATTGGATTAGCTCCTCCCATTAGTTGCAGTTAATAGCCAATTAGTAAGTGTCCAACATGGATTAACAGCGCCAGTAGGAGGAATACCTATTCCTTCAAGGCTATTTATTATGGCTAATGCGAGAAAGCAGAATTTTCACACAAACAACTTGAACTTTTAATAACGGGGGTAGAAAAAAAATGAACAACATATACAGTGTGTTCCACGAGTACCTACTAAGACGAGCTTATAACTCATTAATAATTCAAAATACGAAAAAAAAAAAAAACAAGAAACTACCTAAAATATTGTTGTATTCTCCGAATCATGATTTAATTTTAAAGTAAATTCTCAAATATTTAAAAAAAATAAAGTGTATAGTGTAAATGAATGACTGTCGTGCATGTCCCTATGTTATGTAGCAGCAGGCAACATCAATCCGGAAATACCATTTCTTAACAAAGGAATAAATAATAATAAATTTTTTAAATTTACTTTACGTATAAGCTGAAAAGAACTGATTTACAAATTTACATTTTCAGATAATCCGTGTATTTTGTTTTGTGTAAATGACGAAGGAGAAGTGGCATCGTTACGACCCCGCGTAATAGATGGAACAAAATGTGTTCGAGGGATGAGAGACGTTTGCATAGATGGTTTATGTAAGGTATTTCTAACACGCAAAATCAATCAAATGGCAAACGTTTCTCTGTATTATAAAATTTATTAGGAGGTACCATGCGATCTTAATCTGGAATCCAATGCTGTGGAAGACTGGTGTGGGGTCTGTCACGGTGATGGTACGACTTGTACTGTAACGGCAGGCGAACAGTTTGTACGTGAAGGAGTAGCCAATAATGGTAAAATGATATTTTTGTCCTAACATGTTATAATTGACAAATCATAATTCATTAAACAGGGAGGACAAAGTTGCTCGACATTCCTGAAAATTCTGTAAACATCAAAGTTGAAGAAACTGAACCTTCAGAAGCAAAAATACAGGTTGCTAGTAAAGATGGCAAAACAATTCTTATAGAAGGGTAAGTTCTATTCATATATTCAAAAAATAATTAAAACATCGTCATTACATAGAAATACCGTGGGATTGTTCAATGTGTCAGGAGCTAAGGCTTGGTTAGGAAATATTCGCACTAAACAAGAAGCTTTAACTTTACCAGGACCTATTTGTGATGGAATAACCATATGGGTTTGGGTTTTATTTATAAACAAAAGAACCAAGTATTTAACAATTCTCATTACAGATTGAAACATTAGATAACGTTACCATAAAATATTCGTTTGGTGTCAAAGAAACTACGAAAAGAACTCCACATTTTGAGTGGGATTACTTGGAATGGTCAAAATGTTCCGCTCAATGTGGTCCAGGTACTCAAGAAGCAATTCCTCGATGTTTAGAAAAAACTGCTGGTTTGGTTGATGACCGTCACTGTAAGAACTTGCCAAAACTTAAAGAACAAATACGACCATGCGAAGTAGCGCCCTGTGTTCCAAGGTATGTCCCTGGTAATAAAAATCCCAGAACTGAAATACTTTTGAATTTCCAGATGGATGATAGGTGATTGGCAGGAATGCAACTGCCATCAACACAAACGGATTCGTATTGTTAAATGTGTTAAACCAACTGGTGAAGGAGAAGGGGAAGCGGATGTGATTCCTGATGCACAATGTACAAATCCTAAACCAAAACACAAACAATATTGTAGTTGTGGTAAAAGGCAAATAAGCTCAGGTAGTATTGATTATCTACATATATTCTAAATATTTACTGGGTTTTATTGTACAGAATATAAGGACAGAGAAGAACCGCCTGAAAATTTTAAAGTTTCGATTGATAAAGAACCGCAGATGCTGAACAAACGTTCTTTTTGTGCCTTAGGCAAATCAATGGTAATATAATACTGTTAGCAATTTACGTGCATACGTACATACGAAAGACTCAAACTAATTTCCCAGTAGTAATCCTTATTTTTCAATATTTGCCTGCACTTCATGCTAAGGCATATTAATGCAAGAAAGTCAATTCATACTTACTTGCTAACGTTTTCTAATATAAGGTTAGTTGTAATTGTAATTACTCTTTCAGAACGAGAACAACTGCAATTCAGAAAAGCCTTCATTTGAGATTATCATCGACAAGGAAGATCCAGCAGATGTGAAATTAACGCTACACACAGAACCACCAAATGACAAACTAATACTTGACGATAACCAATCTCCTAATAATTGTACAAAAGAATTAGAAGGTAAAGCAGCTCAAGAATATTTAAACAAAGTACAGAAGGAATATAGCCCTAACAAGATATGATACTTGCAATTCGAAATAAGAATTATGTACAAAGTTTATTACACATACATTAATTTAATTTTTTACTTATACTGTATAATAAAACTTTATAAAATACATTTTAGTTGTAAAATTATCCCTCTGTGCATTCTTCAGTTTGGTTGTGATGCTGAATTTCTTTCATACGTTCTGCTGCTTCCTTACCTGTAAGAACCTTCTCCTTAGTAGTATCAACGCTATCAGAGATCTTATCTCCCATCGTTTCAAAAGCGGCGTCCGTTAAGTTCAAAGACAGATGGGATTGTTTCAACGGCACTTCTATCAGCTTAATCTGTTCCGGGGGAATCTTATCGTCCACTATTGTGCCGACCTTAAGTGTTGCGTTTGCATTTCCCTTGCTATTACCGCTACATTTCGCGCTATCGCGATTTCGTCTAAATTTAATAATATTTCTACGCGCTTTCCGTAAACTGCTAGGATTCGACGTCAAGTCTTTGTAACTCTAGAAATAAAATTGCACGCTGTGATTTCTATTTCATTATTAAATACTTTCGTTACCAAGGGTTCTTGAAGCATATACTCGTCTCTCGTTTGAAACCACAGATGTTGCATCATATCCGGAGGAAAGCCATCGATGTCACGTTTAGTTTTTGAACATTTCTTGTGCGAGTTGCAAAGCTCTCTCGTTCCAGGTTTCGGTGGTGGACATTTATCATCTTCAACTAATGTATCTTCGGTACCCGGCTTTTGGGCTTCACGAATACATTCAACTTCCCTTATTCGGACTCCTGATTGGAATTTGCACGCAGTACAGTTGCCCCATTTACCAACCCGCCACCTATAAAGCATTATTGTTAGTGGTTGTTTTAATTTTAAAAACACGAGTGGTTCACCAAAACTTGTCGCATTGGAATAATTCCTAGGGCAAAAATAAAAATAGTACTACGATATCGCTTTTGAACATTATGAGGGAAAATCAATGAAGTAGGTCACAAATGGAAGTAGGCTTTAACTGAAGTACGAGGGACGAGGGTTGATCGATAAGTAAAGATTTCCTAACTCAGCATTCTGTATAGAATGGAAAGAAAGTTTAGTCTGAAGTATAATTCGTCTGCGTTCGTCTGTATAAAGTATGATTTCTTTGAGTTTTGTGGTAAACTGGCAGTCTAGTTCAAACGTGAACTCGTCTTCCGCATTTCAACCGAAGCAACGATAAGTTATTGAATGGAAGGCAAAATGTTATGTCACCTTACGAGCACACAGGGAGTATTGGCGGAAAAGAACCCAAAGAACGGTGTATTTCTTGCCATAATAACTCAACAGAGTACTATTGCTATACTAGCAAACACACTTACGCCTGAAGTTTGATGATATTCGGCATCCTTTCCACAGTCCAGATCTAGAACTCTTAAATTTATATTTGTTCCCAAAATTAGAAGAGGTGCAGAATTAAGCTTCTGGAGGAAGAAAGGCAAAAAACGACAAAAAAGTATTAATGGCACAACAAGCAGACAACAAATGAACGCAAACTTAGGAGGCGTTACCCATGAAAGGCAACTAGATATGGTTAGGCCCATCCTTGGGTTAGATCACGAACACGGAATGAGGGAAGGCAGGATGCTGAGGAAAAGTTTTCAAACAAGACCAAAAGAAAAGAACAAAGTGGGATGATCAAGAAAGACACGGATAGTAAGGGTAAAAATAATAGTGGAGCAGAAAGGGTTAAAATAGAGTACAGTGGGATTGAAAGCACAAGATCGAAAAAAGTGAAGCTCGTTATGAAAAAAAATACCAACATCAAGCCGTACATGTTAACGGTAAAAAGCCTCAGGAGTTGAAGAATGTACATCAATGAACAGCGTATTGATGTGCATTGTGTATGAGGAAATGGACTTGTTACGTAAATGAAGGTTTCCTGTTTACGGTGAGAATTATTTTTTACATAAGCCATACACAACTGGACCGATACGTTTTTATAAGGGAACTGACTAACCTCCTGATTTGGTACAGAAACAACTATTCATTCAAACAGTGAAAGACATAAATCCAGTTGGAAAGTGAATTCTGTAACATCAAGGGTTGTAATTTCTTAAACGTCCGCTTTACAGCCCAATTCCTTAGTCTGGATTAAAAAATACCTTGATGGCAATTATTTTGTTGATACAGAAAATGTTGAAAATGAGGTCAAACATAGATCAGACCCATGGGGTAAATATTTACGCCATAGATCAGACGAGACAACGGTGGCTAAGCCTACCCATGTAGACAGAGACTATGTCGTGAAATGACATAACTTTTTCTCAAGTTCATCTCCTACCTTCGTAATACTTATACCCCATTTGTGTGACCTTATAGTATAAAGTAATTTATAAAGTAACAAGGATTATAAAAAAATACCGCCATAAACTAATAATTTTAGAAAGGTAAACTATTTAGAATTAGCATGGAATTTTCTGATTTCGGAAACTAATTTTAGAGTAATACTTCAAACATGAATCACTTTTGCTTGCTGCAATTGAGTCAAAGCATGTTTAACATCTAATTTTCAAAAATGTAGATTCATAGAAATCTCGATAATTAATTTTCTTTTGAGTTTACTCTGAAATTAGCTTCACGGATCTTTTACACTGAAAACTTTTAGGGCAAAGAAGGTAACCGATTCAAAAATGTAAAATACAGGATAAAGTACTACGCCCTAATATATTCTGCCGAACATTAAACTTCGTGAACCACTCCATAAATCATATTTTACTTGGTCTTGCAAGGTTCCTCATTACACTTTCGACTTTTTGGTGGCGGTTTTTCCAGTCCTTTACAAAAGGTAGAGCTGACCTTGCCAGCCGTTTCTTCGATACATTCAGGGTCGGCAAGTTGAGTCCCGCCACCGCAGCGAACGGAACACTCTTCCCATTCTACAAATTCCCAGTGGTAGCGAGGTTGAGAGGAGGCCTGTCCGATTGGCTCTGCATATTTGTAATGGTATCCGACATTCTCATTTCCGTAATACACTACCTGCATTCAAGTAATAATCTAATTTACATACATATATTGGCCTTTGAAGTTAAAGCATCTGACAGAAAGTAGTACATAAAGCTTGTGATAGATGAACAGAAATGTAAATACAAGTTGACGCAGAATGCAAAGCAGGCTTGCTACAAACAAAGAACTGGAATGCGATAATAAGCATTTAAGAAGCTCGTTTCGTCGCCTCAGCGTGGTTAAATAAGATTCTCTAATGTATGACACAAGCAAAACTAATAACTTTGCTTGAAAGGACTGAAATACGAGTGCTATCTACAAAAGTTTCACTGTTGTTTATTGTGTTTTTCCTACCGTTTACCTACCCGTTATTTATTTCACCTTCGTAAATTGTCCTCTTTTAACAATCTCGTTCCAACATTCAATAGCTTTGTTAGGAAAATTTATTTTACAGACAGCAGCGAAACAAAGCTCTTTATAAATAACCGTGTAAAATATTCAGTTCCAGAAATAAATCTTTAGAAGTTAAATGCGCGAGACAGAAATCGAGCTAAAGTAAGTATATCCCATAAACTGAATTAAATAAACGTTGTTTTAACTAATTCTGAAACAATTCTTACAATGAATAAACAAGGTTTGTTAGTAATTTCGAAAACCAGCTAAAAATTATTGTTTCGGTTTATTAAATTAAATCTGATTTTCCAAATCATAAATACTTCCATAACGAATTAATACGAGTTTAAAAAGCGAAATTACAAACTGGAAATTCATATCTAGGCGGCAGTGTTACAATCGCTAGTTTTAATAAAACTTGGGGGAAAAAAGGTAAATGTTACAATTGAGTAAGCTATAAATTGCAGCCGTCGTATTTCTCACTCTGTTTGCTTACCGACGTTTTCAACATCTAAATGCTGCGTTTCTCTTTTAGTCTCAACATTCACTTCATTTCCGTGTCCTACGCATTTCCTCCAGCCTTACTTTTTACTGCTTGTCATTCTCATTATCACACTTTTCTTTTAGGCGTACTTGCTCATCTTTACACAATTTACGTTCTCTGATTTTTTCTCGGAAGTCGGTTATTGCAAGATTCCTCTCTAAGCTAATTCTTAATTCTCTAAATATAAAAATAATTGAAACATACTTTCCCAATAAGTACCTTTTTATTTTTATCTAAAATATTGAATCGTAAATTTATCTCAATAGGGAGTAAATATTTTTTAGGTAGATATTATCATAAACTAGAATTGACAAGAATTCAATCAAACAATATTTAAGATTAATTTACCTAAGTTGAAAGTAAATATACAAAGCGTATCAAATTTAGTGTTATAGCAATGCAATGGGGTCCCACAATGGCTGAGATACAACTTCGAAGAAATATGGACATTCCGCGATCAATTAATTTATTTTGAAAACTGAAATAGCCCACTTAACTTTATGTACAACAAACACGCTTTTAATACTTTCTAGACATTAATCTATCATATAAGTATCGTTATCCCGGTGATTCTGCTGTGATGGTTGTTTTTAAGTACTACTTCACCTCTACATATTACTTGCAGATGGCTCAAGTAATGGTGTTGACGAGATAACTATAACCGTAAATTAGTATCACGTATTTATTGTAGAACGTGCAGCATTAACAGCTTTTAACAAATTTAAATGTTGTAGGAAACGCTGTAAAACATGAAATTGGTTTCTTCAATTTGGATGTAAAGCGTCTAAAGTTATAAAGTGAACCGAATGCGTTTCTTCCGACTGTAAAATGTAAATCGACGCTTTAGAGTCTTGACGTATACTTACTAGTGGTTGATTTCAGTTTAAATGAGCACGTAAACGATGAAGCTTAAATTTTCGGTTACTAACCAACACTAGTAATGTTTAGTTTTAAACCTCAGCACGTTTTGTGGGTTTTCTTGTGTAAGAGAGTGTATAAGATGTAACAAACTTCATCCATCATAGCTTTTACATACCATCCGCCTGAAGGTTGGAAAAACTCATACATAATTTATTTTTAAAGCTTCTTATCTCCCGCGCCACATCCTTTGCTACTACTAATCTAGATAATCCTAACTTATTTGCCTAATTGCCCTAAAGCAAGTGTTATTGCACAACATAATAACCGAACATGGAGGGCGCGTATGAAGTTAACAACTGTACAAGGAAGTTCGCAGAAGCACAGAGTTGAATAAGCGGAGATTATCTCTTTGCGAATTGTTAGGAAGGGTTAAAAAACCAGATACTTTGCATTAAAAGCGACGCGACTTACAAATAGCACGATATCTTCTTTAAGGGGTCCGTAGATCAAGAGACTCTCTTTGTTGGGCTCCGGATGGCTGTACACACCCTCTACTCCGCCTATATCGTGGTCCCCGTCCTGCTGTTCTACACTGAAATAGAAACGGTTCATAGCTCATTTGATTTTCATTTGTAGCCATTGTATAGCAAAGCGGCAGCCTTACAACTCTCCATTCAGAAAAAATTTCTTTTCATCCACTGCGCTTACGGCAATTGTGTTATCTGACGGTTTCTGTTCCTCCACTAAAACGTTTCTACTACCCTTTGGTATTGTGGCCACCTTTACGTAACCTATTAAGGAATTATATTAATTTAATTAAACCGTAAACTAAAATGTAGTTAAATAACCGTGTCCGGGAGCAGCTTTATAAATATCGTCGGTTATTTTGCATTGATGCCCATCGCCTTTACATATACCGCAGTCGTCATCAACGGCATCGGAATCAATCACGTAATCGCATCCAACTTTCTACGGATTATGTGGTGGTTATAACTAGAATGATTGTAATTTATCCTACCTTGCAGGTTCCACTAATGCACATATTTTTCGTTCCGCGTTTGCACTTTGTTCCATCTTTAACCCGTGGTGCCAGCTTGGAAAATACTCGGTCCGTGTTAATGCAAAACAAACCGCAGGGCTCGTCTAATCAAACAAACACCAACAAAGTTAAAAAGTTTTTTATCAATTGCTCTTGAACTTTAACACAAAATTTTGGATTCATTTTCCTAATTGTAGTAAACTATTTGTAGTAGTACCTATCCACCTAATATTATTTCCTAAGTATAACTTGAATATGTAATCAATCATTCAATCGTGTTAGAAATAATTAGAAAGAAATATTGAAATAAAATTGACGACAAACCACGTAATGGTTGGCCGAAGAAAACCTCGGTTCAAGATAGTGTTGAATAAAAAATACTTGCTCCGTAAATAAAAGTTTTAATTCTTCACTTCCACTTGAATAAGTGGTGCTGGAAAATATACAACAATGCAACTCCTTTAAATTTAAAATTTAGTATACTTTTGATTTTATTCCATTTAAAAAAACATTATCCATTAAACATGAATATGGGGAGTTACTTTTAAAAAACCTGAATGCAAGTCATAGAATTCTGGATGAGGTCACACCAATTATGAGAAATAAAAGTATCCAAGTGCAATTAATACGTCGTTGATGGCATTTCCATTATATATGCAACATCTACATTGATTACTTGTTCTGTAGAAGAATAAATTTATGATATACACGAAGTGTTTGAAAAAAAAATTATAATTTATACTGCTGCAATAAGTGTTAAGTAATTTACCTTCTAGTTCTAGCAAATTGTTTAAAAGGTGGAATGACAAGTGCAAAAATTTCTATTATGGAAAATAATATCTCAATTTGTCATTAGTAATGCCTAATGCATAATACTAAATAATTAACATTATTTCCATTATCTTGATGTCAAGAGAATATACTATGATAAGAATAACTTGCATTATTTCACATACCTTCTTTTGCAAAAGGTTCCCACTTGTAGAGTTTTCCATTAAAAGGCTTATTATCAAATTCTGAGCACTGCACAGCTCTGAAAGGTTTTGCTCCTTCTGCACACGGCTGGATAAGAAAACTGCATTATTCTCCAGAATTAACTTTACAATGAAACTTAATAAAAGTACCTGTGTATTACATATTTTAACGTTCTTTCTTTCCCCTATACAATATCGGCCTTTGTGCTTTGGCGCGGGATTGTTACACTGTCTTTCAGAATAGCTAACTCCACCTCCACAAGTTCTTGAACATTGAGTCCAAGTACCCCATTCACCCCAACCACCGTTAATTGCTGCTGGTCGTTCTCCAATCTCCACACATTTAGTATCATAACACCACTAAAAAAGACGCGAAATAATTTCAAAAATATAACAAGTGTTTGTGGGTACCATGTTTTCGCCGCATTTTGTCCCATCTGCAGGAGGTTCCCCGTTTGACATACATTTTGTAGGACTGGTTTTACACATAAGCGTTTTACAAAACTTTTCAGGATCTCCACCGCAGACGGTAGATCCTGGGAAAGCCATGTTGCATTGGTACTGTGCGTCATACATTGTTCCCGGTAACATTCCTGTATCTTTGTATATAGATTCTTGAGGTTCGTCATTTAAACATTCTCCCAAATTGTTGCTATAATAAAAGAACGATTTAGAAACCGCGATTTATTGATCATTAGGGGCTCGATAAACAAGAGGAACAAACAATGAAGTAAGAACTCTGCATGCTGGACTAGACACAATACGAATTACTGAAAAAGGAAATGGGTGGATCTTGAAGAAAGGGTTGTCTAAAATGGAGAAACGAAGTGGAGAAAGATCTATGACAGCACATAGCGATCTGGAAAAAAATTTTCAAAAGGAAAGAATGCCAGAAAATGGTACAAAATACCATGGTCCTGCAAGATCTTCTTAATCCGTTATATTTGAATGCCAAACCAAGACTCTAAAAGTATACATAATACTGCGATAAAGATATAAAAACATCCCCTTGCGTCCACGCTTTCATTGGCCAATTTAATATTCGATTCCCCTCTGGCATTCTTTAAAGTAAAATTGTCATTACAAAAATTTAAACTCAGATCGTCGATTCCTTCTGCACTCATTTATTTTCTGCAATATTATCAGCATCGAAGTCGTAACAGTAGTAGTGTATAAAGTAGTGAATAATTTAGTATACAATTGAGGGGTTTCAAAATTGTATCAGTTTCCTCATCTACGAGCTTTTTGGGTTAGGAAACCGTTTTCAAAATACTTTTACATTTTCATCATCATTTTTAAATCTTAAAATCCCAGTAGCTACGTAAAATTAAATTGTAAAGAAGACTTACTCAAACAACTCAGTGATGAAAGTTTTACTACAGGTGGACCAAACATTGGTGTGAAGATGAACATAGGGTGACATAACATAATGTGACCCGTCCTCGGCTTGTGGTTTGCAACCAGATTCGTCTTCTTTATCATGTGAACAACCCATTCTGTAAATCCCGAAGATTGAATTTAAAATTCGCATTATAATCGATTAAACTCCCTCTTACACATGCCCCATCTCGTGTGCCACCACAACTCCCAAGATTAATCCTCCATCTTCGTTGATAGCGCAGGGTTTGTCACCAGTGCAAGCAGCCGCAACGTAAGCTAACCCCATAAGACCACAATTCGTCATGTTGTCAGCACATATGTCGTACCTAAATTAAGTTAACACAGTTTAAGATAAATAAATCACTTCTTGCGGGAATGGTTAATTATGCAAATTTTTCTTCATGTTATGATGTAATCTTTAACTTTAATTTGACTTGAATTAAAGGTAGGTAATTAATTAAAATCATAATCATTTTTCTTTAATCATGAATCATCATGAAGTTTTCATATGAAAATAGAAGAAACTTTTTATGTGTTACATATTTTACACGACTAATTTTAAACTCAGTTTAGTTTGCGCTTGACAATCATTTATGTTAGTAGTTTACAGTCTGACAAACATCAACCCTTAAAGTTTAGGGGTATGATGTAAAATATTCACAAACCTTGTTAAGAGAACAGCAATATCGTGATGATTAGGGTGTTTAAGGTCCTTGGGATTGACTGTTTGTTGCCATTTACAAAAGCTTGCTAGAGTATTGTCGGCATTAGCATTTACCATAAGATCAATTTCCTCTTCCTCTTTTTCCAATAACATAACACGTACCACAACTACATCCAATTGATTTCCCGTGGACGAGTCGTGGTAAAAATCGGACACCTGTAATAAATTACATGGCCACATAAAAAATTTAGAAACACCTGACTCGGTAACCCGATACGTAGTAGGTAATAATCTTATTTCTAATTGAATTAATTAAGTCTTGATCAATATATTATTAAGAACATAATTATGTTTGCTTAAAATGGTGAATAATTACTAGGTGATGTATTATTTATAAGCCAAGGGTATTTTTCTTGTTCGACTTCTAGGAAATGCAATAAAGCATTAGAGATAAAGGTATAAAAAAAATTGCAGGTGCACCAGCAACGTCTATCAACCGGCTTATTAAACTCTTCATTCATCTATCCGTTACCTATTAATTATCTTATCGATAGGAAAAAATTAAATATCAGTTACTTCCACAAAACAAACGGAAAATAAATTAATGTAGATAACCGAAGGCCAATCGAATACTTTTAAATCTGATCTCATATATCAGTAGTGGACATTCATTAGGCAACAAAAAAAAGTGTTATACTATAAAATTTTTATAAAAGTAGCAATACTCTATAAATAGCGTAGCTCGTTAAATATGTGCACATCAACAAGTCAAGATGCCAATCACATATTCAATGCCAAACTAATTTTCGTGAGTACAAAAAACTGGGGATACACACGAACACTCGTCAACTTCAAGTTCACCCTACGTGCATGGAAGACATAACTAAACCTGTCAATGGGTGACAAATTAATTCAGGAAGTATTAATTATTCTCTCTGCATTCAAAGTAGTTGTGTCCATACAATAAATATCATTTTCTGGTAATCTGGAAAGTTGTGTCAGTTACACTGAGGTTGTTTGATAAATTTAAATAACAAAACCTCAAGAAGAAATTTCTTCGAGAAAAAGCACAAAATATAATAATATAAATTAAAGTAGGGCATGTAAAATAATTATGTATGAACCCTATAGCGCTAGTTTTAATTAAAATGTAAACTTATTTTCAAGTAAAATACAATTTGCTCAATTCTAGCGTATTCGTAATTCCCCATATATAGAATAACTTAAACAATATCTACTTCAACTTAATTATACGCTCACAGATTTATATATAAAGTTACAAATCTAGTTATGCTGTTGCATTACGCTCATAACTCTCGTCTACTACTTCCTCATAACAAAATTTAAACAATAACACTGTACCAGTCTAAATTATAATTGAAGAGTGGCAGCAAATCTAATGAAATGATACTTTTTCAGTACTATATCAGCCAATTACTGTACTGCCGATTATAATGGGATTATTTGCTACAAGTGCACTGAAACTATAAAATATACCCAAAAATACATAAACTTCGAAACACGGAATTGTTAAGTTTTTTTTTTATGTAGTATGTATGCTAACTCTAGTGACATATTTTAGCGCCCCCAAAATAAAAAGATAATAGTTCAGCTTAGAACGATATGCTACACATTTTGTAAAAAAATTTGAACCATTATGTATTTTATACCCACATCTCAAATGACTAATTTCTCACTCCCTTCGAACAATTTTACATCGGCCCAAATCAGGGCTAAATCAGAACGTGCAATATTTGAGCTTCCAATTATCCGGCTAGCGTCTTGAGTGACAAACGTGTAGTATTGTAAAAGTATCAAGCAATGCTACTAAAATTTCCTAACCAATTTGTCTTTATCATTGCTCCCCTAAGCTCTTTGAACGTTAATACAGGCCCTAGAAGATCATTTTCTCCAAACCGTAGCATTCTCATCCGAATCGTCTCTCCTACCAGTAATGCCTCTTCCAAAATATAGTTTATCAAAAATGTCGATTTTACCAGTTCTAAATAAGATACATTTTCTTGCTTTAACTCTTTTTACTATTCCTAATCACATTTTTTATTTTTCCTAGATGATTGAGAGACGCAATAGAACCATTAGGCAGATTCTCCTTAGAGACCCTAGGTTTGATTTATCCTGCGACCAAATCATTTTCTCCACAAGCTCCAAGCTAATATCTGTTAGTGACTAATTTCCCGTTAAATAATACAAATTTAAATTTTACGCTAAGATCGCAGAGAAATCTATTACGTATTTTCCCCAAAAATGGAACATTGGCAACTATATGAGAATGCATTCGTGAAACTTTTTGCCCCTTCCTTTGGTCCAAATAGCTAATGGGTTGCGTTCGATACACGCGTTTGGCAGTTTTAAGATTTTTAATTTAAATTAGTTGTTGATATGAAGATTAAATAATTTAGTTGGAGTAAATTAAAGTCAAACAAAATGTAGATAAAACTGTTAGTGACAGCAAGCTTCCGTTTGGGAATTAAATATAAATGACTATTTTGATGATTTATATATAAAGTAGAATTTTATACGTAGGTAAACGGAAATACGAACAACTGTATTTAAGCGTTGCAAGTGAATTTCAGAAAAATACACGAAATTATAAATACTAGGTAAGGGAGACATTATCATAAAATGCGCACCTATATCTAAATATAAAAATATCAAGAAACAAAATTTAATTATTTCAAACTTGAGTATTTACTCAACTCTCTTTCTCTCTTTTAATAATTTTTCTAAAATAATTTAATCGTACTTACCATGTTCATAATAGTTAGAATGTAAGAATTCATATCTGTATTTTTATGATGCTCAATAAATTTTTTATCTGCGACTACCAAAGTTTCCAAATATCGGTGAATACTAGTCAGACCTCTTTTAACTTTCGCATTTTTCTGAATACCAAAGTCTCGCAAAAATCGTTCTCTCCAAGCATCCTCCCATTTTACATTAGTTCCGCATTGTTTCTGAATTTGCCTTTCTGTTCTTGTAGAAGGCCCTCCATCGTGCACTAAATGAAGAAGCTGACCACGTCGATTTGGGGTATGCTCAGCTACGGGTTCAATAAAATACCTTCGACCATTCATTAGAATGTACCCCGACTACAAACCCTATTATCACTAAATAGGTTCATAAATAAACAAAATTAACTAACCAAACCATCACAAGTAGAAAGGGCTACTCGTGATCCGGGATTGTTTCGAATTCTACCATAATAGTGGCAAAGATTTTTATTCTGTCTTGTATCTAAAGATCTATCTTGCACTTTGGTTCGTGGTTGACTTGTTTCGAAAACCAAATCCGGGGATATAAATCCATGGTTAGGCCATAGTTCAAGATAATGGTGATTTCCATCAAATGTAAGCCCATAGTTAAGATAAGGATCTTCCAAGGAACGTTTTTTCTTGACCAGATTGTTATCGTGTTCAAAAAAGTGAGGTATTTGGTATGTCACGAATTCTCTATCCGTGTTCAATTTCCTGGGTATCACTACTTGGTAGTCCGCAATGTCTCGAGTGTACCTGCCTTACAATGTCAAAGCTTTAATATAATGAAACTATAATCTCTAAATCGACAGCATTCATCAAAGAAATGTTCGTCGTAATTCTTGTGGGACGGCTAGAAACGGAAGATGTTATGTTGCCATTGGTTAGAAATCACATAGTCCATTCTCCTGATAAATCAGAATGATAAGTTACCTGTCGGACGCTATTGTCACAAACATGTTGCACATGCATTGTGAGATAAACACCTATAAAACTCATTTACATTTAGCAGCTACTGAGCCATAAATGGAAGAAATACGCGTAAGGAGTTTTGATATTTCTTTTAACTTACCATGTACGGGTTCGCATGAAATATAAAATAAGTTATAAATTAAGAATAGCTCTTGTAAAATAAGTCTATAAATATAAGTTTGAAAACACATTACTTTTTGACAATTTCATTATATTTGACGTGTTGTCAGATATTCCCCGATAGAAAGATTATTTATCTAATAGAATTATTAATATTTATTAAAATATTGACGCTAATAATTTTTTAGTATATCCACATTCAAAGCTTAACATTTATTTATGTCATGACACTCCTTCCATTTTACGCTTTAATTTATATGAGCAAAAGTTCATAAGCATTTCTTGCCACTTCTAAGTATCAATAACCTCCTACAACGGTATTTTTGAATTAGTATATTCAAATTAGATAATATTTAATTTATAATTCCAAGAAGAAATATTGCATGGACAAGACTAAAAATGCAGGCGACGGACGTTGTAACTTGTAACTACAAATAAGTTATGTACAATCACAACCTTGAGGATACTTAACCAACGATTTTTAAACATTGCTCAAATTAGGGAGAAAAAACTCCAGCTGGGCGTAGTTTAACACATTCGATGGGAAGTCCCTACATTAGAAATTTTCCTAGTACTTGTTAGTTGTTACAATTGCTTCGAATTCTTAGAAACTAATTTTTTATCACATCTTGCTCTAATAAATCCTATGGTTTTTACAATTTTTTTACCACAATTTTTTAAACATGAAACAACTAAAAAATTCTATTTTAAACCGTGAATAATATTTCTAACCATTCCTGCGGTTAAAAAAGTATTCTAAATAAACGATTTTGAAATGAGTATAAAATCAAACCAAAAATTCTACAATAGATTAGATTGAAGTTTAGGAGAAAATTCTTAGAAGAAAGGTCTTGCACGATAAGGAAACTCAAGAAACAAAACAAATATCGTTTTTTAAAATACTCCAGTAATAAAATGTTTCCAACGGAAGTTCCTGAAAACGTAGTGCAAAGGAAAACTGTAAATTTCACTTCCAAACAATTACTGCTTGAAATCTAGTACTCCAAAGCGTAAAAAGTAAAACTTGTACTAAGATACTACTGTTTTCAAGCACTGATCTTGTTAAGTCATGTATACCTACCAGTAGCAGAGATGCACCGAACTAATTTATAGAAAAATATGGTTCGGGTGGTTTCTGCATAGCATACAGGGTGTCTCATGACTCGAGGTCCATAGCTAAGGGCGTGCGTTCAAGTCAGTTCAACCATTGAAAGCTGAAGTGCTAAAGTGCAAAAGCATTAGCCAATAAAAATCCTATTAGAATACAGATTGTCTTATTAAACGATTTTAACTCTAAATAACTTGAATAACGCACCCTTAAGTTGTGGATCTCGAGTCATGGGACATCCTGTAGGTATATATAAAACTAAATTATTTACTTGTTGCCAATGATGTTGTATAGAAATTTGATTATTAACAGCCAGGTAGTCGTTCTTACATTACTACCTACAAGTGGAAATATTCAGTTAAATCCCTACTACTATTAGCATCCAAACACTGCAGTGCAAAATGTCCAACAAGGAATACCTATAAGTTTTCTCATGTGGTCATGTGTAGCTGGAACTTAAAGCTATTTTTATTTTGACTTAATTAAATACATCGTCGATAACGGTGTCCGTCTGAAAGCAAAAAATTGTCGGCGATGGTTTAAGAGATACAGGAAATAATTTGAATCGTACGTCATCTCAACACTGGCATCTTCAGCAATTTACAGATTTTTTAATGTTTCCGCCGAATTATTCCTAAAATTTACAGTCTGTCTTTAAAATAAATTGCATTTTTTTGTGGGCAACAGTTTCAAATTTCATAGATACCGAGTTAATAAAATATTGAATGAGAAGTGGCTGAACGCAAATGATGTGGTATTTGTAGCCAACATGTGTTATTGCAATATGAGATGTTCCAGTGACCAGCCGTTTCAATTTCAAGCTTGAATGAGCCCGAAGGTAGTTCCAACCTGCCGTGATTCATTCGGAATTCCTACAGAGACCCAGGGTTTCGCCATCTTATGATAATCAGAAAGAAATAATCTTTTGGGAGCTTTTGAAAAAAATCACCAACAGTTTTATAAATCTCCTCGTAATTTAAATTACTGACTATGTATTATTTTATAGAATTATTGCGGCTGAATTAATTATTAATTAATCTCTCTCTATGTTTATTGCCGAACTCTATTTTCATTCGTTCGCTGAAAACCACGCCAGTCAATAATCCCTTCAAACAAAAACCACTTATTTTTCTTACGTCTTACCAATAGTAATTGGACATTTTCTAATATCTTTATATATTTGTTATATTTGTATCTCAAGAGGCCAAAAAAACTAATCCTCGGCGGGTTGTGTAATGAAAAGTCACGTTATTACTAAGTAGATTGGAGAAATGTTTACTCAATTTAGTAATAACATGACTTTTTATTGCAAGACCCACCAAAAATCTCTTGATGCATCAAGGGCGGCATTAAATTGTTGGCCTCAGAACGGGATTTAATTGGGTCGGGTACTGCAATTCGCCGGGAACGATTGGTCGGGTAACGATTCGCCGGTGCCCGATTTTTTGAGGAAGGATCATGCTTAGGTCGGGGGGAAATTTTTGTCAGCGAATCGTTCCTCAAAGAGGGCGATTCGAGCTTGGCGGTTAATCCGGTTAATCGTGCTGTCAGCGGATTTAGGGGATTGTTCTCGGCGAATGGTACCCGACGAATCGTAGTCGGCGAATCCTTCCCGGTGAATCGTACCAGTTCGAATTTAATCTGTGAACGGCACTGCATCGATGTTAAGATTTAGAGGGGCATAAATATATTTAAACGTTACCACTTATAAATCTGCAAAGAAATTCTTTCGTCTTCTTTTAAAATAATGACCGTATAAAATACGAAAGTTGTAAGTGGGTCTCATAATATCTTTAGTTTATTTTCCTAGAATGACGTTTACGTAGGTCTGTACAAGTGCTACAAAAGTGCTTTTCTTTAGAGATCTCATTAAGAAACACAGACGAAACCATGTTCCTAGCAAAACCATGCACTTATAATCAGGTTAATTTAAAATTTATGGTTATGCTTAAAATCTCCTTTTTATGTTCTTTTTTTGCGAGAACAAACAAAAGTCGTTTCATTTTTAGATGTTTTATAATAAATTTAAATAAATAAAGATCTCCACCCACCTTAATTTAAAATTCTTTAATAAGCCAACATTTCCTGAATAATAAATTACTCCATTGCAAGAAACAACCGTAACCATTACAAATTTTAAATTGCACCTTCATAATACTAAATAACATGATTGTATATACTATGACAACTGAGGTTATATAAATTGCCAAGTGTACTTTTTAAATGAACAGTCCTATTGTGGACATCCTTTTCTAACTGGATGGCATGAAAGCGTTTCACTTAACAAGTTAATGATTTTCTTCCGCATATGGAAAGACGAGTCGCAGTGTTTTTTGGCGGCGTGAACACAGACACTCGATGCTATCGCGATTAATCACCTTGAAAAAGTATCAGAAGTTGCGCTCCAGTTTCCATGTGCATACATGCAATAAAACCTATTTAATGCACATAGATAGAAAAATTGTACTTACATACAACTCATTAACACGGTTGATTGATTACATTTTCACTCGAATAAAATATATGTCCACTATTTATTTGCATTTACTGACAGACGCGTAAATCAGGACAAGGAATTTAAAAAATGTAAACCGTTAATGTCAAGGCGGCTTTAATTGTACTTTGGAAAAACAATTCACAGAAACATCAGTTACTAGAACAAAAATAGCTATTTGTTAGGAACAATAGTTTTTCTACTAGCGTGTGGAAAAACGCATTTTCCGCACGTGTTTTAGTGCGGAAAATCCACTTTTCCGCACCGTGCGGCAAAAATTTTTCCGCACTAGTTTTTCTACTAGCGTGCGGAAAATGCGTTTTTCCGCACGCTAGTAGAAAATAGTAGATTATACACCAAGATAGAGAAGACATTTTTCTTAGCATTATTATTTCCTGAGAAGCGAAGCATCGGACGAAATAAGCTGCGAGACTGATAAGCCTTCTCTACCGTGGTTTAGCTATATACTATTTTTTCCACTACTAGCACCTTTATTCCTTTTATAATAAATCGTTTTTACGTTAATAAAAAATATAATTACATTTCTAAATATCCACAAAAATCAAGTAGCCTTGCCTAAAAACATTTCAACTGACATTTGTGTAAAATTTGACGTTTATCTAAAACATATTTATTTCTCATTTTTAACAAATAATTATAATTAAAATTAATAAGAAACAATACTAGATTGAAATAAATAAGCTTTACAAAGTGGTTGTTGTATTATGAAGGTAAATAGTATTCGATATTTGACATTATTTTAAAGGCATCAGGCTAGCGTGCTAGATATATTGTTTCTATTATTGACCACAAATTAGTGACCACTAGCTGAGAAAATCAACTGCTTGCCCTGAAAACAAACAAAAAAATAATGGTACCTTCTAAATCTGGTAGTGGAAAAAAAAATATTACATAAACATAGGCGTTTATGGTGACCCGGAAAGTTTTCTGTACGGAAAGTGAGTCATTTCCTAGATACTACACCTGCTTTGATCAGATAAGAGAGATTTAGATTTGGGCGTGTCAATCATCTACTGACCTTCGATATTTATTACTTACTCAACAATCAGAAACATGTCAATCATACCCGGAAAGTATTATGGAGGCATTCTTTAGGAACTTAGCATACCTACAAATAAACAATTATTTAGTATTACCGAAATATAACAAGGTATTTTATTTAATCGCTGTTGCATACCTGCAGACAGTAGGCATTTAGTAATGAAAGTAAAAATATATGCTTAATTTTAATTGATCATTAATCAAACATTCCTCGAAATCACTAATAAGTTTTGAAAATAACGAAACCTGGTATAAATACATCAACCTTTTAAGACAAAATAACTGCGCTTCCAAACATGCTTCGAGAAATAGACCAGAAAATAAACCCGGACGCCAAAATGAAAATAAAATAAATCCGACAAAGACTCGTATAACATCCACATACGTAAAATAGATATTTTCCACTACTAGTTTGGTAATCAAGCTATAATGACATTATTTGCAAGTAGATAATTCGAATTTACCGAATCTTTACGGGTTACTATTAACAACGGGATTTAATCTAATCAGGAATTCGCGAGGTAAATATCTCGGATTCTACTGCTAGCACTCGCTATCACTCGGGCGCAAATTGATATACTATCTACCTCCCTTGTTAGATAAATAACTAGCAATGTTAAATTACAAGAAACATTTAATCGCACTAGAAACTAATCCAACCTAACCTGAACTAGCAGATTAAAAAAAATTAACCCATAGGACTGAAACAATATTTGCCCTGAATATGCTATGATAGATAGGTCTATAAAATACATTTTAGTCGATTTGGTTTAACATTACCTCCGTGTTCAGCTGAGCCCCGATACATTGTCATGGATACGATTGTTACAATGCAATATCCAAGCCTACCATACCAATTCCACAAGAAAGAACACACAAAATTATAAAAAAAGTAGGGGTGCACATTTAAGATTATTCAGAATTTGGTTATAAACTATTACAATCCTAAATTCCCCCTTTCTAGTGACGATTTAAAATATTTCTTCAAAATCAACTGCATATCAGGACGTCATGAAGTAATTATGTCCACGTAGAAATTAAGCAAACATGCACTAAAATAATATCGAATTAATCCCTGGATAGTCTACCAAACGCATAATATTGACTTTATGAATACGAATGTTATATTTCGTCAACCATATCAGTCTCCTAGGAATATTATAACAGCCACTATATAATATAAATGGAATCACATGCTTCCATTTCTCATAATAACATGAAACTTTGTATGCTTGCATAGAAATTTACCACCCAACTTCAAAATTACCTACTTTACTTTAACATAAAATTCCGTAAAATAAGCCTCTCTTATTAATCCAAGATAGCCAGTTTATTATGTAAACCATTAATCACGATCTACGCTATAGCTGATAATTACTTAAATATAGTAATAATCATTGAGTGCAACCGTAAAATTGTGCATAAAGACCCATTAGCTGCAGTTACTTCCATAAACATGAGGATGATTAATAGCTCTACTAGCAAATTTAATGGACGGTTAATTATATGCAATGTTATACATAGTAATGTGATAAATTAATTTTTATTTAATTTATTTATTACCTATATTGGTTTATTTACCTTAATTATAAGAGTAGAAGTATATAATAGAAATTGTTGTAACTGTGTAATCATGTAGTCCTGAAGTTTTGTTCGCCCAACAAATAATTTGTTGAGGCTATACCAACAAACACGAATAATAGTTATTTGTTTAACAAGGCAGAAAAGTAGCAGATTTACTGCCGCAACTGGTATTTCACAGCTGAGGCAAAACTGAAGCTGTGAAACCAGCCAAGGCAGTATAAATCTGCATTTCTGCCGTGTTGAACATATAATATTTTCGCCAATAAAATTATCCGTCAAAGCATGGTTTTACTTTCAATCGGAGAAAAAGAATATGTTGCCAACTTATTATTATTTCCTCCCACAAATTCGGTTTGCCCAGACAACAAATAATAACATGGCAACATATTTTTTGTGCTAACCCAACATATTCGTATTTGTTATATGGTATAGCCTCAACAAATTATTTATTGGGTGAACAAATCCTTTTTCAGATTCTGAGCAGCTTGTATAATGCTATATTCAGAAAAATACATAATATAACAACAAAATATTTCAGACTCAAATTAAATGACAAGTATGTAGGAAACAAAAAATACAAGTCCATTTACTACATTTAATTAAACAGCAAAGCATTTTTTAAATAATTAAAGAGTTTATTCCGTTCCGATTCCGATGCCATCAAACAGAATTTGCTGCTCTTTCATAAATTAAAACGTATATCGAATGTAATAGTAAATACCGACGGTTTGTCTCCAGTACACGTTAAATCGCAAAATTCAACACAAGGATTCAAAGCGATACCCACATTTGGGAATGCTCGTAAAATTGAAAACAAATCGTCGAAAATTTCAACAACATTTGCTGGCACAAATCCCAATTAAAAGGAAAATAATAAAATACAATTTATTTACAAATTCGCAATTTATGAAGTTCCAACTACCATATTGCTCTATTTAAGGAATGGTAATGTTAAACAAACACCATAAAGCCGCAATTCTTACAAAATCACTTCCTATAACATTAAACTGATCTTTAAATCTAAGCAGAAGAAATACAAAAAGTTGTTGATAGCGTCGGTCCATGGGATAAAAGCTGCAGTTGGGGTTTCCATATCCACAACTGATACAGTTTTGAAGAATCGCAAATTGTACCACTAACAAGAACATTTAAATTCTTTTCTCTAATTTTTAACCAGCTATATAAAATTAAAAAAAAAGAATAATATATTTCACACGGAAACGTTATTTGTTCGATGCTTTCATTTTAAATTAAAACTTGAATATGAGTGTGGTGGTATCAAATAACATTTCATTTGCACCTGTAGGGTGAATAAATAATAATATTCGGAAAGTTATAGGTACTATAGCAACATGCAAACCGCTTGAAGTAATCAAAAACAATCCTTCAAAACCTTTTTATTATCCCAATACGACTACCCTTCCAAGACTCCAAAAGTAGTAAATATTAAATCAGATTTCATTATATTACTTTCTAGCAGACGTTCTTCCCTTCTTGAATATCCCAAAAACGTGAAAATTGGAAAATCGGAAAACCTGACGCTTTTATCAATAGGTATGCTAATCAAATTATACCTCACAACATCCATAACGTATACGTATGAGTCATCCCAGCTTCTTTAACAGTCGCTCTAAAACAATGTTTATGGAAAACAAAAATCGATAACATGAAACAATAATTTAGTGTAAAAACGTTAAGATGCTCGTAAAACATAGACGGTAAACCGCAATCATTTTTAATAACACTTTTATTGTACAAATATATTACGCTGCAGGTTTACAACCGCCTTTTATAACTTGCGTTATTATTTTTCTGTCACTAAATCATGAAACTATTTCAGCCCCTATCTTATAATATAATACTTTATTTTTAAGACTGTGTAAGGTCAAAAAACATTGAAATGTACGTCTAATAAAATGTATAAGTAGGGTAATTAATTTCAAAGACGATAAGCATCATACAGAAATTAAAATTTAATGCAAAAGGTATTAAATATATTTAGGTATACGTCAACGGTATCAAAATTTTAACAAATTGCTTTGTCACTACAAACTGACACGCATACTAGTCGTCACTGTTATTCTCCATTGCAAAAAGGTGGTTTGATGAATAAAATATCAACTAAACACACCGTATGAAAGACATTTTGTTATCGTCTTCGCAGATGAACAAGTTGCTGACATGTGTACCGTATAAATACAGACAAGCGAACCGTAAAAGCTATGTTTGAATTAATATCAAATTTATTATACAGTTCAATCTCCGTAAATGATACCTGGTAAGATCTGACGAACTCTTGCGGAACTGCTTGAACTTTTGTGATCACATCAAACGATGATTTGTTATTCTAGATAAAAACTAGAAAATCTGTATATTCGATAGCGGGAATTTTTAAAACAGATAATTAGTTTATGACGCATTGACGCATTGACGCAATTTAATGTATCCTACTTTACCAAATAAAGAGAATATCGGACGACTAACCAATCTCTATGAAATAATTTAATACTAAGGCCAAGAATAGAGAATAGTTCATTGACAGTAGGCTCAATGTAAATCACAACAAACTACTTTTTCACACTTACAGAAACAAGGTAATGAATCAATCAAAATTCCACTATCCGCTATAAAATTCCACAAGTGGTACCGATCTAAAAAGTCAACTGAGCAGCAGCTAGTAATGATAACATCTTAGGCGGATACAAGGCGAGGAGGGACAAGGCAAAAATTTTAATTTGTGTGGGTATTTAAGAAATAATGAACAACGTTTCCCGTTGTCAAGTCAAAGAATATATTAACATTAACTTAAGTGGAGCATACCGATGAACAAGCCCTTTTCATTTCAACAAAATATTTATAAGAACCTCTAAATTATACTCTGATATCTCATAAATTATTTTTAATCAAATCTTTTGGTTTACATGATATTATTTACATTTTTATTAAATAAAAATTTATCAAATGTATTCGATCTAAGCATTGCATAAGTGTTATAATAACGAAAATCTTTAAAGTGATAAAAAATCAAACCGCAATTAAAAAAGAAGAAATGAGCACAAGGCAAATTTGTGTAATCAGTGAATAATCTCGAAACATCTCTTACAGATATCAAGGTAACCATTAAAAATATTCTAAACCAATAAATTTAGAATTACTCAGACAAGAATGAGTAGAACAATATTGATAAGAGAGAGAGAGAGAGAGAGAAGTTCGGGAAGTGTTATGAACCTAACCAGAATAGTGAATCAGAGAAAGATTAATGAAAATGAAAAAATCTTAACCGCAAAAATTTTAGTAAGCCTAAACGCGTTTCGGGAACTACGTTCCTACGTTTAAATGATAAGGCAAAACCTTTTACTTCAGTTGATCAATCGAACAGAATTATCCAAGTTCGACTCAAAATAGATTCAAACGTCTATGAAATTGTAGTGCAATCTCCCAAAGCATTCGTCACTGTGGCGCTGGGATTTTATGTTCGTAGTAGCTGATTTGTGCAACTCCATTAGTGAAATGATGGTAAAGCGCTAGAACTCTAACTGTGAGAAAGTTTGTCTTTCGTTTTATAAACACTAAAGTTTATTACAAACACGAAACAGATATATGTACTGTCTTCCATTTCCTGAGTCCTTCTCTTAAATTATATATTGATGCAATACAATTTCAATTTTCATACAACATGCTGAAAAGTTTATTTTATTTGCAGATATCCTAAATCCCTAAAAGCACTCTTCAAATCGTAGAAATATGGAAATTCAATTCCTGGATACTCTAATAATGTAAAAAGTATAACTTAAAATTTTAAGGAAATAAACATAAAGAAAATACACTCAAGAGTTAAGTTCAACGTTTATTGGCATTGTAGGTTTCTCATTGAAATTCCACACGTCCGCAGAACACCAAGCATACAGATTTTACAATTTCAACCTCATTAATAGAATACTTCACGTTCATTTGTGGCGAGACGATGCTCATCAATCAAGCAATCATACGAAATTAAGAAAGAAAAAACCAATCACAATGACAGTGGTGAAGTTGGGGCCAACCTAATAGGCCCCAGGCGCCTTTTAGTCATCCGCTCTGTGGTCCAGCAGTGGACAAGACGTGATCTCGCGACAACACAAAACCGCTGGACTTAAAACACACACGTTTTACGTCGCGTACTGTGCGGGTGCCTAGAGTGCAGGTGCATTTCCAGATAGGTATTTTGTAACCTTTTGAACTACAAAAAAGTTTTAAACGGAACAGAAACATTTATTAGAAACCCCTACAGTAAAGGGAGTTCATTAAAATACCGCGTTTAATTTTTAAAAATTTAAAAATAAAATCTTACATCCTACGTTTCTTCACTTATCAATGTTACATCTTCATGTCAATTTATAAAAATCTCTGGGTTTGAATGTGAGTCTATAAGATATAAAAAAAGTAACAATTTTCCACATGTAGGCCTAGAATTTAAACCGCTAAAATTTTTGTGTATCGCCTACGCTCTTCGTAACAGATGAGCCAGAACTGCGTGATATTTTAATTTATTTGGACAGTTTGACAGGCACCAGTGCGATATAATCCGAGACCAGACGCATGCACTGTAACTAATGTAGCTCCTACTAGACTATAAAATCTCATTAACAAGCAACTCCGTTGCTTTTTATGAATCACTGTGTCATTTAAAACGACATCGTATAAACACCAGTGTAGTGCGGTCAGTGAAGCAACTCCAGAAATGGGCCTCTTCGTGAAGAGGGGCCAAAGAGCGCGTCGGAGGGCCGCCGAGTGGACTGTAGGTGTTCTTTTGACACTTTTCGGTGTCACAGAAGGTGTTGAACCTTCAAGACATAGAGGTAAGACAGAAACAATAAGTACCTAACAAAAATCTTTCCCATAAAATTGAATTTTCTCGATAAATAGTAGTTTTAACAGCGGCTTGTTAGTTACGTTGATAACCTACACTTTTCTCTTAAGCAACTCATATTTTATCGTTCGATGTAAGATTATAAGATAAATACGATTTACTTTTACTAGTTTTACTGTTAAATTCAGATTTATTACCCACATTAGACCTTCAATAGTAGCGTAGTAGATAAGATTATTTAATTATACATTATTAAGTTACATACAACTAGGTAAACAGATTTCTATGAATCGGAAATTAATATTTATGTATAAATTTTGCACACGAAAATATCTTTATCACTTACAGACAACGTGAAAAATTGACTCATTTTTAATTTCCCTTCTAAATTCGTTTATTTATTAGAGTCATTATGTTCTTTGTCTTGTATTTCCTAAAAGCTAAGACTAAATATGGTAACTGCTAGGTCAAAGTCAAATCACGTTCCCTTTCTAAATATTTTTCCAAAAACCTTACCATTTTAGAACTGAACTGTTTATGGACCATGTTTGTTAATTTACTCTCCGTGTTAGTGGAAAATAGGAAAAAAGGATTAATCACAATGTTCTATGAATTTTTTAATTGCCAAATTCTTTGCTCCCCAAGAATTTTCGAGTTTTCAGAATCAATGTTTGTAATTATATTTTATTGACGTTACCTAAGTTATAGTCATGACAAAAAAAATAGTAAAATATGATGACATGGTGATAGAATTTTAGGAGCAGCCCAACAAAAGTTTACAAAATATCTTAAAATCAATGCAATTTCTGGCCTACGCCGTTTGTATTTGTACTTATGGTTTTATTATTATATTCCACAGGGATATTGAGAGTTTCTGAAAAGAGGGCTTACAACATACGCATCGTAATAACATTGCGTACTTCTGTTATAACTCACCAGAAGAACATTACATTTTTATGTGTTTTCAATTGACCTCAAGTTCGGCCTTGTGGTATTATTACTGTCAGTCAGTAAATAGTTCTTAAAAAAAATGTTATCCCACATCTGCCAGACCCTTGAATTATTATAAATTTCTACACCTTTTATAATAACTTTACCTGCTGTCACGAAATCTTAAATCGATTGTTGATGGTCCGTAAACTGAAAATTCGTTGTTTTACAGAATAGAGCAATCGAGTTGTGGAAAAAGCCATAAAACAATGCTACAACTTCTTGGGAATATATTAAAAAATGAAAGTATTCGTAAATGTGTTTTAAAATCCCACCTGAATTGACGGAACATGAATTCTAAAAGTGAAACCAAGAAATGAATAAGTCGACGCCTTCTTCGTTTCGGTTTCAGGAAACTTTATATGTCTGAATTATTAAAAATCAAACCTTAATTTCAAAATTGTTTGGTATACGGTATACGCACGCTTACTATAATGAGGTTTGCATTACTGTACAAATAAAAAATTTAATAACAATAAACATTTAATGTGAGTTCACTTGACGAGCAATCGACGCCAAAGAACAGCGCTAAATAAATTTTAATCATCGTTAATGCCTGAATAATTGGCGTAATTAGAGCTGCAATTGAACGGTTGAGTAAAATAAAAGCGATTAGTTCAAAAATCCGTTTTTTAATTGAAACAGCTATTGAAATTGTCTACTTTGAGCTAAAGGGACGATTTAATATCATTAACTACCACTACTGCACAATATAAGCAAAGCCCAGACCCCAGAAGATATCCTGATATTTAGTTTTTGCTTCATTATAGATGTTTAGATGTTAATGTATTTATACATTTTATATTTTTTCTTTAAAGTTAAATGAGAATATTAAGGGCCCTTCAAGAATAATTGAGGGCAAGAATGTTTATTTTTCTTTTCATAAGTTTTCCTCATACCTTTCGCTACATTTATTGCCGCTATTCCGTTGCCAATATGTACAGCTACACCATTTCAATGGATACTAAAATTTTTCATTATATAAACGTTTTTACTTTACAACTTAAACCCTTCTTCGAACCACTGATCCAAATAAATGGATCATTCTATTCTCTTAACCACAGTTTGCAACTGAGTTCCGCCAGAAAGGTTAACAAAACGAACAAATTAAGGAATAAAAAAAAATTGTAAATTTTAAGAAGTGCCTAGGGTATATTTTTCATAAAAGGCCGATAAAGAAAAAAATCCACGAGCCATAGCAGTTTAATAAAAAATAAAAGTTATAGTGAAATTCTAAGAATGGCAGTCCTAGTCGACCGTGTAAATTTCAGGGGTGAATCAACAAACACGCAAAATAAAGTCGAGAAGTTCCTATTAACATGGATCCACAAATGCTTCGTTATCGAGATACAGGGTGTTGATAAATATCGATTCTATCTAACTCTTCTTAATAAAAAAAAAGCTTTACACTAACCTAAATATCCCTATATGGAGCAAAACTTTGGTATAAAATAAGTTTAGATTACTGTAAACCCTTTTTTTTCATAATTGTAAATAAAAATATTTCTACACTTAAGGGTGCCAACTGCTGAGATCATGTCATTCTATCTAACACTTTTTAAGACAATATCACACACCTACAGCTTAAAAGTTTGCCGTCTCTACCGCTGATCTACGTCAGCCAACAAGAGTAAATGGTACCTATTCCAACTCTACATGGTTTTGTTTTACGTGTTTTACTTTTGATTCTTAGATCCCTTGGATTATTTCTTGTATTCGCAACGCTCCACTAGTTTGATCATGCAGCTCTGAATAAAACTTTCCACTTTCTCGCTTGTACTTGTAGGAGTCTCAGAAAACAAACTGAAAGTTGATTTTTAGAAGCTATTAAAGGCATTGGTTGTAAAATCTGAACAGTACGATGAAAAATGAAAAAAAAACATGTAGTAGTATGATTGCAATAAATTATGTTTTTTCCAACATCGTAATTGGATTGATCTAAAACAAATAAACAATTATGTGAAAAGCATCCATTAAAATTTTCCAATAACACTGACGTTAAAAGGATTTATTTTTCAATTTTCCACGATGAAAATGTCTAAAGTTTCGTATTGATTCAAGCACTCACATAGTTGTCATGGCTTTCCAATTTAAGTAAGAAATTGCATGGTGATTTACTGTTTCTATTGTTAGGAAAAGGTTAAATCTGCATAAATGCAAAACAACGTACTACGCTTATTTTGAAAGTTTATTATCATGCATTATAGAATTTTTGAAACAAGACTAAACAGAAATATATGAATACAACACGTTAAACTAAACAATAAATTATTAAAAGCATAGATTCTGCGATAAACACATAACTAAACATGTTTGTTTTCAATATACGTTTCTAAAATATAATTGATTAATACGGGAAAATAAAATAAAATGTGTTCAATCCAAAAAAGTTGTTTACAAAGTTGTTTATACATTATCCCTACGTATTTATTAAAATAAATAACTATAAGTTTGTTCTTCTTGATGAATTAATTTCCTGTTGATGATAACAAGATTCATCTCGTATATTAACGTGAATAATTCGATAAGTATACATATCTGCGGGTTAAATTTCTCGAACAGGCTATATCTGAATGCAAAAGCCATTATTTTCTGCATTCCTGTAATTACGTAATTATTAATCGCGCTCCACCCCCGGCGAACTATTTGCCGAGATTTAAGTCGCTGGCAATAGCACATAACGATTACCTGTTGGTTTACGCGACGTATTTATGAGCCCCGTAGATTTATGGTATACATAACAAATTTATTTGCTCTGAGATATTAGTTCCTGCTCAAGACCCTACATATACACATATTCATACGGAATAAACACAAAAAGTACCTTCATTGTATATTCTGCGTGACTAAATTGTCCTCGTCCGTTATCATTGTTCATATAACAAAATTCTGTAACACTCTATCAATTAACGATACAAATATGCACTGAACGTGCCTTGCCTATTGTTAGTATTACTGACACGCAGGGAAGTAAAATTAACAAAGAAAACGGAAAAATATCGTGTACCTGATTCACAGACAGACACAATTTGTAAACATCTTCAGAAAAACCGCAGAAACATTATTCTTTACCTTCATTTATCGACGTCAAATTTTCTCTGGTTAATCAGATACGGCGCCCCCAATCCTACTGACCCAATTTTGTTACCTGCTTCTTATAACCTTTTTTCCTGGGGGAAGTATTGCTGATGTTTACACACTGATGCGAAAGTGATAACCCTCTCTTTATTTATTTGATTAAATAACTGAGAAAATAACCAACAAAGAAAATCTTTTAGAAATTACTGCAGCTTCTGGCAAAAATACAAATAAATATTATTTTAATACCTATATCATCTAATTTCCGAAAGGATTAAATTTAATTAAAAAATTTAAAAAGGAGTATATTTTTCGTAATGCTATGAATAGTTTGCTAATTGATTTAGAAATAGTTTAAAAGTTTTATCAGGAATTTTTCACAAAGGTAGTTTAGAGAATAGTTTCGACAGATACGAACTGCGGTGTGATGTTCTACAAAAGAAACGGAACAAAACAATTCTTTAACGATTATTCGATATGAACAATATTTTTGAAATTTTGAAAAACAATGGATAAAAATTTTAACTTCTTTTTTCGTAAAGTAAACGATACCGACTATCATTAAATAAACGAGTATGATTAATGAAATGGAAATGCAAGAAAATTTATTCTATTGATCTAACGATACCAAAAAGTCTGTATTTTCAGTATTTTTTTTTAAATACGATGGAAATGAAAAATATTTGGTGTTTTTATAAAATCTCATTCCAAAATAAATGACTAAAAATTAGCAGATCATATTTTGTAACGAAATTTATATTTATTGCAATGAACTGCATCTCAGTTTAAGGGAATCTGCATAAAACCTAATAATAATTCAAAAAGAACGAAAAAACCGCGTACTTCCAGCTTTCCTACGAAGTTCAAGATATTTTAAAAGTTGAGATTCCAAGGAAATTATTGTACTATTGTACTCTACAACATTTTTAGCAAAGAATGAATATAGTCTCGGTTGATTTATTGGTCACGGTTGTTACAGAATTGTAATGGGAATACATTCTGCTTATTACGATTATATAAGAAACAAATGTCTTGTAATAAGAATAATGGCAGATACAATCATTTCGCAGAACGCAAATTGTAGTATTGCAATACACTCAAGTGCAAAACCTAATGCACCAATGTATTGTTCCGGATTTTTCCGTATCTCTTCTAATAGACAAAAGTTATAACATAAACACTATTACGATCTCCTAACTAAGTCAGGATTTTTTTGAGACATGCACTGCGGGGCTTACGAACTACTACGATCAACAAACATCCATAGACGAAACGGTTTATGGATAGTTTTCTCCAAATTTCAGTAACAACAATAAATTAGCCAAACTACTTTGCAGAAAACACTTGCAAGGTAGAAACGTAACTTTACTATTTACAGTTAATCTAATTTCTTCTAAAAATCTTACAATTTTGTTACGTTAGTATTTACGTTGCTTCTGATGTTGTAGAACACAACTAAAAAGGAAAGACAACGATTAACGATCTCCCGGTGAGAAACATTTTTCCATTACGTACAGTAGGTAATTCTTTCTTTACTGTAGAGGTAATTTACACAGTTCCCAGAGAACGATGTGCTTATCTAGTTACACCACCTTATATATTTCTTTTTGTTACGCTTTAATGCATGCACAAGTACAATACGCCAGAAAATTAAAGCATCAAAGTAGTTGTCCCCATAGAACAATGTGGTAGCATATTATTTTTTTAAACAACAAAAACACAAAGAGAAGTTCATGTACGGATTTCCATAATATGGTGGTCAAAGAGGAATTAATGAAGACGAGACCGTTTCCCTATTATTAAAAGTATGAAAATACGCTTTTCATATGCAAGGGCACGTCACCTATGCTTTTAATAATGTTTTGTATAATATTCCTGGTGATAGAGATATCAATTCAAAAGCGTCACAATATTTCAACTGATCGATCAATTATTTTGACATTAATAAAGTTTGTGATTTACTTTCTAATTTTATTTTGTTCGTTTTTAAAATTAAATCAGATTAATCCTAGAATTACTGATAAAATAAAAATCTTTAATTAAAATTTAGGGAACAGAACAAATAATATCGTTTTTCAACTGGAAACCACTAATAAGCCAGAATTCCGGGACGAACCAGTATTCCCAGAACAGATTATTTTAGAACAGCTACTGGCAATGAATGTTCTTTTCCTAGGTTTTAGAAAAAACTCTCATAACGCTAGTGTGTGGTTTGTTAAGCTTCAAGAAACATAAAAACTTGGAATCGTAAATTTAAAATTCGCTAGAATGTTTACTAGCGAATCCGTTCACTCAGTGTATTAGAGTTTTCCATTCTAAAAGAAGGGAGTAATGTGTTGTTTCCTAAGCATGCCCTATCCTTACAGAGTATATAGGAAAAGGACATAATGTAAATAGTAAAAACTGTAAATTTTATGCGTTCCGTTGGTTTTCGTAATTCACCAAGAAATAAAATACCAATCGAGGTTTCGCTATAAAAGTGTTGGGTTTATATTAGCATTATTTAGAATGGATGTGCTAGGACGATTAATTTTTATCTGATTCACGTGGATATTCAACTAGCAAGATATTTGATATGAAATTTAATACATCATTTGATCACATATTAATTAAAATAATCGACAATTCTACTTATCTCCATCACAGCAATTTCTATTTTAAAAGTTAACCTGTTTGGTCATTGGTCGCTCCGTGGGTGATTACTGTAGGCGGCCACCGTACTTATTACTATTACCTTACTTATATGCATTTAATTCAGGTTGCTAACGACTTTGGTTGATGTAATAAATAAACATTGTTGTAATTATTACGGAAGTGATCACCGTTGATGCTCAGCAGTTCTAACCTACAGTCTGAAACGTTTAGCGTTGCTGATAGAAATTACCTCCAAGAAAGCTTAATTGTTTAATGGTTTCATGTCATACGTTAATTGCTCTATTGTTCAATAATTCACCGACGTTTCACTACACTAATCGGAATGGAATTTAATTGGCCGTCGAGATATACGTAAAGTGTAACTTGATGTAAACAGCAGGTGCGGGTAATTAATGCGTCTTATATATTCCTTAACCATACGCTATAGTTGAAAAATATATAATTTCTTATGTAAAACTTTTTGATAACCGCCTATTCAGTACTTCAGGAAAAATAACCCGACTCGACGTTAACTAAATAAATAAATAAACATCCCATTTAAAATTTTTAAACGATGTCGTTTTAGCACTAAAATTAATATTTTCCGGTCTACTGCTACACGTTTGTATCTATATAACAATAAAATTCCTGCATTCTAAACTAACATTAAAGGAAGTACAAGTACAAGCTTCTATTTTTTTTCTTGTTCTATATGTCGTAAAACATCGAACTAAAATACACAAAAAAAGAAAATAATATTCATGAACCAAAATATTGATGGTGGTACCTATGTTGGCATGATAGATCGCAAAATTTTTCTACATCTCATTGTAGTTTTTTTCTAACCTAATTTTTTTGTTTTTTTTAATTCGCAAAAATTATAAAATTGTATAACTGGGTAGTTTAATGGTAACCAACTTCGTGTACCTTTCTTTAACAGCCTGCAACACCGAATTAATTTTAAGCACTGCAAGTTTTACTTTTGAAGTGTCCGATCATTTATATTTTATGAAAAACTAAAGTCCAATAAGCAAAAATATATGGTTACCGTAGAGCGTACAATGTAAATTTTAAAATCCGTTGGCTGTTACTTGAGATCTAATCGAGCTATCCATAATAAAAAGTAATCCTCTGAACCGTCCGCTCTTTAGTTTCCACACTACGCCTAATATAAAAATAGCATTTATCTTTATTTCGGTTAGGATGTCCGTAGAATTAATAGGTCATCCACCACTCATTCCATAGCCATGTAGTGACAAATGACAAACTATAAAGTAATGTAAAATAAACTTGTTCAAGTTGACTGAGATTCCATGTTACAAGGAACCACAGCCAAAAAGGGACCAGCTTACTATATCTAAACCTTTGATACTCCAACATTCGCATTGAGGCAGCAAATGTGGATGTACTTCGCCCACCACATAATTAGAATGTCTGTCGGTCTGTCTACCTTTTCCTACAATCTCAATTTACTCCTTCTTTACTGCAGTCTGCTCACCTGAGCCACTTGATTGAGTTACTTTACTTCCCTATCCTCAGAAGAATAATTACAAAAATAGGAAACACCGTTTCGAAAATATATTTTATTTCCAATATCCGGGAAAAATGAAGCAAATAAAAAACTAACATTCAAAAACAAAACTTGACTCATTTAGAACATTTACAAATGTTTATTTATGAATTCAAAAAAGGTTTTTGGTATTCGTTTTGCGTATAAGGTGTTAGCATAAAAAACATGTACACCTGTAGATACTATTCACTCCAAATCAATATTTATGTCTGTGAATTACAATTTATTTCAATGAATTTACGTTCTATTAACTGTTTCTCTTATGATTCACAAAATGACTTAATACTAAATGTCTCATACTATAACATATGTTTTTTTGGTAAGCTAGTAACGAAGGCAATCAAGGTAACAGGAAAAGGAAAGAAAAATTTCAAAATTGTCTTAATTTTGATATAGCCTCCGGTAAAATAAACAACCAATTAAGTAAATTAAATATTTATTTACCTGAATTATTTATTAGTAGATAAAGTTAATTAAGTAATATCGTTACTTGAAAAGCGTGACCGGAAGCAATCTTCATTTTTTAACTTTTTTTTAACCAAATATGAATCCGTAATAATTTTTTCGTATAAAAAACCCGTAAAATAAATATGAAGTACTTTAAAAAGTCAGGGTCAAATTCAGATCTTTTAGAGATTTCAATGCTACATTAAATCGCAAACCTAGATACTGTATAAGCTGATTTTCTGAGCTGTATTTCAACTGCCTACAGAACAAGAAAGCATTTTTTTATAATTTTAATATTTAGATGCACTGCCAGTTTCCGATGGCTAAACGGAAAAACGCTACAAAATTCCATTGTTCTTTGTAGATTTGATCCCCAAAACTCGAAAGTATTCTTTCAAGTTACTGACTGCACCTAGAATAAATTAGCTTTTCTGTATATTACACCCGTAGTTTAATTCTTTGGAGAAAATAAACTTCGATCGATCTTGTTTTATCAGACGGTTTTTGGCCATTAATATTCATCAACGTACGTGTCAAGTAAAATAATAAGCAATAAATTACGATGCGTTATAATACGGGTAAATAAAATAGCTTTTGGTATGCAAAAAGTAGAAGCAAACTAATCTGTTAATTTACAATTCTAATAATACGAAGCAACCGTATGCCTTATTATTAATAAAACATCACTGAATACATCCAACATCCTTTCAAAATATAAAAACAACTATTTTTTTTAATTTATTTTGGTTATTTACTTATTACGTCGGAGGGTGCAATATTTGTTAGACTATCTATCTATCTATCTAGGACGAAACCACAAGCACCCATGATCAAGGTAATTTTAACGTTTTCTGAAAAAGTTTTCTCTGTAAGACTGTAAGAGACTAGAACTCTACCCACGAACTCTACGCTATAGTGACCAAGCTAAGAAACCAAAGACTCGACCCATTCTCGTTTTTATTTCTTTTGTATTTATGACAACACGATACGCACCTTAGATAAAAAAAATCTATTGGTATTATCCTTCTTAGTATAAAAATATTCAAGCTATTTTATGAAAACACGCGCAAAATAATAATTTTTTTAAATTACCTACGTTTGATATTTATCTTTTATTTATCTCCATATTTTTCTATTATATAACTTTTTAATTGTTTATATTTTAAATTTAATTATTAATAAATTTGAATATTAACTCTTTCAATTTTATGTCTAGCTTATCATGACGTCAAAGGAACAATCCCTGATATTTTTATTTGTATGTTTAAAAATATCACTGTCGTTTGGTGCATATTCATCAAGGTTAATTAAAACTACGCCATCCTGGATCTTAATTAACTACGAACAAAATTTTAATTACTGCAGAGTAATAAAGTAGTGCGGCTGCTAACTTTACAAAATGTGTGAATAAAAATTCAGGTAAAACATCAAAAAGTATCAAAACATGTATTTACGGAAAAATTTCCAAACATGCAAAGATTAAAAGTAACCGATCCTTTTTGCAATAGAAATTGTTTTGAACACATCTGGAATTTAATAAAATCAAATAAACACAACAATTGAAAATATTTTGAAATTTCCACATTTTTATTGTAACAAACATTTTTTACTAAATGTTTTGGGAAATTCAATAATTTATTTATCATACCTAGTCAACTATTCAATTAAAAATTGTATACCAATCATCACGAAACTTTTAAATTGGGGCTGTATACTTAGCCTACTTACTACATACATACATTTCAGTCTGGTAATTAGTAAAATATTTGATGTAATCAAACAACTTTTTACCGAATACTAAATCAAGAAATAAACGTACTTGCAAAATTAAGTTCCAACTTCTATTTAGCGAAATTTTTCGTTAAAACTAAACTCTATGTATAGTAGTGGATAAACCCAAGAGTTCTTCTTGTCCACATAAATAAGTGTAGGTATTTTTTCATATGGATTGGGGATACTTCATTTTTGGGACAAACAGAGTAATACGGTAATAGGTAAAGAGGAAAAATTTATAACGATATCTCGCCTTTTACGATAGGCAGAAGATTCCCTGGGCCAATTCTGTACCCCGAACCGAGACGGCGATAATTAAAAAAATTGATAATCAATAAGAAGAAAGAAATAGAATGATTGTACTAACAATGATTTCTTCCGATTTTCCTATAACTATAAGAAACATGCGAAGTTACATACAAATATATAAATTGTTTCCACATATCTCTGTAGTGTAGCCTATCACTGTAATGTTTTACAAAACCATTGTAATTTGAAACTAAATGCTTTCCAATGTTATCAAACTACTTAAAATTGAAGTTTCTACCGAACATAAATACATCGAACGAATCTACCCTTTACACTAACCCGATTGCATTCTCATCCAATTTTCTTCACAAACCTTAATAGCACGGTATTAAATAACATGACGCTTTTAGTCTCAACTGATTATTATCGTCCTTGACTCGATTGTAATTACTTTAAAATATTTTTACTTTATAGAAGTGTCTTATTTCCATTCGTTAGCCATCTCAATTTTTACTTCATTACGTAAATTAATATCCGACTTACTCTAATACTAATTTCATCTTAATTACCTATAGCAAATTAGATTCGGTAAAAGTATTAAAGAATTGGTATCTGATACATAATGCTATAATATTTCATGATTTACAATCAGTAAACCACAGTTTTAAAACCACAAGAATGTAGGAGATTGAAAACGTACGATTTCAATTCCTTCTTGCAACAAAAAGACAAAGAAAATAAATTTCGTATTGTTTCCACGATGTTTGCATGTTTAGACGGAAATTAATAACAGTATTTGCAGGAATGTAATTATGTGAAAGACGAATTGCATCATTTTCATAAAATTCTAATAGCGTGCCGCATTCGCAACACGTAAGAGCAGTTACAACGGCGGACACAAGAGATTCCAATGCTGCATCACGTCGCAAAAAATAGGAGACACCGCACGGCGCCTGTTCACGTCCTTTCACGGAATTCTCTTATTTGAAATGTTGTTTTGGTTTTCTCCGGGATAATAAATTATCAAATAATCTGTTTAAATATAAACAAACAAAAATAAAAGTTCCCATCTCTATTCACAAGAGTGACAAAATCCTTCCTAGACGAGTATGGAATAAAAATTCACAAATGAACTGTCCAATTATTTAATTCGATCACTGGACCAAAATAGCAGAGAAACTCGATTTTAATTACTAATTAGTAAGACATTAAATGAATAGATAAGATCTTACACGTTCGAGATACTTGAATTCCTTGTAAAAACGTAATGGCTTGTTTTCGAAAAAATTTGATGTTACAACATCTTATAATATATATATGAGATAGTGAACGTAGAATTTTTTCCCATTTGAAAATTTAAAAAGTTTTTATGACGGTAAACTAATTTATACAGAAGGTTAATAGCTACTTGCGGTTAGTGGGAGACACCCATATTATACGCCATTATTCATTTGCCTTGTAATTAAATATTAGATAAACCAATCAATATTAATTAAATGGTACATTTATCAATTTTTATTTAGAAAAAATGATGGATTAAGTGCACCTGTTCATTTGTTTACTGTACACGTGTTATTTTAATTAATTATTCATTTTTCAGAAATTTATCATTGCTGACATTTTGCGATCGATGCTATTGCGCAGTTTAATCTTTTTTAATCCATAATTAATGCAAACAGAAATCAAAATTGGTATTTTTTCAACCATACAATCCATTTCCTAATAATAAATACCAAACCATTTTCTCGAACACTATCAAGATAAATTTCACGATAAATAAAATGGAAAAAAACTGCAAGATATAGATTAATCACAGAAATCTCTTGTCAGGCGATGAGTTATTTAAAAATGTTGTTTATAGATGAGGTTAATTAAAATTTATGTGTTTTTTTCCATAGCTACTTCAACCGTGTACCTTTCCTGAAGAATTATTTAGTTAAACTTCCATAATGAGGAAAAAGAATACAGAAAAACTGTATACAGAGCATTCCTTAATACGACATGAATTATACAGATACAGAAATAAAAAGTTCTTTTTAATATTCCAATTCGCCTCCTGAAGAACTGTAAAGTAATGGTAGATTCATAGATCCAATATTACTGTGTATCTGCTATTATAATTAATCTTTCTCTCTCTCTGAATCGGGTTGGTTTCTTGCAGCTTCCACCATTGCTGGTTTTTTGCTAGTCACTTTAGTTTGTTTATGATTTCTTGTGTGCATTTCACCTTTCATCCTGGGTTCTTTCCTCGTGTCCTTCCTCCCAATATGATTCTTTGAAGGTTCCTTATGTCTTATAAAACTGTTACTAATCTGTTCCCTCTTTTATGTAATAATTGTATCCGTAGGCATTTACTGAATTAACGGTAGTGCCAAATTCGATTTGATTTCATTTTCATGTCCCAGATGTTAAATAGAAGTTCAATTCAGCGTAATCCATTATTTATCAGGATAATGCGAACGTTTCAACGTGTTTTTGGTAAATATGCCCGAAGATGCGGAATCTGCTACCTACCTCAGACGTAGAGGAACAATATTCAAGAAATGTAACAATAATGTTCTCTTATGTCCAATTGTTGCTTTTGCTTTGTGTCAATTGTGTTTTACAAAATTTTCAGTTTGTCAATGTCCATATGGAAATCCATGTAAAGCCTGTTCCCCATAACATCAGCAGCGGCCACATCACCCCCCACCCGTCAGCTGCAGACCAATGCATGTTACTTGACGCGGAAATTGTTTCATTGGTCTGCTGAAAATGGGTGGGGGGTGACGTTGATACTACTGCTGTTATGTGAATTAACTGAAGAGCAACAAGAAAACAATGATTTGTTATGATTAAACAAAAACAAACATCTGAAATGAAAACTGGAAATAGCACGAATTCTTAAACAGAACCGCCAGTCTTCATTCTTGCTAACAATATCATTTTGTACTGCAAATGTTTTTAGGATTAACAAGCGTATGGTACATTTTTTCTAATAATACGGTCGTTGTATATTACAAAAATCTAAATTATACAATTCTACTCTATACTACAAAATTTAAATAAATTCTGGAAACAATTAAATAAAAATAATAAAGTCTGATAAATAAACTCCACTGCCCCAGAGCTATAAATAACCTACAATTTGAATTAGAAGTCAAAATTTGAATATCTACCAGGTTTACAATAACAGACAAAGACAAAAACGAAAGAACAGAAAATATTCATGTCTGCATTTCGAATAATATTAGGACCTCTCTTGCTCTAAATGTTTTAAACGTTCCCAATTACAGAAAACATTTAAACAATTAAAAGATTTTATATTTTTTCCAAAAAGTAATTAATTTGCTTTAATAGGTAAAAACCTGATTCCTTGTATACAGGACAATACATTATGCAAAGGTTCAAATAACTAGAAAACGAGGTTCGAAGAGACGGAGGTTTACTTTTAGAACTTTTTGTAGTTGTAGGTAGATATGAATGTATTAAATTCGTAAAAGTGTTTACGAGCTGTAATTACATAAAGGAAAAGCAGTTGATAAGCAACTTTTACAACTCGACCCACGCGGGCACACACGCCGGTATTCATACTCACCTTTCCTGTCGCTGCCTCGTAAAACGCCATTCCATTCATAAAATAAATCATTTACTCTTTAACAATGTATGAACTTATGCTTTTAGCGAATATGCTGCATATTTATTACCATTATTAAATGCAATAAAACCGGACCGTAAGTGATTAATTATAGACTCACATCTCACTACACACAACTTAATATGCTCAAATTTAAATCTTCAACTGTAATTAATATTGTTTTCAAACGAGAACGCAGTTAATTTCAAAACTGATTTATTTCAACAACTTACATGTACATTCGATCTGCTACAGCTTGGTCTTAATTTCTTCCAGGTCTCTACACAAATTTCATATCCGATGGACATATTACCGTACCCAGAAAAGTTTCCGCTGATGGTACCCACTTATCTCATAATCTAACAACTTTTCACGAAGACCACGAAGGTCCTCTTCATTTCAATGTGACAACACCTCACGGGCACCACCTTTTAGTTCTACACCCAGCGACGCATTTTCTCACCAGAAATACAATAGTTGAAAGACATAATAGGGATATACATACAAGAACAAAACTCAAATCCGAATCAAGTAAATGTCACTACCAAGGAGTGGTTCATGGACAACCCACTTCAAGGGTTGCTATTTCCGCTTGCAAAGGATTAGTAAGCTGGCAAATATTTTCATTTTTTAAATTTTATTACGATTATTATTGAAGGCTGGAATGATACATACCGAAAATGGAAAATACTGGATTGAACCTTACCATAATGGTACTAAAAAAATTGGACCTGGCCATAAACATCTAATATACAAAAGATCTGCGGTTGAATCTAATCAATCTAATAAGAAACGCAAAAAGAAAAGAAAGAAACATCCAAAAAACTGTGGAACTAGGGAACCGAAAAAAATAGCACAGTAAGTTAGAATAAAAAAAGTCATATCAATTTAAATCATAAATTCTTTAGGTTAGAATGGCAAAGTCAATTAGGGAAAGTTGCAGTTCAAGAAAAGCGATTAAAACGTAGAAATAAACCGAATTCTGCGCACCATAAATCCAAAAATCATAGAAACAAAACAAGAAGAGGGCGTGCCATACGATCTGTTAGTTCTCCACAGTTTGTTGAAGCTCTTCTTGTTGCAGATCATTCCATGATGGAATTTCACGAAGACGGAGATGTAGAAACTTATTTACTTACGATTATGAACATGGTATTAATTGCTTTTCTTAATTGACAAGTTTAGCCCTAGTCTCTCTAAGTGTAATCTTTCAGGTTTCATCAATTTATCTAGACCCAAGTATTGGAAACTTCGTTAATGTCGTTGTGGTTAAAATAATACTTTTAGATGATCCTCTCACCGAACCAGAACTAAATGTGACAACCAAAGCAGAAATTACTTTAAGAAATTTCTGCAAATGGCAACGGAACCTCAACCCAGACGATGATACCAATCCATATCATCATGACGTAGCCATTTTAGTTACTAGAAAAGACATTTGTGCAACGCAGGACACTCCTTGCAATACTTTGGGAGTAGCCCATATCGGTGGTATGTGCACTGCCAATAGAAGCTGTAGCGTTAACGAAGACAATGGAATTACTCTAGCCCACACTATAACTCATGAAATGGGACATAAGTACGGGTATATAAAACAAGCTTAGGGGATGTTAAATTTTCTTCATATTTCAGTTTTGGAATGTACCACGATACTGACAAAATTGGCTGCAAAGGAAAAGTAGGTAATAGACAACACGTGATGACACCCATGTTTGAAGCAGATACAATCGGTGTTAGTTGGTCCAGATGCAGTAGAAGAGATCTCACCAATTTTCTTGAGTAGGCCGATTCATTTATTAGTAATTAATTTGTAACTAATTAAAGAATTTTACAGCAAGGGACTAGGAGAATGCTTACAGGACAAACCAAACGACGTGGAAGACTATCAATACCCAGAGTTACCACCAGGAGCTATGTATAATGCAGAATTGCAATGCCATTTGCAATTTGGTTTGAACGCTAAAGTTTGTTCTCAACCCAGCGAAATTTGTACTCGTCTATGGTGCGAAGTTAATGAAACCTGTAAGTCACAATTACGACCTGCTGCACCTGGAACCCAATGTGGTAAACATATGGTATGTATTGATACATGAGAAGAACTTGTAAAAGCTAACGTTACCATTTCAGTGGTGTCAGGAACAAAAATGTGTTCCTATTGTTGAACCTCCCATGGCAATCGATGGTAGCTGGGGAGAATGGAGTGAATGGAGCGAATGTTCGCGAAGTTGTGGTGCCGGTGTGTCGATTATGCAACGAGAATGTGATCATCCTGCACCAGCAGCGGGTGGGCATTTTTGTGTTGGAGAAAGAAGGCGTTACCGAATTTGCAACACCGATCCCTGCCCTGAGAACGAACCTTCTTTTAGAACACTTCAGTGTTCAAGTTTTAATAACCACACATATCATGGCAAACTGTATACCTGGGATCCGTTCTTTGATCAAGGTTAACAACATTTTTCACCAAACCACCAATAAATATCTTACTTTCATCCTTTTGTAGATGAACCTTGCGAACTATACTGCAGCGACATCAATGACACAATGATAGTGCCGTGGGGCGAGCATGCATTGGATGGCACTCCCTGTAACGTGGGAACCCGAGATGTATGCATTTCTGGAATTTGTAGGGTACATTACGTTTACTGATTGTTTTACTTTTCATAACTACAATCATATATTTTAGAAAGTTGGATGCGACTGGGTAGTAGATTCAACAGCTAAGGAGGATGCCTGTGGGATATGTCAAGGCGACGGCACAAAATGCGACACAATTGAAGGGCTTTACGCCAAACAAAGCCTCGAGGCTGGATATAAAGAGGTGGTGATGATACCAGCCGAAGCGCGTAACATATACGTTGAGGAAACCAACATCACCGAAAATTATATAGCCATAGGTAGCGCTTCATCGAAGAAATTTTATCTGAACGGAAAAAGGTAGAGATATTGAACTCCGGTATTCCACTTCTGAGTTAGAATTTAATAAAGATTTTTTCAGGCACATTACATTAGCTGGTGAATACACCGTTGCTGGAACTCAAGCACTGTACGAACGGGAAAACGAATTAGACAAAATACGGATACCGGGACCTTTGAAAGAACCTATATTGATCTACGTAAGTCTATTACAACATTTAAAGAGAGCTACTCGGATGTCGGAGATATTTTTTTTTTTAATTTGTCTTTAACAACTTTTATTTAATAATGCCTCCGTTAACGTGAAAAATTAATTATCCCTCGCTTCTTGTTAATAAAAGTCTGAATTCATCAACAATAAGTCTGCAAACTTCTTTTATTAAAAGTGATGACTTGTTTGCGCCATGTTTTTGTTAACTTATCGTCATGAGATTTAGGCCGAGTTGTATAAAAGATTTGACCCCCAGTTCAGCTGATCTACGATCAACCGTCATGGATACGATTGTTCTTAATCATACCAACTGAACAAGAAGTCAAATCGTTTATACAACTCGGTCTTATATGTCTTAATATTGTACCATCGAACCTAGGTTCTTGATCTGAAATTAATTTAGTGCCTAAACGCGTACGCACCTCTCTTGTTAGTACCTCTTTCTTAAACGAAAGAAAATTAAATCTGGAAAATTATGCCGAGAGAGTTTTCTATTCTATATCAGTCACTATAGATTATTTACTAATTTATTACAAAAATAACGCGGCAACGCGTTTGTTACAACGACAGGAATAAGCCGATCGCGCTTTTTTGAACCGGGGGTCAATTCCGGTTTATAATTTGTTGTAATTCCCGTAGCTACATAAAATCATTGAATATTAGTAAACCCAAGCTTTTATTTAATTAAATCAGGAAGTTTTCATACTCCATTTATTTATTTACCTTAACATACTTTCTTTAATAACAGTGGGAAATTATGAATGTACAACTTTTTTTTTAATTAAAGCGCTTGCAGCAAAAACAATGGTACACGAAAGTGTCTCGTATAGTGCCCTTGTACCGTAAGTGACACTTTCGTGACTTGTAACGTAAATAACGCTCCTACATTTAATTGTTTTTTCTATTAAACCGATTTGTTTGTCAATGTGCTTAATTTAGGTGATGTTTCGTGGGAAAGCTCATAATCCTGGAGTAAAGTTCCAATATACCATATCAAAAAGAGAACCTAAAACGGTTCAGTATTTGTGGATTCTAAGTGACTGGTCCCAGTGTTCTGCCACGTGTGGTGGAGGAACTCAACTTCGAAGACCTTTATGTCAGGAGTCAGTTGCAGCTGCTATGCCTTCTGTCGTCGATGGAACCGCAACCATCGTCGACGAAAGCTGGTGCGACAGCAACTTGCGGCCTGAACAGCACATGCGAACTTGCAACATGGAAAACTGCCCTTCTCACTGGTGGATAGGGCCATGGCAATCGTGCCCTGCCACCTGCGCTGCTAAAGTAAGAAACATTATCACGAAAACTTTTGATACTACCAGAATGTTTAGGAAAACGTTTCCTACAAAATTCATTCATTTCCTTTTTCAGGGGGAGAAACCGATGCGTCGTAGAAGCGTTATGTGCGTCGACGGCAACGAGATGGCACTCCGAGATCAATACTGCGACCGAACCACAAGACCTAAGGAGTACGAACCATGCAAAGCTCTTCCTCTTTGCTTAGAAGATAGATGATAATTAACTTGCCCTCAATTTCTTCTATTTTAATTGTTCTTATTAGAATGTTGTACTTAATTTACATTTAAGATAACTAAGTGTTCATATGAATAATTGCTAACACTTTGGTTACAAAATTTCATGTAATTGTAATTTTGATATAAAGATATTTTTATAAAAAAAAAGATTAGAAGACTGAATTATAAGTTTAAAAATATTTTTAGTGAATATATTGATTCAAATGTTTTTATATTATGATAACCAAATAAAGTTTACTTTTAAAGTTACTTCATTAAACTCCCTATTATGTAATGCAAAAGGGGTAGTTTACAATCATTATACGTAGAATTATGACAATAATTATGAAACGTATTGTCCCCGTCGAAAGATTCCTCCTCCGCGAATCTGTGAATAAGCTTTTCATCACTACCAATCATTTTATTTTTATTTACCGAAACTTACGTAAATATGGTCGATAAAATATCTCCAACTAATGATTTTCCTTTGACAGGAATATAATTCTTCACATCACAAATCATTCTTTTCACACAAGCATTTCCATTAAGGCCATGTCTGTAAAAATTTCATTTTTGAATTAAATTGCACCTCAATTTAGGACTTTAAAACATACTGCGTTAAGGCTTCTTCTAGTTGGGAGTAGACTTCTCGCCGTTGTCGATAATGAATGCGATGTTGTAACTTTTTTGTTCTAAAAGTTCGAGGATCACTTGGTAGTTTAAAGGGCACATCGCATTCGCCCAACACGTTAATAAGCTTTGGAACTTGTATCATTACCGACTTAACAAATGACATAGTAGTCTGCAACAAAACCCTCTCGTGAAAATTCTAAAGTCCTCTTCAACCCCATTTCAAGTAGTAGAAGCTTCTGATTGACATTCATACCAGGGGTTGAAGGGATGAAAGCGACATTCAGTTCAGCCGCTTTCGGTAGAGTAATTCAAAAATCTTTGAGAGCCCTGTTTAGTTTAAACGTTGCAGCAATTTATCAACCCCCGCGCATGCATCCCCATTTTACTAAAGAGGGTGGTAGCAGTTATTTTAAACTTTAAAGTTGATTTGAGGGTTGAAATATTCAGATTGGTAACAGGAGACCATAACGACAAGAAGATTTCACGAACCCGGTATGCAGATTTCCGCCAAGGGGAGAAATATTTAACGAGGGTTTTTCAATGCACCCCTGTTTCAGTTGGAGGGCTTGCTCGATTTCAAAATTGTTTGATCTGCATGTCCGATAAATGGATTTACGTGAATTGGCTTTTTAAGGGTGATTTACTCAAAAATAAATGTTTCTGTTTAGGAAATATGTACTATCGCACCTTTGTATGTAAAACATAGGGAAACCGAATGAAAATCGATGGCGCGACGGGGATTTGCCGCATACGACATGCAATCCGGATAGTATACCGGAAATTCGTTTAAACCAGCGGGAAAGCTGCATCGAGTAATTGAGTAAAACATCGGTTTACCGAAGCGGTAACATCTGATACTGTCAATAATCCATCTCGAATTGGAATTAAATGAGTTTAACTTAATTTAAGAACTTACAACAAAATTACTTCCTTCCGGAAACAATAAATATCTTCGTTTTCTGGATAACAAACGATTCTTTTTTAAAGTTACTTGTCCATAACACAATTCAAAGCAAAAAAATACTAGTAAATATCGGGAGAAGAACATTCTTCCGACAGCTATACGACGTCGATTAAAAACACGCGGTCATGTGTGTAAATGTTTTGAAATCATTAGCGCCAATAGTAAATAAAATAACGTATTTTCGCAAAATTCACCGTAAAACACCTTTACTAATTTCAATTAACGACATGAAAAATAAACAAAAGAGTTCCATTTATTTGATTTACTGTACCGTTTCGTATCTCCACGTAAACGATTAACGGTTCCAATCATAACAGGTCATTATTATTGGGAATTCAGCAACCCTCGACAAATGTGAAATGAAATGAAAAATATTACTTTATTGTTGATACTGATATGCGGTAGCATTTTCTGTGTAAACAATGAATTAAATCATCATCGTGTAAAACGAAAAGTGTTGTTCACCAAAAATAGTAAATTATTTGTAAGTATATGTCCATTATTGATAATTAATTCTCTAATTAAATTGTTTCAGTTTAGGTTAAACGGGAAGGATAATGTAATACCTTGGAATCAAATATTCGCTCATGGGTGGGGATTCAGGATAAACTGGGAATTGCCAGAAAGTTTACCTAAGAGACATCAATTTTTTAAAAGAGACGCTCACAATGAATTTGATGACCTGAAGATGATGTAAGTGTTACAATTTTTATTATTTAAATGGATTTGGTAATTACTGCAAGTAATCTTGCATACCTTACTGAGTACCTAAAACAACCCTCAGACAAATACCTTGAAACCAAACTTAGTAACTGTTTGCTCCACCTTCATTTCGTATGATTTTCATGTTCATTGGTCAAATTATTGCATTACCACTGTACCATATATATATTAAATTAACAGCAGTAGAAATAAGAGAAAAATGCGAAACATACAGAAAAATAATCAATAAAATAACGACAGAAAACATACAGGTAAATAATAAAATAACAACAACAATAAATACCCCAATGACACTTAAAAAGTTTTACGAAGAAAAACAAAATTGCTATCAGTGAGAAAACCAAGATATTGATGGAAATAAAGATAATTAACGAAAGAAAACCAAAAAACAGTTGTACGGGTATGGCCAACTTTCCCAAATATCTACGGAACATGTTGCTAAATATAAAACCAACAGATGGAATCGTAAACTAAAAGAATGGAAACCGTAAGAAGGTAAAAGGGGAAGAGAACGTCTATCCGGATTGAATCGGGATCGTACAAAATCGGGATTGATGGAAAAAGTTTAGAAAGGAAAATATCAAAAAAAAATGAATCTGAAAGAAAGAAACAAAGAGAAAAGCAGTAAATATGCCCTAAACAACGAGGGAATCTAAAACCATAAAAATCTGAATAAAAGACACGAACTTACGAGTTTTGTCAACCTGATCAAGTATCGATTACAAATTAAAAAATATTTGGAGCCAGAAACAAAATGTGTCTAAATGTTATCATATATCCACCTCAACGGCCAATCGGTGGATCAATTCCCGCACACCCTGTATATGATAATATATTACCCTAATGTTGAACTCCAGTAAAAATAATGTTAGATTTTCAAGAACTTTTTTTTCTACTCTACAGTCAACCGAAAAGTTATCAAATACAACCCCCAAAGGAAGTAGTGCAACGGATTCATATCTGGTGAGCGTGGCGGCGTCCATGAAATAGCCTCATCTCGACCTATTCAGTGCTTATAATAGATTTGAAATAGGTGCTACCTCATACTCTCACAGATACTTGACTTAATTCTGCTGAACATACTCTTTTCTGGAATTCTACTATTAGGAAACCACTGATCATACAAATGCTATACCGCTCATGTATTTATATAATTTTTTATAAAATTTAAGAACACCAGGTCTTAAATTTTAAAATGAGATTATACCTAGACTTTTTTTTCTTCAATACATGAAAATCTAATTAAGTGATATGAGGTGAGTAAAGCGCCCATGCAATAAATTGAATGTCCACACGTCCGAGTTAATACCAGACATGCATTATGAGTACAAGCCCTATTATGCTGAAATTGCATAACTCGTACACCAGTGATATAATTATCTTCGAATAAAATTTTTTGTAGAACCTAGAAACTACAATAATTATAGTATTCAAAGGATCTTGTACAAAGCGAATACAAACTTCTTCTTCTTCTTCAATAATTAGACTACGCAGATATACAAACATTTTATTCTCCCAATTGAAAATTTAAACTCTCTAAAGTTACGACCACACCTTTCACAATCACCCTCTTTGACAAAATCATTAAGTCATACTAACAACATATATATTCTAATAAATTATTCAATTTACTGCTCGCTCAGTGCGACTAATTTAAATCAGTAGATAATTTCAAGAGTTTACTTCTGTATTACGGTTGCATCTTATTAACTTAATTAATTGTCAGGTTTATGAAGTTATTAGAAGACTTACATATTCAACTTTATTGCAACGTGTTTTTCTGCACGTTTAGAATTTATCCTAGTAGTAGCGTATATACTAATGAGACATCGAAACGTTTGATTCTCTATTAATTAATGTCCAAGATTCCTAACCAAATTAACTGTAGGTAATAAAGATAAAGATTTACCTGACTTAATTTTCATAATATTCCGGTTATCATCCGGAAATTTAATTTACTAATCGAAGACGATAGGTTTAAAGTACTTAACATAATTATGTTGAAATAATAAATTTATTCATTTAATGGGAGTAGACTATTTTTATTTTTAAATCGTTAGTTTATAATAATATCGTACTCGTTATTTTAAACCCAACAAAAACTAGATATAATTTTAAATGGCAAGATAAAAGATACCATCTCTTCCTAAATATTTATTAACTGTTTTAAGATACGATGTAGTAGTGTAGATGTGGTTAACATTTCTTCTCATTTAACTGCATCTATATCTCTTAGCGTTTACGAGATCGACACGCATGCGCTCCTTATCTTAAACACCCTGTATAAGGCTAACTAGAAGATCTTCCTTTTATTATTAATTTATTCTAAACAGGCTCACAAACGTAAATGCTTAGACGAAAAATATTGCGGCAAGCGAACGACATAGCCATGTAATTGGAACCCTATTGCAAAGCAGTAGTAGCTCCTTCTTGCTGAAACAACATGTTTTTCAGTGCCATATTTTCGAATAGAACCGAGTTTTTGTAAAAACTGTTTATGCGGTTTGCAACAATCTTATATAACATGATTACTTAATAACTCAGCAGCCCTTGAGAATCGTCCCCGAATGTTATGACCACAACTTTCAGACTACCCTGTATAGTAAAACTTATTCAAATCTAATCGTTAAAATTCAATTATTATACCCCTGAATTTGATTTCAGAGAAGGCTATTCGTGCATTCTAAAATACCTCTGCGAATATATCACTAGGATTAAGTCATCCACAAAGTGTGGAATTTTTTGTGAGATTGGGAACATTGTCTCAAGGTATGTATAACTGAATTTGTGAAGGTGATGATAATTTTATTTCGTATTGTTTTAGATCACAAGGGATGGATGTCAATTTTTTTCAAACCGTTTTTGAAAAATGCGATGATTATGTTGAAGATTGCCCATATTCATTTAGAGACGCTTTGTATTTTATGGATAAACATTAAATTGATCGATTAATTTAATTGAAATGTGTAGTGGTGTGTTGTGTTCCTGATCATCCTGACTTGGAAAATATGGGCCAAACATCCCTCATCCCCTCCCATTTATTCAAAAAAAATTCAGAAAGGTTTCAGAAGGAATCCATTCCTGAACATTTCCTGACCAGGCAGGGAGCAGTGGGAAGGGGTGAGGGAAGTTTGTCACATAATTTCCAAGTGTACACCCTTTAAATATCATTCTGGGAAAATCCGGACGAGGTCTGAAGGGGTCAAAAAAATTTCCAAAAAATGAGGAAAGACGTCTTTCCTTTTTTTTTTGGATGATTTTCTCACCCCCTCCGATTTGCTTCTAAAATTCCCAGAATGTAATATAAAGGCTAGAGACTTGGAAAATATGTGCCAAACATCCCTCACCCCCTCCTATCTGTTAAAAAAAAATCAGAAAGGTTTCAGAAGGAATCCATTCCTGAACATTTCCAGACCAGGCAGGGAGCAGTGAGACGGGGTGGGGAAGTTTGTTCCATAATTTCCAAGTGTACACCCTCCAAATAACATTCTGGGAAAATTCGGACGAGATCTGAAGGGGTCAAAAAAATTTCCAAAAAATGAGGAAACACTATAGTCTCCTTTTTTTTTGGATGATTTTCCCAACCCCTCCGATTTCCTTCTAAAATTTCCAGAATGTAATATGGAGGCTAGAGACTTGGAAAATATGTGCCAAACATCCCTCATCCCCTCCCATCTCCCTCACAATTTTGTAGTGTGAACACACCTTCCTGATTGTGTTCCTGATTATAAAACAAAAATAAATTATTAAATAAAAACATGCGAATTGAAAGGGATTAATAGCTTTACGAAAAGAGGAGGTTTGTTGAAGTACGAGGCCGTAAGCTGAGTAATTTGAATCCACGGGTCATGTAAAGACACTTTTCTGGCTGGTTACATTATTATTTTTTTTTAATAAATACCTAATTTCTACTAACAATATTGTCATATACAAATTCATTCCTGAAAGTAACTAGCCCACACCCCTAAGCTACGCTTCGTCTCGTATTCCTATACCTCGAATGTTGGTACATCGTTACACTATTCTTTACTAAAATATTTCTATTATTTATCTTGGGATCTATCAGTAACAGCAATTTGGTTTCCTTTATTTTACAACTTTCCAATAAAAACAAACAGTTCTTTTCAAATACCAATCCATTTTAATTCTCTTTGTTTTATAATAATTAAATGTCTAACCTATCTGTCCGTTGTCGAGAAGGTAAACGAACTATTCGATACCGTTTTCATTAACGCACGTCAATCTCGGCCTGTATTTACTTGGCGATTAGCACCGGATTTACGGTCGCTCTACAGCAGCAAATCATTTGCGGCTAGAAATTCGAGCTGAAACTTCATGTAACATGAAGATTATTCCTTTAATCACATCTTATGTGATAATGCTTTTACTGTGTTATAAAACATCGGCTAAAATTAGGGACACAAGTAGAGCTTTCGTGGCTAGACAAAAGCGTTTTCTAATTTACGAAGAAGGTGTTAACTGGGTGCAGGTAAGCATCATCTTAATATCATTGTTTAGTAATTGTTGTTAACTTATTTTGGGTATTTGAGATGGTAGTTGGAATAGGTTTTCCTGTTGAACTTCGTCGAGAAAGTGTTACATGGGGAGCTACTGTAAAGAGTTATTATTTATTACCAACAAACAGCAGCGAAATTTTGCAACCTAGTATAAATTTTGCACGCAAAAAGCGATCCCCTTCCCGTTGGGAGCTTTATTCCGCAATAAGAGCATTCATGGACAGGTAACGTAATATAAAGAGAGAGTTTTACTCTTAAATTTACTTTTAAACATTTAAGGTTCAATTTGGGAAACGGAAAAACCTGCTTAATGCGAGCTATTTGTGAAGCTACTCTTGCACCTTTTGACACAAAGTTTGGTTTATTAGCAGAAATTATACACGTTTTATTAACGTAAGGAATTTAAAAATTCAAAAAATTATATAAACATATGGAGTATTTCAGACCTTCAACAACAAAGGAAGAAGTAGAAGACTACAGCGATCTTGAATACCATGCCGCTGAAAAGTTGGGAAAAAATACAGAGAACTGCGCAAGATTGTTTCCTGAATGCAGTTTTTATTTCTTGGAACAACTAACAAGAATGTTTATGTAAAATTTAACTTTAAATAAAACATTTTTATTTTGTAAACACTTAAATATTTCTCAGTGATACAAAATTGATGTTTACTGTTCATCTCTGATTTTGACTCATCTCAACTAATCTATACTTCAAAAGTTATGAAACTTTGTAAATATTTGAGCGAAACTGACTTGGCACTCTGGAAAAATAATGTCGCACGATCCTTTAACTTCTCTTCCTATTTGTTCAGCTGCATGGTAGATACTGTCAGAATAACTTTTTACATTTTCTGTTGTGCTTGATGGTCTAAATCATAAAAAATAAACGTTATAATAATGTATTCCTTGATTCAAGTTTAAAATACATTAAAAATTTGGATCTATCCCTTCCTCGAGACATATCCCATTTCGGGTATTAGCGTCACTCCTACTCCGATCTATAACTTGCTAAACGTAAAAAACAAAGTTACAAGGTGAAATGGTTTCCTCTTGCTATTCAAATGAGGCAATTTAAATGTTATCTCAACTTTTCTCCTAGTTATATCACGAGCGTTTTATGATAATATATTTTAATATATTTTCAGGAGTTTCAAATTTCTATAGAGTATAGAAACTTTTAAATGCGGTAACAACTTTCATCCCTACAAACTTAAATAGTCATACATAAATGATCTTTGAAGGATAAAATATAGCGATCCCTAATTTATATTCTCGCTAATGTTATTTACAAGTTCTTATAAGAGATGCAAAGTCAAATATAAGAGTTTTAATAAATATTCAGTCAATTTCAAACTCCGCTAAAAAATCTGAACGAATTTTTACTGAATAAATGTAGCCAACTTTCCTATTACGAAATCTACTTAAGGAATTTTCTAGATAGACCATTGCATAATCATTGAAAAAACTAACAATTCGAACTCGATTATATTTTTATGTTTTCGCTGAGACTAAATTGATATTCTTAATGATTTATTTAATAATTCCATTTCTAAATTTATTTTAATCGTTCATATAAACACCATTCTCACTCGCACACCCCTTTCTGAAGTAACGAACCGAGCTTCCTGCAGAGTTAATGGTTTTATTGCCACCGTTCCAGATACTGAATTCATCTTCAAAAAAATAATTGGGAACATGAAAAGAACATTGAAGCGAAGAAGCGTAACGTATCGCCATACAATACTATTGTCTTTTTTATGTCATATGATATTTCGTATAAAAAATCTTTTCTTTTGCACAATAAATCTGCTTGTATTACATAAGATTCATTACTGATTCGATTTCCAAATACTTAACAGTAGTTATTTTTTTACGATTGTTCAAAAAGTAGACCATTATTTAAAAATAAATTGTCATATAATATAATATTACGAGTGTTCTGAGTTTTTCCAACAATATTTGTCATTTTGAATACGAATTGCTGCTGTGACGAAAATAATTACGAGCGGTACACGAGTAATTATTTTCCAAGCAACGAGTAATGAAACTCATGGCCGTTTTCACCAACGCTTCCTAAACCAGTACCTACGCAGGCATTACCTAGAGATAGGTAATTCCTAAACAGATGCGTAAACTTTATCCGTTTTCACCAGCCAAAGCATTGCCTGTGTAGGAATATCTTACAGAGGTAACCGATGTTATATCGCAACGTCGCAAATGACAGTAGTTTGTACATGATTTAGGTTGTTTTCTCGTCTTTGGCAGTTTGTGAGTACGACAGGTGGATGCACCCCATACCACCACTGGTATATGGGAAGTATTGAAATGAAAATTTTCGAAATTGATGGCCGTTTTCACCAACGCTTCCTAAACCAGTACCTACGCAGGCATTACCTAGAGATAGGTAATTCCTAAACAGATGCGTAAACTTTATCCGTTTTCACCAGCCAAAGCATTGCTTATGTAGGAATATCTTACAGAGGTAACCGATGTTATATCGCAACGTCGCAAATGACAGTAGTTTGTACGTGATTTAGGTTGTTTTCTCGTCTTTGGCAGTTTGTGAGTACGACAGGTGGATGCACCCCATACCACCATATGGGAAGTAGGTATTGATATCATGAAAATTTTTGAAATTGAGATTTTGGCGGAAAATTCGTGTTTTGAACCTCCAGCAATTCAAGTGGTTTAGAAAAAATGTCTTTCTGTGGATGGGTGGGTGTATGTAACGTCTCTAATGCAAAAACTAGTGAACTGATTTGAATGAAATTTGGAATGACGGGGTATATCGAAAATCTATCGACAAAATTAGCTTTTCAAAAAAATTCGAAAGCGGAAGTTAGACATGTTTTTTTGGTAGAATTTTTTTCAGAAGCAGAATTTTGAAAATCTGAGTAGCGAATATGAAAGAAGACCATAATTCAAGGGAAACAGTTTTTTACCGGACTCTCTAACCTCAAAATGACGGCCGACATGAGTTTTTCAAAATGTTGGCCACCACGGTGATTTTCGTCTGATGAACATAAGTCGTATCTATCTAAATTTTCAATGAAACGTACTGCGCGCATGTTGAAAAAACTAAAGAAACTTAAAACATGTTATAAATAAATTCTTTATAGGTGGCAGCTTTCAAAACTCTAACAAAAACGCATGAACACAAACGTCAAACAATATATAGGCAATGCCTACCGATATAAGACAGCGTCAAATGGGTTCCTATAGTTACGCACTGCTTATCTTATTTACGAACTCGATTGTGCTTGGTGAAAACCAAATTGCAGTTAAGCAGTGCGTAACCCTTAATATAAGCAATTCTTATGTAGGCACCGGTTTAGGAAACGTTGGTGAAAACGGCCATCAGAGTAAGAGTTGTATTCGGATGACAATTCAATGAAATAAGAATATTTCTTAAAATAATATTTTTTTTGACATTTGTTTGACGTTTATTTGACAAAAATATCGTCTACTGCTTTTAAGGTGTAATAAAAATATTATCAGTAAAAAATAGCCTTCTGATTGGTTCAATTTTTAAAAAAGAGTGCTTCTGATTGACTGACGGAATACGAATTGAATTGTCAGTATAAAAAGCAACAGTTTATATTACATTACTGCTTTTATTGCATTTCATTAAGGTAATGACTTCTGAATTTTATTATATTGCGTATAAATTTTGTATGATTGCTGCGGTAGCCATGGGTGCTTTAATTCAGGTCATCAGATGTTACGGTTTTTTTTATTTAAACTGTCGTTAATTCCCAACATTAATTTTTACATAACCGACGATAGAAAAATAAATATGGGCAATATGGCATGTAAACTCGTTCAATAGGTGTTACTAGTACACCTGACACATAGTTCATCTCGGCCTGCTGCCTCGTTGGACAATTATATGTGGAGTGCAGTAGGTAAAGAGTCACATTTTACACTTGCTGTGTAATTGTCATTTATGCAACAAGAGTAAAAGGCGATAGCTTATTGCATAAATAACTATTATGTAGCAAGTGTAAAATTTGCACGTGTGTGAAATCGTCCAACGCGATTAGAAGCAAAGTTGGAGAATACGCCGTCAAGGGCATTTTTCTTCTCATTTTATAGTGAATTTAAAAATTAGTAAATGCTAGCCAAGTTTTTGCATGATTGAAAATTTTAACTTCGTTATGAAAACACGTTCTTCATTATTAATCCTACACTTATTTGTGGCCTACCCATAAAATGTAAAAAAACATTCATTGATTAGTTGGATTTATCGTACTAAGCAAACCTAACCCCACATAGATTATCTACCTACTGGACAAATTTTTTTAATTATTTTTAATTTAATACCTACGTAAAAATTGTGTGCACAAGTTCTTCAAATAAACCCTTAGTTTTATCAATGGGAACATCAGCAACTTCACAAATGGTTCGAAGTATACATTCTTTTCCCCCAAATCCATGTCTAAAATAATTTACAATCTAAAAATTAACATTACCTACTTGCTAACTAATATCTTTTCTTACAATTTCGCAGCTTCTGCCATAACTTCATACAATTCCCATCTAGAAACAGACCTTTTCCTCTTAGCATAAACCACACCTGGATTAGTAAAATACGAACTGTTATCTGGTAAGTTATAGCCAGCCTTTAAAACCATACCAACGATAACCGATTCATCTTGTAGGACTAAAGGAAGTCCAACACCCATAACCATCTAAAAATATTTTTAGAGACTGTAGGTACTTGAATTTTATTATTTCATTAAAACATACTTGAACTACACCTCCAGGGGGAATGTAAACTAAAGTTCTTTTATTTCTGAGAGCATTAAAACTATTAAATTTAAAAATAATCACATAAATCATCACGAATGGAATAAAATTCGATATTGTTAGCATTGTTCACGAACAAACTGAAGTATTATCGAATAAACGGCAAACTCAAGATGCAGGCAGTTATTGGAATTTATTAGCACCTTCTGACTAACAGGATAAATAGATTTTGAAAAAGACTTAAAATACAGGGTTCGGCAAAAGTATGGAATAACGCTTACAGACGCCTAAATATTGATTTTATCAAAAGTAAACATAGTTTAAGTACCTTGGATTTTATGTCCTAACATTGTAATAATTTTGAAAAAAAAACAGAAAAACTTTTACGTTACAATGCAATGTGCGCCTTGAAAAAAACTGATAAATAAATTACAAAGTACCAAGGAAACAACGACCACGCTTGCATTATTACGACAGATTCAGATGTATTATCTTCGAATGATGCAACCCCCCAAAATCATCAAGGTGGGCATTGCATTAGCCTGATGTAACACAAAGTTTTTCTATGTTTTGCCAAAATTTTTGCAATGTTGGGGCATAAAATCTTTAGAAGGTTGATAACGGAATAAAATTGTCTATCGATTGCTGTGAAAAAATTGTATGCTGCTATTTAAAAAAAATGGCGAAAATATTGTTGCGTTTTAGTTATCGAGCTAAAAAAATAAATAAGTATATGAAAGGATAGGAAAAAATAAGACAAATAACTTTTAATCAAAGAATTTTTTGATAAAATTAGTATTTAGGTCTCTGTAAGCGTTATTCCATATTTTTTGCTGGGCCTTGTATATTTCAAGAGTATTTTATTCCTTTTTTGTCGTCCTTTAGTACACATTTGTAATTTCTTTGAATGAGGATTATTTTATCATTAATTAATAATTTAATAATTATAATTAAAGCAAGAAATAAGCTTTTGTTTCCTATACAGATCGTGTGCTTGTAATAATTGGTCGAGGTCTCGGTATACAGAACCCTGGTATTAAGCCTAAGGTTGGCCTATTGTATCCCGTAATTTACAATTTTATCTTTATAGCTTTTCAAGTTTAAAAAAGGTTTAAAATTATAATTTAATTTCCATATTTATAATAAATAAAACCGGAGCCTTTTAACCTCTGCATTAATTTTTATTTAAATTAACTAGGTATTAGCTTACAGCATAGACCAAACAGATGAACTACATCTAGAATATTTTTCCGCACAATTATAATTTTCGTCTGCAGCTTCATCATATTCATCTTGATAATTTTCGTTTCTATACGGCTTAAGTCTGAAATAATATTCTTTACCGTAGCATCATAAAATCATTTTAACTAAAAGCGTTTTACCTAAAGATGGCTTTTATAATTTCTTCCATAAAGGTACCCACTTCATTTACTGAAGCTTTGCTAACCTCGCAGATAGCTTTTAATAAACAAGCTTTTCCGTCTTGACGCTGCCTGCAAACAAGATTACTTGTAATTCACCCCTAAATAATTCTATCGTTTTTTAATTACATCTCGTGAATAGCATTTACTGTATTTGTATTCATTAATCTACAGGATGTTCCTAAAATGGCGGAACGTTATTCTAATTGAAATAAAAAAGGTTTTAAATTCTGAATAATCCTGAAGACGTTCTTTGTGATAAATATCTAACATATGTAGCACATAAGTTGAAATATGATTAATCAAGGATCTAAATGTTGTAGAGCAAAACGATAGTTTAGGAACACCCTGTATAAAGACATTTACATTAACGTTTGAATATTTTTTAGCACACGTACGCATCAAGAAATTTCTCAATTTTAGAGAAAAGGTCTCTCCTCGTTCTCCTGTGCACTTCTTTGTAGGCCGGATGCGAATGAAACGGAGGCGCTTCCTTCATCACCTTATTAGATTTAAGGGACGACCTAAACGCCAGGGAATCGTAAATAGGACGGTAGTCGACATATTTCCCCTTAAAATGTTCTCGATAACTCGTATCGGGGTTGCCGGTATATCGTATCTTGCTGTATCCTGGTTTCGTTAAGTAATCCTTGATCGTGGCGTATGGTGACGAGGGATAATTTACCGAGGGAAAATCGTAATAAGTCTTCTTTTTAATCTTGTCACTTGTTGAAGTTGACCCTTTTTCTACTGTCCAACCCCCGGATGTTAAGCTTCCCGGTTTGTCAACACGTTGAAGAGCTCCCTTTTTCCTAAATGGATGTATAGGTTCATGTGGAAGCTCCCAAGCTAACGCAGCTGTCCACCCTATAGTAAATATATTTCCCATACCTATTATAGGTATTGTCAAGCAAAAAACTAAAATAGGAATATTTATAAAACCAATAAATAAATAATAAAGAAAATACTAACCTAACTGTAAAGAACTTCCTTCGGGAAAAATTAAAAACCTTTTCTTTCTAGAATGAATTATGTTGCTATTTGTATTGTTTTCTTGTGCTAATGCAAATTCTAATTGTTCCGCTAAATTTGGCAACACGGAAATTAAAATTAACAAAATTACACAAAATCTTTCTTCCATTACGTTAATTTATTTCAATTGCTTGTACTTGAAGCTTCGTAATGTATACTAATAATGTAAAAGTGAACGATGCTATAGCGAGGGTGTTAATTGGTTCACCGTTTAAAAACGGTTTTACTTCTGCTTCCTGGTTGGGAATACCTTATTAGAAGATTTTAAACAAACAATTTGTTGTGTAACGTGATTTTCTTCAATTATTTTGTATTTTGTAACTTAACGGTAATATTAACAAAATTTGTGGAATTAATTTATATAAGATTAACGTACATTTCCCTGAATTATTTATTGTAAAAGGCAAATACTTGCCACCTGCAATCATTTAACACTTTTTTAACTTTTAGATACATAGCTTGATAGTCTGTTACATTCACAAATTAAACTGATTCAACCGAATTTGTTAATTGTAAAATTTACTGTAATTATCAACATACAGGATGCTTGTAAATTAAGTAACTACGCTGTGGTACAGTTTCCTATAGCAAACGCACATTTTTTCAACGAAGACTATCACAGTATTTGATCAAGGACCTACAGTTTTACATTTCCACTTAATATCATTTATGTAAATCGAAGAAGTCCCAGGGGGCAATAAAATATTACATCATCCTCGTTGAAAATAAATTTCATTCCATCGTCACGATCTGACTAACCTCGACGCTACGTGTCTCGGTTATTCAACTTTTTCCACCTCGCATGTAATACGAGTTCCCTAACATCACTCCTATTCGATCCTATTGGTTTATTCGACTTATTTAAAAGTAATAATATTCAGAGCTCATCCAGATAGATTTCTCTTATAATTTTCTATGCCTCACATACTTCTAACAAATTTATAATATACTACCTCTATAGGATGCGTCACACCACCAGCCTCACCCTTATTCTTTTGAAACGCGATGAGCTATGAAGTTGATAAAAAAGATTTATTACCAACGTGAACGCAAAGAATTGATTGGGACTATTAAAATTTTCCGGGGGAAACTGCTAACAGGAAGAACCGGAAACAAATTTCAAACGGAAACATGATGTCCTTGCATATGATTTTTAAGAACCATTTTTTTGTTTACATTTTTTTGATACTTCTTACTGAACGTGAATGTGAATGTATTTTTAAAAAACGAAAAAAGAATTAAAGAGAGAGGGAAACGCAAGAACCTTGAGTCATGCCCATTCTTATAGTGGAGCGTTGTTTGTAAACGATGTCTTTCAAACTACGTTTCCAAAGTTGCTTCCGGTTTTCCCTATTTCTGATTTCCCTCGGAAAATTACTAGTAGTACAAGTAACTTCTTTGGTAATGCAATTTCAACTTCGTAGCACACAAACTCCTAAGTTTACATCCAGTGTACAAACAAATGTTCTTCCAACATGGCCTTGCAATTTAAGGATTCGGGGATTCATCAGAATCATGTTCATAAAGTAAACCACCGAATAACTTAAAGTTTGTAGAGGTGTCCTAACTGCTAAATTCATATGCCCCCTCCTCTCCATCGATATAACATATAAACTTAGACAAAACCACAACTTCGATGGAAGTTGGATGAAGGTATGCAGAAAACTTTCCACCGCACGTAGAGACAGAGACCGAACCTATACGACCATTAAGGAACCCAACTTAAGAGCTATAAAGGCGTTCATTACCAGCCCATGGCAACTTCCAAAAATAATGTTTTCATTGCACATTTTTACTGTTAGAATGCAGAGCAGCCTTCTCAATCAGAAAAACAAGAAACTAATACTTTCTTCAGCCAAAACACCCAAAGCCCTGTATTTTTATAGCGGACTTTCAGTACCTACTTATTCCTGCATGTTACCTCCACATGCTCATTTAAACCTACAGCTGAAAATTTAGCAATGATTGGGGGATTAACCCAAACCGCCTTGCTTTGCTTTAGAATCAATTAATAAAAATAGTTCCTGCTCTTAAAACTTCTTTCTTATACTAAATTTACCCCCGAAGGTAAAAACAATAACGTTCAAATAATAATTCTTAAATTTCAGTTTCAGTAGATTTACCTAAGAGAGTTACAAATGCAAACCAAGAAATCCATCATCTTAACTTTATTGGATTTTAAATTTTATTTTTCAGACTAGAATTTAAATTTATTTATTAAACGTAACCAACCAATTTAATCTACGCTTTGTTTTTAAAATTCAACTCCTCCTTTTTCCACTTACAGTTTCACACATTTACTTTTATAAAACTTTCACGTTCCTTTTCATGCTGAGAAAGAAATTTCGTTCTGTTTGCCTTCCAATTTAAAATGTTAAGCCAAGCAAATAGCTTGACAAATCAATTAAAACTCAGTCCAATTTCTTAAATTTAAATAAAAAATTTCTATCGACTTTGAAATAAATTTAGGGGCAGCCACTGTGAAGTTTACCATTTAATTTAGCAGCTATATGATAATTTGTTAATGGAGCAATCGACACGATAAGTAGACGTTCCGTTTAAAACGGCCGTATTTATTTTTAGTTTCCAAACAGAATGAATTCAACCTCGACAGTTTTATTTCTTTTTCTGTTTATAGCGTTAGAAATAAATTCAGCTAGTCCTAACACTGAAAATTCGCCGCTGCTGCGCCGCAAAAGATATCTCGTCTTTCCAGAAGGCTCCAGTTTGTCTGTGAGTTATTTCATTTTATATTTTTCCAATACTTACAATCGCATCTTCTGAATCACTGTTTTTATTCTCTTGTATATAAAATAATCATAAACTTGGATGAAAAACTGTAAACAAAATCATAAAACATTAATGTGTGTCGGAATCCACACTTTATCCCATAAATTCAACCCTTCTAGATTTCAGACAAATCTCTAAAATATTTTAGGTTGCCATATGTATGACAGTTCAAACCACTTTACCCGAGCAATATTTCACCGAAGCCATAAATTGGGGTATAGCCTACGACCTACCAAATGAATCTTCAGCTATTAGAGACTTTCTTCATCCGAAGCATATAATGAAAAGAAGAAATCGTCGTGATTTATATCAAAAAATGGAAGTCATCATGGACTCGTAAGTTTTAAATTGAAAAAAGATTAAACATTTTTCAAACTGATTTATTCTAATAGGATGGGTTTCGATGGACGTTCCTGCATACTAAGGGCTCTGTGCGAAGCATCACGTAGATTCCTTTCTCAAGGAAGTAGTCTCTTGGAAGAACTGACACGGATTATTTTTGAGTAAGTAAATCCACAAAGAACAAAATCATTGCTCTGTTAACATGAATTGAAATCTTAGCTTTCCGCTTCAAAGAATAATGAATTGGGAACCGGAAGAACATCGCGTGTATCACTGGGCTTATCGCATCGGTCAAGAGAACAAAAATCAAGATTGTTTAGATATGTTTCCTGCCTGTTCGTTTTCATTGGTTGATATGGCTTTAGGAGAATACTCACCCCAGGATGGTTACACTTAATTAGTTTATTTAATTTATAAACAATTCGTTTTGTAACTTTATAAATTTTTACCAAAAAAAAAATTATATTTGAATAAAAGTTTGGGTTGAATAGATCTGAGTTAAAAATACTTCGTGATATTGAGCTTCACCCTCAACAGTTCTGGATCCTTCTTAGTTCATTAAATATATCCTACCATAAATAATTTCTTTCCTAAAACTTTCTCATGAAGGTTTCCTTTAAGCCCATCATTAAAACAAAAATGTCATTGAATTAATTCTAGCACTAGACTAACTGATCTTTTGGTAATTAATTTTAGGAACCTTCCTAAAAAATTCCTTATTAAGCAACCCCCATTTCATTCATAGTTTTATCTCGTTCATACGGTAAAATATCTGGTCTATATACCCCTCCTGAATTTTGAGCCACCGACCCGTTATTGACTGGCGGGTTTCGGTGACGCTCGCGTGCCGTCGCCGCCTCCAAAGAACTGCTAAAGGATGCTGCGCCCCAGTAACTAGGGATGCTGGGGTTGGCGTACGACCTTTGATACGGGCTCGCAAGTGACGGGCGCGATGATACATCATCCTCTGCTTTGGTTTGCTGTTACAAACGTTTCAGGAATGTAAGAAGCAGGTAATTACAAAAACTTGCCTATGGTAACTTAAAACCATTTGGAAAATTTGATCAGGACCGATTTTGGAGTGGGCGTCCACTGGCTTTTGTTACAAACTGAATCCGATTAATTTTTATATGGATAAGTATAAACTATTCACTTAATTATCAAGATAATATTAAATTCCTCTTCATTTATATTTATAAAAAACTTTATTAGCGATTATCAAAGTAATACTGATTAAAGTTCTGGAAAACAAGTCACGCCCCTCATTTACATATTTTAGCTTGCTCTCTAATATTAGAATTATATCTCGTCGATTAGAGTCTAATAAGTAAAATCAAAAATCTTTCTCTTTGGTATATTAACTATCAGAATTTTTTAAGTTAAAAGGTAAGTTACATAATAAAAACTAAAATAACATTATTTTTGTAAATGTGCACAATTGGACATTTTTCATTCAGTTTCTATTCCTACAATGAAACCTCATAAAAATACTTCTAGATTTAATGTGCTAAGACGTCCTTTTTCAAAACAAATAATTACAAGAGGAAACATCGCTCAATTAATCTATAAATGATTAATATAATCATAATTTTATCCAACTATATTCGATAGTAATTAGGGAAAAACTTCTTTTTTGGCCGCTAAGAAGATTCTTTTCGTCTATAGATTCGCTTGCAAATAATTAAGCATCTATGACCACTCATTTTCACTTAAAGTGACTCATATAAGGTATGAAAGTTCAGTTAGAGGGGTGGTGGAATACAAAAAATGGATCATGACTTATCATAGTAATCGCTTAAACTGGAGCCGCCTAAATAACTGTTTCCGAAAATCAAAGCTTCCAGATTTATTTGAATTTTAACACAAACATAGGGTCCAGGGGGTATCCCTGTACCCCATATCATCTTGAGAATAAATTTTTCAAAAATTCAATGGAAAAGGAAATGACGTGTTATCTGATATGAATCAAATGAATAAAGAGGGTTTTATTATCAATTTTTCTCGCATTAAATGTTGTACTAATACTGGAGTAGTACTCAATACGTACAGGTTCAATTCCTATTTGGGACAATTTATACTTAAGTGGCATTCTTAAAAGTTCATTTTCCGTTTGCTGTTAAATAAATAAATATCCATTCTTATAAATGACAAATGCAGTTACCAGTAGTTATCATCCTTCCTCAATACAACTTTTAATAAAATTTATAATTCGTTTAATCCATTATCACATCTAACCCAAAAGAGTTTCATTATTTTTTGTTTTATGTAAATTACAATAGAACTGGGATATAGTGCATGGTTCGATCCCTTGTAGCCAGAATTTTTTTAAGTTTTGGAGCAATACGGGTTCAACTCGTTAGTAGTTGCAAGAGTTTTCAAGGGTGGGGCATATTAGACCAGTGCATAGCACTTCGCGCGCTGAACCGGGTTGAATGGGAAGGAATAGGAATCTTTCCCTTTATTTTTTATAAAAAAAGTTACGAAAACAGGATTTTACTGTTAAATGGCAAACGTTAAACAGTAAACAAAAACGCAACTTGATGTGGGATGTATGCTTTCGTCACTAGAGACGAAAGTTAACGTTATGGAATATTCTCTCAGTAGAAAAGAAATTTTGACGTTTTCGGTTGAGAGATGTATTTTCGTAGGTCGTCGTAGAAAAAAATTATTAGTTAATTACACCTCTTTGTAAATGTGATCCTTATATACGTCACTAGATCCCAATTATATTATTTTAATCATTATAGATTATCATTATCCTAGGGTATATTGAAATATGTTGTGAAAAAGTTCGTCTTGAAACTTAAGATTAAATCTGAATAAGGGTAACCATAGTTTTCAGTGAACTTTCTTTCCAAAATAAACAAATCTGAAAAAGATCTCTTATCCCATTTAATTTTCTAAAACATAGTAAAACCGTGGTTGTCTATAAGTGAGACAAATTCTTAGTTAAAGAGTATCCACATAAAACCTGAGTTCCACTTGAGAAGTTCTTCAACCACCCTTTTAAATAAAGTGGAACCTACTGCAGGGTCACAGAAAAGGAAGAGTCGATGTTAACAAAACGATGAAAATATGTGGGTCAATCGGAAAACGGCGATTTCATGGTAGATTTTAAAAATTAACGTAAGAAAGTCTAGTACACTTGATTTTATGATTATAAACAATAATTTTGGATTTTAATGCATAATTTATAACTTTTTGGCATTTACTCTCTTAACAGTTTTTAAAACATTTTTAAAATATCTTGGATGGTTTATTTCCTAATCCTTGCCAACTTAATTAAGTTCTTGCATCCTGGTATCATCCTAAAAGGCCATTACGTAATTTCAGTTGGCAATATTCCCATATTTCGATATTTCTATACCATAAGTGCATGCACATTCAAACCACTTTAAGTTTTAAATGTAAGTTTTCAGAAATATTTTTTTTTATAATTTATTTAAACTTTTACCTAAAAATACACTGAAAAAAAGGCCTGAAAGTTCAGATTTTTAAAGTGAAATTGGCACTCGTTCAAATTATTTAGAATCTATAGGTATTTCTATCGTAATAAATAATTCATGCGCTTTACTCTCTACAAGGAATTATATGGGTCAATCTCATTAGACCCCTTTAAATACTTCTGAAAGGAGGTATCTTCAGATTATTTGATAATTTCGTCTGATGTTCGTGACATCTCAACTTTATTAAACCTTTCTAAATATCTCAAAAGAGACAATCTTTATTGAATTTCAGGAGTGTAAAAATTAAACCTAAATCACGGTATTTTTCGGGTATTTTCATAACCACCCCATATAGTTTTTTGAAAATAAAAAAAATTTAAAATTCTTAAGCTATCTACTACAATATTTGCTCAAAACATTTTTTTTTAATCTACTCAAAAAAGGGGTGTTATTATTTAAAGAGGAATAAGTGCAAAGTATTGACAAACTCAAAAAATAATTTAAATCGAAGTAGCTTTAAATTTATAAAATAATAGGCTTGTTCGTTTGTCTGCACTAAACTGCATGGAACAGGAAACAAACAACATGCTATCTCTTTTTAATGCACCAACACCGTATCTAGCCTTCTTTTTCTGTTTCCTGTTCGGAGCAGTTTAGTGCAGACAAACGAACAAACCTAAAGTATTTATGTAGTCTCATCATTCTTTTGTTTCATTTTTAGTGGCAGAAAGCTACTTTGATTTAAATTGTTTTTTTAGTTTGTCAATACTTTAACTTCCTCCTCTGTAATTAAATAGAGACGTAGATTGAAAAAATGTTTTGGACAAAATATGTTGTAATATACAGTGTGTTTCCTAAGTACGTGTAAAAAATGTAGGAGGTGAATCCTGGGTGAAAATTAAGGTTAGTTTTGGGTATAAACTTGTATACTAACATCTTTCCCTGAAAAGTTGCATCTCGTCAAAAATGGAGCACCGGAATTTTTAATTTAAAAATGGGTATGAGGAAGCCTAATTCATTTAGAAATATTTTTGTCTTTTCTATTTTTCCCATGAGACTAATAGTTTTCGAGTAAAAAATTAAATTAAATTATAATATGCGCCGCAGTTTTGTGAGAAATTGCACTAAAATCGAGGTACGTGGTTTTTATCTCAAATTTGAACAAAGAAAGAAAAATACAAATCATGTAATTAAGAGACATTTTAACGAGGCACAGGAATGAAAGGAAAAATAAGGAATAAAAGAAACTGCTGGATATTACTATCATCCAACGGAATACATTCTTCAATTTCATTCAATTTTTTATTTTTGTTCATGTATCTCGTTAAAATTTCATTTAATTATATGATTTTTATTTTTCTATCTTTGTCCAAATTTGAGATAAAAATTAAAAACCAAATGTTTACTCCAGAGGCTCTTCAGCTCTTCAGGAAAGCATATTAGGATACAAGTTTATACAAAAAGCTAGCCTTAATTTTCGCCCAGGATTCACCTCTAAGGAAACACCCTGTCGATAACTTAATGATTTTAAAAATGAAGTGGAAGGTGGTTATCAAAATATCGTGATTTGAGCGTCATTTTGTTATTTGAAAAAATATAAAATAAATGTAAATACGAATGTTGTAAAGTATCAAAAAATTATTTTAAAAACCTTACGTTTTTTGAAATTTCCCCTAAAATGTCATTTGCAGATGTAACGACTTAGTATTAACACCCTGGATAATCAAATAATCTACCACATGAAGGATTTAAAAAATACCAGCCAACAATACAAATTTAAAAATAAAACATTAAATTTCAAGGAAATACTTTAGACGCAACCGTAATCTATTTGAAAATGTATAGAAACCGTTTTTAAAAAACATACTTGGAATTACATCAAAGTTGATTAAAATAACAATCCTTCAAGTAAAAAGACAAACAAAACAAACATACATTTCTTCTCATATCAAATTCTGTCTCTTTTTTAAACTTATTTTAGACATAACAATGGAAACAAATTATGTGAAAAAGGAAATATAACGCGAAACCGGAAATCGAAATTTGAAAACTTGTTTTCTTGCTAAAGTTTTGTTAGGCATGCTTCAGTATATCAAATTTCATACACAAATAGGCAAAACCGACAAACTAAATTCAGATAGTGGGTCAACCGCTAAAAAATAATGTCTCCTAAAAAATTGATTTTTAAATGTATACCTACTCAATTATTTTCCACATGGTTACCCAAATATATGGTTTAACAGGAATAGCATTATTGCTATACAATTGAACGGAATTCAACTTTACCTACAACTAACCCTCTTCATTTATCGAATCTGATATTGGCTGCGAGTGGTAACAGGGATTAATTGGAAAATCAAAACCGGTGGATATCAAATTTCCTGTTTAGTTCAATTACAATTTGGTGACATTTATAATTACAAATGTTATGCCTATCTTCATGCATTGCATTTTAATAACAAATTCCAAATATTTACATTTTCGCTTATATTTTTAAATTAACTTCCCGTTCGCAATATAGGAAATTAAATTAATTTTTTTATTGACTTTAGAAATACTTTATCCCTGCAATCATTAAACTCTCGGAAACTGGGTTGATTTAATTGACATATCCGGATACGGAAAAGAAAATTCCTTGTGCGCTCAAAAATATATTACCGTAGAATTAACATAAAGGACTTTTGCAATTTTGCATGAACAGGTGTTTCCCTTAAAATTGTGTGGAATATGAAGCACTCCACACGACCATACTTGAAAATCTCCCAATCTAATAAATATCTGGGATTTGTTAAACGCATGAGGCCAAAGGCAACCGTCCGAACTTTGATTAAAGGACCTGTCTAAAAATATTTTGATTTTGTGCGATGCCTATTTTTAGAAATTATTTATTGAAAGATTGCCCAAGAATATAAAATCCCCTGGTCTTTAAGACTAATACAAGAACAAAAAATTAAACTTATATTGAGGCTTTAGGGCTTTGTTATTGCGTAAAACTCGAACTCATGCCTTTAGACCCGTTTAAGAGACAGACACTGTAATGCGTTACAGTTATTTTTTTTTAAATTTCAGATTATAGCAATGGAGCTACTGCTCACATGTTTAATGCTTGGAGGTGTAGGACTGCCCTCGATTTTGGGCAATCCTGATGCTAAACGTTTGTACGACGACCTTTTGTCAAACTACAACCGCCTCATCCGACCTGTTGGCAATAATTCGGACCGTCTTACTGTTAAAATGGGGTTGAAACTATCCCAGCTCATAGATGTAGTAAGTATAAAAGCTTAACAAACCTTAAAAGTTCATTTCATTTTGTAATTCCTTTCCTATTTTATAATTAAAACTAAACAGTTGTCATGACCTTTCCTGAAAAGCCCTACCTGGAAACTATAATTCAGTTTAGAGTAAATTACAAAATCCTCATTGCAATTTGGAAATATGAGTACAAAAAAGACAATCCTTGTTTTTCCTTGTTCTTTCGCCAACCAAAATGGAATGAGCTCTAGTTCCAGATAATCGAGATAAAATAAAAACTTGGATAACCCCTGTATAAAATTTCTAAGTGCGTCCCTGAGAATGTAACGTGTAATTTTCAAAGAGAATCACATCATAACATAACAATGGGTTAATAAAAAGTTGATAGATAAAGATTAAAATTGAACACAAAAAGTACCTGCATGAATGAGAAACGATAAACTCCAGGTGTTTGGATATTACATCAACACAATACATTGCTGACTTTACCTTATCACAAGAGTGACGTAGTAGATACTTTCTAAAAGTACACGCAGGTAACTTAAATTAATTGAAACAACCAATAATTTAATCTCAAATCTGCTTGGACACACATATAGAGAATCGTCAATTATATAAAACAGTTTGGGCTTCATACGTATTTACTATTAACAAAGAACAAAGTTCTTTTTTCCTTTAATAAACATGCATTAGTTCCCTTTGTATCTAAATTATGCAAAGTGCCTACCTTAATTTAGTAGTCGAGACTTCAAAATTTCCTCCAATTCGATCCTTCCATTAGAAACACAACACTCACTACATTTTAGATTGTCCACAAGCACTAAACTTTAACACACACGAAGAAAACTGAAATATTTCTTAGTCAATTGCACGGTGCACAAATAAACACAAATTGACACTCATCGCACTAGTCTTCGGAATTTTCCGGTGAATGTGGAAACCACTGTTCATAAAAGATCTGTTCAAACTTTCAAAAATAACAAAGAAGTAAGTTTTACTTCGAAACGTAAGTCATTGTTATCAACATAAGACCTTTATTCTTGTTTCCCAATAAATCAATGAAATTGTTTTGGTTTCTTCTCTAAAACAATCGATAATTTAATTGGACGACTTTAAGTGTTCGTAATTCTTCAACCCTAAGCAACGTCGAAACAGATACAGAGAATAAAAAAAATGTTTACCAGGTCATTCTGAATTGTTTATGGTAATAAGAACAACAAACTTCTAGGAAATTCAAAGGATAAAGTAAGTTAGGTATTGAAGTGTTTGCATTGTACTACTCAGAAATACATTGGGCAAATCAAGTGCAAGATTGCAGGAAATCAGGTTTAAAGAGCTCATCGCTCACTTCATATTTCAACGTTTTGAAAAATGTAGCCTAGCCCAACATATTTTTGAAATTAAACAAAAAAATTAATAATTTCAATGGCAGTTTCTTCAACAAAGGAATTAAATGCATAAGGAAGTATTAATATTTTCATAAACAACCCCGATTCAATCCCAATAATGGATTTGACAGAATTATTTCATTTGAAGAGAAAATCCGAAAGCGTCGAACTGCAGAAATAACTCACCCCCAAGTAGTTTAGTATAAATTAGATTTAAACTTTATTTTCACTGAAGATGGGAACTTGGCTCCTGAAACTCGATTAGGTTTTCTTACCAGTTTGTGATTATGTTTTTTTTTTAAATCTTATCTGCTTTCATACTATGATGTGCCATATTTCAATATTTTTTTAAAAATTGTATTGGCAGCTTTTACCAGACTAGTTCGGTAATAAAGCACTAGTGCCGTAAAGTGAATTTCGCAATAGATATTTACTCTTTTCGCCTTCCTATTATTTTTTCATAAACGAAAATTTAATTATAAACACAAAAATATTTGCATTAATTATGAAAGCAAATAAAAACCCTGTATGATATTTCTATCGTAAATATCTATTAATTGGTTGTTTAAAAGGAACTTTAGGGGCAGCTTTTTGAGCTAGGACACCTTAATAAAAATTATTCGACTACGCCCTTTCAAACACATGAACTTTACGTAACAAAAAAAAAACGTTATGTAATCAAATATTTAAGTAAAAGCAACCAAGGGAATATATTCCTTGGTGCCCAGTAAGGCACAACAAGTATATCCTAAGTCGACCTAACTCCTTTTTAGAATAGAGTACACTGTATAATACACTTTAGGGGAATATAATTCGCTTTAGGAAGCTTTTTCGGACGTTCATGAAGAAAGTTTTTTTTATAGGAACATTTCTTCAATATGTATCAGTAGTCTAGGTATACCATAATACCAGCTGCAAATTAGAGCATATTCCTAATTATGAAAAAGTTTTCATATGACTACCTTTCAATTCCCCAAAAAGTTATTTTAGGCAATTGTATCACAAGTAGTAACTGTTTTGCGTAAATTTTAGCAAGCATAAAGTGTCGCTTTGTAGCAGACATCTGTCAATGACTACTTTACGGCCACATTTACTCCACGACCGTAAAAAAACGTTGTTTGCACCCCTGCCAAAAAGTGCTTTTTTTGATTCGACTTCTTCTCACATTCAGTCTATCTTTCAATCCATTTCTGTATATAGGCGGCTTCCATTTTTTCATCCATCCTTCTCTACCCCTGGCTTTCCTGCCTTGACCTTTTAACCAAGTATTATGTTGTAATTAAACGAATTCCATAGCTTGTTTGATTTTCTAGTTTTTCCAACATTTTTTTTATTATTTCAGAATCTTAAAAACCAAATAATGACAACAAACGTTTGGGTAGAACAAGTAAGTATAGTATTGGAGGAATTCTTACCTATCATAAATTATAATCAAATCTGTGTAGGAATGGAATGATTACAAGCTAAAATGGAATCCCGATGATTACGGAGGGGTTGAGACTTTACATGTGCCATCTGAACATATCTGGCTGCCAGACATCGTTCTCTACAACAAGTAAGAATTTCCTTGCATAATTCAAAGCTGAGTTTAAACCTCCTATCGATTTCCAGTGCCGATGGTAACTATGAAGTAACCATCATGACAAAAGCAATTCTTCACCATACGGGTAAAGTTGTCTGGAAACCTCCAGCTATTTATAAATCCTTCTGCGAAATCGACGTTGAATATTTTCCCTTCGATGAACAAACATGTTTTATGAAATTTGGGTCATGGACTTACGATGGTTATATGGTAAATGCTTAAAAATTTAAAACAGAATACAATCAATAAACTACTACTTTTAGGTTGATCTACGTCATCTATCCCAGGTTCAAGATTCTGATAATATTGACGTTGGAATAGACCTTCAGGATTATTACATATCAGTCGAGTGGCACATAATGCGTGTCCCTGCTGTACGCAACGAAAAATTTTACAGTTGCTGTGAGGAACCTTATCCCGACATCATCTTCAACATCACCCTACGACGGAAAACGCTTTTCTACACGGTTAATTTAATCATTCCATGCGTTGGTATATCATTTCTTTCCGTTCTTGTATTTTACTTGCCTTCAGATTCTGGAGAAAAGATTTCTTTAAGTATTTCAATTCTTTTGTCGCTCACAGTGTTCTTCCTCTTATTGGTGGAAATTATTCCTCCAACTTCCATAACTGTGCCTCTGCTTGGTAAATATTTATTATTTACCATGTTACTTTGTACACTATCTGTTGTTACAACAATTGCGGTACTTAACGTCAACTTTAGATCTCCAGTTACCCATAAATTGGCACCATGGGTACGTTACCTTTTTATCGGCATTCTTCCAAAATTCTTATTCATCGAACGCCCTAAACCAGAAGATGACGATAATAAAGGAGCTGATAGTTTGTTAACCGATGTTATTCACATTCCTGGTACAGAGAAATTTAAAGCTTTCGATAATAATTCTTTTGGAGGAAGTTTTGATTTAGGAATACTTCCACCATCCAGATTTGACGTGGCTGCTTCTGGCGGGATGGGTCCTTGCTTCGGAGAGCCACCATTTCCGGCTATGCCACTTTCAGGAGGAGACGACGATCTTTATAGCCCTGCTAGTTGCAGAACCAACACGTTGGATGGCACAAGTGAACCCAGTCCCATTTTTGAAAAACTTGGACTTCACGACATCGAAAAAACCATCGCTGACTCAAGATTCATTGCTCAACATGTTAAAAATAAAGACACCTACGAAAACGTAAGTTTCTGTGCCGTGCTTGATTACCAATAAAAGCGTTCTCATTTTTTTGTTTTGGTACCTATTCCAGGTGGAAGCAGACTGGAAGTACGTGGCTATGGTACTTGATCGTCTGTTCCTTTGGATTTTCACTTTAGCTTGCGTTTGTGGTACAGCATTAATCATCTGTAAAGCTCCATCGCTTTATGATAATACTGGACCGATTGACATTCTCATTTCGAAAGTAGCTAAAAAGAAGATGGCACTCCTCAAAATGGTGCCCGAAGAACTATAAAATAGTTCAATGGTTGCATATTGTTACATTTCTAACTACTTCATGCGATAAAGACGATAATCATTAATATATAGAACTGTTTTGTTAACTATTGAGAAGTAATCATGTAAAATGTTGATTCTTGTTTCATTTGTACCAGAATTGTAGTTTAAATTTCTATGTCTTTAAACTAATGATTGTTTTTCCATACTACAGTTGTTTTATTTGAAGCATTGATTCCTGATATCATGGTATGGGATTACCGACCTGACCTAGTGTCTAATAGGTACCAGGGCGATTCCGAGTTGGGCCAAGTTCCTTTAAATATAATCCTTAACGGATGCGAAGTCCCCTTAATTTCCTACTGAGAGGTAAAAAAATAAATCACAGGGATCCCAACAGAAAAATCACAAATTTTATTATTAATTTTATGATTTTTTCAAGTCAATTATGACTATTTTATGACCTGACTATAAATGAGAACTCTCATATACAGAGTGTCTGAAGGCGGTTTCACATGGCAAGCGTTTCCGCGCACCCGCGTTCTTGCGTTCGGATTTCCACCAATAAGAACACAGAAATTGAAAATCCTGCGTTTCAAGGTCAATACGCTGTCTTCTTATTGGTTGATATCTAAACGCAAGAACGCGAGTGCGCGGAAACGCTTGCCATGTGAAACCGCCTTCACTTAAAGAGTGGAACAGGCTTTTTTTCGATTAGTGCCAATTTCTCGAAGATAGAATTTTCTTCAAAATATAGTCAGTATTTAAAATACTCGTAGAAAGCTACAGAGTTAAATTATACATCAAATTATAGCCCTTGGTATTCTCTACAAGAATTTTTTTTCGATAGCCGTTTTAGAAAAAATTTCAATGTTTAAATTTTTTTTCAAAAACTGTTTTATTAGTGTTTATGACCATTCAATCATTTTATGACTTTATATTACAATTTTTCCAATTTTATGTCATTTTAGAATTTCATGGGACCCCTGTAATCGCGTAATCACAAAGTGATTTATCATGAGTAGGTATAGACGTCTCCATATTATATAGTGATCCCTGACACTTTCTCCTGGAGAAAAGCTTTATTTACCAGAGATTTTGCAGTAATTTTTTGCAAATGTGGAAAATTATAAGACTTTCGAAGTAGAGAAATGGTTTGTCCAATAATAGGGATAGATTAGTCAATAATAAACGAATAATACTAAAAAAATGTTACTGAGAAGTATCGTACATAAAAATGTTAGCGACTACTTTAGACTGCTTTATTGGTGTTTGAACGATTTTTAACAAATTGATTTTTACCGAATTTCTACGAATAACAAAAAATAAATATTTATGTTAGTATGGAAAAGTCCAGGGAGGTTCTCACGTCCCCTGTTTTTAAATTCGCTAACTAAGTATAAAGGATTCCAAAATAATTTCCGTGTTATCAAGTTACAATCTGATTTTTTTTCTTTCTGTCACATGTTAAATTTATACATATTAGTTACTTATTATTTAAAAGTAGACTGAAAATTCCTTCATGGTTTATTACATCACCCTGTACAATTCAAAGAAGCTAGTATTACTAGCGCCATCTGTTAACTATTTTGTACGAATTAGGCGAAGCCTGTTTTATAGGTGAAACACTTGGCTATACTTTGACAGCCATCATACGAGAATGAAATACGAGTCAAATACGTCAACGATGGTAAACAAAAAAGATTAGTAAAACATGAAACATAGAATCGCAGCTTGTGATTTTAATTATTATTGTGTAAAATACTATATTTAAAGAATTTCTTAAAATCATCTATCAAGTTTCAAGTATTTAAGAATAAGATAACCCAACTGAAGCCTGATGAATCATCTTGAGCATGGACTGTTAACTATGGTATAAAAAGTCACATTTAGTACCTTCAAGAACAAACGTTTATTCTTTTGTAGTTAGTGCCAATGCAGTAGTTTTACAAACAGCATTACATGTGCCTTATTTAGCTATATCTCCGAATATGCGGTTCTACGAAATAATCAAATAATATATTGTACAGGTTAAGTTTTACTTCAATATCTAAGCAATGGAAGACCGTAGAGTTGCTGATTATTTTGTTGTTGCTGGTCTACCAGTTGATCCAGAACCTTTAGATGATACTACATTATCCGATGCGGGTCTTTTGAAAACCACCCATAGTCAGGCACCGATCACAGACATAGGCATCATATTTCCAACATTAGAAGAAACTGTACCATCTGGTTATGAAATTATTACACATACACCCACTGGTTTAAGTGCAGATTTAAATCATGGAAGTTTACGCAGTGTGGAATGTTACATTTGCTTTAAGCGTGGAAGAGATAAGCCTCCTTTGGTTGACATTGGTAAATGTGTAATTGTGGCACAAATTCAGTTTGTATTCAATTATATTTTTATTTAGGTGTTATGTATGATGGAAAAGAATGGTTGATGCCAGATGCCGAAGTTGTAAAAGAAAGTGTTGGTAAAAGACTTGCCAACGTCAATAATTCAACAGCTCATACGTTTATTACTTTTCGAAGAGGTTTACCCACCTTACCATGTAATGCATTAGTAGTAACCGACATTTGTGTTGTGATTGCGAGTAAAGGGGAATCACCTCCTCATGCTTTTTGTTGCATCAATAAGAATCTCAACAAGGGCATTGTTGGAAGCGATGTATTTCTTTGTTATAAAAAATCTATGAATAGAGCTAAGTTATTAACTTATAAACCAACGGCTTTATGCAGGTAAAACATCTGTTGACCAATTAAAACTATTTTATTTTAAATACTTTTTCATTTTAGATATCCAATGGTTGATTTGCCAAATTTTCCTTATCCGAATTCAGTCCCATTATTCTGTTTACCAATGGGTGCAACATTAGAATTATGGCCTGAAAAGGCTGCTCAACCAAAACCAGTATTTAGTACATTTATATTAACCGTTTCTGATGCTAAACACAAAGTTTATGGTTCAGCAGTTACTTTTTATGAAAAATTTGACCAAGAACAACTTACCGAAGAACAAAAAGAATTACTTGAATATATCCCTGATTCTGGTTTTACTTTAAATTGCAACAAGAGTATTTGTGTGTTGTCACATTGGCCTTTTTCTAGTGCTTTTGAGAAATGGTTATTATATTTATATGTAAGAATTATTTACACTTTCATTTTGTTACATAATTAAACCTTGTGTTTTCTAGACCATTGCATCAAGCAACGAACCTCAAACAATCCCTATAGAACGTTACATAGTGCAGCTACTTGATGAGGTTCCTTTCCCAGCACCCCGTACTTTAGTGCAGCTTTCAATTAATAATCCTGAACATATAATCATGACACAACCTGAAGATCTACCACTTCCACACAGTGCTGCAGGATTTAGACAATTACTACTTAATTTGGGATCCGAAAATAGTCTCTTAGTTTTACTTCTAGCACTTACAGAACAAAAAATTTTAATTCACTCACTTAGACCTGATACGCTTACGGCTGTTGCAGAGGCTCTCTCCTCACTTCTTTTCCCATTTAAATGGCAGTGTCCGTATATTCCCCTATGTCCATTAGGTAAGATCTTAATAAAAATAATTTTTTTATTAATATTCTTGTTTTAGGTTTAGTAGAAATTTTACATGCACCTTTGCCATTCCTTATTGGTGTAGATTCCCGATTTTTTGATCTTTATGATCCTCCATCTGATGTTAGTTGTGTAGATCTCGACACGAATATTATTACGGTAAGTTCTTAAATGATTTGTTAATAATTTTCTGATTACAAAATAATAATTGTAGATCTGTGAAGCCCAAAGACAAATTTTGAATATTAAATTATTACCTAAAAGACCTGCAAAAACTCTTAAAGCAACTTTAGATCAACTTTACAATCATTTAAGAAAAGTAACGCAAGCTACCGAACAGCATGTCAGTGATTTAGAATTAGAATTTCAACAACGAAGAAAAGAGGTATTTACATATCAAAATTAATTAATTTTAAATAATTTATTTCGCACTCATTTATAGCAAATTCAAGAATTGGAAATTCAAGAAGCCTTTTTAAAATTCATGGCTATGACACTTAAAGGTTACCGTACTTATCTTTTACCAATTACAAAAGCTCCTACAGTTGGCACTACAGATCCAGGGGCTCTTTTTCAACTTACAGATTTTTTAAAATCTCGCGACAAAACCCATCATAAATTTTTTTCCTTATTAATGCGGACTCAAATGTTCATTCGATTTATAGAAGAAAGAAGTTTTGTTACTGATGGAGATCAAGGTTTAACATTCTTTGATGAATGTTGTGAAAGATTGGGTTATGATGATGGTGAACTGAAATTATTAGAACTGGACTTGGTCCAAACAAATGAACGAACCGTATTTTTACTACCCCCTGAACCCCCACCACAAGGGGGTGAATATACATACGCAAACTTTACCCTAAATCCAACATTACTGAAGAGTAAAAGGCATAAACATATGGCATCATTACATCCATCTACTGCTCCTGGTTCCCCTATGGCACGCCGAACCAAACATGAAATAAAATCTGCTCAAAAATTAGCCCGGTATGTATAACAATAAAAAAATTTCTATTAATTCTTATTGAAATATTATTTTACAGGAAATGGGTGCGTTCTCCTGAATTATGGGCTCGTTGTTTATTAGGAACATGTCATACATTATATTTTATGACATTACCCAGCATGCTATCGCTTAATGTAGGAAAAGAAAGAGCAATATTGCAACAAGCATATGACTTATTGGTTCGTGCTACTCAATTGCGTTTAGCTTGTGACGAGGTATGTTACAGATTAATGATGCAGTTATGTGGTGAACACTCCAGACCACTATTAGCAGTCAAACTGTTATTATTGATGAAACGGTCTGGAATACAACCAAATGCACTGACTTATGGGTAAAAAAATTATTTTTTTCTTTTTTCATGTTTTACTTATACAAGATATTTTTCTGTTTAGATTATATAATCGATGTGTGTTGGAAGCACAGTGGCCAGCACAATCAAGCTCTAGTCAGTTATTATGGAACAAACTGCGGTATGTTGTTTTAGGAGCAGCACATTTTCGCTGGGCAGCCCGTAGACAAGCTGCCAGAAAGTTATCAGCTTCTACTGAAGGAGGTAAATAAAAAGTCATAGTTTATCCTTTCATCTCCAAACCCCATTCTCATTATTTTTCCATATGAAATATTCAAAAATGATAACAATCTTCATTTTGTTTAGGTTCTAGTCTACTAGACACAACAGAACGATCATCTAGACTCTCATTAGATTCACACGAAGCCGTCCATCCTGAAACTAGCTTACTTGATAAATTTCGAAATCATGTAGCCAACATAGTAAGAGGGGGAAGTGCAAATGTGTCAGAACAAAGTGTTACTGATTCGGCTGTATCAAGTGCTGGCTTGCTTATTTCTGGTGAAACTGAATGTGAAGATGCAGATGCTACTGAATCTAGTGAAGAACAATTGAATGTAAATTTAACACCTCCAGAAAGCCCATCTGAATATCTTCGTCTTCTTTCAAGATCTGAGAGCGCTAATGATGCTAGTATCATTGATAAATTACAACAGAGTTCTAGAAAAAATTGTTCACGAATATTGCAATTTAATGGTGAGGAAGCAGAGGCGGATGATCCAACTAAAACGTCCCCAACTAAGTACGGGTTATTTAAAAAAAAATTAGATAAAATTCATTTTGGTTGTATTTAGGATATCCCCGCGTACACCTGTGACAGAGAATGATCCCCTTGGAGCCTTGGAACAACCTACTGTTATTCCAAATGTGACGCCTCCTTCTGATTTTGTACAGCAAGTTAATCCTACTACCATACCAACAGATGAACCTGTTCTTTTTCGTTCTTCAGTACAAAGATCTGCTACTTTTGAAGGAAGCCCTCCTGCTCAAAATAAAATTCATCGTTCTGAAACTGTGCCTGCATCTACGATAACATCCAGCTTAGCTGGTCTTGGATCCAGTCTCAAAATGGGGTTCAGGTATTTTCCAAGGTTTAATTAATCACCGTTGTATTCATTGGTTTTTATTTATTCATTAATTTACTTTTGAATGAACAAAGCAGAATTTTTAATCTACTAACTGGTACTAGCATGATTATTGATTTGAAAAAATATGACGTAACATTTTGCAAGAAACAATATTTTGCTTAAACTTTGTTACATGGAGTTACCTGAAATTTTATTTTAAATATAAAAATAATTGCATTGTAAATTTTAAAATCTGAGTATAAAAAATATTCTTTTATTTTTATCCGATTTTAAAGTTAGAAAATTTTGCTATTTTTAAGTTTAAAATACATGGTGGAGCATGTACTTGTGAGCATGATTTTGTTGTGTACATCTCATAGCTTGTATGGCTTGTACTGCACGTAGTGTAGCAGTAGCTAGATGTGTTGTTTTAGCCGCTACTCACCGGCACGGCTGTCCCTGCGCAAGGCTGATCTCAAAATGCCCCAGCAGATCATTGAGAATGCGCTCAGTAACCTCAGGTATGTCACTGTGTCGTTAGATATAAACAATAGATGTAAGAAAATTTGAAAATTATGACTAGTCATGGTCATAAAGAAGATACTTATATGTAGTACTTAAAATTTTAATGAATTTCTCAAACCCCAGCTGATAAAATTATTTAGAAAATTCAACAGAAGGTTTAGTACTAATAATTGCTACTATCTAAGGGCCGGTTGTATCGACATAGGTTAACCTACAGTTCACTTGAACGCCTGGTCAAAAATGACTGAAGTTCAAGTTTTGACGCGTTGTAGGAACTCAGTTTATGCAACGGTTACCTGAACGAACGTTCAACGAAAAATGCGGTAGGTTGGTTGGACTGGTTGTCATAATATCACGTATTACCTCTGTGTATTACCTGTATTACTCGATTTCTGTTCTTTTGTGATTAGTGCTGTGACCACGTTTATTAATTAGTACCTAACCAACTGATTCAAATATAAAATATAAAATATTTTTAATTATTTAACAGTCCTTCAAAATACGGGGTTTCAGCATTTCTTTCTGGTGGCAGGTCCAAATTGATACCATTAGCAACTTGAATTGCAGCTTCAACCTCTTCGTTATCTGGTTCAGGTTCAGGTTCTCGGTTTTCAATAGCAATATTATGCAACACGCCTGCTGCTACTACAAGAGCTTACACTTTATCAATCCGTAATCTAATTCCCATAGCTAAAACTGGAAACCTCCTTTTCCACACTCCAAAACATCTCTCTATTGGATTTCGAGTTCTTATTTGGCTCAACTGTCCTGCTGGACTTCGAGGGTTTTGTAGTGGAGTTATAAGATACCGTTTTATTCCATAACCACTATCTCCAACCAGCAAACTGTTATTACCCAACTCTAGATTTTCTATTCTTGCCCTTAATCTCGAATTGCTGAATATGTTAGAATCATGAGATGACCCTGGCCAACGGCACACAATATTTTGAATTTTTAAATTACTGTCGCATACTGCCTGCACGTTCATAGAAAAAAAATCCTTTTCTATTACGGTAAAGTTCCGCGTTTGCGCCTCCTGGAGATTGAATCTTCACATGCGTACTATCAATGGCTCCCACACATTTGGGGAATCTGCTGATTTCGAAAAAGCCTTGCTGAATGTAACTAATATCTTCTGGTGTCGATGGCATATAAATAAATTGGTTCTTAAGCCTGGCAAGACTTCTCAACACTTTAGCAATTATTCTACTAGTGGTGGATTTGTCTATTCCACAAAAATCGCCTGAAACTTGTAAAAATGATCCTGTAGCTAAATATCTGAGTGTTACCAATACCATTTCGGTGGGCGACACCGCGGAAGTTCTAGAATAAGAAGGGAATAAGTGTTGAATTTTTAAATCAAATAAAAATAACTCAACTCGTTTTTAAGGCAAACAATTTCATCCGAGATTCCATTTACAATTAATGTAACAACTTCCTTCGAAAGCCAAAATCTGCTAATAAATTCTCGATTACTCCATATTTCGAAGTGATCTGGTCTAACTCTAAAATTTCTTGGAACCCTAGGATATATCATTATATTTACAAGTTCCTGAAATTCCTCGTCATCTGTTAAATTTTCAAGTGCAGCCTCTACCCAAGTAACACACGTACATCCAATGGACGTCCATTGTACATACGTTTATGGATGTTCGGACGTCCATTGGACGTCCATATCGGATACATGGGACGTCCAATGTACGTCCAATGGACGTCCATATGGCACAAGTATGGAGTCCATAATACGTCCATACATGGACGTTTATGGATGTACATGGACGTACATTGGACGTCCTTTGGATGTACAAGAAACGTTCTATGGATGTACATGGACGTCCTTTGGATGTACATTGGATGTCCATACGGATGTATTATGGACATTCTATGGACATAATATGGATTTATATTGGATGTTAATTAAACAAATTTAATGTTACTATTTTTATCGAGTAAAAATAAGAAATCTTTGTGATTTATATAAAAAAGTATAGGTATAATACAAAATAATTACAATTTAATATAAATTACTAATCTATCGGGACTGCGCCGCATTGGCGCAAAAATACTTATAAAAAATCGGATATCGGAAGCATTTAAAATGACTAATAATAGCTTAAGACATGGATGTTGTTTTTCTCCAACTTTGGTCAAAATGTATGTGACATATAAGTGTATTGCGAAGGAGTGGAATAGAAAGCTTTTGTACACCTTGCTTTTTGCCTATGATCCGGCTGTGATTTCATCGGACGCACTGATGATACATATCTTATATGTTAAGGAAATTAAAAGAGACGTACTCGACAGTTATAAAAAGACAGTAAAAACTCTTAAGTAATTAATTTTATATACCATTAGTTTCTGCTATGTAATTCTTTTTTTACGTGTTCACATGAATGGCATGTAAAGGGAAGTTGAACTATGGGGGAGGGTTTGGCGTTTTTTCCTCTATTGGCAGTTCACTTATATCTGAAAATAAGTAGATACCACTTTACCTGTCTGCAGTGCAATAACTTTTAAATTCACAACGGAATGACAGAACACAATGTGCCAATATGACATCGCGTCATGCTTCTGTTCTCAACGACGACTTTCTAGATTTTCTAGAATTGAGTCCATAAAACGTCCATATACGGACGCTTATTTAAACATGTTACATGGACGTACTATGGACGTCCTTTGGACATCCTATGGACATCCTATGGACGTCCTATGGACGTCCTTTGGACGTCCATTGGACGTACTATAGACATCTTATGGACGTCCATTGGACGTACTATGGACGTCCTATTTGTCCGATACGCATACCGTCCTGTGGTGGTACAGTACCGGACGTCCATTGTACGTCCATATCGGTCCATAATCGTCCATGGACGCTATGTACCAAATATGGACCTAAAATGGACGTCCATAGGACGTCCCGTGTTACTTGGGTATGCGATCCATTGAGTTGTAAACGTCAAATATTCAAGGAAAATAACATCATGCTTTTGCTTGAACGTGTGTTGAACGGGCGTAGATGACCGTTCAGTTGAACTGATCGTTGAACTGCGGTTTAAGCATGAACTGATGCCATACAACTGAATTTGAGCACTGAACCGAGATCAAATTTAAACTCAAGTTGAACTCGCTCGATACAACCGGCCCTTAGAGTATCTAAATAATTATTTGAATTTTTAAATCAACTGAGGCACCAAGTCATTATTCTGGCAGCTAGCAACTATTGACTAATTTTTCTTGCAGTGGTATCATTATTATATGTGACCCTACAACGTAGAATAGGTCTATTCTAGGATAAATTTTTATTCTTCGACTTGGCTCTCCACTTTGTCTTTGAGAAATTACTTAAAATTTAAAGTTCAAGAGAGTGGAAGCGTTTCCAAGTTTTTTGTTTTGGAAAAATACTATCTTTGATTAAATTTATGACCATCACTAGACATTCACCCAGTATATTATAATTCAAGAGTTTTTTCTAAAATATATTAAAGTATAAATAAAAGAATATCACAAGACTTATCTACCTCAACTGATTTTAAAAATAAACTCTTTCTCTCTCTTTTCTGGAGACCAAAAAATATATTAATTATTATTTCTAGAACTCTTGCTCTTCTAGGGGTTAGAATTCCTCCAGGTGGGCAAAATTCTCGGTTAGGGTGCACAGTAGACCTTGGTTGACCTAAGTGCAATAAAGTGCCAGGGATCCACATACCGAGACCTCGACCCATTATCAATCAATTTTGCTGAAAATTCTATTTTTAATTGGATAAACTTGCATAATATGCCCCACCAAAAGTTTTAATGGAAGTGTGTATTGTAGCCCCCTCCCTTGTTTCTCAAAGGTTTAATTATTAAAAAAAATTGTTAACATGCCCCAACAATTTTTTTTTATGTTTAATATATATTAAGGCGAGCTGTAACGCACTACACACCCTAACTGAGAATTTTGCAGTTACCCAACACATTTAAAATATTAACAGTACCTACATTGAATGGAGGCTATAATTCTCCACATAGTAGGACTAGTACTCTCCTGAAGTATAGTATCACAGCTTTACATAAAAGTATTAAATAGTGTACCATTTTTATTTCCAAAAGCATGTTAATTTTATTTTTGTGTACATATCCTCTTGCTATTGCATGATTTACTAAATTTTCTTACTAAATTCACTTCACAGTCCGAGCAGCTTAACTGGAAAGAAATCAAATGAATTGATCCAAGGGGGCATTAGCAGCTTAAAATCAGCAGCTACAAGTGTAGCTAAGAAACTTGACGAAATTAAGGAAGCCATATCGACATCTACCACTTCAACACCTGTAAAAGTTCTAACTGGTGACCGATTAGGTGCTGGTGAACCTGGAGATGGAATTGGAGACTGTGAATCTACCGATGGTAGTGATGGAGCAGAACGTCATCGAAGAATATCTGCAGAACTTGGCAGTTATAAGGGTAGTAATGCTAATTTAAGAGATTCTGATGATAACCTCCCAGAAAATTTATATCCAGCATCATCTGATAGTAGCTCTATAACAGGTAATGTTGTAATAAATTAAATATCAACGGAATAATAATTAATTTTTAGAGAGCGAATTAGAAATTGTATTGATCTCATGTTCTCAATGCCATAACTGCTCAGCTTTACTTTATGATGAAGACATCATGTCCAATTGGTATGCAGAGGATTCCAATTTAAATACCCTCTGTCAGGCATGCAATAAGCCTACAGTTCCTCTACTAACAATATCCGTGAATAGCCAACAAGATGTACCCGGTGAACCTTTCAGTGTCCCATACCTTAATCCACTAGTATTGCGAAAAGAATTGGAAAACATTCTTACGCAAGAAGGAGATTTAAGTTTAGCAGAAGCCAAATTTGTAGAGGAACATCCCATTATTTATTGGAATCTAGTATGGACATTTGAACGAATTAATGTGCAAAATCATTTGCCCAATTTGTGTATTAAAAATCGGGTTGATACTCAAAGTGCTGCTAGTAAAGCTTGTGCAGAGGATAATGGTGTTGGTGAAAGTGATGATGGAAAAGACAGTGAAAGTAATTCGGAAGAAAATTCCAACCAAATGCAACCTGTTGAAGAAGGAGCAGATCCACTTACACAAGAATTAGCCACAGTTGGTAAGTACAGACATTTAAAACGTTTTCTAAACCGTATAGATTAATCAAGGTCATTCAACCGCACAATGTGCGATATAGCTTTAGAATAACAGATTTTTTTACGTCAAACAATAAGATATTAAAATATTTCTGTTGGTCCTTTGTTAAAGGTACTTCTAAGGAAGATTTACGTAAGTTATTGTTGTTGAAATAATAATAAAATAATATAGCACTTACTGCCTTTAATTGCTTAAACTAAAAACTATTACTGTATTTACTAACGCATGTTCACAATTTTAGAGCATCTCTCAGCCCAAGTGAATGTACACTGTGTATGGGACAATCCAAGATTACACAGTGAAGGACCACCAATGTATGTACTCTGGCAACGTCGTGATACATCTAGTCCACTTGTTAGTGCTTTAACTGATCAAACTACTATTAACAGACCGTAAGTAATATTAAAACTGTTTGTTTTGACATTGCACCTCATAAGATGCAACAGAAACATTTGAATGAATCATGAGAGTAGGGGAGTGTCGCAATTTTAAGTTGCAAGCTACACTTATTAACATCTGAATCTAATTGATGTTTTAATTTGTGTTACAGGGTGATGCAAAGTATATTAGGCAGTGTCCACTGTAATGATCTTTTGGAGCCTTTGAAAAGATTAGCCATGGAACGTCAGAAAATACAAAAAATGCGTGGTTTGGACAGAACACATTCAATCTACAGAGATATCTTATTTTTAGCATGTAAGGCATTAGGGAGATCGAATATTGACTTGAATGCATTTGATAAGGAATATGCTTTGGCGTTTTCTCGACTTCCTGAAAGGAATAGTAAATTGTACAGGACGCAGGACCGTCCTTTAAGTCTTGGCAGTTCTTACTGCCGGCAGTATTTCAAACCTCTTTCTTTGATTTGAATTTTAGCATGCAGCAATTCCAGCTATTGCTGCACATTGTTAGGTTTATTAAAAGTGATTTTTGTGGCCTTCTTGAGTGAATGTAATGTTTATGTTTTTTAGTTGGTGCACGGCTAACAGTTTTAACTTTGCGCTAACTGATTACACACTGTTTCAATATTTTTTTTAGTATATCCTTATATTGTTTAAAATTGTATATATATTTAATAAGTATTAAAGTAATACTATTTTCAAATAAAATCCTTAACGTCCACAAAAAATTGTTTTTTTTTTCAATCTGCAGTTTGTCCATTTAATGTGGGATTCTTTTATTTATTTATTTATTTATTTATTTATTATTTTATTATATAGAAAAATTGTCTAAAGAATTTTTGTTTTGAAAAATCCTACGAACATGCAAAATTTCAGAAAGTTTCGTTTTGCAAATCAAGGCCTTTGTCGATAAAGAAGTGTTTTTTGTTCAGGTAAAGTAGCTTTTGTATACTAACTACGGGAAAACTTCATTAAGAAAAGTTGTTTACAATTTAAAATTATCCCCTAATGCAAATTTTCAGAAACTAATTTTTCAATTTTTTCAAATCAAAGAAGCCTTGGTGGTAGATAAAGAAATTTTTTATTCAGGTAAAATAGCTTTTCTGTCCTAACTACAGCAAAATTTCATTGAGAAAAGTTGTTCAGAATTTAAAATCATCCCCACATGCAAAATTTCAGAAAGTATCTTTTCGATTTTTTTAAATCGAGGAGACCTTGGTGGTCGATAAAGAAATATTTTGTTCAACTAAATTTTTACAAGTCGAGAAGTCTTGGTGGCGGTCAATGAAGAAATCTTTTGTTCAGGTAAAATAGCTTTTCTGTACTAACTACAGCAAAATTTCATTAACAAAAGTTGTTCACAATTGAAAATCATCCCCACATGCAAAATTTCAGAAAGTATCTTTTCGATTTTTTTAAATCGAGGAGACCTTGGTGGTCGATAAAGAAATATTTTGTTCAACTAAAGTAGCTTTTCTGTACTAACTACAGCAAAATTTCATAAAGAAAAGTTGTTCAGAATTTAAAATCATCCCCACATGCAAAATTTTAGAAAGTATCTTTTCGATTTTTTTAAATCGAGGAGACCTTGGTGGTCCATAAAGAAATATTTTGTTCAACTAAAGTAGCTTTTCTGTACTAACTACAGCAAAATTTCATTAAGAAAAGTTGTTCAGAATTTAAAATCATCCCCACATGCAAAATTTCAGAAAGTATCTTTTCGATTTTTACAAGTCGAGAAGTTTTGGTGGCGGTCGATGAAGAAATATTTTGTTCAGGTAAAATAGCTTTTCTGTACTAACTACAGCAAAATTTCATTAAGAAAAGTTGTTCACAATTGAAAATTATCCCCACATGCAAAATTTCAGAAAGTATCTTTTCGATTTTTTTAAATCGAGAAGACCAATTTTGGTGGTCGATAAAGAAATATTTTGTTCAACTAAAGTAGCTTTTCTGTACTAACTACAGCAAAATTTCATTAAGAAAAGTTGTTCACAATTGAAAATTATCCCCATATGCAAAATTTCAGAAAGTATCTTTTCGATTTTTTTAAATCGAGGAGACCTTGGTGGTCGATAAAGAAATATTTTGTTCAACTAAAGTAGCTTTTCTGTACTAACTACAGCAAAATTTCATTAAGAAAAGTTGTTCAGAATTTAAAATCATCCCCACATGCAAAATTTCAGAAAGTATCTTTTCGATTTTTACAAGTCAAGAAGTCTTGGTGGCGGTCGATGAAGAAATCTTTTGTTCAGGTAAAATAGCTTCTCTGTACTAACTACAGCAAAATTTCATTAAGAAAAGTTGTTCAGAATTTAAAATCATCCCCACATGCATAATTACAGTAAGTATCTTTTTCGATTTTTTTAAATCGAGGAGACGGTGGTCGATAAAGAAATATTTTGTTCAACTAAAGTAGCTTTTCTGTACTAACTACAGCAAAATTTCATTAAGAAAAGTTGTTCACAATAGAAAATCATCCCCACATGCAAAATTTCAGAAAGTATCTTTTCGATTTTTACAAGTCGAGAAGTTGTGGTGGCGGTCGATGAAGAAATCTTTTGTTCAGGTAAAATAGCGTTTCTGTACTAACTACAGCAAAATTTCATTAAGGAAAGTTGTTCACAATTGAAAATCATCCCTACACGCAAAATTTTAGAAAGTATCTTTTCGATTTTTTTAAATCGAGGAGACCTTGGTGGTCCGTAAAGAAATATTTTGTTCAACTAAAGTAGCTTTTCTGTACTAACTACAGCAAAATTTCATTAAGAAAAGTTGTTCAGAATTTAAAATCATCTCCACATGCAAAATTTCAGAAAGTATCTTTTCGATTTTTACAAGTCGAGAAGTTTTGGTGGAGGTCGATGAAGAAATATTTTGTTCAGGTAAAATAGCTTTTCTGTACTAACTACAGCAAAATTTCATTAAGAAAAGTTGTTCACAATTGAAAATTATCCCCACATGCAAAATTTCAGAAAGTATCTTTTCGATTTTTTTAAATCGAGAAGACCAATTTTGGTGGTCGATAAAGAAATATTTTGTTCAACTAAAGTAGCTTTTCTGTACTAACTACAGCAAAATTTCATTAAGAAAAGTTGTTCACAATTGAAAATTATCCCCATATGCAAAATTTCAGAAAGTATCTTTTCGATTTTTTTAAATCGAGGAGACCTTGGTGGTCGATAAAGAAATATTTTGTTCAACTAAAGTAGCTTTTCTGTACTAACTACAGCAAAATTTCATTAAGGAAAGTTGTTCACAATTGAAAATCATCCCTACACGCAAAATTTCAGAAAGTATCTTTTCGATTTTTTTTTTTCAGGAGACCTTGGTGGTCGAGAAAGAAATATTTTGTTTAACTAAAGTAGCTTTTCTGTACTAACTAGAGCAAAATTTCATTAAGAAAAGTTGTTCAGAATTTAAAATCATCCCCACATGCAAAATTTCAGAAAGTATCGTTTCGATTTTTACAAGTCGAGAAGTTGTGGTGGCGGTCGATGAAGAAATTTTTTGTTCAGGTAAACTAGCTTTTCTGTACTAACTACAGCAAAATTTCATTAAGAAAAGTTGTTCACAATTGAAAATCATCCCCACATGCAAAATTTCAGAAAGTATCTTTTCGATTTTTTTAAATCGAGGAGACGGTGGTCGATAAAGAAATATTTTGTTCAACTAAAGTAGCTTTTCTGTACTAACTACAGCAAAATTTCATTAAGAAAAGTTGTTCAGAATTTAAAATCATCCCCACATGCAAAATTTCAGAAAGTATCTTTTCGATTTTTACAAGTCAAGAAGTCTTGGTGGCGGTCGATGAAGAAATCTTTTGTTCAGGTAAAATAGCGTTTCTGTACTAACTACAGCAAAATTTCATTAAGAAAAGTTGTTCACAATTGAAAATCATCCCTACACGCAAAATTTCAGAAAGTATCTTTTCGATTTTTTTAAATTCAGGAGACCTTGGTGGTCGAGAAAGAAATACTTTGTTTAACTAAAGTAGCTTTTCTGTACTAACTACAGCAAAATTTCATTAAGAAAAGTTGTTCAGAATTTAAAATCATCCCCACATGCAAAATTTCAGAAAGTATCGTTTCGATTTTTACAAGTCGAGAAGTTGTGGTGGCGGTCGATGAAGAAATTTTTTGTTCAGGTAAAATAGCTTTTCTGTACTAACTACAGCAAAATTTCATTAAGGAAAGTTGTTCACAATTGAAAATCATCCCCACATGCAAAATTTCAGAAAGTATCTTTTCGATTTTTACAAGTCGAGAAGTCTTGGTGGCGGTCGATGAAGAAATCTTTTGTTCAGGTAAAGTAGCTTCTCTGTACGAACTACAGCAAAATTTCATTAAGAAAAGTTGTTCACAATTGAAAATCATCCCTACACGCAAAATTTCAGAAAGTATCTTTTCGATTTTTTTAAATCGAGGAGACGGTGGTCGATAAAGAAATATTTTGTTCAACTAAAGTAGCTTTTCTGTACTAACTACAGCAAAATTTCATTAAGAAAAGTTGTTCAGAATTTAAAATCATCCCCACATGCAAAATTTCAGAAAGTATCTTTTCGATTTTTACAAGTCGAGAAGTCTTGGTGGCGGTCGATGAAGAAATCTTTTGTTCAGGTAAAATAGCTTCTCTGTACGAACTACAGCAAAATTTCATTAAGAAAAGTTGTTCACAATTGAAAATCATCCCTACACGCAAAATTTCAGAAAGTATCTTTTCGATTTTTTTAAATCGAGGAGACGTTGGTGGTCGATAAAGAAATATTTTGTTCAACTAAAGTAGCTTTTCTGTACTAACTACAGCAAAATTTCATTAAGAAAAGTTGTTCACAATTGAAAATCATCCCCACATGCAAAATTTCAGAAAGTATCTTTTCGATTTTTACAAGTCGAGAAGTCTTGGTGGCGGTCGATGAAGAAATCTTTTGTTCAGGTAAAATAGCTTCTCTGTACGAACTACAGCAAAATTTCATTAAGAAAAGTTGTTCACAATTGAAAATCATCCCTACACGCAAAATTTCAGAAAGTATCTTTTCGATTTTTTTAAATCGAGGAGACGGTGGTCGATAAAGAAATATTTTGTTCAACTAAAGTAGCTTTTCTGTACTAACTACAGCAAAATTTCATTAAGAAAAGTTGTTCAGAATTTAAAATCATCCCCACATGCAAAATTTCAGAAAGTATCTTTTCGATTTTTTTAAATCGAGGAGATGGTGGTCGATAAAGAAATATTTTGTTGAACTAAAGTAGCTTTTCTGTACTAACTACAGCAAAATTTCATTAAGAAAAGTTGTTCAGAATTTAAAATCATCCCCACATGCAAAATTTCAGAAAGTATCTTTTCGATTTTTTTAAATCGAGGAGATGGTGGTCGATAAAGAAATATTTTGTTCAACTAAAGTAGCTTTTCTGTACTAACTACAGCAAAATTTCATTAAGAAAAGTTGTTCAGAATTTAAAATCATCGCCACATGCAAAATTTCAGAAAGTATCTTTTCGATTTTTTTAAATCGAGGAGATGTTGGTGGTCGATAAAGAAATATTTTGTTCAACTAAAGTAGCTTTTCTGTACTAACTACAGCAAAATTTCATTAAGAAAAGTTGTTCAGAATTTAAAATCATCCCCACATGCAAAATTTCAGAAAGTATCTTTTCGATTTTTTTAAATCGAGGAGATGTTGGTGGTCGATAAAGAAATATTTTGTTCAACTAAAGTAGCTTTTCTGTACTAACTACAGCAAAATTTCATTAAGAAAAGTTGTTCAGAATTTAAAATCATCCCCACATGCAAAATTTCAGAAAGTATGTTTTCGATTTTTTTAAATCGAGGAGATGTTGGTGGTCGATAAAGAAATATTTTGTTCTACTAAAGTAGCTTTTCTGTACTAACTACAGCAAAATTTCATTAAGAAAAGTTGTTCAGAATTTAAAATCATCCCCACATGCAAAATTTCAGAAAGTATCTTTTCGATTTTTTTAAATCGAGGAGACCTTGGTGGTCGATAAGGAAATATTTTGTTCAACTAAAGTAGCTTTTCTGTACTAACTACAGCAAAATTTCATTAAGAAAAGTTGTTCACAATTGAAAATCATCCCCACATGCAAAATTTCAGAAAGTATCTTTTCGATTTTTACAAGTCGAGAAGTCTTGGTGGCGGTGGATGAAGAAATCTTTTGTTCAGGTAAAATAGCTTTTCTGTACTAACTACAACAAAATTTCATTAAGAAAAGTTGTTCAGAATTTAAAATCATCCCCACATGCAAAATTTCAGAAAGTATCTTTTCAATTTTTACAAGTCGAGAAGTCTTGGTGGCGGTGGATGAAGAAATCTTTTGTTCAGGTAAAATAGCTTTTCTGTACTAACTACAGCAAAATTTCATTATGAAAAATTGTTCACAATTGAAAATCATCCCCACATGCAAAATTTCAGAAAGTACCTTTTCATTTTTACAAGTCAAAGAACCGTTGGTGGTCAATAAAGAAATATTTTTTTATTCACGTAAAGCAGGTTTTCTGTACTAACTACAGCAAAATTTTATTAAGAAAAGTTGTTCACAATTTAAAATCATGCTCCTATACAAACTTCCTAACATTCTGTATTAAAAAAATGGTTGTGCATGTTTATAAATAAAAAATATAAAGGTAATTTTTTCAGAAAGTAAACTTCAAAAGACAAAACAATATTACATTTATTAATCAGGATATTACAAGTTGGTAAGTCTGCTTAATTCTTCGTTCCGTTTTCTAAGGTACCTTTAGTGGTAGTCCTTCTGTCACAAAGCTAGTGTTTAGATGAATTTCTAGGCTTGTACTTGTTGGTCTTCCAAAGAAATTAAGAGTCATGAGACAACAAAAACTTAAAACAGTTCTCATATTTTTCATTGAACAACACTTCCAATAATATCTACAATTCCATAATTCAAGCATCTCCAGTTCCATATAGTTCAGATTAGAATGATTAGATATTATAGTAGCCGTCATTACTTGTTGAGAAAAGATTTGTGGTTTTGCTAAATCTTCTTCAAATACTGGGATATCCATATTCGATATTGCTCCTTGATTATTGCAACCTATTAAGGATAACAGTAAAAGGTTTTTCTGAAATTACAAAGTTAGGCTTAGCATTAAGGGGTACAGGAAATATTTTATTCGGACTATTCTACAGACACAATGCAAACTTAAATCTACCGAGTTGTATTATAAACCTTAACAGTTAATATTTGCAATATGAAAAAACAAACTAATTTCAAATATTTTATTGACAAGAGATTTTTCAATGACAATTCTATAAACTAAAATTGCTAAATTACTTTATTATAAGAAGGCAATACTTAACTAGATTAGTAGAACATTAAGAAAACTGTGACAGTCCCGCAAAGACTTGTCTGCCACAAGAAAGTTATCTAAAAGATTACAGAATTATTCAATTCAGTAATAAAATTAGAAATTCTAAGGGCACGGTATCTTTCAGTATCTTTTAAAATTAGAGGAAAATTACAGTAACGTTCTAAAAATTAAAATATCATCTGCCACATGTATTGCATGAACAACGTTCTTTCGATGTTTTCTGAGAGGTACGAATGAGTAATTTGTCTTTCATAACTACATAATTTATACAATAATACTATTTTTTTGTGCTATTAATAACCCGTTACCTACTGTAATTCACCTCTAGTGTGCAGAAGAATATAAATGTTTATACTGTATATGAATCACAACAATGTGCGTGAAGAAAATTACCTTTCACAAGCTGAACATACAAGTATTTATCATTCAATACAAACCATATTTAAGTATTTTGTTATGTACATACGAATGCAATGTAGTACTGCAACTTACTGTGTTCTCTTCAAAACCAGGATAACAGTCAACAATTCGCAAAACTAAAGTCAATCCTGCTTTTGAACAAAACGAAAACCCTGCTTTTTTTTACGCTTTTTTAAAGCATAATGAATCTCAAAAGCAAAATGACTGGACTAATATATAATGACTATATTACTATTTCAAATTTTCGTGTACACACTTGAACTTAAACAGTAAAATTACAATCCCCTAATGTTCGTAAGAAATATCAAATTTTTTAAAGCATTATTTTTAACACGACCTTCTTGATTAAGCGTACTTGAAGTTTCTATCCGGCCTGTTCATATGTTAAGACGTGATCTAGATGGCACTGTATACCAGGAAGTTAACAGATGAAAGGGGGATCTAGATTTAAAACTTATCCGATGACGATGGATTTTATAGGTTGAATTAGTGCCAACAACTTAAAGAATCACAATGATATGAATTTATTACAAGAAATATATTACAAGTGATTTAAAATGACAATCTAAACAAAACTGTATACGTTGTGTATAATTAAAAAGAGGCTTGTAATTCGGTAAGTTTTTGACATTAACTTAAGCTATGTGGTGTCACAGTTAAATTTTAAATCTAAAAACATTGTTTACACATAATCAAGAAGGCTGTGATTTTAAACAGCGAACGGTCTTACATTGGCAACGAAACAGTTGCACGTACACTATCACACTTCATATAAGAAATGATCAACTGCAAAGCAAAGCTCGCTCCACTGGATGTAAACAGTCTGTTGGCCTAGAGGATGGTGCAGCGAATCTGCTTAAAGCGCCCATGGCCAGGTATACCGAGCTTCGGAGACTTGTGCTTACCTCTACTAGTTTTGTCCTTGCGAATCTCTCGCACTAAGGTATAGAAGGCATCATCTACCCCCATCCGTGTCTTTGCAGATGTTTCCACAAAAGGAATACCATACTGTTTAGCAACCTACAACCATAAACAAGAAATATTTGTAGGACAAGATTTTAGTTTATAAACAAACCTCACGAGCTTGTGCCATATCAACTGCCCAAGCAGATAAGTCACACTTATTCCCGACTAGTACCATTGGTACTTCTTCGGCATCTTTTACCCTTTTAATTTGTTCTCTGTATGTTCCTATATCTTCGAAGCTTTTTGCTGAATTTACAGCAAACACCAAAAGGAATCCTTCACCGGTTCGCATATACTGATCCCTCATAGCACTGTATTCCTCTTGACCAGCAGTATCCAAGATATCTAGCAAACATGTCTCACCATCGATGACCACTTGTTTGCGATACGAGTCTTCGATAGTGGGGTCGTATTCATCCACAAAATGATTTTGTATTAGCTGGATTGTTAATGCTGATTTACCAACACCTCCAGCTCCTACTACTACAAGTTTGTATTCAGTCATTTTTATGAAATATAAAAAAATACCACTGCTATGCTATAAAGCTTATGAAGACTTTTTTTAAGACACTAAAGCTATCTTCGCTATCCTAGCATACTAATGTAAATGGGCACTATACCCGTAAAGAGTGAAACAATTAAGAACACTTGCAAGTATTTAACTACTTTAATTAATTACAATGAAGAAACAACCGTAACTGAACGAAGTTAACAAGCCCGTCAAAAACTACTGACTATTCAGGTCTACCAACTACTCGTAATAAACCCACCCATTCCAGATTTCCATAGAGCTATAAGAAATTCATATTTTAATTATCACGACTTAAGGTTATGCAGGGTGAGTTAGTTTGTTGTAGCAAGGCTGTAACACCTTTCATGATGGAAGCCCTTTTTTAAAGAAGAAAAGTTTCAATAAAACATGGGTCGTAATGAGCTTCGTTTATGAGTTGCCGCGTTTGCTTTATGTTATCTAGATTTTTTAATATCAGTGGTTTCCAGCTATCACTACCAGTGTACAGGAAAAGAAAGCCCTAGAACTGACACTTGACAAAAACCAGAGAATGGTTTTCTTTTAGGAAAGAATTGTGTACTTTTATTGTACTTTTTAGTATTTTAAATTAAGTATTATTTGTGGCAGTGTATTTTGATGTCGTGTTTTACTAAAATAAGAACTTATAACTCGTTCCGCTTGAAAGGTAAACCTATTGTTAAAAAATTATGTACAGTAATTCCAACAAAATACTTCTGATTCATCTTGTGATTCATAAAGTAATTATTCACAGTTTTGATTCGATAAATTAACATCATGTCTCATCGAGAAGGTCAGGAGCCGCAACCTGGTTACATGGACGACGTGTGTGTTAAAATATCAGAAAAATACAAGCCTCCTCCTCGAATAAATCTTGCTGTGACTTACTCGCAGAGGTTGTCTTTAAACAATCAAATTCGTGATAATATGATTCCCTATGAGTTCTCATTAGAAACATATGTTAAAGGAAGAGTTAAGGAATTAAGAAATGCTCGCAAATTGGTACGTGAAGAAAAGAAAGATCGGCTAGAAAAAATCAAGAAAGCCAGACAAAAGTACGAAGAAGAAAAAGCTATTAGAGAAAGTGAACAAGTAAATACTAGTGTACTAAATGATAAAGAAACAGAAATCTTTAATGTAAGTAGTGAATCTAATAAACCAGAAACTAGGCATTTGGGTTCGACACAAGTTCCACAAATTTTAAATGTGCCGACAGCGAATTCCGGGGTGTTATACCCTACACCATATTCCCATATTTTAACACCCACACCTTTAGCAAATGTTAGTGTGTCTCAAACTTTCCCTTGTAAACCTAACGATAAAAGTCCGTTTAATATATCAGACTTTGAAGCAGATACATCTAGTCCTTTTGATAATATGGAATTAAAAACTATTAATGATATAGAAGAATTAGCTCAGGTATTAAAAAAAGACGATTTTATTAACGCTTCATACAACACTCCATATACAGCATCGCAAGTATATTCCAATTATGTGCCTCTTCCTAGCATATCGTCACACTCAACTATACATTCGAATTATGTAGCACAAGAAACTCTTAACGCAAATCCACAATATGCTACTTATAATATTCCTCATCCTATTACATCTGTTCCTTTATACGGACCTCCACCTGCAACATCAATGTATAATAACGTCAATGGCTCTTATTACACTCCAGAAGTGCTACAATTGAACCAGAGTTTTAGGCCTTATACTTACAATAACATACAGTCAGATAATTCTTCTGATAGTTCACCACCTCAAACAAAGTTTGAAGAGAACAAGAAAGCAACATATAAAAGTGTTCCTGATATTATGAAAGCTCTAGAAGCGGAACTAGACAATACACATATTTATAAAACAAACTATACTCCTATTATTGAAAATCATCGACATGATGTTAGACGTCCAAAGAATAAAGAAATTAGCAGCGATTCGGTCACCAAAAAAGTGGAATTAGACGATCCCTATGAACTATTGCCTTCAAATTTACAGCATCTATCTAAAAATATTAGCTCAATGGGTTTCCCATTACCCAGAGTTGCTCGAGCCTGTCAGCTGCTGGGAGATGATCATAAAAAGGTATAGTGAATAGTACTATTTATAAATTAAGTCGGATTAAGTATTACATTTCTAAGTAAATCGGAAACCTCTTCTGAATTTATTTTTAAATATTTATAGCATTCTTGTTGAATTAACACAACTGGCTCACCTGGTTTTAGTTAAATGTGCAATAGACAAGAATAATAATAATTAATGATTGCCAGAGATTGCACCCTTCCCACAAAAAATGCAAGACCCTGTATAGATACTGTTTGCATTCCAAATCAAAAATTCTGTGAAGAAATCCCAACCACTTTACTTCACTATTATGTAAAAGAAACAAAAGCTACCTTTGTGGCACGTGTCTCTTTTATTTTCAGCAGTACGGTATAAGACTCTCTCTGTCCTTTGTTGTTACATAATACTAGTTTACAATATTTAAAACGGAATGGCTGGTTTATGCTATCTTCAAACGGTTCTCGGGCCTAAATTATTAGAGTTAGAGATACCTAATGATTTCAAGGGGTTTCTTGTAGAAAATTTTATTTACTACAACTTTGATGCTATAGTATTTTACCCTATTTAGCGGGGTTTTCGCTGCATTTTAGTTTTAAACCGGAATCACTGGTTTACTAACTTCAAACGGTTCTGAGGCCCAAATGATTGACGTTAGATATACGCTTTCCCGGAATTTCTTGTTGAAAATTTTATTTTATACAACTTTGGTGCTATAATATTTTACCCTATCTAGCGCGGTTTTTGCTGCATTTGAATTTTAAACCAGAATCCCTAGTTTATGCTAACTTCATATGGTTCTCAAGCCCAAATTATAAAAGTTAGACATATACCTTCAGCAAGTTTCTTGTAGAAAATTTTATTTACTAGAACTTTGGTGCTATAGTATTTTACCGTATTTAGCGGGGTTTTCGCTGCATTTTAGTTTTAAACCGGAATCACTGGTTTACTAACTTCAAACGGTTATGAGGCCCAAATGATTGACATTAGATATACGCTTTCCCGGAGTTTCTTGTTGGAAATTTTATTTTCTGCAACTTTGCTCCTATAGTATTTTACCCTATCTACCCAAGTTTTGCTGATATAAAAAATTTAGAAAAGATCTATTACAATATTTGTGTGTAATATTATGCTGCATTTTTTAAAATAACAATATTGCTTACACAGAGGTTTCATGTAGGACTAATTTTAATTAAACATTAAAAACAAAAAAATAATGTAATGAGGAACTACGCATCATTAATAATAGTATCATGTTTAATATTTTAGATTGTGGAGCACCTTCTGGCCATGTCTCAATTATTAGACTTGGGATTTTCAGAAAATGATGTATCCAACGCTTTACTACAGTGCAATAACGATAGAGATAAAGCTCTAGATATACTTATTTCGTAGCATCTCCTATTTACGAGGGCTGTGTGGACTATTATTAAATATTTATTACATTATTTATTTGCATTTATTAAACTCATGTACTGCATAAAAAAAATAAAATATGTAAATTACACATAGTGCTGTGCAAGTGGAAACAAGTGCTTAACTGTGTATTGCAAAGCCAAATGATATTCTAGATACGTATATTTTATTTCCTTCAAATTGTAGTGCAGAAATGTATGGATGGGACTATGTTATAAATAAATTCATGAAGTTTTTATTTTTGTTTAATGCTTCAAACCAAAAATGTAAAGGTTGTCAAAACTTCAAAACAATTTTTTTTTTCTAATATGTAAGCCATTCATGGTTTATTGTTATCATGTATATCCAATAATCACAAAAGGGTTTAACACTGGCAATAGTGTCCACCATAAAAAAATAATTTCAATACCGTTTGGCCAAAAACATTTACACCCACAAAAGACACCCAAACTTAATTTTCAACTGAAACTCAGACTAGCTTTAAAGTCGAGGGTGTCCTCTTCAAGTAAGACTTACAGAGAATAAAATTCTATCCCTACTCTTTACAAAACATTAAAACAGGAAAAAATATTCCATAGGAAATAAACAAAACATGAAAATATTTTGAGTTTATGTTTCTTCCCTCCCCTCAAAAACAGATACAGGAAGTTAAGCTGCAAATAAAAATAAATCGTCAATTTAATTATGCCACAGTGTACCTAATACAAATTTAATATAAACTCAGGATACCGTGTTTTAATTACTAAATCAACTTGACTAATCTTCATTGTTATTTTTAAAGTACAATAAAACTTATGTAAGATTGGAAAAAAAATGTTTCCTTCATAGCAACAGATAAAGCAGATGTTTATACAATAAGATAAGAAAAAAATGTAAAATTGTAATGACATAAAAGGTTTCAAAAAACAAAATAAAGCTCATGATATTCATTATATTTGTTGTAATACATTTCATTATAAATCAATAATTAAAACAAAACATGATTACATTATTTGTTTAATCTAAAATTAATTTGCACACATCATATTCAGATAATCGCGTAAATTCTGAACAGGTGTTTAAAAATCTTGTCAAATTGACTGTGATTACATAGATAGAATCACAGTCACTTTGAGAAGGGTTTTTTTGAACACCCCCAGTACCATGCACAGCAATATTTTTATTTATTGTCCATTCTTTTGAAAAATTCAAGATAAATCAAGTAGGCACTGGTTACACTTGAACAATAAGTGTTGCTTAAAAGTTTAATTGCCATGGAGACGATAATTGTATCCATGGTAATTAAAACTTTTAAGCAACGCCGCTTATTAAGTGTAACCAGTGCAATTGGGCCTAAATACATAAAAAGTAAACTGTTGTTTTCAGTTCAGCTACTGAAAAGCCTTAAAATTATTAAACAATTGATTTAAATTAAGTAATTATAGATACGAATGAGTAGTACTTAGGAGTTGATACTTCTGAAGTGAAATATTTTTAGAATGAATTATAGAGAAAAAATTAAATTTCTAAAAAACTATTCTTATGGCATATTCAATTTTTTCTCTAACTTTTCCAATTGTATTTAAGAAGTAAAAGTTATATTTCTTTGAAGTCATATGCTAAAACAGTCTTACCTAACATTTAATGTTTTATGAACACTTGATACAAGTAGAAAATACACTACAGACTATTTTACAAAAGTTGCTATTATTTTTTCACAAGGACTGTAAAGAAGTAAATAATTTTATATATGAAAAAGAGAAGTAGATAAAGACATGCATAAAATAAATGACAAACAAGTAATAGAATACAAGCCAAAACGGAAAATGTCATTAAACTTTAATTTATTGATTCTTATCTTAGTAAAATTAAACTTTATCTAAAAAATAATAGCAAGTGAGTAAATATAATCTTATATAAATTCGAAAAGAAATCAACAAAACATGATTTTTTAGTTATTTTTGTACAACAAGCTAAATTACGACTTAAAATAATTACTTATTCTAATGACTACATGGTTTTCAACCAAAAATGTTTTGAAAATAAATCATAAATTCTATTCATCATACACAGACTATAAAGTAAAAACTTCTTCAAACTGTGAAACAATAAATAAATTATAACTCAAATTTTTTGTTTTCAATTATTTGTAACAAATTTCTTAATAATAACAAATTAACAAGATAAAGCAAAAATTATAAAATTTGTCTCTTTATATTTCTTGAATTAAAAAACTATTTTAAAAAGTAATTAAATCTGATAATATTGTTTAATAAAACAAAATTGGCACATATATACATGACATTTCTATTTTAAATAAAAATAGCTTTATAAAATAAAAAATTATAAAAAAAAACTTGTATAAATATATAAATTTATCTAATTCCTGTGTATAAACTAAGTACGGATCTGGTTTCTTTTTGTGATCGAGCTTTACTAAAAACATTCCAAAACCTGAGGGTTTCATCTCCAGCCCCAGTTACAATAGCTTCACCATCCGGAGACAATGCAAGATATAATACTCTGTATGAATGACCGGTTAGTTTGGCTACTTGTGTAAGACTAGGATATTTCCATACTAGAATCTGATTTTGGGAATATCCATGGGTTGAGACCAACTCGGAACTATGTTTTGACCATGCCAAGTTGCATACTTGAGATCCTAAAAGAACAGCATTTGTTTGTAATTTTAGAAACATTTTATGGCAATTAAAAAAATTAGACAATGGAAAAAAAATTTAAATTTTTTCAGCACCGGATTATCTTACTGCATACAGCATGCCGCTTCAATAATTGTGTATCCACCTTTACATCCTTAGATAACTCTAAATATTTATGATTATGAAGGACCAAAAGCATATTTTGTAATATCCTGAAGAATTGTTTCAATTTCAAACCTACCTGTATCAACACACTGCATAGGCTGCCCAGTTAATGTATTCCAAAACCGTATACAACGGTCTGCAGTACCACCACCTGAAGCTAACAAACCATGATGATGAGGTGACCATGCTATAGCTTTAACTGCTGCTAAATGATCTGTGTATGTTTGAACTGGCGATAATGACTGCATATTCCAGACATACAAGCGATTATCATTGCCTCCAGATGCAAGATATTGATTGTCAGGTGACCATTTTAAACCACACACTTCCTGCCTGTGACCTACTAAACGCCTTTCAGGAACTGTTGCTGTTAAAATATTTACTTTAGTAACCTAATTTTAAGGACATTATTCTAAATATTATTACCTGGTGTTCTGGTATCTCTTTGTAATATTAATCTGTCTCTACTCCCACTACTTAGTACGTCTCCATTCCATGCTAAAGCACCTACACGTGCCGAATGTCCTATTAATTTATTCACTTGTTTATTAACTGCCACATCCCACACTGTTACATATCCATGATGTGTTCCTACTGCCACTAGATGGCCTCTTTCACTCCATGCTACCGATGTGACTGCATTCCCATCTTGTGATGTTGAGAGATCACACAATCTTGTTACCTAAACAAAATACCGTGAAATACATTTTTTTCAATCAAATTTATAAAACTTACCTGACTTGTACAGGCTGACCATAGATAAACACAACTACCAAGTCCAACACTTAGTACATTCTGTATTGACCAGTCAACTAGATTAAGATAAAAGTCATCTTGTAGTTCAGGTGCATCTAAAACTTTGAATGGAATCCGTGAGATTTTTCTTGTGGCTTTATGGGGTGATCTGAGGAGTCGTTGACTGCTTACACTTAATGGGGATAGGGAATATGGACTTGACTTGATTGGAGTTTTTTCATTCTGTAAGTTAAATAATCAGAGTATGTTAATATTCCTGCAAACCAGATTTGTATGCATAAGAAAAGTAAAAGAAAATAGGTCATGGCTCAAACTTAACTACACGGGGGGAAATTCTTCGAAAACAAAACACATATCTGATAGTTTTACTAATTTTTATTTAGTTGGATAAAAAACAAAATTATACTTTACCATTATAAATGAGGACTAAAAATATAGTACACGAGGAGTTTTACTGATTATGTTGGAAAGTCGAACAATCGATAGACATAAAAATGTTTTAAAACAATAGGTAATTTCAGGTTGTTTACATGACGCCAATGCACGAATAATACCATTGCAGAGGCTATTAAGTAAATCAAAACAAGCTTATCAACGACAATGACCTACTTTTATCAAATTGTAATTGGATGTAAAGCCATAATAGTAAGTCTCAGTAGACACTCCTATTAAACAACCACAAATATACAAACGTAATTAACATCTGAGTAATAATGCTGTATGAAAGAGTTTTCATTAGTTATTTGTAATAAACTAACATGTGGTTTAGGTAGATAATCAATTTCCAATATGCATTTAGTTATAACTAACTTTCTTTGTCTTCAAGTTGCGGTAGTCTCTGGAAGGTATGAGAAAGTCCCTGGGAAGTCTGGATAGTTTCTGGGAAATTTGGGTTGTCTCTGGGAAGTATGGCTAATTTCTGGGAGGTTTGAGTAAGTCCTTGGGTAGTTTAGATAGTTTTGTGGGAGGTCTGAGGAAGTGCCTGGGTAATCTGTCGGAAGTTTGGGTAGCATCTGCGAGGTCTAAGGAAGTCCCTGGGTATTCTATAGGAAGTTTGGGTAGTCTCTGGGAGATTTGGGGAAGTCTGAATAGACTCTTGGAGGTCTGAGACAATCTGTGCAAAGTTTGCGTAGTATCTGCGAGGTCTGAGGAAGTCCTGGGTAGTCTTTGGGAAGTTTGGGTAGTCTCTGGGAGATTTACGGAAGTCTGAATAGTCTCTGGGAGGTCTGAGAAAGTCCCTGAGAAGGCTGGATAGTTTCTGGGAAATTTGGGTTGCCTCTGGGAAGTATGGCTAATTTCTGGGAGGTTTGAGTAAGTCCTTGGGTAGTCTAGGTAGTTTTGTGGGAGGCCTGAGGAAGTGCCTGGGTAATCTGTGGGAAGTTTGGGTAGCATCTGCGAGGTCTAAGGAAGTCCCTGGGTATTCTATAGGAAGTTTGGGTAGTCTCTAGGAGATTTGGGGAAGTCTGAATAGTCTCTGGAAGGTCTGAGACAATCTCTGGAAAGTTTACGTAGTATCTGCGAAGTCTGAGGAAGTCCTGGGTAGTCTTTGGGAAGTTTGGGTACTCTCTGAGAGGTCTGAGGAAGTCCTTAGGTAGTCTCTGAGAAGTTTGCGTAGTCTCTGGGAGGTTTAAAGAAGTTTGGATAGCTTTTGGGAGGTCTAAGACAGTCTATGGGAAGTTTGGGTAGTATTTGCGAGGTCTGAGGAAATCCCTTGGAAGTTTTGGGGTAGTTTCTAGGATGTCTAAAGAAATCTAGATAGTCTCTGGGAGGTCTAGGGCAGTTTCTGGAAAGTCTGGACTTTGTCTGGGTAGTCTCTGGGCGGTCTTAGGAAGTCGCTGGGCAGTGTGGGTAATCTCTGAAAAGTTTAGGTAGTCTCTAGGAGGTCTGAGGAAGTTCCTGGGAAGTCCTGAGGTAGTTTAGACAGTTTCGACATAAACTATAAGCCTATTTAAGAATTATTTCAAAATATGAGCGCCAAGAAACAAAGTTTGCGGAAATTTTTTTTAAGGGATATCTTCCCAGAAAAATTGGGATGCTTCAAGAAGTAAATAAATCTTCCCAACTTATGGAAAAGGCATTGAATGGTGTCAAGTGAAGACTTCAGAAATGTTTTAAAGCATATGGTGGACATTTTAATCACCTTTCATAATGAACATAATAAAATTTCTTGTCAAATGCTGCTAAGTTAAAACTTTCTACTCTTTCATTCTAATGTTAATAACTCTAAATGGTACTAATTATTATTTATTATACATAAAAATATTTCTAAGATCGTCTTTGATTCATTTTCCAGGTGAAAAATTCAGCGAAAAATAATATTATGCAACTGTTTTTATCATAAAATTTCAGTCGGTATTTTCTAAAGACGGATACGCAACCGCAAGGAAATTTTCTAAAGCTGCATTTTAAAATAGTAGGTAGGTTACCTACATCGTAATTTTCTACACAAACTTCGACATCTGCATTTTTATTATGAAGATCTTGACTTATTACTTGTTTACCACCGCTAGTAAGCATAAATTATTCTGACGTCAGTTTTAATCATGGCAGCAGAAATAGATCAACGTTCAATATTAAAAAAAAATATTTAGACTACCCAGTCTTCTCAGGGACCATACCCAGAGTATACCCAAGGATTACTCAGAGTTCCCATGCTTCTCAGGAACTACCACATTTTTCAGGGGCCTCCTAAGACTCCCCAAGGACTACCTGGGCTATGTATACCAAACTTCTCATGATGTTTTACTCCTAGTTCCGAAGACACCCAAGGAAAATCGAGATTTTCAGTTTCTATTTTAAATTTTTACTAACTTTGTTATTAAAACTATAAAAACCTATATGGATCTGGATTTACCTAACTTAGTTTTTAAAACATTTGCTTTTACTTTCCAAGACTAATCCCTACTAAAAGACATAGAATAACTTTACATTTTTTAAAATAGAATAGTCTATATTTGGAATTTGCAAATCGACGATAAAAGAGTAGGTATAGGTACTTTATATTCTGCTTTCATAATTTTCATCCTGCGTGTACGCATTTATAACAGTTATTAGAAAATCATAAAACAACTTTATGAACCGCAGCTAATTCCTTATCTGCCAGTTATCTGCATTTCTTAAACTTTAAGCTATCCTATCTCTTTTACCACCACAATTTTTTTGACAACACTATGTGCTTATTTTACCAGAATCTAAAAATACGTGTTCAAACATTTCCTGCTTAACATTGCAGGATGTTTATAAAAGGACCACAAGATATCTGTTGTCTGGTACTTTGGAACAAAACACTTAGTACAATGCAACCACAATATGGAATTTGTCTTTGGATAAACATAAAACTTAACAAGAAACATCGAATAACAAAATAGAGATAAATACAAAAGACTTTTGGCTATGGACTATGAACCTAAAGGAATCGGTTTTTGAAAATTTCTTTATTTTAAATGGAACACCCTGTATATTTTTACATATTTGGATTCAGGGTAAAATTCTGCTTGAATTCTGCACACAGTGTGTGTTTGTTTCATTTGCTTTTATGATACTCAAATTTTTTTAAATTTATTGCATGTAGGCAGTCGTACGCTATCTATGCTGTCTAGGTGCAACATGAAAAATTAGAAAAACTATTAAAAAAAATGTGCAATTTCTAAAATTTAAAATATCGAAGTAAAGAGTCGAGGCTGTGCCTTAGGATTTGGACTATTTCTAGTAAAGCAAACAATCTTTAATAAATCATAAAAACAAACAGCAAACTTTTACAACAGACTCGAATAGAGTAGGTACTGGTAGGTACATATTTAAGTACCCACATTATAATAAGACCTACAAACACAAACAGTTGCTGATAGTGAGCCGCCTACATGCTGTGTATAATTGACAAACTACTCTAAAATTCCATAATAATCGCAAGTATTTGTAAAATGAAACATGTTTTAAGAATGACTAACAAAATGGATTAGATAATACTGCACTTTTAAAGTTCATTGCTTCCAAAACGTCATTTTTCCACACTTGCATACCTTTACCTATTTTGCGACGAATAAGCATAATAATATTATAACACAAAAGAATTATGCAAGCAATACATTAAAGGATATAATGCATTGAACGCCATTTCCGTTCTGCTAGTTTTAATTTGAAAACGCCACTCTTTCCTTACTGTTATCTGATACCAGCTTGAAATTACACAAGCTGTTTTGCTATTTGTCTATTGACTAATGGAGTTTGATTACAGTAACAGACATACAGTAGATAAAAAGTGATTAGTTGATATTTATTTTGTTGAACTATACAAGATTCCAATAACTAAAATATTTTAGTTTTCTCAAAATTTACTACACACACCTAATGGAAATTTAGAAAGCGCCTTGGACATTTTCTCTTTTTACTTAATTAGCGCCCCATTAGAACAAATTTACAAATAGACACCTATTAGACTAATTATATGAACAATTATTCAAATTGGGGTCAAATAGCCAATAATAACTAGGAGCGACTAGGAAACATATTAAGGGACTAATCTAAAGGGTAACTATGTGACTCTAAAAAGCTAATTATACCTAATTATGAGTCTTCTTTGAAATATTCGACTAAATATTGGAAATAGAACAGTCTTATTATTCTATTTTTAATTAGAAGGTGGCAATTCTATTTAAAAAATATCCAATATTATTATGTACTACCTAGTGTACAGGGTGTCCAAGATAAGTTGGAGCCCATGGATAGGGGATCTCTTAAACGGTAAGAGATAGAGATTCGGTTAAATGAGAAGAAATGTTCAGTATTTTGAGAACTACTTCGATCACTGGTACAGGCTGAAAATTCTAAAATTTTCAGTTTTCTATTTCAGCCCGTACTGAAAACGCCTAAAAATTTATAGAATCTAAATAGTGATCATAGCAACTTAGATTATTACCATGCAACTAAAATTTCAAATTATTAATCAGACTATCAAGATGCGATAGTCAGGATCCTATTTTTACTCGGTTTAAAATACAATATTCCATATGAGGAGACGAAACATTAACAGGAAGCTACTAAAACGTTCAGCAGGTGAGAAAGTATTTAATAAAACTGGTAAGTTGTCTGTTGTGCTAACTATTTTACTTTGAATTGGAAAACCATATGTGGGACTAACAAGACGGTGCTACTGCGCATACTAAAATATTGTTGCTGCGCAGACTATCTTAACACAAACTGCCATATCATATTTTAAATAAATTGTGGAACAATAAACTAAGCTGCATAGATAACAATTATGAAAAATACAATTAAGTACATGCCCGTACTTTCATAATACAAAAATAAAGTAACTTACTGTGCCGTTAGATAAGAGTAGGAATTTAAAATGACTCCATAAATAGAAAAAAGTGGTATCAACAATACACTCAATTTTGCATTCACTACATATCAGAATATTATCATAATAATATGAATATTTAATATTAATTATGGAAATAATATAATCACCAAACAGCTATAATTTTTAAAATAGAATTTTAAAATATTTTTCATTGTCTTACCACAGTTACATAGAATTTCCTTGTGGATTTAATTAATAAATCAGAAAAATAGATAAAGATCAAATAGAAGTTATGAACAAAACATAAGCCCTAGCCCTAACCGTTTTTGGCAAGCTTAAAAATACATGCCAAAGGTTTGCAACACTTAAGAAAAATTTAAAAAATCATAATTGTATTAAAGCAAATTTTTAAAATACCATTCAATAAAAATATACAGGGTGTCATATTTAAAAAAACATAAGTTGTGCCTCTTAATTCTTTTATTTGATCTTTGATTGTGTTTCTGATTTATTTGTTACATCTAGAATGAAATTCTATACAACTTTTGTACTTAAAAGTCAATTTGTACCTGCAACAAGAGTTGAAATATTAGTTGGGACTTGCTTAACTACACAAACAACAAAAAATATTACAATTCGAAATATTCTTCCGATACCTATTGCCCATTGAAATAAATAAGTAATTCTCACCTTAGATGGTGTAACAGCTCCATATTTAAACAAATTTTTGCCTTTAATTGGTGTAAGAGCTTGTCTTTCATCACACTGTGTTTTAACGTCTTCAATATTTTCTCCCAAAAGTTCATTTTTTAATAAACAATTATATGCAGAGCTTTCTCGAGGTGATTCTCCAGATTCCCTTGCCTTTTTATTAGCTTGTGCTCCTTTTGGAGGATCAGGGATAACAGCATAATTAGTAATCCAATTATTATTTGCCCGTAAAGGTATAAATCGGTCATAATTCACTACGGTTCCTGGTTCTCGATGTGTGCTGCTATAAAATAAATTTCTTACAACTGCTGGTTTTGTTTGGCGAAGTATTCTATCGTTTAGGTTTAAATCCATTGTAACACAGTCTGGCACTACTCTTGAATGTTTACAGGAAATGCATATTACAAGCGAATTGGGGCCACTATGAATGTAAATTGCTTGATAATTTACTTAATAGTTCAAAAGTCATGCTTTTATCATATGCAATATGCACGTATGCATAAACTTAATAAATAATAAGTTATAAAATAGGAGATAAAAAATGTCACAAGCCCATTTAAATTAACCTCACAAATTCTAGTTGCACTATTTATATTAAATTGTGAATCGTTCTTTTAATTACACTACCGAGTATATAAAACTTTGTAAAATATCACTGAAATAATATATATATTATATGTAAAAGAATACAATGCACTTCACAATGGTTAAATTACTGATGCAAAATCAAAAATTGAAATAACCAACGACGCTTCCTATCAAAACCCCCACTCCATTTGTGGCATTTAATTTGTTCTGCTATGTTGCCAAGTCGTCTTATTGGCATCTCAATTTAATTGTGGAATGGGAATCTTGTACAGAATGTAAACAAATCAAATTTAACTTTATATATTTAAATACCAAAGTATTAATTAGATCCAATTTACTAACATAATGTTAATTTTAAAACGATTACATTTAAATTATTGTCGATACTGGCAATGTTGCGGATAGGGTGGATTCGTATGCGTGTGCAATAAAGAAAACCGAAGAGAAAAAAGGAAGGGAATAGAGTTCAAAATCCCATAATTTCTAGCCAGTGGCGTATCATAATATGCAAAACATTCATCTTTGTAAATTCCCAACCAACTATAATCTCCAAACCTTTAAATTTATTCCATTGCTACATTCCACAATATTTATGAATTGGCAGACAATCAGGTTTCTTTGCATTCTTTTCAATTTGTATACTTGTTGTTGTTACCAATTTCCCTTATTCGCCGCCACTGACCAGTAATGTCATAAGCATGGCAATAACAACATAACCTAGAAACTTGTGATATGCTGTAATCTTTAAGAATTTGACCTATTTTTATGTAAAACGCAAAATTAGTAGTTTTATACATGCTATTTAAAAATTTAATTAATAAAATGCAGCAAAGTTCGAGAAACTTTATTGCTAATTCCCTAACTAATGCAACACGTGAAGCTTTCCATGCAGATTATGAGGTACCTTTGTTAACTGTAATTTTATAAACAATACACATTTTCCTTTTAAAGAATTCGATAAAAGCTTTGAATGGCCTACAAAGTAATGCAGAATATATAAAGATTGCACGAAAGGAACAATTATCACATCCCGAAGAATTCGCAAAAACCATACTACAAATGCAAAAATATTTGATAAGGTAACTGATAAGTCTTAAGTGGTCTAAACATCAAATCTATTCGTATAATTTTATTTATCAGTAGCAAGATTTAATATCAGTAAAGTTTCATTTAATGAAACCTAATGGTTACTGTGTTTATATGTTTATTTTTACTAAGATTGCAAAATAAATATTTATTTAAACATACCTAGGTACAAATATGTACCATTATCTGAGTATACATTCTTCAGATAAATATAGAATGAAGTGTGTAATTAGATAATGTTATAATGATTTGTTTACTTACATTTACTTTATCTTATTAATTACAAATACCTCCTTAATTTATTATTATGACTGAGAAAACTTTCTTTCTAGATCTGGTATAACATTGGAAACTCTTGATACTCTTCCAGTAATTCATGTAGCAGGTACTAAAGGCAAAGGTTCAACCTGTGCTTTATGTGAAAGCATTCTACGTCATCATGGATTAAAAACTGGATTTTATTCTTCCCCTCATTTATTGGAGGTTCGAGAACGTATTCGTATTAATGGGGTACCTCTTAAAAAGCAAGAGTTTTCGAAACATTTTTGGCACATATACAACAAACTCGATAAGGAAAAAGTAAGCATGTTTTTTTTACTGGGAATAATGTTAGAATATAATTTTTCCAGGACCATCCTAATGATGTGCCAATGTACTTTATGTTCTTGACTATTATGGCATTCAGGGTATTTTTGATGGAACGGGTTGATGTTGCTATTATTGAAGTTGGTATTGGCGGGGAATATGATTCTACAAATGTTTTACGGTATGATACTATCATAATATGATCAAATCAGGGGAATCAGTGTTTTTTCTTGATTGAATTATTATAATGGGCGAAGCTCTAGATATGCTAGTATTCCTGGCCACAAAGCAATATAAAATTTCCTACAAAAAAATTCCAGAAAGGCATATGTCTAACGTTAATAATTTAGGACTGAGAACCACTTGAAGTTAGCATAAACCAGCGATTTCGGTTTAAAATTGAAATGCAGCGAAAACCACGCTAGATAGGGTAAAATGCAATAGGAACGAAGTTGTAGAAAATAAAATTTCCTACAAAAAACTCCCGGAAAGTATATGTCTAACATTAATAGTTTAAGCCTAGGAACCTTTAGACTATAATAGATAACGCGCGCTTTTCGAAATAAAAAATTGTAGTATAATTCGCTATTCTTCCACATACAAAATTTTTCATCCCACTTCGGTTTAAATAATAAATTTAATTTATAGGAAAGTACCGGTGGTGGGTATAACTTCTTTAGGTTTAGATCACACAAACATTTTGGGTGATACCATAGAGAAAATTACATGGCACAAGGCTGGAATAATGAAACCAAATTGTCAAGCATTCACAATTCCACAATCACCTGTAGTCATGAATGTTCTTAAAGATCGAAGCATTGAACGCAAAGTACTTAATTTGAAAACATTGTTTATAAATATTTTTAAAACAATCAATTTTAGTGTTCATTAGAAACAATCGAACCATTCCCTTATTTCTCTGTAACAGATATAAATCATGGGCCGAGTAATATTTTCAAATTAAATGGCAGCCTTGCTATAACTTTAGCTCAGACATGGATGAACCTTCATGGTATAATTTTAACTGTATTACCTTACATTTCTTTCACTGTATTTTATTTAAGGCAAAACTCAAACAAACATTCTTAACTCGGCAGCAACAAAACAAGGTTTATTACAATGTACTTGGCCTGGTCGTTATCAAATATTACATTCTTTTAATACGTAAGTATCTTATTTGCGTTGAGTGCAATCGATATACATTTCAGAAATATAGGTACTATTTAGATGGTGCTCATACACCTGAAAGTATCGAAGTTTGTTCAGAATGGTTTTCAAAGGAAACGCAAAAATCCGCTCGTAAGCGAGTGCTTATTTTCAATGCAACTGGAGATCGTAATTCTGAACATTTAATGAACAAGTTAAGGCCGTGTTGTTTTGATAAAATATATTTTGTTCCAAATAAAGCATCTTCAAATGATGTAGAAGGTAATTTAATTTAAAATAATTTTAAAGATTACAATGTTTAATTTTAGATAACAAAAATTTTAATATTATGGAGGATCAACAACTGGCTCGTTGTTACACCCACCAAGATGTTTGGTTTAAACTTGAACATATTAATAATACTTATCCTAAAGCTGAATTGGTGAAAGTATTACCATCTGTTTTAGATGCGTTACTAGAATGTGATACAGAAAAATATGACGTACTAATCACAGGGTCACTTCATTTAATCGGTGCAGCTTTAAGTATAATTGATTTAAAGAACGGTGATAATAATCATACTTAATACATATTTTCTTCCTTTTTTAATTGAATATATCAATTTATTGAACTTGAAATTTAAATCACGCATGGGGTTTAGAATTAAGGGTAGGGAATAGTATTTTTAGGTCGATTTAAAATCTCGGTAAATAATAAGTGCCTTTCTTCTATTTTAAAAATAATGTTAGGAAAGGAGTAGTATTTTTTAATCTCATGATCTAATCATGGTATACTTATATGCGTTTAAATAATTTTTATTTACTCAAGAAAAATATACAGGGTGGCCCCATTAGGATGTACATACAGTGAAGTCCATTTATTATGCAATATAGGCATGTTGCAAGTTAATTGGTGTACGCACTTTACCATTGGAATATAGGCAACCCATTATACACTGCTAACCACTCTTGCCCCTGCCTACTGATGAATTTAAATTTTCAATTGTCAGGAATGTATTATTATTATTGTTTTGTTACCTATTAAATTTTTTTTAACTAAGAACATGTTTTATTTTGAGGTTAAACTTTCATGTGTTGCTGATTTCGGTTAGATCATAGATGGTTAGATAAAAAAAAACTAGCTAACTGTATAATGGGTTGCCTATATTCCAATGGTAAAGTGCCTACACCAATTAACTTGCAACATGCCTATATTGCATAATAAATGGACTTCACTGTAAGTATAGGGTATCTCAGTAACCATTCTAGAGCTCAATTTTTGAAACAAATGTAATGTCCCAGAGGATATTTTGCAATTGTTTCAAGATTGTTTTTCAGATGAAAGCCCTTGGTGGTCGATAAAGAAATTTTTTGTTCAGGTAAAATAGCTTTTTTGTACTAACTACAGCAAAATTTCATTTAGAAAAGTTGTTCAGAATGTAAAATCATCACCCTATGCAAAAGATCAGAAATATAGGTTTATTGTTATGAAACTGTGTCGGCTTATAGGACTTTCAAAAATTTAAAAAAAAATAGGCAGTCAATATTTCTGAAATTTTGCATAGGGGGATGATTTTACATGCTGAACAAGTTTTCTTAATGAAGTTATACCACAATTACTACCAAAAAGCTACTTTATCTGAATAAATGTAAAGTAAAAGACCAACCAATTTTACTGAAAAATTATTTACCGAGATAGGCTATGCTTATATCCAAATTTCCCTTTACCCCTGTACACAGGGTGTTTGGTAACTATTTTTTATAATCTATATAAAAATTGTAATTAAAAGTTGTTTTCGAAGTACAATTTTTGTTTTTCACCACCTGGTGTAAATCACCCTGTATAATTAGTTGAAAACTTTTTGTAATGCAGAAAAAAAAATTGTGAATTTTCAAATAAAATTCTAACTTTGAATACCAAACTATAGCCACATTTTTGCAAAAGACATTGCTATTTCTCAACATCCCCAAAATTTCTCATTGTTAATGAATCACCCTGTATATAAAAAAAACAATATTGTGATCTATTTCATTCCATTTATTTTTATAATTCTTAAAATGTATCTATTTTTATAAAACAATATACATACAACTTTTTTGTTAATACATTTTTCGAATAAATGTTCAAGTGTATAATAATAATGGCAATACTTCAATGTTTATAATACAAAATGGAAAAATGTGCAATGCGTGAACCTAATATAAAACTAGACAGAAAAATATAGCTAAAACCCATAGTTGTATCACATCCCTAATTTTATTGTTCCTAGTTATTTGGATGCAGTAATTTTTTAAATGGTAAACAGGTAATTTCTGCTGCTGTAATATTACCTAATACAACTAATATCGTTTTTACACTAAAAATAAAGGTACCTTATAGTACTGTCATATACGTATTAGTTAATATACATTGTTTACAAAAATATAAATGACAGGTATAAGGAACATACGACATTATTATTTACTTATTAAAGACTAGCAACGTTAAGTTAATTATCTAACTTCGACCATTAATGTCTGTTGGTGCTATATCAAAATCTGACTCCATATCATTTTCTGATAATGAAAGCGATCCTCCTGTTCTTCGACTATGTAAGTTTGTATCATGCTAAAAGAAAAACATTTTGGTTTAAGAAATTAAATGCAACAATGTCTATTAGGTACCATTACTTTTTACCTTATGTCAAAATTAACTGTTAAAAGTATAAGCAAAATACACAGCAAGCAAGCAATAACATTTGCTCAATCATCACCTTGTACATACTTTACAGATAATATAAGAAAAAACTGCATTTTCAAATTGAAATGCAATAATTAAATTTGGTTACTTTTTGAAATTAATGTTTAAGTAAAAAAAATGTATTAGAAACTTGTGGATGGATGGACTGATTTTTTCTTCATATCTCTGGAACAGCTTGTTAGAATTAAAAAAATAAGTAGTAGATAAAAGTTATAACAGATGCAGTTACTGCAAAATCAGTAATAAAGAGTGTCCCATCAACAAGTCATAAATTTAATATAAATCTAAATTCAAGCGGAATCAGAATCCAGATTAATTTAATCGACTCTGGTTCCACTAAGCCACCCCATCAAATTGTGCGCCATTTGACTATGTTTGTTTAAATTTTAATGATGGCTGCGGGTGGTTGGCAATGGTCCACAGTTAAAAAATAATAGAGTTGCGCCGGAGTCCTGTGTAACCCCATATACATGATTCCCAAAATAACGGATTATTTACTAAAAATTTAAGGGCGCCTTCTGGGCACTTTCCTCTTACTTTAAAGTTTGTAAGTTTTGTAAAGACTTATTTTGAAAAATAAGGTAGATATGCGAAAAAATTCATAATTATGCTTAGTATTTTTGGGACACCCTGTGTAGAGAGAAAATTTAATAAAAGGATCAGACTTAAAAATGACCAGATTTTTTTAGCTTAGTACTAATAAATTGTGATACTTTTCCTTTTAGTAAATCTACTTGTAGGCCATAAAAAAAAATAAAAGAGAAAACTTTACCACAGCAACCATTAATGCAGAGTGTGCGAAAATGTTAGTTACAATACAAAAATAACTATAAAGTTGTGGGAGACCCACTCCAAGTCGAGCTACCAGTACGATTAAACTGAAAAATATTGGAGCATGCAAGTATCAAACAAGCTAATTGTTAGAGCTTTCAAAACTTACGTCTAAAATACCAACAGAAGGTTCAGAAGCATATCCATGACCCTCTTCATAATCTTCTTCTTCATCATCTGTAGAAGAACTTGAACAGTCATCTTCATATGTCCTAAAGGATTTACCCATTGAAATTATTAGTCTCAATTATTTTAATTACAAACGAACCTCGATACTTTACAGACCATTTGAGCTAAATCTGTAAATGTATATCCAGTAGCGTGTTGCTGCTGTTGTGTAAACCTTGTTCCTGCAGTACCGGTACTTTTGAAGAGTGGTAATAAACCAGCACGTAATTGTCCCTCAAAATATGTTTTTCCATGTCGGTACCCAACATCTTTAATTTCATCAAAACTACCAAACTGTAGTGTTCTATACTGATCTATCGGAGGTCGAATATATTCACAATAATCGCTAGTTTTCACTTCCTATTAATAAAAATATGGTTTAAATGAAACTTTATTTTTATATAAAATTACCTCTAATTGTCGGACACAGCTGACATATGCTAATCGGGATTGGATATCAGGCAGATTGGGTACTTTAACATTAGATGTAAAAGGATTCCAACGTTTCCATAATAACCACCACCCTGATAAATCATCTCCATAATTGGTTAAATCTTGATCGTCAACTGAACCCACATCAATTGCTAAAATATGGTTTGCACCCAAACTTCGCATTACGTCAGCTAAAATATAGGAAAATTGGATGAAAATTTTGAATCTTTATAAGCCAATTTATTTTTCAAGTTAAGATATTTTTCTATCAAGATAAAAACATGTGAGACTACTGAATTAATAAAGTGTGCAGTACAGTGTAAATTATTAGACTTGAAAAATAATCGGAATAAACATGTTATAAATATAAAAAACATTTAAAAAAATGGTAATACATACCTGAAAAAAGTATTAAAAATAATATACAAATAAGGTCCAATTAGGTTTTACCTGGTACATTATTTATGTAGCATCCATCCACGAGCATATGTCCATCTACAGGGTCGCACATAGGGGGAAATATGCCAATAATCGACATACTACCCCGCACATATCTCCACAAATGACCTGTCACATAATCTATGCTACTAATTTAAAAATTACTGTTGGTGCAATATATTAATTGCACTTTTATTTTTAACCGTAATGATCAAAATATATTTACAATATAATTTGGTAAAATGATATGAAAAATTTGGAAATTCCTGTAGTTATTGATGTATACCATAATTTGTATTAGGGACAGGAAATTAACTGTTTGGCTATTTAATGATGCGATATTTTTAAATCCGTTATGAATGGAAACATGACCACTTCTTTCTATTTTCAAAGATAATATTTGCTTTCTGTAGGCCTAGCATATGGGATCGCGCCTAGACAGAACTAATTCACCGGCAAATAATTTAAATTAAAAAAATTGGATATGGAGCATTTCCAGACACATAGCCATGCCCTTTGGGGTGAACTTGATCAGTGGCTTAACTTAAGTTGACCATAATATTTAAAGTACAGTTCAGGAAAATATTTATTGATGATTTATTGAACTATGGCTAATCCTTCAGATTAATTCTCAGTTAATGATGTTCATACATGGCCAGCTGCATTAACTGTTGCGAGTTATATGGCCGTCCCAATTATGATTTTAACACGTCCTTTCTGTGGTGCCCTCTCGGGGTGTATATGAAACTACTATGCATTTTAAAACTGAAAACATTGTTGCTGATTATTATCTAATAGATGGCACCACAGAAAGGACCTGTTAAAATTAAAATTGGAATGGCCATATACTCGTAACGAGTTAGAAGAATGAAGCCGACCATGGTACATTATATACTGACAAGAAAACTCGCATGAGTTGCTTCAACAATGCGTTGCTAAGCAGCAGTACCAACTCGTGCAAGTTTTCACACCAGTGTATTCGCACCATATTATAGCTCACAAGTTACTGCCATGCAATTAGGTACCAGGGATTGGAGTATCAATACTCCGTCCATTACAAACAAATCTTTATTAACTTTATAACTTGTGTATATGAACGAATTCATCCATATTCAAAATTTAACCCGAATTAGAATAGAAATGATCAGTTTCTATACAGTTGCATCCAGCATAATTGATTTAAAATTTTACATTTTATGCAACATGAGAACAAACAGGAAATTATCTTTATTGAAAAAAAAACGTTCCTCATTTTTAGTAACAAATGTTATGTGATGTGAAGAATGAAACACACGTGTTATACTACATTCGAGTACTACAAACTACAAGAATATTTTTTGTACTTTTGCTAGAAATCATTTTTTTTAAAATGTACCAACAAATAGGAAATAAATATTACCACCAGCATTCAGAACCACATTGTGATTGGTTTACCTTTATTAGGAGACTCTAGGGACCACACTACTGCAACGAGTAAGTTAGAATAATATCAATTTTATCTTACCCATAGAATCTGGCTAATGAGATGAAAAATTGTCTTTCAAATACATAAAGTTACCTGGTAAGTTATTAGTATAGCCTCCATCAAGTAAAAGGTGCCCATCAACTGGATCGCACAGTGGTGGCATGTAACCTGACAACGACATTGAAGCCCTCACGTAGCGCCATAAAGAGCCTGTGACATATTTCAACTAAGCCCACATGCCTTCAGTGATTTTAATCACTTATATTTATATTATAATAAGCAACTAATACAGTTTTTTTAATTTTTAATAAACCATTACTACCAACTGCTGAGCAAACAGACAAAAACATACTGATAGGCCATGGTAACGTCAACCTACAACAAAAAGTTGAGCAGGTTCTAACAAAGTTACCATGACCCGTTAGTAATTTAATAATGCCAAGGGAACCAATATTTGTGTTCAACAAATCCTATATTTACATCATACATACCCTAGTATACAACGCTGCGGAGATGCATGTGAAACTAATAAGTTATAAATGTACTGCTTTAAAAGATTATAAACGTCATGGCCATATCCAGAACCAGATACAAACCTTGCTAGTGGATTTCATTTGAACAACTAAATTCCAAACCTAAATAATCTATGTTTACACCTGCATTAATTTAGTTTTATCAAGATATGGATCTACATTCCATACTCAATTATAATGTGGAGGGTTGGGATCTCCATTCAACACCCAGACCAAACACTCAAACACTACATAAAAGTTGCAATAAATAACATTACTAAATTAATGCAGGTGTGATCACTCAAGAGTTTAATAAAGAAAGGAAAATTCCCAAATCTGCCTTAATCCCTTCCTGGATACGGCACTGACTTTTACAATTTTTTGATTGTATGATACACTATTTGCAAAAAACTGTGTAAAACAATAACTTAATTGTTTGTGCAGCAGAGCAGGATTGTTATTTTATTACACACTAGACGATCAGTCTTCCTTCCGTAACTATACAGGGTGAGTCAACATTTGTAGTCCACCCGTATACTGGGTGCCAATTTTAAGTTGTCCACCATTGGTAACTTTGTTACCTTTGGAGATGGAAAGTTGGTTAAATGAGAAAAGATTCAGTATTTTTTATGCTCATTTAGAAAGTGAAATTTAATTTTTTATGGCACTTCCGGTTTAGCGAGAAATGGTGCCAACTTTTTATTTTTAAATGGAACACCCTGTATTTTTTTTAATTTTTCGATTGGAAATAATTTTGGCTTTAAAAAAGTATAATAATAATAATTTTGTAGTAAAATGAAAAAAAAAAATAATTATGTGGAGGAGCTTCATCTTGTATGAACAAAATATTCAGAACATAACAATTATTACCACTGCTGCACAATTATAGCGTGATATGTTGAAAATTGAAATTCTCATTTGAATACTTTATATTTTGATATAAAAAATGAAAAATCCTATTTTAAAATACTGTATACTATAACGATTGTGAGTGAAATTGAATGTAATACGTGTTTGATCCTATTTATGCCAAGTTAGTGAATCCCATTCGTTTTCTTTCTGAGTAACTAACAAGAGGATTATTTTTTTAATAACTGAACTACTATGTGGAACAATTAATAAAATTAGAAATTAAATAATTACAACATATTTACATACAAACCATACATTGTAAAATATAATAGAACAGTTTTACTTTATAAAAGTAACTAAAATTTGGTTACTCAAGCAAGAAATGAATGGCATATTTTTGTAAAGGTAAGAATCAGACTGATTACTGTTGTCCCTAACTGTACATAATCAACCACAATCTTTGCATAATTTATTCTGTGTCGGTATGGTGGAAGAAATTTACAGGATTAGTAAAATACATTAATTTGTTGTGTTTTTTTCCTTTTACATTACAAAAGTTTGCTGTGGCTTTATACAGGGCAAATGGGAACACAGCCAACTTGACCAGGTTTTTTTAACACCTTAACTGCCCCAATTTGGATGTCAGTATAGGGTATCTCAGTATCTTTTGTTGAAAAGAGAAAATTGAGGGCACATTTTCTAGCTCATTTTTTTTATGCCGTAGACAGCAATAGTTACTGAGATACCCTACCCCTACTGACATCAACATTAGGCCACCCTGCATAGTATTGTTCAAAACTTTGTTCATAATTGACCTCAAAATGGTAATGGCAAAATTTTCTAAAGTACCTTTTAATTTAGCAACTTAACACAATCTGAATCTTACCTCCTAATCTAAATACAAGAAAAGAAAAGCAAAATCTAATAGCTGCATGCAAACAGAAAAGGTTAACCAATCACAATTTTAACATTCAGTACACGCTCAGACAACATTTACTTGTTACATCTACAAATGTATGGTGACGCTTAAGAACAGAAAATTCGTACGGTGCTATCACAAATTTTCAATGACACAAATATATGAAGTTAAAACAATATTCAACGGTACGTAGAATAAAATACTAAAAAAAAAACTTACCATGGCTATGAATTCTCATACAAGACGCAGTGATATCAGTAGTTATAGTGAAATAAGGCAACCAAAGATCTTCTATAAAGGTTTCACCAAAAGTACCATGAATTGTTTGATTAAAATCTCTCCCACTAAACATAGAAGTCACAGGATACGTCAAATCCAATATTTGACGCCACCATTGCGTCATTTTCTACAAAATTAATAATGAATTTATTTAAAAAAAAACATAGACAAGTGTTTACCTTTGCCCATTCTCTAGCTTTCTGAGTTACAGTTGTAATATTTTTTTCTTGGCACCATAGAGCACCCATAAAAGCACCAATACTAACTCCGCCCACCATATCGATTGGTATACCTGCTTCTTGTATTGCTTTAATCATACCAACATGTGCCGCTCCTCTAGCACCACCTCCACCTAATACAAGACCAACTGATTTTCCTGTCAGCCAACGAGCAAGTCTTGAGAAATCAGAATGGATATTTGGTTCCGACATACACACTTTACTATAAAGGTCATTCTGCAAAAAGAAGAAATAGATTAGGTAAGTAAATTTTAATCTGTACTAGTAGTGTATAGAGGGTGTTCAGTAAGGAATGGGACAGTGGAATATTTCAAAGATTTGCCCATGTTGGGATATCTGCAGCTGCCAGTTTAGACTAAAATGTATTTTAATTTTACTAACGATTCTATAAAGTGATTTCCTAGAAAACATTCGTTTAGAGCATTGTATGTGATGGTGCCACGAAATCCAAGAACGCATATTAAGCCATCCGACAGTATTATTGGGCCTTGGCCCTGCTTCTTTATGTAGAAGAACCAATTCCTTTTGAGTCCTTACAGCAAGCCTTTGGATTTCTTTTTCAACCTACATAGGTATAAATTATTAATCAACAAATTTTTATCTATTTTAAAAAATCAAACCTTTCCTAAACTAGGAGCATTCTCTCCAAGTCCTACAATAAGAATACAATCAGCTTGTCGAATACAGCGTTGAGTCCAAGCACTAAACGTGAGGTCACACTGATACAAGGCAATTTTGTGTTGATCCTCTTGCTGTGCCAACCACGTTGTTAATCTGTACTCACTATTGGGATCCATTATGCTAACACCTAATGTCTTACGTATCACATCTGAAGTCAGTCTTAACGTTGGCCCTATAAAAATTACTGAATGAAGAGACAGGATATTTAAAAAAAATATTTTCTTACCAATGGCACTAAGGCAATGATATAATTCGTAAGTAAATGCAGTTAAAGGTACGTCATCAGAGGCAGCAACTAAAGCAACTGTAGCAAAATTGATTTGTGAAGGTCGAGCATCTAATGTAGAATTATTTGGAGCACGTAGATTTAAATTTGGCTTTTGCCAAGCGCCTTTAAATAGAAAAAATTGTCAAGATTTATTTTCGAATAATCTTGTTTTATTTACCTAATATCCGATGTCCTAATAAATTTATAAGTCGAGTGACTACTATAGGAAAACGTAATTTAATGGCATTAAACAGCCCTTCTGGTAACTTTGCTAATTCTGAATCTCTTACAGCCATGACAGTGGTACTTCTTTTAGTTTGTGTCACCATTTCAACCTAAAATATAAATATTTTCATAATTGCAATATAAAAAAAAATACTTCCTACAATTCCAACTAAGTCTCCTTTTCCATATTCTCCGACCAACTCTTTTTTACCATTTGCATGAGTAATTACAGAACGTAAACGACCGGATAACACAATAAAGGTGGAGTCACTTTCATCATCTTGTCGGTATACAGCACGACCTGATTCGAGAAACACCCAATCAAGAGCAAAATCTACTTGTCTTACAAAAGGCGATAACGTTCGCACAACCATGTCAGCTATATATAAAATAATGTTTGGCTTTTCTTTCATTAAACTGTAAACAAGAATGGGGTAAATATTTTTAGTTAAAGTTTTGAATATGGCATACCTATAAAACGTATTTTTGGAAATTAGAGCTATACGAGTAAAATGTTTGGCACGAATAGTAAAGAAACTAGCTTCCCCTGTGAGCACAGCAAGCCCACCAACAATTTCTCCTGGGTGTGCTGTAAATATATGTATTTCTTCTTCTCCATCAGTCATTTTTTGCGACATTACTAATGAGCCAGATATAACATACGTAAGTGCCACATCCTGTTAACAAATCTTAAAGTTATTAGCAAACATGAATTAAAAAAATACCAACTTTATTTGAATCTTCTTTCATTAAATAAGTACCAGCTCCAACTTCTCTATATTCCACTTTTCCTTTAAGTACAGAATCATCTTCAAGTCCTAACTCCCTTACAAAAGCTTCTGTGGCCGTTAGAATCATACTCGCTTCATCTATGTTTTCTAAATTCGATGGACGTTTAGATTTTAAAAATGATTGTTGTAAATCAGGAGGCTAAAAATTTGAATATTAAAAAAAATTGACATTAAAAAAAAAACCAACCATGTTTGTAGAAGAGGGTTCCACATCAGGTACCATATCTGGAGCATTATAACTAGGAGACACTTTGGTGTCAAAAAAGGATTTGCTACGTCGATGCATTGGATTAGGAACAGGAATAGGTCGAGAAGTTGTATGTGTTACGTCAGCTGGTTCCCAATAAAAATCTGAGTCTTCTCGTTTAAGAGACCCTACTTCTCTTCCTTTAGAACGCACTGGAGAACTTAAAACTAATGGATGTTTGTGTCTATTGGATTTTGAACCCTAAATGATGATTACAAAATTAATTAAGAGTATAAAAATGAATACAATGCATTTATAGCCAAGTTATATTTTTACTAACCGGATTAATAAGTTCAGCACTAAGTCCAAGATATTGATGTAGAGCAGTAAAAGTAACTCTCTGCAACCGTACCATAATAACCTGCATCACTCTAATGAAGACATCTGGACACTCCTGGAATACTTCCCGGAAAGCTGCCATTGGGAGTTTAACCACAGTGGAGTCTTCAAGAGCTTTTGCAGATACTGTTCTATATGGATTCGGATGACCCTATACAACATGACAGGGTTTGATATGTGATTAGAATATTTATGCTATAATTTACTAACAGTTAACACATCTGTAAAACTAAGTAAAGATGTAACAGATTCTCCAGCTTTTACAATTTTTAATGACAGAGTTGCTCCATCTGCCCCAGTGATAAATACATTCACTTTTCCACTCTGTACCACGAATACGTTTTCATCTGCATCACCTGAAATACAAAAAGGAAGGGGAATTGTTTAAGATTCAATTAGAAATTCACACTTACCTATTTTAAAAAGAAAAGAACCAGCTGGTATATTCATAATTTCTGTATGTTTACACAACTTTAGAAAAACAGGTTTTTCAAATTGTCCAAATACACGAATACTTTGCAGCATGTACAATGCATCTCGTGGCATTCGATCGTCACTCAAAAGATCTTCCTCTAAATATTCTGCCGGAGGTTCAAGAACCTGAATACATTTTTTTTAATATTAATTTTTAAAAATATATCAAAACTCCAACCTTAAGTTGTTCAGATTCATTTTCTTTCCGAAGTTGTAAAAGTCTACGAGCAAATCTCATTACCATTTTACGTTTTCTACCTTGACCAGAACTTCGAACTTGACCAGAAATTGATTTAACTTTACGTAACATTTTCCTGCCATAAAACAAGGCCTTGTCTCTTTTCCGAAATCGTGTGGAAGGTGTTGAATTTGATTCGTGTGCTAAAATTGCTGTTAAAGATATGTTATTAGATGATAAGCAATAAGATTGGAGGATATGTACCTTGAACATGCCATCTTCTAATGAAAATTGTAGTTACAGTTAAGAAAAATAAGACACCACCCACAAGAATAAGGTAGAACGGCTGTAAGAAAGGTGTTTGGAGAATGTCATCAAGCTAAAGATCAAAATATTTCCATAAAGTTATGCAATCAGAAATTATATTTTCACTTTTTACTGTATGTATTTGTTATTTTGTAATAAATCACCTTGAATGCTTAGTATTGTTGTTGTACATACCTCATGTGAATGACGAATATTTGAATATAAATTGCCTATCCATGTTGATTTTACAAGATTTCCAAATTCAGAATTTATGTTACTTATTAAATTCACTACTTCCATTGTTTAAAACATTGATAACAATAAATCATCTTTCATCCAAATTCTGACGTTTGTTCTGACGTTTCGCAATATACCATGTGATCGATAAAACAGCGTTGCCAATGTTGCCATTTGTGGAAGCATATGTCAAAGTTCGGTAGGCGCAAGTTGAATCCATCACGGTTACCCGATATCGTTATTATTATCATCATCGTTAATTGGTTTTGAACTGCTATTGTTGAGCAATGTACCGTATCAGGAAGATGGACAGAAAATTAGTAATGTACCTAATTATTGCTTTGCACATTTTACTGCATTGTGTAGCAAACTAAAAAAAAAACAACTCGTTTACCGTGGTGCAATGAAGAGTGTCCACGTCGGTAGCAGCCGAAGGTCATTTCGTTTCGTAAGTTTCAAAAACGGTCTGTTTAACCTCCAAGGGATTAAAATTAAAATCCTTTTTAGCCCTTGTATTTTGCTGAATATCCTATATTAGCAGAAATTAAACTATTGCAGCTTAATTTAATGTGGATTCTGTGAATACTTAATGTTGTAAAGTGTAATTTTAAATATTGAAACAACTTAATTTTAAAAATAGGTAATCTATTTTAATGATGGTTTCAATTAAAAATAGTGCCTGTAGTATGTATTGCACACACCTGTACTTAATTCATCAACATAAAAATAGTTAACCTTCTCTGTAGTGGACAAACTTTCAGGTAACTTATGGAGACACAACAGTTGATCATGGCGAAGAGCAACGAAGAGGTGAAACCAGGAACACTAATAATTTGTGAAAAACCATTTGTTTACGCTCTAAGTTCAAAATGTAGAACAGAGAATTGTGATTACTGTTTCTCAAAGTAAGTTTTTACCAATTATTTTATTTATTTCATATTCTAATGGGTACCTCCGATTTTGTTAGAGGTGAATTACGTAAGTGTTCTAATTGCCAGTACGTTTATTATTGTAATAAAACATGTCAGAAGGAAGGATGGGCAATACATAAATTAGAATGCAATCAATTTAAAAGAATTAAACGGGTAGTACCTGATGCTGCTCGTCTACTTGCAAGATTAATAAAAAAATTAGAGAAAGGAGGAGATACAATCAAATCCTATTATGCACCAAATAAATACAGAAAATTTAAAGATCTTATGTCACGTATGCAATACAACACTGCTTAATGAATTTAGTATTAAAATTTTTATAATATTGTAGATTATCCAAACCTAAAAGAGGATTCCCGTAGAATGGAGCACTTTGTTTCGTTAATCGGAGTTTTGAATGATTTTTTAGATGGTTTTATTCCAAATGCAGTTGAACTCATGGGAATTTATGGCCGAGTAAGTTAAATAATTATTAGGATTAATCTAAGAAAAATTGTAAATTTATTTATTGCAGATGTGCGTTAATAGTTTCAACATATCTGATGAAGAGCTTAGAAGTTTAGGGACAGGAATTTATTTAGGTGCTTCGATTATAGATCATTCTTGTCATCCAAATGCTGTAGCAACATTCCAAGGCACTGTTTTAAACATAAGAGTTATAGAAACATTGCCAAGTTTAATTTGGGATAAAGTGCGTATCGAGGTATTGAGTAAGAGCAAGTTAATTGAAGATATATTTTTAGATATTCTTAAGCTATATTGATACCCTGCAATTAGCAAATAAACGACAAGAAGAATTATTATCTACGTATTACTTTTTATGCCAATGTCCAAGTTGTTTGGATGTAGAACAACCAAAAATTATGAGTGCTGCTGCTTGCCCCAATTCGTCCTGTGATGCATATGTAAATATAAAAAATAACGCAGAAAATGGTATTATTTTACAATGTAATGAGTGTCAAACTCCAATTACACAGACTTTCATTCAAGAGTATCAAGATATTACAGAATTTACAGATTTGCATTTACAAAACATGAAATTAGCTTGTATCCTTTTTATATCGGATAAAATTGTATGTTAAGTAATTTTGAAGCTGTATTATTCTTAATAATGGATATAGATTTGGATGTATGCAAAGTTTGTTTAAAAAAACATAAAGGTGTATTACATAATTTGAATATTCAACATGTGAGAATATTGGATGCCGCATTTGAGAGCAGTATTGACTTTGGACAATGGGCAGATGCCAAACAATTTGGAATTGAGCTTATACCCGGATATAGGTATTAAATTGATTTGAATTACATAACAGGGTGTCCAGAAAAATATAATAATAAAATAAATGGTGTAGAATTGGATTACACATCATAGGGATTTCAATTCAAATTCGTTTATTGACATGTCAGTATTCAGACACATGTTATAGGAACCTTTTGCTTGGTCAATTTCCGAACACCCTGTATATAAGTTCAAATTTTTAAACTTGATTTATTTCAGAAAATATTTAGGGGAAATTCATCCACTAATGGGTTTGTTATATTTGAAATTAGCCAAAATATTAATTTATCAAGAAAGTGTCTTAGAAGCTCGAAGTTATTTGGAAAAAGCATATAAAATATTAAAAATAACACATGGAGATAACAGTATGCTGTTTAAAAGAGAACTTATTCCATTAATACAAGATAATTTCAATTGATTTCAATACGAACTGTACTTGGTTTTAAACGTAAAGTATTTTTAGTAAAAAGTATTGAATTTTACATTTGTAATTATACCTGAATCAATAAACAATTAAACTCCTGAAACCTTGGTACACGTGACTAAAGAGTTCAAATCAAATCTGTTGGTGTTGGTTAGTTCATAATACTTCGTTTTTCATTTTAAATTAAAAAGAAACACTTTGCAATATATTTAATTTTATATTTATAACAAATACTGCTTATAATATTACACAGTTAACCAACTATTAAAAAATATCTATAAGTAGGTATTATTAATTACCTACCAATATTTTAGAAACATTCAGTCAAATTTAACTTTCTATATTAATAACAGTTAACGTATATCTCTGATTTTGGACTAGTTTTAAGGATATGTTTATAAACGTACTGTATAAATTTATTGTTCTCTTTTTATGAGCATTCACAGTCATCATTTGAGCATAGCTACAAAGCTGCTTTTCTATTAGTTGTTCATTATTCGTTAGATATTGCTTATGTTGATTCATTAGGCTGTGAATGTACACAGACTGATGTTTCATTTGGGGTTTGCGAAACTGATATAGCAGACGTTGATGCCGCTAATGCTGGAGTGGTTTCACCATCTTGATCTGGAAATAAGTGAATATTTACTGTTCACATAATAACAGCAGTGAGTGAAAGTAGTAAAAAAGATAGTTCACATGGGTAAGAAGGAGATGCAGGCAATTGTTCTTGCATCTCTTTTGTACACATGTGAAATGTTTTTTTTACTACTTCCACTCAAATATAATTGATTATGGATTCATCTGTATTATTTGAAGCAGGAAATAAGTAAATAATTTTTTAATTACCTCCAGGAACAGGAAAGAAGGAAATATAAGGTAAGTTGGATAATTGAAGGACAACTATTTTCTGTTCTTTTTTAAATTTTCTGTTAACTGCAATACTTCATTGTCTAAAACATTTTTACAAAATTCATTTGGGATAACTATTGTAATAGAAACTAGTTCTTACCTGGGTCAGTGCACTGCAAACTACAAAACGTATCTCGAATCGCTTGGCAATTTTGTAAGTTAACTTTCATAAAACTTGGACCAAACAAAAAATATCCAATTGCACTGCCAATAACAAGAGAAATCGTCATCCAACCATTATAAACCATTACAACGAGCATTAATAAATAGCCGAGTGTTTGCAGGTTGAACCATAAAAATCCGTCCCATAAACACAAAGATGCTCTAAAAATTAAAATTAGTGAAATAATTCCAAATAATGTTATAAGACAAACCTGTCACACATTGTAATTTTAAGTGGTTGAACTGCATTCCTACTATTGAACAATAACGTTGCACTTTCTGTTGGAGGACAAATGGTACGAATTTGGCGGGCACGTAGAAACAATTCCTTTTGACGATGCTTTGCTTGTATTAGTTTTAGCCATTCAAACAACACAGCTAATGCTGCTAAACCAAAACATGTTGCTATAAAACCACCAAGAGAATTAATATTATATCCAGGAAATAAAAAATTTTTTGTGGTGGAACTCCACCAAAAGGTCATATGCATTTTTTGGTATTTAATTATCACAGTCACAAATTAAAAAACACTTTTTTACTCTCATCTAGGAGTCTTTTCATTACTTTTATCACTGCGTTTTATGAAAAAATCTTAAAATATTCAAGTGCTGTAAATGATAAACAGGAGCAATGGCAAACTGGACGTTGGACCATTGCAGTTTTCATTATCAGTTACAATAATTTATTTTATTTGTTTGTCTGGTCTACTGGATTTATCTGTCACAAGCTAATCTAACCTAAAAATTTGTTATCAAATTATACAATAGTAAACAAACTTGAAGACTTTCAACTTTAGCGATTACACTAGGAAAACTGTTTACTAATATGGCCTTGTACGATAACAAACTATGGCTTCTATCACATATTCGAAATTCTTTTATATCAACTGACGATACAGGTTTGTGCCCCTTTTAGAAAATTTACAGGAAATACCGTCCCTATTCCCATTTCAGGAATGAGCGAACTTGTTATGGTTGAAGAAGAGATTCCTCAACACTTGGCTAGCAAATTGGACTGTTATCATGATCCGGAAGATAGTGAAGATGATGATATCAATCGTGAACCGTATGATATGCACCTGGAAGGGGATTTTGGGGGACATCGCCAGCGTTCAAATACAGATGTCATATTGGAAAGATTGGATCAAGTTAAAAAAAGAGCTGCAAAAGTTAAACATGTTAAATGGGAACTCAGTACTGTTCCACCATCCGCTGAAGAGATAAATAATTTATTTGTCCGAAAAGAACTTCTAAAAAATGAACAACAAAATACTAGAAAATCGCTTTTATCAGAACATCTTGAAAGATGTTATAACTTACCACAAAATCCGTATATTGAATATGCAAAATTTGATGGTAGTGCTCAAATTTCCATTATGACCAGAAAATATAAGATATTCCTTACAATGCTTCCTGAAGAACGCAGAAATTATCCAATGATGATTTGTTGTCTAGCATCAGCAACAGTAGAAGAACTTATAGGTTTTATATTATTAAATTGCAGGTATTAAAAGTTTGAATTAAATTTGAAAATTATTACAGGTGTTCATGAAAAACGATCAAGTTGGCTGTGGGTAAGTTTCATGGTATCACAACCAACTTGACCTTTTTTGTATGTTTTTGGCTTTCCCCCAATTTTCTGTTCCTATTTTCCTGATATCCTCTCTTGCCTTCAACCGTCATCGCTTTCATAGTCTCTCTTCTTGCTTCCTCTAAGCCTCTACACAGTAGAATCTTTGGCATTACTTATCTGTCTCGCTCCCACAGCTTCTGCCAAACCTTTTTTCTCCTTGTTTCAACTAAGCTTCTACTTGGTACAATCATTGTTGTCTTTCAACCTGTGCTAGACATCTCATCCTTTGTGTCTAATTAGCTTAAATTGATTTTTTTCTAATTATTGTTTATGATATGATTTTTTTAGTATGGAGCATGGTGACTATGTTCTAAAATCTGTATCAAATTATGGGTTGTACATAACAGAAGAAGATGGAGAAGTAGATCATGATTTTCCAAATTTAGACCCAAAAGAATGTGTTGCTCAATTTGCTTTTACATGTTTGGGATTGGTTGAACACAAACATGATACAAAAAATGTTAGTTTTGAAACAAGTGGAATAATCCACAATGACTTAGATGATGATGAAAATACATCTTCAAGTAGTGTAGCTGTAGCAGACGAAGCAAAACAAATTACTGCAAACATGGAAATGATGAAAGTGCACACAACAGCAATGGAAGCACCATTGTATCAATCATACACAGTGTATATTGTTAACAAGGTGCGAGCAAAAGCGGAAATACATTTGGGAATTAGTGGAGAAAAAATAGAAATTGATCCAATGCAACAAAAAAATTCAAAATTTACATTTGTACGTCAAAAACCTGTTAGCCATCATATAGATTCAGTTGCTTGGTGCGAGATTACAGATTCTAAAAGTAGTGGTACTTCATTCAGAGTCGTGTATAGCCTTTCATTTGGAAGAAATTCTTCTGGTAAAAGTGTTTATTATGTAACTTGCTTGAAATAATCAAATTATCATTATAGGACACAGTCATTCGTCATTACAGACATCAGCAAGCTTTAAGCACTATGATTTTGAAACAGATCATAGAACTGCTGAGGAAATTGTACAAAAAATTAATCTCATACTTGAGCTTCGATCTAATAACACAAGAAAAGAGTATATTAGGACACGTGACCGGAAGCTACAAAAAAGAAAAAATGTACATTTCCAAAAATAAATCCGAAGAATCTGAAAACAAGAAATCTCTATACTGATTTTTAAGTTTGAGCTCTTATATGCCACTAAACTTATTTCACAATGACAATAATTTTTTCTCTTCCCCCTATAACGCTCCGCTGTATGGCACTGGCATCCCAAATATTTTTATGTTTTATTGTCTACCGAAAAAGTATTTTGTAGCAAATTTATTATACTTTGTAAACATGAGAACGTAGGCATCTACTGAAAATTTAGAAATATTGAATAACTGTCGTATTTAAAATTTTTAAATTTTATTACTTTGAAATATTATTATGCAAATATCCGATAAGACTGTATTTGTAGTATTTTTTTTATAGTAGGTATTTTTATTTTTAATTCAATATTTAATTTTATTTACAGTATTACTTTACAGTATTATTTTTTATCTTTGGTTATACATAAATATAGTGTAGCAATTATGTAACTTATTTTATTATATTATCGAAAGCAGCACAGAAGGCAATGTAAACTTTTAAAAAATATTTTTTTTAAATACAAGGTGTCACAAAAATGTACCATTTTGCTTATAGTTAATCTTTCATGTCGAGTCCTAGTTTAAAAAAACTGTTGTTCCATAATCAACGCTGTAGTTATCTAGGCACAAAGTTTTAATTCTTGCATTAAAAATGCATAATTATTTAGAAAGTTTACAGCATGATTATTTTGTCCTATGTCCCTTGAGTATTCAGAGCAGGCAACACACAGTGCATAACAAAGGTGCCAGAAGGAAGGCTATAATAGTCTAGCCTCTTTTTTGGGATATTTTTCTTTGTACTATAAAATGGTTTGGCAAAGGTCTGACAACTAAGACAACTTGTTTACAATATCAAAGGTTTTTTTATTGTTTTTCGTTTATTTTTATTTAATAAGAGAAAATATGCCGCACCCCATAATATATTAATAAATTTTTGAAAGATTGCATGCACCATCTGTTGGAATTACCGTGAATTGCTTGTTCCAATTCTGTTTTCCTGAAATTTTTTATGCCCAGTAGGTAAAGAAAATCTCTTCCTTATCTTTTGGAAAATTTTCTGACCCCTTCCGATTTCCTTATGAAATTTTCAGAATGAAATATGAAGTCTAAACACTTGAAAAATATGTGGCAAACATCCCTCATCCCCTCCGGTCTAGTCAAAAAAATTCAGGAAGTTTTCAGAAAAAATCCATTACTCAAACTTTACTCGCCACGTGGGGAACAGTGGGAAGGGATGAGGGATGTTTGGCACATATTTTGCAAGTGTACACCTTCCAAATAACATTCTGGGAAAATCCAAACCAGATCTGAAGGGGTGAAAAAAATGTCCAAAAAAAGAGCAAAGACTATAGTCTTTCCTCATTTTTTGGAAAAATTTTTGACCCCTTCCGATTTCGTTACGAAATTCCCAGAATGTTATATGAAGTCTAAACACTTGAAAAATATGTGCCAAACATCCCTCAACCCCTCCCGTCTAGTCAAAAAAAATTCAGGAAGTTTTCAGAAAAAATCCATTTCTCAAACTTTACTCGCCACGTGGGGAACAGTGGGAAGGGAGGAGGGATGTTTGGCACATATTTTGCAAGTGTACACCTTCCAAATAACATTCTGGGAAAATCCAAACCAGATCTGAAGGGGTGATAAAAATGTCCAAAAAAAGAGCAAAGACTATGGTCTTTCCTCATTTTTTGGAAAAATTTTTGACCCCTTCCGATTTCGTTACGAAATTCCCAGAATGTTATATGAAGTCTAAACACTTGAAAAATATGTGCCAAACATCCCTCAACCCCTCCGGTCTAGTCAAAAAAATTCAGGAAGTTTTCAGAAAAAATCCATTTCTCAAACTTTACTCGCCACGTGGGGAACAGTGGGAAGGGAGGAGGGATGTTTGGCACATATTTTGCAAGTGTACACCTTCCAAATAACATTCTGGGAAAATCCAAACCAGATCTGAAGGGGTGAAAAAAATGTCCAAAAAGAGAGCAAAGACTATAGTCTTTCCTCATTTTTTGGAAAAATTTTTGACCCCTTCCAATTTCGTTACGAAATTCCCAGAATGTTATATGAAGTCTAAACACTTGAAAAATATGTGCCAAACATCCCTCAACCCCTCCGGTCTAGTCAAAAAAATTCAGGAAGTTTTCAGAAAAAATCCATTTCTCAAACTTTACTCGCCACGTGGTGAACAGTGGGAAGGGATGAAGGATGTTTGGCACATATTTTGCAAGTGTACACCTTCCAAATAACATTCTGGGAAAATCCAAACCAGATCTGAAGGGGTGAAAAAAATGTCCAAAAAGAGAGCAAAGACTATAGTCTTTCCTCATTTTTTGGAAAAATTTTTGACCCCTTCCGATTTCGTTACGAAATTCCCAGAATGTTATATGAAGTCTAAACACTTGAAAAATATGTGCCAAACATCCCTCAACCCCTCCGGTCTAGTCAAAAAAATTCAGGAAGTTTTCAGAAAAAATCCATTTCTCAAACTTTACTCGCCACGTGGTGAACAGTGGGAAGGGATGAAGGATGTTTGGCACATATTTTGCAAGTGTACACCTTCCAAATAACATTCTGGGAAAATCCAAACCAGATCTGAAGGGGTGAAAAAAATGTCCAAAAAGAGAGCAAAGACTATAGTCTTTCCTCATTTTTTGGAAAAATTTTTGACCCCTTCCGATTTCGTTACGAAATTCCCAGAATGTTATATGAAGTCTAAACACTTGAAAAATATGTGCCAAACATCCCTCAACCCCTCCGGTCTAGTCAAAAAAATTCAGGAAGTTTTCAGAAAAAATCCATTTCTCAAACTTTACTCGCAACGTGGTGAACAGTGGGAAGGGATGAAGGATGTTTGGCACATATTTTGCAAGTGTACACCTTCCAAATAACATTCTGGGAAAATCCAAACCAGATCTGAAGGGGTGAAAAAATTGTCCAAAAAAAGAGCAAAGACTATAAGTCTTTCCTCATTTTTTGGAAAAATTTTTGACCCCTTCCGATTTCGTTACGAAATTCCCAGAATGTTATATGAAGTCTAAACACTTGAAAAATATGTGCCAAACATCCCTCAACCCCTCCGGTCTAGTCAAAAAAATTCAGGAAGTTTTCAGAAAAAATCCATTTCTCAAACTTTACTCGCCACGTGGTGAACAGTGGGAAGGGATGAGGGATGTTTGGCACATATTTTGCAAGTGTACACCTTCCAAATAACATTCTGGGAAAATCCAAACCAGATCTGAAGGGGTGAAAAAAATGTCCAAAAAAAGAGCAAAGACTATTAGGTATAGTCTTTCCTTTTTTTTTGGAAATTTTTTTGACCCCGTGGCGAGTAAACTTCCTGATTTTTTTTGACCAGACGGGAGGGGATGAGGGATGTTTGGCACATATTTTTCAAGTGTTTAGACTTCATATAACATTCTGGGAATTTCGTAAGGAAATCGGAAGGGGTCAAAAATTTTTCCAAAAAAAGGAATAAATAGTCTTTGCTCTTTTTTTGTACATTTTTTTCACCCCTTCAGATCTGGTTCGGATCTTCCCAGAATGTTATTTGGAGGGTGTACACTTGCAAAATACGTGTCAAACATCCCTCATCCCTTCCCACTGTTCACCACGTGGCGAGTAAAGTTTGAGAAATGGATTTTTTCTGAAAACTTCCTGAATTGTTTTTGACCAGGCGGGAGGTGAAGAGGGATGTTTGGTACATATTTTTCAAGTGTTTAGACTTCATATTAAATTCTGGGAATTTCCTAAGGAAATCGGAAGGGGTCAGAAAATTTTCCAAAAAATGAGGAAACACTATAGTCTTTGTCTTTCAATTATTTTCGAAAAAAAATATAGGAAGGGATGAGAGAAGTTTGAGACATAATAATTTCCAAGTTTTTAGCCTTCACATTATATTCTGAGAATTTTCTATGGAACTCGGAAAGGGTGAGAAAAGTTACCAAAAAAAGGAAGACTTTTTTCTGAAAACTCTGATTTTTTTTGATCAGATGGGCGGGGTTGAGGGATGTTTGTCACATATTTTCCAAGTGTTCAGTGTTTTAGTTCCTGATAAGAAAATGGAGCTACTCTTCATAATAGTGACGTCTTATTTGCTTCTTCGAAAAAAAAACGTCTTCCGTACTATACATCCTCTAAATAGAAGTGGGTTGCGACAGCACCTTCAGTGACCCAGAAAATCCTGTAAGATTTCCATATTTAATTAAACGTCTTGCCCTCTACACAATTTTTAAAAGTTAAAATCGCTTTGAAAAGAATTTATATTTGTTTTATATCCAAAGAATTTATATCCATGTCTAAGATAACAAACATTCTTGCAAGTTTTTATACTTGTAACTTTCTAAATTTTGTTATCAGCTTGTAATGTATTGGGAATATCACACATAAGCGGACAATAACAAATAATAGAATTGTACAAACTTTTCCATATGTTTCCTATTGCCGCTTTGTCCTGATCGTGGCAGGGATTTTTACTGAAAATCTTGTCCTTAGTTATCGATAACAATTTACTTCGTTACTCACTTCTGATTGGTCAGTTTTGGACGAGTTTGTGTGTAATAGGAGAATTTTAGTACGTGTTGCACTTCGAATTTACTTTGTGCAGTGATCTCGTACAATTATTAGTTGTGGTGTTTCTTTAAGACGTGTTACTTCTGATCCAGAAATTAGTTTTTATTGATCAGGTATGTTTTATTTGTTTCAATTTATGAGAATATTTGATTAAATTGAGATATAAAAATAAAGAATTGCTATTTTCAAGAAAATTATTAATTAATATTTAATTTTTTACAGTTTTCAATCATTGAGGGATCAGAATCAGCCCCCTTACATCCAAAGAATAACAAATTCGGTAAAGAAAACTTCTTTTAAGTTTTAATTTTTTTTATTTTCAAACTGCTTAACACTTAAAACAATTTTTAATTTTCTTCTTTTTACTAATCGACCATCAATGATAAGAATTTTACCAACCCTTATTTAATTTATTATATTTTCAAAAATATTAAAAATTACGTCTGATTTAATTACGACATATTTTTTGCAAATGTGTAATCATTATAAAACAATAATTTTCTACGTAATGTACTTCGTAGTGAATAAAGAAAATTTGAGTCATATAAACCAAAGAGGCGTTATGTAAGACGTGACATGCCTCGTCGTGTCTTTGCAGGCACAGGTGACGGCATACGTGTTCCTATCTTTCTTTCAATCATCAATCCTTTTGGATTGTTATCGATAAATTTTATTTTGTGAATATGGATTTAAGTTTTGATATTTAAAAAGAAGTTTTGATTTTACTTTTAACTAAATGTTTGTTTTTTCAAACCTAATTTGGTAATTTAAAGCAAAACCTTTTGTGATCTGATGGTATTTTTGAATATTGAATGAATTTTTTTTTGCAGAAGTTCTGATATCTTTGGATGACTGAGGAAGGGCCAGTGTAGTGCAGTGTAGTGATTACGGGAAATGGGATTCCTTCGTGTGCTTCAGAAGAGGACAACGCAGTTTTTTAAGGTCTACGTCGGTGGAAGCGGATACAAGGATGAAGTCAACAAAATTTAAGGTACGAAAACCAATTTCCTCCACTGCAGTACAGCCAGCAATTAAAACTCACAACGACAATTCATATAAGAACTGTTACAAGAAGCGAGAGGATATCCAGCCCTCCTTGAAATATCTCTATTAGGGACTAAATTTAAATTAAAGTCAAAGTTTACAGATTCCAGTGAAATATTTTACACCCTTTGCGCCTCGCCCGCCGTTCCACCCTGCACTTAAAAATTTTAGTAATATTTTATTTAAGCACCCCCACTTGTTTCTGGATATTCTCGAACTTTCTATACACATCGCCTACACTTCATGGATTTAGAACCATACACTTTTGGAAATTCTTGTAAAAATGATTTTTTTTCAGTCAAAATTAGTACACATCGTAACGGTTTTTATTTTATGAATTGATATGCTTTCTAGTAATGCTCGAAACTAGCCTTTTAATGCGCCTAGTGAATAATGATTATTCACGGTATTATCGTTGTTATGGATAGCATTAGATTTTCTTTAAACTTTTCGCAATAATAGGTAATATTTTGCATGGATAACGAGTTTGAACGAGGATATTGCAGGATTCTAATAGAATCATTTTCTTTTTAAATTTAAAATGATTATTTTCTTATTTCATGTTAAAATCAAAACACAAACTGCAAACGAGTTTTAATTAAAAATAGTTTTCAAAGAACTTTTCGGTTTTATCATCAAAATTTAAAAATACAAACCAGGACGAAAATTCAGAATACGTTTCGGAATTCTCTCGTTCTTTTTTGCGTTTTACCAATCCTTCAACTATAAAACACTGGCTTTACTGTTGTGCTACATTTTTTAAAGGACCATTTTATTAAATACAATATGTGGTGGTTTTTACGTACCTCAAAGTACTAAAGGGTTTTAAAATTCCAAAACCCAAGTACGAACTAGTCTAAATTTATATTCTGCTTCAATATTACTCCAAATACAGCGTACGTAGAAAATTGTTATCGCTATATGATTTTTTTTACCCCGTACTTGTTTGAAATTAAAATTCCCTTAAGCCCTAATTTTGTTTTATTGTGTAACCACACACCACCATATTTTCTGTGTTTACACAATTTTCTACAATATTTTTGTGAGGCCCAATCTCTTTCCCTTTCGAAAGCATTTAGTGAGTGAGGGGGTTTTCAATCACATCGCCTCTTTGGTGGCTGATCTTGGTCAGCGAGGCTGCGGTCTAGACTGGCGTTTGGCCGGTGGGTTGGATAATCCCACTCTGTAGCTAGCCCACCCAGGGGCATAGGGCACCATACATCGTCGGTAGCCTTTGATCGATAGCCATGTCGATGATGAGACAAAAAGGCGGTGTATACTACGAAGGTGGCCCACCTTTGGTCACGTCGGGGGCTGGGGGATGTCTTAGCGTATCCTAATTGATCAACCTCGAAATCAATGTAGCTGTTGTGGTTGCAATATTCTCCCTCGCTCTATATAATGCCTCTCTTTCGTTATCGCTCTACGTACGCAATACCAGAAGGGCTAGATTAATTTTTTCATGAATTAAAGGAACAGTCCTGGTAACGCGAACCCCTAATTTTCAACTCCGTTACTCCATATTTATGTTAATATTATTAATTCAGGTTACATAAATAATAAATAGTTTACATGTTGCTATTTATTTTTCCCTGGGGTACGTTAAAACCAACATATATTGTGTTTTTGTTTTTCGAAATTAAAAATGTTTTCTTCTATTCTGGCTAGTAACGTTAATTGATTAAAAATGGTCCTTCCTTTGTATTTTTGTGTATTTACTGAACTTTATAAGCTCCAATAATGTTCATTCGTTTTTGGGTTTCCATTATTTTTTACTTGTGAGATAGATAAAAACCCTCTCGCCCCTGTTTACTAATTGTATGGAAACCCAAAAACAATGTACATTTCTGCTGATCGAGTTGTGCAGGATTCGAGGATTAATTTGTTTTAACATTTTTTCGCCCAATCAGTTTCTTGACAAAGAAAAAAAATTAAGTATTGTAATTAATCCTTAAAATCCTGGAAATGTTTGTTTACTAAACCATATTTCTTGTGCACTAAACGTTTCCACTGGGGAGACTTTAGTGAAGCTTTCTGAATTGATTCTGTTACCGTAGAGGAAACACTTTCGGTGTGCTAATAATATTTTCCTTTAATGGAAAATTCATTCGTTGCTTTTAATTGAATTTTAAAAATTTGTGTTTCTTCTAAGATGGCAAAGTGGGGGTTCGATGTTTGATAGTTACCTACGTGTTATTCTATCTGAAAATATTTCTTATCAGAAATAGTTTTCCTGCGTACATTTCTAGAATATTTTTAAGAGAGCGGTTAGAATACAGTAACTACTTTTTTCGCCACGTCCTGTATTTTCGCGATCGTGTTGTTGCTGGTTTTTGTGCTGGTGCGTTTTTCATAAAAAAATTATTTACGTACGTATTCCTAATATTACTAGATTAGTTTTAATCATTTTCTTTAGACAACAATTGGTTACATCCAATCATCAAAAATATATACAGGGCGTTACGAAAAAACAAAAAGACAAAGGGTCAAAGGGCTGTAACTCCGCAACCAGACGATTTTTCAAATTTCTGTCTGCGTCATTAATTCGGAAATAAAAAATACTACAAGTTTGTTTCTATAATCATATTCGTATCTATAAAAACAAAAAAGATACAGGCTGTTAATGTTCAATGCGCTAAATTGGCGACAGTCTAAACGATGTCCACGAAACGTATTGTAGGTACATCTTCGGTCCGCCAACTTGCAGTGTGAACTCACCTTTAGCGAATAAATCTTGCAGTGTGACGCACCTTTAGCTAATAAATCTTGCAGTGTGAACGCACCTTTAGCTAATAAATCTTGCAGTGAGAACGCACCTTTAGCTAATAAATCTAGCAGTGTGAACGCACCTTTAGCTACTAAATCTTGCAGTGTGAACGTACCTTTATATAATAAAATTTTGCAGTGTGAACACACCTTTAAGTAATAAAATTTTGCAGTGTGAACGCACCTTTAGCTAATAAATCTAGCAGTGTGAACGCACCTTTAGCTACTAAATCTTGCAGTGTGAACGTACCTTTATATAATAAAATTTTGCAGTGTGAACACACCTTTAAGTAATAAAATTTTGCAGTGTGAACGCACCTTTAGCTAATAAATCTTGCAGTGTGAACGTACCTTTATATAATAAAATTTTGCAGTGTGAACACACCTTTAAGTAATAAAATTTTGCAGTGTGACGCACCTTTAGCTAATAAATCTTGCAGTGTGAACGCACCTTTAGCTAATAAATTTTGCAGTGTGAACACACCTTTAAGTAATAAAATTTTGCATTGTGAACGCACCTTTAGCTAATAAATCTTGCAGTGAGAACGCACCTTTAGCTAATAAATCTAGCAGTGTGAACGCACCTTTAGCTACTAAATCTTGCAGTGTGAACGTACCTTTATATAATAAAATTTTGCAGTGTGAACACACCTTTAAGTAATAAAATTTTGCAGTGTGAACGCACCTTTAGCTAATAAATCTTGCAGTGTGAACGTACCTTTATATAATAAAATTTTGCAGTGTGAACACACCTTTAAGTAATAAAATTTTGCAGTGTGACGCACCTTTAGCTAATAAATCTTGCAGTGTGAACGCACCTTTAGCTAATAAATTTTGCAGTGTGAACACACCTTTAAGTAATAAAATTTTGCATTGTGAACGCACATTTAGCTAATACATCTTGCAGTGAGAACGCACCTTTAGCTAATAAATCTTGCAGTGTGAACTCACCTTTAGCCAATAAATCTTGCAGTGTGAACTCACCTTTAGCCAATAAATCTTGCAGTGTGAACGCACCTTTAGCTACTAAATCTTGTAGTGTGAACGTACCTTTATATAATAAAATTTTGCAGTGTGAACACACCTTTAAGTAATAAAATTTTGCAGTGTGAACGCACCTTTAGCTAATAAATCTTGCAGTGTGAAAGCAGCTTTAGCTACTAAATCTTGCAGTGTGAACGCACCTTTAGCTAATAAATTTAGCAGTGTGTACGTACCTTTATTTAATCAAATTTTGCAGTGTGAACACACCTTTAAGTAATAAAATTTTGCATTGTGAACGCACCTTTAGCTAATACATCTTGCAGTGAGAACGCACCTTTAGCTAATAAATCTTGCAGTGTGAACTCACCTTTAGCTAATAAATCTTGCAGTGTGAACTCACCTTTAGGCAATAAATCTTGCATTGTGAACGCACCTTTAGCTAATACATCTTGCAGTGAGAACGCACCTTTAGCTAATAAATTTTTCAGCGTGAACACACCTTTATATAATAAAATTTTGCAGTGTGAACACACCTTTAAGTAATAAAATTTTGCATTGTGAACGCACCTTTAGCTAATACATCTTGCAGTGGGAACGCACCTTTAGCTAATAAATCTTGCATTGTGAACGCACCTTTAGCTAATACATCTTGCAGTGTGAACTCACCTTTAGCCAATAAATCTTGCAGTGTGAACGCACCTTTAGCTACTAAATCTTGCAGTGTGAACGTACCTTTATATAATAAAATTTTGCAGTGTGAACACACCTTTAAGTAATAAAATTTTGCAGTGTGAACGCACCTTTAGCTAATAAATCTTGCAGTGTGAACGTACCTTTATATAATAAAATTTTGCAGTGTGAACACACCTTTAAGTAATAAAATTTTGCAGTGTGACGCACCTTTAGCTAATAAATCTTGCAGTGTGAACGCACCTTTAGCTAATAAATTTTGCAGTGTGAACACACCTTTAAGTAATAAAATTTTGCATTGTGAACGCACATTTAGCTAATACATCTTGCAGTGAGAACGCACCTTTAGCTAATAAATCTTGCAGTGTGAACTCACCTTTAGCCAATAAATCTTGCAGTGTGAACTCACCTTTAGCCAATAAATCTTGCAGTGTGAACGCACCTTTAGCTACTAAATCTTGTAGTGTGAACGTACCTTTATATAATAAAATTTTGCAGTGTGAACACACCTTTAAGTAATAAAATTTTGCAGTGTGAACGCACCTTTAGCTAATAAATCTTGCAGTGTGAAAGCAGCTTTAGCTACTAAATCTTGCAGTGTGAACGCACCTTTAGCTAATAAATTTAGCAGTGTGTACGTACCTTTATTTAATCAAATTTTGCAGTGTGAACACACCTTTAAGTAATAAAATTTTGCATTGTGAACGCACCTTTAGCTAATACATCTTGCAGTGAGAACGCACCTTTAGCTAATAAATCTTGCAGTGTGAACTCACCTTTAGCTAATAAATCTTGCAGTGTGAACTCACCTTTAGGCAATAAATCTTGCATTGTGAACGCACCTTTAGCTAATACATCTTGCAGTGAGAACGCACCTTTAGCTAATAAATTTTTCAGCGTGAACACACCTTTATATAATAAAATTTTGCAGTGTGAACACACCTTTAAGTAATAAAATTTTGCATTGTGAACGCACCTTTAGCTAATACATCTTGCAGTGGGAACGCACCTTTAGCTAATAAATCTAGCAGTGTGAACGCACCTTTAGCTAATAAATGTTGCAGTGTGAACGCACCTTTAGCTAATAAATCTTGCAGTGTGAACGCACCTTTATATAATAATATTTTGCAGTGTGAACGCAGCTTTAGCTAATGAATCTTGCAGTATGAACGCACCTTTAGCTAATAAATCATGCAGTGTGAACGCACCTTTAGCTAATATAAGTTGCTGTGTGAACGCACCATGAGTTGGGTTAGGTTAGGTAATGGGTTAGGTTAGGTTAGCAAAATGAGTTGGGTTAGGTTAGCAAAAGGAGTTGGGTTAGGTTAGGTAATGGGTTAGGTTAGGTTAGCAAAATGAGATGGGTTAGGTTAGCTAAATGAGTTGGGTTAGGTTAGCAAAATGAGTTGGGTTAGGTTAGGTAATGGGTTAGGTTAGGTTAGCAAAATGAGATGGGTTAGGTTAGCTAAATGAGTTGGGTTAGGTTAGCAAAATCAGTTGGGTTAGGTTAGCTAAATTATATATATATTTTTTTATTATATATATTTATCTAACCTAACCCAACTCATTTAGCTAACCTAACCCAACTCATTTTGCTAACCTAACCCAACTCATTTTGCTAACCTAACCCAACTCATTTTGCTAACCTAACCTAATCCAAGAAAATAAATATTAAATTAAGAAAATAAATATTAAATTAAGAAAATAAATATTAAATTAAGAAAATAAATATTAAATTAAGAAAATAAATATTAAATTAAGAAAATAAATATTAAATTAAAAAAATAAATATTAAATTATGAAAATAAATATTAAATTAAGAAAATAAATATTAAATTAAGAAAATAAATATTAAATAAAGAAAATAAATATTAAATTAAGAAAATAAATATTAAATTAAGAAAATAAATATTAAATTAAGAAAATAAATATTAAATTAAGAAAATAAATATTAAATTAAGAAAATAAATATTAAATTAAGAAAACCTTTAGCTAATACAACTTGCAGTGAGAACGCACCTTTAGATAATAAATCTAACAGTGTGAACGCACCTTTAGCTATTTAATATTACAGTTTGAACGCACCTTTAGCTAATAAATCTTGCAGTGTGAACGCACCTTTATCAAATAAATTTTGGAGTGTGAACGCACCTTCAGCAAATAAATTTTGCAGTGTGAACGCACCTTTAGCTAAGAAATATAACAGTGTGAACGCACCTTTAGCTAATAAATCTTGCAGTGTGAACGCACCTTTAGCTAATAAATTTAGCAGTGTGAACGTACCTTTATGTAATAAAATTTTGCAGTGTAAACGCACCTTTAGCTAATAAATATTGCAGTGTGAACGCACCTTTTGCTAATAAATCTTGCAGTGTGATCGCACCTTTAGCTAATAAATTTAGCAGTGTGAACGTACCTTTATGTAGTAAAATTTTGGAGTGTGAACGCACCTTTAGCAAATAAATTTTGGAGTGTGAACGCACCTTCAGCAAATAAATTTTGCAGTGTGAACGCACCTTTAGCTAATAAATTTAGCAGTGTGAACGTACCTTTATGTAGTAAAATTTTGGAGTGTGAACGCACCTTTAGCAAATAAATTTTGGAGTGTGAACGCACCTTCAGCAAATAAATTTTGCAGTGTGAACGCACCTTTAGCTAATAAATATAGCAGTGTGAACGCACCTTTAGCTAATAAATCTTGCAGTGTGAACTCACCTTTAGCTACTAAGTCTTGCAGTGTGAACGCACCTTTAGCTAATAAATTTAGCAGAGTCAACGTACCTTTATGTAATAAAATTTTGCAGTGTAAACGCACCTTTAGCTAATAAATATTGAAGTGTGAACGCACCTTTAGCTAATAAGTCTTGCAGTGTGAACGCACCTTTAGCAAATAAATTTTGGAGTGTGAACGCACCTTCAGCAAATAAATTTTGCAGTGTGAACGTACCTTTATGTAATAAAATTTTGCAGCGTAAACGCACCTTTAGCTAATAAATATTGCAGTGTGAACGCACCTTTATCTAATAAATCTTGCAGTGTGAACGCACCTTCAGCAAATAAATTTTGCAGTGTGAACGCACCTTTAGCTAGTAAATATAGCAGTGTGAACGCATCTTTAGCTAATAAATTTTTGCAGTGTGAACGCACCTTTAAGTAATAAGTCTTGCAGTGTGAACGCACCTTTAGCAAATAAATTTTGGAGTGTGAACGCACCTTCAGCAAATAAATTTTGCAGTGTGAACGTACCTTTATGTAATAAAATTTTGCAGTGTAAACGCACCTTTAGCTAATAAATATTGCAGTGTGAACGCACCTTTAGCTAGTAAATATAGCAGTGTGAACGCATCTTTAGCTAATAAATTTTTGCAGTGTGAACGCACCTTTAGCTAATAAATATTGCAGTGTGAACGCACCTTTAGCTAGTAAATATAGCAGTGTGAACGCATCTTTAGCTAATAAATTTTTGCAGTGTGAACGCACCTTTAGCTAATAAATATTGCAGTGTGAACGCACCTTTAGCTAATAAGTCTTGCAGTGTGAACGCACCTTTAGCAAATAAATTTTGGAGTGTGAACGCACCTTCAGCAAATAAATTTTGCAGTGTGAACGTACCTTTATATAATAAAATTTTGAAGTGTAAACGCACCTTTAGCTAATAAATATTGCAGTGTGAACGCACCTTTAGCTAATAAATCTTGCAGTGTGAACGCACCTTCAGCAAATAAATTTTGCAGTGTGAACGCACCTTTAGCTAATAAGTCTTGCAGTGTGAACGCACCTTTAGCAAATAAATTTTGGAGTGTGAACGCACCTTCAGCAAATAAATTTTGCAGTGTGAACGTACCTTTATGTAATAAAATTTTGCAGTGTAAACGCACCTTTAGCTAATAAATATTGCAGTGTGAACGCACCTTTAGCTAGTAAATATAGCAGTGTGAACGCATCTTTAGCTAATAAATTTTTGCAGTGTGAACGCACCTTTAGCTAATAAATATTGCAGTGTGAACGCACCTTTAGCTAGTAAACATAGCAGTGTGAACGCATCTTTAGCTAATAAATTTTTGCAGTGTGAACGCACCTTTAGCTAATAAATATTGCAGTGTGAACGCACCTTTAGCTAATAAGTCTTGCAGTGTGAACGCACCTTTAGCAAATAAATTTTGGAGTGTGAACGCACCTTCAGCAAATAAATTTTGCAGTGTGAACGTACCTTTATATAATAAAATTTTGAAGTGTAAACGCACCTTTAGCTAATAAATATTGCAGTGTGAACGCACCTTTAGCTAATAAATCTTGCAGTGTGAACGCACCTTCAGCAAATAAATTTTGCAGTGTGAACGCACCTTTAGCTAATAAGTCTTGCAGTGTGAACGCACCTTTAGCAAATAAATTTTGGAGTGTGAACGCACCTTCAGCAAATAAATTTTGCAGTGTGAACGTACCTTTATGTAATAAATATTGCAGTGTGAACGCACCTTTAGCTAATAAATCTTGCAGTGTGAACGCACCTTCAGCAAATAAATTTTGCAGTGTGAACGCACCTTCAGCAAATAAATTTTGCAGTGTGAACGTACCTTTAGCTAATAAATATTGCAGTGTGAACGCACCTTTAGCTAATAAATCTTGCAGTGTGAACGCACCTTCAGCAAATAAATTTTGCAGTGTGAACGCACCTTCAGCAAATAAATTTTGCAGTGTGAACGTACCTTTATGTAATAAAATTTTGCAGTGGAAACATAGCAGTGTGAACGCATCTTTAGCTAATAAATTTTTGCAGTGTGAACGCACCTTTAGCTAATAAATTTGTTTGTGTGAACGTTATTTATAGAATGTTATTTGGAGGGTATACACTTGGAAATTATGGGGCAAACTTCCCTCACCCCTTCCCACTGCTCCACACCTGGCTAGGAATGGTTCAGAATTGGGTTGTTCCAGAAAACTTTCGAAATTTTTTTGGACCAGATGCGAGGGGATGGGGGATGTTTGGCACATATTTTTCAAGTATTTACCCTTCATATAACATTCTCAAATTTTCCTAAGGAAATCGGAGAGGGTCAAAAAATCTTCGAAAAAAAAGGAAAGACCATAGTCTTTGCTCATTTTTGGGAAAAAAATTTCACCCCTTCAGATCTCGCCCCGATTTTCCCAGAATGTTATTTGGAGGGTATACACTTGGAAATTATGGGGCAAACTTCCCTCACCCCTTCCCACTGCTCCACACCTGGCTAGGAATGGTTCAGAATTGGGTTGTTCCAGAAAACTTTCGGAATTTTTTTGTACCAGATGCGAGGGGATGGGGGATGTTTGGTACATATTTTTCAAGTATTTACCCTTCATATTACATTCTGAAATTTTCCTAAGGAAATCGGAGAGGGGCAAAAAATCTTCGAAAAAAAAAGGAAAGACTATAGTCTTTGCTCATTTTTGGGAAAAAAATTTCACCCCTTCAGATCTCGCCCCGATTTTCCCAGAATGTTATTTGGAGGGTATACACTTGGAAATTATTGGGCAAACTTCCCTCACCCCTTCCCACTACTGCACACCTGGCTAGGAATGGTTCAGAATTGGGCTGTTCCAGAAAACTTTCGGAATTTTTTTGGACCAGATATGAGGGGATGGGGGATGTTTGGCACATATTTTTCAAGTCTTTACCCTTCATATTACATTCTGAAATTTTCCTAAGGAAATCGGAGAGGGTCAAAAAATCTTCGAAAAAAAAAGGAAAGACTGTCTTTGCTCATTTTTGGGAAAAAAATTTCACCCCTTCAGATCTCGCCCCGATTTTCCCAGAATGTTATTTGGAGGGTATACACTTGGAAATTATGGGGCAAACTTCCCTCACCCCTTCCCACTGCTCCACACCTGGCTAGGAATGGTTCAGAATTGGGTTGTTCCAGAAAACTTTCGGAATTTTTTTGGGCCAGATGCGAGGGGATGGGGGATGTTAGGCACTTATTTTTCAAGTCTTTACCCTTCATATAACATTCTGAAATTTTCATAAGGAAATCGGAGAGGGTCAAAAAATCTTCGAAAAAAAAGGAAAGACTATAGTCTTTGCTCATTTTTGGGAAAAAAATTTCACCCCTTCAGATCTCGCCCCGATTTTCCCAGAATGTTATTTGGAGGGTATACACTTGGAAATTATGGGGCATACTTCCCTCACCCCTTCCCACTGCTCCACACCTGGCTAGGAATGGTTCAGAATTGGGTTGTTCCAGAAAACTTTCGGAATTTTTTTGTACCAGATGCGAGGGGATGGGGGATGTTTGGTACATATTTTTCAAGTCTTTACCCTTCATATTACATCCTGAAATTTTCCTAAGGAAATCGGAGAGGATCAAAAAATCTTCGAAAAAAAAAGGAAAGACTATAGTCTGCTCATTTTTGGGAAAAAAATTTCACCCCTTCAGATCTCGCCCCTATTTTCCCAGAATGTTATTTGGAGGGTATACACTTGGAAATTATGGGGCAAGCTTCCTTCACCCCTTCCCACTGCTCCACACCTGGCTAGGAATGGTTCAGAATTGGGTTGTTCCAGAAAACTTTCGAAATTTTTTTGGACCAGATGCGAGGGGATGGGGGATGTTTGGCACATATTTTTCAAGTATTTACCCTTCATATAACATTCTCAAATTTTCCTAAGGAAATCGGAGAGGGTCAAAAAATCTTCGAAAAAAAAGGAAAGACCATAGTCTTTGCTCATTTTTGGGAAAAAAATTTCACCCCTTCAGATCTCGCCCCGATTTTCCCAGAATGTTATTTGGAGGGTATACACTTGGAAATTATGGGGCAAACTTCCCTCACCCCTTCCCACTGCTCCACACCTGGCTAGGAATGGTTCAGAATTGGGTTGTTCCAGAAAACTTTCGGAATTTTTTTGTACCAGATGCGAGGGGATGGGGGATGTTTGGTACATATTTTTCAAGTATTTACCCTTCATATTACATTCTGAAATTTTCCTAAGGAAATCGGAGAGGGGCAAAAAATCTTCGAAAAAAAAAGGAAAGACTATAGTCTTTGCTCATTTTTGGGAAAAAAATTTCACCCCTTCAGATCTCGCCCCGATTTTCCCAGAATGTTATTTGGAGGGTATACACTTGGAAATTATTGGGCAAACTTCCCTCACCCCTTCCCACTACTGCACACCTGGCTAGGAATGGTTCAGAATTGGGTTGTTCCAGAAAACTTTCGGAATTTTTTTGGACCAGATGCGAGGGGATGGGGGATGTTAGGCACTTATTTTTCAAGTCTTTACCCTTCATATAACATTCTGAAATTTTCCTAAGGAAATCGGAGAGGGTCAAAAAATCTTCGAAAAAAAAAAGGAAAGACTATAGTCTTTGCTCATTTTTGGGAAAAAAATTTCACCCCTTCAGATCTCGCCCCGATTGTCCCAGAATGTTATTTGGAGGGTATGCACTTGGAAATTATGGGGCAAACTTCCCTCACCCCTTCCCACTGCTCCACACCTGGCTAGGAATGGTTCAGAATTGGGCTGTTCCAGAAAACTTTCGGAATTTTTGTGGACCAGATATGAGGGGATGGGGGATGTTTGGCACATATTTTTCAAGTCTTTACCCTTCATATTACATTCTGAAATTTTCCTAAGGAAATCGGAGAGGGTCAAAAAATCTTCGAAAAAAAAAGGAAAGACTATAGTCTTTGCTCATTTTTGGGAAAAAAATTTCACCCCTTCAGATCTCGCCCCGATTTTCCCAGAATGTTATTTGGAGGGTATACACTTGGAAATTATGGGGCAAACTTCCCTCACCCCTTCCCACTGCTCCACACCTGGCTAGGAATGGTTCAGAATTGAGTTGTTCCAGAAAACTTTCGGAATTTTTTTGTACCAGATGCGAGGGCATGGGGGATGTTTGGCACATATTTTTCAAGTCTTTACCCTTCATATTACATTCTGAAATTTTCCTAAGGAAATCGGAGAGGGTCAAAAAATCTTCGAAAAAAAAAGGAAAGACTATAGTCTTTGCTCATTTTTGGGAAAAAAATTTCACCCCTTCAGATCTCGCCCCGATTTTCCCAGAATGTTATTTGGAGGGTATACACTTGGAAATTATGGGGCAAACTTCCCTCACCCCTTCCCACTGCTGCACACCTGGCTAGGAATGGTTCAGAATTGGGTTGTTCCAGAAAACTTTCGGAATTTTTTTGCACCAGATGCGAGGGGATGGGGGATGTTAGGCACTTATTTTTCAAGTCTTTACCCTTCATATTACATTCTGAAATTTTCCTAAGGAAATCGGAGAGGGTCAAAAAATCTTCGAAAAAAAAAGGAAAGACTATAGTCTTTGCTCATTTTTGGGAAAAAAATTTCACCCCTTCAGATCTCGCCCCGATTTTCCCAGAATGTTATTTGGAGGGTATACACTTGGAAATTATGGGGCATACTTCCCTCACCCCTTCCCACTGCTCCACACCTGGCTAGGAATGGTTCAGAATTGGGTTGTTCCAGAAAACTTTCGGAATTTTTTTGTACCAGATGCGAGGGGATGGGGGATGTTTGGTACATATTTTTCAAGTCTTTACCCTTCATATTACATCCTGAAATTTTCCTAAGGAAATCGGAGAGGATCAAAAAATCTTCGAAAAGAAAAGGAAAGACTATAGTCTGCTCATTTTTGGGAAAAAAATTTCACCCCTTCAGATCTCGCCCCGATTTTCCCAGAATGTTATTTGGATGGTATACACTTGGAAATTATGGGGCAAACTTCCCTCACCCCTTCCCACTGCTCCACACCTGGCTAGGAATGGTTCAGAATTGGGTTGTTCCAGAAAACTTTCGAAATTTTTTTGGACCAGATGCGAGGGGACGGGGGATGTTTGGTACATATTTTTCAAGTATTTACCCTTCATATTACATTCTGAAATTTTTCTAAGGAAATCGGAGAGGGTCAAAAAATCTTCGAAAAAAAAAGGAAAGACTATAGTCTTTGCTCATTTTTGGGAAAAAAATTTCACCCCTTCAGATCTCGCCCCGATTTTCCCAGAATGTTATTTGGAGGGTATACACTTGGAAATTATGGGGCAAACTTCCCTCACCCCTTCCCACTGCTCCACACCTGGCTAGGAATGGTTCAGAATTGGGTTGTTCCAGAAAACTTTCGAAATTTTTTTGGACCAGATGCGAGGGGACGGGGGATGTTTGGTACATATTTTTCAAGTATTTACCCTTCATATTACATTCTGAAATTTTTCTAAGGAAATCGGAGAGGGTCAAAAAATCTTCGAAAAAAAAAGGAAAGACTATAGTCTTTGCTCATTTTTGGGAAAAAAATTTCACCCCTTCAGATCTCGCCCCGATTTTCCCAGAATGTTATTTGGAGGGTATACACTTGGAAATTATGGGGCAAACTTCCCTCACCCCTTCCCACTGCTGCACACCTGGCTAGGAATGGTTCAGAATTGGGTTGTTCCAGAAAACTTTCGGAATTTTTTTGCACCAGATGCGAGGGGATGGGGGATGTTAGGCACTTATTTTTCAAGTCTTTACCCTTCATATTACATTCTGAAATTTTCCTAAGGAAATCGGAGAGGGTCAAAAAATCTTCGAAAAAAAAAGGAAAGACTATAGTCTTTGCTCATTTTTGGGAAAAAAATTTCACCCCTTCAGATCTCGCCCCGATTTTCCCAGAATGTTATTTGGAGGGTATACACTTGGAAATTATGGGGCAAACTTCCCTCACCCCTTCCCACTGCTCCACACCTGGCTAGGAATGGTTCAGAATTGGGTTGTTCCAGAAAACTTTCGAAATTTTTTTGGACCAGATGCGAGGGGACGGAGGATGTTTGGTACATATTTTTCAAGTATTTACCCTTCATATTACATTCTGAAATTTTTCTAAGGAAATCGGAGAGGGTCAAAAAATCTTCGAAAAAAAAAGGAAAGACTATAGTCTTTGCTCATTTTTGGGAAAAAAATTTCACCCCTTCAGATCTCGCCCCGATTTTCCCAGAATGTTATTTGGAGGGTATACACTTGGAAATTATGGGGCAAACTTCCCTCACCCCTTCCCACTGCTGCACACCTGGCTAGGAATGGTTCAGAATTGGGTTGTTCCAGAAAACTTTCGGAATTTTTTTGCACCAGATGCGAGGGGATGGGGGATGTTAGGCACTTATTTTTCAAGTCTTTACCCTTCATATTACATTCTGAAATTTTCCTAAGGAAATCGGAGAGGGTCAAAAAATCTTCGAAAAAAAAAGGAAAGACTATAGTCTTTGCTCATTTTTGGGAAAAAAATTTCACCCCTTCAGATCTCGCCCCGATTTTCCCAGAATGTTATTTGGAGGGTATACACTTGGAAATTATGGGGCAAACTTCCCTCACCCCTTCCCACTGCTCCACACCTGGCTAGGAATGGTTCAGAATTGAGTTGTTCCAGAAAACTTTCGGAATTTTTTTGTACCAGATGCGAGGGCATGGGGGATGTTTGGTACATATTTTTCAAGTATTTACCCTTCATATTACATTCTGAAATTTTCCTAAGGAAATCGGAGAGGGTCAAAAAATCTTCGAAAAAAAAAGGAAAGACTATAGTCTTTGCTCATTTTTGGGAAAAAAATTTCACCCCTTCAGATCTCGCCCCGATTTTCCCAGAATGTTATTTGGAGGGTATACACTTGGAAATTATGGGGCAAACTTCCCTCACCCCTTCCCACTGCTCCACACCTGGCTAGGAATGGTTCAGAATTGGGTTGTTCCAGAAAACTTTCGAAATTTTTTTGGACCAGATGCGAGGGGACGGGGGATGTTTGGTACATATTTTTCAAGTATTTACCCTTCATATTACATTCTGAAATTTTTCTAAGGAAATCGGAGAGGGTCAAAAAATCTTCGAAAAAAAAAGGAAAGACTATAGTCTTTGCTCATTTTTGGGAAAAAAATTTCACCCCTTCAGATCTCGCCCCGATTTTCCCAGAATGTTATTTGGAGGGTATACACTTGGAAATTATGGGGCAAACTTCCCTCACCCCTTCCCACTGCTGCACACCTGGCTAGGAATGGTTCAGAATTGGGTTGTTCCAGAAAACTTTCGGAATTTTTTTGCACCAGATGCGAGGGGATGGGGGATGTTAGGCACTTATTTTTCAAGTCTTTACCCTTCATATTACATTCTGAAATTTTCCTAAGGAAATCGGAGAGGGTCAAAAAATCTTCGAAAAAAAAAGGAAAGACTATAGTCTTTGCTCATTTTTGGGAAAAAAATTTCACCCCTTCAGATCTCGCCCCGATTTTCCCAGAATGTTATTTGGAGGGTATACACTTGGAAATTATGGGGCAAACTTCCCTCACCCCTTCCCACTGCTCCACACCTGGCTAGGAATGGTTCAGAATTGAGTTGTTCCAGAAAACTTTCGGAATTTTTTTGTACCAGATGCGAGGGCATGGGGGATGTTTGGTACATATTTTTCAAGTATTTACCCTTCATATTACATTCTGAAATTTTCCTAAGGAAATCGGAGAGGGTCAAAAAATCTTCGAAAAAAAAAGGAAAGACTATAGTCTTTGCTCATTTTTGGGAAAAAAATTTCACCCCTTCAGATCTCGCCCCGATTTTCCCAGAATGTTATTTGGAGGGTATACACTTGGAAATTATGGGGCATACTTCCCTCACCCCTTCCCACTGCTCCACACCTGGCTAGGAATGGTTCAGAATTGGGTTGTTCCAGAAAACTTTCGGAATTTTTTTGTACCAGATGCGAGGGGATGGGGGATGTTTGGTACATATTTTTCAAGTCTTTACCCTTCATATTACATCCTGAAATTTTCCTAAGGAAATCGGAGAGGATCAAAAAATCTTCGAAAAAAAAAGGAAAGACTATAGTCTGCTCATTTTTGGGAAAAAAATTTCACCCCTTCAGATCTCGCCCCTATTTTCCCAGAATGTTATTTGGAGGGTATACACTTGGAAATTATGGGGCAAGCTTCCTTCACCCCTTCCCACTGCTCCACACCTGGCTAGGAATGGTTCAGAATTGGGTTGTTCCAGAAAACTTTCGAAATTTTTTTGGACCAGATGCGAGGGGATGGGGGATGTTTGGCACATATTTTTCAAGTATTTACCCTTCATATAACATTCTCAAATTTTCCTAAGGAAATCGGAGAGGGTCAAAAAATCTTCGAAAAAAAAGGAAAGACCATAGTCTTTGCTCATTTTTGGGAAAAAAATTTCACCCCTTCAGATCTCGCCCCGATTTTCCCAGAATGTTATTTGGAGGGTATACACTTGGAAATTATGGGGCAAACTTCCCTCACCCCTTCCCACTGCTCCACACCTGGCTAGGAATGGTTCAGAATTGGGTTGTTCCAGAAAACTTTCGGAATTTTTTTGTACCAGATGCGAGGGGATGGGGGATGTTTGGTACATATTTTTCAAGTATTTACCCTTCATATTACATTCTGAAATTTTCCTAAGGAAATCGGAGAGGGGCAAAAAATCTTCGAAAAAAAAAGGAAAGACTATAGTCTTTGCTCATTTTTGGGAAAAAAATTTCACCCCTTCAGATCTCGCCCCGATTTTCCCAGAATGTTATTTGGAGGGTATACACTTGGAAATTATTGGGCAAACTTCCCTCACCCCTTCCCACTACTGCACACCTGGCTAGGAATGGTTCAGAATTGGGCTGTTCCAGAAAACTTTCGGAATTTTTTTGGACCAGATATGAGGGGATGGGGGATGTTTGGCACATATTTTTCAAGTCTTTACCCTTCATATTACATTCTGAAATTTTCCTAAGGAAATCGGAGAGGGTCAAAAAATCTTCGAAAAAAAAAGGAAAGACTATAGTCTTTGCTCATTTTTGGGAAAAAAATTTCACCCCTTCAGATCTCGCCCCGATTTTCCCAGAATGTTATTTGGAGGGTATACACTTGGAAATTATGGGGCAAACTTCCCTCACCCCTTCCCACTGCTCCACACCTGGCTAGGAATGGTTCAGAATTGGGTTGTTCCAGAAAACTTTCGGAATTTTTTTGGACCAGATGCGAGGGGATGGGGGATGTTTGGTACATATTTTTCAAGTCTTTACCCTTCATATTACATCCTGAAATTTTCCTAAGGAAATCGGAGAGGATCAAAAAATCTTCGAAAAAAAAAGGAAAGACTATAGTCTTTGCTCATTTTTGGGAAAAAAATTTCACCCCTTCAGATCTCGCCCCTATTTTCCCAGAATGTTATTTGGAGGGTATACACTTGGAAATTATGGGGCAAGCTTCCTTCACCCCTTCCCACTGCTCCACACCTGGCTAGGAATGGTTCAGAATTGGGTTGTTCCAGAAAACTTTCGGAATTTTTTTGGACCAGATGCGAGGGGATGGGGGATGTGTGGCACATATTTTTCAAGTATTTACCCTTCATATTACATTCTGAAATTTTCCTAAGGAAATCGGAGAGGGTCAAAAAATCTTCGAAAAAAAAAGGAAAGACTATAGTCTTTGCTCATTTTTGGGAAAAAAATTTCACCCATTCAGATCTCGCCCCGATTTTCCCAGAATGTTATTTGGAGGGTATACACTTGGAAATTATGGGGCAAACTTCCCTCACCCCTTCCCACTGCTCCACACCTGGCTAGGAATGGTTCAGAATTGGGTTGTTCCAGAAAACTTTCGGAATTTTTTTGTACCAGATGCGAGGGGATGGGGGATGTTTGGTACATATTTTTCAAGTCTTTACCCTTCATATTACATCCTGAAATTTTCCTAAGGAAATCGGAGAGGATCAAAAAATCTTCGAAAAAAAAAGGAAAGACTATAGTCTGCTCATTTTTGGGAAAAAAATTTCACCCCTTCAGATCTCGCCCCGATTTTCCCAGAATGTTATTTGGAGGGTATACACTTGGAAATTATGGGGCAAACTTCCCTCACCCCTTCCCACTGCTCCACACCTGGCTAGGAATGGTTCAGAATTGGGTTGTTCCAGAAAACTTTCGAAATTTTTTTGGACCAGATGCGAGGGGCGGGGGATGTTTGGTACATATTTTTCAAGTATTTACCCTTCATATTACATTCTGAAATTTTTCTAAGGAAATCGGAGAGGGTCAAAAAATCTTCGAAAAAAAAAGGAAAGACTATAGTCTTTGCTCATTTTTGGGAAAAAAATTTCACCCCTTCAGATCTCGCCCCGATTTTCCCAGAATGTTATTTGGAGGGTATACACTTGGAAATTATGGGGCATACTTCCCTCACCCCTTCCCACTGCTCCACACCTGGCTAGGAATGGTTCAGAATTGGGTTGTTCCAGAAAACTTTCGGAATTTTTTTGTACCAGATGCGAGGGGATGGGGGATGTTTGGTACATATTTTTCAAGTCTTTACCCTTCATATTACATCCTGAAATTTTCCTAAGGAAATCGGAGAGGATCAAAAAATCTTCGAAAAAAAAAGGAAAGACTATAGTCTGCTCATTTTTGGGAAAAAAATTTCACCCCTTCAGATCTCGCCCCTATTTTCCCAGAATGTTATTTGGAGGGTATACACTTGGAAATTATGGGGCAAGCTTCCTTCACCCCTTCCCACTGCTCCACACCTGGCTAGGAATGGTTCAGAATTGGGTTGTTCCAGAAAACTTTCGAAATTTTTTTGGACCAGATGCGAGGGGATGGGGGATGTTTGGCACATATTTTTCAAGTATTTACCCTTCATATAACATTCTCAAATTTTCCTAAGGAAATCGGAGAGGGTCAAAAAATCTTCGAAAAAAAAGGATAGACCATAGTCTTTGCTCATTTTTGGGAAAAAAATTTCACCCCTTCAGATCTCGCCCCGATTTTCCCAGAATGTTATTTGGAGGGTATACACTTGGAAATTATGGGGCAAACTTCCCTCACCCCTTCCCACTGCTCCACACCTGGCTAGGAATGGTTCAGAATTGGGTTGTTCCAGAAAACTTTCGGAATTTTTTTGTACCAGATGCGAGGGGATGGGGGATGTTTGGTACATATTTTTCAAGTATTTACCCTTCATATTACATTCTGAAATTTTCCTAAGGAAATCGGAGAGGGGCAAAAAATCTTCGAAAAAAAAAGGAAAGACTATAGTCTTTGCTCATTTTTGGGAAAAAAATTTCACCCCTTCAGATCTCGCCCCGATTTTCCCAGAATGTTATTTGGAGGGTATACACTTGGAAATTATTGGGCAAACTTCCCTCACCCCTTCCCACTACTGCACACCTGGCTAGGAATGGTTCAGAATTGGGTTGTTCCAGAAAACTTTCGGAATTTTTTTGGACCAGATGCGAGGGGATGGGGGATGTTAGGCACTTATTTTTCAAGTCTTTACCCTTCATATAACATTCTGAAATTTTCCTAAGGAAATCGGAGAGGGTCAAAAAATCTTCGAAAAAAAAAAGGAAAGACTATAGTCTTTGCTCATTTTTGGGAAAAAAATTTCACCCCTTCAGATCTCGCCCCGATTGTCCCAGAATGTTATTTGGAGGGTATGCACTTGGAAATTATGGGGCAAACTTCCCTCACCCCTTCCCACTGCTCCACACCTGGCTAGGAATGGTTCAGAATTGGGCTGTTCCAGAAAACTTTCGGAATTTTTGTGGACCAGATATGAGGGGATGGGGGATGTTTGGCACATATTTTTCAAGTCTTTACCCTTCATATTACATTCTGAAATTTTCCTAAGGAAATCGGAGAGGGTCAAAAAATCTTCGAAAAAAAAAGGAAAGACTATAGTCTTTGCTCATTTTTGGGAAAAAAATTTCACCCCTTCAGATCTCGCCCCGATTTTCCCAGAATGTTATTTGGAGGGTATACACTTGGAAATTATGGGGCAAACTTCCCTCACCCCTTCCCACTGCTCCACACCTGGCTAGGAATGGTTCAGAATTGAGTTGTTCCAGAAAACTTTCGGAATTTTTTTGTACCAGATGCGAGGGCATGGGGGATGTTTGGCACATATTTTTCAAGTCTTTACCCTTCATATTACATTCTGAAATTTTCCTAAGGAAATCGGAGAGGGTCAAAAAATCTTCGAAAAAAAAAGGAAAGACTATAGTCTTTGCTCATTTTTGGGAAAAAAATTTCACCCCTTCAGATCTCGCCCCGATTTTCCCAGAATGTTATTTGGAGGGTATACACTTGGAAATTATGGGGCAAACTTCCCTCACCCCTTCCCACTGCTGCACACCTGGCTAGGAATGGTTCAGAATTGGGTTGTTCCAGAAAACTTTCGGAATTTTTTTGCACCAGATGCGAGGGGATGGGGGATGTTAGGCACTTATTTTTCAAGTCTTTACCCTTCATATTACATTCTGAAATTTTCCTAAGGAAATCGGAGAGGGTCAAAAAATCTTCGAAAAAAAAAGGAAAGACTATAGTCTTTGCTCATTTTTGGGAAAAAAATTTCACCCCTTCAGATCTCGCCCCGATTTTCCCAGAATGTTATTTGGAGGGTATACACTTGGAAATTATGGGGCATACTTCCCTCACCCCTTCCCACTGCTCCACACCTGGCTAGGAATGGTTCAGAATTGGGTTGTTCCAGAAAACTTTCGGAATTTTTTTGTACCAGATGCGAGGGGATGGGGGATGTTTGGTACATATTTTTCAAGTCTTTACCCTTCATATTACATCCTGAAATTTTCCTAAGGAAATCGGAGAGGATCAAAAAATCTTCGAAAAGAAAAGGAAAGACTATAGTCTGCTCATTTTTGGGAAAAAAATTTCACCCCTTCAGATCTCGCCCCGATTTTCCCAGAATGTTATTTGGATGGTATACACTTGGAAATTATGGGGCAAACTTCCCTCACCCCTTCCCACTGCTCCACACCTGGCTAGGAATGGTTCAGAATTGGGTTGTTCCAGAAAACTTTCGAAATTTTTTTGGACCAGATGCGAGGGGACGGGGGATGTTTGGTACATATTTTTCAAGTATTTACCCTTCATATTACATTCTGAAATTTTTCTAAGGAAATCGGAGAGGGTCAAAAAATCTTCGAAAAAAAAAGGAAAGACTATAGTCTTTGCTCATTTTTGGGAAAAAAATTTCACCCCTTCAGATCTCGCCCCGATTTTCCCAGAATGTTATTTGGAGGGTATACACTTGGAAATTATGGGGCAAACTTCCCTCACCCCTTCCCACTGCTCCACACCTGGCTAGGAATGGTTCAGAATTGGGTTGTTCCAGAAAACTTTCGAAATTTTTTTGGACCAGATGCGAGGGGACGGGGGATGTTTGGTACATATTTTTCAAGTATTTACCCTTCATATTACATTCTGAAATTTTTCTAAGGAAATCGGAGAGGGTCAAAAAATCTTCGAAAAAAAAAGGAAAGACTATAGTCTTTGCTCATTTTTGGGAAAAAAATTTCACCCCTTCAGATCTCGCCCCGATTTTCCCAGAATGTTATTTGGAGGGTATACACTTGGAAATTATGGGGCAAACTTCCCTCACCCCTTCCCACTGCTGCACACCTGGCTAGGAATGGTTCAGAATTGGGTTGTTCCAGAAAACTTTCGGAATTTTTTTGCACCAGATGCGAGGGGATGGGGGATGTTAGGCACTTATTTTTCAAGTCTTTACCCTTCATATTACATTCTGAAATTTTCCTAAGGAAATCGGAGAGGGTCAAAAAATCTTCGAAAAAAAAAGGAAAGACTATAGTCTTTGCTCATTTTTGGGAAAAAAATTTCACCCCTTCAGATCTCGCCCCGATTTTCCCAGAATGTTATTTGGAGGGTATACACTTGGAAATTATGGGGCAAACTTCCCTCACCCCTTCCCACTGCTCCACACCTGGCTAGGAATGGTTCAGAATTGGGTTGTTCCAGAAAACTTTCGAAATTTTTTTGGACCAGATGCGAGGGGACGGAGGATGTTTGGTACATATTTTTCAAGTATTTACCCTTCATATTACATTCTGAAATTTTTCTAAGGAAATCGGAGAGGGTCAAAAAATCTTCGAAAAAAAAAGGAAAGACTATAGTCTTTGCTCATTTTTGGGAAAAAAATTTCACCCCTTCAGATCTCGCCCCGATTTTCCCAGAATGTTATTTGGAGGGTATACACTTGGAAATTATGGGGCAAACTTCCCTCACCCCTTCCCACTGCTGCACACCTGGCTAGGAATGGTTCAGAATTGGGTTGTTCCAGAAAACTTTCGGAATTTTTTTGCACCAGATGCGAGGGGATGGGGGATGTTAGGCACTTATTTTTCAAGTCTTTACCCTTCATATTACATTCTGAAATTTTCCTAAGGAAATCGGAGAGGGTCAAAAAATCTTCGAAAAAAAAAGGAAAGACTATAGTCTTTGCTCATTTTTGGGAAAAAAATTTCACCCCTTCAGATCTCGCCCCGATTTTCCCAGAATGTTATTTGGAGGGTATACACTTGGAAATTATGGGGCAAACTTCCCTCACCCCTTCCCACTGCTCCACACCTGGCTAGGAATGGTTCAGAATTGAGTTGTTCCAGAAAACTTTCGGAATTTTTTTGTACCAGATGCGAGGGCATGGGGGATGTTTGGTACATATTTTTCAAGTATTTACCCTTCATATTACATTCTGAAATTTTCCTAAGGAAATCGGAGAGGGTCAAAAAATCTTCGAAAAAAAAAGGAAAGACTATAGTCTTTGCTCATTTTTGGGAAAAAAATTTCACCCCTTCAGATCTCGCCCCGATTTTCCCAGAATGTTATTTGGAGGGTATACACTTGGAAATTATGGGGCAAACTTCCCTCACCCCTTCCCACTGCTCCACACCTGGCTAGGAATGGTTCAGAATTGGGTTGTTCCAGAAAACTTTCGAAATTTTTTTGGACCAGATGCGAGGGGACGGGGGATGTTTGGTACATATTTTTCAAGTATTTACCCTTCATATTACATTCTGAAATTTTTCTAAGGAAATCGGAGAGGGTCAAAAAATCTTCGAAAAAAAAAGGAAAGACTATAGTCTTTGCTCATTTTTGGGAAAAAAATTTCACCCCTTCAGATCTCGCCCCGATTTTCCCAGAATGTTATTTGGAGGGTATACACTTGGAAATTATGGGGCAAACTTCCCTCACCCCTTCCCACTGCTGCACACCTGGCTAGGAATGGTTCAGAATTGGGTTGTTCCAGAAAACTTTCGGAATTTTTTTGCACCAGATGCGAGGGGATGGGGGATGTTAGGCACTTATTTTTCAAGTCTTTACCCTTCATATTACATTCTGAAATTTTCCTAAGGAAATCGGAGAGGGTCAAAAAATCTTCGAAAAAAAAAGGAAAGACTATAGTCTTTGCTCATTTTTGGGAAAAAAATTTCACCCCTTCAGATCTCGCCCCGATTTTCCCAGAATGTTATTTGGAGGGTATACACTTGGAAATTATGGGGCAAACTTCCCTCACCCCTTCCCACTGCTCCACACCTGGCTAGGAATGGTTCAGAATTGAGTTGTTCCAGAAAACTTTCGGAATTTTTTTGTACCAGATGCGAGGGCATGGGGGATGTTTGGTACATATTTTTCAAGTATTTACCCTTCATATTACATTCTGAAATTTTCCTAAGGAAATCGGAGAGGGTCAAAAAATCTTCGAAAAAAAAAGGAAAGACTATAGTCTTTGCTCATTTTTGGGAAAAAAATTTCACCCCTTCAGATCTCGCCCCGATTTTCCCAGAATGTTATTTGGAGGGTATACACTTGGAAATTATGGGGCATACTTCCCTCACCCCTTCCCACTGCTCCACACCTGGCTAGGAATGGTTCAGAATTGGGTTGTTCCAGAAAACTTTCGGAATTTTTTTGTACCAGATGCGAGGGGATGGGGGATGTTTGGTACATATTTTTCAAGTCTTTACCCTTCATATTACATCCTGAAATTTTCCTAAGGAAATCGGAGAGGATCAAAAAATCTTCGAAAAAAAAAGGAAAGACTATAGTCTGCTCATTTTTGGGAAAAAAATTTCACCCCTTCAGATCTCGCCCCTATTTTCCCAGAATGTTATTTGGAGGGTATACACTTGGAAATTATGGGGCAAGCTTCCTTCACCCCTTCCCACTGCTCCACACCTGGCTAGGAATGGTTCAGAATTGGGTTGTTCCAGAAAACTTTCGAAATTTTTTTGGACCAGATGCGAGGGGATGGGGGATGTTTGGCACATATTTTTCAAGTATTTACCCTTCATATAACATTCTCAAATTTTCCTAAGGAAATCGGAGAGGGTCAAAAAATCTTCGAAAAAAAAGGAAAGACCATAGTCTTTGCTCATTTTTGGGAAAAAAATTTCACCCCTTCAGATCTCGCCCCGATTTTCCCAGAATGTTATTTGGAGGGTATACACTTGGAAATTATGGGGCAAACTTCCCTCACCCCTTCCCACTGCTCCACACCTGGCTAGGAATGGTTCAGAATTGGGTTGTTCCAGAAAACTTTCGGAATTTTTTTGTACCAGATGCGAGGGGATGGGGGATGTTTGGTACATATTTTTCAAGTATTTACCCTTCATATTACATTCTGAAATTTTCCTAAGGAAATCGGAGAGGGGCAAAAAATCTTCGAAAAAAAAAGGAAAGACTATAGTCTTTGCTCATTTTTGGGAAAAAAATTTCACCCCTTCAGATCTCGCCCCGATTTTCCCAGAATGTTATTTGGAGGGTATACACTTGGAAATTATTGGGCAAACTTCCCTCACCCCTTCCCACTACTGCACACCTGGCTAGGAATGGTTCAGAATTGGGCTGTTCCAGAAAACTTTCGGAATTTTTTTGGACCAGATATGAGGGGATGGGGGATGTTTGGCACATATTTTTCAAGTCTTTACCCTTCATATTACATTCTGAAATTTTCCTAAGGAAATCGGAGAGGGTCAAAAAATCTTCGAAAAAAAAAGGAAAGACTATAGTCTTTGCTCATTTTTGGGAAAAAAATTTCACCCCTTCAGATCTCGCCCCGATTTTCCCAGAATGTTATTTGGAGGGTATACACTTGGAAATTATGGGGCAAACTTCCCTCACCCCTTCCCACTGCTCCACACCTGGCTAGGAATGGTTCAGAATTGGGTTGTTCCAGAAAACTTTCGGAATTTTTTTGGACCAGATGCGAGGGGATGGGGGATGTTTGGTACATATTTTTCAAGTCTTTACCCTTCATATTACATCCTGAAATTTTCCTAAGGAAATCGGAGAGGATCAAAAAATCTTCGAAAAAAAAAGGAAAGACTATAGTCTTTGCTCATTTTTGGGAAAAAAATTTCACCCCTTCAGATCTCGCCCCTATTTTCCCAGAATGTTATTTGGAGGGTATACACTTGGAAATTATGGGGCAAGCTTCCTTCACCCCTTCCCACTGCTCCACACCTGGCTAGGAATGGTTCAGAATTGGGTTGTTCCAGAAAACTTTCGGAATTTTTTTGGACCAGATGCGAGGGGATGGGGGATGTGTGGCACATATTTTTCAAGTATTTACCCTTCATATTACATTCTGAAATTTTCCTAAGGAAATCGGAGAGGGTCAAAAAATCTTCGAAAAAAAAAGGAAAGACTATAGTCTTTGCTCATTTTTGGGAAAAAAATTTCACCCATTCAGATCTCGCCCCGATTTTCCCAGAATGTTATTTGGAGGGTATACACTTGGAAATTATGGGGCAAACTTCCCTCACCCCTTCCCACTGCTCCACACCTGGCTAGGAATGGTTCAGAATTGGGTTGTTCCAGAAAACTTTCGGAATTTTTTTGTACCAGATGCGAGGGGATGGGGGATGTTTGGTACATATTTTTCAAGTCTTTACCCTTCATATTACATCCTGAAATTTTCCTAAGGAAATCGGAGAGGATCAAAAAATCTTCGAAAAAAAAAGGAAAGACTATAGTCTGCTCATTTTTGGGAAAAAAATTTCACCCCTTCAGATCTCGCCCCGATTTTCCCAGAATGTTATTTGGAGGGTATACACTTGGAAATTATGGGGCAAACTTCCCTCACCCCTTCCCACTGCTCCACACCTGGCTAGGAATGGTTCAGAATTGGGTTGTTCCAGAAAACTTTCGAAATTTTTTTGGACCAGATGCGAGGGGCGGGGGATGTTTGGTACATATTTTTCAAGTATTTACCCTTCATATTACATTCTGAAATTTTTCTAAGGAAATCGGAGAGGGTCAAAAAATCTTCGAAAAAAAAAGGAAAGACTATAGTCTTTGCTCATTTTTGGGAAAAAAATTTCACCCCTTCAGATCTCGCCCCGATTTTCCCAGAATGTTATTTGGAGGGTATACACTTGGAAATTATGGGGCATACTTCCCTCACCCCTTCCCACTGCTCCACACCTGGCTAGGAATGGTTCAGAATTGGGTTGTTCCAGAAAACTTTCGGAATTTTTTTGTACCAGATGCGAGGGGATGGGGGATGTTTGGTACATATTTTTCAAGTCTTTACCCTTCATATTACATCCTGAAATTTTCCTAAGGAAATCGGAGAGGATCAAAAAATCTTCGAAAAAAAAAGGAAAGACTATAGTCTGCTCATTTTTGGGAAAAAAATTTCACCCCTTCAGATCTCGCCCCTATTTTCCCAGAATGTTATTTGGAGGGTATACACTTGGAAATTATGGGGCAAGCTTCCTTCACCCCTTCCCACTGCTCCACACCTGGCTAGGAATGGTTCAGAATTGGGTTGTTCCAGAAAACTTTCGAAATTTTTTTGGACCAGATGCGAGGGGATGGGGGATGTTTGGCACATATTTTTCAAGTATTTACCCTTCATATAACATTCTCAAATTTTCCTAAGGAAATCGGAGAGGGTCAAAAAATCTTCGAAAAAAAAGGATAGACCATAGTCTTTGCTCATTTTTGGGAAAAAAATTTCACCCCTTCAGATCTCGCCCCGATTTTCCCAGAATGTTATTTGGAGGGTATACACTTGGAAATTATGGGGCAAACTTCCCTCACCCCTTCCCACTGCTCCACACCTGGCTAGGAATGGTTCAGAATTGGGTTGTTCCAGAAAACTTTCGGAATTTTTTTGTACCAGATGCGAGGGGATGGGGGATGTTTGGTACATATTTTTCAAGTATTTACCCTTCATATTACATTCTGAAATTTTCCTAAGGAAATCGGAGAGGGGCAAAAAATCTTCGAAAAAAAAAGGAAAGACTATAGTCTTTGCTCATTTTTGGGAAAAAAATTTCACCCCTTCAGATCTCGCCCCGATTTTCCCAGAATGTTATTTGGAGGGTATACACTTGGAAATTATTGGGCAAACTTCCCTCACCCCTTCCCACTACTGCACACCTGGCTAGGAATGGTTCAGAATTGGGTTGTTCCAGAAAACTTTCGGAATTTTTTTGGACCAGATGCGAGGGGATGGGGGATGTTAGGCACTTATTTTTCAAGTCTTTACCCTTCATATAACATTCTGAAATTTTCCTAAGGAAATCGGAGAGGGTCAAAAAATCTTCGAAAAAAAAAAGGAAAGACTATAGTCTTTGCTCATTTTTGGGAAAAAAATTTCACCCCTTCAGATCTCGCCCCGATTGTCCCAGAATGTTATTTGGAGGGTATGCACTTGGAAATTATGGGGCAAACTTCCCTCACCCCTTCCCACTGCTCCACACCTGGCTAGGAATGGTTCAGAATTGGGCTGTTCCAGAAAACTTTCGGAATTTTTGTGGACCAGATATGAGGGGATGGGGGATGTTTGGCACATATTTTTCAAGTCTTTACCCTTCATATTACATTCTGAAATTTTCCTAAGGAAATCGGAGAGGGTCAAAAAATCTTCGAAAAAAAAAGGAAAGACTATAGTCTTTGCTCATTTTTGGGAAAAAAATTTCACCCCTTCAGATCTCGCCCCGATTTTCCCAGAATGTTATTTGGAGGGTATACACTTGGAAATTATGGGGCAAACTTCCCTCACCCCTTCCCACTGCTCCACACCTGGCTAGGAATGGTTCAGAATTGAGTTGTTCCAGAAAACTTTCGGAATTTTTTTGTACCAGATGCGAGGGCATGGGGGATGTTTGGCACATATTTTTCAAGTCTTTACCCTTCATATTACATTCTGAAATTTTCCTAAGGAAATCGGAGAGGGTCAAAAAATCTTCGAAAAAAAAAGGAAAGACTATAGTCTTTGCTCATTTTTGGGAAAAAAATTTCACCCCTTCAGATCTCGCCCCGATTTTCCCAGAATGTTATTTGGAGGGTATACACTTGGAAATTATGGGGCAAACTTCCCTCACCCCTTCCCACTGCTGCACACCTGGCTAGGAATGGTTCAGAATTGGGTTGTTCCAGAAAACTTTCGGAATTTTTTTGCACCAGATGCGAGGGGATGGGGGATGTTAGGCACTTATTTTTCAAGTCTTTACCCTTCATATTACATTCTGAAATTTTCCTAAGGAAATCGGAGAGGGTCAAAAAATCTTCGAAAAAAAAAGGAAAGACTATAGTCTTTGCTCATTTTTGGGAAAAAAATTTCACCCCTTCAGATCTCGCCCCGATTTTCCCAGAATGTTATTTGGAGGGTATACACTTGGAAATTATGGGGCATACTTCCCTCACCCCTTCCCACTGCTCCACACCTGGCTAGGAATGGTTCAGAATTGGGTTGTTCCAGAAAACTTTCGGAATTTTTTTGTACCAGATGCGAGGGGATGGGGGATGTTTGGTACATATTTTTCAAGTCTTTACCCTTCATATTACATCCTGAAATTTTCCTAAGGAAATCGGAGAGGATCAAAAAATCTTCGAAAAGAAAAGGAAAGACTATAGTCTGCTCATTTTTGGGAAAAAAATTTCACCCCTTCAGATCTCGCCCCGATTTTCCCAGAATGTTAGTTGGAGGGTATACACTTGGAAATTATGGGGCAAACTTCCCTCACCCCTTCCCACTGCTCCACACCTGGCTAGGAATGGTTCAGAATTGGGTTGTTCCAGAAAACTTTCGAAATTTTTTTGGACCAGATGCGAGGGGACGGGGGATGTTTGGTACATATTTTTCAAGTATTTACCCTTCATATTACATTCTGAAATTTTTCTAAGGAAATCGGAGAGGGTCAAAAAATCTTCGAAAAAAAAAGGAAAGACTATAGTCTTTGCTCATTTTTGGGAAAAAAATTTCACCCCTTCAGATCTCGCCCCGATTTTCCCAGAATGTTATTTGGAGGGTATACACTTGGAAATTATGGGGCAAACTTCCCTCACCCCTTCCCACTGCTCCACACCTGGCTAGGAATGGTTCAGAATTGGGTTGTTCCAGAAAACTTTCGAAATTTTTTTGGACCAGATGCGAGGGGACGGGGGATGTTTGGTACATATTTTTCAAGTATTTACCCTTCATATTACATTCTGAAATTTTTCTAAGGAAATCGGAGAGGGTCAAAAAATCTTCGAAAAAAAAAGGAAAGACTATAGTCTTTGCTCATTTTTGGGAAAAAAATTTCACCCCTTCAGATCTCGCCCCGATTTTCCCAGAATGTTATTTGGAGGGTATACACTTGGAAATTATGGGGCAAACTTCCCTCACCCCTTCCCACTGCTGCACACCTGGCTAGGAATGGTTCAGAATTGGGTTGTTCCAGAAAACTTTCGGAATTTTTTTGCACCAGATGCGAGGGGATGGGGGATGTTAGGCACTTATTTTTCAAGTCTTTACCCTTCATATTACATTCTGAAATTTTCCTAAGGAAATCGGAGAGGGTCAAAAAATCTTCGAAAAAAAAAGGAAAGACTATAGTCTTTGCTCATTTTTGGGAAAAAAATTTCACCCCTTCAGATCTCGCCCCGATTTTCCCAGAATGTTATTTGGAGGGTATACACTTGGAAATTATGGGGCAAACTTCCCTCACCCCTTCCCACTGCTCCACACCTGGCTAGGAATGGTTCAGAATTGGGTTGTTCCAGAAAACTTTCGAAATTTTTTTGGACCAGATGCGAGGGGACGGGGGATGTTTGGTACATATTTTTCAAGTATTTACCCTTCATATTACATTCTGAAATTTTTCTAAGGAAATCGGAGAGGGTCAAAAAATCTTCGAAAAAAAAAGGAAAGACTATAGTCTTTGCTCATTTTTGGGAAAAAAATTTCACCCCTTCAGATCTCGCCCCGATTTTCCCAGAATGTTATTTGGAGGGTATACACTTGGAAATTATGGGGCAAACTTCCCTCACCCCTTCCCACTGCTGCACACCTGGCTAGGAATGGTTCAGAATTGGGTTGTTCCAGAAAACTTTCGGAATTTTTTTGCACCAGATGCGAGGGGATGGGGGATGTTAGGCACTTATTTTTCAAGTCTTTACCCTTCATATTACATTCTGAAATTTTCCTAAGGAAATCGGAGAAGGTCAAAAAATCTTCGAAAAAAAAAGGAAAGACTATAGTCTTTGCTCATTTTTGAAAAAAAAATTTCACCCCTTCAGATCTCGCCCCGATTTTCCCAGAATGTTATTTGGAGGGTATACACTTGGAAATTATGGGGCAAACTTCCCTCACCCCTTCCCACTGCTCCACACCTGGCTAGGAATGGTTCAGAATTGGGTTGTTCCAGAAAACTTTCGAAATTTTTTTGGACCAGATGCGAGGGGATGGGGGATGTTTGGCACATATTTTTCAAGTATTTACCCTTCATATAACATTCTCAAATTTTCCTAAGGAAATCGGAGAGGGTCAAAAAATCTTCGAAAAAAAAGGAAAGACCATAGTCTTTGCTCATTTTTGGGAAAAAAATTTCACCCCTTCAGATCTCGCCCCGATTTTCCCAGAATGTTATTTGGAGGGTATACACTTGGAAATTATGGGGCAAACTTCCCTCACCCCTTCCCACTGCTCCACACCTGGCTAGGAATGGTTCAGAATTGGGTTGTTCCAGAAAACTTTCGGAATTTTTTTGTACCAGATGCGAGGGGATGGGGGATGTTTGGTACATATTTTTCAAGTATTTACCCTTCATATTACATTCTGAAATTTTCCTAAGGAAATCGGAGAGGGGCAAAAAATCTTCGAAAAAAAAAGGAAAGACTATAGTCTTTGCTCATTTTTGGGAAAAAAATTTCACCCCTTCAGATCTCGCCCCGATTTTCCCAGAATGTTATTTGGAGGGTATACACTTGGAAATTATTGGGCAAACTTCCCTCACCCCTTCCCACTACTGCACACCTGGCTAGGAATGGTTCAGAATTGGGCTGTTCCAGAAAACTTTCGGAATTTTTTTGGACCAGATGCGAGGGGTTGGGGGATGTTTGGTACATATTTTTCAAGTCTTTACCCTTCATATTACATCCTGAAATTTTCCTAAGGAAATCGGAGAGGATCAAAAAATCTTCGAAAAAAAAAGGAAAGACTATAGTCTTTGCTCATTTTTGGGAAAAAAATTTCACCCCTTCAGATCTCGCCCCTATTTTCCCAGAATGTTATTTGGAGGGTATACACTTGGAAATTATGGGGCAAGCTTCCTTCACCCCTTCCCACTGCTCCACACCTGGCTAGGAATGGTTCAGAATTGGGTTGTTCCAGAAAACTTTCGGAATTTTTTTGGACCAGATGCGAGGGGATGGGGGATGTGTGGCACATATTTTTCAAGTATTTACCCTTCATATTACATTCTGAAATTTTCCTAAGGAAATCGGAGAGGGTCAAAAAATCTTCGAAAAAAAAAGGAAAGACTATAGTCTTTGCTCATTTTTGGGAAAAAAATTTCAACCATTCAGATCTCGCCCCGATTTTCCCAGAATGTTATTTGGAGGGTATACACTTGGAAATTATGGGGCAAACTTCCCTCACCCCTTCCCACTGCTCCACACCTGGCTAGGAATGGTTCAGAATTGGGTTGTTCCAGAAAACTTTCGGAATTTTTTTGTACCAGATGCGAGGGGATGGGGGATGTTTGGTACATATTTTTCAAGTCTTTACCCTTCATATTACATCCTGAAATTTTCCTAAGGAAATCGGAGAGGATCAAAAAATCTTCGAAAAAAAAAGGAAAGACTATAGTCTGCTCATTTTTGGGAAAAAAATTTCACCCCTTCAGATCTCGCCCCGATTTTCCCAGAATGTTATTTGGAGGGTATACACTTGGAAATTATGGGGCAAACTTCCCTCACCCCTTCCCACTGCTCCACACCTGGCTAGGAATGGTTCAGAATTGGGTTGTTCCAGAAAACTTTCGAAATTTTTTTGGACCAGATGCGAGGGGACGGGGGATGTTTGGTACATATTTTTCAAGTATTTACCCTTCATATTACATTCTGAAATTTTTCTAAGGAAATCGGAGAGGGTCAAAAAATCTTCGAAAAAAAAAGGAAAGACTATAGTCTTTGCTCATTTTTGGGAAAAAAATTTCACCCCTTCAGATCTCGCCCCGATTTTCCCAGAATGTTATTTGGAGGGTATACACTTGGAAATTATGGGGCAAACTTCCCTCACCCCTTCCCACTGCTGCACACCTGGCTAGGAATGGTTCAGAATTGGGTTGTTCCAGAAAACTTTCGGAATTTTTTTGCACCAGATGCGAGGGGATGGGGGATGTTAGGCACTTATTTTTCAAGTCTTTACCCTTCATATTACATTCTGAAATTTTCCTAAGGAAATCGGAGAGGGTCAAAAAATCTTCGAAAAAAAAAGGAAAGACTATAGTCTTTGCTCATTTTTGGGAAAAAAATTTCACCCCTTCAGATCTCGCCCCGATTTTCCCAGAATGTTATTTGGAGGGTATACACTTGGAAATTATGGGGCAAACTTCCCTCACCCCTTCCCACTGCTCCATACCTGGCTAGGAATGGTTCAGAATTGGGTTGTTCCAGAAAACTTTCGGAATTTTTTTGGGCCAGATGCGAGGGGATGGGGGATGTTAGGCACTTATTTTTCAAGTCTTTACCCTTCATATAACATTCTGAAATTTTCATAAGGAAATCGGAGAGGGTCAAAAAATCTTCGAAAAAAAAGGAAAGACTATAGTCTTTGCTCATTTTTGGGAAAAAAATTTCACCCCTTCAGATCTCGCCCCGATTTTCCCAGAATGTTATTTGGAGGGTATACACTTGGAAATTATGGGGCATACTTCCCTCACCCCTTCCCACTGCTCCACACCTGGCTAGGAATGGTTCAGAATTGGGTTGTTCCAGAAAACTTTCGGAATTTTTTTGTACCAGATGCGAGGGGATGGGGGATGTTTGGTACATATTTTTCAAGTCTTTACCCTTCATATTACATCCTGAAATTTTCCTAAGGAAATCGGAGAGGATCAAAAAATCTTCGAAAAAAAAAGGAAAGACTATAGTCTGCTCATTTTTGGGAAAAAAATTTCACCCCTTCAGATCTCGCCCCTATTTTCCCAGAATGTTATTTGGAGGGTATACACTTGGAAATTATGGGGCAAGCTTCCTTCACCCCTTCCCACTGCTCCACACCTGGCTAGGAATGGTTCAGAATTGGGTTGTTCCAGAAAACTTTCGAAATTTTTTTGGACCAGATGCGAGGGGATGGGGGATGTTTGGCACATATTTTTCAAGTATTTACCCTTCATATAACATTCTCAAATTTTCCTAAGGAAATCGGAGAGGGTCAAAAAATCTTCGAAAAAAAAGGAAAGACCATAGTCTTTGCTCATTTTTGGGAAAAAAATTTCACCCCTTCAGATCTCGCCCCGATTTTCCCAGAATGTTATTTGGAGGGTATACACTTGGAAATTATGGGGCAAACTTCCCTCACCCCTTCCCACTGCTCCACACCTGGCTAGGAATGGTTCAGAATTGGGTTGTTCCAGAAAACTTTCGGAATTTTTTTGTACCAGATGCGAGGGGATGGGGGATGTTTGGTACATATTTTTCAAGTATTTACCCTTCATATTACATTCTGAAATTTTCCTAAGGAAATCGGAGAGGGGCAAAAAATCTTCGAAAAAAAAAGGAAAGACTATAGTCTTTGCTCATTTTTGGGAAAAAAATTTCACCCCTTCAGATCTCGCCCCGATTTTCCCAGAATGTTATTTGGAGGGTATACACTTGGAAATTATTGGGCAAACTTCCCTCACCCCTTCCCACTACTGCACACCTGGCTAGGAATGGTTCAGAATTGGGCTGTTCCAGAAAACTTTCGGAATTTTTTTGGACCAGATATGAGGGGATGGGGGATGTTTGGCACATATTTTTCAAGTCTTTACCCTTCATATTACATTCTGAAATTTTCCTAAGGAAATCGGAGAGGGTCAAAAAATCTTCGAAAAAAAAAGGAAAGACTATAGTCTTTGCTCATTTTTGGGAAAAAAATTTCACCCCTTCAGATCTCGCCCCGATTTTCCCAGAATGTTATTTGGAGGGTATACACTTGGAAATTATGGGGCAAACTTCCCTCACCCCTTCCCACTGCTCCACACCTGGCTAGGAATGGTTCAGAATTGGGTTGTTCCAGAAAACTTTCGGAATTTTTTTGGACCAGATGCGAGGGGATGGGGGATGTTTGGTACATATTTTTCAAGTCTTTACCCTTCATATTACATCCTGAAATTTTCCTAAGGAAATCGGAGAGGATCAAAAAATCTTCGAAAAAAAAAGGAAAGACTATAGTCTTTGCTCATTTTTGGGAAAAAAATTTCACCCCTTCAGATCTCGCCCCTATTTTCCCAGAATGTTATTTGGAGGGTATACACTTGGAAATTATGGGGCAAGCTTCCTTCACCCCTTCCCACTGCTCCACACCTGGCTAGGAATGGTTCAGAATTGGGTTGTTCCAGAAAACTTTCGGAATTTTTTTGGACCAGATGCGAGGGGATGGGGGATGTGTGGCACATATTTTTCAAGTATTTACCCTTCATATTACATTCTGAAATTTTCCTAAGGAAATCGGAGAGGGTCAAAAAATCTTCGAAAAAAAAAGGAAAGACTATAGTCTTTGCTCATTTTTGGGAATAAAATTTCACCCATTCAGATCTCGCCCCGATTTTCCCAGAATGTTATTTGGAGGGTATACACTTGGAAATTATGGGGCAAACTTCCCTCACCCCTTCCCACTGCTCCACACCTGGCTAGGAATGGTTCAGAATTGGGTTGTTCCAGAAAACTTTCGGAATTTTTTTGTACCAGATGCGAGGGGATGGGGGATGTTTGGTACATATTTTTCAAGTCTTTACCCTTCATATTACATCCTGAAATTTTCCTAAGGAAATCGGAGAGGATCAAAAAATCTTCGAAAAAAAAAGGAAAGACTATAGTCTGCTCATTTTTGGGAAAAAAATTTCACCCCTTCAGATCTCGCCCCGATTGTCCCAGAATGTTATTTGGAGGGTATGCACTTGGAAATTATGGGGCAAACTTCCCTCACCCCTTCCCACTGCTCCACACCTGGCTAGGAATGGTTCAGAATTGGGCTGTTCCAGAAAACTTTCGGAATTTTTGTGGACCAGATATGAGGGGATGGGGGATGTTTGGCACATATTTTTCAAGTCTTTACCCTTCATATTACATTCTGAAATTTTCCTAAGGAAATCGGAGAGGGTCAAAAAATCTTCGAAAAAAAAAGGAAAGACTATAGTCTTTGCTCATTTTTGGGAAAAAAATTTCACCCCTTCAGATCTCGCCCCGATTTTCCCAGAATGTTATTTGGAGGGTATACACTTGGAAATTATGGGGCAAACTTCCCTCACCCCTTCCCACTGCTCCACACCTGGCTAGGAATGGTTCAGAATTGGGTTGTTCCAGAAAACTTTCGGAATTTTTTTGCACCAGATGCGAGGGGATGGGGGATGTTAGGCACTTATTTTTCAAGTCTTTACCCTTCATATAACATTCTGAAATTTTCCTAAGGAAATCGGAGAGGGTCAAAAAATCTTCGAAAAAAAAAGGAAAGACTATAGTCTTTGCTCATTTTTGGGAAAAAAATTTCACCCCTTCAGATCTCGCCCCGATTGTCCCAGAATGTTATTTGGAGGGTATACACTTGGAAATTATGGGGCAAGCTTCCTTCACCCCTTCCCACTGCTCCACACCTGGCTAGGAATGGTTCAGAATTGGGTTGTTCCAGAAAACTTTCGGAATTTTTTTGGACCAGATGCGAGGGGATGGGGGATGTGTGGCACATATTTTTCAAGTATTTACCCTTCATATTACATTCTGAAATTTTCCTAAGGAAATCGGAGAGGGTCAAAAAATCTTCGAAAAAAAAAGGAAAGACTATAGTCTTTGCTCATTTTTGGGAATAAAATTTCACCCATTCAGATCTCGCCCCGATTTTCCCAGAATGTTATTTGGAGGGTATACACTTGGAAATTATGGGGCAAACTTCCCTCACCCCTTCCCACTGCTCCACACCTGGCTAGGAATGGTTCAGAATTGGGTTGTTCCAGAAAACTTTCGGAATTTTTTTGTACCAGATGCGAGGGGATGGGGGATGTTTGGTACATATTTTTCAAGTCTTTACCCTTCATATTACATCCTGAAATTTTCCTAAGGAAATCGGAGAGGATCAAAAAATCTTCGAAAAAAAAAGGAAAGACTATAGTCTGCTCATTTTTGGGAAAAAAATTTCACCCCTTCAGATCTCGCCCCGATTGTCCCAGAATGTTATTTGGAGGGTATGCACTTGGAAATTATGGGGCAAACTTCCCTCACCCCTTCCCACTGCTCCACACCTGGCTAGGAATGGTTCAGAATTGGGCTGTTCCAGAAAACTTTCGGAATTTTTGTGGACCAGATATGAGGGGATGGGGGATGTTTGGCACATATTTTTCAAGTCTTTACCCTTCATATTACATTCTGAAATTTTCCTAAGGAAATCGGAGAGGGTCAAAAAATCTTCGAAAAAAAAAGGAAAGACTATAGTCTTTGCTCATTTTTGGGAAAAAAATTTCACCCCTTCAGATCTCGCCCCGATTTTCCCAGAATGTTATTTGGAGGGTATACACTTGGAAATTATGGGGCAAACTTCCCTCACCCCTTCCCACTGCTCCACACCTGGCTAGGAATGGTTCAGAATTGGGTTGTTCCAGAAAACTTTCGGAATTTTTTTGCACCAGATGCGAGGGGATGGGGGATGTTAGGCACTTATTTTTCAAGTCTTTACCCTTCATATAACATTCTGAAATTTTCCTAAGGAAATCGGAGAGGGTCAAAAAATCTTCGAAAAAAAAAGGAAAGACTATAGTCTTTGCTCATTTTTGGGAAAAAAATTTCACCCCTTCAGATCTCGCCCCGATTGTCCCAGAATGTTATTTGGAGGGTATACACTTGAAAATTATGGGGCAAACTTCCCTCACCCCTTCCCACTGCTCCACACCTGGCTAGGAATGGTTCAGAATTGGGCTGTTCCAGAAAACTTTCGGAATTTTTTTGGACCAGATATGAGGGGATGGGGGATGTTTGGCACATATTTTTCAAGTCTTTACCCTTCATATTACATTCTGAAATTTTCCTAAGGAAATCGGAGAGGGTCAAAAAATCTTCGAAAAAAAAAGGAAAGACTATAGTCTTTGCTCATTTTTGGGAAAAAAATTTCACCCCTTCAGATCTCGCCCCGATTTTCCCAGAATGTTATTTGGAGGGTATACACTTGGAAATTATGGGGCAAACTTCCCTCACCCCTTCCCACTGCTCCACACCTGGCTAGGAATGGTTCAGAATTGGGTTGTTCCAGAAAACTTTCGGAATTTTTTTGGACCAGATGCGAGGGGATGGGGGATGTGTGGCACATATTTTTCAAGTATTTACCCTTCATATTACATTCTGAAATTTTCCTAAGGAAATCGGAGAGGGTCAAAAAATCTTCGAAAAAAAAAGGAAAGACTATAGTCTTTGCTCATTTTTGGGAAAAAAATTTCACCCATTCAGATCTCGCCCCGATTTTCCCAGAATGTTATTTGGAGGGTATACACTTGGAAATTATGGGGCAAACTTCCCTCACCCCTTCCCACTGCTCCACACCTGGCTAGGAATGGTTCAGAATTGGGTTGTTCCAGAAAACTTTCGGAATTTTTTTGTACCAGATGCGAGGGGATGGGGGATGTTTGGTACATATTTTTCAAGTCTTTACCCTTCATATTACATCCTGAAATTTTCCTAAGGAAATCGGAGAGGATCAAAAAATCTTCGAAAAAAAAAGGAAAGACTATAGTCTGCTCATTTTTGGGAAAAAAATTTCACCCCTTCAGATCTCGCCCCGATTTTCCCAGAATGTTATTTGGAGGGTATACACTTGGAAATTATGGGGCAAACTTCCCTCACCCCTTCCCACTGCTCCACACCTGGCTAGGAATGGTTCAGAATTGGGTTGTTCCAGAAAACTTTCGAAATTTTTTTGGACCAGATGCGAGGGGACGGGGGATGTTTGGTACATATTTTTCAAGTATTTACCCTTCATATTACATTCTGAAATTTTTCTAAGGAAATCGGAGAGGGTCAAAAAATCTTCGAAAAAAAAAGGAAAGACTATAGTCTTTGCTCATTTTTGGGAAAAAAATTTCACCCCTTCAGATCTCGCCCCGATTTTCCCAGAATGTTATTTGGAGGGTATACACTTGGAAATTATGGGGCAAACTTCCCTCACCCCTTCCCACTGCTGCACACCTGGCTAGGAATGGTTCAGAATTGGGTTGTTCCAGAAAACTTTCGGAATTTTTTTGCACCAGATGCGAGGGGATGGGGGATGTTAGGCACTTATTTTTCAAGTCTTTACCCTTCATATAACATTCTGAAATTTTCCTAAGGAAATCGGAGAGGGTCAAAAAATCTTCGAAAAAAAAAGGAAAGACTATAGTCTTTGCTCATTTTTGGGAAAAAAATTTCACCCCTTCAGATCTCGCCCCGATTGTCCCAGAATGTTATTTGGAGGGTATACACTTGGAAATTATGGGACAAACTTCCCTCACCCCTTCCCACTGCTCCACACCTGGCTAGGAATGGTTCAGAATTGGGCTGTTCCAGAAAACTTTCGGAATTTTTTTGGACCAGATATGAGGGGATGGGGGATGTTTGACACATATTTTTCAAGTCTTTACCCTTCATATTACATTCTGAAATTTTCCTAAGGAAATCGGAGAGGGTCAAAAAATCTTCGAAAAAAAAAGGAAAGACTATAGTCTTTGCTCATTTTTGGGAAAAAAATTTCACCCCTTCAGATCTCGCCCCGATTTTCCCAGAATGTTATTTGGAGGGTATACACTTGGAAATTATGGGGCAAACTTCCCTCACCCCTTCCCACTGCTCCACACCTGGCTAGGAATGGTTCAGAATTGAGTTGTTCCAGAAAACTTTCGGAATTTTTTTGTACCAGATGCGAGGGCATGGGGGATGTTTGGTACATATTTTTCAAGTATTTACCCTTCATATTACATTCTGAAATTTTCCTAAGGAAATCGGAGAGGGTCAAAAAATCTTCGAAAAAAAAAGGAAAGACTATAGTCTTTGCTCATTTTTGAAAAAAAAATTTCACCCCTTCAGATCTCGCCCCGATTTTCCCAGAATGTTATTTGGAGGGTATACACTTGGAAATTATGGGGCAAACTTCCCTCACCCCTTCCCACTGCTCCACACCTGGCTAGGAATGGTTCAGAATTGGGTTGTTCCAGAAAACTTTCGGAATTTTTTTGGGCCAGATGCGAGGGGATGGGGGATGTTAGGCACTTATTTTTCAAGTCTTTACCCTTCATATTACATTCTGAAATTTTCCTAAGGAAATCGGAGAGGGTCAAAAAATCTTCGAAAAAAAAAGGAAAGACTATAGTCTTTGCTCATTTTTGGGAAAAAAATTTCACCCCTTCAGATCTCGCCCCGATTTTCCCAGAATGTTATTTGGAGGGTATACACTTGGAAATTATGGGGCAAACTTCCCTCACCCCTTCCCACTGCTCCACACCTGGCTAGGAATGGTTCAGAATTGAGTTGTTCCAGAAAACTTTCGGAATTTTTTTGTACCAGATGCGAGGGCATGGGGGATGTTTGGTACATATTTTTCAAGTATTTACCCTTCATATTACATTCTGAAATTTTCCTAAGGAAATCGGAGAGGGTCAAAAAATCTTCGAAAAAAAAAGGAAAGACTATAGTCTTTGCTCATTTTTGAAAAAAAAATTTCACCCCTTCAGATCTCGCCCCGATTTTCCCAGAATGTTATTTGGAGGGTATACACTTGGAAATTATGGGGCAAACTTCCCTCACCCCTTCCCACTGCTCCACACCTGGCTAGGAATGGTTCAGAATTGGGTTGTTCCAGAAAACTTTCGGAATTTTTTTGGGCCAGATGCGAGGGGATGGGGGATGTTAGGCACTTATTTTTCAAGTCTTTACCCTTCATATAACATTCTGAAATTTTCATAAGGAAATCGGAGAGGGTCAAAAAATCTTCGAAAAAAAAGGAAAGACTATAGTCTTTGCTCATTTTTGGGAAAAAAATTTCACCCCTTCAGATCTCGCCCCGATTTTCCCAGAATGTTATTTGGAGGGTATACACTTGGAAATTATGGGGCATACTTCCCTCACCCCTTCCCACTGCTCCACACCTGGCTAGGAATGGTTCAGAATTGGGTTGTTCCAGAAAACTTTCGGAATTTTTTTGTACCAGACGCGAGGGGATGGGGGATGTTTGGTACATATTTTTCAAGTCTTTACCCTTCATATTACATCCTGAAATTTTCCTAAGGAAATCGGAGAGGATCAAAAAATCTTCGAAAAAAAAAGGAAAGACTATAGTCTGCTCATTTTTGGGAAAAAAATTTCACACCTTCAGATCTCGCCCCTATTTTCCCAGAATGTTATTTGGAGGGTATACACTTGGAAATTATGGGGCAAGCTTCCTTCACCCCTTCCCACTGCTCCACACCTGGCTAGGAATGGTTCAGAATTGGGTTGTTCCAGAAAACTTTCGGAATTTTTTTGGACCAGATGCGAGGGGATGGGGGATGTGTGGCACATATTTTTCAAGTATTTACCCTTCATATTACATTCTGAAATTTTCCTAAGGAAATCGGAGAGGGTCAAAAAATCTTCGAAAAAAAAAGGAAAGACTATAGTCTTTGCTCATTTTTGGGAAAAAAATTTCACCCATTCAGATCTCGCCCCGATTTTCCCAGAATGTTATTTGGAGGGTATACACTTGGAAATTATGGGGCAAACTTCCCTCACCCCTTCCCACTGCTCCACACCTGGCTAGGAATGGTTCAGAATTGGGTTGTTCCAGAAAACTTTCGGAATTTTTTTGTACCAGATGCGAGGGGATGGGGGATGTTTGGTACATATTTTTCAAGTCTTTACCCTTCATATTACATCCTGAAATTTTCCTAAGGAAATCGGAGAGGATCAAAAAATCTTCGAAAAAAAAAGGAAAGACTATAGTCTTTGCTCATTTTTGGGAAAAAAATTTCACCCCTTCAGATCTCGCCCCGATTTTCCCAGAATGTTATTTGGAGGGTATACACTTGGAAATTATGGGGCAAACTTCCCTCACCCCTTCCCACTGCTGCACACCTGGCTAGGAATGGTTCAGAATTGGGTTGTTCCAGAAAACTTTCGGAATTTTTTTGCACCAGATGCGAGGGGATGGGGGATGTTAGGCACTTATTTTTCAAGTCTTTACCCTTCATATAACATTCTGAAATTTTCCTAAGGAAATCGGAGAGGGTCAAAAAATCTTCGAAAAAAAAAGGAAAGACTATAGTCTTTGCTCATTTTTGGGAAAAAAATTTCACCCCTTCAGATCTCGCCCCGATTGTCCCAGAATGTTATTTGGAGGGTATACACTTGGAAATTATGGGGCAAACTTCCCTCACCCCTTCCCACTGCTCCACACCTGGCTAGGAATGGTTCAGAATTGGGCTGTTCCAGAAAACTTTCGGAATTTTTTTGGACCAGATATGAGGGGATGGGGGATGTTTGGCACATATTTTTCAAGTCTTTACCCTTCATATTACATTCTGAAATTTTCCTAAGGAAATCGGAGAGGGTCAAAAAATCTTCGAAAAAAAAAGGAAAGACTATAGTCTTTGCTCATTTTTGGGAAAAAAATTTCACCCCTTCAGATCTCGCCCCGATTTTCCCAGAATGTTATTTGGAGGGTATACACTTGGAAATTATGGGGCAAACTTCCCTCACCCCTTCCCACTGCTCCACACCTGGCTAGGAATGGTTCAGAATTGGGTTGTTCCAGAAAACTTTCGGAATTTTTTTGGACCAGATGCGAGGGGATGGGGGATGTTAGGCACTTATTTTTCAAGTCTTTACCCTTCATATAACATTCTGAAATTTTCCTAAGGAAATCGGAGAGGGTCAAAAAATCTTCGAAAAAAAAAGGAAAGACTATAGTCTTTGCTCATTTTTGGGAAAAAAATTTCACCCCTTCAGATCTCGCCCCGATTTTCCCAGAATGTTATTTGGAGGGTATACACTTGGAAATTATGGGGCAAACTTCCCTCACCCCTTCCCACTGCTCCACACCTGGCTAGGAATGGTTCAGAATTGGGTTGTTCCAGAAAACTTTCGGAATTTTTTTGGGCCAGATGCGAGGGGTTGGGGGATGTTAGGCACTTATTTTTCAAGTCTTTACCCTTCATATAACATTCTGAAATTTTCATAAGGAAATCGGAGAGGGTCAAAAAATCTTCGAAAAAAAAGGAAAGACTATAGTCTTTGCTCATTTTTGGGAAAAAAATTTCACCCCTTCAGATCTCGCCCCGATTTTCCCAGAATGTTATTTGGAGGGTATACACTTGGAAATTATGGGGCATACTTTCCTCACCCCTTCCCACTGCTCCACACCTGGCTAGGAATGGTTCAGAATTGGGTTGTTCCAGAAAACTTTCGGAATTTTTTTGTACCAGATGCGAGGGGATGGGGGATGTTTGGTACATATTTTTCAAGTCTTTACCCTTCATATTACATCCTGAAATTTTCCTAAGGAAATCGGAGAGGATCAAAAAATCTTCGAAAAAAAAAGGAAAGACTATAGTCTTTGCTCATTTTTGGGAAAAAAATTTCACCCCTTCAGATCTCGCCCCTATTTTCCCAGAATGTTATTTGGAGGGTATACACTTGGAAATTATGGGGCAAGCTTCCTTCACCCCTTCCCACTGCTCCACACCTGGCTAGGAATGGTTCAGAATTGGGTTGTTCCAGAAAACTTTCGGAATTTTTTTGGACCAGATGCGAGGGGATGGGGGATGTGTGGCACATATTTTTCAAGTATTTACCCTTCATATTACATTCTGAAATTTTCCTAAGGAAATCGGAGAGGGTCAAAAAATCTTCGAAAAAAAAAGGAAAGACTATAGTCTTTGCTCATTTTTGGGAAAAAAATTTCACCCATTCAGATCTCGCCCCGATTTTCCCAGAATGTTATTTGGAGGGTATACACTTGGAAATTATGGGGCAAACTTCCCTCACCCCTTCCCACTGCTCCACACCTGGCTAGGAATGGTTCAGAATTGGGTTGTTCCAGAAAACTTTCGGAATTTTTTTGTACCAGATGCGAGGGGATGGGGGATGTTTGGTACATATTTTTCAAGTCTTTACCCTTCATATTACATCCTGAAATTTTCCTAAGGAAATCGGAGAGGATCAAAAAATCTTCGAAAAAAAAAGGAAAGACTATAGTCTGCTCATTTTTGGGAAAAAAATTTCACCCCTTCAGATCTCGCCCCGATTTTCCCAGAATGTTATTTGGAGGGTATACACTTGGAAATTATGGGGCAAACTTCCCTCACCCCTTCCCACTGCTCCACACCTGGCTAGGAATGGTTCAGAATTGGGTTGTTCCAGAAAACTTTCGAAATTTTTTTGGACCAGATGCGAGGGGACGGGGGATGTTTGGTACATATTTTTCAAGTATTTACCCTTCATATTACATTCTGAAATTTTTCTAAGGAAATCGGAGAGGGTCAAAAAATCTTCGAAAAAAAAAGGAAAGACTATAGTCTTTGCTCATTTTTGGGAAAAAAATTTCACCCCTTCAGATCTCGCCCCGATTTTCCCAGAATGTTATTTGGAGGGTATACACTTGGAAATTATGGGGCAAACTTCCCTCACCCCTTCCCACTGCTGCACACCTGGCTAGGAATGGTTCAGAATTGGGTTGTTCCAGAAAACTTTCGGAATTTTTTTGCACCAGATGCGAGGGGATGGGGGATGTTAGGCACTTATTTTTCAAGTCTTTACCCTTCATATAACATTCTGAAATTTTCCTAAGGAAATCGGAGAGGGTCAATAAATCTTCGAAAAAAAAAGGAAAGACTATAGTCTTTGCTCATTTTTGGGAAAAAAATTTCACCCCTTCAGATCTCGCCCCGATTGTCCCAGAATGTTATTTGGAGGGTATACACTTGGAAATTATGGGACAAACTTCCCTCACCCCTTCCCACTGCTCCACACCTGGCTAGGAATGGTTCAGAATTGGGCTGTTCCAGAAAACTTTCGGAATTTTTTTGGACCAGATATGAGGGGATGGGGGATGTTTGGCACATATTTTTCAAGTCTTTACCCTTCATATTACATTCTGAAATTTTCCTAAGGAAATCGGAGAGGGTCAAAAAATCTTCGAAAAAAAAAGGAAAGACTATAGTCTTTGCTCATTTTTTGGAAAAAAATTTCACCCCTTCAGATCTCGCCCCGATTTTCCCAGAATGTTATTTGGAGGGTATACACTTGGAAATTATGGGGCAAACTTCCCTCACCCCTTCCCACTGCTCCACACCTGGCTAGGAATGGTTCAGAATTGGGTTGTTCCAGAAAACTTTCGGAATTTTTTTGGACCAGATGCGAGGGGATGGGGGATGTTAGGCACTTATTTTTCAAGTCTTTACCCTTCATATAACATTCTGAAATTTTCCTAAGGAAATCGGAGAGGGTCAAAAAATCTTCGAAAAAAAAAGGAAAGACTATAGTCTTTGCTCATTTTTGGGAAAAAAATTTCACCCCTTCAGATCTCGCCCCGATTTTCCCAGAATGTTATTTGGAGGGTATACACTTGGAAATTATGGGGCAAACTTCCCTCACCCCTTCCCACTGCTCCACACCTGGCTAGGAATGGTTCAGAATTGGGTTGTTCCAGAAAACTTTCGGAATTTTTTTGGACCAGATGCGAGGGGATGGGGGATGTTTGGTACATATTTTTCAAGTATTTACCCTTCATATTACATTCTGAAATTTTTCTAAGGAAATCGGAGAGGGTCAAAAAATCTTCGAAAAAAAAAGGAAAGACTATAGTCTTTGCTCATTTTTGGGAAAAAAATTTCACCCCTTCAGATCTCGCCCCGATTGTCCCAGAATGTTATTTGGAGGGTATACACTTGGAAATTATGGGGCAAACTTCCCTCACCCCTTCCCACTGCTCCACACCTGGCTAGGAATGGTTCAGAATTGGGCTGTTCCAGAAAACTTTCGGAATTTTTTTGTACCAGATGCGAGGGGATGGGGGATGTTTGGTACATATTTTTCAAGTCTTTACCCTTCATATTACATCCTGAAATTTTCCTAAGGAAATCGGAGAGGATCAAAAAATCTTCGAAAAAAAAAGGAAAGACTATAGTCTGCTCATTTTTGGGAAAAAAATTTCACCCCTTCAGATCTCGCCCCGATTTTCCCAGAATGTTATTTGGAGGGTATACACTTGGAAATTATGGGGCAAACTTCCCTCACCCCTTCCCACTACTCCACACCTGGCTAGGAATGGTTCAGAATTGGGTTGTTCCAGAAAACTTTCGGAATTTTTTTGCACCAGATGCGAGGGGATGGGGGATGTTAGGCACTTATTTTTCAAGTCTTTACCCTTCATATAACATTCTGAAATTTTCCTAAGGAAATCGGAGAGGGTCAAAAAATCTTCGAAAAAAAAGGAAAGACTATAGTCTTTGATCATTTTTGGGAAAAAAATTTCACCCCTTCAGATCTCGCCCCGATTTTCCCAGAATGTTATTTGGAGGGTATACACTTGGAAATTATGGGGCAAACTTCCCTCACCCCTTCCCACTGCTGCACACCTGGCTAGGAATGGTTCAGAATTGGGTTGTTCCAGAAAACTTTCGGAATTTTTTTGCACCAGATGCGAGGGGATGGGGGATGTTAGGCACTTATTTTTCAAGTCTTTACCCTTCATATAACATTCTGAAATTTTCCTAAGGAAATCGGAGAGGGTCAAAAAATCTTCGAAAAAAAAAGGAAAGACTATAGTCTTTGCTCATTTTTGGGAAAAAAATTTCACCCCTTCAGATCTCGCCCCGATTGTCCCAGAATGTTATTTGGAGGGTATACACTTGGAAATTATGGGACAAACTTCCCTCACCCCTTCCCACTGCTCCACACCTGGCTAGGAATGGTTCAGAATTGGGTTGTTCCAGAAAACTTTCGGAATTTTTTTGTACCAGATGCGAGGGGATGGGGGATGTTTGGTACATATTTTTCAAATCTTTACCCTTCATATTACATCCTGAAATTTTCCTAAGGAAATCGGAGAGGATCAAAAAATCTTCGAAAAAAAAAGGAAAGACTATAGTCTTTGCTCATTTTTGGGAAAAAAATTTCACCCCTTCAGATCTCGCCCCTATTTTCCCAGAATGTTGTTTGGAGGGTATACACTTGGAAATTATGGGGCAAGCTTCCTTCACCCCTTCCCACTGCACCACACCTGGCTAGGAATGGTTCAGAATTGGGTTGTTCCAGAAAACTTTCGGAATTTTTTTGGACCAGATGCGAGGGGTTGGGGGATGTGTGGCACATATTTTTCAAGTATTTACCCTTCATATTACATTCTGAAATTTTCCTAAGGAAATCGGAGAGGGTCAAAAAATCTTCGAAAAAAAAAGGAAAGACTATAGTCTTTGCTCATTTTTGGGAAAAAAATTTCACCCCTTCAGATCTCGCCCCGATTTTCCCAGAATGTTATTTGGAGGGTATACACTTGGAAATTATGGGGCAAACTTCCCTCACCCCTTCCCACTGCTCCACACCTGGCTAGGAATGGTTCAGAATTGGGTTGTTCCAGAAAACTTTCGGAATTTTTTTGTACCAGATGCGAGGGGATGGGGGATGTTTGGTACATATTTTTCAAGTCTTTACCCTTCATATTACATCCTGAAATTTTCCTAAGGAAATCGGAGAGGATCAAAAAATCTTCGAAAAAAAAAGGAAAGACTATAGTCTTTGCTCATTTTTGGGAAAAAAATTTCACCCCTTCAGATCTCGCCCCGATTTTCCCAGAATGTTATTTGGAGGGTATACACTTGGAAATTATGGGGCAAACTTCCCTCACCCCTTCCCACTGCTGCACACCTGGCTAGGAATGGTTCAGAATTGGGTTGTTCCAGAAAACTTTCGGAATTTTTTTGCACCAGATGCGAGGGGATGGGGGATGTTAGGCACTTATTTTTCAAGTCTTTACCCTTCATATAACATTCTGAAATTTTCCTAAGGAAATCGGAGAGGGTCAAAAAATCTTCGAAAAAAAAAGGAAAGACTATAGTCTTTGCTCATTTTTGGGAAAAAAATTTCACCCCTTCAGATCTCGCCCCGATTGTCCCAGAATGTTATTTGGAGGGTATACACTTGGAAATTATGGGGCAAACTTCCCTCACCCCTTCCCACTGCTCCACACCTGGCTAGGAATGGTTCAGAATTGGGCTGTTCCAGAAAACTTTCGGAATTTTTTTGGACCAGATATGAGGGGATGGGGGATGTTTGGCACATATTTTTCAAGTCTTTACCCTTCATATTACATTCTGAAATTTTCCTAAGGAAATCGGAGAGGGTCAAAAAATCTTCGAAAAAAAAAGGAAAGACTATAGTCTTTGCTCATTTTTGGGAAAAAAATTTCACCCATTCAGATCTCGCCCCGATTTTCCCAGAATGTTATTTGGAGGGTATACACTTGGAAATTATGGGGCAAACTTCCCTCACCCCTTCCCACTGCTCCACACCTGGCTAGGAATGGTTCAGAATTGGGTTGTTCCAGAAAACTTTCGGAATTTTTTTGTACCAGATGCGAGGGGATGGGGGATGTTTGGTACATATTTTTCAAGTCTTTACCCTTCATATTACATCCTGAAATTTTCCTAAGGAAATCGGAGAGGATCAAAAAATCTTCGAAAAAAAAAGGAAAGACTATAAGTCTTTGCTCATTTTTGGGAAAAAAATTTCACCCCTTCAGATCTCGCCCCGATTTTCCCAGAATGTTATTTGGAGGGTATACACTTGGAAATTATGGGGCAAACTTCCCTCACCCCTTCCCACTGCTCCACACCTGGCTAGGAATGGTTCAGAATTGGGTTGTTCCAGAAAACTTTCGGAATTTTTTTGGACCAGATGCGAGGGGATGGGGGATGTTTGGTACATATTTTTCAAGTATTTACCCTTCATATTACATTCTGAAATTTTTCTAAGGAAATCGGAGAGGGTCAAAAAATCTTCGAAAAAAAAAGGAAAGACTATATAGTCTTTGCTCATTTTTGGGAAAAAAATTTCACACCTTCAGATCTCGCCCCGATTTTCCCAGAATGTTATTTGGAGGGTATACACTTGGAAATTATGGGGCAAACTTCCCTCACCCCTTACCACTGCTGCACACCTGGCTAGGAATGGTTCAGAATTGGGTTGTTCCAGAAAACTTTCGGAATTTTTTTGGACCAGATGCGAGGGGATGGGGGATGTTAGGCACTTATTTTTCAAGTCTTTACCCTTCATATAACATTCTGAAATTTTCCTAAGGAAATCGGAGAGGGTCAAAAAATCTTCGAAAAAAAAAGGAAAGACTATAGTCTTTGCTCATTTTTGGGAAAAAAATTTCACCCCTTCAGATCTCGCCCCGATTTTCCCAGAATGTTATTTGGAGGGTATACACTTGGAAATTATGGGGCAAACTTCCCTCACCCCTTCCCACTGCTGCACACCTGGCTAGGAATGGTTCAGATTTGGGTTGTTCCAGAAAACTTTCGGAATTTTTTTGCACCAGATGCGAGGGGATGGGGGATGTTAGGCACTTATTTTTCAAGTCTTTACCCTTCATATAACATTCTGAAATTTTCCTAAGGAAATCGGAGAGGGTCAAAAAATCTTCGAAAAAAAAAGGAAAGACTATAGTCTTTGCTCATTTTTGGGAAAAAAATTTCACCCCTTCAGATCTCGCCCCGATTGTCCCAGAATGTTATTTGGAGGGTATACACTTGGAAATTATGGGGCAAACTTCCCTCACCCCTTCCCACTGCTCCACACCTGGCTAGGAATGGTTCAGAATTGGGCTGTTCCAGAAAACTTTCGGAATTTTTTTGGACCAGATATGAGGGGATGGGGGATGTTTGGCACATATTTTTCAAGTCTTTACCCTTCATATTACATTCTGAAATTTTCCTAAGGAAATCGGAGAGGGTCAAAAAATCTTCGAAAAAAAAAGGAAAGACTATAGTCTTTGCTCATTTTTGGGAAAAAAATTTCACCCCTTCAGATCTCGCCCCGATTTTCCCAGAATGTTATTTGGAGGGTATACACTTGGAAATTATGGGGCAAACTTCCCTCACCCCTTCCCACTGCTCCTCACCTGGCTAGGAATGGTTCAGAATTGGGTTGTTCCAGAAAACTTTCGGAATTTTTTTGGACCAGATGCGAGGGGATGGGGGATGTTAGGCACTTATTTTTCAAGTCTTTACCCTTCATATAACATTCTGAAATTTTCCTAAGGAAATCGGAGAGGGTCAAAAAATCTTCGAAAAAAAAAGGAAAGACTATAGTCTTTGCTCATTTTTGGGAAAAAAATTTCACCCCTTCAGATCTCGCCCCGATTTTCCCAGAATGTTATTTGGAGGGTATACACTTGGAAATTATGGGGCAAACTTCCCTCACCCCTTCCCACTGCTCCACACCTGGCTAGGAATGGTTCAGAATTGGGTTGTTCCAGAAAACTTTCGGAATTTTTTTGTACCAGATGCGAGGGCATGGGGGATGTTTGGTACATATTTTTCAAGTCTTTACCCTTCATATTACATCCTGAAATTTTCCTAAGGAAATCGGAGAGGATCAAAAAATCTTCGAAAAAAAAAGGAAAGACTATAGTCTTTGCTCATTTTTGGGAAAAAAATTTCACCCCTTCAGATCTCGACCCGATTTTCCCAGAATGTTATTTGGAGGGTATACACTTGGAAATTATGGGGCAAACTTCCCTCACCCCTTCCCACTGCTCCACACCTGGCTAGGAATGGTTCAGAATTGGGTTGTTCCAGAAAACTTTCGGAATTTTTTTGGACCAGATGCGAGGGGATGGGGGATGTTTGGTACATATTTTTCAAGTATTTACCCTTCATATTACATTCTGAAATTTTTCTAAGGAAATCGGAGAGGGTCAAAAAATCTTCGAAAAAAAAAGGAAAGACTATAGTCTTTGCTCATTTTTGGGAAAAAAATTTCACCCCTTCAGATCTCGCCCCGATTTTCCCAGAATGTTATTTGGAGGGTATACACTTGGAAATTATGGGGCAAACTTCCCTCACCCCTTCCCACTGCTGCACACCTGGCTAGGAATGGTTCAGAATTGGGTTGTTCCAGAAAACTTTCGGAATTTTTTTGGACCAGATGCGAGGGGATGGGGGATGTTAGGCACTTATTTTTCAAGTCTTTACCCTTCATATAACATTCTGAAATTTTCCTAAGGAAATCGGAGAGGGTCAAAAAATCTTCGAAAAAAAAGGAAAGACTATAGTCTTTGCTCATTTTTGGGAAAAAAATTTCACCCCTTCAGATCTCGCCCCGATTGTCCCAGAATGTTATTTGGAGGGTATACACTTGGAAATTATGGGGCAAACTTCCCTCACCCCTTCCCACTGCTCCACACCTGGCTAGGAATGGTTCAGAATTGGGCTGTTCCAGAAAACTTTCGGAATTTTTTTGGACCAGATATGAGGGGATGGGGGATGTTTGGCACATATTTTTCAAGTCTTTACCCTTCATATTACATTCTGAAATTTTCCTAAGGAAATCGGAGAGGGTCAAAAAATCTTCGAAAAAAAAAGGAAAGACTATAGTCTTTGCTCATTTTTGGGAAAAAAATTTCACCCCTTCAGATCTCGCCCCGATTTTCCCAGAATGTTATTTGGAGGGTATACACTTGGAAATTATGGGGCAAACTTCCCTCACCCCTTCCCACTGCTGCACACCTGGCTAGGAATGGTTCAGAATTGGGTTGTTCCAGAAAACTTTCGGAATTTTTTTGGACCAGATGCGAGGGGATGGGGGATGTTAGGCACTTATTTTTCAAGTCTTTACCCTTCATATTACATTCTGAAATTTTCCTAAGGAAATCGGAGAGGGTCAAAAAATTTTCGAAAAAAAAAGGAAAGACTATAGTCTTTGCTCATTTTTGGGAAAAAAATTTCACCCCTGCAGATCTCGCCCCGATTTTCCCAGAATGTTATTTGGAGGTTATACACTTGGAAATTATGGGGCATACTTCCCTCATCCCTTCCCACTGCTCCACACCTGGCTAGGAATGGTTCAGAATTGGGTTGTTCCAGAAAACTTTCGGAATTTTTTTGGACCAGATGCGAGGGGATGGGGGATGTGTGGCACATATTTTTCAAGTCTTTACCCTTCATATTACATTCTGAAATTTTCCTAAGGAAATCGGAGAGGGTCAAAAAATTTTCGAAAAAAAAAGGAAAGACTATAGTCTTTGCTCATTTTTGGGAAAAAAATTTCACCCCTTCAGATCTCGCCCCGATTTTCCCAGAATGTTATTTGGAGGTTATACACTTGGAAATTATGGGGCATACTTCCCTCATCCCTTCCCACTGCTCCACACCTGGCTAGGAATGGTTCAGAATTGGGTTGTTCCAGAAAACTTTCGGAATTTTTTTGGACCAGATGCGAGGGGATGGGGGATGTGTGGCACATATTTTTCAAGTCTTTACCCTTCATATTACATTCTGAAATTTTCCTAAGGAAATCGGAGAGGGTCAAAAAATCTTCGAAAAAAAAAAGGAAAGACTATGCCTATGCCTGTCTTTGCTCATTTTTGGGAAAAAATTTCACCCCTTCAGATCTCGCCCCGATTTTCCCAGAATGTTATTTGGAGGGTATACACTTGGAAATTATGGGGCAAACTTCCCTCACCCCTTCCCACTGCTCCACACCTGGCTAGGAATAGTTCAGAATTGGGTTGTTCCAGAAAACTTTCGGAATTTTTTTGGACCAGATGCGAGTGGATGGGGGATGTTAGGCACTTATTTTTCAAGTCTTTACCCTTCATATAACATTCTGAAATTTTCCTAAGGAAATCGGAGAGGGTTAAAAAATCTTCGAAAAAAAAAGGAAAGACTACAGTCTTTGCTCATATTTGGGAAAAAAATTTCACCCCTTCAGATCTCGCCCCGATTTTCCCAGAATGTTATTTGGAGGGTATACACTTGGAAATTATGGGGCAAACTTCCCTCACCCCTTCCCACTGCTCCACACCTGGCTAGGAATGGTTCAGAATTGGGTTGTTCCAGAAAATTTTCGGAATTCTTTTGTACCAGATGCGAGGGGATGGGGGATGTTTGGTACATATTTTTCAAGTCTTTACCCTTCATATTACATCCTGAAATTTTCCTAAGGAAATCGGAGAGGATCCAAAAATCTTCGAAAAAAAAAGGAAAGACTATAGTCTTTGCTCATTTTTGGGAAAAAAATTTCACCCCTTCAGATCTCGCCCCGATTTTCCCAGAATGTTATTTGGAGGGTATACACTTGGAAATTATGGGGCAAACTTCCCTCACCCCTTCCCTCTGCTCCACACCTGGCTAGGAATGGTTCAGAATTGGGTTGTTCCAGAAAACTTTCGGAATTTTTTTGTACCAGATGCGAGGGCATGGGGTATGTTTGGTACATATTTTTCAAGTATTTACCCTTCATATTACATTCTGAAATTTTCCTAAGGAAATCGGAGAGGGTCAAAAAATCTTCGAAAAAAAAAGGAAAGACTATAGTCTTTGCTCATTTTTGGGAAAAAAATTTCACCCCTTCAGATCTCGCCCCGATTGTCCCAGAATGTTATTTGGAGGGTATACACTTGGAAATTATGGGACAAACTTCCCTCACCCCTTCCCACTGCTCCACACCTGGCTAGGAATGGTTCAGAATTGGGCTGTTGCAGAAAACTTTCGGAATTTTTTTGGACCAGATGCGAGGGGGATGGGGGATGTTTGGCACATATTTTTCAAGTCTTTACCCTTCATATTACATTCTGAAATTTTCCTAAGCAAATCGGAGAGGGTCAAAAAATCTTCGAAAAAAAAAGGAAAGACTATAGTCTTTGCTCATTTTTGGGAAAAAAATCTCACCCCTTCAGATCTCGTCCTAATTTTCTTAGAATGTTATTTGGAGGGTGTATGCTTTCAAAATTATGGGGCAAACTTCCCTCAGCCTTTCCCACCTGCTTCGAAAATGTTCAGAAATGATTTTTTTCTGAAAGCTTTCTGAATTTTTTTTGAACAGATGTAAGGGGTTGAGGGATGTTTGGCACATATTTTCCAAGTGGGTCGTCTATAAACCGATGAAAATTAACGGCAAAACCCCACTCCCAGGGGTGGCACTTAGATTTTAAAGTGGAATTGAAATTAAAAAGGCCACTTGCAGATTTACACATTCATTTAAAAACAGCGTGCGCTTATCTTTGGAAAATCTTTCTCTAATACTTTTATTAGTCCTGTAAAGGACTGGTTTGTTTGCAGCCCTAAAAAGGACTCTTTTTTTCCTCAGGACGGACGATCTTCAAGCAGCTACAGGCAGGCTGGAGGACTTCTCTATTGTTGCACCAAGGAGGAAACTGCAAGACACATTCTTCTCTACACCCTGTAAACTAAATATAATTGTAAATTGTAATAAATAAAGTTTTTTTTGATTCAGTGTTTCTATTAAGTGACTGCAAACTATGTATGGACTACATTTTTTGGGACTGCAAACTAAGTATGGACTACATTTTTTGGGACTGCAAACTAAGTATGGACTACATTTTTTTGGGACTGCAAACTACATATGGACTACATTTTTGTGACTGCAAACTACATATGGACTACATTTTTTGACTGCAAACTACATATGGACTACATTTTTGACTGCAAACTACATATGGACTACATTTTTTGACTGCAAACTACATATGGACTACATTTTTTGACTGCAAACTACATATGGACTACATTTTTTGACTGCAAACTACAAATGGACTACATTTTTGTGACTGAAAACTACATATGGACTACATTTTCGGTTTGAAAGGGACTGCGACCAACTGGCGGGCCGAGGATAATGTGGTGATGGATTATGGTTCTGAAATACAGGGTGTCGAAGTTTCCTTTTATAGGAGGGTGTTACAAGCACGAAGAAATATTGTACAAGTTTTGTCAGGATGGAATAACTGGCGGCATAGTTACGGGGGTAGGTGGTTCCCTTTTTTAAAAACCTAAGTTACGCCAACGACAAATTTAATTTTGTCAGTGGCGTAACGTATAGGGACCTACCCTTCCGTCAACTACGCCGATGGTTAACCTATTGGACAAAACTTGTCAGAATTCAACACCCTGTATTTCAGAAACGGGGAGGTCGTGGAATAGTACGTAGAGGAAGTATTCCTCTGGTTTGGAGACACGGTCTTGTTAGTGTGTATTCATCATTTTAAAATTATCCGGAAGACCACTTTGTTCTTTAAAACGGACATTTTTTGTCTTTTTTCGCTTGTGGTAACTTCAACAGTGGATTTGAGACCACCATGCTAGGTAAAAGAAAAAGGTACCCATTTTCGTTTTACCCAGCATGGAGGGTTTCATATCCACTATGGAATTTACCACAAGTGCAAGGACGAAACACTTTACTGAAACGGTTTCGAAGCAGAGGAATGCTTTCCCTAAAAATTTTCAGAATCGAATAAATTCCTTCTATTTCTTGCCTGCATAAAGTTTTTTCCTTATTTACTTTTACTTATTTACTAGGGAAATTGCCCTCTACGAGTTGTAGGTGTATTCTTAATTTGAAGTTGTGCGCTCCTAAGTTAAAAAGACGTAAGTATACAGGGTATTAATAAAAAAAAGTGTTTGAAACTTTGCGGACATGATGTAGTACTAACAAAAACATACGTCAAAAAAACTTTCCTAAGAGAGCTGTTCCCCTAAATGTTATCCGATGGGTTGTCGGATTTAAAATTAAAAATTAGCCTTCGATATAAAAAAGGTAAGTACTTTTGCTAAATGTCAAAAAATGTATCCGTTTTAGATTGTAATGCATTTTAATTGAAAAATTCTAAAGTGCTGTAATAATTTTTTTAAGTGGGTTATCGAAAACGGTTACGTTTATAGACACTTAGCACGAGTGAGTGTCTTTGTCTGTAGGAAACTGGTAATTAGTACCGGTTTTAAATTACAATTTAAAAAATGCAGCATAAAAAAGTTAGGGAGACAATTAACCACACTTCCCCCCCTAGGGTCGATTTTACAATACTAGTATAAACCTGGAATAACTAATTTCTCAGACAATTACCAGGGCTATAATTTTTGTAACAATTGTAACCATGGCAGTTGTCCGAGGTATAGTTTGTTCCAGGTTTATACCAGTATTGTAAAATCGGCCCTTAGCATCCTTAGGAACGATATTTTGATATATTTTTGTAGGAACGTGTTGCCATATTTTAATGAATAGGTACTACGTGTCCTTAAAGGATAGTTTTTTGCCAACACCCTGTATACTTAGGGAACATCGCAACTGTTTGCCTTTTACGCTCTTGAATGGGTAGAACGATTATAGGTGGGGTATTTAAGATTACGACCTTTAAGTTAGGAGTAAAAGCTACCAAACTGATTCTTTGGTGGAAATCACGACAACTCCAACAACAATAGTAGCACTAATAAAGTAATTAGGAGAAAACTATAAAGAAAAGTTGAACATTCCATTTTTAATATCCGCACTAAGCGAAACTTTGCAAGTTGATTAGATTATTATTTATGTAAACCCGTTTAACTAAGCAAAAACTATACTTGAAAGAATGTCCATTGAGCCACCGGTATCTTCTATTACATGCTGTTAGTTTCAAACGAAAACTCCTGGTTAAACTTACTTCAAATAGTCAAAGTCAATTTTGAAACGTGAATACTATGTACCTATTAGGTATTTATCAAAGATGCTTTTGTCACTTTTAATTGTATCAGACATAATGAACAAACAACAAACTTTTGTAACCAGAAGTCTCGTTACATGAAGCATCTCAACTATTCCAGTTAGGAAGTTTGTTTAAAAGAGGCATTAAAGAAAATCTAAAATTCTATTCTCTCCAACAGTAGTTACCGATTTGCTTAGTGTTCCCCTAATTTATTTAAACAATTTTGTTTTACCGTTTGTGGTAACCCATTCACAACTTAATGGCCGTAATCCTTGGTGGGTCACACAAAATGCAAGAAAACAAATGAAATATCAATAAAAGTATCTTATGATTAATAGTACAATTATAAAGTGTTTTTTTATTTCATTCCTAGAAGCCTCCTGGAAGAGGTGTAACCCCATCTTCTTCAAACAGCTGGCCGTGTGTCTCCAAGAAAGCCCTCCAGTTTTCAGGGAAAGGAAGTCTGCTGAATATTTTGCTTCCATCATGTGGACTGATAATTTCTTCAGTTTTTAAGGGTGCACGACTGTCTCTAGCTGCGAGTTTTCCTAATAGAGCTTCTCCTGTACTAGCAGGCTCTGTAACAAAAATCAACACGGGAACAAAACCATTTACCAACAAATGTGTAAATAAAATGTAACATTATTGTTGAATATAAAATTGCAAATTGTTTGAAATACAGATTAAGCACATACTACACAGTTTTATTTAAACTATATTTCTAGTCTTGAAATTTACAGAAATTGTAATGCACTTTATGTTGTATCCTGAATATAGATGTTAGAATTCAAGTGTAAAAAATTCCTGCCAGGTGTGTACTCTACGGCTTCAGTGCGATTCTTACTGGATGCAGAACTGTCACCTACCAACTTCGTCATCTAGCCGTACCGAGGGAAAAAAATGACCACAACCAAAACAGTCCTTTACAGGACTAACAAAATTATTAGAGAAAGATTTTCTAAAGAGAAGCAAGCGCAGCTTATTTTTAAGTGCATGTGTAAAACGACGGGTGGCGAAAGCCTTTTTAATTCTAATTAAAGTCCCAAGTGGCACTCCAGGGGGTGGGTTTTTCCCTTTCATTTGTCAGGATTTTCCCAGAATGTTATTTAGAGGGTGTACACTTAAAAATTATGGGCCAAACTTCCCTCACCCCTTCCTTCTGCCGCCCAACGCGTAAGGAAATGTTCAGAAATGAATTTTTTCTGAAAGCTTTCTAAATTTTTTTTGAACAGATGGGTGGGGATGAGGGATGTTTGGCAGGTATTTTCCAAGTCTCTAGCCTCCATATTACATTCTGGGAATTTTAGAAGGAAATCGGAGGGGGTGAGAAAAATGGCCCAAAAAAAGGAAAGACTATATTTACTAGTCTTTCCTCATTTTTTGGAAAGTTTTTTGACCCCTTTAGATCTCGTCCGGATTTTCAAAGAATATTATTTGGAGGGTGTACGCTTGGAAATTATGGGGCAAACTTTCCTCACCCCTTCCCACTGGTTCGCAGCTGCTTCGAAAATGTTCAGAAATGATATTTTTTCTGAAAGCTTTCTGAATTTTTTTTGAACAGATGGATGGGGATGAGGGATGTTTGGCACATATTTTCCAAGTCTCTAGCCTCCATATTACATTCTGGGAATTTTATAAGGAAATCGTAGGGGGTGAGAAAAATGATCAAAAAAAGAAGAAAGACCTTTTTGAATGGGCTTCAAGGACGTAACGATGCACATGGTTTAGTAAAGTTGTAGTATTAGTTTGCGGAACATTACATTCGAATAATGCTTGTGTCGATGTGTTTGAACAAGTTTTCATGTTAGCAAGAGAACCGTTTTCAGAGAATAATTGGAAAATTAAAAACACCGAACTTAATTTAAAAAGTACAAGTGATGTAAAGGAAAGGCAGTGCCTTCTTAAGGTGATGGTAATTTAACTTCCGATTTACTATAGCTTTACCTGAATCGTAAATTTTGCAGCTCACAAAATAAAAGTATTATTTGAAATATAAAGTAGTCTTATTTAGAAAATAGATACCAACGTGTATGTGTATGGAAATGTATTCTATACATCTACCAGGAATACGCAAATATACATAAAAGAACCCTGGATTAAACCGATGGGTAATTTCACTCTGGCAATGGCAATTCTGAAATATTTTTTTGATCAAAATAGATAATTATTATGATATAAACAACCCTTGCATATTTTCAAATTATCCCCTGGCTTCATTTTGAAATTTGTACAGCCTTAATATCGCAAAATATTTATAAAATTCAAATTAACCTAACGACCTATCAAACTGACGTTTAATTTCGAATCACATCAATTTATTTTGGAATACGATTACGTTCATAATTTCATCTTTGTCTAACATATTACACCGTATTGATAAAAGAGAGATAGATCCATGAAACTGTTACAGAAAAAACATGCCAGTTTTCAGTTAATTTTGTGATTGGTCGAAACCTTCAATGAATTTTATACAGAGTGATGATAAAGTATCGCACAAAAATCATATTCTGGTTATTTAATGTTTTTGCGGAAAATCCTGAGACCCGTCGATTTTTGTTTTTAAATCTCCATTTAGACATATAATTTTCAACCCCCCATCCCTCAACCCCTAAGTGCTAGCACGTAAATGGTAACATTAAAAAGGGCACTTGCTGACCTAAAAGTGTGGTTTTGATCGCCCATTATTTCTACGCTGTGACGTCAGAATTTTTTTTTAAATGTCAACCCCATTATTTACATTGATTACATTTTGTTGAATATCTGTTATTTTTCAACCGATTTTGAAAAACTTTTTTTGTTATATTAAGAATAAAAAGACCTATCAAAAGAGGTATCACTAAGGGTATATTTCCATTAAAATTTTTAAAGTTAGGGTTGCTATCACTTAGGGGCTGAGGGGTGGGGGGATTAAAATTACCTGCCTAAATGCCAATTTAAAAACAAAAATTGACGGGTCTGAGGATTTGTGCCATTATTTCTACGCCGTAACGTCATAATTTTTTGTTGAATGTCAACCCCATTTTTTACATTGATTACATTTTGTTAAATATCTCCGTTATTTATCAATCGATTTTGAAAAACCTTTTTTAGTTATATTAAGAATAAAAAGACCTATCAAAAAAGGTATCACAAAGGGTATCTTTCCATTTAAATTTTTAAAGTTGGGGTTGCTAGCACTTAGGGGTTGAGGGGTGGGGGGTTGAAAATTATATGTCTGAATGGCAATTTAAAAACAAAAATTGACGGGTCTCAGGATTTTCCACAAAACCATTAAATAACCAGAATATGATTTTTGTACGAGACTTTATCATCACTCTGTATACGCTCATTATTTTAACAAGGTTCTCATTTCATCTTTGTCTAACGCATTACTATATATGGGTAAGAGAGTGCGAGACATATAAAAGTGGTGAAGGAAAAGCGTGGCAATTATGATTGTTCGGTTTAACAATGAATTCTATCCTTCTCTTTCTTACAATAGATATTATAGTAGAAATAGTAAATTTAAAGGGACGCCTCTCCATTGATGGTCGTTTAATTGGAAATGAAATAAAATTGAATTTAAAAGCGCGAAACGTTAGAAATATATAAATACAGGGTAAATGAGAACGATACTGGGTGTGTTTTATTTAAATTGCCTTTGCCATTTTGAAATAATTATTTATAGATAAAAGAAACTAGGTATTACCTTGCAGTCTTGATCAAAATTTAAGCGACCAGCACATCACGTTGTAACCATCCCTGGCAATAGAAGAGTACGCAGCGACCGATGCTCCAAAGGCACATGAAACAAAATAAAAAAAGACTTTACTGATCTGCCTCTAAACAAAGGCTGTATATTTACTTACAGGGGGTTTTGTAACCCCTCGCTTCAGTGCGATTCTCACTGGATTCAGAACCGTCACCTACCGATTGTATGCCCTAATGGCACCTGAAACAAACAAAGACTTTACTGATCTGCCCTTAAACAAAGCCTGTAGTAAATTTACTTACTGGAGGCTGTGTAAAGTGTAATCCATCGCTTCAGTGCAATTCTCACTGGATTCAGAACAGTCGACTATTATTTTTTCGCAAACAGCCAGAAAAGCCTTCCATCATCAAAGTATCGGCATAGAAATCTTAATTCTTCTGATGCACCAAAACTCTTCTTTTGACGAAATATAAATTAATTTTTATTTTGCACAAATTTTAACAAGTGCAATTCTTAAGACTTACGAACAACCTAAAAGATTAATTTGAAAAAGAAAATAAGAGTGTCTTATGATACTACTTTCCCTATTTGGGAAATACTGCAACATACGATATATACTTACGATAAATAAGGAGTAAGTGCACTAAGGGCCGGTATTTCAGTTCGGGTTTAAGCTTCAGCTTGGCTAAGCCTCGATCATTGCCAAGCATACAATTATTAACAATAATTGTATCTACGGCAATATTCGAGGCTTAGCCAAGCTGAAGCTTAAACCCGAACTGAAATACCGGCCCTAAAACGTTCACTGCCGCAAATTAGGCACTGCCACCACAAAATACAACAAATTTGTATTATTTTGTGGCAAAAAAGAATCCGCATTGTAGACGCATTGATACGAGTCGAAAAGGCGCAAAGTACTTCGTACTTAAAATTCATGTCGATCAGAGCATTATCAGAAAAATATAAATATACATCCCCTCCTGCTACCATTAAGGAAACACAAATAACGAATAGGTTTCGTATTTAAAAAAATATAAAAAACTGACTTGTTTCCTCAACAGTAACAGACAATTCAGAAAGCTTGCACTAATGTCTCGCTAGCGGAAACATAGCGCCACAAAAAATGGATCAGTAAACAATAACACATTTAATTATGTACTGAACTTAAAAGATTAACTCCATTTACTCGACTTTATTTTACTTTTGGCAAGGGTGCAACAATTTATTATACCTACAGTTACTGTTGAATTAATATTTTTGCAAGCAACTCATTCAAATCTTTTAAATTCGATAATCGGAAATGTCAATTCTTCCAAGTTTTCAACCTACAGTTAGTAAAAAATAAGGGTGAGGGGAGGGCGCATCAGATTCGTATAAAAAAATCCCAAAATGAAACCCAAGAAGAAGAACATTTTCCGATTGCAAAAATCATCCCCTGTATAGGTAATATTTTTGCAGCTTATCTGTACATAATACACAAATACAATAAATACAAAAAAAGGACCTTTTTTTATTTACTAAATGAAGTTTAAAATTTGTATTCATCTCGCCAAAGTAGTACGGTATAGTTTGAGTGCCCACGAGCCCCCACGGTGATGAATATAAAAAATTGTACTGCAATAGGGATAGGGACACAATAGCAAATAGCACGCAAGAACGACGAAACAGTTCAGTAGTTTTGAAATGTAGGTAAATTACGCGGCCCTCCTCGATCCCCCATGCCCCCGTCCTTTCGCCGAAGGTCACCCCACCAGAATCTGTCACCTGCACAAAGTTATGCATTCTATTTTAAGTTTTTAAACTGACCGGAGCAAAAAGCCAAATAGGCCTAACTTGAGTCGAACTAACTTAAAATCAAATGGAGCTAAGGTAGGGTCCTCCAGAAACAGACTATCCGCATCGGAGAAATAGGAAGCCGAGGCTCCTATGGTCTCCTGATGATAGGGAGGAAGTCCGTACGATACTAAGCCTGCAGACAACTAAAAAACGCTGTCAACCGGTAGTACGTACCTGGGATCGATACTGCAAAGGGACGCATCCCATCAACAGCTTCCGACTCGTCCACACGATAACCAACTGAAGCATCTCAGAGTAACCTTAGTACACCCCAGATCTACTCCTACGCATTGAAAAGTGGTTCTTGCTTCGGAACTTATTACCAACTACGTTATAATTGAGGCAAGAAGCATTAATCAAGCCATACCGTATTTAAAAAAAAAATACTAAAAATGGTCCCCAAAAACCAAAATAAACAACAACAGTAAAGCCAGTTTGAAGTTCAATAATGAAGGGGGAAAACAAATCAAGACGAGAAACTCAAAAACGTATTCCTGAATTTTCATCCTGTTTTGTATGGTGTACGGGGGCGTTTCAGTTAAAACTCATCTGCAGTTGATTTTACAAAAAAAAATGTTGTGTTGCTGTGTGTGGCCGCAAGCATCAATTTATTTCTAAATTAATGCAAATGCTTATAAGCATTTTATTTAATGTGTAAGTATTTGTTTAAACTTAAAACTGCTCTTATGGGTTATGCCCTTTTATACTCGTAATACACGCCAAACATGGCGAAACGAAGAACGTGGCGGCCCAAATAGTCGCCTCATACGACAGGCAGGGGATACCCTGGGCCTATTCTTTCTCCGGAACCCAGACGGATAAATAAAATGAGTTAAAATGGCTAAACATGGCCAAACGAATAACGCGGTCGGCCCTAATAGTCGTCTCATACGACAGGTAGGGGATACCGACACACAAAAGTTAACCCGATATCGCGAAAAGTCTAAAGAAAGCCGCATTAAATTAAAAAAAAAAAATTCAAAAAGGAAACGTTTACAAACTCTTATTTTATAGGTCCGATACCTGGTAAATATTAAATTCAGGCTAAGATCGCTCCTGAAAAACCCTACAACCCTAATTTTCGAATACGGTAATGGTTGGTTCAGCAATAGCGCTGCCACCATTTGATGCACGAACACTCCCGGACGAGCGTGAAATTACGAGCAATAAAAGTAAGCATTGAATTTTTTATAAAATAAAAAACTGTTACATTTTAGTCTGTAATGTAATTTTGATTGAAAAAAAATCATTTACAAGCATTTCCAAAAATCTTATGGTTCATTCATCTAGAACCTGCTGATGTGAAGTGTAGGTGATGTGTGTAGAATAGAGAATATGGTAACAGTTCTTATATTTTATAAAATATTGTTGTGAGTTTTAACTACTGGCCGTACTGCTGTGTGTAAAATTGGTTTCCTACCTTAAAAAACTGCATTGTCCTCTTCTGAAGCACACGAAACCAAATCCCCATTTCCGCGATCGAATTCCATTTCCCGCACTATCACTTTAGTTCACTTCAGTTCACTACACTTAAAAGTACAAAGTTCACTTAAAACACTTGGACTGCGGTGATCCCTCCTCAGACATCCATATAGTAGCAGCAATTCTTGAACACTGAACTGCAATAAAAATATAATCTTATTATGTAATGGAAAAATATTTCTGGTTATGACAAGAATATTATAAACGCAAAATGAATTGTTCAAGCAGATAAATAAAAAAAAATACAGGGGAAGGGACACCCTTAATAAGATATAAATAAATAATTTTCCCTCATGCAGAAATAACAATTTTTTTTGCTACTGTTGAATAGAAATTGTTATCACAAGATAGAGGGTGTAGTTTGAAATTTCAAAGTGGGGTTTCCTGGGACATAAAATTATTAAAATTCCCCCCTGAATATCAATTTTGAAGTGATTTTTCTGAAACTGAAAACTACGAAGACTTTAAAGTTGTTAAGGATGTCTAATTTTTAAATAAAAGGAAATGTATAGTGTCCCATAGCAATTCTGCAGAAAAAAATAAAAGATGAGAAATAATTCTTCCTTCCCTCTGTTTATTCTTTGTATTTTATAAAAACAATGTCAAGGGTAAAATCAAAACTTACGTTCAAGAAATTCCACAGACTTTGTTTCTTGCAAAAGAAAAAGACATGTTAGGTAACGATGTTTTTAGTTTGTATGATTCAAATTTATTTTTGTGGACTGCGAAGGTTAGATTAGGTAAACATTTCTATATAATGATGACACACATACCCTTATATAACAATTAGTAAACCATAGGGATGATATAAATTCTTTTGGGTTGGAATAAAACCTTTTACAAAATGGGTGTAATATATCCTTATCCAACAATTAATTTGCTTGTTTAAATATTTTCTTCACATTTACAGGAATGCTATAAATAAGGGTTACTAAAGTTAACACCAACACTCGAATTGTTATAAAAAGAAAGTTAAAATTAAATATCGAAACTTACATTCAGACTAAAAGCACAAAGACGGTGTAAAATTTAACATCATTCCAAAAATTATTTCTTTAGCAGATGATATTATTTCTGAATAAATAGAAACACTTCATGGGAAGGTCGTTGCAAACGTGTGATAAGATATCTCTTTGCCTTTGTACGATTCAAATTTTCTTTGTTCACGTAAGTTACGTAAAAATTCCTTTACAATGACGACGCGTATTATAAACTTGATCCAAAACCGTTTGATTTAATAATTATTAGTAAAGCATATAGGAATGATAAAACTAAGGGCTCGTAGTGTTATCGAAATTTTCTACTACTAAAGCTTAACACCAACACTCGCTTAGTAATAAGAAGAAAGTTAAAATTATTTAATAAAAGGGGTGGAGGGTTTAAATTTGAAAATATAAGAAGTAAACTTACCCTTAAAGAACTTGGTTCTCTTTGTAAGACAATTTGTCTTATTCTTTCGATTAAGTGGATGCACAGGGATGGCGAGGATGATTCGGCAACCTTGGCACTATTGAAAACCAAAATAAAAGATAATAAATAATAACTAATTAAATAAATTTCTTTTTATAAATAAATTTTCTGACTAAACAAAAGATTTTCCTAATAATTAAAACAAAAATACATTTCTGCTTACCTAATCGGTAAAAATTAATTTACAAGAAAATTACGAAGAAAAACTTTAAAGGTGTGGTTTAACATTTGAATCTTTAATAAAACACTTGTTGCTTGCACAAAATCTTTGCACTAGTGAGCTACATTAGGTATACAACTCGAAGTTCCAAGACCTTCCAAAAATTTCCATGGCTAGAGAGGGGATTAAAAATGCAGCAATGGTATAGCGCTCTTATCTTAGGACTACAAATTTACTGCAATACGCACATTTATTAGCTAAAGCGAAAAAAAAGGAAAGACTTTTCCTCATTTTTTGGAAAATTTTTTGACCCCTTCAGATCTCGTCCGGATTTTCCCAGAATGTATTAAAATGAACACTCGTGGCAAGTGGGGTCTAAATAATCTGTTTTAGGTGAATTTCCTGGAGGACTCGAACGATTTCATCATGGGGAGACCGTCGCCCACTTCTTCCAGGAGGTAGCCCAAGATCATCAGTCCTGAAGGAGAGACTCCCCTTTTTAGGGATGCAAATATAAAAACAGTTCTTTAAGACAGGACTAACTAAAATTTAAAAGAAAGGTTTTTCCAAAGAGAAGCTTCACGCTGCAAAATTGAAAACGGTCCCAAACGCAAAGTTTGTCTGAATTTTTAAGTGATGACGCAATCCGCTGAAAACGCTCCTAAACGCTTGGGGCCAAGTAATTTAGGAAAAATGGAAAACGCCCTCAAACGCAAATTACCAAACATCCCTCATCCCCTCACGTCTAGTCAAAAAAAATTCAGGAAGTTTTCAGAAAAAATCCATTTCTCAAACTTTACTCGCCACGTGGTGAACAGTGGGAAGGGATGAGGGATGTTTGGCACATATTTTGCAAGTGTACACCTTCTAAATAACATTCTGGGAAAATCCGAACCAGATCTGAAGGGTTGAAAAAAATGTCGAAAAAAAGAGCAAAGACTATACAGTGTGTTTCTAAAATAGGGTTCCAAACTTCTGCAGCGTGTAGTACTCATCAAAATAAGGCAAAAAGTTCTAATAAACATATGGCCTAAAACGCACCCCTAGTTACAGGGTGAAAAACCCTTGCCTCCCCCTGAAAGGGACGCCCATGAGTTTAAAAATCAAAAATGTACTAGCACGTCTTATTCAGAATGAAAAACTAAGTAAATTCCCATAATTTTGTCTATTTGTCTGTTACCGTTCTTCAAACAATAGAAAAAAACCAATTTCATCTGAACCCCTTTAAGGGCCTGTAACTCCCTAGGGGTGCGTTTTAGGCCATATGTTTATTAGAACTTTTTGCCTTATTTTGATGAGTACTACACGCTGCAGAAGTTTGGAACCCTATTTTAGAAACACCCTGTATAGTCTTTCCTCATTTTTTGGAAATTTTTCTGACCCCTTCCGATTTCCTTAGGAAATTCCCAGAATATTGTATGAAGCACTCCAAGAATAAGAATAAGTGTTGGATATTATGTGTCTAATTCTTTAAAAGATGTAACGTTTTGATGTAAACATTTTTATCAATTTTTTCACATAAAGTTTTCTGAATTTATTTATATTACTATGTGTTTAAAGAACGTGTGCAGAAAGCGTATTCTTACCTGTTCCTGAATAATATTTTATCCTTTCGGACTTTTAACTTTTCTGACAATCTCCCAGTGTTCAGTAATTTGTTCTATTAATCTTTGTCTAGCCATCGAACTTGGTTTTACATAGTCGACTGTATATCATGAATATATCCTGTAATCCTGCAAGTATCATAATAACAAAAAAGGATGGCAGATTGGCAAGTTGAAAATTATATTTTCAGAGACAAAACTACAACTGGTTAGAAAGACAATTTGAGTATTGAATAAATTAGGCATAGGTACAGGGTACATCATACTTTCAAAATAATTATGAAACTTGAATGTAGGTAGTATATTTAGTTATTTGTGTATGATTGAACATTAAGATAAATTAAATCTACATTGTCAACATCGAACATTAGAATAAAATAATTTGGAGTAAGTACCTTAGTAACTTACTAAATGCAGGAATATGTTAGTATATTAAACACCCTGTAAATTTTATATAAAAATTATTTGTATTAACTTGGAGGTTTCAGCTTAATTTATACTAATACATGTAAATCAAAAAATATATTTTAAAAAGTAATAATAAAGGTAGGTAGACAAAAAAAACAAGTAAAGATGAAAAGCCTCTGAGTATCTTAAAATCTAGGAAATACTTATTACTTATAATGAATATAATTTACAAAAATTACAAAATAAAAACGTATTTAATACTATCGATGAAAATGAATAATTTATAATTACGATAAGGATGAATTATGAGACTGAAGGAAGTTAAAGAGTTAAAAATCGTATGAATCATCCTCTTTCCTGGCTTTAAAAAGAAATTTGTACAAAAGACCTGCAATCATTCCGCCAACTATAGGACCAGCCCAATAAACCTATCAAAAAATGAATATAAAAATTTTAATTTTAATTTTCTGTTTAAAACTTACCCAATGGTTGTCCCACATTGCCATAATAACGGCAGGTCCAAACGATCTTGCTGGATTAATGCTAGATCCAGTATATTTTATCTAAAATAATAATGTTTACATTTTGTTCTTGTTTTAGTCTTTTTTTACATACCCCAGCAAGGTGACTGGCGGTAATACTCAAACCGACAGCTAATGGAGCAGATCCCTTTATATCGTTTCTTTTATTATCAGACACAGCATGCACGACAAAAACAAGAGGAAATGTTAATATAGCTTCCATAAGGAAGGCTTGAGCTGGAGTTATGGGATCTAGAAAATTTGTAATTCCTAAGCTACCCTCATGCTGGGTCGGAGTTACTACCTGTAATTAAAAAAAAATGATAATTGTAAATTTAATTGTTAAGTGTCTTTTTACTTTTCGATACCACCACTGCGTATACTAGGAAATATAAATTGATATCAGGAAAATTTTCGAGATTTTTACGGAAATCGTGTTTTGGACCCCCAGGAACCCAAAAAAGTGGTTTAGAAAAAATGTCTGTCTGCGGGTGGGTGTGTAGGTATGTAACGGCCCTAATGCAAAAATTAGTAGACCTATTGTGATGAATTTGAAATGATTAAAAATAATTTTTAAATTATTGAAAAATTATTATAAAAAAACTGGCCACACGATTTTGTTTACATTTTCTACACTTTATGCAGTTTGGTGTTAGGTACATTTTTGTACAATCGTGAAGTTCCGCTGCGTTAGTAAATTAGATGCCTGTCTCTCTTCTGTACGTATCGAACCCGTACAGTCTTGTGTTTTTCGCTACACATTCAAGTGATTTCTAAATTTTAATGCTGCCTCGCGAACTACTGTTGAATACCAAAAACGAAATGTTTATTTTTAATATGGGAAAGTCGACTTTTTTGAGATTGTATTTAAAAGAGTAATATCATACTAATGTGGAATAAAAACATAAAAAATAGACTATATGCGAAGAAGTTCCTTGTACCTCCCCAGGCTTTGGTATAATTAGGACGTTTTAATTGCTGTGGTGAAAAGTTGATTCAAAGCCAACTGCAAAAACATGCCTACATTCATTTCTGGGTGCGTTTGTAACTGGACTGATTTGTACATTTTAACTTTTTTTTAATGCAATGTAAAGAAGAAATAAATACTGGACTAGAACATTCAAAAATGATATGTTTTACAGTTGTAAAACTAAGATTTATTTAGTTCTGTAAAGCAATAAATAAAGTACCTATGATTTACTAATCGGCGATAAATGATTTTTATTTATGTTATGTGGTTTAGACACCTTGAAGCCTACGCAATCAAGTGCGTGTACTCGTAGTATAAATTTTATTATTAATAAATTTAGGTCACCATTGGGGTCTTGCAAACCGATAGAAGTAAAATTTAGGGAAAAGCGTAAGAATCCGTAAAGTTCCTTTGAAAGCTCGTAGCGTGTTTAATTTTCAATATACCCCTTCATTTCAAATTTCATCAAAATTGGTTCACTAGTTTTTGCGTTAGAGGCGTTACATACGCACCCTCAGACAGAATTTTTTTCTAAACCACTTTTTTGGGTTCCTGGAGGTCCAAAATACGTTTTTCTGCGAAAATCTCAATTGGTGGTATGGGATATAAAAAGGTTTCTGTGCTACTCTAGCGTTGAAATCTCCAACGCTTCTATTACTATTAACTGATTGTATTGTTGTTCATTATCGTTTCTAATTTGTTTTTTCTCATTACTAAAATAGGGAAGGTCAATTTTCGAGTTATTGATTTAGAATAATACGGAGTTTAATTAATTTTTTTATAAATAAATATTCAATGTTGTAAAACACCGTTTTTTGTGCTTGTTGTTGACACTTTTAGAAAGAATTTCGCACCTGTTGGTTGATATGTAAATAAACTGTAGATTACAGTGCAACTACACGTTTTCCGTGTTTTAATGCAATAAAACCATGGACAGCACATGACCGGGGTCAGTGGCGCGTGTCTGTAGTGGCCGCGGCTGTTCCACACTAGTGACCATCAAGTTCAATGTCTAGATCACCAGAGATTTCACTACCTATATGAATGTGCACGAGTCAAAGACATCTTCCTTTTATGTCTGCTAAAGAATCAATTAAACTTTTTTTTTTATTTTAAATCTTGTCCTAAAAGTTATCCTGTCAATATTTTTTTTATTGATTAAGTGACTGATCTGATTAACAATTTCTGTTTGCAAATACTAAGCGTCATAAAATTTAGTAGTAATATAAAAAAATTGTTTTTGTTGAGGAAAGTTTAATGCACCTTTCACTATGTTTGTTTGATCTCTTTTTAAGGCGCCACAGAGATGATTAATTTGAATTAGAGATGGTTGAAAGCACAAGGGAAATTAAAAGTGAAATATTTTGCTCTAAATATGTAACAAATAAAAAGAAATTAACATCACTTAATAGTTTATAAATTTGTTTGTTTTCTTATTAACTCTCTCCAGTAGTACAAATAGTACAAACTTTCAGTCACGTTTGTTGTGATTAAGTACTAAACAAATTCTTTTTATGAACACGTGACAAGAGTTTTACTTTTATTCTTTAATTTCTTGATAGATTTAATACTAAATGTCTTTAAATGTGTTAGTGTTTACCATATAACATACATATTTATAGAAGGAATACATTGTAGGTAGTATGAATAAATAACCAATAAATATGTCGATGATACCATGTAATTAATAAGATTACATGATTATGGCATTTTTATGACTATAGACTTGCACCGAAGATTATGACATGCAATTATTATTTGCTTGCTTAGATGAACTTTTACTATATATAAATAATTTTGCATAAGTGAATGTTTAATAAAATGCACGTGATTTTAGAAAATTAAAATACGAATTAAGTTAGAATAAAGAATTTTCATGTTAATTTGTTTGTCACAAATATATTTGAATTCCAATTGAAAATTTCAGGATGTTAAATGCACCCAATCAATTTTAATTCTCTAGAGTTTAGTGTATTTCCTTACCTTGAGAAGAGCTGCTCCAGCAGCAGCTCCAATACATTGAACAGCTACGAAGAACACAGCTTTCAATAACTTAACATTTCCGGTTACGAAAAGTCCCAACGTTACAGCAGGATTGATATGGCATCCACTTACGTGTCCTAAGCACTGAAACAAAAAGAAAAGTTTCCCAATTTAGTGATTTTAAATTTCACTCGTATTAAGGTGTGTTAAACTGTTGCAAATTAAGGAAAATTGATTTTTATTTAATAACCTTGAATCAAAGTTTGGTATTTCGGTATAAAATGTAGGTTACGTATCGAAATGATTACAGTTTATTGATGCGTTCAGGGTTACTACTAGTTCAGCCTACTTACTATATAACCAATCTGAAACTTGATTTTGTTTGCAAATTAACGCAAGAGAAAAGCGGTTTATAATCAAATTTCGTCAATTATGTAAATTGACATATAATTTAATTTTAATGTTAGAGGAAACTTGAATCATTTTGTTAATTATTTGTTACCAAAAAGATATTGGTTGAAAATTTATTTTCTGAGAAATCAGGGGAAAAATATTTACTGCAAATCTTTTGCGCAGATTCATGGTCTAGCGATTTACGTTTTGAAATATCTGATCTGTAACATAACAGACGCAAGAGATCAGGAAAAGTATTACATTTTCCAATAAATAACAATTTCAGACACAGTGCTCAGTAAGCCCCCACCCCCCTTTCCTAAAGGTATTGTGTTTCTATGAAGTCTGAATCTGCAGCTGATTCATCGCTAATGAGCTCTTCTTTCTCTTCTTCTTTTTCTCTCTTTATATCAATGTCTTTTTTCCCTTCTTATCTTCTTTTTGCCTTCTCCCCAGCAGGAGTTCCTGATGTAGGGGTTGATCACAAATCCAGGATCAAGGATTACTTCGGTTATATGCAATTTTTTGTATACCTTCGGGTCCAAGAAAAATTAACAGTAGGTTTTCTTTCTAGTAACTAAAGTTTTTTTAAAGTAGGTACTGCAAAGACTAAATTTAAAAATTTACGATTCTGATCGGAAATCCATCACGAGGTTGCTGCAGAGAAGAATATCTTGGTTTTTCATGCGACAACATTAAAAAATCCGAACAAGATTGTATTATTGTACTCTTTACCAGAGAAATAATTCAAAATAGTAAACGCACTATTCGGACAAACTTCGCCAGTTCAGAGGGAGTGTACTGGCGAAGTTTGCCCATGGGGAGCTAGTACGTTCGAGCCAGTATATGATCAATGAGGCCATTCCTAGTTTTTCAAGCTTGCTTTTGAAAAATAGGTACTTCGAATATTGATGATTTGTTTACTAACCGACTAAGCCAAACCAACGGTTGTGCAGAAGAAGAACGCTCTTTTGTCCTTGGACAATTCGAACAGAAGGATATAACCCATAATTGTAAGGGATCTCCATGAACTTCTGTATTCCAAAAGGACTACAATTTAATCTCTTACGGGGACTCCTTCGACATCGCCCCCGATCTGCCCAATTTCTGCCGCAATCGCATTTCGATAGTGTCAGTTTCCTAGCTTTCCTAATTTTTCTTCTTGGGGGTCGAAACAGAAGCAAATCCCAGTTAATTCGAAAATAGAACTGAAGAACACTTTCCATTATGAGAACTCAACATCTTTGCGGTATCATTAGCATAAACTTTAATTACAGAACTGCAAAACCTGTAGCAATGTAAAATTAATAAAATGGATCAATTCTTGACCTAACTTATTTGAAGGTAATCAAGGATAGCGGTATAACAAGTTTCAGTTCCAATAAATTATTGCAATGTTGATTAACTTTACATAAAATTTAAATTTTATTTCGACAGGTCGATCAATTTTTAATTTTTTTATCAAGTATTTGATATTTAAACTATAATGTACTTTACACGACGAGAATTTCGTATCCAACTGATAGTAGGCAGAAATGTGCAGGGATAAGGCAAATTTTAATTAATTCGCAAACAAAGGTTTTTAATGCACGTATGGATTTAAATGTAGATAATTCATTTACTATTTAAGGTTGTCAAATTCGTATTATCGTTATCAAAACATGCAGTAATACACATATACTACAAACAGCTGCTTGACTGATGGGATAAGATAATGTTAAGTACAATACTTCACCTACATGTTATACTTAATAATCGTACAAGGTATTGAACAATTAGTTAAAAGATAAAAATTCTTACATAGAATTGTAATTATCATAATTCAAGATAAATTTGTTATAAAATCGTACTGTTACACATTCACATTTAAAGATAGATTTAAAACGTGCAAGACATAGACAGAGCAGAACGCATTTAAACTACGCAACTAAAAGTTAACACTGTAGAGTTTGAAAGTTATCATCAAAATCTATGAAATAAATCAAGTAAATCGTTACAAGAGATAGGAGGTGTAAACACAATGAATCTTTATGGGTTTCAATGAGGTGAGGCATTTATTTGTCATGTCTCTGGGACTCGCAATTTACAACAGAATGAATGATAATAAAATTTCATATTTAGGTGCGACTGAAACTAGATATAAAGAGCCGATCCATGCGCTATACTTAATGGGATATTTATTATAACGTGCTCGAACAGAAAGTATTAGCATATCGTTTTATTTTATGCATGTTTCGATTGCGAAAGGTTGATATTTATTAAGCTAATATGTTTAAGCATAACTTTTTATAACATCTTTGCTATTTTATTTTGCAATATTCGGAATTTATCGAACATTTTCCACGTGCTCTTCAATTAATTTGTCCAAATTTTCGTCACATCCGGAGTTGTTATGAAACTCCGGGGTATAGGTACGCTGTTAACCTATAGCTGACAGCCAAGTGCAATTTATGTTTGTCAGTGCACGGCTCCGCCACAAGTGTTAGTTTATTCGGCCTTCAACTTTGTAAATTCGGTCAAATATCATTCTTATTTATTGAGAGAACTTATACATACATGCTAACACAGTTACGCAATGCTTATATGAAAACTCAACAATTAGTCATACTTCAGAAGGCGCAAGTTTTCATTTTACTTGTACAGGTGCATGCTAGTTGTTCAGAAACATTAAAAAATATTAGAGAGATTTTCTTGTACTGAATGGAGAGGGAGAATTATTAAAATCATATGGCCCTCCCATCTAGCATGCCATAATTCTATTAGAAAAACGCTTAACACATACATTACAGAAGAATCAAACCCACTCGATAATCCTGAAGTACGACATCTGAATTCTACCACTTTGACACGTTAAAGCCCCCCCCCCCCTAGCCAAATTACACTTTTGTAACTTTGATCCTGCCAAGTTTTCAGATCAATTTTTTTTAAAAAATTTCTATTATAAAGAAAATTTGTATCCTCCCTACAAAAAAACTACGACAATAGTGTGGCTAGCTTGCTTGATTCAAATACAACACGGAACGGTATTTCTCTGAATCATAGCGAATTCCAATCGCTGCACTAGTCTGCACTAGTGTACACTAGTGTAGTGTGTTCGAATTTCAAAATTGACAAATCGTGGTTGCACCAGACAAAAATAAGCAGGTAGTTTTTAACAAGTGTTACATCTGTGACTTGAATGTGCCTATATTTGAGTTTCCCTCTAAATTTTAACACCAGTGCAGTGCAGTCACGTGATTACACAATTCTAGCACACAACACTAGTGTACACTAGTGCAAGCTAGTGCAGCGATTGGAATTCGCTATCAGTCAAACCCGACCCAATCAGCGATATTCGTGTACCTATATGTGTGTGCAATTTAGATGGAACTGAAAGAGGAGTATATAACTCTGATAGTTGGTACCCCTCAAAGTGTAGGGAAAAAAACAAACTTGTATTGTCTATTGTCAACTACTTATAAACTATTCGCAGAAGAAGCGTATAATTTTTAACTTTTCTCTGCTACTGCAAGAGCCAAGATCGAGTTGAGCAGCACTGATCGGTACCTCCTATGCCCTATATATCGCTGCGCTACGTACTAAATTCTACGACACATGTATTCTATCCGTTACTGAAAATTTTGGACTGGGAAAATAAAGTTTCCTGCAGTCAGACTACCATAATAATATTTTTTAGCACGTGTTAGGAACAAAATCATCATGTACTACAGGGTGTTCCATAAATATACCGACAAACTTTTAGTGATGGTAGGGGACATCAAAACAAACATTTTTTGCTTGGTAAACATATGTCCAAAAACGTTTCGTTTTCGAGAAAAAAAAATTTGAACCATAGAACGTCAGTATCTGGACCAGCCATTTGGCAACCAGTTGATTGAAAGAGGAGGTGCCTTGGCCTAGCCTGCGCGTTTTCCCGAATTAAACCCCATTGATATCCCATTCGTAATGCGGAATATCTTGTCGCAGAAATAATGGCCGCTTGTGAGGAAGTAGGTAGAAGCTATCCCTGGAATCTTCCATAGGGTGCGCGAGTCAAATGCGAAAGGATCTATAAATTATCTAGATACTTTTCAAAGATCTTCGATCTTGATCTAGATCCATATTTGGGCTTGGATCTTTGATCTGGATTTAGATCCTATTTTTAAAATGTATATGGATCTGTATCTAGATCCCTATTTAACGGATCTTACCCAACACTGATTAAGGCAGGGCCGTAACCGGGAGTGAACAGAGGCTGAAATTTTCCCTGAAAAATTCACTCACCGAAGACCCAATGAGAAAATTCCTTTTTTATTTGAAAAAATAAATTATGAAGATTTGTTAAATGGAAAATAAATCCACCAATTCACGTGCTTTGCACCTGCTAGTCCATTCAACTCGCCCCATTATGGTTAAATTTGTGATGTATGTCCCTGCGCGTTCACAAAGTTATTTTTTAAATAGAAGCAGCTAGGGTGCCTTGGATAATGCCTTTATGTCAATATCATCTAAGGCACCCTAGTAATAACTAGCAACATCCAACTTCTTTTGGTTTGGAATTCATCTGTAGTGGTACTAAGTTCCTTTTTAATTTTTATCTGGAATGCGTTTACTAAAGATAATTGGGTATCCTGTCATGGATCTATTTAACGATAAAATCAAAAAGAATTTTAATTCCAGTTCGAATAACGCAAATTTTTTAATTCTTACAGACCGATTTATTTTTAATTCTTTCTTCTTATTGAATGTTATATTCGATACCTACGTAAAAAAAAAAATTCATATCCAATAAAAAAAAAAGATATTATAAGTATTAATGAGTTACTTCCAGTATAATCAGAAGAACTACTCGATAAGCAAATAAATGACAGTCTTTTTCAGCTTTCATTCAAACAGTTTTCCTTGTATCTATAAATTTACAGGTTTACGTAATTATTCGTGTAACTTAAGCAACTCAATAAATTAATTGTAGATAATTAATCCGATAGTATTTTTAAACAATAATATTGACCACTCTAGTAGCGTAAAATAATGCTTTAACGTTGTCCTGAAAAAATTGAAATGGTGATCTAATAAATTGTTTGGATTTTCCAACTATCCCATAAATTCAAGAACCTATTTCTCAAAGTTCATGTTGCAACAGATGCATTAAAGATAATGTAATCAGAGACTGTAATCTTGATTCTGAAAACGATACACAACTTGCTGTCAATGAGCTTCGTTTACGTTTCAATTGTATTCATAATTAAGTTGGTAAGTGTAAGCTAATATTAGCTTAAAGATACAAGTGCTGATTTTATTGACGAATTGAGTAATTTAAATGTCAGACAGAACAACTGTATAGCTAAGTAACAATTTAACCAGAAACATTATTAGTTATGCTGCACCGATACTTTCTATAATTAAATAAATAAATCGCACTTAAGACTAGTACAATAGCTATAACAAATAAGGGATAGGCGGTTAAATAAAAATTTCGTAACGATTTGTTAACGAATAGTCCCACGTTTACTCTGGATGCATTATGCCAAGTTTTGTCTATTTTTACTCCTAATTATCCGGGGATTGATTTATTTTACGCGGCATTATAGCTGATCCTATCTTGACAAATGATACATTGAACTATCAGACATGCACGCATTCGAAATATTGTTGCACTTCAAACTGCATACAGATAATATTATAATCGTATTTCAGGTATAAGCACCTGTTTGTTTATATTTACGTTTGCGTATAAAAAACAACCGGTAAAAAATAAGAACATTCTTTGCAACATTTTAACAAGATAACTGCCTGTTAACTTTTTTAATAAAGCAACGAGAAAGGTGATAATTAAATTTGAATTTGGACGGTGCCTGTCCGTCTGGTAGAGTTGTAAACTGGCGCGAAGTGAGTGACCGGATCGCTAGTCGCGATGCCCCGGAGGCCCGGACCCGAATTCGGCCACCTACTCCGGTTAAACTGTGCCACATCTCGCAATCAAACAGCCTTGGATCCGCGCTGCTGCTGCTGCTCGCGATGCTGCTCTTGTGTGAATTATGGCACTTCAATAGATGAGTATAATCGATCAATACAGAAATTAATCCATGTTATTAATCATTATCTGTCTTAATTTACAAGGATCGGGTGCAATTTGCATTACATACTGGTGTTGTACAACGAATAATATTAAAAAAGCGGCGGAGCTATTTAGAGATAAAGTAAAAGTTATCCATTTCACTTGGGACCTTGAAAGATAATTTATGTGTTAGGTTTTTCCAGGCGATTCTTTTTTAATTTAAAAAAAAATTGGATTGGTTGACATTTAGATATTTTGAAAAGGAACTTGACGAAAAATATTATCCTATCCCAGTTACGCATCAAATCTTCAAGATTTTTTCCTTAGACTAATCACTAGCCTCACAATTGACAATTGGTGGAAAGGTGGAAAGTCTTATTTAGTAACCTCCTCTAATAAAAGTATTTTAAAAATATTCTGCAGTACAAGGTCTTACTTTAGAAGTTTAATTTCATAATTTATTATTAGGCTACCAAATAAATAGAAATAAACGGTATTAGTGGATCGTTTTATTTTAGAAAATGGGACAGGAACTTTGTACTCCACCACATTTACGTAGACGTTTGATTTCAAAAATATTGATTAAAATATGTCTTTTTGATTTCAAACGGGGTAATGGAAAATTGCGATGATTGTGACTTGTACACAGAATGGAGGTAAAAGGCACACCAAAGCAACGTACAAATAGTAAACCAGTGAGAAGAAGGAGAGAGACTAAGAAATGGATGGATAGATGCGGTGGAAACTGATTTCAAACAAATTAGAAAATAGGACATGTTGGGGCAAGAAGCTGGAGGAAGCCAGGATCTACCCAGAAGAAGAATGGAAGAGGGTGAATGAAGCTAGACAGACCATGAATATCTAGAGAGATGCTGGAGGAGAGAAAATAATCCAAAGAAGCAGAATTGGTAAGGAGAGATAGCTAAAGAGGGTGATGGCAGTGGCGCAGCAAGAATTCTGTATTAGGGGGGATTTTCAAAAAAATTAATTAAAAAATGAGAATATATTATAGAACAATTGGGTAGCGCTATTGCCAAGATGAATTTTTTTACCAAGAGATGATTAATATTTTTTAGATGTAAATAGGTCTGGGGGGAGTAACCCCCAACCCCCCCCTCGCTGCGCCACTGGTTGATGGAATGAAATCTATTGAAAAAAGCGAGGAAAATGAAGATTTTGGAGTAGTATACATTTAAGAAGACCACGAAGACTTTAAAAGGACGAAATACTGAACATGGGCGTGAAGAAATGGCTGAATAGTTTGGAGCTTACTCATGAGAGGGAAGAATACCACAAAGATTTTGTTAAGACGAAATGATATTGAGAATACTCGAGGAGAGATAGTGATAGACTGGAGAAACTAAGAACCGTCAAAGAAATTTTGGAGGAGAATGGGTAAGAAGGGAGATGGCTGTGGAAGAATATTACAATTATTTGGAAGGGGAGCAATCGTATTGCTTGAAAGTATGGAGTCCATGGGACTTTGGAGACGAATATAGTCTTGAGATTGGGTTAAGGGGAAAGTTTTTATTTAACAACCTTAGGCGAGAATAGCAGAATAGGGCAGGAGAGATGGCTAAAGGGAATGGAATGGAATGCATTACAGGAAGATATAATTGATGCTGGGAGATAAAAACTGAATATGTAGACACAGACAGAGAACAATTTTTGTAGGATTTGAAGGTTTTTTTATCTCAATAATTTACCGTTATTCAACTGTTACGCCGCACACTAAATACTGTTATCATTTCAATTTTTTTTAGTTTACACGCAAAAACGTAGCGTAACAATATCAAACCAGAAAAAATTCATTAAACATGTTCCGGTTTCAGAATGATTCTGACATTGCTTCACTTCTTCGTTATGTTAACTACTTTATGTTCCTTGACTTACTTATTTTTCATATACCTACAATCTTCATTAAATTACAGCAACATTTTGTCGTTGGGAAAAATATAAATTCCAAAATTTTTGAGTAAAATTAAACAACTGTAATTGCAAAAATTGAACTAAAAAAGTCATTGGGGGGCTTTTCAACACTTTTAATTACTATCATTAAAGAATATGCTCTATGATTTCTTAATCTCAACAAGTGTGTATTTCCTAAAGATTTTTACGTCCTTGGCAGGATATTTATATTCTTTCTATATGTTACAAAATCTTATTCGTTCTTTTTTTGATTACTTTACGAGTGTTTATATATTGAAGTCAATTAATTAAATTAGTGTGACGAATAAAGTAGACCACATGGAATTAATAAAAATACTGATGTTGTTGACACTTAAATTGCAGTACAGGGTGATTCTTAAGTGCGTGTAGAAAATGCAGGAGGCGAATCCTGGGCGAAAATTAAAAGGCTACTTTTTCCTATGAACTTGTATCCTAATATGCTTTCCTGAAGAGTTACGCTCTTAAAGAGATGAAAATTAAAAACCAAATTTATACTCCAGTTTTGAAGAGGTGTAACTCTTAACTTTTAGATCATACGAAAAAGTAGCCTTAATTTTTGGTCCAGGATTCATCTCCTGCGTTTTTTACACGTACTTAGGAAATCCCCTGTATAATACGTATAAGTTATTGTAAAAAAATGTTGCCACAAATACATGAAAAATAAGTGGTTAACATTAATTTTCAACAGTTGTCGTTTAATAATAATTCTACGAAAAGGTGACAAAGCTGAGTAACCTACACAGAAGGAACTTTCTAGTCATTTATATCAGATCGAGTTTAAATTAATTTTACATTGAGTACGTTATTTAAATAAGAAGACATTTAAAACAAACCTTTAACATATCTAGTATTGTTTATTAATTGCTGTTTAAAACGCATCAACTTTTAACGGGCCATCATCGTGTGTGTTCAAAATTAAAATAAATCTGAAGACATTTATGTTTTATTAAAATTGAAAGGATGTGATTCGTAAATTAGTTAATTAATTAATACTAACAGTCTGTTAATTTAAATTACTTTAACGTATATCTTGAAATGAAGTAAACGGTTTGTTTTTATTAACAAGAGCAAACTGGTTGATATGATAATAACTTGTTTGTTGAAAGATACTTATGCACGCTTATTTAACATTTAATGATGCATATAGTCAATTGATAATTAGTGTATTAACATGCATTCAACTTCATTAATTGTATCATGCGTGTAATTGATAACTAAACTGTTCTATATCATTCATTTTAACCGGACCTTTCATTTTACGTTGAATAAAATTTAAATTTTTTATTGGGAAAAGACATAAGCACTGTTGGATTATTTACGTTAAAATAGTTGTTATGTAAAATTTGCGCCAATTTACGTTAAACAAAAAATTTATACCTTTAACAAAAATTGCAAGTGGGTGCGTGAAAAATTCTTTTCGAAAGGACAATCACCCAGTTACAACATTTGAATGGATTACACCTTGTTTAGTAATACAGAAATAAACGCGAACCCAAAATGCCATCGTAAATTATGATCTCAGTCGTAAAAATTACTATCTTTAGAGGTGCTCAAGGTTTTTTTTAATGCTAAAACAAAAAAGTGTTTATTGTTAAAGGTTTAATACTTTAAATTAACTTTGCCAAATTATAATAATTATTATTAATACATTTATTACGTGCTTTACCTTTACAGGTATATTATACGCGTTTATTGTTTGTATTATACATGATGAGTTAAAAGGCGTGTGGTCATGACTATGCAAAGCCTTTAATTATTCCATTTTGGAGCATAAAATGATAATATCTACGTCCGACTCTTAAGGGTTAAAGAGTTATAAAGGATAGTATATTGTTTTATTAGGAGCAGAAGTGGGAGTTTGTGTGCTGCGTTTGTAAGGTTCAGGAGACGAGTCTATAGTCAGTCCGAAAATCCCACATGAGTTATATCAGGTTACTCTGTATATTTAGTTTTAAATTTTTAATAATACCTACAGTAATATGTTGTATTCGATAAAAATATTTTTATGGTTTATTAAGATACATATTTTCATAGATTTTATTACATTTTTTCAGATCAAAGATTGACACGTATGGGTAAAGCAACTAATGGTGGTAGGTATCACAACTGGTTAATGAACACCATTAGACCATTTAAAGTAAAGTGAATGGAGACTCTACGTAGTTACATTGTTTGTATTTTTATGGACTCGAGAAACATCGAACTTTTCAGTTTGCATTCCTTATTCGTAAACTGATTGCAGTAACACGGTTAGAAAAATAATAATAATAGAATCAATGTTGACTGTTGAATAATGAAATTCTGATGAAAGTGTTGATTATTTTAGAATCATAATATTTATTGTACTAATACAGGGTGTCTCAAAATTGGCATCTATATTTTGGAATTTGATTCGGGAGTGCGGTGTACCAGCACGTTATATGGAATGGGCTACAAGTGAAAAATGTCTTGAATAAAAATTCCAAGAGAGGTGGGGTTGACAGGAGTAGACCTAAACTGCAGGCCTCCTAGATCATCAATTCGTTAGTTTCCTTTTTCTCGTGCTATTTTAAAGAAAAAGTTTATCGCGAATCTGTAATAGTCCTCTGTATAAAGTTTTCACAAATGCGGGAGCAAGTGGTTTGGAACACCCTTTTCTTGCATGATCCCCCAGTTCGTACCATTTTATATTATCGAATGTTTTCTGCATAAATAAAGGGGATGTTAAATTCTAGAAAATAAGCGTCTAAAAAAAATCCTGTTGTAGGTAAATGTTTTTGTAAATTAATTTCCTATGAAAACCTGAATCGATTTCTCAATGGACTGGTATTATGTATACATGCATTAAAAAACCTGATAAGGGTGTTCCAATCGGTGTTAAAAATTTATGGAGTGATTGATACTTATACAAGTTTTTTTTCTTCCTAATCTTAACTACAACACCCACAACAATAATAAAGGAGAGACGCGAAATGTTTAACTGGGAACCAGCCCCGCGAATTAATTATCATTAATTACGCGGTGGGATATTGTGTAATGGACATAAAAAGAGCCGAACCTACACTAGGCAATACAATACTGAATGTTCGCACGCAAAAAGCTAGCAAAATATAAATGTAGACCACGTGGTGAAGCAACAGAACCACGGTATAAGCCGCACCACACATTATGGCTAACGTGCGTGTCAATCTATTCAATCACGGGTTAGATTGACGGTTTTCGATCTGGCAAATCGCGTTGAGATAAGTTTAAAAGTTAGAATGCCTTCTCCATGTATTCAGATCATGTCAATCATTACAATAAATTAGTTCGATCGATCACAGACCTCTCATTTTTTTGTGCAACTTCATAATACCTAGCCGCTATTATAGGAATTTTAAGATGATTTTAATTGCTACCGAAACTAGATTCAATTATTTAGACTAATGTTTGTACATTAATCTAAATTTTATTGGGCAATATTTATTTTACTTTAAGCTATTCGATGGTTTGAATTTTTTTATTTGTTTTTTATTGCATTGATTTTAAAAGAATTAATGCAGTTTTGTTTTACAGAAAGTGAAAGTTGTTCGCTGAGAAAAAATAATATAGGGAACGAAACGTACAATGTCGAAGATTAGTATACTATACATATTTTACTCAACCAAGGAGGATTATTTTCCGAGATGCGAAGCATCGAAGGCAATAAGTTGCGAGGCTGATAAGTCTTTTCTACAATGATTGATACAGGGGGTTTCAAGACTAAACACCATCCTTTTAAGGGCATGTTCCTCTCATGGAAATAAGATGAAAAGTTCCTATCAACATATATCTGTAAATGCAGGGGTGTTGAAAATTGTTAAGAAAACAATTTTTTTCATTTATTCCGAAACGATTGGGCATTAAATTTTAACAATTACCTTAATACACATATATGTTCCTGTGGCACAAGTAGACCATATTAGTAAGTTTTTTTCTTCTCCAGTGACGCAGGTACTATGTGTGTGTAAGTATTGCGTCACTGTTTTTCTTGTTTTTGATACAGATTTGAAAATACTCAACAAATTTACGATTGAAAGGGTCTCTTGAGATGTTTCCTACCTTAAATCGTTTTCCTGTAAATATATTTTTTCCATATGTACTTCGGGGGCGCCATATCAGGGTCATATCTCCCCCCAATTAAATTAAAACGAAGTTCAAATTCATAGTTCCGTGCCAGACTTGAACCATTGGAGAAAGCGGAAAATTGTAATTCCTTTGGAATATAAATTAAAGATTTACAGAAACAACATTTTGAAATAAATTTTAAATAAAGGGGGATAACCATCAGACTTGGATTGAAGGTAAATTCCATATGCGAAATTGTAGCGATTCAAATGGTTTTGTTTACTTTTCAACAATTTTGTTTACAAAAAAAAACAACAAAAAACCTTCCATTGTTGTAATACATTTAAAAACATTTTTGACCTTAAGTGAGTAATATTTTATTATTATTTCTTCAAATCGAGCTAATTATCCATTTTACTTAGAAATTATTTCAACGTTAATTTAAAAACATCATTATTATTTATTTATTTGCGTAATTGAAAACTCTTTTCAACCGTTTCATTTTTTAACTTTTAAAATATTACTTTTAAACTTATTCTAGTTTAATTGAGATTCTGGGAACTTCTCTTTTAGAATTTATAGACAAGTGGCCTAGTAACATTGCACATACGCAGTTTTGAACTCAAGGGGGCCAAGCCCAGACCTCTTACGGGTTGTGCAATCCGTTAGCCCTCGAAGGCGCGGCCCCCAGACCTAAGGAGCGCCGCAGGCTCTACTTTTCGATCCGTTACCTATATTTTATTCTTGTGAAGAAACACGATTGCCGAAAAGAATTAATTAATAAAATCGATATATTGACGAATTAAGAAAAATTATATAATAAAACGTACCGACTGTACTGTCTACTTAAAATATTATAAAGATATTTTTAAGTTAATTCTATATAGAGGGTGGTTTTAAAATCATACGCATCTATAGTAGGGACACCCTGTACACACGATTCCTTAATAATATATTCCAGTTAACTCTTTTGTATATAAAATCAATCTTTATTCGGTAAATAGTGTCAAGTAGAACGGGCAATTCAAATTAAAAAAAAGAAGTAATTGTTTATTTGTTCACATGCATGTGAGAATACTGTTTAAGTCGTCGTTTACTTTAACCAGACCCACAATGTGGTTTGAGTTTATTTGATAATTTCCACGAGAAGAGTATTGTGGTTTCATACTCGATTATCCGATTGGTTTTTTGAGACAGTGACTAAACGTTATACTAAATATATTAAGTTTGTTATACTTTTACATAGCATTGCAGCAAGTGAACTACTTTTCCACACCTATACGGTACTTGAATATAAATACACATATTGTTCCGTTATTATTATGAGTTAACATCAATTGTTGTCGACGATCTCTTCAAAGTTATACGATGACGGTGTAGGCCAACAAGATCATAAAAGAACTTGTTGTACCATTGCTAATTTAACCGTTTTGCTGTAGGTATTACATCACTAATTGCAGTAATAATACCACACAATGTTGTTGTTAATTATTTAAATTTTATTTTATAATAGACCCGCCTTCTCAATTTTTATAAAGACTTACATGTACAGACACCCTTTACATATTAACAATTTATTCATCATGTATGAATGCGACCGAAAAACTTCTAGTGCATATTCCTCTCACTAAATGAAATCTAAAAGCTTAGATAATAATCTATGTCCTTTTCTGCAAAATAAACTCTGCACCAGTCAAAATATCTCCAACAAATAATCATGAATGGTTCAACGATTAGCTTCAATATTAAAATAGAATTTATTGCCAACTCTGGCATAGCTGTGTTGTGGACTTCCAAAAAGCATTCAAAAATAGTGCTACAGGCATTCAAATCTCCAAATTTGAATATTTTATTTCCAATGGTGGTCCAATTAATTGCTGACTATTAACTTAGATATTAGAGCAAAATTTAATTTCATGATTTCAATGCTAGATCAGCAGAGAAGTCGAAAAATAAATGATAACTTCTAAATAATAAAAAATTATACAGTGCTTCCCGAAAGTAACGGATAAATTCAATAAAATCGTTGAGAAAAATATTTCAAATAAATGCTCGGACATGTCGATTTTTATTTTTAAATTGTCATTTAGAGATGTAATTTTCAATCCCCTACCCCTCAACCCCTAAGCGCTGCCAACTCCAACTTTAAAAATTCAAATAGCAAAGAACCCTTTCTAATACCTCATATGATACCTTTTTTAATGCTGAATTCAATAAAAAAAAAGTTTTTCAAAATCGGTTAATAAATAACGGAGATATTTACCAGAATGTATTCAAATGTATTCAATATTTGAGCAGGCGTTGGTACGGCTCTACAATGAGTGGTACAAAACAATTGCAACTTGTTTGTAATTGTATGTAAACAAAATGTATGTATCTATCTCTAACCCCAATCATCATTAAAACTTCGATTCTTTCGGCTTCAGTAAGTTTCATTTTTGGAATCTTATTTTTCAAATGTTAATAATAAGTAACACACACTCCACTAAGTAATGTCAATACATTTTGTTTAAATTCAATTGCAAACACGTTGCAATTGTTTTTTACCACCCATTGCTAGAGCAGTACCAACGCCTGCTCGAATATTGGCACTTTCATTAGAATACATTTTGGTAAATATCTCCGTTATTTATCAACCGATTTTGAAAATCTTTTTTTTATTGTATTCATCATAAAAAAAGCTATCAGATAAGGTATCAGAAAGGGTTCTTTGCTATTTGAATTTTTAAAGTTGGAGTTGGCAGCGCTTAGAGGTTGGGGGGTGGGGGGTTGAAAATTACATCTCTAAATGACAATTTAAAAATAAAAATCGACGTGTCCGAGGATTTATTTGAAATATTTTTCTCAACGATTTTATTGAATTTATCCGTTACTTTCGGGAAGCACTGTATAAACAGTTTAGGTGCATCTTTAGGCAGCAAATATCCTTTGAAAGTTTGTCAGTCGAATTCGTATACACCTTGTATAATATCGCAATAGACATCTGAATCATTCCGTATTGTCAATTAATTTGGTTCCGAAAATGCAAAGATGTAAAGTCATTGATATTCTATTTTGTTTCTACAATAAATTTTTTATTAATACTTTATTCAAATGGTACACATGCACATATAAATGATTACTCATCTTCTGATATTTTCTGTGCCGTTATGTCTGATCAAGGGCATGCATTGACACGAAGTAAATTGCATATTAATATATTTTTATGCGACTCATTTAGCCGTTCAGATTTCCGGTGAAGGTCGTGGGAGAGCTTTTATGTGACTGGAGTTTATGGTTGTGAATAGCAGACTTCAGCCCCACAATGGAAAATAAGATGCACGCCTAGATGCAACTAATCACTGGTTATATTTAACAATACTCTATCTATAATTATCATCCTATTCGTGACACTGTTTCACTGTCTTTATATGCATATCGTAGAAATTTAATTTAAATACTAATCCGTACTATTAATAGAGTTTGTAACGGTTAATAAAATCAATCGCTAAATCGTTTCAAGCTTGATATTAAAACACTGTAAAAACAGCTTGTTCAGGTGTCATTTTTGGATTGCAAATCAGTAAAGCACGGACTGGTGTAGATCGGCGATCTGACTTCGTTCTACTTTACCATTGCCTGAGGGTACAATAATCTAACCGGTCCATGTTACCTTACCATTAATTTCATCGCGTACTTCTTTATTTTCCCTATTGATAAATCTATTTACCTTTCCAAAGGTAATTTGAAATCGAGTAATTATGAATGTGATGGGCTTCGAAGCTCCGTTTTTGAAACGAATCGAATTAATACTGATACTAGGTTTTAATGGTTTTAATTGCAAAATTGGTAGCTATTAACAGACAAATTACCAAGTTATTGGGCGCTACGGTATAATGGAGCTGATAAAATCGTGCATGACATCGACCTCATTATGTATTACTTATGGTAAATGTCAGCGACTTTTTCAAATTACATTTATTCTAATATCAAAAATAACACGCAGCAGCCTATGCTCATTATGGATTTAATTTCAATTCATGCATGGTATGATTGTGGTAATAGATTTAACATTGATTTTATTACCTTCAATAATGGTAGAAAATTCTAGAGTTTTCTGGATATTGAAGGAGAGTTAATATTTCTCTTTAACTGCGACGCAGTCCAAACATGACAAACATGTTCAAATGAAACATAACGTGTAACTTACAAATGCAACTGAGATTTACCGTTTGCTGAAAACTTGAAAAAAGGAAATAAGAAAACTACCATAGAGTAGACACTTCCCTACTATAGCGGACATGCGCCCTTCTTTGAAGAAGTGTCGTTGAAGTCTTCAAGTCCGTCATCAACCCTCGATTCTAGTGGTGCCGTCTTGATCTAGAATTTCTAGACTCTTGTCTTGTCTTGTCTACATTATCAAGACCAGACTGTCAAAAGTCTTGTCCTGAAATTTCAAGACAAGACAAGATTTTGCAAAGTCTTGTCTAGACGGTACCACTACTCGATTCGAGTAGGACACCCAAAGACCATAAAATAAATATACAGATAATTTAAATAAAAAATTTAGTCATCTTATCAGGTAATTTATGTAATAAATAGTTTCACTTGCATGGGATACCTCAGAAATAACAGCAGGAAAGCTGACCAAAGTTGGGTTCTACAATTTTGGAAAAGGCTATAGGCAAGTTCGATTCTTACTCGGAAAAGTTAAAGCTGTATCTATCGTTCATGGGTGATTTCGTCATAGATTGAGTGTTAGATGCGGGGACAAATTATATCCTTAGGTCGAGTTGACGTTAAAAATAAATCAGAACACTAACCATAACTAGTTAATTATAATTAATAAAAATATTTGTAAGTAAATGTAAAAGTTTGTTAGTAATTTGATCCAGAAATGTTTATTCATTCGAATTTTGAGTTTAGAAAGCTTGCTTTCGAGAATTTTCTAAAGTTTTTTTTGTTAATATTCACATTCAGCTATACAATCTCTTTTTATGTGTTTCTATTTCTGTTTTTTTTTAAATTACAAATCCTACATTACAGTACGGCATAAGCTAGAAAATATATTTAGTATAGGTAATTATTAATGAGTTCACACGGCAATTAAAGGAAATGGCGATTCAAGATTACTACGTGACTTTAAAAAAGAGCATAGAAGTAAATAATTTGTTGCTAGTAGCCATTTTTGATAAACTTGGGATTTCCTTAGACTAAAGTCAACAAAGGATTACTTAGTCAATTATGAATACCCATATTGATAAGGAAATAATCATCTAGCCGAGATATTAATTCGTCGATCAAATAATTAATGGATTAATCGATAATTTCGGGTAATCGTTCAATCAATTTTCCCAAATCGCAATCCAATAACTAACAGATTCTGTTTTAGCCTATATCAACAAATCTTTTGGTTGTTATTAAAGGGCAGGATGGAAAACCACAATATTTAGAAGATATCGTATCTGAACTTCCTTAATTGCTTTATCGTTGCGTAATTGTGCGTTAGTATAATCAGTTATGCGTGTCGTTGGGGGCGTAACGAATTAAAAACATTAATAGGTGAGTTTAACTTTAGAATTAAATATTAAAAGTTTTTTTGTGCAGCACGATATTTAGGTATTAAATCAGTGATAATAGCTTCTGTTTCCTTCTAATCTTGTATTTTAACGAAATACTGTTATAATATATGAAAGTTGCGGTTCACGAATGAAAATAATTAATTCTTTTGATCCTTCACGCATACCCTGAGGTGCACAAATTGTGGAAATAGTTCGTGATGCATCTACATAATATTCTAACTGTAACTTGAGATGCTTTTAAAGGTTACATTTGAAAGATTAAAATACAATTAATAAGTGATGTGATTTGCAGATAAGGTATTTGTAGACAGTTTGAATTTTTAAATAAAATTAATAGATGCCAATTAAGTTAAATGATGGAATAAATTAAATGTAGCTTGCAGTAGCCGTTTAAATACTGAATGAATCAATACAAGTATGGTTTAATAATAATTATTCTTGTTTCTCGTCACAATTACATTTTTCAACAAGATTTAATGGGAATGACTTGACAGCTATGGAAGTCACGATTAAAATAATTTCACGTATACATACAGGACGTTACCTGAAAAACGTCTCAAGCTATAACTTCGGACCCCACAGACTCTGTATAATTTTAAATGGTAGGGCAAAAACTGTCTTACAGTTTTATCAACAGGTAGTCGTACACTACCATACAATTTTCAAGTGTGCCATGGAAAACCACCGGAATCTTAAATTTTTTTAGAAAAAATAGTTAAATATAACTCAAATTTACCGGCACCTGGTTGGTAACACAACTGATATCGTTTAGTTTTATGGTAGTGCACGGCTGTCTAGATGCAACATAAAAAAAAATAAAAAAAAAAAAGTCTGCGTATCAAAAAAAAAATGAAGCACAGTACTATATGCAGAATTTCACCCTGAATCCAAATATGTAAAAATATACAGGGCGTTCCATTTAAAATAAAAAAGTTGAACATCGTAGCTTTAAACAGTTGATAGATATTTACAAAAAGGCGATATCAAAAAATAGCTTTTGCCTTACCATTTAAAATTATATATAGTTTATGGGGTCTAAAATTTAAAATAACGAAGTTATGGCTTGAAGCGTTTTGTAGGTAACAGCCTGTATAAGTAGGCACTCGGTATAATGAATTTTTATTATATTTTATTAATACAAGAATTATTTTATGCTTTTTTTAATTATTATAATGGATTAAGGCCATAACTGCGTTCTAATTCCATTAATAATGCTGTTTCTTAATTTTGTTGCAGTTAATTAATTTCTTGTTTGAAAGTATTGCTTTGTCACTCAAGTTGTGCGTAGCTCCGGAATTACATATCCGTTGTAATTAACTCTCGATTTATTCGATCAAAATAAAATGAGCGATTGTAATTTAACAAATAATAATTAAATTAATACTTAATGAAGTTCCACGGTCAGTTGGTCACGGTCAAAATTTACATGAGCGTTAAAAGTGTGCCACAGTGATCATAAAATATTTACAACAACAATTTATTTATTTTTTTCATAAATTTTAAATACCTATATTTCTTTTTGTTAAGGGTAAACTAATTTTAGCGTTTGTTTTTTAATAAACCGTCCAAATTTTATTTTTCTAAACAGGTTATATTTAGAAAAATTAATTTTATTACTAAAATGAAAATAATAAAGGAGTGCGGAGGGGCAGGGACTAAAATATCTGTTTCTTGTTTTCCTATATTGTTTCCCCCTATAGACGGTGTTATTTTGAGTATGCCTTTTAATAATCCTTTGAAAAATCAAACAGCATAGGGGTCGGGGGAGAACAGGGTAGGAATGGAGAATTTTCCATAGACAGAAAATCGTGAATTAATTAAATTAATTTTTACTTTCATTTAAGAACGTCTTATTATTGCATTACGAAGGACCTAAATTAGGATTTTAAATTCAAAAACTGTTCCAATTTCCCGTTCTGCTTTTATAAATATTAAGTTAAAATTATGGAAATATAAATTTAGATTGTTTAGTAAACGCAAAAAACCTTAAAACTTAATTTCTCATGTAGAAAGCAACGTGCTGATTTAAAAGCACGGTACCTAATTGAAGAACGGGGTTATCTGCATATCATGCATATTTTCTTGTCAGAACTTTGATAATAAAAACAGGTAAAACTGCTGTTAGGCTGAATTTAACTTGCAAATAACATTATTTGTGAGCCACTTAAAATTCATTTAGTTATTTTTAAAAATTTGTGAAACACGAAATTCTAAAGTTGTAAGTAACATAAAAAATTTACTTTTTAGTATTTAATTTTAAGTGTACAGAAATTATAGTTGCAACTTTTCAAGCTTTAATTGAACGTGTGTCAGAATAGAAATAGTTATTTAATTCACATTATATTTTGATTTGTTATGGCATTATGAGTTAACACGAATGATTAATGAATGTCTTTGCTTACCTGAGCCAAGGTGGCGACAACCAAACCGAAAGTTAATGCTACTTGAACTGTTGTTGCCCCTTCAAATGTTAAAGAACCACATCCGATGAAAACTAACAACAGGGTTCCCAAAAATTCTGCAACTAGCATTCTCCATATGTTACGGTTATCGGTGATGTCTGATAAACCTAGCACGCTTCCAGCACCTGCAATTATAACAGAAAAATATGGTAGATTTTTGTAAATGATAACGAAAAAGATATTAAAATTAATTAGTCTAAGCATTTATAATCCGTTTTATAAAGAACCCGCAGATTCTTAACGGTCCAAGTGTTTGTTCACTTTCTGGGGTTTGAACCTCCATTTGTGCATGCCCTACTTTAAGTGTAATTACATAAGAATGAAATAGTACAAATTGAATGAAAATTTTAACAAAGATAATATCCTATTTCAAAACAATTATCTAATTTCTCCCAAAGTTGACGGATGTTTGATATAATCGAAGGTCCCTTGATGTATGACAAGATACGATACGATACGATGCGTATCTAATCAAATTGAACACTGAACGCTATGAACATGATTTTCAGAAAAATATATGCTTAATGGAATTTTATTTAACAGATAAAAAACAAAATGCTTTAACAGATAGAAATGTTATCGTGAGATAGATAATGCGAACCCCAGTCTTGTTGCTTTCAATGATTGAAAATTAATACAAAATTAATTTTTGATTCACCAACACGCTTGATGCTTGTCTTATATACTAGTTAGGTTGGAAGTGATAACACAGTTGGGTTAGAAAGATCCCATACTGAGACACAGGGTCTATCAAAAATTGCCCTAACTATAAAAAAATATTTCATCTCTTATCTCAATGTTGTAACAAAATGGGGATGAGTTTGGAATTATTTTCATTCATCTAATGGCCTCTTGTAGAAAAGACAACCTAACTGAGTCAGATATATTATTATCAATTGACAAAACTGAGAGAGAGGGAGAGAGAAAGGCAACGAAATACAAGGGACCTACGTGAAGGATTTATTCCTTAGCACAGAAATAATTATATGAAAAATATCATTCGTGCTTACTCATCAGTACTTAGTATTTCACTTTATACAGGGTGTCCCATGATTCCAGGTTCATAATTTCATGTCATATTAATGAAGTTCAAAAAACAGAAAATATTTTCTTTGACGCATGTCAATGTCAATGTCAAAACCATCTTGCGTTACTGCATATAATAATCAAATTCCACAGGGAAATAAAAAACCGAAAATTTAAAATTTTTCAGCCTGTACTGAAAATCATTTTAGTATTGAAGCTGACAAACATTGTGAAAAATGTGATCAAAACCAGGTCGATTTTAAAAAATAATTGCCTTGGTGATGGTTCTGCAAAGACGAAACATAGAAACGTGATCGGATAGAATACAGAAAGTGACATTGAAACACTTTTTAATACTGAAATAAAAAATTAAAACAATTTCAATTTATTTTTTAAGACAACTTTCCAACCTTATTAAATAGTTTCAGTTTATTCATAAAATATTACTAAGCACCCGTTTATGCTAATTACAGTAGTATATAATGGGAGTTTTTTTACAATATCATTCATGTAATTTTAAACTTAGAATCCGCATAATTTGTTTTAATTTTAAACTCCAACGTAACTCAATTAAATATCACTCACAGTACGGTACAAGGTACAAGTTGTTTACTAAAGAAATGTAAATAGAAATTAATTATAGCATTACTTAAAGGTAAAAAAAAATTATTATTTTACCTCTAGGATATTAATTCATTTTGCGATTAAATTGTATGTAGTAAATCTCTCTCTAGTAGAAAACTTTGTAGGTGAATGTAAGTAAAACTAAATGCGCTTTCGGAACTGTCTCATTCCACTCTAGATCGCAGGATCTCCCTATTATTTTAATACAAACTGCTTTCACCAAAAAGTTTAACAATAAAAGTGTTCACAATTTTTTTTAAATTCTTTTGAATGCATAGAACCTACGCAGTTTAGTTATCTGGGCCATCTAACACTTGGCATTGAATCCAAAAATAAATGTTTAAAAAAATATGGAGGTTTCTTTTGAAAAAAGCAAGGAATTAAAAAAAACAAAGAATTGTATTATAAAAACGGTAACATTTATTTGAATTGAACATTGAACGCTAAAAACGTTTTCTAATGCTCTATTTTCTAAAACTAAAAAATTTCTAAGGCTAGTGACATTTTATTAGAGTATTTCACAAGTTTTTGTATTTTCTCTATCCTATTGTGTAAAAATATTGTAGGGTTACATAAGAAAAGTGTTAAATATACCTTTTTTTCAACTGAATCAAAGTATAACGATGTCATTTTCTTATGTAACCTTATAATATTTTTACACAATCCAATATAGGGAAACAGGTTATTTAGAAAAGAAAGCATGATAAGGTACGAATTACTTTTATCAAATTTTTAAAGAGAATCTTCTTATATTGACAGCACGAACAATTACGTAATTGCATACATAATATGAAGAACGACCTATTTGTTGTGTTAGTAAACAACTTGAACTTGAACTTGAAGTAAAAAAAAGCAAACAAGTAAATAAATTAAAAATTATTGTCAATGTTAACATATGCAACTTGTAAAAAAATATTTGTTTTAACATCTTGCAGACTCTAATACTTTTAATATTCATATTATATTTAAAATTTTTGCTTATCATTATGTACTTGATGCAATAAGAAATGGGAATGCCAATTTGTGGGATTAAAGAGATTAAACAGTTGATCGATTACAGTGATTATGTATTGACATCATTTTTACTGTGATATCAAAAGCTTCTTCTACATGCACTATATTTAAACAATTTATAATATCAGGCATTACAAATCTGTGTTATCATTTTTTAAAAGAGTAAATAAAAGCTTCAAGTAGTTACAGGTATTTTCTAAGATTAAGATTTAATCCCTTTACCCAATTTAATCTAAGTACGTTACTGATAAGTACAACTCTGATATTTTGATTGAAAACAGTAGCAGCTAATCATAATTATTGTTCCATTAGTCTTCAAATTTTTTAAAAATAAATACTGTTAATAGTTTGGTCCGTATTTGTGATTTCAGTGGGGACTAAATAATTGCTAGATTTGTAGTACAGAAAATAATGCAGGGTTTATTTAAAAAAAATGTAATTTGAAGATGTAGGTGAAGCTCGAGTTAGTAATTATTCGCTGCAGTGAATTTCACGCTCCTATTGTAGCAATTTTCTACAATACATTTCACTTTTCTCTTTTAACTTTTCCTTTAAACGGTTTGTTATTATTATGTTCAATAAGCATTCACTATTCCTGAGATTCCGAATAATTGTAAAATTTCCAAGGATGAATATTGCGACTGATATTGTTTACCGGGTGATGTAACTTTTATGACACTGAATTTCTGCAAGGTCAATCATAAAATGCAATTAATAATTATTACAAATTGGTATTATATTTTAACTGAATGCTTATTTTTATTATTGACAAGATAAGAATATATCATAAATGTCACTTACTGAGTAATAAAAATTTTAACTAAATCCTAAAAACAATTCATAAAACCAGTAGAACAATAAAGCTATAAACCCCAAACTGATTATCACTGCTAATGCAAATATTTATTTTTTGTGTTATTTCAGTCATAAAAAAATAAACTAGTTTTTGATTTTCATAATCCAATTAAAATTGTTTAAATAATTTAATTTTTTTTAAATTATTTTTAAAGAAAAATGACCTTACCTGATCCTGGTAATTCTTTAGACATGTTGATAAGCAAATACACAAACAAATATTAACTAAAAAACGATTTGAGCACTTTTTTAATCACTTTTTGTTTTTGGATTCGTTTGCTTAGTTCGAACTTCCAAAATTGATTGAAGCCTTGCTTCGAAGAGTCCAAGATGGAAAATGTCGGTCACCAACGGTGGTAAATGAATGAATGGTTAGAAACTCGCGAAACAGTTATATAGAAGGTATAAGTTCGTGGTCGCGGAGAGCTGTGTACAAGAATATTAGTACCTACCTGCCTATGGTAGCTGAAACCTGGGTTTTATGTGCTTTTATTTTCGATAAGAGCAATTAAGATAATCATAAACGTGCAAATAAACTAGGTACTAATTTCCATTGGTAGATGATACTAATATATGATAATAAGTGCGCGCTTTACGGATTATCCTTCGTTCTAATTTAGATAAATTTTATCAAATTCGTTATTTTTTTTAATAAAATTAGAAAAACTAAAGCTTCAGATGAGTAAATACTGTACACTTTATTAAATTATTATTAATAAAAAAAATCCTGTTATACCCAGGAAGTAATCAGTCCCTTTTTCCTAAAAATATTTTTCATACATTTCTGAAACTATTTGTATTGTCATACCTACTGATCAGAAGTTAAAATAAACTTCAGGGCAATGTTTAAAAAAACCAACGTTTTTTCTACAACTTTACGTTTACTTATTTGTAATTAGAAACTGGTTCAATACAGTTTTAGGTCTTTAGGATGTATCGTTTTAAGACGTACTTACGTTTTATGGGGACGTTACATCACAGCTAGTAAATCTCGGTAAATCCTGACCTGCGGTTACAATTAAAATACAAAGCTCAAAATTGAATCATTATAGAATATTTATCTTAACGTATTAGAAGACTAATTATTAGTTGCGAACTTTTTTTTTTGAGTTTTTCAGCAATTTTTTTTTTTAGGTTTTATTAAATATTTTTCTAGCTACTTCGATGATTTGTAAGAAATTCCAAACGATTTAGGGAGTTACCAGACAGTTAGAAATTTTAATATGTAATATTTATAGTGATCACTGCCAATGATTTGTCTTACAGTTTTTGCTTTAATTTCAGGAATTCCACGTTCTGAATGTGACTACAAAACTAAAGTAATAATAATCAGTTTGTTTTCTTTGTAGTGTTGTTAGTGTACTATACCATAAAAAAATGTATTTAGTAAATCCAAAACAGGTCGCAACGGCGCGGCGGCGGCGGCGCTCTTCTAAAAATTTTGAAATTTTTAAAAAATGATTACAAAAATACTGGCCACACGATTTTGTTTAAGTTTTCTATATACATAATGCAGCTTGGTATTAACTACATTTATGTTTTTTGATAAATGCCAGAATTTTACTGTGGCGCCTTACGAGGTTTTGAAAATCGGAAATTGATGCTCCTATAGCGCCTTTACAGTTTGAAGTTGAAGCATCGACTGTTTCTATCTGATACAATGTAGTTTTTTGTACGCCATAGCTCTTTTCTTAAATTCCTTGTCCTTGGAGCCCAGTCAAGGTAGATTTATTAGGTAAATGGTTTTTATCATCAGGTACTGTGCTATGGTAGCAGAATCTTCACTACGAATCTCTAAAAGCACCTCATTTTCATTTTGAGTGTGACTGTCACCAAGTTTTGGCCGAAATCCATGCAATTTGGATGATCTTTTAAAGACAATATCTTCACGGAACGTCCAAAACATGAAAACAAATATCGGTTGGTAGTTAGACTTTAAAACCCGCAACAAACTTGTGGAATTAACGGATGGAGCTCTAGATAAACAAGAGATTAGAGTAGACTAACTGATGAAACTGACAATACCCTTAATAATATATGTAGCTAACAAAATATAGCCTGATGTGAATTCAAATAATAAAGGACCCACCGATTTAGGATGTAGATAAACGGTACCTACCGTTTGCCTTTTATACAAATCCACATTCATAATCCCATCCGAAATTGCGAAGCTAATTGATCCAGTTTCCTCTATGACACATCAGTTCTGTACATGTGGCGTGTCAGAAGATCGTATATTGTCCCGGTTTGCAGAAGAATGTTTTCAATAATGAATATCACTTCGTTGTATTACCGATTTCTAATATTATTAGCGGCCTTTACCGCAATCACGATGCAATGGAAGGTAAAAAATTACATACCTTTGATTATAGAGAATATATATTTTTTCTAGTTCAAGCAAAATTCCTTCTCGGTGATATTTGAAAGGGCGGAAATCACGAGTTATAATCGAGAATACATGGCATTCGCTACAGTTAAGAGTTACAAGCATAACAGAACCCAAACTGCAGCCAACGGAACGTTCATCTTCAAAAAGGATTGGAACCCAAACGTTAAAGTAATTTACATTTTTTGCAATTACTGGATAACCTTGCAGAAGATACTCTACACTGACAGTTGATTGTAAGTCAATGGTACTAATTCTTATCTAACTCTCTTAGATACAAGCTGAAGCTTTCAAGTTCATGAGTAACGAGTATCGCAGTTTCCCAATTCAGTTTTCCTACAGCTTCTGTGAATGTTTAAAAAATGATGATTTTGGATTTGGGAGTTTTCTTACATGTGGAAATTTGACAATCAACAACTGCATTATTAAGAAGGTACTAACTCAAATATAATATAAACTAGTACACAAATATTTTCTAAATTTTATATTAAATGACTAGTCAGTACCAAGATTACTAACTTTTCACTCCTCCGTTTGAATGTAAAAAGTCTAACGAATATATAAGAATCCTCCATAGGATTATTTACTAAACTAGTGAAATATTCTTTAATACAACAGGGAACTTACAATGTCTGCAATTTCCATCCTAAGGGTGAAAACTTTCCTCCGCATATACCCACAGGAAGTTACAAGGTGGAAATAAAATGGTTCGATGGCCCAACAGAAATTATGGCTTTAGATGGTTATGGAACCGTAAAATATCCATTTCCTTAATGTTTTTATGTTTGTGTTAAAGATGTATGCATTTTAAAAGCAGTGACTGCAATTAATTTCAGTAAACTGTATGCAATAAACCTTTTTCAAAAATAATGTGAAGGTGTATTAATCAAACCTTATACCCTAAAAATAATTTGCTACAGTTGAAGTAAGACTTCTTTCTATACCAAGTCAAGAATTAATGTCTAATGCAAAACAAATAATAAATAAATCAAAGCTTTGTCTCCTCCATTTGATCAAGTAAACGATGAAGGATATGATTGGAAAATTTAGGTTTAATTTGCCTAACATATGTGTCAATTAACAGCCAACTATTAACTAAACACAAAGCATAATTATTTTAATTGAAAGGGAAAAAAGAAAATAAGATAAATGCAATGGAATTTCTATCTTAAAGGAGAGAGAAATGGTATAGCATTCTTCTGCTTCTTCTTGCAGTAATTACTCTTTACAGAAGAGACCTGAACTATTTGTGAACAGTCTTTTGTTCTTCAACTAAGACTTTATCTTGTTGCTTATTGCAAACATATTTGCTTTCACTTGACTTGGTCAGTCTTCTGCCAAAGGATCTCTTGCACTGCAGTCCTTAATTTTCCTTTTTGCTTTCCTATACCATCACTGGTATATGGGTATATGGGAAGTATTGATATCATGAAAATTTGCGAAATTGAAATTTTCACGGAAATACGTGTTTTGGACCTCCAGGAACCCAAACAAGTAGTTTAGAAAAAATTTCTGTCTGTGGGCGGGTGAGTGTGTGTATGTAACGCCTCTAACGCAAAAACTAGCTAACCGATTTTGCTGAAATTTGAAATGAAGGGGTATATCGAAAATTCATCGACAAAATAAGCTTTTCAAAAAAATCCGAAAACGGAAGCGGAAGTTAGACATGTTATTTTGAGGATTTTTTCCAGAAACAGAATTTGAAAATCTGCGGATATGAAAGAAAAGCATAATTCAAGGGAAACAGTTTTTTACCGGACTCTCTAACTTTAAAATGGCGGCCGCTATGAATTTTTTAAAAATTTCGACTTTAAAGCCCCATAACTCAAAAACCAGTTATCTGATCTGGTTCAGCAACAACTTGTTGGAAAGTCCTTTGGCGGTAGGTACTATACCATGAAGAAAAATGTATTTAGTAAATCCAAAAACGGTCACAACGGCGCTCTTCCAAAAATTGTGAAATTTTTAGAAAAATTATTACACAAATCTGGCCACACGATTTTGTTTAAATTTTCTACATTTATGCATCTTGGTGTTAGGTACATTTTCATTTTTTGATTAACGCTAGAATTTCACTGTGGCGGCCTCTAAGCTCTTCCCATTTAAATGTACTATTTGGCCGACCTGTCCAAGCGTTTGTATTTTCTTGGCCCAATTTAGTAAATGTCCCTTACTGAAAAATAAGTATTTCAAAAGTATTGAAAGTATGATGTTGTAGATGGAGCCTTACCTCTTGCAGAATTGGTGTAATCACTTAGTGTAGATACACAAATTACAATTATTATTACTTATTAATGGTCCCTCGTATGTTTGAAAAGAGAAATAAAAGAAATACATTTTGGAAAGCTATGTGGATCAAATTCCGTTAAGAAACAGGCTATTCAAAAATATTTTTTATGACTGTATTCTTTGTGGTAATTTGCAAAAGGTTTATTATTTTATTAACAATCTTTAATATTACTTGAAACATTTAAAGGTTACTGATTTCTTTTAATTTCCTTTTGTGGAAATGCAGCTCATTTTAGTATTATATAATATAGTACTACTACTACACATAGTTAATAGCATCTAACCTAACACCTTTCTAGGCCCAGTTTTACAGAATTTATTTATGTAGCTTGATTAAGAGCAATTTGTATTGCATCCTTTAATTTTAAGCGAGTTTGGATTAGTTGTTAATGCTATAAGTCCAGGTGACTGGTTTTACCAACTTTAATCAAATATTTAACACAGATAAAATTTTTCTTGCTAAAATTTCCATTTTGATTTTGTTATTTTATATTCGATGCAGTTTAGTAAAAGTAAAAAGAAATTTGTTTCCGAAACTGCGCTTAATGTCATCCGCTATAAAAGGGGTCATGGCTTTTGAACTACAGTTTTAAATTTAATTTGTTTGGCATCAATTAAGTTTTGATGTGAAAATCAATATTCATTATTATGAAGAAAGGATGTTTTTGCAATTACAACCAATTCCATATATTCCTATGATTTAAAATTTGCATTAAAATGTGCTTTAATAATGCCAAAACTATTGTGCGCTATTGTAGTACCTAGTCCTCAATACTCTGAACCGAATCTTTATCTCTTATCGTTGGAGACCCTGTAAATCTTGTTATATGATTGAGTTTTTAAATTTAATCAGTAGTACAGTTCAATACGTGCCACTTCCGTTAAATTAGAGATAACTTTCAATAAAAAAATGCACCAAAATTGCGAACTTTCATATACTACAGTTCAAATTTCAATTCTGGAAAATATAAAACTTTATTCACTCCTATTTATAAAGAATTTTAATTTATTTTATGAATAGTTTTCAAAATGTTTTACAAATTTAACTGATCATTGCTAATTTTATACCTTAACCTTTTGACACTCGTTTAAGACAATGGCTATAGATTTTTGATTATCACTTTTGTGATTTATGTAGGTAGTATACGTATGACATCAGTAGGATGTCCTTACAAAGAAATTTTAAAATTTATGGTGTTAGTACTCTCTTTATAGAATTGATGTTTATTGTTGAATCATTAATTGCCTATCTATAATAAAAAAAATTAACGTCAAACCTGTTGTTATAAAACATTCCAAAGTCTTAAAGAAGAACTTGGGTTGGTGACCCATAAAATATGTTAAATTTTTCAACGAAACGTCTACCTGTCTAGAGAAGTTTCGCTTTTTATGTACGCCTCTCTATTTTTTTATTACAACAATGTTTTGGGATATTAAACTTGACAGCAGAATAATTATTTTCTATTAATACATTTCGCTAAATTTCGAATACTAACATTTGAACTGACATAAATTATAAATTTATTCTACATTTTGTGAACTATTGTGACTTACAGGATTTTGTTGTGAAACTTAAGTTACATAATGAATGTTTACATGGGGCACGTAATAAACTTCTTGTTGTAGTACAATCAGAACCTAATTAAAAGCATACAAAAAACAAGTATTGTGTTTGAAATGCGAATTATAAGGTGTCTATTTTTCGAGCAACAAGATAATCAATAAAAATTGAATTCGTGTTCAGGAATATCGTATTCGAATTTACTGTACAACTATTTTTAACACATTACAAATTTCTATGGAGTACAAAAATGAACTTTTATTATTCTTACGTAATTAAAAAATCTACCTACTAGATGTAGTAAATATTCTCCTTATATGCTACATTTTAATTATATTAATACATCACAGCAATTTTGCGGTTATTACGAAATGTGTTATATTACATTAATTATAATTTTTTACTCACCCATTATTTTAGTTAGCACCCGAAAGGCGTAATTGTTCTACTGCTAATATTTAATTTGTATCTTGATAAGGTCGGAATGGAGCAGAATCTGCGTAATTTAAAGTTTGTCGTCAGTATGTAGAAACTAGATAAATTTACACAGAAGCTGATGTATATAAAAAATATTTATTCAAGAGCTATAAAGAAGGTAATTCAGTTTTACACATGTTATATATCACAAGTGCTAATTTAATCTAATCTATCTCGAGTTGCTCCTCCATATAAATGTTTTTTTTCAAATGCACTAAACGTTATTTGGGTTACAAGAATAATAAAGCGCGTTACGTAATATTTGCGGATAAATTTACATTCTTGATCAATGTTTTAGTAATTATTGTAGTAGAACAAGTAATGCGGTTAATTATCGACATTTTTTATGTTCTGTGTTGATTCATTCTTATCTTATACGTACAGGAGCTGTAAAAAAGTTACAGCGTATAGTTTGTTTAATGCTCAATTATATTTATTGCGTGTCGAGATAATGGTATTAACCTCCTGCTTAAAACCTTAAAGGGTGGATTTAAATAGAAGCCTGTGATATCCGAAATTCGAACCTGGCATCACTTGTATGCGAAGAGGTTACAAAGCTCATTAAAATTTACAATTGAAATTTGGAAAAGCTCCTTTTAATTCCATTACTTATATCAAATTTTGTTTATTTCCTAAAATAAAAAAATTGTAAAATTCTAGTATAGGGTGGCCAAGAAGTTTGGTACATATAGCAGGTATATTTTTTTTGTTTACGTAAATAATTAATAACTACCAATGATGTTGTAATTAAATATATGCCCTGTGCCTGTGAAACTGTTTAAAAAATATTTAGATTTAATGCGAAAGAAAAAGCTTCCTTGCGGCGGGCGTGGCGCAGCGGCACAGTCGCAAGACTCTTAAAAACGGAGACAACAGACGATGGTGGATCAAATCCTGTGGCGGTACGGGTCATTCATTGTTAAATGGGGGACATATAACTGTAGCAGTTGCCGTCTCCCATAATGCATATGGCATATGCAACAAAAAAAAAGTTTTTTCAAGCATATAGTAGGTATATAAAAAATAATAATTACATAAGTAATTACATAAGTAGTAGTTTTTGTAAGTTAATTTTCTTGTAGATACTTCTGCAAGAAATGATTTAATTGTAAAATAGATTCAGGCTGGTGGATTCGCCTTTTGAATACCTTGTATAATTAATTACGGACATGATTTATGAAAATCCAATTTAACTAAACTGTTCCATTTATTACTATGGATTTTAAATTAAAGTAACTGTAATATGAGCAACCTTATTATTTTTATTTATTTTTTAGTAATAAGGACATTATTGGTTAACCACAAGAATAAACCCTGAATTATTTCCTTTATGAAATAATTCAGCAGAATTTTTCTTGAAAAGCCACATACATTTAACCTTGATCTTTCAGTATTATATTTTAGAACTAAAACTAATGTCCAGCTTTTGCTTACCCCATGAGATAATCTCTAAACTTTTTAAGCGAAACGTAAATAAATGAAATTAATTTTTTTTTGTTAATTGGAATGTTTAGTGGCCATAATTTCATTAGAATTCCAATTAAATAGGCATTTGATTGTCATTATTAGAATTTTTTATAATAAATATAAATTATGAAAGGCGCCACTAATTTATTGAGAAGCTTTGTGTACAATTAACTCTTTGTTAATAATGCCAATAACTTTGTAACGAGTAGGATGTTCGATTAGTTTGATTGACTGTTATTGCTAGTAAAATATGTAGGTACTAATAGATTTTTTCAAATGTTTATTTATATCTGTACATTTTCTTTGAATATTATCCTACACATTTAACTATAAATATTTCTTTTCATCCACTTTCGAATTACTTTTTCAGAAAAGGTAACGGTTTGGATTTTTTGGGGAAATACCTACCACGCAGTGCATTTAGATTACAGGTGAAAAGCGATTATAATTCTAGAAATCGATGGATGACTGATATTTCTTAGGATTATACAGTGCTTCCCGAAAGTAACGGATAAATTCAATAAAATCGTTGAGAAAAATATTTCAAATAAATGCTCGGACACGTCGATTTTTATTTTTAAATTATGATTTAGAGATGTAATTTTCAACTCCCCACCACCCAACCCCTAAGCGCTGCCAACTCCAACGTTAAAAATTCAAATAGCAAAGAACCCTTTCTGATACCTCATCTGATGTTTTTTATGCTCAATACAATAAAAAAATGTTTTTCAAAATCGGTTGATAAATAACGGAGGCGTTGGTACGGCTCTACAATGGGTGGTAAAAAACAATTGCAAGTTGTTTGTAATTGAATGTAAACAAAATGTATCTATCTATCTCAAACCCCAACCATCATTAAAACTTCGATTCTTTCGGCTTCAGTAAATCTCATTTTTGTTATCTTATTTTTCAAATCGTTAATAATAAGTAACACACACTCCACTAAATAAAACATTTTGTTTACATTCAATTGCAAACAAGTTGCAATTGTTTTTTACCACCCAGTACCAACGCCTGCTCGAATATTGGCACTTTAATTTGAATACATTTTGGTAAATATCTCCGTTATTTATCAACCGATCTTGAAAAACTTTTTTTTATTGTATTCAGCATAAAAAAAACTATCAGATGAAGTATCAGAAAGGATTCCTTGCTATTTAAATTTTTAAAGTTGGAGTTGGCCGCGCTTAGGGGTTGGATGGTGAGGGGTTGAAAATTACATGTCTAAATCATAATTTAAAAATAAAAATCGACGTGTCCGAGCATTTATTTGAAATATTTTTCTCAACGATTTTATTGAATTTATCCGTTACTTTCGGGAAGCACTGTATACCTAACATGGTTTACAGTCGGAGACTTCAACATTAAGTTAGACAGGAAACCTCATAGTGAAGATAAAGAAAACGACTCAATTAATCTACATTAGTTATCAGAAAATGAAATTCTTTTAACAAAAATTAAGAAATTTTTGTCTAATTTTCAGTAAATTTGAAATATACACGAGGGAATTTTGATATAAAGATGAAAAGATCCTCACTGCAAATTAGAAATCTCTAGATAAAATAATTCGTGAACTCTTTTACTTGACCGTCTTTTCTTTCACCGGCTGGACTTAATATCAGCCTTTAAAACTGAAAAAAAATGTGAAAGGTCGAAGAGGTCAGTTTATTAGCTTTATTGAATAATTTTTCTAACAGGTATCTAGGATATTACAGAAAAAGTGGATCTATAAATTTTAAATTGATTATAATATTGAATAGAATTTTGTCGTTACTTCTTATACAAGGTGATTTGTTAGCTATATGATAAACGTTGACAGATGAAATTTGATATTATTTCAAGAAAAACATGTTAAATGAACATTGATCCGAATCCTTTTAGTTGTTGAGTTACAAGGCTTTAACGACTTGCTACCTGGTCCTGCAAATAAATGATCGTTTAAATAAAAAAGTACAGGGTGTTCTGGCAAAGAATTATAATATAAATATAAATTGAATTAATTTTAGCAACATCTATTTTGAATTTATTCCTCATAAATAAATAAAATTGTAATCCTGTACACATACGAAATTTAAAATCTCTGTTGTTGTTTGAGCTTCATACAATTTATATGTTAATTTCAAAATTAGAAAAATAAATTTCAGCTTTTATCAGTATAGATTAATCTAGACAGGCTGTTTATTTTTAAGTTCCATTATATTTATACAAATACTAATAATCGTTCTGGCAATGAGCTTATGATCTTCATATGACCCTCCAATACCATGTTTAATATCCTTCATCCACGCAGTTAAGTTTACCGATGATGAGAAGATCTAGAAAACTGATTCATGACATAATGACATACACTTGATTACAGTAGAATTTTTCTTGGAACTTAATCATAGATCATTCCATTGACGTAAAAATATAATGAAGAAAATTGAAAAAAATCCTAAAGTGACCAAGGTAGTAATTGCATTGATGGAGCATAATTTAAGGGTGGCAGGTATGGAAAATAAAATAGCAACTCATTAAGTCAAGAATTCGCGAACATACCAAAAACATTGTTGTAGCTCATAAATAAACAAATATCTATCTCTATGCTTGTTATGTTTACATCGATGAATTTTTACCTATGCCTGTCAATAACCTTGTTGTTAGATAATGTCAAAGAATTGTGCGAAACAAATTTACCCTTCAACTAAGTTTGCAATTACAAGAACAAAGTGATGGCAAGAAGATAAAACTTGCTTATAGTTTAAATGCGGTTCAAGGCCTTGCATTTCCACTTTCGTCTTTTAAATCCGAATTTGATCTGGCCGCATCAAATCCGTTCAAGGCTTTTAGGTGTTGTATTAATTGAAATGGGTCAAATATGAATGCTCTGCCAAACACTAATTAGAGGTAATTATATTTAGACACGTTCATCATACGCCATTCTATATTAATATTAAGAGGCTTCAATTACAACGTTTTCTCAGTATTTAAGCAAATTAGACGTTAAAGGTGTTTTTACGGTCAAAACAGATACTTATTACAAGTATTAAATAATTTAGTTAGACGATCGTGGTAAATGAAATTAATTCAGAGACGACGTAATGTTTAGAATTTGATTGATGGAGTGTATTACCTTCTCAGGATAATTTCAATTTATTTAACCTTTTATACCACTACTAAACAATAGTTGACCCATTGTTTGATGTGAAATTTGAGGATCGGTAATATTTATTTGTGTGGGATTTAAGTTTTGCAATTGGTTTAACCTAAAAAACGTGTTAATTCGCACTAACCAAATTTAGCATTTATTTAATTCGGTGACAACTTGGTTATTTATAAAGCGATTGCATAAGAATCATTATAACTTTAACATCATGTGTAAGAGTAGAGTAGAACATTAATAAGGGTTGGGCTTGAAATTTTTGAGGTTGTCACTCATCATTCAGCTTTTTTTCTTATCTTAATATGTCATCTACTTCTCAAGCAATTTGTTTATACAGTTACGTTTAATGTTTAAAAAATACAATAATAAATATGCAAAAGATTTACGTGTTTACGTGATTTCGATTTTTAAAATGCAAACATTATAATTTCTACATAAAATTGAAATTTGTAACCTTGACAATAATTCCTCTTCATTTCGGTTCGATTCTTATACCTACCAGCCACAAGAGGAGGACGAAAAAACCTCCAAGAATCTCAATTAACTGAATTCCGTAAATATTTAATGTATTTTCCAATTAAAACCATAATAGTTTATAATTATTGTCCCTTGTATAATAAAACATAGCATAGTCCTTGATCGTGAATTATCCAGAAAAAGACATGATTTGGCGTTCTGTGCAGTCATGCACGATTATGAAGGTGACATTTCGAAATACGTAGAAAAGTAAATAAATGTCTTAAACTAACTCTTAAATAAGACGTAGATATTGCATAATATGTAAAAATTCCCAAAGATATGACTCCCGTTTCTCATATATCTACTCGTGGGAGAAATAATAATTATTATAGCTGCAGGTTTAGTTTTGCGCCTGTGGGTGTTGATCGAAATATCCTCCTCCACCTAAAATGCTTTAGATCAATAATTACTACTTAGATACCAAACAGAATTTTTTATTTTAAAATAATACAGACAAGGGGAAATACGAATGTCTACGTCTACCTACGTAAATGATTAAATGATTTACTTTTTATGTTATCCCAAGATTTTCAATACATCCATCATTCGTTGCTTTAGCATAGGTACCCATACAGGATGTTCCATAACTTCAAACTTGATATAAATATTTATTTATATCGATGTCTTAAATATTCTGTAATAGCCAGGCAACTGAAGTAAAATACAACTGATTGCTCGTCATTTTTATAGGCGAAATACGTATTTTCCTTTTTCTCTATTAAGTAAATAAAATTCTATTATGTTTTAGAATTGGGTTAGATATTTGTTGACTGTATAGGAAAACACAGAATACCCAAAATTAAAATGACATTATTTTCTAAATTACTTACAACAAATTTTTTAATACCAGAACGTGACAAACGTACCAGAAAAACAAGCACAGAAATGGTTAAAGAATTCTGGGGAATACAATATTTAAAAACTTAGTAGTAAAATTTAAGTACTTTTCCATCAAGAATAACCAGGGATAAAAAAAACAACAACAACAATAGAATGTACCGAAACTAACCCCACTACTTTTTACTTTTAGAACACTTAGCCTTAGCTAGGATGCCATGCTTCGTTTGTCAACTTGTCCTGCAAATTTCAAAATACTGACAGAGTCATTACTAAAATAGTGAAGTAACCAATAGGAAAGTTTGTTATTCAATTTGTCCTAAAGCATTTTCAGGCTTCATACTTTTTGTATTTAGAATAACAATCAAAAGTATTTTCTAAACTTTGTCCATGTACTTATAAATCATCCTGTATTAGGAATTTTAATGTGATTTTAATTATTTATTATAAATATCCCCGTTTTTTTCTAATTATGACAGTCATTCATCGGAAAATAACAAACTGCACTACTTTAGTGTATGCGGCTTCATTCACAAAAAAGTAATTAGCTTTGATTGTTTTTCCAAAGAAATACAAAAGACCTTGAATGCTTTTTATATGTCTAGAAAAGGAAACTCCATAAATTAGTTTGCGATTTACATTCGGCTTGACTAATTTCTCGATCTTATCATGTACTGTTTAGAATTTCTAGAAGCTTACGTTTTATTATTTTAAAGAGTGACAATTTTTAATTTTAAATCGGAATAACATGAGTAATGTTAACGACGTAAGGCTTGTAATATTAATAAATTAAAAATATTTTTCTCGGTAGCGGAATACCTCTGTCTTACATAGAACTCTTAAACCCCACCCTTAAACGCTTGTCTCAACCGTTTTAGCGTCCCTACAGCAAATTTGTAAACAATTCACAATCGAATGACTTTACTTCCACAAATAAATTCTCAAATACAAAATATGTACCTATAAAAATAATCAAATTATAAAATCAAAAGTAAGGTAACAAGTAATCCGGTGTTTTACAATAACATCCAACTAATGTTCTCTGTTTAAATATTCTTCCTCCGTTGTAATAATATTGTAGGGTTTATAGGCGGATTGCGTAGGTGGGTCATCATTGATCCCGTAGAAAACTTTGGTAACTCGTCACTATTATATTAGGAATACCTTCTCTAGAAGGGGAACCACATCACGCTAATAATTGGTGCCTGTGTGTAGGATATGTACAAAAAACATTTACATTTGCATTAAAAATTATAGTTCTTTTAAAAACCATATCTTGTTTTTGTAAGAAATTATAATGGATTCCTGGATTTTTGAGTCCCTTGTGACTGAAATAACTTTGCAGCATTATATCTAAATTTGACGTCAACGGAAAGTAAACTAAAAACAATACATTCTTAAGTAATTACGGATTTATTATTCGCTGGCGGCTGCGTTAAGCCGAATTAGTAAAAATAAGCCATCCTTAAAAACGATAAACCCGCAATAAAAGATAAGAGATGTTTTAACATTTTTACAGAAGCACTCCATGTAGATTGCAATAGCCTTAGTTTTAACAATATCTCTGCATATTAAACACCCCCAATTTATTATTAATTTTTGCACAAACCTGTGTCCTGAAAATTTTACCAAGGCATGCTCTTCAACTGCTTTCTTTTACGAGAATTAAGTCAGGAGACTAACTTTGATCAAATAGCAGTGCCACTTCTATCTTCAGTGTACACTCATATTGATATACTCAGCCGTCCACAAGTTTCGGTTCGTATTCCGTTACCTCGAATATTATCGTCTTTACATGCCTTGCGATTTTTTCCTATATTATAAAATTACTTTACAGTTTTTGGTAGACCAAGTTGCATATGGCGGAGGGGGTGGAAAACATAGACCTGAGAGAGAAATTATATGAATCGTAAAAGTACATGAAAGAGGAATGAGAGTTTTAAAATCTCAAGTGAATAGACAGCAGTATTTTATGTAACAAAATTAAATGTAGTAAAGCACAGGCAAGAAGTTAAATTATTTTGAATATGTATGTAATTCTGGTACAAAGCATTTACAGATCCATGCTAGCAAGAATACTTTTGCTTATTTTATGCCATACATTATAAAAATCAGTGCCAATACACAATAGATAATAAATTTCTATGTATATTCCAAAACACTGTATAGGTACTTATACCAGAAACAATTTGCCTCGAAACATATTTATCTAGGACACCCTGTAGTTGAACAAGTATTTATTGGTCAGTAGAGCAGATAATAACTGGCTAATTCAGTAAATGTGAAATAAAGTGGTCCTTTAGCGGCTCCTAATAAAGAAGAAACTATCATTATTTCTCGACACTTAATGTATGGCATCAGCATTAACACCTATCGTACTATTTCTGTCTACTTAGTGAACAATAGGTACTTTAATAATTATGCTACATTCATCAACCTTAACACCTATTATTCATTATTTGCAAAAGTTCATGCAAAGTCATGTCAGTGCAACAACAAGATTATAATTATATAACATTGTATACTACAATTCCTGAGTAATTGCTTCAATCACTGCAGATTTATTGATTTAACTAGGCGATATTGGTATTGGTATCGGTTTCCTATAATAATTCGATTGAGATATAGGTAGTAAATTATTTATAAATTCTAGTTTTTAGTGATATTTAAGATGGAAATACCCCGATTTTAAAAAGCAGCAAAGTTTTGATGAGAATTGTAGAAATTATTTACGGTTAAAGTAATATTTTTTTCGCTTCATACAGTGATTGTATAAAATATCTCAAGTTAATGGTTTATATCACAAACGGATGTAATGTGAAGTTTAAATATAAAACTATTTCATTTCTGGAGGAACAGAAAGTACGGAAATACCCTAAACTAAAATCATTGCAGATATTTGTTTCAAAGAAATGAAATTTGGAGTGCAATTTGGGGAAAATGGAAACACGCGTTTTATTCATTTCGTATAATTTCCGGTTTAACAAGAATTTCCACGAATTATTTAACATATTAAGAATCTTTTATTCATTTCAGTAGCTACTAGATAATAAATATTACATGCAAGTAAATACTTAAATTTGTTTTGGAACGTCTTGTAAATTATTTGCGGTATTTTCTTGTAAGATTTGGTCAGGTTTACAACTCCAATAAAATGGGCATAAATATTACAATTTGGTAGGTACCTACATACATACTGTACGGAAGTTTCAGTTGTACAATTGTTTAAAAATATTAGGGAATAATGAGGATTATGAAAAATAACATCCAAAATACTCTGAATTTCTGAATAATCACAGTAGAAGCTCGAGATAAGTTTTTTATGTTCTTGTACTTATTTGCTTCTAGATACTTACTTGAGACCTACTGCTAATAATATATTATTATTATCTTAATACACCTACTTCGGTAGGCGTAATGTTAATGTAATAAAGATATGATTTCATATGGCGTCACATATATTTTAATTTTACTTTTATATTACTTTATGGTTTTTACAACCTTACACTCATATTTACTCTTCTAAAAATTTATAAAAAATCATAATTGGATATAATACCATATGCAGACTTTTATTTAGGTTCTCACTAGCGTAGCGCGGCGTGACGCAGCGCAACAGAGCTTACTTCGAATCGACCTTTAACCTGCTCAATCGCAGTAGGTAATTAAAGAGTTTGTATAAATATACGCATAGGTATTGTAGTAATATTATGTTTACTTTATGGGTATATTTTAATAATTAATAAAATTAATTTCGTAAGCATACCCATTCCTGAATAAAAGCTTTTATTAAAACTTTTTAATGGCTACTCATTCGTAAAATATGTTTATAATTGTGAACGAAGTGTTGCAATAATTGTAGTCATTAAATCCATACTGTTGTAGAGAGACGAGGCAGCTACGTAATTAATCAATCAGTGTTTATAAAAAAGTGCAACAAAAACCGTAGTGTTAGCACCAATATCGGGCACTAACAAATTGTGTCTAATTTCCAATTTCCCTTGCCGTCTAGTTGCGTAAACGAATGTGGTTCACATTAATTATAATAATCTCTTGTCAACGCATGTTTACTGGTGTCGGTTCATCGGTGTTATTTCGAAATATCCGCTCTTAAAAAACATTAGCCAATTTGGCAAATTTATTCGGAGATATAAGAGTGGAGTGCTCTCTTCATTAATGAGAAATTGGGAGACTCAGCTTCATGAACCAATTTCTAAATATCACGGTGACTCATAATGCCACACCAAAATAATAATGCGTGATTGTTTAATCTTGTCTTGAAGTGAAAGAAACTTACAGCCTAGTTCAGATGCCCCTTTTAGATTTTATTTAGCCTTAGTTATATAATTCTAGTGTTTTCAATTTATTTATTACCTTTTTTGTAAAGAATAGGTTTATATAGCAGTCGTAATGAGGTTATTGGATGGAATAAGCTTTTATGTTTGGCATTCTAATGCAAAATTGCTGAATTAATTAAAATAATTATAATACATTTTTTTGTGACGCTCTAATAATAATAATAATAGTAATAATAAAAGCGATAATCTAGGAATTGTTTTCGACGAAAAGTAGCCACCCTCAGTATCATTCTAAACTATTATTTGTTTGAAAATTGCCAACACATGTTAACAAAGACATCAAGGGGGACGCATCTTTTTACGTAAAATTCGGACGTCTATTTTCAACCGCTTGCCGTCACAGCCACCCCCTCTTAAATTTAAAATGGTACCATGCGTGGCACATCGTTCGGAAGGAAATTTCACAAGAAATTCATTCCACTATTTGTTTTTTAATCGCTTCAAATTGAGACATAAAAAAATTCAAGCAAACAATACTTTTTAAAAAAATTGAAAAAAGGAACTGTGTATATACAGGGTGTGTCCGTTCTTCGGGGCCAAGCATGGGGATCTCAGTTAGCGTAAGAAATATGAGTGTTGATCAATAATTTGAAATGAAGTATGACCTATGACTTTTAGTTTAGATAATATCTAGGAAAAATTAACTAAAGACATTTTCTTTCCTAAACTCAAATGCTTTTTTTTTAACGAAAGCGTTCATGTTTCACTCCTAAAGGCAGATAGTAATACACTATGGTACTACACTGCCTGATCCATGCAACATATCATGTCACTAATTATACCTACTACATTACATACAATTATTTGAATTATTTGCAATTTAAGTAATCTCCCGGATGATTTGAAATATTTTACAATTGAAAACATTTATTAGGCAACCACAAATGTTGAAGCGTTAGTCGCGGAATATCTACTAAAATAAATGGAAGCCTATGGTTTTGGGTTGTTTTATGATGGGAAAATAACATGAATAAACATGTTTAAAAAACCAGAAAAATTAAACTTTTTGTTAAACTTAATTTAACATGAATAATACTATTATATAATATTAATATTATATTGATATTTTATGCATATTTCCTGTTTATCAAGTTCTTTTTCTTCGTAGTTAAATTTATCTCTGTGATATTATTTAAAATACGTTATTTACCGGAACAGCGAGTGATAATTCCGGGTTAATTAAAATTATTAAGAAGGAATTTCTAATTAATGTAAATTGAGGGTTTATTGTCGGTTGTATAAGGTGTCGGATGTTGATAATTGTACCGCATGCACTTTAATGAACTACAATTATAATTATCGCGTAGACTACTGGAAACATTTCCGAGAATTATATTTGCAGTTCATTTTAGCATTTAACAACATTAATTTTTCAATGTCATCTTACAAAGATTCATATTAAAGTAATCAGTTATTATGTAATTATATCTAATTTGTTAAAATTTGTAGATTATCTGATGATAATAATATTTGTGTGGAATTTATCATGTAAGGATATTATTTTTTCTCTCGAATAGCGTGTTCTAGACAAATCTGTAGGAAATTTAAACAAACTTGTAGTTTAACTGGATTAACTGTATAAGATTTTAAATATTCAATGTTAATCCAACTTTTGATTACTAGATGGCGGCACCAATCTTTTGCGGTGGTTTAGAAATAATTGCAAAGCATTTCAGCATTTCAAAATCTTTTTTCGGGTAATATAAGAGTGTTAGGCATTATTTAATTTTTTTTAACTTTGCAGGAGGTTGGGGTAGAGCCTATTTTATTTTTGTTTCATGAAAAAGGTCATCAGGTTTCAGTATCCAAGCCTTAAATGTTTATTTTATTATTTGGATTATTTTTTTAAATTTAATCTGAATTCCCTGAATTTAAAAAAAAAGTAGTTGCGAATTCATGGTTTTTAAATTCAAAGATAAATACAAATTTATTTGAAATCATTTTGCACTGTCACGCTAAATTATACTTTTAGCTGTTTAACGCATATTAATGACATTAGCAACTGGAAATTATGCGAATTACTAAGTTGGTGAACTACATTAAATAAAGTGTGACTAATCCTATGCAATTGGTTCACACATAACAACACGTGTAAAAAATTTAATTTGTAAAAACACTATAATAGTTTGCGCAATCATACTTTTCTCAGAAAACACCTAATTTTCCTTGGAGCATTCATATATTATCCAAACAAAGAAAACGAATAATTATTTGAAAAATTATTTCCGTATTAATCATCACTAGTGTTATTAGAGCTATGAAAGAATAGAAGGGGTGTAGTGTAAAATTCCTTTTAATTATTTCAGCAAATTTGATAACCCTGGAAACTCTCCTGTAAAATAAGTTACTTCCTGATAGAACGCTTTAGAAATGCATTCAATAAAACACAATATCGTTAATAAATTATTTTTTCTTTGTATTGAGGTTTTATTTCACACACCCCTTACAAATCACCTCCACAACTTGGATCGCTTTAGCTTTCATTAATTTCCTGCACTTGGGAGGTTCCTTATGTTGTTAGGGCACTCCCAAGATTGATATTAGTATCTAATCACCATAATTTTTTATCGAAATTTTTTCACAAAATGCACAGCCTCTTTTGAGAGTTCCTCTTGGCCTTCAGAAAGTTCTCGTATTGGTAGAAATCCAATTTCCTGTTTCGGAACACCATATTGTGCTAATTTTTCTTCGTACATTTCCAATAAATCGTTATATGCCTTACACACCCTTTTTAGTTCATTTTGGAGGTGTGTTATTGCTGCATTCTTGTTGGATAGCATTTCCTATTTTTATAAATTAAATCAGTAGTTTAATGATTAAAATAAAATATTAAGTTAATACCTCCAATTTTTTATTAACATGTTGTGGTGGAACCTCGGATGCAGCTGTTAGTTCTCCAATAACCACTTCATGGTATTCTGCAATATTGTTAAGAGTTTGTATTTTCTTTTGCAAGAGAACATTTTTCAAACTGGTTTTTTGTTGAACATCTAAAATTGTTTTAACAAATTTTTTATGGAGGTCATCTCGTTCTGCCTGCAACTATAAGAAAAATGATTATTTTGTGATTTATCAATGTTAAGTCTCACGTGTTCAAATCGAAGTTGTAATGCTTCATTGCTCCATCTCAGTTCCTCAAACTGTTTATTAGTGTCGTGCAATTTGGCTTTAATATTCTGAAACAGTTTATAGGTATATTAATAATTAGACGCTGAAAAAGAAAATAAAAGAATTATGCGAACATGGGGGAGATTGTACCTATAACTTAGAAATTTACAACACAACACAAACAGAAAAAGAACAACAAAATATGTAAATAATTAAAACAGAGATTTCTTCCGCAGAAGAAGAAGTGCTTGGAAGGCAGCATCTTCAGACAACGACGACGATGTCTGAAGATGCTGGTTTAACTCCAGCGAAAACGTTAACGTTTTCTCTTTCTTGCGCGAGAGCTTTGCTTTCTACCAACTAGGATCACCGAGCTTCACGATGCTAGGAAATGGAGTTACAAATCAACATTGAGACATAGTCAATCATATCCAAAGAGAATTATTATTCTCATGGAGGATTCTGATATGGCCTGGGTACCTATTCCCGAACTTGAACGAAAACATTGAACCAATAAAATTAGAAAGCCGCTTTCAGTTGATCAATTCTCATGCGAGAAATGACGTTTATCGCATCCGGATTTTATCGTGCAGTTCCAGAATAGCTACCCAGGTGTTTAGAGTATTTCCTATCCGGTATGAGACGAGTTGGCGCCACCAACTCCATGCGGTAAATTGAACGCAACCACATCAGCGCGAGACTACTAGGTGCAGGAACAACTGCACGCGGACAAATCGGCGCAAGATATGCATAATCAGATGAATTAATGTAGAACGGTTTAGAGACGTAAAAAGTTGACTATTTCCCTACACCACGCGCCGAGTCAAAATTCTTCGGACTACGTTAAATTCGTTTAGCCCATATGTTGTGATCGTAGTGTGTATGTTAAGTGAAGTGAGAGGACATACCCTACAGTTATAAAATCATGGTTAGGGTCACAGTGAAAGCTTTAACGCTATGGGGAAAGTACCGAGAGAAAAAAAATACGAATTAATCTAAACTGAACGTAGCTTTAGGTAGAAGGCTTCAGATTAAGTCAGCAATAAGTAATATTTTCAAATAATAAATATCAAGAGAGCAAGTAAACCTTCTCAATACAGATACATACAGATAAGGAAAGTTTATCCATTTTGTAGTTCTGGAGCTGTTTCTTGAAATCGATTACTTCGGCTTCGGCTCTCTGTAATGGCTCCATTAATTTATTATTTGCAGCTGTTAAACCGGCGACTTCTTTCACCATTTTTTCGTTTTGCTTTCTTACGACTTCCATTTCATCCTGCAAGTTTAATTTCTAAAATATGTTACATAAAGATGTTAATTACCTTTAAACTGCTTATCAACGCTAAATTGTTGAGAGTTATATCGTTATAGTAAGTTTTCATATCATTAAATGATTGGTCATGATTTTTTGTTAACACTGATATTTGGCAATTTTTTCTTTCCTCCACTTCTGACAACTCCATTCTGTAATAAGCATTTTAGTATAAATTCCAAAGTTTATAGAAAACGTGTTACTTCTGTTTCATTTCAAGTTCTTTTATTAGTTGCGCAAATTTTTTTTCATATTTGAGTTCGGTTTCTTTTGCTTTTCTCTCGAATTCTTGTCGCGCTTTACTGATTCCCTCGCTATTTTGCTAAAAGGATGTAATTGGTGAAATTAGAAAATTTGCTTAGGTTTTGTTACTTACAAGTTTAAGAGATTTAATTTGGTCTTGATGAGAAGTTTCCTGTTCTCTTAATTGTTTCTTTAACTCACGCTTATCTCGAAGTAATTCTCTTTCTTGTGTAATGTGTTCGTCCTGGGCAAGTTTAAGTGAAACCATGCCTTCCGCTTTACATTCTGTGAGATTGTTTTGGTGTTCATATTGAAGATGTTTTACTTTTTGTTTGTAGAATTTTATGTCTTCTTCGTTTTTTTCATCCGCTTCCTCTATTTGTCTGTCCTTATTTCTATAGGAAATTATTAGTGAATATTATTGAATATTATTAATAAAAAAATACCTTAATTTTGCTTGTACTTCTTCCAATTCACTTTTTGTAATTTCCCAAAAATTGCGTAACTTGTCTCGTTCTAACTGAAAAAAATTTCGCTCTTCTCTTTCTCTTTCATTCTCCTCTCGGATTCGATGGGAAAATACTTCCAGCTGTTCTCTGCTCATCTGACTTGTATCTACCCCATCGATAATACCTCCTATAAAAATTTGATTAATAAAAATTTTTAAATATTCTTTAATCGGGATCAACTTACCTAACCCACCACTTTTTCCTTTGCTTCCTTTCTTTTTTGGGGGCTAATTAATAAATACAAATATTTTGAAAAAATTACTAGATGATAAAGGAATTATACTTACCATTTTGAAAAACTATTTAATGAATACAACTACAAGTGTAAGGTAAAAAGGTTTAACCCAAGTGACGAAAGATTGATTGATTAAACATAAAAGTTGTTGTGGTTACGCGCTGTTGACTAGGGGGATAGTCATTTAAATTGGTCTCTAAAATAATCTCGCTTTTTCGGTTTATTTATAAAATTATACAGTTAACTTCTGCGGATACGTTTACGATTACTAAAATTTAAAAATTGGCCAGTAGTGGTTATAACCGGTGAACTAATTATATTAGTAGGTGCTTACTTACATGCAAATTAAATGTAGGTACCTATGACAATTAAATTTATAATAATCTCTTGAATAAATATTAAGAGATTTTATTTATTTATTTAGCACTTGCTTTTAGTACTCAATTAACAATTACATAAAATTCCGTTGCAGCTTATAGAATAAAATTGATGCTCTTTTTTATTGTTGACCTGTAAAACCCACAATTACATTTTTTGCATTATCCGCATCTTTACAAATTTCGATTAGTCTTAATTATACGTTTTTATTTAATGCACTCCAGTAAACAGGTAATTTTTGGTATTCCCCGGTTAAGTATATAGTTGAAATAAAACCTATAAATAATCCAAAACATTAATTAATTCGGGAATTAACTTAAAATATTACTGCTTCCCAAATGTTTCACTGTCGATCAACCAAGTAGTTATAAATTACAATTTAAGGATTATTCTACCGTTAAGGTTGCATAGATTTGAAAATATATTAACCAACAAAAGGGTTACATCTTAGATAATACATACTCTTTGATAATACTATATTATGTTAGACTGATATTCTTTTAGCCTGAAGACGTCATTGCTGTTGACCGGCTGGAAAAAATGAAAGACTAAAAAAAGGTAATTACGTTGAAAGTTAATCGATGTTAGCGGTTTTACCTGCTAGATCTCCAGCACGGTAAAGTGTTTAGTTTTTTCCACGAATTCAGAGACGTAACTCAAAAGTACGTACTCCTCATCCTACAGACCTACACTAATCCTACACACATCCTATACTCATTCTCCACTCATTCAGGAGCACTAGTGGTGCCATTGAATCCCATACCGAGACTTCGGCCCTTTACAATCAATCAAACTTTTTTGCTGGCAGGCATAAAAGTGTTATTTTTTGTATTTCTGGATGATAAGAGAATTACAGTAATTAGGGAATAACAGAGAGGAGCAGCTCCATGTAAAGAAAAATATATACCCTGGGAGAATCCTGAATTTTTCATCCCCTCCTTTTGCAGAAACCGTAAAATTGATAAACGGTATTTTTTGTTTGTATGGGAACGCAGAATGGAATTAGGGGCTAAAATTGGATTTTTATCTTAATTTTGGCGCCTGTGACACTCGGGACACGGTCCTTAACGGCGAGAAATCTTAAAACAAATTTAAGATACAAACACAATCTTTCTTTGGAAAAGTGATAGCCCTCGCCATCAAAGTAAATATGTTGTGCTAATTGTTGTGTATGTTATCCACAAAAATCAGAGACAGCTAACTATTTACTGGTATAACATCAAAATACCGATACTATTCTATTAATATACATACCCGCATAACCCCATTTCTATATTAATTTAATAATAATTAAGAACAGGAAAAGAAAATTGATTGGTCCTAAAAAATTCTGCATATCAAGAACGTCTCACGGTTTCCGTCACAATTTTTTTTTATTTATTGCCGGTTTAATGCTTTAATGTTCTTATTAAGACGTATCATTCCGGTAAGTAGATTATTGCTCAATCTTACAACCAAATATTAAGCGCAATAATATTTACATGTCAACAAAATTAACCAAGATGGAAAATTTAGGTAAACACTTAACAAGTATAGATTAAATTATGTATTATTTTGACATGCCATTTCAAGACATGACAATGCTCGTATTTGTATTAAATAACAACAAAACTGTCTGTCATCAAATCATTAGTAATCTGCAGGTAAAATTATTTTACCCAGAATTCAATTAAGTCCCTATTACATAGACCCTGACTAAAATTTTTATTAATTTTCTTTTCACATTGATACAAAAGTTAAATTCAGATTTATACCAAAATTTTAAACAAGGAATGTTATCCAACTTTGTTGAACTTTTTTATCTATTTTTGCTGACTAATCCTGCAGGTCCTCTAGCAGGTCCTCCTTGTCCTTCAGGAATAACTCTCATAGGTGTAAAACCAAGTTCATGTTTTGGAATGCCAAACTGACAAAGTTTCTCTTCATATGTTTCCAGCATATCGTCATGGGCTTTGCAGACCCTCGCTAATTCGTACTGTAGATCCTTTATGGCAGTGTTTTTGTCGAGGAGTATTTCCTGTTTTATGAAAATAAACAATCATGTAAATTGCTGTTTCCTCATTTATTCCCCTATTGATGTAAGCTACAAAAAAATACGGATATTGTACATTAAATACACATACTTCTAGTTTTTTGTTGATACGTTTATGTGGAGGCTCCGTTGCTACCAATAATTCTCCAATTTCTGCATCACGACATTGAACAGTGTGGGTTAAAATTTCTATTCTTCTATGAAGGAGTTCATTTTTTAGGCTTGTTTTCTGTTGCACCTCTAATATCGCTTTTACAAATTTTTTATGAAGTTCATCTCTTTCTACTTGCAACTAAATATTTTTGTTATAAATAATAATTCTAGGAATTGGAAGTTATTTTTTGGAGCTTGTAGGGAAGTTCATAAAAGAAAACAAAGATTTTAATCTTGCAACTATAGAATTACCTTTTCAAAGCGTAGTTCTAATGCCTCATTGGTCCATCTTAACTCATCCAGTTCTTTCTTGGTATCGCATAGTTTTGCTTTTGTATTCTGAAATATATCTATAGCAATTTAAAAATAAACAGCTAAATCCGCGAACATGATTGGTCAAATTAAGTGCAATCGATACTTCTTGTCGGTTTGACCAATCGCGTACGCGGATTCAGCCAAGGCAAGTGACTCTATTTTCGATTCCGCTTTTCATATGATCCTGTAAATTTATGTAAAAGAATAGAAAAGAATATTATAAGCAATTTTCTGTCAAATATTAAAAGACTTAAGATGTTAAATTATATTGAAAGTTATACATAAGGATTTATGTTCCCATATAAAAATTTACCATACATACAAACCACTAGCCAAATACATACAGCAAGAGATATTTTGTCCTTTTCATAGTTAACTAATTGTCTTTTGTATTCAGTTACGTCGGCCATTGCTTGTTTTAAGGGTTCCGCTAATTTTCGATTTTCGTTCGTTAGATCTGCGACTTGCTTCGTCATTCTTTCGTTTTGTTTCCTTAACGACTCCATTTGATCCTACAAGCTACATTGTAATATTGAACATAATTAAAGTAAACTTAGATGGAAACATACCTTTAAGTTGCTTATCAAAGCTAAATTATTAAGAGTTATATCATTGTAATAATTTTTCATCTCGTTAAGTGCTCGGTCATGATTTTTTGTTAGTTCTGAAATTTGAGTGCTTTTTCTTTCCTCCACTTCCGACATTTCCATTCTGTTTTAAAAGAATACGTTTTAAACTAAAAAAATATAGGTACAGTAAAAAAACTACTTATGTTTGGTTTCCAATTCTTGCTTAAGCAGGTTAAACTTTTTTTCATATTTAAGTTCAGTTTCTTTAGCTTTACTTTCAAACTCTTGACGTGCTTTGTAAATTTCTTCGCTGTGATGCTAAAAAAAACAAAGACCAAATTAATTTCTAATTACTTAAAAGTTCCATAATTACCAGATGCATATTTTTGATTTGATCTTGATGGGTTGTTTCTTGTTCTCTAGCTTGTCTCTTCATATCACGTTTATCACCAAGTAATTCGCGTTCTTGTTCAGTGTGATCGTCTTGAGCATTTTTAAGGGAGACCATAGCCTCTTCCTTGCAATCCGTAAGATTGACTTGGTGTTCATATTGAAGATGTTTAACCTTCTGTTTATATTCTTTTAATTCATCGTCGTTCCTTTCCCTTTCTTCTTCGATTTGGCGATCTTTATTGCTGATAAAAAATAATTAGTTTGTGTTATTGTAAAAGTTTTGTTGTGTACCGTAATTTTGCGCGTGCTTCTTCTAATTCGCTTCTAGTAATTTCCCAAAAGGTACGTATTTTATCTCGTTCTAATTGGAAGAAATTTCGTTCTTCTCTTTCTCGTTCGTTTTCTTCTTTTATACGTAATGCAAAAACTTCGAGTTGCTCTCGAGTCATCGGTGTGGTATCGACTCCATCGATAACTGAAAGTTTGTAATTTTAAAAAACCATTGATTATCGTTACATGAAATACGTACTTACTCCGCCCTTCTTTTTACCTTTTGGAGGCTATATATAAAAAAAATTATGAAAATTAAAAATATATTATTAAGATATTGCGGGTTTAACCCAAAATTGACTTACCATGTTTGCAAATTAAAGATATTCGTGAGATGTATGTCAATGCCAAATAGTTATTTTATGATAATAAATTTGGAGCAGTGTAGTTACTATAGTTACATTGAAAAATATGTGCGAAGAGTCTGAAACAATATTGATATTCTCATTAATATGCATTTCAATCTAATATATAAATAAATATTTTAGTTGTGTCGAAGTCTAAGTTTTATATATTTAATATTTAATTTAAATTATTCGATCCTGCTTAATCTTTAAGATTAGTAAAGTATCTAACAGTAAATCCGTGGCACTATATCTACATCACATGAATGAATATACAATTTGCTGGCAGTGTCGACGTAAGCTCTCCATTAATCACTTACGACTATCACACCTGTTTACAGGCACGGGGCTATAAAGATACGGTGTATCAAAACAGCTACTAGTATGAAAATTAGTTGTAAAATAGTAAAAGCACGCGAATATGATGTTGAATGGAAGTAGAGATAAGAGAGGTCTAGAAATGTATAAATCTCTTTCCATTAAGTACACGAAAAAATAACATGTTTGTGTAAAAATATTTCACTCCCTTCGTTACGCTAGAAATATTTACCCCGCTGGAAAACTGCCACTTTTCTAAATTTGTAACACAATCGGAATATTTGCCATTATTTCTATCGAATGATACAGTATTTGAAACTACATTTCCCGATTGCGATACCGATTATGGACTGCTCGAAATTTTCTCATTCCCTTAGAGACCTAGAGTCCGCACCATACATGATGAGAAAATTAATAAAACATTTAAGTAGATGGAAAATTAGAGTTAAACATAGACTATATGCAGGACATGATTTTTGATCGAATAAATAATATAGTAACGGAAATGAATTGGTATTCGATACCGTGGAACAAAGGTGTAACAGGTATACCTATATGAATGAGATGATGTTTAAATTGTAAAGCTTTGTGATGCGGCATTCAGAAGTGTAGATTTATTTAATAAAGCCACAGGGGAAATAAATTATTTGGATAAATGCTGCTACAGTGCTATACACGATTTACGGAGATGAGAGTTAGTAGAAGAATGCTGCGTGCTGTATGCAACGTAATCCGCAGCATCTTGTAATGCAAATGCCCAAAGTTTTTTTTTAGTTTGTTCTGCATCCATACTTTAGGAGGATGGTACGTTTCCAGCGTTTTAAATTTTCAAATAAGAAAGTATTTTGGTATGGACAAAGAAGGATGAGGATGAGGATGAGAGAAGAATCATTACTATGAGTGAAAAGGAGCGAAAAAGCCACAAAAGTATAAGGAGAGGGAGTGTAGAGCGGAAAATCACAGGACGAAAGCTTTTAATGATTGGGGGAAGTAAAAAAAGGAATGGGAGAAAAGTTGAAAAGTTTGAATATTGTAAATACGTACAGGACAGTAAAAATATTGGTGGATTTAGAAATAAAGGTATTATAAGATATTCTGCAACAGGATTTAATTTGGCACCACAAGAATTATCAAGATCTACTGCAAACTCACTGAAGAAACGATGAATTCAAATTCCACCTGATAAACCAAGGCAACCATGCTCATGATAGATTCTGGCAAAGAGATGGGGAGGTAAATACTCAGTGCAATAAACATTCTTATAATAAGGGAATGTTGTAATATTAAGGGCCATTGAATGCTCTCATAATAGTCATAAATCATAATCGGATACAGAAAGTTTCGTTAGATTACGAATACAACGAACTGCACAAGTTTCTAGGTTTCACGTTAACGTACGATAATGTGCTTTTACAGTAATTACTAATTAGTATAATATTACAGAAACACTACAATGCTGTTAACCAGTGGCGTAGCTAGTATATCTTATTTACAGGCGTTGGAACGCTTGTAAAAATCTGTTGAGCCGAAGTTTAATATTTTGAGATTTTTTTTATTAAGCATCAAAATTTTCAGATGCTCGTACAACGCGGTAAAAATTAGACTGGCCCCATTTTGAAAAAAAAACCTGTGGCTCATTTATGTATACCTGTCAGAGTAGCTACCCCCAGCACCGATTAATGGCTTCGCTATACTGTTCCAACAACTTAAAAGTTGAAAAGTTAGTGTTAGTGGTTGAATACCAAAATGCTGAGCGCCTGCAGCTGAAAAATTCTGGCTACGCCACTGCTGTTAACCCTTGCTTCAAGTTCTAAAGAATCATCATCTGTAAGAACCCACACAGAACCGTTAACGGTTCCTCCAATAGAAAGGAAATAGTGATGCAAAACCGTAGCTCACTTATAGATTCACCCAATTCTTTTATTACAAACTCAAACAGCTTTTCAAATTCTGGGTTATCCTTCGCGTGTCTGTATATCCCCGGAAATAATTATCAGTGTTCGACGTTCAACAAAATGTGGAACGGCACAATAATTTTTTTTGAACTTCAACACCTTATTCTAAATATTCGAGTCATTCGTTCATTTAGTAATCTGTTATTGTCATATTTATAATTTAATCGGTAACGCAGCATCAAACGATTGGAAAATATTGTCAGTTCCTGCTACTGTCGTTTAAAGCACGACGAAGGAGGGCTTTTAATTTCCTGAAGGCCATCATGGACAATATAATCTATTTTAGCTTCCAAAGCTTCGAAAAATCTTTACAATTTCTGTCAATTTTATTTAAATTATGTCGATGGGAATTTTACTGTTGTGTAGATAGTTGGCTATTTTGATGTGTTAGGGATACTGTGTTGGAACTCGAAGCTTTTTTGAATAATTAATCCAATAGTTGCGCTATTGCTTAGGAAATTTTTAATTAATCTGTGGCATAAAGGCCAACTTATGCCCGTATTTGAATGCTTATAAAATATATTATAAAATAAAATTGCCGATTTTTAATTTTATTTGCGGTGTAATAACGGAACTTGTGTTGACCAGGTGTTAAGGTTTAGGCGAATCAGTTGAGTACCGTTCACATTCATCAGATATAAATCTCTTTAATACGAGTACGAAACTTGAGAATGTGGCATGTCAAGCATGTTGAAGAATTACGGTGAATATGGAAATGTAAAAATGTAAAAGGTACCTACATTTCAAATACTTTGCTTGAGGCTTTTCTCTTGTAGGTAAAAGAAATTGAAAAATTTTATATTATGTAAAATTTTCTATTGTATATAAGAATAATTATCTTTGATTGCAAATAAAATGTGAATAATTTTCAAAATAAATTCATATACAAGCTGTTTGCAAAATAATTAAGTAATGACTCGAAGCGTTTTTTAGGAAACAGTCTGTATAATAAAATATTATTACAAATGAATTAAAAAAATGTTTTCTTTATGCTTATTGGGATAAAATAAACAAAATCATAAGGAAGAGACAACTGAAACTGAGTAGAAGGTAAAATTATCAAAAAAGACCACACTACCATAGGTCAAGTAAATTATAGAAGGAAGATAGTAGATGTAGAGACTGTGTATAAATGAAAAGAAAGAACGGAAAATAGGGAAGAATGAAAACCTGCTACAACCAGTCAAGAGAATGAAGACTCAGGAAAAAAGAAAAAGGATTATTCAATATAATTGCGCCAAACCAAAAAATGAAGGAAACAAGTATGAAAAAGTAATTTAATCAGAATTTTGGAATTTGTATTAGTTACACTAATGGAAACGATTCTACATGAGCCCTAGGTAGTTTCCTTAATGAATTTTAAAATGATAATTAGCATTAATATGCTGATGGGTTGCTGATAACGTATGGAAGTACAATGACATCATGTCCATTGTCGCTTTCTATTAAACGCTATGTAGGGTACGACTTCATGCAAAAAATGCTAATAGTATCAACTCACCATGTTTAGGCAAAAATTATGTAATAAGTAATAATAGAGCTATTTTTTTAATTTTTCCTATGAATAATTGCCATATTTTAAAAATTCCTAGAATACATATTATATCACCAAAGAACACATTTTCCAGAAGTAAAAATATAAAAAAATGCCATGTAAATAACTGATTCCAATATTGCTACCCAACCTTTCATTACAACTTTCTACAATCGTGTAAAAACTGTAATTAACATTGTATGGTTTTTCTCATACTACTTTTTCTAGAACTTCATACATTAAACAAAAACAAGACACCAGAATAATATACACTTTTATTATTGAATGAAAAAATCTGGTAAAAAAGCTTTGACATCATAACCACGTGTGTTTAATTTGCTATAGGAAAAAAATTTAAGTGGCTGGTATACATAATGTGTTTGTGCAAACAAATTTAATTGAGTTAATTTAGATTTCAACAAAATCTCTTCACCATATGAATAAAAAAAATTGTATGGAAAATTTCTTGAAAACCAAGCAAGAAAATTGCTCGATAAACAATTTCCAAACAGAATCTCCAATAGAAAATTGTTGGAAACATTCCTAACAAGGGTTTATAGGTACAGCCCGTACAGGTAACTTTTTCTTAAATTGTAGGTGGTACCAGTGGTACTCAAGAGTAATTTGAGCTCATTAGAAATAAATAATGATTTATAGAATAAATTCTAAATTATAGGGTATTAGTATAGGAATGCGAATGTGCAACGTAGACATAATAGTTTCTTTTTACGAATACCTTGTTAGATATGTGAAACAATTTGCTAAATGTTGTTGGTTTCGAGAAATTTTCAATTTCTTCATTCAGTCCGAGAAGTTTTTTTTCGAATATATTGTTGTATTGGTACCTACCTACAACTGACAACTAAGCGAATCCTATGTGATACCTGCTCAATTTTTTATCATTTTAATATTATTCGTTTAGAGTTTAAATAAAAAGTTAAGAATGTATAACAAACGTGTTTTATTTGTTTACATAGTATACATGCAATATTTCATGTTTATTACTCAGAATAAGTGACATTCCAGTTAAAATTAAAAATGTAGGCTAGGGAGTAGTTAATTAACTTTAAATAACAGAATTTTTTTACTTTTCATTCATATTTACTAATTTGTTTAATTTTAATAAGTAACTAGTGTGAACCACATTCCTCATGAGTTATTCAAGTTGTGCGCCTATAAAGTAGTTTGAAAATAGAAATAAAAAAAAAAGATAAAACCATTGAGAATTAACCGGAATACCCAGCCACATCAGTATGAAGGTTCATTGATTCATTTTACGGCCTTTCTCGTTAAATCCTTAACTTTTTGCTAAGATTTAATTAAAAGACAGAGAACGCAAGAATTTAGTCATTTCCTAATAAAAAAATCTTTATGGTAATCAAAGATATAAAAAATTAGTTCACTGATCTGGTTACCTTGATTTGACCACTACCAATGCCAAAATTATTACCTGCGTTTTAAGGCTTATGTTTAGTAAACCGTACACCCACATTAACACACGCACAAACAGTGCAAATTTACGGACACACGCACACAGCTACACGCATGACGCACTTTAATTTAGTAAGTATTGTAAAAAAAATTTGATGTTACTATGGCTTACTAAGTGCATTTTTGGGAAAAAATTAGATTATGATTGAATATACAGGGTTTTTCAGATTATCCACCCTATCCTTGTTTTTTGATTATTCGATGAACTACGAAATTAATAAAAAAAACATGTTTTGCCAAAACATTTGGAACGAATTTACTGGCATTGCTATTGCTACAATTTTCCAGGAAAAATCGGAAGTATGCAAAATTAGAAGGGAATTTGAAATATCGAATGAAAATATATAGATCATGAATATATAATACCATTAGATAAAGCCTTAAAAAAAATATTTTTAATTGGAACTTTGTTTGATACCTTTTACGATTGAGAAAATTAAACAGGCAGTTACCTACCTAAATAACGCCTGAAGCCTTAACTTCGTTATTTTAAAGTTTTTAGACCCCACAAACTATATCATTTTTATTTGCAAGTATTCCTTTGTTTTTTCCTGAATCTATTTTGCAGCTTTTGTCCAACTTCAAATAACAAATTAATGTCTTATTTAAAGTGTTTGAAAATTCGCAATGTTTTACTTGGATCACTTTCGACTTACCACACATTTAATTTGTTTTCATGAATAAACCCGCTAAGAAAACTTTATTTTTATCTGAAGATTTTCAAGAATATATAATTAGCAATGACATTCCTGTTATTACTAATTACTACAACCAAATACTTTGAAACTAATTAACAAAATTATTTGAAAAATGTGAATTAATAATAATAGGCGTGGGTGATGAACTGAAATTGTAAGAAGCATTTATTTATGTATGTATAAGTTTATACTATATACAATCATTGCTAAATTTAAATATTACTATTTTTACATCTTAGTATTTTGTATAAAAATATAAATTGTCTACTAAAGGTGGGTTCAGATTTTGCTTATTGTTTTAAATTTAAAAATAAGATAAATTAAATTTCAGGAGGTTGATATAAAAAGAACGAAGAAAACATATTTGTTACAGTATAATCTTTAGTCTAGAATTAAGATCAAGGCTGTTTTGCAATATTTACACAACAATAAAACACTTTACTACTAGCAACTGGCTAATAAAAGAATATTAAGTAGGTGCAACATTGACATTCACTGTATTTAACAACGTAAATATTTTATGATGAGTAAAACTCCTGAATGTAATTAAAAAATCTTAAAGCTAAATACAACTGTTTACATTTTAATCTACTAATGCTTTAAGATGAAATTTATATTAATTAACCGTTACCTATACAGAGCCTATAATCATGAACCAGACGAGACGGTCAAGGAGCATCAGATTAATATTTTAGAGAACGGTGTAATCATTCGAGTGGGATTAAATTATTCGGTTTTGTAAGTGGAAGAATGCATAACCATACGTTGCCTATCATTATTGTGCCATTATTTATGTATTTTTTTTCTCACTCATAACAGTGACGGTTCGTGACCAAAATATTTGGGGGGCACAGTAAGGGATTAGCGAAGCGAGTAAAAATTCCGCCTCGCGCGAAATCCTTTTTTCGGAGTGGCGTGGCTCATTAGAGCGATTTAATAGCATCTGGAATGGTTTGGGATGAAATTAAAAAACCTGAAAAGGTCAAAATTTTTATAATGAAAAATTCGTAATAAGCAAGCGATATAATTTAATAAAATATTCTCAAGGGCACGTAGCGCGATGCTGAACATTGCGGGCTTGTCTTTGCTCCCGACACTTGGCGAGGGCTGTCGGGAAGCGTGCCCAGTTTCTTAGTTAAAACTCCTTGTAAATTTGACATACGCTGTACAAATTTAACACATCGTAAGCGTCACAACAAAGTAATGCCCGTTACATCCTATAGCGCGCTATGATGACATGGAAGTATACTATTTCCAAGATGTAAACTGTTTATGCTATACATTAGATTACGCATATTATAAAATTTAATTAAAGCTTATACTAAAGTACTACGATTTAAAAAAAAAGTGAGATTTCCATTTTTTGCTACGGGCACGTGTCCCTGTGCTCCTTGGCACCAGCCGCCACTGGCCCATGGTAATACCATGTAATACTATACAAAACCGTTGATCGGAATTATTAATTTGTTTATACTAAGTATCTTTAAAATCTCATCCTCTACTCTATTAATTTGAATTTAAAACCGTCATTGATAAAAATATTTTGGTGATACTATACCATAGTAGTTCGGTTAGCATGTGATTATGTCATCGAGTAGGAGGAAGCGCTTTTTAACAACTTGTAGGACGACTATTTGATCTCCTTTAACTATCATTAATTAAATTTATTAAAACAAATCGCAACACAATGCATTATTAAAAGATCTATTCAAATATTAGTAAAGATGATAAACCAAATCTATTGAATTAAATATTTTTATCGATGTTACGCTAAGTATCCAAATTGTTTACTCTAATTGTTATAAATTGCAAGCATGAGCATTAGTATGTTGTCCTTATTCATTTATGCAAAAAATAATATATTCCTGCCATTTCAAATGCTTGATGAAGTCACCGTTTCAGAAAATGATGTCACGGTTTAAATTCTTCCTTTACTACACCTGTCTTTGTTCACCTGCGAAGCTTCCCTGTGCTATTTTCTTTTACATAGACCATTCATTAATGAGAGAAACACAGACAGAATGAAATTATTACGTGATGTTTATTGTTAGAACTAGATCCCCACTTGTTGAGGTTGAGTGAAACGAGCGTCCCTTCCTCAAACCATAAGCACGTCAAAGCTCCAGTTGGTGGTTAAACTAGTGACGAAAGCTCATCAGGTTTTCTTTCTGCTACAAACTTATATTTAAAGGGTGAGTGAACTAAAAATTATTATCTATGTTAAAAGATTTTATTTTAAAATTTGAAACTTGATTAATATTTTCTTATTGATCTTTGTTTTATTTTGTATTCAAATTGGTAAGCGGAAGTTCTTTAAACTTCGAAGAATGCGTACACTGTTAGAAACCTTTTAAGGCAATCTTTATAATGCTGTTGGGTATATTTTACGGTATAAGATTAATTTTTCAAAATGTGAATCATAAACGGAGCGAAACTTGAAATTAACAAACTTGAGAGACTTTTAAAATGTCCTTACACGCGCGGTAACGTCAAAGAAAATATTGTAAAGGAAGATTTTAAATTTCAATAATTCATTAATAATTAATGGAACAGCTTTTATTGTTTTTTAATTTAACTATAAATTTGTATTCGATAGTATCGTCTTCCGATAAGGAAAAATGCAAATATTTATCCAAGGAAGCATTTACACACGCACTGTGTAAGGATTCTAACAACATACAAGTACAACACTAATTTATATTTTCCTAGTGGTGTTAATATATTTTATGCATTTGTGGGAAATTTATGTTCTATAAAAAGAAAATAAAAATTCTCTAAAAAAAACAATCTAGAAGAGTTTACGACTCCTTTGTAGAAGCAAACAATAGGGCAACACCTATTAACTGGTCATTAAACATAAAGCATTTTGGAATAATTTTAACACGAAAACAAAAGGTGCTACTACCTACAACATCGCACTACTTTGTTTAATATTTTTTGTTACAAGAACTTCGCGGTTTATTTACGGCCACGGCGGTTTCTTTCAATTTAGCCTTGAATTTTTTCTCATTTCCTTAGGCGAACAATCTGTCATAATTTTTATTATTCCAACATGAATTCAAGCTGGATTATAGTCATTCCTAGTCACGCACGTTTAGGAAAAGTGGTTGGTTTTTGTCTATTTTTGTCAATTTCTCGAACCACTTCCTAGAATTTACAAGAAAAATCCTTCGTTATCATTGTCATAATAATTATAGCGTTTCTACTTTCTTTTGGTGTACCTATTTTATTAATTATTAGGTATATGCTATTTGTAAATGATCCAAACATCCTTAGATATCGTTTCATAACGATTATTAAAATTGTAACTAATGGAATTACTTATGGAGGGTGTGCCTTCAATTTACCCACCCTGTTGCATGTGGAGCAGGTAGGAATTTTATGACGCTCGATAAATTGTGAAACCCTTAACCGGAAAAAAGGGTAGTAGTATACACGTTCCAATTTGTTATTTATATTAAGTGATGCTGAAATTTAATATCAAGGTGATGCAAACCTTGAATGATTGGATTTTATTACTTGTCAACAGATATTGATTGCAGTTTAGTCTCTTCTTCTAACTCTAGAACATTCTTGGAATGTAGATTTAATTAAGAAAGGCAAATGAAAGCATAGCTGATCAATAATTTAATTTACATGAATACTACCATCAAAAAAGATATTTTATAGTTCGTGTTGATAATGTTGCTCATTAATGAATAGTTTATAGATTTTGGCCCAATTTTCATTACCTACCCCCTCACTCATACGTATACACCTACTGCATTGAATAAATATCTGCACATTACTAAATAGAAAATTAGACTTTTTAAGTGTGATTTATAGATTTGGGGGTTGATTAGCTGATTAAGATCGGATTGGTTTTAACGTTATAATAGGAAGGATTAGGAATTTTTAGTAGCATTTTGCTTTAGGACTGGTTCCCATGTGCAATAGCACCCCTATTAGGTGCTGGGGTGATTCAAGGGGACTGAAAACAACTTCAGGGAATATTGTGGGGCGCTACGTTCTCAGTAGACGTTTTTGGGAACTACTTCTTTAGGACTCTAACAGTCACATAACACTTATATAAATGATAGCGATTATTGTGACGGGATATACTAGAGTGCCTGGGTGTCCGAATGAAGAAATGACAAAATGTTATTATCCAATTGAGAAACAAGATCAAGGTGGCCATTGCTATTTTTAACTACCACCGTGAATCATTTTTTAAGAGCAGTAAAATTTGCATTTCTTCTTGAAAATTATATTCATAAACAGAAATTTTCTATTAGTGAAAAATTTTAATTACTTTTAAGTTTTAATACCTTACAGTTCCTTTTGGAAATATGAAACCATTTAAATAGATTTCTGTTTCATGATTACTGCTAAAAGAATTTTAGAAAGAACTTCTTCCGGATATAACTCTCTTTCTTGGATCACATTAAGTTCAAATTATTTAAATTACTTTATGTGATAGTAATTGAACTAAAATACCATTACGTTAAGTTAATTAGAAATTAATGACGAATAGAAATTTAAAAGATAATTGAAAGTAATGCTTCCTTTAATAGCATACGAACATAAAAGAAAGGTGACCACCTGTTTAGAATAATTTTATTTTTATACATTTAATATTCACTGATTTTATGATATTCGGTCAACTAAAAACTAGTTTATCGACTTTCAAATAGACGTGTTTTTAAAATTAAATATATTTTACTGTAAAACTGTCATTTTTTATCAGATCTAAAAATTAGAGTGATCACAACTGTGACGAAACAGCGTATTTTATTTTTATTCACTTCCCCCCTCAAAGTTACGCACCGTAATTCCCGCGTTTACAAGAAAAGTGTTTTAGAGCAGAAACACCATCCGGCTATTTTTTTAAATGGTATCAAAATTAAAGCAAAATTGTACGCGAGAAACCGTTTCATTACCATCTGGATTTTGTGATTCACATAAAAGACCTTGTTCTGCAATAAAATTCTTGTTCTGGGGAATATCGAAGTATCGAAGCATGAAAATTACTTTCTAATGCATTTATTACTCACTATTTTAATCGATTTCTTGTAGTATTATAGTCATTATGATTAATTGCTAATTACTTTTTTCCAGGTAATTTGCAATAATGGCAGGCGCCTTTAAAGAAATTCTCGGTATTAACGAGATTATGTCCAAGAAAACTAGCATCTGGAAAGCTCTTTTGGCGGAATTTTTGGGAAATCTGCTCCTGAATCTATTTGGATGTGCAGCTTGTATTTCGATTCATGAACAGGCACCTGGCTATAACTATGTCCTTATTGCACTGACATTTGGATTCACCATTTTCGTCATAGTTCAGGTAATTTGCAAAGATTATAGAATAGTCTATTGTGTATCTAGTAGGCTAATCGTAACATACCGGGCGGTGTGAAAATTGTTGGAGGAGGCAACGGCTGAGACCAGCAATCACAGAAATCCGGGAATGTACTTTGCTTTTCCTTCGAGATACACATACCATTTTTTCCGCCGATTGTGTGTTTATAAAAAAATCGTAGATTTAATCACTTTTGCAGAATAACAATAAAATGACAACTGTACGGGAATAATATTCCCGGCCTAGGTCGAGAATGTTATTCCAGTACAGTTATCTCTAGTAACAAGTACATGTATTGGAATATTGAACTTTTCTAAAACAAACTTAATCAGAAATGTCCAATTTTTTCCCCGATTTGCTCTGTAACATTTAATAATTTTGTAACCTGATTTTTTAAGTTTGCCTATTCGGTTAGGTAATAGGTACCTATGGTAGGTTTCAGAATATGTACTACTACTGCTGCTGGGTCTTCTAAATTTAAATATTACACAGACCTCACTTATACTATAATGTTTATTTTAATATAAAATAAACAATTTCATATTCTACATCGTAAGTATAAAGTATTTTATGTCTGTGTAACCTTTTGTTTGTCTTGACCCCCAAATACAATAAGAACTCATTCAGTTATCACCGCCGGTTACTTTAATGCTATTTTTAGTAACTACTTACCACAACAAGTCAATATTTTAAACAGCTTGTATGATTAAATCATTATTTAAATGAATAAATAAGCTATAAAATCTCTCTTATGAAAGCACACGTTAAATGATAACACAATATTATTTCAAATTTTTTTCTAATTCAAAATTCTAAGGTTTTGGTAGATTTCCAACAGATTTCCAATTTTACGAGACCAGATATCAAAAAAAAAATCTACTGACCTCTTATAACGAAACGCGGCCCACTAGGTCAAGGAATTTCCTGCTAGTTTAATAAGGTGCAAGGCTTTAGCGCTGGTCTTATTAACAAATGTTTTTATCAATTAATGTCGCGGTGAATGATCAAAACCGCACATTTGCTTCTATTAAATATTCCCATTAATTTTAAAATTTAAACCAGAAAAGGTGTTGAATTCAGACTTCTTAAACCTGGAGTGGAGGAGAAGTAAAATTTCTAGGGGGTGCACAAGTAAAAAATCATTTACCTATATTTGAATTCAATATAAAATTGTTCGAAAATTATTGCCAAAACGCCTAAAAACGCCTCAAGCCATAACTTCCTTATTTTAAATTTTAGACCCCACACACTATATGATATTTTAAATGGTAAGGCAGAAGCTATCTTTTGCTATCACCCTTTGGTAAATACCTATCTATAAACTGTTTTAAATTACGATGTGCAACTTTTTCATTTTAAATAGAACACCCTGTATATTTTTACATATTTGGATTCGGGGTGAAATTCTGCATACAGCAATGTGTTTCTGAAATAATCCGAAAAGAAACTGAAAAATGCTTAAATTTTCAATTCCAAATATTTTCCTAATCGTCGCAGATAGAAGAAAAGTGCAAGAGAGATACCTGATAGCCATTCTTACGCAGTATTAGTGAAAAATATTTTGACAAACATGTTTTGTTTTATTTTTAAGATATGACATAAACTTGCCTTTTTTTAATGGACCCCATAGTCAATAGGATTTTGTTTCTAGATTAACATAGACAGATAATCTAGAAGGCCGTGAATAAAACCTGTGCCACTAGTGATTTGAAAAATATGGTTGTTATTGTTTTTACACAGTCTGATGTAATTTTAACCATAAATGCAGTCATAAATATAGGTGACGCACTGTTATTTTGAATTATTCGTATTGTTTAAATGCTGTATGCGGTTAGAATATCAAAAATTGGTTTCAAAGAATCAGAACAGAAGATTCCGATCATACTTAACTCAGATCCAACTTTTTTCATATTAATGTATGAAGAAATGAAACATAATAAGTTAATAATCAGTATTAGTAATAGGTAGTTCTGAATAGTTTAACGAAAATAAAAAGTCCGCTGTGAATATAATTAATATAACAAACACAAGAATTTTACAAATATTTCTAAACTTTTGTTTTGCATGTGCAAGTTATCATCAAGGCCAAACGCGATGAAACATTTTCATAACAGCCACAAGAGACAGTAAAAATTAATTAAATAATTAAAAACCTCATAAAATAATTACAAGGGTAGCTTCTTTAATTTATTACAAAGGAAATACAATCGCCTCTCAATGTGTAATAATATATACAGGATGTTCTAGTTAAAATACTTAGATTAACTTCCGGTGAAAGCGGAAATATAATTTGGAAATAGTAAAATGCATTGTGTGTAGGTATGTTGTCGCGAAATTAGACACTTCATGAAAGGTCAAGACATAAATCATGAAGTGCCAATAGATAATTTATAGCGAAATAATATAATATACTACATACTAGTATATACTAAAAATAGAGGGTATAGGTTTAAATTTGACTGTCCATAGCTAATATACAGCATAGAAATTTAACAGAATGTGATAAAAATTTAATATGGGATTCATAAGAAAGTTGGTGATCGACTGATTGTTAACAAAAATAGGCTCGAATTTGAAACATTTTGTATAGATAGATAGTACCTACTAACCCTACGAAAATATAACGTTCATCAGCTCCTTACCTTTTTTGTAGAAACTTCTATTTCTTTGGGGGAGCAGTGTTAGAAATAATCATTATCACGACTGTCTGTGTCCATTATTTACACAATTAACATTTTGTATTCACTTTTACAATAAACAACACCGATCTTCACGACATTTCGGAACAAACTGACATAGAGAAAAATAAATTACATAACTTTATCGTACACGTACTACAACTAAATAAAAACTAGTATGAATTCGAACTGGAATGTAGGTAGATTGATAAGACAGTAAAAGAAATTGATAAACGTGTTTTATGTAAATGTACCTACTTGGTAAAATATACAATGCAAAAAAAGTACAATTACTTAATTGAGAATGCAACAGAATAACATCACTGGCCTATTGCTTAATGTAACTGAAAATATGAAGTAGTATAACACGCAATTTTATTTAGAATTAAGAAAAGATTAAATTTTCACCTCTATCTATGCATTACAATTTTCATAAAAATACAATTTTTTTTAGGGACCGACTAAACCTTCTTCCAAGAAAATCGGTTTCACGATTAGGTTTTACTCTAAATACCGCAGAACGGGGTAAATAGTATAAACTCTTTTCAACGATCTCACTCGTATAACTTTTTTGATGGTGATCTTTTGCTAAACCGATTTAGCCAAAAGTTTGATCAAACTTTGTAACTTTTTGCAAAAGCACTTTTAAAAAATAGAATGTCCGCTGTTGCGATTCGCCTGCCATTATAGGTATCCCATAGGGCTAAACACAACAGTAATAAGCTTTCTAAAAAAATCACAATCGTAAGACCATCTTTTTTGCATGAAACCGTGCATGTCGCTAAAAAATACATGTTCCTTAATACTACACAAACCAATTAACATTTTAATGAGATAGTTTACCTATTCTTTAAGTTTCTTGCAAATAAAAAATGGTTTTACGATCAAAAAATTCTGTGTATCTACCCTGAACTTGAAAATTCCTTGACAAGTTTGTGGTTGCTGTTTCATCGTTTATATTAAGATAAACAAAGAGTTTTCTTCCTTTTTTAAAGAGATTTTTTTTACTTAAAAAATTTGCCTTTAAAGAATCGACAACTATTAGAATTATTTTTCCTACATAACGCTTACTTACTAAAAGATTCAACGAAGGCCCAGTCACCTTCATATTTCTTCCCTTTTTTTAAAAACATACGGGATCATTTGGTAAATTTTTAAATAATTATCCGGAAACTTGTTGCTATTTATCTGCCAGTTAGGATATTCACCCCTTTTTACGGAACCAACTATTTAACATTTGTGAATATTTCGTAGGTAATTTACAAATTATATTTGTGTTTTATGATAGCAGTATTTAAATGTATTTATATTACCTACGTTTTTTTAGGCACTTGGACATGTAAGCGGTGCCCATATCAACCCAGCAGTTACTGCAGGCATGATGGTAACACGCAACATCAGTGTGATAAAAGGATTACTTTACATCATAGTCCAATGTTTAGGGGCTTTAGCAGGCTCAGGGGTCCTGAAGGTAAGGGATTGAGAAATAATAATAACTTTAATAAGGAATTAATTACGACGTTATCTTAGGCTGCAACACCTGAAAAAGTACAAGGAGGATTGGGGATGACTGGGCTTGGACCTTTGGTTACTCCAGCACAAGGGCTTCTACTAGAATTTTTCCTTGGATTCATCCTTGTATTAACAGTGTTTGGTGTTTGTGATCCCAACCGACATGAATCAAAACCAGCAGGCGCTCTTGCAATTGGTATTTCTGTAGCTGTTGGTCATTTGGCACTTGTGGATTATACAGGTTCCAGCATGAACCCAGCTAGAAGCTTCGGCTCAGCTGTAATTGTTAATGTATGGGACGATCATTGGGTAAAGTTTAATAAAAATAATTCTAATGTGTATAACATTTATAAATATTATTTAAAATAGGTTTACTGGGTTGGCCCCATTCTTGGTGGTATCGCAGCAGCACTGTTATACAAGTACGCGTTTGCAGCACCTTCAACAGGTCCATTGAAGATAATTGAAAGATACACAGCTGTTGTTACAGATGAAAAAGAGGTAATTAGAAAATTTATTGTTTGAATATAATTTTTTCTGAAATCGTCCACATTACTGAAACTTGTTGGATCAAGAAAGTACGCTTTCCCTGACTGAATAAGGTAAAAGGCAGACTACGCCGGGTGATTCGGTGCCAGGAAAATTTGAGACCGGGTGATTCGGCGTTAGGACAATTCGCCGCCGACCATACATTTTTTTAACTATTTACTTGCTGTATTGATGCGAACTATGTATTAGCGTCGAATTGCCTGGCGTCGAATCGCCCAGCGTCGACTTGCCAGCGCCAAATCGTTTGATTCATAAAAAAGGTCTCTTGACTTGACGAGGCGGCTGAAATACCCCCGTACTGCATTTGGCGTTTCGTCAAGAAAGCATCACTTTCCTAACTTTATGTATTAATATACTATTACTGTGCTTATTTTTTTTTTCTCTGCAAGCAATCAAATATAAGGACAATTGAAAGTGAGGGTAGTTTTGGTGGGTCAAAACGTCACTTTTGAGTAGAACTACAAAGATTGTAATTTTTAATTCGTTGATGTATTATTTCAAAATTTATTAATTATTAAATGTTTACAGTTGAAACACCTACGCGGAAGCAAACACGATATGGACATTAATTTATCATAAGAAAAACTTCCCATCCAAGGATTATTTTATAAGTTACTGCTATTTAATAGTAATTAAGTAAAGAGAGCACTTTTGTTTTTTTTTGTCTATTTATAATAAGTTGCAAAGCTGTTACTGCCTCAGAATGAAAGATCTTTTTTTTATTATAGGTAATTATTTTATTGCATAGTTAATACATTACATATTTTTTTACTTTATTATAACAGTTGTATAGGAAGTAAAATAAAAATATTTTAAAGCCTAATTAGCGTTTAAATATAGTATTAGCTCCTAAAATTATGTAAACATCAATTTAGTACATACAGGGTGAGTGAACATTTGTTGTACTGGAAGGAGATATGGAAAAATTAACTTATCTCCTAGGATTGTATGTAAAATAAAAATAGTTAACCTTCCTTTGGGGCACAAAATTCCAATAACCTTAAAGCTGAAGCTACAATGAGCATAAGAGGTGGTACTTTTACTTTGTATAATAACTGGCAGTTTTCATATTTACATTACTATCCAGATTAAATAATAACACATATTTAATAGTACATCATTGAAATCTGTAGGTTGGTGCATGAATACATTAAAAAAAATGGGGTCAAGACAAATCATGTTGACTCACCCCATATAACAGCAAGAAATATAAATAAATAATTCACCGAAAAATAACCAAAGCTAAAGGTTTTTTTTTATAAATCTAAAATTACATCTTTACTGATATCCATTAATATAACTCTAAATATACAATCAAAAAAATAAGCTGAAACTACATCATTACAAAAAAAAACTAACATTACATTGTTTGACCGTCAGCTGCTTCAATGCTACTTTGTCCACCCGATTCATTTCCAGTTATGATTTCCTGCTTTATAATACTGGTGTTTTCTTTAGCAGCTGGTGGGGGTACTTTTCTGACATACGTTTTTTTAACAATTGGCTTTGATATTGTTGAAACCCTTTTAGCATCATCTATGATTGATTGAAGACTGATAGGTTTTGATACTGGTACTGGGGGCTGAGCGCTTTCACTATTCTTATTGGTTGTATCTTGTAACTCAGGTTTAGGATTTTTTAATAAGATAGTGTTTCCTTTCATTTCTATTTTTCCCTCACGAGCCATTTGTTCAATTTCTGCCCTGGTCATCATCAATTTTTGAACCCTTACTGTTTTGTCACCAATTTTCATATCAACATATTTCTTGTTAGGCAATGCATTAACAGCTTGTTTGGAAAGGCCTAAATTTTCCAAAGTAGTTATTTGTGGTTGATTAATTTGGTCTAACAAAGCTGATTCAATTTCTGGTGGTTTTATAATGGGTCTTAATTTTGGTTTTTCAGGTGCATTCTTTCGAGTATACACTTTAGTTCCTTCCATTCTAACAACTGGTTTTATTGTTTCTTCTTCATCATCTTCTTCGTCCTCTTCTTGTTGAACAACTTCATCTTCTAGATCGGAGCCTAATTCATCTTTTAAAAATTGTGCATAATTTTTTATTTTGGTTTCCCTTTTCGATCTGCGGATTACTTCCGGATTATCCGGGTTAGTTATGGTAAATTCTGCAACCTCATCATCACCTGTCTCATAATCATCTTCATCATCCTCATCGTTGGCTTGTTGCACTTCAAGAGAAACTTCCTTTTCAATTTGGTCTTCATATTCCATTTCTGCATGTTTCAATTCATGCTCTTCCAGTTGATCTTGGGTTTCAAATGAATAATCACACCTGGAATAAAGAAAGATATTATTTTTGAATTATTTAATAAAACCTCCAATTACCTATCACATGGATATGGTAAACCAGATAAATGAGTCGTAATATGTTCCTTGACCATTTTCGCATTTTCAAAGGCAGTGTTACAAATAACACATTTGAGATTAACCATTGAATGAATAGCACTGTGATTGATGAGTGAATCTTTACGTCTAAAACTCATACTGCAAACATCACATTTATGTTGACCTACAGGCTGTACGTTAGCTGACTTTGCTGCATAATGACTACGCATATGTCTTGTTAGATGGTGGCTGAGCAAAAATGTACGTCCACATAATTTACATGGGTAAGGTCTTAACCCAGCATGTGAAGTGATATGACGAGTAAGTTTAATTGGAGAAGTAAAACTAGCTTCACAATAATTGCACTTGTGAGGCTTCTGGTCAGCATGAGTAAGCTCGTGTCTTTCTAAACCTTGTTTGAAAACAAAACTTTTGTTACATAATCTACAAGCAAATGGTCTTCTTTTCTTGTGCTTCTCCGCATGAGCATCCAGATCGTCTCGAGTTAGGAAAGTACGGTCACAGAAGGTACAGAGGTACTTTGGGACGTCAATGTGAATTTTTTCATGTCTATGCAAGAGAGATTCACGGGAAAATTGTTTCCTGCACACTACACACATGAATGGTTTTAGATCAGAATGAGTCTGAACATGCTTGCCCAAGTCGTATTTTGTAAAAAATTTTCTTCCACAATCACCACAACCAAAGCTACGTTCCCTCTCATGATTTCGGACATGTATGTCCAATAGTTGCTTCAAGGGGAATGAACGTTCACAGTGAGGACATGGAAAGACATCAGTTTGAACCTACGAATGGAATTTAAAATAGTTTATAATTTAGAATATGTACAGAGGGGCTTATAATATACAATGAGTGGAAGTAGTAGAGAAGATCATTTACATGTGTAAGAAAGAGATGAATGCAATGAGTGGAAGCAGTAAAAATGATCATTCACATGTGGAAGAAAGAGATGCACAAATGCATAATAACAGCTGCAATTTCCTATATTGCATCTCTTTCTCACACATATGAATTATATTTGTTTTATTTTTCTTATTAACTATAAGTAAATCTCTCTCAGAATCTAGAACTTACCTGTGGTACTTTTAACACTGGATTAATATTATCATCCTCATCATCTTCATCTTCCCCACCTTGTTCGTGGATACTTTGTTCTTCCATAGTACTTTGTTCTACTATTTCTTCAAACCTTTCAACTTCTTCATCCATTCCCAAAATCTGTTCTGGTTCATCATCATCAGTGTTTCTACTATCTTGGTCCTCTGTCATAATACTTCTTGAAATTTCAAGGGGAGTTGCATAGTTAAGAGTGACTATTTCAGCTCCAGTTGATATTTTTTTCTTTTTTTGAACATTTTCTTGTAATTTATCTTGCAAATCACGTTTCTTGGAGGATGTTTTTTCAGGTTCAATATCATCTTGAACGATCTGTAATTTGTTGGGTTTTATTAAATTTCCAGTTGCCACGAACAGTTTCAAAGCATCATCTGATCGTTTACATGTTGATTTGAAGTGGTATGCCTGTTGAGTTAGATGTCGGCAAGTTTTGCATATAAGTTGGGGCATTCCATCATTGGCAAATACCTAGGAAAATAAGCATATTATATTGAGTATCCTGTAATCTCTAAATTGTTAAGAACTGTACTGAGTAATTCGCGGATTTGAACCAGAAAAGTATAGAAAACTTGGCTACAGCTAAGATGTGTATTTTAATAGAAAATTGGGTCAGTAGATAAACAAAAGGTATCCCTAGAGATGTATTATAGGAATGAAAGTTCGATACAACACAAATATTAAAGTAACGGAAAATGGTAATTACAGAAATTAGTGAATTTACAAACCTCAATAGCAACGCAGGCCATGATTTGTAAAGGAAGGGGTACAGATTGTTTACCATCTTTTTCGTAAATGTTTGTGAGTGGGTCTTCTTCGTTTAGACAAAATCTACAGATTTTCATTTCACGTAAAGCATTTGCTCGTTCCTCCATTTCAGCTTGCTTTCTGTAGCTTTATCTACTTTTCACAAACACTGAAAAAAATCTACAATATACCCGATAAAATGGTGGTCGGCTTGGCTTTTCGGCGTATTTGAGTGAAGTTTCGTTAATTTCAATGCTTGGCGACAGAGTTGGAATCAATCATTACATTTACCGTAGTTTCTAGCTAACTGCAATTTATTGTTCTATTTTTGCGATTATTATTTCTACTGCTCGATAGGTGGCAGGAGCCAGGTTAACTATCTACAGTAACTATCCAAAGTTCAGTCTATCTTTGTAACCTTGCAACTATCTAAAACGACGCTCATTTTTAAATATCTTTCACATCCTTCCTTGATAATTTATTTTTAATAGCTCTTCCATTTGGTCATTTACATAAATATTTTTGTAAGTTTGTCCTTATTCTTTAGGTTTGTAGATACAGTGCATTATTTTTTACTAAAATCAATATTCATAGGGAATTATATTACGAAAGTTCAAGTTACATTTCGGTTTGGTCACAACGCCCACATTTAATTTTGGCTACAGGCCCCACACTGGTCACAGCCTCCACATTTCAATTTGGTCAAAGACCCCACATTTCGTTTTGGACACAACCCCACATTTAATTTTGGTCACAGGTCCCACAATAGACACAACCCCTACAATTAATTTTGGTCACAGGCCCCGCACTGGTCGCAACCTCCACATTTCGGTTTGGTCACAGACCCCACATTTCGTTTTGGACACAACCCCATATTTAATTTTGGTCACAGGTCCCACACTAGACACAACCCCTACAATTAATTTTGGTCACAGGCCCCGCACTGGTCGCAACCTCCACATTTCGGTTTGGTCACAGACCCCACATTTCGTTTTGGTCACAACCCCTACACATAAGCCTCATATTGGTTACAACCTTCACACTCAAGCCTCAAGTGGGTCATACCCCTAGAATCCGTTTTGTTCACAACCACCCCATTTAATTTTGGTCACAGCTCCCACACTGGTCACAACCCTCACAATTCGGTTTGGTCACAATCTCCACACATAAGCTTCATATTGGTCACAATCGTCACACTCAAGCCTCACGTTGGTCACAACCCCCATATTTAGCCGCCAGAAATTGATTGATAAGAGACAAACGCATATTTACCACTTTATTATTATTTTTTTCTATAGCAGATGATAAAGTGTGCTTTGACTAAAAATAGTTGATCAAGTATTACTTTAACCGCAAGGGTAGATAAAGTAACACTTTAACCGCAAGGATAGATAAAGTAGTTTAATTTTCTGGAAACTCCATGGAAACCGAATGGAAACCTTTGCTACTGAGATTTTCTGGTTTAATATAATCTAATTTTAAATTGTTTTTTTACAAATTTTTCTTATTTTTTTAACATCTGCTATAGAAAAAAATAGAATTTTATACACGACGATAAAATTTAATTATCGACTCGCGAAATTTAATTACACTTTCCGCTTGTCGATAAAATATAATTTTATCGTCTTGTATAAAAAATAACTATTAAATATAAACTGGTATTTAAATTTAAAGGAATACAAGGAATGCAAGTAACAGACTTTACTGTGGCGCTCTCCTGCAAAGTTCAATTATTTTGCTCCCTTAGCTCCCAAGGCAGTCAGCGAAAAATCCAAAGTACCTATGCAATTTCAAATAATAGTGTTTTAATTTTTTTATTTATTCCGGGGATTTTGGAAGATTGCTCAAAAAGTTGATGTCAGAATTGATGTCTGTTTCCAGAATAGGAAGGGCACTAATATTCTGTTGAACATGATTCAGTTTAAAGAGGGTAGAAAAACAAAGACCATCTTAGAAACAGAATTATGTATATGATATGTGATACTAACACATTTTGCTTAGAAGTTATATGGTTTGGCTACTTTATTTGTTTGAAAGATCCTAAAAACCACAAGAACAACGGGAACAACAAAAACACCCTTTTAAATGTAAAACACAGCGCTTCCACTGTGACAAGAATTTTTATAAACATTGATCTGAAGATTAATTTTCTTATTTTAGATACCTATTGCTGTTTATCCCAGTGGTTTTATTTATTTCACGTATGCCTATTTTGCCTAGGTGTAAACGCGCCCATATAATTGCAAAAAATCCCTTTTAGGAATAGACCCGTTACGTATTGACTGGTCAGGGAAATAAATCCCCCGAAATTAGTGTTGAGGCATGTTTCCTGACAATTGCAATATTAATTTTAATATTTCATACAAATCGTAACATACAGATTATGCATTCCTATTTCGTAAGTTTAACGACTCGTTAGCGACTCCTTCATCAAGGATTGTCGGAGTTTGAATGATTTTTCGCTCTAAAGTTACTCAGCGAGTTATAGGAGAGTTGCCAATAATTGTTGTTAAATAACGAGTCGTTCCCCTGAACCATCTTTTACAGAAAGGGGTGTAAACAGAATGGTTGGATGATGACAGTCGCCAACGATTGTCGTTAGATATCGAGTCGTTCGTGAACCACTTTTTATAGAAAGGGATGTAAGTAAAGTGGTTAGGGTTGGTTGATCTTTCTGTTCAGACGCCTGTAAGACTGTTAGAGGAGTTTAGGGCATAGCAAGAATGGGCCTAACGTTTTTTCTGATCAGTTTTCTCCGGTTTTCGTGACATATTCGTGTCCAAAGTGTCTTTTTCTGTGTGTGTTGTTAATTTTAGAACGATCCTCAGCTTTATATAAATTTATAAAAATTCCATTCTCCCCACTTTGAGGGGGCGCCTAGTTTTTGTGAGTGGTTTCCAGCGGTTTCGATGCACAGGGTACTACTGTGCGTTTGTGGTAAAAATTTTGCGACGTTTTCTTTCGGCTCGATTTTCCCGGTTTTCGTAACATAAAAATGTGGCGCTCCCTCACAGTGAAAAAATGGAAATTTTGTAAATTTATATAAAGCTACGATAGAAAAAGACAAACACCAATCTGCCAAGAATCCCCGGAAAACCGAACAGAAAAATAGGTAGGCCTTTTTCTATGCCGCAGCTTCTCTTGCAGGCGTCCTAATATCACAGGCTCTTAAGATGCCTTAGCACTGAGCATATACTCACCCTGTAATTGATTTTCGATAGCGCCCTATTCAAATATTTTTAGATAGGGATAAGTTTAGTTAAAATCTTCCTGTATTGGGCTCAGGAATATGTGATAGCGTTACGCGTTTGGTACTATACAGACTTTTTAGAGATCGTCTTTTAGTTTTGTCAGAAAATATAATCAAGGCTGAAACATTAAAAGTTCTTTTAAAGAAATGTAAGTATTGTTTGTCTTATTGTTGGTAACATCACAGTTGATTGATTTTCAGGAGTGCCATCATGGAGGTCACAGTAGATGATATTTTGTATGAAAAAATTAATGAATCATCAAACTGTATAGTAGACAAACAGCAAAAACAATTTTTTATGTATAGCCTATAGGTACCCACGTAGTACCTAGATTAAGAATTTTTTAAAAATATTCAGCCGACCATCGATTCCAGGACTTCAAATAAATTTCATCTCCTGTACCGATACACAGACGCTGAAAACTTTGACAATAATGTTTGAGTAGCTATAGATATTGGTTTTTGGAAGATTATAGAGAGTTTGATTTGATTTTGGGGGCAAATTAGAAAATGCTAGTAAACGTTTTAATTTTTTGTACTGAAAAATCAAATAAGATATTTACAAATCAATAAAAATGAAATAATTAACAAACTACTTGTATCCTCGATAAATTTTCGGCATGGATTCTAAGTAAAGTTTTTGTTTGTAAAATTGAAAATATTTTGGTAATCGTATAAGTTGTTCTTTTAATTTTAAACCGATCCGATGCATCTCCTGAGGCGGCTAGAGATAATAATAAATAAAATAAAAGGGGCAGAATCATAAGAAGTCTTTGTATGCATAGGTGCAAGGTCAGGCAGCGTCCACTTTGTTGGTCGGGCCACGTTATAAGCCTAAGAACCGCGAGGAGGTAACTAGTTATCCGATATGGCGCGACTATTAAACTTGGTGATCCTTCTTCTTGCTGTCGGTAAGTAAAACCGATTTTTATATTTTGCATGCTGTTTGTTACATTTTTTTTCACTAATAAGTAATTTTCGTAATCTAGGTGATTACCTTGAACACTTAGCATTTACCTTTAGTTCAAGAAATAAATTAATTAACCTGTAACAGCAAAACATATTTTTAAATAAAACTTTTTAAACTCTTTAGAGTCTATTTAGTAATTAGGTTTAGCATTTATAGGAATTCGTAAGGTTTAATGTTTTATAAGAAGGTGTTCCTTTGAATAAATGATGAGCTACACGAAATAACGGTATATGTATGCAATGTGAAAGTGATTTTATGAATTCTTACTACATCAAAGGCCAACCACTACCTCCAGCTATTCGTCTTTTATGCCAACAAAATTTATAACAAGAAAAAACTTTAATTTTGAGAATTTTAAATTCTTGAATGTTAAATTTGGATAATATAAGATTTCGTTTTATAGCCCCCATTAGTGTACCTCAACTTTTTCTTTTGAATTAGAAAGGTACCTACTACGTGTGTAAGTTATCTAATTATATAAGTGGGTGATAGATAAACGTTATATGATTAAGAGGAAATAATCAATAAACGAATATTTTCCTATAGCTTTCGTATTTGGTGCTCGTAAACAACAACAACAAAGCAAAAAAGAAAAAGAGGAGGAGGAGGAAATCTCAGAACAATGTCCTGAACCCTTTGGTTATTTTGCTGATGCCGAGCAATGTGATAAATATTATGAATGTAATGATGGGGATGTTAATGAAAAACTCTGCCCTGATGGACAAGTTTTCAATGATTACAGTTCCGAATATGAAAAATGTGATTTACCTTTCAATATCGATTGTTCACAGAGACCTAAACTCCGTAAGTAATTTTATTTTCTATTTCTTATTACGTATGCAAGCCAGGATCGTGTTTAAATTCAATCCTTTACCTTATGCAGTAGCTTGTTTCGCACTATTTGTTGCAAGAAAATACGATTACTTTTCTTTTTAAGTTTCTACTTGAATAAATTTTATCTGATAGCTTGGAATTATAAAATGAATTCTGATATTTTGGTATTTAGTCATAAATACGGTAAAACTAAAATACCGCTTTCTAAATTTAACAAACGATTAAATTCAGGGTCAATTATACTATTCGTATGTGAAATTTTCTTATACAGATTAAATTAAGTTCCTTATATTGATATGTAGAAACACCTCAACCGACTCAACATTGTCCAAGGAAACATGGATATTTCTCTCACGAAGAAGCCAACGTATGCGACAAGTTCTATTATTGTGTCGATGGAAAATTCAACATGATTACTTGTCCAGATGGTTTAGTTTATAACGAGAAAACTGGAATTTGTACATGGCCAGATGAAGCTAAAAAGAAGGGATGCTCTTCAAAAGGTATGTTTTGTTATGGTTTTTGCTTTACAAACTCTTGCACGTTCTATAGGTTCGTGTGGTAGACTGGCATTGAAGTCACCAGCCAAACTATTTTAATTGTACAACTACGTTTGATTCAATTTAAAAAAATATATATTATAAACATTTTAGGTCTTGTTATAGTAAATAGCACTCACTTTTTTCATCATTCTACCCTGATAACGTCATTAGTGTGGGTTAGTTTGACCGCATTGTTCTTCGTAGACAAGTTTAACTTTCTCAGATTGTGTTGTACTCTTCCTTGCGATGCTAATAAGGAGACACGTATGATTTGTTATTCATAAACTGATTGAAGCTGACATTTCATGCCTTACTTTATATCTTGAAGCTCTTGCACGTTCCAGGTTCGTGCGGCAATCTGGCATTGAAGTCACCAGCTAAACAATTGATGCTCCTCTAGCTCCTTTATTAATCAAAATATGAAAGAAGTTTAAATATAAAACTTATTCAGTATATAGCTCTGCATTCTCCTAAATGTATATCACGTATACAGGGTGTTTACTTTTCACAGTACAATAAGCAACTTTGTTATTTTAAATGAAACACCCTGTATATTATTATATAATTGAATGCAAAATTTAATTGTCTATCACATAGTATAAAGTAGTCATATAGCTAAAATGTACGGTTGATGAGAAAATCGCGAACTTCCGCTGCGATAGTAAATTAAATGTCTGTCTCTCTTCTGTACGTATTGAACCCGTATAGTCTGGTGTGTCTCGCTACGCATTCAAGTGATTTCCAATGCTGCCTCGCGAACTAAGTACAGTTGAATACCAAAAACGAAATGTTTACTGTTAGTATGGGAAAGTCCAAGGGAGGTGTGCAACTCCACTTTCTTTAAAATTATTTTCAGTGGGTAATAGAGAGGGGAGTGCCAAAAACCAATCAATTTTGAGCTCAAAAAATCTGGGTTTCATAAAACGCCTCAAGGGTTTGGTTTATTTTGTTTTGTATGCTAAAACAAATTCCGTTGTTAATTTTTGTGCACTCATTCAAAGTCACGTTTCGCAGGATATAATTTGCATCTTCCAAGTAGCTTTATTCTAGGCTATAGATCAGATCTAAACTTTCATTTGGAAGTAACGTTTCATAACATATAGTATTGTAAGTTTATACTTCTTCAGAGATTTAATTTTTGTAGTATACTCCTACTTCCTAGTCTAACTCCTTGTTCCAATACAAGGCGGCAAATCGAACATTTATTTATTTATTAAATATTAATGTAGGCAAAATCAACAAATTATAATTAAATCCAACAGTTCTATTCCTAGAATCTATTTGAATTCATAATTTCAGTTAAAAACCACCATTTTACATATTAAGAAGAATAAAACCACAGGAATGTTTAAATGTTTATAAACGTCGCTTATTTGGTTAATTAAAACAGTACAAATTGCACACCTAATATGATTAGCCTTGAGAGGACAATAAAAAAAGACCTTATGTAGAACCCTCAAATTCAGATTGACATTGCTCTAATTTCTTTCTTCTTTTTGCAGAAGTGTTCGCGTTTGATTGCCCGAAGGTTGATGAAAGCGTAGCTATAACGCACCCACGTTACCCTGACCCTGAAGATTGTCAATTTTTCTACGTTTGCATCAATGGGGATACACCTCGTCGCAATGGTTGTAAATTAGGACAAGCTTTCGATGATAGGAGTAAGAAATGTGATTGGGCACGAAAAATCCCTGAATGGTAAGTTTGATTTTTTTAATGAAAATTTTGTTTCATTTTCATTTAAAATTTTAGCGCTGATTGGTATAAGGATCAATTAACTGATAAACAATTGGCTGATCTTGAAAATCCTCCTACAGCAAGACCACGAACAAATACTCCCATTCGCAGGAAGGGAATCAGAAAACCAGCTCGTCCCGTTGAAGATGACGAGGAATAAGTTTACAATTTTATAGACTGAATGTTGTTTACGTGTTATTTTCACGTTCCTATATACAGCTACAAGTTTTTGTTGTAATTATATATTTGTAAAAAAAAAGTTTTAGCGTAAAATTACAATAATAATAAATTATAGTCTTAATTTTTGATAAATTCTGTTTAATTTATTTAAATCAAACTTTTAATTTACATATTCTCCCAGATCTCGTTTATTATTCTAATATTCAGATGCGGTGAAGCGTCAATCTATCCCTAAATACAGGGTAGGTACTCATCCTAAAAGTTTTTACAAACATGTACCCGGAAACACTGTTGTACTCGAGTCACAATCGAGTCTCTAAAATTAGGTTCATATTACAATCATTTTCGATTTATAAGGACTTTGGCGCAAAACGAGAGGGGGTGGAGGAAGCCTACCTCCAAGAGAAAAGGTTGAAAAAGTATATTAGGTGACGAAATCAAGTAATCACCCCGCTCTTTTAAAATGCACCGATATAAGGGGCATAAAAAAACCTCTGAATACGTTGGTTAATAATTTAATAATTCGTTAAAAAAATGCTAAAGTCTATAATGACTTTTGGAGTCCTCATAAGTACCAGGGGCAAGAGCAGTGGGGGCCATCTGGCTCCGGCAATCAATGCCCCCCTCTGTAAGTGTAGTCTAAATATAAATAAAAAACAATCACATTTCAGTAGATTATGGATTTGTTACGAAGCATCATCACATTAAACGTATTCAGTGTTTTTTTTATGAAATACTAGTAAGTATAAATTTATTAGGTGAGGTAATAATTAACATGCTTTAATTAAAATTTAAATGAATGTTTATTCCCTCATAGATTTTCCTTTTTAAAAATATGTCAAAACATTTTCCACAACATTTTACAGGATCTTCAAACAAGATCAAGTTGACTGTGTTCTCAATTAATGTGGTCAAGTTTATTTGAATCTTTCATTATTATAAACAACCCCTGATACAGATACTCCTGATAATCCTGATGTAATCATGATAGTGTAATCTTTTTAATGCCTTGAAAAAATTGCTTTAACAAAACGTGCTGTGGTTAAAAGTAGAAGAGAAATGAACATCAAATTTCACCTTGAAATCATCTCCAGATAGGTACCTACCAGAAATATAAGATTTAGAAAAATTAAATGTTAAAATTGTAACTACAAAATACGAAATGATGTTTAACAGATCCTGTTTCCTTTTTAATCGCTTAATTATTGCCGTTGATAAAACATAAATTTGGTGCCATTACTAAGAACCTTCGAGTATATTGTCGTCCATGCCACACGGAAACATTCAAGTTCACCAACAATAAAAAAGTTTAAAGCACAGTCTTTTAGAGATAAGTCAATATTAATTATTCTTCAACTACGAAGGACACTTATTAGTGAATTTAAAGGATATAACTGAAAATGTTAACGAGATGTTGAAATGGGGTACCTATATTGAACATTCATCGACAAAATAGCGGAAGTTAGACATGTTTTTTTGGTAGCATTTCCTTCAGGAGTAGAAGTTTCCAAATTTGAGTAGCGGATAGGAAATAAGATCATAATTCAAGGGAAACAGTTTCTTAGCGGACTCTTGAATTTCAAAATGGCGGTCGCTATAAATTTTTCAAAATTTTAAATTTAACGCCCCACAGTTCAAAGATCAGTTATTTGATCAGGTTCAGTAGCAACTTGTTTGAAAGCCCTTTGGCGGTACTATACCATGAAGGAAAATTAATTTAGAAAATCTAAAGCTCCTATAGCTTCTTCATTAGTCGAAATATGCTGACATTTCATGAGTTACTATATGTCTTGAAGTTCTTGCACGTTCCAGGTTCGTGCGGCAGCCTGGCATTGAAGTCACCAGCCAAACCATTGATGCTCCTATAGCCCCTTTATTAATCAAAATATGAAAGAAGTTTAAATATAAAACTTATTCAGTATATAGCTCTGCATTCTCCTAAATCTATATCACGTATACAGGGTGTTTGCTTTTCATAGTACAGTAAGCAACTTTGTTATATTAAATGAAACACCCTGTATATTATTATATAATTTAATGTAAAATTTAATTGTCTATCATATAGTATAAGGTAGTCATATAGATAAAATGTACGGTTGACGAGAATGTCGCTAATTTTAGCAGCGTTTTGAAAATTTTGAAGGTTTGGACTGGACTGTGACAGAGACGAATCGTGTCGGTTGGTAGCGTTCGTCCGGCTACAATTTCAAACGAGACGATCGCTACCGACCGACACCTTTCTTTGTCAGAGTTCCGGCTCTTTATTACTAAAGATGCGCCTCTCTGTTCTACACGTATCGGACCCGTATAGTCTCGTTTCTCTCGCTACGCATTCAAGTGATTTCCAGGGACTGCCTCACGAACTATACTGTTGAATACCAAAAACGAAATGTTTATTTGTAGTATGGGAAAGTTCAGGGAGGTGCTAAAACATCCACTTTTTATATTTTTGAATAACCGAAGTGTTTAAAGGTCGCCGTTTTCAACCAGTAGCTACGATAAATTTTCGTTTCGTGACACCCCAATTCTCTTGGTGGTCCTTTTAATTATGTTTGCAAATAAAGGTTTATAAAAGGAAGATGATGTTTTATAAACAACCCGCGTAAGTATATTCACAGGAAATTATTGTAATCTTACAATGCCTAATTAGAAAATATAATTTTCATTGATATGTAAGATTTGTGGTATAATAGAATTAGGGTAAGTGCTAATGGTGATTTCCACTCTTACTTGAGTATCTACTTTGCGCAGAAATATTTTTTATCTATACCATAATTGATAAATTACTTATACATTTAAAATATTTAAACCTTTCATTTCAAATATGTGTGGGTAACTAATTAACGTTAACATTTCTACAAATGAAGAGGCTTGGTGTGTCACAGTTTGTTGTCCTTTAATGATGTCAATGACATTAATTTCAAAAAAATTAGAATCATAATTGACTGATAACAGTAATTTTGTCACTTTCATTATTTTTGTTGGGATGTTACAATATTAAACCCCCCATAATACGCTTATGTTCTTGGAATCCTAAAAATGATTTTAAAATTTACCAACAAATTCGACTTTTAATTAGGATTGCAGGTCGCAACAAATACCAAAGTGTTATGTAAGAAAATAACGTTGATTCTTGCGCTTTCGCCATAACCTACGGTAGCGGGTGAGGTGAAAGTGTTTATAGATCGCAGGACTGTATCGACTATCAAAATTTATAAAATTAATTAGACCTTAAAGCTAATTACTATATTAGGAAAATACCATAATAAATCTTTTATGTTTCAATAATGAACTAGTAAGACAATCTCGTCAAATACCTAAACATTGTACCTATAGGTATTTCAAAAGCGATGATGGACTTCCCACATTCTTCGTGTTATGTGCTTTGAATGACTATTCACAACTTTGTTTGTTAGTTAATAATCGAAAGTTGTAACGATTTAGCACATTATTTTTGGAGTCTACGAAAAGAAAGGCGGTCGAATCTAAAACACGACGTTCAAGACAGGGTTTTAGTTATTTTTAAACACTTAACCTTGAAAGGACGTTGGGATATTAACATTAAACCAACTTGAAAACAACTCAAACACAAAATAATTTCAGGAACAACCAAAATCAATTAAAGTTTGATTTTAAAACTGTTTTTGCGGTTTTGGATTAGTTATCATACTCCGCACCTAGAAGTAGATTTCTAAAAATTTAAAGTGTAAAAAGTTGAAAGCGAAAATGATATACTGAAGAAAAAATTCAATTCCAATTAATTTACTTGATTTATAAAAATACAAATTACAGAGAAATCCTTTATAGGCATGAAAGGTTAACTTCTTTATCATGGTAGGAGGTAAAAAGTAGCTACCCAAGTGTAATGAACATGAAATATTCTTGCTCGTACAACGTTCATAGATTGGTTGAACCACTGAAGGCGAGCTTTTAAATAGAGGAAATCGCTGCAAACTACCAGTTGGTATTGGGAGGTGGACATTGTCACCTCGTTTTGATTCATTAACTTAATTAAATATTTATTACAAATAAAAAGTGAAAATGAAGGTGGTTCTAGCTGTATTTTTTGCCGCATTAGTTGCAAATTCATGTAAGTCGAGATTTTTTACAAGAAATTATAAAAAATTTCCATATAATACTCTTACAGTTAAAACACAATACCGGTTGTTAATTTAATATGCATTCAGGTATTATTAGAGAAAGTGCTTTGTAATATAAAACTTTTATTACTCGGTCTGTTTCCGCATATAAATATAATTTATATGGTTTGTTACAGACAAACTAATTAATCGGATTTACTTATTCCGAAAGATTTTTATTGCAATTGTATGCAAAATTAATAAATACATAATTCAGTACACGTTGTAACTCAAACTGAGCTTTTCACCGACATTGAATACAAAATAGCCGGTAATTTCAATGCAAGGTTAAGACAGAAACTCTTGAAAGGTTGATTATGCATAAACCTCACAGTTGCTAAGACATTATTGTTAAATCATACACATTTTTTTTAAAGAAATTTAAATAAATGAATAAAATATTCCCTTTAGGCGATTTCGAAATATAATTCTACCCATCCTATGACCGGTTTCATTGTGAGCATAGTGCATAGTTCACCTTTCACTTTTATATAATTGGTTATAATTATCGGCGACCCCGACAAGGAAAAATGTCAAATTCCTTCTTTCTTTACTTTAGATGCCCAACAATTCAAATGTCCTCCCAAGGACGGATCCTATGAAGATTCCATCCAGTGCGACAAATTCTTTGAATGTGTCGATGGAGTTGCAAAGGAAAAATATTGCCCAGATGGTTTAGTTTTTGATCCTACAATCAGGAAAATTAATAAATGCGACCAACCCTTTAATGTCGATTGCGGAGACCGTACTGAATTGCGTAAGCTAACCGGTTGAACATTTAGATATGTAATTAATATTCCTTTTTATTTACAGAACCGGCCCAACCCAAAGGAGTATGTCCACGTCGTAATGGTTTCTTTGCCCATCCAGAACCTAGCGTTTGCAATGTTTTCTATAATTGTATTGAAGGAGATTCCACAGAAATTAAATGTACCGCAGGTCTTCATTTTGATGAATACACTGGTACATGTGTTTGGCCTTCCTCTGCAGGAAGACAAGGTTGCGATGAAACCACACTAAGTACGGTTTATTAAATTAAAAATATTAAAAATATTAAATATATTTTTATTACAGAAAAACTTAAAGACGGATTCGAGTGCCCTAAAGTCAGTCAAACTGATGCAAATGGTCAAATAGTAGTCCATCCTAAATTTCCTCATCCCACCGATTGTCAGAGGTTCTACGTATGTTTGAATGGTGATGAACCTAGAGATTTAGGTTGCCAAGTTAGCGAAGTTTATAATGACGAAACTCAAAGATGTGATGCACCAGAAAATGTAGTAGGATGGTAGGTTTCATTTTATATAACACGAAAGAATAAGTTGCGCGTTGTTCTAATATCTTTGAGGTATCTGAATTCTTTTTTTTATAATCGGAGGAAATGATCTTTTTCATTCAATTTGTGTTTTATAGAAAGTGATTAAGATTACTACTAGTAAAAAAATTAACTTCTGGATCGAAAGCTACGTATTTTGAAAAGTACACATAGGTTTGTGTTTATATAACATTTCCTAATGTACAATTGACCATAAATTATCACTTCCTTGCATTAATTACTAAATAGCATTGAGAGAAAATACCAACATTGCTAAAACGTATTATGAAATAGTAATTTTGTCCGATAACCTTAGTTGTACTAAGAAGTAATTGCGGTTGTAATTTCCGCATTTATTCTACAAACTAACCAAGATTTTTTCCACAACAAGGACAATATTAATATTTAATTAGTTCGTATTATTTACCGAGAAAGTTGTTTTTCTTTAAAAATTAAAAAATTATTTAAAAGAAAACTAATAGAAAATTTTCTTCCTTTTCAGTGAGGATTGGTATAAGGATGACCCATCACCCAAAGGAGCTAAGAAACAGTAGAAGAATTAATTAATTTTATTTGTATATCCTTGAGTCTAGGTGCAATATATTTTCACCTTCAAACTTCCTGTTTCCTTTATTTTGAATAAATTTCATTACACAACCTAATCCCTTTCCTATTTCTTGGTTTATTATCCTTCCATTGCGTTGAATTTCTCTACGCTTTCTCCCTTTTATAATTTATGAAAATTATCCTAGTTCCTACGTGTTATTGATGTTGGGTAATTAATCTTATTTTACTGTCTTTCTGTGTACACTTAAGTAGTTTGTATAAGTTCAGGAAAAATAAATTTTTATAGATAAACTTATGTTGCATTATTTTGGGTTATATTTATAACCTATCCTAGTGACATTTTTCGTTCGTGAAAGTTATTTAGGCAATGCACAAATTTGTGCAACATTCTTTACTCTTAAAGTTCATACAGTCAATATATTAGATAACAGTATATTTAGCAGAAAAATGGTTACATCATCAAGTTTTAAGAGACAGGGTACCATACCTAATTTATCAAGAAAAATGTTAAGTTTTTATATAACCTGGTCAAAAGTGTTTTGGCATTTGGTGGTCAATTGGTCAGTTGTGTGAACTTCTCCGCTGTGGTCAGATACCGGCTTTATTCTTAAAATAAACAAGATTCTCGCCGGTGGATTCCTGAGACGACTTGCAGACTGCGACGTAAAAGTCCGGATTCAAGTTCAGTTTGCATTCGGTGTTGATGAACGATTTGCCAAAGGGTAAAAACTGTGTGTAACTTTCTTCGCGATTATTCAGCCTAGATAACTCGAATAATTTAGTACCAGTGTTTGCCTGGTTTGTGTTTATTTTTGCGGTTGAAAGAACGACATTTACCTACATTTACTAGAGCGCTTTTCTGTTTGATGATGCGCAACATGATGTTCTCTATTTTTCGGCTAGTTTTTATCTTCGTTTGTTTGTTCGGTAAGTTTTTTTCACAAGACAATTTCTCTAGTTTTTAATATCAATTGTGGGTTTCATTCAAGTATTAAATTAAATCAGTTTTTTCTTTACAGAGATAGAAATTAATGCACAAGAGTTCAAGTGCACGCAAGGAACCGGATTTTTCCCAGATCCTGTCCAATGTGATCTTTATTATAAATGCTCCAGGGGAGTACCCGAAGTTAAGCTCTGTCCCGATGGTCTTGTTTTCTCCGAGAAAGATCCTAATCATGAAAGATGTGACATTCCTGCTAATGTAGATTGTGGAGATCGAACCGTACTACGTAAGAACCACTAATAATTTTTAAGGTTTTTCTCTATCTATTTGCAAATTATGCGTTTTTTTATTGCATATTGTATTTAACCGGTTTAGACTCCCCATAGGTGTCTAATAACCTGTGAGGCTCTTCGAAAACACCCGCAGGCTATACTTAAAATTTGTTTAATTAATATCATGAATACAAAAATTATAAATAGCTGATATTTTAAATGGCAGCGTGTCTTAACGTGTTTAAAATTTAAATTAAAGTTAATGGAAGGAAAAGGTCGCAATAGCGTTTATATTTTTTCCAGAATATATTTATCTCCATTTTTGTTCAATCAATATTTTTGTATTGGTCAGCATTGGGTGGTCCAAAAATACATACTTTTTAAAATTCTATTTTCTGAATACAGTTATTAAAGTTTATGATTGTTACCATGGCAACCTTGTTTCTAACTTTATGAAAAACTATTTATCACTAGAACCATAAAAAAATGCAAAAATTCCAACCTCACCACACATTTCCTGAAATGATGGCAGTAAGCTGCTTTTGAGCTTTCCCTACTAGTACTTCACAAAAAAATATATAATAATTCTAAAGACACGCATGTCTTTAGATTAAATCTTATGGTAACCAATTGTTGGACTTAATTATTGTATTTATTAACAATTAAAACACAGTTGTAATATCTGTTGCCTACACACGTAATAATAACATTTTCTGATATTTCAGAGGAACCCAAACCTAGTAAAGGATGTCCACGTGCTAACGGATATTACAGGCACGAAGATCCGTTAGCTTGCGACAAATTTTTCAATTGTGTTGAGGGAGTTCCATTCGAGCTTCCTTGTCCTGCAGGTCTAGTTTACGATGATACTGCAAGTACTTGTGCATGGCCACAGGATAATCATCGAAAGGATTGTACTAAAGCTAAGAAAGGTATGGATGTTTTTGATTTTAACGGAAAGACTTGTATCCCTATTCTGCAAAAAGTCGTTCAAGAACGACTCGTTAGCTAACTACGATCGTTGGCCACTCTCGTATAACTCTTAGAATAACTTTAAAGCGAAAAATTGTTTAAACGCCATTGCTAACGAGTCCTTACGGACTTCCTTACAAAATCAGCATGTTGATTAGCATAGTGATATTATTTACTATAATCTGAAAATATCTTTTTTTATTGCTACCTCCAAGTTGAAAACTGTAATTTCTATAGTAGATACCTAATGTCAAATAAAATTAAGACGTTTTTTTCTGATAAGCTAGCTGGCCGTTTCTGTAATACAAGACTTTAAAATTAGATTTTTTTAATGTTTTGGAAATTACGTGAATTATTCCCACGTAAATTTGTGGGCGGCTGTTACTAATAAGTAGAGCACCATTTTATTCAAAAGAAAAATAAAAACATGAATTCAGAAAGTACAACTCAACACTGCGCTTTTTATATGAAAACAAGAATTAATCGGTAGTATTGTGACAGGAACAGTTTATAATTTATTATATAAGTATCTTCATTTCTTTGACCAAATTATTGGATCTGTTAAACTATTTTTGCAAATAGAGAAATTTTTCTTTATGGTCCCTGACGTTATGGGAAGGAATTGGTTGGAATACTACCAATATTGGTAGTTTTATAATAATAATTAGATTATAATTTCGCTATATTAGCAAATTATTCAAAGAACTTCTATGTTAAAGAAAAAAACCTTGACTGTAATATATGAACATTTTCGTATGTTTTTAGTTTCAGTCGTTTAGAATTTTTACTGAATTGGCTAAGGAGATTTAGTCTCTCTAAATTTTTAATGCTGCGATTTAAATTTCTATTTTGATTTCTAGGAAATATCTAAAACATGGAAATATTTGAAATATATACAGTTACTTTGTACTCAATTTAGAAACACCTTGTATAATAAATAAATTGACAGTTGAGTTTGCACATACAATCGCAAAGACATTTTTTAAAATAGGTAACTGGAAAGTTTATGGGAGATCTAAGAAACAGATGATCTCAGAAGCATGAAAAAGCATGAAAAATGAAAAGTTTTGTTTTTCTGAAAAACTTTTTCATGATAGCTTTCACTTTCGAAAGGTTTAAAGCAATAATCTAATTTATTACGAGTATTGTTACGTCTCCTAATGTTTTCTGCAATTAATCGAATACTCCCCTAAGTTTTCCTAAAGCATGTTTATTTTAGTAATAAATTAATCTTAGTTTCTGCGAAAGTTTTCCCAAAGATTTGCTAGATTTATCATTTACACGTCGACATCGTTCATCATTAATTATCCTTTCAATACGAATTCGCGGCCTTTCAATTCCAACCATGTACTACTTGTAACACTTCCAGTATACAGGGTGTTTCCTAATTACGTGTAGAAAATGAAGGAGGTGAATTCTGGGCCAAAATTAAGGCTACTTTTTCGAATGTTTTTAAAACATTGGAAATTCTGACAAAGAAAACCAAGAAAGTGCAAATTATGCATTAAATCCATTTCACTTTTAATTCATTTTGTACACTACTAAAATATTTACATATCTTTTCCTGTTTTTCACTTTCTCTTGCATTCATAAGCTAAAGTAATGTTCAATGACATTTCCTCATAAATTTTTAAAATTCAATTAAAGAAAACACTTTTTAACATTCAATTAATAATCGAATAGGATTCCTTAGGCTCGTGATAACTTCCTGTTTATCAAATTTAATCAAACATTTTTTAGATACAAGTTTTGGTTGGAAAATTTAGGGAAGGCCTCTTTTAGGGATAGAATTTCTATGCATTTACATTTATTTCCTCCTGACACCGATTCCAATTCTTACTTAAACCACGGACTTCCATCAAAGTCCTTTCTACATTTATAAATGATGGTATAAGCAAACCAAACACATTAAAAACAAAAAGAATCTTAGAGATTCAAATGCATGTTTATAATACTAACCTCAGTTATGATTTGTCCTAGTTTAAGAGCACACTATTCATTTGACATTCATTAATTAAATTTAAATATTTTTAATTTATCAGATGTCCTTGATGATGGCTTTTCCTGTCCCGACGGCGAAGTGATAGCCCCGGACGGAAGAGCTCTTCCACATCCAACCTTCGCTCATCCAGACAGTTGCCAAAAATTCTACATTTGCAGGAACGGATTGCAACCCCAGAAAGGTTCTTGTTCCTACGGGAGCGTTTATAATGAAGAAACTTTCACCTGCGATGAACCTTCTAAAGTTCCTGGATGGTATGTAAATAAAATACAGTTTTGGAATTTTAATCATGAACATTTTTTTTTTCAGTGAAAAATTCTACGACGAAGAAGACAAGAAGAATTAAATTTTTTTATTATTAATCTTATGTATTCATGTATAGCTTTTAAGAGTAATATGTAAGGATTTTAATTACGAATGTATAGTTTAAGAAACTTTTTTGTAGTACCTATTTAGTAGTAATACAGCTGCTGTAAGATACAATGACTAGACGAGTTTAATTTCAAATTAATATTCATTTTCAACAATGTACTGTCTACTATTTGGGAATGTGCATGTTGTGCAATCTTTGTAATCAGAGCAGTGAAAGTGTTAATTTTTTATTTGTTTTAAAGGTGTGTTAACTTACTCGATACTTACTATAAAGTAAATGCTACTTTGTCATTACTATCGAACACCATGAAATTAAGACAATTTTGAATAATTCTACAAGGTAATCCAGTTTGAATTCAATGAAATAGTTAATAACTACCTAAATAAACCGGTACTTGTTGCCATTTTACTAAAGACATTTAAAACAGAGAAATCGCACGTGTCGTCAATAAAATTTTCATCTCTGGACGATTAAAAGATGTTAATATTTCTTTTCACAACTTTCTCCGTGACAGAATGTTTTCTTGGTTTTACCAAGATTTATATTCCCAAAAAAGATTTCAAGCTAGAGTAACTACGGAAAACAATTACACAGTTACGTGACCTGCAATTTAGACATGATGTAATAATCTGCGTACATGTATGCATTGATAATGAACAACCACGAGCGGACCAAGAAAGGTGAAGAGCAAGAACAACGCAAACAGGTGGTCATTTTATTTCGCATGTCCAGTTCTTTGTATCGCGTGTATCCAATAAACCATAAGTCAAATATGAACAGTAAATAATGTTGGTGAAGGGTATACCAATACCTAACAGGCGGCAGTGGAGCGCCGAAGGAGTAGTAATAAGTTACTAGAAAGTGTTGGAAACGTTCGGCGGTCAGTCACCAAGGATATACCAACATGAAAGCCTTCCTGAGTGCTACTGTATTTCTCGCAGCCCTTGTTTTTGGTACGTACCATATAACATATTTTTACACGTACATTCAGTAATTATAGGTTTTTACTTAAAAGATCCTTAAAGTAGTCATGTACGTTAAGTACCAATTAACAAAGAGAAAGTTTTCGATAATAAACATTTATTTTTTTTCCTTAACGCTTTATTCTTTAACGTTTTTGTTCTTTTATTAATTTTAAGTAAAAGCTAGATTTTATTTATAATTTATTATCCATTGGAGCGTATTCGTAGCAAAGCTAAACGCGAATACCAACTCTCAACGTTGTAACTGCTAATTGAACATATTTAGTTCACGAAAGTTGTTTCTTTAGATTTTTATCCCTTTTAGTGATCTGGTTCACTTGCACACATTGCTTAGGAGGAAATTCACATGGTTTGGTTTACATTATTTGATCAGGCAAAGGAAATTTAAAGAACAATGTTTCAAAATAACGCACGAATACTGAATAATTAAGTTACGGAAAGCTACGCTCATATTTCTCAAGGTTTCCTTTAATGGAAATTTTGTATTTCTTGTTTTTAGTAGTTCTACTTTCTTATAAGTACCTACTTGTAATCTTTATTAGATTTTACTAAAAACAGTAGTCCCTTTCCATTTGTTTCATTACTTAATGCCTTACTCATATAATTAGTTTCAGATCATAATTATTATAGCTAACGTATGTTTCCCTTTCCAATATAGCAAAACATTCCTAACCATTTTGTACAGTTTTGTAAAAACAAGACATTGTATATTTCGGAGTTTTCAAGATCTACATTTTTTATTTTTAGCACAAGGGGGTGTTCTGGTCCAAGATGCACCATCTTGTCCTGATCCCCATGGAGTTCACGCATACGCTCACCCGGAATCATGTAATTTATTCTTTCTCTGCACAAATGGAACACTGACCGTCGAACAATGTGAGAACGGTTTGCTTTTTGATGGCAAGGGCGCCGTCCACAATCACTGCAATTATAATTGGGCCGCCCAGTGCGGTAACCGTAAAGCTGATTGTAAGTAATTTTACCTTCACCTTATGAAGAAATAATCAAGTCTTGTGTTACAGTAACACCAATTAGTACCCCTGGTTGCGAATATCAATTTGGTCTTTACCCCGATAGTTCGGAATGCTCAGTTCATTACATCAAATGCGCCCATGGTGAACCTTTACCTCAACAATGCGAACCAGGTTTGGTTTATGATGAAAAAATCCATGGTTGTAACTGGCCCGATTTACTACTTGAAAAATGTAACCCTGAAGGTAATTCATTAACAAATTTTTAATTTGGTTTAATAAACACTGATTTTTTTGAACTTTTAGCCGTGGTTGGATTCAAGTGCCCAACTAAGGTGCCTTCCAATAGTGCCGCAGCTAAATTTTGGCCCTTCCCTCGTTTCCCCGTACCTGGAGATTGCCACCGTCTTATAACCTGCGTTAATGGATTCCCTCGATTAATTTCTTGCGGCGATGGAAATGTTTTTGATGAAACAACCTTGACCTGTGAAGAACCAGAACTGGTAGCGCATTGTGGAGGAAATCATCTGAGAAAATAGATATTTAACAAACTTTTGTAAATTTTCTTTTGGAATATTAGTTTCGTGTAATACTGTTCACATTTTGTAATATACTTTTTCTTTTGTACAATTGTAGTTGAAAATAAGTTATTGCTTTTATACCACTTTCTTTTTTAATATCCTAATCCAAATTGTAACATTTTAAGTTGTAAAATAAATAGGGAAACTATACAAAAAGTGTAAAGTTTAATGGAATAAATTAAAACCGAAATTTCACTTTCAAATGATTACCAAGAAACTATTTTTGAAAATTAACGCACTAAACCACAAGATGCTTTCACAGGTTTATTTTAAAGTAAATGAGAGCTTAGAATGGTCACAAGTACTTGTAAATAAGAGATTGGAAAGCTAAAAACTAGTATATATATGCAGTTTATTTAAAGAGAACCGCTGTCCATTGATCCACAAACCTACATACTGTAAACAGCCTTTGGACATAAAATCCAAAGAAATCCTTACTAGTAATTTTTTTTGTTTTGTAAATTGTTGTAATTTCCACATTTTACTAAATTGAGGAAGTTAAGTTTTATTGTATGATTAAAAGACCGGAAATCTATTTTTGTGCTGTGTCCTGACCGGTAAATGTAAATGCGACTATAAATTTGAACTACCGCAAGCCTGGTTTTCTCGTAGAACAATTTCTTCGGTCAATTTTTTCTCCTAATTATACCGATGTGAAACCTGGGGGCACAAATTCTTTAATGATAGATATTTTGTTGATACTGTGGGATTTAGAGATGGTATAAGATGGTCACAGTAGAAGGGATATATAAGTTAGCATAGTGACCTAATTGTTTAGTTTACTAACTGTGGTGTACAACCTCTTGGAGTTATTCAGGTGTACTTCTCTCTGTGATGAGTGCGGAAGTGACATGCAACTAGGATAATTTACATTTTCACATCATGAAGGTACGCACGCTCCAATAATAACATAATTTAATTAAAGAATAATTAAATTTAAAAATTAAATTAGTCATGAATATAATATTAGTGGATAGGTACTGAAATTGAATTTTAATTAGATAATTCCTATACGAAGATGCCGCTGATATTTTGATAACGTTCAATTAAATTTTAAAAACTTTAAATGGTTTTGGAACTGTTTCTTTAAATCCTTAATTTAAATCTGTATTGGGGCATCAGGCATCGAGCATGCGGAAATCTCGGAAACAGTAAGAAATGGAGATTCGGTTAAAGGAGGAGAAATGTTCAGGCTAGGGAAACAGGAAACTGAAAATTTAAAATTTTTCAGCCGCTACTGAAAACCGCGCAAATATTTATAGAATTTGAATGGTGATCGTAGTGGTCCTCCATACGTTGAACATTTCTTCTCATTTAACCGAATCTCTATCTCTTACCGTTTACTAGATCTCCTTATCTTGAATACCTGATTGTTTTATTAGAAGCAGAAGAGTAATTTTTGTGCTAGGTCTGTCTGTAAGGTTTAGCGGACGAACGTAGCAAATCCGATAATTGCAGAAATGCACAAAATGTCATTTCTACTTCAAATAAAATCCACTGTTTTTTCGCCAAACGTAGAAAAAGCAATTATAATTAAAAAATAGTATTTTCTAAACAAAACTATACCGAATAATTTGTAAAATTAATAAAAGCATACTTTCTGCTGGTTGTAACTTTTGCTCCAATCACAAACCTGAAAATTACATTATCTGAAGCCTGTATTGTAGTGGCACCGAAAGTAACGTACCGGTTTATAATTGGAACAAAATTTACTTTTTCGACTGCTGGCCAATCAACTGCTGAAAATTCAGGTATTTTTCCTATGTCATGTTTTTTAGGGTTTCAAAAAAAAATCTTTGACGTTGTATTTTATTGAATGCTGACCTATTGTTGCAACATAAATTTTTCAGGGCCCTTCTTTCTGACAGAGTAAAAATCGGCAACGAGTCCAACAGTTTTACCTTGTTTTGAAAGATGGCTTATCCGATACTATACACTTTCTTTTCCTTTCTTTTTTTAATAGTTTGCCTTTACCAATATTACCACTTGTTATTATTAAATTACTTAAACTGTACCCTGAATGTTTTTTCGTATTTTAGCAAGCAACAAACGTCGCGTCGTTTACGTCTATTAACGATAAAAATTAACTTGATGTTTCAGTACGTCAGTAGTACCGTACCGTATTAACATTTTAATATTTTTAATTTCTTTTTTTCAGAACTCTCTAGCTTCCGTTACAGCTGTATTGCTGTTTATGACATGGCTGGGGCAAGTGCAATTAGGATCTTTAGATTATAGATATAAAAGACGTGGAGCCCCACCTCCACCAAGACCACCATCTATTCCACAGTATATGAAGAAATGGGATCAACACAGACCTCCTCGCGGAACCCCTCGACCTCACCGACCCCTAATTCCAATGCAAATGGTTTCTGATTTTATGGTACCACCTGTTGTTCCACCTGTTTTATCTGTTGGGCCTCCTATTGGGCAACCTATAGGACCGCCAGTTGGGCCACCCATGGGAATACCAGTCGGAAAACCAATTGGTCCACCTATTAGACCAAGCCCTAGTCCAGTTAGAAACATTTGGAAATACACGAAAACTCCTACACATACAGTTCCGGAGAAACCTTTCCAATATTCACCACCGATTAGCAACAATCGTGAATTTGATTATCATATTCAAACCAACAATATACCTAATACACATAATATTCCTATTAAACAATTAGGGGAGAAAGGGCCTATTCATACAATTCCAGCACCTAATTTAAGTCTTGCTGATAAACCGATTGTTGTAGAAGAAGTACGTTCAGAACCCAAAAAACAACTACAGCAACAATCTTTACCGCAAAAACAAGTATCACAATATCAGGTAACAGAACCTAATGAAGTGTTTACAAAGACTTCTCAGAAACACTTTAGAGAGCAGCAATCTTATTTTTCTCCAGAAATATATTCGGATGTGCAGCAGTCTCAAAATTACGAAACATTTCAGCAACCTCCAGTTGATAAACAACCTGTTTCTGAATCATTCATAAATATACAGGATGAGTCGCGATTAAGTTCTAAGGAATTGTACCAATTATTAAATTCACAATTACAACAGCAGCAGCAACAACAATTGTACGAGATTCCATCACTACCACAAGCTTTAGTTCAACAGCAACAGATACAACAAATGCCTTCGTATATTGACTATCAATCAATGTTAGCCCAATCTCAGTTATATCAGCCCGAAGTGCCTTATTTGAATCAGTTACAAAATTCTGTACCAAATCAAAATTCCAGAGAAAATAATCAACCTCAATTTCATTCGTTTTCTTCCGAAAGACATGCTCAAACTAATTTTCCAAGACCCGATGATCAATCTACTTTTATAACCACCGATTATAATCTTAAAGCAGAGGATTCAAATACTGCATCATATTCAGTACAAGATCCAAATAAATCGGAACCAAATCTGCCCTACGTCCAGGAAATTTTCGAACTTAATGAAGAAAACGCAGGTAGTAATAAAGTTGAATTGAATATAAAACATTCTGAACCTGAAAATTCTTCAAATAAAAAAGAAGAAGATGGAAAAATAGGAGACATTGATTCTGCTTACTATGCTACTTTACCAAATCGCCAAGCAGCAGAAACGCTAGCTTCTCTTCAAGCAGCTGGTAAAGTTAACAATAATTTATTGCAGGTACTGCCTCAACAACGCTCACAAAATGTGAAAGTTAATCAAAGAACGCCGTTGGAAATATATGTACCTGATTCATTTGGAAACCATGAGAAACAATCTTCAGAATCTTTGAAAAATAATTATGGGAACCGTGGGAGTAACCAAGAAGAAATTGTAAGTGATGTGAGCTCTGAAGAATATGATGATGGGCCGATTCAAGAAAATGAACCCACAGATGAACAAGATGATGCTTTACGAAATGATCATCAAGCAAGGAGTAATAATGCATTTGGGAGCAGAATTAGACCAAAACAATACCAATAGGTGTTATGGTGTTCAAATGGATAATAGACTTATATTTTCTTATTATTTACATATAAGTACCTTGTTTGTTATTTATTCGCTGTGTTATTTATTTATACATTGAAAAAAATATAATTGTTAAAAAAACTGTAATCCTTTAAATAAAATCATTAAGATCAAGTCATCGAATAGATGTGATTGATATTAAAACAAAAATTTAAAGATTGTAACATGACTTTTATTTTTCAACACCTCTAAGATCAAAAATGGATATTAGTGAAGATAGTAGTAACATGACTTTCTTAAATGCTCTCTTCGTAAAAGAAACCACTAGTAATACACCAAATCGTAACGGACAATGTACTAAAGACAAATGTGTTAAAAGTATTGAAAGACGACTTCCTCCAGTACGACAACCAAACCCCAAAGATGAGGAAGCTTGGAACATAAAATCATTACCAACAAATTGTGGTAAGTTCCTCATACCACGCAACTAGGAAGAGTTACTACACGTTTTATTTTAGTTCCAATATCAAAACCATCAAAGGTAATAGAAAATTTGCTGAAGAGGAAAGAAACGCGACATGAAGCTACCATGAAGCAAATCGAAACGGAATTAGAAATAATTAATTTAGACATGGAAGCACAGATACGTTTAAATTCCGAAATGCTTAAACGTGATTTTGCGGATATTGAAGATGAGAAACAGAAACATTTTGAAAAAATTGACGTTAATGCTATAGAGGTCTAAAAATAATCTTGTGAATCCCCTAAAATTAATTTAATTTTTTTAGATGTTAGCATTAAATTATCAAAATTTTGAAACCGTAAGAGAAACAGCTTTAGATTTACATCAGAAACGAATAAATAAGATAGAAAATTTTTACAATTTTCTGCAAGACCTCGAAAAGTTACGAGCGAACAAATTTAAAACAGTTTTAAAATCCGCGTATGAAGAATTACACAAAATAGCATACAAGTTACCTTATGAGCTTCAACAATATTTTGAACATGAAATTCTAGTAAATAATAATTTATATAAAATTTAATTAAGAATAATAGGTAATATATTTTTTAGAAAATAAATCAAGTGTTACTCAGTAATCTGAGATGTTATGCAGATCTTCAGTTACGTTTAAATCTTCAAGCAGAAAAAATGAATCGTTTATTTTTTGGAAAAATTGATACAGTCAAAGCAAAGTGGAGAGATATTAAAAAAAGAGATGCCTTAATAACTTTGAAGTACCTATACTTTATTTGCAATCTGTTCACAATATCCTGTTCCTATTATTTTTTTACTGCCTTGCTTTAGCTAAGTTAAGCCGCTACTTCATATTTTTTTTGCATCCAAGGTAAATATAAATGCATCCATGAGTTTGGTCTCTGAATTCAGACATACAGTATTTGTTGAGGATACTTTTTTGGGAAACAAGACACAGATCTCTTAGAGCAGTAAAATACAGTTATATATGGGATTTGGTTTTTTCTTTTAGTTAGATTAAGCTTGCTTTTTCACTTTCACTTAGCTATTTTTTCTGATATATGCTTCAGTGAAATTAGCTCTGGAATCGTATATTTCTAGTAACCCAACTCGACTGAATGTACAATTGCCGTAATGAAAATAACATTTCTTCCTTAAAATAGTATAAACAAAATTCTTTTTAAAAGTTTGTTTGTTTGGCTCGTTGAAGGTTATTAACTTATAAGTGGTTAAAGTCAACATGTACCTAGTGCTAATTTGTATTCATCTCCAGTAACTCTTTTACATATACTTTTGTATTTGAAATCAATTTAAAGAAATTATAGCACACGAAAATTCTAAAGTTAGTTACCAGTCTTTCTTAAAATTATCTAAAACGATTTAATATTTACAGCGAAAAGAAATTAATCAGTCCAGATTGTGAAGCATTGTTTTTAACTACAGAACAAGGAAGGACTGCAAATAGTTTATTTGTTGCTAAAGAACAAAGCATGGAACAAATGTGGACCCATTTATCTCCACTACCAATTACAACGAAAGATGTAAATGCATGGTCAAAATTCATGCAAGAGACTGTAAATGGGTTAGGTAGGTCTAAATGTTGCAATCTTTCAATAAGAAATTTTAATTCTACTTAAAATTTATTAGAATAATATGGACAATCTTTCAGTCTTTCGATATGAGTCAATTATTTACGTTTCGAGGCCGTAAACTAGGCGTTTTTGGCTCGCAACATGATTAACGCCAGAGGAGCGAAGCAACGAGGGCTTTAACACGCTAAGAGCCAAAGACGCCGGTTACCCCGGGTTGCCTGGAAAACTTTATGTAAGATCTAAATTTCCAAAAAACACTTTGTTATTTATCCATCGTACATAAACATACTTTAGAATATAAAATGACAGTCCTGTTCTCTTCAGTCGTAGAAACTATTGGTCGCACATTTTGGGCATACATTCATTAAAATTTTCCTAATTTTTGGAATGAGAAAAAAATTGGCAAAATATGTAAATACAATGTATTTGTACCTATAGATACCTGTGCCAGAAAATTAATCGACATGTACAGAACAGCTGTAGTTACGGTATTCAATGGATATTTCGATGAACTACAGAACCTCACCGAAAATATGTTAGAAATGGGGTTGTTGGATGCTCCAGCAATCAGTGAAATAAGTTTAGATTTTTGCCAACCTACAATTGAGACCGTTACTCGACACTACAGCGATGGTCTGATAAATCTAGAAGTACGTTAAACTGTTACCATTAACATTTACCTAATTTCATTTTTAATGTTTTTTACAGGCACTATGGGATTCGATAATAGAAAACCTTCAAGAAAAATTACAAAACACCTACATGTTTTTACATGGTGCTGGTCATCTATGGGATAATCATTTTCAAAGACTTGCTGAAGCAAAACGAATTGTACTAAAAGACTTGAAGAAAGTTATTGAAAAAAATAATAAAGCAACACAGGTATTTTTTATTACAGTGATACTCAATAGAAACGTATAGTACGTAATAAATCAGCGCGAGGCAGTTCGGCGTTCAGAACAAATAACTTCGGCACCATGTACACAGATAGCGGCAAGCAATACCGTATTTTAAATATTACCTGCAGGTTACGTATTGGCGCCGAATTGTGCGGTGGCCGTGGCCAAATCGCCCGTTATAGAATCCTCCGACGCCGAACTGTGTTTCGAATAAAAAGGATTCTTGCGTTTAATCGTTTATATCGATTACTTGACTACCATAACTGTACAAATGTAATGGTTATCTAAAAAAAACATCTTGGTCAAGTTCATGGAGTCACAACCAATGTGACCAGGATTTTCCTATTAGTATACTACCTTAAAAATTTAAGATTGATTTAGTATTAATTAACAGAAAAAATAATTATTGGTTACAGGATCAGGAAATCAAATTAAATGTAATACTTGATCAGTTGCGACAAGCACCTTCAGAAGCAAAATTAGAGGATGCTTTAGACGATACCAGTAGTTTACTCGACACTTTACAAAAAGCGTAAGATTTGTATGTTATAAGCTTATATAGACTAGTAATTTAAGTGTAGGTAGGTACACTGTTAAGAATCTTGAATGCATGAAAAATATAAAAAATTCGTACCCGGAAAATTCATCGCCTAAACAATTCATCGCTTCGGCAATTCAGCGCCAGCAATTTATCGCAAGCAATTCACCGCTCCCTAACTTTAGTATTAATGGGGACCAAACTATTTGCATGAACAGTCGCTGTCTGTGTACATGGTACCGGTGCGGAAAATTAACATCAACGTAAAATTCAGAGCCGGTATTTCAATTCGGGTTTAAGCTACGGTTTAAGGAAGCCACGATCAATTATCATGGATACAAATGTTACAAGCATTGTATCCATGCCAATTCATCTTGGATTAAGCTCTAGCTCAGCAAAACCGAAGCTGAAATGCTGACCCTAAATCTATTGATGCAAATAGTTTAGCCCTCTTTAGTACTGAAATTTATGGAACGGTGAATTGCCGGCGATGAATTGCTGGGGCGATAAATTGTTTAGGGGGTGAATTGCTGGCGATAAATTTTCCTAGACTCAAATTAATCTTTACATGTTTTCTATAATTACCATTAGGTACACATCTCATTATACATCTGAAATTAAAATCATTGAAAAATATCAAGCCATAGTGGAAATCGCTGCAGAAGCTCTTCTGTCGGAATTAAAACTGTTTCTACATGCACATCCTAAAATTAGCGATACTGATCCAACAATTAGGAACAAGCGTGCTAGCCAATGCGACCTGGTTAATGAACATCCTACGATATTGCCTCAGCAAATGAAACAATGTGAGTTCCAAGTTGCAGCAGTAGAAAATTGGATGTTTGGGTATGAATAATAATGTTCGTCGAATTAAAAAAAATCTACTATTTATTTATGGTATTGTAGATTATGGGAAGCAATTGAAAAGTATGTTTATACCTGTAAGGAGGAAAGTCTTCAACAGGCACAAATATGGATTTCGGAACGAATGAAACAATTAGCAAAACGTTTAGAAGTAAAACTAGCTTGCCATACATCACGATTTAATAGAATTAAAATAAATGTATACGACATTAGACTTGCTGAAATCAAAACACATTCTGATAGAGTAACCAGGCACAAAGCTGTACGTATTATTTTGGAAAACACCGTCTGTCCGTAGGTAAACTAAATAATTATAACATAGGGAGCAGAATCCGACATAGAAGATATTAAACAATCTTACTATATCTACGAGAACAAATATACAACATTAATTGGAAATTATCAACAGAAGATTGAATCTATAAAAGTTAAGATGAAAAAAGCAAATAGTTCAGTAACAATTAGGAGTTACATTGCTGAATTAAATTATAATTCAAATGTCTGCAAACAGAAAATAGACGATCTTATAGAAGAACAAGCTACCAAATATAATTTAATATTGTATAAAATTCGAAAAACGGCGGCAGAATTTTCTAAAGAAATGAAGTATATTTAACATTTTTTTTAAGTTTTTATTAATATATCGGATTTAATTACTTACAGGTTGTTTCTAGAAGACGGTAATTTTCATTATGATGAAGCCAAAGTTATGACCAAGGATTTAAAATCTTTCGAAAAAACAATTAAAAAGAAATACACTGCCGTTAAGAAAGAAATTCAAGCTAAAGAGAAGAAAATGATGGTACAAATTCAAAAGCAAGAAGTGGAAGCTTTTCAAAGGTAAACGTGATCGCTGCGGGTTAGGTATTATTCACCCCTATTCTGTAAAAGTCGTTCACGAACCACTCGTTAGCTAAAGATAATCGTTGACGACACTTTGTATGTGTGAGAGAGAGAGAGAGAGAGAGAGAGTCGCTAACGGTTGTTGTCAGTTAACGAGTCGTTTGTGAACAACTTTTTACAGAATAGAGGTGTTAGTTGTTAGCTAATATTTTAATTCCTATAAAACTAAAATATGTTCAGGTGCATTTTGTAAATGATAAAGAATTTTCAGCCTTAATTCTTCGCTTGAAGAATTTGAATTCAACGATAAAGCAAATAATAGAATAAAAGAATTACAAGCGCAGATAAGAACAGAAGTATATAATATAAAATTATTACACAAACAATTGGAAAACTCGTTAAACGAAATAGAAGCTAAAAGTGTAGCGTGTTTAAATGATGTAACACTTCTTGAGCAATTTGTCTGCGATTTTAATGATTTTACATCAGCAATGATTGAAATCAGTCGCTTTTTACACCAACCTGAACCTGCGATTAACGGTAACTTGGAATATATATTGATTCTTTTATTTTAATTACATTTTTACTTTTTTTTGTAGCAAGTATAATAGATCTTACAAAGTTATCTACTAGCAAGTCTCAGCAACAAATGAAGTCTGTAAATTATGAAAATTTATTATTCAAAAATAAACCAATCGACACCGAATCCTTTATGTCGAAAATTTGTTGTTATCTTGAGACATCCCTTAAAGTTATTCAGTCAGAAGCGCAGGTAATTTCTTAATTATTATTTAGATACAGCCACAAACGGTTGGGGTAACTGCTGCTGGTTCTTGGTACCAATCAGGATCTCTTGCAACACCATTTCTACGGTAGAACGATTCTTTGATTACTTGGCACCTACCATATCTTACAGGACATGCAGATCTAGAACTGTGCCACATTTGCCATCCGTAACCAAAGCTGGTAGTTTCAGGAAAATAGTATTTATTTTCAGGAAGTACTTTTACTCGCTCCGCGAGATAATTTTTTCGTCCGTCCTTTTGTGTACCTAAAATAAGTTAGTTGAGTAGTGGCATTCAAAAGTTGACAAATAATGAAAAATGAAGATAACATAATGGTGGTTATGAGGAGCCCAGGAGCAGCACACAAAGACCTCACCTACTACAAACAAGATGAAGATGTTATTCAAAGAACGTTGCCTTTGAAATGGAAACCAGAAACACAGTTGTAGTCTAGTCGAATAATAGAATAGCGCTCCTGAGGAATCGGAGAAGCGAAGAGAGACCACCGAAAAGATGGTTGTACGACATCAAGAAAATTGCGCACAGAAAATGTTATGAGCAGTCTGAAAACACCTTTTATTTTTTTCTTCCATTGGAACTAGGTCGGTTGTGATGTATCTGCAATCCTCTTGTCGTGTGTGGAAGAGCATCGTTACAAAATAGACACCAGAGGATGGAACGTTCCCAATTGTCAATGGAGAAGATATTACCTAGTAGCATTTATGACTCCTTGGTTGTGTAGTGCTGTATCTCAAGTGTAAGGTATGGTTCATGCCCGAAGACTTCTGGACAGGACAGGACAGGATATCCTTTGGACGTCCATCAAGACATTTTCAGGAGTCTGTAGTTGTGCCAAATACACAACGTATGGATGTACATAGGCGTTTGGCGGACCTTATATGAACATTCTGCGGATATCCACTATGTCTGTGGAGTGGGTCCATAAAACGTCCACTGCATGTCTTCGTGCTAATGGGCGTGGACTAGTGCGTGTAAAATTTCTTACCCTTATTGTTAAAATTCTATGTATCTCCTCTTCCCTCTTCTGTTTTCGGCTTCGTTAAAAATCATTAAATACTAGAGCGTTTTTGTGGCTTGCTATTTTCTTCGTTCTCTTCGCGTCTTCACTTATTGAATGATTTTGTCTTTCTGTTGATATTTCCTTAATTTTTTCCGTCCTCGGAATCCTCGATGTTGTCGTCTTGCTGTTATACTCTCTTCACTAGTCAGACGTGATGAAGTAGAAGTACTACCTACCTATCTAATACTAGTAATCAATCAATTTATAAGAAGATTTAAAGAAAAACTAACCACTATAAATCAACTTTGTAACTGCTGGATCCACAGGTTTCATCATATTCTTAATAGAATTTGGATCACAAAGAGGTGGTGGTGCATCGTCTACTCTTAAATTTGGATGTCTTTCAATTCCTGTATAACGAGCTTTCCGATCACTATCAAGTTTTGCCAATGTTTCAGCTGGTACAGTTCGACTATTTGGTTTTTCAGCAAATGCCACCAACCTTTCTTCATTTTTTCGAAACCATTTCAATCTTAGTCTCGCTTCTTTTTCATAAGAATCAGTGTAAACTTGCTGTTTACTGGCATCAATACCTCGCATAGTTCTTTTATTAGAATCCCCCATACTTAAATTTTTTTTATCAGATTTACTTTAATACTAAAAATTTAAATACATTTTGAATTTATGTTAAGTCAACTAAGAATGTCAAAAAAATAATAAGCCAACTAATTTGTTCATCTTAAATAGGAATTTTATAAAAATCATGGTGCAATTAAAAACGAAGGCAAAGTTCAACCTACGTACAACGATTTTATGAAAGAAGTCTTAGCAAAATATAACTTTTATCATCTACAATGTGAGCTGCTTTGGTTAGATCTTGTAAATGGTTAATAAAAAAAAATTAATAACAATATTTTGCTAAAAGTAATTTTGCAGAATTTTTTAAGACACTTCAACGTTTGCAAAAATTTGGTGGCACTTACCGGACTACATTTCTAAAAGAACAACTAAATTTTCATATGGAAACGTTTTTGGGAAAACATAAAGAGTTAACAGATGAAATAACAAGTATTAAAGCAAATAATAAACAAACATTACATTATATTTATGAAAAACTTAAACCTTTGCATGGTTGTAAAAGAAACAAACCTTTGCTTGAAGAACTAAAGAATGAAATGGCGGAGGCTATAAATCAAATTCGTAGCTTTGATATTAATATTATTATAGAGCCTTACAAGGTAAAACTTGCTTTAGAGAGTTATAAAATCATTATCAAAATTTTTTACAGGAAAATCAAGAAAAACACATTATCTTTTACGAAGAACAACTTCATGAAGCAGATGAGAAATTAGAAATGTTACACAACGAATCATTTGAGGAATTATTAAATAGTCCTCTTACCTCACAATTTAAAGAAAAATTGAATCATATGACCGAATTACTTGCTAAGGACATACCAGAGCCTGAAGAGCCTGGTAATGATTAATTTACAGTCTGGACCATAAGTATAAAATAGAATTTCAGGTGTTCATGCAACATATTACGAAAAAATTAGAGATTGGAAAATTCCATCTGAATATGAGATGAATTTAAGAAATACTCAAGCATTATGCTATCAAGATATAGTGGATGCTACTAATTTGGATGACAAGGAGAGCATACAGTCATTTGAATGTTTAGAAGTACGGTATCGTGTCTACAGTAGAATTTTAATTTAAATTGGCGTCAATAATCTTTAAAGCCCTTAAAATTTATTTCTTTTTGCTTGATTTTTAAATAGAAATGGTACTTACACTTCTTCAATTAAAGAAAATTGAATCACAACCCGTAGTCACGGTATCTGGGGTAGTTCCCTCCGTTGTTAGGTAGTATATCAAAATTTGGCGATTTATAAATTCCTTAAAGGTTATTTCTTGAGAAAAATCTACCTCACGGAGGTTTTTGAATCGTAAATTACGCACGTCTTATACTTTAAAAAAATTAGTACAGCGTAGAATCAGCCACCTTAGTAGTATACACCGGGGGTAATTCTTTGTGTTTTCAAAATTATGTTTTCAAGGAAGACATAAAGTACCTATTGCCTAACATTTATCCTGGGTGCAAGGTTCTTTCTGCTTGATTTAATTGTAAATAGTAAAAATATGTCGTATAAATTCGAAAAATTATAAACTGGAACCGCAATCCCTACACACGAACACGGTGTACCTATATGGGGTAGGTCTTAGTTTCTATACTTTGTTTTATCCAAATTTGGCATTTTTGATTGCTTTATGAATTCCCGAACACTATATTGCTCGAGAGAAAGGAAAGGCCCTTTCTAGAGGTTTCTGTATTGCAAAGAGCAGTCTCGCATCTTTTGTGTTTTCAAAATTGAATTTTTGAAAGAAAAATAGTTCGTAACATTTATTGTTGGTGCGCAAACTCCTTTCTGCATGATTAATTGTAAACAGAAAGTAAATTGTTAAATTTGAGAAATTATAGCTATGAGTCACAACCCCTAGTCAAGGTATCAAGGGTAGATTTTTCCTGTTATATTTAAATTTCGGATTTTTGATTGATTTATAAATTCCTTATGGGCGGATTTTCAGTTTTCGTTTAAACCTTGGTTCAGCTAAACCAAGAGTAATGGCCATGGAAACAATTCTTATAACAACTGTAGGTATCCATGGCAATTAAACTTAGGTTAGTAGTTCCCTTCTTAGCTTTTCCAAACTGTATTTTCGAGGGAGAAATGAAGTCCCTGAAATTTACTCCTGGACGGCAAAGCCCTTTCTGTATCATTTAGAATCGTGCAGGTCGTAAGTTAGAAAAGTTAAGTAAGTACTACCTATGCTTTAACTGCCTACAACCCCTAATCACGGTATAGTGTGTAGTTCTCTACTTTGTTTCATTAAACTTTCGCATTTTCAATCGATTTATAAATTCCCTAAATTGGATCAAATTTGATCTCCTTTTTAAAAATTACGTGATGGAATCACAGCCCTTAGTACTCCCTTAGTCCCCTCCTTTGTTTTTCAAAATTGCAGTTTTGGGTGAGAAAGTCGCTGAATTTTAATCTTAGGTGCAGATTTCTGCATGATATGGAAATATAAACATTTACGTTTCAAATTCGAAAAATTATAGCTTTGAACAATAACCCCCGGAATAGGGGGTAGTTCTTTGTGTTTATAGCGTTTTGAAGGATAAAGTCCCTAAAATTTATTCCTATAGCACGAGATCCTTTCTACCTGATTTGGAATAACACATTCGAAAAATTATGACTTTCAACCACAAACCCCTAGTTCTACAATCGAGAGTAGTTCCGTTCTTTGTTTTTCAAAATTTTTGAAAGAGACAAAAGGTACCTACGCAAAATCAAAAAAACAAACTTATTTACGCTACGACGTAGCTGTCTCCTTTATTTACCGTGGTACCGTATAAGACTCGCTCTCTCTATCCGCGGAAGGTAAAATTTCACGCGGAAGCACTGCATTTCTTAATGCGTTAACGGTTAGTAAGGCCTAACTATTAATATTAGACATACGCTTTCTGGGAATTTCTTATAGGAAATTTTATTTTCTACAACTTTGGCCTTATGTTATTTTCACTTATCTTACGCGGTTTTCACTGGGTTTCAATTTTAAACCGCAATTGCTGGTTTATGCTAATTTAAACGGTTCTCAGGCCCAAATTATTAAAGTTAATAATTATTATCATTAGATTTCTCAGAAACAGACTTTTACGCCTTGGGAGTAGGCAACCAATCGTACGCACCTCTGTCCCTATAATCTCAGGAAGCTGAAATATCGGAATATCGGAAGTCCCCAGACATGCGCATGACGTAATGCCGTGGATTTAGTGTCAGAATTATATCCACGTTAGCCGTGGAGCTAGGAACGGCCTTTTTTTTAGTTTGTAATAGACATCTTCGGTGGGGGAAGCCCATAAACCTTGGGGGAAGCCCCCTTATGGGAACTTCCCCCTGCCGTTGCGGGAGTATCTCGTATCGATCATGACAATTGATGGAGGTTGAGCCAAGCGTCAGTCAACCAGACTTTATAAAACCGTCCCTAAAAAGGGTCGAGTTTTTTGATAATTGTGGTAGTTTACAATAATAAATGTTTAATAAATTGGTTTCAATCACTTCATTAAAACATAATATAAAAATGAACTGGATTTACAGAAATTTAATGAAGAACATACACTATGCCTTACTGCGGTTGACGATATTGAAAGCCAATGGAATGTAGATGTAGACGACTACGAAAAAAAGTTTGAGGACAGCATTCAGAGAATTTTAAAACTATATGTAGTGAGATATGATAATTTACCATCTCAGTAAATACAAATAAACTGTTAAAAATTTATTTGGTTTTTATTAAAATTATGTTACAAATATCAAGAGAGAAATATCAAATTTTACTTGTTTAGATACCTTAATGGACGGACATTATTAGGCACTCAGTTACGAATTTCAAAGTACCAAATATTGCAATAAAATCAGTTCAATAAAAAAAAAAACAGGCAACAAATAGCTCTAATACATTATTAATATAGTAAACAGAAATTTCCTAAATGCAGAATAAAATGTAATAAAACTGCATAAAAATATATACAAATTGCAAACACCTTTGGTTTTATCACTTGCTGAAATACAGAGAGGCACTATTAAATAATAATTAAGTACAATGCTTCATAGTAACTAAAACTAAAATTTTTTATTATTTGATTTCATAAGAATCGATGTTAATTGAGTAATAGAGAGAAGACACATTTATTATTAAGTCACTTAGTTATAATTAAAATACCACGTCTTCATTTGACAATAACCTGCTGCTGAATCCCTTTGATACTTTGTGGATTACGTATGCATTCGATTATCATTATTAACTTTACAAATACTGGACTGTCATCTCTTTTGATAACCATAGGTACAATACAGATTATCAATATTGTAATAAAACAAACCTAAAACAGGCAATCACTTCCTCAGTCTAAAATCGCGAGACAAAATATTCCACTGTCCATATTTACAAAGCCTTCATCACCGTGTTGTTAATAGTGATGGAATGCTGGTAATGTAAAAAATGTCTTTTTTGATTAACATTGCTTACACTACATAACAAATAAATTAAGAAAATACTACATACATACAGTTGCATTAGCTGCAAATAACTTAACAAATTAAATAAGTCTTTCTTCGGGTGGTGGTTTAAGCACATGATCTAATTCTACACGAGGATTGCAGAATTCCTGTGCACTTGGACTGTAAGTGCCCCGAGTAGCACGTTTGCTACGTGCCATATTAACTAGTATAGCTGCCCCGATCATTAAGCCCAAAAGTATAACAATTATTATGGGAATTATTATGTACAAAATGTTAACTCCATCAGGTTCCTCGACAGATTCCAACTAAATGACAAAAATGATTTTATTAATATATTTGTATTTTTATCTTGATGTTTACCTTATTAAGAGTGCAATTTTTTCCTATCCAGGTTTCATCACATTCACAAATATAATCTGGAATGTCTGTACATCTTTCATTACATTTCCCGTGATCACACGGATCTGTTTGGCAAGGATCGTATACTTCACAACCAAAACCACAACTTCCTCTTGGACATTCGCAGGTATAAGTACCTGGCAAGTTCTTGCATTTCCCATCTACACCACAAACGTCCGTAATTTGTTCACATTCATTTATATCCATTTCACAAAGCAAACCAGCGTATCCTAATAAAACATGTATTAGAGCGAAAATTTCATAAGAATTAATTTACTTACCTGTGCCTGTACAGTTGCAGTCGTATCGATTAATTCCGTCTATGCAAAAGCCACCATTTTTACATGGATCCCCAGAAGGTAAGTCACAGTCATTTATGTTTACTTCACAATATTTGCCTTCATATCCACGCTGGCATTGACATACAGGTTGTTGTTCTGTTGTATTACAATAACCAGCCTCACAATGCTGTCGCAAACAGAAAGGTGTGTCACACAGCGGTCCCACGTATCCTTCTGTACAGATACATGTGAAGTTGTTACCAGTTTCAAAATCTGTAATGAGACAAACAAAAATTGAATTTTTTATCATGATAACTGAATTATTTTTAATACAAATTAATATCTAATAACTACAAGGTGGTCCCTATTAAAATAAGTGTTTCCTTCTGATTTTAAAAATATATATTTTAATGGGTATATTTCTAATCTTTAGAAAAGTTTTTCAGAATATGAAATGATCACCCCATGCAAGATTTCAGAAATATTGGTAGCTTATTTTTTTTAATAAAAAAAAAGTTAACCGATATTTCTGAAATTTTGCATGGGGTGATGATTTTATATTCTGAACAACTTTTCTAAATGACGTTTTGCCACAGTCAGTACAGAAAATGTACTTTACCTGAATAAATTTAAGTAAAAGACTTGAATATTAATTTTGCTGAAAATTTATTAAAAATATACCCATAAAGTATATATTCTTAAAGTAAGAAAAAATATTTGATTTAATAAGCACATCGCCAATTATGGTTTCTATTTAAAAAAATACAACTATATTTAATATTTCCGAAATTTGAACCCTAGTTAAAAATTTGAGTACGCCATTGAGTTCTACTCAAAAAAGTGCCTTTAGAATGTTTTTATAGTTTTACGATGACTTACAAAATAAAAAAGTTATTCAACATAATAGGAACAAGGAAATTTCGGAAAATCGCGTTTTCCTTGAAAATGAGAAAAAATTCGTTCGCGCCACTAAATTTGTCTCAAAAAACCAGCTAGAGAATGTACCCTCAGTTTTCTCCTTACCACAATAGCTACCGAGATACCCTATACGGACAACCAAGTTGGGCTTATCACTTATCATTTTAGAAGTAAAAATAAAACGACTACCCACACGCAACTAGTGACTTATAAGCCCCATGGCAGGTGCTGATTATAAATCACTAGTTGCACATGAGTAGTTGTTTTTTTTAGAACAGCACTACAAAATATATACAACTTACTTTTCCCATCTTGACATGTAGCCCCTTCCTTACAAGGTTGATTTTCACAAGTAATTAGCCGTAAAGCCTCACACTGTTTCCCTACATATTCTTCAGGACACTCACACTTAAATGCAGCTAATAAATCAAAACAAGTGCCACCATGGTGACAAGGATTACTTGCACATTCGTCTATATCGTTATCACAACTAGAAAAAAAATATTCAATTATTACATACTTTTTTTTTTACAAAAGTCTTACAATTCTCCATCGTATCCAGGTAAGCATTTGCACTCATACTTAGCAATTTTATCTATACAAGTGGCATTATTTTGACATTGGTTGTTTTCGCATTCGTTTATATCAACCGAACAATCATCGGCTGCAAAACCAGCAGGACATTGGCATTTGTAAGTATCAATTGGATCAATACATTGTCCTCCATTAAAACAATCTGTTTCATAACATAATTGACAACCAATATTACCACTACTTGTATCACTTAAACCAAAATAATTACGTGGGTAATAATCACGTGAATACAGTTTTGAACTGACATAGAATGGTAGCAACAATGTACCAATACGAATTTCCCCTAAGCAACCCTTAAACAAAAAAATTAATATTGTTAAGAATAATTATTCCAATCGTCGTCTGCGTTGATATGTGTTCCTGCTGTCAGCAGGAACAGATATCAACGCAGACGACGATTCCAATGAATGTACCTTAAATCTATCACTTGTTTTGTTAACATCCATTCTGTATAACGGTAATGGTGTATCGGTAGTAAAACCATTTTCGGGTAATTCAACAGCATTACTTGTAAAAGCAAATTCAGTTGTGGTGTCTACAATAGTAACATATGGTGTTGAATTATTATATTCTTCACTATCCAACATGCTCCTGTAATTGAATGTTTTGTTGTCACTGCCTGCTATAATAATTGTTCCTTTAGCAAACAATTCGTTGAATAACGTAGAATTAAAATTCTCTACAGTAAAGTTAGGTGTATCATCCTTAACCATTTCTTTAAATCCTCCTTTCAAGGTATCTTCTTTTATTTCCAACAACAATGTAAGCCATTGTCCTTCGAAGTGCTCTTTATGAAACTGTTTACTTTGTACATCACCACCAAGATTCCATTCCACACGCACTTCATTGTGATATATAAAAATAATAAAATGATTTTCCATGTATTTAGCAAATAGTACTGTGCCCCAGGACCTTGTCCGATAAGCAAGTTCTATGGAATCAAAGGATGCAGTTTCGGTGGAATTATTTACAAAATTATATAAAAGTGGTGGGGTTTCTCCATCAAACGTAGCATTTGCAATACATTCATAACCATCTTGAAGATTCCGACATGTGGAATCTTTTGGACAGTGTCGTAATTCACAAAATTCTAGTTCTTTACAATCTTTACCTTTGAAACCTCTTGTACAAACACATCTGCAAAAAATGCAATTATAAAATATTGCAAAAAAATAAATTAAAAGATAGATTAAACATACCGGTAATCGTTCCAAGTGTTAACACAACTGCCATGATTATCACAAGGATTGATTCTGCAAGAATCATCCGATAAAACTCCTTCTAGAATAGTGGAATTATCAAAAGTTACAGCTCCAAATGCCACAGGAATGTCTAATTCAGCTACATTTAATGGGAAAAATTCAGCTACCATTATTTTTGAGCCGTTACTTATCTGAAAATATAATAAAATAATTCCATACAAAAGCAGTAAGGTCTATTGCAAAAATCTAGTAGGGCAATCAGGTACTCATACTACTAGTAGGATCGGTAAAACAGTTGAAAAAAAGTGGTCTAGACTTATACAGGGTTTTCCAACAAAAAGTGGCCACCCTCAATACCTTTCAAAATTCAAAACCATTGTTTGCTTGAAAATCCCCAAGACATGTCAACAAAGACAGCAAGGGGGACATCTTTTACGTAAAATACAGACGTCTGTAATCAACCCCTTCGCCTCAAATGACACTATACCATGTGTGCCATATCGTAGAAAAGGTAATTACTATTTATTTTTTCTTCAAGCGTATCATAATATCCGTATTGTTGTACAGAACTGGCTATGTAGAAGGAAGTCATTTTGTTAGTAGTCAAAAAATGAAAATAATGTTACTAGTACAATAATGTGTTTACGTATCCATGGCAACGGCAGTATTTTGACCATAGCTCCGCCCCCAAGGTTAGTAGAAGGGAGAGCGTTGTCCTGTCGAAATGACTTTTTAGGAAATACTTATTTACAGCAACAGAATATTTTTACACTTGAAGAAAAAATAGTATATACTATTCGGAGTAGAACGTCTTATTTGTGTTTCGCTCACTTGCACAGCCTCGGCGCGTGCGCCTCGGCCGCAATATGAGCTCAACACAAAATGAACTCTTTCTACTCCTAATAATATAATATACTATTTATTAATCTTAATTCTATTTACAATTAAAATAATAATACTGGATTATTCTTTTAGCTACACAACAAAGTATTACCTGGACATCCTGTATAATGCCTTTAAAATGGATCATACTAAGAGGTGTAGTAACAGCTGCTGCAGATCCGGTGGTTGCAGTCATATCGGCTTTACTGATAACAGTAGGTCCTTCAACAGCTTGACGAACAGGTCTTAATTGTGGTTGACCTCCTAAGAACAATACTTGAGCATCTAACGTTCCTGTAGCTGATATAGTTTTCCGAAAATATTCTGTCCCATTCAGTTTAACTTGTACAAGAGTCACATTGCGAATTACCTAAGTTGGAATAAAATTATTATTAACGTACTTAATATTAATGTATTCAATGTTTACCTCAATTAGATGGTGATATCCGTCATTTAGTTTAACTCCACCAACGGTGTAAGCTTCAGGGGTTGCATTAAATTGTATACGAACTAGTAATTCTCCACCTTCTAATTGAGCAGCAATGTATGTTTCTTCAGCGATACTGCTTGGATTAAAAGCAGAACCTAAATAGAAAATTTGTCCACGAGATTGTCTGGTACGAATGAACATGCTGATATCCACAATTGAACGAACTGCTCTTCGTGCTGCATCTGTTACAGTTACAGTAACCAAGGAGTTTGTAGTGTTTTCATAACCAAAAGTTGCAGCTGTGTAATCTGTTTTAAAAAATTAAGATTTATACTAAAGGGTGTTTTATAAAAGCTCTGTAATGCAGTTGTTTGTTTTTTCATGTGCTATATTAAATTTGTTAATTGTGACTCACCTTCTGTATAGTAAAATCAATTTTTTTTTCATTTAAATGTTTATGAAGGAACACAATGGGCTCAGTCAGGGATAGTCAGCAGCGAGAATTTACAGTAAACAAATGAATAAATTAATCAGCCTTGTTAAACGGCTTTGTGCTAACTTCCAACCGTTGACCATCCCTTAATGCGCTCGATGCAACTTACTGTATTGACATGTATGGCCTAAATAAGGTCTTTCACAGGTACAACTGAAGTCACGCCATTTATCAGTGCAATGTCCTCCTGAATGGCAAGGATTAGGATTGCATTGAGGTTCTCGATGGCAACCTACTTCCACATCTTGAAAACTCATTCCAGATGAATTTTGTACTTCCGGTAATACCCACTCTCCGTTAATAAGTACATCTTCTAAACACCCGACTAAAAATGGTTGACCATGGGTAAGTTTACGTAAATTACTTGGAATTCCTCCAATATAGGTAGTGGGAAAACTAGTTGATGTTACATTATAATTTTCATTAAATGTGATTGGATAGATTGTTTGCTCATCATTTGCAGATAACACAAGATGAGATGAATTTATGGCAACAAAAACCTATAAAAGCAAATCATTGGATTAGAATCCTTTACTTAATTTTTAACTTACTCTTTGCCAGTTACTGTCGTTTAAATTAGAACCAATAAATACACCTTCCCATTTATTCAAAAGACTTGAATGTAGATTTAATCTTCCATGTGAAAGTTCTAATATGTAATACGTTAAACCCTTGCCAAGTGCTAATAATCCATCACCAAGAGTAGTTTTAAACCGAAACTGAATATCATAGCCTTCATCCCTTGTGGTATTGACCGTGACAAGTGAATGACCCGACAATGACATTGTGGTAATTTTCTCACAAGTATGCCCATGAAATCCGTTTGAGCAAGAACAATTAAATTTATGTTCAGTTTCATTGAGCAAGTATGGTTTGCAGGTACCATTATTAGAACAAGGATTTTCTATGCAGCCGTCTAGTTTTACAGAACAATTTTTTCCTCCATAATCAGAATCACATTCACAATAATAATTAGCTTGTTTGTCTACACAAGTTCCATGTTTGCATGGAACATACTTCTGGCACTCATCTATATCTATTTCACAATGTGCTCCTTCGAAGCCTTCCTCACATTCACATATGTAACCACCAATTTTGTCGACACATGTACCTTCCAAACAAGGTGAACTTTCACATTCATTGATGTTTATTTCACAGTTTCGGCCGGTAACTCCCGCTACACATATACATTCGTAGCTGTAAAAGTAAAAACGTAGAAAACTTGACTCTTTAATTATTTAACATACCCTGCTGCATCTGTTGGATCAAAGGGTCTTTGAAAACTTTCTGGCAAAGTAAAGTTTAGTACAGCACCAATATTAGGATTATAAAGTGTCTGGTTTGATTTTTCAAGACAAGTTCCCGAATTTTTACAAGGACTGCTTTCACATTCATTTATATCCTCTTCACAATTTTTACCTTAAGCAAAAAAATAAGTTACCGATTCAAATAAAATATTAAAGAAATATAAACCTACCGGCATATCCTGGGTAACACGAGCAGTGATAATCTTTAACGTCATCTACACATTGCCCACCATTTACACATGGATTGCCAACACAGTCGTTTATATTAATTTCACAGTAATTTCCATTAAAACCAGTATCAGTACAGTCACAAGAATAACTGTTTAAGCCGTCAATACAATGAGCTCCATTTAAGCAAGGTGATGACTAAAATAAGAATCATTGGGTATGTCGATTTTTTACCTTTTCTAGAGTTAAACTTACTTCACAGTCGTCTATATTAATTTGACAAAATTTTCCTGTTAGTCCCGGCATACAAACACAATTAAATTCATTGATTCCATCGATACATGTTGACTGATTTAAACAAGGGTTTGGATCGCATTCATTTATGTTGTCAGTGCAAGCTTTACCTGAACACAAGATAAGAATTGAAATCTTCACGTTTTAGTCATCTATCAGAAAACATATGCATGGAAATGTGAAAGGGCTATCAATAATGTAATATTTTGGGCTGTCCTTCACGGCCGCGTGGTGTTCACGGCCGCATTTCAGCGACAAACACCGTGTTGAAGTAAATATAATATTTTTTTATGGCTTCTATAGCCAACAGAGTCAAATATTCAACCACAAAAGAAAAATAGGTTAAAAGATGGTGCTGCGAGAGGGCCTGAAGATATTTAATGCAGTGCCAGAGGAGATCAAGAAAACAATTGAAACTTTCTTCAAAGTTCCCAAACATATTGAAAACATACTTATTAGCCAAGTATGAGTTTTTAAGTAAATAATTATTTTATTTTTTAAATTTATTTTTTTTCACAACTTCCATTGTCTCTAGAGATATTTTTTAATTATAAGCCTTTTTTAGAAAGTCAGAATTAATTTAAATATTCATTATTTACAATAAAAAACTAAAATAAAGGAAAAGAAAGTTTTAATATACCTGCATAACCAGCTGGACAAATACATTCATAGTTGTTAACCCTGTTAACGCATGTTCCGCTATTCTGACATGGCATAGAAAGGCATTCGTCAAAATCCACTTCGCAATTTTCACCTGTGTATCCTGGCATACAATAACATTGATAACCACCGTCTTTATTAACACAAATGCCATGATTACAAATAGTAGGGTGCAGTTGACATTCGTCTATGTCTTTACCACATGTAGGGCCTATATGGAAAAATCAAATTATTATGTTTCAAATTTCTGATTTGGTCTAATTCTACATTATTGGTAGAAGCTACAATAAGATACTTTGATATTATTGCACATTACATTAAACTAATAGTATGCAGTGCTGCAAGTAGCTATACCCTAATCTAGCCAAGAAATATTATTTATTTTGTGTTGAATTGTAACTTTAAATAAATATTAATTAGTTGTGAATATTGCCATGACTTTCCTTCAAACCCTGGTCTGCAGGTGCATGTGAAATTGTGTGTTGTGGGATCGAGGATGCAAGTGCCTCCATAATGACAAGGAGTTGTGGCGCAGGGATCAACCAAGGTGGTACAATTCTCACCAACATAACCAGCCGGGCAACGACATTCATATGCTCCAACAAGATCTACACAGATATGTCCTTTTGGACAGTTTATTCCAAGACAATCATCGGTATTAGTTTTGCAATCATAACCTTCGAAACCTATAAACAATAAAAATGTAGATTTGTAAAAAAAAAATTAAATTCTACACCTTTCAAACAATCACATGTAAATTCCCTTTTATTTGGAGATGATATGCAGGTACCATTATTAAAACATGGTTTTGTTTCACAAACATCATAAGGTCGTTCACATTTTGTTCCTGACCATAATTCTGTACAGTTACAATAAAATCCATTTTGGGCATCGATACATAAACCACCATTCAGGCAAGGATTAGATAAACATTCGTCAACATCAACTTGGCAGTGTTTACCTGTGAATACGGTTTATTTCTGAGTGTTTAATCTATTATATGGGGTAAAATAAGACCTTTACATAGACAAAAAAGCATATGAGAAAGTGTTAAAAGCATGCAGTATTTGCAAAGTGCCCAAGAAATAAATAAACCCTAGTTAAACCTGTAAAGAAAAATGAATTATGTAAACTTAATAAATACATCTTTTAAATTACCTGTAAAACCATAAGGACATTGACACTTAAAAGTATCTAGAAGGTCTATACAAGTTCCTCCATTAAGGCAAGGGTCATTCATACAGTTGTCCGTATTAATGTCGCAGTTTATTCCTGTCCAACCTGGTTCACACGTACAGTAATACCTGTTCATCTGAAAACCGTCTCATAAATGATAAAAAATTGCTGGGAACATTAATATTGCTGTTAGTAGATATTCAAAGCAAATTTGAAAGCTAGAGTACTAAGTAGACAAAATTAATACTTTCACATAAATATTTGTTTTGATATTTTCCTCCCCTACTTAATACTCTAAACTGCATTTTTTTGGCAAAATATCATTTTCAATCTTCACATACCTATATAAACATCTTTGCATAACATTAAACTTTAAAGGCAAATGCATAAAATGCTTTTGGGTTGCAATCAACAAAAAAATTTGGTTTATAATACAAACACATAAAAAAATTAAATATTAATAAAGCAATAACTTACAAAGTCCTTGCAGGTAACAGCATGTTGACAAGGATTGTCTGCGCATTGTACTATCTGATTACAATCAGGTCCTTTAAAACCTTCCGGGCAGACACAATGATAGGAAAATAAATCTTCACGACAGATACCTCCATTTCTACACGTGTTCCACTGGCACTGCTCCAAACGCTCACATGCAGGGCCTAATGTGTAACAGTGAAAGCAGTGCAAGCAACAATCAGCAAAAGCCAGCCATAGATAACCCACACACATAAACAAACAATAAGCAATATATAGAACAACAGCCAAACTAACATAAACAACAATGCAGAGTTAGTTTTTAGTTGAACTTGAATTGCAGCAGTAATAAAAGATCATACCTGTAAATCCTGCTGCACAAGTGCAATTATAAGAGCCCATAGAAGGGCTACAAGTGCCACCATTTAGGCAAGGATTATTAATGCATACCATGTCCGCAGAACAATTAGGATGTGTACCTACAGGGTAGTGCATGTTATATTGTGCTCTAAAGAGAAATAAGTGCTTGTATTAAAAAATTTACAACCAAAACTTACAGACAGTTTGATGCACTTCTAATTCACAATTTTCTCCTGTAAATCCTGGTAGGCAATGGCATTCATAACTTCCTAGTTTATCTATGCACTGTCCATTATTTAAACAAGGTTGAGATATGCATTCATAAACATTCTAAAATAATTTAATAATAATTAATTGAATTATAAAATTAACTGCTATTACATATTGACAATTTTTTCCATCAAAACCAGGAGGACACTGGCATACATAACCACCATATGTATCAAAACAGGTACCGTGATTACGACATGGATTTGTTTGACACTCATTTTCATTAATTTCGCAATTTCTACCAGAATAACCAGTATGGCTACAATCACATGTGTAGGTATTGTTACCATCTTTACAAACCCCATTATTTAAACAAGGATTTGGTTGACATTCATTTATATTTGTTTCACAAATTGGTCCGGTGAATCCAGGTAAACAAACACATTCAATCCTAGGTAATGTTGGATGAGGCCTGCATGCACCGTCGTTTAAACATGGATTTGGGGTACACAGTGGGTTTATCGATACTTCTTGTTCGCAATATCTCCCTATAAAATAATTTTTTTTAAACTACTTAACTTTATAGAACAAATTATACCTTCAAATCCTGGCAAACAGTTGCAGTTATAATTCCCGTTGTTTTCATTGCAAGTACCCCCATTCTTGCAGAGATTTGGGTCTTTATCACAGAGACTACCCAAATCTATCTCACAATTTTTTCCTGAATAACGAGGTAAACATATACAAGTATATGAATTTTGTCCATTTTGGCAACTACCATGCCTCATACAAGGTTCGGTTGTGCAATAATCAATTGCACGACTTTCCTTGAAATCTTCTCTAGGAACGCCTGTAAATATGTAAATAAAATTTAAATGGTAAAAATAAAAAAAGAAACATTACAGCTGTTCATGGGTATTGGACAAGTGCCAAAAACAACATTATGGGGATGTATAAGGCTGCCGTTAAATGTAATAGAAGGCCCTTCTAGAATGCACCCATTGTAATGGTTTCCAACAATAAGTATAGCACCATCATCATATAATTCAGGACTTGTTAGTAGTTCATAATTGTATGTAGAATTTGCTAACAGCTATAAAAAAATCATTTAATTCCTCATCACAGTTACTAACGTAAAACATACCCGACTTTGTTCATCAACAGTTAATGATAAATTTCCCAGTTTATAAATTAAATGAATGACATGCCATCTATTATTTAAATAGTTCCCTGGTATTCTTGCTTCGTAGAATTTTTCAGGTGTTCTAACTCTGAACAAAACCTCTTCTGGATTTACAGAGAGCTCGATTAAATAGTCGTTACGTTGTTGGGAAAACAATTCACCTCCTAATGAATCTTTATTTATAATAAACGTACCACTGTTTTATTCTTTACGTACCTGCACAAGATCTAAAACTAAAGCTTGTGTGTCGCTTTAAAGAAATAGTTGTTTCCAATCTAATATATGATGATCCGTTAAAAAATGCTTCTGGTTGTTCTGAAGGTCCCAGCTGTTGCTGTAGAGTAAAACCGAACATCCATAATATGTATATGGCTGTAAAAGGAACAAAGAATACTCAAAAAAGAACTTTCGAACACCTACATGTTGGTTGGGCTACAACAAGGTCTCGAGGAAAATACAGAACGTAAAAGCAAGAACCACCAAGGATTGTTAGCTGGAAGAAGAAGGTAGATTCAAAAATGTCAGTATTAAACGCTTTTCTTTTACTTGAAGTTGAACAATAAATCAAATCTATTTTACACAAATTGCTTGTCACATATATTCATCATAACTGCATTAAAAAAATAAAAAATCACTTTGTTTGTTAACAATGTCCTATATTTAATGTATATACACGATAATTGATTACTTTAATTAGTTCTTATTGTAAGTAAACCCACACATAACATTTTTAAAGTGATGTTTATCTAGGAAAGCTCTTTGAATATTTTAAACATGAACCATTGGCAAAATAGATAGTTATTTAAAGGGTATTCAAGGTCTTGATGATGCACATATAAGCAAGAATTTACCTTTACATTAATAATGAATGAGAATAACGTATCTAAACTCCTGTAAACTAAACCAGTAGGAAGTACAACCAGGAAATTGTTTGGTAACATGTGAGCAGCTTAACAATATCGGAATATTACGTGTTTTCGATTAAATTTAACAATGATTCTATGTGTGGATTATAAAACTTATGTGCTGACTTCAAATAATAAAATTAGGGGGTGTATAATTGTAAAAGAAAACGTCAACATTAATAAACACTGGTGTAAGTGAAAGACTTACCTATAAAAAGAGTACTTTTTGCTAATTTCGAATTCATTGCACGTCTAATTAATAAAACACAATAATTATAACTACAAATTTACATCACAAAAATAAATTACATATACATAAAGTCATTAAAACACATATTAACAGGTGTCCATTATTTCTTCACCAACAAAACTGTCTGACAGATAGATATATCCAGGAAACGAACCATATTTAACGGTTACATGACTCACTGACACAACGAAGCAGCAAATATCATAACAACCATTTATCATACAAAGCATTTAATATAAAACGGTTGAGGACTGTGTAAACGTGGTGCAAACAATTGAGAATTGTTTAACAATGAAAGTTTAATTGTGCAAAGTGCGATAATAATATTTGTGTTTTATAAAATGCAGTGTCTTACTTTAAAGTTTAATAAAAAGTCCAGTCTTATATTTAATAAAAGATTTATAATAATACCTACAATAGGGCATCCTTAAAAGTGTGTAAAAACCCTTTGTATTTCCAGTTTCATCTGAAATGATGGTAAGATTCTTTCTCCAATGTTTTTCATACTTTAGGTTTTTGTTGCTGCTGGTCATATGCAAGCATTTCTGATTTGTTATAATAAATTTTATTGACAATAGTTGAAATTCAGAAATTGTTATTGAAAGAAAGCTCAGCAGTTCCTCACTGAGTTACCCAAAATTCCTTATTTGCTGAGTTGTGCCGAGTAGCTAACTTAGCTGGAATAAGCTGGCAGCGGTTTTACATGACCAGCAGTTTGTTCAATGTACAGCAGCAACTAGAGAAGTTTTTTGTGCCGAACTGCTGCTTACAACAGTCTGAACTTCACATCTCATATGAATTTTCTTAGTTCAAAGAAAACTTTTGTCCATTTTTGAAGGATTAACCAACAGGTGGCTTCCTTTGAACCATTCTTGCTCATCTCTTAAAAATAATAATGCCATTACAATAAATTATCACCCTTTATAGGGAATGACATGGCATTGTTTATTTGTAATGATTGAGGGCTCGGTATGCCGATCCCTGGCAGCTCAATGCACTGTGTGACTGACCACTCTCGGCCTATTAACTGTACACCTAACTGAAAGTGTTAGTACAGTTTGTGTAGCAAATTTATTTTCTGTTACTAGGTACGATTTTCTGGCTGTACAATCTTGTAAGATTATAGCTTCATCTCTTACTGGATATATTAAATTTTTTTACTCAAGATCTTTGAGAATTTAAGCTTAGGTACTATATCTTCCTCAAATTCGTTTAATAAGTTAGGTACTTCCTTTTTATTTGACTTTTGATAAAATAAAAATCCAAAAAGTCTGTACTATAGGGACACGTTCTTTTTTCAGTTTGCTAAGGCTTACAAGTTCTGCTGCATTGCATTATGATATTATTTTTGTAAAAAAATTTAAAATGGAGTTAAGTCTGCTAACAGAGATGGTTACATAGGTAACTGTTCCAGTAGTTCCTTTATAATGGACACCAAAGTTGTTAGTTTAGTAACAATTGTTGTTTGTTTTATGTAATTTTGAAATGCCTGGTATGGGTTAATTGTTGATCTTTACCGATCTTTACTTATTAAAATATTTAGTTACGCAAAGCAAATGTAGTCCTATAGTTTAATCAACATCTTTTGTCCCTTAGGTTTATGTGGACTGTGATCAAGAGGGAGGTGCTACAGATGAGGTGAGTAGCTATTAAAAATTTTTATCATTACAAATTTATTTACTTGATATTGAGATACATTTTTTGCTGCTACAGCAAGACCTTCCAAAGTTGTCTTTTTTTTTAACATAATCTTTGAAGCTTAATATTTAATAAGCTACAGTAATAATTGACTAGATAGACACACACTTTGTGAAATTAAGTCTTAATAACAAGTGCTTTTTTTTAATACAATAACGGTGCTTTTGCACTGTAAGTACAAGTCGATCATTTCAAAAAATTTAAAATAAATTAAAATTCTAGTATCTACCCGTTCTTCCACACTACATCTATATAATTTTTAAAATAATGCTATAATAAAATATCACAAATGGTAAATGCATTTAAAAATACATCTCTCAATACTATGTAGAAATTCACTTAAAAAATTCAACAGTCTACAAAAATGATGATAGACTGAAACACCTACTAGGCAAAAATTCATACAATTTTTTCTTGTGCATGTTGCAATCCTGAACAATAATGTAGCATCAAAACTGAGAGTGCTTGAATTCTTGCATCTGCTTGTCCAATCAAAAATGCCAGCCTAGCCTTTTCTACTTCAGCATCGGCTGTATTTAGTTGTTTAGAAAGTGTCATGTGTTCAACGGTTGATGCATCTAACGTTTTTTTTAATTCTGTAACCTGAATTTTGTGTGTGGAATAGAAAAGCACTTAAAACAATTAAGAATATTCAAGTTTAATAACTCACCATAAAATTGATTTTATCAACTTTAACTTGATGCACCATGTTTGCATACAATTGCGTACCGGTTTCTTTAGCAGCATCCATAAGTGCTTCATCTGTAGGATATTGTAATACTTGCTCAACTGCTTTTAATATAATTTCTGTTGCTCCTTCGTTTGATTGTTGTATTTCATCAAGTATTGATGGACACATGCTGAATGGATTGCTAGCTACTAATGATAACTTACGTGGAGTATGTTGTGGAGATGGAGGTAAACTTTTGCTTTGTGATGGAGAAAAATGTGAACCTAAAATATGTTTAGATTGGCAAACTTTTTTTTTTTAGTAATTTTGAATACAAATACCAGGGATTGCAAGATTATTTGCACTATTAATTCTTTTTAGCCCATTAAAACTTTGTTTTTGTTCTGTTGTTGGATATTGTAGTATTTCACAATCCAAATCATCGTCGGTTACCTCAGTCATTGTAATTTCTGGTTGATTGGCATCAGACATTTCATTCTTTTGGTCGGATTTGTCTAATGGTATACATGGAACATTCAACTGGCATTTAGATAAGCATTTTTTGTGACAACAAAGATCACATTTTTTACACTGCACTGCATCTTTTAGCCAGATCTGAAATAAGAAAATTAAAGAAACGCTTTTCTATTAAATAGTATCAGTCTTATCGTAAATGTTTAATTTTTTCCCATTCATTTGGCAAGGGATTTTATTAAATCTCATGGATTATTCAAAATTACAAACATTGAGAAATTTCTTTCTTGGGCCTCTATTGCAAAATTTAAAATTATACTTACTACCCAGGATGTTTAGTTTTAGTCAAGGGATAAACCACGGTAAAAAATTGTTTACACTAAACTACTCAATGTGAAAGACTACCCATAATTCCTAGGGATTACCCAGACTTTCCAGACTATCTTGACTTCCCAGGGACTTTCTAACAGTTCCCAGGGAGTACTCCGGCTATGTAAAATTTCCTGCTAACAGTTAGGTAAAAGATTCAAAAAGTTTCAGGGAGATCTCTGAGGTTAGAGGAGTACCTACATACTGTTATGGAACTAAGTATTTTTTTGAATTATACTTCTAACAGGACTCTCCAACTGCTCAGCTCATATACCCTCCCCCCTTCTGAAACTTATTCAAAGAGGAAACACATGGCAAGACGAGAATTCAAACCCAGGATCTCTTGGTTGCTTTGGGGGCTCATTTCCTAAGTATTATCTCAATTTCTATTTGGACTTAGATAAAATATTAAAAATATTTTTAACAACAAACCTTTTTTGAACAAAAATCACAATGCGTTGTTCTATTAAACTGTGTCCTTAAAAAGTCATGTTTAGCTGTTGTAGATTTGGAAATTTCTTTCAAATAATCTGTATTCTCTGTTACTGGAACTTTACGTTTTACTTCAGTAACTTCTTCATGGGTCCACATGAATGATAATAGAGTATCACCATAACAAAATACATGTTCAAAACCTGAATGTGACAAAAGTGGATGTGATTGACTGTAATTTTCAGAATTAATTTTCTTGAACAATTTATGTATTTTCACCAATTACCTTGTGGGAGGTGTACTAGTAGGAGGAAGAAATGAAAAGCTTTTAATGTAATGTCCCAGCATGGAATTGTTGCATTCGTTAAGCACTTGGGCTAAAGGAACATTTGTGTATCCAAGCAAAACATCTTTGCCATTGGCTGTTAAACCCCAAACATTTATATTAAGATATTTATCAGTTTCTTTCAAGTTAAATAAGTACTCGTCATTACAATTAATAACACAAAGCGACTCCTTCATTTGTCCCTTGTAAATATCAACAGAATCTGTTGAAGAAATCTCAATTTCCGCGGCAGGTGTTTCAGGTTTATCAGATTTTGTTGTATCTGGGGGCACTTCCATGATGCACTGTGATTGTCTTTTAAGAGCTGAAGGGAGTGATACTGAATGTTGTTTAAAAGCTGAATGTTGTGGAGTTGTCGGTGTAGATGGTGTTGGTGTACTTCGATTACTATTATCACTAGATGTACGTTCTATCGAAGTTTTTCTTTTGCGTAAACTAAAATTTCCAAGAGTTTGTGCAAATTTAGATACATTTTCATTGCTGCTACTTATAAGTTTTGGTATAGGAATTTTATCACTAGTTTTATTTTTGTCAAGATTTGTAACACCTTTGGATTTCGTGGACGTATCTACATTTTCAATTGTTTTTGATTTAACAGGGTCTACAATAACAAAACTTTCTTGTTCTGTTTGTGTAAAATCCCCTTCATTAATACTGTTGGTGTTTAAGATTGGGGTTTTTAACTCAGTCTTATCGGAATATTTCGATTTCAACACATAATTATTTACTATTCTTTCAATTCGAATGCTAAAATTTCCTGCTGGGAGCAACTTTAAAATTTTATTTAGTTGTGTTATGTTGTTAACTAATTTTCCATCCACTGCTAAAAGCACGTCTCCATTTTTAAGTGTAGCTCGATCTGCAGCGGATTGGGGAGTTACACCATCAATAAGGACGAGACTCTGATCCTGTTTGAATGTCACCCCGAGTTGTTGTTGACGCACTTTACTTACAGTTAGTTCCAATACTACGTATGTGGTAGATTCTTTTTGATGCACACATATCCATGGTATGGAATCTTTATAGAAATAATAATCAAATTTTTGTGAAAGAAAAAAAATGTATAAATATACCAGCAGCAAAACTACAGTAGACTTGCACAATATCTGTAGTAGCTGCAAGTCGACTCATTTCCATGCACATCACTTCTAATTGTCCCTGAGGAATAATTTCACTGTCATCTATGTCTAGTTGACCCGGATCTGACTTTGTGAAGAAGGGTTTGTAACTGCAAATTTTCAGAATGTAGGTAATAAAATCTTTCCTCTGCACAGAGGTTTATTTTAATATGCCAGATATAGCCTTATCTTCGAAGTAAACTGCCAAATTTATATGAATAAAATAATTAATTGTAACAGAAAATGTTTACAACAGACGCAGTAAAAGTGTAAAAATTGATTGAGAGTTCAATGAAGATATAAAATGCAAATCAAAAGTTAGCTTTTTTGAAACAAGAAATGATAAGAAAGTTACATAAGAGAGAAAATTGGAAAGAAAAAAGAAACACTATAGACAAGTATATAAAGCAAAGACAAAAATATCATTTTTATTGTTAACAGCTTGAGAAGTGATTTGAAACTTGCAAAAAAAATAATAATTATATAATGGGAGAATAAGGGCTGTAAAATGGAAGTTAGAAAAAATAAGTAGACGCTGTTTTAGACAATCCGTTCCATCCTTTTATTCTTTAAACGCAAAGAGAGTTGAAGAAAAAAAAAATTAACTACCAAAGGATATGCAACAAGTTTATTGGCACTGCTCGAATTTTCCAAGGCAAACTAGATGTATGGAAAGCCGGAAGCAATTTTAAAATTTCGTTGAATAAGACTTTTGAAACAGCCTGTCTATATTAGGAAAACAATCTCCATAGAAAATGATTTTACTGAAGGAGATAGGGAGATCCATGCAAAATTGAGAGAAAAAGCAACATATTGTTAACAGCTTGAGAAGCTTGAGAAACTTGCGAAGAAAATAATAATTATATAATGAGAATTAGGGCGGTAAAATGGAAGTTGGAAAAAATAAGTAGACGCTGTTTTAGACAATCCGTTCCATCCTTTTATTCTTTAAACGCAAAGAGAGTTGAAGAAAAAAAAATTAACTACCAAAGGATATGCAACAAGTTTATTGGCACTGCTCGAATTTTCCAAGGCAAACTAGATGTATGGAAAGCCGGAAGCAATTTTAAAATTTCGTTGAATAAGACTTTTGAAACAGCCTGTCTATATTAGGAAAACAATCTCCATAGAAAATGATTTTACTGAAGGAGATAGGGAGATCCATGCAAAATTGAGAGAAAAAGCAACATAAGGAAAGAGCAATTTGGACCACCCTTAACAAAAATTAATTGAAGTTGTCACAGCATAGCAATGAAAAGATACAGAAGCAAATGAAGAATTAGCCCTTTTGGAAGAAGAGATAATAAGAAAAGGAGTTACCTACATAAGAGAAGAAAATCAGTGAGAAAAAAAACACTATAGGCAAAGTTATAAACAACAAAAATAACATTTTTATTGTTATAAGCCTGGAGAGAAAGCAGCTAGAAGGATTTTTGAAAGAATACATTCTGGTAAACACAGGAAACCAACAAGCAAACAATAATTAGGTACAGAAGGCATACATTGCAATTTTATCCACATAAAGCATACAATTTAACTTACCGTATTTTATAATTTGGCAGAGTGTGTTTTCTCTTGATTGCTTTTTTAATTTGATTCACAATTAAATTAGTTACATTAGACTGCAATTGCCGTCCCTGAAAATGTGATTCAACAGCAAGTTCTAGTTGTGGTTCTCCGTAGAAACTAAACGACCAATGTGTATACGGCAACCTGGTGAACTGTAGTCTTGCTAGTCCACTAACGTGCTTTACTACAATTAAATCATTTTATTTTTTTAATTTATATTTTATTCATCAACCTTTACCTTTAATTGATAAATATGCAGTTTTTCCAAACTTCATTTTAGCATCTACAGACAACAAAAAATTTCCCTCATAATCAAGTTTCATACATAAATTTAATGTGTCGATGTGGCCCTCAGTCTTATCCATCTTTACATTTTCAACACCAATACTTTTAATATTAGGAAACTGTGATCCCAGATGCATATCCCTTATCTAAACAAATTTTAATTTACTTATGTAATTTAAAAGAATATTTTAGTTGTATTACAGTAACAGCCTCAAAGAACTTCCCTGTTGTTGTCTTACTAATAAGTTCTTCAAATTCCATAGACAATTTTTTGTATAACCATCTTTTAACAGTATCCGAATGACGAAGTTCATGAAAGAGAAACTGTAGCATAAGAGTAATGGCTAAGCTAGAATCGGCACTATCATAACCATCTGCCTCTAGTTTCTTTTTTAAAGTCTAAACACAAGAAATTATTAAACTTTTTATAATAATTACCTACTTAAGTTAATATAATTACCTCTGGTAAATTACATGCTTCTGCATGAGGCTTCTTCGGAGGGCTAGCTGTAGGATTTCTATCAAAATATTTTAAGAGGACATAGTACTGCACAACTAAGGTTAAAATTATCCCCACAAACACAGATACAGTTGATAAAAATATTAACATGAAAAGATCCATAGTCTATCACTTTAGTAGACAATATCACAGCTTAAAAGATAATTAGAAGAAAACATTTTTAAAACTGTAAATTAAAACATTATAAATTTAATGCGAGTCATATCAACAACAGGTCAATACTTAAACAAGGATGTGTACCTTTGCCGGTGAAATAGGGAGAATTTCGATACCGCCGTAGTACAAATAGGCACAGTTGAGTTTATTTTTGTACTAGGTGTTCGAAAACTCTTACAGTCCTATCGCTTTGGAAAAAACTATTTATATTCAAGATATTGTGAACCGAACCAATCGACAATAATTGTAATGACAACGCTGACGTCAATAGATAATATTCTTGTTTACAGTTTTATCCTTATCTACCCTAATACAACCGGAAACTGGGAAGTGAATTGCTCATATGAGGTAAATCCCCGGAAATTCTTATCGCACTGCAGAATATTTAGTTGTGGGTACTTCCCCTATTTGTATTATTGAAGTACAGGCGGTCCCATGCTACGGTCACATGATATAACGACTTGGGGTGATCCATTTAAGTTGTCGACCCTTAAGTTCCGAGTAGGCATCGGAAATTACATTATGTCTATGAAAGTTATTCTGAGTTACTCTAGGGAAGGGCGTTCTGTGGGAAGGACAACGGCAACCACAGATTATTTAACTTTAACCAAATTTAAATTTGTTACCTTAGAGATAGAAATTTGGTTAAATGGGGAAAGTTAAACTATTTTTATTCATTTCGAATGTCAAATTTTATTTTTATAGCACTTTCGGTTTAATAAAAACTTGGTACCATTTCCGGCTAAACCGAAAGTGCCATAAAAAATAAAATTTGATATTGTAAATGAGCATAATAAATGCCGAAACTTTCCTCGTTTAATCAACTTTGCATCTCCAAACGTTAACAACCCAATGGTGGAAAAGTTAAAACTGATTTACTACAGGGGTTTTCAACGAAAAGTAGCCATCCTCAGTATCTTTCAAAACTATTGTTTGTTTGAAAATAGCCAAGACATGTCAACAAAGATAGCAAGGGTGACATCCTTTTACGTAAAACCAGGACATTTGTCATTTAATCCCTTAGTCGTCACAGCCACCCTTTTTATTAAAATTTCAAATTACACCATGCCACGTGTTGCACATTGTTGGAAAGGTAATTTCATAAGGAATAAGTACTGTTTATTTTTTTATTCACTTTAAATTGAGGTAAAAAATTGTAAACTATTTTTCTATTTCGGATAAGCTGCTACTGAAATTAGGCAACCAGTCTTACACAGCTGATAAAAATTAAAAATGAAATACGTTTTTCCAGGCGGTATATCGAGGGGTTGAAAGGCAATATTTAATCAAATGTTATATTGGTGATATTTAATTATTTTTCTTGTACTATCAAAAAGTTCCTGGAGACTGCGGTTAGGCTGCACTACTAGAAATACTTGGAAAAGATAATCTTAAATTTTGATTTAAAAAGTAGCCCTGATGATATAACGTACCTATGGACACCTATTAGTCTAACTTAGGATAATGTTACATTTACATACTTAAATGCATAAATTGCATTATATACAATTTCCCGGGTTTGGATACTTATTGTGCTTTATTGCGAAAACCATTAGAAAGTTGAAAATTTAACAATCCATTCATCAACAATCTTAAATCAGTTGTCTACTGAAAACAGGCATTCAGGAGGATCACAAGGGTCTGGATTTACCCAGGGTCTGAGTGGTCAGTTTGTATTGGTACTGAGAAAACCAGTTGACAGTTAAAAATTTAACAATCCAATCACCAACAATCTTAGTTCAGTTGTCTACTAGTTCCGGTACTAGTGTTAAGATTTTCGAGATGTCTAAAGAAAAAAAAATGCGTACGTAAAATTTTAAATCAGTTTGTGAGAAACTATGGAGATGGGCAGCTAAAAAGCGAACGAGCGGGAATAAACAACATAAAGCCTTAATTACCTACTTCCTTCAGAATTAAACTGTGTAAGTAACATTCCGTTAGCTAAATTGAAGAATAATGTTCTTTACAATTTTTTGGTAAAGTAGTATACGAAACAGAATATACCTACCATTCAGTTTCCTGTGTCGTTGTTATCAGGTGGTTTGTGGCTTGCTCCAACCACTGGCTTGTTTTAACTGTTAAAACTCAAGTTTATGTTAAGATGTTGGTTAACAGGGGCGGATTAACTTAGGTATAGGCCCTAGGCTAAGCGCAATTGTGGCTTATTATGACTTAAATCACTTATTAGCTAACAATCTTCGTTCACGACTCTCGTGTAGTCGTGTCTCTGTAAACGCGGTCCCCTTCATTGTCAAGTAGAAAAGTCGTTCAAACCCACCCTGACGATCGTTTGGGGTTTGGGAACGAGTCGCCAACGAGACGTTGCAGCTTGCGGAATAGGGGTGTAATATTAATGTTCTTAGACCACCCACCAGAAGAGAATAAAAATAATAGGACTATTATTTTCCAAACTCTCAATAATTTCGATAAATATTTTTTCCTAAGGAAAATTTGTAACATTGACTGGGATTGGATTATAAAATTAGTTGAAAAAAGCTCAACTTGGTTTCTCTTTACAACATATAAAAGCATTTACAGATATTTCGTCAAGCAGCGAATAAAAACTAAATTTTGCTGTAAATCTCTTGTAATTATATCATAATATTACGTAACAGTACTGAGAACTATGAAATAATACTTTTTATTTGTTTCAGGTAGTTATTAAAGGATATTCAATGTTGCCGCATTAATTTAAACTTCCTCATTATCCGGTAGAATAAGGTAGGTGTCTATTTATGTTTCTCGTATCTAATGTATTACTTTAATGTTGACAAAATTATCGCTATAAGTTCTTCTAAATCTTATGTACATGTGATCTGAGTTAATGAGTCTCTGAATTTATTAAGCATTAGCCCCATATAATGCAGGAAAATTAGGATTTGACCTGGAAAAAATTAGTAGAAGCAAGGAATTTGGTATAGATGTTGTACTTGTTGTGTTATTGAATATACTTCTATGGAATACCTATACTAAAAGTTCCCTAAAATCCATACTGTGCTACGGCCCCTACATTGCAAAAAGGCGGCTCATCTTTGGTTGTTTTTGGTCTATAATTTCTTAACCGTTAATGGTAGGAAAACAATTTTAAATAAAAAATGTATATCGTAATATAATATACCGAGTGGCCGGTTTCAAAGGTGTACATAGGGATTTAAAATTGTATTGAACTTTTATTTTGATTCCTGCTCACCAATTCAACTTACAGGAATGGTAATGGTATTAATTGAAAGATAAAACGATTGCGCTTCAAATGGCGCTAATAATAAAATTAAATGTGCTATAGTATTTATTTTAAAATAACGATTTAATATTTTGGGATTTTTAAATATGACGTGCCATGTACGAATTATCAAATTTTTTGACAAATGCTGCAAAATTTGAAAATCATGGCACGTCATATTTAAAAATCGTAAAATTTTAAATCGTTATTTTAAAATAGACTAATACAACATCTCTACGAAATTCCATGCTTGTACTAATGTTTTCTAAGTTTGTGTAATTACTTTCCCATACCACTACTGGTATAGGGAAGTATTGATATCATGAAAATTTTCGAAATCGAGATTTTCGCGGAAATACGTCTTTTGGACCTCCAGGAACCCAAAAAAGTGGTCTAGAAAAAATGTCTGTCTGTAGGTGGGTGGGTGGGTGTGTATGTATAACGCCTCTAACGCAAAAACTACTGGACCGATTTTAATGAAATTTGAAATGAAGGGGTATATCGAAAATTCATCGACAAAATAAGCTTTTCAAAAAAATCCGAAACCGGAAGCGGAAGTTAGACATGTTTTTTAGGTATCATTTTTTTCAGAAGCGGAATTTTGAAAATCTGAGTAGGGGATATGAAAGAAGGGCATAATTCCAGGGAAACAGTTTTTTACCGGAGTCTCTAACTTCAAAATGGCGGTCGCAATGAATTTTTCAAAATTTCGACTTTAAAGCCCCATAACTCAAACACCAGTTATCTGATCAGGTTCCGCAACAACTTGTTTGAAAGCCCTTTGGCTGTACTACACCAAGAAAAAAAATAATTCACTAAATCCAAAAACGGTCGCAACGGCGCTCTTCCAAAAATTTTGAAATTTTTGAAAAATTATTACAAAAAAACTGCTCTAAGGATTTTGTTTAAATTTTCCATACTTATGCAGCTTGGTATTAGCTACATTTTTGTTTTTTGATGAACGCCAGAATTCCACTGTGGCGCCCTCTACGAGGTTTTGAAAATCGGAAATTGATGCTCCTATAGCGCCTTTATTAGTCAAAATATGAAATAAGTTTAAATATAAGAGTTATTCAGTATATAATTCTGCATTCTCCTAAATGTATATCACGTATACAGGGCGTTTGCTTTCCACAGTACAATAAGCAACTTTGTTATTTTAAATGAAACACCCTATAATTTAATTGTCTGTGGAAATATTAATTTTTCTAATTGGATAACCTAAAAAAGGCATTAATAACGAAATTCCTAACAGGTTGGGCATTAATTTCGTGCAATTAGAATTCGTACAACGTACTTATTTTATTGTTTATTAATTTTTAAGTAAAGAAGTGCACCTGTAGATATTGCCGTCCCGAACGTCATTTTTTTAAAGTCGCCATGTAATCTTGGTTACAAAATTGTTTGCATTTTGCATCATGTAAAAAGTGAATTTTAATCGGGTTATCAAGTGCTTTTCCCGAATGAAGTGGAAAGAAAATTTGGGGAGGGATTAAGTAGGTACATTTTGTTAGGTACTATGCTTGAATTTGTGTAGGTAGATAGTTACCTATACCATCACAGTACACTGACTACCATGTTTATTATATACCAATTGATATGTACTTATTATACAACGCTTTTTTGATTTTTTTAATGATTTTATTAGAAATGAGATTTCGATAGTAAATTTCTAATGTCTAAATTATTTTCAACGTGCAAATGCATACACTAACAGAAAGTGAATATTCAAAACTGCAAATTGAGTACTTGCATTCTTTTAGTAAATATGTTTTGTTTGTACGATGAAAGTTTTAATAATTTTAATTATTAACCAAAGGAAAAATTTTCTCATTTCTGGTAATATTTCATAATCAGTTTGATAGGTGTTAAGGCGACTTAGATTATTATTCATACACTCATGAGATTTTTTTTAGTTTCTACATTTGCTTACAAATCCATACATCAGCGATTCTTTTTCGGGACTTTCAAAACAACCTCCCCTGGCATTTTCCCATACTAAAAATGAACATTATTTCGTAATTCCAAAAACCGTCTCAACGGCGGCGCTCTTACAAAAATTTTGAAATTTTTGAAAAATTATTACAATAAAAAACGATTTTGTTTAAGCATCAGCTATATTTTGGTTTTTTGATAAATGCCAGAATTTCACTGTGGCGCCCTCTACGAAGTTTTGAAAATCGGAAATTGATGCTCCTATAGCGCCTTTATTAGTCAAAATATGAAAGAAGTTTCAATATAAAAGTTATTTAGTATATAATTCTGCATTTTCCTAAATGTATATCACGTATACAGGGCGTTTGCCTTCCACAGTACAATAAGCAACTTTGTTATTTTAAATGAAACACCCTGTATATTATTATATAGTTGAATGCAAAATTTACTTGTCTATCACATAGTATAAGGTAGTCATATTCTCGCTACGCATTCAAGTGATTTCCAATGCTGCCTCGCGAACTACTGTTGAATACCAAAAACGAAATGTTTATTTTTAGTATGGGAAAGTCCAGGGGAGGTTTGCACCTCCACTTTTTTTTGGTTTAATTTTACTCCACTAATATTTTTACCAAGCGCAAAACTTAATGTTAACGGCCGATTTCATAATAAACGCAAAGCTCTTTTAAAGTGTAGTACTACAACAAAGGGTTCATTAGCAACAAGCACAGTATCGGGGGACCAAAATAAGACGATTTAACTAACTTACCTATATCCAAACGCGTTTCGGTAAGATAGTATTCTCCGTCAAAGTTCTTTGAAAAATAATTAATTTGAAGGAGAAGAGTAGCTTAACGAAACTCTTTTGGGTATAGGTAAGTTGAGTTAAATCGTCTTACTTTGGTCCACTGTGGTTGAGCTTTTTCCACGGATCTATTAATATTAGTGTGGCAAATGGTAGCTCGATCGCACCGCTATCAAAACTCTTAATTGCATTTTTATTGAACACGGCATATTTGATCGACATGAAACAAGTGTACTTTTTAAATTTAAAAATATCTCCTTTAGTATAAATTTACCCATAAAAACCAAAATGTTAACAAACAAAAAGTTATAATCAAAGACATACGAAAAAATATCTGCCTATAGCGCACTTTACAAATTGCAATAATTCTGATACTTTGAGAATGTTCAGTTTCCCCTGAAGTGAATGTGTACCAATTTTCAGCTTGATCTGCCATCTTGTTTCTGAAATATACCCAACGTTAAAGTCCCTTTTTTCTTAAGGCGTCATAACTTCTTAAGGGAGTTCTTTTGTACAAACGTATATTTGGTTTAATCGGTTCCATTTGACTTCAGATATATGTGGTTTAGCACATTTTAGGGGCACGCTGGTCTCTGCATAATCTAGACACAGAGTATATTATGGATTAGTCAATGCAGCCTTGTCAACGCAGTTTCGTACAGTAGGTACCAACGTTGATGGAGGATAAGGATAGGGTACTAAATTGAGATTTAAAAAATGATGCACCAGTATTACCTTAATTTGCATTATTTTATTTTAAAAAAATGGGCCTTTTAAGCGATGATAATGATATTTTAACACTAATGCAAACTCTAATGGACATAGGTAAATACATAAATATTCAACAACTTAATATTATATGAAAAAGATGTATAAATTTATTATACAATTCTCAATTTGCTTAAAAAATGTTGCCAACATACCTATTCAGGAATAACTACATCTACTTAATTATATTATATTTTATACATAGAATAATAAAACGATATTCTATTATTTATAAAGAATCTGCAGAGCAACATTTTTGAAGCATATTGTAAGGTCAGTTTGCGTTAATAGACATTTCCCACGATTACAATTCCTCTTAAAAAATATGTATACGTTTCACTTTATTAGCTTAATCCTCGAACGTTAACAGAAGAACAAAGTACGTATTTTTGGTAAATGGAACAACATCGTCCGTAAAAAGTAGTACCTATAACGCAAACCGCCAGAAATTAGTTGAGCTAAGCCCACACAAACAACGAGTTGACACGCACACGGGTATAAATAGTACGCACACGTTCCATGTCTAAGCTATACGTACAAGTAATAGAATAATTCTAGACCCGCATTTTTGTTGAATTGGCAGAATTATTAAATAGTTATATTAAAATAGATGGAAATGGAAGCCAACCACAGACGAAGCGGAAAGGCTCCATAATTACTAAGGCTGTCGTCATCGACAGAACGATATTGTTGTTATATGACAACAACCACAATTCTGCAAGTATTAATAAATCAGAAAATTTACTAATTGCGATAAATTAGTGGATCCGGTCAATGGTGTCTGTTTTTAAGCGACAACACGCCAACAATAGTAGGTACCCGTTTCTGTAAACATTACAACAATTAATATGCCTTTTAAATATTATAATATCATTAACAAGATCCACTTTGCTGTTCACATATTCGATAATACTGGGGAAATAAACGAAATAAGCGAACAGCAAAAAGTCGGCGGTATGTGTATAAACACCGTCCACGGTCGAAATGTGTGAGAAGAGACTATGCGACAGCTATGAACTTCAAGTACACAGTATGTAAAAGTAAGAATTGAGACACACAAGTACAAGATTACAGTGGGTAGTACTTAAAACTTAATGGTTCTCATAGAATAAGTTAGATTTATATAAGGCATCCTTTTGTAATAAACTATAGTTACAGGCTAGAATGTTAACCACAATGTCTCAAATAGGTACTAAAACCATCGCTAAAATTCAAAAACCTAAGGTAATAACTATTAATAGTGATAATAAAAGAACAGTATGTTCACGAGCACAAAAGAAGAAGAATGGTCACTAACACAGTTAGTATTTGTGCTCAATACTGCACTTGTAGTGCTCATATATCACAGAAACAGTGATCCTATTGAACTGATGGCACTAAATCACACTTAAATCATTAAATCATTTAATAACCGTCAGCTACAGTTTAAGCTAAACTTTATTAACAAGTACATTTTGTAAATTTAGTGATTTTTAAAGCACTTTAGGGAAGAATTATAATTATTTATTAAAATACGGTTGAACTGCTGATATCGTCCACATATAAGTACCTATCTTGGTACAATTACAAACGCACCATTCGAGGATACGCGAATCGCACCTTTATAATATGTATTGCAGACAATAAAGGAGCAACAAAATCGTGTTGGCAGTATTTATAAAAGTTATCAGATTTCCGTATTACTGAAGTTATTTTATCTCATATGGTAAGAGTTACCCATCACATCACAATATGTCAGTAAGTTAAGCATTAGATATTATAATACATTATCAGACATTAAAACGATGCATGATTTCAATTCCTGGAAGGTTAAATAGCTTCGTTTTTAAAGCACTTTAGCTGACAACGGTCTCTTCGATCAGCTTTACATAATGACAATACGAATGCGTACTAACATAGTCGCTTGGTTGGTCAAAGTACGAAAGCATCCCCTTATGTTAGCACCAGTCATCATCATCTGAATCAGAATGACGTGAGCGCGTCGGCTTTGGTTTGTAGCCGTTTGGGACAGGACTTGGCAGCATTCGACCACCACGTCCCAATGCTACGGCTTGTTCGAAACTTAATGGTGCTTGCGAACCTTCATAACTACTTGGCGGAACAATTTCTCGCAAGGGTTCTCGCTCCCCAGCTAAATTTTGTGTAGTTATGTGAGCATGTGGAGTGGCATGTGCAGAATGTGACTGCATCTATATCACCAAAGCTGTATTAGTTGCAAAGTAAATACGTTAAATTTGAAATATTGATGTAATACTAACATGTGTAGGGGAAGCATTGAGCTTCGGAAAGTTTATAGGTCCCGGTCGCAGTTGCAAAGTGGACGGTTTGCAAGGTGTTGGGGGCAGCCTCCTACCTTGACCTCGTCGTCCTCCTAGCATCGGATGGCTATGTTGCACACTTCCCTGGTGGGCAGCAGACTGTTGCATCGGTAACCCCACAACTGCGCCGGCTAATAATAATTTCTCAGTTAATCTCATGATTACAGAACATAACATATTATATCGATTCAAAGTATCTGTGTTAAATATTGTTTCCTAATGTGGCTGTTAAGAATGTAAGCAAAAAATATTTAAAAAGCAAAATTGTTTTGTTGATAGAGTTTAAAATAAAAACGTGCTGTTGGATAGGTGACAATATTTGGTATTTGACAATATTATTTTACTATCGGTAATTTGCATAAGGTGGGGGGGGGGGGTATGGAGATATTTAAAACTATATTTAGAACAACTATAGTCAACCTGCAAAGTACTATTTTGAATGGCTGATAAGCCTGAAAAGGATAGCTTGAAATGAGTATCGCAAGTGAAGCTTCGATATGGCGTTGGTTCCCAACAATGAGGTGATTAATGTGCCACCCAAAAGTTCCCTCTTATGATATTAAAAGCGTAAAGTTACAAATTGCCGATTGAGAGAAACTGTTTACGCGCTGAGGACGCGGCAATATCTCGAAGTGGCAATTTGACTTTGAGCTTAAAATATACATAGAATTTTATTAACAATCGTGTTTATATGCATTATCTATTTCTTAGAACAAGAAATAAGAGAAAAATGCAAGCAATTTGTTTACAAATTAAAAACAAAAGTTGTTTATAGTATCCGCGTAGTTAATTTAACCGTTTTATGATTGGAATCAGCTCCATGCTAATTTGTTCTTTGTTCCTAATATTTAGCTGACAATCGGAAAATAAAAATTATCCCTTATGGGGTTTAAGTTTTATTAATTATTAACAAAAACAGCAACCACAGTCTTGCGATCCTTTTCAGGCTCGAAGGATATGCTGTCTATTTTAACTCTTTTTTGATATGCTTCATAGTTTTATCTAAAATTACTCAATATTATTGCCAAAATCAAACATAACACCTAGTTGAAGAAACGATAACAATTATTTTTCACATGTAAATTTTAGTATATGTAGGTAGTAGATTTTTTATATTATTACCAATCATCTATCACTTATAAAACTAATATGTGATGCTTACAACTAAAACAGAAATATTGTTGGGTTTATAGATAAATTAACTGACAGGGTTGACACCATTTAGACAAACTCTTTTATCATCCCACTTGATAATTAAAGATATTTACCTACCGTTCTTCAATTACAAATACTAAGGTAAGGATACATTAAAGGTTTACGTTTGTTACCTACTTCTGTTGGGCTATAAAGTAAATACATAACAAAAACTAAAACAAGATCTTACCTATAGCAGCAGGTCCGTGCTGATGTGGAGTAAGATGAGTAGTTGGACTAGGAGAACGAGAACGTTGACATAGGCTTGTGGTACCATAGTTTTTACGAGATGATCTTAAAAGCCCATGCCGTGATGTGTGATGCGACCTTCTCCCCGTTGGAGAAGGAGATCGTGCTGGACTAGTAGAGGCTGACCATGACCCTAAAGGAGAGAGTTTTTAAGACATGGGACTTACAAAAAAAAGGAAATTCTGTTATTAGGTCTCTGAACCTTTAATAAAACAATTTATTTCCTTAGATTATATAAATTCGAAGATTTAATTATTTATAAAATGGGAAATAGTACGATCTAGTATAATATTACGCAAACGACCTTAGCCGTTGAATCATCTATAAACCCAACAATTTATTTTTCATAGCATATTATCACGTTCAATATCACCATGGTTTATGTGTTGTAAAATATTAATTTGTTTGAGATATGTAACATGTGATGGAATAATAAGAGGGCAAGAGAATAGATAGCTAACAGTATTTTTTGTAAATAATAAAAATTACTAAACGAACAAATGAAGAAATAACCTCTTATGTATCGACTTCTGATGTTGTGATGGGCTCTTTGGTGTTCGTGCTTTACAATTTCTACCACGTTGGACACAGTATCTGAAAAACCAATGTCATGATGAAGATGATGAGGATAATGTCTACGAGGGGATGGACTACGGGCTAATGATGGTGAATTACCACGTCTGAAAAAAATGTCATTAATTTAAGGAAACATATCATCTACACTTCAGTTTTCACCTAAGGCTGGGAGATCTGCGATGCGAATTTGCATACGTGGATGGATGGAGATGCTGTTGGTCCACTAAGCTTTCACAAGACGGTCTTCGGGAACCTAAAGCTTCTTGTAATTCCATTACCTACATGCAAGAAATCCACCATCATCTATGTATCAATTAAAGATTTGGTGATGCATTTATTAAAAAATATGGTTTCGTTAGCAATAATCATAGAATGATGGAATCTTGATAAGTTCCCCCATTCATACCATGTCCCGTGTCGTACATATAGATTTGAAAACCATGCACTAATGAAGACATGCAGATCAGTGCTCGAAAACTTTACACAGAGTATGCAAAAATATACCTACCGATTACTTAGCCACAAAACTACTTTTCTTTGTTATACCATCGCATACTTTATAGATATCTATGCATGTAAGTTTATAATACTAATAAGATAGATGCATTTTAAATTTTAGTCATCTAAAAGCCAACTACCCTGTCTATACCACAACATTAAGATTGTTGCTAATTTTAGTCACTATAAAACTGAGATGAATAATTTGAGTAACTTTATAAAGTGCCTATTGTTAACCTATTAAAAAAAATTAATAGTACAGTAAATGGAAGATTTAAAGTAAATAAAATTGCAACAAGTAGTATTTCAATGGTTTGTGCAAGACAAAGTATATAAGAAACTATGAAATGTTTAGATTAGGTACATACATTTTATTGTATTAAACCCAAAACTCAAGAAAAAGGTTTTCTTAGAAATAGTTATTGAAAGACCACATCACTAATCTCTTCAAATTGAATTTCTTAGTTTCTCTGAAAGAGAACCCATTTGTTTCAGTTGCATGTACTATATTTAACTACATTTCCAAATAAATACTATCTCCAATAATAATAATACTAGAGAATTAATACCTATTGTTTAAAATTTAAACATCTCGCTCTAAACAAACGGGACAACTGAACTTCGAGTTAAATATCTGCTTTCTCATAGAGCGCCTGTAAGTCTACTTTGTCCTCTTAAATGTTGCCCTGGTCTTACGGTGAAATGAGTAGCCCCATCCTCTTTTAGGAACTTAAAACCTTTAGATTATTTTTTGTCAAAGTATAGGTACATTTTACCGTGTCTCACGTGTAGGAGTTCTGTAAGGTTTTGATCAGTTTTAAGCTGGCCAAACAGTTAGAGAATTGTGGAGTTACTCCACGATTCTAAAAAAAAGAGTTACTAGGGGAAGAATTATGTTAGTGAGAGACCGACTTCGAAAGAGTTGTTATATTATGACTCCTTTTTTATTTAGTTTTCTCTTGACACCAGCATTGGTTTTCAAATATAAGAATTGGAACTATAAAACATTATTTTTAGAATTTGTGCTAAGAAACCGTTACCTTTTTCGATACGTCTATTTCGATGTACTATTATAGGGCGATTGATTTCCTTATTCTATTTCATTTTATAACCGTTAAAATACTTGTTGCTGCAGGATTATCTAATGTAATCCCTATTGAATCTCTTGAACTATAGCTAAACTATCTGATTATTACTATCTTAATTATTTTAAAATTTAATGTTAATGAAAACAACAATTTACCACAGAGTTTTCGACCTTCACCTTTTTATTCCTGAAAATAAACAAAATGTTAGTGTTTTCATTAAACGAAACACAAAATGAAACTGTACCTGAACGATCGATTACGTTTTGTGCTACGTCGAGCAAGCACGGCAAGCGGACCATCCTCATGGTGTGGATGCGAGTCCCCAGTCTCGTTGCCACCCATTAGTGGAGCACCCTCCAGACTAAGGGAGCCTGTGCGGCTCTCTCCCAAATGGCCCGCCATATCCAACAGGCAGTCAAAAAACGACGCTTTCTGTTATTCAACATAACTTTAACTTAATCTTCGCCTTACTAGGATTGTCTTTCCATTTACATATTACATACCTATATATATCGCTCAGTTTGATGTTTATGTTAAAAATGGCACTTATAAAGTGTCCCAATATAAGTTTTTAAAAACTCATCGAAAGAGATTAGGTGAAAAATTTACTACCGGCTAATGGGGACTTCGTGTTAATAACGGGTTTTGATCTATACTCGAATAATTTTAATAATTAAGAAAATAGTAAGAACAAAATGCATTCCAAATGCAAATAGACCATGCAGCAAATCTGAATGCAAACTGTTTTAGATACCAAATTGTGTTCAATATAGCAGCGAGCTTAAAAATACTATTAAGAAAATTTTTCTGTTTTAACACCATTTCATACCTTACATTGCTTTTATTAAATTACTATTCTTTCATAGTAATGTTAATAAAAACGACGTAATTACTTTTACCTTTAAATTATCTCCATCGACTTTCTCCATTCTTTTGGGTTTACTGTTAAAGTCTAGCTTTTATATTTGTACAGAAAGAACAAATCACAGTGTATAGTTATTTAGAAGTGAAGTGCGCGTTGAAAGTAACACGTACAAAGTTAAACTCACTGCTACTACACAAATAAAGCAGAAACAGATCACATAACAAAATTATTTTGTTTTTTAAATATAATTTTGAATATTTTGTTATGTGTCCCTCACCTCAATGTATAATCTAAAATGAAGACAATACAATATGAAATATACTCATGCACAAAATTAACTAGATATGGTGTAGAATAATGAAAAAGGCAATTACTGCGAATGTTAGAAACACACGTCAATAGGTAGGTACTAGATGTAAAAGTGCAGGTAAACAGGCAATAGAGAGAAACTATGAAGAAGACAGAAACTTTCTTCTACAGGACTATACTATGAATGAGAATATGTGATCGCTGCATCAGAAAGATGCGTCGAGCAACTGTATCTCAATGCTAGTTAAGTAAAATTTAGAGCAAAAAACAATGTACTACCACGTGATTCGCTGAGGGACTATTTCCGTAATCCTGCAATAAACACAAAAACGTTATAGGGCACTACCCTAGTATTCTATCGAGGTATTCTCTTGTTCTATGCTAATGTTGTATGTAGGTAAAGGATAACAATTTCAGGCAGAGGAGTCAACTATACTTTTCCTAACAACGAAAGGAAACACCAGGATAGAAATACAACTCAGGTTTCTAAGCACATACGTATTTGAACAACTACACAACAAATTGGCAGATTTTTTGCCAAGGTAACAAGAAAACACTAAACACTAAATAAAATGATAGATGTACTTAGTTTTTTGAATTTTTTTACAAGAAATCTTTTTAAGGTACCGTACCCTATCTGAACTAATAATACCAATTTCATTTGATTAATAAATTAAAACTAAAATCTTTTGTTCAAACTGATTTTAAGCAAATACTAATTTTTATTACATACCGGAAGACCAGTAGGTTCCACTTGACCAAATCTTGTGGAACGCCAGCTTTCAAGAATAAGCAGTCCAGCATAAATTTTGCCCACGGTTAATTTTCCAGTATTCAGCTGATCACTTGGAGGCACTAATAGATGAATCAAGTTTTTGGCTTGTAATGGCCAAATACTTCTAATTGTTTCTCTTAGTTCGTCATCAGCTTGATCCATTTCCTCAGCTACATCAAATAACACATACAAGTAACTGCTAAAATTGTTTGGATAAAAATGTTTACCTGGCCGCATTTTAATGTTGAGATTTTCCCTAATTAGTGCAAAAAGGGTTGTGGTGAAATTCACTTTACCATCTACATCTACTGGCATATTCATGCGAATAAGTTTTTTATACGCCAATCTATTCGGACACTTATTGCCAAATCCTAGTGGTGGATCCATATTTTTTAACATATCATACATTTCTTGATATAGAATTTTTCCACTGTAAGAATGCGAAAATGAAAACGTTAATAATTTATTTTTACACAAGTATAAAAGGCACATTTGTTCATGAAAGTCACAAGTAAGACGATTTTTTTTATGAAAAAAGCATTGCCAGTTGAGGAATACAGGAGGGCTTCACAACGCCATGAAAGAAATGCGTGCCATCACGCTCTTAGAAGGATTACGTCTTCGGTGCCGGTATGGACGTACGTCGTCCGGTTTTTAAGGCACATCTTTAGGAACAAAATGCCATACACAATGTACCGAGAGCGTTTTGAGGTGCTCTCAATAGATCTCTTTAGTGCAAAAACTCGGGAACTTCTGTTACGGCGCTTTCGAAAGCCGCACATTCACAGCTTGTAGATGAAGTACATTCGGTAGAGAATTCATTCAGTAAGAATCATCCAATCGGCCTACGCCGCGCCGTTCAGAGTGGTTCTAAAAGTAACCAGTGTGACAGGGTCGACGCGATATACCTACCGAATAGAGCTACGGTTGAAAAGTGTCAAATGTGTTGAAACCATTAGGGCGATTGGAAGGATCAATTATTAATAGAGGTATTGGGTGGGTGCAGTATGCTACTCGGATAGTTGCGAATGATAACGGCGAAACAAAGAATCTCGAGATATTTCTATAGGTCCTCTAACTTAGAAATTGCTATTTGTTTTAATAACGGTGTTTTTGGAAAAACGCATTCATAATTGTTTCAATAATGGTGTTTTTGGTACAACGATGGATATCTTACAGCTGCATAGGAATAAAATGTCAGTAAATATGATTTTGCATTTGGCGTAATTCTAGTATTCCTTCTATGAGCGCAACTTTGTGGAGATGTACTGAACAAATGACTAGTGTCACCGCAATAAGAGCATTAGTAGGTACTACAAAACGATGAAGAATTTTTATTAACAGACCATGACAAGTTGTGTATCAATCGCCTGTTAACTACGATTACTCGCGCCAGGGAAAGAACCAGCAAATTATGAGAACTCTATAAAATGATACACGCGACCAGTTTCGACATATGTTGTTGGCAACCTCATTCCAAACTACTTTGGCATGGAATCATTGGGTATTGCTCTAATGTTTTAGTGGATTAAATTCATAACGATTTATAACATGATTGCTAGGTAAAACTTACGTTGCATTTGGATCATATTCTGCCCAAATACGTACAAACTCATCTAAATGATGAGCACCCAAAATGGAAGGATCTCTGGTTAGATAATCAAAGTTATCCATAATAACAGCAACGAATAAATTCAGCATCTGTGAAAACAAAAGATAACATTAGACATAATCAGAGAAAAACATATTCTAAAATCTTCTAGAAATTCACACTTGAATGTAATTAAAAACACCAATGAGAGTTGGTTATGTAGAGAAGGATACTTACAAGAAAAGAGCAGAAAAAAATGAAAGAAACAAAATAGGCATATGCCAAATTGGATCCACAACTATTGGTTGGCTTTTTAGCTTCTGGATCACAAGATCGATCCTTGATACAGGATAACATGATGTTTGGCCAACCTTCTCCAGTTGCACATCTGAAATTTTTTATACAATTAATTAACCGACATTAAGGATATTTCTAATATGTACCGAAATAGTAGCATGAGACCTTGAATGAAGTTTCTAAAGTTGTTGTGACGGTTAATGGATTCATTGGGGTTGTTCTCTATATTTCCAAATACCTGCAAACGAAATATCACTGCAGTGGTTGAAATTAATTTTTTACTGTTGCCATACCTGCATTCCTATGATGGCGTAAATGAAAAATAGCATAGCTATGAGAAGGCAAACATAAGGCAAGGCTTTAAAACTTTGCACAAATGTCCAAAGTAATATGCGGATGGTGTATCCCTGACGAAGTAACTTGATTAATCTAGCTGCACGAAACAGCCTCAAAAACCCAACATTTATGAAGTTTTCCTGTAAATACACATAAATTGCTGTTACAAACTGACTTTTTAAATTTTGCCAAAGCCTTTATGTTTCTATGCTAAAATGCCGCTAGACATTACTAACTAAAAACTGCATTAAAGTAATTATTTGCACTTTTCTACAAACTATTAGTTTCAAGCCTAGGGCTTAATTTCTAAATTTATTTTTAAGTTTTATAGACAAATTATAATAATGCATCCTGCAAGTGTTTTGTTTAAGTATGTTTGTGTTATGATCATGATCATCGTGTTTTCATAATATGGTTAGGTAAGTAGGTATGGTGTTCCAGGTACATGTTACAAGTTTACTTACCAATACATTTAATTTTAACTCGATCGATAAATGAAAAGTGCATAAATCGTAAGAAGGAAGAACAACATTAGGTCTCGCAACATGCATTATTTTTTTCAGCTGTGTTTCACATTGAAATACCATGCTAAAATACATCCCAAAATTACTTTGTTACTTTGAAATTAAAGAAGAACAGAAAGCGATTGGGCCTACTAATACACTGCAATGTTAATATACAACTAACCGATAACCAAAGAGAAAATTTAGATAGCACATCCAACTCTTCTCCAGCTCGCTACACATTTAAGAATAACTATATTACTCAATTTATTATGTTACACTAATTCTCATTATACAGACTAACATGCTATAAATACTAACTAACCTTTTGTAGTTTAAAGGAGTCCTACAGGGCTACCATAATAGAAACTCTTTCATAGTACTATTCCCCACTAGCAAAAAAACAACCTACACGTAGTCAGTCACTACTATCTATTATATAATTGTACATATTACAAAATACTCTAAACATGTATCTGAGTAGATACAGACAAAAGCTGAAAGAGGATATACTAAAGTCACAGAATTTTTCATGAGTGTAATAATAATTATTTAGAAAAATCTGTAACTTTGGTAAATAAAATACGACAACAAGCACAGTTACGTACCCTTTCCTTCGCTATTCTTTCGGCTCTTTCCTTATGGTGGAAGAAAATGAATAATGTTTTAGTGTTCATGTACAAAACATAGTTTAAACAGTTCAGGGCAGACTGGTTATATAAGTTTAGTTAGAAAATATATTTCAAAACATGTGTGTGTCAGTTAGTCAGTACTATTTTATATTTACATTTTAAACATGAAAATTTTTCTATAATACTTACACCAAATTCCACAACCATGGCATCAACTATACTTCCAATGACGGTGACAAAATCGAAAGTATTCCATGGATCTTTGAAGAAATTCTGTCGAAAATAATAAAGTTACATATATTAGAGATGAAAATTTACATTAGGATAAAATGTTTCAAGCAGATATTTAGAGTTAGTACTATACCATTTTAGGTATTTGTACAGCACATTCTTTCTATTAAAAATAGGCAATGCTGCAGCTTGAGGTTTTTCTGAGGGGGGATTTAAAATAAAAGCTTTTAGAATGTAAGTTTTAAATCATAAAACAAAATCATAACATAAATTATGATATTTTGATAGTATTTATAGGAATAAATTCTACACATCAAATTGTTCTAATATTCAGTATCAGAAAAGTTAGAGAAGTGGAAATTTTCCTATTTATATATTTTATGAATAATGTTGAGTAATAATTTTTTTCTGCAAGCCACGAAAGTAACTGACGCCTGAAAGCGATCAGCTGTGATACGCTAGGTCAGTATGTTACAGCAACGTGATTGATATCAGCACGCTTTTTTTTGACCGGGGATGAAATCTGAATTGCTACTAACGTGCTTGTTTAATTTATTTTAACCCTGCAGCTATGCAAAAATCAAGTTTATTTAATTATATTATGTTTTCATACTCTATTTATTTATTTATTTTAATCACATTTGTTTTCATTATCAGTGAAAATTATCGATATTGAGTTAGTATAGTATCCGTCACGAAAGAGTCTCTACACAAAAACCCATTCGTTCATTCCCCACGTTCGTGACTTGTTACGTAAATTTGAAAACATGCTGACTGTTTAATATCGTACATATTATTTTGATGTGCAGAATCTATATGAGAATAATAATTTTCCAACACCCTAAATAATGAACAAACTTAAATATTTGTGATAAGACTCAAACCAATATGGGTGTATAGGTAATATTTTAAAGTTAAATCTAAATATCTTTTTGCAACATTTTTCATGATAATTCATACATTGTTGTTAATTCTAAAAATTCCGAAAATGACATTTATTTACTACTTTTTTTATTATGTACTAAATTTCTAAACTATAATTTGAATTCTAACACTGTTTTTAAATTCTAATGTTCTATATTATGTTTTCACTATTATTTGCAAAATTTTAAGTATTATAGGATTTTTAAAGGAAATGTAAAAATGAAAATATAATTTTTAACATAGTTAACCATCCAAATGCTTATAGATTCTAAAATAAAAGTATATTTTGGATGATAGGAGTTTGGATTTCTAACATGCACACTATAATTGTTAGAAGCAGACGTAACTGATCTAAAAGTCAGTATTAGGATCTAGTTACGCTACAGCATGTTTGCACTAAACTACTCCTTACTCACTCAGTGTAAATTGATAAGTAAATCTACAAAGTGTATGCCAAGTGCAGAAAATATACTATATTGATAAAAATTAAAAAGAAAGTAAAAAGTGATCACTAGCAAACTACAGACTAGCGATTTTGCTAAATTTAAAATACTAAAACTTAGAAAAATTGCTAAAAGTTGTAAGTATTATCTACTAATTAATCTTACAAATTCTAAAAAGTGAAGTACATGTTGTAATAAAAATGAAGATAACAAATATTACCTTAATCCCAAAGGCGATGAGCTTGAGAACAGTTTCGCAAAGAAAGAGGAAAGTAAACAGTATGTTCATTGCCGCCAGGAGATCGGAGAGTAAGGGTGGAGCCTCGTGATACTACAACAACTTATAAATGTAGCTACTACGCTACAAGCCAATGCCTACCTGTGTCACTTTTCATTACAACTTGTGGAAAAAGTCGGCAGATTCTCTCAATAACCTACTGTCATTGATAATAAGATAAATTTCGGTTATTACACAAATAACCGAAAAGTTTTGGTCTTTTTTAAAGACAAAAAATATTTTATCAGAAAGCTTAACTTAGTATCCGAGTGGATAAATTAAAATACATTACTGGTGTTCCATAAGAACGTGTAAAACTGTAGCAAACCACCTTTGTATGTGTGGCGCATGTTCAAGAACGGCGTGTTTAGTTGCATTAACCACAAACATGCTCTATAATACTTCACAATCATGCACGTACATGTCAAGCAGTGAAGGATAGCTCTAAGGAAAGCCAGGACGAGGAAATTAAAAATAATATTAATAGAAAATACCTAATTATGGTATTAAGGTTTTAGGATATAATACAAAAGAAAAGTTTTAACGCAGCTTTTAATAAAATTCATGAACTTAAGTCATCGTCTTAAATATAATTAGGGTAGATTTAAGGAGCAATGTAAGTGTACTTCAAAATATTTATGACTTTGGTTTCTAATTTTAGATGGGGTTTGATTTCTGGTATTATCCACCAAGGGTGGGAATTAATGTTAACAAGTAGGTATTGATTCAAGGAGGGTATGAAAGGCATAGTTCTCTCCCCAAACAACTTAATTTGAAATCAAATTAATCTGCTTCCTTGTGAAATAATACACCATAATATTTTTGAAGACAATCTAATCATAGTAATATGCATGACCCCCATATCGTGTTAGGGTCTTCGGCTGTACCGCGGTCATACACGTCTTCCAATACCTTTGATATAAATAAATAAATTATTGTTAACTGGGTCATTATTAAAAATATTTCTAAGGGTATAAATCAAAGCTTAGGACTACAAACGGATAAGAAATTTCAGATCACGCTACAGTAATTTTTGGATTATTTACATTCTTGATAGAAATAGTAGTAGATGGTTTTATTATGATCAGAAGTGCGACTTTTTGGGTTGTGTTTAACGGTTTAGCAGAGGAAGCCTAAAAAGGCACTTCTGATCCAAATAAAACATGCTGTTTTTTCTTCAAATGTAGAAAGCGTATTTGTAGTTTAAAAATATTAGAAAATTCAAAACGTTAAAGATGGCGGAACCAAATTGAACAATTTCTAAAAACTTTTCTGCAATTGTTGCTTGAGCGACAGTAAAAGTAAATGTAGGTAACCAAATGAGATCTACCTACATGGAAAATAAAAGCTCCATTCTCACCACAAAGCAAATAAAATTTAGTAAGAAAATGTTTGTAAGAGAAATATTTTTGGTTAATTTTGAATTATTACATGGCTCCTTAAATCAAACTTAAATAGAAAATTAGTATATCTCCTGAAATTATTTACTTTGTAGTAACTGTACAAATTTTTAGTAAATTTCCAGTTTATTTTAGGCACTACAGTGTACCTCTCAATTACTGGCTTTCTTTAATAATAATCTAACCCTGTTGAAATGATTTTGTCACCTTATTTCATATCAACTATTTACAGCCAAATAGTATCTACATGATCTTACCCGTACACCATAGGCAAGGATCTTGAGGATGCACTCCAATGTGAACAAGCTGGTGAAGCCCCAGTTGAGGTACTTAAGCGTATTGGTGAAGCTTTCATCTTGCTTGTCATACTGCTAACATACAATATGTGGCCATTCTGTCTAAATAATGCTATACACATTTTATATAGTACTACCTAATTGTAATGAGTGTCGTTCCAAAAATAAGGACCAAACTTAAAAATAAAAGCAAACCATCGACATCGGCTATAGATTAGCATTTTAGGTGTGAAGGAATGGACATGCGTTCTTTTAGACTCCACGTTATATGAACAAAACAAATAACAATTATAAAGTATATAAACTTCTTTTAAGTTAACAGGATTTCTAATGAACATATTAATGGGAAATGGAATAAACAGTTGGGGACACAGAAAATGAAAGTAGTACAGAATAGTGGACACGGTTACAGGTGCAGTGGAGCCAAACCAACAATGCATAGCCTGATAACTTATGGTAGAAGTATCTCAGATATGACACATAAGTCCATTCACAATGGTGATTCTCCACGCTAGAGACTCAAACACTTAATCATACATGCATGTTTGATACACGCAATTCCAATTTAGTGTATGTTTTAGTATAGTACCTACTTTTTTTTAATGAAAAAATTACAAGCAAAATTATTAACTACGAATCTCTGCACATAACTAATTTCTAGAGTCAACTTAAGACACATAAAGAAATCATAATGCAAATTAGACACAGTTTAAGTAAAATAATCATACCACATTTACTATCTGTTACGATGTGTAACCTACGTGAACCTAAGTAGATGTTAATTACATTAATTTTGAACACTTAATTCTAGTCGAGTACAGAACTAATTTCGAGTTTGCTTTCACATATTTAAACTGCACCTCGCTCTTTTGAAAACAAGGACGGTGCAGTTGGAAGCAAATCAAGCAGCCAAACACGCACGACTCAAAAACAAGATGCGATACGTTTGCATGACAATGCAAAGAGTGCATTTGCGACTGGCATTCAGTAGAAAAGTGTATCATTTGTTTGGATTTGTGTAGCAGCTGTGTTCCCTACTAGTGCGATGTGCATTTGTCAGTTTCTATACATTTAGTACTTCTGTGATTTGGCTGCCGACTTTTTAAACATTTTATTGAAAATTTATATTGCAGTTGCATCTCTAAAACATCACTGTCTTGACTGCTTCTATGTAAGACTTGTTTCTTTTCGAGGACATGTTAAGCTTAAATACATACCTTCATCATCAGTAATATAGTGTTGAAGACGATTAACATCATAATTAAGTATTCGAAAGGGGTTGATACCACTATTCTCCAAATCTTGTATTTAAAGCTGTTTCTCTTATTGGGCATATACCTTTCCAGCGGCCGAGCTTGTATCGTAAAATCTATGCACGATTTCTTTAAAATGAAATAACATATTAACAAGTTGAATATAGAAATAAATCCAAATTTTTGATATAATAGAAAGAAAGTAGAGTTACTCAAAATATCTAAGAAATGTCGCATGATTTTGGGGCTATTCCGAATAAAAGTATGTTTCAAACTGCATTTGGAATAGCCCCGTATTTCGTAAACTTCATACTATCCGTTGCATTCAACGTTAACGTCAACTTCAAAAACATTTTAAGTACCTTGACTTAGTAATATTGTGAACATTATTACCTGATTTTTATCTATTTCTCCACTTTGCAACTCTGCCTCGCCTTGTTCTTGAAAGGTAATGATAATTAAGGCGACGAATATATTTACAAAGAAGAACGGAAACACTACAAAATACACAATGTAGAAAATGGACATTTCTATACGGTAATTTTGAATAGGCCCTTGATTTTCATAAGTAGCATCCATGGAATTTTGAAGAACCCTTGAAGAAAGAATAGTTAATAAAAATAACACTCTTTATTACAAATCATTATAGGTACTTACTGAGGCCAACCTTCTCCCGTCTGCACTGCAAACAAAGTAAGCATTGCCATTGCAACATTATCGTAGTGGAAGTTTCGAGGTTCCCATCTGCGATTTTCTACTTTGGGCACATCACTGTTCTCTTCAAATACGAAGTACTGTCCGCTGTGAATTGTATAGAAATATAAGTATTGGATAAATTCATGTTAATACACCAAGAGAAATAGGCGGCTAAGTAGAAGAAACACATAACTACATTTCTGTGCAATAAATTTAACAAAAACCATTCATAAAACAGAGATAGAGTAGATAAATCAAGACTTCTCAGTGTTTGGTAGACTATACCACGTAGCTAATAGTGGTATTGCGAAAAATCTAAAACAAAAAGCCTTCAATACATAAATTCTGTTCTTCTTAACATGCACTGCCGGAACCTTGACGCTAACACCAAGGGGTCTATAAATTACAACAGTTATAGAAGGTAATATATAGTTATCACTACAGAAAATAGTATTGAGTACAGAACTAGAATGGAAAGAAGGATAATGAGAAAAGTGCAGGATATAAATTAACGGAAAGGCATATATTTGGGCAAATGCAGGCTCTAAAGGAAGAAGAAGAAGAAATTAAATTAAATGTTTCAAATTACTACAAAAGTTTTAACAACATAAACTTACCGACAGGCAACTTCTGTAAATTTACTAGCATCTGTACAATAACGAAATTTTCCATTAAACAACTGAACAGCGATCACAGCAAATATAAATTGGAATAAAATGTATACTATAAGAATGTTTATCACATTTTTTAAAGAGTTCACGAGACAATCAAACACGGCTTTTAATTTGGGCACTCTTTTAATTGTTTTTAAAGGTCTAAGCACCCGAAGCACTCGCAGAGATTTGATGGTCGACAAGTTGTGACTCGTTTTGACACCTTCAGTTTCCCTGTAAAATGATACACAATTTGTATTATTTCTTTTATAAGTACCTAAATAAAAAATAACAAGGAGGATATATAGGCAAAAGAGTTGGCGAAATGTACGAATAGGTATCTATTGACGGAATTAGCAAGCAATTAGAGGAATACCATAACAGAGATTGTTAGAGGAATATTGTAGGAAAAGGCATCAAGAGATTAAACAATTACGTGGGAAGGAGGGATTTTAGGAAAGGATGAACTGGTCGAGACCAATGAGTGATGATAACTGTATGATGGACTGGTATCATCGGATAGGAATTCAGACACAGGGACTGAGCTAGCTCTAGATATAGCGATGAAACATTAAAAGGTTATCAACGAAAAGAACACAAAAACAAAAGAGTATTCATCCTGCGTGAAGATCTAAAAAAAATATTAAATGGGAAAGGAAGGAATGGCATGAAAAAGGTGGTTGGAGACATTGCAAGAGGATCTGACGCACTAAGGAATATAAAACTGAGAGAAGAATACCGGACGGATAAAACAGAACGGTAGTAGTGCAAACAGTTGGGATTCTATAAGGCCTAATAGTAGTACACACAATAATAAACTGTAATTTTCTTACACAAGATCAAATCCCATGGAAACGAGAGCACAAATAACAACTATCGCATCCATAATGTTCCAAAACTCCCTTAAGTAGGAGCCTGGGTGAAGAATAACTCCCAAGTCGATAATCTTTAGTAACATTTCAACAGCAAAGACACCCGTGAATGCGTAATCCAACTTATCAAGATAAGTATTTCGAACAGAATTTTCCACGATGGGATCCTCGGCTGCTAATGCTATCGAACTGAGACATATTACTATCATAATAAAAAAATCAAAATATCGAAGATTCACCACCCAATGTGCTCCTCTTCTTATGCTAAAAAGTTATACCGTTGAAATATTACATAACTTTATGTCTATTTAAGTCTTACAAATTGGTGGGTGAAAGAACAAACATGCTAGAATACGGCAGCATAGGTTTGGGACCAACTATTTCTTCTTCCTCGTCAGCTGGCTTTTCTTCCTTCTTTTTTCTTCCTCTCACTGTGGGACTAGGAGGACAAACTTCTACCCGTGGAGTTGGTGAACCTGTTACAATGGTACAAATATATGATTTCAGTTCGTATCACAAAACAAGATTTGTTACCTCCTTCCATTTTTAAGGCTTCCATTTCCTTTTCTAATTCTAAAGCTTGTTTTTCTTTGTTTTCCTCCGCCTGTTCTTCTTCCGCCGCAGTGAGCTCCTGAGCATTTGCCAAATTGTCCACGGCGATAGCCAAGAACACATTAAGGAGAGTGTAGTTACCAAATAACATGAGAACAATGAAGTACATGGAGTAAACCATGTTTCCATCTTGTGCTGCTATGCCTTGGTACATCACTTCATTCCAATCTTCGCCTGTTAATATCTACAAACGAAACATTTTGGGTGTATTTTGTAAAATTGGCTTAGTAAAACTTTTACCTCAAAGACGGTTAACAATGCAATAGGAAATGTGTTGAAGTTGGTAGGTGGTGTGCCACTTTCAAAATTGAATTGGCCACCAAATAACTGCATACCAAGCAGAGCAAATATAAGGATGAAAAGAAAGAGTAGGAATAACAGGGATATGATAGATCGCATCGAATTGAGCAGGGATATGACTAGATTGCGAAGTGATGACCAGTATTTGGTAACTTTGAAGATACGTAGAAGGCGAAGAGCACGTAATACTGACAACCCAAATGATCCACCTTTTACTTCTGACCATATCACTTCGAAGATTGAACCCGAAATTACAACACAGTCGAAACGGTTGAATGCTGATTCAAAATATATGCGTGGTCCGAGAGCATACATCTTGACAAACATCTCCAACATGAAAAGACCCAAGAACACATATTCGGCAAAATCTGGAAACAGTACATAGTTAAAATAAGAGGAAGTCGCCGTATTTGTGTACATATAGGAAGTGAAAGAATGAAATAAACAAAATACAAGGGTATCAACGGTTTCTCTCAATCGGCAATTTGTATCTTTGGGCTTTGAATATACAAATAGCTATTAAATCACCTATAAGAATGATTAGGTTATTAATTAATACTTACAAAGGAAGTCCGATAGCCACTGAGGTTGCCCATGGAATTCAACAGCAACACAGACTGTGTTAAAAAAAACCAGTACGATAACAAACCAGTAAAACCATTGTGCCTTCACTACATGTCGAATCCAAAAACGGAAGCGTTTTTCAGCCCTCCAGAAACCTGCACAACCGCCTTTATTCTTCACCCGTGATTTGAGATATGCAGCTCTCCCAAATCCTGTTAACAATACTACTTTCACTATGCATTAAGTTGCCCAAGGAGGATGTCAAATGAATCGTCATTAATAGGGTTTTGGTACATTGTAAATCTGCACAATATAATATAAATGCTACATAAGCAGAAACGGTTGTAGATTAGTAATCTATTCTACAAGCATTTACTAGTTAGAAACTGAACTGCACGCATTAAACTGCATGTTATGCAACTAATTGAAGTCACTATATAGTTGCAATTTTAGCAAAGTGTCTAATCAGTAGGTGCAATCCTCGAAAAAATAAGTACTATATCAGGGGTGCTGATGTGCAGATGTTCACTAAAAGTTACAGTCAAAGAAATCTAGTGGTTTTCATTAGCGGCATGCTTTTTAGATAATAGTTGAAATTTCTAATATTTCACTCAAGTCAGTCAATTTAAGTACATGTCTAAATAAAACTATTCATCTAAAAGTACCTACATACTAGAAGTAATTAACTAACAACTACTTTAGAATCATCATTTTTGTAGTTACACTATAGAGATTTATAAAAGCATTCTACTAAGAGTAGGTGGGTAGGTAATACGACTTTCGAACACACAAATCAATGACGAAAACTAGAGTAGTCCTCTGCCACAAGCTATCCTGTGAAGCTTTGGTTACAATTTAAAACTGAAATGATTTCAAATAAACCGCTGCTTAAGCATTTTCTTTTATCGAGATTTTCAAATATATATTAACAATTCGATAGGATCGGTATACTTATTAGATTTGTATTTGAATTTTTTTTTGTAAACATAGGCTTCATCATAAAATGTAAATACGAATCAGTTACAAGCACAGGTTGATGAGGGACCGTAAGTTACAAATTAGACAAATGAAGTATGAAATACTTATTTATGTAATAAGTCACGAAAGTGTTAGCGGCCGTAATTTTTCCACCGTTTTTGTGACGTCACTCACCGTATTTTACGGCCGTTCAAAAACGGCACCGCTTTCCTAGGAAACCAAAGCTTTACATACTGATCTAGTGCGTCGCCGTTGATACTTTTCAACTTGAGATTAAAATTTGGAATAAACTTAAAATATTGAACGTTTCTATTACTTATGTCGTCATTTTCTGTAAAAATATTACTGTCGAAATTACGATTTACAATTATTTATTACAACTGTAATAGCACATTTTGTGATATGACAGTCATATAAAATTCCGTAAGCAGTTACTTTCGTGTCGCAAAACGGCACAAAAAGGAGTGCCCAAAAAGAAAGCATTCAAGTGAAATTTGTTTAAAACAAACAAATGAAACACTGCTGATCGAGGTCTGCCACATCCGGTATAGGCTTAAAAAGTTGCAATTAAAAGCAGTGATTCCTAATTAAGACCACCTAAATTTTTAATTTACTGAAGTACATTGGACGTATTCTTTCACGTTGAGGCGTTAAAGCAAATCTCGATAAAAACGGCAACAAAGTTTACTGTAAGATAAAAGGTTTGCCCACACCTTCTTACCGTTAACATTCGTAAGAGATTATTATTATATATAATAGGAAGGTAACTAGAAAATTATTATCATTATGTTGTTTATATTAAAATAAATTAAAGTGGTCAAAAAGAACTAATAAATTAAAATGGAGTGTGTTCTACCAATCAACTTAGTTTCATACATTTAGAAGAAACATGGTGTTGCTAATTAATTGGTTTAGGCATGCACTTATAATTTACATTCTCCTTAATGGTTTAGTGGATTAGAAATTAATGGTTGTGTGAACACACAGCAACAAGGAGTAGGTTACGAAAACAAGACACCAGCAAAAATTTTAACACTTCTACATTAAAAAAGATACATTCAGTAAAATGACCATAGCGTAAAATATAAAACTCTTTTTAAATTTTGTTTTACTTCTATGCCTTGCATCTCAATGGATTGGATATTAGTTTTAATTTTATTTTTTTGATAAGACGATAATATTATTTAGTTTAATGTTTTTCGAATTGTATGTTAGAAAAACTAAAAAGATTTGTTTTGCCTAAGCAGGGTATTAAAAATATCAAGTCCCAATTGCATCACAGGCTATAATGTAGAGTATAGGACCCGCAATAGCCGCTACAGAAACTGCGATAGTATAATTTCAGCTAATAAGACTAATTTTTAGTTTACATTGCATGTAGTCCAGCAGTCTGCGTACCTTTCAGTTTTTTCTTAGACTCTGTAAGAAATACTGTGGATTAAAACATGAAATCAGTTAGATAAGTCACAAGTAGTAGGAAATATAAATTAACAAGTTTATACATTTCAAATAACTATTCTATGGTCATATTATAATAGTTTTCAAGGACTATATATCAAAATATTAATTCATATTTAACAAACAGTATACAAGTATAAGTGAAATTAAGTAAATTTGAAGCGACTATAAAATACAGGATTCAACAATTAACATTTAGTTGGAACGATTAACTTGATTTACAAAAAATAGGGTGGTGCATTGCCAAATGTGCAAAAAGGGGGAATGACAAATGGTATTTAAAGCTCACCATCATCGGCCATATCTTCTTCTTGTTCTTCTTCTTCAGTATCCGTACTTTTACTTTTACCCATTTTCTTGAGTTTCTTCTTCTTGGCTGCTCTTCGTCTTGCCTCCATAATGTGCATTTTCTCCTCTTCCGTAGTTCTCTCCTCTGCCAATATTACTTCCTCTATAAAAACACAGTTGCATTTAAAAATCTTGCATTGAAATTAACAGCTAGCACAGCAAACATTTCCCTTCATCCTACTTACCTGCTTTACAAATCCATTGAACATATCCATTTAATTCTCTTTCTAATTGTGCAGCTCTTCGCATCTTTAAAAATTCTTGCCTGTTTTCAACCTTTTCCCTTTCCTTGGCAAACTCACTAAATCCAAGCAATATCAATTACAACTAGCAACTACATTCAACATTTAGTTATAGCTATACATTTAATCATTAAATCTATACGAAAATTAGCAAATACATTATTAGGCCACAATCACCTGCTTGGGTAATCCAAGTAAGGTAACGATTGAGCGATTCATTGAAAATTTTCTTGGAGCGAGTTTTATGAAAGTTGGCGCGCCGTTCAACTCGTAAGCGTTCATTAGAAAACTCACTGGCAATTCATTAAATATTTTGAAGTATGAGAAATAAACGGTTGTCGTGTTTACTCACCCGCTTAAAACACCCAGAACCAAGTTAAGCATGAAGAAAGAACCCAACACTATGAGTGGTACAAAATACATCCAGTTGAAATGATTGCCCACAGCATCGTTCATCTGTAATATTCAAGATATGTACCTAATGCAAAGTTTAGAACCATTGTAAAGATAGGTAACGTTAATTTAATACGGGACATTTCTGTCCTGCATGGGTAGAGTGTTGGAATTTGCGAGAAGTATAACGTACCCAGTACAGAATAGAAGTCCATCCTTCCATAGTGATGCATTGAAATACAGTCAACATAGCTAAACCAATGTTGTCAAAGGACGTAATTCCATCATTAGGACCTATCCATCTTTCCAAACAAACAGAGTTTCCATCTCGACACCAGTTGCTACCATATGCCTCTGCTTGTGTTTTATTGTCCGAATTACAAGGAAAAGGTATATCTCCCTCCTTTGCTATTACAGCTATACAAATGTTGCATATTTATGAAAAGACCAAAGAGTGTAATAGAGTAGCATACCTATGTCGTAAATACTATAACATGTCCTATGCAATGCTCCTGAATAGAATTCCAGACCTATTATGGCAAAGATGACGATGGCAAAGAGCACCAACAGACCTATCTGCAGCAAGGGTGCCATGGCCTTAATGATGGACTTCAGCACAACCTGCAGGCCTGTGGTCCACATACAGTGGTTAGATTTTTACACCGCAATGTGTTCACATATAATAATATATTCAATGATATTTATGTACTGTGCATGCTATTTAAATTTTATACAAAATTTATTGGCAAAAATGATTGTTTTCTATAGCCGACAAATATCTACTATATAGTACACACAAAAGACTAACTGCAGAAAATTAGTTTTGTAAATAAAGTATGTATAGGTACTATAAGGCATGCTTGCTCTATTAGAACTACATTACTCTACATAGCACCATGAGAAATAGTTGCCATAAGTCGCTACAGCTTCTACCATCAGCTACTTACTAGGGATGCCAGAGACTAGCTTGAGAGGTCTTAGTACTCGAATAGCGCGCAACGTGCGCAGGTCCACAGCTTCGATATCCTGAGTGAACAACGTCAGAAACCTGCAAAACACTAGCCTCTAGCTCTACTCTCATCACACTACATTGAAATACTAATCTAAATATACTAAATTCTTATAACAAGTTTGTGTGTCATGTTGAATCTTACGGAACAGAAAATAAAAAAAAATAAATGTAACACCTACAAAAACAAATGACTAAAAGGATTAAGTGTGTCACAGTTCTCCGGAAGTATTAAAGAGTTATGTCTTTAAAACTTTAAAATTATTACTAGTGATTATTTAAACTAAATCAACTACCACACCTGATAAACAATGCTCGAACTGCAAATTTCCAACAAAGAAAATTTAAAAAGTAACGAAACAGTAAGAGTTTTTTGAATGTGTATTTTGTCATCAAAGAAGTTACAGATATGCGCAGCATTAAGAAAAAGCATGTTCTAAATGTGAACATCAACAAATGTTACAATTTCTACTCTTACTTTCAGAAATATCTACTTAGTAAAAACACTATCGAGCAGTGTCTACCTACAAAACATCCATGCACACTCGAAAACACACAAAATCTGAATACCCACAGTTTAAAAATTAAAATACCTAATTTCATACTACATATATCATTTAAAATATCGAATATCTTAAATGCCGAGCCAAATACCGTTTAAAGAACAACACCTATAATAGTATAGAGAATAATATGTATGTATCCGGAAATGGCTCTAAAAACTAAATCTCATTCAGTCTAAGACTATATTCTGCTCTACTGCAGGCCGGAACTTCAAGATCTATACATGGAGAAGCGGTGGTGCCCTTACTTGGGATCCTGGACACCAACTTCAGAGGCCGTAACACCCGGAAGGACCTCAACATCCGAAGATCAACATCTACGTTTGCTTCCGCAAAAATTGTCATAGACCTAACAAATTCAGATTCTGACAAAAACACGACACCTCAATTATCTACGAGTCCTGAAATATCGTTACTACGGAAACATTCCTCATCGACAAATAAATGTGAATCATATTTCAGGACGTTTCTCCAATACATAAGCAAAACGGGATTGTTGGTCAACTTACCCTGTGAGTACAACAAAAAAATCCATAATGTTCCAGATATTTCTAAGATAGGAGCCTCTGTGTAAACAAAAACCTAAAGCTAAAATCTTCAACGACGCTTCGACGCAGAATATTCCTAAAAAGTACTCCTCTGTCTTATCCTGAAAACAAATTTTAATAAGATTTCCTGAATCTTTCTTACTAAAATTGTCTTACTAGTTTTAGCGCTAGCATTGTCTTGTCTTGGTTGGGCAAGTGCTCTTCGAGCGCCAATACCACACAGTTGGCTATGATTGTCAAAAGCACTGCATACTCAAACGGAGTAGCTATCATTAAGGAAAATTATAACAACCAACAATGTTACTATTATACCTCCTAATCATTTTAAATAATTAGAAACATAGACTATAAACATGCAAAATTCTAGTAGGTTGCCATAACGAAACCTACCAGTAGCGCATGTTATCCTTGGCATTCTTAGGTTGCCAAATTTAATTTGCTAAATCAATTTGAAATTGAAATTAGAAAGAGTTTTTAAACTTAGAACATTCTCTGTTAGATATATCGAAACACCCCCATACCGTGTATATCAACGGTACTCGCTTTATCAAAAAAATTGAAAATACAAAAGTATGTGTTTCGGATTGAAAATGATCACCCGGTATAATAATTAGTAGGTACAACATTAAAAAAAACATAGCTTTAAAAGGATATGGCCACTCAATAATGAAGCGCGTGCATCTACGGATGATGTTCTCCTCGGAGAAGATGAACAGCGAGGTGGGGCCCTGTCCCCCCGCCGTGTTCGCGCCCCCCATCCTATCAGCTGCGCCCACCCCCGCCTTTTGCTGCTGCACCGCCTGAGCCGCCGCCTCCTGTGCTGCGGCCAACCTGCAAAAAAAGAAATGTTAAATACCACAAAAAAATGTGAACCTTATTACATAAATCAACTTTACGAAATAATTATTAATTGGAATACAAAAACTATGACTATAGAATTGCGTTGATTGAAATCCACTGACTTAATGGGTACAGCCCATATCCTTTTTAAATTTTCGATATACCTATTACTTTTAGTATGTTACTCCGGTTTTCCAGCAATTGGACAAAAGCGAAACAAAACTCGTGTCGAAAAAAAAAACAAAACTGTGGCTTTTTACTAACATTTTGAAGACTCGAGCTGTTGGCACCCGTTTCTGTTTTGTTTTTGTGCCTCGATCGGGAGTGGTAACATCAAAAAGGTTCGACGTGTTTAGGAACTCTGCTCGCAAGGAAACAGTTTTATTTAGTTTCTGGATTCAGAAGCTCTCATTTTCGTGCGGGTGTGAAGCTTGGGTTTCCTAAGATAGCGGTACCGTAATATAGCGGACGTAATTATGATGATTTAATGTACTGTACAAACTCCAACAAAATGTTATCCGCTTGTGGGGGTACTGAGTTTTGGATTTGTATAAGTTTTTTTTGTTTTTTTTAAATTAATAGTAAAATACAAACTCGTGTAGTTCCTTTGGTGGAAAACCGACAATTAACCAATTCTTATATTGAACGTGGTGCAGGACTTTCCGGTTACTCGAGACTGTTTTCCAATTGAATTGAAGTATACTTGAGTACTCATAATTTTAAGAAAGGTGGTCAATGGAATAATAATGACTCGGGACTCGGGTTGGTCATACACTTTCAATCACTGTGCTCACACTAGCGAATGTAAAGAAAGTTTATCTTTTTGGCAGTTTAAAAAACTGAGCAACTATTTAACCATGGTTCTATAGTACGTGCACCTAAGAAGAAAGTAGGTCAGTTAGGATCATAAAGATAAAGTTGGGATGCAGTTTTGAACAGTTCTTACACTTGTGAATGTGAGGGCGTACAATTTATAGAATTAGTCGTAATGTAATTACAGTAAGAATAAATACTAAAGGAATCCGTTTGATTTACTTTATCATAGATCGTCAATAAAGATTAATATACAAGCGTTGGCATACGGTTTAGGAAGGGTTTGGCAATAGATGGCAAGAGGGTTTAAAGCTCGAAATTTTAAAAATAGCGTAAATTTAACTTAGGTAATAATTTCCACTGGAAATATTATACAAGTTGATTCACTAAAGAGTAGCTACCCGGCCAGATCTTTTAATAAATTAAATCAAGCAAACCATGACCCTTCCTTAGCAAAAATGTATTACATTATTACATTTACGTGCATAACGTCGGCGTCGTTTCTAGTGATACTATTAGAGACTTTTTATGTTTATCTTTCCTCTTGACGATTATAATAAAATGGATGTTTTCTTCCTTTTGAAATTTTCCAGAAATTTGCAGAAAAGTGCGAATTTTCATTAAATCCCTCCACAAATTTCAAATAAATAATTGGAAATGCAATTTCAAAAGAAATTCTCAATGATAAATATTTGAAGCTTCATGAAATGCCACGTGTTTAAAAGGAAACTCGTTGGTGGTATATCTTAGCCAGCAGCTTACCACGAGGATTTTTTGTAACTTTTAATGGATGGATTTTATGTAAAATTATAGGAGCTTTCGATCTAGATACATTTCAAAGTGTTTTCAGCGAATTCATGCTACCGCTCCTTGATTTTGACGACCCCTTCAGGAGTCGGCAGGGCTGAGAATATTGTTAATGGTTTTCTTATGGGCGATTTACTATAAAAGAACTTTTCCAGTTAATATGGGTCCTTTTGATTACAGTCAGAAATCACTCTTAGTGCATCACCCTGTAGTGTGAAAAACAAATATGGTTTGAATAATTAATTTAATTACATAAATGTCGATTTTGGGGAATATTTTGTCTGTATACATACTTAACAGTAAGTTGTACTAGAGTATGATATAAGTATAATATGTCCATACCATTACGGAACGCTATACAAAATTATACTGCCTAGGCAATATAGGTTTAATACACGGGTTTAGTACTTGCCGAATGTTTATAAAGTCAATAAGTTACAACTAGGGATAGAATTTTTATGATTTTAATGCATAATTTCTGTGTTTTTGGCATTTTTTCTATAATAATTTACTTTTTTAAAGGTATTTATAGCAATTTATAAGTTTATAATATTTTCGAATTTATGTAATTAAGGTTGACAATATTTCTTGAAAAATTCTACCTGAAACGTTGCAGTACATGCAATAAATTTCAAAACGTTTATTAGAATTTGAAAAGTTGTAAACATTGGCAAAGAAAGACTATATTTTATAAATAACGAGGCGATAGTTTGTTAAAAAAAAGCTGTTAATGGCACATTCAGGTGCATATCTCATCATACTATGTAGTTTAAGTACAAATTCTAGATATAATGCCGGTCTTCGACCAAACGGAGTAATTGAGTTTGACTATTTTGATTTGTCTTAAATTTAAAGACACGGAACACAACAAAAAAACAAAGTCAGACAAATCCAAAACACTGTTTCCATCAAGCGAACGCCGCTGTTCGAGGTGTGTTTTTGTTTTTGGTCCTCTTCAATAGGTGTTGAAGTCAATACTATTTTTTATTTTAAAATATAAGGAAACGTTTTTCTTATCCTTGCTTGTCGTTGGTTTGTCTAAATTAAATAACCCATAAGCAAGTGTCATAATGTATTTTCAATCCACTTCACTGTAAGCAGTATTTTTTTGTAATTTAAACTAGCCTCATTTTAAAATAGTACTCAATGTAACAGTAGTGAGTGACCTTTCACCTTCTAGTTTATGCAAAATTAGAAATAGAGTAAACGTACCTGCAACTTGCCTCTATACATGCGATACTAACAACATTTTAATATAGAATGTCATTGAGACACAGGTAACATGTGGGAATTGTTTCTTCGATTATTATCTAGCTCTAACAGATTGTAGTCTAGCACAAGGAGTAAAACGTCGCATGTACTACAGTTGTTATCATCTTTTGTGTAAGTATGCATAAATTTATTTTTAACTGGATATAATTCACTTCATATTTACTACAGATACTACGTTCAAACGACTGTAGTACTATGAATTTTAATTTTTGTTTGTATGCCTTAATAAAATGCAGACCATTAATGGGAACTGTAAATAGGGTAACATATACAGAGAGTACATGATAAGAGATTCAGTTAAATTAGAGTAAAACTGCACAAGTCTATTTGGCATTTGCTTTGTAAAAATTTTCATAGTTTTTTGAAAATTTCCAGCAATTTTGAAGACTGTCTATTTAGGATGTTAATTCTTAATTATTTCCAATTAAATAAGTACTTGGATCCTTACAGGTTATTAGGTAATCAATTAGCAATCTTCTCTAATACTTTTTGAAAAAGTCTGCCAGGAACTTTTGGTGCAGATTGCAGTAAATTTCAGTAGGTAGGTAGGCTCCTTACAAGTTGATAATTTGAGTTGTAAACATATACAAAGCAAAATGATCCTTACTTTCATTCTTGTAATTAAAGAAGAATTGGGGTAAATGTAACTAGCGTTTATTTAAAAACACCAAAATGGATAAGGACATATTTAAATGTATTTTTCAAAATTTTAAGTAGCAACAGTGCATGCAAATTTTAACATGCAGGTCCTAGAAACTTTGTTACATAGGATTTTTTTTTATTTGCTCATTCAACTTTTAGACAGTATGTGTAAATTGTTTTCTATTTAACAGTAAGCTAAATAATGTTTTTGAAAGCATCTGTAAGCTTCTTAAAAAAAATTAATACAACATTTTATTAATATGTTTAAATCACGCTCAACACAAATCTTAAAAATATATAATAATGTAATCTTCCTTTATACACATTATCATTTACATGATGTCATCTGCGGGTTGCACATTCCCTTCTTTCAGCAAGATGCTAGCCCAAAAGTTATTGCTTTCTTTTGGTTAATTTACTGTCTTAGCCATGTATAATAATAATTGTAGAGAATAAAATTAAAAGCTTAAAGTGGAAAAGGAAACATTGGATCGTTGGTTACTTATGTTTTCCTTTTGTTATAAATATAAAAATAAACAATAATATCTCTTTGCAGTATTATTAAATTTAAAAAATATTCGTTAATTTTTGTACCGTAAGAAAAATTTACACATTTTTGACAATCAAAATAAAAAAACACCGAAAAACAAAAATATGTGTACCTACCAATGTGGAAAAAAGTTTCGGCATAAAAATTTTTTCGTAAAAAAGCAAAATGGCTTATTATTAGAGATAGATGTATAGCAAAAAAACATGCACGCGTAGGCTAGATGATATGTAGCAGTTTAAAAGCACACTTCACCAGATTCCACCTACATTTTTGTGATCCTAAAATTTCGAGTATGTCACCAGTAATGTTCCCACAAACACAGTACAGTATTTAATTTTAATTAGCAATCACATGCTTAGTCGAATCTTCAGCCAAAACAAGCCAGTACAGAATCAGGGTATGCGCCAAATGCCCGGACTTCTCACCATGACTCTCAACCGGCGCCAGACGACGCCGACCGGAGCCAACAACATAATATGCGTTGCCGACTGAAAGTACATATTTTGCCCTTTCAGAGAAAACTGGTCAGTGGGACGTTCATGCGTACATATTTTACATAAAATGTTGATTATTTTTCAATTGATTCAAATTAATTTTAAGGAATTTTCTTATGGTGTTACTTAGTACGGGAAAAATATTTCATATTAAATTAGAAAAGTTCTTTTGTTTACAATCGTATGTAAAATATAAAAGAAAATTTATCTATCTACTTCAGATGATTATTTTAAAAATTACTGTAGGTTGCGATTTTGTAATACTGAGAATTATTTTGTTTTTCTAAATCTGTATGATATATTGAGCTAAAAATGAATGAAGTGATTGCGTGGGTGTTCAGCAAGCTAGATGTCAATAGAACGTTTTCATACTTCCTTGCCATTTGGGAATTTTCCATTAGAAAATATTTTCGTGAATCACTGTCTGCGGTTTTCCTTTAGTTGGCTGCTTAGATTAACTCGAATTAAAAATGATACTGAAAAGGGAACGAAATTTTTAAACCATACACTGAAAATAACTTTTTATTGTTTCTAGAGCATTGTTTTACACTTTTCTAAGGAAAATGTTTTCTTCTTCTTTTTCCAGGTTAAATATTCGAACTGTTGGTTTTGGTTATTTCAGAAGTTTAGTAGGGGTATAACATGGGATGAAGGTTAGAGTTTGTAAATTCGTCAAAATTACTGAATTAGCTAGACCAAAATAGTATTAAGCTAACAGAGGTTTCTGGAATGTTATTTACTTTGCAAGCGAATGAAAATAACATGCTTGTAGATTTCTAAGTTATATGGTGGATATGTTATATTAAGATTAGGTGTTAAATTCCTACTAAAGAATAAAAGAATAAAAATGGGGAACGCTAGCGCTCACAGTTGCTATCCCTCAAAGTGTAGGTACAATAATAGAAAAGAATATTTCAGATGATCTCGAACGGTTATGTAATTCCATGCTTTGGGGTTCGAATCCCTACTATTTTTTGTATTGCTCCATACTTAAACTCGGGGTTATTTATCCCTAATATTTGCTGCCCATAATGAATAGTTCTAATAGGAGAAGAATATTTCTGAAGAGCTCGAACTTATTTTAGTGAATGTCTACTGTTCTACTGCTTCCAAAATTCAGGTACAATAAAAGAAAGAATATGTTTGAAAAGTCGAAAATTACTTTGCAGATATTCAATGCCTAGGTTTGGGATTTGAATCCCTACCGGGGGTATGGATCTTATGTTGCTCTATTCATGAGAAATTTGGGGCTTCTTGTTTCTGCCCTTCAAACTGTAGCTAAAATAAAATAAAAGAAAAATGAAGTTAAATGCTGAAAGCCAGAATATATGTCGCAATTTAGGGTGCTGAAAATTTCCCTTTTCTAGTTGGTAACTTTGGTGTTAGTAATATTTGTAAATTATTTTTGAAGTATCAAAAAAAACAAAACTATTGCCTGGAACTTGGACTAAAAATTTAAAAAGTCGACTCCAGTACAACAGAGTTGTGATATCATCCATTTGATAATATTAATGGTTGATTTGCTTTAAATGTAGAAATATGATTTGTTTAACATTTCTAAAACATCAGCCTAAAAATAAAGTTTAAATATCAATAGTTAAAGTCATCTACCACCTACGAATAAAAGTATTTTCTGTTCAATTGGTTTGGAATTAAAGTCTTTGTTCAGTTTCTAAAAGAATTAATTTTCGGTTTACACATGAATTGTACCATAATGTGATCATCAATGAATTATTTCGGCCGATTAGGCATTACGAATAAAGCAAAATAAAAATAGCTACCATAGTTGGTAATGGTAAATTGGAAAGCACGTGTTTTTATGACGCAACCATGAAAAGTGACGTCGCGGTCGCCATACTGACGCGTGACGTCAGCATTGGAATACCCAGGATCGATATGATGAAAACTGCAGTGCTTGGGATGAACTAATTGAGTGGTATCAGATTGTTTTCGATAACGAGTTTCCTTCGGTCGATACCCTGAATTCGAGAAGGCGGGAGACGAACGAAGGGTGGCGACACTGCAGCAGGACGATGCGTTAATCGCCCGCACCCGCAATGCCGCGGCGGCTTTTCTCGATAAATCCTTCGGGTACAAACAAACGGCAACAGCGGCTGCCAAAAGTTCTTCTTTGTTATCCTGAAAGGGCGTCTCTGTGGCTGCCAAATTTTATGCAAAAACTCATGTTAGAGCTTCGATCAACGTCTAGTGCAGAAAAATAACGTTTTCCTGGATTAACTAATATTGAAAATTACTTTGACATTAGGGGACCCCTATTGCGGTAGTCAGTGGAACTGGCTGATTGATCACAATACGACGAAAGCACGCAACAGGTGGCTGTAATTCTGGACATTACTAATGAGTTCGTAATCATGTTTTAAATAAAGAGAAATATTAGAAAATTACTTCCAATGTGAAAGGCACAGGATTATTGGTAGAATTACCAAACGTCTTTGTAGAAAAGCGACATCTCTCTAAAAAACCAGAAACGCAAACTAGATTTCTTGCATGGAAAGAAGTATTTAGAACAAAGAAACATAATTTTTTAATTAATTTGTAATAGAAAATTGGTTTATTTTTTAATTTTATTTACGACAGTTAAGAATTTCGGGTTTCTGAATAATTGGTTCTTTGTAGAATGCAGTCCTATACTTGTCACCCAGTAAAAAATACGAAAAGCTCAAGAAAAGTTGTTTCTAATTAAGAAATCTTTTTGTCTTCAACTCACTGAATATCTCAAGCGCAAAAATAATTAATTAATTTTAAATAAGCAAAATGTTGCAACTCTAAACAACGCGATCCACGTGTCATCAATTTTTTTGTGTAATTAATGATGCTGTGCCATTAAATTGTTACTTGACTGTAAAATTGCGTTATTTTTCTTTATAGTTAAAATTTGTATTTTTCGGGTGGCCAATTTGTTCAGCAAGAAAAATAAACAAGTGTTAATAAACTGAAACATGATATTCTAAGAAAACAAGACGAGAATAAGATTGGTCCGCCAATAATGGAAAAGGGGTCATGGTTGGCTATGGTTCCATTTAACTTATTGGAATCATAGCCAATTCGCCCAAGTTTATTTTAAATAACAGATACGTCCTGCGAGTGGTATCTCTTTGATTTTTCATATTTCTTAGAAAATAGGCCATCAGAATTAATGTAGTGACTTCAGTTAATAAAATTGGCCTATAAACTTCAAAGACTTTGAATTATTGTTTAATATTTTAAATTCAGGATAGTTTTTTAATCTTTACAGTTGTTAGTCAGAACAAAACTTTGTAGTTTAATCGTAAGTTATTTGTAACGTTAGCGACTTTAATTTCTTTCATTACCAACATGGTTACATCTTGATTTTTCTACTAATTACCTCGAAATTGAGGTCAGTTAGTAAAATGAACATTCCTACCTACTCATAAAATATTTACGTACATAAGTCGAAAAAATTCGATTATTTTTAATTTTCTTTAGGTAGCAGAGAGTATAAATAAGGAGGTTGGTCAAAGAAACAATTTCGATGTATGGTCGTTTTCTTAAACGCTACTAATAAGAAAACTAAAATATTTGATTGAAAAAACAATAATTTCCATAAATTTGGTCTAGATAGAAATAATTATTAAAAAGGGAGGAACAAGAAAGCAATGTACCGACCAAAACTTTAACTACAGAATTGCACGATTAACTCTATAAATTTCGTAGGGCCTACAAAACCCTTTTGGTAAAGAATTAAATATTTACAACGAAAAGGGCTACTCACAATTTGCCGAATACGCTCTAGTTTTATTCAATGGAATTCAATGGTGTTAGGCATGCGTCATTAGCATCTATATTCATAATTAAATTAAATACTTAAAGGGGGTTTCTAAGAGGTCACAAAAGGCCCTTTAGTGTGGGGTTTCCCTATGAGAGTAGAAAATCACTTATAGAATAACTATAGTGCAAAGCCCCGTGATAGTAATGAACGCTGAACGTTTAGACGTCGTATTGATTTTCTACTGAAATATTTAGAAAAACTGCATCATAATCCCTTCGTGCTGTAGTTCTTTTATATTGCATACCTTACTCATCTAGTGTTTGAATAATAATTGTCAATAAGTAAATGTTTTCTGTTACTTTTAAAAGGTTTTTACGCATACATCGGATATTCAGCCAAAAAATTAATTCGAACTGATTTTTTACTTCATACAAATCAACTGCTTTTTTTTATTTAAATTGTGACAGTGAAGAAAATACTTAAAAACAAGCAAAAGATTAAAACTGAATATATTGTTGAAAAGAAATAAAATAATTAATATTTTATTAGCAAGAAAAACCAAAAATCAAAACTGACCACAAAAACATGAATGTACACATTACTGGGAACGTATTAATAGAACTAGAATAAATTCGATGATTAAATCGTGCCTGATGTATTTTCAAAATGGCAACTTTTGGCAAATGATTGTGGCTTGAATGAATGATTTAAACATAAATAGGGAATAGCTACAAGGGGTATTCGAATAAAATACGCGCCAGTTACCTGTACCTCCATTTAGCTCCATTGAACATTTTTTTTAAGTTTTGAATTGAAAACAGTCTCTCTTTAGTGGTATTAAGAATTGCGTAAGAAAATGAATCGTAAGAACCCTTGTAATTTAGCAATAATACTAATAATGTGGACTAAAAGATTCTAAATCCGTCGAGGATATCATCAAATTCAGAATGTGCAAATTAATAAAATGTGAATGGAGTATATTGGACAGATACAGAAATAAAGATACAAATTTGTTTGTTACGTTCTTGTTAAATTAAGTCACTATCCCAAAATGAGCATTTAAGAAATTATACAGGGTGTTTCGAAAACCGCTGATACAGATTGTGACTGTCAACACAGTGTGAAGATTTTTCTCTGGCATTTTTAGAATGAAACAAACCAAAAAGCTGTACGAATAAATTAGGGAAGCAAAAAATAAACATTAACATTTTTGCATTGAATCAAATTTTACACCCTGTATATTATAATCTTACAGTGATATTAGTCTATGATACTGAATCTTAGAATCTGTCAAACGAACAAAAATTACACAAAATTACAATCGGTACTTATTTCTTTTACATTCATACGAGGACGGTTTTAAATTGTGGTCAACAAGATCATGCATTGCTAATACGAGGGTATGATAAACCGTTTGACTGACTAAAGTTCTATGACAAAACTTAAAATTATTTTGTTACTTGTACATACAAAAAATGTCGATTGCCTGTCGAATGAATAAAAAAATTGGCTTTAGACAATAATCTATTGATATTTGATCAGTTTTTAGATTGTATAATTTTTAATTTTTTACCCAACGTAATGATGTTTATTACTGTCAATTAATTTTATAAATAATCATTTTAAGTTACGAATAAGGATCACTACAGCAATGTGATAGTTTGCTGAATTTATGTTAGGTATTTTCTAGAGCATACAAATACACTATCAACACCATATGCCAAGACCTTATGCTGTGATACTAAACATAGGTACTGCAAAGAGTGCAGAAGATTGCAAATCAATTTAGGGGAGTACAAAAACTACCTTTCAAAAGGAAGCTTGATCTGATAAATAATCGTTGTGATTAAAACTTACATGCGTATAGTTCGAACCGAACACTGATTTACAAAGTACTGCCGCGCGTAGCTTATTTCAAATGTTAAAATAACCTTGCGATTGAAACAATCTGCTCGACTAAACTGAATAATGACAGATAAATACTAAAGAAGTACTAAGGGTTTATTTATTATTATTAGTTTGCTTTCGTTATGATTATTAGTTTAATATAATTGGTTACAAGTTTATAAAAACTAATTTGAAGTTATAATTATCAGAAAATGTTAATTTTTCAAAGAAAGACTTTTATTAGTTAATTGCTTTTATTAAAAGTCAGGTTGTTGGTAGGTATTGCTTGCTTTGAACAAGCAATGTAAGGTTCAAGAGTTCATTAGGGGTTAATAATTTTTCAATGTTCGTTTTTCAGTCGTAAAGAAAGAGGAAGTAATTATTGACTAACTGCTTTATGGTAATATGGTTACGGTTAGCTAAAGTTTATGAGCTAACTATAAATTTTTTTTGCCTAATTAGCTTGTTTTCTGATTAACTATATATGAATATTATTTCACTCGTAGGTGAATGGGCGTTAAGATTGCCACTGGATCACTAGGTATTAACGTGAGTGTTCTGGAAATTAAAGTTTCGGTAACAATCCATGCAACAGAAACGGGTAGGGTTCGATGTTAAGGCTTATTACCGTCTATCCACGGTTTTCATTGTTTAACAAAATTCCTAAGAGAGTTCCTGTTTGACAAATTAATATTTTAATAATTTAATTTTTTTTAATTCTTTAATGCAGCAGGCCTAAATAACACAAAACGAAAACATAAAGTGTCCATATGTGAATTCTCTTTGTTCATATCGGTAAGGTGCCAGAAGAAATTTATATTTACTGCAGTAAGGGTAGGAATAAATTAACGTCATATCAATAAGGATTAAAAAGGGAATTTCATACCAATCCGCAAAATGTGACGGGAATATTGCCATATAACTATCAATAATAGACTCTGGACTTTAAAATTGGTGTGGATGCAGCAGAAATGCTTTAAAAACTGTCGGAAATTGTTTACGAGAAGCAGTCAAAAAGTTATAAATTATGCATTCTGCTTCCAAAACTGCTGAAATATGCAAGCGTTTATGAAAAGGTCTTAAATATGCATTTATATGCACTTTCAAATATGGTTCACATATGGGTTAAAATATATAAATATTTAAACGTGTATTCATATGTTTCTGATATTGAAAAGCATGCAAGTGAATGGAAATCCTAGCCTTTAGGCTTAGACTCAAAACAAATGAGTAATTTATATTTACATAACTTATACAGAACACCCTGTATTCCTATTGATTGTTTAAATTATTCAAGTACCTAACTACACTTATCTTATACGAGGCCACTTTAGTACGGTTCCAGCATCATTGTTTTAAAGAAATTTTAGAATAACGAAATCTTTTACAGCGTAATGTCTACGAAAGCTTTTATATCTTTTGTAATGATGTCTACAATTCCTGACCTTTTTAACAAAATTACTTTTCATTGGACTCAAAATACTACTCGTCTATTATGTATGTCTTATATTGTCTTCCTTGATATAACTTAAATTTGACCTATCCATAGGTCAATGTAAAGTTTGATTAAACAAATAAGGGGTGGGTTTTAGTTTTCTACCAAAAATAAAAGAATTCTGTCAACTAGAAAGGTAAGATTTTGGGGATGGTTGTTTGTGATTTTGGAACCGTTCTTTAATTTATTTTGATATAATGCTTTAGAGACGCAACAATCTACTCACAGCCCGTTGTTCAAAACGCTTTTCTTCCATTTCTATATACAGTGGGTTCAAGAAAAATTAATAACCTTTATGGAAATAATAAATCAAATGTTAGTTGTTTGGCACATTGCTTATCATAAAAAATGTGAAGAATTAAAGACCCTGGGAAATTTTTAAACTTCCCTGCCGTTTATGATATAGGTATTTGAATTTCTCACTCTTGTAACTGTAGCTAACAGTAATATCTAACCTGTGGGATCAATACATTTAAGGTAGTCTCAAAAACTCTCCTTGTAAAATTAACCAAAAATTCCTTGGTCGCTATAACCTAAGGTGACTTGGTCTCCACCAAAACACTTGATTTAACATTTCTAAATTATTTGATATATATTTCTGTTTTCTTTGGAACGTTCGTGGCAAAATTTCTAGTAACTAAATACTTATTGAGTGTTCTATAAATAAATACAATGCGTTCAGGATAAATTTTGTATTTGTTTTTAATAGGTAGGTAAGTACTACATAACCCAATGTAATTAACTATCACGACAAAATACTTCGATCACGACTAACCTTGACCAAGAAAAAAATACAAAATGTCTTTTTTTATAATCGGTCATTACTCATTAGGAACATTTTTTTGTACCTACCTACAGTGTATTTAGAAAATACTATTTGTTTCTGTGTAATATTTAGTGTACTTATAAATATTTAATCAGTAGTTTGGTATTCAATACATAAATGTATTAGTTATCAGTTTTCTGTAACTTGTTTTATATTTTATTTTAAAAGTTTACTTTTTTACATCAATTTTAAACTTAATTTGGTATATGTGTATGACAGACCTGTATAGGTACTATACACCAGTATTCATACTCTGAATAGTTCTCAAATAAGTCTGACTACCATTTAGAAAATTGTAGGAGACCTACCTTAAGATTAAAACCAAACATTCCTGTACCTACTGGTATTGACTAAATCAAGAAATACAATACAAGCCGAGGATCATAACTGTGAGACGAATTTTTGTGCCATTTCTAAGAGAATAACACAGTTACATGATGTAATAGCATATGTAAAAACATTTTACAATTATTTGACTGTTGCTATTGGTTTCTGGCTCCATGGCATTGAAAACACGACAGTCAAGTATAACAGTGGTTACTGAAAGAAATCGATCCTTCAACGTTAAAACAAATTTCAGTTTCTTTCTAAGAATTTTAAAAGCAACATTCAAGAAAATACTTAGATTGAAGACTTGTGTAATGAACCACAATGTTATTACAACACTGGTCTGACCTACTTACAGCCAACTTCCCAGCTTTTACAGCAATGTCTGGATAAACTATGAGCAATGAGTTTAGCAAGTACAGTATTGTAAGATTTTCATATGTCATAGCCATAAAGACCAGTAAGTGAAATATGTGTTATGGACATTGAAAGTCCATTATTTTATTGGAAGAACTATGCTAATCAAACATACGGTAGAAGAAATATTCGTCGTTATGCGGGTGTAATGAATATTGCTTAAAAGATAATGTAACCGTATATTAAGCTGTGGAAAGATATTTATTGCCAGGTAACACCTGAGCTATAAGAATATAATAAAGGTATAAGCTCACGTGGTAATTGGTGTTAAGATATCGTCGTATTTTATGCGGCAAAAATGTTACGCTATACGAAACTAAAATAAAATCCGGATCCTTGAATTTAGAAATTAATTTGACGATATTTTTATATCTAATTTTTGATTTATTTCCAATAGCTCTTAAAATGTGTTTTACATTAAAAATTATAGGGTAACCAAAAAACTTCTTGGTATGCACTAAAAAGATATTTAAACGAAGTATATTTTACGACAAAGATTCAATTTTTATAACATTTATGCGAACATAAAATTCGCAATATAGCATTTAGGAACCTGCAGCCTACTAAATTTTGCAAAAAATGAAGGTTCAAGAAACTCTTATGTAGGGTGGTATTAAATCTTCAAGAGATTTTTGAAAATTAACTTTAAAACTCCTTATGTTCAGTAACCTTTGTAAATCGTCTAGTTTAGAAAAATGGAGAATGGTTCAACCTAACCTTCAGATAAGATTAACTGTAATTTTGAAAGGAAATATTAAAGGTTAACATTTTGCAGTTTCATTAAGGACGTACCAGAAAAGTATATAATAGGGTTTTTCAATATTTTAACCTAGCTTTATTGTCGATGGGGCGGTTGTGATCCCAATGGAGTTGTAAAGAGATATTATTGTATATATTTTGCAAAACGGAAGACTTAAATTACCCGTTGGTGTTGAATGGCCTAAATAAATGTTAATGTATGCCCTGCAATCTAGTACTGTAGGAATTTTGAACTGCAGCTTGCTTCAGAACGCAATGTTTTTTTAATGTTCATTAAAAATCGAGCACTGCTGCGCAGCGTTATCTCGTGTTTATTAGAGATTACATATTTGATGCGAACAGGGCACATGGTCACACCTGAATAAACGATTTTCACCTGCATTTTGGCCCTTTCCCAATGAACCACGATCTGTAACCGCCTTGCCGTAAAAATTCCGACACGGGCAAGGCACGTGCAAGAGGATGTCAAAATAGGTTTCTCTGGGTCTTCCGCACGCATCGAGGGATGGTTTTCACGCCAAACAATTTTTGGTTCGCTCCGGTTACGATAATAACTATAAGGGGGATAAATAAGCGATAAGATGGGTTATCAGCAAGGTAGTACTGGAAAATCGTTGCCGTTATAATATATGGGTCACAAAGATCAATGGGAAGAAAGTGCAGGACGCTTCTGGGACTGCAGGGGTTTGACTCTCTACCCGTTGGTCCTGCAACCTCGGTAGGCATTGATTCTTGGTTTGGTCTTGGAATATTTAAAGGGTCGGTTTACGTGGTCTCGTGTTCGATAAGAAACTAACCTGAATTGTTCGAGTGGGCTTACAGCAGCATGCCTCCATTTTGTGTTACTGTGTGCGAGTGCGGAACGAATTGGTCAAGCGGTAGCCGTTCCGGGGGACGCTGGCCAGCACCATCCTGCCCGACGACAACACCTCTTTTTATTGACGCTTCCCGATCTTACCACTACGGAACACAACACCTCATTTTCTCGTATTTTTGTCTTTTACGCGATTTTGCTTGTTTCTGTCCGCACCCGTACTCTCTAAGGGTTGAATCCTTTCGGATCGTTTCGCGTGCTTTCGCGCGCTCTGAACTCGACCTGCATGCGGCCCGCTCTTGACGTGGCACGGTCCTGCGCTTTTCTCCGAAATATGTAGGTGAACCGGAGTCCGGCGCCGGTCCGGACTCCGGGGCGCGTCAACTGCAACCTCGTGCTCGCAGGCCACACGAACTGTTTGTCATTCACTGATGATTTCGAAATTTACTATTTTTCCCTACTGCAATATTTTTAAAAGTCGAATTTTGAATTTAAACTCTGTATTCCTGCAGCAGCAGGACATTCATGAAAATTTAAATTTTTCAAAAACTCAATTGTTTGACCTGTTCAGTTATTTTATACTCAGCAAGACATTTCCCGCTATCTAGCGATCAAAGCGTTGTAGTTTGTTTTCCCGACAGAAGGAAATCACCGCGTGGAAAACGTACACTCGGAAAAGCTCCAGCAGGTGGCGCGAGTAAAAGCTTTTCTAGCTAAAGTTTTATTAGTAAACTTTCTCCACTGAACTTAACTAAAATGGTTTTATTTCTACAAGGTGTTATGCAAAGTTCATACTAAACACTTCCTTGAATCTAACAATAGCGGATTTGTGGACTTTTTATGGATAAGTTATACGTAAAAATTAGTAGCCCTTTAATTTTATACATATACTAGGGTGATGATCAAAAGTACCTATGCAATATATAGGTACATGAAACAGGATTAATAAATTTTGTTGTAACAACAGGGTGCACAGGGAGGGGGGGATAATTTAAACAATTAAAAGCGGGTTATTTTTTTCCACTACAATTGATCTAACGAAATGAGGAATTAGATTTTGGATGCTCAACACAATGAAGTATTTGTTAAAGACTTTTGATAACCAATTGGTTTGAAATGTAATTTGGTCTTCATGTAATCCAGACGTTAACCCAATTTTCATTCTTAAGGGAACTTTAAAAGGGAATTTCATGAAAGCAATTCAAGGGCTAACCACATATTCTTGAGAAAGTGTTTCAGATAAAGATTAATTAAACCTAATAATTTTCTATGCTTTTTTTGTATAATTATTATTCTACAGTAAAATTAAAATAAAATATTAAATAAAAATATACTGGAATTTCCTCATATGCATGAAAAACGAAATTTTATCCTTCACGTTTAGTCCCTTATCCAACATCCTTAATAGATGTCAACTGTTTCAAATTGTTCCATTCATCTATTGTAGACAGTTTCCACAACGATGTGTTTTGTTCCTGACAACAATATTCCAGTGTTTATTTCAATATACGCCAATGAGAAACAACGTAGCGGAAATATTAAACGCGTTGTTTTTGTCGACAAGTTTTCCCAAAGGATTTGCGTTAAGTAGCTCCCAAAACGGTTAACCGCATAAACCGCTTCCAGTGATTATTAAATAGCCTTCTCGTTATACATACATGATGTCGCCAAGTTTGAGCCGTGTTTGTATAAGAGCACAGGATTTGTGGTCGGAGGTGGTGACGGCTCTGCGACGCCGTGCATACCGGTTGCCTTGCGGCATCGGCATGTCGTCAGAGACGCGCACCATCGGCGATGAACCCCGCCGTCTGGTGGACATATGCCGTCCTGCCATCCCACCCAACATCCTGAAATAAAAAATACAGTTATTAGTAATATGGAATAAAAAAATTACTGCTAATATGAAGAAAGTGTTGACATAAGGAACGTCCTATCGCATTAAAAGCAATATTATTGTGAAAGGAATATTCGTTTATTAAAAATTTTAATCTTTATATAATAGCTGCAAGTTGAAATTTACAAATGGTAACCTCTTCGTCTTGCAAAGTTTCACTTTCGTGACTTGTTACGTAAGTAGATAACTATTGTATACATATCGATAATTGGAATTTCGCGCTAAACAATAATTTTCCACTGTAAATATTTAATAGATTTGATAATATTTTAATGAAATTCTGATTGTAACAAATGTATTCGTAATATTTGTTATAATTAGAATTTGGCAAACGCATAATAAGAATGTAGAATTATATATATTATTAAAGTCTAACAAAGCTTAAATCTGTCTTCAAAATAGTAGAACTGATCTAACAGGATATAAGAAATTTTCCGCTGATCTGGCCACGAACTGGTCTACTAAACCCATGGATTGATTTTTCAAATGACTGCACTACACTGTGCTTTACTATTTTTACTGTTCGGTATTTTCAAGGTAGAAAATTGTTTTCGTAACTATTTTGTGGCGTGTACGATACCGCGAGGGATTTGATATAGAAAAATTTTAAACTTTTAACGTTAATCTTTTTCAAGGGGTGTTCATATATGTTACTTCTATTTAAACCTTAGAGTTATCCTCGAGCATTCCGCAAAACATTATTTTAACAAAAGAAATTTAAATTAAAGAAAATCTAGTTGAATGTTTTTATTTCATAATGTTGATATTTAGAAAAAAAATCAGATTTAGTAATATTTTTATTAAATACTTCTTTAGCGTGAACATTGCTTATAAATTCAACCTCTATCTCTTTTCTAAATAGTGTAGTACCTATATAAAGTGTGATCAAAAAATTCGTATTATAGCAACATTTTAAACGAGTAACAGAAACCACCCTCATTCGTAACCGTAACTACCTCTTCGGGTAAGCTTAGCCATGATACGTAGTAAAGTAGTGTTTTTTGTAAAAATCAACAAAACATTTTTTTTGGTAATTTAGAAAAAGGTACAATTTCTCAAATGAAATCAGCGATTCGAACCCATTCGAGCTAAATCAAAGGGACGTATTTTAGATCTCGACCTCTCTTGTTGTTCATTGTCTACATTGTATAAACTTTTATTAGCATTGCAATAATTTCTTGACGACTATCGATTGAAGAAGAATTTTAATTGGCAATTGGTTGGCAGGACTTTATTTTCAATCTCTCTTCATTCTGCACTTAATAAGCTTTAGTTTTTTAAATTAAATTTAAAAGAAAATTTGAAATCAATTCACGTTGAATTAGGAATGGCTTTACTGAATTTCTTAGTAATTGTAAGTTAAATCAAATTATTTAAAATGCGTGCCCTGGATATTTCAATTATCATACAAATATTACAATTACTTGCCTTTACTGTGCCATTGATCGATTATTAAGGATAAAGTATCTGTGGGATTTGGATGTCAGTTACAAAACAGATTAAGATCAGAAGCAATAAACACTTGGGGAGTTCTTAACAACCTCTTGTAACAACTTCTTGACTTGCAAATCAAATATGTACCTACAGTATACTTTTAAATTTATTCTCAAATCAATTGGTTTGTAAAATGTAGGTTTTCAAAATAATATACAGGGTGACACAGGATCCCGGTATACCCTTATTATTTTATTTTTAGCTTGTAACCGTAAAGTTAATTTGATTAACTTATTCACTTTTTATTATGTTACACAGTTTTACAAAAGTACGAAGTAACAATTATTATACTTATGAATAAAATTCAGGCACTCTAGAATTGAACGTATATTTTAAATTAAAAATTTAAAAGATCTCAAAATCGTAATATTGTGATAATATTATACACAAATTTAATTCCCAGTTGAAATATGTAAAAATATACAGGATGTTGCAATTGAAATAAGAAAGTTGGGGTTATTTCCGGCGAAACAGGAAGTGAAAGATTTTTAACATTTTGTTCAAATTATGAGCTTTACGTGTATATAACGCATACAAAAATTAATTTAAAGCAATTAAATAATTTAAAAAAATAACAGGGGTGTACCGAGATCCCACGTCACCCGGCGTATTCTTTAGAAATTGTTTTGAATCAAAATAATGTTGGTTCAATTATTTAAATTGTTATGTTTATTGCTAAATTGGTTTTATTGCAACGGTTATAGTAATTGTATTTGATACACAGCTTGCATCTAATCCTAGAAACTAATATTCGGTCAGGTAACCTGACCATTCTCCTGTTAAGTCTTCTGAGCTCAGATTGCTGGGTTAAAGGTGGGACGAAATCGCTAGGATTTCCTGTAATACGGTCGCAATGTCTGGTGGCTCCGTCTTTAATTATTTCTTGTTCAAAAGGTGTGTTGTATGAGTTGTATGGGTAAGTAGTAAGGGGGATTTATGAAATTTATTCGAATTTGCGATTGAAATTTCTGTAATTTGCCTTAAAAAGTTTTCGCTCAGACACTAATGATAGGTAGTAGGTACCCCAAACAAAATCTTTATTATGTTTTATTTTTATTATACATTACGATATCATTTTTCAATAAATGACGTTAAACATGCTGCTAGTTTCAGTCCAATTCAGAAATGTTACTGAAATTATAGTTTATATCTTGTAAGACCGAGGACTGCGTTGGAAAGAGGCTCTAACGAAAAATCTAGGAAGTTAATTTTATTAATTACCTAATAAAATAGCGCCAATCGATAATCAGTATTAAACCTTAATATTAGTTAATATTTTTTATTAGACTATCGGTAAATTCGAAGAACATCTTTGAAGGTTGTAGGCTAATGATTTTACTTCTAAGGTTGTTTCCATTTGTTTCGTATACAGAAAGTTTATAAAGAATCTTCTTTTCAACTATGACTCTTTATATTTACAGTTGGTGAAATCCCTGTGGAAATAAAGTCTCTAAAATGATATGTCCGTTAACTTAATATACGAAATTGGCAAAATCTTTCAGACTTTCTTTTTTGGTATCCTTAAAGGACGGTATCTAATATTGTTTATTGTTCTGAAATATTATCAGAAAATTAAAGGAGATAAATATACTACACAAGATATTTTGAACTTAATTTCTTAATATAACTGTACACAATTAATTTTTTTAAGTTTTCAATATTAATCGGTATGTGAAAAGCTGAAACTGAAACTTTTTATCGATTTTGTTTTATTTAGTTCACGTAACATTGATTGTGCCAAATACGAAATGTAGCCCAAATTACGAATTCGAAAAGTGTCTAACCTTTTACCGAGTAAGCAATAGGTTGATGAATAAATAATCGAAGGCTTACAAGAAAATACGACTTGGCTTTTCTGTAAATTCACAATTTTATATTATGAGTTTGCTTATAAATCCACATACGAAAATCGAAGATGTTACATACAAATGTTACTTTTAATAAAGAACTGTGAAGTTTAATAAAATTCTATAAATAGTAATTTCATATTAAAGTGGTTGAAGGACACAATAAAGCTTGTCCCTTTGGCTGATAAAGAACGTTTTGGGGTAAATTAGTAAAATTTGTTGTGTTTTGTTTTCAGGCAGGCCGGCGGAATTGAAAACCGAAAGCTACAGGGGGATTATATTGAGCGAGCCATCGAATCGACAAGACTTACGATATTGGGACGTATTTCTGGATATTTATAAAGGTAATCCTAATCAATTACATGAAATGTTGTGTAATCTATTAGTTTTAAATGGCGAATAATTCGGAAACAAAATCATATACACTTTGGGCGAAATTTTAATAGGAAAATCGCGTAATGCATTTCTTGTCCGCCATTATACGCCCGCCACCCCGTATTATTTTTGGAAATTAGAAAAATACAAAATTCTAAGTATTACCAAAGGTAATAACAGTAGATCTTGCTTAGGACAGGTTTTATAAAGTCTGGTTGACCGACGCGACGACGACGGTTGGCTAAACCACAATCAATTTATTGTCATGGATACGATTTTTTTAAGACGACGCGACGGTTGGCTGAACCACAATCAATTTATTGTCATGGATACCATTGTTTTTAAGAATCCTATCCATGACAGTTGATCGTTATTCAGCTAACAGTCGTCGTCAGTCAACCAGTATTTATAAAACTAGCCCTGCTCAAAGGTGAACCCGCAATTGGCGCATCCGCTTAACAACAATCAGAATAAAGTGTTTTAGAAAAATTAAATTTCACAAATTAATGCAATAAAACATACCCCGAAGAAATAAAAACAGATATTTTGGCTGTGAACATCACGATTATGTCCCCACAACGTAAAATAATTTTTAATGTTGTTTTGGTTACCGGCATTAATTTAATTGAGAAGAGATGTGATGAACAGAAAAGCTTTTATAATTGGAGGACTTTTTTTATTGCTTGGTTTTGAAGTTTTTTAAAAATTACATAAGTAATTAATAAAGTTAAGCCATTTTGATTTTAAAATGACAAATCTTTTCGTTAGTCGTAGGGTTGCGTGTGGTCCGATAGCTGATTCGGCTAAAATAATACGTCTATAATTTTTTTACTGCTTTAATTCTTTTAGTGTTGAAAAAATAACGTCAACTTAAGATACTTCATTATATCTTATTTTTGTCGCATTTCAATGAATAAAGATTTAATGGGTTTATTTTGAGAAACTTATTAAATTAATTTTGGAAAATAATTCTTAGAAAATATTAGAGATAGTGTAATGTATGCAAATATTCATTGTTAAGGTATTTTATTGTTCGAATAGGGGTTTTCACCACTGTTTAATCAGAAACTCATTAGTGTAGCCTTTTACAGCCACAAATATGGATTTACCAACTTCCAAGCGCTCATTAATAGTGTTGTTAGCTTTGTTAAATTGTCAATATTTTTAAAAGGGAGGCTAGCTTAATTGACAGCTCGCTATTGTATCCAGTATGCTCAGGTAACAGGGCGTTTAACTCCAACATTACACCATAACTATCGAGTTATTGAATTTATATTTAAAGATAATTTTACAGAATATTTTACAATTACGAATTACCTATGTAGTACTAGTTATATGGATTTTAGTTAATTAATCGATGCCATTTCGGAATAAAAAATGCTTTACGATATACCTACGTAACAACTAGGGATGGAAAATTCTGAAGTAAATAAAGACTGTCTTTGTTTTTCATGCTCAACTGTTATGCAGATTTCATTTGATTGTATGGTATCAACATATTGGCAAGGTAGCTATATTCTAAAGGGGTTGTAAAATGTCATAAAAACTAAAATAAAAAAAAAGTAACAGTAGTACTACCATAAATCAAGGAAATCTGAATATTTTACAGATTTGCATTAAAACATTCAGATCACCCCGAAGAAATGTCTGGGGAAATCTTGTGTTTGTTGTTTCACCAATTTGTAATTTATTTGAACATATCGAATTTCATCTTATTCTAGCAGGTTTCAATCTACCAGTCATTCTATTTTCCTTCTAAAGTATTCTGTTTCTTACCTTATACAGTGTTAGTTCACCTGGTTTATGTTTAACACACCGTTTTTTATTTATTTTATTGAGTAGGTACAGGGTTTTGTCTTACTTGCCATCATAATTTATTGTACAAACTTCATGCGGTAATATTGAAAACCACCTGTCGATCTTCCAGTATGCAGTAATCAGCTGTAAATTTGGAAGAGCCATTAAGTGGCAGACTATTGATGGTAGCTTTTCTTTTTCTTTACACAGTCATTCAAAAGTTTGTATGGTTTAAACTCTGGTTCAGCTAAACCAAGATTACTTGTCGTGGACACAATTCTAGTACCAATTTTATCCATGGTAATTAATTATTTTGGTTTAGTTGAACGGAGGTTTAAACCAGAACTGAAAAACTGGCCCTTAGTTTCTTTATAAAATAAAGTAAACACACAGTGAAAATTGTTTTCATAAGAATTTATTTCTACACGAGTTTGTGGTTTGTCCGTTTGGAGGAAAACCGAAATATGGGTATAATTTTTGTAGTTAGAAAACTCCTTAATCCAGCCCTGATTCATTTGCTTTCATTTATACGATTTGCATGATTATTTTCTGAACATATGTACAACCTCTTTGTTATCAGTGTCTTTATTCTTTTGTCTGAGATGCTGATAAGGGTTTTCATTGGATTGAAACAAGCACAGGTGTTGACTGTAACCTTCCCCCCTCAGGTAATAACGCATGTTAGATGTCAGTAACAACGTGGTCTAGTGGAGATCGTGCGGTTTGGTAATTCGTGTGTTAAAGAAAATTTTCGGTATTTCCTCGCGTTTGGTGTTTATAATTTAATAGACATTGTATATAGCGTTAAATGTGTGTAGTTTACAATTTATAATTACCATCAATTGGTAAGTGATTAGTATAATACTTTTTAAAGGTTTTATATTGTATTTCATTCTTTTTTACACTGGTTAAGTGAGTAGAAAAGCATTTGCTAACGAAATTTGCAGTTTTAACTAGACTCGTTTGACTCATCAGGTTATTTTGTATATTAACATGATAATATCAAGTGTTTTTTTTATATTAAACATGTTTATGCTTGTTTGGGTGGCCGTACAGCATAAGCTGTGCGGCTTCCCGCTTTTCTGATCTGCGTTTGAACCCGCTAAGCGAATTATCCGCTAATTAATAATTGGAATAGTCGGATACAGTAGCTTATTATTTTTACAATCCTCAATTACAATTTTTAATGTTTCTCAACTCGTAGGTAAATATTTACGAGTATTATTGCTATACACGCGAACTTCTTACACGCTTAAACATTTGTAAACTGCATTTACTTCAGGATTTATTGAAGCCATGATTCTAACACTTCCTAGGCATGACAAGATATACCTTTTCAAGAATAGTCTTGACTCAGTTTTATTAAAATTTTCTATGGGTATTAAATTACCATGGTTACATGTATTTTTCAGAATCCAAAGCAATAACTAAACTGACTCTGAAATAAGGATTCTATACAAGGGGTTATGAACATGTGGGAAGTACTTGGGGGTGTATGATATGAAAATTAAGTAACATCTACGCATATTATGATCTAAAATGCCTCGTTATCGCATTACAGCTTACCGTGTTGTTCATACAAAAAAACCAATCAAATACAAATTTCGTTTCTCTAAATAAGTAATTTATTAATAAAAAAACATATACCGGGTGATTCAGTTGGTATTCGCACCCTTACATCTCTACTGGTTTTAAAGATAAGTACTTGATTTTTTGGTATGATTCATGGTCCATACAGGCCAGTGAAGAGGTAGTATTTTCAGTAAAATACCACTCCCGGTTTAACCGGAAGTTGAGGTAATTTTCTTTTTTCAAATGGAATGGTATACTTTTTTTTCAATTATAATCGATCCGTTCGGGTTTTCCCTCTTCAACCATATAAAACTTTTTAGAAATTTTTTTTCAAATAAACTAGCGGCCCCTTTTAATATAAAATATTTTCTCAAAAAACTACCATTTCTGCTAGAAACAAATATGTAATACCTGCAGCAAAATAGCGAATCCTGTCGATATTAATTTGCGGTGTTCATTTTGGTTGTAATAACTAGCTCTTTCATTATAACTGAGCTTGTCGACCGGTATTACACAGACATTTCTATTTTAGTAGCGTGTTGTATTATCCTAGGTAATAGAATCCGATAGCGAAACCAATGTAATTAAACATTAGGGTAGGTATTTAATAAATGCATATGCATTTTGCTTTTATGAATGCATCGGACAGTATTATTTTATAAAACGCGTATTTTATAATTCAAACTCCTTATAGGTATTTGTGTTTATGTTTATAGTTGAAAGTGGTGTCATTAATTAGAATTAATTATAAAGTATATACAAGGGGTGTTTAAATTTAAAACCGTTTGGAGTACGGTATGATGTAGTAGGTACTTTACTTATTTCTAGATGTACTATAAACACTAGTTTTTATTCTGCACTGTCGTGTCATCTGTCATATAGGAACGTTCAATCATGATTGAAAGTTGCTTCGGAACCAAACTGGTGTAGAAATTGATGGAATTTGATTGTCGTTAAAAAACATGGTGCTCGGGTGACAAAAGACACAGATGAAGTTGTTTTGTTGCAGCGATTGAAATATTTAATAATGAAGCACATTCTTCTTTCTATTCGCCGTTTATTCCAATAAAAACAACTCTCTGGGGGAACATGTCATATCAAGATATTACAAAAAAAATATAGACAGCCGGATCAAAATTTATTTTAATCTAGTATGGCTATGACAGAACAAATGGCATAATCTTTGTGACTACTTCAACTCATTACTGTTATATAGGGTGTTTCGAAATTCGCACACACGGACTGTGATATGGTGTTATGCGACAAAAACTGCACAAATAGTTCCTCTACCATTTTTCTAAAAGACCGCAGGGTGTTTTTTAAATGGTGAACATGGAGCATAGTAGGTACGACATTCGCCTCCAGATACTAGGAAATAGTTATTTACAAACCAAATGCGGGAAGACGAATTTCCTGCATGAGCGTGTTTTGAAGAATAAGCGAGCTTCTCTCCGTGCCCGCCATTAAAGAAACACCCTGTATAATTATCATACTTAAAATCAATAAAAACAAGCACTGCAAAAATGTTGGTCTTTCAATTTTTTTGTCCACGATGGTACAATAATTCGTGTCACTATCAAGTTAGAAGTAAATGGCAAACGTAAAAAAAACAACACCCAGAAACTTGATGTGGGATATTTACTTTCGTCACTAGGTGAAAGTTTACGTTATGGAATATACTTTTCGATGTATTTTCGTATGTGGCTGTAGAAAAATATTTTCCATTTGCTAATGGTGGCATGGAAACGTGTCAAACTTAAACAATAATTTTAATTAAGTACAACTTTACCATAGGGTAGGTCTTTTTATTAATACCTTCTTAAAGACTAAATTTTTTGTAATTTCTTACTAGGTACGATTGAATTGCGAGAATCCCAATCCCTGGGAGAGGATTGGAACTCCAAATTCCCTCTCAGACGATTGCCTAAGCCACATAATTACATTTTAGCAGTAAATTTCGAAGTTAATTATAAACCATTTGAAGGGCATGTAATTTCAATATTTTGAAAACATGTTATGTTACCGAAAGCAACATATTTCTATTTACTATTTTGAATGCATCCACTAATTTTGCAAACGAATGCTAAAAATTTCAAATTAATTCAATTCAGAGCTAGCTTATTCAAAAATTTTAATTAACTGTATTTGTTTGGCCGACGGCGACGGTGGTGAAATAAATTAAAACCAATTGAAACAAATCAGTTGAAGCTAATTTCCAAATCCGATTATTCAAATGAAAAAATTTCATAGGAATAAAACAAACATCACAACCATTTAAAGTAACTTTTTGCATGTGTTATGCTTGAGATGCACTCAAATTTTATTTTGCGATAGAGTAACTACGCTTTTGATTTAATTTCGGATTTACCTATCTATGTTATTTTATATATTATTTGAACCCCTGCGCTTTGTTGGATTTCTACTGTCTGGATAGAATAAAAAGACAAAAAAATTTTTGTGAGGATTTCCAGATGCTCTCAAATGGAAATTTTTTACACACTTTTAAAAGACACGTTCGTCTTGCTCCAAGCACTACGTTTATCTTTAATGGAAATGGAATTAATTTAATATTAAAGAACTACTCATAGTTTCAAATGCTTTACGGCGGTACCGTTTACTTTATTCATGCTTCTATTTAATGGTTTGTAAAAAAATCGTTAGACAATTTCGACGTTTCCATTTAAAACTGAGTCTATAATGTTTTTGATGGTTTATTTTTTAATCCTTGCAAGTTTAAGGAAGCATTTGCAAACCCCAAATCAGTTCTAGTTCTAGAATATTCACATTTCTTGAATACTTTCGCGGTACTGGAATAGTATTCCCATTTCCCGGACTTCAACCCTTCTTGATTCTCTTCTAGAAAGATAATAAATTCTATATTTAAGTGCCTTGAGTTTAATTTACTATTACAAGTAAATCATCAAGGGTGAATTTATAATGTACTACTCAATTTTTCTTGTTTCCTACAAAAAGGAAGATGTATTTCAACCGTAGCGATCGTACCACCAAAAGGAAATCTGTAATAAAACATTTAAACGAATTAAGACTTCAGGAAGAGGAAGCGTATTGGGGCAAAAAAAAACCTTTTATCAATGCGATGTCTTGTATAAACGAGTTTCTTCTTCTCTTGTATATTCGCTTTAGCTATCCAGATAAATGTTTGTAATAAAACTCCAGTAAAGCGCGAAAAGACTTCCGAGATGTCACCATTTATATTATTATATTCTCGTTAACCGAAATCGTCATTTGTTTTACTTTAGCAAATGATTCATCAAATAAGTAGAATGTTTGATACGTTATTGTACTTTTTTTTGTTTTCTGTCTGAAACATATATTTTGGAAAATGGACGAAAGGTGTTCTGAAGAGCGGCTGCTCCGTTAAGGTCTAACTTTCATTCAATTATACTCTACCAATATAGTTATTATGTTGTTCCTTATTAATTTTATTTTGAAGTCCGCACCCGGTATATCATAATATCCACTCCTCAACATTTTCTTTTCTATCCGCTTATTGCCTCGTCAACATATATTTTCAAAAGAGTGAGCGATATAGATATAGAACACCTTTGTCATATACCCTTTGTTAGCTGAAAGCCTCATGACAACACCGTACCCATCTTTACTTTGAATTTCTGTTCAATGTAAAGATTTTGCACGGGCTTGATTAGGGTTTGATTGATCTATACATTTTCTGGTACCTTACTTATAAATTATTTAGTATTTTGTAAAGGGTGCCTTAAAAATCGGGCCCATAGTCAGGAAAACATAATGGAACACGTTAAACTTAGTAAGAATTGCGCTCATTAAAGTTTCTATGAAATTTCTATTGTATGCCCTCTTGATTTTTCTCAAAAGTGTTCCTTAATTTGTTAATGGTTTTATAGTTATTTGACTTGAATTAATCAGTATTCAATGTTTATGTAATACCAGATATTTGTTTAAATACTATCAGATATGATCTGTCAAAGGAATCACCCTGTATATAAAGTTGATGTAGTAGAAGATAATTAATTAGCTAACTTGGTAAATCACATACGCATTTTAAAGTAGAAATACCTTTTAACGGAATGGATGAGAAATGAACAAAATCAATTCGATTACTGGCGTGTTTCTGAAGGTGTTTCAGTGTGTTTCAGCGTAAAAGCACTTTAAAGGGCTTTAAATACTCCCATGAAATCCGGATTATAAATAATAAAATCTGTCGGGCGAATATCAGTTCCCTATAAAGCAGGGAAATGTGGACAACCTCACCACACTAAACGAGTCAACAGAACTTCGTAGGAGCGGTTGCAATTATTACTATTATCTGATTCCAAAGATGTCGCGCAATGCATGCTTACGTCTGAAAACAGCAAGGTGTTATAAAACGCTTCATCAAACACCGAATGATGGAGTGGAAAAAAATGATCTATGGAGTTTCTGAAAAAATTTACATTGGTACTTTATAAGAGTGGAGAGGGTTGATTAATCACCAAAAGAATGCTGCTAGTGGAATAACTAAAGATGCTGTAAAAATAACAATGTTGGTGTACGGGTGTATAATAATTAATATAACGCTCTAAATACTACAAAGATGCATAATTAAAGGAAACAGTTAAATATGTATCGTATACTACTCGGTGTTTATAAACATTTATGATCGCTTTACGCTTCAAATTACCTACTGCTCTTAAGAATTGTGAACCTTACTACATTTTCACCTTTACATTTTTCGGAACGAATGCACGACCGCTTTAAAGTGGATTCTAGCATATCCCGAATATGCTTTATGGGGTTTAGGTCAGGCCTACGTGCTGGCTAGATCATACGATCGATTCCTATTTATTTTTAAAGTATTATTTACGATATACACGATTCCTTACCATATTTACATAAAATTTAAACGGTAAATGGTATTTTTTGCCGATATCTAGATACTAACAGAAAATAAAAAACGAAGTTTTAATCATGTTACAATCTATCTAAAATTTCTTACTGAACATTGTAATATTCAAAAAGTCTCTAGAGAAGACTTAAAGAGAAGTCAGAAATATATTTGTTATTATTTCAGAAGAAACTTTTAATCTTCGAAATCGATGGGGTTGGAACCAACTGTCTAAACAACTTATTAAAGTATGTTATAAGTTAGGGGTAGATTTAATTAGTTATGCAAATACAAGCCCTATAAGGAATCTGCGTGTTAATTACCATAGAGTTGAGTTTAGTTGTACTTTCCTGCTAATACCAAAGTGTAATTTTAGCGTCGAATTTATTATAGAACACACACTATTATTAAATGAGAGTTTCTAGGAGTTTCGAAATCATAAAAAATGATGTTTTAACAAGTTTTAAACTTAAAAAAATCGAACTTTAGACGCATAGTTCACACTAAAATTATTTCCCCTAAGTCGTCTGTTACCATGTTTTGAAGGTAAACCTGCACAGTATTACTATTTTAAGCTGCGGTTAGAACATCAATTTTTTGTACGAGTGTGTAGTGACACCTCCTAACACTGGACCATAGAAGGATTAAAAAGCAAATATTTAGATTATTTTTCAAATTTTTACATTTGGTCCATCGTTCCATGCTCCCAGCGTGATAAAGTTTTTTTTTCTATAGCAGATGTTAAAGTGTGCTTTGTTCGATTAAAAATAGTTGATCAAGTATTACTTTAACCGCAAGGGTAGATAAAGTAACACTTTAACCGCAAGGATAGATATAGTATATTAAGTATTAAGAACGGTAAGGACATTTTACCGATCGAAGACAATAGTTTGGAGGAGGAGCGCAGCGACGACTCCAATTATTGTCTGAGATCGGTAGTCCTTAACGTTCGTGATGCTTATGACGTTTTTTGCGCTACTGAATCCGGTAAAAAGAATTTTTAATAAATTAATAATTAATACAGATTCAAATGCGATAATTGTCAGTCTCCGCATCACGTTGCCGTATTGTCGATTGATATATTACGTTTCTATAGCAATCTGTAAACAGTTACCGCCATTGCAGTTTTTTGTGAAAATTATTTGGAGTTCCGTGCTAAAAATTAATGAAAATGATTCCGAAAACGAAATAGAAGAAGCTTGGAATGTGGGGTGTTCGGTTCTCATTCCTGATAAGTCTAGAGAGACGCTACGAAGGTACCTACAATCATTTTAAAAATTGGTGTACCAAGAAAAGTACAAATATTGATGAAAAATCTTTGCTGGCGTACTTTGTTACAAGAAATGAGAAATAAAAAGCTCCAGGATTTGTTTTAACTAACATTGGAAATTGCATTCATTTTATTTAACTAAACTGACATTTGTGACTGACATTAATTTATCAAATTACATGGCACATTCGTTTTGAGTAAATTTACTTACCGTTCTAGAACCCCAAAGTATTTTACCGACGACTTTATCCTTAGCAACTAGTAAACATAACTTACTGTCTTGGAAACAGCCGCGGTAAACAATGAAATAGAGCACAGTAGCGCAAAAAAGTACTTTAATTTTCTGGAAACTCCATGGAAACCGAATGGAAACCTTTGCTACTGAGATTTTCAGGTTTAATATAATCTAACTTTAAATTGTTTTTTTTACAAATTTTTCTTATTTTTTTAACATCTGCTATAGAAAAAAATATAATTTTATACACGACGATAAAATTTAATTATCGACTCGCGAAAATTAATTCACGAGCGATGAAATCGCGAGTGAATTAACACTTTCCGCTTGTCGATAAAATATAATTTTATCGTCTTGTATAAAAAATAACTATTGTTACGCCCTTCAAAATATTCCGTTATGACTAGGTACTACAACTTCTTTACGTAGGTCGGGTGAATGAGGAGGATGCGGTACCAATTCTATTGAATACATCTGAGCCATTTCAAATGCTGATATCTGCACTGAGAAATTGTTTTTGATGGGAGAGCATAGCTTTCGTGTTAGCATTCCAGGTCGTTTTCTTTTAATATTTTCTTGGTGTTGAACAAGTGAGCGGAGGTTTACTTGGGAGGTAATCAAAAATCAATTCTTCAAAAACGAAAGTCATCATTTTTCCCACATCGAAATTCAGTCGCTCACTTGTTCGAATTTTTCAATTTGAAAAAAGTCGATAGGTGTCCTTCGTAGATGAAAACTTCTATGAAAACTACACTCAAATTAAAGAGTTTCATAAATCTGCAGTTTAAAAGTTTTATTAGATTTGAACGGCGAGTGCCTTGGGGAAATACCAACAAAGCCAGTAATCTTAATTACTATTCCACCTTCAGCCCTTAATTTGGTTTAATTACTAACAGTGAATAAAAGTATAGAACTGAGAAACAGAGATTAAGATTAGTAATTAATTCAAAATTAATGTTTGGATCCAGAAAACAATTCCTAGGGAAGCGTAGACGCAAGTCTATTAACTGTTATTAAAATTTAATTTAAATTCTAAAACCGCTCACATGCAGTTAATTAATACCTATGTTCTTTTTATTACGAAATTTGTTATAAGTTTCGCTTAAAAAGTTCATGTTCACCTATTCATTTTCAAAAAAAAAATTATGTACCTAATATACTTTCAGTCTGGTAGTCCAATAAACACCCGTCTACGATTTAACATAAATCCCGTAACTTATTTGTAATGGTAATTTTCGTATAAAGTAATTAATAATGCATAATATTTTCAAGAATATCCATGCATATTTAAAAACTCTTCTGTATAACTTTTTCTTCTTTGATTTAATTTTTTTAAATTCAATTAACGGAGTAAATGAATAAATTAAACGACCGATAATGTATAATATTCGTTTTATTCTAAAACAAAAAGTTACTAAAACTACTTTTCATAAATCGGATTAAATTTCAGCAATTTATTGCTAGTTGCCTGCGATAATAGTATCAAGTTTCAAACCTCCCTTTGTCTCTAATTTCTGGTTAGGGTACCATTGTTAGCGGTTTCTAGAAACTATTAAAGGCTCCTAATATAATAAGGATGTGATAATTTAATTATACTATGCTAAGCTACATGAGAGTATGGTATATTTTACGTAGATACGAGTTGAGCACTTGTTGAACATCCCAAAACCTGTTGCTTTTAGCCTGTTACAGCTGCAGAACAAAATAACAGTCATTTCTCCAGCTTTACGTGAGCTTTTCGATATCTAGCAAAAACACCTTAAACACTCGTTTAGGGCGTAGAACCATATAAGTACGGACACTTTGTTATTGATACTTTTGCTGGTATTGGTTTCATATGTTGATTTTCCAATTTCCTTTTAGTCTTTTCACCAAAGCAATTTATACATTGATTTTTCTTTTAAATCGACAAGCTTACTTACATTCCTGTCTGTCACGACATTTAATTAATCATTTTCTCCCCCTGTTTACATTAATTCGTTCTTAATTGATTTTGTATTTTTTTAATGATGTAGAATTAAAAAGCGTTTGGTATTTTTCTGATCAAAATTTCTAAATTTTCTAAATAAGGGTAATTTGTAAATAAATCTTAATCGTGAAAGAAAAAAAAACGTAATGATTTAAATTTCAATTCCCTGCTTTTTCAACAAGCCGCGCCTCCACTTTGAAAGTTAACGAGAACGTCGCTAAAAATATCTCAAATCAGTGAAATTCGGGACATTTCGTGACGTGGGTAAGCTCCTTGTGTCTTCTTCGTATACGAAAAAGAACACGAGATTCGCAAACACTCGATGGATCGCCGCTGACATAATTTATTATCGAAAAGGGAAACTAATGGTTCACTACTATACCCGGAGGTCTTGAGCTCCATCGATTCTGGCCTGCGGGTTGATTGACGGGGCCCTAGCAGGTCCAGAAATCAACTGAAGCGTCCGATGTTCGGCTTTCGATGTGCAATTAAAGTCTCTTTATTTAGTAAAAGGGGAATTGACAGTACGAGCACCCCAAAACCAACCGTCGTTATACGCAATCATTCCACACCAAAAGATTAATTACTTACACTAATCGCGTTCACAATTAGTTGGTCTTTTGGTTTCGTTTGATATTGTGACCAAATAAGCCATGAAAATCGTTTTTCTTTGTTCTGCATGAAAAGCTCGAAATTACTTCAACTGTCCGTTGTGAATAGCAGCGAATGATTTCTTTTCGTGCCGTTTCAAGAACTCATCAACTTTTCTGAAACTAATTTCTAAGGTTGTCCACTAAGACATTTCCGGAAAGGAAATAGTCAAAAAGTGTTTATAAAGAGAAAATATCTTATCTTAGCTTTCACTGTTTAATGAAAATAATTGAACCTAAAATATTTTCTCCGAACCTGAAAGTTTACAACCAAAACACATTATTTATGTGTAACCATCAATACTTTCCAGAAGATGCCTATTACGTACTTTACAAAACTTATTCAATATAATTATTAATTAATCGATATGTTTGATAGTTTTAGTGCCTAACCAATTCTCTGAACAATAGGCAAAGTTAACATGTTAAGTTCTGGCTTAGTCTGCGTTTATGTTTTCTACGACTACATGCTTTAGTTACAGCTATCTAACAACTGCGTTTGAACTAAATCCACAAACTATGGTTCGTCTATAAACAACGATAAACAATATCAGAGATTTGAGTCTTGATTGCAGAGTGTTTGATTGTTAAGATTTATCAAAGCTATAGAACTTCACATAGCTATGAAATAAATTAGTTTTTTGGAAAGTGAGATTAAACTAATTTAGATAAACAAAAGTTGAAAATGCAAACCGGTTAATGAAAGTAAGTAAACAATTGAAATAGGAGAGTTTTATTTTTATTCGTCAGGGATATTTATCTCTATAATATTTTTATAATATACACAGATCACATCTATATTTATGTTCATTTCCTAAGATTGGAAAAGTTAAACAAGCTTTAAAAACTGATTTTTAAATTCCGCAGATGACAAAAGAATGGTTAACTGGTTCTTTTGGTACAAAAATGTTCAGTTCGCTCATGTGTATGATTCACAGACATGTCTAAAACCACGGTTTTCATGTTGCTTCAACGCCTTTCGCTCACCTTTCGCTTTATAATTCTGATGTGTTCAGATCTTCAAAGAAAACTTTCGACACCAAAGTGTAAATTGCAATAAAGATTTCACTTGATTTGATTTTCAGTCACTTGAATATTTTTAACAAGGAATATACGCTGCTGGATAAAATTAGTGAAGAATAAAAACAAAATAAATTATAATGATTAATTTTTACATCGTAATATACCTATAATATTGTTCATATTTTGTAGTCAACATTAGTTTTATGTAACTAGTAAATATTGACTTAAGCAGTGGGGTGGATTAAGATTAAAAGGCATTAGTTATGATAACAATCAGGAAATTTTATTGCACAGACAAACCGTTGTACAAAACCTGTGTCTGGACCCTGTGCTCTAGACAATTTTAATTAAAGAAGAAACTGGTCGGTTTCATTTGTTTTTGCGAAATTTCTACGTCACACTTAAGACTATATAAATAACCTTTGTCAAAAGCTCATTGCCGTTCAATCACAATATTAGGAGATTCGTTGGTTCACACTTACAGTGGATTGAAAGGGACTTTTTCAGTTTCCATATACAGCTGCGTATAGTAAGCATAGAACGGTAGAAAGATAGAGAGTTTACAAAAGTGCTCAAAATATTTTTGAAAGAAAAACATTTAATAGTTATTTACGCAACAAGCGCAAAAAATTTATTACACCCCATGTAAAATTGTTCATCGATGCCCGCGGGTGAAGTTGGACAACTCTTTAGCGCGAGTTTGCATAAAACATTTTTTTTCTGCAATCGCTTGCAATATGTAAAAAAACGTTGATTTTTGTTGTGAAATAATGATAGGTTCAATAAAAAAAACAGTGACATGGAAACCACACAAAATTTAAACGTCCTGAGGCCGATAGAGTGCAATAACATTTGTATTGCACTATACTGCAAAAGTGTTACGTTTTGCACTGAAAATTGGTAAATAATGACCTACTTTTTACATTTTCAAAAAATTTATAAATGCAATAATGATTGTAATAAATTATTGTATAATTCATCTTGGATACCAATTCCAATTAAGCGTGGGTTTCAGTCGTGTTTTTGGTATATTGATTAAATTTACATCGGCTATGGATTTAATGGATACTTGTTAGATTAAGGGTTAGATGGGTTCACGATGGGTCTCATATGGCCCTGGCAGTGAGTAATTTTCGTCTAAAAAAAGATTAATATAAGAATACGGGTAGCTATTAAAGATGGGACCAAAGTCGTAGCGCTCAAACGCTTTGAGATGTTTTTTTATTTTTATTATTATTTGAAATTTGGAACACACAGTACAGAAATTTTTTTTTAATATGGGGTTACATAAGAAAATAATGCAAAAAAAATTAGAACAGAATTTGCTGTATGCTCAGACGACTATTTATTGTATGCTTTAAATCTAGGTAGCTCGGCATTAACAAACCGTCAAAATTAAACAAAAAACAAAATAAACAAACAATGAATAAACAAGGCACCTACTAAAATTAAACAAACAATTCGAAAAGTTAAAAAGCAAATACCATGTGATTGTTAAAACTATGGCATCAAATCACTGCTTAAATTCACGAAGATGTTCAAACTGTGTTCTGTCACCATACCCAATCATCATCAAAATTTCGATAGGGTCGATTTCTGTCAACCAATCCATGTTTAACAAAATTCAGATACTTACATACAATAAATAGCCATCTGAGCATACGACAAATTGTTTTCTAATTTTTCTCCATTATTCTCTTATGTATAACCTTATGTTAATTTACTACGATTAGAAAGAGAAAAAGTTAAGCTTTCTAATGATGCATTGCGTAACCCCTATTACCATTTAAGAAAATTCAAGATGGCGACCGGGCTCCGAACGTATGAGTCAAAGAAAATTTTTCTGTCCTGTAAAATATGCGAAGTGATGTCGTATTGAAGTGTTCCAAATTTCAAATTAATATCGCAAAGCGTTTGAGTGCTGCGACTTTGGTCCCATCTTTAATTGTACCCCGATATAACTACACGGGAATTTTCGAATAAATTTGAATATGATATGTATGATATTTTTGTGACAATTGGTATTCTACGAAATTGTATCACAATTACGACTAATTAGGATGTTGCTGCTATTAATCAATTAACGCTTACAAACTTCTAAGAGTCAATGTTATGCTTCGGAAAACCTACTTGAAATTCACAAGCAGCTTCTTCATTTACCCAACGTCACTATTTGGTATGCAGCAGTAAAGTTGTGGGAATTTGTAACCCGTATCTTTCCGAAGACAAAGAATAAAGAGTGACACGAGCATCATAATCCTTTAGCCATAGAATTGAAACGTTTTTAAAACTACAGTATTATATGTATAAGGATGAAAATCAGAGTATTTGTTTCAACAGAAGAGCAGTTTGGCTTACGGATGTACGAGTAGTACATGACTAGTGAATAATGATAATTGATCGCAGTGTATTATGGCATGCATTATCCAAATAATGATTATGAATCGGTGGATATCATGCTTTTTATTATAAAATACACTCTTATTCTGATTTACTTTATTATTTGTACACCAAAAGATTTATAATTTTATTTTCTTAGTTTATAATTGTTATTTTTAATATTTTACCTTTTTAGGGGTAGCACAGAAAACCTTTTGTAAAGGTAAATTGTTGCCTACAGATACCTACGTTTCACTTTGGTTTTCCCTACGCCCTCTACTAATAGTAGCTTATAAATCGATTTTCGTTCCTACACCGGTGAAACTAATTGGCAGATATATCTACTACAATTCAATTTAACACAAAAAATATTTGTTCTATTGAATTGTTGTTTTATCAATCCATTATCATATCATCGTAGATAGTTTTTATTGTTTTTGAAACTATTAGGAGCTTAGAGGTCATGAAAACTAAATTTTATATTAATTAGTAATGCTCGTCAATTAGAAATATTGTACCTACAAAGTATCCACTTAATTTTTTCGTGTATATAAAAATATCCCCTTTCAGGGCACAGGTTCGTATAGTATAATACATTAATCAGCAAAGGTTTGCCCTTAATTATGTTAGCCGAGAATATGAAGAGGTCCTTAGGGATCAATGAGCTTCAAATTTTGCAAAGTTTACGCTTATCTCTTCATTATTTGATATAATCGCCATTGTATTATTTGCCTATGGGTGGTTAAGTGGTTTGTGACGTATGTTACTGATCAATACAACTATATTTGCTGATAATAGAAAATCGTTGGGAAGCACATTCATAAAGAAATAAAACATATTCACTTCGTTGAGTTCCCCTTAAATTTGGGAAATAACAAAGAGGTAAGCAGTTAATCCCGATAACAACGTAGAGTAGTGGGAGATATGATATCGTAAGTGGTGAAACTTTATCATGACAAATAACATATGTTTATTTGCTGAAGTGAATTAATCGTTAAGGTGAATTATCGCAGCACTGGTAATGGTTGAGATCAGTGGTTCTAAAAATGGGTTTCACGAGAGGAATCTCCTCCTACGGGTTGTCGGTTCTTGTTATTTTATGGTACTGCTTATGGTAAGACGAGATTTTTATAAAACAAAAAAGAGAAAAGACTGGCAAAGTGATTTGTCCATCCTTAAAATACCCACAGAACACAACTTTTAAAACGTAATTTATCACAAGACAAGTATAATTGCTGTAGGGGTAGGAAATGTTAAATAAGAGAAGACAGGGATTGCTCGACATGACGGACAATCTCGTTTTAACGAAATTTTAATTGTCTTTTACAACATCTTATTTATAAAATAAAATCTGAACCTGTTAACAGTAAAAATATTTTTCTTTTTTAAATTTTTTTTATACGTACAAGAACTTATATTATTTTAAGGCCCGGTTTATTCACCTACCAGTAAAGTGCCCAGTAACTACTTGACAATTAACTCTATAGGTTACCCGGGTAACAGGACTAATATAATCCTGTTACCCGGGTAACCTATAAAGTTAATTGTCAAGTAGCTACTCGGGACTTTACTGGTAGGTGAATAAACCAGGCCTTAATTTCATTTTTGACTAGTGAGCTTTTAGAACATAAAAATTATGCTACGGACGTTGTCTTTATTTATGCATCACCCTGTTATTCTAGATAATTTAAATGAATGAGTCTAAATTTTTCTTTTACTATATTTATTGAATACCCAACCCGTAAAAAACAAAAAAATCATTTGTTATAATAAAACCCATTTTTATAGAAAAGATGTCAGAATTATTGATGGATCGTTCGTTCAGTTATCGACTGCCTCATATTTTATAAGTTGAATGCAAAATATTTTTCACTACATTAACTACATGAGAAACCAAACGAACGCATTTTGCTTGAAACTTTACGTCAATTGAAAATTTTAATTATGGAATTATAATTTAATTGCTATAAACAAAGACGTGCTTGAAGATTTTCCTTTTCCACATTTCGATTATATTATTCCTTTAATTTGAAAATAATGCTTTTGAAACTGGAAACGTTTTATATTTTCTTTTGTATAGCAACGTAACGATAATTGGTTATGACTTTTTAGAGGATTCCACGTAATCCGAGATGAAACCTAAACACGGCAAAAGCATGGAAAATTTACTGAAAACAGCAAACTGTAATGAAATAGTGGAGAACATCTGCGTCTTTTTGAAATAAATGATTTAAATTTAAAACCTCTATGAGAATGAAACAGTATTAAGGTTTTCAAGATTTGTTTTATTCAGTAGGCAAACAGTACGGTAATGTAGTGGATTATCAGATTACTGTGTACTCTCAAGTTAATTATAAAATATATTTTGTATACCGTATATACCCTCTGTAGAACACCCCTAATGTGTCTCAACGTTATTTTGTATATTATACGAGACAAATAACATTGATAAACTTTTGGAATGTTCTACAGATTGTAACAATGGCTGAATTGTTTAAGCGCTTGTGTCTCATTTTATTTCCAATAAACGGGAAGTTTAACAACCAGGGACACATGGGCATTTAACAAGCACAGAATAACGTAAAAATTTATTATTTAAGTATTTGTAGCTCTCAAACGTCTGTTCAAGCAACTGCGTCCTCTAGGCCTACTTGTTACTACATGAAATTATTTTTTATTATACACTTAATAATGTATAAGCTTAGCTTGTTCATTGTTTCATTTCGTATATAATTGTTGCGCACCCACTCTACAGCTTGCATTGGCGAAAGGATGTCTTCAAATGGTATTATGTTGCTGCTGAATAATTATATCTGCGGAAACTATGTAGTATCACAGAATATTCCGCAATTTATAAGTAAAGGGGATAAAAGAACATGACTATATATTAATTTTTATATTTAATAGAAGGAAGATTATGTATCTCTCTTACTTATTCAGGATGTTAGAATATACTGGGTGTCCGGTCTCAAACTCGAACATATAGGGATTTAACATTATTGTATTGAATGTTTTTGCTGATTCCTACCCGCCAATTCAACTTACAAGAAAGATAATTGTATCAATTGCAAAACGAAATTATTGCGCATCAAATAAATACCATCCTACCTATATACTCGTCTGAGAGTTAAGAGCAAAAGTATTAAATAATTTCATAATAATGTCAGATACATTTTGCAATATTTATGTAATAAATTACAAGTATCTTATCCGTATACCTACGCCTAAAAAGCTTTTTAATTTAACATGATTACTAAATGAAAACAAAACAAGCAGGTTTTTCTGATATTAAAAAGTTTGTTTACTTTGTGAGACTGTATCGTAAAAATTACAATGAACTTTTATAAAAGAATTTGAAAATCGATTTTTATAATTCTTGTGAAAACAAACGATGTATTTTACATGTCGAATGGTTTAAAAACGTATTTAGCATATACAACTTTGATTCTCTCTAAAAGAAATTCAAGAAAATCAATCGGAGATAAATTCTTCGACTGAACGCTTCATTTCGTAGTACCAGAAAATATTAGGAAGTTTTTGTGATTCGGCATTCAGTTTCTTATTGTATGTATAAATCTAAATACATAATGCAATGCAATGCCTATCGCTCTTTTTTTGTGTGAGAGATTCGTTTTAGTTTCCTGGATATTTACGCGACAGGTAAAGCTTTACAGGACTTTGCTTGAAAGGGAAAAGGACGAACTTTGAAACAAGTTGATTTGGACGCATCGAAACGAGTTGTGTTGGCAAATATTTCGTATAAGGGTGCGGTTTGTTCAGACGAAAAGCTTGTTTAGGACCGTGTATTTTCAATTTCGCTCCCTTATAAAAAACGCCGCCGGAGCAGCGAAGTGTCAATTTGTGTCGATAAATGAAATCCAAGAAGACCATGTTCTTATTCTGTAAGGTTTTTTTTGGTAGTTTACATTAAATTTGAGCTTACTTCAAGTTCATAAACCGAAATAAAACTTCCAAGAACAATATTAATATTTTAACATTTATCTCTCTAAAGCATTTTCACGTATTTCCATTAAAATTTACTCTCGCCTACCGATCAATTTCAATTAGCAAATGGAAATAATGAATTATATTGATGTTTTGACATCAACAGTACATGCGTAAACCTGCAATATTTTGAATCAGTATCATTTTTATACAAGAGTTAGAGAATAGGGGTAGGATTTAATCATTTGCTGTGTCAGATAGACTACCATGCAACGCTCGTAGCAATCTTCAAATCTTATCGGCAGAAATATATCTCGTTTCTACTAGTAAAAATCATGACCGTGAGCAAGGGGTGTACTATCGAAGATGAGTGTACCAGTGTGCTCGCCTTCAAGGGTAAAGGACTAAAAAATATTCATAAAGACATTCCTGCTTATGAGTATAAAGCAGTTGCACGTTGGATCGATAACGAACCCTTAAAAGCTTTAAATGAAGACCAACCTGGCTGCCCTTAATGTTTGCAATAGGAACTACTACGCGGATGAATAACCTAGTAACGGTGGTAGGGATTTTCTATGGTTTAGCCTACAGTTTAATATGTGATTGTTTGTATTTGGGGGCCCACCATTGACCATACGTATAAATACTGGACTATCCGTGTACAAATAATATTTTTCAAGACTTGCGTTTTAGGAAACTGAAATCGCTTTCTAAATTACTAATTTTTTTCCTTTGTTCCGCGTAGTAATTAAAGTGAATTATTATTACTTGCACGCCAACTAGATGAATTAGAAACAATTATTTTTATCTTAATGATTACAGGGCCAATCAATTTCAGTTTATAACTGTTTTCTGTTTATTATTTTAAGAAATATTCCTTTTTCTCTAGTAGCGGCTTGGCTGACAAGACTCTTCACAGATTTACATCTGTCACTCCGTGTTTGATTATTGGTCTTTTTAAATTTGCTTCAAGCTTTATTTCTTATAACCTTTGCCATTTTAAATTCGTTAAAGGGTGCGGATTTGTTAAATTGGTAACAGATATGATCATTTTTGATTTGAGATAGGGGAAAATAAAAACCAAAAAATTTCATATGAACTTAAAATAATTTCTCTTCGTCTAATGGTGGGTGCAAGTAAACGCAAACTAGGGGGATTTAATAATTGTAATAGGGGGGAACTAACCAATGATTAGAGATTAAGTAACACATTTGCATTCAATTTGGAAACTATAGTCATTACTAGCATTATCAAATTTAATTACTCATCGAATTTCTGATGGTAATCCTGGTTGGTTCGTTGAGTATATAAAGTAATTCCAGCGAGTTTGGTGGATTAAATAATTCATTTTTACAGGTCATTTTACGCTCATAAAATATTGTCACTGGGTAATATTGCAATAAAGTTTGTAAACATTGAGCAAAGCGGAATAGTTTGTAGAGGATATAAACAGTGATTATAATTAATTCCATTTATTGGCAAATATTGGATTTAAATTAAAGTTAATTTGCATGTAGCTAAAATTATGCGCAATTGGGTTCCACTTCTACTTTGATCATATTCCTCTAAATCATAATAAACAATTTCTATTGCTACACATAACCAAATTTCACTTGCACGAAAGGCAGATAGTACATAAACCATAACTACACAATCTATACCATTATATAAACGTATTAAGAAGAGTGGAGTGTATGTAGTACACCAAATCGATAGTCTGATTTACAAATCCTAATGCATGGTGATGGCAAGTTGCGTTTTAGTGGTATCTCCACAAACTTTAGATTTGTGGGCATACTCAATAAGCCCTAAGGAATACATCAACGCACGTTCGCTTTAACGACCATACCACATGCGACAAGACCAATTTATGTCGAATAACAGAAGTAAGCTGTTTAGAGAAAGAATTTTCAGAATAAAATATTAAAACCGAATAGGTAGCCACACAGTTATTTTGAGTATAGAAAGATAAATCATAGTATTAACTTTTGATGACAAATCGGTTAAATAAAAATCGAACCGAACCGTTTCCCTATTATTTCCAGTGTCACAACTTGTCTTTTGGAACAGGAAAAAGTAATTATACATTTTTTACAAGAAATAGGAACACAACAAAACATCGCAACATCGATCGATATGTAAAGGTCTCTCTCATTCTGGAGTATTTCACTCTCAATTTCATTTTACAATCGTCCTTCTGGGCATTCTTTGGTGATTAAACAATCTGTTGGAGTTTAAATAGTAGTCGCATACTCTCAACACGACCAGTCCAATTTAATTTCATATTCGTATATTTTTTATCACGTCTCTTCTAGCCTCAAAGTTTCGGATATTCGCAGTTTAAATATCGACCTTTCCATTTTTGATTGCGCTACTTTCAACTTCTGATATCATCGGTTATTCGAGCTCCATTTAGAACGAAAGAATCCCAAATATTATTGCGATTTTGCAAGATATAACTTGTGATACGTTTTTTCCATTGTACGCATAGCTTGAGAAATATGAAATTATTTCAGAAAGACTTAAAAAAATAAATTCAGGAATATTATTTATCATCAATTACATTAAATCGACAAAAAATCATGTTGACGGTGTATAAGAAAGAAAAATAAATTTCCATCCTCTATGGCTTATCCAATTAAAAGTAAAATTGCCAGCTTTGGTTTCTTAGGAAATCGGTGCCGTAATGTAGCGGATGTAATATAACGTCATATTAGAGTTTGTATGCACCAATTTATAGAATACGTTATATGTCTACGTGTAGGTTGCTTAAGCTTTGGTTTCCTAGGAAAGCGGTGCCGTAATATAACGGACGTAATTATAACGATCATATATACGTACTAGTATATACTATACATACCTTGAATTGATAGAATTGTATATACCGCTCTAGAGAAAACCATATCCGTTTTAAACGTATGACCCCATTAGTTGTGACGTCATTTACCGTAACATTACGTCCGTTATATTACGTCACCGCTTACGTGGGACACCCAGGCTTTAGTAATGGCGCATTTCTGCAGTATATGTGTACGGTAAACAAAGTTAATCTAAACAGAAGGCAAATTTCTTTTGAGAGAGTTATAAAAATTCGAAATGAGATAAGTAACATTGTGTATGAGTATTTTCCAAATAAAATTTTGTTTACAAGGTCTAACTGGGAAATTGTTTTTCCCCTAGGAAGAAAATAAAAGCTTATTTCAAATATCCCACCCTAACATCAAATTATTTCTAATTCTGAGAAGCGAGGGCGAAGATCACCACCTTGTGAGAGACGCTCCTAAATTAATAAACTTGTCGCACACTAATCAAATTTAACGCAGTCTTGAATTTCCAAGTTTCTCATCGCAAACTTGGAAATTCAATACCGCAATCTACTGTCTACTTTATTATTTGTGTACCCCAGTACAAACACATCTCCAAATTACACCCGTCGAAATTAAAACGCGCCTGGGACAACTTTGCCCTACCCAAATACATTTCAGGGCTTCTAAATATAATCGATTTTTAGATGCTCTGGATTATATTCCTGATACTTTTAGCAGAATTGCGAAACAGAGCTGATAATTTATCGCGTAATATAGAACATTCTTGAGAGAAACAGAAATAAGAAAAATCCGATTTAACACTCGAAAACTTCATTAATGGCCTGTAACCTGTAATTTTGGGATGATGAAACGACGACGCCGTAGATATGGCGTCTTGTGCGATAGCTCGGAAGAGGTAACACCTGTTGTTCCCATCCCAATTAGTGGTTTCCTCGTTAAGCTTTGCAATTTCTTCTACGCGAATATGTAGTTAACCTGCTTGCTAATATTCTCTTTTAAGACTGAATTTATTGTTAAAAAAGATTATTTTATAATATAATTTAAATTTAAAAAAACAGATCTTTTGATAAACATTAATTAGATAGTTCTTTAATGTGTGTGGTACCTTTGAATCTATACTTTACGTCTAATAAAAGACGAAATTCAGCAATACCTTATTTAAGAAGGTTTTTTAATTTAATTTTCAATGACTTTTTAGGATATTATATGCTCTTCAAGTTATATTATGTCAGCACAAAGTAATATTTGTAGATTATAATTAATCAGGAGATTAAAAAAAAAATTAAAAATGAAAACGTAACTACAACAAACAAATTGTTCCACTGTCTTGGATTCTCAAACGAAGGTGATTTTGACGAATTTTTTAATCACAAAAGTGTCTTAAAACAAGAATATACCACGCCAGATAATTAATTAGAAATTTTAATTAGAGCTTTTGAAGGGCTTCAAGAAAACTGGCGATAATTGGATTTTTTCCTTTACCGCCGTACAAGTCAGTTTTCCTGCGCATATTGAACTAATATTTAGTTAATAATAATATTATTATCGTCTAATGGTGAACAAAAAAAAGGACGGATGGAGGCGACGACACGATCTAAACGTCGCGTTTCGGAAAGTTCCAGCAGAACGCGCTAGGGCAGTACGTTACATCGAGGCGATGTAAGCTCAGCATGATTTTTGGGCCAGGGCCAGGGTTTTATATATTTTTTTTAACTTGTAGTTACGTATAAGCGAGAATTTATTTAATTCGATAAGAAATTTCTCATACTCAATTTATTTATCTTATCTCACTGTCAGTCGATTTTATGGATATGGATGAGTCACATTTTTTTGTTAATTAAAGGATCTGCAGAAAGAATAGTATACGGAATACATTACGGAAGCTGTGCACTCGGTGGCAGGGCTCGTACCTCAACAAACCCCCTCGTCCTGTAAAGTGGCACTTTCGTGACTGGTTACGTAAATAACTACTGGGAAGAATAAATCTTTCATTGATTTGGTAAATTACTGAATTAAAATTTGTTGGCCAGTCAAAGTATTTTGTACTGGCATATTTAAAAGTTTTAGTTTGGTATTAAATTTAAAAAGTACTTTACGGTTTAGTAATGTATAGTGTTTGGTAAAACCTTATATCGTACCTACCTACTCTAAAATATAAAGTAGATACCAACATCTCATTTACAACTGTTACATGCACTACTCCTTTTTATTGTTATAATACAATGCCATTATAGCGTAATAGTATCACAAAGAATATCTAAAAGCAACTGCTTGGTATGCACCGTAACCAACCGTAACAATATCCTACGTCTGCAGAAAATTCAATATTTTAAACATGTTCACGTTTTTGTACAATGTAGAATCAGAAAAAAAAGATTTCTTCTGCATTGCTCTTGTTTGAAACTAACAGTGGTTCAAATATGTCTGTTTAGTGTAAATAAAGAATCTTTCTAGGCTATCTAGGCTTTCTAACTATATACTTCAAGTTTGACGGACAACTTCAGTAATTAAAGCGACTTAGAGGGTTTTAACGTCCCATGTGGAATCTACAAGTTTGTGGTTAGTGTATGTTGCGCCGAGAATTGTACGTTATATTGCCATTGTTGGTAGTTCTGAAAATTATATCCCAACAAATATGTTTTTATTACGAAAACCGAATTCCCAAACTTTTCCAATATGTACATTAAAAGAAAGTTAGGGTTTCCTTAGAAATTTTTCTTCTCAGCCTATTCGAGTTCTCTTCAAATGTTCCTTCTCTATAGGGAATATTTCAACCGCAAGTATTCTGTTTGCCAATCATTAGCCTAACGAAATTGAGCAAAGGTAAATGTGTTAATAACGTGTCGTGATTGTAGCTGTTGAGTAGGTAGTCGTGTCGTTCATTAAGGCTTCGTGTTGTATAATTTTTTCAAATTTGTTCGTTTTATGTTTTTCTCTGTAATTAGGAGTTTTCATATAAATTATTTTGCCAACTAATTATGTATATTTATTTAAGGCATGTTTTGATGTATTCCTTTAATAATTTTGATGTAATCAGGATTTAACGGTTCCAAATATTAGCTTTTAATGATATCCCTTGACTTTAAAGTACTGGGATTAGTTGTTCATTACCATATCCAACAGTTTTTTAAAGAAAATGTTTGTATTACCAAAAATTATATTTTTTCTATAGCAGATGTTAAAGTGTGCTTTGTTCGACTAAAAATAGTTGATCAAGTATTACTTTAACCGCAAGGGTAGATAAAGTAACACTTTAACCGCAAGGATAGATAAAGTACTTTAATTTTCTGGAAACTCCATGGAAACCGAATGGAAACCTTTGCTACTGAGATTTTCGGGTTTAATATAATCTAATTTTAAATTGTTTTTTTTTTACAAATTTTTCTTATTTTTTTAACATCTGCTATAGAAAAAAATAGAATTTTATACACGACGATAAAATTTAATTATCGACTCGCGAAAATTAATTCACTCGCGATTTCATCGCTCGTCTTGTATAAAAAATAACTATTATTTTTCTCTTTTACAACGTACTACTGCTAAAACTTCACTGTCAAATCAACAATACACTAAAAACTAATTGCATTGAGAATTAATTTACTTAGCGTTTGCGAAATCAGACAGAATTTTCCTCCAGCGTTAAATCCAGTGCCTAGTACTGTATTTCACAAAAAAAAATTCAATGCTAAGTTAATAACGACGTTCATGCTTGAATGGAAAACTTTGCTTTAAAATGTATTGGATTATGTGATTGGGCTGAAATCAATGAAGGTGGAAAATCCTTACAGTGTCCATAAAGTAGGTATGGATTTCTTTAAATTAATATATTTATGATGTTATAATGATAAATACGACTTCAGGTATGCAAAATGTTTATACACATCGGTTGAACGTAAATAGTTGTTGCATGTGCATAATAACAGCATTACGAGGTACTTTAACCACTGCATGTTCCTATATCCTTGTAAAGTATCCCAAGCTGAAAATTACATGTGCGAATCAACTCTGTGTGCCAGCATGTGTAAACTAGTTGTATAATTTACATGGGCGTACTATTTGGTTTTAAATAATACTTTTGCTTCGAGTTCTAGTTTCCGTTTATATTATATTTTCTTGATTTTTACATCACTCATATCTAGATCTGCTTTAGTCTTAGATTATAAAATATTGGCAGTTTTAATATTATTCATATTTCCATTTTTGATTTCCCAATTTAATAGAACATTGCTGATTGTAGGCGGCTGCCAGAGATCGATATATCAAGATTTCGACAAATTATAGCTACAACGTATCAGGCTACTACATTTTTAAATAACTGCCTTTTAAAGCCAAAGTCCTACTGATACTGCAATATTATTAAACGAGTAGTAATGATTGCTATTACTCAAGAGGACGAAATTTGCGATACGAGCGAAAGCGAGTGTCGTGGATCATCATTATCATATTATTGTGATTTTAAACAATTGAGTTAGTACTTAATTAACAGCGGTAAAAAATATTTTAATAATCATGTAGACCAGTTTTTTCTATATTTAGTTCTCCTTCCATAGAATAATGCCGAGCCGAGCTTAGGACTTGAATCCGGGATTTCTTGGTTGCTAAGTGGATAGGAACCCACTTAGCTACTCCCTCTTGAAAAATTATAAAATATTTAATTATAATATTTTATACTATGTGGTACTTCGCCTACTTGTTAAAACATTAGCAACTTCCTCAATTACATGATGGCACCGTGTTTTTTTGTTCTTTGATATTTTTCAGTTCTCATTGGTTTTGATCTAGATTGTTTATATCTGTAATGAATACGGCGGTATTCAATTTTAATTTTGGATATTGTAGATCGCTTATTAATGGTAACAAGTTCGTAATGGTCGAAAAAAGGAAACGGCTGTCTTAGATATTTAATTTTAAATAACTAACAAGCTTGGAATCGAACTCGGAACCACAAAGAAGATGAATTTTTGATTTGGGAAGTTCCAGATAAAAATTCTTGTTTACACCGTGTTAAATCTTTTGGAAAATAGCAGATCTATTAATTTATTAGTAACCGTGAAATACAACCTACGACATACTGAAACATGGTTTTTTTGTACAAATCTTACAGAAACCACAACTAATAAAAGTGAAATATATCACAATGTATTTTATGAGTGTTTCCGCAATAAAAATATAACTGCTACTATTTAAACAATAGCCTTATATTTCTAAAACCTTTTAGAAAAATAAAATTTCCTTAAAATGCCAAACAACGTCTAGGTTTAGAAATGTAAGATTACTAGATTAAGGTTGACCTAAATTTTAATTCAATCAACTTAATAATAAAATACAAAGCGGACTTGCCAATAGTCCTCAACCTCTAAGATCACTTTGACTTTATAACAATAGATTTAACCTTTAGCTAAATGAACTCACGCAACATTTCCATAATGAAGAACCCTGAAAATCCTTTAAAAAAACAATGAAGAATAACGGATTTTTTTTACTGCAGAATTCTAAAATTTTTTATGTTAACAAAATCAGTTGTTTTAGAGTACAAAAACGGTTATCTGTACGTTTCTAAAATCAATGAATGTTTTCTTCTAAAGGAACAATTTTTAGTGATTTGTGGTGTGTTCGAATCACATAAACTCTCCGAGATTTAAGGATGTGATTTTTCAGGATATTGTCAAAGACATTTTAAGATGAAGATGCGTATCTACGGAGACGGCGGCAGTCGAACAGGTGGCCGCACGCGTTAGTATTTGGTTGCAGCTATAAATACAGTCGAGCCGGGTCGGGATCGATGAGACAGGACGCGAGGGAGCCTCAGCTCCAGTCCCCGGAATCGACGGGAGCGCAAAGCTCGTACCCCCGCTAGTAGTTTTACCTTCTACTTACAATTGATGGATGCGTCATTACTCGGATTGACTTCCTCTCTCGCATATAAAATACCCATGAACCTAAACATGGGTATTGCTTCCCACATTAAATGTATCTCTTTCATTTCTATACCCTTCCGGTTACAAAGTTTTATGTTATCGTTCACATTAATAAACAATTTTAGATATTATGTGGTCTGCGAAAGCATTCTACTGGAATTATTTTAACATCCAGAGTTTCCAGGGTTTATTGAATATATTTTCTCTCCTGTTGCATGCAACGTCTGAGAAGCATAGCTGTTTACTTTACAGAATTTGGAATCATATGTTTATGAAATTTTGAGTGATTGATTACAAACGTTTAAATAGTTGGTGCTGTACAAGATTCTTCCAGGAATATTTTTTTATAAGATCAAGATTCTACCCGTGGCGATTCCACGGGAGGGGGGATGGTCATAGCGTCTTTTGCATTTGGAAACTTTTATCCCTGTAGTTGCTTGACAAAGAGTTACCTAAGTGGTATTTCGTAGGTACCCCCTGTACAAAATTCTTAGAGTCGCCACTGAATTCTACCCTTATAATGTGTCACCGTTTTCCTATAGTGCGAACTGTTTCAAAGCCGATAGACTTCATCTGAACTTCGCAGTTATCATAAAAGTTTGTATTCCCTTCAACAGCGGCTACAATCTCTCGCAACGTCGTCGCAAGACACCAGGCATTGTCGTAATTTTGAAACTTTGACATGTGAATTGCGTTTGAAAATAAGCCTTCATATTAAAAAGAGCTCAGTCAGGGAGTTCGTTCTCCAGGAATCCTTATAATTGGGAATTCGCAATGAAAACTTTTCAATATTACGCCAAAAGTTGGTTTTAACGAATCCGGTGAATATTTTTCCTTATTTCGGGGTTTTGTTCTCTTGAATCTTTCATGATGCAAAATATTTTTACGTTAGGGAAGGATTTCTTATTTTTAATGAACGTTTTGAAAATGAATTTTTCGAATAATGATTTAGCTCCTAAGGATACCTTTGTAATTCAATATTCATAGGAAAATCCAGAATAAATGCCAGGTTATCGAAAATTAAAATTTCCATTGTTTTGGGGAAATAATAAACAAGAAATATATGAAAGCGTAAGATTATTATGTTAGAAATAAAGCTTGAGATAAATTGTTTTCCATTTTATGTCTGTTACCTCCAATTTTCCTGAAGTTCATAAATAATGAAAATAAACCGGAAAAAAACACACTTTTCGCATTTCTCTTCTTTGCGTGTCCAATCGACCTGCAATTATTTAATGAAAACAAGTAATCCAGGGACCAGTGCTTCGAAAGAGATGCATTGATTAATATGAACGAAAATACAAATTATCACGTCACATTATTATAGAATTTTACGTATCCGGTTAGATTTCCTGAAAATTACTTAAATTATCTTTTACAATATATTCAAATAGAAAGGAATATCTTCACTTGGTGATAATTAACTTTTACTAAGTTCGAAGCCATTGATGCTAATGGATGAAATTATATGCTAATTGTGTTTCGTAGCCCGGTTTATGTCATACATTGAGCGTAATCCGATTCAGAACGGAATTTAGAGATTCATGTTTCATACTTGTCTGAAAAATGATAGTCAGCGTGATATGCAGTTAACAAGTTTCGAAGGGTTCAGAACGATCCAGCAACTATGGGAATATATGGAAATATCTGCTCCAGGAAGCAAGAGAATAAGCCTAATACCGGGCGGATATCTATGCGAAAGAAGAAGCGACAAATAGTAAAATTGGATTATCTATTGAAATCGGAAATTTCAGTTATTATTGTGTTTTAAATGTAGAACGTTTATACTTTATAGAAATATCAGAAATCACTAAATCCTGTTCGTGCACTTGTGGAAATCTAAAAAATTCTATCCTTTTATTAACATCAAAGCGGATTAAGAAACCCTAAAAATATCATGAAATGCATTATAAGGTTGATCCTGTATTGATTTGTATTTAAGTGGGTGGTTTTCATACGCTTGTCAGAGGGTAAAATTCACTCCCACCACAGGTGACGTGTTTTCTCCGAAGCGCAGTAATGCAGTTACAGAGTAGGTAGTATAACGTCGACTGTTTTTCTTAGAGGCTTGGAGTTCATTTCCTGGCAATAATTTCCATCTAAAAATATACAAGTATCGCGTGAGCTTAAAGATTAGTTTCCCAGATGAACGTTTTAACTGCTTTTCAAACGCTACCAGACCAATTTTTGAAATTACTTCCTCGCAGGCTGTACCGCAAACGTAAAGCACGTACTCTACATAATGAAAACTTACTTTGATGTAAAATGTGATGAATTGCATTTTAATCCCATTATTCCTCACTTTAAGCTGAAAAAGGCATGACTTTTGTGTATTGTTCTTTTAGTCCTTTAATTTGGCTGTAAACTGGAATATAAGATTTTTAAGAAAAGGGAAAAAATGAAGACGTATTTTCAAGGGTAATAAGAGGGAAAAATATGAAATAACATTAAAAGTCAACCCTAATTTGTCCTTATAAAACGTGGCTAGGGGCTTTCCGAGATATGCTTTAATATAGGAAGGGTAGAGCAGTCGTAGTACAACAGAATGGTATGGGGTAATGGAGTTAGAAATCCGGACGGAGAAGACGCGATCCCAGAGCTTGTACTCATAACGAACAAATCCTCTGTGTACGGATTTCAAATCTCCTAGTAAATATAATTACCTACGGCTCTAACTAGATTGGGTCGGACAGGATATGACATGTTTTGTTTCAGCAATTTAAATTACTCGTGTAACACGTTCTACGTATTATTTGAACTACACGCAAAACATCTGATATATTGCCAACACTTTACTTACGTTTGTGAATAATAGCTTGTTTGTATTTATTTACAGAGTCGCTGGAAGTGTTTCCGTACTGAATAATTTCACGAGGAAATGGAATGGAAATGTGATACACATTATCAAGGTAAGTTTCAGTATTTTCACAAAATTTCCATTAAATATTACTGTGATAATGTATGGTGGATAATTACAATGTTTTTTTATAAACCTACATGTATCAAACTTTATACTTTCACTTTTTATCTTAATTTAGTTTAATGCTAGTCTAATTCAGAAAGCAAACTACTATTGTATCTCTATCATCTTTATTATAGATGTATAGGTGTATAGACTTGATTTTTTTAATGAGATGCATTTCATGTATCAATTATTATTCAACAATTATTCAAAATTCTTAAGACTATCTCGCTACACATGTCCACCATGTTTTAAGGGTACAGATATCTGGATATCCCCTGAACCACACCAACTATAAAAAAATGTAAAAATGCCTGTCTACAGAATTGGTAGCCACTATATCGCGCCGCGCCGCGCTAATACTCACCGCGCCACCCCCACCTATCACACCTTGCAAATCTTAAATTTTTGGAAATTTTCAAAAAAGTAGCGCTATTGCAAATAAGAACAGAGTTCAGCTTAGAGTTGACTAAGCAGCTTGAGCTTGCAGTAGTACATCAAATTGTTCCCCACGCCAGGTTTTTGCCCTAACTGGAAGTACCTTACATATTTGTGATACTTGGTATGGTTCACGAAATACTACTCACAGTGGATCGTTTTCAAATAATCACCCCATACATATTTGATGATTATTTTCTAAATTACGTTTTACGTATGAATAAGCAGCTATTTAGAAATTATAAATTATATCAGTTATTGACAGGAACAAAATTCTCAAGATTTTCCTCCCAAGTAATTATTTATCCATTCTACTGATAATTAATTCAAGTGACATTACTTTTTTATTTGTCAGCACTAGATTTACAAACTGGGTTTTGTTTTGCCTGAATAACTTAGAAAATCATTAATCAAACCTTTGCAATCGATCACGTTCGACAAGAGGTGGTTTAACTGATAAGTATGTTTATTATATCTTGCTATTATGAGTAAACAAAAGGAAAATTAGTATTTTTTTCTCAGAATATGTACTGCATTTATTTGAACATACTTGAATAATACTGATAAGATAAAAATCGTGGGAATATTAATTATTACTACAATTAAAATTTAATAATTTATAAGGGGGAAGCATATGCAGAATGTTTTTCCCTGGAGGCAGTTTGGTTGATATTTTAATTCTATAGTGTTTCTACCTCGGTTTCTACCAAACTCTTCATAACACGCTTAGGAGCACTTTCATTAAGAGAATAAACTGATTTTATCTGTTATAAGTTATTTTAAGTGTTTTATATTGAGAAAATCAAGGTAAATTCAACCAGGTTTCTGGAGCTTTAGTAAACTTTTAAAAACAAGTTAAATTTTTTAAATGAATTTTAATTTCGTTTTACATATGGTTTGTATAGTAGGGTACATCTTTTACCTTGCCGATCCGCATTGTTTTCTAATTGTGCTGACTTTTTAACCCCATTTGTGGTTCCTATTGTTCTTGAAAAGCCCTTAAGCGACGAATTTTTAATAACGAGGAGTTTCACTTGGAACTTGTGTTACAATACGCAAGAAAAAAATGGGATGAAAATATCCCTTTTCTTTCTACTAGCTGTACTAGCTTAATGTGTTTTTTTTGCCTTTGAAATACATTTTTAAATGAACTTTTCAAACAAATTTAAATTTAGCTTCACTAACTTTTAAAATAATCTCACGCTAATCACGGGTGCTGAAAGAATCGTAAACTTCAGGAATCACGTAATGCATACTGATTTTTTAATAACTTTGATCAATATTTGACAAATTTTTTTGCGTGATAATTTTTATTATACACGGTTTATTTTACTAAAGAAAAATTATGGGACAAAAATAACCATAATTTAAAAAAATTATGTTTTCAATGTTAGGTAGAACATTTACATAATTTACTGAAAATGTTTGTACTTTATAGTCTCTGCTTGACAGGTATAAACTAGAGTAATATTTTGTTATACAAAAAAATATTAAACAGATTATAGTGAGTTCTAGTTAATTCTGAGAAGTCGTTCTATACCGGGTGGTTATTATTTCGCTGCTCACCATTGGTATCTCGGAAACGGTAAACGATACGAAGTAGGTTAAATTAGGCAAAGGAAATTTTCTAGGCCTTCTACATTTTAAGCGGCCATAAGAAATAAAATAGTTGACTGTCGCAGCTTGAAATCTAGAAGGCCTAGAAAATTTTTGAAGGCACTTTTCATCCCTAAAGTATGTTCTGTTATCCAACTTTTCTTTGTCTTTAGTTCTTGATTTTACTGGGAATCGTTCTTATTTAGTTTTAGAAAATATGGTTTAATGCTATTAACGAAATATTTCTTTAGATTTGTTTGAGGAATCGTACATTTCTTCAAATAAAATAAATCTAGTTTTTACACGAATAACACGATGTAAACAAAAGAATATATTTCTTGTACAACATTAATGTTTTTTTTATTACCTCAATCATTTATAGAAAGCGGTGGAATGAAATGTCAAATTTGGCTTAATGCTTGTTCAATATATCATAGAAGTTGTCACGTAAACTTATTCTCAAGTTATAATGTGTTAGTTTCGTAGCAAATCTCCCAATTGTAAACTATTACGTTTCAAGTTTCTAGTAACATACAACTTCAAGTGTCAGTTATGTAATATTAGAAAACTCAATTTGAATTATTACAGCAGAAATAAGCTATTACAGAAATTAATAATAAAGCATAATCGCAGTGTTCTACATTCACACTAATTTTGATTCATTAAGGAAAAGGTAGTTTCCAGTCTTCCTGTTCTTTTAACCTTTTGTAATCTTATAATCTTTTTGTTAAAAAGTTTAGTTAGACCATTTGCAAAAATATCCCAACCAACAGTCGTTTCGATACCCTTTTTATTGGTATTATGCGAGTCGAATTCCAGGCCTATTGAACAAATTAGAACTGTGTAAGTTAGTTCTGAACACGCAGGTTGTGTAAAGTACAACACGCACATGCCCTTACAATAAGCATTCCCATTCTCCTATTCTACACGTTCGCAATTATTTAACAACAAAACCACACGGACTAAAAAGTTCACCCCAAAAGTACCAGATTTAAGACACGCAAATCCATTTGTCATTAGCAAATCTTAAATGTCGTATGTGCAAAATTTGAATAGCGTGACAAGGTCCATAAAAAATTATGATAAATAGTTCGTAATCAAACTAACCAACCACTTGATGGTCCCTGATTCTGGAACGTTATATTATGTTAATTAACAAAAGCTCGGGCAATAAATGAATGCATTTCACCTGCCAGTGCTTAGGGGAGCTTTTGACTAAAGGATATTTGATCGAATCGTCGATATAGTTGTATTCAATTATATAGCCTCGTTCATTGACAGTTTGACATGGAGGGTTGCTTTACTTGACGAGAACAATAATATAATAGCCCCAACAAGGTTAAATTGAATAACATAACCAGTTTCTATAATAAATAACCTCGATATTATCTTGTACATCATAGAAAAATATATTGTCTGATGCAAAACTGCACCAGTAATAATACGAATAGAGACTGATAACATAAGTCAGTTAATCTGAGTCAATATATTTTATTGCTATCGTAATTCTCTGTTTATACCCAAACATATGTCCATAGCTCTTTCACTAACAATAATTATCTTTTCGTTAGGAATTAATTACCAAATTTACTACGTACGCGTATTTATAAATTCATTTGACTGTTTTTGACATCGTTTCCAATATTTCAGCGGATTTTTCATATTAAATGTGAAGGTTGTTTTTGATAGGGAAAGCGGAATTATTCTCAGAAGATACAAATTAAAAAAAAACATCTACAATGTGTCCGCGTAAGTTGGCTACATATGGAAAAGTTTGTTATTATTTATTTTATGAAAAAACGTTATTCTTCATAAAAAGTTCTGCATGTTACCCAAAATTCAACCATCAGCTATTAAATTATATCAGTCGTATCATAATAAAAATAATTATATCATTTTTGTTCAAGAGTAAAGTACCTTCATTTTTGACCATATCGAAAAATTTTTATAAGAAAAGATGTTATGGATTAAAAATAATTTTTAAATATTCAATATTGTTTATTTATAATTAAAAAATATTATTAATTAATTAATTAATTATTAAATGTAATGTATTAATCTTCAAACTTAAACTTTCAATGTTATCGCAGAGAAAATGTAAAAATAATATTTTTTAATTATAAATAAACAATATTGAATATTTAAAAATTATTTTTAATCCATAACATATTTTCTTATAAAAAAATTTCGATATGGTCAAAAATGAAGGTACTTTACTCTTGAACAAAAATGATATAATTATTATTATTATGATACGACTGATATAATTTAATATCTGATGGTTGAATTTTGGGTTTTAGAACATGCAGAACTTTTTATGAAGAATAACTTTTTTTCATAAAATCAATAATAACAAAGTTTTCCATATGTAGCCAACTGACGCGGACACACTGTATTTATGAAAGCTTTGATTAGCCCTAATATACATTGTTACAGAATATTAAATGTGGTTAAAGGGCGATGAAGGGCGAATGAATTGCTAGGGTGTTTCACGAAGTGTGGTTCATTATTTTGACCGTACTATTAATTAGAAGTAAACTAGGTTGTCTATGGAGATTTATCAGATTTTATGCTTTATTAATGATAAATGATCTGCTTACAAATATCATCCTAATTAGCCGAAAATTGGTCTTGTAATCCGCAATAGGAAGACTACACCGAGACTAATCCTGATAGAAATGTTCTTGCAATTGTATATCTACTTAGCAAAATTGCAAATACAAAATCAATAGCTTTTAGTATGTACCTATGCGTTACGTTTTGTACGTGAAAACATTGCATTTGGTTTTTAGGAGTTAATTGTGCAAATCTAGCAACAACTAATTTAGTTCAGAATTAATAGTCATTTTATAGCTTAGAATGTTACAATTTTCGTGCGTTGAGACGGTAGTAGGGACAGTCCTCAGAGATCTCAAGTTCTGTTTTGTGTACATATAATACGTACTATTAACTTGCATTGTCAGAATGTTGTTTTCATCTTCATCCCAAGAGGAATATTGTTTACTACCATAGACGTCGAAAGGTTGTTGAACTATGATTGAACACTGAAAATGGACCAAGTGATTCTACGAATTCGTATCTTTTACCTTAAAAAATATTAAATAAATATAGAATATGTGATTACCTACATTGCTTACATTTCGCAGTGATGGCCCATTCTGTTGATACCACATATTACCGGTTGTACCAAGTTACACATCTTCAAAAACCCATTTTATATTGAGTTGAATAACTGGAGGTATATTCAGAATGTAAAGAGTCTCGTTGAAAATTGTTAAGGATATATTACTTCATCTGGCTCAACATTTCTAGTTAATCCTGTGTTTTCATCCGCATAGCATACTTTTTTTTTGATAGTCAACAACCCCCAGTTTATAATAAAACGTGCTTCATTGGATAACAAGATGTTTATAGGATGGATACTTCCATCACGTCAAAGAACGACGAACAAAAAGCAATAAAGTGAACTAAGAGAGAACACGTAAATTCCACAACAAATAACGTTAATGTGTCATTTATTGTGGAAAGAAAATGCAATTGTCTCGTCAGTATTCCAAGACAACCGTCATAGAAAGTAATTTTGTTTATATTTCACATCAGTTTCAATTGTAATCATCTGAAAAGGATGTCGACATGGAAATATTTTATCAGTTTTATTTAATGCATTCAACCTGAAAACGTTTTGAAGTTTCAGTTTTTTTGATGATACTTCAGAAGAGAGGTAACGTCGGAATATAATTGCACAACCATCCCAGATTTATTTTCTAGGAATTGCTATATTTTTACGACTGTTTTTATGGTATCGCGAAAATTTTGAAACCAGACACTGAATAAAACCCAACTAACTGTATTCACCGAACCTTTCGATGTTACCGCCCCCGGTTGGGACATGAAAAACAAAACAGAAACAGTTACCCACAGGTCGAGTTTTCAAAAGTTAGTAAAAATTCGCAGTTTTTTTAAATACGAATTTCGGTTTTGTTAGTTTGGTGGAAATCCAACAATACAGAACTGCAAAACACAAAAGCTGCTCTTTTTTTCTTTGTCCATGCTTTTGGAATAATATTTTCAATTTAACCATTTAATACAGGAATATTACATATTGGGTTAACCAAAACCCTTTCTCAATACTTTTGGTTTTGATGATTTTGTTCCTTTACTTTACCCAAGTGAACTTAAACTCTTAGACCAAAACACGATCGATCATGTCAGATACCAAAGGGTACCAAAACAGTTTTACCCGTATCGCACCCACCTGAATTTATTTCTTAAATATATTTCTAGACCTTTACGTCTGCTGCATAGAAAATTATTTTTAAATAATCTTTTTGGCAATCAGCACGCCCCTACCGGATGTGATATGTTAAGAATACGTGTGAGATCAAACACACCCTGTTACAAACCGCTACGTGTACAAAAAACAAAACTAGCATTTGTGAAAATTTTATAAGAATAGGACCAACGTGCATTCTCTGTCACAATACTTTCTCCTTTTGCAAGGTGTTAAATTTCTTTCGTTGGTCACCAGTACGGTCAACATTTTTGATTAGAATCCCGAGAGATAGCTTAACTACTAATTAGTGAAGAATATTTTTAATTCGTCATTTAATTTGACGAAAAAGTATATTTTATCAATAACGTTCGGACACAAGCTAGTCCTAGACTTGAAAATAATATTTACAATCGTTGTAGCATAAATAATTATTTAAAGTTCTTGGTTCGACGTTGAAAATATGCTCCACAGGTTATTAATTTAATACAGAACTTCATTATCTGTTTTTTATCAGGACGTTTTTTTTTGTTGTTTTTATGTCCATTATAATGAGGGAGGAAAGACTTGATTGATCCACAAATAGTTTATGTGCATAATAGGTAATACGCGAGAAAGTTTAAACTGGTTTTCCATAAACCGTAAAAAGCGGTAATTGCGTATGCAAAACAGTAACCAAGTCTCTGGTGGAAACTGCGCCTACAGTTTCCGGAATTTCAATTTTCTCTCACCGAATTGAAAATGGAGGGAAAAAATCCTAAGTTGCTGTGCGACGTAGAGTTACTTAATCTGAAGTTTTAACTTGGTCTTTGTAAGTCAGACAGGTTATTGATTAATAAATATTTTAAACAACTTAGGAGGCTTGTTCGAATTTTCCTTGGAAATTTCACAGTTAGTTGTCGTTAGCACACTAATTTTCTATTAAATTTTCCGTTCCAATTACGATAAAAAGTGTTGAATTCATTTAAAAGATTTTGTAGTCGAATTAATTTACCAGTAATTGGAGAATTACGTCGACGAAGCAGTTATTTGCATACAAATCTAAGTCCTTTTGCTAAACACAAATTGAATTCTATATACGACGTTGTAAATTAAAACGGAGTGCATTCTTGCTCTTATTAAACTTCGAGATTTGTTAAAAGTTTCTCGATTGTTATGGACTACTAGAAAATATTCTTCTATTGATTATTGAGTCGTCCCAGATTTTAATGTTAAATATACGAATGTAAAATGTGAGGAAATACTGAACAACTTAAATTTATATATCAAAACGTGTCGTTTATGTACCAAACTAATACGAACTATTGATCTCGTAGTCCGGCGTTCCAGCCCTGCCAACAGGTGGTACATCAATAATGCGCCCTCGTCCCACAACCAAGCTCTTTATGATCGACCAAATGAACGCGACCGAATAAAATAAACATCTCGTCGTCATAAAACTTCATTGTACGTGTTTCCTATTCCGCTAAATTGCAAATTTAAAACGCATTTTAAAAAGAAAGCTCCGGGTTTTTCTTGCTGCGTGTAGAGAGAATCCGAATCCGTCCGCAAGCCGTTTTTCGGTTCCATCCACTCCGTCGGATTATCCATCAATCTACTTCAGATATTTCAGGATTCACGTTTATCGGTTCTTCCTTGCCCTTAGTTGTCCATCCATTATTTTATTGATCACCAAACATATATCAGCAACACTACAGCTAAAAATTTTCCAACGGTTTCTTCCATCGTTGATCACACCTGCGGCACGTTATAAAGCTCCAAGTCCAGATACTTTTTTAATGTTGTTGGGTCATAGATAACATAATGTGCAGGAAAACTTGAATGGGGTAAGAACTCAAAAGTTCGGTCTTGATATAACCGAGATACTCCCTTACGCATGAGAAATCGTTAAGTGTCCGGAACCAACTCTCGGCAGTTTATTGAGATATGATGGCTGTGACGTACCTTTTTTTAGTTTTGACAGCATTTTGAGTTAGATATTAAATATCTGGCGTCAGTGTTATTTCCAACGAACTGTTGATGTGATCTATTTCCGTTGTGGAACTCATTTACAGAAATATATACCTTGGCATGTTTATAAATTTCAAACCCTTTTACCTTCGTGTATAGATAATGACGATTGTGTTATCTTTCTATGCGTGTTAAGTTCCCCTATAATGTTGTTATCGCTTTATCAATTAAATTCTGTTAGCGTAGGCTTTGATATGATTAGCAACAAATCAATTATCCTTTTAATTTTGTTCGGGCTGAAATGCACTTTACACGTATTTGGAGTTGAATATTCCAATCATAACGATCTGCGCAAACCAATTATTCCAACAAGTAAACACTTATAATACGTCGAAGATTGGCAGAACAATTTTCACACCACATCGCTGGCATTCTTGGCATTCAAGCGTTGTAGGGATCAAACACGGTATAAATCACCCCGCTACTGCCTTAAATACCACCTCATTCCCTTATTTTTAACACTATTGCCTAACTGGCCTACAGGTTTAAATGCTAAGCAGTAATTTAAGCATGAAATTGTTTGGTTAGATTAACAAATTCAAGTATTTTTTGTGTTGTTGATAAACATAAATTTTAATGTACTGTAATGGATCGTTTCCTTATAAGAGTAAGGGAGAAAGTCGAGCAAAACGTAAGGCTTCTGAAAATTAAGCTACCCTTATCAACAAGTTTCTTTTTCTTTTGATCCTCTTTCAGGATATATTTTTATGACCTCGATAACATAACTGCGATCAGCAAAGCGCGAGATTGAGTGTGCTAAGCACGTAGATGGAAACACAAGTCGTTGCTACTGCGATTCAACACAGCTTCACAGACCTCATTGATATTCATCACCACTAAAGGAACTAATAATAACATAATACTCCACGCCGAATAAACCTTCTTAACACACAAGATCATAGTAAATCCCGAAACATACTAATTTACAATCTTACAAGTTAATAAACTAAGGAGCCAAACATTCAATTTCCTGCGCCTATCTTCCTGGAGGAAATTTGTTCATAAAATCTGTATACACTCTTGTATGGCGCTGCTTTTATAATTCAGCACAAGTGGAAAATGCGAAATATACTAATAGTACTAATACCATTTGCATTTTTACATGCATTTGGGTTAAAATGGATAAAAATTCACTCTATGCCATCTTAAGGCTGATAAATATTGATTCTGCATACTTATAAGGATTAAAGTCCTTCAATGACAAGCAATTTGGTTTTAACCTGTTGCTGAACCTAGAATAAACTCTTGATAATCAGAACTGCTGCTCGTTTTGGGTTTCCCATCCATATTTTAAGTAGTGACCAAAATTTTTCGATTTCAAGTGTTTTATTTCTTTGTAAAAAAATATTATCAGATAATTATAAGAACCAAAATATAATCAGAGCGCTTTTATAATCGATTACGTCTTTTTTGATTGATGTTACAAATCTACAATGCTGTTCTTATCCACGAAATATTATAATTCGGTTTAAGCCTAAAAGCTTTAAGGAATTATCTGTTTTAGAGTCTGTCGTAATATAGCTACAAACTTGCTTGTAATAATCGCACTTGTTTTATTTAATCCCCTTTCATTATAGCTACACCAGAAATAATTAACATCCTTTGTCGAGCTCAGTTCCTCATTTTAAATAAAGATCTAAGGTGCAGCTTTATTACAGTTCCTTTCTTCAATTTAAACTTAATGGTTTGGAATATTGTCGAAATGTTGCATATGTTACACTAGAACGTAACATTATTATATCATATGACAATATTCTAGTTTAACGTCAAATATCTAAATTTAATGTGATGTAAGTAAAAAAAGAAAAAATAATAAGTATCGTATAGTACTTTTAAACGTTTTATAAAAATATTTTGCATAAAGAATAATTTAGATATTAAGTGCCCTATTCAAGCTTCCTTTTGGATTTCTTTATGAGAAAAAGATAAACACAAACACAAATTGCTTTAATAAAAAGGCAAGTAAATGGGAATTATGAATACGGCACTAAGTGCCTTTCCGAAAAAATAAAAATTAAGAATAGAGTTCCTATAATCCTCCAAAATAGGGTTCGTATTTCGTTAAAAGCATACAATTCGTAATAAAGAAACTGCCAAGGAAAATCTCAAAGAATCGGTTTTTCTTTTGATATTTCCTAGCTAGAAACGATGAAGTATGGTAACCACTGCGTACGCAAATTACAGCTCAGCGCCTTGCTACAAAATACACAACTAAACTGTGATTAGAAATAAATAGGGAAACGATATGGTCTGTATTGATCTTGCTAACTCAACTACGAACTGTACTGTCTAGATGAAACAGTTTCATTACAGCCATTGGCATCACTGAATTAGAAACTACAGTATAAAGGAAAATCGTACACCTTTTCTTCGAAGTAAGTACATACCCAATCCAAACATGCCCAAGTCGTGAAATGAACAAGAGTGAGTTCCCCATTAGGTTGTTGATTATTGTGGCCATGTGGACGTGGACAGTCTTAAAGTTGAGTAGCATACGTTCTGTCGTATCTTCCTTCGCGTTGCTGCCAAGACAATGCAAGTTATTTACCAGCCCTGTTTTGTGAGGTGCAGTGTGAAGTATCTACACGGGGTTCCCACAAGAGTTAGGATTTTATTTAGTAGGGATAGATACCCCAAATATTAACCCATCGTATGCTGTAGTCGATTGTTCCATATTTATGTCTTGCCGGTGTGATTTTCCTAAATTTATGCTAATCTCATGATCTAGACCTGTGTAGTCTTTATATACCCCTGCTCCAATTGTCTCCCATCGTGGACCTGTCAGTGTACCAAACACCTCCGTAGGTATCTGTCTGCTCATATCTCTTCTGCCCTTCTCAGAAATATGTGCCGTGAAACATTATCTGACTGCATTTGCAACACGCAAGTTTGTTTCATTAATTTGTGTGCAAGTCCATTCTTCAAATTAATAATCTCTCCCATTTTGCTGAGTCTATAAACCCCTGTTATGCCCTCTGGGTTCACCACTAATTGTAGTGAAAGTTGTCCTTTCTATGGGTCCAATGAGGGTGACTAATATGGTCCCCGTTATGCCTAAGTGCATGGTTGCCATCCGTTGTAGTTTGCCGGGTTTAATTTTTATGAACGTCTTATTGGCTTTGTGTCATCTTACTAATTTCTTTTTTGACCATCTTCTCCTTTCCTCAAAGTAAATGAATCAACGTCTTTTGATACCTCTACAGTTTGTAAATTGATAATCTCATCCGCAGTCCTCCCATGGAGATGATGACCAAAAAGTATTACAACTCGTCGGATCTTGAAACCCAATTATCAGAAAAAAATACAGTCACGGTAGAGAACAAAGTCGTATGTTGTAAACAAAGTAACCATTCGGAAAGTATTTTTTCGCGAAATCTTAAAGGAGTTCGCGACCAATAATCTAAATTCTAAACTAACTCGGAAGAGAAGGTACGACGTACCAAGTCGAAATTACAGAAATTAAATATTTTCGGATAGGTCAGGTCATTCTATTATAAAACCTTGATCAAAACTATTTTCACATTAAGTTTATAAAGAACTACTTTTTATGTGGGGCAATAAAAGTCAATTATAGTTGTCTTTAAACATTAGAGCTTACGTGTTGAGGTTTACATAAATAGTAGCTTAATAATTATGAGTATTTACTGCATCATGTAAATCAACCCTCATATTACACAAGACAGGCACGCGATTTTATAAGCCAAATGGGAAAAATGATTATTTCAGTTTATTGCGATTATCATTTAAAAGGTAGTACCAAGACCTACAACAATTACTGCTCAAACTTCCACTTTGTTGTAGTGCAAACAGTGAAAAGTGGTTCTTTTGTAATCTGAAAATGCTTCAGGATGTCAAACCGCCAAATAGCTTACAGTCACTGTAAGCTCTATACGACATGAGATAGCACAACAGCGGATATCCAGAACGTTTAATACAACGTGAAGGAATTATTAGGTACAATAAAAAATTTATAAAACACAAATTATGAATAAATTTAATAATAGGTTAATAAATAATAGCTCTATCAACGAGGGGTGGTTTTTATGTAATATAAAAGCAATTTTTACGTTCTATAAAATATAGTGAACAAAAATGAAGGAATTTATTGATTTTAGATTATATGATTACACCAACTTCTGGTTGGATGTCAACAAACCTATTCAGGAAACAGCTGTTAAGTGTTCACATTTTCACCTCTAAGCTATATTATGTTAACTTCTAAATTCCAAAATCAGCACCCATAATGTTAAAGCTTTGCTGTCTGCAAATAGTAAAAAAAACCTTTAAATGTGTGTCGAAATAATTATTAGCATTACAACAGTAATTGGTAACTAGTTCCCGAAACGCGCTTAGGCTTACTAAACTTTTTGTATTTTCGTTATTATCCAAACTGTAGTGTTCTAGTAATTTATAGTTCGTTACTAGAATAAAAAATTGTGATAGTAGTTGTAATTTCAAAAATGCATTGCACTTGCACTTGAACTGTCTCTCTTATAATAAGGGTGATCCCCATGTTGAGAATGCATCTGTAAACACACTCTATAATTATATTCTAAATCGAGATATTATTTTGTTTGGCAGTGGCAAAATACTGATATTGAAGGTTAAGGTACTGGTGCGAACCCTGGTTAGCATTGCATGATCATTTGTTGAAGTTTTTAGTTTGGACAGAGTTCGCTTAGCTATCATCCACCATGGCTATAGTCTCAGCTTGTATGGTGGTTTTTCAAACTATCGAGAGTAAACAATAGAAACTGAATAATATACGGTTACGTACTAATCATTACAAACTGCTTTAGGGCACTATTCCACATTTAACATTGTAATATTAACATAGAGTACTGAAGTTATTCCTAGTATGCATAATAACTAGCCACAAACCGTAACAACCCCTTCGGAGCATACTAAGTCTGTAGATATCTACTACAAACATTTCTAAACTGCCATAATGTGTAGTATAACACATTACTAAGTAAAGCAGTAAAAACATCGAAATGGAAGAAGTGGCTTGGTATATTTCATCATTACCGCACACTTTTCTCCGAGCAAATGAGCATCGAGAAAATAAAACGTTTGTTGCTAGGCGAATTAAGGGATGGCGGATCAAATCCAATTTTACTGCCTTACCACATAAGCGTTACATTAACAGGCATATTACGAGAAACGAACGTTCATATTATATCTGTCAATCACAAAATTACGGATCTAGTCGTCTGCTGAAATGTGCTGAAACGTTGAGAAGAGAAACACGAAAAGAAACAGAATTCGTCGTCCTGTGTGGTTCAATTTCCACCAAATATTTCTATTATAAAGAGGAGAGCGAACAAAAACCAAACCATATTGATTTATTTCATATAATAATGAAATTTAAGTGTTTGCCCTTTTAAAAAAATATTGCGCAGTAAAGTAAAATACCATTATTAAACGGAAAATAACGCGGAGTCCGCAAATACACAGAAAAATATTGTTTTGTAACCAGTGCGTGAAATTGATGATTTTAGCGGTAGGTACTTCAGAATTTCTATCATTTATTGAACGGCGATATACGGGGTGACTTATAATAAATATAAAAACTTTCATTGTTCTTCAACCGCACACCATGATGGCACCATCATATCAGTACCATATAGTCTTCTAGAAACTATATCGCGGCTAATGCTCATTTTTTGACGATCGGACAGAGACAGTTCTTGTTACGACTGTGTTTTATTTATTCATCTCCCTAACGACCGATTTCATAATCAACTTAAAGTCAACTTTAAATTTAAAGCTCCTTCAAAGTGTAGTACGACAATGCGTTACTTAGCAACAACAGCAACTAAACGAGCTTTATATTTTATAAAGCCAAATTTTAGTTATTATTAAATAGACCGTAAAGCCCATGTCCCACTGTAAAAATTTGTATAAAAACTTTTTATAAATTTTTTTATAAAAACCATATGTGACGTCATGCGCCGTAAAAATATTTTTAAGGCATGTCCCACTGTTAAATATTTTGACAAAAGTTTTAAAGTTGTGAAAAGGAACTTCTCATGGCGAAGGTTTTGATAAACCTGTGTTCAATTTTAAGTAATCTTTTAAAATTTCCTATAAAATCGAAACCGTAACTTCAAACCGGAATTTACTTTTAACCAACCTTGCTGTAGGTTTGAATGGTTATGCCACGTTATGCACTTATTCAAAATAAACGTAGATAGTGGGTTAGGTCCTGGTTACAAAAAAGAAATTATGGCAATGGTCGAGGTGGAAATTGAATTAAAGCCTGAATATCAAGATACTTTCCGCGCAATTTCAAATTGTCAGTTAGCTGGGCGGGCCGCGTCCACATCCAATCGAATTCCAGTTTTCGTCAAAATTATAGAAGCTGTCCTATTTTCCAAGTTTTTATAAAAACATTTTACGTGACGTCATCGAAATACAGGCACCATAATAGTACATTACAGGCCAAGGTAGAGAAGACAGTTTTCTCAACTGAGCATTATTATTTTCCGAGCTGCGAAGCAACAAGGGAAATAAGTTGCGAGGTTGAGAGAAATCTTCTTTACCGTGGTCTATATACTATTTTTTTCACTACTAGAAATGTTATTCATTTAGATTTTTGTAATTTACCATTTCCACATGATTTTTTAAATATTTAGTAGCCTGAAACTGGAGTTGTCAAACTAAAAAACAAAACCAATAACATCTGATTTATAGAAGGTTTGTTTTATTATTTTCCTAGGTAATTTTTCATTATCATTATTTACCTAGGATGAGAAATATAACTTCTCATTAGAGAAAAGGAGTAAGTAATGGCGACTTCTCACGTTAGTAGTGAAAAAAAATATTTTTTCATGTCGTCATTTTTATAAAACTGCGTGCTGTCACACTGTCAAAATAGTTTTTATAAAAAAAATTATAAAAATTTTTATGAAATTTTTACAGTGGGACATGGGCTATAGAGCCAGTTTATGGATCCATAGTTAACTCTTTGTCAGACACCTACTGTCAACTGCCATGAATACGATTCTTGTAACAATTCGTATCCATCACAATTGACCGTTGATTAACTTAACAGGGAGTTCGATAAACCGCCCCTAAATTATTCCTGTGTGTGAAAGTAAGTCCTGTATGTTCTTAATTCGAAGTGTAGAATAATATATTACGGTTAATAAGGGTAATATCGTGAATGAGCAATCATTGATGCTAATATCCAATCTTCTACGCACCAAGGTGGTGCCTCGTTAAATACATTGATCGACCATTTACGATATTGCTCTTATTAATAACGCATATACAATGTAACATGTGTGCTTTGTAGAAATCCATTCAAATAAATATAAATATTGATGATACTTACAATTTTGCAAAGACAATAATTTTGCAATATTATAAAGTCAAGATAGTAAAATGGTCACTATGTTAAAATTAAATCAATTTGGATTACACAATACAGAAATATAATTCTAAACAGAGGTTAATTTAAATCCCTAATCCATTATGAACGGGTTTAGTTGTGGTTTGTCAACGCTATTAGGCATAACGACTGGTTACAAACTAGTACAAAGCAAAATAATCCACACAAACGCACACTGTAAGATCAAATGATCATTATTTGTACATATAGGTATGTATTGCTATTTGTCAAAGGTAGTTTATGACATTCAATAATAATTAACTGCCTGTGCTTGACATAGATTATCTCGATTTACTGAAAAGGTAATTAACGAATACAACAGAATGCCGTATTAGTAATTAAATGTGCAAATTATAACAAAATGTTACATGTTATAATTAAATATAGAATAGGTAATTATATTTAAATTGGGGAAAAATGATGCCCATGCTCCAACAATACAATAAATAATTTTATTTGAATAAGTTTTTGGTAAAACTAATATTCACGAAGATAAATCGTTGTATCCATACGTATAGATGAAGCGTGAACCATGATAAAGGACTTGCAAAGAAATCGATTACTTTCCTTTCCAATCCCCTGCTTTAAAAAATTTAAACGCAAACGTCCGTTCACTCAAAAATAACTTAGTAGCAAGGGTATCCTAATAGTCGTAGGAGTATACATTTTTTAGATTTGTATTTTTTTCATGAACAAGGGTCTATACAAGATTTCTATCAAGTTATATGGGGCACGAGGAATAGTTTGTATTTATTTTATTTCATACCAAATAGATTACAATTACTATTTCAGTTGTCTGAAAAATCGTTTTATTCAATTTCCTAAAAGGAAACGTATTTGGAAAGCAAAAGAAAAATTAAGAAAACAATATGGAGAAGTCAAAGGCGTTTCAGGACCGCAAAAATAGATAGGGTCTGTAAATCAATAAAAATCTTTTTTTAAAGGAATCTCTATTTGAATAAATATCAAGGGAGTGGAAGATGATCAGAGAAAATCCCTGCTTGAATATACATAAGTCGCAGAGAAACCATCAATCGTGTGGTACCAACCAAAAAACATACAAAAACAAACAAACAACAAAAATAGTACGTACAATAGAATAATTTAGAGAAGACAAGGTCTCGGAGAAACTCGTACCAGAATAGAAGGAAAGGAAAAGTACTTACACTACTTTTCGATTGCTTTCGACAGAGAGAGGTGTGCTGTGTGATGTTCTGAGCAGTGCCACAATTAAATAAAAGGATTGAAAAGTCAATAAAAAATACTTGTAAGTGAATCAAGAAACGATAAGACAAGGACAGGGGTGCGCGTTCTCGTTACCACACTAGGACATGCACAAAATTGTTATTACTTTAGAGAATGAAATGGTGCCTTTTATTTGTGATGGTTAAGTTTACGAAACGAGTCGTAGGCGAATTTTGAAATAATTTGCTATTTTAACTTTATTTTTTGGCTCACCTTCTTGATGCTCTCTCTCTGTATTTATTTTAACGGCACTGTATTATAGATATCGTTATCTTTCAACACATAAATAATTGATAGATTATTTATTAGTCGTAGAGAAAGATTTGTTTTAGGTAACGAACTCTGTACGATTCAATTTGCCGTAATCAGTACAGGGACGAATTTTGCGTACGTGGACGAAGAGTATACTACGCCACTTGTCGGTTTCTGAGATTTCAAAGAACTTGTGTGCTTAATTTTGACGAGCTTAGTATTAAGAGAAAAGTTGGTGTTGTTCGTGCGCGTAAAAATTATAATATTATGGAATGAAATATTGATTTGGAGCTTTAATTAAATGATGATCTATGAAAAGCATCTAACATCAATTTCACGTTTCCCGAAAAAAAAATGTAGATACATAGGCTATTATAATAAAGGAAAATTTTTGAAACTGAATAAGAAATTGGTAGGTTTCTTCTTCTGCTTCCTTTCTTCATATTCTAAGAAGACGATTGTAAAAGGACTAAACGCACAAGGTATACCAAGCTGTAGAAAAGGCATGGAATGCATCCGCTACATTGAACTAGTCTTGTGCTAGCTTTCTGTGCTGGAGTAAAAATTCTTGAGAATGAACTATAACTTTCAAAAATGTCTGATTAAATATTAATAAAGCAAATTATGTAGTAACAAGGACTGGAAGTTAAAATGTATAAAAATAAGCAAGTTCAGATGTTTAAAATACACAATAAGGAATTTCACGTTTGATGTAATACAGTAATACGACTTTGTTAATAAAAGTTTTATGATAATACAAGCGCTTAATGTACTGCACTTTATACTGCGGGATTATGGATTAATCCATGAAAGTAATTTAATATCTTTAGACATTTCAGCATAACAGTATTTTCAGTGTCTAAAGAGAAAAAGCGCAAAACAACCGCTGGAAACTCTATCTAGAGTCGTAACTTCCGGGGAAAAATCAAAACCGTAATAGAAGGCGGGAACCCTAATTAATTGCGTTATGAATGATTACGACTGTCTATTTTACTGAACTAGGGGTCGAAAGAAAGAATAGCCTGTCTGTATCTTTCAGAACGACGACCGCTGCAAAGTACACTAGTTAAGACCCATGGACACGCAAGACGGTGATTACAGATAAGACCCATCGGGTTGCGGAAGACACACAACGTTACGATTATTCCCATAAATTCCCCGAACAGTTTTTTACCATCGCCATAATTTTTAATTGTCGCAATTACTATTGTATGTATCTCATTTCTTCGAACGATTTCGAAAGAAACGCAAGTCGACCCCATTAATACGAAATTCGTTTTCATAAAACTGAAGGCCCGCACCGCAAGTTAAGATACAAATCAGGATCCGGCTTTGAATATTTATTATCGTAATTGCCACCACATTCTGCACGTAAACCTAATCTACAGTATTAATCGTTTTTCGAGATAAATTCTATCAGACCAGTCTGGATAAAGCGTTGTACGCCGAAAATAATATTGTTTTACAGTGTTTTATTGGAAGGTATTTGTTTGAACTAATTGGATTTTGTTATTTATATTTTTAATTATTTTAAATTTTTAATATAAAGTCTGTTATGTTTGTTTGTTTTGACAGCAAGTAACTTCAAACGGCGTTGCTAAATGAAAACAGCATGATATCGTTTGCACCGAGGTTATAGGTAAAATTTTACATAAACCCCGGATAATATAAAGAAGGTATAGATGACATCCGTGCTACGAATTTTTACCGATCCTATCATAAAACCACAACCACAAAAAAACGAGAATGTTAAGGAATAAATTCGGTCCTTTATGTAATTCGTTTTGAAGAAATATGAAAAGAAAGTATTCGTAACTATTTACATGATTATTTTCTTTATACTACATTGTAGTTACAAGAAAAAAAATGTCCAGAAACGTCGGTACAATGAAGCTTTTTATTTGAGTATCTGCAGAGAACGGAATAGCAGACTGTTTTCAACTTGTACAAGAAAACTGCGAAGACAAAACGCACCGATTTTTTTATTTACTTTTTAAAAACTGAACTTTACCCTCCGAATGAATATGGTATTACAAATTACGGATAGATGGGTCTGGCAATAGTTATTTATGTAACAAGTCACGAAAGTGATATCTTACACGATTAGGAGTGCTACTTTCGTGCCGCTTACGACAAACAATTTTATTCTATAACAGACAATACTAGAAGATGACAAACCACTAGATTTGTAATAAAAAACAAACAGTAACTGATAGGTGTAGATCTGTTTGCTAGCAAGAAAAACTTCAGGGCAAGCCCAGCCATACTTTCGTTCAGCTTGTTATATGGTTCAGCACAGCATTTGATTTACCAAAGCACAAATGTTACATAAAATAAATTCTTTTGTGTATAAAAATTATAATTGTTCAGAAACTGACAAACAAAACATAGTTCCCTTTTACTGACAGTTTTTGAAGTTAAAAAATGAGCCAGGTATTAAAACCATTGTGTTTATGAGTGATGACTCGCATTTCTCTTTAGACAAACATTTAATAAGTACGAATTCTAAGACTAATCTGTGTGTAATTCACGCAAACCGTCTTCATCCATCAAAACTGTGCCATGTTATTGTATGAAGTCAAACCTACAGGAAATATTTCTCTAGCATATTTTTCCCCTTCAACCATACATTTAACATTCCAACGGATAAAATAGAACCAAGATAAGGTTAATGGTTTCACAAACATTAATGCTTCGTGAAACGGCAATGTCTGACCTTATTAAAAAATTTATTTACTTGGTTGCAAGCTCACGGTATCCATTGAAATAAGGCAAATTTTGATATTGTTTTCCAAACATTTTTATTTAATGAAGCGGTTCTAGGGTGGATTTTTCAGATTACATTAGGTGTATGCAATGAGTTACAAAAATTATTTAAGGTGGGGAGTTCTTTTTGATAAGATTTAATTTCTGATATCAATCATGAATTGGAGAAAAAGCACAGCTCCTAGAAAATGTTAAATTTTACTACTGTCTAAGTTATTTGATCCCTTCTGTATGTTTTACTGAAAAAAACATGGCCGTACTCTATCTAATTTCTTTCCTTACGTTCTTATTAATATTTTACTAGACGTGAAACACCTTTACTATTAAAAAATGGTTTTACCAGATTTTAAAGCATCTTTGAAAACTGTTGGGACGCATTTAATTTGCGAAAAGCTTTCTTTGTTTACGACTTGAAGATTCCCTAAGGAAATTGCCAAAGAGCAAACTTTGTGAATCTAGATGGACACGCAATTCTTTAAAAGTAAGCGTTTTACAATTATCCTATCTAAATAATGCGTTAAAAAGAAAAAAACTAATATATTAAAGTTACAAATAAACGTAAACGAAGAATGCAACTTGTGTTATACTTGCACATACAGGGTAGCTATTAAAGATTGGACCAAAGTCGTAGCGTTCAAACGCTTTGAGATATTAATTTGAAATTTGAAACACTTCAATACGACATTACTTCGCATATTTTACAGTATAGAAAAATTTTCTCTGACTCATACTTTCGGAGCCCGGTCACCATCTTGAATTTTCTTAAATGGTAATAGGGGTAACGCAATACATCATTAGAAAGCTTAATGTTTTCTCTTTCTAACTGTGGTAAATTATTATGGGGTTACATAAGAAAATAATGGAGAAAAATTAGAAAACAATTTGCCGTACGCTCAGGTGGCTATTTATTGCATGCTTTAATTCTAGGTGGCTTTGCTTTAACAGAGCTTCAAAATTAAACAAAAAAACAATCAATAATTGTTTAGCAGATGACAGTAGGTACATTGTCATACTTTTCGTAGAAATTTAACAATCTGAATTTTGTTAAACGTGGATTGGTTGACAGAAACTGATTAGGTGTGGTGACACAAAACAGTTTTAACATCTTCGTGAATTTAAGCAGTTTTTTGATACCATACTTTTAACAATCACAATATGGTATTTGTTTTTCAACTTTTAGAATTGTTTGTTTAATTTTAGTAGGTACCTTGTTTCTTCATTGTTTGTTTATTTTGTTTTTTGTTTAATTTTGACGTTGTGTTAATGCAAAGCTACCTAGATTTGAACCATACAATAAATAGCCGCCTGAGCATACGGCAAATTGTTTTCTAATTTTTTTGCATTATTTTATTATGTAACCCCATATTACTTTACCATGGTTAGAAAGAGAAATAATAAAGCTTTGTAATGATGTATTGCATTACCCCTATTACCATTTAAGAAAATTCAAGATGGCGGCCGGGCTCCGAAAGTATGAGTCAGAGAAAAATTTTCTATACTGTAAAATATGCGAAGTGATGTCGTATTGAAGTGTTCCAAATTTCAAATCAATATCTCAAAGCGTTTGAGCGCTACGGCTTTAGTCCAATCTTTAATAGCTACCCTGTATAAACTGACTAGGACCAAAGACTATCCGTGAGGATAGTCTTTGCTAGGACTAAAGTAAAATAAAATAAAATAGCTAAGTGCTAAATAAATAAAATAAATAAAGTATGAAATAAAATTAGATCTTGACTTAATTATGTGAAACTGTAATTCTTTTTCGAAAATCGAATAAAGCTTGAAAGTTTCTTACCTATGGATTCGTTAGTGTTAATCAGCTTATTCTCCACGTTATAACCTTCATTAAAGAATATTTAAGTAGGTACTAACATTTAGTTTAGTCCCTATTCTGCCAAAGAGAAAGTTTCTGATTAGTTGTTTTTGACTAAAAGTTTTCCTTTGAACTTAAATTAATTTCGAATATCCATTTACCGTTAAAATATATCATTAATAGGAAATTTCAGTGGGTTACCAATTTCAGTATTAAGAACTCCATCAAATGTGAAGGACTTGTTTATACAGGGTGTGTAAAAATGGTGGTGCAAGTTTCAGGGAAAATTATTCTTTGGACAAAAAATAAGGCATAAATTATTCTTCGTGAAGTCCCAGAAATATAATACATCGTATCTCAAAGCCATTGGAGAGGAATATGTGAACAAAACTAGGTACCATGCTAAAATTTCAACAATTTTCCTTTTTAAGCCAATAGCAAAGCTTACTAAGTTTATTGTTTGACAAGATCTTTTAGTGCGTTTCCACTTAGTTAGTTTGCAAGTTAGAGTGCTTTCATAGTTAAATGATTTCACTAATTAGAAAGCTTGGAGAACACAGTTCGCCTAACTAAGGAACCAAACATATAGCAAACCCATAACTATTGTTTGATTTATCCTTTTGATTATAATTGCCAATTAAAAAATAATTTGATTTACAATTTTTTTTATTCCTTTTGATAATCAAACAGTCCATTTATACTTGGAAACCTTTTCATAATTATTCAGCAAGGAAAAACCGGCATTTGATAAATAAATCGTGGGTAATTAGAAAATCTGATAAAAAAAACGATAAATATTTGCGGGCTTGTCATTCGATGGCTTACTAAGAAATGACAGAGTTAAAAAAGAAAAAAAAGTATTTCATTTGCGACGGGAAATTTAATAAAAATTCGCCTCGAGTCAATTTACAAGAATATTGTCGCTTTATTAAGGAACTTTTTTAACCCTTCAAATTTTTGCCTGAAGCTTCTTAAAATTTTATTCATTGTTATATAAATAAAATCAACTTGTTGAATATTGTGAGCGCAATAAATGAACGTAAATGTAACCTAAATGTCCTTATATTACTAAATATTAACTTTTCAAGTAAAACTTTAAACTTAAATATGCAGTAGGCTACCTACAATTAAAACGTTTATAAGTAGGACAAAGAGCTTCACTTTATCCAGGTTTACTCAGTAAATATTCCTTTAATACTTTAATGGAAGCCTTTTCATGTTAGCATAAGGTAATGTAAATGGGTTCAAGCATTTTTACTTCTCCTTCGTATTCAAATTGAAAATCAGTATAGCGTAGTAACCTGTTATTGCTGATATTGGTCAGAAATTCGTGGATTCATTTTAGCGAATGACGGCAAAAGGAAATTTCCGGTCAGGCTATCGTTTGGTTCAAATACTTATTGATAATTTGGCTGAAATGCTGAATTTAGGAAAGCTTTATATACTTTGTATTCATTTTCAACCAGTCGTAACGGTTCCAATTTAAGTGCGCAAATAATCGAGTTTATATTGTTGCCCCTTACTACAGTTAAGTTCCATTGTCATTTAAAGCTCAGTTGTTCCTTTAATGGGTACTCGCTCAAATGCATGCTAACTAACTTTGAACTGGTGCGAAATCGCCTATCTCCTTCCTTCAGTTCTCTGAACAAAGTGTTAAGGCGATAATATTATAATGAACAATTCAGCGTATATGCTTTTGTCTTCCGGTTGTTAATAATTTAAATGTACAAAAACATTCTATTGTATATAACCAGCCATTATTCCTCAGTCATACAGGAATCAATTGCGCACTTCCAGAAATTAATTTGAGATTACCCAAATCCTATTTAATTATCCCAAAAATTGAAATAAAGCTTTCCCTTTTCTGTATTATGACGACTAAATCCTTTTTCTATGGTTTTTTGGAACTTGCTTGAAAGTTACCAAATAATGGACTTGCCCAAAATGGATTTGGGTACCTAGATATTGATCAAAAAATATTTTTACCTGAAATAATGAAACTACAGTTGCAAATCTTCTGAAAACTCATTGCAATCGCAGCACATATTCCATGTTTTACACATTACACTAAGTTACCACTACGTATCGTCCTGGACACAGGAGGTGGAGTTGCTGCTAAGCAGCATGTTCGCGAGTTCGCGGCCGCCAGCCGACTAATAAGCGCTCTGCTGCTGTTCACCAGCGTCCTGACGCCGACGCTGCTGTACCTAGTTTGTTCTTCTATAATATTTAACATTTTAAATTGTGATAAAGGTATGTGTTATCATTATTGTTTTATTTCTATTTATGTAGGAAAATTAACACAAGAGAAAAAAATTTATCTTAATTATCAAAAATTTACACGAGATTTGAATTTTATAAACAGATATAAAAAAGAAATTATCTAAATTAGAGCAATTAAAGGATAAATTATTTCTGTATTTTACAAATCAAATAAAATTATTCTAATTGTAGAAACTTCTCTTAGTAAATATTGGATTCATTAATTATTACCTACTATAAAAGTTAGACGATTGTAACTTGAAAGTTGATAATGTTTTGGGGGGGGGATACAAGTAAACAATTAAACTCAGCTGTAGTAATTATATTCTAAAAGTAAGTTCATTTTAAATTTATCTTACACGAAATTTTCAAAAAAAAATCAATGTTTATTACCCCAAATTCGTGGACTTTTTGGAATAAGCATTAAAACATTAAATTAATGCTTTGCAAAAAATAAAAATACAACAAAATGCATAAAACGATACAAACTCGAAAAAATCGAGGATTTCAGGAAAAAGCATCAAAACAAAATATATACCTACAACATATTTAGAAATATCTAAATCAATTGAAACGTATTAAACCATAAACGCACAAAATCTAGCTCCCTCATAGAAGGCGAATTTAGTTGAAAATTTAACTTTTCTTGCGTTGGCAAATTTACCGACTAAGGGCAAGGGGGTAGGGTAAATCCAAGTTCATCAGAAGCTGTCAAATATTAAGCACCCAGCAATGAGAGAGGAAACCTAGACAATTGAATGCTTGTCTGGAAGAATCAAGAAAAAGCAAGGATAACTAATTCCTAACGGAATAGAATTAGCAAATGCTGGTCCCAGCGTTGATCCAATTTAACTTATTTTGCGCTTGCATCGTTTGTTACAACCACAAGAACAAGAATGTACCATCTATGTTTACAAATAATAAACTAAATAAAAAGCTACAGTATGTGTCAGCATAACCAATACAGAACCTAGTAGGAATAATATTTAAGGATGGAGTTTGGTAGAACCCCCAAGAGAGTTTTTGTCAATATTACGCAAGCTGCAGAAGAAGTGAGAATAATAATATAATAATCAATCCAAGCACTCCTTAAGGACTAAACCTTGAAATGAAAGAACATAATGGGACTTCCCGCGGACATCCTTCACAGACGCCATGGATTTTCATGTCCACCGTAGTTTAACATCCTAACGTCCATCCCGTCCCTGGTGAATGTCCATAAAATTCATCGCAACACATGGAAATTAATAAAGGAGTGATGCCATATCTCAAAAAAAATTTTGCCTGTGCTGGAATACATTTCAAAAATTAAATTATGATCTAACAACTGTTGGAACAGAGACACTCTACTTTTAGAAACATTCTAGAAAATGTAGATGTAGAATAAATACTGAAAGAAAATCAGAGTCAGAATGTAGACATCGATTAGGGTGAGAAACGGAGCAGAGTTTATATCTTAAGAACAACCACTGTGTCCTCCGCTTGTTTAGGAGGTGCAGAAACAATTACAATAATACAAAATCCCGGGGAAAATAATGTTAGAAATAAATAACAAAAAGCAAGTCACGTATATAGTTCAAAGAATTGCAGAATTGAACAGGGATTACTCAGGGCGCTTCTCAGATATATTGATAGAAGAGGAGCAGCAACTTCGTGCACTTAGGTTGTCTGGGAAGCAGATCACTGACAATAAAATCTTGTGATAACATTAAAATGATAACAGAACCCAGATGGATATAAAAAGGAACCAAATAGGGCAAACTTTACCGGTTTTATTGGAAGATAATATACAATTGGGATTACAAATAATTATTATGTAGTTTCAGCAAGATGGAGCTCCCTATTCACTATGCATATCTGTGAACTTTAATATTCGCAAATTTAGGAGCTTTTCCGTTTTTCCAAATTATTTTAGAAAATAAATAAATGGTTAAATTTAAGGTCATTATAATTCTCTTGTAATTCTACCGAACGTTACTATAATAAATTTAACAGATTGGGCTATGGATCATGCAATCAGAAACTTGTCCCTAGAAAGTAGTAGATTATTATCACCCTTCATACACGTGCTGGGGTTTAAGCAACCCAAAAGGAATTGTTTCTAAAAACTCTACGTTATATGTAAGGGTGGCTTAATGTTGGTTCTGTGCATTTGGAATAGCCCTTATGTTTATGCATGCTTTCGTATGAGCTAAAACGTTCATGAAAATTTATTCATCTAAAATGATAAGCCGATTTTGGGATTTGGAAATAGCGGAAAGAGAAAAGGTAGAATTTTTCTTGATAACAGCATTTTTCATTCAGTCTTGATATTTTTCTTTTCCTGTCGTTTTTTAGCAAGGCCACCTAGTACTACTCAACAAAATGCCATTTATAGTATTTTGATCTTATACAAACTTGGTAATCCGGAAATATAAAATAAAAAAGATAAGCTGTTCTGCAGCATGAGATTTGAGTATTTAGACTTAATTTTTCGCGTGTAATGTTTTCATCTTGCCGGTGCCGGTGCCGGTTCTAAGATTAAAAGAGTCGTTTGATAACAAAAATACAGAAATAAAAATTCTATTTACTGGAATGGAATAACTAACAATTACCTACGTCAAATTTTTCAAAACAAACAATAACTTTCGCATCTTGTATACGAGTTAATCGCTCGGTTATGTGAACTAATAGAAAAGGGGGTCGTTCGTAAAATCGATTTGTTTATATAATGGAGCGATATTTCTACCCGCACATTCACTGACATTTAAAATATTTCTTTCCCTTAAAATTGATATCTTAATGTTTTGCGATAACCGCCGAATTTTTGATATTTGTCACGGTTTCGTGGTAAACAAAATTAATCATTCGCTAATGAAACCTATTACGAATTGATTTGAATAAATCCTCTACGAATGAGTTTTATTCAAACGAATACGTGTTTATTTGAATACGTCTCAATAGAAATAAATTTCAATAAATCATTTTTATACGATATTTGAATAAATTGGCGTCCCAAAGCTATAAAGTTAATCCGTCAAGAAATAAAGGAGCTGCAGCAAGAGATTTCTCATATTTTCTCTTTTTAGTTCTCATTCGTCCATCTTTGGACAAAGGCCTCCCCTATTTCTTTCCAATTCTTTCGAGTTTGGACCCTGATGCTTTTCAATGCCAGTCCCGTAATTCTTTTAATCTCATAATGTCCTTTTAAATTGTGGTCTGCCCCTGTTGCGTTTGGCTGGTCACGGTTTTCATTGCTTTGTGTCAAGATAGAGAGAGATGCTTTATACTTTTATCAAAAATTTCCAAATTGCAATAAGCGTACTTAGTAGCGGAAGCGGCGCGGCGGCGGAGAGATACAGTTCAACAGAAATTAGACAGCTCGCGAATTGTGTAGACGAGCAACGGAGAGCTACAGTGTTTGTACAGTCGTTAAACTGCGCCAACAAACTCTGGTGATTCAAATTATGCCACGGAACGGCTAAAACCGTTTCCTTCATGGCTATTTGTCTTTCGTCTTCAAACAGCATGACTGCGAAAATTGCGGAAACATGTGTAGATAATACAATTCACCATTAGTATATTTAATTATTTTTGTCTTTAGTGTACGGATTGGACTTTAGAGATTTATACAGGTATATTTAATTCAGTTCTTCCTTTGACTTTGAAATTGGTGTGTGTATCTACACAACATTTCAGGATACATTACACAAGAACGTAAACTTCATATTTAATTGGAAAATTAAATATAAACCTTCGTGCACTTACGGATATGTCTAGTTTAGTTTCCTCAAAGGATACCATCTAACTTTGTTTTTACATTTATCATCCAACGAATGCAGTATTGCGAGATGAGGGAGAATTAATTTTTCTTTGAAGAATACCTTTTTGTAGAACATTAGGTTTTCAGTAAATAAATTGGATTTTCATAAGAGATTCTTATCTCCCAACGGAAATATTACAAAAACTCATGTAATGTCATGACTAATAAAGAAGTACCCTAACGTTAACACAATTTAAGAACTAATCTAGCCCAACCAAACCGTAGACCCTATGATCGTGGGATCAAATCCGACTCACATTAATTTATTTTATAATATTTATTTAATTATTAAGTAGGAAATTACTCTCAAGAATTGTTTCTATTCGTGGACCCGTGTCAATACGATGTTCGGCTTAATAAAATTTTTTTCTGGGTGTTGCACTTCCTCCGGGTATCCAGTCTCAATCAGGGTGTATAATATAGCCACAGTGCAGTGTGGTGCCAGAGATCGTCATACCGATCGATTGCATATTAGCCGGGTGCATTTGTATCGATAATTCGAATACGTTATCGAATAACGATATTGAAAATATTTTTATTCGATATATCGAATAAATTTTTATTCGAATAAAATTATTCGAATAAATTTATTCGAATAATTTTATTCGAATAAATTTATTCGAATAATTTTATTCGAATAATTTTATTCGAATAATTTTATTCGAATAATTTTAGTCGAATAATTTTATTCCAATAATTATTCGAATAATTTTATTCCCCTTGAGAAAGTAGGGTTATAACAATTATACAAGGTTGTGACGTCATCAAATTTATTCATAAATTTATTCATTCGAATAAGTTATATTAGATATATCGAATTACGATATTGAAAATATTTTTATTCGATATATCGAATAAATTTTTATTCGAATAAAATTATTCGAATAAATTTATTCGAATAATTTTATTCGAATAATTTTATTCGAATAGTTTTATTCGAATAAATTATTCGAATTATTCGATAGTTATTCCGTTATTCGTTATTCGATAGTTATTCGTTATTCGATATATAAAATTTATTCGTTATTCGATACCTACTTTCGGATATCGAACAGGGCTATTGCATATTATAAACCAACTAAACCCATCTCAATATTGTTGTGGCTTTTGGGGAAATTTTAACGATAAAACTTATCAGACATGATGTTTAGTCAGTTTAGTGGTTAAAAGAGCAACCGGACTCGAGAAGTGCAGATCCGAAGAGCAGCGATTGTGCGGTTATTGGTTTTATCTTTTTTTATTAACTTTTATGTTGCCTAGAACGTAGGTACTACGCCATATCAACTTGAGCATTAAACTTCAGAACACTGTTTATTTAACAAATCTTTAAACCTTGTTGCATATTCTAGTTTAAAATAAATGGTAGTCGAGACCAAAACATTCGTTAATTAAAACAGTAAACAATTTAAATTATATTTAACTTTAAATCATGATTTTACAACGTGCCCGTAGGGAATTACCTAACCCTTCCTACTGTTGCGGTTTGACATATTTTATTTTGTTGACTTAGAATAAAATTCGATTTTTTCATGAAAAATGTTCCGTTTCTGCTACCCTTATAAACGGTTCAATACGAGGTCATGAGATGTAAAATTCTAAGTTCCGGCTGATAGATGTTTGCTGGGTAAAGATCCCTCTTCTGCAGAGTATACGAGACAATGTCGGAAAAATTCAGTTTCGTGATATACCGATATACAGGCCAACTAAGGTTTTCAGATTTATTTGAAAGTTGGAATTCATTTTACTACATACATTTTTAATTTAAAAAAAATTTAATATTGTAGGTCTGACATATCTTAAATATGTCCAAATAAAAAGTAAAGATTGAGAAGAATACAAAGAGATTTTCGCCTAACCATTTACTTTAATTTACGTGACCTTTTTCCGAATATTCGTTGCTGCGCGGGGTAGTATATATAAAATAAGATCTGCACACTTTAAATCACGCTTGCAATTTATTCATTTCCTTGAAGATATACGCAGTTTAGTTCTTTTCCTTTTGTTTTAAAATAATTTATCTACAACGATAATAATCTACGAATGTACTGGTTTGTTATAGCAAGCCCTGATGATTATTTACGGTGTTAACTTAAAATTAGTATTACAAATATAAATTTCAATGGTTACGTGTATAACGCATCAAAGACGTATCATTTATTATAAAACTAGTCTTTTGGGATATTAGAGGTGAAACAGTCTGTATCAATAAAAGAGACCCTCGAAAAGCCAAAAGTTCAAACATTTACAAAGCTTTGACAAGAGTAGTAGCTTTAGGCGCTTCCATCTCAGTGTAAAGTTCACATTTTTATGCTTCACGGATTATAAGAATGTGTTGGTGGTGAATATCAAATACAGCTTTTCAAACAACCTGTACATAAAAGAAAATACTTTCCCTGTTTATTTTTATTAAAATCAAAACATCTATGTATGGAGGTCATTACAAAATAAAGGACTGCAATTTAATACATTTAGTATAAAAGACTTGCAACAATATTTGTAACAAATATTTAACATTTTTCTTCAAACGTTTCAAAATAATTAATATTTTAAGTCAGAAAATTTGGAAATTCTTGAAAAAACGAATATTTTTCCTGTCGGGACATTATGAAAAGGAAACCCAGAAATGCCTTTAAACGTAAATGTACAGAAGCAATCAAAAACGAAAGTAGATAAATGTTCAGAAATGGTCAAGGGAGTTATATGTTTAAAATAAAATAAGGAACATGTTTTATGTGTTCCTTTTTGGTGGCTACTAAATGATTTAGGCAGCAGAGCGACCTAAAGATAATCGAGTTGCTCGTGCTATTTCCTATTAACGTGCTCGAACAGTGTGTTACGAATTATGTAGCTATTACAACTTTTAAAATGTGGGACACGAAGGTAATCTTTCAAAGTGTATTTCAGTTGCCTATCTGACCTTTTAGCAATATAAAACATTATTAGTAATTTAATAATATTCAAAAAATAAGCAAGTTGTAAGGCCAGGTTTGAACAAGTACCATTTCCTATTACTGTTAAGAAAATAAAATGGCTAGAAATAGTAACAAGCGTGAAAAAATGTGCCGTAGGACGTCATTATTTCACTCATTTCGCGTATGCGAATACATTTCCGGAAATATCCGATTCATCACACATCACGCGCCCTTTCAAAATATGCATTTAGGGGAAGATTATAATTGCGAATAGTTGTAGGAAAAATATTGTATAAAACTCATGCAAAAGTGTCCTTTTCTTCACTTATGAACTTGTTGCATAAATAACTATTTTAATGGTTAATCGAGTTGGGAGTGTAATTGGAAAAGCTTGTTTTAACGTTCTCGCCTTAAATTACACAGCACTTTTACGGTTTAAACCACTAAGCTTTCAAATTAAGCAATAAGAAGGTTACAGCTATAAAAACTGTATAAAACCAAGTACGTATATAAATTGGGCTATTTAAGTTGTTTAAAAGTTTATTTAAGGTAATAAGAAGAAGAAAACGTTGAATAGAGTACCTAATTACAGTTCGTACTCGAATTGCTTACGTGTAAAGTTACTAATCCGATAATCTTCCCTTTTGAAAGTCAAGATTTATAAAGAATTGCAGGTTTATTTTGAGTGTAAAATGTGTTAAAACTTTTGTACAAATATACGAGCCACGTCCGACTTCAGTTTTAACCCTACCAACGAAAATTTCAATTCATTGGAAATTATTCAAAACTAAATGTTACTTTATATGTTTTCAAGCTGAATATTGAGATTACAGCCTTTTTTGATTACATACAGTAACATATGCTCTATAATTTTTATTTTTTTAACATGAAAATAAAATCGGTTTAACAACGCGTTTTACGCGTCCACATAATATTTCTAGCACTATTTATGAAATTAGGTGACAATCGAGGTGCCTATGTAACGGCACAACAAAACAATTCTTGTTTGTTGACAGTAGCTGGTCAAAAATGGTTTAGTCTGTGGGTTTAGTTCTTAAAAATGGGTAGAGGAAAGGATATAATAATCTGACAGCTGTCATTTGATTTTCACTTTTGACGTGCGGACATCTAAAGCACACACACTTTTTCATGTTTTTTTAATTTCTCCAAAAAGGAATCTATCGATTTTAATTTTCTATAAGTAATAGTTATTTTTTATACAAGACGATAAAATTATATTTTATCGACAAGCGGAAAGTGTTAATTCACGAGCGATGAAATCGCGAGTGAATTAATTTTCGCGAGTCGATAAGTAAATTTTATCGTCGTGTATAAAATTCTATTTTTTTCTATAGCAGATGTTAAAGAAAAATAAGAAAAATTCGTAAAAAAGCAATTAAAATTAAATTATATTAAACCCGAAAATCTCAGTAGGTAGCAAAGGTTTCCATGGAGTTACCCAAACAAAGTCAGAAAATTAAAGTACTTTATCTATCCTTGCGGTTAAAGTGTTACTTTATCTACCCTTGCGGTTAAAGTAATACTTGATCAACTATTTTTAGTCGAACAAAGCACACTTTAACATCTGCTATAGAAAAAAAAGATTTTATTTTATTTTAAAAGACCCTTAATTTGAGGTATCACAAAGTTGGTTAGTTGGGGGCGGTGGGGTAAGTTTCGTGGTCCAGTCTTTCATTTTTCTCTTGTCAATTATTTGATGTTTATATCTGTCAAACAAGGTATATTAAATAGTGCATAACGCCCTAGGGCCCACCGCTCATGTATGCCTTCTAATATATTGTCATCGTCATAGATACATAAACAAACATCACCCACCAAGCTAAGCGCTAATTATATTTATTTAGTAAACATGTTTTTTAAATTAAAAAAACAACTTCAATATCAGTTGAAAAATATTTTCCTCTTGGTAAATTTGAGTGCAATAAATTCAAGCTCTACTCATCAAATCAACCTGTTGTGCTTTCCATTAAGCGGTTGTAGTTTCGTACAAGACTTGATTTATTAATTAATTAAGTTGTGCTAGTTGTTACGTCAAATTTGTTCGTTTAGGGTAGTCTTTAATATTAAATAAGCTGCGTATAATAGGCGTTTGACTGACATATTTTATTTCTTGTGGACGCCGCTTTTACTCATAGTTAACTTCTAATAATATTAGCAAGCATGTCTCCTAACATATGTATAAATTAAAAATAGTTTCTACGTTTCAAAGATAATCTTTAAATGACGAATATGAACAAGAATATGATTTCTAGAAAGGATATGTCTTGAAGATGCTCTCTGTACTAAAATCCATTATCCTGAAGAAATCCTACTCGTATATGAATGCGCATATAACAAAATGTATTTTCCTTAATGTAGGGTTTTGTATGTTCAACAGTAGCTATATAACTGTCTCTAGTCTTGTCGAGAGGGCAGGTGCTTCTGGGAAATTTCGAGAAGTTTCCCAATAATTACAGCAAGTGTATACTAGAACAACCTCCGTCAACCGCCACTTCTATTCAATAGGACAGGCGGTAAATAGGAAGTGTGGGAGCAAAAACCACCAACAGCACCGAAAAGAAGAAAGTCAATAAGTAATAATTTCAGACACTTCACGAGAAACAAAAGTTTTAGTGAAAGATTGAATATTATTACGTATCTAAGTATTTTCAATTTTCAATCCCTGAATCTGTTAAACAATTTCAGATACGGTTTTCGTTTTTTTTTTCACCATCGCTATTATTTTAGATTTACCTACGTAATTTCTAGTTCGTCCTGAAATACCGCAGATAAGTTGTATTTGCATTTTAATCCCTAAATCTGTGGTCTGAGGTTGTTCCGCCGCAAAGGTGTAACATTAATAAAAATGCATTATTTTTACTGCTGACAACACCCTCAATAACGATCCAAAGTTCATGCTGTTTGCATCACCACCACTTCCGCTATATTTGGGATCATTCCTTAGCAATACAATGAATCATCAATAATGATTGAATGCCCAGCAGAACGAAGATCTTGCATATAGGGACAACCTAGGCTTCATTATAAATGGTTGCGAGCTTAAAAGCATTAATTAAGGGTGAGAGCATTATTAGCAGCTTGTCTTTATAGATACCGTGCTTATCACCACCACCATTACTAATTTTCACTTGTGCTGACATATATTTCAAAAAGCCCAAGCAATATTTAAACATAGAGAGAGATAAACTTGATTTTTAATTGCAATTTAATGAAACTGCTTGTGATCGTAGTTGTTTTCGAGAAACGGACCCGGGATTAGAATGCGAAGAATGTAAAGGGATGTTTGTGCTAAAAGCTAAACTAATTGAGAAACAGAACAAGCTACACGTAAAGCAATAAATTATCCATGGATGCTAAACAAATTGTGCTCATTGTGATGAGCGAGTTCGTAACAACTAGAAAGAATACAGGGTAACTCAATATATTCACTCAAATAAAAACTATCTCGATCTAGCTAAGCCAAACGGAAATAAAACATCTAATTCTATAACAAACCCTCAAAATTGTTACCATTTTCGTTAGTACACACAGGAAATAACGTCATCCACTCCGGAAGTCACCTGGCACAGTAAAATAAACTTTTCTTTTATGTATCCCCACGGCCAAAAATCTATTGGAGTTAAGTCTGGAGACCGGGGTGGCCACGCTATCGGTCCAAATTTACTTGAAAACGACTTCGCTTTCGGGATTTTACTATTGTTCATGTTTGTCTTATTTTTAATTGTAGTACAAATATCCGAGGGCTGGGGAGTGAATCTATATCACAGTGACTTCTAAACACGACCAGTATTTAAATAATCGAGAGTGTATCAGATATAGGTTTTAGTGGGTTCAAGTGTCTTGTGGGATATACTTCTGATAAATCTGCCTAATTCTATTCCGTGGACGTTCTTGATTTCGATCTAGATTCGTTGAGGGAGGGGGCTAATGACTGCCAGTTGGTGCCTACTGCATTCATTGAATGTTTAATTAAGAACAAAAAAATAAAACAGTATATCCGTGGTAGTTATTACATAATGACTTGTTTTCTAGAAATTTTCTGTATAGGAGGTTAGTATAAAATAAATTAGAATCGAAACAAGACGACGATAAGAAAAATCAATAAAAATAATTTGTTTAATGTTTATGTTTATATTTTATTTAATGTCCATTATTATGTTACCGCGCACTTAATTCTGAATTATGTAACATATTAGGTGGCAACATTCAGTTTTAGTAATTTTAGTTATTATCCTTAATCTTATTACTCTTAAAGCGGGTGTTCTTAAAGAACTTCGCAAGTAATAAAATTAAGAATGTGCTAAGCGTTTAACTAATATTTCCTTAAATTTCCAATATACGATTGTGTTCTTGGGATTAGCAACAGGTTTCTCTTCGAAGATGGTTCCTTTCATGAAAATAAGAGGAAAAGTTCCTATTAACATCCGTCCGCAAATGCTTCGTTATCGAGATACAGGGTGTTGAAGATTTTTTAGAAACTTTTCCTCTTATTTTCATGAAAGGAACATGCCCTTAACTAGCTGCCAGTTCTTTTTGAGACAACCTGTATAATAACTTTAGCCAATACTCTACCTACAATCCTAAAATAGGTACAGTTTTAACATCGGAAATGTTTTATCGTAAAACGTAAAATTAGCTATTCGGTTTAAACTTTAAACTATAAGCTTATCGCACTAACACATTTACTGCGATCGCGTGTACGTTTAAAAGCATTTTTGTCAGTATACATATATTTAAAGCTCAACTAGGTAAAACAGTCTTGATAATAATATTATTACAGTTTATGGTGTTGCAAAAGAAATGCGAACAGAGTTTCAGGTTTTTAATGGGATGAAAGGAACCCCGTCGTAATCACGAAACAATATCCATTCCAGATCGGTGGTTCTATTAATCAGTTTAATCTAATCAGATTCTTAATCCAGGGCTCGTGCAGCGCCTGCCCTGCACTTAGGGCGTCCCTGGACGACCCTCGCAGCGTCACCACCGTCTACCGTTGGCACCGCATTACCTACCTACAGTGATGACACGGGGCGAACCGTTGACGTGGAAAATTTAATTAGACCCTTTAGAACCTGGGTATCACTATCAGCATCAACAGTCGTGATCGATAATTTACACGACACGTTTTCAACCTTGCCGCTACCTATAACAGATTTGCGATTTGCAGCAGGTCGATGCTACTACGTAATAAATCAAAAATTGGTGCGATAAGAATGTAAATTAAAGTAAAGGAAGGTCGCTGAGTAAACTTCGGGAAATTAATTTCAGTCCTAAAATTTAGTTTGGATATGATGATGAAAGGTTAATTCTGATTTATGTGGATTATTGTTTTAAACTTCAATTTAAAAAGATTTATTAGAAGAATAGCATCGCAGACGTAATATATTTTCTAATAACGTTTTACCAATAATTTTGTTATCAACTTTAAAAGGAATATTTTATAATTCTTGTGAAAAGCACTGAAATATTAACTGAACCTATACGCGCGGGGCAAATCCTGAAACCGTGTGTATGGCGGCCGCAGAACGAAATTGAGGGGGGGCGCAATTATTAATTTTGGCGTTTCCATGACTGTGGCAACCTGGTCACGCCCACGCCCTTCGCACAACACTGAACCGATCAAATGATAATCAAGTTAATATTATTTGCTATAACAGTCCTAATCCTTTTAAATCTTCATGAAGGTGTTCTCTATTTATTGAATTGCAGTTCAACGCCTTTTCCTGATTTTTGAAAAAACAAATAATTTTTGTTTAAATTTCAACATCCTGTACTATCTCGAAAACGAGGCCGTTTAGATCCCATATTTGTATGAACTTTTTATTTTATAATTGATCACGGAATCGCCCCTTAAAGTTTATCTACGTACTTAATCAACACCCTGTATAGTATTTCGCTTATATTCCAACTATGTAAATAAAATAGGGAAACTGCAACTTTCGCTGATGGTACAAAAATACTCTTAGTGACTTCCCGGTATGAACTTTAGAATTCTTCCTTCAAAATTTGGTTGAAAGATTGAGAATTTAATTCAACAAGAACAATTCTGTATCAGTTACATTTACATACATTTACTAATAAACATGGCGTATGACCAAGTCCACAAGGAACTTACTTCCGCCTTCGGTCTTACGATTTTTATTTATAGTTGTCTAATCGTCCTCGCGAATACAATAGATAAGAAGCTGTTGTGAAGGATTTATATTTGCAGGTAGAATTCTTCTTTCATAAGGGCCCTTGCAAATGCAATTACATGTATTGTTCATTGATATACAGGGTGTCTCTAAACCTAGTACCATAAATTTAGCAACCGCCTCCTGACGCAAAAATAAGTCGAAAATGTCTGTAAAAATTTTGTCCTAAATCGCAGCATAAGGAAGCTACACGTCTTTGAAAATGGTGTTGAAAAACGGAAAACAATTGCATTTTAAAAACGGTTTGAGATAAAAAAAATCGAGATTTTGCATGCAGCCTAACCTATTGAAGGTATAAACAGTACGAATACTTACTGTAACTATTTTTATTTTAATTTATTTTTCAATAAATTAATTTACATACAAATCCAGCATTCTAAATTGATTTTGGCTAAACAGAAAACCTGCATTTTATGGGAAACGGTTAGTCCAGGCGAGTTGAAACAAGAGTACCTTTTTTGTTAATTAGGCAGCAGGGAATACAAATCTCTAAACTAAAATGGAAAAAAACAAAAGGTTAAGAAAAGCGGGTTACAAGAAAAAGGTGATGACCCCCATTCGCGCCGCCCCTGGTTAATTTTCAAAAAAAATAGTAGAACATTTATACCTTTAATAGGTTAGGCTGCCTGCAAAATTTCGATTTTTTATCTCAAACCGATTTTAAAATGCAATTGTTTTCCTTTTTTCAACACCATTTTCAAAGACGTGTTAGTAGCTTCCTTATGCTGCGGTTTAGGACAAAATTTTTATAGACATTTTCGACTTATTTTTGCGTCAGGAAGCGGCTGCTAAATTTATGGTACTAGGTTTCGAGACACCCTGTATTAGTCATTACGATATTATTGTTGACAGTGGCGTGCGGTGAGTTATTTATATGTGGAAGCGCTTCAAAAAATAATTATCTATTATACGTATTTAATATTTTATTTTTCCTAGTGTTGTCGTGGAATCTTTAGTTTATTGATTAGTAGTTATGTACCGATGGTAACACCATTTGAGATGCATAATATTTGTTGAATACATCTTATGGACAATTAGACGTTTGGTGTAATGCAATAGGACTTAACATTCTTCCATTTCAGCCGTAATTGTATTTTGTCGCATTAATTACGTTTTCTTCTCATTAGTTTTATATTTCACCTTCTTACTCTTCTCTGTTGTTTTATTGCTCTCATTATTTTTTTACCGAATATTATCGCGGAATAACTCCGTTTTTGAATTTCAGCTGCATTAGCATTGATTAAGGTATTAGCAATTTCCTTGGTTTTGAAGTCTTGGAGTACCATAGTATCTCACAAATTTTTATTTTTTCGTACCGAAACATCCTTATAGCTTTGAAGCTATCGCTGATTACGTAGACCACGTGGATCAGCTTCTACCGTGGCTTCTGCAGATAAGATTATTTTCTTTCTTTTGTAGGGGCTGCGTCTACGTGTTGTTTCTGTTTGTTTGTATATACCTAACAGTTTTTTTTCAAATCTTGCCTATTTTTACGTTCGAAAACGCCTACCTTCCGTCCTTTTCGCGGTTTGGGTGTAAGTTGTGCGATTCAATATAAGGTTCGGGATCATAGGGAATTAACGAGGATAATTTTTGTAACTGATTTTCAAGATCTGATACAGGATATCTCGCTGGAGGCACTAAACAATACGCGATTCAAATTGGACGGAAGCGGAAGGCGGGTGCTCCAACCCCTAGTAGCACATTTGTATACATGCATGGTTAAATAATGATTTTTTTCTTCTGACTCTACATTATATCCATTGTTTACAAAACTCCGATTCAAAAACAACAAAATTTACTCAACCGAATACAATTAATTTGAAAATGCTTCAGAGAACTCAAGCAAATATTGTTACGAGACTACAAACCTCTGCTTAGACGTACAGTAGATATATTAGTTAGACTTTTAATTTTTTGAACACCTATTGTTTATCTGTTTAATTTGTTATGGGTTTCAATTAGTTATTGCATTGACTCAATATAATTAATCGTCTTTATTAAAGTAAATTCGTTTATTTACCCGCTGTTATTACGTGCAAAGCAAATATTTACATTACAGTAGGGAAGTGTAGTACATTACATTTGATGAGAGCATTTCCGGATTTCTCACCTCTTCGTTATCAATAATTAACTTAAAAGAATCATGTTGATATTTTTTTAACGTTCGGTACCTAAAGGTTTCTAAACAGGATATCCATTGAGGTTTATGAGCCACTATTTGATCGTCCTGTATCTTACTGAATTGTGGCCTAAGCACTATTACTAGGTTTTATAAATCATGCTATAGAACTGTAGAATGTTAGTGAAATGAGATCAAGTATTTAGAGTTTGTTTTATTATTTTTGTCTACAAAATAAAATTCCTCTAACAAGGAAGCAAGAAGCTCGAAGGAAGTTGCTAAACCTGATAAAAGTAAATTTCTTGAAAAATAATAAAATTAAAAAGAAAACCACCTTTTTCTATGAAGTCTAATTAAAATTCCAATAAAAATACGGATCGTAGATAAGTTCATTTATAATTTATAGATCCGCGCTTTTAATTAAAATTAAATTGATTTTAGTTTGTGTTGTATATTCTTAATACGAGAAAACAGAAACAAAATTGCTCTGTCTCTGAAAATTTAAACAAGTTTTGAAATATATAAGTACCTACAGCGTGTTTCAAATTCGAGAACAACTATGGGGATCTCGCTTATTATAAACGTTAATATAAGAGATAGAGATGGGTATAGGTGTGAATCTACAAAAATCTGTAAAAGTGCCGAATTGAAACCTACCCTGTATCTCTTGTAATAAGCAAGATCCCCATCGTTGTCCTCGAATTTGAAATACCCTGTAGGTATATAAAAGAAATTAGTTAGAACGAGGATTCGAACATACGTAGCTTGGTCATCAACCATTAGATCTAATACATCCAAGAAATATTTGTAGAATATTTGTCATAATTTGTATTGAGCGCCTTTAATAGTAGCCGGAAATACTCTGGTGGTAGGTAGCTGAACTAAGGAATACCCCTTCTATAAAGGAATTGTCTTTGCCTATGGTCTTCTTATTTGAATAATTTGAATTTTTTTTTCGGTAGCCTTTTTCGAAAAATTAATTTTTAAAATATGTATAAATAATTTTCAAAATTCCATCTAGATTTAAAATATTTTCTTACTTTTTATTACCATTGTTTTCCAATTTTATGACATTTTAGAATTTTGGGAACCCTGGGTATTTTATGATATATTGTGATCCCCCCCAGCTTAGATATTCTTACAAAAACTAAAAATGTGTTACAATATTACTTCTTTAATATTTCTATTGAAAATACACCACAGAAATTATAATTATAAAACGTTAAATTACATTTTACTTTATTTATTACTAAAATAAAGATCAATGCAATAATAGAAATAGAAAAACATTCAAGAATACAACCAGTAGTTAATAATGCATTGAATTACGTAAACAGTCTTCTAAGACTTAAGAGATAAATACATTTTTCCTTTCAGAGTTTGCTTTATAGGATTAATTTTCTTCAATATCTGGGTCATAATATTCACCAGTTGTTCACTAGAAAGACCAGTTTTCTTTGACTTGAATTTTTGCAACAATTCAGTGGTAGTCATCGGTTTGCGCATTAGATACTTCCTCACAGCATCTTCAGTTATACCAGATTCACTAAAAAATATGAAATATATAGAATATGTAATTATACGTAAAAAGCCAGTTACTTACTTTGATCCTGGTATATAATTGGGAAGAGAGTCTAACTTCATTTTCTTATTAGATGGTCCAGCAAGGGCATCATTAATAATTTTCCTTTTATTATCTGTTGGAGTTACAGACCTTGAACTGTTTGTGCTAGAGGGAAAATTACTTTTTAATATTATAATATAAAAAATTTTGATTTTCTAGTGGGGAGGAAATAAAGGACTTCCAGACACAAATGACGAAATTCTTAAAATTTAAATGGTTTATACATCTAATCATATTGACTCACCTATTACAATCCTTTTCTTTCTCCTTCTCTTCTTTTTTAGCTTTCTTTTTTTCCTTCTGCTTACTTTTCACATCCTCATCTGTACTACTATCGGAACTAAAGTCACTGTTTACTTCTGTAAATAGAAAATTAGAAATGAAAATGATGAAAATTGGATATTTCATTACTTACCAATTTTTTCCTTTTTAGTTTCTTTTTTAGTATCTTTACTTTTCTGCTTCTTCTTTTTCTTCTTATCCTTATCTTTATTCTCTTCAGGTTTCTCCTCATGTTTCTCATTTTCTTCCTCTTCATTACTTGGTTCTTTATCTGATTTCATTTCATCATTCTCAGAGTCATCTTCATCTGAAGTCAAGAGCTTCCTATAAAATAATTTTTAATTTAGTATATTTTTGGATAAAGGAAACATTAAATACCTCAGTGCCTTTTCCTCTGATACCCCTGCAACATTCAGGTTCTCTGGTTCACTCTCACTGCTATCACTAATGTAATCCAGTTCTCTTCCTTCACCATCCCCATCATCGGATTCTTCAACTGCTTCCAAATCAGTATCCCTCTTGCTTTTCTTCTTCTTTTGTTCGGCAGCTGAATTACAAAATTATAAAACATAGTCACATGGAAATTTTAATTTTTTTACCTTTCTTTGCTTTTTTCTTTTTTTCCTGTTTTTCTTCATCGTCCTCCTTTTCCTTATCCTCACCTTCTGACGAATCATCTTCTGAGCTATCCATCCATTCATCCATATCAGAAATTTTTAGCTCTATAAGAAATATTCTGGTTATGATTTGACAAGGTTTTACTGTTGTATTAAAACTTACCCTTTGCTTTCTTTCCAGAACTCTTCTTTGTTTCTTCTCCTTCATCCAATTCTGTATCCTCATCACCCTTCAGTCTTTTCCGTAACATAAGGGTGAAGAAATTAAGATGTTTGTTACGTTTACTAAACTCTTGTTCAGCTTCTTCAGCTGACAAGGCTTTGTAACGTTGAATTGGTTGAAATTTATACCTGAACATATTATCTGTTAGTAATAACTTATCTATAATTATAACAATCTACCATTCTTGAAGAGGGAATGCTTCAATTGCTCCATCTGCAGCATGTGTAAATACATAATATGCTGCATTTTCAGAAACCCCACCCTCTCGTATACCTACAATATTATGGGAATTTAATATTTTTCGTTATTTAATGAATTTAATGTAGGCAAACCTTTAAATTTCTTAACGCTGCTACTGTACGATTTTAATATCCATGGTTGATCATCAGGTTTATATTTTTTTTGTATAATTCCAAGCTTTTTACGTCTTGCTTCTTCTCGAGCTTCTCGACCAAATTCAGATCCTGCCCCAAATCTATAAACCATTAAGTTAAAAAACTGTTATTTACAGGTAATATAGTACATAATACTTTGGTTGTTCTTCATCGGCCCCTCTGAATTCTTTCATATTATTTTCACGTTCCATTTTTACTTGAGTCCATTTTGAAAAATCTACGTCTAACGTACCATTAAATCGCATAACGTGATACCGTTTTTGTAAATTTTTTGGAACCCTTATGCTGTATTCCTGTACAGTAGCCTACAATAAGTGAATTAAAATTTCTTATTGCAAAATTATTAATAAAACATTTTTTACTCACCGAAGACGAGGATGCCATTATATTATATTTGCTTTAAAATAAATCACATAAATCTGATAATTTTTCTTTAACGTATGTAACTTAAAGTACACAAACATGCAATAAGTAAAACCGAAGTGAAACAAGTGTCAGATTCAGTCTGATAAATGTCAGCTGAAGAAACGTCACAAACGTCAAACAAAGTAGAGTGGGGATATGTTCTATGGAACCTAATTCCCACTTTACCTAAAATTTACAATTTGAATTTTGTTGCAACGAAATTTTTTTTTACAATAAATTAAAGTGTTATTCATGTCAAGAGCTAAAAGTGTGTAAAACAGTGCATTATTCTATATTTTAATAACTGTGAATATATTAATTACAAACCCTTAGTAAGTTGCAAACTTCTGTAATAATTTTTCCTATGTTGGTTTGTTTCTGCTTTTATGGCTAAACACAGGCACTAACCGAATCTTATCTAAAATTTATGTTAAGGCTCTTTAAGGATAGTTCATATTTTCAGCATAAGTACTTTTAACGATTTTTTTTACAGAGAATATGGGAGACCTTAGTGTACACAAATCGACAGTCGAATGATCAACAGTGGAAAGATGGCAAACAATTCACAAGTAAGTGTCATCATTATTTAACAGATTCCTAGTAACAAAAATCCAACAGCACAAATAATAGTTTATTAAGTCCATTTTAAATGCTCTCACCATTTTTACATTCATATTATACAAGGCTTTTTTCTTAATTCCCGAATATATTTCGAATTGTAATTTCAAAAACATGTTCGAATCTGTACACTTAAAAAATAGAATAATGATTCTTGAATATCAGTTACCAGTTACCACCTCTATTTTTAAGTTTAATAACATAACATTTGCTGTCAGTGGTTACCCCCCCCAAGTTACCGTTTATTGTATTCAACGAATTTTCTTATTCATACTTTACGTAAGATGAAATGTGGGCAAAATTAATATGAAAGTTAAACAAACACATGTTATTAAATGTATTTTTAAGAATTTATCTAAACAATGAAAGTTTTCGGCTACCAGGCATTTTCCCCTCACTATCTATTAATCCTTGTTGTACATATTCTAATGATGGCAATTTTCGTAAGTCACCTCGTGCTGCTAAGGATGGCTGAGAATTTAATACCCTCCGTGCTACAGCTATAATGTCTTCTTTTCTAACTTTTTCTGTGAAACAAAAAAATTATTAATATATAAGCATTAAAATGTTGGTAACTTACCAATTTCTGATATAAAATATTCTGGTCGTTTACGGTGACCAGTTGCTAACACTTGTCTTCCAATATCTTCAAATATTACTGGTCTCGATTCTAAATTCATTAACAACATAGATTGTAATTGAGTTTTGGCCCTCTAAAAATTATAAAATTATTTTATAGAATAGAAAATTAATTAAAAGAGTTTACTCTTAATTCTTGCTCCGTTATCTCTCCAGCCATTGCTACCATTTCCCGAACTAAAACTTCAATTGTTTCACGAACATGAGTTGGTGGAGCACTGGCATGGATACAAAATAGACCAGTATCTGTATATGAATAATTGTATGCTGTGGCACTGTACATCCAATGATATCTGATAAAATATGCAATTAAAAATATTAGGTTTCAAAGCAGGGAATCTAAAAACAATACCTGTTTAATACATTTGTATAAAGTCGTGTATACATCCCCTTGCCGGGGCCTCCTGCACTAAAAGAACCTCCACCTCCCATCATCATATTCAGGACACACATTGCGATGAAATCATCATCTTGATGTGAACAACTCTCCATAGCAAGCACTATATGAGACAACACAGGCAAGCCTGCGGAAGCAAACTGAGGGATATCACATTCTTCCTAATAAACAAAAATATGAACTATTAAACCTTCTACATTTAAAACAGATCATTTTTAACCTGCACTAGCCCTCCAGTGTATTGTGCTATACTTCCATCAACACCCCCACTTTGGTTCGAGCCAGTAAGTCCACTTTCTGTCTCCCAGATGGGTTTGCTATTTACAAAATATTTTTCCGCCGCTTCAACAAGTTTGGCATGTTCTACTCCCACACCAGTTAAAACCATACGCTTTGGGGTATGATGCTGTCTTAAATATGTAAACAAAACATTGCGATTTATTTTTTTGAGTGTATCTTTTGGACATAATTTAGGCAAGCCTAATGTGTTGTCTCTGTAAGCAGCCTAAGGGAATCAAAAATTTAACTTCTATAGTTATTAATTTTTATATCTACTTACTGCATGTACCATGTCCATTAAAAATAGTTCTTGTTCTGGTCTCATGCCTAAAACTTCTAGTTCGAAGGTTATAGCTTGGCGTGCAGCCTCTACTTCTTCTACAGATATTTGTGGCCTTAATATAACTTCACCTAGTAACTGTACAACATCATCCAACCCACTGGTATAAGCTGATGCTGCGTAAATAAAAGTATCTCTTGAACCCTGACTGTCACATATTCCACCCTGTTTTTCCAAAACGCCCATCATCTCATCTTTATCAGGATATTTCATTGTTGACTGTAATATTAATTCATTATTGTATTTATTTATAACGTTGTTAATTGGGTATACTCACGTGAAACGCTAATTTTTCTAGAAAGTGTGAAATGCCACTAGGATATGCAACTTCATATCTTGATCCCGAATCGATTATGACTGAAAGTAATTTTGTTTTAATATTATTAAACTGTGAAGTAATGGATTTATTTACCTCCTACTGTACAAAATTGTCCGAAACGATTTTCTGAAGCGACTTTTAGTCCATTAGAAAGTACCGACACACGGGTGTTTTGATGTTCCTCTTTTAACGTTGCATATACTGGTTTAGGTAAATTACTTACAGCTTCACTCATGGGAGGCATATCTATAACTTTTTTTGTAGATGGTATATTTACAGTGCTGTCCCATTCTGAAATTCCTTTTGTATAACATTTTTGTGATTGCCATAACCTAAAAATTAACCCTCCTAAAAAAATCTGGTTTGCCTTTAAATCCGAGATAACTTACTGTTTTTGGTAATTTACACCACATTTACTCAGATTTCTATAAATTCTTAATGCCATTTCACTATATTTTAGTTTTGATTTTAGAGATGCATGACAAATTTTGACAAAGTCCTCTTGTCACTTCTTTTAGTCAAAATGTTTGAACCTTAACATGTATGCAACCCGATTAACACTGAAAAATAGGGGTTGTCTTTTATGTGTCACAATTTTAAACTATGTATAAAAAAAACCTGATCAAGTTGACCGTGTTTATGGAACTTGTTTAGAACCACTGCATGTTTCATAATTTTTTTTAACACCGAAATCTTGCATAAAAGTTCGATTGAGGGAGAAGGCAATAAAAGTAAAATACGTTCAATAAAAATATTTTCTTTTTTAGAAAAATATATCTACACAAGCATGTTCGATCATTTTTTCTAAGTACACATACACATACATGTAACGTGATAAAGCAATTTTTCACCTTTACTGGTATTTATCTGCCTTAAATATTAATAATTTGTACATTGGTTGATCATAAACAGAAAAAACAACGATATCTTAAAACTTAAGTGTGAACCCATCTTCTTTTGCTGGTCTTATGTTTTCTTGTACTGCTGCATCATTTCCGTGAAGACTAAACATATTTGTTCCACCATTGCTTTCCTACAAGAAGGAAAAACAAAAGATTATAATTCACTTAAAGATTAGAATCGTACTATAAATTGTCCATAATCTCCACCGATTTCTTGTTGTTTTAATTCATCTTTGGAAAGCCATGTTGAAAGCATAGAAGGGTCAACCGGTAAAGGTGTTTCCGTAAAATATGGATGTTCAAGGGCCTTTTCTGCAGTTATACGCTGGGAGGGATCATATGTTAATAATCTTTGAAGTAGTGACAGTCCTATTACAGAAAGTATGTAAAATCGAGAACGTAAATTTGACATTGGAAACTGTGATAATTTCATACGTTGTACTGCGGGAAGTTTATTAAAATCTGGCCATATTTCCTCATTAGGCGTTCCAAGTGTCTGAAAAAATTTCCTAATAAGTAATTTTATTTTAATAACAGCTCAGATTTAGGTACCTTAAAAATCCTATTAATTTGATCAATTTCTGATTTTCCGGGAAAAACAGGTTTCATAAGAAGTAATTCTGCAAATATGCATCCAACTGACCATACGTCTATAGGTGTGGAATATTTTCTAGTACAAAGGAGCAATTCTGGGGCTCTATACCATAAGGTGACAACCACAGAAGTATAGGCTTTAAGTGGCGATCCGTATTCTCTTGCCAACCCAAAGTCCCCCACCTTTAAAATACCTTTATCGGACAACAAAAGGTTTGAGGTTTTTAAATCTCTGTGTAATATCCAATTATCATGAAGATATGCAATTGCACAAAGAAGTTGTTTAAGTAAACATTTTACTTCGGAGATGTTAAAAGTTTGTTTTTTCTCTCTCATTGTTGCCATTAATGATTTCAAATCATGTTCAACAAAGTCCATTACAATGTAAATTTTATCAAACCCGTTTCCAACAACAATTTCTCTTACTGTAACCACATTCGGATGTTGGCCTTTTAATAAAGTATTAATTTCTCTTAATGAAGTGATAGGAAAGCCTTCTCTTTCCCTTTCCATTTTTAAGCGTTTCAGTGCAACAATGTCATTGCTTTGTTTGTCCCTAGCACGATATACAACACCATATGTACCTTCTTCTACATGATTTAGTAACTGAAATTCATTTGCGGATCTACAACCATGAATAGCTGGATAATACGGGGGAAGATCTTCAGGAAGATCATCATTAGGTTGGTTTAATTCTTCTTCTACCTCATGGTTATCAGCATCGCCATAATCTTTTAGAAACTGGAAATGTGATTCCTCTGGGGAATCTTCATACCATTTACGTGTATTTTCCTTTTGGTTTAAATGTTCACTACTGGGGACAGATTCATTACAATCGCTTGTTTTTTGTTTATCATTACTGTTACTACTGTGGACACTTTTGGAATCAACATCGGACTCTAGGTCACTTTCAGAATTATCTGAAATTGTGACCGTATCAATTCGATCAGCTAAATGTTTCCTGAAGTCCTTCTGTTTACGTTTTAATAATTTCCTTAAATTGTGATCCATATCTAATTGCTCTGATAACTTTCTTGTTGCATCTAAAAAAATTCACTTATAATAAAATAACTTTTGATAATATTTAACTTACCTATGTCTTTAGATCTTTTCTTTTTCACTCGCTCTTCTCTATTCTCAATAGAAGACTGATCAGAATCATTTTCAATATTTTCACCACATTCTTCAACATTATCCTGTAAAACGGAATCTACTGGGTCAGTTTCTTCAGGACTTTTCCCTTCCCTGTCTAAACCATGTTTACCAAAATAATCATTTTCGTTACTTCTCTTATAATACTTGCTTGAATGTGGTTTTTTTAATCTCTTCGAAGATGTGTGGTCCATGTAACCGTACAGTTCATCACTTACGTGTTGGAAATGCCCTTCAGTATGTTTATACCTTCTATACAGTTCGCTGTTGTGTTCCACACGTGTCTGTTCGTTTGTATGTTCAATTTTCTTGTAATTTTCTTTGTAATGCATTTGGTCATTATAGTACCTACCTTGGTCTTGTAAATCCAATTCGCTGTGCCTTGTACCTCTTAAATGCTTACGTAATTCATGTCTTTCTCTGTTCTCATGACTTCTTTTTCTTTTATGTCTTTTTGATTTTTTGTGGTGTAAGTGTCTGGGTGAATCCTGATTTTCATGGCTCTGATTTACCTGTCTTTGTGGAGGTCTCACAATGAACGAATCGGTAATTTCCCCATCTTCTTCAGACATACTGAAATCAAAGAAAATAGTTGGAAAATTGAAAAGAAATATAGGATTATATTCTAACCTGGAAGTGTGAATCTCTTTATTATGATTATGTGGTTCCAAATTTTTTTCGTAAAACATTTTCAACACTTGTCGTACAGTAAAATCACATAAGTTACTATATTAACGAACGAATTAAATAAATACGGTTTTGTTAAAATACACACACGTTCTTTGTCGTTTTTGATAATTTAATTCTAACCTATACAGCCCGTACTTGTCAAAAATTGTAAATAACTATTCTCCCGTCAACGGTTGTTTAAGCATTGAGTAGCATTGGTTGCCTATATGCAAGGTTATATTTTACAGGTCGCGAGCTCTAGCCGCCTGTCATTTTAAAAAGCCTACCAAATAATAATAGTGCCAATAGTGGATGCATTTGTGTCGAAGAATTTAGAAAAATATCATGCTAAGCAGGATCACAGATATTTATGGCCACCCTGTACATACAACTCTAAATTATACTAATTATTATTTTGGTTATTACCTATATCAGATCCTGAAAACATCTAGACATGCAACGTTATATGCTTTCTCTGAAATCGTTTCCAATTTTATTACTTACTGAAATATTTGAGATTAGGAAAGTAAACTTTTCGTGGCTCAATACAATAAAAGCCAGACTACTAGGATGCTATACAGGGCGATTCACTAAGCACAGCTATGAACTGTAACTTGAAACTGTTTTTCCCACATTAACGGGAAACTTATCTTGTATAGAAAATCGTTCATGAGAAAACTAAATTGAAATGTATTTAGATCGAAAGCCCTTACGTAAAATTTGTCCATTGAAAGGTTAAATTCTTCATGATAAGCTCATAAGCGAAGACATACCCTCTAAGAATAAAATCTTTAGGTATAGCTAGAAGAACTCGATTTCGAAAAATGAGGTATTTTAGTAGAAGTAGAAGATAGAAACACCCTGTCGATACGGATACCTATCTAATACCAGTATAGTACCTACATTAAAGGTGCAAGTTTACATTCCATAAACTTGATGTTACATGGGTTACCTTCTTGTTTGCTATTTTTAAGAAAATTTACCCAGCACTTTTAAATTGTCTGCAAATTACTAATTTCCAAATGAAATCTTTTGGAAATTTTATACGAACGTGAATCAGTTTTCAACAGAATATACCCAAATATCTTCAACTTTTACACCATTTCGGAAATAATAGTTAACCATGCTGAAAATTTAGAAGAAAAACTGGTTAAATTGCTGTATTTCGAAATTAACCATAGGTTAGTATCTACTCTAAAGAGTCTTATTTTTTAGGTCCCTTTATTACCGAATGGTGCTTTCAGTCATTTATTGAAGAAAATTAGTTTTGAAACCCTAGTACTTTTAACGAATTGTGAAAGAGTAGGTAACGGAGTAAGATACTTTTTTCTGAAATTGGCCATATTTTATCCAGTACTAAAACTTTTTGGTCGAAAAGGGTTTGTTTCACGCTCCTGATTTAAATCGACTTGATTTTTACCATTGGGGTTACCGTTTTTCATTGTTTCTGCATACCTCCAAGCTTTTGTCTACCATTTTGAATACCTTGTGTTGTAAATAAAGATAATAATAAACTTTTATTCAAATATTGAATGATAATTAGTTTTTACGTAGTTTTATATTTTACCGAATTTTATTTATTTTCGATATAATCGGTGGTTATAGGCTAATATAGAAATTGAAATAAAACAAACAATAGTTTACTTAGTTTTTTAAGCTAACGGTTAATAGATCGTTGTGTTACTAAAACCCATAATCAAACGTGATGTCTAGAAATTTTAGATAACTAAAATTTTTTTTTAAATTACATTGAAACCGACAAAATTGTATTTTATTTCCAATACATTCAAGTATCTTCGGATGTAAGTTATTTACGCAAGTCAATCAAAATCCTATTTCAGAGAACGCGGTAGGTGTTAGGGCACACCTACGCAGGGATGATTGACGATTTTTCCGTATTTGAAGTCATTGACCGCAGATGGACAAATAATGACCACTGAAACTCGGCCGCTGTAAGCCGTCCAGCTACCGAACATCACTGACATTTGCTATTTATGATTGAAAACCACCCGCCCGTTTGTGTTATTGTTTTGCAAAAGGATCTTCAATTTTATACAAACCATCAACCTTTGGGTCCCTTTCCTTTTTATTAAAATTCGAACAACAAAGTGAAATATTTATTACAGTAGCTGTGATTGATGACAGTTACAATTATTTTTTACTAGATTCAAATTTATACAAAACATAGTTGGACTTTTGTATTTATGAACATAGAAAATTGATGTAATTTTTTGCAAACACATTTATTTGCTATTGCTGTGAAAATATTTCAAAATGTACTATTTTGTTATAATAAAAAATTTATTAATTACAGCCGTACGTGCTCTTTACTGACGGTAAAAAGAATTTTAAAACTCCGTAGTGGCGAACGGACAAATATCCCAGCAGTTCGACTCCTGGCTCGGATAAACTTCTTTTTTCTTAAGTTATTTGCTATTTTTATAATTTAGTGATAATAAAAATGTTAAAAAAATTTATCCAAGCTGGGAATTGAACTCGGGGCATTTGTTCGCCAGGCAACGTTGCAGTTAGGCTACGGTCCAGTTTCTCAGTTCTGGTATAAGCCCCCCCCCCCCACCTCGATTCAGCTAAACGTTATAAAAATTGTTTCCCTGGCAATTAATCATTATTTAGCTGAACCGGGGTTCAAACCAAAACTGAAAATCCAACATTTTCAAATCATTATTTTAATATTAATAGCAAATAAACGTGTTTGTAAAAAATTACGTGCATTTCCTTATGTTCACGAACAAAATGTCCATACGGTATAATATTTCTTAAAGTTTAAATAATTATAAAAAAAGATAATTATAACGCTTTAAATATCCTAGATCTTCTAATCCAACTACCAGATCGTGATGAAGATGGGGATGTATCTTCTGAAGAGGAAGCTCTGTTGTGTGTAGGCACTGTTAGGCTTTCTCTTCTGGGTTGTTTGTCCGAAGACAAAGTTTCTTGACTGTCCGAGTTTATATCAACCACTAAACTTTGCCTGCATAATGCCGACACAGTGTTCATCTTCTTTTGGTCTTTACTTTTTCGCATTCTAACTTTTCTAAATTTAGCGGCTATATTAGACAACGCTAATTTTCCACCTAAAAATCCTTCTTTTTGTTTCTGAACTGTTCGAGGAAGTGATACGTAACCATCTTGATGGAATGCGGGATCAATCTTTTGGTAAGTGATTTCATCTACATTTATCATCCCTGCACTTGCCGATTTAACCAATAAACCTTCATAAGGGGAGGATTCGTAACTTGATTCGCTTCCCATGCTAATTTGGCTAAACCGACTTCTTGTTGGATATTTTGTGATATTGTCGTGCTCCCCAGGATAAAGTGGTGGTGCTGATGAAGGACCTGCAACTGGTGTTGAAGGAGAATTCAAAAATGTTTCTTTTGCTCTTTTAATCTTATTATATCTTTCTTCAGGAGAATGTTTATCTTTTTCTGAAGGACATTCTGGGATTATAAGTTTTAAAGAATTATTTTTTTCCCGGAGATCAAGTTTTTCTGGATTAATTTGTATCATTCCTACACTAGTTGATCTAAGTATGCCTCTATTGAGTATTTGGTTGCTTTCAGGAGCCAACACTGTTACGCTACAAGGCTTATGTGTTGGGGAAATGATATTTTCAGAATTTAAAACGCTTACACTTGCTGATTTTTTCACTTCGTTGCTTGTACAAATTTTCCTCAATTCCTGTAAATAACGCTCCCTTTGAGCTTTCACTCTTCGTTCACTCACTGGAGATCTCCAAGCTACCGGTGAAGCTGATCCACTACTTCCTGCTGATCGTGTCGCTCCAGTCATTTCCTGTCCGGATATTATTTGATTATATTTTGCTAGCATTATTCGAATGCTTGGTGAAATTTCTTTACTTGCTTTTCGTTGCGGTATTGGTGAGGCTGGTAATGGAGGAAGTCGCAGTGGAAAGGCTTGATCGATGTCTTCTTCAAAGGCTTTAGCTTGCGAAAATGTTTCACTATCCTGTTCGGTTAATTCAATACTGGAACAGGAAGGACTATGCGTAGAAAGATTGGCAGTTTGAATTTCAACTACCGGAGTAAACAATTTTCTTGTCGTTTTTACAAAAACTTCGACCGGCTTTTTTTCCATGACTGGAGATGGTTTCGATAATGAAGCATTTACGTAGTTTGTTTTAGTGGGAATTACTAATTTTTCTACAATTTCAGGATCTATTGCCACTTCGTTACATTTTTCGTTTGTTGTTGAATAATTTTCACGCTTTTCTTCTAATTTTTGTTCATTTACGTCACTGTCTTCACTTTCGTCAAGAGTTTTATTGCAATAATCTTTTTTCTTGTACCTCATTCTTTTTGCAGATAGTTTGCCTGGTTCTTGATTGTTGTTTTTGGAATTATTGGAGGTTTTATATTGAAACATGTTTTCAGTTGTGTCACTCTTTTTACCTTTTTTCGTCTTCTTGCCACTTTTTAGTTTACGGCTAGGTGCTGTCATATCTACAATTAAAAAACGAATGTACCTGGTATCTACTTCACTTTATTTAACTTTAGAAAATGTTATTTCTCTTGCCAAGTTTACTAAGATTTTGAAGTATCTGCAAATTATTATGCATACCTGAAGCAGCATAGAAGTAAGTTAAAATCCTTTTAAGTTCTGCTAGTTTGGCAACAAGTTCTGACGTAGTAGCTGTTACATCCGAATATGAAGTTTCTGTAAATTGGAAAGAAATTTCGTAGAAACTTTCTCCACATCGACTATGCAGAAGATGTTGAAGTTGCTCTGCCTGAAGAAGGAAAATATAATAGGTGTACGTTTATTTCATAATCGTACTACATGCTTACCATTTGTAACAATTCTGAAAATGAGTCTTGTGCTGCTTCTAAAAGGTTGGCAAAGTGGGTACTTGAATGTGCGAATCCTTCCACAGCTACATCTGAAATATTTTTCGAGTGTATTTCTTGTAGACGAATTAACCTTTCAAGTACTGAGTCACTCCGTTGCTTTTGCATTTCGTTTTTGTTCTAAAAATGGAAAAAGAGGATTAACTGTAACTGAATTATGTGTTTTCATTGTTGTATATAATTGTACACGTCAGTGCAAAATTAAGGGAATAGAAATAAAATGGCCATTTTTTAAAGAAACACTCGAAAATATTATTATGAAATTTATACTCAATAAAGATAGGGCCCGGGGTGCCTAATTGAATTGCCCATTTAAGGGCGATGATGAGAGTGTCTCCTATCATGACGGGTGAACCAGATATCTTCATATAAGTATCAGCCTCCCTTTCTCGAGGTTTGCTCCATATGGGAAACTTTTTCCTAAATATTGCAAAAAAAAGTGTCCTGCGCAGAGAGCCGTGATAGGTTCATTAGAATGATCCACGCGATGGTAGTATGGCTGTAAGCTCATCGACTTTTTGTTCCTACCCTTTGTCTAAGGGTATATGTGGTATTTTCTCGTAATCATCGCTTAAATGTAATTTTTATTCACCGAGGAGGCTAATTGTTGTCTAGCCACTAACAATCGAAGAGATAGAGACGGACCTCTAAGTACATTGCTGAGCATGGGCTTTTGAGTACGGTGCCCACATTTCTGAGGCGCTTTTCTATCCACCTATCGCTTAAATTACGAGGAAAGATACTCACCTATGCACTAAACGGTTTTACCAGGTGGATTTGGGGCCGTCCCCTTTTATTTCTGATCCTTTAATTTTGTGCTCTGTGCATCGAAATGAATTAAAATTTAAAGTATTTCCCTACCTTTAATTCTATTAAATCGAGAGATCGATTTTGCTTTTCCATTTCCTCATTCGTACCATCATCTGAAACAAAAGCAACCACTTATTTTGTTTCCTGCTTAGTCAGATTTGTAATTTACCATCTAAATCGATTGTATCTAAATTAGGAACTTCGACCTCTGTCTCTCTAAAACTAAATTTTCTTATTATCCTTTCATCTTATGTTTTGGCTAGTACTTACTCATTGTTAACTTCATCCTCTTCTACTGCTTTTATATCCTTCATAATTTCTTCTATTAGAAAGTAACTATATTGGGCATTTTTAGAATCCATTCGTTGAATACACGGTACTACAAAAGAGTTCTCCTCGCTGAAAAATTTAAATGTTAATTTCAAAACGTTCCTCAACGTTGTAAAAACGTACCATACATTTAGAGACATTTCTCGTTGATAAACAGGAAAATGTTTCTCTTGCAGACTTTCTTCTAATGCAGAAGCTGTTTCTTCTACTACATCCTCTACTTCAACTATAACAGCCTCCGGTTCATCATTTTCATTCCCGAGTTTTTCTAAAGAACCTTCAAGATCTTGAATGGAAGATTCTCTGGATAGCGCTAAACATTGCTTTTCTAATTCCTCTACGTCGTTTAATGATAAACTCGATGGATGGTGACTTGTAGATGGGCAGGGTTGAATTAAATTAGGAATAGCTAAGCTTTCAGCAGATTTGGAACGCATAATTTTAGGACCCCCGTATTGTGGAGCTGGAACTTAAAAATTATTTGTTATTTACAAAATTTTTGATGGAAATAGTTTTATATTTACTTTGAGAATCTGTTTCATATGAATCTATAGTAATATGTGGTGTAAAATTCGACGATAATAAGGCAAAGGTAGATGCTTCTGGTCCGATACCTTGTGCTTGTTCCCATTCGCATAACTTTTGGGTAAATTTACGCGAAATTCCTTCGAACCTATAAAATCCTGACGGGGTGTGGATTAAAATATCTTTTTTGTTTCCATTGCCCATTACAGTACGACGTAGTTTCGTTAACCTAAAGCAAAGAAGTTGATTAAAGAAATACTAGAATTCTTTAAGTAAATACCTTTCTTCACGTTGAAGGAACTTTTGTCGTTCTTGTTCCAGTCTCTGCTTTTCTTTCTCAATTTTATCCAATTCTTTTTCGAACCAATGTAATTCTTTTTCATGATCTTTTTCTTTCTTTTGTTGACCAGATGTTGAAGGTTGTGTGTGTTGTTTCCGTGCTAATCTAGGACTGGGAGTTTTTTCTTTTACGTTATAATGTTTATGAGTTTCTTTAATTTTTCTCCACTCCTCTAATTTTTTTAGAAATTCGTCAGACAGTGGTTGATTTTCAATGGGAGCATGTTCTTCTCTATGACCGCTAACCGATTTCCATTTTGGCCATTCACCGAGTTTTTTCTTAACTTTTGCTACCGGAATGGAATCATCTTTTGCTACATGTTTTTTTATTTTTTGCCATTCTTCTAATTTCTTTTTGAATTCGGGAGCTAAATTTTCTTCTCTTATCATTTGTATATTTGGTCCAGGCCTAGAAGGTTGCGATTTCATTCTTTGCCATTCTTCCATTTTTTTGATGAATGCTTGGTCTCGCTGGTCATCTGCAGCACCATCGTTTCGTACATGGGCCCCGGAGGCTGCATTTGAAGTGGTAGATTTTAATTTTTCCCACTCTTTAAGCTTATCTTGGAATTCTAGACTAAGCTTCTTTTGAAGTTGTCGGTAATTATTTTGGATTTCTTCTTGAATTTTTTTAGATTCCTCACCACAGTCGTGAGATTGAACGTCTGCAAGTGAAACAGCTTGAAACTTATATGCTCACTTCCTTTGCCTTTTATACTCATGTGTGACTTTTCCTCATATTATATTGAGGAAATTTACAGTTTTTTAAATTATTTACCTTTACGATTTCCTAATGCCGAAGTGGCTATGCCATTATCCATTTTGTGTTTTCCATCTGAGTGTGAGTTGTGGATAGTTGGTGTGAGAAAAGCTTTTTTCACTCTAGTCCATTTGGAAACACGTTTAGGTGTGGAACTTTGTTTGCATCTCTATTTAAATTGAGGGAACTGTTAGAAAAAAATTTAAATTAAATATTTTACTCACTGATTCATCTTCAACAATGGCTTGTTGATATCTGGTTATTATATCTACAGGAATTTCCCGTTTTTCTCGACTTTTGCTAGTCTGTTTAACTAAATGATGAGTTTTATTTTTTTCTCCAGACTTTGAGGTATGTTCAATTTCCAAGTCTTCGTTGTCACTGATATCCATTTTTATATCATCACTGCGGCTACTTAGTCTATGTTTTGATTTAACACTGTTGTAAGACGGCATCATATTTCTCATTTTTACCGACGATTTTTTATGCGAACTGCCATGATGAGAACTCTGAAGAAATTATTTTTTAGTATATACTCTAAAGAAATTTTTATGTTAGTTACCCTTGTAAGGTGAGCGTCATCGTGAGTAATACTGTGTCGATCATCATCTGAAACTTGTAAATCCCCTCGTTGTTCTAGAAATTGCAAAAATAATTTTGATATATTATTATTACTCAACTTTTTCTAAGCTTAGGAAATATTCTTGTTTGTAAGGAATAAACTTAAAAAAAGATTTTCTAATTAGAATATTCAAAATTAAATTCTTCGAAATGAAATTTGTTTTTCGAAGACATCGATCAACGCACGATGTTTTTATTTAAGTGTGAAGTTTTACAATTTTACAAGCCGACACTAATATATTGCTGAAATTTATAAATGCTGAAAGCTGACTTTGTTGCAAGGTTATCTCCTCTAAACAAAGTGGGTTAAAATGATGCCGATCAAAAGTTTACTGCAATCCTTGATCTGCCAAGAGATCCATGGTCAATATTTTATTGGCTCTTAACGGAGATAAAAATATTAGAAAATTTAAAAAGTTTCTTAGCTTTATGTGTTTTCTATTTTTGGGATTAAATTTAATTTAATTTTAGTGTTTAGACATTCTATAAATAAATTACGAGGGTAGTTATAATTAAATTGTTTTCAAATGTTTCAATCATTTACTAACAATAAAATCGTAAAATGAAAATTTAACCGAAATTCCATAACACTGTACTACCAGCAGAATGAGTTCGTATGTAGGCCGAAATTCATTACTCTACTCTATTTATAAATCCATTTTGGCTGCCATTCCTAACCACTCAGTGTTTATTATGTTTCGTCCTCATTAACATATTATAGCCTTTGAATATTGGATACGTTTAATCTCGTTTATAACTTTTACTTAGGATGAAAGTGTACTTAAACAAACGTTTGAGCTTCTTGCAATGGGTTTTATTTTAGTACAGAACATTGAAAATACGATTCAATAACCTGTATGCAAGTAAATAGTTATTTATGCACCATGGAAGTTAAATAAGTGTTTTAGTCCCGGCATAAAATCAGGATCGTATTAGTTTGCTGCAAACAGGCCGAAATGCATAGAAAAGTTGACAGTTGTATCATTAGCTCTCATCAGGCTCACGGAATCAAGTTGGTTTATTATGAAAAAAGTACTTGTCAATTTCTATTCTAAGAAAACAAGCCATTTACTTTATTCTCTAGGGATTTTTGTGAATGTTGTTTCCTAGAGAATAAAGTCACAGGGTAACTAATGAAAATCTCCGTTGATCATGGCCAACCAATAAATAATGTTGACTCCGGGGTTGACTTGTAACCACAGCAACTAATAATAAATATCCGATAATATTGTTTCTTCCCAACCGGGAATAAAGTACCACTTTATTCCCTCGTTTTTAATTAATAATGAGGTACTTTATTCCTTAGGGAATAACATAAAAGAAATTTTTTTGCACATAAACAAACTCGTTTCCTTGATAAACCGTCAGCCAACTTCATTTAGATGTCTGTACCGTGCCATCATTATTTGAAAAAAATTATTATGTTCTTCTGTAAGTATTAATGAAGGCGGTATTTTCTAATGGCAATATCAATTGAGAATAGAAAGAGCGAAAAGTATCTAGAATATAGGGAAGTAATCGAATGATATTTGTCAAGATTAGAGGGATGCAATTGGTCAGTTTGCATTGAACAAGAAGTATATTCGAGAAATGCCGTAGTGATTGTTTGATTTTTATGGTACATTACATAATATGATATGAGTGATATAATCGTAGCACTACGAACACTTGTATGATAACTCGGGAAATTTTTTTAATGTCCGTCCCTAGAGATGTTGTTTTAAGATTTTTTTTAATTTCAGATTTAGCGATGAAGCGAAATTTGCAAATAATGGAGAAACAGACTTAGCTGCCACTGCTATCCACTATGGATATGCGAAACGCACTTTCAACTGATTTTTTCCATTAATGTGTGGTGTGGAATCCTGAAACCTCATGAGGTAGGTAATTACAATCCTCAATATTCTCTAAGATTTCTTGAAAAATTTTATCACGAACTTATAGTTATACCGGGTGTCCACTCTCAAATCCAACATACGTGATTAACATTGTGCTTCGATGTATTTTGCCAATGTATTTTGGGCTACGTCTAAAACTTTTAAGGTTCAGTCTCGTAAATAATTCTCTGTATTTTAACATTTCTAAGTGTATACAAGTCGTATGTCTGCCGATAGCTAACAAAATAGGTGCCTAAGAAAACTATAACAAAATATCGTGATAGGCTTATTCTTTGGAAACGACCATAAGCCATAGTAACAGAAAAAGATGACCGTTAAATAAGGCTAGTAACTGAAAAATTATTTAATCACTACAATCCATGCAGAATCAATGGTATTGTCATATTTTATAGTTTTTTTTCTCTTGGCGATTACCACCTGTTATTGCTACAGCCTTGATCTCAATAAAATCATTGTTGGATATTTCTGGATGTCTGTATTTATTTATTTCTCAAGACGTATTCAGCAATAAAAATTTTATTCTGGTATATTCTAATAAAAATAGTTACGGAAATTAAAATTTGTAAGATAATTAAACATTTGGCAATTTATAAATTTGTATTAAGTTATTAAAAGTAGATACCAAATAAGAAATAATTATCATCCAAATTAATTAATTAACTTTTAATTACGACTAAAAATCCATCTTTAGGCGGTTTACCGCGTGCCGCGTCAATTGCCAATCCACCCTTATATCTAAAAAATTGAATTATTTGCTCTTCATTAACAAAATTATAACAGTATTTATTTCATTACAAATAAATAAAATTAAATATTGCATATGCCTTACAATGACTTTTCAAATTTAGTTTTGGGTCCGGTGTAAAACAAAAAAACACAAGAAAGGAATATTAGTTATTACATCTGAGTGCTATAATTTTATTTTTGAATTATTAGGCGTGTCACGTAATACATGTCTGTCAAGATAAATTGATTTAGAATCGTATATTGCAAAAATATACAGAGTGTGCCATATAAAAAATCAAAGTTAGATATGTTTCTCGAGAATACATAAGTCATGGGAAAAAAACTTGTTTCCGGTATTTTATAAATCAGATTTCGTCAGAAAAGTTCCTCTTTTTCTTGTATTTTTAATATTCTGAACCACAATTGAACTGTACATTTGTTGCAATAATTTGGTCGTGGGTTATATCTCTTCAATTATGCCCATGAGGATTCTTTTGAACGTTGCAGGAGTTTTTTTTGGAGACACCCTGTATACGTACATATTACTGTCTATGAAAATACCACTTACTATATTTATTTCCACTTCCTACTTCTAGTATTATAGAACCTTCAAAACGGTTTGTTCAAAAGTAATCGTTTCTTGAAATGATTTTCTTTAATGACAGATTACTAGCCAGAAATAAATTGCCATAGAAACGATATTATTACTTATAGAACAGACGAAACCAAGAAAACTATAAAAATTTTAGAAAGTAGGTACTATTTCAGGATTGTTGCTCTGCTTTTCCATATTTAAAGTGTTTTTTTTTAAATAATTATCATTTTAAAATAAAGAGCCTTAATTTATTAAAAGATTTCTTTAAAGTAAAAATTTTCCTCTTTCTACTTTTTATCCTGAATGTTATTTCAGGTATTTCGAAATTAGAATACCGGTATTCTTTACAAAAATATTTCAGATGTCTCATCCACATCCTTATTTCCGCATTTCTGAAATGAATACTATTTAGAGCTGAAAGAACTAAATATAGGGCGTCGTCTACGTGTAGATTGAAACAAAGTTGTGCTTGCTTTCATAATGTAAAAAGACTGCGTTATAGTATTTGGTTATAGATAAAAAGTTAAAGATGTTTTCTGTATAAAATTTGTTTCATAGCAAATTTTTCAGATTTCAGTAAAATAAAATATTGGTAGCCTAGCCATTATTGTAGCTAATAAAAGCCATGCACATTTTTCGTTCTATTTACATATCCTTACATTTCTAATTTAATTTATACAATACCTTGCCGGTGTATGTCATCAGCCGAGGAGGCAGACGATAAAGTACCAGGTGTGGAACCATCAGCAGCAGAATCAGCTGGGCTAATTCCAAGATCGTCAGAAGTAGATGGTACCCTTAAATAGCGCACAACTTCATAATTTACCGGTAACATTCCACCAATACCGCTGTCTTGAGATTTGGCACCAGATACACTAGGAGAAGCTTTTTCCCACCTGAAGGCCGCTTTCACTTTTGTCCACTTAGACACTTTTGAAGACTTTTCCCTATTACTACCAGCGGAAGCCCTTCGTTGATTTTGGTCGTCATCCAAATCAACATTGGCTACTCTTTCATTCAACGAAGAACTCCTGTTTCTTTGCCGCCTTAACAGAGATTGCCTGAGTCGTGATCTTGCCCAAGATTTGGGCTTCACATCTTTTTTAGTTCCTGAAAGCATAGCGTCTAGTAAACTTTCAGCAAAGGAAGAATCATCATCTAATTCAGGTATATCTTCAAAAACAGGCAAATTGTCTGGTTGACGGTGCATCGCCTGAAGATTTTTTAGGTGTTCTAAATCACGTACCCGTTTCTGTAACTTTGCATTTTGCTGTTGTAAATTAAGCATTTGCTCCATAAGTTTATAGAGTTTATCCAGATGATCAAAAGCGTCTTCTGTGGCTAGAACTGGTGCAAATAGAGATTCCGATCTTGAAGGGTGCAGTCCATGAGGTGCGTTTTGTAAAGAGTTAATGTAATCCAAGAAATGGACGTCTTTCACAGGACTGTTGTCGGCTGAACTTCCTGGTTGATCAAGCATTTCTTCGCATAGCATGGGATCTGGTGGCGGAGTTGGCAAGCGTGTTCGACAAAATCTCCGTTTCACTCTATTGCGATGGACTCTCACCTTAGGTGTTGGTGGCTCGGTATTTTCACTCATTTTAAGTGTTTTTAATATCACATTTCTGACGACTTTTACATCTCGAGAATTTTATTCATAAAAAGGCGATTCTTATTGAAAGGCAGGACGTAACGGAATTGTTTGAATTATTTTTCGGAGCCGTCATTTTAAATTTGTTAGAGTTTCACGGGTATAACTCGAATCAGCACAGTGACCGCGGACTGTTAAAACACGTTGTGATTCCGTCTCGGCGGCCGAGACTGGCCGGGCTTGCCGACGCCGAGCGTCGTATACAGAATTAGCATTGGCACACGGTACCATCTACAGTTTACATACCCCAAAATTCTAAACGCGCACAGGTCGTTTCCTCTACCGATGTTTAATTATTATATTTTAAGTGGTACTCCTACAGAGCAGAAATGCAGAGAAATTTCAATGTTTTCTTGAAATTTCGGTGATCTTACATATTTGTTTGCTTTATTTTAAAGAACGATCAAGTCTGCGTTTCCAAAAATAGCAAAATGTTCGAACAAATTACTAGAATTTTCAGTAGCTACGTCTCGTTTAATGTTATGTTCTAAACTTCAAACAAACAAGCTGTATGTATATTCGGAGTGTTTTTAAGTCTAGAGAATTTCGTTGTTTATGCAATAATAAACAACTAATCGATGGTGCTGACACAATTCATTACAAGCGTGGTTGTAATTTTTTTGGAATTTTACACGAAAATATTGACTGCTAGTTTCACGTAAAACCCAAGAAGTACAAATATTAACTTAAAAGTAGTTCGTGTTTTGCATATTTTTCTAGCTACATCACTGTATGTTATCCATTACCCATAAGTTTATTTAATTTTTATATTTATCTGCGAATCCAGAAATTTTACGATTTTTCGAAATTTACGTTACATGATTTACAGTAGAAAAACAATAATAAAAATTTGAAATTATTGGTTTAAACTTTTAAAAATGATTTTATTGATACAAAAGAATGTTTAAAACGATTTGTATGTTTGATAAAATAAACGGAAGTTATTCTGATCCGCTACATTATCTCAGATCGCTACCACACTCATTTTATAGTTGTAGGGAGATTTTTTAAGCTATTCCACCAAAGGTTGTCCACGAAGTTCTGGTAGAAAGCAGCTTAAAACAGCCGCAGCTGAAAAAAAAACTCTTCTTTATACTTGCTTATTTTTAAATATTAAAGTACTGTGTAAGAATATTAAACATATTTTATGGTTTTAATATTAAGATTTTAAAAATAATTTGTAGATGTAAAGTAACGTTTATTATTCTTACAGTTTACATGCACAAGAAAATACATATTCTGCCTGCAAACTTAATAAACTATATTTTTAGATTTCTAATAATTTTTAAAAATTCAGAAACTTACCTAACATTAAAGCTCCAATAAATATGAAAGAATAATGGCACGGTGTTTGCAAAAACCTGTTGACAAATCCACTTGCACATCTTGCGAAAAATTGAGTACCTCCGGCAGCGGTGCCCCTGAAACGCGTCGAAGAAAAGAAAATTAAACAGTTCTGTATATTCTTACAGTGGCAATACCAGTTGTATTATTCACTACCTAAATGCTGTAGGGTACGCCTCGATTACCACTATATTTAACGCCGAGTCTACGAGGCTGTAGGCCATCATGAAAACGGAGGAAGCTGCCAGTTGTACCATGTAAGTGTTATGGATGTACCCCAAAGCAAAACTAGAAGCTCCGCATGCAATACAACCACTAACTGAAAAGATTTTTATTACACAATTGACTACGGAGAAACAATTTTGCTATCTTGAAAATTCTCGTGCTTATTTTAATGTTTTAAGATTTATATGAGAATAAAAGAAAATTGTACCTACCGATCGAAATTCTTCGACCTATACGATCAACCACTAAAAGTAAGAGAATTTGTCCAACAAGTATGTGTAAAGCGATCAAAAAGAAATCGCGGTATAATGATGTGTAATTGTTGGGTTTGCATTTCTTTGAATATTCTTCCAGGTGTAGCATATCAGTTCCTGTGAAAGAACAATCACTTTTGGCGGAATATCGCAGCATTTTTGCTAACCATATATTGATTGCCAGTATTCTGAATTAAAAATATAAGTTAGATCTCGTATATTAAAAAAATTAGTGAAATGTATACCTACCCAAAAATAAGTACTAGCCTAATAGAAATTAGGAGTGCTGTAACCCACACAAATCTTCTTTTTATTAATTCTGTTACTAATCTTTTTATTCGTCGGAATGATGTCGACATATGATCTGTACAAGTTATTGGTGCTGGATCATTATTTAAATTAAAATCGTCCACGCATTCATCTAAATCATTTTGGTGTATCTATAATAATAATAATAATATCATTATCGATAATTCAGCGAACAGCTGAGATGAATGAAATTGAAACTATATTATTATTGACTGTTGTTAGAACCTCAGGTGTAATACGAAAGGCAAGCCGAGTTATCTCGGTTACTTTGACATTGTGTGAATCCCAAAAATCTTGCCTCTTAAGAAGGAATGCTCACGTCAGGTTGTATAAGGTAGCAGTAACACGAAGGAAGTCTTGCCAAAATTGAATAGAAATTTCAGACAAACAGGTAGCGCAGCCTGGTACGTCAAAGCCTATCTGGCGATTTCGACTTTTCCAGAAAGGTTTGACTATTGATAGTAATACCTTACTTTTCTACAACGACGAACGAATTTCCTATTTTTCCACCTGGTACCTATGTATGTTTTTAAAAAGCGATCGTAAGAATTGCACCCTGGTGCCCTGGCCACTAGCTTTACGTACTTCTTACAGAAGAAACTAGAGACCCTATCTGCCAAAGAAATGCGATATCGGGTGCTTGTGATTCACATTCTGCTTCAATCCCAGTGAGATTTATTGAATCCGCACTCACTTAAATGAAAGGTGATGATAGCAACGAAAAATTCCTCTTGCGGACTTAAATCAGTAAACATCATCTCTTTGACATCGCTCATCGCAATGTTGCTTTACAAGAAGATGGATTAATACTGAGAATCTAGATGTGGTATTGCAGCATCTATGGTGTGTGGTGCCGTAGCAGGACTGAGTCACTGAATGGGAGGCTAGCCTACATACTAAGAAAGCAGAATAGGGATTGTAAATATCCCACAAATTTTCTAATGAAAAAAGATGCATCATAGGAATCAGCAGCTTTCACGATGGGCATATGTACATCCCACAAATGTAATACTGGGTTTGTAAAATACAGCTTATGAAATTAAAATTATACGATTTCAAAATATTTTATAATTACCGAATATGTTTCTGCATGTCTTGAATTATTAATGGCGTATATATGCTTGAGGGTATCGAAAGCTTCCGGATATCTTTTCTTAAATAGTAAGAATCTAGGACTGGGTTGCATTAGAGCTGATGCACAAGCCACCATTATACTACAAGCACCAGATAATCCAAACATAAGTCTCCATGTTGTTAACCTCATATCCTTCGTCTGATGAAAAATGATCGACGGTGTTAGAAGCCAAGCGACCACTAAAATATGTTTAGGTGATTACATAAAAAATACAGATATTTTGTTGTATAGTTACCTGCTGAAATTATATATCCTACCGTCCAAAATAGATCTGGAATTGTAAGACACACCCCTCGTTTTTCCCTAGGTAAAATTTCTGCTAAATGGATTTTTACACAACTTGCGTTTGATGCAATTCTATAACATCTTCTCGTATTATAACAAACATGGGTTTAATTATTCATATTTTACCCGCAGCCCAAGAAGAATACGCAAATTAGAACCATTGAAGATGCGTGTGCAAATCCACTTGCAAAGGTGCTTCCAAAAATTATCATCAAACTGAATGATGTCATACACTTTCTGCCTGTTACATCGGAAGCACTAGATATGAAGAAACCACCAAAAGCCATTCCTAAAATAAATCAAAAATAAAAATGTTTTTCGTTTTCCGTTACTTTTTACAACCAAACGAAAAGCTAACATCGATACCGGTTATCATTTTTTCAGAGACAGACATGTCACAAATTGCTATAGGAACTGCAAAGGGTACGCTAAGCAAAGCTGTTGCTTGTGAAAATGCACAAGCAGCCGCTATTCCTATCATGAAATGGTGGTAAAGGCCCCATCCTAAAATGTAATGAACCTTAAAAAATCTAGTTCTAAAACGAAGCGATATACGTATATAGAACCTATTTGGTTAATTGGTTTTTCACATTTAGGTGTAGTAACTTCAGGAGACATTTAGAAGACCCAGTTTGGTATAAAAGAAGGTAAAATTAGTTTTTGTACAATCTTCAAATACAGACAGATATCATTATAGAGTTTTGTCTAAACCTGACGTAAGATTACTAGATTTAAAAAAATTAAACTAAAGTAGGGTCATGGTCAGTTTAATTTTCTCAACTTTTGCTAATCAAGCTGGCCATAGTAGAGTATTACTATTATTAATGAAAATTTCAGCCAAGACGCTGAAATCACGCGCAAGCTTTAGCGCAAAATCAAAGTAGGCAAATTAAACTTTATTACACCGTGTATTAATTTATAAAATCACCAATTTTTATCGCATTTCCGCTTTAAGATTTTTTTTATTACAACACTGATAAATGTAGATCATCCATTATTAAAGCTGCAACACGTCCTTCTCTAGAAATCACGGATATGCGGTAGGTTATGGCGATTCTACTCCCTACTGATCCACGTTTTATAAAATAATATGCACAGGAAGATACCTTTATTCTAAATTCGATACAAATACAATTCTTGGCATGGGTTCTTTCATTATTAAATGCGAATTCAGGATATTTTGGCATATATAGCCCTCACTCCGCGGGGTTCGTCGGCTTCTCACACGTTGAATAATTGGAACCCCACAGATTGCCACTTTTTTCTATTCCTATATATTCCCTAGGTGCTAATATTACAATTAATTATTAAAGGCTAGGATTGAAATATTGGTAAAACATAATCAATTTAGTTTAGTTTTTTTATTGTCCAAATCAGATTTCTGTACTGTATTAATTTGGTATAAGCATTTTCTATAAATTAGGGTGGATAAGTATTTCGAGCGGTATATAATTTAGAATGGTGATTAAAGAGGGGGTTGGTTTTAGTTAAAAGTTAAAAAATACGTTCACACCCTCCTCTTAAAATATTAATTAGAGAAAATTTAACCTTTTGCAAAGGGGTGGGTCACGATTATGGCTTCTTTTTGTATGAAAGTGTTTTGAGATATATTTCTATCGTTTTGCTATGTCTAGTTTATAAATTCATTTGGTTTAGGGTGGAATTTTTATTTGTTTTTTATAAAATTTCTTAATACAGATGGGTTTTTACAATCTAAGTTCCAGTATTCGGTATTCATACGAAGTAGAGTGCCTTGATAATGTCTGTCGCTGAAAATTTGACATTCATTATCAAGGCACTCTAATACGAACTACAATATTTTTTAATAACTGCTTATCATGTTATACCTTTTAGTTTAATAATAATAATTTTCTATTATTATTGCTACTCTGTTTCATCCTCCACTATAGTCTCACTGACATGAAATGTTTGAAGTATTTTAAAAATAAAAATGTTAATAACTGATTCGGTTATCGCACGTCAAAGATTAAAATTGACTTCAGTTGCAAATCGTCGGTTTCGGTCGTTCGTATATATACCTCTCTTCGATTTTTGATCTCCAAATTACAGTCATTGAATTGGTTGCACTTCAATCCTTTTTGGTAATTAATAGCTGTCAACTCTGTGCAATTCTGGGTTCAAAGGTTGGGCGGAGTTCGCCATCTGATATGGGTCCAGTCTCACCACTACTTTTACTTTGGATGATTTTCGATTTCGTTACTGCAAAATTAGAGCTAGTATTTTTATTTTCTTTCTACATTTTGAAGTTTGTTTGTTACGATAGGTATTTGGAGGGATGTGGAGGTATTGCATTGTATCACCCCAGCCCAATAATTGTTTATGCAATTTTCGCATAACTTCGTGATCTCGAATTATTTTTTCAAATTCTACTGAAAAGATTAAAGTAAGGCTTCCTTAGCGGATTCACTATAAAATGAGTGATTCTGATTAAGTAAACTGAAAATAAAGATGTTTATATATTTTTTGTATATTATTATAGTGGCGTAATTAATAGATTTATAAAACAATACTAACATGTTATAAGTCAATTAATACATATTTATGTGAATGCCCTAAAGACAGTTTGCGTAGGCAGTCAAAATAAACAACTAAATTAAAATCACTAATGGTTTCAGTATAGCTAAAGGTAGACGACTAACGATGTTGGGCGTTAGGAAACTAATTAAAGCTAGAGTCAGTCATTACAACAGTAAATTATAGGTGAACCGAGACCACAGACGCGGATGATTGCTACTATACCACAAGATTCGCATTTCCTACCCAATTTTAAAATAATAAAATAAAACGCTGTTTCAATAAAAAAGAATTTGAAGTTGCACTAAAAAAGTGTAATACACACTTTTTGGTTCGGTTTCCTTGCATTTTGTTCCTCAACTTTTAGAGTAGCAACCGGCATATTCCCTACAAAAGCAAAAATAATATAATTTTAGGGTGCATTACCTTTCGGTTAGAGAAACAAGGCAATTAGCAAAATATCCGTGAACGAGCGGCTTAATCCTAATCATAGAAACACAAGTCATATAGTTGGTGGTCAGTCGCCACCCACCCAACCAGAATAGAAAGGACAAGACGGACATTCGGACTCCTTCGTGTCCATCACAAAGAGGACCGCCGCCGCGCTCCTGTTGACAGCACTAATCATGTGTACTTAGCGCTAGTTATTTGCTAGTTAGTGGCACCATGACCACGATGGAGCTTCCTGCGTGATCCGGAAACACAAATAAATGTCGGACACTACAAACGGAAAGTTTTAGTAGAGCATTTTTTTAGAAAAATAAATTGCATTAGGTTAGACCGCGATTTTATTGTTTTTTTTTTGTTTAAAAAAGTAAAGCATGATATTGTTAAATAAAAAAATTGTACACTTATGGGGCCATACGATCCCCCCCATGTAACATGCACATATATTCATGTCTGGGCCGGTTTTAACTCATTCAGAAACATGATTGAAACATGGCTTTGATAGTGTATATTAAATGTTTTAACTTCTTGTAAAAGTAACAATTTAAGTAATCATGGTTAGAAGTACAATTCAAATTGTTGGAAGGGCAGAAGAAGCCGAGTGGGTTGAACATATTTGGATCCAAATTTCACTGCTTAGGGTGAAATTATTTCCGAAGAAATAAAATCCAGATAAATATCGAAATTGCTTTATACCTACCTACTAGATGATAAAAATCGCTTTTACCGTTCTACCTACTATAATAATATTCAAATAATATTGACATTCTGTATGTTACAACATAAGCTATAATAACAACAAATTATTTTCTTTGATATAATATAAACCCAGCTGGTTTTCATTTCTTATCAAAGAAAGTTTTTCTAGAGTCGAACACCTGATAGCAGTCGAAATTGAGATATACGGCTTTTAATTTTGCTTTTGATATGCGGCAACCTGTGTATAAATTAATTTGGTTCGGTGTAAATCTTGCATTATTTTAGAAATGCAGCTTACTTTAAATAATGATAAGTACTAGATTATTACAAAGAATAAGAAAAATTATTTATGCCACATCGGTTACCATTGCTGATAGCACCAGATGTGCATGCAGGTGATAATTTTAATAGTTTTCTTGCATCCGTTGTTGTTCATTTATCAGTGACGCGATAATTTTACATGAAAACAAACGTAAAACTTCGAGACTTATTCCGAATAAACTATATTCGTGTCCTGTTTAAAAATAATTGTTTCGAACCAAACCATTTCATATTGAATGGAGTCATTCAGCATTTCAAGAATCGTTATTGTAATGAATAGTAAGAATAATCTTGGCATCATTGCGGTGTTATTTTGCTAGTTTTAGTGCTCGACAGTGTATTTAATATTATTTATAGTGTATTTAACAGTTTTATTTGTGTAAGCCATGGATATAATGTATTATGTTCCAATGATTTATTTACTTCAAGCCCATGGGGTAAGTGTCTGAACTATAATTTATTATTTATACGTAGGTACATTTATCGAAAACTAATTTTTATTATTATATAAATGCTTACTTGTTATTATTTATTATGTTATTATATTATTACTCAGGTGTAAAAAAAGTTTGTGTCCAACTCCTCTACGAAATATATTTTATCCACCTGGATTTGTTTATGAAATAAAACTTTGAAACTAGGACGTTTTTTTTCACCGGAGGTCACATCCGGATTGCAACTACCAACTTTTTCTATTTTATTTTGTGAACTTATAGCTACGAAAAATCGATAATTTATTTAATTTTACACAGTTTTCATACTCAATTTATTGGTTTATCCTACTACTATCATAGTTTCTTCACTGTCAGTAAAAATTAGGGATATTGTTAACTAACATTTTTTTTTCATAAAGCGCTTTCAGAATACAATAGTATAAGGAACACATGATGACAGTATCTTTATGGGACTCGGAAGTTTGAATAAACCCCCTCATCTCATATTGCATAAATAATTATTGTTGGAGCTATTGTTAGGTTAGTACATAGCTCCAAGCTCCAAAATAATTTGGATAATTATTTCAGTCAGTCCATGGTTTCTGTTTAGTTTCTGAATATTAACAATTTTTTGCGGGATTGATCTGTACTACCAATGGTACTGCAAAAATATTTTAATAAATTCGTGCAATTTTATATATTTTCATTACATCAATAATTTTCTGTGAAAATGGAGTGTTTGTCGAGCTATCCGAATATGTTTTATTTGCTCCATTTTACACTTGGTGATGAATGAACACATGTAGTAACTAAATATAAATGTTCTCCCCTTTACTTTCAATTAAGTGTCTTAAAATACATTTTGATTTTTTTTTATTAAACGTGAATGAGCATTAGTAGCGGACATTGTTAAAATATTTGTGGTTTACACTTGTAATTTCGCCAATATATCGCGTGATCGTTACAGCAGTTCGTTTCTTATAGTGTATTGTTGAGACGTTTACTGTTTTTTCCTAGAATTTTTTGCTGTTGGTTTAAAATCAGCTTCTGTGTGAAGACCGGATATTGTAAAATTGGAAACGTTAGCTTGTTAAAACTAAACTTCATCAATCATTTTTGTACCTACAGTTTACCTGTTTTAACGAACTCTAAAGCCTACTACAGAATAATAGGTACATCACTTTAGCTATAACCTTATGGTTATTAGTTTTCTTTAACAATTAAAATATTTTGTATCAGATTTGTGATGGTTATTTGAAAAAAGAAAAATCTGAATCCGGATTTAATAAATACAGGGAAAAAAAATCAATTTTTCAATTTATTCTTGTCAAAGATAATGAGGTTAAATTTATAATCACCTTAAATATTCATCAATCTATCAAAAGTTTATTGATTTCTTAGTAAAAGGGTTGTTTCTTTAGAATAGCTATACAGTAGGGCGAGATAAATCACGCCCGTTTATATTTTCTCTCTGATAGCTTCGTTTTGGTTACACGGGGAAAAAAAGAGAATCTTCCACAAATTTATCTGAATTTAGTTAGGGGTAAGCATGACAGCCTAAAAAGGTCGTGGCTCGTTATGAAACTAGTGTGCGTCGGAACGAAAATAAAAGGTTTACATTTATTGAGGGTCGGTCCGGAAAAGGGATGTAATAACAACCCTTTATAAACCATATGTGACCCACAAAAAGAAAAGTCATTCCGGCAACGCTTTGATTAACCAAGTGTCTGGAAACAACACTTTAATGTTTTTATAGTTAGTCGTCTTGCAAATTACTTTGGGCATTTGCAATTTTTCTGTTATTTTTAGTGAGCATGCAGTTTTTGTTAATCAAGTATCACGAAGGTTCAAAAGGAGGGCACGGACGATTGACCACTAAGTGTACACCCAATGGTGACCCAGATCCAGGGGGTGGCGAGGGTGGCGCACGCCTGCCAACTGTGGGACCCGCGACTGCTACGGTAGCGCGTGCCCCAGCAGGTGGCCGACATATGTATCTACTGCCGAGACAACCCCCACACTTGTACGACTTCTAGACCCTTCGACTTAAAATTGGTCTTTTTTGCAAGTGTGCGAATAACAAAAGATTTAAAACTTACACCAAACGAGTACAGACGTACACAAAATGTTTTAATCAACTTTGAAAAATTCCTAAACTCTGTTTAACCACAACTTACGGGTAGACTAGCAAGTAGGGTGTAATTAATATAAGGTGTATTCTAAAAGATTTTGTTCTATGGCCCCCTCACAAAAAAAATGTTACTAAACTAAAATTCAGATTCACGTGCCTAATATTTTTAAACCCTATCCAAATTTGTGAAGGTAGTGAAACCAACTTTTATAGTTCGCTTAACTAAATGGGTCGGAAATACCATGTTAGACGAAAGAGCACGAAGATATTAGTAAGTTAGAGATCAATTTAATCCCATTATTATGCAAGAATTAGTTGAAGAATAACCGTGAGGTATAAAATAAGCTCTTAATATCAGGGGTGGCCCATCAAACTCAAACCGAGGTGTGAGTTTTATAATCGCACGATGACAGCACATCATCAATACATCATTTTAATAATTATACATAATAAGGAGACATGGTATCTGTTTATGCTACCCTGAAACGCATTTTGTATATTATTATGAATTTATGAATAAATATGCATCGCGATTCCTTTTAATTTCAATTTTAAGTGTAGGAACGTTAGTATACCTAATCTTATTTTTTTTTCATGTGTATAAACGCTGTTCACTAATTTCTGTTACAAGACTTGGTGGTGGTAATCATCGAAAATAAAACAATGGCTGTATAATGTGATGGCCTAATATTTCCATTAAAAAATTAACTTTTTGGGGGTATTGGGCCCTAGTTTGTACAATTTTGTGTCTGGTGTGGATTTTTAGAATCGTGATCCTAAATATTAAAAGAAATTTTCACATCATGCAGATAACTTAAGTTAAAAGCTACTTGGTATGTAGCCCCGATCTTTTCATCTCCCAATAAAGTCCAATAGCTATTTGACATATTATATAATTGTTTAGGAACCTTTTTGGCTTTTTCCCATCAATGACTTATGCCCGTCTTTTCAACCGGTGGTGTCCGTGGTATCAATAGTTATTGGAAATAACATCACCCTGAATACTACGTTTTTGAGTGAAAATATTAAACATTATAAGTAGTACAACCTTTTTCGTTCGGTATTGACGTTTTTCACTCGATTGTAAGAAAGGACTTGGTGCGGTTACCGTCAAAATTATCTGCATTCAAATACAGAAAGTTGTATATAATCTTGTTTAATGTTTATCAGCACACGATGTTAGCATATTATTACATTTATTTTGTTTAGAAAAGTAGGTCAACTATATTCGGTTCCTTTCTATTTAAAGAAAATCGGAAGAGGAATACGATTTTCACGGATATATTATAAAAATGAAATATTCGCCAACGTCACTCTGCGATAGCGTGTTAATATTTCTATTCTGAAATAAACTTGGTCAAGTTGGCTATAATAGCATATAAAATTTAGCTGCCATGGCATCACAGTCAACATGACCATGTTTATTTATATCACTCTATACTATACAGGGTGTGTAAAAATGGTCGTGCAAGCTTCAGGTAAAGTTATTCCTTGGACAAAAATAAGGTAAAAAGCTTATTTGAAAAAAGTTCTTAGGCGCATGGCTACCCCTCACCATAACAAATTAAGAAATGTAAATTTGGCAACCTTGTATTTTAAAACTACAAATATCAACCAGTCCATGGACCTTGTTTTATTAGACTACTAAAAAAAAAAAGGCTATATTTTAGTTTAGAACAAGGTGGGATATCATTATTAATTTGCAATATTGCCAAGCGTATTTTTTACGCATTTACAAAAATTATATGATTGAAAATAATGAAAATGATTAATATCGTATTACTTTTAAACGATCAATAGCAATAAATTCTAGTTATTATCACTAAAAGTACGCATCAAGTAACTTGATTTTCCAAAATAGTTTTCTTTTAGTGTTACCAATTTCTAACTTTGAAGGCCTCGCGTAGCTTGAGGAACCCTTTGCGAGCTTTTTTGCAATAAGCTTTTTGCTTTATTTTTGTCCAAAGAATAACTTTACCTGAAGCTTGCACGGCCATTTTTACACACCCTGTATATGTAGTGTGGTGCACATGGACTTTAAGTTAGTAGTCTAATCAAGTAGGTAACGTAATAGGATTTTCTCCATTTTCTTTATGAAAAAGAATTAATAGACTTTGGAATGAATCTGATGCAAATTAAAGCATAATTTAAAATCTTCACACCTACTTTATGAAACATGTCAATAAAATGCAGTAATGAAATAAAATGAAGAATAAATTAGGTTGGTTGGCGCATGTAAAAGGAACAGCGATCGCGGGGCTGGGAAACTGTATTAAAGGGTAAAAACAACCTGATATGAGCCACTCTGATAATATAGGGATCGTTCACGTCTTTTGTATTTCCACCCTATGTAGTGCAACATTGTATTGTCTTTAAAAGATGCAGGGAATGAAAAAAATTATTAATATTAAATCAATTTTCTGCACAATAATTTTGAACAACGATCCAGAAATATTTGTTAACTACTCACCAAATATCTACCTTACTTTGAATTATGTTTAGAAGAGGTGTTTAGTTAAATTGGTTATTTAGCTACTCCATTAAAAACAATGCAACCGTATATTCTAAGAACTATTATAGGATCCTTGCTAATAATAGTATTATAATAAACGTAGGTTCTAGTTTTTCGGTAATTCCTTCAGGGAAATTACTTTTTATTTTATCCAGAGGTAATTTTTACTGGTAAAGCACGGGTTTAGTGACTACATAATTCGGACAGTGCACGCGATTGCCGTCGGTGACGGGCAAAATAACAGAAATTAAGTTACAGTTTTGCGTCAAGTTTGGTAATTGCTCTCCCACGCAATTAACTAACTGCACGCTTCCAAACTTCCAAATATTTATTTCTTTTTAGTAGGCTTGCCAATTTGCCATTGTGTATGTATAGTATAGTACAGTACGCAATCTTGTTTTTCTAATTCGAGTGCATATAATGCAAGTGTAAGAGGTTATTGTATGCTTTTATACAAGGAATAATAAATTTTTTGTTTACAGCGCTCCCTTCTCAGTATGACACGTGTCTTTTGCAAACTTTGTAATATAGATCTCTCGTACATGCATCCCGTTTGGTGTACCATTGGCATCATGCATTGTTCTGATATAGGGTATTATCTTAATCTAAATAACGGCATTTTAATCGTTATAGTCTTCTCGTAATAATACAATGAGGTCATTAAAGCAACCATTGTGGTAAAACGAAACCGAATGTTACAATATTTATATTTTCAAATTAAAAATTTAATAAGAGTTGAAATTTTCAGTCGAGTTTCTATTACCGTAAGAAAATAATTCCTAAGAAGGAAATTTGTTTGAATGGGGTTAGGATTTTAGGACAATATCCTTTAATTCTGAAAAAATGTCTTTTGTGTAACTTAACATTTTTATTAGGAAATGTTGGTTTGATTCTTCTGAAAAAGTTCATTAAATGGTTACTTGAGTACCACCCCTATTACACCCCCTCCGTAGATCCGCGCTTGAGCTCCCTTAAGGAGTAAGGGTAACCCTCTTCTGGTACAAAAATTTCCTAAGAGCCCCCACTGACGTTCTTGTTAGTATTTTCGATGTATGTAATGTACCATTAACTAATTGTTTGATAATTTTCAATTTGTTTACTCTTTTTCTTTGTTAGGATCAATCGTGGGATCAACATTATACCGTTCCTGTTTTAAACAATTAGTACATAGTGTGATCTGTGGTGTAATGTATATCTCTGTCTTCTTATTTGATTTCAGATTTTGGATGTCGAGATTTCCTTTGTATCGCTCATCTCGTCTTCGTATCTTTTCGTTAGTCCTATTAGTACTTCTCTTGGTTGCTCAATGTACTCTTTTGATTTGTAGAACCTGTTTATATTTCCGGGTCTGAAATACTTTACTACTCTTCTCAAAATTCTTTTCCTTTTATTTCAGCAGGATTTTTACTTTTAATGGCTCTTACTCTTTGTTAGTTAAGATTATTGCAACCAGTTACCCCATTTATAAATCCCAGACAAAATAGCTGACGATACTGTAGGACACCTTTGCTCTGTTGACCAACGCACCATTTCCCATACTTTCAAGGTACCTATAGAACAAAACGAATCCTACTCTTTTATTTAAAAATTAAATAATTATTTCAAAGCGAGTTGGGGCTTGCTTGGTAAACAAGTATCAAAACTTCTTAGATTCTCTTATATTATTACTTTGATAAGATTCTGATATGTTGTAGTTCAATATAGTATGACGGTTTTAATTTTATGAACAAATTAATTAATACCCTTGTATTTTTCTAATCATAGCTTTTTTTTAATGTATCAAAATTATGATATGTTGAATATAACAATGCTAAAACAATTATAATCAGTGCAGTTAACCCCATTCTCCCTATCGAATTTTCAGTGTTTGCCCAAGCACAAAAGAGCTCATGCATTCAGCAAGTCCGATTAAAACCACGTTTACTTTGTGAAGGCAAGTTTAAATTGATCCAATTAGTGGGATGTTTACGCATATCGTAAGCAAACACGAATGCACTTCTTTCTGCATTGTATTAATTTCCAATGGACAGCTGCCCCATGCTTTTATTTCGTATTTCATTCATCAAGTAATATGACATTTTATTTACAAATGGAAGCGGAACGTGCTTCAGATTTTTCTACATTTTTGCTTATTTTCGGCAACCAGTTTTACTTATTTTCAAAACTGTTGGTCGCTGGGAAATGTTGATGTTGATCATGGCATTGAAGGACTTAAAAATGTAACCATAATTTTATGTTAAGTATCCATATCTTATAACAAAGTCTTATAATTATTTTTTTTTGTTAATATTAATAATGAATGGTTTATGAAATTAAACCCTTCGTATTTAAATATTTCCATTCAGTTACTAAATGTAAACATTAAACGTATTCATCCGTTTGACAATACGTGACGTCAGTTCTTGCAACTAAACATTTTCGGTAGAAATTATAATAATTATGTCGCAGTCATACAATATCTGATGGAAAAGTGGAGTGGTAGACACAATAATGTATCGAACACAATAAAGGATCGCGGTCGGTCGTAATGACGGGGAGATATATACAAAGCATCGCCTGGGCCTTCTTCAATGGTCCTAATGACCACCTTCGCGGCTTCTGCCGTTCTTTGCCTATTTTCGTTCACTGCAAGTTATTGACGTCTACTGATATAAACAGTTATTTTAATAAAATGGTTCTTTTATAAACTTAAAGGATGTTTAAACTAAATTTGATGTTAAAATTCCGTTTCCTACCTTGTTTTACCTTAAAAATATTTTAAAGGAATTCGGTGTTATTGATCTCTGAAATATTTTTTGTGTTTAACTTTCAGACTCAGGTTTATATATTTATCTACGGTTTTTTTCGTTATAAATATTATGGTTTGTTTTATCGAACTCTAATATATTATTCGATCTAAGATAACAAAATACTATCGTTCATTGTGTTACCGATACATCTCTATTAAAATTTTAGATTCTAGCTTGGAGGTTGAATTCGAACTTCGAGTCTAGGATTTGTATCGATTTAATTAGTACGTTCTAAACGGCGGTAACAAAGAACAATAATTATCTCCTTTGCCGAAAGTTCAGAGCTGCTGCCAGCATTGTTGCGTAACGTATGTTATTTGTACATTGTTTTATAAGTACCTATGTATATAACTATACCACTGTGCGTGTGAAGTTGTCTTCTTTTTACGCTAATTACAGTAACAGGCGTGAAATGCATTTATAAATGCACAGATTTTTGCATAGGTCGCGTGCAAAGAGTGAAATGATAATTTTTAGTTTACTTTTTGCAGGTGTAGGTAATTCTTTTTAATTTGTAATTTTGTAAAAATACTCGAATTGTTAAAAATATATGTTATTTGGCGAATTTTTGAACTGTGTGTATCCGTCACAGATACACAGATATTTGCTGTATTAGCTAAAAGGTTCATTGTATTTATTGTTTGTAAAGAAAAGTGTTCGCGATTATCGAAGCAATTGGAACAGTTGCAGTTCTAATTTGTTTTCCAATACAAACCGCGTAAAGTATGCAGAAACATATAAATCAAGGAAACATGCTCTTGTTCAATAAATAAACATTATGATTTACCTTTTTGTTTTTATAATTAGCAGTCAACAGGAAATTTGCCGTAAGAAACTAAATTTAGGCTGTTTTTCAGAAATATAATCTAATATAGTACGTCACGTATATTATTTATTATTTCCAAGGCAGAATTATATGAATATGTATTCGTAAAAATAGCAGATAATTCTTTGAATTACACGTAATTTAAATTTTCAGTTTTGCGTTTTAAAAGTTTATGATTTCCTTATGTTTAACTAAAACCTACCTTTAAACACTTTTATTCTACTCTTCATCTTCATTGTCAATGCTTTCTTGAAATCAATGGAATTTTTATCATTTCATGTGACGAGCATATTAGAGATATTGGGGAAGGGAGCGTGGATATTGGGATGCTATACTTTATTGCTACTAACCTGCAAGGAAGTATTTTCTAACGATTATCTTTCATTCTTGTTGGATAACAAATTTTAAGTATTATAATAAAACAAAAGAACAAACCAAATTACTTACTAAAATCACCCTATACCCTTAACTGTCTGCCCCGAAGTTCTGCAAAATTAAAGCAAAATTAAATTTGAAAATTTAATATAAAACAGGGTCTCGAAAATTGTTTCCTTAACTGCTATAATAGCATCCTATGTTCGTGTTCACGGACAAACCAAAAATCCATTTCAAGTATATTTTGATTAATTAATCACCTAATAACTATTTGATGTTTGTATACCTTATGGTATATAATTTTATATTTCTTACTCCTTTTATAATCGCTTCCGAAATTTGTTGATCTAATCTAGAAATTTGGTCTCATACGAGCCGATGTTCCAATAAAGCCATCACGGGTGAAGATATTTAGACCAACTCAATCATGGATCATAAAGTTAAAGCGATGGTGTAGTTCACAGATTTATAAAACTGTAGAATTATCAAAAATAAGACTATTGTTATTGATTTTTCTACAATTCTAAAATAATTCTGTTTATATTAATTTTATATGGATATTGTATTAAATGTATATTTTAATATTTTTGCTTGAAATTTTCATGAATGTGGCTGTAATTGTTTTGTTAATCTACCAGTTATGTTAAATCAATAAATCTCAACAATTTATGATACATAAAACACGGTTTGTACCTCTTTAGTAGAGCGGATGCTATAACAATGTTTGCTTTAAAAATTATAATTGGTTTTCGGACTAACCCCAATTAGCTAAATGTAAGTATAGGTCTGAAGCGATATAATATGAGGGATTAGTTATTGAACCATTATCTGCAATCGGCGCTGCGAGAGGCGCCGTTACTGGTTGTTGAATAAGGCCCCGATAGCACCTTACGATACATTCCGGTTCCCCTTGTCGAACATATCTGTTAACAATCATGCTCCTACCTTATAAATTCAAAGCTGTTATTAAATACAAAAAAAAACCTTATAAATCAAACTGTTTCCAACATTCCACTTTGGAATAACTTATTTTGTAGCCTTTATTTGTTCCAAAAGGTCTGAATGTGTTCGTTTTTATTTTTCTTATTACTATTATTGTGGTATTTTGTAAAAATTGTTGATATTTTTTTCATTGCGACAATAACGTTTGTGAAGCACATGGTGAACAGGAAATCAGGAAAATTTCTTTTTTATCTTGGGGTTAGAGAGGAATGTAAAGCTTTTTGGAATTATCTCCTCTCTAAATACGGAATTGTCGACGTTTGGTTGCGGCCTAACTGAAAGTTATCAAAGACTATCCTCACTCGTATTATTTTGGAAAATTGAAAAAAAGTTTTAGTTTATAGTAGACGAAAACGGACGAAGTGCGTTCTGCTTGGGCGTTGACTTGAATAAAAATCACCTGTGCTTGAGATTCGAAAGCTCTAATAATAATAATGGGAATTGCAGTGAACTTAGCGTTGGGTTAGAGATCTTTTAGTTAAATATCGGGGTACTCAAAACGGCACTGCAGAATATTTTAGAATCATAATTTTCTTCAGTTTTTAACTAATTAATTTTTAACTCTTGTTTCAGGCTTGCATAGTAGAAAATGGAAAGAAAAACACTACATGATGAGAAAATCTGAAGGCGACAAAGTGACAACCCTACAGGTGCAGGTTAGTAATCTATAAATTTTTTTTGCCATGTCTATTTAACGTCGGTCTATTTCGGCTATTATGGCGTAATATCGACGCCAGTGAATAAACCATCCACCAATTCTGTACGATTTTTAATGTGCCCTGACATCGTACAACACGCGGGACGCACAGTTTTAACATCTCCTCCGAAAGACGGCTTCCTTATTTAATGACATAATTTGTCCGGCATTATTTTGCCATAATTATTAATTTGCCACTTCCTTTTTAAAAATGTTGGTACTAATTTTTTTTCCTATTGTGATATTTGGATTAATTCCTTTGTCTATTTAATGCAGTCATGTTATTAAATGTATTAGACAAAGTTTTGCACGATTATTCAGTGAACAACATTGATTGATAAAGAAGTGGCAGAGGTAACACGAACTCAGGTCCACCTACCTCGATGATCATCTCGAATTACACTCGTTTAACCTACTTCTCGCGTCATAAAAAAGGCGTTTTGTTAAGTGGCTATGTAAACGGACAGCGGATGTATCTACCCTGCTCCGTATCCGTCGGCTTGGTTTTACTTCAAAATGATTCCAAATTACAAATGCAAACAGCTCTAAATAAATCCATAAAACTTCAGCAATTAGGGCCATCTTAAAGCAATTTTAAATTTTAATTCGTAGGCCACCCGGTTTAAAGATAATTATCGAGTTAATAAAAATCATGAAGGCGTAAAACATGCTGAACTATGGTTTTAAAAAAGATAAAATGTTGAATTTTTATGTTTACCTTTTCTCTCGAAATTCTTGCTGTATGATTGATAAAAGGCAAAAGATATTTGTTTCGGGTTGTATTTTATTCCAGTTCCTTATACCGAAATTCGTTTGAAATTGTGCAAGTAGGTTTACTTGCATCTATAAATTTGTAGAATGTCATCGAAAAGTATTCAAAACCAGGTGCACGTATGCAAAGTCATTACTTAGGGTGACCCAGCAACTTCGTCGAATTTGTATATTACGTTCCTGTCTGACGTTTGGAAAAATACGTTTCCGCTAGTAAAATTATAAAGAAGAAATGATTATGATATGATGTTTGAAATAATTATTAACGCAACTAAGACTTTACCCTCACTTTGAATCAGAAACAACATTTATTTCACTTTATAATTTAAATTTTTGCGCTTAGTACATATAAATATCTGTTGGTTAACTATCAGGGGATGATATGCATATTGGAACAGTGGTGGATTAGTAGTAGTTTCTCCACCTGCCCACGCACATTGGCTATAAATTCCCTTCTGGTAGATGTTATCTCACGTTTTTCTGGTCTTCGGTTGCCGATGACAGCTTCTCGTATGCAAATTACATCATTCGTTCATTCATGACGGATATTTATCACGGAAATGTGTTTTAAGATCAAACAAATTCTAACCACAATAAAAGTAAAAGTGGACATAGAATAATCTTATTTCCTAATCCAACGTCCTGTCTGTGAAAGAAACCGCTGCAAGATTTATAAATATTGTAAATAAGTCGTTAATTGATACTTGTAATAAATTTTACCTCGTTATAACTGATACTGGTAGCGTTATCTGGTATCGTATTTCAGATCTAGCGAGTATTTATGTTTTTATTTATAGGGCTAATATTAATAATTGTAGAATTGATTATTTAATTGTGTCAGTAGATTATTAGATTACTGTACAATTCAAATAATTTATAAATATCAATCCCTAGCTTAAATTAAACACCCAGGCATTTTTCTTACACGGCTGACTAATTAAGCGTGCATTCGATTAGTCGCTAATTAGTTTTTTTATGTTACGACAATTGTTTGTAGATTAATCGATTACACTTTTGTATAATTTATTATTTCACGCTACTAGCAATGTAAGTAGGCTTTACATCCATGGCTACAATCATTAAAATGCCATTAAAATTGGCGAAAAATTATGTCGGGCACATGCTCTAACTACAGGGGGCTTATTGGCCCAACTCGGACGCCCGCAGTAAGAACTGTTACCGTTTTGGCCCAACTCGGAACCTCCGGTTAATGTAACCGAATATTTTGCTTAAGTACAAGTGTTTCAATTCGGATTTAACTCTCACTTAAGTTAACTAACGATCAGTTGTCATGGATACCATTGTTACAAGAATTGTTTCTATGACAATCGATCGTGGGTTAGCTTATCAGGGAGTTAAGCTCGAATTGAAACTTACATCCAAGAAACTAGCACGTCACACTTAGGCCGAGTTTTAAGATTTGACTCACAGTTTAGCTGAACCACGATCAATTGTCATGTAGATGATATCTATGACAATTGATCGTAGATCAGCGGAACTGGGAGTTAAATTTTTTATTCAACTCGGGCTAAAGGCCGGTTTATCAATCCGTAGTTAACTCCTTGTTAAGCTAACCAACGGTCAACTGTCATGGATACGATTCTTGTAACAATTCGTGTCCATGACAACTGACCGTTGGTTAGGTTACAAGGAGTAAACTACGGATTTATAAACCGGCCCTAAAACTATTCTACAATATAATGTGTTTGGATTCTGAATGAAGAAGAAAACATACTTGGTAATAAATTTAATGTTTAAGAATAGTCAAACCTGTTAGTCATAAATGTAAATCAAATTCGGGCTTTGTGGAGACATTTTTGGGCTCTGCTAATTAGAAAGTAATACTACAGCCTTCAACATATTTACCTTTTACGATGTCATTGCAAATCAGGAGTGACAGAAATGTAATGTTAAGTTACAAATTGCTTTGGTTAGCTTTTAGTTATTTCTGATGGGGTTAAAACAGACCGAAGCTTTTAACTAACCCTCTGCAGATATTTATCGGTAGAACAGAAAGGATTCGGTGAAATTTGTAGATTTGCCGACAGCGATAGGGTCTCACGCCTAATTTTGTTCATGACACGGGCACATTTTAAATGGGGTGGTAAAATGACCGTCGCTAATTTTACTTCGGAGGGTTGTATTCTCTGAAATTATAAAATTTATTTTTTGAATAGAATATTTTGTCTTGACGATTATGCCTACGGTTTTTATTTTTTTTAATATCTATCGCGTAATAAGTAAAGGTCCTGAAAGGACACCATTTGAAATGCAGAGCTTTGATTAAGATTATTAATTATAATTTATAATTGCTACCCACGTTAAATAGTGTGGGCGATTTGAGAATCGGATTGTAGTTTTGTTAAATTTTTGATAAGCAATCAAAATCATATCCGGTACGCTTGGTGTATTTATAATCTCAAATATTTATTGTAATTTCTGAAATACTAAAGATTAATAGTATTTCACTATAAATCAAGTGTGACGGTATTTGGCCTAAAGTGCCGCCTCCTTCCGAATAAGTTATAAATTTAGGTGAAAAATTGAAAACAGCCCCGGTGGGCCGGGATTAAAATAGTCTCACTACTTTACGATGTGGGGACTAGTCTTGATTACAGGGCGCTAATTTGCACTTTGTTAAACGGCCCTTTGTTATGAATTACGGTCGTTTAAGTCATCCTAAATCATTTTGACTCGCATTGCTATTTTCGAACTCATAGTAAAGGAATAGAAGTAGATGCCAGTTTAATAAACTTCCAAGCAATCAATGATGGGTTTATATTGTCGATTAGGAAGCAAAACTGTATGGGCCTTCCCAAAAGAAGTAATTATACCTGAAGCCGACACGTTGTTGTATAGTTTTTAGTTTCAAAGTCATTATAGTAGTACCTTATTGTTTGTTTATTGTCTCAGAATGAGCCCTTAACAAAGCATAAAACTCGAGAGATGAGAAGCGACAACCTGGTCCCTATCCATCTAATCTTCGGCTAGTGTTAGGTAATCGGTAGGTACTTCTAGAACTCGACACTACATAAAATATATAAAATACTTTTCAACTTCGGCAGTGTCGTAAAAATGCCGTACTTTTATTTACGACAGCCGTTTGCACTTCTGTTTCCCTTCCTGGAGACATTTATTCGACCATTTAATGCTTGCCCTTTTCTAGAAGCTCAGTTTTTGTTCAGGTTATTATCTATTTAATTTCGTGCAAGTGTAATGCGAGGGCGCGTGGCAAAACACCACTTCCGTGCAAACTTTCCAACAGTTGGTAAGCGAGACGCTCTTGACCGGAACTGCAGCAGATTTTGGGATTCAGACGATGTTTGTGCGTGTATATGTATTTTAACACACATGTAAAGGCATTTATTTTCAAAAATTACATCCATTTTGAAAATCTTGAACTAGATCTGTGATCTGCTCTCATATTTTACCACCAGTAGTTAATCTGAGATCAGATAACGAACGAGAAAAGTAATAAAATAATTTACCTTGAGTCTGTTAATTTTAACACTGATAAGAAGAAGCTTGTTAACTTTATCTGGAGGTTTGGATCCTTTTAGCTATTAATAAACTTGACAATTCACTAATAAGTATTTAAGAATGGCGCTGTCGTCAAAGAAGTACAGGGCGATCTAAAATAAACTTGACGAAGTTTATTTTAGATCACTCTGTATCTATAAATTTATGTAATTAAAGTTGGCGAAATAATAATTTTCTGAACAAATTTTGTTCGTAGGGGTATGTACCTACTAAATTAGAGCAAAAGTAAAACTTTTTAAGGAAACATCTTGACTGAAAAAAAAGGTTTAAAATTTTAACAATGTTTAGTTAATATGGAAAATTTTTCTTCAAAATACGCATAAACAGACGTGTGTATTTTTTTAAAAACTCAGGTGACACTGTTTACTTTCACTCACGCAGTACAGTATTAGCTAATATTCGTTGACGAATATTTTCAAGCGCATTCCTCCTACATTAGCTGGCAAGGTAGTATTAAATTCGTGTTTCTATAAATAAGTCTATCAGAGAAATCTAACGGATTTAGCAAGGTACTGGATTTAGGTTTGTAGGATCTTGGAAACGTAAAAATATACACATACGGGTTTATTGATTTAATCAAATCAATAAATAATTATTCTTTAATGTTTCAGGGGAAAAAATATTGACAATAAATATAGTAATAATAAAAAACATAAAAATCTCAAACACATCCCCTCTAATTACTGTACTACCATAAAAAATAGCTTCGAATTGTTATTATGTCTAAATTGTTAATATAATCTTAAATTTCTGGATTGGAATCTAGAAGTGACGTTTCATTTATAGTTGCACTCGATGTCTTCAGTCATTCAGTGCTGTTGCAATGTTCTTATTAAATTTTTTGACAGTGGGCCTTGTGGAAAATTACTTTTCAGTTTGTACATCTGAATGAATGTTATTTTAAAAATATTGTTTAGACAAGAGCGTGCATAAACTAGGCACTTTTCTAATCCCTAATCTTCGGGTATATTGATTACCTGTTAATGACACATGAACTGGGTATTGCACTTTCTAATCACACGATATGAATCTTTGTTTATTACGGTCATCTTCTGTATTGTTCCTTATACTTTTTTTTTGGTTTGTGGGACATCAAAATATAAAGATCCAATTTCAGGCAATTAATAAACTATACAACAGTTTAAAAAATTGATGAATGTCTAATTTTCAAAAAAAGTATATGTCTACATTTTACCTAATTTGCAGAAGCGAAACTGAATTTTGCTTGGATTAGTTAATACCGTATCCGGAAAATTAGTAAGGCTTCTTATAAATTGTAAAGCTGCACTTCCTTTAACTTAATGATTTTTACAGTGATTAGTGTATCCTCATTAACCCTAAATATTTCCAGACTATTTAAAGATTCTGTTTTAAATTTTCTAACGGTGCTTTTACGTCTTGGTCGAAGAAGCAAATGAATATCTGTAATTCGCTTTTATATTTCGTCTTAATGAACCCTTATCTCCAAGGTGGTCTGCTACCCCCGTTCAAGCAATAACTAAACCTGCGGGGCGATATATGGCACCGTCAATATAAGATATGTCCCATTAATTCCATCTCGCCTTTCCATCTAAATGCTGCCGGAAACTATCACCTTGCTGTGTAATTTGATGCTAGAGAATTACTTTTTGCGGTGATCGTAGATGAGGAAGGAATTTTCAGGTTGTAATTTTGTGTAGGTTTTAAAACTGAAATAAGGGTTGGGACGTACCAATTACAAAAACAAATATTTCGCCGAACTACCGATCCCTGAAGTAGGCGTGACGCATTCTGCACAAAGTCCAGTTTGGAAATTTTACTTCGATACCCTTTTCTGAACTTCATACATCACTGTCATTCGAATGCCATCGAAATTGGAACCAATTGCTAGAAATATTTTATTTTTTGAATAGAAAATGCTTCTTAGTTTTATTGCCTTTATTAGAGGAATTTCAATTTTCAAGAAAAGCGTTTAATATAATAGAATAGAACGGTTAGACCACCGACTTGGTGTGTTATAGAGAAACATTTAAGTTTGGTCATTATATATGATGATCTGCCATTGATGTGACTTAATCGAATGTTTGTTGGTCGGTGACTATGCAGAAAAGGTATAAAAAGAAGTTAAACGGTTGTTAATTTACACTGAGATCTTCATCGTCCCGTGACATGGAAAGGTTTTCGTATAAGAGGCGCGTTTTAAAATTTAGATCTTCATTGTTTTATAAAATATTTAACAAAAAACGTTTTCAAAATATTTTTTTCTAGTACAATTATTATTATTGCTACTCTTGCAGATTCGTTTAATTCGACAAAATTTCATTTTTCAAAAATATAAACCAGGGGTAGCAATCAAAGGAGCAAATCAACCATCTGTTGCCACTCATGTATGAAGCAGCACGCCAGATCCTCCTCGCCCTCCGGAAAATAATTCGTTAACTTCGCCGATGCCTCTTAAGAAGCTTAATCAATTTTAACGTCCAATGGAGTGTTTTGACTGCCAATATTTAAATAACTGAATGACATGTCAATAAGGGTGAATGAGAACTGATTTCACAAATTTTGTATTGTATCATATAACCGCGGAGTTAATAGAGATTTTAATGCTACGTAAGAACACCGAAACATGTGTCGAATAGGAGCAGGAATCGCGCGTCTACCTGACCGGATCTAAATAATATCAAATGTAACGGGTTTCATAGCACTCATTCATTTGATGGTTGACTGCTGGGCAGAAAAAATGGATGGCTCTTAACTTTCGGACCTTTTCCCATTCATATAACAATTATATAAATTTTTAATACAATAAACTTTAAAAGAGAAACTTCATCAAAATTTTAGCTATTTATCGTATACAGGGTGATAATCTATCATGAAGAATCAAGAATTAATATACAAGCATGCAACGTCAAGAGTTTTCATAACATTTGGAATTATTTTTGTACATTACATGAACTGTACAGGGTGGCCCAATTTGGAAACTAACTAGCATCTTTTTTTGATTTTAAAAATACAGGGTGTCTCTAAAATATGGTGCCATAGCTTAACCACAGATTCCGGGGATGAAAATAAGACGATTTAACGCAACTTACCTCTATCCAAAATTGCGGCGCTATCCAACGCCAAAGATCTTCGAAAAATTTCTATTTTTTAAATAACAAAAGATTGTTTTTAGAGATTAGGATGAAATTTGGGATGTGATTCTTTACTGGAAAAAGGTGTTTTTGACTTAATTTTTTTGTTCAGGGGTGTCGCGTAAGTGGTCAAAGGTTGAACATCCACAGGCAAAGAAGCTCATATTTTTTTAACAGTTCGGTCAATAGTTTTCAAAAATTTTTTACAGAGAGACATTTTTATTTCAAATATTTTTTGTTTGTTGTTCGATTTCGGTATCTCCCATAGTTTAGGCTGAAAAAAAATATTTTGATTGGTTGCAGTGCATTTCTTATGTCTATCTAATTGTTTGTCCATCTGATTGCCTCTCTTTGCCTATGTGGGTTGATCTGAATATCTATCAGCTTCCGTGTTTAACTATTTACATCCCTGTTTCTTTATTATGTATCTGCCCAAGTGGCAAGTGCATGTCCGATGAACTGTCTTTCTGGTTGTTTTGTGCGCATTGACTTTTATAATTTAGAATTGTAAAAAATTTAATCTATGTATAAACATGTAGGTAATTAAGCAATATTTTTGTAAAGGTATCGGACGGTGTGCTTCGTGGACAGTCGCTATCGTTCATCCTATCACAAAAATATTTTCCCACTTCCCCGCCTCATACCCTGCAATGAGTCTGGCGTTATCCAAAGAATTGGCGGTTTCATGAATAGGTGATAATAATATTGATTCATTTACGAAAATTGTGATAAAAATGGCGGTTATCATTTTGAATTTAGACGCAAGCTATTGGATTCCTTTCGGTTTTGAAAAGAGGCTTCTTCAAAATTATTCTATCCTGTTCCATATGTTGTCGTAAAAATGTTCACAGTAGTGAGTCGTTCAGAAAAATTATACCACGAAGCATATTAATTGTGAAAACTATAAAACTTTATCTAAACGGTTTTCATAAATTTCCAAATAATTACTACAACATAAATATAGTTTGCTTTCTAATAATGCTCTATTTTAGTTTAAAATTTTATTGTAAATATCAAAGCTTTGAATTAATAGGTTAATGGAACTGTGGAATATTATCCAAGCATTTACGGTTTCTACATTATATTTATTGCCATGTATTATATAGTAACATTAAAATTATCCTGGGAATTTACAAGCAACATTGTCACTCTAATTGCAATACGCAAATATAACGCAAATTGGTCCTTTTCATGCTTGAACTGCCTTTTCGCGTGCACAAGGTAACGTGACTTAATTACAAAAATTATACATTCCGATTCGTTTTTATGCTAGTTTGCATTAGTACAAAATGAGGTAATTTGTACAAATAACTTAATTCGCATTTTATATTACAGTTTGCTCAAATATCCTCTATTAAATCATTTATATATTTTTTTTTCGAGGGTATAGTGTTGATAAAGTATAATTTCGAACAAAGGTCGAATTGGGTTGGGTTTAGTTGATGACCATCAAATGGCGGATTCCTCTGTCAGTCAGTAGGTATCGAATAGTCCGGCGACAACACAATACTCTAAATTATTTCCAACCCTCTCTATTAGGCAGCGATAGGAAACAGTTTACAACACACTTAAATAAATATTGACAAAGGAGTCGGACAAAATATGCGATTTCGAAATTGATAATGACATCCTGACGAAAATGTTAGGTCAGACTATTACATGGAAGATTTTGTGTTTATTTTTTTCTGCTAACGAACGGTCCGTTTGATTTAAACTAACAATTCCATAAAAAAATCTGCTTCATCGCGGTGGTAAACAGCTTTATGATATAAAATTAGTCTACACTGGTTGTTTTCTACAATCATATAGATTAAATGTAATAAAAATTTTACCAAGTCATCTAACTACTTATACTTTCGAATTGCATTTGTTTATCGACGATTTCCGAAGTTGTTACTCTCTACCGTATAATTTTTCTTCAAAGCGTTTACATGTGTAATCCTTTAAAAAGTAACAAGATGCAGGAGCAAAGTGATTTCGGAAACTGTCAACGCCGGCTATAGGAAAGCTCGATGGGATCATCAGATTACATCGATACCTTCGCGGAGGTCCAAGGACCCTTTGTAACACCAAATCGTTTAACATCTTGTGACACGTTAATCGGATATTATTGTTCATTACCAAGATATTTAAAAAATGTATTCTTCTCTTAATCTTCTACGATGTTTTCTGAAAATTTTCTAAAATCGGTTAGCTGGATAGTGTTTCTAGTCGTTTTGCCGCTTTTAAAACAACTGAATTTGTGGGGTGTAAACGTATTAACCGCTAAATATAATTTGAAACTTTATCTTTGCATAACTTGCTTGCTGTCCCGGTGGTTTTACAGGAGAGTGATTATGTAAAGTTTTATTAGTCTCGCACGCTGAAGTAGGTGGTTCTCACCGTTCTCGTAATTCGTGGAGTCAATTGCTGGAAAAGTACCTGCTTTATCTCCGTGGAAAATAATCTTACACTTAATACAGGTTAGGACAGGAGATTCTCTTTGATATTAATTTTATAAAATAATGCACGAAGATGTACATTTTGACTTATGAGTATGATGTATGTTAAGTTTTAGACAGACTCGCAGAGATCTAAATTTTTAGAAACTTCGCCAAATTTGAGACTGTCTTTTGTGATAACGATAATTTAGTTTTTTTAAATAAATTTAGATGAAGTAGTGTACATATTAAGATTAAAGTACCAAGCAAGTAAAACGTATGCGTTAAAAGTGTTTACAACATTTTGAGTTTTAATCGTAGGCCACGGTTTTAATATACAGGTGTAGGGGAGATGAGGGTTGATTGTTACGAAATCTGGTTTTTAATTTTTACATTTAACATGTTAAGTTGGAACGATCAAGTGTGCTAAACCTTCGCATTTATATAGAAATAATATTATTTTAGAAGTATGGGAACTCCGTTTCGATTTCCCATACTTCTACTCAATATAACATTACAGATGGGTTTCTTTCAACACATCACCTTAATATTATTTTAGTTTAAAATTAAACAGCAAACAAGAAATAATTTTTTATTGTGTAACACCGTAACACGTATTGTAACAGCCAACCACTGAGTGGGGTTAGTTGTTATAAGACTGGGGTTGGTTGAGACAGAACAAAATAATTACATATCATCGTCGAAATCGCAATTCCGGCATACAAAAAGAGCTCAGCGTCGATTCACTAATATTCATGTCCCCAACTGCGACATTACCGGCTCTATTGCTAAAGTGTCTGGTAGAGTCCGATGATTGCGGATATATCCAATTACAGGAAGTGGTTCTTCAGGACCTGCTTTCGCCATTAATAATTAATAAATACAGTTCCACTTAACGATAAAATAACTTACCCTTATTTTTAAGTTTTTTTGCAATATCTTTGCAATGACAAAATTTAGATCAAAGTTAGCAGTGTTGTTACTGTAGTTTAACGAAAAACGGTGTATCACACGTCCAGAAATGGCTCTACTGCGTGAACTCGGAAATGTGCAGTTTCTGAACTTGTAATAGAATTAATTTATTATTATCCTCAATAAAACAGATTTAATTGTCTGTGATAGATTTCTCAAAGTACATTTTGAATGTTTCTCTGTTATAGCATCCGAAAGTAGTTGCGCGGTGGTTTTTTATGTCCTTTTCTTAGTTTTTTCTGTTTTTTTTTCAGACAGAAAAGAATTAATATAATGGTGCAATTCAAAGAAAATGCTTACGGCGTAACACGTTCGACAAGCAAAAATGTATCAAACTTACATCCAGAAAGTGTCCTTTTTGAATTCTTCCAAAATTTACTTTAATATTATGCGGTTGTTGCTTCGGGGTGGGATTCTGTTTAATATTTTACACAAAATTATTTGAACAGAAAAATGGGATCTAATTTAGTTTCAAAATTATATTTCTTTACCGACGTTGTGTGGTATGTTCAAAAGTATTATCGCCTTTTTTCATTTTACGTTTTAAGTGCACTTAGTACCCTTATTAATATAAATGTGAATATAATTCCAAATGCATCCATAATTTTGGTTATTATGTCGGGTTCCGGTGACGAACTACAATTGGAGTGTGCTTAAACAAGCGGCATTTCGAATCGTTAACGATTTAGACAAAATGCACCCTCCAGGCTGTTTGCACTCGAACCTTGTTTAACAGACGTGTACCCATCAGATTATTTTACTTTGTTTGTTAATTGCCTTCAAAATTGCTAGTCGACGCAAATCCTTCCAATCTATTGTTTAATATTTTTTAATAATAATTAGCAACATGTACAAAGAAAATTATTTAAAAATTGTTGGTTCTCTTCAAAACCATTTCCTGTGAAGGCAGCGACCCTTTGCTTTAATAAGGGTAAAATTAAATTAATAAATTTTATAATGCGTGTCCTCTCTAGTCTCCCCATCAGTGTCACTCTTGAGATTCTTTGAAGAATCTCGTTTGTGGTTCTTCGTAATTGATATTTTTTGTATATACTTCTGTAGTTATAATAACACAGTTTCGTTCTAATTTAAGTGATTTGAAACCAGAATTTACGTGAAATTAGAACTTTTGTCTGGTTTATTAACCCTGTTATTTATTAACGTAAATTGCTCTAAATTTGAAATTATGATTAAATATCGATTTTTATACTGACTACACATTTAGATTGAAAATATTCCAAACTTGTCTGTGACGTTATCCAAAAATAAAACCCTTACCCTACTAGTCTAATTAGCAATTTCGCGCGGAGCTATATAACTCCTGCAGCTTTTTTTTATTAGGAATCTTAACACGGAAGGGTATTACTAATTCCTATATTTTGGAAATTCACAGGTTTGAACTCGGTTGGGATGCCAAGGATCTTTTTTTTTCTATCGAAAACTTCCGTCACACGTAAAATTAATTATAGTTCACATTACAAACGAAGTAACCTTGGGCGTCCCGTTACTATAATGAAGACTTAATATATCTTGTCTATTGTAAATTTTTAACTATTTTGATGACTTATAAATCCGGAAAATCTTAATTCTCTTATAGCTGTGGGTTATAAAAGAAGGTTTTGCAATTTTCATAAAAATGAAGGGGTTAATTGTTAAGGGTAGCGGGCATCATGGGTGGCCACAGTTTATGGTTCTGCATGCAAGGCCGCGCCCTTCTGTCAAACTTTGTGGGTGACTGATGAATTATACGAATTTTATTGCTGATTATGTTTTTGTGGTTCCGCATTAGAGACACCAGGTAGACCAGATATGTTGTCTACTTATTAGTGACGAACGTAGTAACCATTTCTGTGGTCAACAAGCATCTGTGCACAAAATTATTTCAACTTAAATTTAATTATTATAATTGGTTTGCTATTTTTTATTTTGCAAAATTAATTTTTGTTGTAAACAACATTTTTTGAAATAATTGCACCTTAATGATAAGATTAATTTTATTCATAAAACTATAGACACTTAATTAATTTAGATTTATTGTCTAATACCCTATTTACAAAGTGAAGCTTGAAAATGTAAATTACTTGATTTGATTTACCATTTTGATAATGTCGTGGTCGCAGGAAAATAATTAAATGAGACAGATAGAATATTATTAGGAATAGTTGTTTCCAGAATAGATAACGAAAGTGTTACTTTATGATACGAAGGGGTTTGCGTTGAATTACGAGGCCACGTAGTGGACGAGTAGGTAGTGCTTTAAGCCCCCCGAATCCCATAAAGATACTATTTTTGAGCTTCAATTAACTGACGGTGAACAATGTATGATAAGATAAATAAATAAGTTTAGTTTGAAAACTTTCTAATTTTATTGAGGTTTAAAAAAGTTACTAGCCATCTGGATTTGACTTTGGATCCAAAATACTCCCACTACATTGACCTAGTAGGTCAGCTCTCATAACTTTCAACATGCATTTATTTTTTAACCTACCCTTACGAGGGGGGGGGGCACCAACTGTTAGTGTCATATATAATTATATTTGTACTTGTCTTGCATTGGCCGAGTTTCTGCTCCATATATTAAAGTTGGGGAAAATTACCTATTATACCCTACCCAAGCAGAATTACTCTAATACTTCAGATATCGCAGATATCCAATTGATTGTTCTTGATTGCAGAATCACATCGTATACTCGAACGGTGCATTTTTGGCCACCCACGCATAGTCGTTGTCCAATGCATCTAGAATATTTTGTTGACTAGTTATGTGCTCGAAATATTATTGTAATATAACAAAATATTGTAATATCTAATATTATTTGCACTGATTTTGATTAACCCCAATAGGTGGGCCGGTGGGCGACAATGCAGTAAAACATTAGGTGAGAGTCTACCACGCATACTGTCAGATACTGATGGAAAAAAAAACGTATAGTAATTAGTACGTTATGCAACACCGATAATTTGATTTCGTTATCAAGATAAATTGATCAAATATTATTTTTTTTTGGACTGTTCCACTTTCACCTTTCAATTTTTCGGTTATACATTATTCACCTATCACTTTAAATTAAAAGTACGTGCTTATCATGCTGGAAGCATTATTTTGAGCTGGATTTTAACAGAGCTCCTGTAGTTTCAAAACGACCCTATCTATGATTTTTATAACTGTTGATACTTTGAGATTTTCTCTTTAAATTATAATAATTAAAATAAGAAATATGTTGTAGATATTAGAAAAGTATGCAGACTATGTATGTTGGAACCAAACATAATATTTAGTATAATAAAACAAATGTTTATAACATTTTTAATTATCCTTAAACGTAGAAATTTATAAATATTAACAATTAAATTCTACACAAATTAAAATATATCGTACAGCAAACAAGGTTAGCTTGACAAAGAAAAGGAGAAGGAATAGGAGAAATTACTGCAGGATTTAGAAAATTATAAAAAAGGTTATTATGCTGTAGTGCAAATATAGGCCCAAAATATCCTAAATTATTATTTATCAAAATAGATGTTTTTAAAAACAAACAGGAAACGATTTTCTGGAGTTTTTGTAGTTTTCAGAATTCTACCCTTAATTAGCATTTTTATTATGTATTTATTCAATGAAGAACTAACATTTATGTAAATAAAACGTTTATTATAATTATAATGCTATTAGGTTAACCCGTTATAAAGACATTAGGAAATAACAAGCCATTTACAAATAACAATAATTTCCCTGTTATGTAATCACAACGTAAGTTGAACGTTTTTCTAAAACGCCGTTTAAACTACCATATCTGAATCATTCTAGTAGAATTTGATACGAACATGGATACGACTTGTATAAGGGTAATATGTAATTAGTAAAAGGGTGTTAATGATACAGTTCGACGCCTGTGCTGTCAGTGAAAAGAAATGTGCAATTAAGTTACTAGAAACAGTTTATTTTAACGCAATATAAAAAAATAATAACGCAAAGTAGCAGATAACACCTAATTTAGACACTTCGAAAAACTAATATCCATCGTAACTTTGCCCAATGTAAGCGTAAGGCTTTTCATATTGATAGGCAAGTTTATATGGTTGTGGTGTATAATAATTATGTGGATTACTGTCGCTATGATCGTTTCGATAATATATTGCTGCATTATTAGAACCTTGATCTTCATGATTTGTATAACTAGAATCGTCGTCAGAGTTCCCCGTAAATCCATGGATTTCAACAGACGTACCATGGTGATTATTTAATCCAATTGGTGTACCATAATTTGATACGCCGTAATTGCTTCCAAAACCATGATTGGTTATTTCAATTGGCGATCCACCATAATTTTCTCCCACTTCGTGGTTGCTCAATTCAATAGGTGCTACATAACTAGATCCCCCATTAACTTCTTCCAAACCATGATTTACTTCAATTGGCGCCGCATAGTTGGATCCCCCATTTGCGTCTTCCAAACCATGATTTATTTCAATTGGCGCCGCATAGTTGGATCCCCCATTAGCTTCCTCCAAGCCATGATTGTTTGCTTCAATTGTCGTTCCTAAATTTGATACGCCATAATTTTCACCTAGCCCGCTATATGCACCACTATAACCGCTACTGTACGCTTCTGGAAGAGATAGCAGTGCGTCTTGTCCATGATGTTGGTGGTGTTCGATAGGGGTGCCCAGTTTCTTAACGGTAGCTCGAAAACCGTGATCGTCAGCGATGTACTCCACGACACGGGTTGTACCGTCGGGTTCTAAAAGGCTATACATACCTCGTACTACCCCCTTTTCCTTCACTTCCCATTGTTGTTTGTGATCTCCGGTATGTGGATCCGACACGGCGTATTGGAAATGGTAGTCCGAAGGTTCCTATATTTTATATTTATTAGTTTGGGAATTTAAAATTTATTTGTTTATAATTGTTTAAAAAATGAATTCATTGAAAAAAGTGGAAGGTTTTATTAGGAAATTCCATTGCGCCGTTAATCAAGTGGTGTCCGAATTTATTTCATTATTTATTTCAGACGATTATTAGAATTTTGTTTCTAAACCAATTACGACTCTTTAAATCGAATGTACTCTGCAATACCAACATGGAGGTATTAATTACATTATTTCCTTCTCTCTTAATATCTTACGAGTCTAAATGCATATAATTAGTCACGAGCGAGCGCGGCGAAGCGAGTGGATTACTTATTTTGGTTTGCTTTATTTTCGTAAAATAGACACTCCGTTCGTACTCGGAAGGTTTACTTGTTACTGGTTGTCCAAAAGGGTGATTAAATGTATTAGAAATTATGAAAGCCCTTTGATAAATTCGAAAATATCGATACGCTGTGCAATAAATCACCTTCAGTTTTTAATTTAGGAAGACATTTTTTAATACAAACTTGTAAATATGAAATTAAAGGAATAATCATTTGAAAATTTGTATTTCAGTAGAGAATGCAGTATTACTTTGATTATTATTAGAAAAAAGAACGTAGAATTTTAGGGATCGGGTGCTTGAGAGCAATAGTCTGGCCTGCACAATCCCCTGATCTAAGCCGTTGGATTACTTATTTGATATTGAAGTATTATTATCCTTATCGCGTAGATTCGGTTGTTACGGTACGTGTGTAAACGATGACTGACGTTAAATAAACGATTATGATACGCAATAGACCGGAATGCATATTTTGATTTATTTTTGATCATATCCGGACCCCTCCGCAGAGTCAAGCTGTCAGTTGTATTTAAAACATTTCAGTTTCTCAAGTAACTTTAGAAAACAAATTTTTGAAAAATTCTAAACAGTACTATTTTAAATTTCTCTAAATATTTTGCGAATTTGTTTAACTTACTTTCCAGAACCGGTATGTTAATGTTTGATTTTAAGTAAAAGTTTGTGATTAAATTATTTATTAAATGCAAATTGAATCTATAGAATAATTGATATTATTAAACAAAATAGAAAACATTTTGTTTGGAACCTGACGAATTTTGTTGAATTTAATGATTAGATTCTAATTTACTAAATAAATTAAGAAAATAAATAATTAAAAAAACTTACATAGTTATTATATTCATGTGCATATTCAGCTTCGTAGGGATTTTGGTGATTATATTCCTCTATTGGAAGATATTCCGAGAGTGTACAAGCAAAACATGCCCAAAGGAAGCACACCTTGAGAACAATCATTACATCAAATTAATCCGACACACCAATTATAATTAGAATAAACTACGATTTATAAGACATAAATACTAACCACAAAAGTGAACATTGCAGCGCCGTAATCAAAGTTTTACGTAACAACTGATATGGTGAAATGAACACGCGTGCTTTTATAGATTATTGAATTATAAAATATGCAATCGAAATTGGCCCAAGTGGTACACTCGAGTTAACTGCACAACCTTCACGGTTATACCAATTGGTTTGTTATTTGTAATAAGAAAGACAACCTCTGGAAATAAAGAAAATCTATTCGAGAAACAGGCACACTTTCATTATTATTTACGTGTCACCTCTCTTTACTGGCATTGATATAATTAATTTTAAAATATTAATTAAGAAATATACATTTTCGTAATTTGTCACTTCACAAAGTTTCATATCTAACCTTTGTAGACCATTAATTGATTCCTATTTGCAAGACAATGTTAGTAAATATACTTCCTTTTTTATTAAATTTATATTTTAGTTCTAAATTAAAAAATACTAGGTAATATCTCAGAAATCGTAACGATGGATTGTATAGAATTTTAGAAACTTCAATGATGGGTAAGCCGGGAAGCCCCATTTGTGAACTTCTAAATTTCCGATACATTGGTTTAAAAGAGAATGTAATTGATAATATTTTCGTAATAAGGACATTCATTTTAAATAATTTTAAAAGCATAGTTTGGTTATTTCTAATTTCTCTTCTATGGGGTCCTCAAATATTCTTTAATAAAGACGAGGGATAAGGGGTTAGAAAACTAAATTCTGAATTCGCTGTATCGCACTCTTCACACACTTTTTCCTGAATTATGTATTGTCTTTTTGTTTTCGTACATTTATTTTAATAATCAATAAATATTCTCAAGCATCTTACCTCGAAAATGCTTAAGAAGGTCGTTTTTAGAAAAAAGTTCTTATCGTCATGTAGTAGGTACTACTGAAACTGAGACAGCTTAATTTTTGGAACGTGTTTCGGTGAAACTATTTTGTGGCTAGGGGTTTTGCGAGTTTATTACGCCACCATCCACTATTTTATTAAATATTCTTAATGCATTTTTAAAGTTTAAATTTGCGAGGTGACACATAAAACTCTAACATATTTTCTTATGGTTGGTGCTAGAAGATTAGGATAGGATTTAATTTTAGGAAATTTGTTTTTAAATGTGGGGCGGGTTTTGGATTGATTTTAATAATTGAAATTACTGTGATTTTTGTCGGGACAAAATCAGAAATTTCTATAAAAATATTATAATTATTTTTAAATTTCAGTTTTTTTTCTCATATTACATTTGTTAGAGTTGTCGTGGGTGGGTTGGATACTCCGCTAAACAATGTATCCTGTTTACTAAGAACCACAATTTTCTTTAAACTAACCCAAATTAATTTCGTTTCGGGATTTGGGAACAAATCTCGCCTACACTAGTGCCCTGGTGGTCCCAATTTTAAATAAATTTGCGGTTTCTACAAAATTAATATTTTTATTTACACCAAGGTTTTTCTTCGAAATCGCAGACACCATCGCCAATTATATAATAATCAGTTGAACGGAAGATCGTTGATTAATTGTTACATATAATAATTTAAGGGTCCAGCTCATTATAAGTTTGGATACGCTGTCCACGATCCTCATACAGGTGACAAAAAGCAACAGCACGAGGTTCGTGATGGACACGTGGTAAAAGGTTCTTATAGTTTTGCGGAAGCTGATGGCACCACGCGGGTTGTAGAGTACGTAGCTGGTCCTCATACTGGATTTAATGCGGTTGTTAAAAGAATCGGTCATGCACATCACCCACAACATTACCACCACCACGAAGGAGCTAATTCAGGTTATGGAGGCGCCAGCTACGGAGGAGCTCATAGTGCTGTCGGAGTTACTCACTTTGGTTACAACTATTGATTTGTTATATAAAGTTTTGTTTAATTAATTGAGAATGTTATAACTGTTATGTTTTATTAAAGAATACGTATTCATTGCATATCTATCTTTAAATTAATTCCTGTGGGTTTTGTGTAAGGAACCTAAACAAGCAAGTAGTTATGATAGTGAAATTAATAATTTTTTCTATAATTATTGTACATTATATTCCAAGTATTTATTGGTAATTATCAACAACATTTTAAAAAGTTTTTTAACGCTGTTAGCTGGAACAATTTTTACAAAACTCTGAAAATTTATTTGATACTGAAATTGAAGCATCGCTCTCTGATTTTTAAATTTATTTAGGTCCCTACCCATCCAACCTTTTTTTTTAAGATTCTTACCTTAATTTAAAGGTGCGTTCAAAAAGTAAGGGAATTAAAGAACTCTTTGAAAATTTAGTCATGTGTCTAGTAACTTGATTGGCAAAATTACAAGTAATCAGTATGAACTAAGAAAACACAGTCATGTCTTAATTTCTTCCAAGACTCCCTTGATTTTTACTACGTAGGTTAACGCACATCCTTTTTTCACCATTGTTATAAATTACGATCAAGATTTGTTTGAGCGAGCGAAACCAAGTTATTCAAAAATACGTTTTGTTTTGGTTTATGGTTTGATTGAGATAAGACAGGAGACTAACCTACTTTAGTACAGGTCTATTAACCTAGGTTAGTACACATCTAGTAACCTATCTAGTAGTATTTACGTTTTAATTCTCTTCTAATTTTTTAATTATTGTACTGTAAGAGCATTATTAGCAATACTTTGAACCAACAATACTTCGCCAACAATATTTCGTTAGTATTTTATTTAATAAATAACACTTCACTATTGCAACTTCCTATCGAGGGATTTTTGTACTGTTTCCTGAACAGGAAATAGGATATTCTTTTGTTACTACTTACCTGGATACCTGAGTATGAAAAAAATTTCAAATCCACTTCAATTCTTATACATATATAGGCGTTCTTAAATTTTTCTTTGCAAACGAAATAATCGACGAGTTTGTTCCTGTAAAAATATGTGCGAAAGTGGAATAAAAAGCAAGGATATTTTTTTTAAAACAAATTTATTCTATGAACTACATAAAAAATAACTTGGTAAACTTTTTGATGGCTTGCTTATCTGTTAATATTTACATTACTAACTACAACATTAAATACGGATTAATTAGGGATAATATATACAAAACATTTTTACACAAATATATAAATTTAAAAGTACGTCCTTACACTAATTAGTGATTTATGACTGCATAAATAAACTTAAAAATAATTTTTTGGTGACTTCTTTAGATATTTCAAATCAGTTTGAATAAAAATTGATTGAAAATACAATAAATTACTGCATGCGACCATACAAACTTTTAATAAACTACTTACTAAATACAACAATAACGAGCCTTTGGCAGAATTTTTATCTAACACTAAAAAAACAGTAAATTAAATGTTACGCATGTGGTTGATGTTCCAATAGATCATATAGTGCGGATATATAAGTTTGAGCCATTTGCAGTGTCTCGTATTTGGAGAGCTGTCGGTCTTGTCCAAGCTGGGGGAGGAACGTCCTCAACCTGTCGAAGGCCTGGTTGAGGTTCTGCATTCGGCGACGTTCCCGGGCATTGGCGGCTAGTCTTCTTTTTCTTAGCACCAAAGGTGTTACACGGTTTTTGCATCTCGCCACGGAATCAGGACTAGGGGTTTGGTAACCCTCGGAGAGGCTGTCGTATCCTCCTGGAGGTGTACAACCTCCAGTGGACCAATCCGTCACGCCACCCTCAGCAACTGATGAACTCGTCGTCAGCATATACACGTAACCGAACGATTCCGGGGACTCCATCGAATTGCGAAAATTGCGAATGTAATAACTGACCTTCCCGACACGAATTTCGGGCCAAGTTTGAAGACCGGACTACCTGTTGTTCCTTATAAATGCATCCTGTACCACCCCTTCCCGCTCTATTGTGCAACACCGCTGCAACCCCCCAGAGGCGCGTGCCGATCCACCAATACAAAATGTGGGCCGTTTTTGTTCTATCAAATTTTATATCGTCTTGTAATAAGTAGTAGAGTATTTGAATATTTTTTATTGTAACCTTTGCTTCTACTCTTGTGGGGTTTCTTAAACCGCAAAGCCGCTACCTGCTTGCAAAAATAACTAATTAGGTTCAGTCACATAAATTAAATACTTACTGGTAAAAATATCATTTTCTTCACGCACGTTACCTACTTACAAATCTACTTTTTTGGGTACATCGTCATAATATTTTTTATTATTCAATAGACAATTTAAAACTGAATAATAATCACATATTAATATCTTTTTGAAAGGTTGTTCGTACCTACATTAATTATGGAAACAATTGTTTATACGTATTTTTTTGCAAATTTTAATGTAGGCTATTGGTCAAGATTTGTGTTTGAAATTTCCATTTTTCAAACAAAAATACCAAATATTATTTACTTTCGAATGTATACGATTCACAAATATTATCTAAATATATGTATCTATCTATCTATATTATCTATCAATAAAACACTAGCCGTGAATAATCATCATTCACTAATGAATAATGAAGTGAGCTCTTTATTTCTGATAAACACATTGAGATTCCAGATATTGAGCTTCCACTGTACGTAGTTACAATCGAATCAGTTAGTAGCTACTAGATACTAAATTGAATGCCAAATTTTACTACCTACTTTTATTAAGAAGTAGTACCTGTACTAAGATATTAATTAAAATATAAATTATATGCGCCAACTCCTGTCGGAGGGCTACAACTCCCTCAAGACAGTCAAGACACATTTCCGGCCCTATGGGTGGCTGGTGTTTAATTGTCCAGCTTATATCTGCTGAAATATTAAAAAGCTACAATAAAAAGTTAAAGGAGAGACTTAGCTAAGAGAACCTGGTGTATAAAATAGCGCACACAAGTATTTTCCACGGCCTACTTATTTTCCGGAAAAATATGTAACTTTGGATTTTTAACTGATTTTAATTAATTAATTTTACATTGAATCAAGCGTGGATCTACGGGGGTGGGTTAATAGAGGTAATTATCACCCCCCCCCCAGAGGACTGGTATTAACATTCTTACTCAAAAATTTTTCGTGTTTAACATCATCGCCTGGGGATTCTGCGCACCTCCCGGATCATTTACCACCCCTTTCTCTAGATCCGCGTTTACATTGAATGTGCACTATGTTGATATTTTATGTGCATTGAAGTAAATAAAATAATGTTTAAAAATAACTCAATTTTTTGTTATAGAATAATGTTTCTGACGTATTATGTTTTTTTTTTCAGATCCCAAAAATGATTTTTAAACGACCGTAAGTACTGCACTTTTTCTTATAACACATAACCGATTTTTATTAGCACACATCCCCAATTAAGTAGCAAATAATATTAATAACAGACACAAATACAACATATGATCTTTAGAAATTTTAAAATTTCGAATTGAAGGGTCTAGTGTTGTTGAAAAGTTCGTGCAAGAGTTAAAATACATCAAACATCTCGTGTAGATAAATATAAATATTAAAGGAAGTAGCGGTTTGACCATCATCGAATTAAGTAGCTTCCAAATAACCTCAACAACAAACAATAGATCCTAATCGGGTTTGCGCTTTCACGTCACGGATCTGTACAAAATTGACCTTTAAATTAGGGGTAGAAAAAAAATCTTTGCAGAACGCCGGCTTTAATGCTCTGATTCTAAATGGATAGAATTAATATTTCCAAAATTTAACTATATTACGTGACTAGACAAGATTTAAAAAGGTGATACGTATAGGTAGTTATTCTTTCACTAGCATCTTTAGAATAATAAAAAATATTGAAGATTAAATTAACCTAAACCACAAAGGAATTTGTTGTACCTATGTTTGAAAGTATTTCAAAAACTCTACATTCTTTATACAACCTTCTAAAAATTAGGAATAACTCTCAAGGTATTAGAGAACGTTGTTTTTTCGATAAAGTATACGGTTTCAAGACTTTTTATAACTAAAATCGAGTTAAAAGTTCCTAGTGATCATTATCCTGGTCAGTCAGAACATTTATTTCTACTGAAAAATTGTAAAGATGCAGGATAGATTTGCAGATAAATTTGTCAAATATACACTTAAATATGTTAACTATACACCAAATAAGCAAAACAAGAACCAATATTTATTTATTATTCAAATGGACACCATCAGACAAAAAGATTAAAATTAAACTTTGGATTAAAAATAAAATAAGGGCACAACTTTATTCAATTGTTAGAGAAATGATTCGACGACTGATTGAACGGGAGCAAGTCAAAAAGTTACGCTTCTTTTGCAACTGCGCCCGGTGCAATTGTCAAATAGTTATCCACTTGATCACAATTCAATCACCAGGGTATCACCTGCTGAGCTATTCGAAATATTTGGAATACGTACTGCGTGCATTTTTTTAAATTCTTATTTAATTACATGGATTTGTTTTCTTACGCAAACATCCTTAGACGCCGAGTTATTCTTGCAATATAAAAAGGACAAAAATTCAACTAAAACATCCATTATCCTAAAATATGGTTTTATTTCCAAATATGCAAAAATATATGGTCAATAAAAATCGCATTAGATCATCCGAAACGCCATGAAAATGACAAAAATATGCGTGGACCTTCACACAACAAAAAATATGTAATTGCATATAAATCCGGTGCCTACTTCTCCATAATTATTAACATACAAAATCATTACTATCACCTTCATTAAATAAACGCGTATATTATTTAATTTAAACAAGGTCCATAATGTAAAGCAAAAGTCTTTCCAAATATGCAACTGTTTATTAAATAAATTAAATTATTGTTTCGTATAATTCTAGTTACGATCTCTTCTCGTCTCGGTTGGCTGTGTATTGTTTTTATTAACCTACGCCTTCTAGCTTTTTTTTTGTTTTATACTACAGTTTTTGTTTAGTTTAAATAAATCAATTACATCAGCTGCTACCAGCTAATTGAGGTCATTATTAGCAGTTGCAGAATTATTTTCCATATTCGAAATTATTGTGTAATAATTATGTTCCTATGAATGTGTGCCAAATAAATTCGTTGATTTTTCGAAATAATACTAAAATTTATATTGATATGAAATATCCATAATGCGACAACATCCTCTGACTAGATTGTAGCTCTATGTGTCTAATATTTCCTTCAACTTCTTATATACAGGGCCAGAGCAAATGAGGTCCTATATTTTAAGGTGTATACATTAATGCCCATTTTATTATTTATTTACGTAAATGGTCATTACTTTTTAAGGATAATAAAACATTAGATACGTTGTTGATTGGATATGATTTGATTACTAAGCACACTAAAGGTTATAAAATTAGAATTAGCATCAAAAGTAGGTACCTACTGAGATTTATTACATCTGAAATTTGCGTAATGGAGTGGCATACCATAGCAACCAGAAGTCGTCGAACATACAAAAAAACAGAAAGTATTTTTTTTATGCAATTACTGGCTATTTAACATATTTTCGATTTTTCTACAATAGGTATAAATATTTTAGGCCATTTAGTACATCTAAACGGCCGGCTTTTAAACAAGGCACGCGAACCCTTGCCTGGAGAAGAAGGAGTTAACATTTTTAAAGCGGCGAATCCTTCTTTGGTCTCTTTTTAAATTTTGACCGGAAGGGATATTTAAAAATTGGTAAAAAGAAAACGTTTGTCTTTTCAGTGGTTACGTGTGGCACGAGTAATTGTCGATAAGTATTTTACGTGTAACACGTGTCATAGGCACCTTGTTTATTACATCCAGTAGCTTTGAAATTAAAAACTTTAAGAAATTGAAGCAATTCTTCAAAAAGAAAGCAACAGGAAATGAGAATTAAAGCGTAAATTGTTTCGCGTACGGAATTATAGCAGTGACATAAAAGAAACGTTGCACAATACGTGTCTTGGGACCGTTATTTCGTGAAAAAAAGTGATTTTTCCAGAAACACAATGTCCACAATTTCAACGTCATCAGGTTCCCACAAAAAGTGGATGGTTTTTTATCGGCGGTAGGTCGAGACCTGGACGACACAGATCACACCTCGGGATGTATCACTGTTATTTGATTCCACTTAAGACTTGTTAATCGCTCACCGAAATTTTTTTGTCGTTAAAGGGGTAGATGAATGTAAAAAATAAGCATTTTGTTCTCATTTCTTCAAAATTTAAGCACACGCGCTCATATAAGAAAGTAAAGGCTAGTGTAAAAAAGAGTTGATCAAGTAAACTAGAGTTATGCCGTAATTTTGTTTTTCTATATATAATAGCGGACTAGTGTTCTACTTCCTCTTTGATAATAAGAATATATGCCGAATTTTTTGTCTAACCCTAATAAGCATGTGGCAAGCATATCTGATTTATAACTGAACTGGAATTGTTCTCACCTTCTTCAGTTTTTATGCATTCCTAGGTATTTTTACTGCGTATTCAATTATAACTACTTGGATAGTGATACTGTTATAATTAGGGATCAAATATGTATGTACTCAAAGAACGTAAAATTATACATGCACTTACGTATGGACTAGAAATACGCAGTCAAATAAAAATAACAGCAGGTTTTTTAAAGAAATGTAGTACATTCTATTATCGGTAAAAATTACTTTGTACTCTCTAAATCTTTTTCTACGTTAGAAAATGCAAGAACCTGACCCGTTACGTAATGAAGTATCAATTTAGTTTATCTACTAAATACATTCTTTATTTTTTTCCCATCTAGTTTTATCGGTTACGGGGGAAGTGATATTCCTTGCATTATTCTGTAAATACACGATGTGTAGCTTCAAAATGGTCTTATAGTTTGATATCACGTTGTTTACGTTGAAATGTATTTCCTAAACCTTTTCCAAGTGGATCATCTCGATCACTTGAATCCAGTCTTATTTGTGCAAGTTATTTCAAAAATGGCGTGCAAGAAGCACTACGTGACTCTCCTTTTAAATATTTAGTTTTCGAATTATCCGCATTTTTAAACAATTAAATTTGACAACATTTCATGCTTAGGTAGTACATATACAGAGTGTTCATTTGAAAGCGATACCAAAATTCGGCAACCAAACATAGTTTAATAGCTTTTTTATTTTGCTGAGAAAAGTTAAATTCATTATCCATCCGTGTCTTGCGATCTATTGTGAATCTTTTACTAATTGTGTTTTATAAAATGTTTAAATAAAATATTAAATATAGGGTAATTCACGACGAATCCCGCCCCTAATTGCTGCTGCAACCAACTATGCTCCGTTATAGTACACTGTCACCGATTTCTTTAATAATGTCGATAAAAGTCAAGTAAACGGCCAACAAAGGAGAAACATTTTTTAAGGCAGTGTTATTATTAATTTTACAACATTAAACTTAAAATAATTTTAGCGAAAGATACCTGTAAGTACGTCAAAAGTGCAGTAATAAGGACTTAATTTAAAAATTTAATTGAAATTTTTTAAGGACCTACAGCTCATATAAGATTGTTTAAAGAAACAAAACTGGTTTTACACTCCCGATCTGTTTTAATTTGGCAGGATATCTAGATTTCTAATGTTCCAAACAGGGTGTCGTAGAATGACGTTTAAAGAGTTACAGAGCATGTAGTACGTTCGAAAACAAGTTAAAAATTCTTAATACTTCTTCTTCTGATTCTTTTATTTATTCTTCTATGTTATGTAAGTCTTTTTGTAATCTTTTTTATTGTAAAAATCAATAAAATCCTAATAAAAAGTATTAAAACAAATTTTTACGCTATTACAATCAAATCGCTGCTAAAATTAAGAATTTTTAACTTGTTTTCGAACGTACTTACGTATATTTTCCAGAAGGTGGCACAGCTTTAGCATTATCTCTGAAAATTTAACAAAACAAATGGCAGTAGATATTTGTAATTTTAAATAATTTACTAAATGAAATAAAAATTTTGGGTAAAAGTAGATTTACAAAAAAAGACATCACATTTCCCAACAATACTTCTGTTTTTTAAATTGAGATCTGAACGTCAACCGTCTCTTTAGAATTTGATGGTTTGATTAAAATCATAGTCTGAACCTCCGCCCTTTAATATTAATTTAGTACTTCCTCCTTTTCTCCATTCCTACCTCTTGCCTTTCAATTTGCTGCCTTATTTCTTTTGACGGTGTTTGCTTTTCGGGCATCGTTTACGACAGGTTCTGAAAAGCTTGTGTTGATATTTTGTCCTTCTTCCATCCTATTTTACGGTAACCTCCTTTACTGGTTTCTGTTTGATGGGTTGCAGGAGAATCTTGCTTAAATTCTGCACTTTTATTAGACCTTGCTTTTTTATTTATGTTCAGTTCGTATTGTGAATTATTTATCTTAAAAATTGATGATTAGGGATAAATAATCTTCGAGATTGCGCAAAATTATAAATAATGTCTATGAAAGGATTTTCGTAGTCAAAAGTTTATAAAAACGATAATATTCTTACTAAACATTTAATAAAAAATAATAAAAATACCTATTTACATTACGATTTTATAATATACATCTTTTTTTAAGTAAATTCTATGTTTGCCTATATTATAAAAAACAATTAATATTAATATTTAATTTATAACATTATTTCTGTTTGGTAGAGAATAATTTGAGCAAACGTACAAATGGAGCTTCAAAACCTAAAGACACTCCAAGTGCCAGAATAAATGACACTACCATGTTACCGAAAAATATAATCACCTGAAAATAAAATTACATAAGTAACTAAACAATAGTCGAAGTAATTTTATACAATGTGGCGGAAAAGTTTGTAACAAAATCCACAATTGCGTTATTTAATGTTTTTTACCACTTTTTTGCCATTTAGGCACAATAATTATTGAAACATTCTCTAATGTCTTCTTTAATTATTTGCAATGGAAAAATAAATTCGTCTTCTGAAATATTGAATTTATTTTTCTTTTGGCGAATAATTAAACCTAACAGTTTGAAAATTTACAAATCCGGTACTGCTTTTCCTTACCATTATTCCTTGATGTAAATGAATAGGACCGTCCAATTGAAAACTGGTAATGCACATAATCATAGGATGTACTAAATATGCGCAATACGTTAGTCTACTTAAAGGTAAAAGTCCCCTAAAGCTGAGAATAGCATCCACAGGACCTGCATATCCTGTATAGCACGCAATTGTAATCCATGCTAAAGATATTGCCCAAGCAGTGTGTCCTAACGAAGCCTATAACAAACGGTAATAAATTTATTAAGAACTTTTTTATAAAATACAACTTACGTAAAATGCCGAAACAGGAAAAAAAAGTCCATTTCTTCCAAGACCATAAACTAAACTTCCCATACAAACAACAGTTAATACCCAACATACTGCTGCAATACTTTTTGGCAAACTTAACTTTCCTTCTGATCTTAGGAGCATATATCCTGTGGCCATACCTACTAAATATGGTCCTATGCGTAACCATGGTTTGTCATATAACTGGTCGAATAAAGCAAAAGGTTCTTCAATTCGCGCAATATATTGATAGTTCATGGCTATTATAAAGGTTGTTGCCCAAGAACTAATCATGAAGACTATAATTGCTCCGACAACGCATCTAAACGACTTTTCATTTCTAAAACAATAGATCATTGTATTTTATGTAATTTACAGAAAACAAATAAAAACCTTATGGCAATGGCTAGCAATAATATGGCCACTGCAAAGAATTGAGTGTCGTTGGACATGTACCATGACCATAACATACAAAATTCTTGTTGTGGAAAGAAATTATTGATGTACAAAGCGTTTCTCCACCAATATTTTGCACAACTTATATGATCAATTATAGCAGGGCTAAATACAGAATTGCTATGGATATATCTCATTGATAGTTCGTTAAGCCCCAAAACAAATAAGTACGCAGGTGTCAGTCTTATATATCGATAGAATAATAATACTAAATATTTAATAAAGCTAGTTTTGAGGTTTTCCTTGTTTTCTCTGTTAGATACTGTTGGTACTTCTTGAAATTCACGCCTTAAATATCCGATTGTAACAAGAAGGCCACTGAAAATAACGGGCATTAAGTATTTTGTAACAGTATGTCAAATTTTTAATACCCCACCTTATAAAGAAGAATGTGTCAACCGAAAATGTAGCATTGGATATTGTCTGATAAAGAAATGAACGTTCTGTGACGATCCTTAAGGATTTGTTGTCTGCTATGGCAAAAACTTCCAAGTACGTATGAACTAAGATTATCCATGCAATCGAATAAAATCTTAATCCATGAAGACATTTTATAGACTCTTTTGGTAAAGGATCAACATTTATAATTTTTTTACCATTCTTTAAAACGGAAAAACAAAGTAATAACTTTGTATTAAATTCTGTAAGAAATTATTTTTATAATAAAGTAAACAATAATATACTGTAAATGAATAAATTATAAGAAGGTATGGAATATGGCTCAAGAGTCCTTTGAGAGCGACTTGTGCGTCATTTTGCGGTATAAAAGTAACTGATTATTAGATTGTTTCGGTGTTAATGTAAACTACAATACTACGTATTTACGAAAAAAAACATACCTAAACAAAACTTTAGTATTTTAAATTTATTCAAAATTTTAAACTTTAATAACTAAAATTATAAACGGGGCGCGTTAGGTTAATGTTACGCGGGCTCAATTCCGGATTTCTAATTATTTATTGTTCATACTAATTTTATTTGTTTATCTTATCATACTTTCTTCCCTGTCAATCGAAATTATGAATATTAATGACTTATTTTTTTTTTATTAAACTGTTTGCAGAAGGAAATATATAGGGAAGACATCTTATATCTTTATGGGATTCGAAGGTTTAAAGAACAAACGGCCTCGTCCCATAAAGTGACCGTTTCGAAACAAAACGGTTTAGAACCTTAATTCTTTCTTTCATTTTTTCGCATAAGGCGATTGATTTCTTTTTCTAATACTTTTTATTATGAAAACCAGGAGATATGTGCAAGACTTACCGATTATTGATGATAATTTATTTTGATGACATTTTTGGTTAGGTAATTCGTTTGGCTTCGCATTCTCCTTGTTGCTGTTATTATTATTGGTCATTTCAATGTCATTTTCATTTTTCCTAGACTGATTTAATCGGTATTCCAGTATTGTCCCTATTATCATGATTATTAGTACAAGCAACGCCACACCCCTAAAAAGAAACACAATTTTAGAATTCTGTTATTATTAACAAAACGACACACAATTATTGCAATTACAGAAATAGCAATAGATGTTCAAAAATAAAACGTTTCGTGTTGTTTCGTCATGTAATTATTCGTAATATTTATCATTTCGCTCGTGCTGTAATATCCAAGTAGTTATCTGTTCGTAATGGTGCAAAAAGTTGAGAAAATTTGGACATATCCTGTTGAAAACTGCCTCGAAACTAAATTATTATCGCGCGATAGTTCTGCAAGATTAGAATTTTGTGAGTGGTTTTGAATGTGTCAATCATTGCCAAGAAGCATTCGAGAATTTTTTTCTGTAAAGAAGTTTGATATCATGAACGTTATGTTAGTTTGTAGAATTTTAGGACATTGAAACGCCTCTCTGTTCTGATATAATTGGTTTTTTGGTAGCTGTGAGTCAAAGACCATTAATTGGGCCACTTTTTTCGATGGCATAACATTCATACTGAAAGATACCGAGTAGAAATTGTGCAACCATTTATTAATGGACGGTATGACTATCGGAATTATTATTTAGAGGACGCAGCCAAGCAGGTTTTTTACAGCCGAAAGGGCAAAACATTGCAGTTATTAAGCGAGTGCTTTGATAATAATTAATAGACTTAGGAGAACCACAAATCCCTGGCTACGAAGATCTTGTGATTTGCCTCTTTGCGATTTCTGTTTGTGATTTTATATCAAAAATTCAATATTTGAAACTCATTTTCACAATTTTTAAGAGAAATAGAAAATATAATAATTATTATAAATACGTCGCATGAAATGAATGTCATATTTTACACTTACCCTATGATATGAAATTTATAATCCAATAGCATCGAATAATCTCCTGGAACAGAACGTACGTCCACAACGGAAAGTGATGTTCCTTGAGACCGTTCCTGAATCAGTAAACGTCGTACATCTGCAATGGTACAGGAACGAGGTAGACATTGTCCCAAATTGAGTTGTCTAGTCTGTAATGTTTTTTTTTATATACTTACAAGTAACGTTATAGTAGCAAAAAAATTAACTATCTGAATGCAGTAATCAGCGCCTTCCTGAGATAAGTAGTGTGCATCTAGCAGTTATTTTCTTAATAAGCGTTAAGTATAGTTGAAATGTAAAATACGTGAGAGTTTATTATTTTTATGTTATCTACATGCATGTTTTCTGAATTTCCCGTATAGTAACTGTACAGGGTGTCCAAAATAAGGACCGTATAGATGGGGATTTCCTAAACAGTAAGAGATAGACTCGGTTAAATGAGAAGAAATGGTCATTGCATTGAGAACTACCATGTTTACTATTCAAGAGCAGTTTTCAGTAGGTTCAGGCTGAAAAATCTTAAATTTACAGTTTTTATTGACATTATCTTTGCTTTTGCAGAGCTCTTTACCTACAATGGTGGCATGGCCTCGTTTGACGCACATTTGAAAAAGCAAAGTTAATGTCAATATATTGAGATTAAATTACATAGGTAAATAAAAAAAGTGAAAATTTAAGATTATTCAGCCTGTACTGAAAACTGCGTAAAATTCGTAGAATTTGAATGGTAATCGCAGTAATCCTCAACACGCTGAATATTTCTTCTGATTTAACCGAATCTCTATCTCTTGGCGTTTACGAGATCCCCATTCATGCGCTCTTTATCTTGGACACCCTGTATATTTCTCACTTACTTTTTGTACGTAACGGAATAATTTATACTTAGGTATAATATTTAAACTCTTGAATTACGTACATTAAAGAAGAAACCTGCTGATGTATTATTCAAGAAAAACTTCTAAAAATTACTATTATTTTTATTGTCTTGAGAGTAAAAGTAATGGCACATGTTTTGCAATGCTTTCATTATAATTACTCCCCAAGAATGCAATTATAATGCAAATTATATGCAAATTATAATTAGTAATTGCTTCCTAATAAAAGTGATGCATAATGCATGCTCTTATAAACTATATCTCCATGTAGATCCATTGATCATTATGTTACCGTGATTCTAACAAGGATAGGATTTCTATGCATTTGCATGTTTTTCTTCCATGCAGTAATTATATACAGGGTTTATTTATGAATTATGAGTGATGATGAGCCTTGAAAGTTTTAAACGTAACCTAAATATATATTCTATACCTGAGAAGGTATTGGAAAATCTGATTGAACATCTCGGAACGATGGATGAAAAAAAAAAGCTCTATAATACAGTCCAAAAGGTAAAAGAAGTTTAGGTGGTAGGCAGACTGAAAGAAATACTAACAGGTCTAAGATTTAATTCATGAAAGAAACGATGATGGCAACAATTTCCACCCGAGAACATGAAGTATTTGAGTTTTTTCTTTTGTATTTTGTATTCATGAAAATTTTATTATCGTAATCCTAAATCCAACAGAAATACAATTTCTTATGAATTTATGATTCATTCACAACGACGCGCGACGTGCGAGTGTTATTGCTAAGTTTCCTTTTTGTATACTCCCCCATGATAATTAGATCATTCTTTAGTAAGATCGATTTAATTACTTCTTACTTCTTTACTTATTTCCCTTCAACAACAACAACTATCTTCCCCTATCTTTGTCTCCATAGGCCCTCTTTGATGAATCTAATTTTGTATCACTCGATATGTTATAAAGTGCAAAAGGAAAGTTTATAAAAACAAATGAAAATTCTAATTAAACTGGAATTATTATATAGAAAGGTTCACTATAATAATTAAATTAAGTAAGTCTTAATGTTTACATTTCGAAATGCATCCAAACAATATTACTTCGTAACCGCAACGGTAATTGTTTTAAATTTCTAAAGCTATAAATCATTAAGCAAACGTAAGAACTTACTACTGGTGTTAAATCTTCATTGATGTTGATCCTGATTTTGGCAACATAAAATTGTACAGGAAACGGTGGCACATCACTGTTTATACCTGTCATTTCCAATTCTTTGCAAAGTGTGCTGGATCCGAGCCAGTAATCGTTACCAAAGAAAAATTGACTAGAATACCTTCCTGATGCATCGTTCACTGTGGAAAACGTTTACATTTTTATTGTTAATGCTAATTATTTCAGTTTCTACTTTAAGTTAAAAACAAAAAGGAAATCAAAGTTGCTTTACATTTACATAAGAATTTCTTTCCGGACTTTTGAGTCAACTCTTGCCAGTACAATTTCTAAGTAGATTAGAAATTTATCAATCATACCTTATTTATATTTTTTATTAGTTGTAGTATTACAGGGTGTTCACTAAGTATATCGCTGAATAGTGAAGCTCAGTATGGTGTAACGTATTTTAATGCAATAATGAACGTGAATTTCGTTTGATTATACTTAAAGTTTTGTCGGTTAAATATTTCTAACGTTATACACGGTGTATCTTAAACATACAGGCTGTTACCTAAAAAATAATTGAAGCCATAGCTTCGTTATTTTAAATTTTGGACCCCCACAAACTATAATATATAATTTTAATTGGTAAGAGAAAAGCTATCTTTCATAAATATCTATTAAGTTTTAAGCTGATGTTGAACTTTTTTATTTTAAATAGAAAGCCCTGTATGTTTTCACAAATTTGGATTCAGGGTGAAATTCTGCATACAGTGGTGTGTTTCATTTGATATTTTGATACGCAGATTTTTTTTAAATAATTGTTTTATGTTCTATCGAGACAGCCGTGCGCTAGTAACATAAAACTAAAGATATCAGTTGTGTTATCAACCAAGTAGCGGTGAATGTGAGCAACACCTTGTAAATAGGTTTTGTAATTATATTTAAAAAAATGTCCATACAATTTTAACATCCCGGTTGTTTTCCATGGCACACCTGACAATGTTATGATAGCGTACAATACATTAACATTTTTCAGAGTAGTAAATAAATGAAACACACTACTGTATGTAGAATTTCACCCTGAATCTAAATATGTAAAAATATACAGGGTGTTTCATTTAAAATAAAAAGTTGAGCATCGTAGTTTAAGACAGTTGATAGATATTCACAAAAGGGTGATGCCAAAAGATAGCTTTTCTCTTACAATTTAAAATTATATATAGTTTCTGGGATCCAAAATTTAAAATAACGAAATTATGGCTTGAGACGTTTTTAGGTAACCAGCCTGTATATAAAAAATTAATTGGCCTTGGGCCATGGACCAAAAGAAAGAGATTGTAAGTATCAGCTACTATCAGAGTAATATTAAATATTCATTGTTAGCTATGGTATTCGAGAGCCTGTTTACTTTGATGAGACGAGGTTTTGTCCGGTCTAGGACTCCCTAATTACTTCACAATAGCAACGATAGTAATAGATAAAATCAAAAATAGTGCTCACAATAGTGCCCATCTCCATAATTTATTATAGCTACAGTATTTTAATTAAAACCACTTTTTAAACGCATGAAATTTTTTAAACCGTTTTGTATTAAACTCTTCTAATTGGGAATATTTCGCGCCTAGTTGTCTCGCGGCCACTTCTGCCTGCGCCCACTTGTCTCGCGTCCACTTGGCCGCGTCTACATGACTGCGACTAGTTGGCCGCGCCAACTTGTCCCATTCCGGGTTTTATCCCTTCCTAAAGTATTCTTAAATGCCTCATCACACTATCTTTCCTTTTGCTCCAACAAAGTAAACCGGCTTTTTGTATGGTGTTAATTTAGATTAGTTTGGTTTTTTAGCTTCAGTAACACGATTATAAAGTCCTATTGACTTTAATGTACAGAGTGATCAAAAATGTTAAATGTCTGCTTCGTATTGATTTACTTGATGTCCACTTCCTATTGAATGTGATCTTGATTAATTCCAGTGGCGTTTTTGATTTTAGTAAACCTAATTATACACTATTTTTAGTAGAAGTTACTAACTTTTAACTGCCCATAAGGTACTATTTTTGAGATTGACCACGTAGTTTGTTAACTGAGTCTGACATTCAGGAGTTTCAAGAATTGCAAGGCGTTTTTCCCAAGTATGATGGTTATAAAGTTGAGACATCCATTCCATTTTAGGAAGATCGTTTACTATCATTTCTTGTATAATAGGATCTTGTTCGCCAAGGGATGGTACCGGAATTTGAATTCCGTTAGAGAGGTAGGATAGGTCCGAAGAATTATAAGACACATATTTAGCAGTTGCTGCACAATAACTGTCCACGATTAAATAAATTACTAAACCGCACACACTTCTTACAAGATTTGCCATTTATTATATAACTTGTAACAGGAATTATCATGCATTTATATTGATTTATTATAATAGAACTTTCTAAATTATGTTTTATCAGACCACAATAACGAAATCATTTTTAAACGATCAAAAATTAAAAATTGGTTTACTTGAAACTGTAAATTCCCTAAACTTAACTTTTAGTAGTATTTATTGGAACTACGAAAAAATACCGGTACGTTTATTATCAATTTTGATTCAGTACTGTTTGCAAGTTTAAGATTCCTTTGAATTTTCCCCCCAAGCGGCTGATCAGGCTAATCTAGGAGAGAAAGGTGTTGTCCCCACCTGGAGATAATTTATATTTCTCAATGGGGCAATAGGTAATTTTTATAATTTTAATACTTGTTCTATGCTGTTACACTAGAAGTGGAATGTTAGATTTTACAGCAAGTCACATTCATTTCATTATTATTACTGCATGGCTATTTTCATATAAGAGTAAAGTAGAACAATTGCTACATGTTTCAAGAAATACTTTCCAGTGGAAGAATTTTGTGTAAATTTAAATCGCACACGATCATGAAAGTTATCAACAACAGATGGGCAAATATTTAAACTTTCTACTTTTAAGTATTACTTCATCACCGGAAAAGCATTTTCATGGTACATATTGATGTGTACATGACACTTATTTGTTATTGGTTGTAGGTGCTGTTAATATTTATTAAACGGCAGTTATTGCTCAACACATTATTAAATAGAAATTTAACTGGGATTTTAATGTTGATGTTGTGATCTTTTCAGAAAGGGGTGGGGACATGATTGAAAGTAAAGCAAAGCATTTGCATTAAAAAATGGATAAATAAAGATATACCTAATAATTGAAATGTAATAAAGAAATACATGATTTGTCAGTAATTTTTGTAATTTGAAAGCGTCTATTTTGTTTGCTCCTTGTTAATAATTATGCTTTCGAGTTTCGACACTGAAAGTAGGTTATGCTATCAAATGCCAATTAATAAATATCAAGTATTTGCGTGACTAATAACCCATTGTGAACAGCATGGTATGCGGAAGAGGGTAAATTCGTTATTAGTTGATTAATACCAAGGGAGAAATCGTTAAAATTTTATATAAACTTGTTTATCCAGTAAAGAAACAAAAATAACAATGCAGCGTAGAAGAAATGTTTTAGAATAGAGTAGGATTTTTAAGAAGATGGAAATGAGGCCTGCACATCATTTGAAAACTTATTACAAGGGGAAGGAAATGTCTGTTTTATTGTCGAATTATTTCTGGAGGTCAGTTGTTAAAAAACTAAAAATAAATTTAAAGTAGTTAAACAGAGTTTAATGTATAAGATTCGCACCAATTGAGTGGCAGGCAAAATCTGCGGATGTCGTTGCGCACGTTTTTTTCATGGGAATATTTTAAAAATAAGGTTTATAAAAGAAAACCACACAACCTCGAACCTACAAGAAAATAGCAGACATGCAATCAGGCAAATCTCCCCGAAAATGTTACAAAATATGAGGAATGGGTTTAACTCATCGGTGCCAAGAAATGGGGCGCATTTTCAACATCTTTTATACTGAGCTGTGTTTAACTTAAAAATCTGTTTTTTAACAATTAATTAACAAGTAATTCGAAAATGAAGCATGCATTTTATTTCTCTCGAAAGCCGAAGGGAGCATTCAAACGATATGTTAGCAAAGACTATCCTCAGGATAGTCTTTAATGTTACCTAGCAGATTTATTTATGACAAGCTCTGGGTACAGTGGCGGCAGATAGTGTGCGTTATTTCTCTAAATATTTGCACATGTTATAACGCGATGCCAAATCTACTCAAGTACCATATATGGTACTTGAGTAGATTTGGCATCGCGTCTGAAAAATTAAATTTCTCCTCGGGGTGGGCGTAGTGCAGGAGTAGAGTTGAGAGTTGGTTAAGTTGCGACTACAAACGGTTCAGATCCGGTCGCGGAAAACCGTTTCGTCCATAGGTGTTTGTTTTTCGTCTTAAGATGGAAAGAGACATATGACCTTAGTATAGTTGGCGCCTTTTGTAGTGTATTTGCAACAAATAAGAAATTCTACGGATATACTAACGAATAAAACAATCACTTCCAACAATAAATCAGTAGAAAAAAGCAGAAACTATTTCGTTTTTATTTGTTTTAGAATTTAAATGATTTGCTACATAAGAGGTCATACAAAATCAAATTTGTTTTTTTAAAGAATCATGGAGTTGCCATTAGGCATGACACGGCCACGCCTAATTTGTCTGAAAGTGTCTACTTGTAATTTTTGGAGTTTTACAATATTATGTTAGAGTTTTACAGAAGCTGGAATACTAAATTTCCCTTTTTCTTCCAGCACTTGGAAAACTTCTAGTTAAGTATTATTTTTCTTCTGCAGCCTTCCTCGGAATGTAGTCTTGTTTCTCAGTTCTCCTTGTGTTCTGCTCTTCTTTTTCATGATTACGGGGTAGTTTACTGGTAAATACTTACAGGACGTATGCAGGATATTTTATTTTCATTTCAACAGTTAGATAAATCAACAAAATCGTTAGTATATCATATCGTCGTTTCAAGAACATGACCATCACAAATTTAGTCCAGCAGTTTAGTTGAGTAAGAACGTCGACTACCTACGGTAGGGGTAAGGTGTTGGGAAACTAAAAACTGGAAATTTTATTTAGCGCTTTTCATAATTTTTAAAAATTGAAGTTGTGTTTCACAAGAAAACTTTCTCTCCTATGTTTTAGTAATAAATTATTTATTAAACGTCAATTCCATATAAATTCTATTTTCAGTTGATTCTATTTTTTATTATTATTGCCTTACTGCTACTATAATGACGTACTTTCCTATGGGTATAGGTATTTTAAAATTTTATCCAAATGTTATATCTCCTACTAGGCACGAAATTAATTTAAAAATAATCAGATTTACACATTGTTGTTCCTACAAAGTAGGTAACGGTAACACAATTTTTAATACTTTTACTTGCAATGATGTCATAGAATTATACTACAGCTTCTTAAAAAACGTTTCTGGCACAACGTGAAGAAGTTACTTAATCCGATCGTCCCCGTTTTCTTCGAAAATCATTAAACGAAAGAAAGCAAAGGACACTTAATGACCGTATTCTGTATAAGTTGCCTCATAGCACTTTCTCTGCCTAACAAGTTGTTTTTATTAGTCTACCTTTCTTTTTTATTTCGTTTCTAAAATATTTACTTCCGAATGCCATACCACTTAAATGCTGTATATGGTGGTGTGACTTTTCATGCATGATGTCGTGTAATTTTGCTTTGGTCCACTGCACAGACATTTATAGTGGTGTTGCGTAAGTTATGCAAGGAAATACCACTTGACCCACAATTATTGTTCCGAGGTAGACGGATGTTTCGCTGGAGAAACTGATTGTATGGGTATGGTACGTATTCGTACCTACTACCTAGATGATTTTAACCGAGTTATTACTAACGATATCAATATATCTGTAGCTGCAGATCAGAATTGTACATAATACTTGACAGCGGGTTTAAAAATTATTTTGTATAATACATGATACATTTTTCAAAATGTAATTGTCGTTGAAAAAAATAGAGGAAGACCTCCACTTAGATGGACCGACGATAGCTGACTAGAGAAAGCGCAGAACAGGGATCAATGGAAAATTCTTGGTGACGCCTGCATCCTACAGTTGATTGATATAGGCAGATGATGATGGTAAATAATCGTGTATTGGCCGGGCGAAGCGAAGCGAGATCTTTCAAAACGACTGAACGAAAATTCATCTGTGTATGATGTTCTACGAGTTTGGTTTGAAGCTCAGGGAGCTTTAATACCATGCACGAAAGAAATGTCGAAAAACCGACTAAATTTAGCTTTTCTCCAAAATAGTGCATACGATTTTGATCATTTTTACAGAAGATATTGCTTTCTTAAGTCGTAACCTATATCTACCGAAAAATTCCAGAGAGGGAGATGCATGGGGACGAATTTCATTTACTGCTATGGGGAGTAAAGACTGTATTTTCTTTGAAACGGCTGGGTTAATTGTGCAGTACAAATTTGCTCTGAATATTTCTTTATTGCTGATAAATGTTCCTCTATATCCAATGGTGTCAAATGTAAATGTATTTGTGTAAGAGCAGTCGTCTACGTATCCTTCACTCTCCATAATTATGTTGGTCGGGGTTAATTTTCGTCCCATGTATGAGGCATTTCATTGTAAGTAGGAACAATTATTGTAGTACTGTGAAAGCCTAAGCACAACTGCGTTGCGATTAAACACGATCTTGCTTGTCAGTATTTCTTTAGATATTTGAAAAATGAAAATGTTAAATAACAAAGAAATCAAGTAGGAGAAACATGTGGTATTTTCTTTTGCTAATTTCAACAAAAATGCACCCTTCTTGAGGCAATCAATTAGAAAAAAATCTTTTATAATTTTGTTTATTCATGAATGGAATAAAGCGTAAAAGCGTTCTTTTTCTGCCTGAAAAAAGAAGGTATAACAAGGCGTATTGTTGTATACAAGTTATGCTTGTTTGTGCAAAAAATGTATGCATTATTAATGGAATAAAGGGCGTTTTGATCCCTTTCATTAAATATTTTTCGAATGAACCGCGTTTGTTTATTCCGGGGCTAAAACATTGATTTTACTGTTACATACAGGCAAGGTTAGGCAGCCAAATCTACATACAAGCAAATAATATGTACTTCAGTACGGTAGAAGGCAAGTTATTGCAAAAATCATGTTCCTATCATGTATTTTTTAAATTATTTATTTATAAAATTTGAAACAATTACAGAAACAGGCGCCTTTCAATTCAAATTCACAAGTGAAAAGACTGTCGCTGAACACACCTAAAACCTTACCTAAAGCCTGTATTGCACAGTATCGACTACTAACACTTGATTATCTAATCGAGGGTTTTATTCTTAACGTTGTTGTTCAAACTAGCATGTTTCGTGATCTTAGGTGTCTTGTCCTATAAATTAAATTTAAAAAGAAAATAATAAAATAGAACACTTTCACTGATTTTTATATTAAAGTTGAATTGAAAGATGACTAAAAACTTTGGTAATTTTAGTCGCAAATTAGAGAAAGAAAGAACACGATTACTAAAGGGTAGTAAATTGCCCAGTTAAGACAGAATAAATCAGCATTTTAATTTTTAATTATGAGAAAGCAAAATAAGATGATGATGTAGGTATAACTTGGCTGCGTTTTCTTTTATTATTTATTATTACTCCCCACATTTCTAATCTGTACAAGTACATGATTAGATACCTCTACGGTATAATCATAAGCATAATTGCAGTAAATAAGTATAAAAATGTGTGGTCAAGCAAGCCGTGGTTTTCTCTTTTTATTTCCCTTTGAAGAGTCTTGCCAGTTGGAATATATAAAGATACCTTGATAAATCATTTATTTACTCTAATCTTTTTAACTTTCAATTGTTAATTATCTGTTAAATAATACATCCCTACAGGGTGTTCAAGATGCCATTATATGACCATGTAAAACTAGCTTTATGCTGTGATTATGACCGTGACAGTGACAGGTGACAGCTACACTCCACTATTGAACGTAAAATAGGTTATGTCATAACTATCACTACTATAACCGATTATTTTCTTAATTTTACTTAATACCTAATGCAGTTTAAAATGAAACAGGTTATTTCGTTAACCCAATTACGTTCATTTAGTTATGGAAAATTAATAAATTGGTATTCAGGATTAGTGCAAAAACCACCACCAACTCCACCCTATTCTCATGTTATACAAATAGGAGACCCAGTTTTAAGAATTATATCAGATCCAGTTCCTACTGATCTTGTTAAATCACCAGAAATTCAATTCTTACTAAAAAAATTACGGAAAGTATTTAAACAATACAGTTGCATAGGTCTATCGGCTCCTCAAATTGGCATTGCTTTGAGAGTCTTTATGATTGAATTTAATGAAAGCCATGCTAAATCTTTTTCCAGTGAAGAAATAAAGAATAAAGAAATGAAACTTTTTCCACAAACAGTTAAGTACTTCACTGTAATTGAAACTATCCCGTGTTGATAAGTTTCCTGGTGTATTTCGATCATAGTTTTCAATTTTTTCTTAGTTAAGTCTTTACAAGGATTAGGTAATGTGTTCAAGGTATTTTATTGTAGGTCGTTATAAATCCAGAATTGAAAGTTCTTAACTATGATCAAATTATATATGCTGAAGCTTGTGAAAGCGTAAAAGGATTTTGGGCTGATGTTCCTAGATATCAAACAGTACAACTTAGTGGTCAGTAGGTTTTTCGTTATTATTAAAGTTTGCTCATAAGCATTTTTAGGATTAAATGAAAATGGTGAAAAGATTTCTATAGATGCAAGGGGTTGGTTAGCAAGAATTATTCAACATGAGATTGATCATTTAAATGGAAAATTGTACACTGATGTAATGGATCGCAAAACTCTTACATGTAGTTGTTGGCAAGTTGTAAATGATAGAAGAGGAAAGGTTGAAATACCATTTCATCAGTAATTTATTTAAAAGTTTATTTTTGAAAACCAAATTAGAATAAAATAATTACTTTCTCAACAAATACATATATCTAAGTGTAAATGTATATACACAGTTAAATATAAAAATTAAAATATATTACAATAGTTGGACAAGTTTTAATTCACCTATGTAATGTTTTGAATTTGAATCACATTTTCAAAAATATTTTTTATTTGTTTTATTTATAGAATAGGTTAATAAAATTGCAACAATTTAAAACAAGTTCTGTTAACTTACTGAATTAAAGCTTTCCTCAATTATGTTAACCAAGGTATAGCTATTTATTTAAAACTTTCTCTTAGGTATTGGTTGCGTTTTGGTGTTCCAATAATAATAATAATAAAACATTTTAATTTAATAATGAAAACATTGTTTTTAATGTATAATCTTCAGTTATTGGAGTATTTTATTTGATACATGTTCTAGCAAAGAATTTAAAACTAAAAATTCTGTAAAATCAAACCCAGAATTGTTTTACAAAATTACATTGGTTAATGTCACATCATTATAGTTTATTTTTTTAAACCTTACTTTAAACATTAGTTATACATAAAAAGTATTATATATTTACACATACAGATTATTTTTTTTTTCTAAGCAGCTAAATATTTACGTCTGAGTATATTCAGTAGTCACAGCTTTCGACATATAATGTTGTGCTACATGGTTCTACTCTTAAAACATTGTATGAATTCTATTTACAGAGATTCTGTTTTTTTATATAATTACAATTTGCAATAGGCACACAAAATATAGAGTATGAGATGAAGAACATTGTCAATAACGTTTTCAATCATACATTAGATATTTTTCTTAATGCAAAACTTTATGACCTACTACTTATTAAGTTCTTAAAGTTTTGCATTAATAAAATTAACTTTACAAGCGAGATGCATGTGTATTATACCAAAACAACATTCATATTCTATATTGGTCGGTGTAGCAAACACATAAAATGCTTTGTCACTGCAGTTTCATTACCAAATTAAATTAATTTGGAATTGGATCAGTTTAAATAAAAGGAAGCAAATTCTTAGTTAGCCTGTAGGATAGACCACACAATTAGCACTCCTGCACTGCGGAGTTGCAGCTCTGTCCGCAGAAGAAAAACATCGGGAACACGAATCAAAATAATTTCAATTAAGGGTTCTGCTTTTAATTATTAAGTAATGAAACTTCAGCATTTGTAATTTGTTTTGTACATGTATTATAGAATTCCTATCTAGAAAATATAAAAATATATTAACGTTTGTTACATGAAAACTTTTTGTTAATAATCCTGACAGGATCAAATTACAAATCTTTTGCTTGTTTTGTTTAAGCCTTTAGTTTAAAATGTGTGTGGGCTAAAAAATAAAATTACAAAATGCCCTATGAAACTGTATAAAATACTAAAAATGGATTTTAGGGGTTTAGTATTGGACATAAGAGAAAAATTACCCATTTTTAATATTTTATACATTAAGCTAAATTTTATCAAATTTGATTTATACTTACTACATGAAATATAACTTCACATAAAAAGCTATAATTTTAAAAAATTGTAATATTGAAGTAGGTATAACTACATATACTTACATCTATTATTTATAATATTTACATTTGCACACATCGTACCTTCGTTTAAATATAAAAATATTTCAACTACACAACCATTAACCAATTATTTCATATACTTGCATTACCAGGTCTACAATAACCATTTCTATGTTACCAATTCCAGTAAAATGCTCTTTTAAATAATAATTACACAGGTTGTTACCTAATAAACGCCTCAAGTCATAACTATGTCATTTTAAAATTTGGCCTCTGCAAACTGTACAGGGTGTAGTATACAGTGTGATCATTTGAAAACGACCCACCCTTAATATCTCGTGAACCATACCAAATATCAAAAAAATGTAAAAATACGTTTTTATAAAGGATGGGGGACATTCGATAGTGTAATCCGCGTCACACGTATACTTACCCCGCCGCGCCGCCCCCACCTACCCAAACTTGAAAAGTTTAAATGGCACTATATCCTTATATCCTTTGTGATACCTCGAATTAAAGGTCTTTTAAAATGCTAACTTTTTACGCAGAGAAAATTAAAATCGACAGATTCGTTTTGGAGAAATTAAAAAAACCTGAAAAAAGTGTGTGTGCCTAAGACGTTATTATTAAAGTATTCGCTTAGAAATTATGGATTCGGCTTCTTCGTCGCCCCATCCATAACCTTCTAAACTTATGCTTTAACAAGTCACTTTACGGACTTATAACGTAAATAAAAAGTCTGAGTATCATAATAACAAATGAAACATACTTCTGTATGCAGAGTTTCACCTTGAATCCAAATATGTAAAAATATACAGGGTGTTCCAATTTAAAAAAAAAACAGTTGAACATCATAACTGAAAATAGTTGATAGATATTTAAGAAAGGGCTGTGTCAAAAGATAGCTTTTGCTTTACCATTTGAAATTATATAGAGTTTGTGGGGTCCAAAATTTAAAATTATGAAGTTATGGCTCAAGGCGTTTTTTAGGCAACAGCCTGTATATTAAACTTATATTTTAATCAATCACAATATTCAGATTCGCACAACATCTGATTATGTTGTTACATTGAAGCAGTATTCAAAGATAGAACCAATCACCACAATTATATTTAGTACCTACATAACATTTTTGAAAACATTCAGGAATTTTTTTTCGGTCAATATTTTCCCGTTATTTGCAGTAGATATTTACGTCGATTAAATTTGCGTTGTGTCCACAAGTCGTGGTCAATGAAGTGCCCATAAATTACTTTTCTTATACTTTTCGTAAGCTATGTCCGGCCGACGTAATGGGGCGCTATTTTGTATTCAAGTTCAGCAAAATGCAATGGAGATAGGTAGTCTTCAAAATATCGTGGTGAAAATGATTACAGTTTTCAATGACCTTTTTTCTTCATATACTCGTATTTGAAAAAAAATGTCACTGTCTACCATTTTTTGTATAAAAAGGTCTATTGCAATAAGAAGCTGATATCGTGAAATGCATTCGAGAAAAATTCAGGTAGGCCAAATAATATATACCGCAACGTTCGTAATACATTCATTTCTGTTTGCTTTAAATTATTAGATTTATTCGGGGTAAAAATGTTTTGTAATAAATGCAGACAGACAATGGCAAAAAAAATTAGGTACTGCCAGTCATACCTCTCCGTTGATCAGATTATCTTACAATTTATTCCCTGTTGGAGTCACCTTTTTTCCTGAATGTTCCTCATAAATGTATTATAAAATTTTCTAATTAAAATAAAATTGAACTAAAACCTAAAAACATCAATTATCTACTAAAAATGCATTTTACATCGATGTCGAATCAGTCTTCAGTACTTTAAAAGTTCTAAATTTCATCGCGGACTTAACATCTTAACTTAATCTACTTTAAGTATTTAATATCAGTACCTAAAGCATTACAACCAATGCTTTCAGAGAATGCACAATAGAATGTTCGTCAGAAATACAGTTATGAGGGAATTGCGGATATTACAAACTGACGATGCAGCCAAAGCACTTGCTGCTGTTTTCAAACAATCTTCATGCTCGTGGTAATCGATTCGTGTTATTGCACAGTAATGGTTATGTGCACAACTGAGATCACATCCATGGTTTGGAGTACCATCATACATTCTTACTGAATTTGCTCTGTAGTATCTGAAATAATGGATATAAAATTTTATTGTTACGATTAGGTATTATTGCACCACTACCACTTTAAAACTGTAGAGAATGCATGAACTTTTGCAATATTAATCGTATTTTCCATGATGTGTGTTGGTTGCTGTGTGTAAAGATAATAAAAATAAAAGAATATGAACAGGGCAATTCTTTTACTACCTACTAGAAAAGAAAATATACTAGAAATGCGAACGGTATTTGTAAATATGTTAGGTTCGCCAACAAAATTCTTTAACCTTTAAATTGTTGTCGATATGGGATAAAACCTTTTGCTAGAATATGGTATGAGACATTAACATAATTGGTTAGAGTTCTTTCCAAAAAGGGCTCAAGTAAGAAATATAGAAATTAGAGAAAGATTAAAAGGTAAATCATTGAAGGAGAGAGCAGATAGATGGCTTGGATAGAGAAGGAGCGGTTGGGAGAGGGGAGACCAAGAGGACGTTTCATAACACCCTTGAACAAAGGTGAGTTGAAGAAAAAGCGGGTTCGTTGTAGATAAATGGACAATGGTAATATGGTCAAGTGTAATGAAGTACTAGTACACCTCCACAATGCAAGACAGAAGAATAGTAAGATTACTTGCGGCATCGGCAGTAGAATAGGGAAAATTTGGTTTGGTGTACATCTTATACTTACTGGGGGTACTTAATGGGGTATTAACGGGTTGATACTGGAAACAGATATCATGTTTTGTATATAAGGCAAAAAATATCATGAATAAGTAAATATTAGTAGAATATATAAGACCTTAATCAGGATAGTTGTCACTCAAGCTAGCGTAACATGGGTGCAGAGTTTGTGACATGGGTCCTAACAAAGGAAAAGGGGAAATACATTGTTCATATTACAACATATTGTAGAAACTAGAAATAGATTTGTAAGAACTAAGAAGGGATAAAGATGTTTGAAAATCAAACGATTAGTAATACGGTAGAAAAATGATCCTTATAGAAAAAAATGATAAAGAAGAAGAATACTAATCAAAATATTTTTTTTTTCGAATCGAATTATAAGTATATGACGACTATTTTTAGAAATACCCTACACAAACTAAAGCTAAAATATTGTAATAAGCACGAATATTTTTTCAAATTTTTACAGCTAAAGTTTTTCTAATTTATTTTCCTGTTTGCTATATAATCTAGGTACAAGGTAGGTATATTTTATTGGACAAGTTCCAAAAAAAGTTAATTAAAAATTTTATAGCCGAATGGCGCAACTTCGGTTTTAATTAAATTCAACAATTTGCCGTCTATTTTCTCAGATATTTCTTAATTTGTCATTCGTTCTCTTACAGTAACAAAGGATAGGAGGTATTCTCGAGCTTAATACTAAGCGATGGCACGTTAATAATTTACCGAAATGGATAAGATACAATTACCTTGAAAAGGTTGGGTTGTCGCTAGGGCTGTACTGCGTCAGTTTTTCAGCTAAATTATGTAGAGAAAGGGGTGTAATGTTGGTAATTCCATAATAGGAGCTGAAGTTGTATTCTACGGTCCATTCGGCTTCTTGTTTCTTATTGGCATTAGAGAGATCTAAGTAATATTGGGTGTAATCGAATACCTGAAACGAATACAAATTATTCAACAATTATTTTTGTTTTTATCTAATATCTTTTTAAGATTAAATACGTAAGTTAAAAAATACATGAACTTGTTAAAAATAAACTTTGTAATCAAACATTAAACAAGTCGGTTGGTTAATTGTATCTGTATATTAGATACTTTTAACTTTTAAATATTCATAAAAGAAGGAATGCTGAATAATGAATGATGATGGATTACTACAGCTGTCAAAAGTGAACGCGAGCTTTTGGTTTAGCATTTGAGCAATTTCAAACAAAAAACATTTTTAAATATATACGACCTTCAAAGAATTTGTGAAAAGAATAATAATCCAAGGATTTTGGATGTTCTTCTTTAATTTCCTACTTCTGGTTACAATTCGTACGTCTAAAAATGCTTTGAAATATTTTAATGCGACCAAATTTAGTATTTCTGCCCTTCAGCAATTCAACTTAATTATGAAACTTGTAACCGATCCGGATCGGGATATTTCAGAAGACATTACAAACAAATTATAGATTATTCTAATTTTCTGAGAAGTTAATTGCAGTCATAGTATAAAAAAAAGTCAATAATAGAAAAGTCATAATATGACTTAACGATAAATACGTGGTGTGATAATTCCACCATAAAAAAACCTCTCCGCTATGTAACCAATAAATAATGATAAATTGAAACTAAAGTGTAACTTATATTCGTGTATTATTTTATTAGACGGTTATTTCGCAATAAATGCTGTAACAGGTAATACACTGTTTTGTGTTTGTTTTGTAGGTAGGTACTTATAAGGCATTATTTTACCCGGAATATTTGTTATACACTCCTACAGAAGATTAAGAACGGAATCTTTTAAGCTTTCTACATTAATTTATCTGAACTTTACGAAAAATATTTTCAAGCAATAATAAATAAAAAAAATGGTACCTTAATAAGAAAAAATTATAGATAAAAAAAGTCAGAATTCCTGGACTCTGAAAGAAGATTCTGAATTTTTTATCCTGATTTTCGTTTTTCCGTCGATTCCCTTTTATCAAGTTCCTATCTAAAACTTTGAAATTCTATTGTCATTGATTCACCTTTCGTTCAGGAAGAATTAGCGAGTTGAAAAGTTCAATAGTAGAATTAAAGAATTATCTGATTGCGTGTTCGTTCCATCACTAACCGTGATAGATTTTCTCAGTTTGTTTGAAAACAATCTGGGTAGGTGTATTAGAACAACGTTTGGAAGAAATGTCGATTTTTACTTAGCATTTGGTTGTCCTGTCAACCCTAGGGCAGCGTTCGTGCTATAATAAAATATTAAACTTGGCCGCAGAAAAGTCAGTTGTAGTAAACGAATATTTGAAATGCACGGAGAAAAGATTCGAGAAATATTTTTGTAGGTATGTGCTCAGACTTCGAATTGAGAAATGAAACGTGTAAGATTTTTTTATTAAAATTGTTTCTTCATAAATTTTTATTTTAAAAATGTTTACCGATATGAACAATATATTTATGTAACACAACAAAAACTTCTTCTATGTAATAGAAAAATAGGTATGTTTCTATCTAACAGACCCGATTTTTGTCATGGCAAGCTTTGATGAATCTAATTTTCGATTACTCGATATAAAATATTCTGACACACAATAAGCTAACCTAAAGTCAGGTAGTAATTAAATGAAAATAGTTCAAACGACGTGTCAGCTGACCTAATCTATGTCAGCTTAAAATCCAGAATTTGATATGACAAGCGTGATTTATTTCACCGCCAACCAAGGAGAAAAAATTTATGGAACACAACATGATAACTCAACGTGCTACACCTGTAATATTTTCCGTTCAAAAATTGAAGTTTACGGGTGTGCGATGATAGATAAAGATGGATAGATTTAAATTTATAGGTAATTCTTGTTCCCCTGTATATGCTATATAAATGTGGGTAAGAGATTTACGAATTGTTCGAGTATGTAAACGTGCTTTGATTATTTCTAAGGCAAGTTTCTATCAGATTTTGATCCTTCTCTTTATCTTTGTAAATGACTAAAAAAATATTAGAACTGTTAGTAAAAACAGAAGTTATCTGTATACTGAGAGACATTTAGCTGCACAAACACCTTTTATGTAGGTACTGCATTTAATTTCCTAAATTATTAACACTTAATACCTATATATAAACGGGCATTATCTAGCTGTAAATTCTAGCCTTGTATGTAGGTAAATAAAGGTAAAAAATATATAGTAATGACCGGTTTATTTACTTACTTGAATATTGCATGCTTGATAAATAGCCACTGCATTGCAACATTACAATTTGAACTACAATGTATAAATTAGTGGTAGTTTTATCCATTCGCAGGGAGCCCAGGGTATATTTAAACCTATTTCAAGGACCGCAATAAATTGGCTTTCCTATTTTTCTCTGAAGAGCAAGTCAATTGTTTCTGACGGGTCCATCTAAACATTTCCCCTGTTATATAAATTTAAATGTATTTTACGGGAAGCTTATTGCAAAGGGTATTTCTGAAGACGAAAGCATTTCTCTTAAAACTGTTCACTGAGTATACCTTAAATAAACGAGTGAATTCATTAATAATTCCGAACAACGTCGGTTCAAGGGATTTTGGCGCTCTCGGCGATATAAAATTTGGCATTCCTCCAAAACTCTAACAAACGAGAAGAGTGAAGTCGCTCATCCGAAAAACTGTGCGTTTGTTACATTCCAATGTTTATCGTGATTCATGAAATATAGCTAGACTGCTCTTTAAAAATTACGCCAAATTGTTTAACCTTAAGGTCGTTTCTTTTATCGCACGCTGAATTTAATTTAAACTGCCAAATCGATTAATCAACAATGTAGGAAATCAAATGAAATTCATTTGTAACCAAAATTAAAAGACGAGTTAGAGGGGCTTTTGAATGAAAGTCATTTCAGTTTTATTGTTACGTCCTTTAAGTCACGAGTAGAATTTGGAATTATCCATTGCCAGCTTGAAGGAGACCTCATCAAGTCATCTCTTTGTAACTCCTAGTAGTTCTACATAGTTCGCCCGACAATTTCATGCAGGTAATGCACGAGTTGGCTTTAAAGTGGATGTTCTGCTTCATGGAGGCGAATGTAAATAGCAATCATGGGCTTAAAGCTTTGCAAATGACCCTAATTTTAGGGATTTTCCAGGAAAAGCACGTTTTTTGTGTTGTATTCATTTTAATTTCTAGCTTGAAAAGAAAATTCAAAAGCTTGGGCATTAATAAGGAAATTTTTGTAATGGTCTAAAGTCTTTGTTATTATTTACTGAAATTCTATTCATGGGTATTTCATTATGGAAACGAGACCGAATTTTAATTTGGCAGAAGCTTAAGAAACTTTATATCTCCAGTATTTTATATTTCAAGTATTTTCTGTGACAGATTAATTATTTTTCTTTCTAATTATTTGCATAATTTTTAAAATTTACCTGTCCAGTGTCTTTATCGAACTTATATAAACGGAGGCCAGGGTTGTTAGGGCCATCAGTCGTTCGCCTGGGGGTGAGGGATGGAGCCAGCATAGCCCATGAAACTGCTCGTCCTGTAAAATGAAAAAAAAATATTCAAACATTTGGTATACAAACATTTTAATACCGTATTGCAGTTAATGACGGCCAGAAACTTTTAATGGATCGTTAAAATTTGCAGAATTTGTTTTAGGTTCCTTTGATGTAACTCCAAGCAAGACATTAAATAAGATATTTCTGTATTTAAATTCTTTTTCTTTAAAAGATGCAAATATTAAGGTGCTTTCTAAGGAGATACCTAATTAATTGGAAACAAAAATATGCTTCAGTGCCACATATCATAAAAATCTGCTGGCAATATTTTCCAGCATCCACTAAACCGTAAAAACTGTAGGTGGTGAATATTCAGACAAACTTATAGTACTCAATGCTTATAGTTTAATAGTGTAACACATTTTGCTCATTATTACATTTTGTTATAGGGTGCGTAATATCACAGCTAACCTGTACAATATTTTCTTACTGAGTAGGAAAAAGTTCCTTGGAACATACACTTCTCCTTTATGGAAAGAGCATACCGTTTTGAAATTGACTCAAAGAAGATTGACAAGGACAGACATATAATAGGAACTAGTATTTTCTGCGCATGCGCGCGTTAATTTGCAGCGCAATAATTGGCTGTTAAATGATCATTTTCAAAGCGTCACACCCACAGCTGTTTGCTTTTACGCATACGCTATGCATTTAGTTTCTGATATCTGTTTATCCTTGTTGCACTTTCTAACACTTGTATTGTCGTTTCTCTGTCAATCTTCTTTGAACCATCGGTTGTGCAGTGCATCATAGAGATATGCTCTTTCCAGTTAGAAGCAGTGTTTGTTCGAAGATGAAAATCCAGTTTGCAACCTGAAAGTCCCGGATTCATTTCAGTTTAGTCACGGATGTTTGTATTTGTTCTATTATGACGAAATAAAAAAAGGTTTTTACATAAGTACGGTGATATGAAATAAGAAAGTAGTCAGGTAACAGAGCGCCTTGGAAACAACATGAATATTCCAAATTAATTTAATTTAGTGTCAATCGATATTTTTGATGTCTCTAAAACAAAGCGATCAATCGCTATTCCCCAGATTTTATTTTCATTCTCTCTAGCCGAATAAAGTAATGGCAGTTGAAAATCATTGTCATTATATCTTCTCAAGCTTGAACATTCAATTCTTCACCAGCTTGGAGTACCTATACTTAAATGTAATGTCTATTCGTGCATATACCTTTACTTTAAAGGTTTTATTTTACAACGTTGAGTCAGTTAATACTTTACAATCATTTATAACTCTGGAACGGATTTTAAGTCACGGATCATTTTATATATTTTTTTTCTATGGTGGTACAAAAGTGGGCTATTATTTACTAAATTTAAGTATAAAAAGTGATATATTTTTGTGGTAGGGCACGTTATTACCTTAATGCCAGAAGTTTGTTATATTCTTTGTAGATTTTGTGCAATATGTGTGATAGAAAATAATATATTTAAAGTTGTGCAAAAAATTTTATGGGACTTGATATATTTTCCAACTCGGTCTGCGGACTCATAAGATAACTAGTCGTCTTTTACACACTTGTTGCATAAACAACTAAAACACTATGCAACAGGTTTCTTTTTAAAGAGAGTGTTACGTCATCTATTAATGTTACTATTATTTGCTATTATCAGAAATGTGAATGTCCTTACAGGCAAGGTAAGGAAAAGACTACGTTTTTTTGTAGTGACAAATTTTAATCATTTTATTGACTATGACCATAGATCACAAATTTTGGACATTTTGTTGAGCTGTAGTGTCGATGTTATGGTCAAGGTTGGCTAGTGTGGCGAAGTGTCACTCTGAGTGGCCGTCGTTTTATACTTTTTGTCAACGTCTTCAAATCGACATTATAAGTCGTCAGAATATAATATCGATTGTAGGCATTATTTATTTAATTATTGGTCGAACAGGGACCTAGGTAGTGCCATTTTGCAACATTTTTTTAATTGCGTTGCCTTGTAAAGCGTAGAATTCTGACACCTCAACTCTGAATGCTTTAACCATTCATGAATAGAACAAAAAACCTTCCAAACATCCCCCATCCCCTCCCACCTGTTCAAAAAAAATTCAGAAAGGTTTCAAAAGGAATTAAGTTCTGAACGTTTTCTAACCACGAAGCAAAAAACGTATGAAAGAAGACTGTATCATAAACATATTATAGTATGTTTTGAGGAATTCAAAAGTACTGAACACTGAAAGCTTCTTCAGACTTGCGGTATGGAAGTACAAATTGCTATTTGTAATTGAAAATGTGTGAGAATATTCTGAAAAATATATCTGAATATATGATATGCTTTTAAAGAAGGTTAAGCACTTGAGGTACATCATATTTTGTCCTATAAATCTAAAGCTGTTTTTGTGTACTTTAACGCCATTTCTTTATAATTTAACTTCCAACTACATGCGGGGAACATACTTTTTATAATTCTATAGGGAACTGAATGTGTCATTGACTGCGTAATGAATTAAAGTGCTCACAATATAATACGAAAATTACCAGTGCCATTAGTGCCAATGTTTCTAACTACGAAACAAAGGTAATGAAAGATCTTGTATGGATTCAATTGATTTTTCAAATTGATATAAGTTAGTATATGGAATTTTCTTTGGCCTCCACTAAAATAAAATTAATGAATACAGAATTTTTTAATTATTCGTATATCTAATATTTTTAGCCCATAATGGTACTACAGTCTACAATAAAATTCATGACGTCAGTATGTGATGTCGAAATTTCAATGTCATCAATTTCTTATCTAGTTTCTTTTATTGCCTTTACAAAGAACTTGCACATGTTGCACATGGTCTTCATACCTGTTTAACAACAAAGCATTGTGATTCGTATTCTTTCGTGAAGATTTCTTTTGCTAATTTATTTAGTTTGATCGAGAATCGGATGGTTGTGGTTGTGTTATTAAAACTTTGTGCAGAAATTGTCTTAAAAGTGCGTGGGTGTTTGTATTGTGCGTGTGTTTGTGTGTCAGCAGATACTACTCAACAACTTTAGCCACTTCTGCCACATTCTACAAAATAACAAGGTAGGCTTTTATTGTCTACATCTACTGAGAATTTTGTTTTGAATAATTATGTATTAAACCACTGAATGACGAAATTACTTTCGCGTTTTAAATTTTCTGAATTGATTTCATTGCTTTCTTGGGAATGATTATCTTAACCCATTAACTATAGTTGTAAGATTTGGGGTTATCATTATACCTAGTTGTGCTTCGTTGAAGCCCTATTTTTTTAAATCCTACGTAGGTAGGTACTTACGTAACCGCGAACAAAGGAAAATCGCAAAATAAAAGGTTTACGGTATTGCTCATATTCCTTTGAAATTTTACCTTTATTACTAGAACGAGATGAAGTCAAAGGAAAATTTTGTAGAACGGAGTACAGATCTAACAGTAAGGTCCAAGGCAATTTTTACTGCTTAAAATATGGTGGTGGTTAAACTTAATATAAATTTAAGATGTCCAATAATCTCAATAATGTTCTTTGTTTATAATGTACTGAAGAAGGCCAATTAATTGGCCGAAATATATACACACACAATTTTATTATTTTTGTTTTAATTGACTGCTACCTCTTCTCAGAAGATAATTTTCAAATATTAAAAAACCAGTCTACAAAAATTTTTTTTTATAAAAATATAAAATTTTGTTTGTAGGCGTATCTTTTTATGCTTAACTTAATGGTAAGATTCAATTTTGAAAATTATTGTTCAGAGGCGTCCTTACAGCGGGGTTCGTGGGTAATTGCCTCCCTAACTTTTTTGTGCGATTTTTTTTAAATACCGTATTCACATTTAAATTTACCACAGTTTCTTGCATAAGAAAGGTACTCTTGCAAAATGTTAAAAAATGTAACCGTTGACGATAAACACGCATTTAAAAATCGAATTGCACTTTTTAATTAACTTACAGCCAATTAAGGGTTAATAGTCTTTGTGTGTTTTTATCGAAAAGGGTTACAATTATCCAAATTTAACAAGATTTTTTTTGTGTAGAAAACTTCGACCAACACTTATTTTAAGTCAGAATTAGAAAAAAAAGTCTGATAAAAAAATTAGGGAGATAATTATAGGCACTACTTCCTATGTATATACGAAGGTTTTGTCTAGGTATAAGTATGTCCTTAAATTTTAGGATACTGTTTTCTTAACACCCTGTATAATGTCATTTTCAAGAATACAGAATTTCATTTTGTGGAAATGCATTTATGTGTGTAATGTAAAATGCCGCTAGAACGTCTGGCTTTGAGAGTGAAAAATGTTGCAATTTGCCTGGATCTTCACAGTTAAATCACAGCTAGAATTATACGATGAATTGAAATGGCTGGAAATGTAATTGTTCAGTTCCTCAATTGTGGCTTACCGCAAATCGAATCGAATTTCATTAACCACACTTTCAGGTCTCGTCATTTGTGTAAAAGTTGGTAAAACCTCGCAAAACTTCCCTGAATTTAAATGAGCGTTTCACTAATTCACTTTCATTAGTTGGGTGTCCCAGATTTGGACTTGCTTATATTTGAAAACACACCCGGGGCTGTAATTAAACGTCAGTCAAAATAATAAAATTTATTCCAGCGGAAAGAACTGGATACAGTAAAATGCCGTTGATTCGAATTTGAATTTATGTAGCCACGAAATTTTAAAGCCGCCCCAAATGTTACATATCATTACGTCAAGGCTAAAACATCATGTTCCCCAGCAATTCGAAGCACTTTTAAATAAAAGTTTTGTAATTCATTGCATTACCAATTCCGTTCTTAAGCTTTATTAATTTAAAATGTTTTTCTGTCTCCGGAAACGTAATGGAAATGGGTAAGAAGGTGTAAAACCTTTGATAGAGTTTTTCTAGAGTAATCAAAAGTTAGAAACCGCCGTACTTTCCATTAAAAGGCGTCTTTTAAATTCGTTTTAATGCTTGTTCGCGAATCGATTGCGGTTTGAAACGGTAGGTTATTTTTCTTTTTCTTCTTAGGTCTTTTACTCTCGTGGAAAGTTTTAAACAAGACCAATTCTGACCCTTCTGACCCAGGCGGGCTAAAAATATTTAACTTGAGTTCGTTTGACGAATCTCTTTGCTAACTTTAGGGGTTTTATACGATTAAATAAGCCATTGTTGGTCTTCGTGCAGTTTTAAGATAAATTTTCGATTTACATGCATGTGGGGAAATTGCAGTTGGCGGATTTTAAAGTTCAAAAGTAAATACCTAGATTGCTAACCAGTGGCAAATTATATCTTGGCCTTCTATTGGTGGAAATACGTCATGAAACTAGAAACGTTCTGGTGATAGAACGGTTTTATCTTAACTTTGCAGTCTACATTTGCAAAGAAAATGTGATCGTAAAAGTGCACTTCACAATGAGTTTTACGTTTTACGAGTCGTAGCACAAAAATTCCAAGTTACTTTAGTTCCAGTAGGAAATCTTATTTCGTAATTTAATGCCAATAGTTACATAACTTTTTATTTCTTATTAAATTATGGACTTGTGTGTGATTTTTATTTTTTACCATTTACAATTTCACGACCAACTATTAATTTTTTTTTAAATATCGATAATTAGTTCATTGATCTTACAGTACTTTGGCCACTCTTCCGAGTCCATTGTATGTATTTGTATGTACGTATTTTGATACTACTAGCTTAAAAAAATTAAAAACTGGGCTAGTTATGTGGATATCAATAAATTTAGCTTCCTGTCGTAAGTCTCGTAATAACTAGAGGAGATACACAAAGCTGTTCCGATAAATGCTTGGTAATGAGTTGTTGGGATGTAACTTTATATTTCCGTTTACCCATGCTTATTTGTTTATGATTAATTCCGCGATCATCTTGAGGTACTTGATCAATAAATCATCGGCAATAGCATGTGCAAAACTAAGTTTGTTTAAGGGATACAGTTAATATGCATTAATGTAGTTGGGACTTTGCAAACGATGTTCGCAATATACTTAGCCTACACACAGATTAAGGTTTCAGGCAACCCTAAGTTGTTAAGGGTATAATTTGGGACTCCGTGCGTTGGTTGGTTCGTGTAGCAGCAGCCGGTGAGCCGGTCTAATTGATAATTCGCAGAATTTGCAGAAAAGCGCTGATACCCAATAATGGGCGAAGGGCCTACAATTTCTAACGGGAATTCAAACACTCCAAACTTACTCGTTCAAGAAATTGCTAAATTAAGTGTTGACACAACAGCAGCTGGTGTTTTGTGTAAAAATACTGGGAAAAGGGCTTTGCTAAGCTTTCTTATGCTCCACTAAACGTTTGCTAATAAAATTCACACGATTACAACAATAAATAATTTTCAGTTTCAGAATAGAACATTAAAAATTAAGCTGAAGGAACAACTTGGGGCAAATAACCATAGTTATTTATGCAGAAAAGATCTCTTAAAAAATTCAAAAAATTTTAATAATACCTTAAGAAACTTTAGGATAGTGTTGTTGCTACTAAAAATTAGAAATAAAACCGGAACAGATAGTAAGGAAACGTGAAACGAATATGTAACGTCGGGACGATAAGGGTTCACGACAGAAAGAGAAAATGGGGCGAAAAGATAACGACTCAACTAGTAGAGATAGTAAAAGAAAAATAACGCGCAAGAAGACAAATGTATGGTACCTACTAGGCTCAGCGAAAGGTGGTGTAATAAACTATAGCATATTTGGTTAATGAACCGGCAAGGTTTCCTTTTAGAGGAAAAGCAAGAAGTTGAATAAGTAGACAAACAAAATTAGTGCATCTGAAAAAAATCGGAGTAGTATCTTGATTGAATTGTTACTATGGTTGTATGTTACGAAGTGGTTACGAACATCAAATGCGCGGATGGATGATATTGATTTTATAAGTGTTTTAAATAATTTCAGAATTTTGGTTTTATATTCCGTGGAAACAATAATTAGATTTTTCATATGAAAAACGCACAAAACAGGATGTTCATTGACTAAGCAATTAGTATATCGTAGAATGTGTTCCCAGATATAGACCACTCTCGTGGTTTCGTGTAAATAATTGTGAGAAAGCAGAACTTACAATAATGCGTCTATTCAAACTAGGGTAGAAATAGAATTGGTAAATAATACTTTCACAGTGGAAAGCGGAAACGTAATAAAACGAATGAAAAAATGATAAATAGGAGAACAAAGGAGACGGGCGCGATTGAGAGGAAAGTCTGATGGCTAGTTTAAATGAAATATTAACAGTGTTAGTATTTGTATGGTTTGCAATGATTGAACGTTGATATTCCCCTGGTATATTGGAAAACAATTAAATTGTCATCTTTCATGTTCGCTAGAAATTACGTTCTTGTAAAATCGGTTTTCAATTTCTGACGGACGGGAAATAATGAAGCATTTGTTGCTTGAAAACAAAAAAGGCAAACCTTAATACATTTTACTTGGTACTACTAAAGTAGGTCACCGAGAATGTAATTAGAATTGTATCTTTTTCTATAAAAACAAGTAAAACAAAATAAAACATTCTGTGTTCTATATTTTTCCTTAATTCTATACGATACTAATATTTATGTAAGCATAAGTTATGATACAACTTAATGGCCGTTTGGATATGTAGTAGATCGAGTAGATGCTACAAATGTTCAGTGGTTGAAATACGAGTGCGCCTTAGGGGTGTACTATCGAAGAATAGCGTGTTTTATAGAAAAAACGACAGAAACACGAGTATTTCTCGCATAAAGCGATTGACAGCTGGGCGAGAAGAACCAGGAACTGTGATTATCCTATAATGATATTCCATTGGTTTCACAATCTGATCATATTTATCTAAACAAAAATTGTGCCGACCCTTTTACCTTGTAACATTCAGGCACCCTACCCTGTTTTTACTGTTAAGGACAGTTTCAAATATTGTTATCTTCCTAACAGTCCTGTACATTTAAACACAAATAGCTTTGCGGTCGGGGTAGGCTATGGAAGGCCTGCGTCATAATTTTATTAAATTTCCTTTTTAATTTGCTAGCCATGACATGTAATAAATATCATATTAGTAAATTTTTGGTTAAATTTTAACAGTCGATAAATCAGTAGCGACGATTTTTGTGATGTTAAATATTCAAAAACACTGTAAATATTTCATTTTTAATCATCAAATATGACAGTAAACTGTATCTACTATAATAGTGAACTAAAACAAAAGATTTGTAGTCTTAGAAAAGAATAAATGGGTTGTTTGTGTACCCATGGAGTGTTGTAAAAGTTTTTATGAAAGTCTGAGCTTTATATGAATTATTATAGGACACAACAGAAAGACGGAAATGATATGTCATAAAATACTTTGATTGGATAGTTTGGGATTTATATTACTACCGGATTTGAGGATATACTATATATCATTAATATAAGTAAAAGTTTGTTTAAAGTTTCAAGGACTTACCATTTCTTACGTCGTTATATGTTGAATATTATATTTAATTCTTATTATTAATTTAAATATTGAAACTTTTTTTAGATATTACTTGCAGTTATGCAATTCTGTGGTTCAAGTGTCGAATAGCTATTCCCAACTCGTTGAAAAATATTTATGATCATTCTAATATAAGAGTGAGAATGTTACGGAATGTAATTATTCCGTATCTGGAATAAATAAGAAGTTTGCTATACCTACTACAATAGTCGCAGAAAAAAATTTGATGACTAAACACATTTTGTCAAAATCGTTTCTTATCATATTTGACAGGTATCGATAAATATAACACTTTTGTTTTTTAAAGAAATTTTTTTAACATCATGTATAAGGTCCTTTCCATCGCCATAATGTCAGACACTACAGTTCTTGATTTTTTATTTCTTTTAAATGTCAGCTTTAGAAATTATGGGAAATGTCTTTCTCTACGTATAAGGCCATTTCCAACCCCACTAATCTCAAACAGTATAATCTTTTATATTTTTTAGATATGACAACTTTAGAAATTATGTAGAATTATTATAATATATTTCTACCTGTATTTATATTTCTATATTTCGAACATATAATTAAAGCTGGAAAGTTATGATAAATTAACTCATTTGAAGTCTTAAATGACTTTATACCACGGTTGTATATTTCCCTACCGAGATCCAGCTGCATGATTTTTGGCCCAAGAGACAAAACTTTGAGGAAACCTACGGTAGTTTTGCCTAAGGGACTACTGTCCAATTTAACCCTTTGAAATCCTTAATCCCAGATAGGTATTTGGGGAGTACAAAAACTAAGATTAGTTAGAATGATCAAAAGCAATTAGGAACACCAAAAGTCTGGTATAGGGGTTCCTTATCTGATTAAGGTAAATCGAAACTTGCAGTATTACGATAAAATAATTGTATCAACATCTGACAAATGACTTTATAGCTTAAAAGACTTTACGTTAAAGTTAGTGTGTTTTAAAGTTAGACATTATTAAGTAAAGAGGGAAATAAAGGGTTGTTGAATATTTAGATGTTCCTGTAAACCTTTATTTTAAATTCGTTGAGTTGCAAATTTACTAATGGGCAGTGCTACAACTGTAGTCCTCATTTAAAAATACAGTTGTATTTTTTTTACCGTTATTACAATATTTAAAAGTATTGAAAACTTAAGATTATTACTTTTAAATAATTAAATAATTTTAGTCACGGTTATGACATATTTAACGAAGGTATGGGAGAAATATATCAAATAGCACAGGATTAACAAGGGTCTCTGGTTAATTTTCAGAGGGAAAATCAAAATGTTTCCAAATTTCATTAGCTCGACCTTTGGGAAACACCTTCACCCATTTCATTCTATTTATTAACTTTGTTATAATCGTTATATATTAGCCCTAGAATAAGTATTAAGTATGGTCAATAATTTTCAGAATTCCCGCTTATGGTATAGTATTTCAGCAAAAACGAATAATGTTTAACAAATATAGCAGACAAGTGGATTCGAAATCCTGATCTGGTGGTTTCTGCACATTTTTTCGAAAGTAAATCGATTTAATTTTTTTTGGGTAGAAAACATTGTCGTTTATTGTCAAAGGTTTTCAGATCTTGAGATATTTCACATATCCAAAATATTGTCCAAATTGGAAACATTTGTTTTGAAATGTTTAGTTCTTTTGTGTCGTATGGTACCATCCCATTGCCCATATCTCAGAACGGTAGACTGAAATTAATTTCAATGTATAATGTCTGTATTCTGTCACGTTCGTGCGAAAAATAACTTCATAGTAACCTTTGAAATCCGAAACATTGTTAAAAGTTTTCAGAAGTATGAGATGATGACAAAAGGCAAACACTTTATAATAGGGTTACAAAAATGCATCGCAGACAGCGGTGTTATATTTGCAATTTGCCGTTTCCCGTTTCTTTGAAACAAAGCTCGAGAAATAACAGTTTTGTCTTACAGTTTTTACTTTGAAAAACTGCACTGTAATCGCCCTAGCAACACTTTATATTGTATCTGGAACGACATGAGAGTCTTCTTACAATGTTAACCTTATTTGCATGAGGTTTATTACTCGGAGCATTTTCTTTTGGGGGACTTTTTAAATGTCTATTGGAGTACTTATTACTTTTTTAAGCAAGTCTAGTCACAATTTTATTAAAAAGAAGGCAGCCTTTTACCAAATTTAGAAAACTGTTTTGGATATTACGAGAAATAAATATTTATCTCTTGTAATCTAAAAAGTTTAAATTTTATGGGTTCTTTCAAATTTATTTTTAATGAAACAACCAGAGTTTAATTTCCATTATGACTTGCTACTACTGCTACTTGCTACTTGCTGACTAATTAATTCAAATTTTAAAAATTAAATTCAAGACGGATCAAATTTCTGCATTAAAGTTAATATTTTTAAATTAATTTCATTATTGAGAAGAAAATAACGTTACAAGAAAACGCTCAATATTTTCAGAATAAGAAGATCAATATCATGGTCTGGGAAACCATAAGATATGCTGCAGATTAGGTTAGATTAGAAAAGCAAAAGCTTACCTCAAGGATCAAACGAAATTCAAGATGTCTGAAACCCTATCGGAACTATCTTGAAAAATTGAAATTTATGATTTTGAGTTTAGTATTATAAAAGTTACGTAGCTAAAACTACATAACGTCGAACTTATTTTTGATTTTGAAAATTAAAAGTTTTCAGTTTTTTTTTATATTTCTGAAATCGTTGGTCTTTGAAGTGCGTAAACAATTATAAAACTTGCTTAAACCGAATTTCTATCTCTTGTTAGTTTCATGAGGTCACCGTGTTGGTCAGTTTTACTTGGACACCCTGTATGCAGGGTATTATTTTATTAAAGTGTATTATTTTAGCTTCTGGAAACAATTTCTCATTCAAGACATCATCGAAAAATCCTAAGATATTTTTTACTGTTTAATTGCCAAGACGACAATTAAACGCAATTTCACAGAATCAGGAGGCTTCTAAAACGTTTTCCGTCGTTCAACGTATGCATGATCAGTATATCCCAGTTTAGTAATTATTAATTTATAAAAAACTTACCTTCGTTGTAAATAATTCTGAAGGAATCAGAATGTAAATGTCCAAAGAATTGGCCAACAATGATGTCTGAATACTTCCTCACAAGATGTATGTACTTCCTATTATTGTGGTCTGTATAGGCAAGAGGTAAGGTCCCCCTTTGGCGTTCGTCTGAACCGGGAGGCATGTGACCTACCAAATAGACCTTCAACAAAACAGAAAAGCAACGTCAGTATTTTCGCCTTCGATCACATATTACTATTTCTTATTTTTTATGTTATTTATGAGACCCTTGAGAATAGTCGTTCCAGGGAATTCGGAGTCAATCTTTCGCGTCCAAGCAACACACAATATAGAAATCTTAAGCTGGGTGGCTTCAGATAGATATTCGACATATTATTGTTAACTGAATTTTTGTAATACAAATGATTAGCACAATATTAAATGTTTGATAGAATTTCACATAAAAAATCAATTTTTTGCAAAGACTTAAAACATGATTAAGGTTTATTTTATGGAACTTTTAAAAAAGGTTGAATGTGGAATAATTTGTTATAAAAATTGATAATTGGTTATTGGTGATTAGGGTTATTTTAGTTAGCACTTAACCCTCGTGGATAATAGCTACCTTTGCATGCTCGTTGTGTAGTTTTACGTCGACTAGTTATAATTGCTTATGGTAGGTCGACATTAAATGTGGGTGAATCCAAACTTTATAGAAATTACTGTAAATGTAAGTCAAATTCTTTGTGTCATTTAGAACTTAGAAGTTAGCTAACCCGGAAACTGCGAAATGGTTAAGCCTTTCAGGAATTTAACACAGGAGGTTTAAATAACTTTACAATAAAGCAGCAGAAGTCTGAAACTTTCGAAAATGTATACAAATTGTTGGATGAAAGTATTACAGCTCAGAAGAGACGACATCTAGCTTTATGAAAATTTTGCGAGTGTTTTTCAATGTTTAGTATTGAAATAAAAACATATGGTTAAATGTCGTTGGTTTAAACACAGTCTAAAAAATAAATCGCAAGCCCCACTTTACATTACAGTCGTTATATTGTACTGCTTCATTGTTTATTCTATTTGTTTTTTTGAGGGGATCCTAAATTTAATTAAGCGATGACCAGAGATAAACCTGGATTATATTCCGGTACATCAAATTGAAATTGAAGAAATACTCACATCATAAAAGAGGGGTTAATTAGATCAAAGTTACTTTCGCTCGTAGGGTTTTGTAAAGGTAAGGCGATTTAAAATGCAGAAGGGTTGTTGCGAAAAGCTGATCCCACACACATGGCAGTAACCGTAATTGGTAGAATTATACGTATGTCTATCTACCAACCCTTACAATTTTGATGAATCGATGCACGACCCGGTTTCCGGATGATTCTCTTGTACAAGTTCCATTAGCCTTAGAGAGTGCGGTCAGCAAAAGGATCTGTTGCAAATTTAATGCCTTTCGCAGGGCAATAATAACGTCTTTACGACAGGACAATGGTGGCTTATGGAGAAGCACATCGATTGTTATCTGCTCTTTAGGAAAATGGTCTCTCATTTCACTAACATATCCCTATGGAACAGCCTTAATGGTGAAAATAAGAATACTGAATGAAAGGAAACTTTAAGGTTTTTACAGTTTCTGATATAATAGGTAAAGCTAAACTGCTTTCTTTCGAACCCTTACTTTTAATGCTTTTCAAATCCGGTTTTTATATTATGTTACATTTAGCATTCGTTGGTATCAATTTACCATAAAATATGTTGAATCGGTAAGCTTGTTAGTTTGGAGAACTCTAAGAAATAGAAATTCCATTTATTTTTCATCCATATTATATGGAGCGTAGTAGATAGAATTGATGCTGTTGTTAAATTGAAAGAAAATACCCCCAGAGGGGTCAAAACTACAATTTTTGAAATGTGGAGCACACGGAACTCAAGATTTTGTATGAAACTGATTTCCGGAATTTTTTTGCTTTTGAACATCTCTCATCTTTTAGTCATTCCCATAGCACTGGACTCCATCTGTTCTAAATATCCGGTAGAAAGTTGATCTTGTGTTTGTTTAGAATGCACCAGTTTTCTTTATGTTGGAATCTTTATTGATAGCTGTTCGATCTCGGGGCCTCTAATGAGTTTCGTCCTTTTAGAATTTTAAATACAGTGGTGGGTCCAATAGACGTACTTGCCCGGTTACGTCCTTAAAGTGACTTGCCCGGCCGGACAAGGGTTAAATGAGATCTTCTAACCCGGGGATTACAGTTCCGTACCAAAATACTAGATCTGTACAGAGGATTTGAGTTTAGAATTAGGAAGAAACTGGTAAGGTTTAGTTTACACACAGTAAGTCCACAAAAAGTGGGTCCACTGTGCTAGGTCGCTTCGCAACTCCGAAACCAAACACCACCCAAGTCGTGCAAGTTTCTAATTGAATTTTAGAAATCTCGAAATTGGTTTGGTGTGGCCATATCGGATCACAAGGTTTTATGTTCTTCAGCAGAGATCCTTAGATAAGATTCCCACGAACAATCGGTGGTTACTTTCGGATAGTCTCACCCAGTACCTGCTTTTCATGGGCAGATATATTTCAATAGCAGACTATGTGGATAGTTTTGACTGCCATCTTCTTCTAAATTCGATCGTTGTAGAACTCCGCTGTGTATAATCAACAAGAGAAGGTAATGCAGCTCTATCACCACGGATGATCTAGTCCTCGCCCCGCCCCACCCTGTTTCTTCTTTTTTAGGGTAGCGTGACTTTCCTGCTCGTTGTTGTAATTACCGATAATTTTGAAGGCACAATAACAATTTTCCAACTTGATTTCCAAAAAGCGATTAAGAAATTATTAATGCCTCGCCTCGTCCCAGTTCAGAGCCACCATCTAGTAGGTCCGTTGCAATAGTGGCACTCATTCAAATAGACTCTCATAGGAGACGCTCTTACTTCAGCACAGGAGAGCGCAAGTTTTAGGATTTGTATTTCAATCAGGAAAAAAGAAACTTTGCCAAAGAAAACAGAAGGCTAGGTCTGTATCCTTATATATCTCATTTCTGATACGTTTCATATCCCTGATCCAGTTGTCAACCAGACTAGTGCATTTGTTTGGTTAATTCAGCGGTTCTCAACTTCTTTTCATGGAGAGTAGCAGGAAATCCTTTATTTTTCAACAGCACTATCCAAGATTTTTAATCTTTAGCTACAATTTCGAATCGGAATGGGAATGGATGGTGTGCATACCGGCGAAATACGTTATTAAATGAAATGTTTTAAATGTTTCTTCAAGCTCGCAGACACTGTTAACAACAGCATTGGAAACTTGTAATGACATAATGTAATTATAATCTTCTTGATATTTTTGTTGTACTTTTCAATCGATGTCATTTTATTGGAGTAAATTGTTTTATTGATTTACAAAATTACGCTTAGTGGGTTTAGTGATATGGGGTGGGGTTCGCACATGGTACAATTGTGAAAAGCAGAGTCTGAAAATATACTATAAAGGTCAGGTATCACAACGTATATAAAATGTGGACGTTATCTGAACATCCGAAATACCTGCTGAAGGGTAAATACCGAGAATTTTATTTCAGGGCTGAAAATGGAAGCTTCGTTGTTATGGTTTTGTTCAGTGTCCTGCCTTGAGTCAAACTATCAGGCTAAGTAGTTTATTTCATACTGAAACTGAATTCTGATAACCCTAATGCGAAAAAGCTTTTGTCGGGAAGACATGACAGTAATAATAATTGAAATCCTGAAGCATTGTTAGTGATTCTATTTAAATTCAGTGTAGAGTCGCATTACGCAAAAACCGCATTTGGTTTCTTTCATTGTAAAACCCCTAGATGAATAAAATAAGACTTTTCTTTTATCTCGTTTTTAAAGGGCCTTTTTAACACGCGCATGGAGCGTGACAGACGAGTGACGGTTGGCGTCATGTGGGATTTTAAAATCATATACTTCGTCTTATTTTAATATATAGCAGTGTCAATTTGTCAATATTTGGTTGAAATAAGAAGAAGTCACATCAAATGTGATGTGTCAATAGCACTAAATGAATAGAACTGTAAAAATAATGACAATAAAACCAACGTCAACATCACGTATTTTCAAAACTAGTTAATCGAAAATTGTATCAATGGAATACAAAAAAGGCGTGTTAATTAAATTTGTCGCGATGCTTAAATTGAGTTATTCAGCTCATATATATTCAGAAGCCAGGAGCCGGTCTGTAGTTGCACTATGAATACCAAGTAAACTGCATTGCAACCGTTCTTTTCATATTGGTTCACAGGTTCCATTTTTATGTCGGTTCTTGTAAAGAACATCACAGGATTTACTGGGATATTCTAAATGCTCAATTTGTCATTTTCAGAGAGCTTGTTTTAGTGAACAAGAATCTTTTCAGGATTTCAGACGGCCTCTCGGTGTTCTGTTCTCAGGTCAGACGTCGTCTTTTGATTCAAAGTGAATGTTGCTTTAGAGATAACTTATGAATTATTTAATGTATCCCTTATTTCGTAATATCAACTTTTTTTCTTACTTGAAGAAACATTTAATTTAATCAATTGGGAAAATTTCCTAATATTAATTACGAACGTTCGATATAATTAAAGCGGATTTATGTTGAACATTTCGACTGGAGTAGATTTTTCATTTTTAAATTGGGCCAGTTTTGTGTGCATTGCATTGGGGGATGCATGACAATTAAAGTATGCAAACAACAGTTGAAGGTATTTGTTTAGCATTTGTAACAGCTTTCAGGCGTGTTAAGTCGGTTTTGAGAAGTGACGGTTGAATGTAAATTTGCTTGGCGTTGATTGGCAGTAATGCGGAAACTGTTCTTGGTTACAGTTTCCAGATAACACCGACCTTCAACGTATCTACTTTACATAAGAAACTTGAAATCAAATAGCCGTCAACTTGACACCTTCAAAAAGAGGCAGCGAACGATATTACTATAGCAAAATGAAATGAACTCGCGGGGGTGGCGTTAAAGCATTTGACACCAATGTGAAATTTCTTTCATCTTTTAATCAAACATATTTCAATAGAGAACCGAATACTTCAGAGAGAATTGAAATTGCTAATTAAGTTTTATTTTTAAATATAATTTGTTTAAAATATGTAATGCCTGCATTAACAAAATGTAATTATTATCACTTTTTTATTTTGTTAACTACTTTTTGTTGCTCAGTTTCCTGTCATTCCATTAGTTCTTTCATTTCAAATAAAAACAGCGCCTAATGATAAAAATATTGCCGGTTCAGGTGGTATAGGCTATCCCAGCCCTGCGCTGCTGCGTCTTAATTAGGGCATGCAGTTTTAAAACCAATTAATCAGAAAATACTGCAGTGATGTGCTAGTCTGCGCGGTCTATGTCATTTCCGTCTCAATGTCGAGGTAGTAACAGATTATTTATATTAATCAAGTGCAATGAATCAAGGAGTTATCAATTTTAACCCGACCCCGCTGTATATTTTATTGTAGCAGAAACATCACTGTTCACTTTTGGGAGGCACTCTTTAAAATATATTGAAAGCTTTAATTTTGTTCATGCTTAACTATTCCGATTGGACGTTTACTTTAACTATAATATTTATCTCGCTCACCAACAGAAATTACAAGAAACTAATTAACAATATAACAGAATCAAATCATTCATTTCCCTTATATTTTTCGCGACTGACAGTTTAAATATATGTCCCATATCTAACATTTTACAATTAATGGTACCGCGGCTATACAGAAACACTGTCACAGTTGAAATATTACAGCAAATCTCTGTATCTGCTGTGGGAGTTAACAGCTTAACCAATGAAATGGAAAGAGTTAATACCGCGAGAGAGCACGAAAAGTTTTTTCGATAATTCCTTTCATTCTGGAGGGGAATTAATTCCATGTAGTTGTTAAGGGGGATATGTTGTTAACTAACTATGTGGTAAGTAGTAGGTTACAAAAACATCCCTGTTAGGAAGAGAATGCAATCAATAAGAAATGTTTGAAATACTTTTCCGCTTTTGTTCTTTCTATTTCACGTTGCCCTAACAAACTTGGCAAGCTAGAGATAAAACTGTCGTAAAAATGTAGTTTACTAATGAATTTTTTTCACAAGTGGAAAGCTAAAACGAGACAGTAGATAGTGTCTGATAAGATACAATATTTATTTACGCAAAGAATTAGAGGAAATACAGTTAAGGGATGGGCAACCAAGATAATGATTCAACATTATTATTTAGGCTGGAATATATAAAATAGAATTTTATTCCGTTGTTTTTATCAACTTCAGTGCAATCAATTTAATTCACTTGTTTATAAATGCCACGGTATTATCAGGTTGTAAATTAAAGTAATATACGCTAAGGAATAATATAATTCTATAAAGTAATTGAGAAGTAATCCGTAAGATGATGCTGTCGCAAAATCATGTACTGCTTTTGCCATAGCTACTCTCCAAAATAAGTTGTGTAGACTACAAAATCCCTCGAGACATCTACTGTTGAGAGGTAAGTATTATGTTGTCACTGCCTGACAGGTTTAATAAAAAGCTGTCTTCCATTAGCCCATTAACGCAAATTAGTTTTCACTATTGAAATTGTTCAACTTGTTAGCAGCTTAGAGTTGTTTGCTTATAAGTAGCAATTTTACTGTTTTGTAAAGTAAAAAATTAATACCATTCATTGTAGGAATGCTAATTATATATGAAGGGCACAAATAAGGTTGTTCCATCCCGTGGATAGTAGTTGCAATGTGAATGTGTCTTGCATACTTTAATTTTTCTCTTACCTTATATTTGTAATTATTAATTGAATTATATCCACAATCGTTTGGCGCAAACGCTAGGAATCGCAGTAGGTACTATCTATATGAACAATGGATATCTGTGCCAAAACGGGTATGGGTTCTTATGGCCATAATGCGTGAAATAAATGACATATATAAGAATTTGTGCTTCGATGTTTAATATCAGACTCCACAATTTAGCTATATCTCTGATTTTTGTCAGTGGTAAACCAGAATTCATGAGAATGTTACGGAGGGTTAACAAAGCACCATGCGCCTTATTGTAAAATCAACTAAATGTCTTTGACTTTTGGTTTTTTAGAAGTGGAAGATTACTTTCATGTCAAATAGTAAATAATGAATGCAAAGAATCCGCAAAAATTAAAATACACAAGCAGCTTAGATTCGTGGAAGCTGTAACCATATAAAAGTAATTTTCATTCTCTTTGAGAGCTATTTCAATTTGCTTCACATTTATTTCACTCGAAGAGTTGTGTTCAAAAAAAAAAGCTTTCACTTTGTGAATTTCCGAATGTGTCGCCGTTACTTTCGCTGGGATGCTCGCTTCGTAATTTTCCCGTCCCGATATTCAGTTTAGGTTTTTTCAACGCTTTGTTTTTGCTGTAATTTCAAATTTCTTATAGGAAGCGCGGTGATTAGCACCTTTTTCGCTTGGCTGAAATCCAGTAATAACAACCCTCGCAGCTGTCCTTTGCGGCTCGCCATATTGATCGGACAATCGTGCTCGGCAAATTACACAACTTCCGTGATTTTTTTCCGGATCGTGCTGAAAACGAAATGGAGATACCATGCAGTAAACATAAAAGGATAACGTTTCTATACGATATAAAAATTTCCACGAAAGCTGTTTCGCCACTTGCATTGTGGTTTCACGTTTTGTGGGATTCAGATTTCTGCTTTCAAACTGAGGGGGAATCTTAATGCTATTGTTATACATTTGTTATTATTACGCGTGTGTATTTAGGTGTGCCTTCAACTTTCGCGCAAATGTTAACACATCAACGATTTTTTCAGAAGCGAATACAGCGTTGATAATCATGCGTGAATTTTCTCTGACGTTCACAATATTTTATTTATAACTGCGTATACAGAAAAAATACAATATTATCTTATAGTGACTATATTGAAAATTTCTTACGAATATTATTCGCAACAATAAAGTAAACAAACAATCACATTATCTGACAAAAAAAACTCTGCTTACAAATAGATTTAGTAAACAATGAATAAATCGCAAAATTAGTTTACGAAACTGGGTAGGTACTTTATTTTAGTAGACTGTTCTTAACATGGTTTTATTTTAATGAACATTACAACATCATCGTGGAGAACAAAGCCATAAATAGAAAGGGGGAGCGTAAATGTGAAAGATCTCCTGGGATAATTAATACCACACAAAGGATTTGAGAACTGATGGATTTACATAGAGTTTGTTGGGAATTCCTTTAGTGCAGTGGCAGTTTGTGTGGTTTTAGGGAGATGATTCTAGGTTTTCCTGAAAATCTCTATTTGAAAGTTAATAAACCTATAAAGTTATCGTGTGAACTACATATTTTTTATTTTTAACTTCTAAACATTTGTTTTTTGAAAGGACGGGAGTGGAAATGTTTCCACCCTAACTAGGTTAGAGGAACAAGAATTCTGAACAATTGTAAGATCGAAAGGGTAGTAAAGGAGAAGTTAGAATTTTTTTAAAGGTTTGTAGTCGTTGAAATCTCGTTACGAGGAGTGTTCTACTGTTTATAGAGATCACACTGAAAATGAAAAGTAGTTCGTTGCTTTGTACCTCTTATTCTCGCTTTAGGTTTTATATAAATAAATACTATAGTAGTTGAAGATGGTTTTTAATTTATTTTTCAGTAATGCCTTTCAGTGTTAGAAATTTAATGATGGCCACAGTTTGTGGGCATATAATAAAGTCATGCGCGAACAAGACGTACAAATCAAATAAATGCGAAAATAAATCAATTCATGCCTATCTCTTACATTTTCAGGATTTTGAGCATGATTCCCATTATTTTATTTCCAACTTAAGCATTCAAGGTAAAGAATAGTGTCCCAAGTTATATTTCTACTTTTATTTTCACGTAGAATTTTTTTTAATCGCACTATGATACACAGGTAAATGTTCCGACACAAAATTTTTTCTTGTATATTTAATATTTCAGGAGACATAAGCTGAAGACTGATAAACCAGCCACCCTGTATAACTACATTTTGCTACGGTTTTTATCGACCAATGCTTTCAGTTGCTTGAAGTTCATACGGTGTAAAAGAAAATTTAAAATTCTATTGTCACCTACCCTTTTGGATTATCAATAAACATACTTTAATATAAGATGTGAATCTTGAAAAGGGATTTTCATACCCTTTTCGAATATTTAAAAGTGTGCAGATATTGATATGGTCAAATAGAAAAATTTTGAACCATGCAAAATATGATGATCATAATATATTCATCTCGTGAATATTTTAAGCTCTACACTTAATTTTATTATCTAATAATTATTATTGTAATCTAATAATAAATTCATTTGTTGAAGAGACTGAGTTTAGCAATTTTAAATCATTTGTTTTAATGGTATTTTCCGTTTCAAAATTGTGATAAGCTACGCTAGATTTAACAAAACGATAGAATTTAAACGTTAAAGGTTTTTTTCATTTTGTTATTTTCCAAACCAGCTCCAAGGATTAGTATTCGTTGACACTGTTTTTTGAAAGGGTAACCGCAATATTCAACATCCAGGCAGCCATTGTAGTAATAGCAATAATAGCGGAGACAAGTTGAAAACCATTAGTTCATTTACCGATATATATATCCTTATTTTTAGGAAGTGGGTTTGAGAAAGCTTTAGATAAAGTAAGTGAGCCCTAGAGAAGGAAAAGAGAAATAAAGCCGTGAAACGATGCGAAGAGAATTGTGTTGGCGTGAGAACAATGCGACTAAAGCAACAATAATAGTCGAGCACGGCAGGAGCAAGCGAATATGAGGGTCGTTAAGACCGCAACAATAACAAAATGTGTATTGAGGGAATTGCAATGATAACAAATGATATTTACCTCGCCGGTTTCTCGGCTTTTTTTGATGTTTCGATAAGGCTTGATAAAAAATTACTACCACAAGAACGACCTTCCGGAATCCAACCCTCTAGTACAATAGAAACTTTTAAAGAAAGTCGTTAATGTCAGCAGAGGTACAACAGGGAGTACTTGTACGTTTTTGTTGCTGAAATTAGAATACAAGACGAAAAATTCGCTTCTTCCTTCAGTTGCGTAAATATTGAACACAATTGACCCCATTTCTTCGTCCTTCGTGTACTATGCTACTATGCTCTTACAATAAATAATTTCTGATTCACTGTGTATATTGTATTTAACATTTAGAACAAGTATTGGTAAATGTTAAAAACCCCTTAAAAATAGATCCCCATTAAGCTTCATTTTGCCAGTCACAACGGCATTTTGCTGTACTCTTTGATATACAATGGACGTCATGGAATTTAGTTGACACATCGCTGTGTTAAAAGAACTTTATCAAATATGCTTCGTTACGCCATTATTCATGAAAAATAGCTGGACATTGCAAACTCATCAATAAGATGCAATGTGAAATACGTATTACCAATATCTAGCTACACCTTTAATACTAAAAAATATAGATGGCTCAAACAAACATTTTAGCAATAGCTAAAGCTATCTAGAGTATTTGCTATTTATATGTTTGAAGGGTCAGATCAGGCGATAAGTACGTCTTTATATAGTATTAAGAATATAATATCAAATAGCCATTAAAATATATAATGGTATTATAGGACGATTTATTATTGAATCTAGATTTATATCTATACTAATATTACAATGGGTAATGTGCTATATTCCTTGTTCCTATAAAATCCTATATCTACTGAATAAACAGTCATAGACTCATAGTACCCTTACTTTATGTTGTGTTCAACGGGATATAAAAGATTACTGCGCGTAAATTACAGATGGCACGAGTAACTTGTATTAGATAAACGCTATAGGGGTGGTTCGTAACCTTCAAAAGACCTTAGGCATCCCACTTTTAAGATGAAAATACGGCCCAAATCTGTGCTAAAGCTTCAAATTCGTGACTCGCTACAGCAGCTGGAATGTTTTATCATCGCAACTTTATTGCAACTATAAAACTAACGAAACAAAACATGAACAAGAACTGTTATAAAGCACTTTTACCAGCATCCGTTATGACATCTCAAAAACCAGGATGGAAAACCATTTTTATTTGAAATGCATAATACGATATATTTTTTTAAAACTTTTTCAATTGTTGAAATAATAACTGTTAAAATTTTTTCGAGGTGTTATTCGTATTTTTTGCACGTCATTGTGTCTTTGTTATGGTATAAAAGTTTTTTTTGTGTTGCGGTAAACCAACTTTTTACTTAAATGTGTAAGTATAGTACCGCATTATTCCAAAGCTTTTTTTGAATGATTCTATTTTTATATGCTCTGTATTTTATAGTATACGTTCATTTGTCTAATGGGACTCGCTTAAGAGTTTTGGAAGTTGTTAAATTAGTGAAAGTGGTACATGTGTAGCACTTAAAAGGTAATAAAGGATGAGACGTTGTGTTAATCCACGAACGTGCCTCCCAATTTTTACGGTTGGACAACCTAGCTCTTCATTGAAGGCTAGATAGATGTGGGTTGTAAATTTCATTTACTCTCAATTTATTGTAATTGCCATCACAATAATTCGGGAAATTTAGGATGCAATTGCGATGTGAATCTATTATTAAAATATCCAAATTATAATGGAAACATTGAAGCGTAATCAAAGTTTGGTAACTAATTATTTTGTTACAGAGGAACACTAGCTGAAATTCAATTTTGATCAACATTTTAAATTTTGTTTCATGCTTTAGTCATAATTTCTTGAAACAACAAGAAAATGTTGTTACCGTTTTCGATAAAGCTATCCTAAAATAAACTACATCTAGTATTTTGGTTTCCAATAGAAAAGCTTTACAAACTTGATTTTTTTTTAAATTTAGACTTAAAAGTATTACGTTTGCATATTTCCCTCTAGAAAATACATAAGGATTGTAATCAACATTCTAATTTTTTACTGCGGTTTCTTAAGTAAATTACAGTAGTTTCTTATTTACACTTTAAAGATTGTGTAGGGAATTGAAGATACTCAGCTGTAAATTTCTCTTCTCTACGGGGAAGCGTGAAAAATGGATCAAAAACGGCTATTAAGAAATTGAAAGTCGGTGATGACTAAGTCGTCGTTCTAAGGTTGATGTTAAGAGGGTTCAACCTTAGTTTTTCAACTCTCTCCTTGGTTAATCGAGTTATATGAGCATTGCCTTGGCATTATTATGATGGATCAGTACGGATATGGTCTGTAGAACTAGATGAGTTAAGAAAAAAATGAAACAGGCATTTGTTTGCTTTAGCTTCACCTCCAGAAAATATTTACACTCCCTGTATATTACTGATGGCGTAACATTAAGTTAAGTAGGATATTTCCATTGCATTGAAGGACTATTTTATGTTGCACTTAGTAGTCATGTAGTCTACCCATGGCCATCATGCGTTGTCAGTAACAGCTCCGACAAGTATACACTGTGCCCACGGATTGAGTGCATATAAGGTGTAAATGACAATTTTTTTTAGAGTTGGATCTTCATGTTCTGAGGATCGCTCCTACTTAGTCTCAAACTAAGATATTGAAAAAATGAGCCAAATCAATTAATATACAGGGTGTTTTTTTTGCCGAAATCTAAAAATAAGTCAAGAGTAAACTGTCTTTATTTTAGCAGATATAACAAAAATGTATTAGAAAAAGTTGTTTAGAATTAAAAGTTATTGAAGATTTTCAACTTTTATACAAATCAGCCTACTTTGATTTGTTTCATCAACATGAGATTTTTTATTTGTGGTTTTAATGACTCATGCATGAAGAGTACTTAAACAAAGTACTTGAAAAACAAATAATTATTTATTAAAAAAATACTAAACCTTATTTGTTACAAACATGAGTTCAAAAGTATTGGATTTTGATGAAAAAAATCAAAGTGGCTGATTTGTATAAAAGTTGAAAATTTTCAATAACTTTTAATTCTAAACAACTTTTTCTAATACATTTTTGTTATATCTGCTAAAACAAAAACAGTTTACTCTTGACTAATTTTTAGATTTCTGCCAAGAAAACACCCTGTATATTAATTGATTTGGCTCATTTTTTCAATATCTTAGTTTGAGACTAAGCAGGAGCGATCCTCAGAACATGAAGATCCAACTCTAAAACAATTTGTCATTTACACCTTATATGCACTCAATCCGTGGACACACTGTATATTATAGCCTCCTTCATCTGCGAAAAGAAATGTTGAGTGTGCAGGTCTATTGCCGTGTTAACACACATCTATCGTTATCCTCCTTTTATCTAAAATTATCTCTTCCATCTGCGTCTTAGTTCTTTGTTTCTTATACAATCAACAGGGCGACGAGGTCATCTGCAATTGATGAGTGTCTTGCAAACGCGATTGCAAATCGCTTTGTAAACTTGTGAATACCTTATGGAGAAAGTTTTCTTGCTCTAAAGTGGTACACCCCTTCCTCCAACACGGTTGTCATTTTAACCACCGAACAAGCGTATGCTGCGTACTTAGATTGCCATAAGTTTGAAAACACTGTACTTCCAGATTTAGATAAGTAAACTTCCGTAAGGAAGTTCATCTGCCCGTTTTCCGTTTGTTTATCGGAACATAGATTTGCTGCACCTTTGTAAAAAAATTGTAGGAAAACTTCTGAAAGAGAAAAGAAATAAATCATAAGAATACTTAAAAAGAACTCGTTATTTAGAAATGTGGGAAAATAGACACTCTATACACAAACTGTAGTACAGTTGATTAGTAGTGTGGGTTAATTATCATTACTGAACTCGCGATCAATTTCAGGAGTGGGTGTGCTTAGAAGCGATATTTTTCATCGAAGGCATTGTCAGTGTTTTGTAGTTCAAAACGTATTTGTCATATCGTCGAAAGTTGCTTGTCGTTCCATAATTGTAAACAGTTTGTGTTATATAGCTTTAGTAAGTTATTACATCACTTTCGGATATGACAAACATTAAAGTCGTTGGATTTCCCTAATAACTACGTGTACAGGTGGTTTTACGACACTTCATTATACGTTTATGCCATTCATAGCTTGAATTATGGATAACTTAACGATAAAAACCGTTGAATCTGGTTTATAGCTAGAGAAATTCAATTCATCAGATACTATTCGGTGTTCTAGAATTGATTCATGCATCATACGGAAATGTAAAATTATTTTTAATGTTTGTGCTAAATGTACCTATATTGCTCTCCGCTATTTTAATAACTCCAAGGCATACCTGATTTTTCATTTCAGTTAATAGTTTATTTTTTTTTTACTTTTATATGTCCAGGAATAAATAAATATTGCAGCTAAGTATACCCACAGATGCAATACTTTTTTTTACAAAGAATTAATTACAGTTTAGCTCTAAAATAATTCGGGGAGCAAATAAATTAAATTAAAAATGTTTGCATTGAAATCCCTATGGTGGGTGAATTAATTCTACACCCTGTATGTACTCACATTTACATATTTTTTTGAGAATATAGCCAATTAGCAACACGATCTCGTTTTGCAGTTTTCGGCAGAAATGGCAAGTAATATTGTTTTGGGTGTGGTTTTTTGAATTAAATGTACAGGTAACTGGAAATCTAAAGGTCTTACAAAACAGTAAATTTTTTGTAGACAATAAGTGGGAGAGCGTTCAGCTTCGGAAAGGAAAAAATTGGGGCGCGCTGGGATTCCGACGCGTATTTGATCAACGTCTCTTTTGTATGCGAATTCGTAATGTTGCAGTTCTTCACTCAGTTGACGTCTCTCGGTCTGCTGATCCACTAAACGCTTCACCAAATCACTGCCATTATCCGGCATTAACAATGTCTCGATGGCTTTCGAATGCTATTTTCGTTGTGAATCAGCGCGCAAAAGCGCCTAACAAATAATTCGGGTAATTTGAGTTTTGGTGTTTTCGACTGCAATCGAAAACAAGCAGCTTTGCGAAAAACACACCTCTAGAATGAATGTGTTTTATGCTGAAAATACAGCTACGTTTGTATTCAACATTCATTTGCAAACTAATTTCTGATCAATCCCTTCTAATCAGCTGGATATAAATAGGTAACTGATATAAAAATCACACACATATTAGTAACATCCTCTTGAAAAATATTAATTAGCAGCACGTTCGTAAGAAGCTTTGGAAGCCAACATTACTAAACCATTTGTGTTGTGAATTATCATGAAATTATGTCTTTGAACTTTATAAAAATTCCTTGTAAGTAAGTTATCAAATTTTCTTTATAAATCGTTTATTTCGTTCTAAAGGTCTCTTAATAATTTCAGGTTAAACTTGGCTTTATAATACTAAGAATGGTTTCCTTTTGAATTAATAATATCAGTGGTAGATCCGTAGATGAGTATTACCTTTAGGTAGAAGTTTAAAAATTACTGAATATACTATCTATACATGTTATCCTTTTTTTGAAAAATATACAACTCAACAATTTTTACCTGATACATTAGCTTCATGCAAATATTTCATGTCGCATCACAATTACCTAGTATAGACGTTTCTGACCGAGTTTCTGACCTTTTTAGTGCATGGAAAAATTTGAAAATCTTCGATGTAGCTAGCACCTTTTAGGAAAATTATGTTCCTGATTTCAATTGTAAATTTTATACACATAAGATTGCTGTTCACCAATTACACTTGATAGTGAAATAAACGCTTCTAACTATATTGTCTGCGTACAGGACTTCAGTTGGTATTACATCTGGAGATAGAACTAAAGTTAACTAACTTATTGGTGTACGTTTCTCCCTTACTCACCGAAAGGGTCTTTTGGGGTTCTAGAATAGTGCAAAAACTTCCGGTTTCCCATCTGTCTTTGTCTTTTTGTTGGCGTCTTTAAATGCCCGTTGATATACAGAGTGATGATTGGAAGTTCACATTTTTTTGTGGGTCGCTTTTATGGTCCACGTTTGTGATTACTGATCCATACGTGTACTTAAGGAATCACAAATTTAATTAAAATAGTTGAAACCTATTAAAGGGAATGGTTTCCATCGAGTTCAATACCCTCACCTACTCGATGTCTGAGACTAGACATGACTCTATTGGAGCAAATCATTTTGAGTAGCTTACATTTCTGCCGCAATGGTTCTCTTAAGTTCACCGAGCTTGAATTTGCAGTATAGAATCTATTTTTATAAGTAGAAAGAAGAATGAAAATCTGTATTGGAATATCTAGGGGCTCTCCAACTATATTTCAAGAAGCCACCACTGATGTGGAAACGCTTGTCGTAATTTCTTTTAGCGTCGCTGGTTGCACTGTACTTAACAATGCTTTGTATCTTTCTCTTTATCTTTTCTTTGTAAGAAACGTGTTGCGGTGATGTTGATGTATTTATTCATCTGTATGTACCACTCTTTGAAATAATATTAGGAAAAATTAATTTTGATTTACAGTAGAAACAAATTAGTCATACTGTACTATACGCTATACTATGGTGGTAACGGAGAGTTAATTTAGAAAACAATTTGATGACAACAAAACTGAAACTGCAAAATTTACAAAACTCCGTTCAATCCACCATGATGCACGTTGCAGACAATATAGCAAAAGGACTTCTGCGGATGCCGGAAATGAGAGTAGCCTACATACTGAGAATTATAATAGGAACCCTTACAGAAATGGCATAGGAATAAAAATATCAAATAGGCGTGTAATAGAGGATCCAATGAAGTAATGTTAAAATAAAAAACAAACATTTACTACCCTCTATATTACGCTATTACCCTTAAAACTCAGCATTTCGATTTTAATAATGTCCTGTTTCCAATGTTTTCGAAGCTTTCGAAATTCATATTTCATTTATTGTAGAGCTTTTTAATAAATCTAGATTCTAGCTTTGACAACAATCGAAAATATTCCAACAAGGAAAAGCTGAATTCGGTTTGAGAAGTTTCAAAAGGTCAACAGACAAAGGGTTGTCGAGGCACTATATTCAAATTTGCATAGTTTAAAATGGAGTTTAATAAATTGAAACCTGTTGGCGATAGCATTGCATGTTGAAGTATCCAATTCGCAGAAATTATTAAGTACAGCATTTACTAACCTTATAGTGCTGAATGTTATCAATAAAAATTGATAAGATATTGTTATACATGTTTTATATACTTTGTTTCAAAAATTTACCTACAAAATTCCAAGCACTATATTCTGCAGTTGTAAGTGATAAACATTTTCAGTATCCTTGACATTAATTGAGGAATCAATAAAGTTGACGTGGGTAGTCCAACGCGTGACATTCACCTGAAGTAACAATTAAGTTAAATGCTAAATCGGAGTTGAAAGTTGGTCATACGTTATTAAAACTTTGGGGTTAGTTTGATTAAATTGAGCTTCCAAAGTAGGGCGCGCTATATTGAATTTTGTTAGCTGTTTCGTACCTTTATTCAAATTTGTTGGAAGTAGTTTGATGCGGTCATCAATTTTTCTAACACTATAAACGTCAAACTACAACTTGACAAAAATTTGATAAAAAAAGATGGATGTAGGTCGGACACCTTGACGGGGATACGACCGCAGAACTTCCCAACCAACGCCAGTTAGATCAAAGTAAGCTGTGTAACCCTGTTTGCTCTCGGGATCCGGATAAGAAGAAGCGCGGAACCACTTATCGTCTATCTGACTGTTGCTAAGCGGCCGTACTCAAACAATACCTCCATTTCGCCTTTCCACTTTAACGGAAAAAGCCCTCCTCTCGTATTAGACCCTTACGTGAGCATTATGGCATTTTGGCACGGATTTCAATATCCGCCGAAAGAGTGCAATTCATTTGCCGCACCCGTTTCTCTAAATTATTGTCGAGAGCGCCCCAGAATTTTTAATAAGGGTTACTCATTAATGAGTTTACATATTCCACATGGAGGGAGAAAAGCAGGAAGTCACTTTAAGAGCTTATTGTGAATATGAATGAAGTTAATCTGGGGTTGACAGATACGATTACGTTTAAATTATTTATATTCAAATAACAGTGTAGGCGATTTAAGCAATTTTAGTTGTTGATTCTTCAAATTAGAAATTATAGGGAGTTCAAATAACACGATAAGGGGAGGTTATGAAAACTGAATTAGTCTTAACCTATAGTTTAATCGACATTTTCGTAACAAGTCACGAAAGTGTCTATAAGAAACTTTAGCTTGATGATTATTTTCAACGATTAAAGAAAACATGGATTGTCACTATTAGAAAAACGACTTGTTCGAACAAGTAACAAATTTAAAATTCTACACGGCACTGTAAATATCGATTTAAAATCGTACTTGACAAATTCTTCAATTAGGAACTAAAAATACTGATTATTTAGTTAAAGGAAGCTTCATGGTTCAATAAAAATGTTTAAAACTCTCTAAAAGTGCTACTAAAACGTTTTATAAATTTCAGCAAAGAAGAGGGTGATACAGAAATTGATGAGGCAATTTTCTTGTTCTTAAGGCAGGAATGATTTAGATGTCGAAGAGCAAGCAGAAATTACGATGATTTTTTTTAAAGTAAATGGTATGTCAGCCTCTCATTTTTTGTGAAGGAAGTTTTACAATTTGCGAATGAATAACTAAAACGAAATCTGCAGAAGAATGTTAACCGCATAATATTGATGTAGATTCCAAATATTGGAAAACGACGGTACCTAAGTAAAATTCTTCAGAAGGAATGCTGAAGATAAGCGGTGTTAAATCCTAACACGACGTGCTTTAATTATTCAGTCTTTTTGCATTTCTACAGAATAACTAACACGAAATTCGCTGGAATTACTGAAAGCAGTAATTTCTTATCTAAATTTTATGTAAATTTTCTATTTATTTTGTTCTTAAAAATAATTATTGTGTCATTGAATATTTCATGACTTCTAGCATTTATATTGTTATAGACGACATCGTTGTAAAAAATAATAGCAGCACTAAACTTATTCTTAAGGCGGGTCCGCAATTGAGGCGTACACGTATCGCCTGAAGCAATAAATTTGCTCTATTTTAGAAAACGTCGCAATTGTATTGGTCCACCCTAAAACGCGATGCGGACCCGGCATTACTTTGGAAAATTATAGTCATATGCAGAGTGTAACAGATACGTACAAATATTAAAACCTATGGTAGATCAAAATATACATAAACCAGAAAACATATTTGCTTAGCAATGGGGATCTTAAGGTGCAACATAGTAACTGAAAGTTTCCCCAAAATTGTTTGAGTACCGCAGGATAATAGTAAAATATGTTGTGTCAAATGTGCAGAGGAGAGTACCTACGAGGGAGCACAAAAAGGATTTATTTTTCAGATAGACAAGTTTTTGCCTTTTGCCACATTGAAGTTAGATTACAATAAAGCATCAGGTAATAAATATACAGCTTACACCCTGTATAGTAGGAAATTCTACTGGCTCATAAGAAACACATCAATAGTAAATTGAGCTACGGTGATATTAAATTAAGATCCTACATTTAATGAGTTATAAAGTTGACTATTAATTGTTAACAATATATACCCTTAGTTGTTCGTGTTTCATAAGGTGGACGAAGTGATTGTTAGGGAGTTTTTACTGCCACATTAGTCCTACCTCAGATTTCATATCCCGTTAGTGTTCGGTCACTAATGTAGACAATGTAGTCCTTCTGATTCGCATTTAAGCTCTTGCTAGGTTGTATATACTGTTAATGGGGGTACGGAATGTTAAAATTAATCTGAGAAGTCGTAAGCAGCGTGCAATTAAATTCTTCGTTTTCGGGTCCTTAACTCCTGGGCCGGTCCGAGCCTGCCGTATATACTCTTTATGGCTACTGTAATCGGGTTTAACTGGATAGGGTGTGCTTGTAAAGTTCCGTAAAGCTTATAGTGAGTGTGTGTGCCGCAAGACATAAGCGGCGGGTTGTCGCTCTAATATCGGATATTGGACACAAAGTGCAGCCATTAGGGTGGCTCGTATGTCCAGGATTGCTTGGAACAAGTTCGCTCTTCATTGCGGGTCAAGCACTCCATGAGTGACCACTTCAGAAAACGCTAGAATGGCCACTCCACTAACTCATTTCTTGTTGGCTTTTGTAATTTCTAAGCTGTTGAGATCTCCACCACCTTATAAGGCGGTGGAATTCGCGATATTCTCTTGTAATTTCCGGCTACGTTGCTAGTAATCATATTGTATAGGTTGAGGTTTATTCCGGGAAAATATGCGCCAATATTCTCGTAATCTCGGTGAAGGGTGAAATTCCTTTCTCAATTCTTGCTCGTTTTATTAATTTACGTTTAAGCTAAGTCAGCAAACCGCAGAACGCTTCTATATTTAATTAAAAAATAAGATAAGAATATTTATATTAGCCGGGCAGTAAATACGGACAGTGTCTGATGAGCGTTTGAAATTCTGATAAGAACTGCGCCATTTACCATCCAATTAAATTGTCTTCAGCCTCACTGCTCGTTAACCAGCTTGTTATTTGTTTAAATCAGTGAGAATGCCGATGTTTGTTTGATATCTTCACCCTTAACGAGCGGCTTAATTTTGCGTACTAACATCCCCTTCCTATCAACATTGATCAGGACAAGTTAAGCCGAACCGTCGATATTTAATGATATTTTAGAAAATAACATCATTATTCACGTATAAATTTAATATTATACGTTATACTAAAGAGTCTGGAAGACCGTTTGTCGAAAATGTCATTAACTAAACGATGGAACAAAAAATCGAGTCTCTCAAGCGTGTTGGTGTAAGAACGCGTTAAAACAAAAAGTTTAACTTGGCTCGTCTGTTGGCAAAATACTTTCATCTCTATCCGGATCCGATTTGTTGAGAAACTTAGATCACAAAAGATTTTCTTTGGGCGAGTGAATAAAACCATTAAGAAAACTAGTTAGTTCTTGATTACTAAATCTAAAGTTTGGCTTAATATACTTTTAAGAATCTTCAATACCACGGAAACGTCGCTTCCAAAGTTGTCGCTTACAATCGGGTGATTTTCCTTGCGTTTCCTTGAAACTGCCAATGTAAGTTGGAATATCTACGCAGCGAGTTTCCTGTGGATTCCACCGCATCTCGCATCTTACATGCCATATTCCTTCGTTCCGCTAACTTACATGACCTTCTGTATTTCCCTTATCCGAATTTTTGTGGGTCTTCCACGTTCTTTGTGTACTGTTGGGATCAATTTTTATATAGGTATTGTACTTTGAGTATTTAGTCAGCTCCAATATACGGCGTGGAAGACAAGTATGGAATAAATTCATTATTTCTAAAACGATGACGTTTCAGGAAATTTCCTCGGACACGTCGATTTTGCTTTTTAAAAAGACCCTTGTTCCTATACCTGCGCATTTCCGATGTTCATTTGTTTTCGCGTGATGACGTCATCCGATATATTTTTTAATGGAACCCCTATATTTTTTAACGGATTCGTATACAGCTCAACTTGTTGAATTCGAAAATGTACCACTTTAATACTTTATTTCTACACCTACCCCAGAAAAAAAATATTAACCGATTCGTAGTAAGAACAACAAATTAAATCTAGTTACCTAAGAAATTGTTACCTAAATATATTTTTTTGCGCTACTGTGCTCTATTTGATTGTTTACCGCGGCTGTTTCCAAGACAGTAAGTTATGTTTACTAGTTGCTAAGGATAAAGTCGTCGGTAAAATACTTTGGGGTTCTAGAACGGTAAGTAAATTTATTCAAAACGAATGTGCCATGTAATTTGATAAATTAATGTCAGTCACAAATGTCAGTTTAGTTAAATAAAATGAATGCAATTTCCAATGTTAGTTAAAACAAATCCTGGAGCTTTTAATTTCTCACTTCTTGTAACAAAGTACGCCAGCAAAGATTTTTCATCAATATTTGTACTTTTCTTGGTACACCAATTTTTAAAATGATTGTAGGTACCTTCGTAGGGTCTCTCTAGACTTATCAGGAATGAGAACCGAACATCCCACATTCCAAGCTTCTTCTATTTCGTTTTCGGAATCATTTTCATTATTTTTTAGCACGGAACTCCAAATAATTTGCACAAAAAACTGCAATGGCGGTAACTGTTTACAGATTGCTATAGAAACGCAATATATCAATCGACAATACGGCAACGTGATGCGGAGACTGACAATTATCGCATTTGAATCTGTATTAATTATTAATTTATTAAACATTCTTTTTACCGGATTCAGTAGCGCAAAAAACGTCATAAGCATCACGAACGTTAAGGACTACCGATCTCAGTCAATAATTGGAGTCGTCGCTGCGCTCCTCCTCCAAACTATTGTCTTCGATCGGTAAAATGTCCTTACCGTTCTTAATACTTAATATACTATTGTGTAGGTATCACTAATGTTACGTGCAGGATTGATTATTTTTATGTGTTGGAATACCCCACCGATTTCCTGAAATCGATGAAATCAGAATAAAAAAGATAATATTTTAGAACTGCTACTCTATCTTCTTACAAATAACTTTTTATAGGTTTCTAGTTTCTTTATTTTTCATTGTGTGCACTTGTAGTGACTACAGAAAAATATTTCCAATTGAAAATCAGCTGGCTCAATCTGTTATGGGTGGTGAGTTTTTCTTCGTGGTGGTATCACATTGCTTTAAGTGTAGATCCACGCCGTCTTACGAGCTTAGCGTTGGCGTTGTCACATAACGCAAAGCCAAATATATATTTAGGACTCACATTTGGCGGGCTTAGATACAGAAGCCATCATTCAGGGTTCTCCAGGACGAGGCTAGTAATCTCAAAGCACGCAACGAAGCCCTAGCTGCGATGTCGCAATGTAATAATGGGATTGCGACGGGAGAATACGGGGACCATAAAAGTTCAGTTGCGTTTAGAGCAACTCTAAAAATGTTTGTGCAAATAAAGAAATGTCATTTTACTGCACTGCCAGACTGTGTCTACGTACATAGCAAACAAAGTCTTTACTATGCCCACACTAATAAGATAAAAGTTGCTCTTTCTGATTTTAATATTCATGAAAAAGCGTTAAAAATGTTCCCTGTTGTCCCATATTTGTTGATGTATGTTGTAGTATAAAATTTTATAATAGCTTTCTTCTTGCGAATGGCTGAATTTAAGAATGTAATTTATAAGCGTTGATAGAGTTGTTTGTAAAATGATTTTGGCTTGAGTATGTTAATCTGAGCAACATAAGCCCTAGTTTATTACAAATATCTGGTTAGTTCCAATTTCAGTGTATAACTGGGCGAGCGTAAGACCCTTGATGTTCAACTTGAAACTAAGAGTATTATCTGAATTCCTGTCATTACACCAGTATGAAAGATATTTCATTGATTCACTACTTATTACTATATTGTTATAGTTTCATTCCATTCTTTGCTGAAAGGGTAAGCGTAACTGCCATTGAACTGGCAATTAAAACAGTTGCATCAGTTTTCTGTGGATAACGATCAAGATAGGACGATATTAATATTTGCATTTGATATAATTGTTCCAAATCTTACTTTTTAAGAACATTTTCTGACAACCAGAACGCTTGGAAGAGCCTGGTTAACGCAGCGGTAGGGACACTCATTCTTATTCTGATCCGACATAGAGTTACCTAACGTTTCGGCACTCCATGCTATGAATTGGTACCTTTAATACTTTCAAAAGTTCAAGTCTGTTACCATTGGTGCCTTGTTTCCTCAATACAATATAGAATATGTAGTTAAAGATGTTTCCACACATTTGCGTATCTTGTGATGTGTGGTTTCAGCAGGACGTAGCGCCACTAGATATTGTGAACGTTAGAACCGTATATTTAATGCAGGAGTGGCACATTGCTTATATTTATAGCAAAAACAGTTTCGTCTATTTTTAAAGTAATTCAAAAGTTAACTCCCTTGTTTATTCCGAGGAAATTGTGATAAAAAGGATTTGTTTATTTTTGAAATTGCGTTTTATGTCTGCCACATTTAAAATGTGTGAAGCTACGACTGGTCATTGTGAGTGTAAAAACCCTGGGGGTACTAGGAAGGTAACCTGTAATAAGTTTGGTAGATGCTATGGGGACCTATGGGGATTAAAAGAAAATTTTAACCTGAGATGTACTAAAATAAAATTCGATGAATACAGAATTCTTGCTCACATATTAATCGTATACATTCCTTTGAAAAATAAACATAATATAAACATTTTAGTGAATGAAATGCCAAACACAGATTCTGAATAAGTATTTATTTAAAGTTGTTAAATCTGAATGAAATAAATCCTTTTCTTGTCATGTTTTTAAATTAAAGGTTTTTAGATTAATTCATTCCCTTTCACCACATGTTAAACTCCAGAAAAGTGTAAATGAGTAATGATTATAGCTGTCTCGGGCAGCATTATCTAAGGAATCGTGCTTGAAAGAACAGTATTTTGAAAGCATAAAAAGGTTAAGGTAGATTATAAAACCTGAAAAAGTAGAGGGTGTGGAAGTAATTGGAGAAGGAGTAATGTCTGGGGCTGCGACATGTACGACACATAAGGCCTCGGTGATGATTAATGGGGCGACCGCGACTCGAAAAGACGACCTCGTAATAAAGCTTACGTTTATCTTCAACAGGAGCTGTCAGAGGAACGCGTATATTACTCTTTTCACAGTTTTAAAGCTTAAGTTTTCCCGTTCATTTCATTCAGAACTCCAAATAGACCGTGCAATTATTAGCGACTCAACATTATCAAATAAGAAATTAAATACGGAAACGTGTAATCCTTTCCTTGTCCCTGGAAATCCTGTAATTTCGAGCCATACCCGAAATCTTCACAATTATTTAAAACCTAAAATCCCAGGATCATAATTCACATTTAGAGAAGTTAAGATGAATGGCCCACACTGCAACGAATTTCTGTATTACTTGTGAACGAATGTGTATAAAACTGAATTCTTGGGAACGGCGTTTATTTAGAAGGACAGAATTTTTAAACAAACATTAACAGTTAGAAAATAAATTGAATGATAGCAGCATTGAAAGATATTTTCAGGAATCAGTACTAAATTTTGTTCATAGAATAGCCTTCCGTATTGGTCTCAATAGGGTAGTAAGCCTAATACCATATCAGATCGCCCTCAAATAATCCGGGTTCGAATCCGGTGGATGACCTAAAAGTAGTGGAATTAAGGATGATGATATGAGGTTTAAGTAAGCGACATACGATGTACGTCATATTTCCATTATAACCTTAAATATTTTTACTGCCTGAAATGTATTAGAAGAAACTAAAATTATGCTGTAGGTGACAAAAATAAACAAGTTAGTCGTGCCACTTAAACATAAAATAGCATATTATATTATTAGGAGTAGAAAGAGTTCTTTTTGTGTTGAGCTCATATTGCGGCCGAGGCGCACGCGCCGAGGCTGTGCAAGTGAGCCAAACACAAATAAGACGTTCTACTCCGAATAATATATACTATTTTTTCTTCAAGTGTAAAAATATTCTGTTGCTGTAAATAAATATTTCCTTAAAAGTCATTTCGACAGGACAACGCTCTCCCTTCTACCAACCTTGGGGGCGGAGCTATGGGCAAAATACTGCCGTTGCCATGGATACGTAAACACATTATTGTACTAGTAACATTATTTTCATTTTTTGACTACTAACAAAATGACTTCCTTCTACATAGCCAGTTCTGTACAACAATACAGATATTATGATACGCTTGAAGAAAAATAAAATTACTGCAACACATATTCTCAATATTTGTGAAAACTTCAGTAAAAATTTTAAGTTGCGAAAATGATGGTTACGTGATATTTTATTGCAAGTTTTACAACGACACTGAAACTCGCTTGAAATTGTCAACAAGTGTATTATCTGTATTATGTGTTTTGTAGCAGTTTATTTAAATGGCTGGATGGGTGGGTTGCAATGAACAAAAGGTTCAATGTAACGTGTAATATTGCAAAATGACATCCGGTACGAAGGAACTGTGAGCGTACTGCAGTTTATTTTAAATGTGAAAATTGCGGAATAGCTTAATATTGTGCGGGTTTTACAGGTTATTATTATTGTGTTATTCTTTAGCCAATTTATATAAAAATTATACTTCATTTCGTGTTAAAATAATGCTTGCTGCTTCGAGATATTTAAAAATAGGAAAGTCCCTAGATTACATAATTTTTAATTGTTTTATAACTTTTTCACGGAAATTTAAAACCTTTATGTAAAATAGTGTGTAATGATAAAAATTTAATGTACAGCTACAAACTCTAAACAACGCTGCTATTCAGCGCTCAGTTAAATGCAAACGAAATTAGTGCAACTTTTATGTCGCTTATCGTTGCATATAGTTAAAATAGTTATTTTATCCTATAGATACAGGGCCACTAAAAACTTTTAATGACAAATGAGCTTATAAATCTTTATGGCATACTACTATTGCAAAATTATTAGTATCTACTTTAATCGACTCAAAGTAATTATGCGATCTCAACTGATTTGTTTTTCATAATTTTCTTTGTTCAGATATTTTAGTTTAAATTAAACAGCAAACAAGAAATAATTTTGTATTGTTCAACAAGTGTTTTGTAACAATCAACCCCTGAGTTGGGCTAGTTTAGATCATTTCGGAAATTCTCGCGGTATAGTTCAATTGTATGTCATTACTGGTTTGGGTATTTCTTCTAGCAAATACCCCCCCATTTTTATAACAATTACTGTAGTGAACGGTAATGAAATGTTTATCAAAAACTTATGTGAAATAGAGGGTATAAATGATGTATAGTGTTGCTAGCTAGACTAAAATGTAATATGAAGCAATAACGAGAATTTATATTACCGTTGGTTTATTGCTACCTTACTTCAAAATCAATCCTGCGAAAGTATGTGTAATCCGGGATTTCGAGAGCAAAGCAGGCGAACGCTGCATATAAAACTGCTCCGTTATACCTGCTGCACACTCTGAATCATACAAACGGTAATATTTTCCGGTGAAAACATTCACAGAAAATAATTCCAGCAACTAAATCTATTGCACGATCTAAATGAATAAAACCCCACTTGGAATTTATTTCATACGTAGACCGCTAACAAAGAGGTTGGTTCTGTTTTCAAGATAAATCTAAATCTTTTAACGTCCACGTTTTGTTTATTTTTGTTTGCTTTGAACATCACAAAGGGACTCTTCATATTGTGTGCGCTGGTTCTATTGTTAGCATACAGAGAATTGCAGCTTTAAGATCATTAGTGGAGTTTATTGCAGTTTCGACAATTGAAATCTTTAAGCAACACGATTTGTAGCATATTGCATAACAATACCCTTTGATGCTTTGTAATATGATGGTAGCGCTTTGAGAAGTACTATTGGTAAGAACTATAGTAAGTCTCTAGCTCTTCATTCAGTCGAAAATGTCACAAGATCTGCGAGACTGAATAAAAATTTTAATACTGCACAAAAGGATAAGAAAATTCTCCAGTCTGCTGTTATGGAAATAGTGTTTGATAATGATGTTTCCCAAGAAATAAACTGAGAAAATAGATCCTTCAAGGGTTTTGTTTTCTTATGATATTCTTTGATTCTTTTGGTGCCCAAGATTTTCTGCTATTCTGAATTTTATCAATTTTTCTGTTGAATGTTTCTTGGATTCTTGTATTAATTCAGGTTATTATTGGTTCCCTTTTTTTTTCCTACAGACTGCAGTTTATTATTTTTTTTCGCTACCGACCATTCTATTATTAGTAAATGTCCATATCATCTACGTTCTACCACATTTCTATATTGCTTGAATGATGGTCACCCAGTCCATCGTAGCCTTTCCTTTCCTTGGGCATTCCCAGGCGTAGTGGTATTCTGCCGTATGTCTTTTCGAGGTATACAAAAACATAGTATTCTCTCCCTACACTGTTCTAGTAATGTTCTGTTGCATAGATGGCTTGAGTTGTACCTTTTCCCATGACCAACTTCATTAATGGCAGCTGACGCTTTCATATGGCCCCTTTCGGTGTGCTACGTATATTTTATATTTCAAAAATTTGTTGTTGGTGAAAAATCGAAATTGGAACGGCCATATGAAATCTTCGGTTGCTTTTCCGCACGCCCATGGTTTTCCGTTCATTATTGCCAGCTGGTTCTTGAAAATGCTGGTGTCAATCATTCTTTCAGTCCAGTGCATAGATTGGCACAATAGCTTTATAGGCGATAGCTGCCGCAGTTTTGTGCATCGCCCTTCTTATCGAACCGTAATAAGAACCATTACGATTCGCTATGTATCCAGAACTTTCCCCTCGTCAAGTAGTCTGTTGAATAACTTTGTCGTGAATATTATACCTTGAACTTCCAGTGTCATACAAGCATCTTTAGTGGGTTCAGGTCCTAAGTCATTTTTCGTTAATTGACTCTCCTTTGGTTTGCCAATGGGCGGCGGGAACTATTTCTAAGTTATTTTCTTGTTGCACCTTCAGCCTGTCCTCGCTGTCATTTATGATTTGTGTTCAGTTAATAGATTTACGTTTAAAATTTTCTTATAAATCTGCAAATTCCTATTGCCTATAATAAATTTCTGGAGTTTTGACTGGCACACCCTGTATATGTACGAGACACTTTTGATCGTCAGTAGATTACGAAGAGACGTTTTAAAAATGAAATTAACATCAATTAATTTCTGTCGTTACCGCTATTGGTTCTTGATTCAAATGTCGATTCGGAAAAGTTAGGGCATGGGTCTGTGGTTATCAATCACAATCAATTTTGAGTCAGTGACTGATTAAGTCCTGGAAGTATGTCTCTGTGGCTTTGTGGCGTTCCTTGACACGTAACTGAAGCATCGTTAATCTGCATCCCCATTTCCAGCTTAAAATATTGTTGAGAAATTTTCAATCAGATTGAAATTTTTGCTGCCGCATTAAAGATTTTATACTCATCGGGTTAAATAAATGCTTTTAAAAGATAATGCTAATGCTGGAAAATAAGAAAACAGAAACATTTTCCGACTTTTTTTTTAAATTAAGAAGATTATATTTCTATTTAGTTAATGTAAAAATGTTCCCGTTGATTATAATGCATTCGCTAATTATTTATGGTTCTCAAAGTACACAGGAAATTACTAAAACTGTTGAAGTAAAAACCAACCATGAAATACGAGAAAGTATCTTTGTAAAAATTAATTAGCAGAGGGTAACAAGAACGAATGGTGCAAAAACAAGTTAGAAACGGATAAATTTAATGATTATTTTCTGTATTCCGTTTCCCAATTTTATTATAACAGAGGATACGGTATGGCAAATGAGAATTAATGAGTTCGTTATCTCTAGAGAGTTCAAATGACCAGTTTATACAACTGTTTTTACCTACATGGATAACGAACTCATTAAACTATGTTCCCCAAACACTCATAATTTTACTTGCCTGTTTTATCTGAATTAATGAATAATATCTGAACCTACCATATGTTTTCCTGCTCTCTTGTACATAATATAAACTTCGCTCTTCCATCAACACAGGCATGGAAAGGTATCATAACGTGGTGTGGCAAAAACTACACAGGATCTTTTCACATTAACTGTTTTCATTGCCGTTTCCGCTTTATGATCTTAATTAAAAAATTATACCGGAATATTACAGGTCTTTGTTGTTCTTTCTGTAGTTTAGGAAAGTTGTAATTTTAAATTCTTCAAAACCATTTAAAGTTTTATGCACTCGTAAATATAAACATTTAATTTATCATAAGTTTACGTAAACCAAAGTTACGATAAACTGAGAGAACGGCAACTATAATTTTTAAGAACTTCGTTTATTATTTTCGTTTGGCGGACAGTACTTTTTAATAACTTATACCTTTAAGAGTTTTTTTGCGAAATATTAGGAGAATAATGAAGTTATATAGAGTTCCTGGATGTAGGGCGTGTATAGTTGTTTCGAAACTACTCCTATATACAAGAGTTAATATTAACGAGAACTACAATAATAACTTTGGATTTCTTCAGTAAAGTTTGTACACTGTTATTAATACATGAATAATATATTAAACCTTCTGAATAATAGATGTAGGTATGAAATTAATGTTTAGATAGTTTTCATGAAATTAGATAATCCTCTTATGGCATTATAATTTTATGAAATGAAAATTAGAGGAAGGCTTAAATTATATTATTATATTCATGGTGAATATTATGTTTAGCTTAGCTACTATGTTCTGTAAAATAATATTCCAAGATAATTGAATAATAGTATATTATGCAATGAACATTTAATGATATAAAATTAAGACTCGAACATGAGAATTATGAACACGAGCGTAGCGAGTGTCGTAATGAATATTATGAGTGTCTTAACAGCCATTGAATATGAGTTGCATATAAAAACTATTTTTTCTACAACTTGTCATAAGGAAGATAATTTTCAAAATTTATTAAATTTTAAATCTGTCAGATCGTTCAGTTCGTTGACTCTAGCGCACACGCGTTTTTGGTTTTTCGATTTTTCACCTTATACCCCTGAACTGATGATGATCGTGTTCGAAGCTGGTTTCACGACGGAGATGCGGCGACCGTTACATTTTTTGACTACGAGAAATTAAAAACGAACAACATGGAAACATTTTGACGAAAATCAAAACGTAGGAATAAATTGCCTTAGGTTATAATATTCTGCAGGATATCTGTATCTACTACGAGTAGTATGTTTTTAGACCTTTCTTATCATTTTCCATTATATTGTCAATCAGTCAATGTACAATCTATAGTTTTATTTCTGTTATCTGTATAGTATATTTCTTCATGCAACGAAGGTTCTGAGATTTTCAGTTTTTAGAAAGATTGACAATTAATTGTGCTGCTTGTTTAAATGTTTAGAGAAGTATCAAAATTCGCACGTGCGGTGCTAGGTAAACTGTAAAGCACTAGTTAATACATTAACTAATTCAAGGGGTGGAGCAACCGTCAACTTTGATGTTTACTGATATGTTTACATTACATGCCTGTATTACATTTGTCTGGGTCTGCTTATTGATTTCTGTATAGTGTTTGATTAAGTTTCCGGTAAGTTTGAATGCGTAGTTACCAGTTCGTCCAACTTTAGTTTAAGCTGTTTGTTGTATGTTAGGTAAAAGCGAGGGTAAAAGCATTGAGTAACGGAATATCGTAAAAGTCGAAAACTTTCAATATAATCATTTACCTTATGAATAGGATTGTGTTACTAGCTCCGGTAGTAGTTTGAAAGAGATTAATTAAAATAATCATATTAAACGAATAAAAACGACGCTGAAAGAAAGCAAAAAAATTAGTCTTTGGTGTAAAGTTAATTTTTTTACAGGATACGCTCTATGCGGGGCTTTAATTAAGTTCAAGTTTTATGTTATATGATTCCTAGGTTTTAACTACACAGGATTTATAAAAATTTTGTTTTGAAAATAGACTTGAAATTCGAGCTCTAACTAATACAATTGAAATCTACTCTAAAATTAGTTTGTTGATTGCATTTCATTGATTTTCATTGTTTCGCTCGGAAATCTGTTTTGTTGAATATATGGAGATTAATTTGGTTTGCGTATTTCTCATTCGCGCTAGAAAATCCTTTGATTGTGATACATATACTACGATTCCCTTTAATTCTGCGGGTACAAAATTTCATCTGTTTTCGTCTCCAAGACAACTGTTGGGAATTTCACAAACGACAGGGTTTGTGTTCGCTCTAACCTATGCAGCTAGAAAGAAAGAAGTATTATAATTAAAAACGCCCGCAGTAGTTCAGACGTGCCGCAGATTTACTTTGGACTTTAGTGTATATCTGTAGATTATAGTAGGTCATGTAGACATCATTGAAACTATAAAGCAAATAATATTGAGATAATTGTAACTTTATGCAATTCTTAGACACGCCGGAAATTGTAACTCAATGTAAGTCCTTCAAATGCAATTCAAAGCATACCTTAGAGAAAGTCGTACGGGTTAAGACAAAGTATCATCGCGACAAAACCACGGAGACACTGGATGGCGCTACTAAAATTTTCGCTAGACGTCCATGGAGGAGTCCTTTTTTTAGTAACGCTGCCACACAACCAGTAGTCCATTTTAAATATATAAGTTCGTGCGTAGATAGCAACACAAGTTCAAGCAAGATACGCCACAGTCAAAGGCCTATGAGTAGTGGAGTAGAAACAAGCTTCAAAGCTGCAGTTTTCTACTTTGATGTCTTTGCCTGAATGCTTAGGATTGTGATTTAAATGTGCATTCTTATCATTTACATAAATTTCGGTTTTTTATTTGTTTATACGTACATGTGTTTTGAACGTGGGAATTGATCGTTGGGCATCCATTACCACTACTGCCATTAATTGAGAAACTTATCGCACCCGGGCTAGTCTCGGTAGGAGAGGATATTTTTCAGTACCAAAAGATGTTAAGTTTGAGTGTCACTTAATAGCATTATACGGGATGAGCATCCTGACATAATATGGACGACAAATTATTGACACTCGGCAGACAACAAATGATGAACATTTCGTTATGCGCGATCAACATTACGTCTATACTCGGCGAAGTGTCTAAAAATCGCGGTCATATTACAAAAAGTGGTAATAGTTGCGGGTTGCGGCAACGTCTTTTATATTCAGATAATGCTGTAAGCTGTTTAGGATTTGTTCAATAAATCTAAGTTGACGTCGTGGATATCGTCGATGTTAATTATTATGATGACCTTATACACGTTTTTCGTGATCGACCCAAAATTGATCTGGCATGCTAAATTAACGAGTGTTTAAAATTTAAAAATACAGTTCAAGTTGGCTTATGTTATTATTTTTTCAGGCTCTATATTGGATTTTCCAGCAGATCTCAAGACACATCAGCCCACAATTCATGTAAGTAACACTATATCTTTACCAAACCGTCTAAATAGTGCTGTATTATTTTTCGTACAACTATTTAGTAATTTTTTATTATGAACTAACGAAAAATGACTTCACAATGGCAAGGAAATGGGACGTTTAAGATACTACCGAGATTTCCCAAAAGACACAATAATTAGTAGCATTAGAAGTAGAGAACATGTTGTTTATATTACGTACAGAAAACGATTCATGCACACGTTAGATTTTCCACACTCATCCTTCGCCTCGTTCTGTAAATTCTGCACTTGTATGTAATGAAATTTTTTGTAACTTGCAATAAAAACGAGAAATATCTACTTATACAAGAATTGATAGCATTTGTCTACAATAACGTTGAAAATTATACGAGTTTCTCCCTGTGTAAGAAATATATGTCATCAACACTCGTAGATAAAAATTTAAAAAGTTTCATAATATAGTCTGGTGAGAATAATTTTTGATTGATTGATGACTTATTTTCTTTCTTCACTATATAGTGTGGCAAACGTCTTTCTATTTATTATTGGATTATAAAATATTTCTTGATTACAAGTATTCCCATGTTCTAATAAGTTTACAGTGGTTTTGACAGTATTATAAAAGTCAGCTTCAACGAAAGCAATTTCAGAAACTTTCTGTGGAAACTTTTCAATACAAGGCTGTATGCTGTAAGTCCATTTACAGTTTCCACGGACATTATTGGCAAAATATGGTTCAGTTATCAATATTTTATACTCTGGACGGAAAACCTTTGTAAAATAAAAGCACTTTCGTTTTGGCACTTGTTAAATGATAATAATTTATTTATGCAATCGTTCAAAATGCCAATTTATCGTCACTATTAGCTCATTACTAACATGTTAATAATCTCCCTGTAGAGCATCGCGAATATTATATTTTTGTCTAAACTTTGATATCTGGACATTCCAATGAATTTAGGTCAGAAGGCAAAGCTTTAGACGATGTTTCGTATTTGAACTGTGAAACAGAAACATAAATAAGACATGAAAGTATCCCGTTTAATAGATTTACATTTAGTCGTTTACCTCAACAGATTAATGGTGTGAAAGTGACTAATATATTAGAAATTTACAAAAAACAGTTTTTTACACGATTCTCAATTCTCAGTATCTGCATAAATAGACACGTATGTGGCCATATATGATTTTACTCTAATTAGTCAGAGCAACAATAGAACAGTAGTTTTCCGTATAATTATTCCGAAGAGCTGTAGAGAGTCTCTATATTATGTTAGTAGAAGAAAACGCTTGAAACTTGTACTCTTACTAATTGCAATTTGTCTTTACGATAGAAGCTGTGAATTTATCACTTATTTTGTAGTTATGTTAATTTTTATTGCACAGTGAACAAACAAAGTCCTCGAGACAACTATATGATGCGAATGCGCTATAAAAGATGTAATTGTCTAAAACGCCGCCTGTTGCGATTAATATTTATGGAAAGTTAACTCTACAGTCTGCAAATTGTTTCTCATCAAGCTGGCATACAATTTGGCGTAGCAGACGCTCGATTATATTTGGACAATACTGCCCGTATTTGAATGAGTTGCAATGTTAAGTAAATATTTGCTTATTTTACTTACGGTTTCCTTGTGAAGTTGGCATTTGTGCAAAACTTTACCCAGCCAGTCCCATTGTCTTATGGCGTCGTCATCTGTGTCGGCCTTTCTCATCAGGTTTGTATTTAGCACGACGATTTGAAGTTTCAATGTCTTGCGCTCAATCATATAGTATCCTCCTGAAATGAAAATATAAAAATATTGTATATCACATATCTGTTTTTTTCCACAGCTGTTAAATAATTCGCTTATTAATATCTAATATTATAAAGTCATATGAATCGTGTTGTTATAAAAATTTCTCGTCGTTACGGCAACCGATAAATAAATGTTGACTCGTAACCACAGTAACTAATAAAAATATTTGATAATTTTGTTTAATTTTTTATGTCATTCAAACATGGTTCAAGCGATTATCTTAACAAATACCCCCCAGTTACGCATATATCCTTTTAAATTTTCCCAGATTTCGTTAGAACGAATACTTGTATAACTCGGGAAAATTTTCGAGTATATGACCGAGATATTGCAGATGACAATTATAAACTGTAAATAATGGAAATTCCATTTTAATGGTCAGTATTCTACTAATAGCAAAAGCCTTAGCCACTCGGATGATTTACGACAATCGTGAATGTTCGTATCGTAAACTTTATCCTCTTGTCTAATAGTACCTATACTGTTCGTTTAATAATATACTAATAATTTAATCGGAAATCCCTACACACATTCTAATTCTAATAAGTTGAATAAAAACTGGAAATTGCTCGAATAGAAGTTTTATTTCTTTGGTTTCGCTTTAAGCTGGAAATGGTGATTATTTTAAAATGTCAGTCTTTTAAAGCTCAATTTAGAAAATCGTAAGTTAGGTGACGTATTTCCACTTTAACTTTCTGCGCAGTTTTTTTTATCCCTTTACTCTTTTTAGCAATCTTTTGTGTTTAACCTTTGTAGCAACATTCTATAGTTTTAAATTGCATGCCACCGATTGAAAACGTGTTAGTAATATTATTGTTAGTAATAAATTAGCAAATGCTACTATGTTTTATACAGGGTGTCTCTAAAATATGGTGCCATAGCTTAACCACAGATTCCGGGGATCAAAATAAGACGATTTAATGCAACTTACCTCTATCCGAAATTGCTTTGTTAAAGCGCTATTCAACGCCAAAAATCTTTAAAAAATTTCTATATTTTTAAATAACAAAAGATTGTTTTTAGCGATTAGGATGAAATTTGGGATGTGATTCTTTACTGGAAAAAGGTGTTTTTTGACATAATTTTTTTGTTCAGGAAGGTAACGTAAGTGGTCAAAGGTGTATCATCCACAATCAAAGAAGCTCATATCTTTTTAACAGTTCGGCCAATAGTTTTCAAAATTTTTTTACAGAGAAACATCCCTTATTTCAAATATTTTTTGTCTCTTGTTTGATTTCGGTATCTGCCATAGTTTAGGCTGAAAAAATTATTTTGACTGGCTGCAGTGCATTTCTTAAAACAGATGTAGTAATCTAGTTGTCCCGTATGTTGAGAAATAAATCACGAAGAGACAATTTGATATAAAGTTTATTACTAGCAAGTATGTAAAGGGTGGCGCAAAGTAATCCGAACCATTTCTGAATCAATGGTTCAGCTTATTTTGTACCACCGGTAAATTAATAGATTTACAGCAAATGCTCAATGTGACCACCATTTTCCCGGATGCAAAAGTTGATTCTACGCAAAAAATTGTCTCTTCGTCACTTATTTCTCACCATACGGGACAACTAGATTACTGCATCGTTTTATGAAATGCACTGCAGCCAATCAAAATAATTTTTTTCAGCCTAAACTATGAGAGATACCGAAATCGAACAAGAAACGAAAAATATTTAGAATAAGAATGTCTCTCTGTAAAAAAATTTTAAAAACAATTGGGCGAACTGTTAAAAAAATATGAGCTTCTTTGCCTATGGATGATCAACCTTTGACCACTTACGCGACACTCCTGAACAAAAAAATGATGTCAAAAAACACCTTTTTCCAGTAAAGAATCACATCCCAAATTTCATCCTAATCGCTAAAAACAATCTTTTGTTATTTAAAAAAACAGAAATTTTTTGAAGATCTTTGGCGTTCGATAGCGCTTTAACGAAGCAATTTCGGATAGAGGTAAGTTGCGTTAAATCGTCTTATTTTGATCCCCGGAATCTGTGGTTAAGCTATGGCACCATATTTTAGAGACACCCTGTATATCTTTTTGATAATTGAAGGCTGATTGAAAATTAAATTTTTTGTTTTTAAAAATAATCGCTATAAGTACTTTCGGGACATGCTGTTAGTTGTTTACTATAGCGTAATATGTAATAATGTAAATTCAAAGCAGATTCTTAGAAAATTAATGCGTCAGTTGTCGAATTCATATTCACCAATTTCAAGTTCCACTTTCGGTTATATTAACAATTTGGTGAGGAATGCTTTCTTTATTGGTTTCCGCTACGGCATCACGCAAAAGGAAAATAATATATAAGAAAGCAATTTTCAAACTTAGCAAGCCAGCGAGAGCTTTCAGGATAACAACAGCAGACATCGGTCGTTTTCTAAAGCGAATACAATAGGTATCTGCTATACGTCAGAATTTGCCGTAAAAAATTTGTTTAGTTTTTGTTATGAGAGCAAAGAAAAATCCCGCACAATTTCGGGAAACTTTCTTCAGATTGAGTTGGGTCAAGTATGTTCCAATAACTGCTTGGCAAGCTGACATAAACAGAGAGAAAATCGACTGCAGCTTATTGTGCTTATAATTGCTGTTGAAGAACGAGTGTTTGAACATTGATTGCTTTCAATCATTTTTTGTTCAACATTCATTTAAGCGAGCACATCTCATTATTGATTCTGAATTGAATATATAATATTGACTTCATGACTTTCTAATAGAAATACGAATTGCGTAAAATATTTATACAAAAATTTTCTTATAAACCGAATTTATTAGAATTTCAAATAACATCGCGGTTGAACTCAAGATTAAACAGACTTGCTTTTTCACTTGTAATTTATTTGTACTTGAAAAAGTAACAATATCCACAATGTATAATTTTTATGTCATATTTTACGAACTCATTTTTATTTTAAAGGGAACAATGGTAACATGTAATTCTAAAAGTAACATTTACTCTGTAATTAAGGCCAACGTAGATTATGTTGTGTGTATATTATAATTTGATGATAGTGATAATATTGTTATAAAAACGTAACTATAACTTTGTTATGTTCACTGAACTGGTCTGTAGGGACAGTCATTTATGTTACACTGATGCGAAAAAAAAACGTTTTAACGTTTTGCACTATGAAATTTTTACGATCCTAGGAAAAGAAAATAATATATACAATTTTTTTATTTAAAACAAACTATGTATTTGAGTCAAAAGAATGTATGAAGACTTTATTTGTATTTTACATGAAGAAAAAATAATGTATAAGAGAGCTACCACTAGGGATGAGTTTCAGGAAACAGAAGCACTTGAAAATTTAACGTCACTGTTGATGGATGTTCTAGTTTCATAGGCGCAACTGCCAGAATTGTGTTTTACCTCATATCCATAACAATATAGTAAATGTATCGTGTCAAAGAGGGATAATTTTTTTTCTTAGTTTACATTAGAGTTGTATAAGAATCAGTAGAAGATGTTTTATGACACTAGCATTACCATCAATCATTTTATGGCATTCAATTATCTTTATTTATATTTTCAAACCCATCTTTTATTAAACTTATAATGTCAAGTATAAAAATTCTACTATAATACAAAATCTATTTGCGCATATAGTTTGTTATAATTATACTGCAACTACAGACTTATAAATACAAGGAAGCGTTGCCAGCGGCGGTAAGGAAACCGCTTTGAACCTTACTTTGAGAAGATAAACAATAATGCCGACCGAAGCAAACGGGGAACTAACCTTGATAACGTATATGCTCCAGCAAAAGTTTCAGGGAGATTACACAACTAAGGGGAAGGACTTGGCGCAGTAACATGTGGTGTCTGGAATCTGACCAAGATTCCGCCACAATCCGTAATTTATGTATTTAGATCGATCCATTACGTGATGTTGTTGGATATTAAGGTAATTTCAAGAGGGCTGTTCAGTAATACGTGTAAAATCCATATACCTCTATACCACATTTTGTGTGATTCGAAACATGAAATGGAAAAACGAAAAAAGAAAATTTCGCATCACATTGGCTTTTTTCACTCATCCCTGTTACCCTCCGGGGAATATCATCATGCACAGAATATACGGGACTGGATCAAACACTACAGGTAATACAGGGTGAAGACCGCCGCGGAGGCGAAAGAGGAACATACTCGTGTATTTACTTTTATTATTTTCCTGTTGGAAGAATATATATGAAAATGACAATTTTAATTTAAAAGAATGTATTTCTAGCTTCTATCATACTTACGGCTCCATGTTACACAAATTATCCGTACATTGTATTTTTGTCAAATACATATTTTTTTAAATAATGAGGCTGCATGTAACTGTCACGTATAGAGAAAACAAAGCTTTTAAACAGCAACGAATTTTTTGCAGGAACTCTCCAATGTCTGATTATGATACCCAGTGGGATAGAAGAATGTGAGTTTTAGTAGAAAACTTATTTGAAACATGATATCATAAACATCATGAACAGGTATAAAAACTTTAACTCAAATCAATATAAAGGGTTATTACAGAAAAAAAAGTCATTTGTAAGTGGTTTATAATTTTAAAGTTCAGGAAACATAATTTTAATTTAAAGCTTTAAATGTTTTAAGCTACTTTAAATGATTATGGAAGCCTTCATTAAAGTAAAACGAAATGTGCGTTCATTAAAAATTAAAATTGTTCTTTTAAGTGTATTTTGTCATTTATATTTAATGACTTCCTTGTTATCGTCGTTACTATCAAGTTTTACACACGCAAATGCGTAACATGATATAATAAAAGGTAAATTAGTTTGTTATGACGTGATGTGATCTTCCCAACGAAATAAACGGAATTAATTATGGGGAGGGATCACTATGACGTGTAGAGGTAAAATACTTTTTAAAATATAGTTTATACAAGGCGAGTCAGTTTTTTGTAGTACGATTTCAACCATTCATTGGTTGAAAACCTTTTTCTATAATAAGAAAAACGTAGGTCTTACAATGCTTCGTTTTTAAGCCACAGTGTTGAAAAAAGAAATTCGTTTATATTTTCTTTAATAGAAAATCAGCATTGGGAGAATAAAATTGTGAATTGTGAATTCGGTGCGAATTTCCGACAATGTGTTCGCCAGCAATTGCACATCGAAAGCACAAAATAGTGACATGCTACAGCACTTTTTTTCACGCTTTACATATTTTTCACTATTATCATAAACTGATGTTTTATGGCATTACCATAGTGAGATAAAGTGAAAATGGTTATATTCGTAGAAAAGCATTTTTTTCTATTAATAACGTTTGACAATCCTCATAATTTGAAGCATGAAGAACTTAGGTACATGTTACCAAAAACAGTTTAACCCTAGTTTCTATTTTAAAACAGTTTTCAGCATTTTTCGATATCATAATGAACCTATTATTAACACAAAGTATAAATAAACATTTCGTTGCCACAATAGCTAAATTTTTACATGATTACAGAAAAGAAAACCAAATAAGTTGCTTTAATAGTTAAAATAGTCCTCCCATGATTTGAAAAACATTTGTGAAAGTAAATATTGAATACGAAATGAACCTTTTTGAAGGTATAAAACACAAAAAGACATTTCAATTTTATTCTAGAATTTATTTACACGAATTTTAATTTACAACGTTAGAAGAAATTTCGAGGTAGAAAATATTGAGTTTTTCAGTTCGTTCTCGGTAATATTGATAAAAATCCGAATTCATATGTACCCGAAGCTATCCCATAAATCACCTAAAACTGCAATAAAACTACAGTTAAAGTTCGCAAATTTAGCTCGATCGTTGTTTTTAGGGAGAACTTCACAAATGCAGTTTTCATCGCACAAGTTTCTACGTTTTACAACGTACATGGACGGAAGTAAGACGGAAACAAGTCGTTCAGTGGCACTCGTGAAGAGTAACCTATCACAATATTTATGATGTGTCAGTGCTGACTCGGGATGCCCCAAAGGTCCCTAAGGAGGAATACTCCGACAGTCCAACGGTCGGTTTCTAAATTGGGGTCCTGTCTCGCTGACACGGAAACTGTCTTTTTACTAGATTTTCACATACAACAACAAAATTTTGCCGACAAAGATTTCGAATTCTAGTGAGATTATGGAAGGGACATTGGGTGATAGATTTTTACCGGCTCTTTTGATTTCCTGCAGTAATCGTAACGATTACGGCGTTGATTCGTTAAAAAAAGTAAAATTAAACTCTGCTGATATCATTATTTAGAAATGAGTAAGAAAAGTTCTTTTGGTAGAATATAAATTACGTTTAAAGCGTTTTAATTTTATGGTATCTTCCTTTTCGTTTTCCAACGTGATCCTGAATTTCTTATTAGCGAGATTCTAAACTTTTTCTCAAACTAAAAGATACTGCGATTGAAAATAAAAATTCTAGAAATAGAATATGTCTCTCTGATTTAATAACGTTCAGTAAAATACCTAGCTTGTGTTTTAACATAAATAATACTTACTATACTTATACTAGTATTACTGATCGTACTTTTAACGCCTGGTTAGGTATTTTTTTAAGTTACAGAGAATGAGACAGAACTTTTACAATTTCTTTCTATTTCTTCCCCGTTTTTTGTGTCGTTCTGTGTCTCTTTATCTTGCTCCCTGTCATTTTCTTCCTGTTTTGTTTAAAACGGAGTGACATTTATCTATTTTTATAGTGCCACATAGAAAATCAGACATAAACAAGATATTTCTCATACTTGACGATGGTATGAATATTCCTTATTTTGCAGGAAATTATGGACCTTCTTTTATCTCCTTTTTATATTGGTTCTATATGATGAACTTGGGTTTGTTGCCAATTCGTAATCTTTTTCAAATTACTACAGAGTTTCCAGCAAATGTTACCTTGTCATAATTTTCTTACCCCACTCGCTTTAACACAGGTATTTGATAGGTCTTCGATTATTCTCTGATTTGCTATTAATATTTAATCGATCTCGTTGATGAGGGACTAAGTGTCGGAAGCGTATGGATACCTGGAATTATGGATTAAAGACTTCCCTTACTCAAACGACGGAGGTTATAGAAGCAGGTTTTTCATTCATTTGCTCCTTTTTCCATCTGTCACAGTATCCAGAAACTTCAGAAAACCGAATAGTTACAGAAACAAGAAAAAAGTTCTCTAAACAACGTTTGTTATGCTGTGATGTTTCTTTGTTTAGATGATGGACAGTAAAATAGAATCCTATTTTTTATCCTTGCAATTCAGATTTTAAAAGATATGGATTGTCACATAGGTTATCAATCAGGTACAATAATTGATTGCTGTTCTTGGAATATCTTTTCTTTTTCAACCTACAATTTATTATTGGGCGCACTGACTACTAAGGTCAGTCTAGTACAAGTAGAATCTGCCAATTGCGCACTGGGACAACTAGCCGCCGAGACACTTAGGTGCAAAACAATATTCTGCGTGTCAAGAAATGGCAGAAATGGCAGAAATGGCTAACCTAAGCTATACTGTACTTGAAAATATTTAAATATCTGTTTATGTTATTCCTTGCCATGTTAAATTTTTTTGCGGCTGTTGTCCTAGCGCCAACTTGTCCCTCGAGTGTTCTTAGGCGCCCAGTTCTTCGAATCCCTACTAAAAACGTTTTGATCCAATATTATCAAAAATAGACATAATTATAAACGAACAGTTACGAAATGGGACACGCAATGCTTTCCTACTTTAACAAGATATATATTCTCATTAAAATTAAACGTCTAACTTCACGATACTAACCGTCGCGACGCCGTTTACAAATTAGTTTTGCAGGAACCCTTCATCAATATACCATTGGGAAGCTTTTTGTTTGTCAAGACGAATTTCTTAATACATAAAATCTTTCCAAGGTTTGGAATATTTATAGTGACATTATACCTCGTCGTATACAGTACCTTGAACTTTTTAAAGTATGCCATACATTGGTACCTGTGTTTAGTTAAAATAAATGAGGGATTCTTTAACCAAATCGTTCATTGTATATTAAAGAAAATTATGTTGCAACCGTTTTCTTTGTCGTAACATTCAATTTTTATTTAAAATTTAATGGTTTTCCTGATTTTTAAATAAATATTTTAAGAGCCAATTTATAATCGAATACAGGAGATTTATCAATGCAGAATTATTCAATAATTATTCCTCCTGAAATAATAGTTATTTATTGTATAAGTGTCTTAGGTAGTATTTTATCCACGCAAGAATGTTTAAACGCGAGAACGAAGTTCGAGCATTTAATTTTCTGCAGTGGATAAAATACAACTAAGACACGTATGCAATACAACGTTTTATCCACAAACAGACCAGAAAGTGGCGTTTTCAAATTAATATTTTGGAAAAAATTTATTTTGACATTTTCAACTGACTTTTGTCATACGTGTTGCTATAGATTTACCATTGTTTTAATTATAAGACCTATGTGTTTTATTCATATCATAAGACGTCTCTTAGTAGTGGAATTATGACCTTATAATATACTGGTTGTGGATAAATGTTTTAAATCCACGGAACACATACGCACTAATGGCATGAAATATTAAATATACGAAGAAATATTTGCCTAATATACCATTAAGGTAGAATATATTTTAATGAGAAAATAAGGGTAGACCACATACCAGTAGTATTCATTTACAAATAGATCCGTTATTAAACTTGTTTTATCGCCTGTATCTATAATACCACATAATAAATAATAAAACACTATGTTGAAAGCCTAATGTAGTAAATGAAATGTCTGAATATAGGTTAGACATCAATCAATATCATATTTATAATTCATTTTGATTCCTCACACCTGTGCCACATACATTTCTTATGTTAATTAACGTATATTACAGGGCGATTCAATAAAAACTTTTACCACTTCTGATTGTGCCATCCCGAACAAGAATTGCTTTCTGAAAATGAAAATTTACGCTACAACTTTTTCTCTTTGATATGAGATAAATACTTTCCGAGTTACACTCATATTGAATCCCCCTGTAGATGTAAATTCGTAACCACACTTCAATTCATGTTAACAACCACTAAGCTCTGTTAAATAATATTTCTACCTAAATGGGTTAGAAGACAACTGATCACAAAGGGGCATCATATCAAACAAGACCATAACCCTTGTTAGTTATAGGGAAAGGTCTGTACTTTAGAATAAGGTAGTTAGTTCAATATTTAGCCTCTTCGACCCAATTCTATGCTTGACAAAACACTCTTTGGGTTAAATTCTCATACCCATGCTGTAGTATTATAATTCCCTATGGTGAAAAATAAGGTCTTAATAATAATGATAATTTGAAAATCTACGTTAAAATAGGGAATTAAAAATGTGTTTGCGCTCCCCAACTGTTAATGTAATATGAATTTGCATAGGCAGTTTAATTATGTACTAATCGAATTTTGTTCAATCTATGTCAGTGTTGATGACTGGGTATTGTGAATTTATTAACTCGTGCTGTTACTGTCTAACAGAGTTGTTTTGTTTTTGTAATTAATATTTTCCTGTTAAATTATTCATATGATATAACAAAGATGAAGGATTTACTCCCACGAATTAATACATCGCCCCTGAAAAATACCTAGAAGCTCGAAAACCTCGGATTTACTATTGAGAGAAACGTTTCAAAGGGAAATCCAACAGAAAGCTAAGAACTGTTCTGGATTCAGTTCCAGCGAGCTGAGAAACTCTTCAATCGCTCAAATTGCCTCATATGAATTAATATTCCTTTCGGCTTTGTAACATTAAGGTTTCACCGTTCAAAATTAACTTTAACTTAATCGATTGAAACAGTCCAATTATTACAAGAACATGTTTAAAGAAAATTAACAATTTTAAACCAATTAGGGAACTCTAATTTGAAGATGAAGGAAAAGTAATATTAAGAGTTTTTCTTGTTTGGAACATTTGATGGGAGCAGACGCTGTTGTGTACTAAATAAGGGTGGCTTAATTACAAATAAGGGTAGATTAATTCCGGCCAAAGTAGTATTTATTGTTGATAGAAGGTTATTTGTCTCCAAATGAGAAGTATTTAATTGTGAACACTGCTATTTATTTAAACGAGGCAGTACTTAATTCGTGATTTAGAATTCTGAACTTTGTTAATTGTTTAACGAAAGTGGTTTCGCTTTAACAAAATTATTTTATATCTATAGCAATGGTTTCATGAATTTAAAAAAATTAGTGGAAATAAATTACACAAATCGGTTATTTTGAAAATAACTTCGTGTTTTAGACTTTTTAACAAAATTTGTCCCAGTACACGGAATTAAATCAAAACTAAATTAATTCAAGTAGTAATTAAATCTTGTACCTATACAAAACGACGATACTAAACGTAGGGAATAAAGTTAGTAATAAAAGTAGCAGGTTGCACGAACAAGTTACGTTCGGCTTTACGCTGAAATAATTTTATTATGCTAAAAGTTCATAATGCTGCGCATTTTTCAAGAGAAGCGAATAAAAATAACTCTTAATACATGCTCTAAGTAGTTTTCCAAATATTTATGGCGTTAGGGCAAGCTGCCACCCGCCGAGATATATTTTGTGCTTGAGTTATGATAGTCCTTTCTAGATAAAGCAAAATATTTAATCTTTCGTGAGCAACAGTTGATGTATATTTATTCATGACTTAACCTTTAGTAGTATCTGGTTTTAGGAAAGTTTGAAAGTTTAGCAATCTTCTTTTTTTTATCTAATTTATAAGTACCTGCATTATATTTAGCGATTCTTTAAACAACCCTAGCGAAAAGGAAGGAAAGTCGAGACCAGCATGCTCGCAATGGATTTTGTTGTCATTACATTTATACTGGATTTTGCTACTCACATACTAGATCAAATGTTTTTTACCTAATTTTCTCTTCAATGTCTAATAATAAAGCCATTTCCGTTTGTGATCAATTATTTTGTATAGGCACTGTGTGATTTAATTAAGTCTCAAGTCGTACCTGAAAACAAGAACTAAAACTACGAGTTCTTCTTTACGCGTACAACTTCGTATACGACTTATTTTCTCGGATGCGGTTAACTCTTAAAGCCGGACTTTACTGCAAAAACGCAAGCTTCCATAATTATTTTACTGAATACCATTAACTTAATTTTTTTAAATATCACCCTGTATACATTCTCTTATTAATGAACGTACCTGGTTGTTCCCGTTATAGGTACTTACTTTAATACTGAAATCAGTATGAACAATGCTGTGCTTGGCTGCCTGAAAGCTAGTAATTCTGAAGGGTGTGGAAGTTCAAATCTCAAGAAAGGTCATGAATCGCTAGATATAAATGAGCTTGCACTACTTTGTATTTGGTACAAGTGATAGTAAATAATTTTTCTAACGATTGTGAATTTAACTTCGTGATCTAGAACTAGAATTTTATTATTTAAACGTTTAGTAATACACGAAATTTTAATTATGTAACATTAATTCCTGTAGAATTAAATTTTCAAGAAAAAATTCGTTTATGATTTAATCGTTTCCCAGATATATGAATATTTTACAAATTCTTAATATTATTCATGGTTTAATAATTGATCATAAAATTGAAATCGGTACTCTGCGTGTGCTACTTAAGGAATTTTCATTATTATTCGATTTCCACATGTTTTAATGGTTTTCTTGATATGGTGAAACGAAATTCTTTAAGAATATTAAATCTCTAGTCGTTGAAAGCAATTTTGGAGGTTGAGGGCATTTTCATAACCCGTTTCCCTTTTATTTCGACATATATTTTTATATCAGGGTATTTTACTTTTTTAATGTTATGAGCTGACATAAACTTGTTAAACCCTTGTTAAGGCAGCAGACTCAGGAAGTTAAATCATTTAAACACTCCTCAGGGGCAGTTAAACTACAGAATGTCATCCTACAGAACATTTCGTGTGAAAAATACATTAAATGTAAAATTGTCTGGTTACCTGAAACATGTTGTTGTACCAATGTTACAACATTTCAGACCAATGTTTAGTCATTTTTATTACCTATTTATTCAGGTTATTGCAACAGTCTAGTACCTCAACTTTAAACATTCTGACTGTCACAAAAGGGTTAATATTTAATCATCTGCAGAAAAAACTACGGGGAGTGTACCTACACTGAATACGATATAATTAATATCAATTTTTTAACATCGACAAGAGCCATATAAAGTTGTATAGGTACTAACAAATAAAGAGCTTTTAGGATCATTCTTATTCTTTTGCGCGCTAATGCTCGTCCCTATCAACAATTTTAACAGAAAAACGACAAAAGAACCTGTGGTGGTATGGGGTGTAGCCTCTTTATTATAGTTCCAACGTGGCTTCAAGTGACTTTCATCTCTTTGGGTTTGGACTGTCTTTGAACCACTTAAGTAGTTTTTAACGAACAAGGGATTTGTTTCGATTGACGAACTCAATCGGTGCAAAAAGACTGCGCCATGAATCCAGAGAAATCTAATTCTAGCAAGCCTTATTATAATTAACTTTTGATTCCACATCGTTGTAAACTATGAGCAAAAATGATTTTTATCTAGTATGGCTATGAAAGAACAAATCGCTGCCTTTACATTTATTGAGGAACGAGATAATGAAGTAGTTACAGCCCCATCTTCAAAACCAATCGTATTATATCTTCCGGTTGAAAATTACAGGGTGTCTCAAATGGATTAGGATAGTATGGGTGTCTTGGTTATTATTGAAGGTAGAGATTCGGTTAAATGGGCAATGTTTTGCAGTTTCTCGTACTGATTCATATCCCGATTAGAAAAGTTACAAATTTTCAGTCGTTCAGTTGTTATCTTGAAAAAACTGAAAAATGCGTATTTTTAAAAAGTGGAATATTTCCGCAATTTTAATATTTATGGAGAAAAGTTTCAAATAAAAGTTACTAGGTTCGATTAGCACGATTTAAAAACGTAATTCAATTTTTTTTCAAAATGGCGGTTTTCAAGATATTGATAGCAACTTTCTTATTTTAAATGGGCGCCATTTTGTTTTTTTACAGAAATGGATTGCATTTTTTTTCTGATTTCAACGATGTATAACAACTTATGTTTAAATAAAGTTTTACACTGAATTTACTGATGTTTTAATTTGCAGTCGAGTTAGCCATGAAAACAAAAGACAATATGAAACAAAATTTATCGAAAATTATTGGTAAAGCATGTTGCACCTGAACTACAAATATCATAAATCTTAGAAAATTTCACAACAAATGTTCAAAATGGTGACCATTATTAGCCAGACATAATTGGCACCTTTTTAATACAGAAGCAGTTACTTTGCGCAATGTGTTTCGATTAATACCATTAAATGCTTCCAAAACCTCTTAATAAATAATAAATTAATTAAAATTAATAAATAATAAATAATAAATTTTGTTTCATGTCTTTTGTTTTCATGGCTAACTCGACTGCAAATTAAAACATCAGTAAATTCAGTGTAAAACTTTATTTAAACATAGGTTGTTATACATCGTTGAAATCAGAAAAAAAAATGCAATCCATTTCTGTAAAAAAACAAAATGGCGCCCATTTAAAATAAGAAAGTTGCTATCAATATCTTGAAAACCGCCATTTTGAAAAAAAATTGAATGACGTTTTTAAATCGTGCTAATCGAACCTAGTAACTTTTATTTGAAACTTTTCTCCATAAATATTGAAATTACGGAAATATTCCACTTTTTAAAAATACGCATTTTTCAGGTTTTTCAAGATGACAACTGAACGACTGAAAATTTGTAACTTTTCTAATCGGGATATGAATCAGTATGAGAAACTGCAAAACATTGCCCATTTAACCGAATCTCTATCTTCAATAATAACCAAGATACCCATACTATCCTAATCCATTTGAGACACACTATAATATTATATATGATAACAAAAAAAAAATGGCGTTTAATGTTCGTGACTACATGAACCGAAATAATTCCTGTACGCTGTATTAGTCAAAGAGAATTAATCGAAAGTGCAGTCCGTTCTCCTGACTTGTCTTCCTTAGATTTTTCTTACGGGGGACACTTGAAATATCAAGAATATAGAGCAAATTAAATTATTATTTCTTTCAAACTTGATATTGTGTTAATAGTTTTTTTTAATATTTTATTAGTTTTCATTTAAAATAAAAATGATGATGTTCCTGAATGCACTTTTCTATTCTGTATTCGAAACTGTAAAAATATATCCGGTGTTCCATTTACAAAAATGATGTTACATTACCGGGAATTGCCAAACCGGAACTTTACGCTTTTTTCAACACTATATATGGTTGGATCTTCGCTTAATCCATTCTACGTCGTGCATCATAAGCTTAAATATCTATTTCCTATAATAAATGTGTACCACTAACGTTAACCAATTTTTATTTAATAAAAGCAATACGATCAAGTTCTTTCTTCTATTCTTAGAATGATGATATATATATAATGCATCATACAATACAAAAAACAAATCGTTCAAATTCTGATATCTATGTTGAACGTCGTGTAGGTAATAAGCCGGCGAAATGAATTTGTTTTTCTTCGCTGATTTATCAAAGAAAGAAATGATACAAGAAAACACAATTACTGATATCTTTATGGGAGAAGCGAATTCCTATTTGTCAGAATATATGAATAATAAAAAAGATAATAAAAGCATTTGGTCTTTAATTTCATAAAAATGTATTGGGAACTTCTTTCGTTTGTCGGAAGAAAATTCAGGAAACAAAATAAGTGTGGAAATATATGATGCTTTATTTCTATTATTTGACAAGAACGCATTCGTTTTGCGTAAGTTTAACATAATTTTATCCTTAACCATTTCTTAGTTTCTAAAAGTATTTTTACATTTATTAATGGTCTAGGTTCAGTTTCTCAATTATTTATCTACCCCAAATGGATCTTGTTTATTAGTACTGAATACGCATTTGGCTGCAATAATTTTCTATTATGAAGTCAGAAATAAAAAAGGTCTACAAGCAAAACCAATGTCAAAGGAAGTGGTTTCTGCAAGCACGAGCACTTGATTTTAAAAGTCTACACATTTTAGTGTCTATGTTTCTTCCTTTGAAGCCTCAGATTAACTCGTTGTGTTTTGAGTGGTATCTCAAAAATGAATTTGTATACTTTAGGTATGATAATCCTTGATAGAAAACGCGTTCTATGAGGGACTCTAAAACTATGCTCTAAAATCAGAAAAGGAAGAAGTAAAAGAAAATTACCAAAGAAAACTAGGAAAGTTACGGAGAAGACATATTTAAGCGGAGTTTAGTCAAGGTTTAAAAGAGGCAACAAGGATTATCTAAAAAAGAAAATGATTTGTATATTGGGCGTTAATAAAAACGTATTCTAAACTTTCAAGAAATAAGTATAGCATAGCATAGCAACAAAAATAAAACAAAAAGTTCGTATAATAAACACCATATATCGAAAAATCCTAGGTCAGAGTCAAATAGAATATAGGCGGGGTCTCGTGGCTCGACCAATACTCGAACCGGTCTCAAATCACGTGACCCTGTTCCCTGTTATTTTTCTTTATTATAAGTAGTCGTAGAAAAAATAGTGCACCCAACTCATATTTTTTACATCGTTAGCCTTACGGCTCGTGCCGTAATTCTCATACTCGTGTCTTAATAGCTATCATTACATTCTCATTGCATAACATACTATTGTTACTTATAGTGCTTGCAAAAAAGTAGTATATGGAATACAATCACAAAAGTGTCTTTACGAGACTCTGAGGCTTTAACAAACCTCATCTCCTAAAGCGACACTTTCGTGACTAGTACCTAAATATCTATGTCTACCTGTTGCAACACGTTAAGGACATTTTCATTTTTATAATGTAAATGTAAATATTTTCGAAACATGAAAAAGTATTCTATCCTTTTATTTTTAAGTTGGAATTATTTGCAGTCAAGAAAGGAAAACGTTGTAAAAAGAAACCTACTTTAATTAACTTTTCTCTAGTACATAATAATTAAATTACTTTCCAAGCGTCAGGTCGAGAAAACCTCTAAAAATCTTCTAGCTGTAATTAGAGTCAAATTGTTTAGTTCTTTTAAAGAATTTGTTTTACAAAGTAGAGGTGCCTACAGAAAAATTAAATGACAGATAATTTAAATGTTAAAAAGGGTAAAATTATAGTCTGGCTTTCCTCAATGGTGCTGGTATTCTTGTGAATATATTTCCCAAACCTTTTTTATTTTTCTTTACTCCATTGGAATTTCTTAAACATTATTTAAATTTTAATATTGGACTTCCGAAAATTATTTAAATTCTAACCATGAAACTGAATGACAAAGAAATATTCTTATTGTTTATGGTTCGTTTATTCATGTGACGATATAAAAAAAAACGTTGAGGACGAATTTCAAAACGTAAATTTTTTATATCTTATAAAACATTATTTTGAATAAAGTATTTAATAAACATATAAATTAAAAAAAAACCGTTACAGGTATATTCGTAACACTGCTTTACTTAAATAAAATTCAGCACTCTATATCTTGCTAGATTTATAGCTGTTTGTATTACAACACGCAAAAGAAAAAGAATGAAAGCTTTCTGGTTATCACATTTTCGCTGTCATTAATCATAACAGATATTTCTACGCATATTATATTCTACATAAACAAATACCTAGCAGGCTATATTCACCAGGAATTCGAATACTAGAATTGTTATAAATTTGTAAACAAAGTAAAGCTCCAATCTCAGACCTGTCCAGAACGTGCTTGGGGATGAAACGTTGTAAGGAATACAAGGAATTTGAGAAGTTCGAATGAACCTGAGTTCGCATTTAAGATAGGAAAGTTGGAATACGAGAAACGTAGAACGTGCGGTTCCAAGTTAAAGGCAAAAAATGTTATTCAGAATCGGAAATTTACATCTTTATCATGTAAACTGCTATATAGATCATCTAAACGGATGCTCTAACTAATAATAAACGTTTTTGATTTCTCGCCTTTGTGTTTTCATTTCCTTCGATAAATGCTTTGAAAAGAAATAAATTCGCTTCGGAGGAGCGCCTGAAGAAAGGATTGAATTCAAGGAGAGAAAATAAATGTTGGTTACTAAAATTTAAGGCGTAAATTATTACTTTGTGTATTTAGAATAATTTAGTACCTTGTATTCTGTAGTAATCCATCAAAATTATTTCATTTTGTAAAGCATTTTATTTCCTGAAGTGGGTTATTAATTTATTTATAAAATATGTAACGCCAGTGTTGATTTATATATATCGTGTGGATGTAACGTAAATTTCGGACCAGTTAGAAAGCATATAAATAATGTCTAGCTTATTATTCGATAACAGAAACAATTAAGAGTATAAAAATTGTGTGGTGGTAAAAATTTTAATATTTTGTACGTATCATTTCATCTCGTTGGATTTATTGCATCCGTCGTAAAAGCGTGTATTATAGCCCTCTACGTTCGGTTATAAATATCGTTGGTGAAGGATGTACGTCTCAGAATTGTAACGAGCTTTCACTTTTATTGGAGCTATAAATTTCATGGTTTATATGAAAATGAATTTGAATAATTAATAATGTTTCGTATAAAACTGCATTGTTAAAGATGCGAGATCACGAAAGGGGGAATTTGGTGCTCGTTACAAATTATAAGGAAAGCCCAAGTTACGCATAAAATTATGTAACATCTTCAATTAATTCAGTATAAGAAGATCAAATCAAGCACCTAAGAATAAGAAGTCTCTTGGCGGAGTATGGCGTTCATAAAAAATTCTCAAAGCACTGCCAAAGCTTATTTCCGTTCGAGAGAAACATTCTGCGGGTTTTCTTTAGGCGAACTTTATCAATCACACATAAATTTAAAATAAACCTCCGAAATTAAGGATTTATATAGGCTTGGTGTAAGCTCAGCGAGTTTTATTACTCTCAACACAAACACGTTCAGCCAATCAGTTGGTTCTAGCGCAAAATCGCCAACCCTGCGTGGATCATAAAACTATGTCACGTAGTCATCGAAATATAAAGTTGGCAATCTCGAAAATACTTAATCAGATTATGCACTTTACAGCATCTAAAGGCGAGTTTATATTGGTTTAATTTACAGTTATCATAGTAATTATGGTTCGATCATCAAAATGATGTTATGTTATGCATAATAAGTTTATATGCATCGCGTGTTTAGGGTGCTGACATGCATTATGCTAATTTCATAAAATTTTCAAATACCACGTAGAGCTGCTCTTAGGGCGAGTTGTATGGACGTAGTTTAACTGCCCATTTAGCCGAACCACGATCAACTGTCATGGATACAATTGTTACAATAATTGTATCCATGAAAATTGATCGTGGTTCAGCTGGACGAGGTTAAACTATGTCGATACAACTCAAGGGATACAACTGGCCCTTTAGAGCTAGGTTTTGTTTAAACTCCGGTTCAGTTAAACCACCATTAATTGGCATGGATACAATTGTTACAAGAATTGTATCCATGTCAATTAATCTTTGTTTAGCTGAACCGGGGTTTACACCAGATCACAAAAACATTTTAGAAACACCCTGTTGACCCGATGAAAGGGAAACAACGTCAACAGAAATCTGAGAATACTCCCAAAAATATTAGCCGAATCGAAGAATCGTAATGTAATCTTTTCCTCAGCTTGTTCTACATAACACCTTGTATCAACGACATACAGGGTGATTCAAAAGTACCCCGACTGCTCGTAGGAGGTAATTCCTCTCGTCGAAATAAGGAAAATAAGCTTAAATGACCCATGGTCTGAAAATGGTTGGTTGCCAAAATGCTAGCCGACAAAGATAGAAAAACTTCAACCAAATACGAGATTGTTTGGGTTCTTACGGGAAGTATTCCTCTGGTTGGGGCTGGTATCTCGGTAACCAACCACTTTCCGACCACGGGTCATTTAAAGTTTTTTCCTTGTTTTGACGAGACCTTAAATCGTTATTGTCTTGTGGAATGATTTAAAATATCGCACGTTCCCTAGGAAAACCTTCTACTGTAACTTTAGTTTGAATGCGTTCAATGCATTGGTCCGACTTAATAATTTGTCGTTTAAGTAATTATTATTCGTAGGAATATTTGCAAACCCAAGCTACATGTTTCAAGTAACACTGCGAACGTAAATCTGATTTCTACGTTACGTTGCCGTAACGCCCACACGACCGAGGTAATTATGTTAATTTGGAGCAATTACTTTATTATTAGGTACGCTCCATAATTATTGATAATGACTACCTGCATTCTATGACTAAATTCCTCTACCTGCATAATTTATTAACATATAGAATGCAACTGATAACTTCTTCTAAAATACAGGGTTTGCCAGTAACAATTTGTATTGCACATCCCCACAAAACTTAAGGTATACACGTTCTTTGTGCTTGCGATTGTTCATAAAATATTTTGTAAAAATGCTCAACACTGCATTGGGTGCTGGGGTGCCTCATACGGTTGAACTATCATTTCAACATATTGAGTTTAATTCAAGCTAAGATGCAAAAAACTAAGGATTTGAAGATACTTCCTCAGCATTACTGCACCTCAAATCTTTCGGAAGAAGTTCCTTTTATTACATTCACAGAGAATGTATCTTCCCATTGTCAAAATTCTTCAGAGTGATCTAATCAAACTGATCATGTTGTATATGATGGTTTGCAGCATCACGCAAGGTAATTATTATTAAACCATTTACCTGCTGAACATATTATATTATTTCAGCGCGGTTCGAGGTTGTGTAAAGGCACCTTGTATTTATGTGCATTCGAGTAGTAAGCTTCCTGCCTTTATGTTATAGGTTCTTAGACATGTCAAGTTAGTTCATTGAAGATGGCGTTGTAATAAGCCATAAACAGTTAGGTACCTACTTGACGTTACTTGCTTGGGATTTATACGGGAGAAATGCTGTCCCTTTGGAGTAATATATTTTTATAATCTCTGATAATATGACAGGATTGTACTCAATTATAGTGGATGTCCATATCATTAATGTTTGTTTCGAAATTTTAGAATGTTTCAAAGATTTTATAACTAAATTGAAATATTTTCATATTCTAGTGAAAGAGTAACAAAAACGTAATAAATTGATTTGTCACTAACAGGGTACAGATGTTAATGACAGGTTGGGTCGTTAGAAAAGATTTGTTACGTAACAAAAATTTATAATCATGACAACTACTAAATATATAATCCAACAAACAGAAAGTCGGGAAATTCTTTGAAAATGTTCTTAGAAGTTTTCGCATAGGTACCTACTTTTACGAATCTAAAATAATAATAATAATGTTCGTTTCACCTTTATAATGCCTTAGGAGAAAAGCAGGCATAATAGTGGAAATACACCAAGTCCCACCTCATTCTCTATTTATCTACAGTAAACTGGATGTTTCATAGCATTATTAGAAAATTTAACCTCGTAACTAGATACCTTCAAGTTAATTATTTAACCACATTGGCATCAGTTTCATATTAAATTGAAGATTTGATATTTTCTTGTTTATTTTGTTTTACGTTTATCACTCTACCCTTAAGGGGACATCAACTACTCAGGTGCGGAAAGCTTTTGGCATTCATTGTTACTTCATGATTATAGTATATGTATATATTTTTAATTATAACCTGAGTTTCGTAATGGTTATTCGGTTCAATAACTATTCTCAATTTGAAATGTATTTATGAACATACAGGATGTTCCATAAATATACAGACAAACTTGGAGTGGTGGTAGGAGACATCAAAACAAATATTTTTTGGTTTATAAACAGATTTATTATTATTTTATTTATTCTACGGTTCAAATTTTTTTCTCAAAAACGAAGAGTTTTCGACATATGTTTATAAAGCAAAAAACGTTTGTTTTGATGTCCCCTACCAACACTAACAGTTTGTCGGTATATTTATGGAACACCCTGTATAGGTCAGCGCTATAGGTACAGCCTAGGAAGACAGTTTCTAGTACGCACAATCAAAGTATACAACAAAATGTGGTCATAAGAAACTGCACTTCACAATAAAATCGTTCCCTGAACGTTTTTTCAAACAAGTGCCACAGGCCACAGTTTCCCGTTTTTCTTTGCTATACTCGATAGTAATATAATAAGTATACGTACTAATAATAATTATATTTTTCTTCAAGCGTATCATAATATCCGTATTGTTGTACAGAACTGGCTATGTAGAAGGAAGTCATTTTGTTAGTAGTCAAAAAATGAAAATAATGTTACTAGTACAATAATGTGTTTACGTATCCATGGCAACGGCAGTATTTTGCCCATAGCTCCGCCCCCAAGGTTGGTAGAAGGTAGAGCGTTGTCCTGTCAAAATGACTTTTTAGGAAATATTTATTTACAGCAACAGAATATTTTTACACTTGAAGAAAAAATAGTATATATTATTCGGAGTAGAACGTCTTATTTGTGTTTCGCTCACTTGCACAGCCTCGGCGCGTGCGCCTCGGCCGCAATATGAGCTCAACACAAAAAGAGTTCTTTCTACTCCTAATAATATAATATACTATTACGACAAGATGAGGAAAACTATTCGAAAGTAGTAACAAAGAAAGCTGACTAGTAAACGATACTATAATAATTGTATCTTCCTTTGTCTGTTACGAAAATTTGTTTAGATTGTCTGATTTTGTTACGAAGTTGGTGGACTGTGAAGGAATAAATTATTTTTTAAAGGAAATTCAGTTTTTTAAAAAGAAATAACAATGAGATTTCAGTTCGGAGACGGAGGTTCTGAAAATTAAATTCTCACGGGAAGAAACCGCTTCTAGAGCTTCCGGCATAATTTATTTTAAGCATTCTGATAATTACTAATGTTGTTATAAATTAAACAAAAGGGAAAATAGGGAGCATAATAAATATTAAAATATTAAGATGAAGCTAATGAAATTATTACAGCTGATTAAGATTTACAGAATTTATTTACATAATTCTAGCAATTTTTATTTCTGCTTTAATTTTATTTTAATGCAAGATATAAGGTACCTACAGAAAATATTGTAATTTAAGGGAAATACCTATTATTAGATTGTATTCTTTTTGTTTTTCGTGATTTGTGCATAAATTAGTATTTCCAGTGGTAACGCTATTTCGAATTTAGTGATTAAATTACCTACTGCTTTAATATTGATGTAGTATTGCTGGAATTAGCTTTTTAGTAGAAATAAATCTGCATACAGGTTAATCCTATTGTATAATTTTAAATGTCAAATGAACAGAGCTGGTTTGTACCAACTTTGTGAATTTAATATCATAAGCTTGATTTGAAAATTTACATTTTTTAAATAAAATTTATCCTATCTGAATTTTTAAAAATCAAGATCATTTATTATAATAATAATAATAATATTTAGAAGAAGAAAGTTAATGGTTATTTGTGTTTAAATAATTAAACATTAAAAGTCGGTATAAGACTGTTAATAATTCCTTTATACAAGACTGTGTGGTGTAAAAAAGCTCGGAAATCTGAAGAGTAGTCCTAATAACCTATGAAAAATTTAGTGATTCTGGTCAGCATTGGCAAATGGAGCAGTTCTTTTACTATGAGAATCCGAGGTACATATATATTTTTTAAGAAAGAAAATTTCCCTACCTGATTCGAATGTATTCATTGAATCCGTGGGCAACCACCGACTCCACATTTTGCCGAGCACCTTACGTGGGGTGGGGTCATCATGGCCCAGGGCAGGGAATACGAACTGGGAGCTGAAGGTTTTTCGCAGCAAATCCGTAAGATTTTGGAGCATCTGGACTTGCCGACCCTCTTGCATTCGTTTCGCTGTGTGCGACAGTGCATCCCTGTAAAAAAAAGTTAACGATGTAAGGGCTTATGTGGTCGTAAAAATAACGAAAAGGGGAAGTAACACGGCCATACAAGGTTGAAAAGTATGCAATGTAATTTTGTTTTTATGCTGTGCATAAAGAGTGTAAAAATTCGCGGTTTAAAGAGAAGAACGTTTATTTTATTTAGTTTTTATGGCGTCAAAGACATAAAGTTTCAAATAGAGAGCAGCAAAGCATTTTATTGTGGCATATATCATTATTCTGGGAGTGTTCACATGTTAGCGTCGCCTGCAGCAAGACGTAATGAAATCAAACGTGCCAGCGTCGCCGTTGGCAGGCATTTCAACGTCGTGAAGCTGAAAGACGGTCATCACGTTCCGTGTACTTTTCTCGAGTATAAATGTCAAAGGATTCGAATATTTCACGTCCGCAAACATACTTTAGTAAAAACTATACGTCTCTGTCAAATGGGTGTCAGGCAGCGGCGTAAAACAGCAGCAGCGTTAAAATTTCCTCGGGAACAAATTATATACGAAATCGTATTGTAATTCGGCAATTTGCATTTATATTACCTTTTTATTACGAAAAGTAGCTGTTATCTTATATAAAAGCCCTAATGATATTACTCATTAATGTTCAATTTTACACGAGGAATGCTGTTAATAAAAGTAACCGAGCAAAATTCATTATGATACGAGGCGTTATCGATTATTGATGTTGCAGCTGTGACCGGAATTTTCTCACTTAAACGATTCTTGAATAGAGGAAATTTTATTCTGAACGTAATCGCATAACTTGGAATGTGATTTAACGCAACTCCCAGTCAAGTTAGGCGGGTTCGGAAACTTTGAAAAACTGTTAAGGCGTGACGTAGGTCAGAGATTATCGTTGTATTTTCAAATTCTCCGTTTCAGCTTCAACGCTACAGAACTGAGATTTAAAGCTTATAACAACTCTAAGACCAAGAAAGCACTTTCAAGTTAGGGAAATCTTTATAGATATTAATTAAAAGCACAAATGTTATAAACTTACTACCCTTGCCGTTACATTTAAAAGTTTTTGGCATAAACTAAACTTTTGACTTTCTTTCGCAATTAACACGAGCACGAAAATAAAATTGCAACGTTTAGTATGTCTAAAATCTAGAACCATAAACTAGTTTAAAGGTTTTATTTTGTTTTAATTTGTTTCCATATTTGTTACTGAACGTACCTACTGTATTCGGACTCTCAAAGCCGTACATAAGAGACTGATATTGTAGCTAAGGTTCACGAGAATTTCTGCTCCCCATTTTTACGCTAAGGGCATCAACAGACTATGATACTAACAATAAAGTTAGAACATAATCAGTAATTTCCGAGAAATAACCGCATATTTATCATCCCCCTACATTCTATTTCACTACAGGATTCGTTTTGCTGCAAAGGTCAAATCTAAAAAAAATAAAGTGAATGTAAGTAAACCGAAGCTAATAGTATGATCCAACAGATACTAAAGTTGGGTTTTATATTTGAAAATATTTGTAAGTCAATATAAGTGTTCAAGTTCCACGACTCCTTCACTTGTTGTTTTCTTTCAAGATTTTGTTGGCGTTTACCTTATATTTTCTACCACAGTAATAAATTTGCTTTTTAAAGAGGCACACCCACGCAAGAATTTATATTAAAAAGGGTCTACCTTTTGTACCTAGGAGGATATATAAAATGTAGCGTCTTCAATAAATTTCTAATAAACAGTAAATATGCAGAGAATCGCACGACTACACCAAGCAATTCGGAACAACATTGCTCATATCTGTCGTAATAAAATTTCGCAAATGCCAAGGCGTATTATAAGATTCTTGTTACACGCATAAAAGTATAGAAACGTGCTCGCCTTCCATCATTAACAGAACTTACTCTTATTTTTCCTTAAAAGCTCTAGTACTATAACGGGGCTATGAAAGCACGAACTGCCTGTTTCTTGTCGGATATAAAAGGTGCTTTCGAGTGTCTACTATTTATTAAAATAAAAAAAGTAAAACAAATAAATGTAGAACGAGTTTCCATAATTAGAATTTGTTTAAATTAGATCAAGAATATTCGTGCTAATATTTTTTAAGCCGTAAGCTTGTGGGGTCAATTGAAACGCAAAATGGGTAGGTATATGAAGAGTAGCTTATAGAGTTTACGTAACGCGATTGGTATATTGTAAGAAAATTGATTTTAAAATAGTAATAGACTTAAGTTCATTATTGTCCTATTATTAAGAACAAAATATCAGATTGAATGTTGCATAAATCGTATAACTAGACATATCAAGTGATTGTCACAACAAAAAGTACTTCTTTTAGATAAACATTCCCTGTTGTCAATTTTTGTCTTTCTAGGCCCCCTTTGATTAATCTAATTTTAAATCGCACGATATAAACGGTTTATTATTTCAGTTGGGATTTAATTGCTTCAGTGGACAGTGTTAACGAAAATCCGTTACATATAAGAAAATCCGGTTGGCATTATTGAGAGCGGAATAGCGGTTTGTGGGGTTCAGATTATGTCAATACCAGTGGCGGATTAACCATTTTGAGATCCTCAAGCATAACCTGATTTTGAAGCTCCAGTCTGAATACGTAGTGTGAAGCTTTTAAAGGTGTTCAAATTTTTTGCGGCTATACGGTGATTCTCTACTGGTCAATAAAAGTCTGCTGAAAGAGGTGTAGGTATGTATCGGGAAAGTGTAATGGGAGACTGCAGTTCATGATCTATCATTAATTATTGTCATTATAGATATATTGCAGTTAGAGGTGTTTTTGTTAAAGTCCTAAAAACAGATATCTGTGTATCATGGTTTAGAGTGATCCAAAACTTCTGATTGGTCTAAAAGTATGTACTACATATATGATCGCTGTACACATTTCGTTATCCATCGCCTTCTTATCGTACAGCACCTTAGCTAAAGCAAAGAAAGCTATATCTGAAGTTGTACATAGGGTGGAGTGTCTTTGCTCCTAAACTACAGGAGTTAGATTGTGTAGTTTTATAATGCCAGAGTTTTTTTTAATACGTTTGACGAAAATTATATTATTGGAAGTAGTTTCTTTTGTCTAGACCAAGATCGCTATTAAGTAAGAGTTGCAACTCTGTACTACTTTACCTTCTTTATCTAACTCCTGTTATTTATGCGATTTTTATAGTCACACGTTCTTCGCTACAATCTCAAATCGGAGTAGGCAGTTTCGTTTCTTCCTCATTGTTTTTTATTTATGACCTATGACTGTTCCTGTCTCTTGATTTATTACTTATTCTTCTATGTACTACTCCAACTCCTCAATCCTAATGTAGTACACATAGTCTTTCCCTTTTAGTAATAAACTTTGCGTTTTGACACTATACTATTTGTTATTTGTTCCCATTCCAGATGATACTGGTTCAGCATCATGTTGATGTCATTAAGATGAAGACTGTCTAAGTCTAGATGGTGAGTAATTATTAATATAATTATTGTAATACTTATTTTCGTATACCCGTGTATTTACCTGCTTTGTTGATACATCTCGTCTACAAACTTCAGGCGGGTTTGCAATGAAAGTTAAAAATGCCGATGCTGGGACGTTAAGTAAAACAATACAAAGAGACGGTTATCAAACTAAATTGCAAAATTTCCTCACTGGAAAAAAAAATTCATATAACGAAATTCTGTATGTAGGTTTTGAAGTACCAGGCCGTAGGTAGGCCGAGTACTACCTACTCCTCTTCTGTCGTAAAGACACTTTCTGAAATATTATATGCAACCGCTTTAATAACTTAAAACTTAAAAGGTCGTTAATGCATTATTTGAAACTGACATTGAAAAGTCTAATCAAGTATGTTAGGTCTATCTCTATGTTATATTCAGGTAGTACCTAAACAGTGTTGTATTGACTCATTACACTTCTGAGCTCTGTAATGAGACCTCCCTGACCCAGAAAATTCCTGTAATTAGTTTAGTTTCTTGCAGTTGCAGAAAAACATGTGTTGTTACACTCGCTGTTGTGTATAAAACCAAATAATCATGCAACAACTAATGTATAAATCGATTTAAGTGGTAATTACACAATGTACAGAATGTTTGAAATTGTTATCGGCGAGATATTTTTTGTATGGATTTATGGAAATATGTTGAACAAAATTCAAACAGTAACTTTGTACAGTAAATACTTTTGCTGATACAGCCCCCACGCCTCGAATAAAACTTTATCTGGAATAACGGATCTAAATCAAACTAATAAAAATTCTAATTTTACCCACGCTGCATACCAATTTGTAAGCACAACGCTTTATTATCTGTAAAGATAATAACGAAATATGCAGCTAGCAACGTCCTAATTAAATACGACGCTTTATTACATTAGTGTGTTTTTTAATAAACTCGCTTCATAATTAATAAACGAGAAGATAAAAGAAAATTGTATTTTGTAACTGGCTAATTTGCTTTTTACACAATCTACCTACCACAGTGAAACGAACGTCGTCGTATCGTTAACACAAATCTCTTTTAATCACGGGCTTTGCCAACTTTATCGGGTTATTTGCGACCGCTCGCATAAAAAAGCAACTACCGATAAAAAGTGCAACAACAACCAGCCTATTATATTTGCAAATTAGAACGGTAATTACTAGAGTTTGTACCGCACGATTGCATTATGCATGTGAGGATGTACGGACGCATGCGACAAGGAAAACAATTAATAATTTCCATATTGCACGCTACCAGTCATACTTACTAGCTGCACTCTGAAATCTCATTAACACCCTGTTCATTCTTCCCAAAGTGGTGCAAGCCTGAGATATGGTGAATACCTGACTACGGGGATCTTAACGGAGTTCGCTAATGAAATCTACAGTTTCCCATATTAAATTCGCGTTTATTATTAATTCACGCTCCGCGAGTTTCATCTTGCCCTAATACACGGATTGAATTCGAATTTTTCTTCATCAATATAGCGTTGGAGTCAATCTGTTTCAAAAGAAACTGGTATTGATTTTAATTCTACTGCTGTTATTGATTTTGCCCTCGTTTCATAATTTAAATTCAACAATTCAAGCCATAAAAGAACAGAGGACTTGCACTTGCAATATAAAAATAGTCGGAATCACCAAGGGTGAGATATCTTTAATATCTTTTCAATCCATCCTGTTGGTCTCAATATCAGAAATACATTGAATTCTTACACATATCTTATTTTAGAAATTTTATTGGGGAGAAAAATATCTGAACGTTGTATTTAATAATCAGCTCTTATTTTTATTCTTTTGATGGAACATGTACTTTTATGTAGGTATACTCATTGGTTACGATTAGAATAGCTAAAGCATAAAAGGGAATAATTTAGAGTTCGCCCACTTTCCAATTGTAAATTGTTTGTAAAACAACAAATATCAATTTACGTGACATCGCGTGTACGCTTACTGAAGATTTATTTTTCTTCCTTTTCCTTGTTCATAGGGTAGTTTTAAGTTTCCATTGTTCACAATTTCCTTTGTTTGAGCTCAAAAAATGATGAACAATGTTACTGGAAAAATATGATTTAAGAAATCTTAAGACGAGAAAAAGAAAGTTTTGTTCTAATTTTACTATTCCCATATTTGACATCTTGAGTTCCTGATTGATCTTATGCGATTATTTAATATGCTGTAAAGGTTCATCCAGAAATAGTACTGACTCCGACCCTGAAACGGCTCATTTAACAGTAGAGGAATGCAGGAAGCATTATTACGAGTATCATGGAACAGGTGAGATCAACAGTTACTGCACGGCTACCGTTTCCGGCAAATATTAAATCATAAACATAGAAGGGATATGGCCCGTCATGCAGTGTAGTAACCGATTTATTTCTGCAAGGAGCCAGTCGGATTATCCAGCCTCGCTCGTTAGGAAATTTTAAAATTGTACTAGAATCTTTCGGAATGGGACGTTGCCACGCGACCGTTTGAATACCACCGTTGGCTGTGTACACGATGCCGAGGCTATTGTAGTGGATTTGTATTTGTAGAGTGCTACAGTGGGTGGTGGACTACTCTTGGTCGCAGTAATATAAGATTTTCACAGATGATTTGACTTTGACGTAGGAAGTTCTTTGGTCTCTGAAGGTGGGAAAAGTAGCTGCGGTGTGGTACTTCCTTTATACTATTGTAGGCTATGTGACGATCTCGAGAACCTCAGTCAGTAGAAGAGTTTGTGTCTAGATCTGCTCCTTTATTACTTTGAGGGTTCAGCGGAGCAATTAATTTTCCATGTTGTTATAGGTGACAAAGTTTATATCGGGGGACTGACTAATCTTTACCAGGAAGATGGAAATGCATTGCTTTCTGTGACTTCTATTCTAGCTGTTGCGAGGTGTATGCACGTGAAACGACAAGTGAGATAAGAATGGAGTGGAAGCGGAATGAGACACCAGATAGACAATGGTCAGAGATGACAAGGAGAAATGAATCCTTTGATATTAAGGAAAACGGCAATTAAAAGGGAGAGAAAAGGGGTAGAAAATTTAATCAGATTAAGATAACTCTTAGAGTAGGCGAGAATCTACGGCCATTCGTTGTTACGATCGAAAAACGAACATCGATTTACAACTTGCTTATTTCGACGTTTTACGAATGGATCTGCTATTTACTTGCGTTTAACATTGTCTTTAAGCTTGATATAGATTTCTTAATCCCTTGTTAAATTATTTCGGCATCAGCTAGGTTCGAACCAATATTTCATATCCTAACACTTGGTCCTTTAAAGAATACTGGTTTAACGTTTATAATCTAATATCTAATAAGGTCTTAAATAAATGGTTTAATTTAACCTAACTAGCATTTCCTCTTATTTTAGTGAAGATGAGAAATTCTGCAAAACACCTTTCATAATCGAATTACTGCGAATTTCATTTACAGCATTATAGGAAAAGTTTTAAGCAGCTTACTGGACAATTAGGTGCGGTTGTAATTAACACATACATACATTTGGAAAGCTACTACTGGTTAAGAGTAACAAATTATTTTACGCGGTTCAATTAAAAATTTACAGGTTGTGGTTGTATTCTACCGCGGGTATTTAACTCTTAAGGGAATTGCGAATTGTGTTGAAATAATAACCATTGTGGGTTTGTACGAATGATGTCTATTAGATTTTTCTACTCTTTATGTTTTAAAACAAATATTTTATAAAATACGAAGCCGTTAAGGTTTACATTTTAACTTTTTCTTTAATTTAAAAAGCGGATTGAGTGTCTTTTACTTTTATTAAATCCTTATTAATTAAGAGTATTTCATGTAAATGAATATCTTAAAAGTTACTGAAAGAAGAAGTTTTATATAAAGATTCCTCATAATTATTTGCTTTTTAATATGGTTGCATTTTTAGAGTTTGGCAGGGATCTGAATTCTTTTAATTAGAAATAATTCATTAAAATGAAATTGAAGTGTAGACCTTAAGGTAAACCTTGATGTGATTGTTACCTTCTTTGATTTATGAGAATTTTAGTATAGGGAACACTTGCTGTTACAAAAATGTTATTATTTAGATTATAAACTATCTAACAAATGGCGACAAATTTTAATAATGCCATGTCGTAGACAAAATTTAAAACTAATGAAAATAAATTTATGAAATTCAGAGATAATGAAAGATAATGTAAGATAATGAAATAATTTATCTGGGACTGGCCGTTATAAAGATAAAACGACGATTCAAACTGAAGCTTGTTTTCGGAAAACTTCCTCGTTATTTTCGGCATTTATCCAATTCTGAGTTTGCCATTTCCCTTCCTTCACTATTTCATCATTAAATGGAAAATAATTTGTAATTGTAGATTTGTGGTTTACTGCGAGGTCTTTAACTTTCTACTTTTGTTTTTATTGGCGAAATAGGACCAAGGATTCTAGCAAGGGAAGCATTAGTGCCTACATCGGTTTAATTCTAACTGAGGTAATCCTAGCTGGTTTAACAAGGCTTGGTCACCGTATATAGGGGTTAAATTAGGTTTGTTCTGCATAATTGGTCAGTAGCTACATGTTAATTTAACAACTTTGTAGTAGTCCAGTTAATCATTTTGTCCGATAAATTAGTAGCAATGTAAATTATTTATATTTCAAGCAATAACACGTGCAAATATTTACAAGACAGTTCGGAATCAAATTACTTTTGAAAAAATATTTTCTTAAATCCCATACACGTTCAATCTTTTTTGTTAATATTGCACTTTGAATTGCAATTGAAAATATGGAAAGCTAGGTAATTCTAACCAAAAGCTTCACTATTCGAAATTCAATAGCCAAGTTTCTAGACTCGAACATAAAGGACATTTCCTGTGGCCAATTACTTAGATTAATCTAAAAATCAAAAAAGTACTGAACTCGTGATGAGAAAACTCAGGAAGCCCAATGTAACAATAGCTATAGAAAATAATCATTGGAAGAAGTTTTGGTGTAAAATAAAAGTTAGTTTTGAACTTTACTTGCCTTTATAATATGTTTTGATAATGTAAGTTCTAGTGGCATTTTTCTATTATAAATACAACTATATGGAAGACAACTAAATTTCAAACGTTATAATTCTAGGAAGTTGCACGAGCTTTGAAACTATTTACATGCTTGTAACGTTTATTTGGTTAGTACATTGGTACTTCACCGCAAATATTTATTTTCAGCTACAAGTTTATAGTTATTTTACATCTCTGTGTTCATACAATTATGAAATTATTTCTGCTATCCTTTTAACGGACATCCTAGTCATTGGTATAATAGAAATCTTTACGTCGAATCTACTAAATATCTGAATATTGTTCATTTTCTTCTTTCATATGAATCTAGGTATAAAATTTTTCCATGTAGTTACATTATAGTTCAGATTAGATTAGTTCAGGTTTAACAACCCCATCTTACTTTTTTTGGCTTTCTCTATTTCCCAAATAACACGTGTGTGTGGATTGTTGTTTGATAGAGTCTATCTCGATGATCTTTCTCTAGTTCCAGCATGGTAGGTACCTAGCGTCTGTTCAGTTCGATATTATTTCTCAAAAGCGCTGGTTTCCTAGGAAAGCGGTGCCGTAATATAGCGGACGTAATTATGACGATCATAATATTATGACATCCGTATTTAACGTGCGGACTCAGCTATTGCAACATAATTTACCGCCATATTACGTCCGCTATATTACGGCACCGTTTTCCTAGGAAACCTAGGCTTTACTGGTTCATTTTATTTGATATCCATTGGTGACTTTTTTTATTGTACTTGTTGGTTTCATGGACGCAGCTATGATGGAGGAAGTAGTCTGTAATTATTGTTTTTAATTGATTACTTTGGTAGCTGCTCAGTTCAACATTAATCCATGAATTTATTCTTATCTCATCCATTTGCAAGATCGGTCGTATACAGGGTGTCTCTAAAATATGGTGCCATAGCTTAACGACAGATTCCGGGGATCAAAATAAGACGATTTAACGCAACTTACCTCTATCCGAAATTGCTTTGTTAAAGCGCTATTCAACGCCAAAGATCTTTAAAAAATTTCTATATTTTTAAATAACGATAGATTGTTTTTAGCGATTAGGATGAAACTTGGGATATGATTCTTTACTGCAAAAAGGTGTTTTTTGACGTAATTTTTTTGTTCAGGAGGGTCACGTAAGTGGTCAAAGGTTGCTCATCCACAGTCAAAGAAGCTCATATCTTTTTAACAGTTCGGCCAATAGTTTTCAAAAATTTTTTACGGAGAGACATTCTTATTTCAAATATTTTTTGTCTCTTGTTTGATTCGATATCTGCCATAGTTTAGGCTGAAAAAATTATTTTGATTGGTTGCAGTGCATTTCTTAAAACAGATGTAGTAATCTAGTTGTCCCGTATGTCGAGAAATAAATCACGAAGAGACAATTTGATATAAAGTTTATTACTAGCAAGTATGTAAAGGGTGGCGCAAAATAATCCGAACCATTTCTGAATCAATGGTTCAGCTTATTTGGTACCACCGGCAAATTAATAGATTTACAGCAAATGCTCAATGTGACCACCAATTTCCCGGATGCAAAAGTTGATTCTACGCAAAAAATTGTCTCTTCGTCATTTATTTCTCAGCATACGATACAACTAGATTACCACATCGTTTTAAGAAATGCACTGCAGCCAATCAAAATAATTTTTTTCAGCCTAAACTATGAGAGATACCGAAATCGATCAACAAACGAAAAATATTTGAAATAAGAATGTCTCTCTGTAAAAAAAATTTAAAAACTATTGGCCGAACTGTTAAAAAGATATGAGCTTCTTTGCCTGTGGATGATCAACCTTTGACCACTTACGCGACACTCCAGAACAAAGAAATGATGCCAAAAAACACCTTTTTCCGGTAAAGAATCATATTGCAAATTTCATCCTAATCGCTAAAAACAATCTTTTGTTATTTAAAAAAATAGAAATGTTTTGAAGATCTTTGGCGTTCAATAGCGCTTTAACGAAGCAATTTCGGATAGAGGTAAGTTGCGTTAAATCGTCTTATTTTGATCCCCGGAATCTGCGGTTAAGCTATGGCACCATATTTTAGAGACACCCTGTATATCATAAATAGTTAAAAAAAATTCTATAATGAACACACAATCAACTCCGGCCCTGTTTATAACTGTTTGGTATTGCTGGAGCAACATATGGAAGCTCTTTCGAATATGTACTGATCTCGTTTTGTTATTTTTGCCTTGATACCCAAACGAAATGGTACTATCTCTTTGCTTTTAAAACCCACGTAACTTTTTTTTATCCAACCGTAAACCACTTAGCCTTAGAGGATTCAGTAAGAACACCTACACAAAATTCGTGACATTTTACCTTTATTACTGTAGCTCATGTTGGATATTGTTAGTTATTTTTGTATATTAAATAATATACTAATAGTAGGAGGGAAAGTTGTGGACATGTGCCAAAAGAGATAAAGGTTATTTATTCACCAAGAAAATTAATGAAATGTTATAAAAATAAGCCGCATCACTTTAAATCGTGAAGTACTATTTGTTGGATGGCTGAATGAGGATTATTGATTGACCATATCCTGCAATTAGCTGTGTTCACGCTACCATCAAATCACTGTTTCAAACGGGATTAAATTGTAATTAAACTGTAAACTTTTCAAGCAACTATTTTTAAACAAACTCTTTACTACGTCAATTAATTTCTTTCTATTGAAAAAAATTAATTTCTTCTGTTACAATACAAAGTTACAAAAATAAATTAAGATGTTATATGTACTTGCCATTGTGCAGAATATATTAATAAAATGTTAATTCATATTTTTCGAGTGCTAAATCGCAATAACTGTGTTTAATTTGCGTCTCATACCAGTGAGTGGGTTTTCCCTACGTTGGCGTTGATTTTCGAAAATTCCATTTTATGAAATATTCTAAAAGATTTTGAGTAGGTAAGTAATTTATCGATTTACTTTGTTAATAGTGGAATGTTAGGAATGACGTTTCGTTTTCGAAAATATTGCAAAATATTTATTCTTATTATTTTTTATTCTAAATTGAGTTTTCCTCTTGACGTATTTTCGGATTTAGAATGGCATGCCAGGGTATTTTCTTGCAATGACATCTTGATATCAAAACAAACAAAAAATTTCTATATACGTACCTACCTTTGTCGGAGAAATTCAAAGCAATGCTTGTTTTACAAAATTCCTTATAGATGAAATATAAAGGACGTATAACAGAAGAAAGGACGACAATATATTATTTTTGGTATGGTATTTTTAAATCTTTACGGTTTTTAGATAAGTTAAGACGGGTCAGGAGAGTCTTACAGCAGCCTGAATAAAGACGACGGTGATTTCTAGAGAATATTAAAATCGTCGCTGCTTAAGTATATCGAGAAGGATTAAGGCCCGGTCTTTCCATCTCCTACTAAAGCTTCTATTAGCTAATAAACGATTAGTTGTCATGGATAACATTGTTACAAGAATTGTTTCCATGACAACTAATCGTTTATTAGCTAATAGAAGCTTTAGTAGGAGATGGAAAGACCGGGCCTAAGAGAATAAGATTGTGTAGTGTGTAATTATTCAGTTTTTATTACTACAGTGATTACACTCCTTGCTTTTATTTAAAAAGCACAATATAGTGTTTGTTTCCACGTTCGAGATATTTGTTAAAGGACTTTATTGCTGACGAAATCACTCATACAGTAGTTACTAAGCAACACCCGAAACGTCAGCCAATAGGATTCCATTTTTCCCGATAAACGCGGACCATTATTTTTACTAGTATAAAAATGTCCCTTCCTTTTTAAAAGGAAGGCGTCCTGTGATAAAAAAAAGCTGTTGGTAGGGAGTTGTTTTCGTTGTTTTGTTGGTAGGGTGTTGTTTTCACTGTTTATTATTTTCTGATTATATATTCGGTGTACATATTACACGACCTTGTATTTTTCTCATGGAAAATTTCAGCAGTAGTGCTTTTAACGTTCTTGCTATAAGGTAAAGCACTCAAGCATAATACAAAACAGAAAAAACACTCGAGTTGATACACTCGTGTTTTTGATTGTATTGTGCTCTCGTGCTTTACCTAGCAACAATGTTTCGGGAACTACTACTTAAATTTTCCGATAAAAATCCAAGGTCTTGTTATATTATATATGAATAAAATTAAAATGTTCTTAGGGCAGAAATATATACCAATAGTCTTAATGGAATTTCAAAGACAATTCCAACAATTAGTTAACGGCTCTGATCTAGTCGGAAATCACGTAATAAGGATATAGGGAAATATACCTATCGTTCAATCAGCGCAATCACTTGTTTACATTTTTTGCGGTTTCATGAGTATTCATGAATTCGTATCCTGAACTGAAAATATTCGCTGCCTGCAGCTTCCTCGTCGTGCACATTTACAAACATGGAATCAATCATCAAAGTGATGGTTTTACAGTCACAGGCACTTTCATATTCCGAGAGATTAACAGAACTTTGGTTACATTTTGACTATAATTGGTCTGTATTAGTTCGTTACAGAACTTGCTCAATCACAGTTAGGAAAAACACTTAAAAAAAGGGGATAGTATTATTTATGGTATGGTAAAGGATGTATATGTTTTGGGTACGTGAACTTTTAAAGTCATACGTGTCCCCTTTTAACACTTACTTTAAGAGGCAAGAACAATACGGATGGACGAAACGGTGTTTGTAATTGTTTGTAGTCGTAATTTAAGCGTCTCTCGACTTTAACTCTACGCTACGCCCGCCTCTGTGAAAGCAGCGACTTCTAATGGTGTTCGAGGTCGTTTTTGAAACATTCTGTAGATATTTGTTAGGGTGTAATGAAGAATTCATCACCAAAATTTCAATGAATATTCTCTACACTGCATTCCGTTTTCATTGTTATAGTACTATTGCCCAGGTGTGGCTTGGCTGCGCAAAATTCACTTCACTATTCGGTTTCTTTATTTTACTATTGAATTTTTAGTAAATTTTTCATACGAGTATATCTTGCTAAAAGCACCGCTGTACAAGTATAATTATTACGTTCTAGAGCTTCTATTTTAAACTATAACGAATGCTTACTTTCAACGGAAAATTGATTACGAAAGTTAACGGAAGAGAATTTTAAGGAAACAAGCAAGGATGTTACTGGATCTAATTAAAATTATAAATAAAGTTTTTTCTGAAGGCGAGGTTACTTAACATTCTCCAAATGCTTACATTTTAATAAATTACGAGCCCATTAGTTTGATTAAAATTTGGCGCATTTAATAAGTGAGCAGTTCAACTTTCCGCTCAAACATCTTGGTGGTTTAAGAGTTTCCACTCCCGTGACCTGAAAGTACAAACATTTTCTAAACTTATTTTTCAATTTCTCAACTAAATTGTGAATATAAATTTTATTTATGAATAGACTAAATATTTATAAAGAAACTTTTATGAAAAATTTTGAATTTAATCGCGAATATTTTTTTTGGTAGGTATGTAAGAATTATCAAATTTCTAGGGCGTTTACAATAGCTCTTTGCTATATTAACCTGTAATTAAATTTAGCTTAAATTAGCAAATCCCTCCACGCCTCAAGTAATTAATATTTGAAGACCTATTACACTTTGACAGCGAGGAGGATTTAATTAATAGCTACTTTTCTAAATGCCTTAACGTGATAAATATTTTATGAAGTTTCTTAACTCACCTCATAAAACGTATTCGAAATTTCAATATTGCTAGTAACATTCAGTGTACGTAATATTTTATGCTATCGAATTCTTTTTTTATTCGAAGTATCAGTAACAAGAGGGTAAACACTTATTGATCCGCTTCTGATAACAGCGACGTGTTTAATGAGGGCTTGAATTTCCCAGGGTTAGACTTTATGTATGTTTTTAAGAAACACCTCTTCGAAATACAGGGTGTATCAAAAATCTGAACCACATTTACGTAAATTTAAGACTCTTTCATTCCAGTTGGCAATATTCCCTAACATTCTTGAAACAATCTACCTGGTTCAGTAAATTAGAATAAACTTGAATTATAAATATGGACAAAGAAAAACGATTTTTTACCAGTGACGGTTGGCACCACCGGCCACTAATTTTTATTTAGGACTATTCATTTTTAGAAATATGGTAAAATTGATGACATTTTTTATAATTACGAAAATATATATTTGTTTAAAAAATATAGTACATAGGTATTGCAGATTTTAATGCCAGATTTACGTGCATACGTTTACGAATATTTCAACGTTTTACGTTCGTGAATTTCGTACCCCCATCAATTAATAATTACACTATAAGTATTTGGAAACTTGATTCTGATTTATTGGGGAAGAATAAGGCAACTATAAAATGGTATAAATTTAGGAAAAGCAGAAGAGACCAGCCACAGCAAGGAACCCGATATACGTTTTATATTACCGTGAGTATAAATATTACCATATCTAAACATAAAATGCACGATACGTTTCCCGTGTATACGCGTTTCGTGTAGCAAGTTTATGCGAACAATTCAAACAGAATAGCATTTTCCTTAATATAAATTTTTGATTGTCAAGCATCATACTGCAGATCGAGTTTGTGTATGGCACCGAGCAGTTTTCGTATTTTAAAAATGTATCGGCAATATCTCGGCATTTGAACACACTACAGAACAAACGCGCATTGTAAATATGTTTTATTCACGGATTGATTTGTTTGGAAATCCCAAACCAGCGAAAATACGAGCAGTATTTTCTGTTTGAAAATCGTTTAATCTCTGTTATATGTCGGAAATCGGAGATTTCCAGAAATTTACAAACATATGAAATATGCCATACAAATTTCATGTTGATGTTGCTGCGGAAGTTCGATACAAACGTTTATCGATATGAACGGTGTTATTTTGTGGGTTTTGCGTGTTTGAATTGCATACTTATTACATTGTTTAAATATTAAAAATTCGACAGGGTGTTTCAAACCGAGCCGACAAAAAGTATAGTGCGTTTTCACTTTCTATTTTTTCTCAGCACCCAGAAAATCAGACCTAAAGAATTAATTAATTTGTCAGCGCTGCAAACCAACCTAAATTTAATTTCTATCTGAAATCAAAACTGTATAAATACCTTGATGTTGTTTGTTGTTTCCATGGAAACATCTACGTATATTCTCATGCGTTATTGCCACAATATCTTCAGACCATTATTAACAAACTTTCAATGTCCAAGAAAATAATATCGGGTCGTATAATATCAAAAAACATTGTAGCAAGAGACAAAAAATATTAATTCTAATACTCAACTAATGCAGCTTTTCTATACCGTAGTTAATATAAAAGATTTTGTGATGTTAATTCTTGCCTTTGGAGGATCATTACAAGAAAAATACCAACTGCAGAAAAAAAATTACTTAACTTATACATTCCTAATAAAGTTATAAAACAACGTATCACCGTTTTTATGCGGTTGATTTGAAACACTGTATCTGTATCTTGTTTATATTTAAAGTTGTTAGGCTATTCAATTGTATTAAAGCGTCTCCTCCTTACAAAAGAAACAGACTACAGAAATTTTGTAACACATTAAAATGAAACTTCTTATGTACTAGGAACGCTTGCTATTACTTCGCGGATCGGTAAATCGTATGTGCTAGGGGTAGAGCGATGTCTTCGTTTATAAACCTACCTAATTAGACAACCTTTGCAACACTAAAACTTTTTCATAGAAGATAGTTATGATAAAGTGGTCGTAAACATCGAATACCAGCGGTATCATTAGAGAATAGAGGAACCATTTCTTATAATAAACAGCCACCGTATAATCTGTTACTCATGAATTAGTGATGATTCATAAGTACTACACAATCACAGAAAAAGGTTCCACGGGGCCACAGAGATCTTTCTTATCATGTTTCTTCTTAGTTGCTTACATTTTGAAACATTATTACAATAATAAATGATTTTAGGTATTGGCCAGCACATTTTCATTTATTATCATTCCATTTTGGTAACACCTTCTTGAAATAGCGATATAAGCAGGGATCCTCTAGAATGGTAGGAATTGTAGCAATTAATAGCAATAGTCGGCAATGAAATGAACTTTATCGTCCTGCTATAGGTAATTTATGCCCCTGAGGTTCGCAGTTATAAAACCAATAATATACCGTTTACAGGAAATAGGTACTAACTAGATTATTCACATGTTATTGGAAATATGGAAACAGGAACCTTTGCCTGCGTTGGGTTGGATTCATAATTTTCAGATTGTTTGATAAAGCCATCAACTGCCTTTTGTTCAGTAACCTAATACCATACCTATACAAACATTTCCTAGAAATTAAATAACGCCGATCATTTTTCTATGAATGAAGTAGGAATGGTGGGATGGAAAACAGACTCTTGAGGAAAGCGATTACCCAATATCCTGCTTTGAATTTGCTACTATTCTACTATTATCAATAATAAATATTTCTATCAGGTTAACCAATCTTCCCAATGTACCACGTTCTTTTCAAACTATGTTATATGCTGTAGGTACTTAAATAATAATTACAAGAACGCGTGTTTCCGATTTGTATTGAAAACCAACTTCTATTGGAGATGTTAAGGGTAATTTGGGTAGCAACTACTTCTGACTGGTCTAACTCGCATCTAAAGAACTTAGTCGAGTGAAGGTAAAATCCTTTGATAAATCAGTCTTTTCAGATTTTTCAAGCAGGTACTTTGGTCTATAGACTATAACTGAATACAGGAAATGTTAGCTTTTGATATTTGCTAATATCTTTCTTGTTGAGGAGGATTGCAGGAGGATTTGTATTTATATCCGAAGTTTGACGTGATTTGATCTTATAATTATTACAATTTGAAACACTAGATGACTGCATCATACTGACATTGAGAAATAGAGAAATGTTCTCATCACAAGCTTTTCCGTACATTTATAAAAATCATAAAATACAATGTAAAACCTTAAAATTCCATACAAAAAGGTTTCAGTAAACCGATGCGGCGGCGTATAGGTACAGAAATAAGTAAAATATGAAAAATACAACACATTTTCTATAGAATCGTATGAATAGACATCGTATGGTAGTTTCATATTCTTCGCTGTTAACATGTGGTATATTAAGTATGTTGAGTCTGTGATACCAGTTCAAATAGTTTAGCTTATAGTTTGCCAATCGATATTCTAAAACAGTAATCATTCACATAATATTTCGTAATGAAGTTCTCTATTTCGAAAAAAATATAGCTTGATGACAAATAGTAGCTACTGCAGAAACCCAATAAGTTTTAGAATTAAAAATTGCCTGTCAGAGTCTTTTGAACATGGGATACACATACACAACCGTAAATCACAGTACATGGCAGCTAATGAAGAGAAACTACCTTTCGTAGTAGTATGGAAAGCGATGACATTGCTCGAGGCGCGTGGCTGCACAGTTGGTGATTTACAGAGCTACTCGTCGGTTCCGGGTAGGATATTAAACGAGAAGACCTGACTACATCGTATACCGACTGGTACCTATCATGAATGTTAGGACGTCCTGAAACGGACCAAATTTGACTTTCCTTCACCTGATTGCACGTTTTGCATTTGCCCTGAAGCTGTTCAGATGAAGGATTGTCTGCAGTGTTATTAAAATTGGTCTATATTGTGATTAATTTATGATCGACGTGGTACCTACATTCTGGAACAAATCGGAAATAAGTATGGCCACATAGGGTGCCTTGAATAATATTGACAGATTTGTAGGAGTTAGGGTGAAGACAACTTTTGTCCTTTCTCGTTCTCAGTTACATCCTATGTTCACACACTCCGAATTAAATCGGGGCGTTATAGGTACCTCCTGATCATTTTCAATTCGGAACATAGGCAATAAGGATTCAAGATTCTAGGAGACTGCCATCCCAAAATCGTCGTTGAAAATGAGGTTTCGAAATTTTCAAACTTAACTTGCAGATTGAATTTTACTTATTCTATTTCAACTCGATTTGCGTCCAAACGTCTCTGCATTCAAAAGGCCCTGCATCCAACCGTTCTGCGTACAAAACGTCCCTGCGTTCAAAGGTCCCTGCGCTCAAAGGTCTCTGCATTAAAACGACAGCGTTCAAACGTCTTAAGCCGGCATGGTGTGGTCTGCAAGAAGTCCTGATCTTAACCGTATAAATTATGTTTTGCAGGGTTCCTCTAAGCATTTCAGAAGAACTCCTACTGCAGATACGTACCCCTTTAATTTATATAACAGTGTGCTGCGTCCATATGTTGTTTGTTTTGTTTTGTTTATAATCGTATCAATTTCGAATGAAGCCCCTTGAATATTTATAAACCCCTCGGAAACTTCCAAATTTTGTTTTGCTTCTTTCGACGCTTGTTTGTTTTGTTTTATGTTTTAATTAGCCTAGTCGTTACAAATTTAAGTTGTTTTATTAATATATTTGCCCTGGACCGTCTATAAAAGTGTGATCACATCGACCGCAACACTTTACACCTACTACTAATATTTATAAATTGTTTTGTGTCTCTATAATTTATGTTTTGATTTCTCAAGTAAACGCTGCTTGCGCGGGCTGCATGCAACCAATCACAGATCCCATGTTTCACGTGATTTTGTTTACATGCTAGTCGCGGTCTCCGGGAATGACGTTTAGGTATGATACTGGCCACGATACTGACCAGAGTAAGTATGAAATGATAGCTGAGGAGAAACCACAGAAACGATATTCTCCATGGTTTATATCTTGTATTATTGATTTACAGATTTTCATACATTTTACATTAAATACCTATAGAGTAATTAGAAACTTGAAAGCACTTTATAAGGATAACGTTACATTAAAATTACCTTGTACCGTCTATACATTTCATGATACTATAACAGTAATTTTATTTATTTTAGAATTTAATTATTTTAACCATTAACTCGCTTTTGGATTGTTCGTATATCCAATTACTTACTTCTAAACCGTCTACTGAGGCTTCCTTTAAATTTTACATTCAAGGTAGTATAATATACCATAAAGAAGCAAGTCTACCAAATTATTTATTTAAAAATTGTTTCTGTATAAATGAAACCAGTAAACCAAGAACAATGTCTTATCTAACACGTATAGTTTTATTCAATGCCACCTCCCTGGATTTATTATTTTATTATTATAAAACTTTCATTTTTCCATGATTCACGATTCCATTTTACGGTATAAATATTAATATTAGCAGTAGTTATTTCGATATATGAACAAAACTGATTGGTTTTGTAGTAGGCAGGTATGCCCAACGATTCAAATAATGCATAAAAATTTTAGTTATGTGAATTTAGTTTGCAAAGCATTTTTTTAAAACTATTTCAATTGGAAATTCGGCTGAACTAAAAATATATTACAACAATTTCGTGAAAATACATTTCACTGTTATAATAAAATCCAATATGATCCTCGATATTTTAAATTCTTTTAAGGTAATAAGGAAGCAACTATATTACACTTGGGTTTTTAAACTTCAGTCGCTACTATTTATTCGTGCGGTGTCGCAGACACTTTTTAAACATTATATATGAATACGGCTATAAAGCTATCTCTTAAACAGAAAACTCTCGTTTAAAAGTTCAAGCCCGATAATAAATTGCCCCGGAGTAGCTGAGCTTCCGTCGTATTTACAACACCCCATGAATTCATGAAACATGTATAAACGAACATAAACGCGGTTGCTTCACTTAGGTTTCTCGTCATTGAAGCAGTAAAATATGGACCTTCTCCCCTGTACTCGGTATTATTTAACAAATGGTTTTTAGGGGGTTCGGAAAATTTCACACTGCTATACAAAATTTCTTAACGGCATGATTTATACTGAAACTTATTCTTCTTAATGAAGCTACAGCCTTTCGTTATGGAGAATTATTAGAACGTGTTTGCTTGCTGCAGACTGAACGCCCTACTTTTGAAAGGGTTTAATTTGACGTTTCGTTTTAAACAGAATTTTCATACTGATTGCAATTTATTACTTAACATTTTGGAATACTAAAGCTCAATGTGGGAATGCAGTCGTATTTCTGTTAAACACATGGAACTTTCTTAAGTGATTTCTTATTTTTTTTATTTGAATACTACATGCCAGAAAATTGTTATATAGCACCAATTTGTTTTCCGGCAACAGAAAATAGTCAAGTGTTACGTCTACAAAATTGAATTCTCGAAATGTATTGCCGGAAAACTATTTCATTTCCGGTAGATTCGTAAATCTAATGGTTTTTATTTTAGGTTAGTCCTTGTAACGTCAACTTGTGCTCCAGTAAATAAAATAGTTTGGCGACTTATTATAACGAAGTGTCTTACACAAGTGGGTATAGTGTAAATAACTGTGTCTGTATAATGTAGTAGGTACTAACTACTATGATGTATTAGGATCATTAAATTAGAGGATTGTATGGTTTGGAGTTAAGTTTACCTAAAAGTTTGGTTTTTATGTTTTTGTGTGTATGTCTGCCTGACAGTTGCTGTGTTACCTAAGGGATTCCCCTGTAAGAGCTAAAATGAAGTTAGGATTAAAAGTTTGATAAAGTCGTATATGCTGTACCTAAATATAAAAATGACGATTCCTCGTAAAAAGGGAGAGGGGTGTATTGAGGTAGGTTTATATAATTTATTTTGTGTAGTTTGTAGCAGTCTGCTCGGAATTTTATTTCTTTAAAAGGTTTTTTTTTGTAAGTTTCACTATATACCTTTATTGGTATTAACCCTTGGTCGCACTCGTAATGGTATTTATTTCCCTTTATACCTTCAAGCCATATCCTATTAATCGATTTTACTTTTTTGTAGCAGTAGGTATACAGTGTTCAAGCATTTGCTTGTATAATGTTTGGTCAACAATAAATCTGTTCTAGGACGTCCTTTTTGTCATTCTTCTTAAGTTATTATCCCCATTTTCTCCATACATACTTTGATTGTAGACTTTTTGATGACATTATTTGCTAAAAGGTCTCATTTTTCTTTCTTCTCATGACATTCACGTGCGGTAATGCTGTTTTCGACGCCCGTTTAGATCATTCTTTCGATATGAGCGTACTATATTTTAATTGTCTCGTTTTCTATATCCGCGAGCTTCAAAAACGTCGTGTCATTTTTTCTTTCTGTGCCCATTTTGTTATTTGACTTTAGAACCAACCTTCATCAAATCTTTCAATATACTGCCGCAATCAAATTAATTGCCTAAGTTGGGTTTCTGTAATGATACTTTCTCTGTCTGAAGTCTTAGAATGTTTTCATCGCCGTCTCGGCAAGTATTGTTCGAAAAAATTCCTACGTGCAAGCAACGTCGCTTGTCGAGCTGGTTACCAAGCCCCGCATAGATTCAACATAGATTTCATGAAAACTAATTTGCCGAGCACGCGCCTTGCCTCTGCCTCACACTATAGTGTGAATCGAGCTTAAGTTTAACATATCTTTTTTTTAAACATTATTTCATGATATTTTGTCTGGATTCTTCGTGGAAGGTCCCGGTCACATACGCACTGGGTGATCGGATATAAACTTGGTCAAGTTTAAACTTACATGGAATCACAGGCAGCTTGTCCAAGTTTATTTTAGATCACTCTGTATTTATATTTATTTACTGCCATATACTTTTGGATTATCCATTTTATATTTTGTGTCGAGATAGAGATATTCTTTGTTTTCGGTATCTGTATTTTATTTGGACAAGCTCAACTGTCTATATTGTCTCATTCTCTAACGGTGTCTTTCTTTTACGATATTAAAGCTTACTCTGACGATACATAGAGTGAAGTAGCCTTGTCTTAGTCTTTTGGTGGCGGCAAAGGTTTATATCACTGCCTTTAGCGGCTTCGCTATTGGCGCGTCACGCGGCTTGCGGCACGCGGTAAACCGCATCTTGCCTATCAAAAGCTAGTGTTACTAAAATCACTAGTCTGTGATTGGTCAGATACGGTTTAGCGCGTGCCGGATGCCGCGTGACGCGCCAATTGCGGATCCACCTTTACCCTTCTTCAGACCTGACTGTTTGTCTGTCGTAAGATGTTACAATTTTAATCAATGTTTGATAATTTTTGCTATAACATCATTTACTGAAGTATTGTTCTATCATTAATTTGTTTTAGCCGTAAAAGAGTAAACATCTCTCAGTAAGTATCTCTCGTGTTAAATCTTCGGCTACGTTAAATTCTATTATTTATTTAATAATTCTCAATTAATAAACATAAATAAAAAGTTCTATAAAAAGTCCTGAAACTGCAAAATGGATCATTTTTCATCCTGCACAGTCTACATAGATACATAGTATAATTTAAAACATTAATTCAATAAAACAGTTTAATTGCATTGTTCGGAATGCTAATAGCAGTGTTCGTTTCAGTAAACTGAACGATAAGTAATCCTGATATTGGATAATTTTACGTAGAAAGACGTGGCACAAATTAATTCTTTATCAGTGAAAAGAAAAAGAACTCTTTTCATGTAACATTTCAACTTTCTAAAGGATTCCATGGTTGAATACACTAAAATGTCTTTAAAGTCAACAGATGTAATTATCGTTTGAAGTATTCAATAAAAGGCAATAGTACTCACCCCGTCCATAGAACAAATTCGACGTTGTCGCTTAACCGGGACATCATACTCTTTGCAGCAGATTCGATCAGATCCCAAGGGGCGTCGCAGCTGAAGTCCCCGAAGCGACCCGCAGGCTTCCGTGTGGCTCGGGAGACGCCCTCATATTCAGACTGCCAGCACCCTGATATCAAACCCATGTTACCAACTGTCAACATATATATGTACAAATGTAAATGTGGAAGGCACAAGGCCCTTCATACTGTTGCAATTTCAATGAAGGAACTTCTAGTTGTATGGCGGTAGGCCTCTCTAAAGGGTTAGGTACGTTGTTTTAAATCTTTAAGCTCCAACCGGAGAGCGTGAGTAAACAAGGTGTTGCAGAGAGGTGTGTTAAATTTTGAAAATAAACACAGGTGGCCAAATAAAGAAAAAAGCTTCTATAAACATACCCTGCTCATTTAGGGCTATACTGCCTCCTGTTTAATATGAAATTACAATAAAGAAGTGGTGTTTTGGAAATTTTCCTAAATAACAAAAATTAATGCTGTGAAGAGCTTTTCAGAATCACATTATGGTAAAGTAAGCTTTTTAGGGAGTTCTCTTATTTCTGTTAGGTCGATAAATTAATTTTGCTAAGGAAAAGTGCGTTACTACGATCTTAAGTAATACGTGTTTATAATTTGCTGTGTGTTTACGAGGTGAGGGGTTATCAATTTTAAGTTTATAATATTGAACTACTTCTAAAAATTACAGGGTCAACAAATGAGAAAAAATAGCAGATTGCTTATGAAAAGATTTGCACAAAAAGTATTTATTTTAAAAGTAAGCAACGGGTTAACTAAAAAAGTAATGTTAGTTTCATGTTAACCTTTTATGATGATTTCCTTACGTAAACGACGAACATACTGATTTATAACGTTATAATACATATGTTTGAGCAAATTTGTTGGGTCGTGAAAAAACACATTTAAGATTATCTTTACGATGTTTAATGCCATCGATTTTCTTTAAAAGCAGAGGCAAAAGAGGATTATCATTTCTAACACAGAACACGACTTTTTACTCTTGAGAAAAAGTATTTTAAATTAACGAGTTTTGACTGCCAAATTACAATCTGTTGCTTGCAGGGATTTTTTCTGGGTTTTAACGAATTTAAATAAAAATTTGATTAAACGTTTACTTTGGGTAGGCTTCTAAATCATTTGTATTCTAGGAAAGTTTAAGACAATCGTTTAATCAAATCAAAACGTGGCATAGCAGCGTTCCACTGGAAAGCAAATAGGAAACACCAGATTTCGTTGAGAAAATACTTAAAGCAAAGAAAAGGACTTTTCTTTTTTTCGTGGAAGTAAATTTTAGTTTGTATGTTATACGAGTACATAAATTTAAATATAAGGAAGGTGTAGGTACGTGTAGCTACAGCTAAATTAAGTTTGATATAGATTTACAAAGTTTGAAATATGAGAATGAGAAATTTAGAAATAACAAAGTTCAGTTGAAAAACTGGAAAGGAGGGAAGTAGGTTAAACTTTCAGCTCTGTTTGTCGTGTTTATATTGATCTTTGGTTTGAAAAAGGAAATGAAATTTAATTCAATATAATGGATCGTTTTAGGAAATATTAAAATGTGCATCAATTCCATCGCCATATCATTAACTGAAGAACTATTCAAAATATTTTCTACTCTACTTCTTGATGATGTAGAAACTTTTAACTCGGTTGTATCATGAATAGCCAAACCAATAATAATAACCACTTTGTAAATGAAACCCTAAAAGTAAGGAAGAATGAAGAAAAAGTTTTGTATGGAGTTTCTTTTCGATTAAATCAATAACAAGAAAGTTTGGAAGTTTGCTTTACGTTTGACCTGACATATGGCGCCGACAGTAAAAGTGTCGGCGACGGGCTGCTGCCCTTTATTTTTTATGGCTCATGAGCTAAAATTTTTATATAATAAAAAATTATCAACCTTTTTTCAGTTACAACGATCAGCAAATATATTTTAATTCTCATACTAATTACTTAATAATGAATAAAAGTACAAAGCACTGCAGAGGTTTTTTATTTCATAGGGGTAGTAAAAAGCTTTTTATTTAAACTGCAAATTAGATTACAGTGTAGCTGTAATGCAATTTACCTGAAGAAAAACAATAAAAACTTTTGTATCCAAGCGTACAAGAAAAATTATTGCTTGCATTAAAATGCTTTTAACGGTTTGCTAAATCGTAGGTTGCTAGTGTATGCAATCTTGATCTGGCAACAGGAAATGTTAGCACTGTAAACTTTCCCAACCAGTTCATAAAAATATTCTATCCATTTTGATGAAGCATCAAACAATCATTTGCTGCAATACTTCCACATTAAAGGAGTTTGCTTTTATCACCCCGCTTTTGGCTATTATTCGGGTAATGAGTGTATAAATCGGTAATTTAATTCCTGATGGCGATGGAAGGTAAAAAATTTTCCCCAGTTTTCAATCAGCCTAATGATAGCCCTTTTGTTTGTTGATTGGGAAAGTCATCAATATTTTCCGGTTCATACAGCCGCTATTAAAATAAATTATTCGTTTAAAAAGCGACACTGAGCTAGGTTGTTGTTTATATTTTGCACACAGTATATTGATACAGCGGTTTTAATAACAAAAACCCAAATTACTTTCAAAAGTGGTTTTAGCACCAGTATCCCGTTATATACTGAATAGCTTTGGATATAAACTCTAGAGTTGGAATGTTTTATCACAGAATACAAACGCCTTAGTTTCAGAACACAACTCCTTAGAGATATTAACTTTAAAGTGTAGGCTGTAACTTTATAACTCACAATTGTAAAGTTATGTGCAATTCTAACCTGTTGTTTGCAAATGGGTATGTAAATACCGTTCTGTTACAATTGATTTTACTTAAGGCTTACCTGGGTCTGTTATTAGGTACTTATTACATTTTCTGCGATGTCCCAGATAAAGGAATTTTATAAGGTCAGACAATTAATTAAAGGGATTCATTAAATACAGACATTTCTTTTAATTATTCATCAATTATCACATAATCATGGTTCAAAGTAGTTTCTTAATTTATTGTCCCATACCAATTTGGAAACGTTTCTTCTCCTGGGCCGGTCTTGGGTTATGCGCGCTTGAATGTCCGCTAAGGTTGACTTGAATTTAATAGTTGATTGCTTTACACCGCTTTTAGATCGAGGGAAAAGTCGCAGAGGGCTAGGTCTAGTAAATATGCGGTTTGCGGCAATACTGAAATGCATTTGGAAAAGAAAAACGCTACCACAGACAGTCGAGTAAGGGGCGGTAATGTTCCAATTGTACTTGTCGTACACAAGAAATCCGTTTGCGAAATCTTTCAAATTTTTTTAATAGTTTATTCGGGTCTTACGAAATTACGAAAAATTACCAATAACAGTAACAGAATGAATCTCAACCTCCCCCTTCATGTCCGAGCTTGTACTCGTTTTCCGCCTATTACTAATTATTCTGCGTGTACATCTTAATTTCTAGAGAAATTTGAATGTGCTGCTGAAAATTATTTTAATTCCAAGTGATAAAAGGGTGAGTAAGGAAGAATGTGCTGCTCCTAAGTAACACTTAGGGATAGAAAACTATCCCTATCCACTATTTCCCTTCTTTAGCGAAATCGAGGGAAAGCCCTCTTGAAAGCAATCAAACACCGCCGAAGATATTCAATGAACCTATGGTTCTGTAGATTTTTGCCAATCAAGGCTGCCAACACACTGTTCTCTCTTAATTGCATAGACAGGACAGTAACATAGCGTGGGGATTCCAATGTCTCGTCAGCATAGTTGTACTCATGACAGTTTGGGCCGCCAACTAACACTATTTTGTGCTTGTGTTTCTTTAACTTGGAGTTCCTTGATAAGGTATACGCTACCAAACAGAGGTGCTTTTTTTAATAGCTGTTGAGTATCTTCGGATGAACGGACAGTATAATAGCAGATCGAACTTAACCACAGCTTCCATCTTCTTTTGACGTGTGTCGGCGTACAACAGCAAATCTAAGCTACCAATAACTTTTGAGAATACATCCAGCTTCTTTTACAGATGATTGTTGGTGTAAAGTTACTCCTTGGCTGATAAGAACAAACTTATATACCAAACATTAAAAGAGGTTCATTTACCTTCCGCGACGTGAAGTCGTAATATGGTTTAAATAATTCATACCTCTTCATTTTTTTAACTTCTTCTCGTCTAATGTAGGGCACAGGCGTCTTGACTTTGTTTTTAATGGTTTCGACTTGACATTTAGACGTAATATTGTAAATGACCTCTTCCTCTATATGTCGTCCACCAACTTCATCTTTATTTTAATGACCCTGTATGTTCCATAACCGTAGTTGATTATATATAAAAATAACAGTACTTCGTTAAAGAAAAAGCTAGGGTCATCAATAATTCAATAATTGTGCTGTTAGATCGTTGCAAGGGTTGGTTTTCAGTCTCTGTCAGCATGTGCTTATAGAGAGGCATCACTCAAAAGTAAAATGGGCGTTACGCATTCGTACATAAAAATTGTTAAGATCTGAGTTTACAAATCTAATTATGCATGTAACATTCATAACCTTTTGTAACAAACGCAACAACCTAGTTTCAAGGCTAAATTTTTTCTGTGAAAAAACTTTCGTGTCGTTTCTTGTTCTAAATGGCTGAAATTTCATGTCGTCACGAAAGATTTCGCGATTAGATTGTTGTATTTGAAGAAGGTATGTAAATTTTCTATTCAAAAGTCCTACGCTTCTGTAGTCATGTTTAATTAAACTGAATTTGATTACAGGTTTACATGTTGTCAAGATAGCTGTGCTTACATGGACGCTGCATGTAGGCACGTAATTGTAACAGGGAATTTAAATCGATACGAACCCGCTAATTAAAAATAAATGAAAGGTCTAGGTGGTTGAACACGTCTTCAAGTGCGAGAAATATAATTCCGTGGTTGGATTATCAGTTTAGGAAACGGGTATGCGACTATAAAATTTTTAGATATGGCTCACAACATAATCGAAATGCTTTTACAGCGTACTAAAAAGTATTTATCGCTTACATATCAACGGTTATGCAAATTCCTTTATTCTAAATTGTGATTCTCGCTAAAATGTATTTAATGTATTTAATGGGGAAATTTTATAACGCAGTGACTTAAAAATTATACAAATAAAATGTCTTCACCAAATTTTTTAAGGAAGTTTTAAAGAAGCCAAAAAATTATTTAATTTATTGCTTGTCAAATTACTTAAGTTGACCTTGAAGAACTTATTTTAACTTATAGATTTATGATTGATTAACCTAAGTTTAATGTAAAGCTTGTAAAATGTTCCAGGTGGTTGTATAGGTATCTCCAGTACGTATATCGCTTTCAAGTTTATTTCATATGCAAATGTCGGTTGAATTACAGTGGTTTTCGTGACTTCCCTGTCATTTCCAGTAATATGAACCTACAATTTTACAACTTCCTATTAGCGTCTTTTAAGTTCTCCACCTTTATTAGACATTAGCTCCATAAAAAGGATCTGCAAGCGGTTATTAGGGTAGTATGCGATAATTGCTTTGTGTTAAATACTCATACAAACGAAAATTCTCAAGAGTTTTCCTAAAAAATATAAGGGTAGGGAATTTAATGGTTGTAGTTATGATTTTATGAACCTACTCGTTATATCTTTCTATTACTATTGCGTTTGTAAACTTTTTAATAATTCATTTTGACGTATCAGACGTATTTTTGGAATTTCGCTGCTCCTTTACTGTTTCTTGTTTGCTTTCTTTTGATGTTACTTTGATTAAACATTCAACTTTACTTTCGTAGCCTGACCTAACGTCATCCAAAATAATTCTAACGTGTCAGAAGGGGCGTAAAAGCGTTTTCAGTCAGTGATTGCATGTATTTATGAGCTTAGGTAATATAGGTAGCCATTATCTAATCCTGTTTATGTAATTTGGATTAGAAAGTTCTTCCTAGAACAGTTAAAGCTATTTTATGAACTGTGAGGGTTAGTAATTTAAAACTTCATTAAGATGAAATATCATAACATAACAGTGACTAGTAAACTTAAAAGCTTTTCCAGCAAAGAAAATATCTCTCTAATAACCTACTTTAACAAGTATGAACTTATTTTTCGCAGCTTTACAAACTTCTAACTATAAACCCGTTAGAATTTTTCCTTTTTATTTTGATAAGAGTGTGTATTTTATGGTAGTTTTATTTTTCGCTAACCATTAAAACTACAACCTAAACTCGAGATCTTCGTCAAGAACGAGTAGGTTGAGAGAATTGGAAAGTGCTAGGAGACCACTTAACGCCGTAATCCTAGCAATATGGTTTAAAGCTGTGTAAAGCAAAATATGAACCTTGAAAATATATTAATTTGTATAATGTCCCATGCTTTTTGAGAATTACAAATTTTTATGGTAAATTATTATTCGCATCTCAGAATTTCCCTAAATATCTCTTAATAAACAAATAAATATAAGAACTTCGACAGAGTTGGATGAAAGACTGCTTGTTGCTTTCAGTTCATGTTTCAAGCGTTTCTAACAAAAATATTTTCTAATAATTTTTCAGATAAAACTTTTCCAGGTTTATAAACAATTTGGCACAGACAACCATAATTTCTAAAAATTTTCTCATTTCCAATCGTTTCCAATGCAATCAGGCAAGAAAGAATATTTGCGTTTTATATGCGCTTATCATTTAAATAAGTTCTCTGAAAGGATCTGTAAAGTTATTTCATACTTGAAATTCTTTGTATAGATTTGCCATTAAAATATATGCAACAAAAGTTTTTGTTATTATAAATCAATATTACATTTTCTTTTGGAAAAGAAAAGTTGGTTTTTGTAGACCATACCGAACTTTCGGGTTTCAAAAGATGTATTTTCGAAAAGTCAAGGAATTAATTAATATTTAAATTGCCGTCCTTTTGATACTATAATTTTGTTTTGGTAATTGGGGTTTTATTTCAGTACGCGGTATGAAAGTCAACACAACGCAGACCCCATTACATCGAATAAATAACTCTATCAAAAATTCATTATACGGTTGGACCGAAATTAATAATTTATCAAGCGTTCAAAATTTTCAATCTCTTTTAACGCAGAACTACGGTCGTCCTCGTTTTCTTATTTCGAGGAACATTAAATAATGGAAAACCTCATCTTCCGTTGGTATTAGGTTTTTGATGCATTATACAATTCTCACTTTAATATCGTGCCTGGTTCACTTTAACAACGCATCATTTAATGTCTCTTCCAATTTTACAGTCCCTGTAAAGCTCGTAAATTAATTTATCATGCATTCAAACTCGTATCTACTGATTTTTTTATCTAGCTTATACAACAGTTAATGTCACAGAGGTTCTATAAATAAATCCATTATTTCACTTTGCTGCATGTAAAACTGGGCTATGAATCGATTTTTTAGACATAAATAAGAGCGCAGACATAAGAAAAGCAATAAAAGAAAAATCAGTGCTGGTGATCACGACAATACAATAACGTCCCGGTTGTCTAAACGGTGAACAAGGGAGTGGTGATTCAGCATCAAAACCAGCGGGCAACTTAATAAATTATTTCAAGCTTTTTGCGCGTAGGAAATCTTTCACGAACTTAATCTGTTGTACGTTAGTAGACGTTCCCTAATTTCTAAAATTCTGGGTAAACAGGAAATTCTTAATGCGTTCCTTATTCGTTTTCGTTAAAATTCAGTTAGTTCAAGATTTATACATTTCCTTGTATATCATCAATATCTGCTTGTCTGCAGGCCTCTCTTTTCTTTTCACTTTAAACGCGACAAAACAAATGATCTTGTTTATCCTTTTTCCGGGACATTTCTATTTCAGTAAACGTTCTCTAACCTCATAATTATACGGGCGCGTTTAACATTATTCAGTCGGCGACGCTTTAAAAGGATCTGAATATAAAAACTGCACAACATTTCAGAGAAAGCACTGAAAAATTGATGTCAAAAATGTCATCAAAAACTTAAATTATTTATTCTCTTTTCTTTACATTTTTGTTGGACGATTTACAAATAATAAATCCACTCCGTTTTACATGATAACGTTGATTAAGTACAGGGTGTTAATAAAAAGGTATCCTAAACTTTAAGGGGATATAATAGTAACAAACATAAGACATAAGTTTCATGAACATAATACAGGGTGATTTATAACAGGTGTAAAAAAACTTTGAATTTTGAAATTAAATTTAATGGTTTAGTGCTCTATTTTACAATGACCATTCCATTCAACTCAAAAAAATACAAGGTCAGCTATTTTTATTTGACAAAACTTTTGTTCCCGCACCTTCTTACCCAATTAGGAGCTAGTATTCAGTAAGCCTAGGTAGTTACTATAACTATTTTCTTAATCGTCTCGTAAACGAAATAAATAATATCGTGCATGCTTACAAAACGAGCCAATAATAATTATTTATGAAATAGTCATGATAAATGGGTGGTTAAATTTTAATGGCCAAATTTACTGATAACTAGCTTTTCCCTTAACATTTTCCTATGGTATTAATATTTAATATCTTTCTAACAAATCGAACGTTTTAAAAAATACTTATAATATATGGATAAAACAGCGGATGCTAAAATTACTGCCACTTTACCTCTTTCCTAAACTAAACAAGAATGTATAAACATTCAATGTTGCTATATACCAATGTTAAGCTTAAATTTCAATGTTTTAATGACTACAGCTATTTCCACTTAGTTCAATAAGTAATTAATATCTCGAACTGATAGTTTGCTCGGTAGAGTTTGGTTTTCGTATTGATTTATATACCAAAGCTTAGAATTAATGATGGTCTTTTTAACAGCATTTCAGTTGCAAATAATCTCTAAAGCGTCCTTTCCCAACCTTGTATATAAATTCAATAATTACGGGAAACAGAAAACAAAATAAAACCAACGCACGATGATTATAAAGATGAACAGATGGAAAGGTAACGACTAAAGAAGGTTACAAAAATAATATCTTCTTCTATTTACTTTTCGAATCAATGGGGTGAAACAAAAATAAACTCTTGCCCCAGATCAGCTTAAATGTAGTATATTTACTTGAACTTTCGCAAAACCTTCGAAATTATCCATCAAAGATAAACATTTTTTTTTCTTGGTTGATCCATGAATTTATTTTTGTTTCTCCTTTATATTTACTGCTTTTACTTTATCAACGAAAATCTCCATAGTTAAAATCTAAAGTACATTTTGTACGCAATCATTCTTGTCAACTTGCGACTTTCCGAAATTGCAGACTAGAGCTAATTTGCTAAGCTGTCAAGACGATTTGCACGCCGTAATAATGCACGCGTAAAAAGGAATAAAATAAAAATAAAATAAATCTAGGCCGATGCTTAAATCCATAGCCTCAACCCAGCTTATTCCGCATAAAATATGGCTCTCGAAAAACGAATAACAGCCTAACCTTTAGACAGAATTGGTTCCCTTCAAATGCATTGGTTTTTGGGAAAACTCGATTTATTTCTGCGTCATCGATTCTCAAGAATTTTATTGGATATCGTTATTCCCAGATTTGTCCTGGTTCGATTAGCCGAAAATTATAGGCAAAAGGAAAATATTGGGATTCGTTTCGTAAATATAAGACAAAAATCTTTTGTTGATTCTAAAATAAATTCGTTCCAGTTGTTGCAAGAAAAAATGAAACCTGAAAAATAAACTAAACTGGGCAGAAGTTTCCTTTACATACCCAGAAAATGAGGACAAATTGTTCTGTACATAAACTTAGAGGCGAACATGAAATTATGTAACTGACGTCTCTGAAGATAAATGTTTCCCTAGATGACATCATAAGGTTGTGAACAGTGGCGAATTCAACCGAGTAGTTCGAAGCAGTAATACAAAAAATCTTTTAGGAGGACAATATTATATTGTCTACATTTCTATATTATATAATAATTATAATATTGAATGCGTGAAACAATCCTCTCGAAGCGAATAGGTGATATTTTAGGAAGGCTTTTCTCGATGCAGCAGTAAATAGCAGAGTAAATACCCAACAAAACTTGAATAGGCACCTCTTTGTATTCGGGGCGGAAATTAAGAACAGTTTACGTGCAATCTCTGCTATAGATCATGTATTTCTGGTCAGTAGAGCCCCTACAGAAGCAGCAACATTCAATTTCCGTTAAGTGGGCCGGTCAGTTGTAGTGTTTGTATACGGGTCGGCCCTACCGCAGCTGAAACGAGTAAGTAAGCTTGAAACTTATAATTAATGTCGCCAGATAAACTACATGTCCTATTAGAAGCAAACTATACGACCGAACATTTCTAAGGAGACGCTTAAGTATTATTCATGGGTGCATAATTTTCTCGTTTGCCACGCTTTCAACCGAGAAACTTCCGCGAATTTGCTTCGATAATTCGTTCGAACTATATGCACACTATGAATATATTTCATGCGAAATTATTAAATAAGATAATATGAGGGAGAATAACACGATTTATGCAACCCTCGGCACTAAAATCAAAAATGTTTTATATACACCGCTCCTGCAGCATTTTCGCATGAAACTCTAGATAATATTAAAATTTTGAAATTTGATATTGTCATCGAGGTTACACTTTGCTAATTAAAATTAACATCAAATACTTAAAATGTCTAGTAGGCGTTCGTACTGAATCATCCGGAAAAGTATTAGTTATTGTGAAAATTTTTATGTTGACGCTATCATTTTCTATCTTGTTTGGTATAACTATGCCATGTGGCCATTAAAGGATACCTCGAAATGTTTTAACAACCTGCTCCGATGGCTGTAGGGTATATACTGAGTGGGAACTTTCAGTTTCAAATTTTCAATACGGAACATAGAAGACTTGTATTGTAACTAACGTTTATATAGATTCCTGCTCGCCATTTAAACCCACAAAAATATGGTAATGGTATTAATATTAATATAGAACGACAAATACAGCACATGCAAAGCTACGAATAAATGTTAGTACATACCTATAGTGACCTTCTTCAAAAAAAAATGTATAAAACTGTTCTGTTTTTAAATAACATGAACAGGTTGCTATGACTGTTAATGAAAGCCCTATGGGATTTTAGAATAACACATTTGGAAAACATATTTACATTAAGATCTTTTTGCACAGTGGAAGTAATGTAGTTTCATGTATTCAATATTTAACTTTTCAGGAAGGTGTTTACAGGTTAGATCCTTCACGATAAACTCAAAATTTCATGAACGTTACAACTCCCACTTAATTGTACTTGCGTGGCGTGGCGTATTAAACTTATGTTTAAGAAATGAATTGTAAGACTGCTGCTTTAAAATTAAACGTACAATTATCCGGTTAGTTTTTCTTGAAATTTAACAGTTGCACAGAGAATTTATTCCTCCAGCAATAAAGACGCTTCATTTTCTAGGGACATTCAGAGTTAATGAGTTAAGTTAAAGTGAAACTTATGGAACGTAAAACATGAATCTGGGGCAACCATAAATATCCGGTTTAGGGGATGCTTCTGGTTTACGAGTAGTTCATTTTAGAATGTCCGTATAAATTTTATTAAATCGACGCCTCTTACTTAAATTTTATAAAATTAGTACAAGTTTTTATTAGAAAATTACTTATTTAGGTAACTCTGAAACCTCTCAGACCTTTCGGTGTCGATGTAAATTTTCATTTTGCTTTGGCTCGCAGCTTATGTATCCCTTATCACAAAAATATAATAATCGCTCGCATCCATTTATTTGTAGTCTTATATTTTTTATAAACATATAAATCTCTTCATGATCGGGACTAACTCTGTACGCTAATATGCGACAACTCCACAATTTTATTTTTAAGTAAATTTTCTGGTACTCTCTATAGTTGATCTGTGTTTTGGATTTTATCGTGCGATCTCGGTTTTATATTATCTTTCATGATCGTTTTATTTGGAATTTCTTTCCCCAAATAGCGCTTTCCGCTTACATTTATTACGTCATTACCTTTATTGTAGGCAAGATCAAAACAAGTCGTTAGCCCCCGTTTGAATAATTTAGAAAAAAATACGATTACGATTGTCGTTGAATTAGTAATGATTGACAGACACTTGATATTTACTTTATATCTACAATATTTGGGACCGCCCGGCGTATTAGGGCAGCAGTTATAATTTTAGACGAATATAAAAAGAAGAGTAATATTTTGTCTCAACAGTAATAGATAGTTTGGAGATTTGATTGTCTGTTAAAATATCAAATGTGCGATGAGATCAAAAGAATATCTAACAATTATAGAAAGTCAGTTTCAGAAGACTTTACAAATCGTTTATAAAAACACTCCCGGTTATTCTCTACAGTGCTAATGGTGTAAAGAGTTGGTGATGTAATCTAAAATTTCGTAAACGCATCTACTTGAACTATCTCTAATGTGTTTTTCCCAAGAAGAATTATAACAAACCAGTTACTTAACAAGTTAGCTGCGGTTCTATTTGCCAAAGCAGCTCCAACTAGACCAGGTTTGTTTATGAACACCGTATATGAGAGGCTCCTAATTGCAGAAAATCTGCTAACACTGAATCATGAAAATCTATATTGCTTGGGTGCAACAAGCAACGAACAAGAAGTATATTATATATGCTCACAATTCTAAGATGACATTGTCTGGGAAAACTTACAACAACCCATCGGAAATCGTCCTCCGATCGGGGCTAGGTTTAGTCTAGTGCGCTAGTACCATTCTTACCTTCTCTAGGAAAACTTAATTAATGGTAAGGGGGTGGAATATAGATACGGGACCAGTATCTATAACTGCATTCATTACAAGGTCCGTAATGGTTAACATTTAATATTCTTGGTACCGCCATAAGGTCAGTTATGTACTAAATATTGCTCCTTGTAGAGCTATAAGAGTTAACTAAGCAAGCAAACATTATTTTTGCTTTTTCGAGTTAAGAAAAGCTTGGGGTGTCACCTCCTGGACTAGCAGTAGTGGACTTTCCAAATCTCAAGTATCTGCTTAACGTTAGGTAGGTGGCCCATCATGTCTGTTGCTGTTGCAGAGCATAAGCACAGTTAGAAATGAGAAAAAGGTACATTATAATCTGCTAACGCTTCACTTTCTGATAATGTGACATTTTGAGTAGTAGGTAAATTTGGTTAGGTTAGGTGCTACAATTTTTACAAGTAAAATTAACTGAGGAAAACAGAACTAATAGAAGTAGACGATATAAATTCTAAATCTAGATACCTACACATCGTTTTCTGAACAGCGTAGTTAGAGTTACTGTATACCTAAAATATCTCCCGCAGAATTTTAATCTAAAAAATAATTTGTCTCATAATTACCAAACGCTCTTTTACAAGGTGTTCACCAAAAATTCCACTTAAAAAGCAGTGTTGGCATTCTTTTAGTCACTTTTATCGGAAAATTCCCACCTGTGTATTCTCGGGAGGATACCCCAATTTCTATTTTTGACGCTAAACCGATCAAGTTAGAAGCTAGCGCCATTAAGCTGCGTTTATTTCTCGACCATCAGTTTTCACATTGTCGACAGATTTTTATTGACTCTGGAGCCCCTTAAGTAGTTTCGAATCAGAACAATTTTTGTATCACATTTTCTATCCCATCAAAGCTAAAATAATTTCCTAAAAGCTTGACATTATTTAATTTTATGGAGAAAGTAAAGAGGCGAAATATGGTTAAAAAATTGAAAAACTTTTTGATGTGCCGTAATTGGATCGTTTAAGGTTGGTGGGTAACTGAACTGTGGTTTAATTAGTGATGGAAACTTATTTGATTTGAAAATACATTATTTTCAAAGTGTCGAGATGGCTTTCTTTTATTTTCAGAAAAGTTTAGATCGAAGTTTCGGAGTCGATTGGTAGCAAAGTTAAAGTAATTCAAGCAGTATTAATGTAAAAGCCACCGAGACCCCTACTTTTAGAGTTAAAGTTTTGCAGTTTGATTAAACGAGCTTTATGTAAACATGTTTATGTTTATGGTAATTTTGCTATAAGTTTGGTAACAATGAACAGGGGATATCGTGCACAAATTATATAACTTTCTCAGGTTTCAGGTAAGTTAATACACTTTGTAAACGTACGCAAATTGTAACATAATTGGCACCTAATTTGTTGTGTTAGAGGTATTAGTGTAGGGTGATTCTGAACCGTAGCGAAATGCAAATTACGTGCTAGGATGAACGGGTAAGCCCCTAACAACGTTCTCTAATGTTAGTTTACTTGACGGACAATGAAACTGGCGGATAATAAAACAGGCCGAACATTTTAGAACTTCCCGTAATACTTTCCACAAAACACTTCAACCACTTCCGCTCCATAAAGGACTTTACCACCTTCCATTAACCGTGTTCTAGCAACGGTTAGTTGATTTTTTGTTTTTAAAAACTCCAGCACCAAAGAAATACACGCAGAGTTCCTCGAACATTTTGGAGCACGCTATATTCTCGTTTATCATCAGAGATCAGATATTCAGGAAAATGCTTAACTAAACCAAGGGATGATAAAAATTCCTTTCGTGCTCAAACAAGTCATTTGATACCGGTGATACACAGCCTATAAATGCCTGGTTCTCTTTAACAGCGCGGAATTTATTACCTATTTTGGACTGGTTTTCCTATGTACGAGAAAATAAGTGTCTTACATCAAGCCAGTAGGTTAAGGACACACGCTTGTAGAGAAATTTTGAACAAAGCCTTTCCGTGGGGTAAAATACCAAAGGTCGATACTAATTTTCAATTACATTTGACCCATTTTTACTAAAATCATTTTCATATTTAATTACAGCAATAAATCTAAAAACGACTAATGAAAATCACTTTTTACTTTTTTTTATTAAATTTCTGCTGAATTTATAATTAACGTGAATACTACGTGATTTTTTTTAATGAAAACTGAATTAGCGTTTTAACGAAGACTGAAAATTTAATATATTTTTTGTTAATACATACTACACCCTTCTTTCTGTAGCACACGTTGAGGGATAAACGAAACGTGCTGGATAAAAGGATATGGTATTTTTTTTGTTGTCTGTTTTAATGAAATTGTACCTTGAATTAATTGAATCTCTTTCATTTTTAATGATGTTCAGAAATATGAAATATTGCTTTTACGCATTCCTTATTTAATTTTATTTACCGGTTCATTAAATTTTATGGAAAAATTGGTAAATATGTGAATAGGCAGGCTTAAAGGTATGCACCATGTTCATCACTAGGTGACATTAATTTTCTTGTTATTATTTTTGTGAATAACTTTCAGTCATTGTTAATCACTCTGAAAATACATTCACTAATAAAATTCTTTTGCTGTAATATTTCTTTAATTTTCGAAATTATCTTTTGTATTTCATTGATATGAATCGATCATGAATTTGATAACACGACAACTTGTTTAAAAAATAGTTTTGTTCCCCTTAAGTCTTATACAATATTCTAAGTATATACACGTTTTACATTTAATAATATTTTGTCAGATGTTATTGAATTGGAAAGCGGTATGATTTGAGCTCCGCATTCTGCAATAATACTACAAACTGGTAATATTCAAGGAATCGTGGTGGAAATCATATTCCGAGACTTTCAAGCTAAATGGAAATCTCATTGCACAGCATTGCTTAGGGATTTTCCAATAAATACTGCGATTGGACGAAAGTTGCTTCGGGGTAAAATAATACTGAAACTGCCCTTTTAAACTTCTATGATTGTTATTGCAAACTATCTCAATTGTTTTGGATATGTATGCAAAATTTTGTGTAGCATTTCCCCATAATTATTCTTGATTTCTTGTTAAATAAATTCCGAAGCACATAGGTATTATTATTAATATTTAATATCAACACCTAACGCAAAGCTTCAAAGAGATTCCATGTTCGTGTACGTATAAGTCATTTAATAACAAACACCTGACACCCCTACATTTCCTGTTTACCACCAATTATAATAATGATGGTAACTTTGGCAAAACTTTAACCACGATATACTCTAAATCCACCCTTGTTTACCACTACCTATAATTGTAATTATTAAGTATTATAACCTTAATCGTAATAACATTCTAAAATACCATTACGAAATAAATAAATATCTTCAGTGTTCTAGGGAATGTTTAAATGCGAAGCAGCTGAAATTAGTTAAGAGAACAAAGCAAGATCAGAAATTAATGTTTTTCCTAAGTTTGCATTGTGGGTAAAATACTTTAGCTGGTTGTTGTGTCATCAAAATTGTCTTTCGGGGAAAATACATCTCAAGAGAATTACGACTATTTATTCAGAATACAAAAACGAGCAATTTGTATTCTAAATAACACGGAGTTGCAAGAACCCTCTAAGCATTTATTCATCAAAATGTATACTATTCACGTTTAGTTTTCATTCAATTTAAGGAACAGAATTAATTTTCTTACCTTCACAAAAATATCTATAATAGATTATACACGAAAATTAATATTGATTCTTTGATTGAATTAACAAATCAGAGAAACTTGAATTATGATTTGAGTAATCATTACCTACTTATTGAATGAAAACAATTAAAAATTTTTTTTGATGCACTTACCATCATAATTTTGACTTTTATAAACGCCTAATCAGGTACTCACTACGGATGAACCTCATCTAGCATAATTATTATCTGTGTCGCTCATATACACTTCAATGCAAAATTAAGATTCAGAAATAAAATTGCATGGTTCTTTCATCCACGTTATGTAACTAATAGTCATCAAAGATATTTGAACTAATGGTAATTATATCAGGAGATCTACACAAGGAAGTACCTACACGGAATCAACAGGAAGATGGAATGATCTCCAACAATACCGGAGAGGCTGGTAGGAATGCAAGACGTCCTTCAACCTTTCACATTTAACCCCCTTCACTGGAGGGCACGCTTAGCAATTGCAGTAAGGATGTGAAGTATGGATAGCAATCTTATTCACACTAGATTTTGTTGAATCATGAATGATGAAGGTAATAGTAAAAGCCATTTGCTGCAATATTATGATATATAGAGTGTACTAATCAGTAGGAAATGCCGAATTGTCCTTTCTGTAATGCTGAGAATACGGTGTGGGCTATAAGGTTTTCATCTTAGATTTAAAAGCATATTTCAGACAATCTTGGTGGAAGTATTATGAAGTATATTATGAACATATTGTTTCCGGAATAGGGCCAGCCACCACAAGAATAAATACAGCATGAATATGCACTATGGTGTTACCAAGTTCCAGGTTTAAACATCCCCTATCTGAACCCTTAATTAAGAATGTTATCACAAAAACACAAGACAGGGGTACTTTTGCAGACTAGGTGAATAGAAAGAAGAGTACAAGAGTGTCTTCTATGTTCTGTCGAGAGCAACCATGGTTCATAATCGCATGCACTCGTTTATGTTGATATTCGAACTCTTAATTTTCTGTATATAGCCCTATTATATTTTTTTTCTTTAGATAGAAGTACATTAAATAATTCACGAACAGTCTCAACTAATTCGGCTTGCATTTATAGAAATTGTTTAGAACACGCACACACCCACCCACACGCACTGGTTGTGTTGGTATAATTTTCACAGTTCACTGTATGTAAGTAACAAGTATCTATAATCATCTCCCATGTCTGCTAACAAGTTGTTCTCATCAAATTAAATCTAGGCACCACATACAAGAAAGGTCCGTCCACATGTGAACTCTGTTAGGAGTTTCGTTCGCAAATTAAGTTAGTACTAACCTGTGTTGTGGTGTTCCAGCACTTACTCGTGTTCCTACTCAACTACATAATATAAAACCACAGGACAGAAATTTGAACTCTGAACTTAATATGAGAGAGGCTTTTCTGTATTCGTGTACTATTATTACCTTTCTAATTGAATGTTGTTAAATGTTCCTATAATTATTTAAATTTAAACTTGAAATAATAATTTTAGGTGGCTTTTATCTAATATTACAGACGTATTTTAGATTAAAATTTATCCATAAATTGAATGCAGGATGGTATCGAAAATAAGTACAAATGTTAAAACCTCTGGTACAAACAATAACGCCCCTAAGATACGAGAAAAATTTTGCCCCTAAAAGTATTTGAATACTGCACTGGGGTTTCTTAATCCAGTCCTGATCAATTCTTTTCAATTTAAATAAATCTCATTATTTGAGCCACCATCATTTATCTTATGTAATACAAAAATACGATTCCAAACCCTGATGTTCTTATCAGTTTCGATTGTGTTAAATTATCTTATCTATTATGCTGCACAAATTCTGGTTTAAAATGCAACCTTTAACATTCCTTTCATTTTACGCATGCATTGTCTGTACAAGTGACTCCACCGTGAATTTTCCCTCTCTCGATAACATTATTATTAAATTAGTATTCGCGATTTACTGTACCTGTGAACGTCGATCATTGTGTTAATATACTTTTATCGAGACTTTTATTAAATAAATGTGAATATTTGTGACAAAATACGGTTTTATAAACATTAAACAAAGTGTTCAAAGTGTGAAAGAAAATGGCCAGCGTAAATTTTTACCAAGGTAAGAATATATTTAGTATATTAAAATGTAAACCAATATTATGTTGATCACTAGAAAATATCGTTCTCTAAGAATATTTAATGTCTTGATCCGAAAAAATAGTAACCAGATACTACAAGCCATTTCCGTAGTTTATATCAGAACTCGGAAGCCAGACAAGTTTTTACGTTGTTTGGCGCATTAGATTACAATTAGGAAATAAATGTACAGCTTATATAAATATATGGATCATCAGTTGTGACAGTAACAAAATTTTATTTTTTAATTAAAAAAATTATCTATACATATACAGACCAATGGATTCTACTTAGTCCAATCTATTACTGCTTTAAATATTTGTATAGTATAATATTCTTATTCTTATTGCTGTTGATTTGTTCTAAGTTCTATCCGCGAAAAAAGAGATGTGTATTTACAACTCGTGCCAACTCGCAAAGTTATCAATTATTAAAAATATCAAAAAGGGTCACCAAGTCTTCCCCACGATTAGGAAAGTTTTATTAAATAAGGTAACAGTTGAAATAATATATGACTATACATGTTTCAACCCCTAAGGGTCATCTTCAGGCAAATTAAAAATAAAAGATGAAGACTTGGTGTCCCCTTTTTATTATATTTTAATATTACGTAAACCCTATTAGAAGCAATGGACTTCCAATCAAACTAACTTCACCGTTGATCCTTTTTTGAATAAAAAAATAACGAATGAAAATGTAAAATGTTAGTTTACGACACGCTATTTATACTTTTGTCGTGATTTGTGTTCTTTCCAGAAATTTTTCACTATTCTATTCCGTTTCTTTCAAATGTTACTGTGAAGTTTCACAGAGAACAGCTAATATTTGGAGAAGACAAAGAGAAGGACACATAGATATATTAGGAAATATGTTCTTGTCACAAAGAGATAGCGTTTCAATTGCAGAAGCCCGGCAGGTTGTTTGATCTGCTGTTCGTTCTCCACAGCTCATATTCTCCATGAATAATGTCGGAAAATCGTGGTGAATCAACTTCATACATTTCCAAGGGATATTTTTTAGCTCTTGTTTATTATTTTGACAAACCAAAGCGGTTTATACGTTTTTTATAAACTAGATTTATCTTTTTAATGCTAACTTAGAATATTATAATTATAGAGAGATATCCACTGGGACGTCAGGGTACCTACTTACGTGTCATAGATAATACTACAAACATTTACGGCCGGTGTTATCAACTTTAAGGGCGCATTTGACCTGTGCGAGACTTGTGCTGTACGGTATTACCAAATATATTGATTTTAATTTTTTTCGCGAAAACTGTCAAATAAGAATTATGTTTAGGTTAGATTAACACGTTTTCTTTTGGTAATGCGGGTAGTAGGTATATTCTTAAAGAGTTTTTATTTTAAAAGGCTCTTATTGTCCCTACACGGACAGATTGTATGTCGAGTGGAGAATTAAAAAACTATATTTCATAGACTAGTGCCATAATTTTGCACTGACCGGATAAAATATTCTGCATTAGCGATGTTCTAAACAGTGCATAGAAATTCTTAAAAATCTAGTATAAAAAAGTGTGTTGCAGATCTGTAAATTGGGTATAGTAGTTCTTAACTAAACGAAAAATAAAAGCGAAATATAGGTATCGGTTTAACGTTAAAAGTACATCAAATTAATACAACGGTGTGCGTGGTTGGTTAGGTTGATAAAATTTATCAAAAATTTCCACAAACGCGCTCATTTTATGCAATACATAAAATTTGCAAAGCTATAATGTTTATAAAATATTTTTATATATCACGAAGGCTAAAACACGCATGCTTTCGTACCACAGTAATATTTAATTTAAACAATTCCATATGACCATAGGACCTATGCAGTATGGCATGTTTAAAAAAAATATGAGTTGCCTTGAAATATTTTTGTTTAATGTCATGTTGACAGCTTATCTTTTTTAATGAAATTGCGTTATTAAATTTATGTGCTGTTTAAAAACTATGGCCAGGTTTGGTATATATCACTCAAAAATATTTCACGGTAACTCATATATTGCTTTTGAAACATGCATACTATGGCCAGGTTTGGTGTTTAGCACTCGGTATACAGGGTGAGTAAAAAAAGTGACTGTCTCAAAAAAAATTGAAACACCTTAAAATAAGCGCCATAATTTAAATCGCTATACCTGTGCGAGCGTTTTCCAGAAAAAAAACATTATTTTGGGAGATAATGAATTTATTCTATTCCTTTTACTCACCCTGTATATCGTCGTGATAAAGAAATTGAATCGTAATCGGTGCCATTACTGAGATATTAAATTGATTAATGTACCCCAAATCCCTTAAAGTCGAGCGTCCCTGGTAAGCACTTGATGTGGTTGTCGTTAATTATGTAACCGGCACGACCACGATATTTAATGTTCTACCATCCATAGCGTTGAGGACTGCTCCTATTCATTCTAATAAATCACAGTTTTGTTTGTATTTACTAGTAAGTCATGAGTTCATGAGTAACAATTATTAGAGAGTAACGGAATATGAAATATAACTGAAAGAATTTAAGTTCCCAATTTATGTTACCTACCTAATTTCTACAGTGGTGTGATTCATTTCCTGAATATATCTACCCTTATCTTGTGCGAAACGTTGGAAACACTTAAACCTGTACTGAGGTGCAAATCCAAAACCGACAACGTCAAACGACATTGCGATTTATATTTCAAACTTTATTTTTATTAAATATAATTTGAAAATCGATTGAAACGTCTAACATAAAATTGAAGTTTATAAAATAGGAAAGAGAAGTTTGTTGTAACTGAAAATAATGTCATGCACTATATACAATTCATATTGTTTGAAATTTCCTTGCGTCAATTTAAAATATAACATGTATGTTACACGTCGGTGTTTCTGAAGTACATATAAGAATAATTATAATATGGGAAAATGTGGAATTGTTATACATTTTATGATTTTATTCTGATACGATTTTTTCGAGACAGAATCGTCATTTAAAATTTAACGACTGAGTACTAAACGCCGCTGTTACATTTGCATTTGGTATCGCATCACTTGTTTTATTGAAAATTAGCAATCAGGGGGTTGTTATCTGATGACAGAAATCGAGGGGTAACTGCCGGTATTTTTACACAATCCGAATTTCCTCTACCGTTAACGCTGCGAGATGAAATTTTACAAATTCTGAAGCGGTTAAACCTTTTAATGAAAATATGGTCGCCGAAAGTCGTGCTCGTGCAGCTTCTGAAATTACTGAAATTGCGTTTCCATTATCCTATACTAGAGCTAAAGCTGATGGGGTAACTGTCTAGGTTTACTCAGCCAGTGAAGTATAAATAATTGCAAATTGCAGGTGGCTGCTTGTTGCTTTGGATTTGTAGGATTGTGTTGGTAATTGGAGGTTAATGTAGTCAGCTCGAGACTGTTAGAGGTGAACAGTTAAATGGGTTTATTTTATGTAAGCATATAAACAAAGTTTCTGTAAAATTAACATTCTATGTTAACAGTACCTATCCAAGTTGACATTGTTGAGATTAGGACGTAGGCAGGATTTAATATCTAATCAGAAACTTCAAACTAGCAACGTTCATTAAAACTTTTTGCGCCTGCAAATTTAAAAAAAATGTTGATGAAGAAAAACCAGTAGCGACTCATGGTTGGTTTTAGTTATCACAATTTGTTTGTTAAAAACTTTTTGGTATAAAAATAATGAGTGTTTTCTTTATGTCTTAAATTTCGCTGCCGATGAATGTAAAACAATAATTGCTATCAGACTTCATCACTACCAGCTCACTAATGAGCAGCAAAGTTTTGATAATAATTTACTCTACTTCATTCAGGATTTAACAAACAAGAATTTCTAGCCTAAATAAAGAAATAAGAGAAAGGCTAATAGAACACGGTTAAATGAATCTAAGATTAGTAAAAATGTCGATCACCGAGACGAAGAAAGTAAAATGAAGAATAAAATGCGTTATGATAAGAAATACAAAATATCCATTACGTTGGTTTGTTTATTTAAAAGCAATAAGAGAAACTACCAATTAGAATATGGTAAGCGTAAGAGTAAGTAAGTAGTAAAAGTATAGGAATATTACGATGAATGACGAAGTTCTTTACGCTATGTCTTAAATTTCAGGTTTCCATTGTTCCAATAACCTCTTGGAATCTGTTAAATTTGATATTGAAAATTACTCTCTCTTATTTATGTTTCATTGAAATATAAAGCAAATATAGCAACTCTAATATGAAACAATATCTACCAAAATGTATCACAGAATATACTAAAAACAAACAAGAATTTTCTCGAAATTGGCAAAATATAGCATATTTTCAGTTATTTATTTTTACTTTCCCATACCACCACTGGTATACTATATGCGGAGTATTGATAACATGAAAATTTTTGAAATTGAGATTATCTCGGAAATACGTGTTTTGACCCTCCAGGAACCTAAAAAAGTGGTTTAGAAAAAATTTCTCTGCCACACGATTTTGTTTAAATTTTCTACACTTATGCAGCTTGGTGTTAGGTACATTTTCGTTTATTGATTAATGCTAGAATTTCACTGTGGCGCCCTCTACGAGGTTTTGAAAATCGGAAATTCATGCTCCTATAGTTCCTTTACTAATCAAAATATGAAAGAAGTTATAATATAAAAGTTATTCAGTATATAGCCCTGCATTCTCCTAAATGTATATCACATATACAGGGTATTTACTTTTCACAGTACAATCAGCAACTTTGTTATTTTAAATGAAACACCCTGTATATTATTATATAAGTGAATGCAAAATTTAATTATCTATCACATAGTATAAGGTAGTCATATAGCTAAAATGTACGGTTGATGAGAAAATCGCGAACTTCCGCTGCGTTAGTAAATTAGATGCCTGTCTCTCTTCTGTACGTATCGAACCCGTATAGTCTGGTGTTTCGCGCTACGCATTCAAGTGATTTCCTATGCTGCCTCGTGAGGTACAGTTGAATACCAAAAACGAAATGTTTATTTTTAGTATGGGAAAGTCCAGAGGTGGTGGTGCGCACTTCCACTTTTTTATATTTTCAATCAGGAATAAATGTACGTTTCCCAATTTCAAACAAACTGGAAATCCATTATGTACACGTTAGAGAATTAGGGAAACAAGAATAGAAGTACTAATAAGAAGAATTAATCGGATGTTCATTAGACCACGAACGTAGAAAATTTAATGTGTAACCAACTAACGTTTATGGAGATTCCTCCTCTGTGAAAGTACTACTATTATGGGAAACATGTATCCGCATAATCGATAATTACAATGCATTTCTCGTTGTTCGGAGACCCTTCGCTAGATTTATACTGTCTGCTTCTTGCATCTGATTTTGCGTTTCGTGCTTTATATAACTTCCATTTTTCTCTATCTTGCTTTTGTACTTATATTTTGTAGTTAACATTCCCATACTTTTTTAGCAATCTGTCGTTTCTTTGTGTCCGATTTAGTATGTACCTCTCTTCTTAATACTCCGCAAAATCGGTTCAGGGTGCCCATTTTCGTTTCCATCTTCTTTTTGCTGTTTCTCTAAATTAGTTGACAAATCACCTTATGAATCTTCTCTAAGGGTTTGTCTTCGAGTATGTGGAGCATTCTATTTTGACATGGTGGAATTGAAATTCAAAGTAGATCAGTAGATCTTGGGTGATCTAAAATAAATTTGGCCAAGATAGCTATGGTTTTATTTAACTTTATGGATCGCAACCAATTTGACCAAGTTTCTTTTTAGATCATTGTGTGGACATTGATTAATGATCTATTCAAAGCAGCGATTTGAGGTCATTTGTTTGTTGGATTGGGTACACCACCAGAAAATATAATAAGAAAGAACCATATCGATAATACATTAAAATGGATTTCATAAAGTTAAATTAAATTAAATAATCGATTAAAATATGATTTTGGGTTTTAGTTAATCCATGAAATGGTGCGTATTTGTTTCAAAGTTCATGGTTATTTTTTAATTTTAGTTTAAATCGTGTTAATTAAGTCTTGGAGTTATTTATTCTGTGATAATATGTAGTGATAATTTTGTAAGGTAAACGTATGAACTCCGTTCATAAATAACGGTTCTTTTAGAAAACATATATTTCCATTATATTATTTTGATAAAATATAGTTTCGTGTTCATATTTCTGAAACATAAACGACAGTTCGATACTCTGGTAGCAAAATAACATGAAACACTTGTTAAATCAAGTGTAAAAAATGTAAGACTAAAAGCCTATAAATTTTAGCGTGTTAGTGTAAGGTTGAACGGAAAATGTAAATAAATGCAAAAAACATACCTTTTTTCGTATCTCCCCGAAGTGAAAAGTGAGAATCGTAGTGGAAATCCGTGATGTGCCAGAAATAACCTGAAAAACAAAACACGTTTTAATCCAGGAAAGTGGCTGTAAAACTTCTTCGGAACATTGTCCTATTCCGCTTCCCACATCAAATCAACTAATTTAACTGATTAAATGTATACCACCACGCGGTTGTAGCTCTAGATGTTACACTATGTAGAATAGTTAGTTAAATAAAACTGCTTCAAGTTTCGTTTACTCTTTAATTAATCAGTAGATAAGAGAAATTCAATTTCATGTTACTTCAATATTCTGGACGAGTACACAAGCTGTGCATAATTAACAGCGACAAATTAATACTTTGCGCAACCTTTTCTAAACTCTCATAGGAAATCCTTGTTTCGTTACATACTCTGCATTTAAATCATAGTTACAGTCTCCAAACATACCGTGCAATTTAAAATTGAAAATGTAACTTTGTAAATTTAGTTTTATCCCTAGGCTAGCATGTAATGATATCTCGTTGAGAAACTCGCAATGAAATAAAAATGTAGAAGCGTTGGTCTCTTGAAAGACAAAACTGTTGCAAAAGTTAATGAAGTACGTTACATCACCTAAGGCCTTTGTCTACACACCATCCTCCAACAATTGAATGCTTTATGTAATAGGGTTGGACAAGTCTTCCCTGAATATTAAAGCCCGTGCGGTATCTTTTTATGATTTTAATTAAAGAGACTGGCGATGACGACAACAGCTGGAAACTGATTTTACAAAGCTTACGTTCTATGTAATGAAAAACACTGATAGATTGCAAAAGGGTTTTTCCTGGTTTTGTACGAAAGATAACATTCTTTGTTGACTTGTTACATTGTTATCTACAAACATTTTGGTTGGTTTGTAAATATAAATAAAACACAACATCTGATACAAAGATTCAATATTTCAACAGAAATGGCTAACATGGAACCTGAAAAAGATTTCTCCGGTTTGATGTACTCTGAATGTTCTTTATTTAAAAATATTAAACCTTTTTTAAAACATAATTATCACGAGGTATTCAGATTGTTTTCAATACCAAGCTTATGTTTAATTTAGTTCCCGGGTTTACAACTAATAATCTTTGTCTGTTCATGGATACATGTATTGACAGGGCTGCGCTTTCAACCTGGGCAATTAATTGCACTCTTAATAAAATGTCAGGAATATTTTTAGTGACGATTTACGGTTAACTGGGAAACCAAATATTTATTAGAAAATCTTTAAAAAGTTAAAGTAAATTCATAAGTACCGAGTAAGATGACAAGCATTGTTCCGATGTTGATGGCTGCTTCAGCAAACTTATTGGATCTTTCGTAAACTACTTACTACAATTTACCAGTAAAATCAAGTTGCAGAAGCCAACCTGCCGAAGCTTGATAGACAAACTCCTTGATCTGTGCTATTTCAGTGCTCGTGACCCGTCAAAATGGCCCCGGTCAAAACAGCCCCGTCAGATCAGTCCCGCCAAAATGAAAGGAACTTTAATTGCACCCATTTAAAATCTGTTTTAAAGAATGTACTTTCCAAAAATTCAAATTTTATTTTGAATTTTTTGGGGGTGTTTGCTTTTTTTGCCTATTTAACATAATTGTTTGTTGTTCTTGCCTTTTTAGTACATTCCTTTCATTTTCACGGTGCTGTTCTGACGGGGTGCCATATATCTTCATTCTGCAAATAGATTTGCCATTAAGTTATAATATTATAATCTCTTGGAAAAACATCATACTTTCTTTGATCTCTGGTCTATTTTGGTTTGGTTTATCGTTAATTTGACTTTTCTTTGCTACCTTTCAACCCGTGTTCCTGCGTATGTTGATTTGGTTTGTTTAATTCTTTTTGTTACCTAGGTAGGTAGGTACACATCGCTTCGGTTATTTATTTTTCTTTCCTAACGAGTCGTCGCATTTTTAATTTTCTATTACCATCTTCGTTGTGTATTTTTCTAATTACACGAAGGGCATTTATAATTCACCCTCGACTTGCACAATTTTTCCTCTCTTAATTTATTCCCTCATATATTTCCCCTTATCAATATATTGTGACGATTACTAAAAACCAGTTCGTACAACACACAACCAAAGTAATTAAACATTTCAGTGAGAGTGTATCTAAGTATGGTTTGGGTATTTTGCACGAATATGTAAATATCGCATTCAAGATCTTTGTAGAGTTCGGTACGTCTGTAACGATTAATTAAACCTTGACAATGGTGTCGACCTTGTTTCCTCTAAATTAGCACATGTGTCCTGCATTAGCAGTGTGAAATGTATTCCTGTTAAATTTACATAGTTTTGAGGTAACTTTATATGACTTTAGCTCCATTACAACTATACAATTTTACTATATAGAAGACTATTCGTTGTTATCATATTTAATATTGCATATAATTTTTCAACTAAAATTGTTAAATACCTATACGAGTTCTTCCTGTAGGAATTACAAATCAAGACTCCGTAACTTGAGAAGAAAAGCTCTAGTTAACATTTCATTCGTACCCGATGATTAACTTTCTGATGTGACTTGCAAAGAAGCTAGATGGGGCCAGTAAAAGATTAATTGTTCTACCCTATCTTGTGTTGTCGAAACCACTGAACAGCTCCCACTTCATAGCCATTCAATTTCAATCATTCTGAATTTTCTATTTGAACTTACGACAGGGTTAATTAATGATTTTAATTTCTGAAAGTTTCTAGTTTAATTGGCCTCACCAAGTATTTGCACAGGTAGGGATTTACTTTTCTTTGGTAAAATACAATAAGGAAAATTATTTTAATTAATTTTTCTAAACAACCACTATACAGCTACAATAAAATTAAACAATGGAAATGAATTACAGACTCACGTTAATTGAAACCAGTGATTATTTTCATATTAATATAATAGAGTGTTGTAGGTATTGTTCTTTATTTTTATAAGTACTACAGGTTTGTAAGAGGCTTCTATTTTTTATAAAATAGAAATTTATTTGTGTGTTGTTAGGCAGTAGAGTTATAAGTGAATATCTTGTTTCAATTATGTGCTTAATTATTCTGTCTAAAGACAAAGTCAGATTATCGAATATCAAAACGCGCTACTGCTGCATAATTATACGAAACAATGTAGCGGGCAGTAAAGCATAAAAAAAGCCGAATGTTATAAATTACATTGTAATATAGGAGAGATCGGCACTAATAACTGTTGTAATAATATCATCAGCGTGATTAATATACGTAAATAACTGCTTACCCTGGGATAAATTAATTTATAGCTTAATATACGAGAGTTAAGTGTGTTAATTAATTTACAGTTGCCAACCACCACAAGGCAGCGTTATGAAGTTGGAACTGCAAATCTACGACCCCCGTAATCACAACGAATGCAACTACAAGGAAGTTTATTCTGTGTTTAAATTTTAAATTTAATTAGGGGTGACTGTTGGATGAAATACCTCGAAGTCACTACTCTTTATGCGAATATTATGTAATTTGGCACTGCAAAGAACTGCAAACAAGCCACCAACCCCATTTCATAATTATTAATGAACAACTGAAAAACATTCTCTGTGGGAAATTGTTTGCAACTTGGATTTATTTCATAGTTCACATTAGGAAATGTATAGGAAGGGTGTTATACCAAGTTTGTAGAAAACTTTTAATCATTTACCAATGTATGTTGAAATTTCTTATTCTGTAATTTGGTGTTGTTTTTGATGTCTGTTTTTTTTTTAATTTTTTCGTACGTATTACAAAATAGCGTATAACATAAAGTAACAGCTCGTTGGAATTATCCTTAGTTTTAAACCCCTTTAGTAATTACAGCGGAAAATGCCTTGTTTCTGTGTTTAAAATTGTAATGAACTTTGCGAAGGTAAATTGGAAAGGAAAATTAAATTGAAAATCCGTTACTAATTTAACAGCGAAAACGTACCTAGTATATCGTTCCCATGAAAAGGGAATTTCAACACCCCCACGTAAACAACACACGAAACGCATTTGCCGGTGGCAATTATTTAACGATCTGCATTGAAAGATTGTCTCGTACGTTTGAGTTAAAACGTTGAATAAGCGTCTAATCAAAATTTAAACACTGTTTTTATATTTCTTATTTGAAAATCGTCCGTGAAGTGTTGTAAAACTAGGTGCTTTCCAAGACTGTGTCTTCCATTAACTTAATGTGAAAATAGTTCAGTAGCAATCATTCTCACGGGAATTACGTCATCAGTGGCTTTCTCTGCGACTAGGGTTTAAATTATTTACAAAGAAACGGGTTACAGATGTTGCTTATAACTTATACATAAGGAAACACACGACAGACTTGTTCCTTTTTGCACAATCAGTCCTTCCTTCGGTCTGCGCCAAGCTCTCGAAGAGATTGTATTCAAATCAACTGAATAGCATCAAATACTTTTATTCAGGTCTGTATTGGAAACCGAAACTATCTCGTTTCTTTTTTAATAACAACTTTAAAGTATTTCTGGTACTTTGAGTATTTCAATGTCTTTAGAAGACTGCCGATCCAGTGAATAAGAGTTTTAGATCTCTCTGATCGAAATCTCTCATATATACATTTATATTCGGTTAGGAGGGTGCGTTGCCACGCTTGATGGTATTTCTTAAGTAGTAGAGTTGTCTATATTTTATTATAATTTTAATGGTTTAAAGTAGTGTCGTGTACTGTTAGACTTCCCTAATTCAACCGAAACAGTAATCTTCTACAGCCCTAGCTCCTCCTAGTTCAATCGAAGTAGTGTTTTGTTGCCCAATTTATTCCAACTGAATCAGTAACTTTCTACAACCCTTGTCTAACTGAAGTAAGTTTCCTTCAGTAAAACTGCACTGTCCTGTTAAAACCCTATCCCAACCTAATTCAACTGAAGTAAGAGTCTTTCCAACCCAAGGCCACTCGACGAAGTAACCTTATACAACCCCGCCGAAAATCGCTAATCTAAAATGTTGTTATTTCAAGGATTATCGACATCCTTATAGTTTAATCAACATTGCGACGTGTATAATCAGATTGCCCTCCCGCTATTATTCTTATAGAACCGACTTACTCAATGCTCTGTAATAGCAGGTTTTCGTTTTACACCCCAAGTCAAAATTTTAAATTTCTTTTTTCTAAGAATTAAAAAATAAAATCTTCGTATTTCGATTAAGATTCTTCTTGGTGTTGTAGACTTAATTATTTTCTTGCAATAGTTCGCTTATTTTATAATCTATCACTAGGAACACCACCATCATTTTAGTAATTTTTATATATTTTAAAAATTTTCAACACACTTTTTGTATTAATTCTACAGAAAACTTTCTCCTGTTGTAAATTTCAGGTAAATCCTTAAACTTGTTTTAAGTATTAAAAAGATTTCTGAACTTTCATTTTAATGTAGACTTCAACTCATTAATTTTTTCAATTTCTGGCAAAATAATGAAATTCATTACACTTCCAACATTTAGTTTTTGTTTGAAAATTTTCCAGTTAATTCTTATTTCTATTATATCCAGTCGTGACCTTGTTAGAGGTGAATTTTCGCTAAAGCAATTTTGCATCGATTTTTGCATGCTTTTGTAGAGTTTCGTAACAACAATCTTGATAAATTAAGCATGTTATTATATTCGTCAGAGAATCGACGAACTAAGGAGGTTTTATATAAAAAGTTCTACTTATCGTTTAATAATAACACAAATTCGCTACTTTATATATTTCAACAGTTCATTGTTCTTTTATATTTATTTCTTTGTCTATAGCCCGTGAACTTTGAATTATTATAGAAAACTGATCGAATATAGATTGTGATGTTATTAAATATTAAAGCAAAACCCTTTAGTGTCAAAACTTCTGTTTGAAAACATTGAAAGCTTTTACATTATGTAGTACATTATTGATTTGTGTTGCAAGCAAAGTTAATAAGGAACTATAAATCAGGTAATAACTGTGGCATTAAGTGTAATAAGCTGTGAATAATAAGAATGGAATGACAACAGTAAGTTATTCCCTGAGGAATTGTCAGGCAATATGGAAATACAGGGGGGGGGGGGGTAGGACCTTTATTGCAGCCTGAAAAAAATGTTTAAAAACCAAGCTCCTTTATTACTATTTGTTTTATAGTTATGAGCAAAGAACTTACACAAATCTTTGTAGGGTAGAAAACTTTTTATGGAAAATGATACCATTCTTCAAAATTCATAAGAATAAAGAAGTTGAGTTCTTAAGTTTACCCCCTTATAACCCAGTGAATTAATAATTTTTTAACACTTTTCCCAGGTAGAATTAACGGTCCCCTACAATTACCACAGACGAAATGCGCCATTTTGGACTCTCCTGTATAGTAATTATTATTGTTGTGTAGTATTCATTTTGAAATTACAATTTTTAAAGCAGTTCTACATTCCCAAGTAGCACACCTCGGTTGGGCCAATATTGGCATTCCTATATTGGTTTTATAATGTAAATGTTAACGTTTTGTTATAGTGGACATATATTGGCAGCCAAGGTTTAACCAATAACCCACTTACAATGATGGGAATATATCTGTAGACTGTATTGGCAATACACAGTTCGCTTATATTGGATATATATTGGCAGCCCATGTTTAACCAATATACTGCTTACATTGGTGGTAAAATATTTGCAGCGTTCCTTGGCAATATATTGCACACATATATTGGGTCTATCTTGGCAGTCAACGTTTAACCAATATCCCGCTTACAATATTGGTAATATATCTGTAGACTTTATTGGCAATACATAGTTCGCTTATATTGGATATATATAGGCAGCCCATGTTTAATCAATATACTGCTTACATTGGTGGTAAAATATTTGCAGCGTTCCTTGGCAATTTATTGTACACTTATGTTGGATCTACATATTAGCAACCAATGTTTAACCAACAATATGTGTAGCTCATTTATATTGGATAGATATTGGCAGCCAAGATTCCACCAACATATAGGTTGTGTGTTGTCAATATTAAACTGTTTAATACATTTTTCATTACATATTTATTGATTAAAATATAAAAATTAAATCCACGTTTAACTTAAACTAAAATTGACACCAAATACACAAAAAAATTGATTAACTTAATTCATATTAATTAGTAATATTTACATAAACATTTTGATTAACTAATCATGTAGTATTGCAAATAATATACAAAAAATTAAAAACTGCTTAACCTAACCTAATTAATATAATTAATTTTCAATATTTACAGTGACATTCATTTTCCTTTTTTTTCGTCCGCCGCGCCGTCTCTATCTTTTGCGGTGCAGAAGAAGTGCCGACCCTGTCCTTAAATTCCGCATCTGTTATAGATGGAAATCTTCTTCTAACAGCTTCTGTAATTTTCATACAACAATATCACATTACATCATTGAACTGAACCAAAAATTAACAAAAAATTAGTGGCCCTCAAGATATTCTCAAATAACATAACAACTTTTAAAAACTAAAAATTGCTCTAGCTTCTTTATTTATAAGATTCTTTAAAACGGAAAAGTTCAGACGATCAGAATAATAGTTATCTAGTACTATAGAGGTATGTATCACACTTAGGACTTTAAATTAAAATAAAAACAATATTCTATAAACATAATACTTACTCATTAATGCCACACATATTTTTAATTCGGAAAACGAATCTTTCCATTGACCTGCGCGTAGTTTTCCTTGTCCGGAATACTGTACAGCAACCTCAGTTGTAACAATTTTTTTCAAACAGTTCAAACAGTTCAAACAATAGTTCCAATATTATCTACAATATAAATTATTATTAAAAATAGAAATTCTGGTTTCATCTTAATAAGTACCTACCATTTGTAATGCTAAATTTTGTCCACTTTTCTACACTTCTGTACACGACCAGACAGTTTGTTCTGTAATTGATTAACTAAATTATATTCAAAATAAAAGAAAGATCAATCAAACTTACCGGGTGTCGGTTATAATTGTTTAATTAAAAAAGAAAACAATTTGTTGTCATGTAGCACACTAACAAACACTGAACAAACACAAGCAGGCGCTAACGCTAGTTGAAATATGGAAAGTGTATGTTCAGAAAAGGGACCAAGTATAAGTATACCCTTCTTGACAAAATTTTAAGAATCGCCCTAGGCGGGCGGCTAACAGTGGCGTAGGTACTGCCACAGGTGCCGCTAGTTACAGAACATTTTTGGGCTGATATAAAATATATATTTCATCATATGATGTACATATTTGCGTAATTTAATTTGTTTAATTATTATTTACAATGTAAAAAAATCGGAATAGAATATGGAAAAAGATACAGGTTGACGTTGACTCACTATTCCTCGTAGTATTCCAGGCACTAACTTTATATGTTTTTATATTAATTAGAACAATTTACGGTATAACTAGGTATAAGTGTTAAAATACAGTTCTTACTTATTATTTTTTTGCATTAGAAGCATTACCCCCCGATATGATTCACATGGTGAGAAATTTTTTAAATGTTTATAAAATCTAATTGAGTTAAACAAAGCTTTTGATATTTTTCAAACCCCATCATTTGTTCCAGGAAATCCTGTAATTAAATTTGATAAATGTACAAATAACTTTAAATAAAATAGTAAAATAAATTATGAAAGTAGTATCTACGAGTACTATACATATCATACTATGCTATGTTTGACGTAAAATGTGGTCCTTTAGTTCACACAATTTGTCGCCGCCACTGAGTTGCAATTTACCCTAAAGCAATAGTATTCCTTGAACGGGGCCTTGAATTACCTACCCTGCCGTGCTACCCTGCAAAAGTGTAAACACGTGTTTTCAGCATGGAAAAAAAGATTATAGTTTTAAGAACAGCATTACCTACAGGGCTTTAAATTTAATTTTTAATAGTAGTAATGGCAAACTGAAGTTATAGCCGCATGAAACTTTAGTCTCTAACAGTGTTTTCATAAGGAACTGACAAAGATACAAAACAAGTGTCTTTAGTAGCCATAAAATGTACGAATCTTTAACGGAAAATTTTTACAAGGCCACAGCTTTAGCTTTCTATTATTAACTGCAAATGTTTTTCCCAGAATTGTTGTTGAATAGAATGTAGAGAATCTCGAATTTCTTTTCTAATTTAACTATTAATGTTACACCCAATACTGAAGATATTTCAATAGCAAAATTGGATTACACCCATTACACAATTGGACTGGATTGTATTACACCCGTCGTTAAAATAAAGTTTTAGCTCGCGTATATTAATCTACTCGCGCAAGCGCTCGAGGATTAAACTAAACGCTCATTAAACCTTTATTTTAACCACTTGTATAATAAATAACTATAACTGTATTTTACATGTAATTTGTACTATTTTGTGTATTGTACCAAAATTTTTACATGTATTTTTAAATCAAAATTTTTGATGTAGAAATACATCTAAAATACAAGTAAAAATTTGAATTTAAATTTTAAAAATACACGAAGTAGTACAAATTACATAAATTACATGAAAATACATGTAACTTATGATGGTGTATTGTGGCCTTATATAATTTTTTTAACATGACGAATATATTACTTATTTAACAAATTAGTTGATATATGCACCTTCTTCTGGTTATGTTCAGCGAGGTATTATGCTTAATATGACAATGATTCCAATTTCAATTTTAATTCAATTTACACACGCCAAACACTTTGAGCTCAAATGAGTATTTAACAGTTGTTGCAAGAAAAAGAAAACATAAAGAATACATTTTTTGTGTACTTTTATTAAAACTGTTTAAATACCTAATAATCAGTTTTAAGAAAAAGGGCAGATTAAAATCAATATTAATTTAAAGAAAAGCTGGGTCCCCAGATATCGACACAACTGTTTGGAAATTAAAATTTTTAAAATTTGGCGATATATTGGCTGGTCAATACTACTGTTTTACTGCGGTATCGAATTTATTGGATAAATGTTGGTTTTAACTCAAAAAATCGTATATTGGCTACTTCTCGTTCAGCCAATAATGTGTCAACATGTGTAAAAATATACTGTAAAACCTGTAATGTTTTATATTGGCGATATATTAGCTGGTCAATAATGTTTTACTACGGTATTGAATTTATTGGATAAATGTTGGCTTTAACTGTAAAATCGTATATTGGCTATTTCTCGTCCAGCCAATAATGTGTCAATATGTGTAAAAATATACTGTAAAACCTGCAATGGTTTTATATTGGCGATATATTGGCTGGCCAATAATGTTTTACTTACGGTATTGAATTTATTGGATAAATGTTGGCTTTAACTGTAAAATCGTATATTGGCTATTTCTCGTCCAGCCAATAATGTGTCAATATGTGTAAAAATATACTGTAAAACCTGCAATGGTTTTATATTGGCGATATATTGGCTGGCCAATAATGTTTTACTTACGGTATTGAATTTATTGGATAAATGTTGGCTTTAACTGTAAAATCGTATATTGGCTATTTCTCGTCCAGCCAATAATGTGTCAATATGTGTAAAAATATACTGTAAAACCTGTAATGGTTTTATATTGGCGATATATTGGCTGGCCAATAATGTTTTACTTACGGTATTGAATTTATTGGATAAATGTTGGCTTTAACTGTAAAATCGTATATTGGCTATTTCTCGTCCAGCCAATAATGTGTCAATATGTGTAAAAATATACTGTAAAACCTGCAATGGTTTTATATTGGCGATATATTGGCTGGCCAATAATGTTTTACTTACGGTATTGAATTTATTGGATAAATGTTGGCTTTAACTGTAAAATCGTATATTGGCTATTTCTCGTCCAGCCAATAATGTGTCAATATGTGTAAAAATATACTGTAAAACCTGCAATGGTTTTATATTGGCGATATATTGGCTGGCCAATAATGTTTTACTTACGGTATTGAATTTATTGGATAAATGTTGGCTTTAACTGTAAAATCGTATATTGGCTATTTCTCGTCCAGCCAATAATGTGTCAATATGTGTAAAAATATACTGTAAAACCTGCAATGGTTTTATATTGGCGATATATTGGCTGGCCAATAATGTTTTACTTACGGTATTGAATTTATTGGATAAATGTTGGCTTTAACTGTAAAATCGTATATTGGCTATTTCTCGTCCAGCCAATAATGTGTCAATATGTGTAAAAATATACTGTAAAACCTGTAATGGTTTTATATTGGCGATATATTGGCTGGCCAATAATGTTTTACTTACGGTATTGAATTTATTGGATAAATGTTGGCTTTAACTGTAAAATCGTATATTGGCTATTTCTCGTCCAGCCAATAATGTGTCAATATGTGTAAAAATATACTGTAAAACCTGCAATGGTTTTATATTGGCGATATATTGGCTGGCCAATAATGTTTTACTTACGGTATTGAATTTATTGGATAAATGTTGGCTTTAACTGTAAAATCGTATATTGGCTATTTCTCGTCCAGCCAATAATGTGTCAATATGTGTAAAAATATACTGTAAAACCTGCAATGGTTTTATATTGGCGATATATTGGCTGGCCAATAATGTTTTACTTACGGTATTGAATTTATTGGATAAATGTTGGCTTTAACTGTAAAATCGTATATTGGCTATTTCTCGTCCAGCCAATAATGTGTCAATATGTGTAAAAATATACTGTAAAACCTGCAATGGTTTTATATTGGCGATATATTGGCTGGCCAATAATGTTTTACTTACGGTATTGAATTTATTGGATAAATGTTGGCTTTAACTGTAAAATCGTATATTGGCTATTTCTCGTCCAGCCAATAATGTGTCAATATGTGTAAAAATATACTGTAAAACCTGTAATGGTTTTATATTGGCGATATATTGGCTGGCCAATAATGTTTTACTTACGGTATTGAATTTATTGGTTAAATGTTGGCGTTAACTTGGAGTTCGTATATTGCCTCTAAAACGTTTGTCCATTATTGTGCCAACATGTGCTACACGATAAAATGTTGAGCCAAGAAACAATATATATCTAATATTGGGCCAATCTTGGTAAAATACTCGGTGCTACTTGGGTTGTGTGTCTACTGAGTCAACAAACTCAAAAGAAAAAATGAAATGAGTTATAAAACTTGGAGATTTTAACTCAAAATACGAATTAAAATTAGGGATAAAACAAGAAACCAGTTTCATATAAATTTAATTGAAAAGCCGTATAAAAAATATTATTAGTTAAGTTTGAAATTAAATTTCCAGTAGCAAAGAGAACCCGGTCAATAAAATGCTTTGTCACAGTTAAAAGTCGTAATTGTTCTGATTAGTATTAACTCTCCTTCGCTGACGTTGAATTCGCTGTTTCGCTTTTTGTGTAGTACTGAAGCGAGGGTGAAATGTTCCTCACGTTTGACATTGTCGTATTTCATTATATAAACCGGAATGAACTTTGGCCACAGGATATTGTGTCCTGATAATTGAACAGAGCGCTGTGAATGAAGATCCGGGGTCAAATGTTGGAGACGTTATCGCTTACCGTCGATTCTGCCGTCTAAACGAGGTTCTGCGTCAAAGAGGAATAAATTCAGTGGTGAATGAAAAATCTTTCCTTTACTATGCTGGATCGAAGTTTACAGATTGCAGGGGAGTATTTTTCAGGTCAAATGTCAGCTTCATAGAATAGTCTATGCAGTGACATGCGAATAAAAGAAAAATATATGGGAAAATAATTTCAAATTTTGTTACTTTATTCAAAAAACATTTTTAGTTATATTTAATCCAAATGAAACACCCACCTGATATTATTTATGACATTTAACAAAATGCATTCCTTTTGCTTTGGGGAAACATTCTTTGAGTATATTTACTCAATAATACTAGTCTGCATTACTTTGTTTTTATGTAAGCTAATTTAGTACAAAAGTAATAAGGTTGTTTGTCATTCATGTTATGTTTGAGCAATTTATTTATCTCAGCTGTTGAATGTCCCACGGTTTAATCTAGGTTAGTGCACCCAAACCGCCCATTACGCCACTGCTAATGTAGTTGTATCACGTATGCATGGTTGGATTAATATGCATGACTTACGCACACGCAAAAATTAGCTATAACATGGTAATTATATCAATTGCCCCCTTTGCTACTTAATTACATAAAAAATTGTGACCTCACTTTGCATAATCATAGTTTTGTTAAAATTACAAATTATAACTCATTCGTTTACCACTCAGTAAAGAAATATATAATAAAAATTAATTAAAACATTGTAATAATTTTATTTCAGAATAATCCTTTTAAAAATTGTTTTTGTTTCAGGAAATAATGGTTCAATGGTTCTACAACCTCTTCAGGAGTAAGATTGGATTCGTAAGACCTTCGCAACCACTAGGTAAGTGCCTCACTAATTTAGTTACGGTATTTTAATTGGACTCTCATTGCGGTGGCGCTTATTTAATATTTCCTTCCTCCTATTTAGAACCAATATTCGTTGTATCATGATTTGAATAAGAATTATCGAATTAAGACATCGAACCGCTTCGGTCGTGTCTATTGAACTACAGTAGGAGCAAAACTAAACATCCGTTCCTACAATCCACTTAATATTTCTGTACCTTTTGTTCTTTGTGTTCTTTGTAATGGTTGGTACACACAAACAATCAAATTATTTATAGTATTCGTGGTTAAATTCAATGATTAAATATACAGTCCAAACTAAAACGTCGAAATTTCTGTTGACAATCCGTTGTTCACAACTTCCATCTATAAAAAGTTACACAGCAAACATTTATATAGGATAAGCTAGAATTTACTTTTGTATGGCTTTCCTTTTACATTTATGAGACTTTTTTATACTTAAAACTAATATTATTTTATAAACTGAATTTTATTTAGGATTTCCAGAAATCTTAAACTTTATCTTGTACCTTTATCCGAAAAGTATTTCTTAGAAGCAAAGGAACTTTGTTTTGATTTAGTTTAGAAATAATACTATGTTTTTCTCATGTCATCTATTGACATACTTTATTCAAAGGCAAGTTCTAAGAAAATAGAAAACAACCCTTTGTATTACACAAAGGTACTCTATAGTCAGTTCTCGGGATATCTGTGTAGTATCGAAACCATTTGTTGAAATTCCACTGTTAAAATGTTTAGAATATTTTTCGAGGTAGTTTTGCCATATCGAAGCCTGAAAAGCTGAAAAGAGATATCTTTGTTGGTTGACCTGCTAGGAACCGGCGAAGATACCGTAAACAATACATATGTAACATCTGCAGCTGACCTAAGGTTACGCTTCGGTTTCCGTTTTATTTAAAAACTTGTTTATTGATACTGCAACGAGAATTTTTATCGAAGAACTTGGATACAAGCCAAACATTGGGACACTGCAGAAGAGATTGTTAATCATAAAGGTTTTTGAACGTTTATATTATGTACTACCTCACAGTTTACTTTTACACCCGGAAAATAATCTATAAAATCTACAATGGATCAGAGAGTATAATATTATAATAGGGACCTTATCGAACAGTATTTCTAAAATTAAAGTCATTGTAAATACCTATATAGCGTGTCTGTTTTGGATGACGGAAACAGAATTTAAAACTAAAGAAAATTGTGCTCTGAGCTTTAATTTCCGGATGGGAAAATCCACTTCACAGACGATTAAAATGATAAAAAAAAGCTTATGAGCAGGGTGCGCTGAGTGAACTCGAGTTTATTATTGGTATAAAGAAATTAAACATTCCCACCGATTTGCAAATCTTCGAAGTTTACGCTCGAACATGTTTAAGAATCGTAATTTTTTTTTTCTAAATATCCAATATTTTTGTGGAAAATGCGCTGCGCTCAAAACACTCTTAAAAATCTTAAGAATCCATGAAAAAATTAGAAGGTGATATATTAAGAGTCAACGAAACTTATGGCTGCACTACAGATCCCAAATCAAAACACAGAAATTTTCCTAGAAAACCTAACCTTGTTGGTTATCACAATCGTGTCTAATTGTTTTTACTTTATTAATGGATTTAGTTTCTAGTATATCGCCTATCAAAATCTAAATCGCTCCTAATGTAAAAGATGCTTTAAATTTAAATTTGTAATTATTATTCTCAACATGAAAATGAAGCAGTGAAATGATAAATAAACAAGATACGGTTCAATTTCCTCATATATAAGCAAAAAGTAAAAGATAATTTATCAAGATTTTTTAGATATCAATGCAAACTCAGGGGAGTGTAATTTATCAGGAAAGAAGGTCAGGAAAGGTCTCTCGGGTGGCAAGCAGACATACCTACTAGGGAGTTTTTGGGAACAGGTTCTCCTGTTCTCTTATCTACACATAATCAAATTTGTATGCTCTCGTCCTCGAAATTTTCCGAATTAAGTTAGAACAATATCGAGCCCTTATAATAATTATTTTACAGATTTTGTAGGTATTTCCATTTAAAACCATTACAGAATATTTCCACGTTGTTGGTTAATTACTAACAGAATATTATTTTGTATTACCACATACGATAATACATTTCTTGGTCGAAATACCTCAACCTAAAAGGTCAATTCCTTTTCTAGTGACAGACTATTCCATACCGTTCTTTCGTCTCTAGAGACGTAAGTAAATTTCCTACGTCAAGTTGCCGGGTTTCGCTTTTTTGTTTATCCAATATTTATTGTACTTTAACCGACATATATTAGTGTATGACATAAACGTAGTCGTAGGAAAAGTATAGTTTTTCACTCTTCGATAATCATTTTCGTAATAAAAAATACTATTTTTGAATTTAGAGAAATTATTACATATTGGTAATTTTAAATGCAGCTTGAAAGGGATATTAAATAAACGGGTAGGTGTGAACACATTTCTCTTTTTGTGAGAAAATTTTATAGAATTATCTTAAAAGCCGCCTTCTAATAAGCAGTAGCGTTGAATGAGAAAAGTACGTAGTTAGCTAGCCGTGAGGCACCCGAGAAAACCTTAACGTTTCTGTGAATAGTTTAAAGGAATTTTACATCTTGTGGTTCTAGAAAATGAAGTGCCGATTTAAAATGTAAAGCCTGCATACTGTATAAACCTTTTTAAGTATTCAATCGAAAGAAAAATTTGAAGGAAAAGGTACTTTCTCAAATGACTTCATCAATGTAACAAAATATAAAAACGAGCCTTTTTGTATGACCATTGCAATCCAGATCATAAGTCCATACGTGACACAGATTCAATTTACGTCGAAATCCGCTTTACGACAACCGTTTGAAACCTATAAGATATATTAGCGAGATATAACTGTATTTTCAAATAATTAACATTAATTTTCATATTTGCAAGTTAAATTTATTCATTATTGCGTGTCAACATTGTTGTATATACTACTTTATCGCTTTAGAATTTCAATTGGTTGTGCAAAGGATTATTCTTTGGAGAATTGACATAAGTATGTCGTAGGCGTAAAGTAAATTTAGGCAAATGATCATTTGCCTAGGCGTATGCTAAGTGCCATGGGAAATAGAAAAATGATTTAAAAAGGACACGATTTTCCTAAAGTTAATTATGTTTAGGCAAATAATTATTTATGCCTACGATATATACACGATAAGATTTCTAGTAGTACCTAGGTACTATTTGTCGATCAAATCAAGTCTCTAAGATTTTGATGGATGGATTAGTAAACTTATAAATTATTTATCCACTCTCTGTGCAGTATCCTTTTTCTGGATGGCAAATTTAATTCATTTGTGCATGAAATTGTCCACTTTACTTCGAAATACAACTAACCATGGAAACCAGGAGTTAATTTATTATCTGTTGTCATTTTGTAAATTTTTTAAATATTATTGGCATCTTTTACAAATAGGTCATGCTGTCTCATTTGCGTTTATTACTTATAGTACACTTTACTTTACTGTTAGAAACGTCACAAGCAGAACTGTGCCCTTATTATCATGAATACCAATAAATTTTCGTGTTGTTTATATCACACTGTTTGTGTATACAGTGTGTGGATAAAGTTTGGAACAAATTCAATATCTCCCGAAATATTGGTTTTTCTGGAAAACACTCGGACAGGTATAGCGATTTACATTACGGCGCATATTTTAAGATGCTTCAAAATTTTTTTGTGTCAGTCATTTTTTTATAGTGACGTCATCGACTTTTTTTTTTAAATGGAAACATGTATATTTGATTATCGCATTGGATAGACATTGTTTTTCTCTTTTTAAGCTTCTAATATTTTCATACCCTTACATAAGAAAATTTTTGAGAAAATTGCTAAAATAGTTTTACGTCTCAGTAGGCCGATCTGGAACAGCGGGTGCAGCTCCAACTCAAAGCAATTGTTTATTTAAGGTTATTACTTTAAAGTGAACAGAAATGTGAGTATAAAAGTACATAAGATTATAAAAAAAGATAAATTAAATAAATTAAATTAACAAGAAATTGAAAAAAAATGTTGATAGCTTTAAATGACACACAAAGAAATGATGGATAAATTGTTATAGTAGATGTTCAAATTCATATCCGTTTACAGCTCGACAGTGTCCAAGACGAAAAATCAACTCTTGTTGAACAATTAAACAATTGATTCGAGTTGGAGCTGCACCCGCTGTTCCAGATCGGCCTACTGAGACGTAAAACTATTTTAGTAATTTTCTCAAAAATTTTCTTATGTAAGGGTATAAAAATATTAGAAGCTTAAAAAGAGAAAAACAATGTCTATCCAATGCGACAATCAAATATACATGTTTCTATTAAAAAAAAAGTCGATGACGTCACTACAAAAAAACTACATAGATCGCAGCTTTTGGGCGTCCCGGGTGGCTCTTACATACTACTGGGTACCGGGTTGCGTATTAATAATGTATTTGGAGTAGTTACAAAGAGTTCAGTATTAAAAAGGGGGGGGGGTTCTGGTGTGGCTGGTGCCCCGTGCCCATATAGACAATAATATAGTTTATATCCGTACAAATGTTTTATTGAGAAAATAATGTTTTAAATAGTCCTTCGTCCGTGCCAATCAGCTCATAATACATGCATGAATCCGTAAAGAAAGTCTTACTTCAATGTTTTCTATGTGCCTATCGATAAGTTATAGAAGCATGAAATGTTTGAAGAAGTTTCAAACTGGTGGTAATTATAAATAATTACAGAGGCAAAATCTGCGAATACTATCTTTACCGAATTTCAATTTACAGTTTGTAATAACGTCATTACCGCTATTTGTTCACCTTTACATAAATGTAGAGAGTTATTATGGAATTCCCGAGAAATAAACATGATATCAAGCTGTAAGCTCTAATTTCATTGTTTTTCTTCAAAAATCCATCATAATTGTGTAGTCAAAAGCAAATGTTGCTTAAGATAATTTTGAATTTCAGAGAAGTGTTAATGAACTTCTACTTGTTATTATTAGACATTAGTGAAAACAAACGACCGAGACGTTAGCTTCTGTGGCATTATCATTAGCAAACTTTTTAGTTGCTTTATAAACGAGCGTTCATCGCAGCACCGCATCATAGCGGTTGATTGATAAATAGCCAACGACGTTAGTGACTCTTTTCTGTCAAATGTAATTTATTGTAAACTTGAAGCTGCCCGAACAAACCATCTAAATAAAAGATGATACGTCTCCTTTATTTTTATACGTAGCACTGGGTAAAACGAAACGAAGGAAAAATTTAATAAAGGCACTAAAAACAACCTGCTCGTTTCGGTTTCTCCATTTGTACATATTTCATTTAAGAGTAATGGCTATTACAGGCGACACATAAATACTGTCCTTCGAAGTACGTATAAATCAACTGGAAGGATTTCCTTGCAGTGATTACGTTAACTTCTGCATGCTGAGTTAAGTTCTAATTATTGTTGGATTACTTCTGCACGTTTCCAACTGATGTAACATGAATAAGGTGTGGTAGAGAACTTAATATAATCTCCGAACCTTAGGTAAACGGAAAAGAAGTATTAATTTATAATAATCTTTATTTTTCATAAGGTTATTATTTAATCAGAATCGTGACAAAAAATCGAGATCAGGGGATGTTGTGGGGTCACCCAAAGTCGTACGCAAACCAAGTTAAAAAGCTTACGACTCTATCAAACAAACCTTCAGTTCCCTGAAATACCGGAAACTCGATCAAAAGATTTTAGGCAGAATCCGAGAAGGTCAATCCTTACAGGAAATCGAAAGCTCTAAACGAACCGAAAGCTCTATTCGACTAGTTTTTATAAAAAACATTTTTTACGTTTCTCGTGATCTACCTCATACATAAAGCTTGCTATTAATCTTGTTATTTTTCTGATGTGTGCTTGATTCATACTTTTAATACTACATATATCCACACTTAAAAACCAATTTGAAAATTGGTTTAGTTGTGCTTTAGCACCAGTGGCTGCAGCCCTGAAGCTTCCTAGCCTAACGGCGGAAGATAATATGTTAGATGTAGCTAAGCTTATAGCTTCAAGTAAAACTTGCTTTACTCAAACGTTTTGTACCCCACAAAATATCTTATTCCAGTGTACATAGTTTCAGTTATCTAATTAACGTAAATTTTTATTATATTTAAGTACTACACTAAATATTATGATAACCTTGTGAAAGCTAATGTAATTACTGCTTCCCTTTGCCATTTTAGAAGTTATATTCAAACTTGAGTTCAAACTAGCTTTGCATGTATTAAACTGTATAAATAGTCTGAATTCCCCTGTGATTTAAATAGAGATTATTAGAAAGCCGTACTAGGTATAGCACCTCTAAGCTTCTTGTAATACCACCGAATGCATGGAATAGAGAGTTTGTAAATTTCGGGCTTAACGAGAGGATGATATAGTTATGAGAAAATATTGTACCAAATTTTTAATCCCAGTATTTAAGTATCACTCGAGGGAACTGAAGCCCAGACAGAGAGACAAGTAGTTTGGAGAACGAACGAAAGAGGTAACACGATTATAAAATTCTCCCAGTACCTATATAGATAATATTTATGTGGCAGTAGGTAGATACGCTAAATTGATTGGTACGATTACATTCTGAACAAGTGGTTATTAAATATTATATATTATAAGTACATAATTAAATGAGTTACAACTCAAATGCGGTGGAATTTTGAGGCTCGTCCGAACCACTGCGCGCGTTTCTAGTTATACTTGTTTCTTTCTAGCTTCATAGGTTAGAGTGGGTGCAAAACTCTAACGTTTATGAAATTCGCAGCGGTTGCCTAGGAAACGAAAACAACCTGCAGAATTAAAGGGAATTGTAGTATAGCTTGAATTAATTATAGCATCCTGCAAGCAGGTGTAGCTGTCCTACTATCCGACGCATATTTGCATAATTATCATTAGTGGGACCAGAGGAAAGTTAATGAGCGACATGGCTGCATGGGGTGTGTTCATTCGTTTCTAACACCCCGCAATCCGCATTGTATATCTGCCTTATCAATCTTGAAAATATAGCATTTTAGTGATGGGTGGCCTGTGGAAAGGTTCAGTGATGGCTTTAAGCCCGTTTTTTTATAACATACAAAGTAGATTTTGCGTAACAATTATTTTTATCGCCTGACATTGCGTTGTTGTAACTTCCTAGTACTCATAACTTTACTACATATTTTATGTGGTTGGTGTTTCTGTATTCCAGAGTATTCCTCTACTGCGGTAAGGCATGGGAAAATAATCCCAGATATATGGACACCCATTTAATGTAATTACAATTCAAATTTATATGTGTTTTAGATATTTTAATGACATTTGCTTTGGTCTTTTTGTTTAGACAAACGATTTGTGTAGAATCGGGTGTATTCGAGCTATAAATATAACATTTCACGCCATAGAGCAAGTTTAATTCAATCTAGCTAAAATATGCAAGTTATTAAATGTTTAGTTGTTGCAACTATTCGTGAAATTTTATAATAATGTAGAATGACGTGCTGCTAATTAAATAGCAAAATACGGTAATATATCTACTGTGGTCTTCTATTCATACAGAAAAAAAATCCATTACATTTATGAAGGGTAAATTTGATTTATGTTATATTTTGGTAATTATTATAATTAACCAATTTAACTGCGCATTGTAATGGTCATCCAAAACATTTGACAATAAACCAGAAAGACGGGAGAATGGAGAGCATTCGAGCAAGCATTGGAGGAAAGTAGAATAGCAAGAATTCGAAGTGATATAAAGTTACAGAGCACAGCAGAAAAAATATAACCATGTTGGCCTTCTTACTTACTACTTACATAATTATTTTTATAAAATCCTTAACATTGATATTGAATATTTTGTGGCCCTCCTGAAGTACTACAGCTGTATTGCAGCAATCCACGTCTGTGAAACGTGGAAAGTTTCTCAAAGACAGGCAAAAAATTAAACCAGATTTATTAAGAACTGGGTAGACTGACAAAGAGTGACGAAGAAGTACTGGCAAGAACCCAAGAGTGGAAGGCACTGATGTGGAAGAAAATAACGAAAAGAAGAGATACTTTAATAGGACATGACGGTATAACTATATCCTGAAAGGAATGGTAGGAAAGAAACATGCATCAAGATGGCCAAGATTGCAATATACATTAGAAATACTGCAAGCAGACATGAGGATGTTTCATTAACAATGACTGTTTGATAAAAGAATCCTTATGGGTTTCACTTCCACATGTTTGTTTTAACAAGCTTTATTATTTTGAAATAAAATTCATATTATGCGCTACAAAACGTAAAACAGCCGAACAATTTAATATTAAATATCATTTGAAATATTCAAAGAACAATGAATGTGTACTGGCGCATGACATGGCGGTTGAAATTCCGTCGACATAAAAAGCAATAATTAATTGTGTGTATTAAAAAACAGCGATAGTTATTTCTGAGAGTACCTAATGTAAATATGTTAATATAAAACCCTGTTTATGTTTCAAAATCGTTCAAAATTATAAAGTAGGTAATTTAATGTGCTGTTTGCACGCTCGACGCCGAACGATTTATGGTTTGAAAGCAGTTCTTTTCATCGTTGATTTGCGTGATTCTAGGTTCCGCGTTTACCCCAACATTTTCAATTTACGCATGAACTTTTTCTTATTATTAATTGTGTTGGCTCCGTATTGTGTTTTTGTGCTTTGTCCATGTTGCAGAACTGAAATGTACGTGAAGTTTGTTAATTCCGTACTCTGTAGCTTTAATAGGTATTAACATTTGAAATTCTTCAAAGAATCTATTTGCATCTAATAACCGCAATAGAGGAATACGTTTTTAGTTTGATACATGCATAATTCATTCCTGTATACTAAAGTAGTACGTTGCAACGTGCAAAATCGTTTCAGGGAGACAATCAAAACTTTTAATAGTATCGGCTACATTCATTGCGAATTAAATAACTTTTCGCAACTTTATTAATATGATTTGGGTCGTGTAACTTCGTGGTGGCACAGAGACTAAGGATGGCGTCCCAGGGGTGGTGTACATCACATCCAGACACGCCACTTATGGCATCACGTGCAACCACAACTTTGCAAATTCGATAAAGCAAAACTAGACGCAACTCACAGTCCGCAACTACTTCAGATAAACTTAAGTCTAACCACTAGAGTATTATTACCTCTAATTCTGATAAATGTTCACGCTGAAAACTTCTCACCGACTGTTTGATTGAAATATATTACGATTTTAATGAAAGCTATTTATTCCAGATTATCTATATCTAATTCTCTCTGCAGGATAGCAGACAAATGCGGTTTTCCTGTTCGGCTTTATATTTCCTGTGCCTTTTCGAAAAAGCCCCACAATCTAAACGTAAACTACAGATGAACGGAAACGACGCATATATCTTTGAATCTTTCTTCCTTCCACACAAACGTAACAAACTTATAAAATCGATTTTTCGTCATTTTCTTCTACGCCCTTCGTTTTGGTAATGTAATCAGTTCAACACGAAACTGAAAGGGACATTTATTATTGAACTTGTAATGAAGTTTCAATTACCTTTTTAATATTTCCATATGAAAAGTTTCTTACAAATGAGAAACATGAACAAAGTTTAGGAAAGTGGAGGAAGCGAAAGCAGAAAATTGCTTAAATTTCCGAGTTTCTAGTTTGCTGATCTGACCTTATTCTACGGGAAAAAATGTTTTATTCTTGACATTTTTGTGCTTTTGCTTTTACCTTAAACATAAATACCTGACCTTTTTCCACTGCAAAATTTGATTACATTTAACCAAAGAATAGTAAAATAATATTATACTACTTGTAAAAAATATTTTTAGGAATTCATAAGTAAAATAAATTTATAAAAATTTATAATAATAATTTATAAAAAGATACCAAGGTTTGAATATTAACTGACACGCAATGTACTTTTAGAACTTTTACGTAGTTTTATGTATTTAGATGAAATGTTTATTATTTCAACCAATACGATAGTATTTATATCTTACAAGCTTCAGAAGAATAATTTGTTCTTTATACACTTTTTTTCTGAAGCTACTATTTTATCTTATTCGCTGATATACTCTATACGTGATACTGCACAAAAGTTACCGAACTATTGCATTTTTAAAACCCAGTAGATTTTTCCAAATCGCTATAATTATTATCATCTTCAACTAATTTCCTTGGGAATACACTCACGAACAACACCGTTCCTAGTTCCTACTACCCTGTAAAGCAGTAAGTGTAAGTCCTCCTGGGGACGCCTCTTTAACATTGCCCGAAATTCAGATTTCTTGTACTGCTCTGAGACTCGGTCCCTGTGGAATATAGAAAATAGAAGAAACGTGAAAAGAGCTAATCGTGGAACAAAGAGGAAGTGGGAGACGATCGTCATATTGGAGTGGTGTCAGTAGCACCTAGTTGGTTTTGCAGTGTTCGCTTGGTTGCTTTCGTTTCGTATTCTTTCCAAACAGTTTTAGTAGTCTTGTCAATCTGATCTACAAGGTCGCCCAAACCCCTGCTTTGTTTTAAAACAAAAAAGTTATTGGTTTTTACAGACACAGGCTGACAATTTTAAAAGTTTCAATGGGACATATCTCCTTAACCAAAAAAGATATGAAAAATCGCTCGAAACACGAAGTGAGAACCGAAATGATGTATCAAGTAATGCACCCCCACCTACCCTTTAACCCACAGACACCTCGACTTAAAAATCTTAAAAGGCAACATCCTACTTGTGACGCATCATTGGAAAGCTCTTGAAAAATGTTTTCAACCATACTATATACAAAGATAATTTAATAAGATCCATTTATTCAAAAACAAAGGGTCGAGGTCAAGGTTTAGAAATTCGTTGTCGTAACACGTCAATTACTGTCTCTGATTCGGATTTATAGACGAACCGACTTTAGGTGACCCCACAAAAAGAAATCTAGTGGTGTTAGATCGGGTGGTCTAGATGGCCATTCAATTGGTCCTCTTCTACCAATTTAATTATTTGGATAGTGTTTATTCCATTACCTAACTCGAATGTGTAATGAGTGTAATTTATTAAAAAAAATCGAACGTTCTTTATTCTTAGGGCTACTATTAAAGGATCGTGTTGATGTTACCAGGATTATATTCTTTGCAAAAAGAGCCTTTGACTCTAAGGTTATAAAGAAATTGTAGTTTCTAGAAGAAAAATGACATAAATGTGCTTGCTTTAGAAAACTTTTCAGCAAGCACTTTATTTTAATTATCAAAGGTATAATGTTAGCAAAAGTATACGTTCGTAAAAATCACGTTGCTTGCCATCTCTGTTTTATTCTAACAATTAAAACTTTATTAAACTTATTCATAACACCAAGAACAGACGGTTTGTAAAATTCAAGCTAGTTTGGAGTTTCAGGATATATCCAGGTTTTGCATTAAGGGACGGTTTACCTCCAAGGTATCATAAATATTAAATCCTTCATACAGAAATTTCATAGCAGACAGCAGTTTGTCTTGATGTATTAGTAAGAACGTGCAGCAAAATATTCCAACTTTGGAAAGTGCACAGCAAAAACCGCAGCAAGAAACTATAGCTATGTAGCCAACTCTTGAGTAATTATACTTATGATAGCATAATAATTACAACCCCCCAGATATTAAGAAAGTTAGATGTTCGGTACATAATAAATGCACTTTGGTTTTGTTGCCTCCACCGAACGGGAACTTCTTCGTCGCTTACAAAGCAAGTTATATATTTTCAGATAGTAAACTAGTAAGAAATTAGGGCTGCTGGTGAGAACGAGAAATTTCTTGTCGCGTCTCCCTTACGAGAATCGAGATGAGACTCTACATTTCTCGCCTCGCGCTTTCGAGACGAGACGGGAAATACTATTACGAGACGAGTCTGGCTTTCTTTCTCGTTTCGCCATGCCGAGAGCCGTATTATTTCTCGCCTCGTCTTGTCTCGCAGGAACATTACAAGAAATATTATTGTTTACTAATAATGGCGAAACTGGGAGTGAATATGTATTTACATATGAATTTATTTTGCAATTGTAAACTTCCTCAATATTTCTAGATGGAAATAAACTGAAGGTATAAATTTATTTTAGTTTAAGATCTGCATACGTTGCTATTTTACTGGCGGCTTTTATGTATGAACAACTAAATAAGCGTTTTTTTGAGTGTTGAAGGATACGTGAATTTTACAAACAAAGCCATTTATTTTAATGATGTGCTGATTTAATTTTTTTTTTGCTTTTTGTTTATAGAAACTTGAAAAGGTGACTTGTTGTTGTTTTTAATTGTTAAACCAGATGAAAGGAGATGAAATATATTTTTCTGTTATAACATTTCGCGAAAAATAATACACAAAGTGGAAGTGTAGTGCGGAATTTAAAAGATGAAGCTTTATGGATGTTACATGCGAGATAAAACTGTCATATGCATAAAGTCATGTGAAAAGCTAAATATACAAGTACGTCTCTTTGGAATATACATCCGTTTTCTATTGATCCGGATGTTCCTACTATCAGATACAAAGCTGTACACGTACACCTGCCGCGTGTTGTAAGTCTATGCTAAAACACGTTTGGTAAAATTTATACTACACCGACCTTCTTCGGTTTTCGTTATATTTTTATTTTCCTCATTTTTAATTGTGTTATTCTTATTTAAATTTAAGGGTTTATCTATGATTAAATCTAAATGGAAATTCAGTCAGGAAGAAGAATTCTGAAACGAAACTGTGTTTTTCTTTTTTTAAGAAAATACGAAGCGTTAAGAGAAACGTCTATCAACCGCGACGCTGCCTTGTTTTACAAATAAATTTGAACGTTTTCAAGAAAATATTTTATCATGTAGGAAATTCAAGTATTTATTATTCGAGGTGTAACTGTTTCGATATTGTTGTAAAATCTACACTAATTTATGGAATTTCCACTTTAAACGCCAGTTTAGATATATTGACAATATCCCGCGATAAATGTAACATGCAATAATCCCCCTAAATCCTCTTAACAGTGAAAACAATAATTGCAGATTGCATTCGGTAGAATTAATGATGCACCTTTTACGTCATTGTATTCAGTCCGATATGAACTTTGTATGAAATAAACCCAACACGTTTCACAAAATTCTGAAATATTGTAGCGCACTCTCTTTTTGCCGATTGTGCTTAAACATGTCAACACCCAGTGAGCTAACGGGTGAACATTATTCACCTTGTCACTTTATTCAGCTCACCGGACACATATTTTACCGCTTTGTCCTGACACGTTGACGCAGATAAATCGACATAGATTTCAACATCAACGCTATTCCATTTTATATATTTTCCCATCTGTCGAAACCAAACATATCCTAACGGTATTTTTATTTCCTGAAAGTCAACAAAATCGCGGGTCCTGAAGGATGGAAACATTTAAAAATTCCTGGGGAGACAGATGTTCCTCGGCTGGTGACAATTTCCCAACTTTTCTGTGTATAAAAGTTTAATAAAAAGTGACTACAGATTTTCACCACTTAGGCTAAACTTTTGCTCATTTAGACGGACTGTTAGAACTTTTTACTTTTTGCTTCTGACGGAATTAAGAAAAAACTTCGGACGTGTTTACATTTTCTAAATTCGTCATTGGAATATTTTTTGCGACTTTTAAACTTCATGCGTATAATTGGATTTATTTATTTTTAAATTCTTAGTATACTAGGTATATCAAGAAAGTGTGCCCATACGGACGCTGCCGTATTGAATTTAATCCATTTCCCTTTTTATTTACATAAAGTTTTTTAGTATTCCATCGGGAATGGTGAAAATAAATCAATTTCTGGTGAAAACTTAGTGTTAGATCAAGTATTGTAAGTAAAATTATTCATAAAATTACTATAGACAATCGCGGGTCTATTGCGTATTGTAATAATTTATTTAACGATACTCGTTATCGCTTATTTTCTGTCATGTCCCGCAGTTCTATTATTTGTGTCCTTAATCCTAATGTATTATTTTCCAGTCTACTGTTTATAATTTTTGGTTTTCTTAACTGTACAGAAATCAGAGGAAATAAAAATTAGCACAGAATTATTAGTGCCTTAGAATTATCTAAACAAACTGGGAAACCACACAACATTATACAGGACCCCATGTCCAAGTTAATATTAGGCGGGAATATTAGGTCATCATTCTATATTGTTATGGTAATACATTTACTGTTTTCCTTGTGGTTTTTTAACAAAGCAAATCCACTCTATTTTATAAAACTACAAATAACTACATATTTTTTTATAAATAGATTCCGTATTTGCGTCCAAACGTATGTGCGTTCAAAAGTCCATGCGTTCAAGCATCCCTGCGTTTAAATGTCCCTGCGTTCTAATGTCCCTACGTTCAATCGTTCCTGCGTTCAAACGTCCCTGCGTTCTAACGTCTCTACGTTCAAACGCCCATGCGTTCAAAAGTTCCTGCGTCTAAACGGCCGCGTTCAAACGGCGGCGCCGGCGTGCAACCGGCTGTGTGCAAACGTCCTAGACCGTCCTATAATAGGTACATTTTCCTTAGACGAAAATATGGCAGGGGAGCTCTTCTTTGCAGTTGATGGAAGAGTTCCCGGATGGGTGGTCTTTGATAGACCCCAGTCGCGAATTCTAAATGACAGATTTGTTTTTGAACATTTACTGTGATTTTTTTTTGTTACTTTTTTTTAAATTGCGATATATATACAGGGTAGCTATTAAAGATTGGACCAAAGTCGTAACGATCAAACGCTTTGAGATATTAATTTGAAATTTGGAACACTTCAATACGACATTACTTCGCATATTTTACAGTACTGAAAAATTTTCTTTGACTCATACTTTCGGAGCCCGGTCGCCATCTTGAATTTTCTTAAATGGTAATAGGGGTAACGCAATACATCATTAGAAAGCTTAATGTTTTCTCTTTCTAATTGTGGTAAATTATTATGGGGTTACATAAGAAAATAATGGAGAAAAATTAGAAAACAGTTTGCTGTACGCTCAAGTGGCTATTTATTGTATGCTTTAATTCTAGGTGACTTTGCTTTAACAGAGCTTCAAAATTAAATAAAAAAATGCACAGATCTCGCAATTCTTGCAACCATCGTAGGGTGTTGAAAACAAACACGATGTATATTTAATACGGTAATCGAATATACAGAGTGTGTAAAAATTGTGGTGCAGGTTTCAGGTAATGCAGGATATCGCACTAAAAAGGAAACTAATTTTGATTTTGTATCTAAGTAATCAATAATAAAATTTTTCAAGTTGAACGGCAGCTACACATTTAGGCTACGACGGAGAGATACAAGTTCGTGTTTTAAACAATAGTTTTGAGCAAAACTTTAATTAATTTCGATAAACCAAATACAGCTTATTATTCGTGGTATACGATTGGCTATTGGCTAAGGGAAACAATGAATTATTAAAAAAAATATATTTTGGTGGTCTTGTGTTGTTTTCTGTAATGCTAGTGAGGCAACATGATGGAAAACGGGATATTCAGATGTGAAAATCTTACAGCGATCATTAGAAAAACACAAGTTTAACGAACATATTATTTCTTCAGCCTGAAAACTTGTTCTTTTGGGAAAACAAAATATTACTGCGGTAGCTTGAATTTGTTTTAGTTACATTTTTAATATTAAGGCTGTACTTTGGAGCTATAGGTTAAATTTAGACAGCATTTATTCTAAATTTATTAGGACACTATTTATTATTTTATTATTTTTTCTTCTTCTCCCATTCTTGCCATTTATGCTTTATATATTCTAACTTGGTAATAAGCACCTCATTGACTGTTGCTGGATATTTACATTTATAGTTGATATAATTTGTTGATGTTTAAATATTTCACAATCGTAAACACAGCGATTACAGTCGACAATTAAATTGAAGTTAAGTTAAACGATCAATGGTAAAAATTTTTGCTATTATCACTGAATATACTCATCAAGTAACTATTTTGAAAGAGCAGCATTCTTTACTGTTACCAATTTTGAACTTTGACGACTGTAAGTTCAGGAAGCGTTTGCCAGTTTTTTTGATATCAGCTTTTTGTCTTAGTTTTGTCTAAGGAATAACTTTACCTAAAGCTTTCACCACCATTTTTATACATTCTGTATAATGAACATGGTTGTGGTTTATAATGGTTTATTATAACGTTAACAATACCAAACAGACTATTATAACAGACTAGTATACCGAGTGGTTGGCATCTGAATAAGAAGTATACATTGCATAATCACGTTTATCCGAATTCCTGCCCCTAACTGTTATGGAAAAAATTGGTAATGGTAGTTAACTAAAGAGAATAATATTCCGCGTTAAAAATTCTTTGTGTAGTACTATTTCTTCAACATAACAATATAAAATTTAAAAATGTAGCTATTTAAAAAATAGGAGGTGCTGTACTTGTCAAAACAAAAAATACTCATATTTTTCGAATGTACTTTCATATGTATTTAAATTTTATATATTTATTTTTATATTATTTATTATACAAAGAATTCTTAAAATTGAACGACGCGGAATATTATTCTCTTTAATTTGGTACCATTACCAATTTGTTCCATAAAAATGGGGAGCAGGAATTCGCATAAACGTGATAAGCAATGTAAACGGCTTATGTACAGGGATATGACCGATATGACCAACCACTCGGTATAAATGTTGCTTACTTGGCTAAACTAATAAACTAAGTGAATACCTATACAGGGTGTCGAATTGAATTACGCTACATAGGGAATTCAATGGTAAAATTTTAAAAGTCCCTTATTTTGGGGGCAAAACCCTCAGCTTGGCACAATTTTGCGAAGATGCGTATAAGCTGTTCTGCAGCTCGATTACCCAAGTGTTTAATTGCGCAATCAAAATATATAATTTTATGAGAATAAATCAGAAACGAATATATAAGTGTGTATATTATAATATAATATTACAGAATATCAGCAGAAGAAACATTTGGTAAAAATAGATTATTATTACGTTCTGAACATTTTGTATTTTTTGGTTTTGTTTTCTTTTCCAGTGAAGGTATTCACAACAAAAATATTTTCGGATATTTTGTAAGGACAGCATTAACGCTTCTGCGCAACCGCTTACAGAACAACGCGTGTAGTCCGACAACGCAACCAACTCCGCATGCTCGCACCGTGCTTAGATCCCGCGTGACGATATTTCGTGACGCGAGAACCTATAACTTGCCTCCGTATAAGTGTTTTCAACACTAAAACAATCAATAACTGTTTAGCAGATGACAGTAGGTACATTGTCATACTTTTCGTAGAAATTTAACAATCTGAATTTTGTTCAACGTGGATTGGTTGACAGAAACTGATTAGAGATGGTGACAGAAAACAGTTTTAACATCTTCGTGAATTTAAGCAGTTTTTTGATACCATACTTTTATCAATCAGAATATGGTATTTGTTTTTCAACTTAGAATTGTTTGTTTAATTTTAGTAGGTACCTTGTTTCTTCATTGTTTGTTTATTTTGTTTTTTGTTGTGTTGTGTTAAAGTAGAGCTACCTAGATTTAAAGCATACAATGAATAGCCGTCGGAGCATACGGCAAATTCTTTCTAATTTTTTTGCATTATTTTCTTATGTAATATTAATTTACCATGGTTAGAAAGAATAATAATCAAGCTTTGTAACGATGTATTGCATTACCCCTATTACCATTTAAGAAAATTCAAGATGGCGGCCGGGCTCCGAAAGTATGAGTCAACGAAAAAAATTTTATACTGTAAAATATGCGAAGTGATGTCGTATTGAAGTGCTCCAAATTTCAAATTAAAATCTCAAAGCGTTTGAGCGCCATGGCTTTGGTCCAATCTTTAATAGCTACCCTGTATACTCTTTTCAAGGTATTACAATTATTTCTCTTGAAATAAATAAAAAATTAATAGAACACCATTAAGTATAAACAAAAGAACAGATAGTAAGTAGAGCTGTACCAAACTGTCTATCCGCCAAACAATCCTAAGGCTAAAACAGCTGTGTCCAAAACGTCCTAGAACGTGCGTAAATTGCATGTGTTTCAATTTTTTTGGTTAATATGTATATTTAGTATGCCGAAGTATATTTATTCTATATTGGAACCTATTGCATTGAATTTTTTACGTCTTTATAATATATTCTCTAAACCTAGAGAGCACTAATATGGTAGTAGGTTATTACAGTTTACCGCTTTGAATTAAAATTTTCCTAAAAATCTGTCTCACTTTTACTCTGCAGAAGTTTATCATTAATCAATAAGATAATTGGGTTTAGTAGAATCTGCAAAAAATAACGTCCAAAAGTCCATTATAAGTTGCAAAGTTCCAAATTAAGTTACCTTCTTATTTGGAATGTTTTAATGTCAATTATGTGGTGTAAAGGAGCTTATACCTTTTAAGGGTGGTTCGGTTGCTGGTTTTTTTCTAAGTTCTTCTTTTTAAGCTTGGAACTTATTTCATGCCAACGTGTCTCTATCTCCCGGATATCTTTTTCTCTTTCCCATTCTTGATATAGGTAGCTACTGATGACTATTTCATCCAGATCTCCCATCCGTCTATTTTCTTATTCCACAAATTTCTCTTATGTTCTCTCTTGTTACTGAAAAGTCGTAGGGGTTTTTGCAGTTGGATGTTTTGATAACTGTTTGATTTTCTATCATAATTTACGTTTTGTCATTGAGCGTTTTTAAGATATGAGAATTAGAAGTGGAAGAGAAGATTATTTTATTATTTCTCTTAGTCGTGACTCGTGTTGAGTTAGTTCTGGCTAAGGCACAATCTTAAATACAGCAGACCAAACCGATATATTTATTATTTCTAAAATTTCCCAGCAAGCAAAAAGTCTATTTCCTAATTTAGTACTGAAACACTACTTTTGAAAATATATGAGCTAATAAAAATTCAAATGAATCCAATAAAACCTATAAATTACAAAAAATATTCATAAACGCACCGAGAAAAACTCTGAGAGCAATAAAGGGCTTGTCTAAATTGTCCTGATAATGGTTTAAGTCCAGCGGAAGTGAAAGTTCCGCGGCCGGTGGGAAATTACATGTGTCAAACTTGATAAAGTATCAGAGCGGGTCGAACGTGACCCCACGTGCAGAGGATTTGTTACCTCGAAGGCCCTATGAAATGTATCAACTGATAATTGTCCTACCAGTGTACATTTGTCGCTATAAATAATCCCATAATAATTCATTCTATAGAGAACCAATTACTATTAATGTAAACTCGCCATAACCCAAACAGAACGGGTATTATTTATTATTTGTTGTAACAATATAACATAAATGTACGAGAATGTTATGCTTTCGCTTTTCCAGATTTTCAAAGCGTTCCACACAATGAAAAACGGATATAAAATATTAAGTTGTTTTGGCTCCTTCAAGCAACTTGTTATTCAAAATTACTATTTTTAACAATGCACTGTTCTTTTCCGTAGCGTAATATAATTGGATTGTTGGTAGTAGCACGCAAATGTCTGTTATTATTTTAACGACCATGGAGAACACACACACACACCAAAAAAAAGTCTTGAAATTTAACAATGCTTGCTCATAATACGAGCAAATAAAGTGAAAATCAATGTCGAGCAATAACGATAAATTTTTCACTTTAGTGCATTTGTATTAGAGCCTGCAGAAGTTGTCCTGAAGAAAGGCGTAGTAAGGAACTGATGGGCTCACGTTTTCCCAATATGTCAAACAAAGAGGTCGAAGTCTACATAGATGACACAGAGGTCGTTCTACCAATTTTTCCCATAAGTTAAATGTTAATAAAAGCGAGGAAACATGTTGGGAATTTATGTGGTCTATAAGATAGTGTTTCCGAAGTAGTAATAGATAGGTTGGTTCAAGCAGGTGTTTATGGATTTATTATTTATAGGGATTATAATTTATAATCTTTTCGATTGCAACACTCTTATTGCTAAAAAAAATTAAGTTGGGTTGACAATAAAATTGTTCGTAAGAAGTTGAAGTCAGTACACCATGACTAGGTACAAGCATCTATTAGGTAGAGACTCCAGATTATAATATTGTACTGGACTGACTAAACACTAATAGGTATTAGAAAGGCCCCCCCTGGATTAAAATTTAGCGCCTCCGAGAGAAACACAGATGAAAGTAGAAAAATTAGGGCCGAGACCGAAGTTTAGGGCATGGTTTAGGGTCATCAAATTATAGGTCGGTTCTTCGAAATTGTTTGTCGAAACCCGTGGATTCTACGTAAGGGTCAGGTGATTATGAGTCGGTGATCCAAGATCAAAAACCTGTAGATTATAAATCTGGGCTCCTATGTAGAAAAATTGCGGCCTTGTAGTGGTCTAAGGATTGCAATGTAGGAGATCGTGAGCCGATTAAACTACAGTACGCGCAATGAAAGAAAAGCTTTATCGAGAATGTTGATGATGGTTTAAAATTACATTTTTTTCAGTAATACAAGAAGCTGCCACTTCAGCCGAAATAAAATGTACTCACGGCGGGTATAGTACAGGGTAAATAGCATAAAACACAGTAAAATTTCTTAAAACAAACTATAAAGCTGAAAATTGGTATATATGCGGATTTGATTATGCTGATTCCGAATATCAGGTGTTGCGGGGTGTGCGGGGTGGTGGGGAGGCGTAAAAGTGCAATGGGTGCAACTGTGTTTATTTGTGTTTGCCATCTGATATTTTGCAATATTATGGAAGCAACAGAAATATGCATTTTATGCAAAAAGCCTTTATTTGGTGCACAGACTCCTCCGTAATTGATATATTAGAAGAATGTAGCCCAAGTACTGAAGAACTACCCGTCGAGCCTTGTTTTGTTGAGAGACGGTGGTGATCTCTTGGATAGAGTAGTTTGGCCGAAAGCTGGGTCATTTTCTCAAATTTGTGATAGCTACGTAAAAAGACACTATGGTACCAAGTGCACCATTGTTTTTGACGGTTACACTGAAAGTGAACATAGCACTAAGGATGAGGAGCATTTAAGAAGATCACGAAAAGGAAAGAAGTCAGTGGACATTGCTGTAAGTGCTGCAATTTTTCCATCAGCAACACAGTCTAAATTCTTTAGAAATGTCTCAAACAAAATATATTTTATCTCTTTTTTGTCAAAACAATTTGAAGCTGCCGACTTTGAAGTTCAAATAGCTCCTGCCGACGCAGATACTCACATAGCTAACGCAGCCATAAATATGTATGGCCAAGGTCAAAACGGAGTCATCGTCGGGGAGGATACTGATTTGCTAGTAATAATGATTGCACTAGCCAACATAAATAATGAATGTTTTATGTTACTGCCGGCATCGAAGCATAAGAGACATAGAGTGTTCAGCAGTCAGAGACTTCAAAGAGCTTTGGAAGACGTTGCAAACCATATTCTCTTCTTACACGCAGTCACAGGTTGCGACACAAGGTCTTCATTATTCAAGAAAGGCAAAAAGCAAGCATTCAAGCTTCTGCAATCCAACAAAGAATTAAGAGAGAAAGTAGCTGTATTCAATGATAAAGATTCGTCGCATGAAGCTATTGCCGAGGCTGGAGAATGTTTCCTGACAATACTATACAATGGTCGTATTTCAGCTGATGACCTAAACATAACAAGATTCAAATGTTATAAGAAAATTATAGCGAAACAACCGATCTACGGGAAGTTTGATCTCTCGGTACTCCCACCAACTTCCGGAGCAGCAATACAACACAATTTCAGAGTTTTCCACCAAGTGCAGGCTTGGCGTGGGGTGGAAGGGCGGTGTATTCTTAATGTTAAAAAGTCCTTAACCAGAGGTAGTGCAATACCCGTTACCAATGGAGTGTTTTTTGTTGTTACAGATGAGACTGGACGTCTAACAACTTACCAACATTAATATCAGAATGGCATTATTTTATTCAGAGGACTCCCAAAACCGTGTTTCTATATCCAAAAGGCTTATGTTGGCATATCTACTGATTTTATAATTTTCGTTTTGTTCTAAGTTCAAAAATACATTTTTTCCTCTCATAATCAGAATCATATCGTTATTTCCAAGATGGCGGCTACCCACCATCGCGCACGTGCTGCAACACTACTGATCTTTATTCAGTAGCCCTCAAAGTACATGCTCACCAATTTTTAGCTTTATAGTTTGTTTTTAGGTCAAAATGGCTAAATACCCTGTACTAGTATTGTTTCGGCTGAATGCGTACCCCTAGGCTTTTCTTTCGTTGCGCGTATGGCTGTTCATCAAGACGTGATCATGAATTTGAGGAACCGATGCTAAAAGTGATTCAGATGATAATTTGAAGCCTCGAGTTAGAAGTTGAGACTTTATATGCGTTAAGAAAGTTCGGAAATTAAAGTTGAAGTTACGAGGTTTCGCCATAGGTTAGGATGTTCAAAATTGTCGGAAGTCAGAATTATTGTTCGAAAACCAGTATTATAAGTAGGAACCTCATTAGTATAATTCTCCATATTTTAAGTCAGTATCGTAAACCAGAGATTAAGAAACGGGGTCCCAATAAGCTTCAAAAATAAAAATTAAATACAACGTGACCCTTTTTTTCTAGGAACTTTTCCCAAAATAAAATACAATCTCCAGGATGTTGTGTCGTTCTGGACCTACATTTAGCAATTGGCATATTCCAACATTAGTCATTTGAAAAAAGGTAATAATAAATTAGGGAAATTGTTATTAGGGGACACTAATGACTCAGATGGACAGACACAGTAGCAGTACTAATAGGTATTAGGAAAATCGTGTCATTTTTCTATTTGCCATGACACTTAACATATGCCTAGGCAAATGATCCTTTGCCTAAATTTGCTTTACGCCTACGACAGATACACTACCTTCTGACATAAGTTTAAAAATACAAATTATTTAATTTATAAAAACTTTTGGGGCGGTGCAAATTGTAATTCATATGAAACATACTGTATAAAAAGGAAAATAAAATTTTCCTTCGTTTAACTATTAATTCTATTTTTCGTTCCTTTTGTTAAAAACACTTGAATGTTGGTTTAGTAATCGAAGCAATTCTAATCTTGTAGTAACAATGCCGAATCCAAATTAGGCATCGACACCAGACCGCTGCAGGCACCACGTTGAACTTTATTGGAATCAATAATATTTTATAAGGCAAAATTCCAAGTTCCCTTCGCATTCACTTGTTGCCAGGACATTTTAATAAGAGCACTTTCGTTTAGCTTTATCGAGCAATTAAAACTTTTCATTTTAGGAACAAGAAGAACTTTTTACTTCAACTTCTAAATTTTTGTAATTAAATTTTATTTACTTATCACGGGCCAATGCTTTTTGGTGAATTAGTTAGCAGTTAATTGTAAAATATTATAATAAAAAATGTAGAGTGGTTAAAGTACTTTTTTATATCTACATTTTAATTAGCGCCTACTAATATATTTCAAAGAGCTAGAGAGAAATCTACGTTGATATTAATAATGCAAATGTGAACCACGTTATATTAAATATTGTTGCCAACGTAGCAAAAAATTAATAAGAAGCTAAAGTACGCAGTGAAGCTTCTGCTTTTATCCATATTTCAGCAGCGACTAACGTAATTTGCATAATTCTAATAGTTAAACTAACCGGATATTTAGGATTGTTCTCTTAGTTTTTAGTGAACCTACAATCTCATTTTTAGTTGGCTGTAGTTCTTATTAGAGCTATTGTTGAGCAATCAATTTAGGCGAACATTACAAAAACCAGCATTGCTGCTAGTCAGGGGTATAAACAAGAGCCAATTTGCATTTAATCAAGATGATTTGCATGATTATAACCCAAATAATTTAGCATAAAAAAGGTATTAATCTTGAAACAGACAAATAGCCAACTAAGCAGGGTATTGCCGATGTTGATAACAAGGTACGCGTTGTAATAACGTCTTTGCAACCATCCGCATAAATCTACGCTTATTCAAGTTTACGTTTTGTCACTGAAGTAATTTGAAAGCGCAAGGTGGTGCCTTTCACAACTCAAGTACAATAATAAGTAATTTCACCTGTTCCAGAATACCTCTTGTAACTCTGCGCTACTGCTACTACCTACTGCCACTGCAACGAAATTGTGGGGAGAAATGGGGGAGTGATTCTATTCCCAAGGTAATAAAAGTAACAGTTAATCCGCCCCAACAGTAATCTACTGTGTGTTCTTCCGTGTTTCTGATTCTAACAACTTCACTTGACTAATTTCTTCTTATAATAGGCTGTAGATTCTCTATTATTTGAGATGTTTAATTAAGTTCCACACTTTGGTCGGTCTAGCAAAACGAAACTTATAAGAGACACATATTACGTCTATTTGTTTCAAATATACGAGTAGTACCGCGTTATGTGTGAATGAAAATTATGCCGAATACATAAAATACAGATTACCAAAGATGCTCCCCTGAAAAGGTATGTTTCCAAATTTCCGGCCTTTTTGTATAAGAGTTTCCAGTTACTATACAAATTCCAGCAATAAATATAATCCTGACTCGATTATTTAAAAAATTGTCTTAAGCAAGTTCCAAACTCATGCTCATGAGTTAATCAAGTCTGAAACTTTTCAATTTTAAGTAATATTTTTATTCAAATTTAAAGAATCGTTTTCTGTGGAAAATAATCCGGATCTTTGACTCGCGCACCCTACGGAAGATTCCAGGGATAGCTCCTACTTACACACACGCGGCCATTATTTTTGCGACAAGATCTTCCTCATTACGAATGGGAAATCAAGGGGGTTTAAATCGGGAGAACGCGCAGGCTAGGCAACGGCACCCCCTCTTCCAATCCACTGGTTGCCAAATCGCTGGTCCAGATACTGGCTGCCTTAATAAATTAAATGCCTGTGTCCTTCTGTATGTATCGAACCCGTACAGTCTGGTGTTTCTCGCTACGCATTCAACTGATTTCCAATGCTGTCTCTCGAACTACCGAATATCAAAACCGAAATGTTTATTTTCAGTATGGGAAAGTCCAGGGGAGGTCCGCACCTCCACTTTTTTAACTTGTTTACGTTTGATTTGAAAGGAAACGGCTGTTAGTTACTTTGTGCTCCAAATTTAGGTGCTATTAGGTAATTTATTTGGCTTTCCTACAGTCATGTACATTTCAATTGTAAAATCTACTGAGACATCAAACGTTAATGCGCTAGTTCGTATACTATGTGTCACATACTACATTTGTTGAAGGATTTTCCTTGTATACTACATTGTGACATTTCATTTTAATTATCTAACAGGATATCTATCCCACATGACACAGTACATGCTGCTAAACTTGTCAGTATTTGTTAAAGTTGGTTTGAACTAAAGAACGCACGAACACAGAGTCTGCAATATCCTAGCTTCAGTACCGATTATATTAGAAATACAAGACACCTGACAAAGTTTCGTTCTTTCGTTTTAGTTCATTTTATCCTGAAAATTGTTCTACTGCCAAATATATGTCACTTTCAATGAACTTTAGTATTACGGCAAACATAGTTAAACATCTTTATCTCACCGATTTAAAATCGATTGTGTAAATGATTATTCAATTAGAACCTTTCCCTTAACAAAAATATTAATTACATAATATAGCTAGGACGTATTGCTGTCCTATTACATTCGTAGTAGATGACACGATTTAAAAGTTTTCAGGTACCCTACTTGACTGCTGTGTTAAAGTATTTCTATGGTCATGAATAATTCGTTAGGTTTACTATTGTCCTTTTAGAATTCTTCATGAAAGATATTTCTGAACTCTTCCATTTATAATGATTTTAGAGCTTAATAGCTAAATAAAGGTACAACAGTATTTCCAGCTGAAATTTGGTGCGGTAAATAACAGATGATGTGGAGTTTATTCAGATTACGCATGTTATCATGATTTTTGACGAATGTTTCATAGAGATTACCTATAAATTACTTAAATAGTTTTTTTGCGATCATATGCATTATCTTTACCAAACAATAAAGAAAGTTTTACATTAGCATGCATGCTTTACTCTTGATATAGATGTGTGGGCTAATCACATGTACCTTCATTCTCGGATATTTATTATTTAGATTGTTTCCCCAAACAGATTTAGCATTGTGGAAGATACACTTAAATTAGAGAATTGGTAAAGCAGCCGGGAGGGGCGCAAGGGAGGTTACGTGGCAAGTCTGTGAGAAACGGGAATGGTAAGAAACTTGCTAAACATAACACAACAGAATGAATTGTTAATATCAGATAACAATTTAGTTTATAGCGTTTTATCAGATAAGTAGAAACGTAGTGTCTACCAAACGTTTAGTATAACATTAATACCAAAACTGAATTTGAAATTACGATTAAAGTTGCCACCAATAGCTTGAAACATTTAGAGAGTAACAAACACAGTCTTGCCTCTTTAGAATTTCGCAGTACCTACAGGATAAATCTTAACTGACAGTTGCGATTTATCTCGCGCTTTAATAAATAAAGGCGCAACAAAGCAATTCGAGAATACCTGTTTTTTCTACTTCAGGTCTTTTAGACAGGAATGGGGTGGCAAATAATGCACATTTTACCACTTAGAATCCAATTCGTTTATCTCGACGTTTGTTCGGTGTCGTATCCAATCAGATAAGTGTTGGCGTCCCTTTTAAACTAGAATACATACTTCTCGATTACAGAATGACTTAATTAAGAAAGTTAAGCTATTTTCAGGAGCGCCCTCGAGACCCGGAAACGAGAAAGCAATTTATACTGTTCTTATTGGAGTCGAGAATATTGAAGGCAGATCGGACTGCTTTATACCCGTTCGGGGTAGTTGACCATTCGTGCACGACCATCGATCGTGCTCCGTCTTGTGCAGGCTTTCTGATCATTTGTACACGTTACGTGCACACGCCTTTAAAACAATACCGCGCCTCGAGCGAAGTGCTCTTGGATGTATCCTGATTATTTGAGGATTGTGAAAGAGCTCCTTTGAGATGAAAACCTTGAAACTGACTAGCTCTGGGTGTTGCATGAAATGGCGGATTTCGATCTATTCATGTAACAAAAAAACCCGTCGAATCGGACCTGCAGATCTATAGGTTTAGAAGTTTATCCAGATTAGAACGGCAAGCCGCAATAATAGATGAGGTACACGGTAGAGATAACATTGATGAAACGGCTCTTTGGAAGATAAAACTTGAGAGCTGCCATTCGAAACGAAGTGCGGTGGCGGTTTTTACTTTCAGCCCTCGAGTTACTCCATGCTTTCAACATTTTTTTAAAGAAAAAGAAAGTGAACAGTCATCGTCTATTTGTTCTTGCACGCAAAAGCCTGCGCGTATGAGTGTAGACCAAAATCGTGAAAAATGAAAGTCGGTGGGAAACATGCGTCCTTGTAATTTACAATATGTGCTCATGTTATCATAGTAAATATATGTAAGTAAACTAAATATTAGTCTTACGAATATAAAGCTTCGGCCTACAAAAACCTAAAACAAACACGCAAGTTTTTTTTTTTTATCAGCACTTTTGAATAATTTAAAACTGCTGCTAAAATAAGGTCGTCTTTCAACGTCTGGATACAAAGCGCTGGCTAGGAAAAGCACCAGATGATATAAACCCCCCAGGTACATTTTTCTTTAGAGCATAAACTTGATTCTTAATTTACCGTTTAATATAGGCAGGAGCAGGATCTACTTTATGTAGAAACCAAATAAACGAGCAATATGTTAAAATGAATTTTCGATATTAAAATATTGTTTAGGGAATAGTACATTATACACCGAGCTGGGAAAACCTTCGATGTGTCGAGTTTTTCAGTGTAGTTATATACTTATATACTTCCTCACAATTAGTTACACTCTGAAAAAATTTTGTTCGGCCAAAAAATAATTTGTTGAACCAAGGAAACGTTCAACCAATCACTGAGAATTGTCGCTTATGAATTCGATGTTGGCTGGAGACGTGGTTAGTTATCTATAAGCGTCCGATTGGTCGAATAGGAGAAAAATATTTTCGAGGTAACAATTTTGCCGCTGAAATACAGAAAACATGAATTAAGTATGGGGATGATGAATGGAATAGTCTGGGAAATTATGAAATTACTTGCTATATTTCTGAAAAATAATATTTCATCTGTAGTATGACACTGTATCTAAAATATACACCGAAGTAGCAGAAACAATTTGCATACACAGTTACTCAAGACATAAATAAAAATATTTTTAAGAGTTTTTTGCCAATTTCCTGATAATAGTAATAAATGAAATTTAAGAGCAGGACAACAAATTGTTTAATGTACCAAAGTAATGTCTTTGTTAATAAATACAAAGAGCGAAATTGCAAAAAGCATTTCCTCTAAACTGTAGTACATTTAAAAATGAATAATTCCCACAGAGACAAAATACGAACTATGGATCATTATTATATCAACTTGAAAAATCGTGAGGATATCATAAAATATGACTGCTTAACCGGTGTAAGCTTACAAAATCGCTGCTGCCGAGTTAAAACTGAATAATTGTTTCAGTCTGAAACTTTTGATTTGTCGGGCTGAACAGTAAATTTACGACAGTTCGTAAAGCAATTTATGAAAAACCTTTTTAATATCACAGAGAGATATACAGGATGCTTTTATAGTAAATTTGAGGAAAATTATTATGCTAAATTTTTATACTAGGTATATCTAGTTATTTAATCTAGAAAGATTCTTCTGTATTCGACCACGTTATAAATATAATTATAAATGAATCGTTGCCGGTAAATATCAAACTGTGGCGTTATCTGTAAAACAATAAATTTCTTTTTTCTATAGCAGATGTTAAAGTGTGCTTTGTTCGACTAAAAATAGTTGATCAAGTATTACTTTAACCGCAAGGGTAGATAAAGTAACACTTTAACCGCAAGGATAGATAATAGTTATTTTTTATACAAGACATCGTCGTGTATAAAATTCTATTTTTTTCTATAGCAGATGTTACAAAAATAAGAAAAATTAGTAAAAAAAACAATTTAAAATTAGATTATATTAAACCCGAAAATCTCAGTAGCAAAGGTTTCCATTCGGTTTCCATGGAGTTTCCAGAAAATTAAACTACTTTATCTATCCTTGCGGTTAAAGTGTCACTTTATCTACCCTTGCGGTTAAAGTAATACTTGATCAACTATTTTTAGTCGAACATAGCCACTTTAACATCTGCTATAGAAAAAGTAGTTTAATTTTCTTGAAACTCCATGGAAACCGAATGGAAACCTTTGCTACTGAGATTTTCGGGTTTAATATAATCTAATTTTAAATTGTTTTTTTACAAATTTTTCTTATTTTTTTAACATCTGCTATAGAAAAAAATAGAATTTTATACACGACGATAAAATTTAATAATCGACTCGCGAAAATTTTCCGCTTGTCGATAAAATATAATTTTATCGTCTTGTATAAAAAACAACTATTATATTAGTCCATGTTTATATTTAGCTCGACAAACATTTAATCCTTGTGTCTGCATGTTTTGTATAGTAGGTATCTATTTTCCTATATGACATTAATAAATATTCAAAGTAAATTAGTAATTATTTATAATAAGTAGGTTTTCTGTAAAGTACATTATTAATTAATTAATACCTCTAGATCACTGGTGCGCTGCGCTCGCTTGGCCATAAACTGTAGCTCATTCAAAAAGTCCTTTCACATTCAATTACAATCGGCCTATACAGAATCTGTATATTCTTTGTATAGTTTAACAAATAATTTGATTTCGTTATTTTATATAAAGTAAGTTGATGTTTTCCATGAGTGAGTAAAGTTAATGATACATTTTTCAACTAATACTGACAGACGCATTTTTTATATTTTTTCCCTTTATTTCTGGTTTCTATTGTAACATAAAATATTCCGCTCAAAGCAATATTCCGATATATTACCTATAAATTTAGATAGAAAGAAGAATCTGTTTTATTTTCTGTTAGATGGAGGAAAACGTGCAAGGTACGAAATTGATGGACGAGGCTTTAAATTTCACCTTAAGGGGAAAATTCTTTACCTCACGTTTTCTTATATTTACGAATCAGGTGCGTTTAATGAAATATTTTTGTAGAAATTTTTTGTTTGCTAACACAATCATCTACAAATTGTAATTTGTAAGTCCGTTAAAATTCTGTAACATCTGTTCGCTCTTGAAATTCCAATAAAATTGCTTCGTTCTGAACAAATAACAGTTTTGTTTTGACAAACTCGAACATAATGTAGGTACTCGTAGAATTCTGGAGAAACCTTTCAAAGCGACTCTCGTAGCTCTATTGGGTCTAATGAAAAGGTTAAGAAAGATTTTCGTCTTGAAAGAAAGGTTACCTTGTATTACGAAAAGTTTAGGGTTAAACCGTAGTGGGAACTCGGCCAAATGGCCGCTATAAATTCGATTCGATTTGTTTAAAACCTTCATCGACATCCTGGAACTAGGCAATTTTACAAGAATGAGTACAGATGCATCAGTAGCGGATGTAAGTCGCATTATTTCTCAAAGTTTGCAGGACAAATAATTTGTTTCCCTGGATATACTCGCGCATTCAGTTTCCGGAGAAATCAATAAATTTTGTATTTGTAATGCATTCGTTATACTGATTTTTGCGCCCATAAAATAATGCGCCAACGGCACGCCACGACCTACAGTGGTACGTGAAATAGGTATTACAACGAAACCATATTAAAAAGTCTAGTTAATGAGAAGGATAATGCAAGGGTTATATTGTATTTTTCTGTTTTCTTACTGATAACAGAAAATCGTAAAACAGTCTTTCAAAAAAATTTATTGTAGTGGTAGAGAAGGTCATGGGAAATGCAAGTTCATTTATTGCAAGTTACTAGGAATTCTGAATACTTCGTACATACATAATTGCACGGCATTTAATAAACTTGGTCATTTTTCCTCCTTTTGCATGTTTGCAAGGTGACGCTGAGTTTATTAACGACGTGACGTTTATTAAATGTTGGTAGTTGTAGGAAAATGTGGTAGAAGTTAATTTTGAAACATGGAGAAACATCGTAGATTATCCTTGCGCCATAATACATACGAAAAGCAACAAGAAGAGCACTTTACTTGACAGAGATAATTCTGGAAGTACGGCAGAACTCGTTTTGTGAAGCAATTTTAGACGTGCGCTCTAATGGGTCGGGAAGAGTATGATAGTATTGTATATGTACCTACTTCTGGTTTGGTTCACCAAATATTTCGCCAAAATTAGTTTTGTTTGTTGACATCAGATACTATACTAGGACATAAATAATACTAGACATATTTCAGAGAGTTCTGAAATGTTTTAATCTTTACGTGAAATATTTCCTAGTTCGTTAACAAAATTGAAATTATTTTGGAGGACGATGAAAATTTATTTTAGCTAGAAAACACTTTTGCATTCGAATTCGGCTACTTCCTGGGTCTTTCTGTGAAAAAATTGTGGTTCGTAACACAACAGTGGAAACCATAAGAGAAACAGATCCTTCAAAGATCTCGTAGAATTGTGTATTTTTTTTTACTTGATTCTTCATCCTTTAAACTTTCCGAGTATACTATAATAATAGTGAACGAAATATTAAAGCTGTTGTATTACTTATGTTTCTCGGAATAGCTAGATGAGCTATGTTTTAAGAAACTTTATAAAAAATTAATCAAACACCACTTTAAATCACGAAAGGGCTGCGACATGGGTGTTATATTTATTATGTAGACAAAATCTTTGCTCTAAGGTAGAGAAGAAAGTGAAAGGATAGGAGTTCCCAGGGGAGATAACTTATTATTTACACTCCATTTTGCTGATGATTGATGAAACTTCAGAAAAGGGGTTTAAGAATAGATATTAAAAAAAGGATGTCAATGAAACTTGGCCACGTTATTCCTTTCCATTTTATTTTAAACTATTAAAATTTATTTTGATTTATTAAAAGGACGGCGCAGCATTTAGATTTTATATCCAGAACATATACCTACACAGGTCCAAACTATTGTTGAAAATTAAAAAAAACACAGAGACAATTAAATTTAAATGGAGCAACGTTATGAGAATCAAATAAAAGAAAAATGAAAATAATTTAGATGGTCTACTAAAGACGAAGCTGTAGGTTATCATGACAAGACGGCCGGCGGCGGCGTGAGAATCCTGGAAATAAGAGATAGGATCGAAATTGATATAGACATTATAGAAACGATCAAGGTGAAAAGATTAAGGTGATTTGGACACGGAGCCTAAACGAAATAGGAATTGGTTGCCACAAGAATAAAAGAATTGAGTCCTTTCAAAGAAAAATTAGAAAAATTTCATTCCCGTTCTATTCAGATGGTTTTGAAGATTAAGAACATAAAGGGGCTCGCAGGAAGGATAGGAAATTTGAAATCTGAGATAAGAATTCACGAAACACTCGCCCATATTATTTAGAAGGTCGATTTATAATAGTCTATCGTTATTTGAACTGATTTTCCGAATAAAAATTTTAGGAGCCTAGGTGGCAGCTAGCTAGGATATTATTGAGTATGGAATTTCTGAATCTACGAACTATTTCGCGTTTTGAAACGTGGAGTAGGTAGTAAAAAAAATAATTGTATTAACTTTCCAACACAGCTCTCTTTATTCCCCTTCTACCACTAATGCCAGAGCGTAGACCATTACACCTGATTAAATTTCTCTTTAACCCATATATATTAAAAGTAATCAGAATTTCCTTTCAATCAAACAAAAGCTAAAGACCCCCTAAATTCAAACACTACTGGTTGACGATGAGGTTACCATAGAGACCGAGACACTAGGATTGCTATTTTTTGATTTCATAAAACATAATAAAAAGAAAAACTACCTAGATGGGTTTGAAAATTACTTTTTCTAAACTTAAATTGATTCAAACCTCTACCAAAAAATTACATTGGAGAGAACCTATTTTCAGCAATCATACCCCAAATAAAATAACTCAGAATTGTATACGACTGGTCTATAAAACGGAAAAGTTATCCTAGTTATCGAATATGTAAGGCCTAAAAGCTTTCGGTTCGTTAATTTTCCTTGAGGTCCTATAAACCACAAAACCATAGAGTTTAATTTACCTTATGCGGTTATAAATAGTTGTTTGCATGAGAGTAACTTCGAAATGGTCATAAAATTTCCGAAGGGTATTATTAAACAGGGAAAATTAATTTCTTCAACCGAAACTTGTTGGATTTCTAATTTGCGAGTGTCGAGTGTAATTACAAGTTGTGCCATCCGACACTAGTGTTGATCCTGAAATACACGCAAGTTATCGATTGGACAGAGAAGGAAGGGTTATATGGGAGCCCTAGCGTGTTTATGCTCAAGGTATATGACACCGAGCCGTTGTGAGGAGACTGAGACCACCCTAGGCAGTTCTCTCCATTACCTGTGCTTTTACCTTCTCCGTGTATTCGGTAGTGTATGGGGCAATCCGTACTGTTCATCACGGATAATTAACTTGTATAAGTAATTACAGCTTTCCCTTTAAAAACGCAAACGACGCTTTCAGTTCGTAAAATGTTGCTTGTGACGAGAACCGTGACACGGCTCAATTTATTTTACGACTACTCGCCCCTTCTAAAGTTATTATTTCGTCAACACGCTAGGCTCTCTTAATCTAGGATTAAATGATTCATGTAGAAGGGTAATAAGATCAACATTGCAATCTCGATCCCTCCCTTCAATCCGAAGATATTAGCCGCCGTTACACCAAATCCGCGTTTCGCATTGGAATCTGTTAACATGAAAACCAATACTATCGTGTTATCAGCCTATTGCCCATGAAATTTTAATGAACTCTAATTATTCCCAGATCGATACATTTTAAGGGATTAAAATGATAATGCCTCCTCATTTATCTAATTCCATGTTCTGTTTTCGTGTCGTGCACAGAACGTGTTTTTGATGTAAACACGTGGCATGTACATGTAATTTAAATGAATATTTCTTCCCATTTACCTACAAATTTTTTTATGGTGTTATTAAAATACCGGCACGATATAATCTAATGCAATGCAGAGTGATTTCTCCGAATAGCTTAAATAAATTGCAAATATTCCTTAATGCATCCTTTATTATCCTGAAAGCGTGTGGATAGAAGAATGTTACGATTGTACGATAAGGGAAAATTATTGTGTAATAATGCAAACGTTTCTGTAACAAATTTTTGGAATTCTTGGAATATTAGTCCTTTGCAGTTCTGCTAAAAATGTGCTAGCAGCTTTGCAATGTAAACCAACTCGTTGAGGATGTGTCTTCTCTAAAAATAAAAATACTTGGTCCCTGAACGGCATATTCAGATTGTAAATCCATTAGTGGTCTGGTTGTACTTAAGCCTTACTAGAATCAGAATCCCAGTAGCCCTATCAAAGTATTCTACTCGTTCTCGTACACTCCTTTGAAGTATCCGAAGAACTCCTCCTTAGGAACTGTTCTGCTGTTCTACTTCCAAAGAGTTGTGTGTTGCGTAAAGTGTTCATAACTGAGGAAGAAAGATTTGTAAATTGTTTTTATCAATAATTAATTTAATTTTGAGAATGCTCAATCAAGTTCTATGTAGTAGGTACGTCTTGTGGTTTAGATTGTTTCATGTAACAATTCTTGTTTTATAGAATTGCTTATCATAAGCATGACAGCGAGTAACTTTGTAACTCGATCGAATCAGAATAGACGGTGATGTGTAAACCACTGACAATAAAATATGCGCTTGTTATATCCACAGATCGAAACATATTTGAGAACGATAGTTAATTTAAATGTGACTAACTTATGATATAATTTTTGAAAGTTGTTTTATGTTGGTAGGTAGTTACTTATTCGAGTAAAAATATTATGGAAACTGTCTAGAATGCAAACGGATATCAATGGTATGACTTAAATAAAGACATAAGTACTTACTAATTATATTTCACGGTCAAACCTGATCGAAAATTTTGTTGATCGTTCTGTATATTTGTGATTCTATTCTAATGCGTATACGTACTATATATTATGATTTATTTTCCTATTAAATCAGAGTAACATAATTATTAGTAATTCAACTAAACTCTTTAACGCACAAGAGATAAATTAAGATCAGTATTTATCGCTCTGTTTTTGTATAATTAGAAGGGCTTTTAGTGGATTAAATGTGCCTACATGTAACTTCCACAGTTTACATAGTGAGTCGAATGATAATGAATTTAAATTGACAGTAGCTCCATGGAATCAAAATTATTATCTGAAAAATATGCAGCCCATAAATTTTTGTGGATGTTGACTACACCTTTTCTTTTTATGACATTATGTTTATTAAGTATTTCATATTGAATTTCCCATATTTTACAAAATATTAGATTTTACGTTTACCGTGAATGTATTCTTAGTAAATATCCTTAAACGAAAATAATCATCCTAATTTTCATCAGATATAATTTAATTTCAAAAGCAACTGAGATGATATTACAGATATTTCAAAAGCAAAAGCTTGTTTTGTTATGGCAGTTTAAATGTCGCTTCATAAATAAATTCTCTTGTTGATAAGAGGAAACGGAAATGGCTTTTAAGTTTGTGGTGTTTAGTTAATCCATTGTAATTTCTTCCCCTAAGTAAGTTCAGCCACTTAGCTTTATTTATTCAAGAACTCTGAACATGACCGTTTCGTTCTTTCAGCACCATTATTCCCCATACTCGGATTCTGGTTTCCATCTCGTTAGGGCATGTGGTCTTTCGAATAAATCGATGCAGGCTTCTTGGCTTCATTTTCCAATGAACTTTTATTTATTAATATCGCATGTTTCATTGTTTCAGTTAGCTATCTATTCTAGTCAGTTTTGCAGAAACGTTGATGTCACCTTTATGGAGGTCGTCAAAGTTTGAAGCCTTGAGCAGTTGTCTAGTGCTTGTCTGTTTGATATCATGTTCTGATAGGGAAATCAATAATTATTAATAAGTTAACTACTTGTGAGAACGTTTAGAACATCAAAGCAGAACTTGAAATGTTTCTGATAAAAAAAGAACATTAGGCCGGGTTTAGAAACTAAAAAGTCAAATAACCTCACGCTGTTATAATACTTATACGATATGCAAAGCATATGTAAATGCACTACTGCCTTTCCTTCCTACATAAATGATGCATACGTTCAACTTTGTTAGCATTTAATGGTGTGCAAAATTTCAATCGTAAATATTCAGTGTTAACCTTGTTTCGCAAACGTAATAGTGCGAAAATTAAATAGTATAGCAAAAAGGATCACAGAGGTTTAGAATTACCGTTGGCCGAATAAATTGCTGGAAGCTCCACAATTTATGTTTGTCAATTTGTCAGTGCCGATTCCCTCGTCAGAACTTCCTAATTTTGTTTTCTTATCCCCCATTTAATATAACATACTGAAAGGTATTTCCTAATACCTACATTTCAGAGAAACACGACAGGAAATCCTGTTACTGAATTTCATTAACTAAATTTCAATTTCGGCAAGGGAAGGCTTTTTGCTTTCTCGTTACCTTTTATGGCTGCAAATTTCTGATTAACATTGTTTTAGTAGCTTTTGAGATTCCTAATTGTTTCGTCCCTAAACTTATACAAACCTAATGACGATTGTTAACATTCCCCATACTTATATCGTTAAGAATTATACCTTCTCGGTGGCAATAATTCAGTCGCTCCAAAATTTCTTAATTTTGTTTCCTTCAATTAATTCTCAGTAACCTTCAGGCTCTTAATTCAAGCATTTAGTAAAGTCTCGCAGTGACGCAGAGTCTATAGCAGTTTCATAAATGTTTAATAAATATTTATTCATAAAATCAGTAAAATAAAAAAAATTTAAAGATCAAGATTTATTGCCGGAACGTATTTTGTTAAATATATTTATTTTCAGTGAACAACGTTTGATTGTATATCGTATTATTCAAAAGCCCTTATACAGCTTTGTGAAATTTTGAACCAGTGGAATAGAGATCCGATAACACAATTGCTCATGGAATTGAGTATTTTGAATAGCGTATTATATTACTATACATGGACAACTTTCTTATACAAACAAAATGTTAAATTTTTCCGTGGGATTTTTCTCGGTTTGATCAGGGTATTTACGTATGTATTGCAAATCATGTTAAAAGAATTAACCAGGATTATTTTTATTTAATATGAATGTGAAAGCGGTATTTATAGCTTCAGTTTATTACTGTAATCTGTATCGCACCATCGCACAAATAAATTGATTAGATTTCAAAAGCTTCAATTTTCTCCGGAGCGTGTAATAAAATGTTGAATACACCTTTACATACTATAAATATGGTTAGTTATGAAAATAGATATATGTGGTTTATTCGCACGTATACCAACAGGGGCAATTTGCAGGCAGCAACACCGAAATTCTACTCTGCTGTCTCTTCTGTACGTTTCGAACCCGTATAGTCACGTTTTTCTCGCGACGCATTCAAATGATTTTCAGTTCATTTTTAGTATGGGAAAGTCCAGGGAGGTGCCAACGCCCACTTTTTCAACTTATTGTTGGTATAAATTTTTTATACGAGGCACAATTACTAATTGTTAGAAGTTAAAATAAAATCTCCCAAGAAATGATGTGGATACTGCGAGTATTTGTTTAGGCAAGTAATTAATTGGTAGGTACAATATAATCGAACAAAAATTTCTTGAATAACTTTAATTGTCTTTCTTGGTGTAATATAGTTAGCGTAGTGTTGTGTTATCCGACGAAAAGCAATGAACGAAATTGATAACAAAAGTTAAAGCTAAACTTATAAACATGATTAGTCTGAAGTTGTAATCCATTAGTTGGGTGGTTATAAGTTAATTGCACGAGTTTGTAGTTCAAGTGGATTAATTCCTAATCCCATTTCTATTGGATATACAACTGTAATACAATTATCGAAGAAATTTAGTTAAACAAATATTAACGGCTGCATTTGGAAAATACAGATTTATTGAATCGTGGTTCGCAAACAGTCTGCAATTTATGTTTATAACACCCAACAATAATAATATTTGATTGCAGTTTACAGAGAGAATATAGATGCAATATTGTAATCGTAAAAAAGCTAAAACGTAATCAATAAATCATGTTTTTTGTATACCTTTCGAAATTTTGTTTTTTTTTTCTAAAATTCTAACCACTCATCGTTCACAAACCTAAGATGGTATTAAGCTATTAACCAAATAAATACAATCATCAGCAGATCTAAGGGATGGGAATTAAAAAGGAAATCTTAACTCCCCGTAGTAATTACTGCATCTAAAAATATAGCGGACCACGAGATGATTTGCATACGGTTCAATCTCTTTTGTATTCAGCTACCTTTGTCCAAGTGTAATTTCAGAAACCATTCATGTCGACTTTGAATCTACATTTTTACCAATTTTCTATTCGAAATTTTCTGCCAAAGGAATGGTGCATTTTTGTTTTTCCCTATAAGTGCATTGCTTTAAAAATCGTTCCAATTGTGACGTAGAAATTAAATTTAGAAAATGAACAGAGGTAGTATAACGACATGCATAAATGCAAATCCATTTGGTATTCGTAGAATACAATCCCAGAAATATTTTTACAGTAACCCCTTATATTGCTAACCTAACCGAACTAGTTTCATTTATTTACTTCTTACTTCATTGTTGCCTCGGTTTGCCGATTTGCTAAGGCTAGCCAACTGTCTAGAAGTTCTTTCATCTCGTTCAATTGATCGTCATTTTCTTTGCTTTTTACATTCTCTGCCTTGACCGTTTATTTTATTTTCTTTTCCAATGACGTCCTTGTGCTGGATTTTAGTGGGTTTTATTGGATTATTGCTTCTTACTGCGCCCCTCCTATGGGACAGTAATATTAGAATCTGTTGGGTTAAAGGTTGGGTCAGAGAGTTACTCTAGGTCCGAGGAGTCATGTACAACTGGCCAAGGATAACTTTCCAGGTGGCGATGTCCGAAAAAGGAGTCAGGACGACGAAGAACAGACAGGCCCACCCCGCCACTGCGCATTTCTGAGCTGCAACGTAACAGTCGCATGATGACTAGGTCCTGTGTTTTTGGCTAATATTCCTTTTTCAATTTTTTGTGTGGTTCCGTACTATTATCGAAATTGCGTTTCTTGTAGTATGTCCTACTTTAGAACTGTTTCTGCACCAAACATGTTCTCTTTGTAGTCTTTTCTACCCTCTCCAGATGTATTCACCTTGTACGATTTTGTACTGCCTTGACTGACTGCAGACCACCACTTCCCATGGCTTCGAACTCCGCCATTAGTTGTCCTGCAGCGAGGACTAGCAATGTTTCCCGTAGGTGCTGTCGTCCCATTATGCTTAGACGTGTTAAGTCTTTATAACCGTGTTATCTGACCCCAAGTTGATAATGCAACACCACTTGATATATAGTCAGTGAATCATTGCGGGTTTTACTCCTCAATTTTATTCAAATACTTGCCTATTCAACCACAGCGCATTGACTGATTCGAACCTCCGTTATCCTCATGAGGTTTTTTCCCTATAGTTTTATAAGTCTTAATTAAATTAAAGGTTCCTTTCCTAGTCGAAAATTCCCTTTTTGAGTTTATACACCGTACCCTCGATCTTCCCATATAATGGGATCGTCGTACATGTTTAAGTACCTTGGGATCGTCGATGTCGTGGAAATATTCTTGCTTGCACCGTGCCTTGCTTATATGTGCTATGTTGTTAAAAAAATTCGGTATTTATATATCAAAAATAAATTAAGGTGGTTTAAAAATTCAGTTGAATTTGTATCGAAAACTTCGGTACTAATAATAATGGCTGTATCGGTATTACGAGTAGCCAGTAGGTACAAGCATTTTTGTAAATCATGTAAAACTATGCGGCGAAAAGCTTTGTGTGGGCTTCCTTAAAAGTTTTTTTTTTGTTTTTCTACCATATTTAAATCATACATTTTTATACTGGGTTACCATAATTTCGTATAATACAAAAATTTGGTGACGGCTAAAATAAAAAGTTTTCAAATCGAAAAACAAATTTCTACTTGTTATAAAAATCCGTAAAAATCTGTTGAATTTATTATAAATTGGAGAATTAATAACTGAAGCAGAAAAAATAGTTAATAGGGAGTTTGTGCCGTTTATAAAATGTATTGTTCATTATAACGCAACGGTGAATGTCCTAATGTCGTTTTATGGTAGTGTTCTGGGAAATAAAGTTAACGGTTCGTAAGAGACGCCTTTATGGAGCATTCGATTTTATTGGGGAAGCAAATCTTAACTAACCCGTTTAACTCAACGTATACGAGCAATTCTTTGAACTAACGCCGTTTAGCTTCTCAGCAAGTGTCTACTAAAAGTTATAGGACTAAATTCCCTGATCCATAGGAACCTTTAGATCATTTTCTCTAATGTCAAGTTCAACTTTTCGCAAGCATTTTCTTTGTTATATTCATGCATATTTATGACAATCTAGAAAAATACCGCCACCAACACGCAAGGCTGTTTCGCTCTTGTGTTACCGTAATTTGACTAAAAATGATTATGGAAAAAGGGATATCTGATATTTAAATTTGGTTTATATTTCACTAATGATGCACAGTTCCTTTAATGTCCTTTTGAAAAATTATAGTTTTTTTACGGGGGCGGACTCATTTCCATTTTTTATAAAATGATGAATCGATTACGTCATCGCCATTAGCTATTTCAAATTAAATCTGGCCATCTACATTACCAAAATGTTGACTTTCTGATTTGCATAACTACGTCTACCCATTTATATTCATAAATTATATCAATTAGTCAACGAAAACAAAAGCAAAATTACTTTTTCTGTATAATAACCTTTCTAATTTTTAAATTAATGTTGGTTATCAACCAAGAATGGAAATCTAATTATAGACTAGAAGAAAAGCAGAAGAAAATTGATTTTATACTATTATTTCAAATGTGAAACTCAACAAAAATGAAACCCGAGTAAAACACTTTCACTTTCCATCATCGTAATTATTACTCTGCGAATTTTCTAAAAAGAAAATCTGAACAGGAAGTCAGAACGACTACGCCGTAAATTCAAAACCTTTTCACATGCAAACATGAAGTGAGTGAGCCCAAGGCTCACCGGAAATATTTCAACGTAATATCTTCCTTTATCACTTGAAAAATCTAAAATTAACCGGGATGTTTATTGTCGTTGCATACCTTTGTGTTTAAAAGGATTTTTTGTACAAGGCAGTTTTTTTTTGCTCACATTAAAAACAATAATTATTTGGTGTGGAAATTGTAATAAACTGTATGCGACAACCAAAGTACTTACTTTTAAAATGCTTCATATCGATTTTCTTGATGCATATTATGAAACTTATGGACGTGTAATGTAGAAACTTTAGGAAGATTTAAAAAAAGTTCTGCTTGGAAAACTAAAATTCCAAGCTGATGGTTATGAAATTTCTGCTAGTATGAGGTTTTTATAAATCAATAGGTTTTTCTACTATCTTTAATTTGATTGAACCAATTATTATTTAATATCCAGTAATGGGAAAGATTTATTGATTCATTACTAGATCATATATGTGAGTTATCCTTATCACCGATTTCAGGATATGGGAATTATGTCTGCACAGACTAGAGACGTTTAATATATAAACATCTGTCACAGGATATCCCCAGTTGATGTTCAATAAAATAGTATTTGACCACTTGTTACATTTGTGATAAATTATCAAGCTCTTTCTTCGGGCGCTTCGTTGGGGTACAGTATACCTAAAACAACATCAATTGTAGTAACGGTTATGTAGTTACTTATTCAACAATTTTTATTTATACGTACGCATGCTATCGTTGAAAAACCTTGCTATAGTTTGATAATTTGTTTTTTCCAACTGTTTTGCAGCCAACAGATAGGGCGTACCCGCTTCATATGCCGTTAATTTTCCAATGATAATGTTGGCTATATAGCGACCCCGGCAGTCCGTGGTTTCATCAACACAAGCCCATATAAAATTGTTGCCAATTTCGGTTCGGATATTTTCGATACACTAAAAAAGTAACAAAAATTTGTCAATATACAATTCGCTAAATTAAGATAGAGTATCTGCACTAACCGATTCGTAACATGAATTCAAATAATTCTTCCTCAGTGTTGATTCGTCCGGGATTGTTTGATTTGTAAATTTTTCTAAAAAACCTTTGAGTGTCTTATTTTGTAATTTATAAAACGGAATATTAGCTGCAATAAGAGCTTCACACAACTCAAATGAAAAACCAGACTTGGCAGGCCCCCTTTTTGAAAAAATGTTTGCAAAAGAGTTCCTTAATAAAAGTTGTTTTGAAGATTTCCGTTTCACATTAGCTATATGTAACGCGGTCTGCAAATGTTGCGTCACATGAAACTTTTTTCCTGCAGTAATCTGCAAAATAACAAAAACAATATGATTAATCTCAATAATTACTACTCTAACAAATCAAAAAGGTATAATTAAAACACTTACAGTTTTTTCACAAACTTGGCAACTAAGAACTTCCCCGTCACTTGATAGATGTGAATCCAACTTTAACCACTCCTTACACACAAAAAATAATTCGTTTCCTTTAAATAAAATTGCATCAGTTCAAACAAATCGTTTCTTCATATATACGCAAGAGGATATTTTCTTATGACAAGAAAAAAACATTCTTGCAATATTTGTTAATATGAAATAAATCTTCTCTGTATTCAAGTATATGTGTTGATTGGTTTCAACAATTTAATATTTTTAAAAAAAGATTTCCATTATCTTCAACCAAATAAATATATCCATTTATATCAAAATTTAATATCTTTGATAAAAAATTGTGATATGCTTTCACCAAAACATTGTTTCTTTGTTCTAAAAATACGTATTTTTGTTGTAAAACATATGATATCTTCATTTTAAATATACCTTCTTGAAGTAATCTTATTAAATTTATTTAATTCAAAGAAGCAGCATTTTTAAATTAAAGAAAACATTTATTTCAATAGTATTACAGCATTACATGTAAAAAAACACTTATAATGTTACAATTTACAAACAGAAAGGAGAAATGATTTTACAAAATATAACACTGGAGTCAACAGTAAAGTCTGCAAATTGCTTACCAGAAATATTCGATTTTTTTTTGGAGGCTTATTACCTACATGGCAAGTTTGAAGTCTCAAGATTTCGCTAGGTTGATGCTCCACTTACATGGAGTAGGTTGCGACACTTATCAACAAGCCGTCCCCTTGCTATTATTGATTTACCAATGTATGATTTTTTTTTCTGTATAGAAGAAACATAGTAAGTGCTAACTGTTTCCTTTGGAAATAAACTTATTATTTTGGAGGTAATCACATTATAATCATCATGTTTAAGTCGACTGCAAACGAAAAAGGTAAATAAGTATGTAATTGACAATTAATTTAGTTAAATTCTTTTTATCATGACAGGCATAATAAATTAAAAGTTAATTACTTATATAATTGGCTCGATTTGATAGGTAGGTAACTTTACTGTAAAGCAACTTCAATTTTGAACTAGAAGCACTGAAAATATTTTATTCTTACAATTTTTGTTACGATGATTATTCATTATGCCCATGGATAATCACAGGTAGCATATAGGAATATTGATAAACTTACTGTTTAATAATAAAATTAAAAATATGCTTCATTATTATATCAACCAAGCGGCTACGTCTGGTGTGATCTAAACATTGGTTGGCCTGGTAGAATGTTAAAATGCTGTTTCCCAGTGGGGATGTTTGTAGTAACGTTTTTAAATCAAAATCCGGAAAAACGGGAGAAATTGCAGCAAAAAAATTTTCAATACCACAAAAAGCCACTTGTCGATTTTCAAGAGGAATTACCGACGTACTTGGACTCCCTTCATTGAATTCACTTTCCGTCACATCTGAATTAGTATCATAACTTAACACGCTTTCATTTGTTCTATCCAATTCTCCATTTTTATCAATAATATATATTCCTTCCTCCAGAGTGGGACTCTATAAATCAATAAAATCCCTTCAATATAAAATTTGTTTGCAAAATTATAGTTCACTCACTTCAGAACCTGCCGGTATGGCCTTCTTAAATTTTTCCTTAAAATTTACTCGCAGACCTACTGACGGAATCAATTCTTTAATCATTTCATCATTTAATTTGAAGATATTTTCCATAGTGACATCGTTTTCTGCAAAAAGCCAACGATGATCAAATTTAGTAAGTGCAAATTCAGTTTTTAGAAATTATAAATACAAAGGAATTGTAATTACTATTATTCATAGCTAAGCCTTTAGTTATATTAAACAAAAGAGCAGTACCTAAATTAAAATATTTACAGAATGGCTGGCCTACAGAATATTGTAAGACTCGTTAGTTCAGGACGTAATATCGTATCGTACCTACCTTTGAAATGCTGAATTAACTTTTCAAAGCCCCAATCGGTTAGCAAATCTTCCATTTCGCGTTTCTTGGGAACAACACAAATTAATAATTATGACGCGAAACAATTCACCTTCGAAAACACTAAAGAGCACTATGAGCACACACTCGAAAATGCGCATTAAGAATAATCATTGCAATGTATTGCATCATTGGACGCAAGTAGCAACTTGCATTTTGCAAAGTCAGCGCTTTTGTAGCTTTTACTGGGAAGCCATCAAGTAAATATTTGTTTGATTAGAACATATATTCGCTTCATATTAATATTTAGTTTCTCATTTTCAAAGAAGAAAAATAGTTTCTTGATATGAACATACCTAGGAGTTCATTTCAAGTAATCTACAAATGCTTTAAGTTAAACATTTCCACTTTTATTTCAATTCTACTGAACTACTCGAAACAAGAAATCAAATGTATTTGATTGAATGCTGATCTGAATCTTAAATCAAATTGATATATTTTCACTTAAACATAAAAATTAAAGAAATATTTTTCTGTATTCAAAACGATGATGTTTCTTGAAGTAATTAAATAATCTCAATCCAAACTACTTATTGTTCTACTGAAATAAAGTAAGTCAAAACATTTTTTTTCTTGGATTCAAACAAACACTTTTATGTGTGTATGCTTGGCACTTTTTGATTGCCTGTCGGCTGGCATTTTCTTCGAATACACTTTTCACTTTTAAAACCGCACAATGTTTATCTGACACAGTATCAGCAAAGAATGAAGGTGGACGTAAAAACAATACCATGAGGTAAATTTACCCCCGCCTCATTAAATGACTAATGGGGTTGTTATTACCTTAGAGTAACTGTTAAAAGCAGATAAGAGATAATATTGAAGAGAAAGTTTACCTTCAGTGGTTTGTACACCAAATTCCTTTCAAGTAGTAACTTTATACTTTTAGAGTTTCAACTAATGTTCTTAAAAATTTCTTAGAAAAAAAAATTTTTAAGTTCAAAACGAGGTTCAAAATTAAAAATTAAATTACCAAAAACTAAAAAAAAAAAAAAATTTGGCAGAAAAGGTGCTAAATAGGCAAAAACAACAGAAAAACAGGTGAAAAAGGCAAAAACAGACAAAAACCCCCAAAAAAGGCAAAAAAGGCAAAATAAAATTAGCATTTTTGGAAAGCGCACGCTCTGAAACGGATTTTAAATCGGGACTCCCTGAAATATCTTCAATTTTAAAAAAAGGCATTTTGCCTAACTATCCGGTCTTTAGTGATAATAAATATGCGATCTTTCATTGTAAGGCATAAACATCTCCTAACTATGTACCTTACTGGACTGATAGTTATTTTTTTATTGATGTTCAAAGACTATTTTTCACACATTTGCAAGCCATCAAACAATAAGGATTCCATATTTCTGAATTTGCTTAAGGTATATTGTTCCTACTAGATACTAGATGGTCGAATCCTGATTCATAATCCATGCACCGTATAGAAATAAGAAAATTGCCATATATCATAATAATAAATCTTTAGATCCACCTAAATAGGAGATACGGAAAATGCTATAAGAATGGTCTTTGTAATATAATTTGAGCAAAATAATAAATAAAGTGAATTTAATGTTCTGCACAGAAACCGACTGACAGCTCAAGAGGAGCGAAATAGTGTCTTAGTTGAGCAATTTCCTGACAAAGAAAACTTCCGGAAATGACTACCCTTTTACAACAAGCTGTCTAGTTTATTATTTTGGCACGCGGTTACATAAGACCATATACTTTTAGATAATCTATAAAAACGATAAAATTATATTACAAAAATTTTCTGAATAATAATAATTAATGCAAAATTCTTTCTACGAAACAGAACTATTTTAAGGAATATAAAGAGTTAGGTTAGCCTAAAGTATCAATTAACATATTGCACATCAATTTCGTTTACAATAAAAAGTTACTTTAACTGTAAAATAGCAGAATAAACGAATACTGTCCGGAGGCTCAAATTTCAATTTTAAATTTGCACTCCGGCAACTTCATCAATAATTTATTGACAGCATGATGGGAATTCAGAAATCACTTTGTTGTAAAAATGGAGGCAACATGTAGACTGAAAATAACTTTATTCTTCAAAGTATAGCGAAATATAAGGTTATCGAAAAGTATGTTTAAAACTATACCTTAATTTTAAAAATAATGTATTTATAAAACAAGGATAATAACCGTGTTACCCGAACAGAAAATAATAGACTCAATAAAATAACGAGCGATTCAAAACCGGAGCAGAAATAAACTACGCCGGACAGACCACTAATAAAGGGGAAGACATCAACTTCTCTTGAGTCACCTTAAGACGTAAAGAAGAACAGGATATTAGTCTATACAAAAAAAAAAGAAAATAAGGATGAAGCCAGTTATACGGCCCATTGTAACTGAGAATTTAGTTGAAATCTGGTAGAATTACATTCCACAATTAATAAGGATCTCTATGGGCCAAACAACGTATCGATCGCCCCGTAACACAAAACGAGATAAAATACGAAACAGAGACACACGCCCTCCCATACCTGTGGTTCTATGGCAAGGAAGGAAGAAAAGGTATTTAGACTTAAGTTTTGAAAAAAATTCGCTTTCATTCTGGTCTGATTTGGAGCATTTCTTACCTTCTTTGGGGATTGTTTTAACATTACGGTTATTTGTTCATGTACTACATACTGTAGGTATACAGTAAACGTCTTGTAAATGTAGAAAGATTTGATTGAAGGCGCATTGATTATAAGTTACAAAGCAATAGAGACCTTCAATGTCCTATTTCCTAGTAGTTGATATGGCTATTAACCCAACACGAGATATAAACCCTAATTTGAAGACGACGAAAAAGGAAAAGACATAAATTCATATTAAGAATAGATATCAATGTAATGTATACATTGTTATAATGTATGGATGATAACATTAATATAAATTCCTTAACACATAGTTAGCTGAAATAGACTATAGAGATTTGGCGGCAATAAAATTTTTAGTTCGTTTAGAAGCACGCAAGGTTACCCTCAATGTGGGTGAAATTATTAGTTGATTATGATTTGTGATCGTACCATTGTGTACCCACGTGCTACCCCCGATCAAAAACGTTATAAAAACCATTTTCATTATTGTGTTTGTATTTGGGTATTCAATTTTGTCCTTCTGACGAAATTAATTTTCCCTATAATTAGTAGAAGTAGAAGCACAATAGCCAAAACAACAAAAGAAACTGATATTCATCAAGTAAATGAGAACTTTACGAATATTTGCTGTTTCCTCATAAATAATTTGTATGAATGTCGCAGCGGGTGATATTTCTATTATGTCGAATTTATAACTTCAGGGAATGTTCCGGTAACGACAAATTATTTTATATACTACCTAAATCATTCCAATGAGTCTGTAATCAACAAAGTTCGCGCCTACGAACCTTTAATCTTAGAAATTTTGGGTTTCAGTCGAGCTGTATCGCATCTACACGCTGCGATCTCTAACTGTGAACTGACCTCATATTGTGCGTGTATCTTATCATATAATCAGCACGGATTGTGTATGTCCATCCATCATTCCCATTGTACAGACAGAAATTAGTGGCTGCTTAAAGATTGCACAGACATCATGCAATAGCGTTAAAAACAAATCTTGTCCGTCAGACAATAATTAATCGTGCAACCAGTATATTATGTTAAGCTTAATTTGCACAGGAAAGCTTTTACCAAAAGTTATTAATGAGTTAAATTTAAATTAATGGAGATGTAATTTTTATATACAGTGTGTTCCTAAATGGTGGACACGGATAGCCTCATATCATAAACAGATATTTATTACAAAGAAAGTCTTCAGAATAAGGAATACAACATTATTTTTGCGATAAGATCTACCTCATTACGAATGGGAAATCGAGGGGTTTAAATCGAGAGAACGCGCAGGCCAGGCCACGGGGCCTCCTCTTCCAATCCAATGGTGGCCAAATCGCTGGTCTAGATACTTGGTGCACGTTCTATGGTTCAAATTTTTTTTCTGACATGTTTATCAAGCACAACATGATTGTTTTGATATTCCCTACCAGCATTAAAGGTTTGTCGGTATATTTATGGAACACGCTGTATATATTTGAGATCTGATAGTACTGTATAGTAGGTACAAATCGGAATACGTTTGTTTAATGAGTTAGGTAATAATTAATGTATTTTCCAATAAGTAATAATTATATAAACTAATAGTATTAATTTCAAAACCGCTTTTAATAAACCTGCTGCATTAGCGATAGAATTTGCCAGATATTAAACAGACAGCCTAGAATGGTTTTCACTTTGTAGATCATTATCATACCATACGTACTGAACGTAGTTCCGTTTTGCACCACGAAATGCGATATCAATTTAAACTTTATTCAAATAGATTCTAGAGAACCATAAGTGCGGAAAAGCAAACTATCAACAGCTCTACTAAAGTTGGTTAACAGCGATCACTAATTAATATAGTTACACGTTCATGAACGAGACAGTAAGAGTATTGTGTTACAAGTGAATGTAGAATTAAACCTCTGTAGAATCTTTGATGCTTAATTCCAGTATGTTTGAACATAGCAGCTAAATTTGTCTACCTCATTAATTTCTGATTTGATATTAACGGATATTAAATCAAAGGTTCGTCAATATCCGACTTGGAAAGTTTTGTAGTAAAATCACGCATTCGTAATTTTCCAAGCTAATGAGATAACGTTAATATATGCTAATGTAATAATATAAGTATGCCACATCCATTTTAATAATATGGAAATCATTTCAACCATTTCTAATGGATATTTATGATTTGCTTTTAGCTTGATACTCAAGTGAAATGATTGTGATATGAAACAAATGGACTAATATATGCAGTTATAACGGCTATCGCATATATCAGTTTCCCAGTAATGAATTATTCACTAATTGTACGAACATCAATAAAATTTAATATCCATAAGAGGGAGCGCCTAATCGATTTTTTATTACACTTAATTGTACTCTTATCGTCTGAAAAAATGTGCGAGGTCAAAATATTTCAAAGGAAAACACAACCAACGAATTATTAATTATTTGTTTCTCTGAAAACGAAGGAAAACAGTTTTATGTTTACTACCCCAGCAATACAATTCTATAGTTTACCCCTCTGTATTTTTTTATTCCAACTGTCGTTAAATTGTAGTGGTAAATAAACAGAATAAAGCATTATAAATTATAGGTATATAAAGTATTTACTAAAACAAGCTAAACTTTTCTTAGCTGAATTAAACTTCGAACAAAGCAAGCTGAGAAACTGAACTAATTTCTATCGAGCGAAATTTCTACACAAAACTAGAAGTCAACATGATAAAGGCAAAGTTCTAAATTTTCGAGTTTAAGTTCAAAGATAAACTTCTATCACAATGTTTATATTAGCTTTATTCGCATTCAATGTTATCGCAATACCTTTCTTGCTATTTTTTAAACTATAGGTTTTTATCTTCTTTTTATCTGTTTCTAAAAAAAATATGTTATTTTAATAAAACGGCAGGTTCTTTTTGAATAGGAAACATTAATACTTAAAAAAAAATTTTTTCGATGTTTTCAGTTTTACAAGAAATAAAGAATTATCTAGAAATCCGATTATTGCTTCATAGATAATCCCAGTTGAGCTTGACCCAGTATCCTTTGTAATTCAGCCAAAGGTCAATTAAGTCGATAGTCGACATGCTACCCAATTATTGAAATCTTTGAGGCAGTTTTGAAAAATCGGGTTTTCAATCAATCTATTCTATTAAGGTTGATAGAAGGACGCATGAAATATTCTTGTGATTAACAATCAATAATTAAGGTATTCGTGTGGACCTTGCAGAAAAAGCTTATTATACCCTACTATTATTACCTATCATCAGTGAGGATATCGTCAGGTCATGTTTTGCAGAGGAATTTATCGGGAAAATACATTTGCACTAAACGAAACTCTTTTAAAATACGAAATTGTTATTCATTTATCTATAGTGGATATTTACAAGAACGTATCTTCAGAATTTATATCTAGAACAAACAAAATTAATTACAAAAGAAAATACTTGCTTTCTCAATACCAATCCGTAGATACTAGTATTTACTATTATCCATCTAAATTTATTGTAGAAGTTTGCCCTGGAAAAATCCAGGTCATATAATTTACTGAATAGATAGGGTCTGGAATCTTCGCTATCACACTTTTCAACGTAAGAGTTCTTTGCTGCATTACGAGCACGTAACATATTTTGTTGCACTAGAATATTGTACTCCTGCGAGAGTGTAAGACTATGAAGTTCCGTTGAAAATGTACGTTCCCTTCCAACCAAAACTATATCCTGTAGATATTGGCTTTTTGACACAGTGCTATTTGATACTGCGACCTACAGTTTGTTTATTCAGAAAATAACAAAGCCGAGCTAAAACAATGACGTGGTAACACAGAATTTATAAATTGAGGGATCTGTTAGTAGTGGGAATGGCCCTTGGGAATGAAGTAGACCCGCTCTGCACAACATTAGGGGTCCCGAGCGGGTATACAGGAACAATAGCGTTCCGTGAGTGTTTATCCGCGTATCCTCTGCAACAAAGTTGACACTCTGTATTATACAGGCGTCCTTCGAGGATTCGACGGCTATTGCTTACCTTGTGTACCTAACGAACCCGCTCCGATATGCAAATCGGACGGTTTGTTTTACCGAATATATGTTTCTCAACGTATTGTGATATTTAGCGAAATGTTATGAAATTTATTAGGCTGTGATTATTTTATCTACAAAGCTTATTTACCTTAAAATATGTTAAAAGGATGCACATTGTTATTTCGTAAAATTTCGTTAGAATTTATTTTCCAATACCACTGAAAAAAATCAATTGTTGTACAGTTCTCCTTTTTTAATCAAAAATAAAACAAAATGTTGTGTTGTGTGTGTGAACGACCCAGGACGATCTCCAATAAATTGTTGTCAACATTAATATAAACAGAAATCTGAAAAGTTTCACTTGTTTATTTTGGGTTTGATAATAATACCTTGAAAATACATGTGAAGGTCTATTAAATTTGTTCATTTACGGAAAATCGGTGGAATTCGAGAGAACATCTTGGGACTTCATCTATTATTCGCGAGTCCAAAAAATAGTATCTTCATTGTTTTGTACTTTATCTCCCTCGATGAATAAAATGCCTTTCTTCTTTAAAACAATAATTGATAAATGAATTATTTTTAGCGGTATTGGGTTAAAAATTTAATTTTTACCTACTACAAACGATATTCTCTACACTATCTACATGAGGTTTGTTTTAGATATAACGTTTGCGTTTTCTTTGGCCACAAGTTGCATATTGGGTGTAGATACGGAAATTGCGTTAGCCAGTCAATTATATCACTTTCAACTATATAGTGCTCCTACCTATATGAAAAGGACCATTAGCATTTTGTCTCGTATTCGATCGGAGGATTGTTTGCAGTTCACCATGTAATTCACTTACTCTTTGTGTAGACATGCAACCTCATACCTAATAATCAGTTCAAAGGTTCATTGGACACATTTTGAAGTAAAATTTTCCCTCAGAAAGATTGAGATATAGGTATCTATTGGTAGCATAACTATTAATGTTAAATTTTGTTAACACTTAGATTGAACCTTCTATCATGAAGCTATGATTACGCCAATGATGGTTTTCGTTCTCGGAATGTACTAAGCAGAATTACAGCAGTATACCTAAATATGTAAGTAGCAGATATGCATTTTGTGGTAAAACATCATGTCTCGCAAGTCATGACAAATCTCTATACTATTAGGGTTGTAGCCCTCTCCTAGGATACAGAGGGAATCATGATTGTTAGTGGAGGCAGTAGGTATTCGAACTGAATTCCTCAACCTAGCAACACTTCTAATAATAGTTCTTTGTTCGAACTACTGCGTTGGGGCGATGAAATAGATGGTCGTGGATGTAGAAATTTAGGTAATGAGAAACCTTAGTTTTTTGAAGAATTATTAGTATCGTTTAATAAACCTAAAATAACATTTTAAGCATGAAATATAGAATATCTGAAAGCATAAACAGAGTTAATATTCTAGAACCGGTTACTGAAAAAAATTAGTTAAAGACCTCTAACAAAGCAGTATCCCTTTTTTCATAAACCCCCAGCCCGCAGCAGAAATTTCTAAACCGATTACAACCGGAAATAACCCGGATATTAGTTGCGTTTCATCCGCTAAGCTCAGGAAAAGTCTGAAGGACAGCATACGGGCGGGGACGTATAAAATGCTAACCTTTCCTTCAAATTCTTGTATTGACCGCCTATATAGTGACCTTTTTCTCCCTACATATTCTAAAAAGGGAAAATAATCCGTGGATTCTATTTGGTTACACTTTTAAATTTATAAGAAAGTTACTTTTATTTTTTAGTTAGGTATACCTTGTATTTTGTAAGAGGAAATTGTATATAATTGACTTTGTGATATTAATTAAAGCAACACAGGGACAAAATTTCGCTATATTATGTGTGCGAGTGAATACGTAGGTATCTTCAGCGTTTAGAAACGCTTTATAAATGTTTTCAATCTAAGGATAAAAGATAATGAAATTAGTTCATTAACAAATAGGGAGACCGGGTAAACATCGTCCTTTACATTATAGCAGTAGGGGTTGGTTTTCTTTTAAAAGATTGATATAATTCACGTAAATAGAGTTCCCTCCTTCTTTATTCTGGTTATACTTACAAAAGCTGCAGGAATGTTTCGAAATAATAATTATTAATTAGTAACCGATCACCAATTATTTTTTAGAACATTTACTTTATAAACGAAAGTTTCTATCTCATAGAGTAATAATTTACGGGTTAAGTAATAATTTAAAAGGACAGTAAGTTCTTAGAAATGAAACAATTCATAATTATTTATAGTAGGATGGTCTGTAAGCTATTCAAGTAATTCTGGCTACTTATTGTACTATGGATTAACTTGAGAGAAACATCGTTTCGCGGATCAGCCTTAGCACCATTTCACTTTACTTTAAAATATTCACCCTCTTATGCAAAATGTAACCCTTGACATTTCAGTTTGGTAATTGAAGTATCTTAAACACGAATTCTACACCTGCATTTGGGATCACTAAATAGATATCTTTAATTGATGAAATTTAAATTTCTTATGACCTACTTTTAGCTGTTTCATTGGTCTCTAGACCCTATTACGAAGTTTAACTAAATTATATATAATTTAATGGTTTTGAACTATAAAATTAAACTGAACTGCAACAACCTTCTGTTTGCAGTACGAAGTGTGCAACGTTGATCTAATTTACTGAAGGATTCCACAAACATCCTTGACCTGTGCTGGTGTTAAGTTTAGTGTCTGTGTCGTAATTGCTTTAGACACCACACTATTTGTGTACTATTCTAGTATTCATGGACACTTATCAGCATGCGCGTCTTGTTTACTTAGTTTATCGAGTAAATACTGCAAATGGAACATTAAATTACATTTAATATTAATGCTTACGTATTGATATATCAAGGCGGTAGTATTGTCAAATAGATACATGATGTTAGCTTTCATTTGTGTTCTGCAATAACTGTTTACTTACATCTTAGATATGAATGCATTCATTGCAGACGTCGTGATTTTTGAATCATAAACATCAAGTCAAGGTTTAATTTTACCTTTATTCCTGAGCTAAGAGTATGTTAGTGCAAAAATGAAGAAAAAGCCTGGACGGACATACCTGAAACAAAACAATATCTTTTAGTAAGTAAGTAATACTCAAAACGCTTTTTTTAGAGGCGTTACTTTTCCATGTGTTAGAGATTAAATTTAGTTGATGGGGCTAAATATTTCATTTTGAAATTTAAAATATCAGTAAAGCATGTTCAGGGATATGTATGTCTATTGTCTAAATAAAACATACAGAAGCTTGTTAACGCGCCGCTGGCAAATTTGTGTATTAATACCCGTTTCAGACACGTAATCCCTTTATAATACAAACAACATCACAAAACCGGCATTATTAAATTTTTCCCGTACGTCTTATGGAATAACCGTGCTAACTTTTAATAAAAATTTAACAAGAATTAAGCCATTATAAATTTTTGTGTAGAACCACAATGTAGGTAATTATTTCTGCAGGGCGGAGTTCAAATATCAGCAGCTCACGACTTCATTATATTCGTGATATATAAGATACCACCCGCTCGCAGCCCTGATCCAATATTTCCTACACGTACATTTTTAAAATTTATTAAAAAATGGGATATCATAATTCTTTGTGAACGCTATTGGAAGCTGAAACGGTTTATATTGTGCACATCTGTTTTGAAAGCGAAAATCTTGCAACATTTTGTGGGTATTGAGTGCTCAGGTGGGAATAAGAAATGAATTCTTCTATTCACTACTCATAATTAATTCGAAATGAAAGATACTCCGTTATATTTTGGGGAAATGAAAATAAGGATGAGTATAAGAACAAATTGAAAGATTTAACCACCAAATACTACACCTCCAGGGGTGTGGCAGAAACGGAAAGAACTATCGTTAACCGGTTAAAGGTGAAGAAATTCCAAATAAAATCTTAGTAGGTATAAGATAAACTTAACCATGTATCAAATATCTGAATATCTAACCTTTGACGAATTTCTCCCCCCAATAAAAATATACTTACATAAGAACAGGAAACCTACAATGCCCTTTTAAGCACATACAATGTCAAAAACATCAGATAGTATTTTAGACATTCATAAATTACCATATTTTTGGGGTTCAAATTAACTTCCGTCATGTTTTAGAAGCGAAACGCAAACCGTAACACAATAATTAGAATAATAGTAGGGTCTGAAGTTGTATTGTAGATACGTGTAAGTGGTTTTCTAAAATAATGAGGAAGAAAGTTTTGTAACTTGGATATAAAGTACCTATTCCTGTAAATTTTTTGAATACACGTTACATATGTTCTTAGTTTATCTTGATCCGAAGGGATGCTAACCGCCACCAAAACTTGTTTCAAATGTTGAGGTCTGCCTGGGTCTGCCAAACTGACACATTGTTTGAAAGCGTATTTTCAAACTCTTGGACAATTTCTTCCTCATGTCTAAATAATGTACTTAATATTCTTTGTTTGCATATTTTTAGTTACAGTTTCTATATAATAAATGTTTTATGTATTTTAGGGTTTAAATTAATATACTGGATATTTTATTTTATATTTTTCCAGCACTTCGCTCTAAGCAATAAACAGCGAACAAACCTTTTTCCCTTTAAAGCTACTTTTCTGACTTGACACAGTGATCCTATTTTCAACCTACTATATTAATTTATGTGACATGTTATTTTGTGAAATTCTGAAATATCCATCACCACACTATTTAGTTTGACATTCGATTGAAAACGGTGATGTCGAGGTGATTTATATACTTCAGAAAACATCAGAGTGTAATCTTGTAAAGATACTGTATAAAACATCCTCGATATTGTTGTTTAATTGTTAGGATACTTCTCATTCTACTATTTCTTATTATATCTACGTTACTTAGTTTTCAAATGAAGTTAAATAAAAGGATTAATTTTTATACAGGGTGTTCCATAAATATACCGACAAAACTTTTAGTGGTGGCAGGGGACATCAAAACAAACATTTTCTGCTTTATAAACATATGTCCGAAAACGCTTCGTTTTCGAGATACAGGGTGTTGAAATTTGTAGAAAAAATTCTTGCAACCATCGTAGGGTGTTGAAAACAAACACGATGTATATTTAATACGGTAATCGAATATACAGAGTGTGTAAAAATTGTGGTGCAGGTTTCAGGTAATGCAGGATATCGCACTAAAAAGGAAACTAATTTTGATTTTGTATCTAAGTAATCAATAATAAAATTTTTCAAGTTGAACGGCAGCTACACATTTAGGCTACGACGGAGAGATGCAAGTTCGTGTTTTAAACAATAGTTTTGAGCAAAACTTTAATTAATTTCGATAAACCAAATACGGCTTATAATTCGTGGTATACGATTGGCGATTGGCTAAGGGAAACAATGAATTATTAAAAAATATATATTTTGGTGGTCTTGTGTTGTTTTCTGTAATGCTAGTGAGACAACATGATGGAAAACGGGATATTCAGATGTGAAAATCTTACAGCGATCATTAGAAAAATACAAGTTTAACGAACATATTATTTCTTCAGCCTGAAAACTTGTTCTTTTGGGAAAACAAAATATTACTGCGGTAGCTTGAATTTATTTTAGTTACATTTTTAATATTAAGGCTGTACTTTGGAGCTATAGGTTAAATTTAGACAGCATTTATTCTAAATTTATTAGGACACTATTTATTTTTTCTTCTTCTCCCATTCTTGCCATTTATGTTTTATATATTCTAACTTGGTAATAAGCACCTCATTGACTGTTGCTGGATATTTACATTTATAGTTGATATAATTTGTTGATGTTTAAATATTTCACAATCGTAAAAACAGCGATTACAGTCGACAATTAAATTGCAGTTAAGTTAAACGATCAATGGTAAAAAATTTTACCTATTATCACTGAATATACTCATCAAGTAACTATTTTGAAAGAGCAGCATTCTTTACTGTTACCAATTTTGAACTTTGACGACTGTAAGTTCAGGAAGCGTTTGCCAGTTTTTTTGATATCAGCTTTTTGTCTTAGTTTTCTCTAAGGAATAACTTTACCTAAAGCTTTCACCACCATTTTTATACATTCTGTATAATGAACATGGTTTTGGTTTATAATGGTTTATTATAACGTTAACAATACAAATACCAAACAGACTATTATAACAGACTAGTATACCGAGTGGTTGGTATCTGAATAAGAAGTATACATTGCATAATCACGTTTATCCGAATTCCTGCCCCTAACTGTTATGGAAAAAATTGGTAATGGTAGTAAACTAAAGAGAATAATATTCCGCGTTAAAAATTCTTTGTGTACTATTTCTTCAACATAACAATTTAAAATTTAAAAATGTAGCTATTTAAAAAATAGGAGGTGCTACACTTGTCAAAACAAAACATACTCATATTTTTCGAATGTACTTTCATATGTAGGTATTTAAATTTTATATATTTATTTTTATATTATTTATTATACAAAGAATTCTTAAAATTGAACGACGCGGAATATTATTCTCTTTAATTTGGTACCGTTACCAATTTGTTCCATAAAAATGGGGAGCAGGAATTCGCATAAACGTGATAAGCAATGTAAACGGCTTATGTACAGGGATATGACCGATATGACCAACCACTCGGTATAAATGTTGCTTACTTGGCTAAACTAATAAACTAAGTGAATACCTATACAGGGTGTCGAATTGAATTACGCTATACATGTGGAATTCAATGGTAAAATTTTAAAAGTCCCTTATTTTGGGGGCAAAACCCTCAGCTTGGCACAATTTTGCGAAAATGCGTATAAGCTGTTCTGCAGCTCGATTACCCAAGTGTTTAATTGCGCAATCAAAATATATAATTTTATGAGAATAAATCAGAAACGAATATATAAGTGTGTATATTATAATATAATATTACAGAATATCAGCAGAAGAAACATTTGGTAAAAATAGATTATTATTACGTTCTGAACATTTTGTATTTTTTGGTTTTGTTTTCTTTTCCAGTGAAGGTATTCACAACAAAAATATTTTCGGATATTTTGTAAGGACAGAATTAACGCTTCTGCGCAACCGCTTACAGAACAACGCGTGTAGTCCGACAACGCAACCAACTCCGCATGCTCGCACCCTGCTTAGATCCCGCGTGACGATATTTCGTGACGCGAGAACCTAGAACTTGCCTCCGTATAAGTGTTTTCAACACTAAAAATCGTTTTAGTGTTGAAAACACTTATACGGAGGCAAGTTATAGGTTCTCGCGTCACGAAATATCGTCACGCGGGATCTAAGCAGGGTGCGAGCATGCGGAGTTGGTTGCGTTGTCGGACTACACGCGTTGTTCTGTAAGCGGTTGCGCCGAAGCGTTAATTCTGTCCTTGCAAAATATCCGAAAATATTTTTGTTGTGAATACCTTCACTGGAAAAGAAAACAAAACCAAAAAATACAAAATGTTCAGAACGTAATAATAATCTATTTTTACCAAATGTTTCTTCTGCTGATATTCTGTAATATTATATTATAATATACACACTTATATATTCGTTTCTGATTTATTCTCATACAATTATATATTTTGATTGCGCAATTAAACACTTTTAAAATTTTACCATTGAATTCCACATGTATAGCGTAATTCAATTCGACACCCTGTATAGGTATTCACTTAGTTTATTAGTTTAGCCAAGTAAGCAACATTTATACCGAGTGGTTGGTCATATCGGTCATATCCCTGTACATAAGCCGTTTACATTGCTTATCACGTTTATGCGAATTCCTGCTCCCCATTTTTATGGAACAAATTGGTAACGGTACCAAATTAAAGAGAATAATATTCCGCGTCGTTCAATTTTAAGAATTCTTTGTATAATAAATAATATAAAAATAAATATATAAAATTTAAATACCTACATATGAAAGTACATTCGAAAAATATGAGTATGTTTTGTTTTGACAAGTGTAGCACCTCCTATTTTTTAAATAGCTACATTTTTAAATTTTAAATTGTTATGTTGAAGAAATAGTACACAAAGAATTTTTAACGCGGAATATTATTCTCTTTAGTTTACTACCATTACCAATTTTTTCCATAACAGTTAGGGGCAGGAATTCGGATAAACGTGATTATGCAATGTATACTTCTTATTCAGATACCAACCACTCGGTATACTAGTCTGTTATAATAGTCTGTTTGGTATTTGTATTGTTAACGTTATAATAAACCATTATAAACCAAAACCATGTTCATTATACAGAATGTATAAAAATGGTGGTGAAAGCTTTAGGTAAAGTTATTCCTTAGAGAAAACTAAGACAAAAAGCTGATATCAAAAAAACTGGCAAACGCTTCCTGAACTTACAGTCGTCAAAGTTCAAAATTGGTAACAGTAAAGAATGCTGCTCTTTCAAAATAGTTACTTGATGAGTATATTCAGTGATAATAGGTAAAATTTTTTACCATTGATCGTTTAACTTAACTGCAATTTAATTGTCGACTGTAATCGCTGTTTTTACGATTGTGAAATATTTAAACATCAACAAATTATATCAACTATAAATGTAAATATCCAGCAACAGTCAATGAGGTGCTTATTACCAAGTTAGAATATATAAAACATAAATGGCAAGAATGGGAGAAGAAGAAAAAATAAATAGTGTCCTAATAAATTTAGAATAAATGCTGTCTAAATTTAAACTATAGCTCCAAAGTACAGCCTTAATATTAAAAATGTAACTAAAATAAATTCAAGCTACCGCAGTAATATTTTGTTTTCCCAAAAGAACAAGTTTTCAGGCTGAAGAAATAATATGTTCGTTAAACTTGTATTTTTCTAATGATCGCTGTAAGATTTTCACATCTGAATATCCCGTTTTCCTTCATGTTGTCTCACTAGCATTACAGAAAACAACACAAGACCACCAAAATATATATTTTTTAATAATTCATTGTTTCCCTTAGCCAATCGCCAATCGTATACCACGAATTATAAGCCGTATTTGGTTTATCGAAATTAATTAAAGTTTTGCTCAAAACTATTGTTTAAAACACGAACTTGCATCTCTCCGTCGTAGCCTAAATGTGTAGCTGCCGTTCAACTTGAAAAATTTTATTATTGATTACTTAGATACAAAATCAAAATTAGTTTCCTTTTTAGTGCTATATCCTGCATTACCTGAAACCTGCACCACAATTTTTACACACTCTGTATATTCGATTACCATATTAAATATACGTACATCGTGTTTGTTTTCAACACCCTACGATGGTTGCAAGAATTGCGAGATCTGTGCATTTTTTTATTTATCTTTATTAAGTTTATTGCAGTTTAATGAAATTATAGTTTACAATAATGTTGACCATTTGCTTCAATACAAAGATTGTACCGCCCGATCATTGACTCGCGCACCCTATAGAAGATTCGAGGGATTTGCTACTTGCGCACAAGCAACAATAACAACAACAATAACTTTGTTATTGTAAAACCACTTGAATGAATTTTTTTTTCGATACGAACAAGGACGCTACCACCATGTATTCCACCCCCAGAATACTTAATTATTACTGCGGAATTCTTCATTGCTTATTTATGACATAAACATGAATGAAAACATGAATTTTTTACATATCCGGCCCCCTTCGTTATTCAGGATACCCAATCAATAAATTTTTTCTGTAGCATTTGATAGATCTTTAAGAAATCTTTGACGACGGTAAAAGTCGTTAATATAACATTGATATGACATATGACAGGGTAACCTATAACTTTCTTGTTACATGACATCATGAAAAATGTCAGTCTCACGTCTCCGCCGCTCTTCCGCTTTATATTTATTTTTTTATAAAAGTGATGTGACAGGTTTGATGTGCAAAGAAAGCTGTATATACTTTAAGATAATTTCTTCTGTAATATGTTAAAGTGTAAAACAGTTTTCAAAAATAAACAGAAGAATAATGCATTGCGGTAAAAGTATAAATAAAATGGTTACTGGTTTATTACTAAGACTGTATACATATTAACTTAAACTGTTGCAACTTGCATTGCACATATTTATCGTTGAATAGAAGACATTCTATTACTAGAGCTAACATGGCAACAAAGGAAAACACGGAACAAAATGTTTGGTGAAAAGGTCTTTTAATGGCCGGTATCTATGTCGAATAGCTTACACATGTTGTGGACAGCACGTTTAGCAGGATTTCACTGCAGGAAAGCTCTTGGAGTGGATATAGTTAGAAGTAAACCACCGGAAGCCATTTTAAACCTTTCAGTTCTGTTAGATTACTGCACAGATTTGAATTTATTTATTTACGTCAAGAATTTTAATTTTTTTATATGATTGCTATTTAATTCTTTGATGCAGTTTAACCCTCTACTATTTATAATAAATTCCATTTAAATTTTCTCGTAGCGGGAATAATTTTATTTCTTTTCCTGTCTGGATTGTTTCGGTTTCCCTTTGTCTAACATGTATACATAATTTAGGCTTTATTGGGGAAGTACAATAGAAACTTTTGTTATTACTTGTAACGCCCAAACTATTCTTAGTAGTACATTTTTATTTGTAGCAAACAAATATTTTTTAATGATGAAGTCAAACTTGGAACTCAAACAGACAGAACCTTCTGTAACTAAATAATAATAAAAATAAATATATCCCTTGGGAGGTGCCTTGAAAACTTTAAACAACATCGATTTTTCCTTTGTGTTACTGAAAATGTTTCCTATCTCATCGTCCTAAAATTTCTCTGTTGTCGAATTTATGTAATTAATATATTCAAATTATTATTGGAACGACGTGGGCTTACAATTTTCCCCTCGCTTTTCACGAAGGAACTCAATTAGACCTTTTATGAAGGAAAAGGGATAAGAAGGACAAAATTCAATTTTGACCCGTCGACCTAATGCAAGCCAGATAATAGTGGCTAGGGTTAGTTGAAGACTTTCAGAATTCGTAATCCCAAGAGTATTTGTTGCTAACATGTGGATCGAACAGGACAAGGAAAAATATAAAAAATGATACAAAAACAGTCAACTGCCGCACGCCTGACATTTTTTCGACAGGTTTATTGGTTGAAGAATACACAAGAGAATGCGACAAAACATTTGCTCTAATTCTTTCATAAAGCTACAGACATGCTAAAAATAATAATTTACCGCAGAAGTTGGAAGTTTTGCCATGGTAATGACCTTGAGGGTCAAGTATTAGAACGGCATTCACCCACAAGTATTCCGACTGTATTATTACGGCTCTCTGGAATTCAACTCTTATTGATATTGAAATGTTTAGTTCAAGCAGATGATGATATATAAATCCAAGTATTATAAATAGAAGGAAGGCTGAACCTCAAGGTGAATTACAGAATTCAACCATAAACGAATGCGGTTTATAAGTAATTGTGAATTAACTTACTCTTCACCCTTATCTGCATTTAATGGACCATTTCAATAAAAACTCAAATGGTCCTGTAAAAACCGCGATATTTCAAAGCGAGTGTGTACTTTTGAATCATCCTGTATATGGATCATGAAGTGGACAAGAATTTTACCATTTATACTTCATCGGTAGCTTCCCTATTCTCGTATAGACAAAATGATTTTGATTCACGACGTAACTCATTTTGCACCACATGTATCACTTTCTTGTTAGAGTCAAATTGCTAGACTCGCAAGAATTTTCTTAATGATCCAAAGAGATGACAGTCATGTGGGAGAAAGTTTGGGCTATTTCGAGTATGAGGCGGTTCTTCCCATCCCAATTCTGTCGTTAGGTGGGCTATATGTGGTTGAGCGTTGGCGAACAGAAGTTTAAAGGAGCACGCGTACTTGTTCGGTTCGGAACGGAACTATCTCGTTCGGTTTGAATTGGTTCAAACATCCGCGCTCTACCTCAGTCTCTGTATCACACAAAAATTCGTATTTTCGTAATTTTTTGGCATATGTAGTATACTTGGACTGAACCGAACGGAACGAAAAAGATGGTTCCGAACCGAACGGAACCGAACTGAACAAATGCTCGTGTTCCTTAAGGTTCTTGCTTACGACACCGCGTCTTCTTGTTTGCCCACATGTATTGGTCTGTTCCTTTTGTTCCCTCTGTACATCCTAGTTGGTATTTGTTGTTTCTAAGGGTACGGTCAAGGTATGCGTAATCTTCCCGCTATTAATAGTACTCAGCAACTCTTTCGGCTTTACTTTTCTTCGAGAAGCTCATCATTAGGTTTCTCTTCGGATACATTTTGATATGGATGTATATCTTCGGAATTCTCAGTTGAGACCATCCCCAGCATCTCACAAAATAGGAAATAAATACAGCTGACTAGGAGTTTAAAGCTAAACCTTCACATATCACTGCAGCGTCTGCAGCGACTTTTTGAGCATCTTATGATGTACCAAAACAAATATGCAATAACTAAGAAGTTTATTTTTTGAAATGATTCTTTTGTCCTCAGTTCTTTCCGTTTATGTAAAAACTGATCCAAAACAATTTAACCTTTAGGTTTTACTTCGTGAATTTCATTAATACTGCAAATTAGTTTTATGGTCCGATAAACCATTCGCGTTATTATGTTAACTCCTAAACACATCTGACAAACAGTTTGGTTACCTTACCAAACAACTCTGTGTATTGCTTGAATGAACTTCTCAGACTATTTAAGCTTAAGGCTCCTACTATCACAGTTCACTGGAAACAATCAAGCTATTTGACATGTTTGTTCCCTTTCACGAAGCCAACTTGATATTCATGCAATTATGCGGTCAATAAACAGAATTGATTTAAATAGATACCTTCAAATCAGTGGAATTACTCAAATGCCTAAATAATTTTAAGACATTGCTAATTTCAAATTATATTTATAATTAAATATTTATTTTAAATGTTAATAATAATGTAACTAAATATTACACATTTTAGCTATCAATTTCTATTATAGAATATCTAAACCTATAAATAAGCAATTCTCATACAACAGCAACGCTGCATAAAATAAAGCTTTAGTTAAAATGTTGTTCCCCAGTTACAACACATAAGCGTCTACCAAATTCAGTAAAATTAACAAATGGCTTCGAAAACGCGAAGCAAGCAGTATTAGTCTACAATATATTTAATAACATCAGATAAAAATAAATTAAAAATTTCCCTATATATAATTTGCATGCCTGAACGCGCACAGAAAAAAACACGCGAAACTTTGCTTAGGGCAAATTTAGGGTCGAAGCGTTCCAAAACGCAATGCGTGTATAAAATCTTTACATTCTGCATGTTGCTTACTTAATATCAAGCCTATTTCAATTTCAAAACAACTTAAAAACTTAAATGTTACATGCTTGAACGCGTTCTCGAAGAGCACAGGCGGATAAAAGTTTGCTCGGAGCAATGTTTGCTGCACAATGTTTCAGTCGAGAGAAAGTAATTACATTAAATGGAGCAATTAAAATTAATAATTGTGAAATTTTACCCTCTGATGGTTTACTTTTCGAAGCTTGCAGTATTGCTTCATATAGTTCCTACATATATGGATACCTACATACCTTCATGAAGGGTAACCGTTTAGCATCAGCAAGAAAATATGAAAGCGTGTTATTAAATGTTTTAGGGTTTTTACCTCCACGTTATATGGGCACGCCACCGTTTTCATAATAAAAAATTAACAGCCCCACACCGCTTACGCGTTATGTTGATCTTACAAATTTGGAGCCGCCTTTCTGTAAAATAAACTAATGGAAGGAATAACGTAATTTGTTTAATCTTCCATCTGAAAGCTAAATAAAAGCTTCCTCTTCCAGACGCAAACAGAGCAACATCATTTGCTGCTCCGTAGAATTAACTCACTTGAAAGCCTTGATTGATTCAAGTTTGGGATCTGGGCCGAGGTAGGTTGTCTAACTGCACGCGATGTATAACTCCTGACCCAAATTAACCACTTAATAAAGTTGGAGATTGACACAAATTGGATTACTCTTCTATAAACTACCCACTGCTGCTTGATACGTTGCTTACACTGACAGCTTTGTAATAGATTACAACCAACAATGGCGAGTCTCGAGGACTTTCACAGTAGTTTGGCAATTTATGTTCGCGGATAACATTTTTGTTTAGGACGCATATACCGAAAATTGTCGTCGTGTAAAACACTTCATTTTATAAATCGTAAGAGACAACATGGTTGAACGAAAACAAAGGATTAATATTTCAGGATAATGTCAGAAAGTTTACTTTTCTGCTAGGTACTTGAAACTACAACTTCACTAACTCTCAAAATGAGTTAATCCAAAGACTGCTCTTGGGGCTAATAATATTTGCAAAGACATAATCCTATAATGCTTTACATGAAAGATTGCTTAATCCATTATACAGAAAGGCAGAGCAGTAAGAGCACACATATCAAGAAATATTATCCTCGCTGAAAGTATTTTAAGGTCACTTGAAATTTCTGTTCTTTAACATTCCCAAAAGTATTCAAGGTTGAAATATTTGAATATTCATGGCAGTTCGCGAGCAAAAGTCGATAACCAAACAAAGTAGTTTTAGACGGCCTTCTAAAACCAATATACCAAGGTATAACAACGATTAACAAGTCCCTCCAGATCGCTTTTGTTCAAATTGAAAAACACAGAAATCCAATAAAGGCTAGTTTTTTCAAATAACACATGGGAAATAAGTTTGGTACACTATTTAATAGAAAATGATAAACTAAATAAAATCTGTCATTTAAATATTGTAGAAAACCAAAATAAGCAATGGCGGTCACAATAATATCCATTGAGTTTCTTGTACAAAATTGTTCAGGCGTGCCCTTTCAATCCAACAAGATCTAGCACCCTAATTTATCACCAGCTATGAAATCCGTTGATCATTGTACCGACACCTATAATTTTAGAAGAATCAGATTACGGAGATCATGAACTACATTTTTCGTTAGATCTAACCGAAGTACATTTAAATACAGAAGCATAACTAAACGTCTCAGTAAAAGCAAAAATTACGCATCTTGCTTCCAAAACTGAGAGGTTAGAATTTACTCGAATAGAACAGCAAATTAGCAATATCCTACATATAACCGTAAAAAGAAGTTTCCCGAGTTTCATTCCCTGAAAGACAATCTTCGCTACTTTAATTATATGTAGACAGTTTGAAAGTCCCTGGACACAAACACGAACCAGAAATAGGATCTTAAATTTGCCGTTGCTAAATGTTTGTCGATCTAGGATTAAGTCTAAGGTTAATCTGGCGTCAACTAGGCAAATAGTTAATTATTTTGAATACAAGTGCATTATTAATTCAAGTTGACGTATACCTCAAATGTGTACAACTACTACATTAGAAGGCAATTAATAGCTGTGTTTGTCGAGTATGCAGGCACCATGAAATATTCCCGTATTAGTTCGAATTAAACCCTAATTTTATTTTACAAAACTGCTAAACAACAGGTTTTTAAAATTATTTCTTCAAACATGCATTATTTGAACCACAGCAGCTCAGGTTAATAACTCTAAAGTAGCTATACATTGAAGTCCATTTATTGTGCAATATAGCCATATTGCAAGTTAAATGGACCGCCCACATTATCATTGAAATATAGGCAACTCATTATACACTGCTAGCACTCTTGCCCCTGATTGCTGATTTTGATTATTGTTTGTCAAATGACAGTGTTTTTTTTTTAGTTTTTAATGAAGTACAAGATTTAAAACTAACGATTTATTGAAAACATGATCTATACAGACGAAAAAAAATAGAAATGTGTTTGTGTGTTTTCTAAATATCTGTTTGATCTGTTTATATAATGTCTTAGTTTTGGATTTCCTGCGAGTGTTGAAATGTTAAAATTATTGTTGTGAACAACTGAAATTTCAATCTTTACAAATCTTCTTAAAGCGCTTAGCGACCTGGGAAAAGATATTTGTATCAAATTTTGTTTCGGAATTACTCGTATCTCATGTATAATTTCCATATTACTTACTCATTTTTTATTACAGGTTCGCACCGAAATTGCAGCAGTATTTGGAATCATGTAAGTAAATTCAGAAATACTTTTTGTTAACTTCCTCCGATTCTTTACTAACTTAATTTACAATATGGAGGTGAGTGTAATACACAATAATTACTCAACTTTCAGTTGCTAAGGTTAGACCATTTAATTATCTATAATTTCTAAATATGTTTTTGTAATTCACTTGAACAAAGGAGATCAGTGAATAATTATCTCCTGAATATTAAAAACTCTCTGCTGTTTGCTTAGTTAGCATACATGTAATTAATTGGAAGATAACATTTACATAATGAAAATTTTGGATAAATATCAAAATTGAAACTGAATGTACATGGGATCCATAACGGTTCCTATCTGCAATCACATTTACCCCTTGAATAGTAGGGAAAGCATTCAACCTCACATGCATTATCTTGAACGAGTTTTATACTGTATCAAAGGAAAATTTCAATCCCTTTCCATCATACCTAAACTTCAGAACATCCGATAAATATCACCAAACGTGTAAAAAGAAATGTCGTTTAGCACAATACCAGTACTCCCGACATTTTAAACGTTCAAATATTTTCGGTTCTTGTTTCTAAAATTAATGGTATTCTAGTAGTATTAGTAAATTATAATTTAACTAATTCACTGGCACATTGTCAACATTTTGACATGACTTTAAAGAACCATCGGGGATCGATAAGGGCTGTAGCAATTTGTCACTCTACACTTCAATAGTACGGCGGGCATTGTGGGAAAATATTGAGGGTTTGTCAATGGATATTGACGAATTAGGAAGCATTGAAGTTTTCGGGTCAGCTTAATGACAAGGGGACTACGACAATGAATTGTTTCGATGGCAGTACAGATTATGTGGTAATTGATTAAATCACGTTTTCACCATAGCTATTGATTATTGTACTATAGTTTGGAGAGAATTACCTACCTAAGACAAATTTCAATGTATTTTCCGGCTTTGTATCTCAGATCTATTGGCAATTAGACAGTCTTGGACAAAGGGTTGGGAAATGTTTAGTTCGTTTCACTATAAAGGTCCTACCCCGAAATTATCTTTTTAATGTTTTCTTTTAGTGTGAAAGGCTGATTATATCGGCATTCATGGGAATTTTTGAAAGCTCCATTTTTTGTCTTAGATTACCATGGTTCATTATAAGATCATTGAAGAATGTAAGGACATGATAGTCGCTACATTCCGTGTTACTTATTAAATTTTTCACGCTACCGTCAATAAGTAGCTTAAAAGAATAAGAACCTTCATATGCAGTGATTTCTTGAAGTACTGTAAGCTTGCAAAAAATTTTCTAGCTCTAACAATTCACGCTGTAAATATGCACAGACAAAAAAAAGTGTTAAATGTTGGACCTTGAAGTAGAAGTAAATAGCACCAAAATTATGTCAGTGTCGTAGGATAATGAACAAAAATTTGTGATCAAACACATGTCATGCAAAGCGTTTAATAAAAACGTAAAATCGATCTATTATCACTTGGAGAAAATTAATTCCTATCACAAGCCAAATATATTTTTGCCAGATCAATGCACGAGCATGCCCTACCGTTACAAAACCCTAACTATAGTCACTAGTTAAACCCTCGTTGCTCCAGAATTTTGAAATTCGATCGTGGGATCGATCACGTGTCGCCCCATCCCCAGATAGATTTTCATATACAAGACTGCGGCAGCGGCACTTAAATTTATGAATCTTGATTGTCAAGCAACAATTACTGATGTAAATGTTTGTAGGTGTTTTTTATATATCTTGTAGTAAAAACCATTTCATCTTGTGTTCAATTATAGATTGGTTATAAACTACAGAAAGTAAACGTTGATATTTACTAAATGTTGCAGGTCTAACACAAATAACGACGACAAACAAAGATAAAGTATGTATTCGCAAAAACTTTGAAAGATCCTGTAAATTTCTTTGTACCTTGACATGAGCTTTAGTTTAGGATAACCTTACAACAAGCAAATCTTTCCCATATTTCACTGAATAACTTTACAACACTACCTAAATCTGGATTTTATTTGTCACGACAGCGGTATGGTCTATTATATTATTTCTGCGCTTACGCTATTTTACATTTCGTTAAAACTCCAAAACAAACATTTAAATAATTGAATTATTTCGTGTTTGTCATAGCTTAGGGAGGAATATTTTACGAACCAAGTTACCGTAAAGAAACAACCAACTTCGGGTTGCAAACGTAAACATTTTATGCTTCCATATAAACAGATGGAAAGGAAATTCTCATATGAATAATTCGTGTACTTTACATTATAATATTTAAATTGTTTAATGTTGACTATTTTTTAACATTAATTAAAAGTAAAAGTAAGGATACTGAAATTTCCAACACGATTTCTTTTTACGCTTGGATTTAAAGTGCATCAAGACATGAATTTTAAAATTGACTTAGGACCCGGAATTCATGTAAAATCGATTTACTTTACGAAGTAAACCAATGAGCAATATAATTTTATGATCGTGTCATATTTTATTTTACCTGGTCAAGGAAACCGTACATCTTATTTTTTATTCGTCTAACGTGCAGAAATGTACGTAATCATTTATTTTCTTGTTTTTTGCTAACAAAATAATAATTTCGACTTTAACACGCAACATTATTAAATACCATTCTATTTGCCTTTTCAGGGTCTAATCTAATTATTATTGTTTCATAAACAAACTTTTTTTATACTCGTAATGAATTAGTGGTTTGTAAGTTAAAGCAGGTGTTAGGAAAAAACAGTCCATTAATATAGTTTTTGCGCGTGAACCCGGTTTGGTTAGAATAATTTATCTTTAGCGGTTTTAAATGAGACATTTTAGAATGTCCAAACGACACATAATAAACATTAATAAAAGCTCTGCATTAAAAATTCATGAAATATATTACTAGTGCGCTTTGTAAATTAAACTCTTCTGAAACTCTACGAATTTATAAACACAATACTTACCGTAAAATAAATATTCAAGTAGTTTTACAACACCCAGGGATTCAGGTGAAAATTCAAGGAAATTTAATCAACTGTGGCGTGATTTATGGATTACGCCTTCGCTCTTTATTGTAAATCAACATGGTGCTAATAAACAGTCGACCTGCGATTTTATGTATAAGTATATTGCAATATAATATAAAGTATGATCGTAAAAATTGATTTTCCGTTTTCCGGGATGACAAAGAAATCAACCTTTATCTCGAAGGTATGTTCACAAATTCACAACCACAATCTGATTTATATTTGGAAACCAAAGGTCTTCTACTTAATTACACATATTATTCTTTTATAAGCATCAATTTAGCAATACAAGGTTGTATATTATGTACTCGATTATCGGAAATGGAAGAATTATTTATTACACGTATATAAAGAGCGGATTTCCCTCTTTAACTACGGGATTTTATCTGCCTCGTGTATCTCTTTATTGATAATGCATATTTGAATATTCCACATGGACTTTTTAGTATCTACCTAATCCCTGAAGAGCATGATTTCCTTGGAGACATGCCAATCTATTCATTTTTATTCTGAATACGTGTATTTTGTTTTTTAGCGTTTATTACACAGGTACGTTTCGATAATACCACAGTTTAGCACATTGCGTGTATATTACCATAAGCGTGTAGTAACTGCTTATAGAATTTGTAGCGTTGATAATGTTAATAAAACATTGACTTATTATACTTTCTGCGTATCAGGAATAAAAAAAGGTATAGGAAATTTATATTCAAATTTTAATCCACCTACATAATATACTTACATAAAAACAGTTTTTAACACTTTTAATCGCAGTGAATCACATATAGCTAGATGTTCTATATTGAAAACAAAACAGTAATGGAAATTCTATTTTTTTATACTGATTTCTATGTGCCTCCAGGAAGCTGAATAGATAGTCGTAAATAAATAGAAAACGAAAAAGACATACATCAAGAAAAAAATTGTAATGGTATGGACAAGCCAAAAGAAACAGAAACCTATCAATAAGAGCGACTACAGAATAGGTTTCTATAGGACTGTTAGATAGGGGGGGGGGCGTCAAGGAGATTTAAAGGATGAAAATAGGAAAATAGAGAAGGTCGTAGAAGGTGTATAATTGCCGACCGTAGTGTAGCGTGCAAGCCCTTAGCTCACCCTTAACCTTTGTGTCTCAGTACTCGGCAAGGTGGCCCAGACAATTGCGATTACAAGGCATCTCTCTTTGAGGATTGATCCATATAGTAGAGTAGGGTTAAACCTCTCGTTACCCCCATAATGGAAAAAAGGAGGTCTGCAGGAAATATAAAGATTAACGATGATGATGAAATTAGAAAAATATTCCTTCGCATTTTTGTTTCGATAAGTGTAACAAAGTACTTTGTAGCTTTAAAAACGGTAGCCCACGAAGCAGATCTTCAGAAGTTAAATCCGTCTCATCCGTGGGTGTTTTTTCTGTACATATTAAATAGAGACCATGTGATCTTGTAGCTGAGCCCCTAGTAAGTCTAGGTAAAAGGAAAATAAAAAAAATAATAGCAAATAGTTTCAGTGTTAAACACTTCAAGAGAAGGCTCTTTTTTGATTAGGTGTAAATGTATTCGCTTTCTACTCATCTTGGAGGGTAAAACGTGTAGTAAGAGATGAGCGAAGGGACCAAAAATGGCGCTGCAGGCGATATTTTTTTTAGAACTGGGTATTGCTTTTTAGAGGCGATTTAAGAGCAAGGTTTGGGATGAAATTAAAAAACCTGAAAATGTTAAATTTTTACAATGAAAAACTAAAGTTTGTAATAGACAACCGATATAATTTAAAAAAAATTCATGAAACGTTCACTTTTAAAGTTCAGTAATTTGGATGGAGGATATTTTAAAATTTAGTTGAAACCTATTATACTAGAGTACCAAGGGTTTAAAGAAAAGTGATATTTCCATTTTTTTTGCTGCCGGCACGTGTCCTTGTGCCCCTTGGCACCAACTGCCACTGCCCGTTTACATGCTATTAAAGTAACTTATTGCGAAGAAATAAATACAGCAAGCCGGGTGAAGACTATAATATTGATAGTTAGTTTGAATAATATTACTGTTCTTGCAAACAAATTATTTCACATCCAAGCTTTGAAATTCTATCCTGTATTGTATCAGAAAACTTTAGCAATTTGAAAAATATATCCTCAAATGCGTCAGGAGTTTCGTCTTGTTGCTTTATAAAAACTTTTCCTATAAAGCAGATGACTCGCAACGAAAAATTTGCGCTGTATTTATGAGAAAAATTGTTGTTGTTTTCATCGACCAATTTCTGTAACGTGCTTATTTACAAATTTATCTTTAGATTGAATTTCCATTTATATGGGTACCTACGTATAAAACAGGTTATTTATTATTTTCACAAGAAATTAAGTGGTTTCTCAACTAGATAAAGTGATTTAAAAGTATGCAATTAATTTTGTATCGAATTTAGACACAGTACTCTATTTCATGTTAACCCCCGTTTATTCTACAGTAAACTAGTTATCAACTTTGAACTAACCGAGCAAGTCAATTTGCCTGCACAGTAACGGTCGTAGCAGCTGGAACAATCATTCAACCAAAAATCTATCAACCCTTAGAACTTAATTGATTAAAATATGTGAAAAGTTGCTAATAGACATTCAACTAGCAGGACTAACATTTGATTGTTAGAATATTTAAAGAAAAGGAAAGATACTGTAATAAATTAATTTGTTGAATTATCCATCACAGTATACGATGATACAAGTTCCACATCACATTTTAACATTTTAAGATAAAAGAAAAAGTCCGTAATCGTTAAGCCTAAGTTCCTTTTTGTGCTGTCTGTAATATTTAACGACCGATTTAAAGGCAGTTCTTTATTCCTGCATTCAGTGAAAAAGGTAAAATTAATTCAATTTAGAAAATCTAATTTTAATATTTACAAAGCAGCTTTGTCTTTCTTTTTGATTGACTTCATGATTTACAAAACAAATGGTAATACCTTCGTGAGGGAATTTAAAGCCCTATTGTAGTTCAAATATATCTGAAAATAACAGAGGTAAAGCAAAATGCTTAATGCTGTGAAGTACCTGCACAAAGCATTATTGGAATATTGTGAAGGTTGACTGATTAATTTTACACGGTCTGCAGCAATTCAGGTATGCATTATTTAATGACTTTAGTGCATCATATATTATATATAATAAATGTGAGGTCAATTATTTTCATACCCTCAAGTTCGGGTTTAAACTTCGGTGTAGCTAAGCCGCGATCAATTGTCATGGATACAAATGTTACAAGTATTGTATCCAAGGCAATTAATCTTGGTTTAAACTCCTGCTCAGCTAAACCCAAACTGAAATACCGGTCCTCAGTCTTATACTTTCAGTTGTCTTTTATAAAAACACTTGATGTGCAAGGGCCGAAAATGTTGGATGGGTGGATTCTAAATTGTTTAGAGAATGGAATGCGTATATTACAGGTTTACAATGATGAAGGCATACGTAAAGAACTATACGTGGATGTTTTCTTCCCTCAACCTACCTCAACCTTTTTCCCCATTCGTGTCTGTTCTCCTAATCCTATTCTTGGAGACATCTATTCCTCCACTGCTTGGTCTACTTGTACTTCGACCCTTCATGATCTCCCTGGCCAACCTTTTTCTAGTTTTCCCATATGATCCCAATTGTTTATTTAGCTGACTATTACGAATATATCAATATCTTTAATCAGTCAATATCTGTTATGTAGCAATAAGAATCCTATTGCTTTATAGATGAATATATTACGTATTCTCTTAAACATGCCCCTGTAATAAATGCTATGATATATTTCTGAATCTATTAAGTAGAAAGCTTTACCTGAAAATTAATTATGTTAAACGAAAACTCTAGTTCATAATGGTTTATGAAAATCGTGAAGCAGGCTATGTTCATTAAAGGCATAATTCAGTTATGGCTCATATAAGAATCGTAAAAACGTTATCCCCTCGTTTCCTTCTCATAAAAAGAGTACCGAGAATAAGACCCAAAATAAAGATTAATTAAATATAAAAAAAATAACTACATGTACCAGGTCCTACGTGTTTATTATTTTTTTTTGCAAATAACTAAAATAATCTTATAGATATGAAAAATTCACTGAAATAAAAAGGAATTTCGTATTATATTAATGTATCATTAATAAAATAACTAAATGTCGTGCAAAATGATTTATGGTGTAAAATTCAAAATTTTTTGTACCACTACCACCTGTCGATAAGCTTTCAAGGGCGACATCGTTGTAGCTCTTACAACGTCGAAGCAACTCAATTTTTCACAAAGGTCTCTGTTACATTTTCAGACTCATGTATACGAAAGTTTTATGTATTCGTGTTGTACGTGAAACATTGCTGCAAAAAATGTTGGACGTTGTAAATGTCTACCAATTTTAGTCTATTAGAGCTACCTCTACCTACATGTAAATTATAAACCGGAACTATACCAAAATAGTATCTTGGTATCTAGTTAGCAGCTTTTCCAGAAACGTTTATGTTTTACCTATTTTTACCATAAATAAAACACACATTCTTTAGACAACTTTAATCATAAATAGATTTGTTATCCAATAATAGTAAAACCCACAGTCATGAAATATTTATGCAACTTTATTTAGGTGTATATTACTTAGATTGTTTATGAAAATCCTTGGTCGTGGAAAAATCCAGATGTTAGGGTTCGTACGAATACATTCAATAAACCAATTAATATACGGATGTAACAAATGCGTAATACCGCATTTCCCAATGATAACAATGGTTTTTATCTGAAAAAATACAACAGAATATTCTCTCTCATTCATGTAAAAATATGGAATTTTAAAATTGGAACTGAATATAAGACAACACACAAAGAAAAACTTAGCACAGAAGGAAATTATTCGTTACAAGGAATATCGAGGAGAAGTAGCAAAATTATAAAAGATGAAGGACTTAAGTTTATATTACTTGGAACTGGAAGTGTATTGAGGAATGGTATTGCATTGTTCCTTCTAATATATAATTCCTTTATTTAATTAAGCCCCTAAGAAAATTGATAAATACTTAGACAAATTACAAATCAAAATTTCAAACTATTAACAGAGAAAATTTCTCTTATTAGAAATATTCTTGTAATAAATAGCTGCTCTGCTTTGTAACTAGGCTACTTCTGCAGTATTAATTGAATGTCATGATAATATCATAAGTATTTAATGACAAGTTGATGAACATTAAAATTTGAAATCGATTGTACACCCGCTCCATACCTCTAACCCAGGAAACTCATCTCAAGGCTTATGGTTTAATAAATCATCGATTAATTAGCTTAGCCGCTAGGGAAGTAATTCTGATTTATTAATAACCTACAGCACTTAGAATTTTTGAGGTAATAAACTAGTCTATAAATTTACACGTCAACTATATTATTATAATAATATATTTATCATTTATATAAATATTCCAAATAATTCCTGTTTTAGTTGGAAGTCAACAAGAATCAAAACAAAGAAAGTTTATTAATGTTGATAAGGGTTAAAAGTTTTGTGGTTAATTAAAAAATTAAATAATTAATTTATAATTCCACTGTAATGCAGAAAATTGTACCGTTTTATTTCTACACGCACGGCTATCGCATTTCTGGCAATACCCTATTCGTAACAGAGAACTGTAACGCACTGATTTATGAAGAGTCAACACGACATAACAAATTTTCGTGACAATTAATTTTTGCATACAAACACACACAATCGTTAAGTCTCACCTGACTAAAATGCTTTGTGGCACACGCAATTTGTAGGGTTTGCATAATTAGACAATTTGCTTCTTGCTAAATTTGCTTTAAACCTTATTTATCTAAACACATATGCAAACGGCTGGTATTCGGATTTTCCCATTAATCCCTGCCAACAGATTTCACCCTAAGCATCAGCCCTTGCGCCTCGCCACATATTAATCAGCTTCACACTCACCACCCTAAATAATTCATTCGACTATGTGCTGTTTACCTTAATTAAGAGAAATAGTTATCAAAGCTCTGTTCATTAATTCTTGTATTTTGTCATAGAATACTGAGACTGCAAGATAAACTGACACCTTGTCGTGGTGAAAAATGCTTTTAATTATACTTTGTGGACAAGCACATCATCTGTGCTGTTGATAATTTATTACAGGTGCTGTATAGCTGTAGGACTACTACGATATCTTTTAGGATTATGACCCGCCAGGGAAAAGCCGGTTAATGAAAATTTATATCTGAGTACCATTAAACATTTTAAATACTTGGGCTCGTTATTTTTTAAAGTAAATGAAGTGAATGAGCGGTGACGTATACCTTCATTATATAAAATTGCCCTTTGTTTCGCATAAATAAACAATTTTACACAAAACATTAGTGGTTAACATTGAAGTAATTTTGTTACATCAAACTGAAAGAAGCGTTTACGTCATGATTTTGATATCTACTTACCACACACAAATAAATCATTATCGATAACACCGTAATTTGGAAACCAGTACAAGGTTTACTTTTAAACATGTTATTGTACTTTTTTTTTCATGTATATTGACATGACTAAGTCATTAACCCTACCTTTCGTTTTGAAGGTTCACTTTCGTTATCCACTACGGCTAATGAAAAAATAATGGGAGATCTCTGATTGATAGTGACATTTATAGAAAATTACTTGAGTTTTTTAGTAACATCGATATCGAAATATCATTTGGACAAGTGTAGCATTATTTAATTATTTTATATATCACAATTTTATGAATTATGTCACGCAATATATCATGAAGATTTATTCCTTTAACTAAAATCAAAATCTTATGAAATATAGTTTAAGGAAAATGTATTAAAGTTTCTCGGAATATATTTCAGTGTAGAAGCTAACAAGTTTAAATACGACACGTTTTTTACGTTTACCGGAAAGACTTAACAAGGGCAATTAAATAAAATCAAAGCTAATCTTAAAAGTTTTAATTGGATACCTAGAGTTGTTAATGGAAGTTTTCGAAAATTTAAAGGTTTAATACACGAAGCTTTTCTACACGACAACACAAGGTGTAGTTTCAATCAAGAAATATTTTTTGCACAGTGTCGAAGGAAGAAAGGAATAGAACAAACGAGAATTTTCCAACGCACTACTTCATGGTTTACACAGGCTCGGTGTCTCTCACACGATACTGATCAAGTCATTCCTTTTTGTACCTGTTACGATCCAGGAAATTATTTAAAACATAGAGAAATAAATAATCAGTAGTTTATTTCTTTTTGTTTTCTTGGTTAAAAATTTTCAGTATCCGCCCCTCTCAATTAAACATTCTCGTGGTTTTTGTACAACTTTATTGGTTGCTCGGAGATCCACTTGGGAAGCATATTGTGGTGGTACGTTGTTGGTACACGAAATTTTTAAACGTCACCAAAATAAAAGGTCCATGCCACAGGACCTTACCTCCCTATCCAATTTCTAAAGAACAGTTCTAGTGGATGAACCCAAAGGCGCTTGTCATCCGTCCACATGAAATTCTAGTTGCTAGTAAAATATCTCCTAATAGTTCGTGAAGTACATTATTGTGTGTACATGATTCCATTTAAAGTTTCATCAGAGTGTGTGCTCTGTTGCAATGTGTTCTCCAGGAGATTCAAGTAGGACAGGTTAGCGACTTTATCTATCTATTGTTGTACTTGTATATTTAACTTTAGCCAGAGGACACATGTGGTCTTCTACCGAGAACGCAAACAGCTTTTGTTCCTAAGTAAGGTCCATTTATTGGATCTTTGGATAGACCACACCAAATGTTGATTTGTTTTGGTTGCTCAGTTGCTCCAAATACTGTGGAGATTCTTATCTCCAATCAGTCCAAAGAGTTCGACGGTGAAAGTTAAAGCGATTATATGAGATACCAATCGCAGGATTTTACAATTCCTTATCATTTAGTTGTTGGTGATGGTTGATATGATACAAATGGAAACCTACAGATTTCATAATTCGGTATCACTTATGTCAAAACTCCATACGCAATTAGTAAGACGTTCGGAAACTAATGCGAGAGTTATGTGTACCGTTTAGCGTAAAGACGCTAAGGAGCTCAAAAATTTTGGCGGGATTCACCCAATGCCATCAGCATATCAAACCCTTCTTGCTTTGAGAGTGGATTTGGATAATAAAGAATAATCCTGCCGTCTACTTGAACAAAAAAAGAAATCCGGGATAAACAAGGGAAATGACAACAGTAAAAAAGCAATCAAATGCGAGAGAAGACTGACCAATGACTACTACAGGAAACTGCAATTAGCTGCAGCCTAATAAATTTATCTTTAAACAAAGAGGTTATAATCTTCGCCAACATCGTCATGTAGGAATTTGATGATGTACGGAAGTTTACGCCGAATAAAGAATTTTTTATATAGTTATTAATATTAATTAATCAACATTAATAATTTTTTAGTCATCAGTGGATGTTTACATTTACATATTAGGTAGTATTTCGTTAAACAGATTTTATAGTTAGAAGGTAAGTAATTTTATAAACTGGGATAAATTCTTTGCCTGTTTGACTTTGTTAGGATTTCATTAAACAATTTTAATCCTTTTTGGAGGACAGGATTTTGTCGTAACGGATTATTTAAAATAATACGAACATTCTCTCTTCTAATTTTTGTATTATATTTGTTACGTACAATAAATTTATTCCATTAATTTTACCAACACGATATTTAAGATCTATTACATCTATTACATACACCATCTACCACAACATTCCTTATTATGTAATATCCATTAACAATAATTATCACTGATTTTATTTTAGCTCCCTTTAGTTGGAATTTATGAAGTTTTAACCACTCAGAAATAGTTTCAAGAGGCTAATAAGATTTAATTTAATTAGCACGCTGTTCACATTAATATCCATTGTTGTTACCCAGGCGTCGTTAGTGTTGTGGTTTCACACTCAAAAATTATAAAACTGTAAACAATGGTATGTGGAGATTATTTTACTCTACAAAACTTGAATAGATTTTAGCTCCAAAGTAATTAGGAAAGCAAATCATCGTACATTCAAAATTTATTATTGAAATTTCTATGTTGTGTCGCGTAAGCTACCACTCTATATAACATTTTAATACAATCTCCTAATTCCGTACCTACTTATTCTTCAATTTTGCCAGAAGTAACCTAAGTCAGTTGAGTCATGAGTCGATCTAAAAATTGACGGTCTTTTTGTTTTATTGATGTTTTATTGCTTAGATCGATATTTATTTTGAATGTTACATTAAAATTAGGGTCTTAAGCAATTAATTAATAATCCGCAACAATAGTCTCTAATAACTGATAAATCAGGAGAAATTCCTTTGAATTTAATAAAATCTGTATTGGATTTGTTATTAATTTTTAAAAGAATTATCCATAACTTGGTTTGAAATTAGATGTGTTATGTTAGTAGCTGCCACTATTGTCTATATGTCACGATAAATATTAGAAATCATAGGGAAATATTTCCTGAAGCAAACTTGTATTCTGTAATTCATTCATAAAGATGTTATAGTAGCGGAATGCGCATTATGGTGAGCAGGTTCCGGCGTTCCGCATATTTCAGCACTTAACATACAACAAAACATCATTTACGAAAATTGAAATGCCAAACTTAACTATTATTGTATGCCAAATAGTTTTTTCTTTTGTAAAGAGTAAGTAATGATAAAAAGTTTTAAGAATGTGATTTGAAGCACTTCTAGTTCTTGAAGTTTAGTTATTTTTCTTGATCTTTTCCAGACTTTTCCGACTAAAGTGTATCCCTTGTTGACTATGTAACAAAAATAATGGTTAAAATAGTTAGACAAACTGTAAGCTCTTAGTCTGCTGCAGCAGTGCCATGTGGGACTTTGCGAAAACTGCAGCAGCGGAAGGCGAGTGAGACGTAGACGCCTTTTCTTCCGGCAACACGTACGTAATCTACATAACAAATATTTATCCCTGTTATGAAATTCTAATCCACTGCGGATGTCACCTTACAACGTAATGAACTTCGTAAAACCGCGTACATGAGTAAAAAATGAGATAACGTCCTGAAGAAATCGCGTGAAACAAAATTCTGTTTAAACAGGATTTTGTAATCAGGGAAAAGCATATGCTGGCGTCGCTGAAAAAAATACGTAGCTTATAAATGGGCTTTTTGCATGAAAGCTTTAAATCAATAAATGTGAATTAGGATATGAATATTAAAAATAAAAATGTAGTGAAAATTTTTCTACAGAGCGAGTACAAAATTTAGAATTATTTGCCCAAATATTAATTTAATCATTATTACATTCATGTTTTTCAAGATAAAATTAAAGTTTTCTGTAAGCAATTTTAAGTCAAGATATGTTTTCAAATTCTAATTATTTTTATTAATTTATTTCAATAAAAATATTTTTTCCTCTAATTTTGTTATAAATTCTTACAAAGGTTGAAATGCCAATAAAACACGAGCAACAGAAGGAAAACATGTAAACTAACAACCAGAGGCAGACGAATACTAGATCTCCAATTCGATAAATGGTTGTAGTTGTGACCTCTCACATTTTTCTTTCAGCAGTCGACTTTTCTATCGTATTCAGGAAACAGCTTGCGTTACCTGCGTCCTATTGACCCAACTATTATCGTTTAGGGATACTTTTTAAGAATTCGTCGAATATTGAGGTAATTTTACAACCTCATTGTTTCAATACAATCCTGGTAGAAGGTAGAACTAAATTTCATACGTCCTCTCAGTTTTATCCACTATCGAGCGCGGTTTTTGTTTCATAGAAGATGTAGGACAGACAAGTGGTTGCGCCGACGAATTTAAATGTGGTAAGGTAGTACAGAAATTTCAAGGCAGCGGTAAAAAGGGTTGTGGTGAAGTTTGTATCTGTGGTCGGACTGACCTCAGTTGGACAGATGGTTTCATTGCCATTATTTTTCAATATTATATGAGCCACTTCGTCCGAACAGATCAGAATGATTACATTCGATCGAACATCACAGGTAAGTTCGTTTGATCGTTAAATAGTACCTATATTCATTTAACGTTACTATTCTGTTATTTTATATGGAAATGAAGTATTTTCAAAAAATAATGATGCGGCTTGAATAATTTCCTAATGTGTATTACAGCAGTGTATGTGGGTTCGCTCGGACACGTTGTCTGCGTATGTCATAGAAATACATCAAAACTGGGGCGAAACAATTATAATATGTTGGGATGACAGTACATAACTTTATAATCGTACTTTAGAAACAGCCAGCAGCGGTTAGAGAATGAGATTGGAATAATCGCTGTTCCGAAAAACATTTTCTTGATAAAAAAAAGTCAATTTTATTATCAGATTTTGCAATGTGATTTTTTTTATTTAAAAGAGTTTACGAGGAAGATGGTTCTCATATTCAGTAGAACTGAAACAGTTTCCTAACTATTGAATGTCAACAATTACAGTTAGATCGAAAATTCCCCACTGGGTATGGTGGGGTCATTGTTGTCTTATCATGGCCAGTTTCATCCCCAAACTCTTTCAAGTTATATGGGCGCCATAATTCCGATTTTGACAGGTCCAAAACCAGTCGATTGTTTCTTCTCAAATACTGACACGACTTTTGACGTTTACGAAGGCAACAATAACGATCTACTGGCCGCAAGGGGCTCTCCTGTCTTGTCAATTTTATTGTCAAATATAAAATTTCCGCTCTCTTTTTAATATTGGAAGTGATAGCTGTGTCAACACAGTTAAAGCAAAAGAGTTTGTCTCAATTTTGAAATTAAAATCAGCACGGCATGCAGCAGCGCGCGACGGAAAAGTCTGGCTTTTTTATTCCCTTGTTCATCAAAATGGTTTAAATCTTGGCTTAGTGTGGGTACTTTGTTAAAAAATACGACTGACTTTGGTGAATTTTAATGTCAAATTTAACTCTGAAATATCTAGTTTCCGCTTTTTTTTTAATATTTAAAATACTAATTATGTCAGCTATTACTTTCTTTTAATTGAAAATTAAAATAAAAGTTATGTTATGTCAGATAAAGGGTCATAGTTGTCTCCCGTAAGTGTAGGAGAAAAATAACTCACACAAAGTTGTCCTATTAAGGTTTGTGTAGTATATCAGCCCCCCTTGAAAAACAATCCTGAATACGCGCCTGGTAAATCTTAAAAATTCTGAATTCTTTAATGTTAGTTTTCGATTATTACCTTATAAATAGTATAGAGTCGCCCGGGTTAATTGCATGATAAATTTATAAGAGCCAGCTGGGTATGAAGTTTGCGTGGTTTCGAAAACCGCTGATGCAGATAATATAATATTTAATATATTCACCTTTTATACTTTAAATGTTGATTAATTGCACCGTACCTATTCAAAATTTTTCACTGCAATGATGCGTAATTATGCAGAGTGTAATTTATTAAAAATTGTAAAAAAAAACATAAAATGTTGCTATACTATGGTTCCGAAAATGTAGGTGACTTGTATTAGAAGCGGCAAATTACTTCTGCATTATATAACTCTCTGATATGATACGTACCGCTACTTAAAGCTTAAATATAAAATATTAGGGATGCGTCACTCCTACAATTTCCAAATCATATTTATAACTCGAGTTGATTATTGAATCAGTAAATAATATTTCGGAATTCAAGAAAACGAGTACTAGGTACTAACCGAACGGTGTAAGGTTCGCGATTAATTGAAAAGATTCGTTCGTATATAGAGAAACTCGATAAGAGAAATTAATTTTCTTATGAAGATGTTAAAGATTTTAATTTATACATATTGCTAGACTATTATTATTTGAGTGACCAGCATTTGTTTTATGTAACGATTACGATTCTAAACCCTGTTTTTATCAATTTTGAACCTGTTAAATTATCTTATCTATTGTGTTATATAAAATCTAGTTTATAATTCAACCTTGCACATTCCTTTCGGTTAACAGATTGCTAGTTTTCTTTTATAATAAACTGCAGTGATTTGTTCCTCTCTCCGTTAATACTAGCATTACTGTTCGCGAGTAAACAGTGATCGTTGTGTTAAATAAGTATTCTTTTATTAAATAAATGTAGACATTATACATAGAGTGTTCAAAGTGTGAATGGAAATGGATAGCACAGCTAAATTATATGAAGGTAAGATTATATTTATGTTGAACCCTAGAAAACATTTCCATACACTACTATAATACCAACCGTACGGTGACATTTCTGTATCAAGATAATCTGCCAAGCCACTTGTAATGACAGTTTCTAATGATATTAGTTTGTTAGGAATACCTTATTTTCATAAAAACTGTTAGTTAATCTAAAAATAAAATTAAATGTATATTCGTTCTGGCATCTGTATCTCAGTCATTAGAGAATTTATCCAGGAACTAATTAGATAGAAAGCGAATATTGGTATATAAGTCGAACAGTTGGAGTCCAATATCATTACAGAACTTCTCATCCCTTCACTGGTCGCTTTCCCTGTTGTATTCGTTAAACGAACAGTAATTGGGCTGTAACTCGTAACGCAATTAAAGAATGACAATTATCCTTCTTAATTGTTTTCTTCCAACTATCTTATCTTTTATTCATTGACCAATTTTCGGTTGTATTTTTTTAATTGGACGTAAACCACAGAAAGACAGCATACATTCTTCTAATTAAATTACTTTTTTTATTACCAAATAATATTGTAAGTCGAGTAAATGACGTATAATATTAAATAATTAGAATAAAGGGAGATGTACATAAATCAAAGTACACCCTTACATTGTAGTACGGAATAGGGTAGGAGTGTTCTATTTATATACCACATTTCGACATTTATCTAATTAGTTGTGGGTTTTGCGTTTTGTCTGATTTAGTCTATATTTACCGAGATACGGCACCAGTCGGTAAAAGTTTAATGCTGTTCAAATGCCTACGCTAGATATGATCTTCTAAAGAGATGTTGATATAACAACAATTATTCTTCATTGACACTGTATGGGAGCAAGATAATGATAATAAATCGTGCAAAATTCTCCATGAAAACTGAATTAATTTTTGTTCATTTCCGAAAAAGTTTGATGAAGGTTTTACAGGTAGTTAGTAATTAGCCTTAGCAGTAGAAATATCAACCACCAAAGATTGAAGGTTTTCTCTAATAGAGAACGAAACATTGATTGTTTGTTTAGAATATACATGGCTAGGGCCGATTTTTCAATTTCAGTCAACTAAACCAAGATCAATTGTCATGGATACAACTCTTGTTACAATATTGTATCCAGGGCAATTAATTTTGGTTGAGCTGAACCGGAGATTAAATCAGAAGAATTGAAAAACTGGCCCTAAGTGTATTATATCTTCACACTAGAATGTATTCTGTTAGGTATATGCACTGGTAAAATATATTACAAACAAATAATAAACATTCGAGGAAGTTTCCTTCTGTACTAGTCTAATAATCTAGATATTTGAAACTGCTTAGTACCAGGTTGATAAATATTTGCAACGATCAAGAATTGGCAGGAAATTAATTTAGTTTTAGTTTACTGAAACTGAATTAATTAAATGATAAGTAGCAAGTAATTAAATCCCTGACAATAAGTACTTTGTAGTTTAATCGTTGGTTTAATCGTAAAACAGTTTTTTGCAATAACCATAAAAAATTGTTAGTTAACTAATATTCCGAAGTGAAATTCTAAAATAACCAAGTGAATTTGTTTTTGCTTTACTATGTCAGACATAAATTACATTTGAATAAAACCGCTAGGTTCATTAATTGGTCTGGAAGAGCACTGTTAGTGAAAGGAATAAAAACTCAAGCGTCGCGTCGTCTGAAAACTTTAAAGCTCCGTCAGCATTTAAATCGGGATCATCGTAAGGATTCACATCATAGGATTTTAAACGCTTTTTGTTATATAAATAGAAGCTTTTGTTATAAGTATCAAAATATTCAAAAGTTAGTTTCATTTACTACTCAAAACCATATATTTTTTAATCGTCAAAATAATGGTAAGGCGATATTGAATTCAGTGGATTAATGTTTTGTAGATTTATGTCGAGCATTATTTCTTTAATACTACAATTAGTTCTACAGGATTGTGTAAATTGCCTGCAATAACTGCCACTTTTACTCTTAAATTATTATGGGAGAGTTTCTTAAGAAAATAATATTTTATGGTAATTTCATAGTCAAGGAGCTTTGGAAAATATCCGCTCACCATACGAAAAATGTTAATTAACATCGTGTATGAAGCTACTTAAGCTTCCTTAAAATTCTGTGTATCTTTTACTTTATTTTTAAATTTTAAATGAAATTTGTGTTGCGGTTGCGGGAACAAACTAGATCAAAGAATGTAACTTTGATAATAAAAGGTTTGAGTACGTAAAACGTACAAAAAATAAAAACAGAATTATTATCGCCGGCAGCCACTTAAAACCTCAAAAAGAAAATTAATATCAGGAAAGCGCCAAAGCTCGATTGTTTGAAATTCAAATGCGTGCACCATTACCCAAAGGCAGGGCTTGACGATTATCGCCTTGATGCATAAAGCAAACATTCACGAATATGGCTTTTTATAGCGGAATTTTAAATCCAACACTTTTTACAACTTTCTTTGTATTTTTCGTGAAGCTAGCTACGTTTCTTTAAAAACCCTAGCGACGCACAACATTTCCATTCTTTGTTTGCACAACTTCTGTTTTTGTTCAAGTAACCGTCAGTTACGAACTCCTTGTTATATTGACTTGATAAATATTTGCTTGTCTGTTCTTACAGTAAAATTGCTGGATTAAAGTTATAATTTCACAATTTCTTGAGCGTCTACTTACTCGTTTTATATTCTGACATGGAGTTTAAAGTAGCTATTAAAGTCGCCGTTGGAAATGCTAAATATATCTAATATAAACATCTCCTGAGAACTTGTAACCGTGTTTCATGACACTAAGCACATTACATAAAACAGTTCTTGACATAAGAAAATTCATGAAAATACAGTTGGTTTCGCAGAAAACTATACCACAAGTTCTTTAAATTTTTTGTAACGAACCACAAAAATAAGAAATTTATTTAGTACAATTAATATAAAGATCGATTATTCTCCTCCAATAATGTACATTATCCCGTAGTCAATGTCTTGATTAATTAGTAGGTACAATTAAATTAAAAAATAATTACAATCTTGCCTGAGGGTGCATGTATAGCTATAATAATATTTGAACATAAATTTTATAGAACTAATTTGAAATTTCTGTAAGCTTGCCGGAAGGTTACAAGCTAAACAAGGGGACGCATCAAGATTGTAATAAAAGTTTCTTGTGAGCTTCGTCAGTCCTTGTAATATTTTAATCAGATGGGAAAAAATTACATGATAAACTTCCTTATTATAGGATGTAATAAATGCCGCCAACCAAAGCGATCCCTGTTCTGGAGTATATCAGGGAAAGGCAATCAAATTTTCCGCCCCAGAAACTCAAAAATTAAAGTGGCAAATTGGGTAAGTAACTTATAAGAAAAATGCGGTTTGGTTTCGTAATGGATACAAAATGGGCAATGCTATACCAAAAGATACATAGTTTTTTTAAGGATTTTGTATTGGGTTTGAAATAAGCACCTATACTATGTATTTTTTTATCAAAATCTTATGAACACATACAACTTATACCTTTCCATCATAGACAAGCAGTACTTAATGATTTCATCCAAATATTCAACTTTCGCATTTTAATGAAAAAACTTCTTGTAAAACGGAAATTTAATAAATTTAGATATAAAATATACAACCTCATCTTGCTGTTATTTATGAGCAATATCACTTAGGAGGGTATAATATAATATACAGGCATAGCATATTTTTATTAAATCAAACCAACCTTGCTTTTATCAGATATAAAGTGATTACAAAAGAAATTGTGGTGATCCTCGTTTAACAGTTGGAATGCTGTCACTACAGTTTCAAAAATCCATGCAGTGTTAAATAGGCAAGGCAATTAAGAACATGTGCCTAAAAAGGAGTGCATGTGCAGGGGCTGCATTATTTTGGCTATAATAAATTTTGGCATACGGCATAATACTAGCAAGTGGTACTATCCAGCTCAAAAGAGTCACTACTATGCGCCTTGGGAGTTTATCAATATTGTCTGTCACCCTCATGCCCGAGTACTCACCCAGAGAAGCTTGGGTGTTTGTAACGACTGCAATATTGTTTATAGCTTTTCCTAATGTTTATTCTTGTGCAGGGCTTTTTAGAAATATTTTCCTACACGTATTCAGTGCTGGTTGTAAATGTTGATAACATGTTTCAATTTTTTCTAACATATTATTTTATAAATCACAAGAGTCGAAAAATCCGGGATAATTTATTGTAAATGATTGGGAATTCTTGAAACTGAAACTTTTATAAAAAGACATTTTTAATATTGATCTGAAAATATTATGGCTACTACTAGCGGAAACGTCTGCTTGTAGTGTCAACTTTCTCGAAGATTTCTCCGGGCTGTGATTGATCTTTTCACGGATGCTATCCGCAGTTTCTTGGCTAATTTGTGGCTTACCGGAACTTTTCCTCTGGCGGTTTCTCTAAAACGATCAGAAGTTCATTTAATTTTCTGGTAATCAGGAAACCTGATTCGAAGATCCTGAATAGGAATTTCTGTTGAACATGTCCCGTACATTATCGTTGTTAGTTGGTTTTAGCTCTATGAGTACGTAGTGAATTAAAATAATTTTTTTAAACACCCTTAAAAAAGTGGATATTTACTTAGCCGATTTTGTTCACGAAGTTCGTCTTTAAAGACGTTACCGCAAGTGTTATCGTACAGTACACAAAAACTTCCCTTAACCTGTCACTTTAACGTTAAGTAAGTAAGCAAGCACAGTTATTAAAAGCATGAAATGATCATCTTAATTTTTAAAAATGTTATTGTGGATCTTTACCTACCTTCCTAAAGGTCGATTGCACTTCCGGCTATATTTATATTTATAGACTGAAATGTTGTTAGTGCCTTCTGTTAATTCTATTTTGAGCAACAATAACGGAAATACGAAACGTTTACTGTGTTCTCTTCAGGGCAATTATCTGACTGGTATGTTATGTCAAATTTTACATCTACATACGAAATGGCCTTAGGCTTTTTAAAACCAAATATGGTCCTAAATCAAAGGAGACTTGATAATGATAATAATTTTTCTCTTACCATAGAGCTAATAATATACAGGGTGTCTCTAAACCTGGTACCATAAATTTACCAGCCGCTTCCCGACGCAAAAATAAGTCGAAAATGTCTATAAAAATGTTGCCCTAAACCGCAGCATAAGGCAGCTACACGTCTTTGAAAATGGTAGGTACTGAAAAAACGGAAAACAATTGCATTTTAAAAACGGTTTGAGATAAAAAAAATCGAAATTTTGTATGCAGCCTAACCTATTGAAGGTATAAACAGTACGAACACTTACTGTAACTATTTTTATTTTGATTTATTTTTCAAAAAAAATAATTTACATACAAATCCAGTATTCTAAATTGATTTTGGCTAAACAGAAAACTTGCATTTTATAGGAAACGGTTAGTCCAAGCGAGTTGAAACAAGAGTACCTTTTTTGTTAATTAGGCAACAGGAAATACAAATATCTAAACTAAATTGGAAAAAACAAAAGGTTAAGAAAAACGGGTTACAAGAAAAAGGTGATAACCCCCATTCGCGCCGCCCCTGGTTAATTTACAAAAAAAAATATTAGAAAGTTTATACCTTTAATAGGTTAGACTGGCTGCAAAATTTCGATTTTTTATCTCAAACCGTTTTAAAAATGCAATTGTTTTCCGTTTTTTCAACACCATTTTCAAAGACTTGTAGCTTCCTTATGCTGCGGTTTAGGACAAAATTTTAAAGACATTTTCCACTTCTTTTTGCTTCAGGAAGCGGCTGGTAAATTTATGGTACTAGGTTTAGAGACACCCTGTATAATAATATAATACCTAACTGAGATTTTTTGCCTAATTAGAAAAATGGTCACACTCTGTAGAAATCTTTATCGTCCCTATAACTTATTTTGTCTATTTTAACTACATTCACATACCAATCACCGGTTAGAAATAAATAATGGGAAGAAAAGGGCCAAATCATATTTCATTTACACCCTTTGTTGTAATGGGACTGTATAGAAGTGCTATTTTACTTGAAACGTTTTTGTAAAATGCATCATCTTTCTGCCGAATTCCCTTTAGTTGTTGATTATTTAATATGACAACTCGAACAAAAATTCAAGGAAAAACAGAATACACTTCTGTGTTTCTTTTCCATCAAGTTCTCAAGTTGTAAATTAAAGATCTCCAATGGAGTCTCAAAATTAATTTAAAATTTTTGATTGATCCTACATTCTGGAGTTGAATCCTAAAAGATTTCTTTCCACTGTTACCTACATTATTGTTTTTGTCATCACTTTTTCCTAAATTTTTATTAAAATATTTTTCATGTCAAAATAGTCTCAAAGTCCGAAATTCTGACAGTATAACTAACTTTGTTAAATTAATATTCCGCTTGCTTGGTAACATGAACTTATTTTCCGGTCAGCGAGTTTAAAAATGAGAACAACATCAAGGGCATTCATTAAAACTGTTCTGCTCAGAAAAAAATTTCAATCTAAATTATAAAGGTTGCAATATTTTCCATACAGTATTTTGATTAACTGATACAATATTTTAACATCACGTCATGAAATTGAATTTAGCGTTCCATTAATAATTTCCAGAAAAGTCAAATTTTAAAATTCATTACCAATATTATATCAGATTTTATTTAAAATATTGATCAGGTTAAAATAAAGTCAATTTCAATTATAAAATCTGTTTATTTTAGCTTGGCCAGTATTGCAAATATTTAATAATTTAAAGGTATGTACCAGTGGGTAGTGGATTGCAGTGCCTATGGCGACTACGAATGTATGTACGATGCAATTTAATTTCTTTTTCCAAGGGAAAACTGACTTTGCAACTTCAAAATTGTATCCCAATTAGTAAATAATAAATATATTTTTCTCCGATAGACAGTAAAAGCATGCTTTGACTGACATTTGACTGTCTCCAAAGTTCCACATTTACTGCCTAGGCAAAAGTGATCATTTTTACTGACAGTAGCATTCAAAATCAGGTTGCTTTGAAAAACAAATAAATTTGAAATTTTTATTAATTAAATTTAAGTTCCATATTTTCACGATTTCTTTAATTTCGGATGGGGTGAACATTTCTTCGTCATTTTCCATTGTAAATTATGATTATAAATTAATTAATATTTACGAATTAACAAGATTAAACTATTCTATTCACAACAAATAGAATGACATTTCTGAAATATGTTTTTTCATAGCAACCAATAAGAACTGCATAGCAACAGATGCTTGCTGATACTAATAGCACAAAAAATATTAAAAATAATCATTAAATTAATGTTAAATGTAAACAATCGGAGAAAAAATTATATGTTCAACACGGCAGAAATGCAGATTTACTGCCTTGGCTGGTTTCACAGCTTCGGCTTCGCCTCAGCTGTGAAATACCAGCTGCGTCAGTAAATCTGCTACTTTTCTGCCTTGTTAAACAAATAACTATTACACACAGTTAATATTTGCTTGAAAACCTTTATGAAATCAAAAAATTAAATCCAGTACCCAGTATCAAACTATAAATGCAGAAATGAATTTTTAAAATCCAACATTAAAATGGTCCCTTCTAGATAATTAAATTTGTTCCCACGCACATAACCATCCCCTCTGACGATTAAATTACGTTAAGTCCATTACGAATACTGTCTTTTGAATTAGAATTCCTTGGTGTTGAAGGGAACTAATAAAATTATCGTCCATTCGTGTGTTGGAATCGAAGCTGAAATTCTATACTTATCAACTTTGTGTAATATGATCATATTAAGATATCTAAGTATATTGTGTCCAAGTAGGTACTTATATTATCTCTTCTATTTATAGCTGAAGTCTGGTTTAATTCCAGTCACGGGTTGCAAATTATAAATTCGACACGTCTGCTGCTTCCGTTATTGATTACACTTAAAATTGTGGCTAACAAGAAGATAACACATTTTAGGTTTAATAAATTAAAGTCAATTTATTACCATTCGTGTAAAGTTAATGGAGATTGTAAGTTTAAAACTAATAAATATTGTGAATATTCCCTTACTGGATATCGATAATATAAATAAATAATATAGTAGTTAATAATTCAGTCCTTATTAAAAAAGAGCTTTCTATAATTTACAATAATAAGTAGTAATAATAAATTTAAAGTACGTCCAACTTGTTTGATTAACAAAGTGAGCTAGGGGGGTGGGAGGCAATTGTGGGCACTTTAACAAAGTACAAAGTCATTGAAAATAAATTTGTTGAACTTAGCTATGATTCTATGTAAGGTAAAGGAGCCACTGCCAACTAGAACCGATTTATTTTTAGTAACACCATCCCACAGTCCATGTGGGCGAATTTTGAAACACCCTGTATACAGTTTAAAAAGGATTACATCATAGATTCGTCGATGTTTTTAAAATTTCTTTTAGTTTTGATTGTACCTTCCGGAACATAATAGTTTTATGTGGTTAGCATTAAGGTTAAGTGCACAAGGATATTATTAAAACTGAATTTAATCGAGTATCGTAAGATTTCCACTAAAACAAATTTAAAATGGCCTTGTTAAGATGCGTAGGAAATTCCAGGAAATTTGTTTCTACTGAAACGATTACGTACGCCTCTTATAATATAAATTTCTAATTTATACAACATCCTTGTACACATTACGATTTAAATTTCAATTTGTACAAATACCATGGTAGATTCCTAACGAAATAGTGTTTCGGTATGAATATCTTGATATGTCTCATTACCTACTGCGGTGTTGCTTATCTTGCCATCCAAGAACCCCGGATTACTTCTTGTAATTCAGAAAACAAACCAACAATAGAAACTAGAACCGTAGGAATCGTTCCAACTTTCCAGGTCCATAGTGAAAAATAGGAGCCTAAAATATGCAATGAAGACATTGCTAGTTTGAGGAGGGAGATGACTAAATTATCTTTCACTACCCCTCAAGTTCACGCCCCATTTAAATCAGAGTTTTCAAGGTCTACATCCTTCAATGGTGTTACCACCCACGTGTCGGTTCAAAAATGCCAAAAACTCGGATAAAATAGATTGAAAAAGTTCACATTAATAGTTTAATACTGGTCTAGGCAAATTTTGGATCAGAACACACCCACCTTATTCAAAAGTATTTTGTATCATTCCAAGACCCTTCTAATACTGGCTAATACCAATTCAAAATCAAAACAAGGTTGGTTCCGAACTGTTCAGTACCAATTGAATTTGAATCCTAAGGGTATTGACCGTAAAGACCGTTGTGGATGGCGCCGTCATTGAAGGGTGTTGACCTGGCGGGTGATGGAGTAGAGAGGGATGATGAGAGGTGATTATGCCTCGCCTTAGACAGGTAAGTAATGTTAAATGACATTATTCATATTTTGGGAGTAGCTGCGGTTCTTATGTAAAATTCTGTTCTGGAACGAACATTATTAATCTAGTTATGTACTAGGGGCATGGGTAAAGAAGACGGTTTTGCATTTCGTACAAGTATTCATCAGGTACTCCAAATTATTATTTATTTTTCGTTTTTACTTCAAACATGCTTTTGTTTGCTTTCCTTGGTTACATCAGAAACTTCGACGGGAAAAGTCATCTATTATTTATTTCAGATGCTTTCTACTACAAAAATTCTTACAGACACCTTGAGAATAGAGAATCAAAGCAGGGATCCGTACTGCTTCACATACTTGTTTATTTTTATTTGAAATTTACTTTGCTGTAAATAAATCATCCTAGATAGAAATAATATTTTTTCTATAGCAGATGTTAAAGTGTGCATTGTTCGACTAAAAATAGTTGATCAAGTATTACTTTAACCGCAAGGGTAGATAAAGTAACACTTTAACCGCAAGGATAGATAAAGTACTTTAATTTTCTGGAAACTCCATGGAAACCGAATGGAAATCTTTGCTACTGAGATTTTCGGGTTTAATGTAATCTAATTTTAATTGTTTTTTTTTACAAATTTTTCTTATTTTTTTTAAGATCTGCTATAGAAAAAAATAGAATTTTATACACGACGATAAAATTTAATTATCGTCTTGTATAAAAAATAACTATTATTTAGTTCTGAAAAGTAAGCTACTATAGTGGTTTGTAAAATAATAATAAATGGTTATTTTAGCGCAGATGTATAAATATTCCTAGTTTCAGTTAGGTTTACGGTTGCTTTGTCCTGCTCCTATAAATTTTAAAAAATATATGCTCGTACTTCTATTTAATTTAATTTCATTAAATGGCAATTGTTCACCACGGAATTTTCAACGCGAGCAATGTAATTGTGCTTGTTTGCTTTCACCCGATCGCAATAGAGAATGAGGTTGAAATGTATTAAACATTTTTTAAAACAAAATGGAAAATGTGGTTGCATCAGATATAAATGGAACCCTACTATCGTCTCAATAAATGTCCATTCCTCTAACAGAATATCAAGAAATTTTCTCAAACCGCTGCACTGTATTATAATTTATAACATTGCTAATTTTTTTTCTTCTTTGTGAACTACAGTAGTAGTACATTTATTTACTAAACAGATTTATGTTTAACAAACAAATCACTTGACTTAAATCTGTTCTAAATTTAATTTAAGAATAAAAAAGGATTTTTCTGATTAGTCTTGAAAAATGTATTTAATAAAGTTCTACTCAAGAGCTTTCCTTAATGAAAATCCACACGCAAAACGTCCCCTACTCTGCTACTCAAATATCTTCAGAGCTATTATATAAATTGTAAGATTGAAAAGTATCTTGACATCGATAATTTTCAGTACTTGTTGTAACAGGAACGTTTGTATAAAATCTAATTAAAAGGTTCCGGGATATAGAAATATTTTCTATGCATAACTACGATGAAATTCTTGTACGATTTAAGTGCTTAGTCTGGTACCTTTTCATTTGCAACACATGAAACGAAGCAACTTTTCATTAACACTTCAAAGCTGAAAGGTAAGTTCCTACAGGAAGTGCTTATTTATAAAACTTTGTAATTACTCCTAATTATACTACCTAAAATTCTTAAGGATAAAATAGTTATTTGCGGGCAATATCCGCTTTTTGTCCCCCACTTATACTGAAGTAACTTCAAAGGTAGTATATAATTTCGTTTCAAGTATCGAATGACAGGTATTGCAATGTTACAATTCTTATGTAGAAACATTTCAATAAAAAAATCATATGAGCGAGAAATGAAATTGAAAATATTCAAACCACATCAGATAACACAATGCGTCCTTATTTTTAAAAGTAAAATCCTCGGTAAAATCTAATTTCCCGTCTGTTTATTGTTGTTTCTTACGAAAGACATTTCCTCTTTCATTATTGTTTCCTATGGTGTAGATGTGAACAATAATATTTAATATTGATTATATTTTATCAACAGGTTTTGATTAAAAAATAATTACCAGGAAGTTAATGAGAAAATTGGAATGGACATTGTAGTAAGAGATTGACAGAATTAATGAAGAACATTAAGTATTTAAATCGCCCTTTCGAAATCCTTACACAAAAACGCGTAAACATAAGCCCTGAAATAAAGCACACATAAGTAATTATTCATAACTTTCTGTAGTAGGGGTCATTTTATATTTATAAATTCAGAAAGTTCAAAGTTAGGTAAAATCTCATGAATTCCTAATGGGAATTAAACAATGACATCGTAAGGGGAGGCGACATAAGAACACAAAACTCTAAACTTTAGCAGTTTTCTTGTTATCCAACTTACCTATCTTTTCGTACGCCGCTTTGGTAGTGGCCAGGACAACCCAAATAGCAAAAATTTGTAGCACCCACATGTTTTTAATTATTTTTTGTTTAGAAAAAAACGTCAAGTTGTTTCTTTTTTACAATCTAAATTTTTAAGCACGGGATATTGTAATCGTTCCGGATAACAATCCATAATGCATGTCGCTGTTTTGGTTAACACTAATGACCACATCTACTTTAAAAACGAGCCTGGAAATTACTTATTTTTTGCAGCTGGTCTCAGTTTTTGAATAAAATTCCATCATCCTACACAGCACTTTATTTTTGCCCCGCGAAACTGACAAAGAGTGGTAGGAAACGTGCGAACATTTGATTATGTCCTTAGGCTATCAAAAATGAGCACGCAGTTAACGCATTAAAAACTGTTTGAAAAGAAAAACAATTTTTACGGCAGCGAAAGCATTAATGTTTAAGTAATGACTGTTGTCATGCTTGATGTAAAAGGGTTTTTGACGATAACGAATACAATCGTGAAGAAAAACCTTTTTCTAAATTGCTTCAAAAGCATTTGCGTTTAATACAAGTCGTAGCAATTTCTGGTATTTGAGTACCACTTAGGGCCATAACTTTTCAGTTCCAACAAGAAACCCTCTGTTGATTCACAAGGTCTTAATCTTATCAACAAGCGGAAATCGCGAGAAGTCTTAAAACTTTGAAGAGGTCACCATGGAAGCATATACTTTCATAAGTTTTCCCTCAGTTATTTCGCGTTGTTTTCGTTTAGACACACAACTTCCATAAACTCGAGAAAATCGCTGTGGGAACGATAATCGTCAAGTCACAACAGCGCTCCGGGTTCTACTGAATTCTACTCCCGGAGTTTCACCGGAAAGCGTCGCAACGCTATGCGCTTGTGCTACACAATGTGCTGCTTCGCTATGATTTACACACAATTTCTTAATTGCTGTTCGGGAAACGTAACCAATCAATATGGTTTGCTTGGGTTGCTTGTTGTAACGTAACAGATGGTCAATTGATGTAGTTGAAAATGTGCCAAATTCTTTTAAACTTTACCTGAAAGCTGCATTAGTATTACTGTACAACTAAAAATATTTCAAATGTCTATTTACAGAGTTGCTATAACTTTTGTCAAACATTTTCGAATTATGGACATTTTTCGAGCGTGTCCGAGTCTAAAAAATATTTATAACCTACAGGAGACGCCATTCAGATGATTTCAAATTTCTTATATGTAAACAAGATGATACACAACAGAAAACTCTTTTGGCGATACTTCAGGAGGTTAAAGGTTTCGATTATGGGTTTATTATTAAACTAGAACGCAGATAAAGTCACAGGTGATGACCTAAAGCAGATTAAACCATACACCATCGAGTTTTCCAGCAAGTCAATAAATATCACCCAAGAAAATGTCTACAATGGATTATACAGGGTGATTCAACGTAACTTTGTAACTTAATAATAATTCATAATTCGATTTTTGTTCAGAATTGGCTTGTCTTATCTGCCAATCTGCCTGTAAAATATGACAATCGATTTGTGAATCGCCCTGTATTTTGTAACAGGGTCATAACAACATTTGCACTCACCTTGGTACTAGGCAAAAATTAAAATAGGAAAGGCATAGAAAATGATGAAGGAAATGATTTTTGTGATAAGCGAAGTATTGTTTTATTTTATAGTAGGTTATAGATATGTTGGAGCGGCAAATTTTTCTTTACACAAGCTGTGCAACCTAGCTTGTCAATATATACTCCAAAAACGATAATTTAACCTGAACTACTCCCCAGTTGAAAGTGGCCATTACGTGGAAGTCGATCCTTGAAACTGTTTGAAAACTTTGTAGTGGGAAAATGTTCTCACACTAAGACCTGCATATAAGCTTGATAGCCACTATAAGTTCATAGTGCTAATCGAACACATCAGCTGTAATGCATGTCGAGATAATGGCTAGACTTATACACCAGTTTGTAATATACTTCGACTTAACAAAAAGAGAGTTTGTCCATGACTAATAAATAATCTATTACTTACTATGTGAAAAAAAAATTATTTTCGTAAACTTAATCCTCATGAATAATACTAATAGCCATCATTACATGCCCGTTGAATAATCAACTATGTGTACTATACTAATAGTAAATTTAGTAAAATATAAATTAATTAAGCTGATGGATGTATAAAATATCGGTTTGGTTACCAAAATAATGTTCACATTAGCTTCTTGTACCTTCAATTATGTGTAATGTAATTTCGGAAGGTCTGCATTGATTATGCGTTACTGAAAGTTTTATTTTTGTTTTCCTCAAACATCAAGTGGAATTGGTATTAGGGCAGATAATCTTCTACCTTTCTTCTTTACAAAACAATGTCATTTCCTGTAAAACAATTTTGTGTTTTATTATCTAATCGAATAGGGAATGTTTTGAAAAACAGTGTCGGTCTCAAGCCACCTACAATCGAGTATAAATAATAATAAGGTCAAAGAAACGTGCTACATTTATTTTTCCCTTCTTTAAATAATGTAATATGCATGACAGTAAAGCTTTCAGATTGACAGAGAAATATTTACATAAAGTCATATTCTAAAACTGGCAAACAAGGGAAAGTATCAAACATTATATATACAAAAAAAAGCAGGATAGTATAGTTGATTATATTTATAAATCAAATTACGGTAAATGGACCATTTCCTTCGTGTGTAATCATGTCTTCCGTGCTCGGAGATTATTACCCTCGCCTTACTTTCTTAGCTGCAATATTCTTGTTTTTCAGTGGTGCTTATCGAGCTCCAAGTTTATTGTCTAGCTTTTTATAGACTTGTAGCAAAAGTAAAAGAGATTCTTTTTTCCTCGTGAAATTTATCAAGGTTTTTTCTGCATCAGTTGTTTCAAAATACCGAGCCACAAAAACAAAAACTTTTACGGTTGTTGATGCTAAAATTCGGTTTATTTTGTTCTCTGTTTTATTGTCTTGTTTATACAACTAAAAAGCACAATTTTTCATCTGTTTCCTTTCGAAAACTTAAGACTATCATTGTTTTATGTATTCTTTTAATGTATTCACAAACAAAATTGATTTCTATATCCTCTAAAAGTCAAGAAACCAGCACCGACTTTATTCCTGTCTGGGATGGACTTTATTATAAAATTATATAAAACTGGTCTTCATATTAGTAAGGGATTCTGAAAATCTAGGTTATAAAATAGAACTATAATAGCTATCGACGTCTTGATTAAAAATGGGATATACAAAGGCCAAACGTTCAGTATTTTAATCAATTACCTAACGTTAAATAAATAATTTTGACCAAACTACAACCTCCACATCTGTATTTTATGGCCCCGCGACTAATTTATTCTATGACATATTATAATGATTAGTTAATCGGTATTAACTGTTTTTATCCAGAAAGGTAAAAGTTTAAAATGGGGTGGATATAGAGGCCGACGCCCCCCCATAGTGCATAAAAGAATATTAGTTTGATCTTTTAGATCGTTGAACCACGTGCCACTTTATATAAAGGATGTGTCAAAAGTTGAAACTGCCTACATAGAATTTTAATAGTTTTAGGTAGTCATTCAAGACCAATAAGTCAGAAGTATACAAAGTATTATTAAAATTTATTGGCTAAAAGGTTAACAGCATGTACTTTTGAATAATCTATAACTTGTTTCCTGTCATTTGTATTGATTACCTGTTCATAATAAGTTAACAGTATATCGAATTCAACACGAAGGAGTACTATTATATTTGCTTCCACCTCCCTTTCTCACCTTCTTTCGGCAATTCACTTCTTCCTCTCCGGACTTTTTCCAAGTCCTCTTCTACTTCCCCTTTATTTTAGTATTTTTCTTGGCCTTTTCTTCTATAACATTCCAACATTCTTGAGCGCTGCATGTGATAGGAAACGTTCGTTAATTTTATCTACCATCGCCATCATGCTGGACATTTTTTGGAAAAACGATACATTTTGTTGTTGTATAATTTCCACAAAGTTGCTATCTGAATAAAACAATAGTTTATAATAATTTTAGAAACTTTTATATCGGTCAGGCTAATGTCTTGGTAAGTCTCCACTGGAGTTGCCAATGGGAAGGGACTCGTTATGGTAAACTGTTGCCCCCTTTAGGCAAAGCTTTTTAAAAGACTACTTCCCAAATTATGGTGATTTTCACTAGGAAATTGAAATATTGCTAATATTGTTACACATTCTGCGTTAATCGCTACAGCGAATATTAGAGTAACGAATAATAATTTGAGATCCGTGGTTAGCAAAACGTAGTTTACTCAATCAAGAGTTTATGAATGAGTACGTTAATGGAGCATTTTGTTTTGTAGCTTGCTTATCGTTGCTACCACATTATCTTATCCCGACTTATAAAAAATTGTCAATTCAACGATTAGGTACCTACTAAATTAGATTCTTCCACATAGTACACGAGAAATTTCTCGTTTCGCTTACGAGAATTGGGAGAGAGACCCTTTAAAGTCTATGCACTTGAACATTTTTTTCGAAATTTTCCTCACCCCGATTGCGTTAGGAAAATGCCTAAAATATTTTGAAGGCCATACACTTTATTGAACAACGACTTTATATAACATTTATCTTAAGTAGAAATAGATTTTTTCCATTCCTGTATGAATCAATATAGAGATAGAGAGTCGTCGATTTATTGTTAGTTACATAATAGATATCCTCGATAGTTCCGGGTAGCAAGGAGCTCAGTTATGTTCTAAATTTTGTATTGTACGAATGTACATTTTAAATTCTTGAAACTGTCTAAAATGTGAGCGAGTGCTGTGTTTCCAGGGATCAGAGAACTTCACCGCATAAATATGGAGTCATTGTTTAGAATTATTTGTAACGGGTTTGAAGGTTTTCAAGTTTACATTTATTTTTTAAAAGAATGTTTTGACTTTAATTGAATTTTCAAAATTTTTCTGTGTGTTATTAATGCAATAATATATGAAAAGTGAACCATTATAGCCTAATCAAATTTCCTGACAATAATAACATTTTTCGTTGGTAGCTGCGCATGAATTTGCTGATACACGTTTAATTTATTTCTCATAATTTTTTTTCTCTAGATCCATATACAGACTTGTTCTAGAGACATGCAACTCTCTTATTGTGGTCCTCCAGGGTATCTATTCTCAAACTTTTACGATAAAAGCTTTGCTCCTGCTTTGATATTGATCAATTGAGCAAATTTATCAATTGTCATCCGAAAAATGACGTTTTATCACATGCGAGCTTTATCGTGCAAGTTCCAGAATAGGTACTCTGAGTTTTTTCACACCCAATCGTGATCGAGGTAACCGTAATGGAATAAACAGGGTCTCACTGGGTTTGTTTTCACAACCCTCGGTTCCTTTTGTGGAAGATCGAATATGGATTGTCTTTTGCTTTTCAACGCATCACAATATTGCACCTAATCTGCTTAGCTGTCTCTACAATAAAATTCTAATTGATGATGTTCAATCTGTATTCTATAAAAATAGTATATTATATTATTAGGAGTAGAAAGAGTTCTTTTTGTGTTGAGCTTATATTGCGGCCGAGGCGCACGCGCCGTTTCGTGAGCGAAACACAAATAAGACGTTCTACTCCGAATAATATATACTATTTTTTCTTCAAGTGTAAAAATATTCTGTTGCTGTAAATAAATATTTCCTAAAAAGTCATTTCGACAAGACAACGCTCTCCCCACTACCAACCTTGGGGGCGGAGCTATGGGTAAAATACTGCCGTTGCCATGGATATGTAAACACATTATTGTACTAGTAACATTATTTTCATTTTTTGACTATTAACAAAATGACTTCCTTCTACATAGCCAGTTCTGTACAACAATATGGATATTATGATACGCTTGAAGAAAAAAGTAATTTGATCAGCATTCCTTCAAATTTTCCATCAGCAAGTTCAAAAACTGTTGCGTTTTTCTACTAATTATTATAAATTCAATTTATTTATTTATGGCACTTTCATAATGGTAACTGCCAGTGATGTGAATATAGGGAAGCAGTTGGCTATAGTTTAAATGCAAAAATTCGAAAATTCAATACGAAAACAAAGGCAATAATTATTATTATAATTAATAATTTGCATGCTGCTGCTCGAAGCACCAATGCTGATAACGTGACATTTTGTATTTGAAATGCAGTATACTTGCTGTGTTTACATGAGCACGCATCTATAGTAGCATCAGTACTAAATGAAATATAAAATAATTATTCTGTATGAAACCATTATCAAAACACATTTCGAATACAGCTTGATTATTGTCTACGTAGAATTCAGAAACTGCAGAACAAAGTTATCAGAATTATCTTAATAGCTCCACGTTATAAATACCGGTCTTATTTTAACACCTTGGGTTCGTTTTATGCTATGAAAAAAATAAACTACACATTTTCCGATTTTTTGAATTTTCAAGAATTTTTTAAAGGTAACACAACGTAGGTGGAAGTTTAACCAAACTGTCAACTGCGATGCTTCTCAATTTGGATGTTATTTAACTATCGTGGACGTTTTTTAGAGTTCATGAAAAGAAACGTTACTTTAAAAGTTGTTTACGTTATAGTTATTCTGCTACTAACAAGAGGACTGAAAAAACTTATTTTGCTTTATATTTCACTTCACATTTAGTATCATTGCATGATATCGAGATACTACGTGGAGAACCATATTCATAGGAACAGTATAACTACACCCTCGATCGCTGTCTCTTTTTCTTAGTTTGTATTTTCTGTTTGATTAGTTTAGAAATATATTTCTCCAGCATTTCAAGAAGTGTATTGTTTTTTTTTTGTAAAAATCAATTTAACTAAAAGCAATTTAACACTCAAGCTTGTGACTGCGGGTTCTTGAAAATTTAAATATTCACGTCTAAATAGTAGTGAGGCGTCTCGGTGAAGAGGTAGGGTGTAAATTATATAGCAGGAAAAGCTGATCCGCCCAGGGTTCCTGCAATAGGAACAAAACAAATCTGAAACAAACCGAATGATAAATTTTAGAGCAGTCAATATTGAATTTATTTCTGTGTCTGAAGATGTAAAACACTTTGATACAAACTGTTGCAGGGAATTAGCGTGCACAGAAGTAATTGCATTGCTAATTAAAATCGTTTGTCAACAAGAGGTGCCTTTGGTGTATGGAAAACTATCTAATTTGCAGTATTTGTTTAGACTGTAATATGTTAACGTCGTTTATTACGTAAACTCGTATATGAGAAGCACAGTATGTGAAATTGCACAAAACAAAAATAAGAGTGCAAATTTATTACATAACACAAGTGTGGAACTTTGGGAAATGAACAAAATGAAATATGCAAACTTTCATAGAGCTAAACATTTTGTTATCTTCAAGGTAATGTACGATACCACCCCTTTGTTACTATGTTGTCTGCATTCGCTGTCAAACAATAATATTCATTAGTATGCACAGAATCAAGTAAATAATTAAATCATACCTACTCAGTTCGTTAGGGTTGCTTCATGAAACTTAAAATTGTTAGATGCTATTTAATAATTCCTGTTATTATTTCAAGAATATTTGACGTTGAAACCTTTCCATAGCCTTAACAGACGCTGTTTATCTAATAAAACACTAATTTTTAAACTAGAAATAATAAACAAAGAAAAATGTTTACTAAATTTAAAAAATTGCCTCGCCTTGTTATACTTTAATTAAACTAAACTTAGTTATACAGTATTTAATTATTTGGTTATCGTACTTCAACAGGGATAGTTCAGTATACATAACTCATTGAAGGTGGTTGATTATAGAGAACTTTAGCAGCTTCTCAACTTACTTTGGCACCTTAGCTAATTGGAAATTGGTGGATCAAAAGCCAACTTGAAGTTCAGTAGTTAACAATGACACAATGGGTTTGAAGTTCTACAAATTCGATAACGAAATAGACGTACAGCATCTTGTATTAAAACGAGAATTATTTAACGTTACCTCGGGGAATTCAATTATAATACATAGGATTGTGTTTTTTAAACCAAACTTGATTTGATGCAAATTATATTACGATCTGTTATTAACTATTTAATGTATAATAAGACCCTAGCATTACGAATCACATTTGCTGACCAATGTCAAACGTAAACTATGAAGGCCATCAATTTTGATTCGGTAAATAATTAGCTCTAAAGTCACATATAGTTGATTACAAAACGGAGTACTGTAAATATCGGTCATATGATATTTGCGAAACTACCCCTTCGGTCGATTAATAGACTTATGTATGCAACCGGCTGCCCTTTTGAGAGTGTATACTTTTGTAGTATATGCAAACATTTGATCCTACGGGAATACCGTCGTAATTTTAGCGCATATGCAGCTTTATATGCGTCGAGAAGTAGATCAACCGATGTGAAAAACTGAAAGAACTGCGGTTGAAAACTAATCGGAACGAAGTACGAGTTCTATTGCAAGAACGTTTAGTATTAATCAAAGTACACAGTAGTTGAATCGCTCGCGAATTGCATAGACGAGCAAGAGAGAACGGAAGTGTTGAAACTTTCAGCGACACGACCGGTAGCTGTGTTCTCTCTCTTCTTTACCACTGCGCATCCACAAGCCAGAGGCCATCCAATTTCTGTTTGACTGTAGTATACTAAACCAGTTGCTTCCGTACTGGTAGTAATACCAAAGAGTTCAGGGTTTGTTACCAGAGGAGTATTACCAAAGAGTAACGTTCTGCACATGGTTACCTACGTTTCCAAATCGGACATGTAATATACAATATAAGAGCGAGCTATGTCGTAACCAAGTCGTAACCTAAGACAAATGTTATCTAAAGGTATTTGATGGGTAATGAAGGGTTTCGTTGAATAAAAATTATATTTTTAATTCTAGTCCAAGTCTGCTTATGATTTAAAATTCATTTTAAGTAAAGTAACCTGTACGAACACATTGTCATTCAAAGACATAAAAATTCAGGACATTAAAGAACCGGAAGTCAAGTTAATGTTGAGTGCTACAAAACAACCCTCAAAAGTTTAAGAAATGGCATTAAAAACAAAAGAGCCCCCGAGGATTTTATTTTTCATGATAATGCACGACCTCCACTTGAAAAGCAAGGAATGTATAAACTAGCGAAGCAATACAACTTTTATATTCAGAAATAAAAACACCCTTAAAGACGTTTACGCCGATGACACTGCCTGTGACACTGCTTTATGTCTATACTTGCAATCGATTTAAAGTTTTTTTTTTATTTCATCCTATATACTCATGAGGACATGAATTGCCAAGATGCCCTCCCATCTGCCATCTACCAGGCATCTTGGAAACGTCTGGATATTAGAATTCCAAAAAGTACCAGTTTTTATTAAATATTGCTTTGAGCCACTGTGCTACTAACTCTCAGTAGAATTGAATTTTTTGTCTATAACAGCTCAAATTGTTTAAATCATGACTTTGAAAGAGGGCGGTTGCAGTTTAATTCCAGAAATTAATAAATTACTTTGTTTATTGTTTTCATTGTACTAAATTATAATACATGCGATCTTGCATTGAAATTTGTTATACTGCGTTTTATCTTGGGTTATGTGGAAGTTTCAATCTTGTATGGATGTGTCTGGCTCCTGTGGAATAAATTCTTGCACTTGAGCATTTTCATATGTTGCTGAAATATTTTTTCGTTGTGTTTAAAATGACTGTTTAAAATACTTCAGTTCTCTCTTGCTCGTCTACGCAAATCGCCAGTCATCCAATTTCTGTTGAACTGTAGTATGCCTGCTTCTCGGTGTAGTAGTGAGTTGCGCAATTGCATCACCACTCCGCGTAAACCTATGAACTGTATTCACAACGTGCTCTCGAAACAACCAAGTTCACATGACACACATAAGATGTCGTACTGCTCTACATATGCTTCTCTAGGATCACTGGTCAATAGCAATTTCTTAATCAAGTCGGGGCATCTTCAATGGCCCTCGTATTGGCCGATAGAACACAAAACTGGGAAAATATAATCCATATACGGCGATGAAAATACTAATACAGGTCTGAAAAAAATACCTTAAACTAGGGACGACGACGGTTTCATAAATGGGAGTTTTTTTTGTGGTAGGTATCTAATAGTTATTTATGTTACAAGGCCGTGAAGTAGCACTTTTTTTTATTAGAATGAATATTATTTGGCGAGGCGAAGGCCGAGCCAAATAATCATTCGAATAAAAAAAAGATAGTTCACGGCCATGTGGCATACAAAATTTTGTGTGCAACTGTGAAAAATTACCAAAATTAAAGTTTCGATCGAATCTTTACATAAAATTAAAAGCTAATTTCATTCAAGATCATGACCCGTAAAAAAAAGTCTTTGTCGGCCGGTAAAAAAAAGTCTTTTTTTTACGTTGTCAGGGCTTTTTTTACGTTGTCAAGGTTTTATTTTACTATAAACAAATGTGCTACTTCACGACTCAAAATCAAACAAAAAAAGTGACCTTTTTTTGACAGTTGCACACAAAATCAATTGTTTACGACATGGAACGTTCAATATACTGGGAGATCGATAAATCGCAGCAGGTGGTGGAGGTTTAAATGCCGACATCACTTTCACAAATGTCAGTACCAGGTTTGGAAATTGAATTCTTACCGAGAACGGTTTTTGTTAAAATAAAAATGTACTTCTAAATAGTTCAGTTTTATTCATCCTGGGATTTATCAGAGGGATAGTAGTTTATAAACAATCTTGTTGTTATATTACTTCTACTACTTCTACTACTCAAATTATTTATTTAACATCATTCGCGGAAGTAACACATCTAAATATAAGTTTTACAATAAAAATACAATTTCTAAGACTGCATTGTAATTTATAGTAGGGGGGTACTAAGATTCCCACATCCTGACGTAATGAAATTGTAATAGAGTAGATCTGTTGTAAGTTCCCATTATCATAAAGTGCAAACCTATTAGAAGGGAGTAGCTTACTGTTTATTTTAATGTATTCGCCTTAGAGCAGAATTATGTGCTCGGTTTTGCTTTCGAATGTCAATTTCAGTCCCACAAACAGAGATAATACAATTACTTTGTATCTGTGTGTTCAATTTTATTGTGCCAATTATATTCGTATAGCTTTTGCTTACGATACATCGGCGTGTTTGGTGGTGCCTACTCCATTATTGCCTAACAACAACACAATATAATGCGATGGCATAGGGGTGTGGAGATGCGTGGCGCGGCTGAAAATGTAATCCGTGGGCCCCATTGTTAATCGAATCACTGTGGCGTTGATTGCCAGGCGCACTCGTCTCGTGTAAATAGCAAGCCACAAACTCGCTTTGAATTCAAATTCAATTAGCAAATAGGCGAAAGTACTTCAAAAGTACCGCCATACAAAAAGATTCAGATTTCAATTTTTGTAAAGCTTTTTAAGTGAAAGCGAAAACAACGTAATTCTATTGCTGCTCTCGGTCAAAGCCACCCCACATTAAAGGCGAATGGAATACTGATTAGTACATACACAGACCATAATGAGCTAGCAGCCTTTGCTGTATGATAATGTTTCACTCAAATTTCATACTAATGGAATATTTGCTGTGTGCATACACATACTCGTACTTTAGTATGCTGCCGTTGTAATACGTGGTCTGCCAATTTTATGAAAATTGAGCAAAATACAACCAAACACCCCGACGCTGCTTAGAGAATAATAAGCAGTTCAACCCCGAAATGTTTCCAATAAATTTTCATTAAAATTTAATTTAAATATTCAATTAATAAATCCTAAAACTATAATACTGATAACATTCAGACTGTGCATTTAGAATATTTAACTAAAAAATATTTAGTTTAAATAAAAAGGGAGCATGTAACTGAAAAATTATAAACCAAGAGCTCGTTAAAACTTTCAACGCAACATGAGTTGCTAGAAGTATATGAAAGCAATGTATATAGGATGTGGATTCAACAAAAAAATTTCCTCGGATATTCGCAACAAACTACTAAAACCCTCTTTTGTTGACGGGATGATTATACGGTTGTGCTTTTTATGTCTACATCGAGCGGCTTCCATTCCGTTTTGATGTCATTTAGAAAATAATTTGGAGAGCAACTTTTTTTTTTGATATTTTCAACAGAGTATATTATACCAGATTAAATATCAATTTATGTAGTCCTAATGTATGAAAGTGTAGGGTGTCTCTGAAAGGTCAAATTAAAATAGAACGATTTAATCCAACAATCCAAGTTTATTTCCGTCCCAAAACTACTTCGCTGGTAGTATCAACGTAAGTTCTTAACACAAATGCATACTTCTAATGATTGACAGAGCTTTCAAATTAAGAGTACTCAGATCGTCACAATTGTCAGGCTTGTAAATTAATTAATCGTTTTTTTTCTTAGGGTTTTATTGATGACCAACATCCTTCCTTCCAAAGAACTACCCGCCAGTCAATCTATGAATAAGAAATTGAGAAACTCGTCCCTTATTCAGGTAAGCTTAAAAATTTTATTTTGGTATTTTATCAATTCTTACTTGAACTGCACCATCCTCCAAAAGCGTTGATATCGAATCTTTATGTAGAATTTCTTTTTTTAGTTAGACAACGATTGTTGCCCGAAAAATAATTACCTTTGGTGATTATTTAATTAAAAAATAATAAATATGTACCTAAATATGAAATAAGTTAAACATTTATTTCAGCCTGAACTAGAAGTAACATTGAATACGATTGTTCTAGATAATAATTGGCATTACTTAAAATGTAAATTTCATGTATCCCTTCGGGTGGAAGGGAGCTGTAGATCTTTCAGAAGCAGGGACATTTTCGAAGAGTTTTTGTATTGAAATTATCAGTCGCCTAGCAAACATTTTCTGTAACATTCGTAAATGTGGATGCTCCTTTACGTGCCGAATATAGTATATTTAATAAATTAACGTCATTACTACCTGATTCGTTCTACTACAGTATAAAAATTTATTTAGTTTTTTTTTTGTATTAATTTCAAACGTTTAAGTAAAAGATAACTGCAGTTTGCATTTACATGTCATTTGGTAGACTTTATGCAAACGTCCTCTACATTAGCGTACGCAAAACGATCAGTCTCTCCCTCTGACAATTCCCACGATGGCACGTCCTTTATGACAAATCCCTTATGGTGAACTAATTAAATTTAGATCAGTACTTAAAAGTTTTCTTATCAATCATGAATGGTTTGGCAAACTTTAAATAAAAATCTTCTAAAGATTCTCATCTTGTTTAGTACTAATTTATGCCATTCTCGTTGAAGCATAAATTATATTTAAAAACCTAATTTAGTATCATGTTGTTTGCTTAGATTTTGACTTAATTTGGGACTAGATACGACTACTTAAAATGAACTCCAAGACTAGGGGATAAATCGATAGCCCCACACATACTTGCGTTTTAATTAGGTACGCTTGATTATCCACACCATTACACTTGAGAAGGTGAACTTCCACATGAAGCGTTCCTCTCAGGATCGAAACCTTTTATGCACGATTTGAGATTTTCAAAAAGAAATATCAAGAAATTTTTTAATTATATTTGTATCTGTCAACAATCATTCAATCGTAATTCAAGTGTAAATAAATAACGAATAATGGAATTACAATATTTTATTGTAGCTATGTACAGTGCTTCCCGAAAGTAACGGATAAATTCAATAAAATCGTTGAGAAAAATATTTCAAATAAATGCTCGGACACGTCGATTTTTATTTTTAAATTATAATTTAGAGATGTAATTTTCAACCCCCCACCACCCAACCCCTAAGCGCTGCCAACTCCAACTTTAAAAATTCAAATAGCAAAGAACCCTTTCTGATACTTCATCTGATAGCTTTTTTTATGCTGAATACAATAAAAGAAAGTTTTTCAAGATCGTTTGATAAATAACGGAGATATTTACCAAAACGTATTCAAATTAAAGTGCCAATATTCGAACAGGCGTTGGTACTGGGTGGTAAAAAACAATTGCAACTTGTTTGCAATTGAATGTAAACAAAATGTATTGACATTACTTAGTGGAGTGTGTGTTACTGATTATTAACGATTTGAAAAATAAGATAACAAAAATGAGATTTACTGAAGCCGAAAGAATCGAAGTTTTAATGATGGTTGGGGTTGGAGATAGATAGATACATTTTGTTTACATTCAATTACAAACAACTTGCAATTGTTTTTTACCACCCATTGTAGAGCCGTACCAACGCCTGCTCGAATATTGGCACTTTCATTTGAATACATTTTGGTAAATATCTCCGTTATTTATCAACCGATTTTGAAAAACTTTTTTTTATTGTATTGAGCATAAAATAAGCTATCAGATGAGGTATCAGAAAGGGTTCTTTGCTATTTGAGTTTTTAAAGTTGGAGTTTGCAGCGCCTAGGGGTTGGGTGGTGGGGGGTTGAAAATTACATCTCTAAATCATAATTTAAAAATAAAAATCGACGTGTCCGAGCATTTATTTGAAATATTTTTCTCAACGATTTTATTGAATTTATCCGTTACTTTCGGGAAGCACTGTATAAAACGGTGACAATGTTAGGTCTTGAATAATAGTTTAAAGAATAATTATTAAACTGAAATTACGCCAAGTTAAAAATTTTAAAGAAATGTTTTAAGAAAATGTACTGCAGAAGGAACCGCGCTCGTCGCACTCGAGAGTAGAATAAACGAACTCTATCCTGTATGCTTTGAGAAGAAAACACATCTTACGAAAACATAGACATCCTAAAAGAAGAATATTGTACACTTTAATTACGTTTCGAAAAGGCTTTAACAGGATTTACTACTACCAAGTTTTTTTTTTATAAAAATAGGTCTGATGGAAATAAAATGATTATCCGTTTATTGTTGTTAAATTAAGATATAACTTGATAGGCTAAAATAAACCGCTAGTTAAATCTGGAATGTTATTGTTTATACATGAAAATATCGTTTGATATGATTGATGTGAACGCATAATTATAAAGTTACATGAACGTCGAACAATAATCTTCCATTAAGTTGATAATATGCTGTCACGTATGAGTAGTACATCATATGGTTGATCGCTATTTGCAGCTTATGTAATCTCCAACATGCAATATATTGAATAAACGAATAAGGCTTTGCGTGATCAATTTTCCAGGCATGTTTTTACTTAAACACTGTTAACAGAGCTTACCGTGATTAGCTGGTTTTAATTTTAAAGCAAAAGCAAGTGCATTAGCGGTTATCTTAACGATTAAAGTTTTAACTACGTACAAAGGGTTCTGCGGACTAAAACCGAACTAGATAATAACTGTCTAACAAATTACATCAAACGAACAGGATTGCTAATCAGACGAGAGATTCCCGAGGGTGGATCAGTGACCAATTTTACAAACTCGTAAATCCTCCCACATTAAAGTTCTTGTTACATATCAAGCTATGAAACGCAACATTTCCTAGCGACATTTCGAAGGTGGCTAACACCATGGTTAAAAAAGCATAATAATAAAAATAACCGTAATCCGAGAAAAGTTCGAGGACAAGTCAAGGAAATGATAAAAGAAACGACCAGTCATTAATAAAAAAGAAAAACTTGTGAAATCAACAACATACTACAAATTTTTGTAGATGGCATCCAGCGATATGAGTCAGAAAATAAAAATGGCCCTCTGAAAAAGCGTTAGATACGAACATCAATTTGGTAGATTGCTTGTCACAATACAACGATTGTGCGACTCCCCATCCGCAAGTTTCGCACAAAACCACAATAAAATTGCAGTTTCACTCACATACTACAATTTAAAAATACGTCAATATAGTAATGTGAAATGGCGTAACACAATTTACGTTTAACGGAAACAACTCATAAAAGACAGGTAATTTAATAAGGAAATTACCCTTCCATTTCTTAAATCCATTTTATATTTAGAAAAACATTTTCTTAATGCATGAAAGTAGTATTGGGTTGTGGCTGAATAGCGACAAATAATCCAAGTATTTTCTCCCAACTCAGATGATAGGTACCTATGTTATATTTTACTTAAAATAAGGCACACATTCGTCAGGACTTATGCCGGTGATTAGTCTCGCCAGCAAAAAGAAGTCAAATATCCATGATAGTAACACTCAATTTCCTGTATTTCAATTCAACAGACATCTTCCACGGCTTCCTTTTTGAAGGTTTTCCTCCTCTAAAAAAATAGGTTCCAAGATATTTTTATAAACTAAATGGGACCTACCTACTTGCCTCTTTCGAGACCCTGGATTTCTATTTCACCAAGGCCCTACCCAATCACCCGGAGGTGCTCCAGTATTCCGAAAGAATTGACCAACGTGGTTGTAGGAGAATTATTTGTTAGAACGGAAATTAATTTGAAATTGAAAATTATTCGAAATTCTAACTAGGTTAATGACTAGAGCGTTATTAACTTTTATAGTAAACTTATGGAAGTTTCCTATAACCGTTTCTGGTTAAGTTAAAAGGTAACAATTTAACCATTAAATTTAGTAGCTTTTTGATTAAATAATCAATAAACTATCCAATATCATTATCCAGTTCAAGTAAATATAATATATTTAATATATTTTTTTCTGTAAATAGAGCTTGAATCGCTTAAAATTTAGCAGTTATAAATTTTGTCTTGAAACGTCTCAAAAACGAACAAAAAACATATTTATATTAATGTGATTACATTTCTGGTAGTTCTTGCATATCAGCAAGAGGTATTTTTACCTTAACGTATTAAACTAATTTTATTTCCTCCACGTCGGACGTTGGGGAATTATGGCGCCATTTGCAAGGACACTTTAATTTCTTTATTGCTCAATTACTTTACGCTGTAGTTTAATAAATTAAATTTGTGCGCTTTCCAATTTTATCTGTATATATACGTCGCGTCGCACGAAAACACTCAAAGGGAAACGCAATTTATAATTCACTTAATTAAGGGTTTCCTGGTAGGTAATGGTTTTAGTGATTTTCTCTGTAGGTTGATTTCTTTACGAAAGTATAAAAGAAACTCTGGAATAACAACCTAAAGTAAATGTTTTTCGTTTACTTACTAACCATTGGATCCTCAATGTAAATGTTTGTGATTGCTGCCCACAGTTTATACACTGAAATTGATTTTAAAATGGATATATCAAATAAATAGTGGGTAATTAAAATAATAAATCCAATCAGATGCTTCCTACGGTACGGGGGCTACAGTCTCCTTAAAGGTGGCCCCTAGCGAATAGTTTTTATTAAATATCTTTAAAACCGTTCAAGGTAAAATAATGAAATTTTTCACAACCAATACTCTTTTTATGTGTAATTAGATGAAGTAAAAATAATTCGAAAATTTTATCCATGGGTGTCCCAAACTGGGTGACTGTGGGGTAAAAAAATCCCAACTTTGTTACCTGTAATTTTTTTCAGTTTTTGACAGTAAAATATGAAATTTTAGTGTTTTCTACATAAAAAAGGTGCACTTGTTGAAGATCGACAGGATGTACCATTTTTGAGCAAAATCGATTGGAAAATTTTATTACATGGCTGGGAATTAAAACAAAACGAAAATTTGTTTGACCAATCATTGTAATAAAAAGTACTACGTATAAACTTAATTTCATTTGTTTTATCTTGCTAAGCATAAAAAGATCAGTGTTTGTACAAAATGTGATTATTTTATTATAACGTGATAAAAGACAAAAACTGACCCGCTTCTCGTGCGTATTTTATAGCACGTAATAAAAATTTCTAATCGATTTTGCTCAAAAACGGTACATCTTGTCGATGTTTAACAAGTACACCTTTTTCATGTAGAAAACACTGAAATTTCATTTTTTACTATCGAAAACGGAAAAAAATTACACCCCAAAGAGTTGGGGATATTTTTACCTCACGGTGAGCCAGTTTGGGACACCCATAGAAAAATTTTCAAATTATTTTTACCTTATCTTATTACGCATAAAAAGAGTATTTCCTGTACAAAATTTCATTATTTTACCTTCAAGCGTTTTGAAGAAATTCAATAAAAAATATTCTCAGAGCCCACCTTTTTAAGGGGACTGTTGTAGCTTTTAGGTAAAGTAGAGCCTTAAGAAGCATCTATCTACATGTGTTTGTACTTTTTTCAGGATACCCTGTATTATGTTGTTTAGGTTTAGTTTAAAGTTCTAAATTAAAATATATTCGCTTTGTTCTGGTTACATTCGGATTAATTTTAGCAATAATAATATCCGACTCGTTTAATAATACATTATGTCCGAAATTGAGTAGGTACTCACTTTAATAAAATATAAATTTGTAACATTCATACAATAACTCGTCAGTCTCATTTTACAATGCTCCACTAAATTATTAACCACAATAATTATTTCAGCTCATGTTTCTATTGTCCATGAATATAGCTTTATTGTAATCGAAAACGTGTCACAGTAATTTAAATGTTTGTTCAAATATCATCAAAGGATAAATATTTCCAGACATTAAATTTACCACATTTGATTGTATATTACTTCGTCGGGTACATAAAGGATATAATAATAAAACCATCGCAGTTTCAGAAGCTTCGGTTTGAGTTTTACGTAAGGAACAGTATAAAAATGATAAATACCATTGTCAAGTAGCAAAAGCTTTCCAGTTCCCATTCCGTTATATAAGCTTTAAGACAAATATAACTTCAGAATGGAAATGCGTCGTGTTTGCAATGTCGTAATATATTAAACAAGTTTTATTTATGGTTTGTTATTAAATCCATAATTCACTTTGTAGTGGAAAACATCACGTCTGTGTCAACTGTCATTGCCTTCATAACTTTTTCATGTTGCCTATTTTATTGAAGGGAAATTTAGAACATTAAACTGGATATTATGAAATACACCTAGAGGGCTTGTATTTGGGGATCAAAAAATCTCAATCCACTTTTAATGCGTTTAATCTCCGCTACAGATACTAAACCAACAAATTTAAATAATTTATGACAACTGGCTGTGATTTTAGCAATTAGGAAGTATATTTTATATAAGAAGAAGAAAACAAAAATATTTTCTTATTCCTCGTGAACACAATAATATATCTATGATCTTAGGTAGCCCAATTTATTATGCTTTTCAGGAACGAAGTTCTCATCTTCAGTAGGACCCAAACTAAAATTAAAACAAAAACACTTAGGGTGGGTTTCGTTTATTTACATTTACCGTTGGACTGTTTAAGGCCGTTTCGCATCTAGTTTGCCCAATATATTTCTGTTTACAATGGGAGCAATTGATTTCATAAAGTTCTAACTTACATAATGTCTTAACTTTCACTTTTGGGTTTCCTAGTATATTCTAAAGGGCCTTAGGTGAAAAGGAATATTTATTGTTTTATCTGTTTCAACGACGGTTACACTTGAATAATTACTCAAATCGAAAGCTTTATTGAATTTATTACATTATTCCAGTAAGTAGTTTCCTAATTTTAATGTGTTTAGTCTGTCTTTCAGATTTGTAAAATTCTGTTTTTAAACTAAAGGTTGCAATATCCTAGAATCTATTTTTAATTTGTTAGTTACGGGCACTGATTAGCCCCTCTAGTGTTTATCCTTTTAAAATCCTAAACTGATTGGTTATTAAATGACTGTTCTACAGATTTTCCGATTCTGATATTTGTTACATTACTCAAATCAGAATTTGCTCCTTGTGAACACGATTTTCCCATTATAACATGCAAAGAGGATGCAAATGCCAATTCCACACATAACAAGTAATTGCTATCGGCGGTCTTGTCCCCTTCATTGATTTTCATTTCATTTCATATTAGCTACCTCCTATTGTGCTGCAACTTTACTCATATAAGATTAATAAAAACCATTTAATTTCACCAAACGTATCAGAAACACTTAACCAAAAGTCCAAAACACTGATTACATTAGTTGAATGCATGACAATAATTTATATATTAGAGGAGAAAATATTTTCTGTCGAAACCATTAATCCCCGTGAATGTACTGAAATATTATTACTATTACCATTGTATTTATATTGACTAGTATGATAACCTTATGGATTCTTAAGGCAACACTTTTTGGATGCAAGTAGCTCCGAATCGCTCTTAGTACTGGATGCAGATGCTGGGAGAGCGCTCAAAATCCGAATAGTTTACAGTGACTCTGAATAGTTTTATTTTTTCAATACTTTGCTATCCAAAGGAAGGTACCGCCATCCAGTACCGCTTCACATTTCAGGTTTAAACCAACTTCAATTACCCCCGCCCCCTCCCCTTCTTCATTTTACCAATATTTCAATCCTTTCAACATAAGTTGTTGGTACATTACTTTTAAAAATGAATACGTTACAATTACATTTTAATTAGTGGAAAAAGTAATGCATTATAATTCATACCCTTATTACTTCAGGAAAGAAATGTATCACTTAACAAAAAGAACTAAAATTTAATTTAAATTATTGACACTTTTAAGCGCTACTTTGTTAAAATTCATGATTATAGAATTAATAACTATTAAATAAAATATCGATTTTAACGGGAAATAGTACAGCCCTACTAACATCACGAGATATCATTTACCGTTCGGTTTGTTAACGCTCTCTGATAGAGTGGAGGGTGCTACATTCCTCCTGAAAAACTTTAGGAAATCCCTCAATCGGATTTCGAGATATTCTAAACTCACGACATACATTTGACCCTTTATTTTGTGAACGGTTTATTATTCTTTGAGCCCTACTAACATCACGAGATATCATTTACCCTTCGGTTTGTTAACGCTCTCTGATAGAGTGGAGGGTGCTACATTCCTCCTGAAAAACTTTAGGAAATCCCTCAATCGGATTTCGAGATATTCTAAACTCACGACATACATTTGACCCTTTATTTTGTGAACGGTTTATTATTCTTTGAGCCCTACTAACATCACGAGATATCATTTACCCTTCGGTTTGTTAACGCTCTCTGATAGAGTGGAGGGTGCTACATTCCTCCTGAAAAACTTTAGGGAATCCCTCAATCGGATTTCGAGATATTCTAAACTCACGACATACATTTGACCCTTTATTTTGTGAACGGTTTATTATTCTTTGAGCCCTACTAACATCACGAGATATCATTTACCCTTCGGTCTGTTAACGCTCTCTGATAGAGTTAAAGGACATTATGGGCCAGCTCCGCCCTCAGGTAGCTGCTTACAGATTTTACGATTCAACTCGCATTGAAAATGTTATGAAAATTTAGAGCCTTTAACTTTTTTGTTTGTAAAGATAGGAATACGATTAAATAAGCAATCTTGCAGTATTTATTATTTCCGAATTAATGACGCCGACAGAAATTTGAAAATTCGTCTGGTTGCGGAGTTACAGCCCTTTGACCCTTTGTCTATTTATTTTTTCGTAACGCTCTGTATATGTTTTGGATGATTGGATGTATCCAATTGTTCTCTATCTAAAAGTCTTATGTGACCCTTTCAAAATAATTACAAATAACCGAGTTAGGGGGACATTTTGGGCCAGATCTGTTCTTTTCAGATTTTACGTTTTAACTTGCACTGAAAAATTAATGAAAACTTACAGGCTGCATCTTTTTTGTTTGTAAAGATACGAATACGATTAAATAAGCAAAATTGTAGTATTTTTAATTTCTGATTCATTGACGCGTATAGAAATTTGAAAAAATTATTGGTTGCGGAGTTACAGCCCTTTGACCCTTTGTCTGTTTGTTTTTTCGTAACGCCCTGTATATGTTTTGGATGATTGGATGTATCCAATTGTTCTCTATCTAAAAGTCTTATGTGACCCTTTCAAAATAATTACAAATAACCGAGTTAAAGGGACATTTTGGGCCAGATCTGCTCTTTTCAGATTTTACGTTTTAACTTGCATTGAAAAATTAATGAAAATTTACAGGCTGCATCTTTTTTGTTTGTGAAGATACGAATACGATTAAATAAGCAAAATTGTAGTATTTTTAATTTCTGATTCATTGACGCGTATAGAAATTTGAAAAAATTATTGGTTGCGGAGTTACAGCCCTTTGACCCTTTGTCTGTTTGTTTTTTCGTAACGCCCTGTATATGTTTTGGATGATTGGATGTATCCAATTGTTCTCTATCTAAAAGTCTTATGTGACCCTTTCAAAATAATTACAAATAACCGAGTTAAAGGGACATTTTGGGCCAGATCTGCTCTTTTCAGATTTTACGTTTTAACTTGCATTGAAAAATTAATGAAAATTTACAGGCTGCATCTTTTTTGTTTGTGAAGATACGAATACGATTAAATAAGCAAAATTGTAGTATTTTTAATTTCTGATTCATTGACGCGTATAGAAATTTGAAAAAATTATTGGTTGCGGAGTTACAGCCCTTTGACCCTTTGTCTGTTTGTTTTTTCGTAACGCCCTGTATATGTTTTGGATGATTGGATGTATCCAATTGTTCTCTATCTAAAAGTCTTATGTGACCCTTTCAAAATAATTACAAATAACCGAGTTAAAGGGACATTTTGGGCCAGATCTGCTCTTTTCAGATTTTACGTTTTAACTTGCATTGAAAAATTAATGAAAATTTACAGGCTGCATCTTTTTTGTTTGTGAAGATACGAATACGATTAAATAAGCAAAATTGTAGTATTTTTAATTTCTGATTCATTGGCGCGTATAGAAATTTGAAAAAATTATTGGTTGCGGAGTTACAGCCCTTTAACCCTTTGTCTGTTTGTTTTTTCGTAACGCCCTGTATATGTTTTGGATGATTGGATGTATCCAATTGTTCTCTATCTAAAAGTCTTATGTGACCCTTTCAAAATAATTACAAATAACCGAGTTAAAGGGACATTTTGGGCCAGATCTGCTCTTTTCAGATTTTACGTTTTAACTTGCATTGAAAAATTAATGAAAATTTACAGGCTGCATCTTTTTTGTTTGTAAAGATACGAATACGATTAAATAAGCAAAATTGTAGTATTTTTAATTTCTGATTCATTGACGCGTATAGAAATTTGAAAAAAATATTGGTTGCGGAGTTACAGCCCTTTGACCCTTTGTCTGTTTGTTTTTTCGTAACGCCCTGTATATATTTTGGATGATTGGATGTATCCAATTGTTCTCTATCTAAAAGTCTTATGTGACCCTTTCAAAATAATTACAAATAACCGAGTTAAAGGGACATTTTGGGCCAGATCTGCTCTTTTCAGATTTTACGTTTTAACTTGCATTGAAAAATTAATGAAAATTTACAGGCTGCATCTTTTTTGTTTGTAAAGATACGAATACGATTAAATAAGCAAAATTGTAGTATTTTTAATTTCTGATTCATTGACGCGTATAGAAATTTGAAAAAATTATTGGTTGCGGAGTTACAGCCCTTTAACCCTTTGTCTGTTTGTTTTTTCGTAACGCTCTGTATATGTTTTGGATGATTGGATGTATCCAATTGTTCTCTATCTAAAAGTCTTATGTGACCCTTTCAAAATAATTACAAATAACCGAGTTAAAGGGACATTTTGGGCCAGATCTGCTCTTTTCAGATTTTACGTTTTAACTTGCATTGAAAAATTAATGAAAATTTACAGGCTGCATCTTTTTTGTTTGTAAAGATACGAATACGATTAAATAAGCAAAATTGTAGTATTTTTAATTTCTGATTCATTGACGCGTATAGAAATTTGAAAAAATTATTGGTTGCGGAGTTACAGCCCTTTGACCCATTGTCTGTTTGTTTTTTCGTAACGCCCTGTATATATTTTGGATGATTGGATGTATCCAATTGTTCTCTATCTAAAAGTTTTATGCGACTCCTTCAAAATAATTACAAATAACCGAGTTAAAGGGACATTTTGGGCCAGATCTGCTCTTTTCAGATTTTACGTTTTAACTTGCATTGAAAAATTATAGAAAATTTACAGGCTGCATCTTTTTTGTTTGTAAAGATACGAATACGATTAAATAAGCAAAAGTGTAGTATTTTTAATTTCTGATTCATTGACGCGTATAGAAATTTGAAAAAATTATTGGTTGCGGAGTTACAGCCCTTTGACCCTTTGTCTGTTTGTTTTTTCGTAACGCCCTGTATATATTTTGGATGATTGGATGTATCCAATTGTTCTCTATCTAAAAGTCTTATGTGACCCTTTAAAAATAATTACAAATAACCGAGTTAAAGGGACATTTTGGGCCAGATCTGCTCTTTTCAGATTTTACGTTTTAACTTGCATTGAAAAATTAATGAAAATTTACAGGCTGCATCTTTTTTGTTTGTAAAGATACGAATACGATTAAATAAGCAAAATTGTAGTATTTTTAATTTCTGATTCATTGACGCGTATAGAAATTTGAAAAAATTATTGGTTGCGGAGTTACAGCCCTTTGACCCTTTGTCTGTTTGTTTTTTCGTAACGCCCTGTATATGTTTTGGATGATTGGATGTATCCAATTGTTCTCTATCTAAAAGTCTTATGTGACCCTTTCGAAATAATTACAAATAACCGAGTTAAAGGGACATTTTGGGCCAGATCTGCTCTTTTCAGATTTTACGTTTTAACTTGCATTGAAAAATTAATGAAAATTTACAGGCTGCATCTTTTTTGTTTGTAAAGATACGAATACGATTAAATAAGCAAAATTGTAGTATTTTTAATTTCTGATTCATTGACGCGTATAGAAATTTGAAAAAATTATTGGTTGCGGAGTTACAGCCCTTTAACCCTTTGTCTGTTTGTTTTTTCGTAACGCCCTGTATATGTTTTGGATGATTGGATGTATCCAATTGTTCTCTATCTAAAAGTCTTATGTGACCCTTTCAAAATAATTACAAATAACCGAGTTAAAGGGACATTTTGGGCCAGATCTGCTCTTTTCAGATTTTACGTTTTAACTTGCATTGAAAAATTAATGAAAATTTACAGGCTGCATCTTTTTTGTTTGTAAAGATACGAATACGATTAAATAAGCAAAAGTGTAGTATTTTTAATTTCTGATTCATTGACGCGTATAGAAATTTGAAAAAATTATTGGTTGCGGAGTTACAGCCCTTTGACCCTTTGTCTGTTTGTTTTTTCGTAACGCCCTGTATATATTTTGGATGATTGGATGTATCCAATTGTTCTCTATCTAAAAGTCTTATGTGACCCTTTCAAAATAATTACAAATAACCGAGTTAAAGGGACATTTTGGGCCAGATCTGCTCTTTTCAGATTTTACGTTTTAACTTGCATTGAAAAATTAATGAAAATTTACAGGCTGCATCTTTTTTGTTTGTAAAGATACGAATACGATTAAATAAGCAAAATTGTAGTATTCTTAATTTCTGATTAATTGACGCGTATAGAAATTTGAAAAAATTATTGGTTGCGGAGTTACAGCCCTTTGACCCTTTGTCTGTTTGTTTTTTCGTAATGCCCTGTATATATTTTGGATGATTGGATGTATCCAATTGTTCTCTATCTAAAAGTTTTATGCGACTCCTTCAAAATAATTACAAATAACCGAGTTAAAGGGACATTTTGGGCCAGATCTGTTCTTTTCAGATTTTACGTTTTAACTTGCATTGAAAAATTAATGAAAATTTACAGGCTGCATCTTTTTTGTTTGTAAAGATACGAATACGATTAAATAAGCAAAATTGTAGTATTTTTAATTTCTGATTCATTGACGCGTATAGAAATTTGAAAAAATTATTGGTTGCGGAGTTACAGCCCTTTGACCCTTTGTCTGTTTGTTTTTTCGTAACGCCCTGTATATGTTTTGGATGATTGGATGTATCCAATTGTTCTCTATCTAAAAGTCTTATGTGACGCTTTCAAAATAATTACAAATAACCGAGTTAAAGGGACATTTTGGGCCAGATCTGCTCTTTTCAGATTTTACGTTTTAACTTGCATTGAAAAATTAATGAAAATTTACAGGCTGCATCTTTTTTGTTTGTAAAGATACGAATACGATTAAATAAGCAAAATTGTAGTATTTTTAATTTCTGATTCATTGACGCGTATAGAAATTTGAAAAAATTATTGGTTGCGGAGTTACAGCCCTTTGACCCTTTGTCTGTTTGTTTTTTCGTAACGCCCTGTATATGTTTTGGATGATTGGATGTATCCAATTGTTCTCTATCTAAAAGTCTTATGTGACCCTTTCAAAATAATTACAAATAACCGAGTTAAAGGGACATTTTGGGCCAGATCTGCTCTTTTCAGATTTTACGTTTTAACTTGCATTGAAAAATTAATGAAAATTTACAGGCTGCATCTTTTTTGTTTGTAAAGATACGAATACGATTAAATAAGCAAAATTGTAGTATTTTTAATTTATGATTCATTGACGCGTATAGAAATTTGAAAAAATTATTGGTTGCGGAGTTACAGCCCTTTGACCCTTTGTCTGTTTGTTTTTTCGTAACGCCCTGTATATGTTTTGGATGATTGGATGTATCCAATTGTTCTCTATCTAAAAGTCTTATGTGACCCTTTCAAAATAATTACAAATAACCGAGTTAAAGGGACATTTTGGGCCAGATCTGCTCTTTTCAGATTTTACGTTTTAACTTGCATTGAAAAATTAATGAAAATTTACAGGCTGCATCTTTTTTGTTTGTAAAGATACGAATACGATTAAATAAGCAAAATTGTAGTATTTTTAATTTCTGATTCATTGACGCGTATAGAAATTTGAAAAAATTATTGGTTGCGGAGTTACAGCCCTTTGACCCTTTGTCTGTTTGTTTTTTCGTAACGCCCTGTATATGTTTTGGATGATTGGATGTATCCAATTGTTCTCTATCTAAAAGTCTTATGTGACCCTTTCAAAATAATTACAAATAACCGAGTTAAAGGGACATTTTGGGCCAGATCTGCTCTTTTCAGATTTTACGTTTTAACTTGCATTGAAAAATTAATGAAAATTTACAGGCTGCATCTTTTTTGTTTGTAAAGATACGAATACGATTAAATAAGCAAAATTGTAGTATTTTTAATTTCTGATTCATTGACGCGTATAGAAATTTGAAAAAATTATTGGTTGCGGAGTTACAGCCCTTTGACCCTTTGTCTGTTTGTTTTTTCGTAACGCCCTGTATATGTTTTGGATGATTGGATGTATCCAATTGTTCTCTATCTAAAAGTCTTATGTGACCCTTTCAAAATAATTACAAATAACCGAGTTAAAGGGACATTTTGGGCCAGATCTGCTCTTTTCAGATTTTACGTTTTAACTTGCATTGAAAAATTATAGAAAATTTACAGGCTGCATCTTTTTTGTTTGTAAAGATACGAATACGATTAAATAAGCAAAAGTGTAGTATTTTTAATTTCTGATTCATTGACGCGTATAGAAATTTGAAAAAATTATTGGTTGCGGAGTTACAGCCCTTTGACCCTTTGTCTGTTTGTTTCTTCGTAACGCCCTGTATATGTTTTGGATGATTGGATGTATCCAATTGTTCTCTATCTAAAAGTCTTATGTGACGCTTTCAAAATAATTACAAATAACCGAGTTAAAGGGACATTTTGGGCCAGATCTGCTCTTTTCAGATTTTACGTTTTAACTTGCATTGAAAAATTAATGAAAATTTACAGGCTGCATCTTTTTTGTTTGTAAAGATACGAATACGATTAAATAAGCAAAATTGTAGTATTTTTAATTTCTGATTCATTGACGCGTATAGAAATTTGAAAAAATTATTGGTTGCGGAGTTACAGCCCTTTGACCCTTTGTCTGTTTGTTTTTTCGTAACGCCCTGTATATGTTTTGGATGATTGGATGTATCCAATTGTTCTCTATCTAAAAGTCTTATGTGACGCTTTCAAAATAATTACAAATAACCGAGTTAAAGGGACATTTTGGGCCAGATCTGCTCTTTTCAGATTTTACGTTTTAACTTGCATTGAAAAATTAATGAAAATTTACAGGCTGCATCTTTTTTGTTTGTAAAGATACGAATACGATTAAATAAGCAAAATTGTAGTATTTTTAATTTCTGATTCATTGACGCGTATAGAAATTTGAAAAAATTATTGGTTGCGGAGTTACAGCCCTTTGACCCTTTGTCTGTTTGTTTTTTCGTAACGCCCTGTATATGTTTTGGATGATTGGATGTATCCAATTGTTCTCTATCTAAAAGTCTTATGTGACCCTTTCAAAATAATTACAAATAACCGAGTTAAAGGGACATTTTGGGCCAGATCTGCTCTTTTCAGATTTTACGTTTTAACTTGCATTGAAAAATTATAGAAAATTTACAGGCTGCATCTTTTTTGTTTGTAAAGATACGAATACGATTAAATAAGCAAAATTGTAGTATTTTTAATTTCTGATTCATTGACGCGTATAGAAATTTGAAAAAATTATTGGTTGCGGAGTTACAGCCCTTTGACCCTTTGTCTGTTTGTTTTTTCGTAACGCCCTGTATATGTTTTGGATGATTGGATGTATCCAATTGTTCTCTATCTAAAAGTCTTATGTGACCCTTTCAAAATAATTACAAATAACCGAGTTAAAGGGACATTTTGGGCCAGATCTGCTCTTTTCAGATTTTACGTTTTAACTTGCATTGAAAAATTATAGAAAATTTACAGGCTGCATCTTTTTTGTTTGTAAAGATACGAATACGATTAAATAAGCAAAATTGTAGTATTTTTAATTTCTGATTCATTGACGCGTATAGAAATTTGAAAAAATTATTGGTTGCGGAGTTACAGCCCTTTGACCCTTTGTCTGTTTCTTTTTTCGTAACGCCCTGTATATGTTTTGGATGATTGGATGTATCCAATTGTTCTCTATCTAAAAGTCTTATGTGACCCTTTCAAAATAATTACAAATAACCGAGTTAAAGGGACATTTTGGGCCAGATCTGCTCTTTTCAGATTTTACGTTTTAACTTGCATTGAAAAATTATAGAAAATTTACAGGCTGCATCTTTTTTGTTTGTAAAGATACGAATACGATTAAATAAGCAAAATTGTAGTATTTTTAATTTCTGATTCGTTGACGCGTATAGAAATTTGAAAAAATTATTGGTTGCGGAGTTACAGCCCTTTGACTCTTTGTCTGTTTGTTTTTTCGTAACGCCCTGTATATGTTTTGGATGATTGGATGTATCCAATTGTTCTCTATCTAAAAGTCTTATGTGACCCTTTCAAAATAATTGCAAATAACCGAGTTAAAGGGACATTTTGGGCCAGATCTGCTCTTTTCAGATTTTACGTTTTAACTTGCATTGAAAAATTATAGAAAATTTACAGGCTGCATCTTTTTTGTTTGTAAAGATACGAATACGATTAAATAAGCAAAATTGTAGTATTTTTAATTTCTGATTCATTGACGCGTATAGAAATTTGAAAAAATTATTGGTTGCGGAGTTACAGCCCTTTGACCCTTTGTCTGTTTGTTTTTTCGTAACGCCCTGTATATGTTTTGGATGATTGGATGTATCCAATTGTTCTCTATCTAAAAGTCTTATGTGACCCTTTCAAAATAATTACAAATAACCGAGTTAAAGGGACATTTTGGGCCAGATCTGCTCTTTTCAGATTTTACGTTTTAACTTGCATTGAAAAATTATAGAAAATTTACAGGCTGCATCTTTTTTGTTTGTAAAGATACGAATACGATTAAATAAGCAAAATTGTAGTATTTTTAATTTCTGATTCATTGACGCGTATAGAAATTTGAAAAAATTATTGGTTGCGGAGTTACAGCCCTTTGACCCTTTGTCTGTTTGTTTTTTCGTAACGCCCTGTATATGTTTTGGATGATTGGATGTATCCAATTGTTCTCTATCTAAAAGTCTTATGTGACCCTTTCAAAATAATTACAAATAACCGAGTTAAAGGGACATTTTGGGCCAGATCTGCTCTTTTCAGATTTTACGTTTTAACTTGCATTGAAAAATTATAGAAAATTTACAGGCTGCATCTTTTTTGTTTGTAAAGATACGAATACGATTAAATAAGCAAAATTGTAGTATTTTTAATTTCTGATTCATTGACGCGTATAGAAATTTGAAAAAATTATTGGTTGCGGAGTTACAGCCCTTTGACCCTTTGTCTGTTTGTTTTTTCGTAACGCCCTGTATATGTTTTGGATGATTGGATGTATCCAATTGTTCTCTATCTAAAAGTCTTATGTGACCCTTTCAAAATAATTACAAATAACCGAGTTAAAGGGACATTTTGGGCCAGATCTGCTCTTTTCAGATTTTACGTTTTAACTTGCATTGAAAAATTATAGAAAATTTACAGGCTGCATCTTTTTTGTTTGTAAAGATACGAATACGATTAAATAAGCAAAATTGTAGTATTTTTAATTTCTGATTCATTGACGCGTATAGAAATTTGAAAAAATTATTGGTTGCGGAGTTACAGCCCTTTGACCCTTTGTCTGTTTGTTTTTTCGTAACGCCCTGTATATGTTTTGGATGATTGGATGTATCCAATTGTTCTCTATCTAAAAGTCTTATGTGACCCTTTCAAAATAATTACAAATAACCGAGTTAAAGGGACATTTTGGGCCAGATCTGCTCTTTTCAGATTTTACGTTTTAACTTGCATTGAAAAATTATAGAAAATTTACAGGCTGCATCTTTTTTGTTTGTAAAGATACGAATACGATTAAATAAGCAAAATTGTAGTATTTTTAATTTCTGATTCATTGACGCGTATAGAAATTTGAAAAAATTATTGGTTGCGGAGTTACAGCCCTTTGACCCTTTGTCTGTTTGTTTTTTCGTAACGCCCTGTATATGTTTTGGATGATTGGATGTATCCAATTGTTCTCTATCTAAAAGTCTTATGTGACCCTTTCAAAATAATTACAAATAACCGAGTTAAAGGGACATTTTGGGCCAGATCTGCTCTTTTCAGATTTTACGTTTTAACTTGCATTGAAAAATTATAGAAAATTTACAGGCTGCATCTTTTTTGTTTGTAAAGATACGAATACGATTAAATAAGCAAAATTGTAGTATTTTTAATTTCTGATTCATTGACGCGTATAGAAATTTGAAAAAATTATTGGTTGCGGAGTTACAGCCCTTTGACCCTTTGTCTGTTTGTTTTTTCGTAACGCCCTGTATATGTTTTGGATGATTGGATGTATCCAATTGTTCTCTATCTAAAAGTCTTATGTGACCCTTTCAAAATAATTACAAATAACCGAGATAAAGGGACATTTTGAGCCAGATCTGCTCTTTTCAGATTTTACGTTTTAACTTGCATTGAAAAATTAATGAAAATTTACAGGCTGCATCTTTTTTGTTTGTAAAGATACGAATACGATTAAATAAGCAAAATTGTAGTATTTTTAATTTCTGATTCATTGACGCGTATAGAAATTTGAAAAAATTATTGGTTGCGGAGTTACAGCCCTTTGACCCTTTGTCTGTTTGTTTTTTCGTAACGCCCTGTATATGTTTTGGATGATTGGATGTATCCAATTGTTCTCTATCTAAAAGTCTTATGTGACCCTTTCAAAATAATTACAAATAACCGAGTTAAAGGGACATTTTGGGCCAGATCTGCTCTTTTCAGATTTTACGTTTTAACTTGCATTGAAAAATTATAGAAAATTTACAGGCTGCATCTTTTTTGTTTGTAAAGATACGAATACGATTAAATAAGCAACATTGTAGTATTTTTAATTTCTGATTCATTGACGCGTATAGAAATTTGAAAAAATTATTGGTTGCGGAGTTACAGCCCTTTGACCCTTTGTCTGTTTCTTTTTTCGTAACGCCCTGTATATGTTTTGGATGATTGGATGTATCCAATTGTTCTCTATCTAAAAGTCTTATGTGACCCTTTCAAAATAATTACAAATAACCGAGTTAAAGGGACATTTTGGGCCAGATCTGCTCTTTTCAGATTTTACGTTTTAACTTGCATTGAAAAATTATAGAAAATTTACAGGCTGCATCTTTTTTGTTTGTAAAGATACGAATACGATTAAATAAGCAAAATTGTAGTATTTTTAATTTCTGATTCGTTGACGCGTATAGAAATTTGAAAAAATTATTGGTTGCGGAGTTACAGCCCTTTGACTCTTTGTCTGTTTGTTTTTTCGTAACGCCCTGTATATGTTTTGGATGATTGGATGTATCCAATTGTTCTCTATCTAAAAGTCTTATGTGACCCTTTCAAAATAATTGCAAATAACCGAGTTAAAGGGACATTTTGGGCCAGATCTGCTCTTTTCAGATTTTACGTTTTAACTTGCATTGAAAAATTATAGAAAATTTACAGGCTGCATCTTTTTTGTTTGTAAAGATACGAATACGATTAAATAAGCAAAATTGTAGTATTTTTAATTTCTGATTCATTGACGCGTATAGAAATTTGAAAAAATTATTGGTTGCGGAGTTACAGCCCTTTGACCCTTTGTCTGTTTGTTTTTTCGTAACGCCCTGTATATGTTTTGGATGATTGGATGTATCCAATTGTTCTCTATCTAAAAGTCTTATGTGACCCTTTCAAAATAATTACAAATAACCGAGTTAAAGGGACATTTTGGGCCAGATCTGCTCTTTTCAGATTTTACGTTTTAACTTGCATTGAAAAATTATAGAAAATTTACAGGCTGCATCTTTTTTGTTTGTAAAGATACGAATACGATTAAATAAGCAAAATTGTAGTATTTTTAATTTCTGATTCATTGGCGCGTATAGAAATTTGAAAAAATTATTGGTTGCGGAGTTACAGCCCTTTGACCCTTTGTCTGTTTGTTTTTTCGTAACGCCCTGTATATGTTTTGGATGATTGGATGTATCCAATTGTTCTCTATCTAAAAGTCTTATGTGACCCTTTCAAAATAATTACAAATAACCGAGATAAAGGGACATTTTGGGCCAGATCTGCTCTTTTCAGATTTTACGTTTTAACTTGCATTGAAAAATTAATGAAAATTTACAGGCTGCATCTTTTTTGTTTGTAAAGATACGAATACGATTAAATAAGCAAAATTGTAGTATTTTTAATTTCTGATTCATTGACGCGTATAGAAATTTGAAAAAATTATTGGTTGCGGAGTTACAGCCCTTTGACCCTTTGTCTGTTTGTTTTTTCGTAACGCCCTGTATATGTTTTGGATGATTGGATGTATCCAATTGTTCTCTATCTAAAAGTCTTATGTGACCCTTTCAAAATAATTACAAATAACCGAGTTAAAGGGACATTTTGGGCCAGATCTGCTCTTTTCAGATTTTACGTTTTAACTTGCATTGAAAAATTATAGAAAATTTACAGGCTGCATCTTTTTTGTTTGTAAAGATACGAATACGATTAAATAAGCAAAATTGTAGTATTTTTAATTTCTGATTCATTGACGCGTATAGAAATTTGAAAAAATTATTGGTTGCGGAGTTACAGCCCTTTGACCCTTTGTCTGTTTGTTTTTTCGTAACGCCCTGTATATGTTTTGGATGATTGGATGTATCCAATTGTTCTCTATCTAAAAGTCTTATGTGACCCTTTCAAAATAATTACAAATAACCGAGTTAAAGGGACATTTTGGGCCAGATCTGCTCTTTTCAGATTTTACGTTTTAACTTGCATTGAAAAATTATAGAAAATTTACAGGCTGCATCTTTTTTGTTTGTAAAGATACGAATACGATTAAATAAGCAAAATTGTAGTATTTTTAATTTCTGATTCATTGACGCGTATAGAAATTTGAAAAAATTATTGGTTGCGGAGTTACAGCCCTTTGACCCTTTGTCTGTTTCTTTTTTCGTAACGCCCTGTATATGTTTTGGATGATTGGATGTATCCAATTGTTCTCTATCTAAAAGTCTTATGTGACCCTTTCAAAATAATTACAAATAACCGAGTTAAAGGGACATTTTGGGCCAGATCTGCTCTTTTCAGATTTTACGTTTTAACTTGCATTGAAAAATTATAGAAAATTTACAGGCTGCATCTTTTTTGTTTGTAAAGATACGAATACGATTAAATAAGCAAAATTGTAGTATTTTTAATTTCTGATTCATTGACGCGTATAGAAATTTGAAAAAATTATTGGTTGCGGAGTTACAGCCCTTTGACCCTTTGTCTGTTTCTTTTTTCGTAACGCCCTGTATATGTTTTGGATGATTGGATGTATCCAATTGTTCTCTATCTAAAAGTCTTATGTGACCCTTTCAAAATAATTACAAATAACCGAGTTAAAGGGACATTTTGGGCCAGATCTGCTCTTTTCAGATTTTACGTTTTAACTTGCATTGAAAAATTATAGAAAATTTACAGGCTGCATCTTTTTTGTTTGTAAAGATACGAATACGATTAAATAAGCAAAATTGTAGTATTTTTAATTTCTGATTCGTTGACGCGTATAGAAATTTGAAAAAATTATTGGTTGCGGAGTTACAGCCCTTTGACCCTTTGTCTGTTTGTTTTTTCGTAACGCCCTGTATATGTTTTGGATGATTGGATGTATCCAATTGTTCTCTATCTAAAAGTCTTATGTGACCCTTTCGAAATAATTACAAATAACCGAGTTAAAGGGACATTTTGGGCCAGATCTGCTCTTTTCAGATTTTACGTTTTAACTTGCATTGAAAAATTATAGAAAATTTACAGGCTGCATCTTTTTTGTTTGTAAAGATACGAATACGATTAAATAAGCAAAATTGTAGTATTTTTAATTTCTGATTCATTGACGCGTATAGAAATTTGAAAAAATTATTGGTTGCGGAGTTACAGCCCTTTGACCCTTTGTCTGTTTGTTTTTTCGTAACGCCCTGTATATGTTTTGGATGATTGGATGTATCCAATTGTTCTCTATCTAAAAGTCTTATGTGACCCTTTCAAAATAATTACAAATAACCGAGTTAAAGGGACATTTTGGGCCAGATCTGCTCTTTTCAGATTTTACGTTTTAACTTGCATTGAAAAATTATAGAAAATTTACAGGCTGCATCTTTTTTGTTTGTAAAGATACGAATACGATTAAATAAGCAAAATTGTAGTATTTTTAATTTCTGATTCATTGACGCGTATAGAAATTTGAAAAAATTATTGGTTGCGGAGTTACAGCCCTTTGACCCTTTGTCTGTTTGTTTTTTCGTAACGCCCTGTATATGTTTTGGATGATTGGATGTATCCAATTGTTCTCTATCTAAAAGTCTTATGTGACCCTTTCAAAATAATTACAAATAACCGAGATAAAGGGACATTTTGGGCCAGATCTGCTCTTTTCAGATTTTACGTTTTAACTTGCATTGAAAAATTAATGAAAATTTACAGGCTGCATCTTTTTTGTTTGTAAAGATACGAATACGATTAAATAAGCAAAATTGTAGTATTTTTAATTTCTGATTCATTGACGCGTATAGAAATTTGAAAAAATTATTGGTTGCGGAGTTACAGCCCTTTGACCCTTTGTCTGTTTGTTTTTTCGTAACGCCCTGTATATGTTTTGGATGATTGGATGTATCCAATTGTTCTCTATCTAAAAGTCTTATGTGACCCTTTCAAAATAATTACAAATAACCGAGTTAAAGGGACATTTTGGGCCAGATCTGCTCTTTTCAGATTTTACGTTTTAACTTGCATTGAAAAATTATAGAAAATTTACAGGCTGCATCTTTTTTGTTTGTAAAGATACGAATACGATTAAATAAGCAAAATTGTAGTATTTTTAATTTCTGATTCATTGACGCGTATAGAAATTTGAAAAAATTATTGGTTGCGGAGTTACAGCCCTTTGACCCTTTGTCTGTTTGTTTTTTCGTAACGCCCTGTATATGTTTTGGATGATTGGATGTATCCAATTGTTCTCTATCTAAAAGTCTTATGTGACCCTTTCAAAATAATTACAAATAACCGAGTTAAAGGGACATTTTGGGCCAGATCTGCTCTTTTCAGATTTTACGTTTTAACTTGCATTGAAAAATTATAGAAAATTTACAGGCTGCATCTTTTTTGTTTGTAAAGATACGAATACGATTAAATAAGCAAAATTGTAGTATTTTTAATTTCTGATTCATTGACGCGTATAGAAATTTGAAAAAATTATTGGTTGCGGAGTTACAGCCCTTTGACCCTTTGTCTGTTTCTTTTTTCGTAACGCCCTGTATATGTTTTGGATGATTGGATGTATCCAATTGTTCTCTATCTAAAAGTCTTATGTGACCCTTTCAAAATAATTACAAATAACCGAGTTAAAGGGACATTTTGGGCCAGATCTGCTCTTTTCAGATTTTACGTTTTAACTTGCATTGAAAAATTATAGAAAATTTACAGGCTGCATCTTTTTTGTTTGTAAAGATACGAATACGATTAAATAAGCAAAATTGTAGTATTTTTAATTTCTGATTCATTGACGCGTATAGAAATTTGAAAAAATTATTGGTTGCGGAGTTACAGCCCTTTGACCCTTTGTCTGTTTCTTTTTTCGTAACGCCCTGTATATGTTTTGGATGATTGGATGTATCCAATTGTTCTCTATCTAAAAGTCTTATGTGACCCTTTCAAAATAATTACAAATAACCGAGTTAAAGGGACATTTTGGGCCAGATCTGCTCTTTTCAGATTTTACGTTTTAACTTGCATTGAAAAATTATAGAAAATTTACAGGCTGCATCTTTTTTGTTTGTAAAGATACGAATACGATTAAATAAGCAAAATTGTAGTATTTTTAATTTCTGATTCGTTGACGCGTATAGAAATTTGAAAAAATTATTGGTTGCGGAGTTACAGCCCTTTGACCCTTTGTCTGTTTGTTTTTTCGTAACGCCCTGTATATGTTTTGGATGATTGGATGTATCCAATTGTTCTCTATCTAAAAGTCTTATGTGACCCTTTCGAAATAATTACAAATAACCGAGTTAAAGGGACATTTTGGGCCAGATCTGCTCTTTTCAGATTTTACGTTTTAACTTGCATTGAAAAATTATAGAAAATTTACAGGCTGCATCTTTTTTGTTTGTAAAGATACGAATACGATTAAATAAGCAAAATTGTAGTATTTTTAATTTCTGATTCATTGACGCGTATAGAAATTTGAAAAAATTATTGGTTGCGGAGTTACAGCCCTTTGACCCTTTGTCTGTTTGTTTTTTCGTAACGCCCTGTATATGTTTTGGATGATTGGATGTATCCAATTGTTCTCTATCTAAAAGTCTTATGTGACCCTTTCGAAATAATTACAAATAACCGAGTTAAAGGGACATTTTGGGCCAGATCTGCTCTTTTCAGATTTTACGTTTTAACTTGCATTGAAAAATTATAGAAAATTTACAGGCTGCATCTTTTTTGTTTGTAAAGATACGAATACGATTAAATAAGCAAAATTGTAGTATTTTTAATTTCTGATTCATTGACGCGTATAGAAATTTGAAAAAATTATTGGTTGCGGAGTTACAGCCCTTTGACCCTTTGTCTGTTTGTTTTTTCGTAACGCCCTGTATATGTTTTGGATGATTGGATGTATCCAATTGTTCTCTATCTAAAAGTCTTATGTGACCCTTTCAAAATAATTACAAATAACCGAGTTAAAGGGACATTTTGGGCCAGATCTGCTCTTTTCAGATTTTACGTTTTAACTTGCATTGAAAAATTATAGAAAATTTACAGGCTGCATCTTTTTTGTTTGTAAAGATACGAATACGATTAAATAAGCAAAATTGTAGTATTTTTAATTTCTGATTCATTGACGCGTATAGAAATTTGAAAAAATTATTGGTTGCGGAGTTACAGCCCTTTGACCCTTTGTCTGTTTGTTTTTTCGTAACGCCCTGTATATGTTTTGGATGATTGGATGTATCCAATTGTTCTCTATCTAAAAGTCTTATGTGACCCTTTCAAAATAATTACAAATAACCGAGTTAAAGGGACATTTTGGGCCAGATCTGCTCTTTTCAGATTTTACGTTTTAACTTGCATTGAAAAATTATAGAAAATTTACAGGCTGCATCTTTTTTGTTTGTAAAGATACGAATACGATTAAATAAGCAAAATTGTAGTATTTTTAATTTCTGATTCATTGACGCGTATAGAAATTTGAAAAAATTATTGGTTGCGGAGTTACAGCCCTTTGACCCTTTGTCTGTTTGTTTTTTCGTAACGCCCTGTATATGTTTTGGATGATTGGATGTATCCAATTGTTCTCTATCTAAAAGTCTTATGTGACCCTTTCAAAATAATTACAAATAACCGAGTTAAAGGGACATTTTGGGCCAGATCTGCTCTTTTCAGATTTTACGTTTTAACTTGCATTGAAAAATTATAGAAAATTTACAGGCTGCATCTTTTTTGTTTGTAAAGATACGAATACGATTAAATAAGCAAAATTGTAGTATTTTTAATTTCTGATTCATTGACGCGTATAGAAATTTGAAAAAATTATTGGTTGCGGAGTTACAGCCCTTTGACCCTTTGTCTGTTTGTTTTTTCGTAACGCCCTGTATATGTTTTGGATGATTGGATGTATCCAATTGTTCTCTATCTAAAAGTCTTATGTGACCCTTTCAAAATAATTACAAATAACCGAGATAAAGGGACATTTTGGGCCAGATCTGCTCTTTTCAGATTTTACGTTTTAACTTGCATTGAAAAATTAATGAAAATTTACAGGCTGCATCTTTTTTGTTTGTAAAGATACGAATACGATTAAATAAGCAAAATTGTAGTATTTTTAATTTCTGATTCATTGACGCGTATAGAAATTTGAAAAAATTATTGGTTGCGGAGTTACAGCCCTTTGACCCTTTGTCTGTTTGTTTTTTCGTAACGCCCTGTATATGTTTTGGATGATTGGATGTATCCAATTGTTCTCTATCTAAAAGTCTTATGTGACCCTTTCAAAATAATTACAAATAACCGAGTTAAAGGGACATTTTGGGCCAGATCTGCTCTTTTCAGATTTTACGTTTTAACTTGCATTGAAAAATTATAGAAAATTTACAGGCTGCATCTTTTTTGTTTGTAAAGATACGAATACGATTAAATAAGCAAAATTGTAGTATTTTTAATTTCTGATTCATTGACGCGTATAGAAATTTGAAAAAATTATTGGTTGCGGAGTTACAGCCCTTTGACCCTTTGTCTGTTTGTTTTTTCGTAACGCCCTGTATATGTTTTGGATGATTGGATGTATCCAATTGTTCTCTATCTAAAAGTCTTATGTGACCCTTTCAAAATAATTACAAATAACCGAGTTAAAGGGACATTTTGGGCCAGATCTGCTCTTTTCAGATTTTACGTTTTAACTTGCATTGAAAAATTATAGAAAATTTACAGGCTGCATCTTTTTTGTTTGTAAAGATACGAATACGATTAAATAAGCAAAATTGTAGTATTTTTAATTTCTGATTCATTGACGCGTATAGAAATTTGAAAAAATTATTGGTTGCGGAGTTACAGCCCTTTGACCCTTTGTCTGTTTCTTTTTTCGTAACGCCCTGTATATGTTTTGGATGATTGGATGTATCCAATTGTTCTCTATCTAAAAGTCTTATGTGACCCTTTCAAAATAATTACAAATAACCGAGTTAAAGGGACATTTTGGGCCAGATCTGCTCTTTTCAGATTTTACGTTTTAACTTGCATTGAAAAATTATAGAAAATTTACAGGCTGCATCTTTTTTGTTTGTAAAGATACGAATACGATTAAATAAGCAAAATTGTAGTATTTTTAATTTCTGATTCATTGACGCGTATAGAAATTTGAAAAAATTATTGGTTGCGGAGTTACAGCCCTTTGACCCTTTGTCTGTTTCTTTTTTCGTAACGCCCTGTATATGTTTTGGATGATTGGATGTATCCAATTGTTCTCTATCTAAAAGTCTTATGTGACCCTTTCAAAATAATTACAAATAACCGAGTTAAAGGGACATTTTGGGCCAGATCTGCTCTTTTCAGATTTTACGTTTTAACTTGCATTGAAAAATTATAGAAAATTTACAGGCTGCATCTTTTTTGTTTGTAAAGATACGAATACGATTAAATAAGCAAAATTGTAGTATTTTTAATTTCTGATTCGTTGACGCGTATAGAAATTTGAAAAAATTATTGGTTGCGGAGTTACAGCCCTTTGACCCTTTGTCTGTTTGTTTTTTCGTAACGCCCTGTATATGTTTTGGATGATTGGATGTATCCAATTGTTCTCTATCTAAAAGTCTTATGTGACCCTTTCGAAATAATTACAAATAACCGAGTTAAAGGGACATTTTGGGCCAGATCTGCTCTTTTCAGATTTTACGTTTTAACTTGCATTGAAAAATTATAGAAAATTTACAGGCTGCATCTTTTTTGTTTGTAAAGATACGAATACGATTAAATAAGCAAAATTGTAGTATTTTTAATTTCTGATTCATTGACGCGTATAGAAATTTGAAAAAATTATTGGTTGCGGAGTTACAGCCCTTTGACCCTTTGTCTGTTTGTTTTTTCGTAACGCCCTGTATATGTTTTGGATGATTGGATGTATCCAATTGTTCTCTATCTAAAAGTCTTATGTGACCCTTTCGAAATAATTACAAATAACCGAGTTAAAGGGACATTTTGGGCCAGATCTGCTCTTTTCAGATTTTACGTTTTAACTTGCATTGAAAAATTATAGAAAATTTACAGGCTGCATCTTTTTTGTTTGTAAAGATACGAATACGATTAAATAAGCAAAATTGTAGTATTTTTAATTTCTGATTCATTGACGCGTATAGAAATTTGAAAAAATTATTGGTTGCGGAGTTACAGCCCTTTGACCCTTTGTCTGTTTGTTTTTTCGTAACGCCCTGTATATGTTTTGGATGATTGGATGTATCCAATTGTTCTCTATCTAAAAGTCTTATGTGACCCTTTCAAAATAATTACAAATAACCGAGTTAAAGGGACATTTTGGGCCAGATCTGCTCTTTTCAGATTTTACGTTTTAACTTGCATTGAAAAATTATAGAAAATTTACAGGCTGCATCTTTTTTGTTTGTAAAGATACGAATACGATTAAATAAGCAAAATTGTAGTATTTTTAATTTCTGATTCATTGACGCGTATAGAAATTTGAAAAAATTATTGGTTGCGGAGTTACAGCCCTTTGACCCTTTGTCTGTTTGTTTTTTCGTAACGCCCTGTATATGTTTTGGATGATTGGATGTATCCAATTGTTCTCTATCTAAAAGTCTTATGTGACCCTTTCAAAATAATTACAAATAACCGAGTTAAAGGGACATTTTGGGCCAGATCTGCTCTTTTCAGATTTTACGTTTTAACTTGCATTGAAAAATTATAGAAAATTTACAGGCTGCATCTTTTTTGTTTGTAAAGATACGAATACGATTAAATAAGCAAAATTGTAGTATTTTTAATTTCTGATTCATTGACGCGTATAGAAATTTGAAAAAATTATTGGTTGCGGAGTTACAGCCCTTTGACCCTTTGTCTGTTTGTTTTTTCGTAACGCCCTGTATATGTTTTGGATGATTGGATGTATCCAATTGTTCTCTATCTAAAAGTCTTATGTGACCCTTTCAAAATAATTACAAATAACCGAGTTAAAGGGACATTTTGGGCCAGATCTGCTCTTTTCAGATTTTACGTTTTAACTTGCATTGAAAAATTATAGAAAATTTACAGGCTGCATCTTTTTTGTTTGTAAAGATACGAATACGATTAAATAAGCAAAATTGTAGTATTTTTAATTTCTGATTCATTGACGCGTATAGAAATTTGAAAAAATTATTGGTTGCGGAGTTACAGCCCTTTGAGCCTTTGTCTGTTTGTTTTTTCGTAACGCCCTGTATATGTTTTGGATGATTGGATGTATCCAATTGTTCTCTATCTAAAAGTCTTATGTGACCCTTTCAAAATAATTACAAATAACCGAGTTAAAGGGACATTTTGGGCCAGATCTGCTCTTTTCAGATTTTACGTTTTAACTTGCATTGAAAAATTATAGAAAATTTACAGGCTGCATCTTTTTTGTTTGTAAAGATACGAATACGATTAAATAAGCAAAATTGTAGTATTTTTAATTTCTGATTCATTGACGCGTATAGAAATTTGAAAAAATTATTGGTTGCGGAGTTACAGCCCTTTGACCCTTTGTCTGTTTGTTTTTTCGTAACGCCCTGTATATGTTTTGGATGATTGGATGTATCCAATTGTTCTCTATCTAAAAGTCTTATGTGACCCTTTCAAAATAATTACAAATAACCGAGTTAAAGGGACATTTTGGGCCAGATCTGCTCTTTTCAGATTTTACGTTTTAACTTGCATTGAAAAATTATAGAAAATTTACAGGCTGCATCTTTTTTGTTTGTAAAGATACGAATACGATTAAATAAGCAAAATTGTAGTATTTTTAATTTCTGATTCATTGACGCGTATAGAAATTTGAAAAAATTATTGGTTGCGGAGTTACAGCCCTTTGACCCTTTGTCTGTTTGTTTTTTCGTAACGCCCTGTATATGTTTTGGATGATTGGATGTATCCAATTGTTCTCTATCTAAAAGTCTTATGTGACCCTTTCAAAATAATTACAAATAACCGAGTTAAAGGGACATTTTGGGCCAGATCTGCTCTTTTCAGATTTTACGTTTTAACTTGCATTGAAAAATTATAGAAACTTTACAGGCTGCATCTTTTTTGTTTGTAAAGATACGAATACGATTAAATAAGCAAAATTGTAGTATTTTTAATTTCTGATTCATTGACGCGTATAGAAATTTGAAAAAATTATTGGTTGCGGAGTTACAGCCCTTTGACCCTTTGTCTGTTTGTTTTTTCGTAACGCCCTGTATATGTTTTGGATGATTGGATGTATCCAATTGTTCTCTATCTAAAAGTCTTATGTGACCCTTTCAAAATAATTACAAATAACCGAGTTAAAGGGACATTTTGGGCCAGATCTGCTCTTTTCAGATTTTACGTTTTAACTTGCATTGAAAAATTATAGAAACTTTACAGGCTGCATCTTTTTTGTTTGTAAAGATACGAATACGATTAAATAAGCAAAATTGTAGTATTTTTAATTTCTGATTCATTGACGCGTATAGAAATTTGAAAAAATTATTGGTTGCGGAGTTACAGCCCTTTGACCCTTTGTCTGTTTGTTTTTTCGTAACGCCCTGTATATGTTTTGGATGATTGGATGTATCCAATTGTTCTCTATCTAAAAGTCTTATGTGACCCTTTCAAAATAATTACAAATAACCGAGTTAAAGGGACATTTTGGGCCAGATCTGCTCTTTTCAGATTTTACGTTTTAACTTGCATTGAAAAATTATAGAAAATTTACAGGCTGCATCTTTTTTTTTTGTAAAGATACGAATACGATTAAATAAGCAAAATTGTAGTATTTTTAATTTCTGATTCATTGACGCGTATAGAAATTTGAAAAAATTATTGGTTGCGGAGTTACAGCCCTTTGACCCTTTGTCTGTTTGTTTTTTCGTAACGCCCTGTATATGTTTTGGATGATTGGATGTATCCAATTGTTCTCTATCTAAAAGTCTTATGTGACCCTTTCAAAATAATTACAAATAACCGAGTTAAAGGGACATTTTGGGCCAGATCTGCTCTTTTCAGATTTTACGTTTTAACTTGCATTGAAAAATTATAGAAAATTTACAGGCTGCATCTTTTTTGTTTGTAAAGATACGAATACGATTAAATAAGCAAAATTGTAGTATTTTTAATTTCTGATTCATTGACGCGTATAGAAATTTGAAAAAATTATTGGTTGCGGAGTTACAGCCCTTTGACCCTTTGTCTGTTTGTTTTTTCGTAACGCCCTGTATATGTTTTGGATGATTGGATGTATCCAATTGTTCTCTATCTAAAAGTCTTATGTGACCCTTTCAAAATAATTACAAATAACCGAGTTAAAGGGACATTTTGGGCCAGATCTGCTCTTTTCAGATTTTACGTTTTAACTTGCATTGAAAAATTATAGAAAATTTACAGGCTGCATCTTTTTTGTTTGTAAAGATACGAATACGATTAAATAAGCAAAATTGTAGTATTTTTAATTTCTGATTCATTGACGCGTATAGAAATTTGAAAAAATTATTGGTTGCGGAGTTACAGCCCTTTGACCCTTTGTCTGTTTGTTTTTTCGTAACGCCCTGTATATGTTTTGGATGATTGGATGTATCCAATTGTTCTCTATCTAAAAGTCTTATGTGACCCTTTCAAAATAATTACAAATAACCGAGTTAAAGGGACATTTTGGGCCAGATCTGCTCTTTTCAGATTTTACGTTTTAACTTGCATTGAAAAATTATAGAAAATTTACAGGCTGCATCTTTTTTGTTTGTAAAGATACGAATACGATTAAATAAGCAAAATTGTAGTATTTTTAATTTCTGATTCATTGACGCGTATAGAAATTTGAAAAAATTATTGGTTGCGGAGTTACAGCCCTTTGACCCTTTGTCTGTTTGTTTTTTCGTAACGCCCTGTATATGTTTTGGATGATTGGATGTATCCAATTGTTCTCTATCTAAAAGTCTTATGTGACCCTTTCAAAATAATTACAAATAACCGAGTTAAAGGGACATTTTGGGCCAGATCTGCTCTTTTCAGATTTTACGTTTTAACTTGCATTGAAAAATTATAGAAAATTTACAGGCTGCATCTTTTTTGTTTGTAAAGATACGAATACGATTAAGTAAGCAAAATTGTAGTATTTTTAATTTCTGATTCATTGACGCGTATAGAAATTTGAAAAAATTATTGGTTGCGGAGTTACAGCCCTTTGACCCTTTGTCTGTTTGTTTTTTCGTAACGCCCTGTATATGTTTTGGATGATTGGATGTATCCAATTGTTCTCTATCTAAAAGTCTTATGTGACCCTTTCAAAATAATTACAAATAACCGAGTTAAAGGGACATTTTGGGCCAGATCTGCTCTTTTCAGATTTTACGTTTTAACTTGCATTGAAAAATTATAGAAAATTTACAGGCTGCATCTTTTTTGTTTGTAAAGATACGAATACGATTAAATAAGCAAAATTGTAGTATTTTTAATTTCTGATTCATTGACGCGTATAGAAATTTGAAAAAATTATTGGTTGCGGAGTTACAGCCCTTTGACCCTTTGTCTGTTTGTTTTTTCGTAACGCCCTGTATATGTTTTGGCTGATTGGATGTATCCAATTGTTCTCTATCTAAAAGTCTTATGTGACCCTTTCAAAATAATTACAAATAACCGAGTTAAAGGGACATTTTGGGCCAGATCTGCTCTTTTCAGATTTTACGTTTTAACTTGCATTGAAAAATTATAGAAAATTTACAGGCTGCATCTTTTTTGTTTGTAAAGATACGAATACGATTAAATAAGCAAAATTGTAGTATTTTTAATTTCTGATACATTGACGCGTATAGAAATTTGAAAAAATTATTGGTTGCGGAGTTACAGCCCTTTGACCCTTTGTCTGTTTGTTTTTTCGTAACGCCCTGTATATGTTTTGGATGATTGGATGTATCCAATTGTTCTCTATCTAAAAGTCTTATGTGACCCTTTCAAAATAATTACAAATAACCGAGTTAAAGGGACATTTTGGGCCAGATCTGCTCTTTTCAGATTTTACGTTTTAACTTGCATTGAAAAATTAATGAAAATTTACAGGCTGCATCTTTTTTGTTTGTAAAGATACGAATACGATTAAATAAGCAAAATTGTAGTATTTTTAATTTCTGATTCATTGACGCGTATAGAAATTTGAAAAAATTATTGGTTGCGGAGTTACAGCCCTTTGACCCTTTGTCTGTTTGTTTTTTCGTAACGCCCTGTATATGTTTTGGATGATTGGATGTATCCAATTGTTCTCTATCTAAAAGTCTTATGTGACCCTTTCAAAATAATTACAAATAACCGAGTTAAAGGGACATTTTGGGCCAGATCTGCTCTTTTCAGATTTTACGTTTTAACTTGCATTGAAAAATTATAGAAAATTTACAGGCTGCATCTTTTTTGTTTGTAAAGATACGAATACGATTAAATAAGCAAAATTGTAGTATTTTTAATTTCTGATTCATTGACGCGTATAGAAATTTGAAAAAATTATTGGTTGCGGAGTTACAGCCCTTTGACCCTTTGTCTGTTTGTTTTTTCGTAACGCCCTGTATATGTTTTGGATGATTGGATGTATCCAATTGTTCTCTATCTAAAAGTCTTATGTGACCCTTTCAAAATAATTACAAATAACCGAGTTAAAGGGACATTTTGGGCCAGATCTGCTCTTTTCAGATTTTACGTTTTAACTTGCATTGAAAAATTATAGAAAATTTACAGGCTGCATCTTTTTTGTTTGTAAAGATACGAATACGATTAAGTAAGCAAAATTGTAGTATTTTTAATTTCTGATTCATTGACGCGTATAGAAATTTGAAAAAATTATTGGTTGCGGAGTTACAGCCCTTTGACCCTTTGTCTGTTTGTTTTTTCGTAACGCCCTGTATATGTTTTGGATGATTGGATGTATCCAATTGTTCTCTATCTAAAAGTCTTATGTGACCCTTTCAAAATAATTACAAATAACCGAGTTAAAGGGACATTTTGGGCCAGATCTGCTCTTTTCAGATTTTACGTTTTAACTTGCATTGAAAAATTATAGAAAATTTACAGGCTGCATCTTTTTTGTTTGTAAAGATACGAATACGATTAAATAAGCAAAATTGTAGTATTTTTAATTTCTGATTCATTGACGCGTATAGAAATTTGAAAAAATTATTGGTTGCGGAGTTACAGCCCTTTGACCCTTTGTCTGTTTGTTTTTTCGTAACGCCCTGTATATGTTTTGGCTGATTGGATGTATCCAATTGTTCTCTATCTAAAAGTCTTATGTGACCCTTTCAAAATAATTACAAATAACCGAGTTAAAGGGACATTTTGGGCCAGATCTGCTCTTTTCAGATTTTACGTTTTAACTTGCATTGAAAAATTATAGAAAATTTACAGGCTGCATCTTTTTTGTTTGTAAAGATACGAATACGATTAAATAAGCAAAATTGTAGTATTTTTAATTTCTGATACATTGACGCGTATAGAAATTTGAAAAAATTATTGGTTGCGGAGTTACAGCCCTTTGACCCTTTGTCTGTTTGTTTTTTCGTAACGCCCTGTATATGTTTTGGATGATTGGATGTATCCAATTGTTCTCTATCTAAAAGTCTTATGTGACCCTTTCAAAATAATTACAAATAACCGAGTTAAAGGGACATTTTGGGCCAGATCTGCTCTTTTCAGATTTTACGTTTTAACTTGCATTGAAAAATTAATGAAAATTTACAGGCTGCATCTTTTTTGTTTGTAAAGATACGAATACGATTAAATAAGCAAAATTGTAGTATTTTTAATTTCTGATTCATTGACGCGTATAGAAATTTGAAAAAATTATTGGTTGCGGAGTTACAGCCCTTTGACCCTTTGTCTGTTTGTTTTTTCGTAACGCCCTGTATATGTTTTGGATGATTGGATGTATCCAATTGTTCTCTATCTAAAAGTCTTATGTGACCCTTTCAAAATAATTACAAATAACCGAGTTAAAGGGACATTTTGGGCCAGATCTGCTCTTTTCAGATTTTACGTTTTAACTTGCATTGAAAAATTATAGAAAATTTACAGGCTGCATCTTTTTTGTTTGTAAAGATACGAATACGATTAAATAAGCAAAATTGTAGTATTTTTAATTTCTGATTCATTGACGCGTATAGAAATTTGAAAAAATTATTGGTTGCGGAGTTACAGACCTTTGACCCTTTGTCTGTTTGTTTTTTCGTAACGCCCTGTATATGTTTTGGATGATTGGATGTATCCAATTGTTCTCTATCTAAAAGTCTTATGTGACCCTTTCAAAATAATTACAAATAACCGAGTTAAAGGGACATTTTGGGCCAGATCTGCTCTTTTCAGATTTTACGTTTTAACTTGCATTGAAAAATTATAGAAAATTTACAGGCTGCATCTTTTTTGTTTGTAAAGATACGAATACGATTAAATAAGCAAAATTGTAGTATTTTTAATTTCTGATTCATTGACGCGTATAGAAATTTGAAAAAATTATTGGTTGCGGAGTTACAGCCCTTTGACCCTTTGTCTGTTTGTTTTTTCGTAACGCCCTGTATATGTTTTGGATGATTGGATGTATCCAATTGTTCTCTATCTAAAAGTCTTATGTGACCCTTTCGAAATAATTACAAATAACCGAGTTAAAGGGACATTTTGGGCCAGATCTGCTCTTTTCAGATTTTACGTTTTAACTTGCATTGAAAAATTATAGAAAATTTACAGGCTGCATCTTTTTTGTTTGTAAAGATACGAATACGATTAAATAAGCAAAATTGTAGTATTTTTAATTTCTGATTCATTGACGCGTATAGAAATTTGAAAAAATTATTGGTTGCGGAGTTACAGCCCTTTGACCCTTTGTCTGTTTGTTTTTTCGTAACGCCCTGTATATGTTTTGGATGATTGGATGTATCCAATTGTTCTCTATCTAAAAGTCTTATGTGACCCTTTCAAAATAATTACAAATAACCGAGTTAAAGGGACATTTTGGGCCAGATCTGCTCTTTTCAGATTTTACGTTTTAACTTGCATTGAAAAATTATAGAAAATTTACAGGCTGCATCTTTTTTGTTTGTAAAGATACGAATACGATTAAATAAGCAAAATTGTAGTATTTTTAATTTCTGATTCATTGACGCGTATAGAAATTTGAAAAAATTATTGGTTGCGGAGTTACAGCCCTTTGACCCTTTGTCTGTTTGTTTTTTCGTAACGCCCTGTATATGTTTTGGATGATTGGATGTATCCAATTGTTCTCTATCTAAAAGTCTTATGTGACCCTTTCGAAATAATTACAAATAACCGAGTTAAAGGGACATTTTGGGCCAGATCTGCTCTTTTCAGATTTTACGTTTTAACTTGCATTGAAAAATTATAGAAAATTTACAGGCTGCATCTTTTTTGTTTGTAAAGATACGAATACGATTAAATAAGCAAAATTGTAGTATTTTTAATTTCTGATTCATTGACGCGTATAGAAATTTGAAAAAATTATTGGTTGCGGAGTTACAGCCCTTTGACCCTTTGTCTGTTTGTTTTTTCGTAACGCCCTGTATATGTTTTGGATGATTGGATGTATCCAATTGTTCTCTATCTAAAAGTCTTATGTGACCCTTTCGAAATAATTACAAATAACCGAGTTAAAGGGACATTTTGGGCCAGATCTGCTCTTTTCAGATTTTACGTTTTAACTTGCATTGAAAAATTAATGAAAATTTACAGGCTGCATCTTTTTTGTTTGTAAAGATACGAATACGATTAAATAAGCAAAATTGTAGTATTTTTAATTTCTGATTCATTGACGCGTATAGAAATTTGAAAAAATTATTGGTTGCGGAGTTACAGCCCTTTGACCCTTTGTCTGTTTGTTTTTTCGTAACGCCCTGTATATGTTTTGGATGATTGGATGTATCCAATTGTTCTCTATCTAAAAGTCTTATGTGACCCTTTCAAAATAATTACAAATAACCGAGTTAAAGGGACATTTTGGGCCAGATCTGCTCTTTTCAGATTTTACGTTTTAACTTGCATTGAAAAATTATAGAAAATTTACAGGCTGCATCTTTTTTGTTTGTAAAGATACGAATACGATTAAATAAGCAAAATTGTAGTATTTTTAATTTCTGATTCATTGACGCGTATAGAAATTTGAAAAAATTATTGGTTGCGGAGTTACAGCCCTTTGACCATTTGTCTGTTTGTTTTTTCGTAACGCCCTGTATATGTTTTGGATGATTGGATGTATCCAATTGTTCTCTATCTAAAAGTCTTATGTGACCCTTTCAAAATAATTACAAATAACCGAGTTAAAGGGACATTTTGGGCCAGATCTGCTCTTTTCAGATTTTACGTTTTAACTTGCATTGAAAAATTATAGAAAATTTACAGGCTGCATCTTTTTTGTTTGTAAAGATACGAATACGATTAAATAAGCAAAATTGTAGTATTTTTAATTTCTGATTCATTGACGCGTATAGAAATTTGAAAAAATTATTGGTTGCGGAGTTACAGCCCTTTGACCCTTTGTCTGTTTGTTTTTTCGTAACGCCCTGTATATGTTTTGGATGATTGGATGTATCCAATTGTTCTCTATCTAAAAGTCTTATGTGACCCTTTCAAAATAATTACAAATAACCGAGTTAAAGGGACATTTTGGGCCAGATCTGCTCTTTTCAGATTTTACGTTTTAACTTGCATTGAAAAATTATAGAAAATTTACAGGCTGCATCTTTTTTGTTTGTAAAGATACGAATACGATTAAATAAGCAAAATTGTAGTATTTTTAATTTCTGATTCATTGACGCGTATAGAAATTTGAAAAAATTATTGGTTGCGGAGTTACAGCCCTTTGACCCTTTGTCTGTTTGTTTTTTCGTAACGCCCTGTATATGTTTTGGATGATTGGATGTATCCAATTGTTCTCTATCTAAAAGTCTTATGTGACCCTTTCGAAATAATTACAAATAACCGAGTTAAAGGGACATTTTGGGCCAGATCTGCTCTTTTCAGATTTTACGTTTTAACTTGCATTGAAAAATTATAGAAAATTTACAGGCTGCATCTTTTTTGTTTGTAAAGATACGAATACGATTAAATAAGCAAAATTGTAGTATTTTTAATTTCTGATTCATTGACGCGTATAGAAATTTGAAAAAATTATTGGTTGCGGAGTTACAGCCCTTTGACCCTTTGTCTGTTTGTTTTTTCGTAACGCCCTGTATATGTTTTGGATGATTGGATGTATCCAATTGTTCTCTATCTAAAAGTCTTATGTGACCCTTTCAAAATAATTACAAATAACCGAGTTAAAGGGACATTTTGGGCCAGATCTGCTCTTTTCAGATTTTACGTTTTAACTTGCATTGAAAAATTATAGAAAATTTACAGGCTGCATCTTTTTTGTTTGTAAAGATACGAATACGATTAAATAAGCAAAATTGTAGTATTTTTAATTTCTGATTCATTGACGCGTATAGAAATTTGAAAAAATTATTGGTTGCGGAGTTACAGCCCTTTGACCCTTTGTCTGTTTGTTTTTTCGTAACGCCCTGTATATGTTTTGGATGATTGGATGTATCCAATTGTTCTCTATCTAAAAGTCTTATGTGACCCTTTCAAAATAATTACAAATAACCGAGTTAAAGGGACATTTTGGGCCAGATCTGCTCTTTTCAGATTTTACGTTTTAACTTGCATTGAAAAATTATAGAAAATTTACAGGCTGCATCTTTTTTGTTTGTAAAGATACGAATACGATTAAATAAGCAAAATTGTAGTATTTTTAATTTCTGATTCATTGACGCGTATAGAAATTTGAAAAAATTATTGGTTGCGGAGTTACAGCCCTTTGACCCTTTGTCTGTTTGTTTTTTCGTAACGCCCTGTATATGTTTTGGATGATTGGATGTATCCAATTGTTCTCTATCTAAAAGTCTTATGTGACCCTTTCAAAATAATTACAAATAACCGAGTTAAAGGGACATTTTGGGCCAGATCTGCTCTTTTCAGATTTTACGTTTTAACTTGCATTGAAAAATTATAGAAAATTTACAGGCTGCATCTTTTTTGTTTGTAAAGATACGAATACGATTAAATAAGCAAAATTGTAGTATTTTTAATTTCTGATTCATTGACGCGTATAGAAATTTGAAAAAATTATTGGTTGCGGAGTTACAGCCCTTTGACCCTTTGTCTGTTTGTTTTTTCGTAACGCCCTGTATATGTTTTGGATGATTGGATGTATCCAATTGTTCTCTATCTAAAAGTCTTATGTGACCCTTTCAAAATAATTACAAATAACCGAGTTAAAGGGACATTTTGGGCCAGATCTGCTCTTTTCAGATTTTACGTTTTAACTTGCATTGAAAAATTATAGAAAATTTACAGGCTGCATCTTTTTTGTTTGTAAAGATACGAATACGATTAAATAAGCAAAATTGTAGTATTTTTAATTTCTGATTCATTGACGCGTATAGAAATTTGAAAAAATTATTGGTTGCGGAGTTACAGCCCTTTGACCCTTTGTCTGTTTGTTTTTTCGTAACGCCCTGTATATGTTTTGGATGATTGGATGTATCCAATTGTTCTCTATCTAAAAGTCTTATGTGACCCTTTCGAAATAATTACAAATAACCGAGTTAAAGGGACATTTTGGGCCAGATCTGCTCTTTTCAGATTTTACGTTTTAACTTGCATTGAAAAATTAATGAAAATTTACAGGCTGCATCTTTTTTGTTTGTAAAGATACGAATACGATTAAATAAGCAAAATTGTAGTATTTTTAATTTCTGATTCATTGACGCGTATAGAAATTTGAAAAAATTATTGGTTGCGGAGTTACAGCCCTTTGACCCTTTGTCTGTTTGTTTTTTCGTAACGCCCTGTATATGTTTTGGATGATTGGATGTATCCAATTGTTCTCTATCTAAAAGTCTTATGTGACCCTTTCAAAATAATTACAAATAACCGAGTTAAAGGGACATTTTGGGCCAGATCTGCTCTTTTCAGATTTTACGTTTTAACTTGCATTGAAAAATTATAGAAAATTTACAGGCTGCATCTTTTTTGTTTGTAAAGATACGAATACGATTAAATAAGTAAAATTGTAGTATTTTTAATTTCTGATTCATTGACGCGTATAGAAATTTGAAAAAATTATTGGTTGCGGAGTTACAGCCCTTTGACCCTTTGTCTGTTTGTTTTTTCGTAACGCCCTGTATATGTTTTGGATGATTGGATGTATCCAATTGTTCTCTATCTAAAAGTCTTATGTGACCCTTTCAAAATAATTACAAATAACCGAGTTAAAGGGACATTTTGGGCCAGATCTGCTCTTTTCAGATTTTACGTTTTAACTTGCATTGAAAAATTATAGAAAATTTACAGGCTGCATCTTTTTTGTTTGTAAAGATACGAATACGATTAAATAAGCAAAATTGTAGTATTTTTAATTTCTGATTCATTGACGCGTATAGAAATTTGAAAAAATTATTGGTTGCGGAGTTACAGCCCTTTGACCCTTTGTCTGTTTGTTTTTTCGTAACGCCCTGTATATGTTTTGGATGATTGGATGTATCCAATTGTTCTCTATCTAAAAGTCTTATGTGACCCTTTCAAAATAATTACAAATAACCGAGTTAAAGGGACATTTTGAGCCAGATCTGCTCTTTTCAGATTTTACGTTTTAACTTGCATTGAAAAATTATAGAAAATTTACAGGCTGCATCTTTTTTGTTTGTAAAGATACGAATACGATTAAATAAGCAAAATTGTAGTATTTTTAATTTCTGATTCATTGACGCGTATAGAAATTTGAAAAAATTATTGGTTGCGGAGTTACAGCCCTTTGACCCTTTGTCTGTTTGTTTTTTCGTAACGCCCTGTATATGTTTTGGATGATTGGATGTATCCAATTGTTCTCTATCTAAAAGTCTTATGTGACCCTTTCAAAATAATTACAAATAACCGAGTTAAAGGGACATTTTGGGCCAGATCTGCTCTTTTCAGATTTTACGTTTTAACTTGCATTGAAAAATTATAGAAAATTTACAGGCTGCATCTTTTTTGTTTGTAAAGATACGAATACGATTAAATAAGCAAAATTGTAGTATTTTTAATTTCTGATACATTGACGCGTATAGAAATTTGAAAAAATTATTGGTTGCGGAGTTACAGCCCTTTGACCCTTTGTCTGTTTGTTTTTTCGTAACGCCCTGTATATGTTTTGGATGATTGGATGTATCCAATTGTTCTCTATCTAAAAGTCTTATGTGACCCTTTCAAAATAATTACAAATAACCGAGTTAAAGGGACATTTTGGGCCAGATCTGCTCTTTTCAGATTTTACGTTTTAACTTGCATTGAAAAATTAATGAAAATTTACAGGCTGCATCTTTTTTGTTTGTAAAGATACGAATACGATTAAATAAGCAAAATTGTAGTATTTTTAATTTCTGATTCATTGACGCGTATAGAAATTTGAAAAAATTATTGGTTGCGGAGTTACAGACCTTTGACCCTTTGTCTGTTTGTTTTTTCGTAACGCCCTGTATATGTTTTGGATGATTGGATGTATCCAATTGTTCTCTATCTAAAAGTCTTATGTGACCCTTTCAAAATAATTACAAATAACCGAGTTAAAGGGACATTTTGGGCCAGATCTGCTCTTTTCAGATTTTACGTTTTAACTTGCATTGAAAAATTATAGAAAATTTACAGGCTGCATCTTTTTTGTTTGTAAAGATACGAATACGATTAAATAAGCAAAATTGTAGTATTTTTAATTTCTGATTCATTGACGCGTATAGAAATTTGAAAAAATTATTGGTTGCGGAGTTACAGCCCTTTGACCCTTTGTCTGTTTGTTTTTTCGTAACGCCCTGTATATGTTTTGGATGATTGGATGTATCCAATTGTTCTCTATCTAAAAGTCTTATGTGACCCTTTCGAAATAATTACAAATAACCGAGTTAAAGGGACATTTTGGGCCAGATCTGCTCTTTTCAGATTTTACGTTTTAACTTGCATTGAAAAATTATAGAAAATTTACAGGCTGCATCTTTTTTGTTTGTAAAGATACGAATACGATTAAATAAGCAAAATTGTAGTATTTTTAATTTCTGATTCATTGACGCGTATAGAAATTTGAAAAAATTATTGTTTGCGGAGTTACAGCCCTTTGACCCTTTGTCTGTTTGTTTTTTCGTAACGCCCTGTATATGTTTTGGATGATTGGATGTATCCAATTGTTCTCTATCTAAAAGTCTTATGTGACCCTTTCAAAATAATTACAAATAACCGAGTTAAAGGGACATTTTGGGCCAGATCTGCTCTTTTCAGATTTTACGTTTTAACTTGCATTGAAAAATTAATGAAAATTTACAGGCTGCATCTTTTTTGTTTGTGAAGATACGAATACGATTAAATAAGCAAAATTGTAGTATTTTTAATTTCTGATTCATTGGCGCGTATAGAAATTTGAAAAAATTATTGGTTGCGGAGTTACAGCCCTTTAACCCTTTGTCTGTTTGTTTTTTCGTAACGCCCTGTATATGTTTTGGATGATTGGATGTATCCAATTGTTCTCTATCTAAAAGTCTTATGTGACCCTTTCGAAATAATTACAAATAACCGAGTTAAAGGGACATTTTGGGCCAGATCTGCTCTTTTCAGATTTTACGTTTTAACTTGCATTGAAAAATTATAGAAAATTTACAGGCTGCATCTTTTTTGTTTGTAAAGATACGAATACGATTAAATAAGCAAAATTGTAGTATTTTTAATTTCTGATTCATTGACGCGTATAGAAATTTGAAAAAGTTATTGGTTGCGGAGTTACAGCCCTTTGACCCTTTGTCTGTTTGTTTTTTCGTAACGCCCTGTATATGTTTTGGATGATTGGATGTATCCAATTGTTCTCTATCTAAAAGTCTTATGTGACCCTTTCGAAATAATTACAAATAACCGAGTTAAAGGGACATTTTGGGCCAGATCTGCTCTTTTCAGATTTTACGTTTTAACTTGCATTGAAAAATTAATGAAAATTTACAGGCTGCATCTTTTTTGTTTGTAAAGATACGAATACGATTAAATAAGCAAAATTGTAGTATTTTTAATTTCTGATTCATTGACGCGTATAGAAATTTGAAAAAATTATTGGTTGCGGAGTTACAGCCCTTTGACCCTTTGTCTGTTTGTTTTTTCGTAACGCCCTGTATATGTTTTGGATGATTGGATGTATCCAATTGTTCTCTATCTAAAAGTCTTATGTGACCCTTTCAAAATAATTACAAATAACCGAGTTAATGGGACATTTTGGGCCAGATCTGCTCTTTTCAGATTTTACGTTTTAACTTGCATTGAAAAATTATAGAAAATTTACAGGCTGCATCTTTTTTGTTTGTAAAGATACGAATACGATTAAATAAGCAAAATTGTAGTATTTTTAATTTCTGATTCATTGACGCGTATAGAAATTTGAAAAAATTATTGGTTGCGGAGTTACAGCCCTTTGACCCTTTGTCTGTTTGTTTTTTCGTAACGCCCTGTATATGTTTTGGATGATTGGATGTATCCAATTGTTCTCTATCTAAAAGTCTTATGTGACCCTTTCAAAATAATTACAAATAACCGAGTTAAAGGGACATTTTGGGCCAGATCTGCTCTTTTCAGATTTTACGTTTTAACTTGCATTGAAAAATTATAGAAAATTTACAGGCTGCATCTTTTTTGTTTGTAAAGATACGAATACGATTAAATAAGCAAAATTGTAGTATTTTTAATTTCTGATTCATTGACGCGTATAGAAATTTGAAAAAATTATTGGTTGCGGAGTTACAGCCCTTTGACCCTTTGTCTGTTTGTTTTTTCGTAACGCCCTGTATATGTTTTGGATGATTGGATGTATCCAATTGTTCTCTATCTAAAAGTCTTATGTGACCCTTTCGAAATAATTACAAATAACCGAGTTAAAGGGACATTTTGGGCCAGATCTGCTCTTTTCAGATTTTACGTTTTAACTTGCATTGAAAAATTATAGAAAATTTACAGGCTGCATCTTTTTTGTTTGTAAAGATACGAATACGATTAAATAAGCAAAATTGTAGTATTTTTAATTTCTGATTCATTGACGCGTATAGAAATTTGAAAAAATTATTGGTTGCGGAGTTACAGCCCTTTGACCCTTTGTCTGTTTGTTTTTTCGTAACGCCCTGTATATGTTTTGGATGATTGGATGTATCCAATTGTTCTCTATCTAAAAGTCTTATGTGACCCTTTCGAAATAATTACAAATAACCGAGTTAAAGGGACATTTTGGGCCAGATCTGCTCTTTTCAGATTTTACGTTTTAACTTGCATTGAAAAATTAATGAAAATTTACAGGCTGCATCTTTTTTGTTTGTAAAGATACGAATACGATTAAATAAGCAAAATTGTAGTATTTTTAATTTCTGATTCATTGACGCGTATAGAAATTTGAAAAAATTATTGGTTGCGGAGTTACAGCCCTTTGACCCTTTGTCTGTTTGTTTTTTCGTAACGCCCTGTATATGTTTTGGATGATTGGATGTATCCAATTGTTCTCTATCTAAAAGTCTTATGTGACCCTTTCAAAATATTTACAAATAACCGAGTTAAAGGGACATTTTGGGCCAGATCTGCTCTTTTCAGATTTTACGTTTTAACTTGCATTGAAAAATTAATGAAAATTTACAGGCTGCATCTTTTTTGTTTGTAAAGATACGAATACGATTAAATAAGCAAAATTGTAGTATTTTTAATTTCTGATTCATTGACGCGTATAGAAATTTGAAAAAAATATTGGTTGCGGAGTTACAGCCCTTTGACCCTTTGTCTGTTTGTTTTTTCGTAACGCCCTGTATATGTTTTGGATGATTGGATGTATCCAATTGTTCTCTATCTAAAAGTCTTATGTGACCCTTTCAAAATAATTACAAATAACCGAGTTAAAGGGACATTTTGGGCCAGATCTGCTCTTTTCAGATTTTACGTTTTAACTTGCATTGAAAAATTATAGAAAATTTACAGGCTGCATCTTTTTTGTTTGTAAAGATACGAATACGATTAAATAAGCAAAATTGTAGTATTTTTAATTTCTGATTCATTGACGCGTATAGAAATTTGAAAAAATTATTGGTTGCGGAGTTACAGCCCTTTGACCCTTTGTCTGTTTGTTTTTTCGTAACGCCCTGTATATGTTTTGGATGATTGGATGTATCCAATTGTTCTCTATCTAAAAGTCTTATGTGACCCTTTCAAAATAATTACAAATAACCGAGTTAAAGGGACATTTTGGGCCAGATCTGCTCTTTTCAGATTTTACGTTTTAACTTGCATTGAAAAATTATAGAAAATTTACAGGCTGCATCTTTTTTGTTTGTAAAGATACGAATACGATTAAATAAGCAAAATTGTAGTATTTTTAATTTCTGATTCATTGACGCGTATAGAAATTTGAAAAAATTATTGGTTGCGGAGTTACAGTCCTTTGACCCTTTGTCTGTTTGTTTTTTCGTAACGCCCTGTATATGTTTTGGATGATTGGATGTATCCAATTGTTCTCTATCTAAAAGTCTTATGTGACCCTTTCGAAATAATTACAAATAACCGAGTTAAAGGGACATTTTGGGCCAGATCTGCTCTTTTCAGATTTTACGTTTTAACTTGCATTGAAAAATTATAGAAAATTTACAGGCTGCATCTTTTTTGTTTGTAAAGATACGAATACGATTAAATAAGCAAAATTGTAGTATTTTTAATTTCTGATTCATTGACGCGTATAGAAATTTGAAAAAATTATTGGTTGCGGAGTTACAGCCCTTTGACCCTTTGTCTGTTTGTTTTTTCGTAACGCCCTGTATATGTTTTGGATGATTGGATGTATCCAATTGTTCTCTATCTAAAAGTCTTATGTGACCCTTTCAAAATAATTACAAATAACCGAGTTAAAGGGACATTTTGGGCCAGATCTGCTCTTTTCAGATTTTACGTTTTAACTTCCATTGAAAAATTAATGAAAATTTACAGGCTGCATCTTTTTTGTTTGTAAAGATACGAATACGATTAAATAAGCAAAATTGTAGTATTTTTAATTTCTGATTCATTGACGCGTATAGAAATTTGAAAAAATTATTGGTTGCGGAGTTACAGCCCTTTGACCCTTTGTCTGTTTGTTTTTTCGTAACGCCCTGTATATGTTTTGGATGATTGGATGTATCCAATTGTTCTCTATCTAAAAGTCTTATGTGACCCTTTCAAAATAATTACAAATAACCGAGTTAAAGGGACATTTTGGGCCAGATCTGCTCTTTTCAGATTTTACGTTTTAACTTGCATTGAAAAATTATAGAAAATTTACAGGCTGCATCTTTTTTGTTTGTAAAGATACGAATACGATTAAATAAGCAAAATTGTAGTATTTTTAATTTCTGATTCATTGACGCGTATAGAAATTTGAAAAAATTATTGGTTGCGGAGTTACAGCCCTTTGACCCTTTGTCTGTTTGTTTTTTCGTAACGCCCTGTATATGTTTCGGATGATTGGATGTATCCAATTGTTCTCTATCTAAAAGTCTTATGTGACCCTTTCGAAATAATTACAAATAACCGAGTTAAAGGGACATTTTGGGCCAGATCTGCTCTTTTCAGATTTTACGTTTTAACTTGTATTGAAAAATTATAGAAAATTTACAGGCTGCATCTTTTTTGTTTGTAAAGATACGAATACGATTAAATAAGCAAAATTGTAGTATTTTTAATTTCTGATTCATTGACGCGTATAGAAATTTGAAAAAATTATTGGTTGCGGAGTTACAGCCCTTTGACCCTTTGTCTGTTTGTTTTTTCGTAACGCCCTGTATATGTTTTGGATGATTGGATGTATCCAATTGTTCTCTATCTAAAAGTCTTATGTGACCCTTTCAAAATAATTACAAATAACCGAGTTAAAGGGACATTTTGGGCCAGATCTGCTCTTTTCAGATTTTACGTTTTAACTTGCATTGAAAAATTATAGAAAATTTACAGGCTGCATCTTTTTTGTTTGTAAAGATACGAATACGATTAAATAAGCAAAATTGTAGTATTTTTAATTTCTGATTCATTGACGCGTATAGAAATTTGAAAAAATTATTGGTTGCGGAGTTACAGCCCTTTGACCCTTTGTCTGTTTGTTTTTTCGTAACGCCCTGTATATATTTTGGATGATTGGATGTATCCAATTGTTCTCTATCTAAAAGTCTTATGTGACCCTTTCAAAATAATTACAAATAACCGAGTTAAAGGGACATTTTGGGCCAGATCTGCTCTTTTCAGATTTTACGTTTTAACTTGCATTGAAAAATTAATGAAAATTTACAGGCTGCATCTTTTTTGTTTGTAAAGATACGAATACGATTAAATAAGCAAAATTGTAGTATTTTTAATTTCTGATTCATTGACGCGTATAGAAATTTGAAAAAATTATTGGTTGCGGAGTTACAGCCCTTTGACCCTTTGTCTGTTTGTTTTTTCGTAACGCCCTGTATATGTTTTGGATGATTGGATGTATCCAATTGTTCTCTATCTAAAAGTCTTATGTGACCCTTTCAAAATAATTACAAATAACCGAGTTAAAGGGACATTTTGGGCCAGATCTGCTCTTTTCAGATTTTACGTTTTAACTTGCATTGAAAAATTATAGAAAATTTACAGGCTGCATCTTTTTTGTTTGTAAAGATACGAATACGATTAAATAAGCAAAATTGTAGTATTTTTAATTTCTGATTCATTGACGCGTATAGAAATTTGAAAAAATTATTGGTTGCGGAGTTACAGCCCTTTGACCCTTTGTCTGTTTGTTTTTTCGTAACGCCCTGTATATGTTTTGGATGATTGGATGTATCCAATTGTTCTCTATCTAAAAGTCTTATGTGACCCTTTCAAAATAATTACAAATAATCGAGTTAAAGGGACATTTTGGGCCAGATCTGCTCTTTTCAGATTTTACGTTTTAACTTGCATTGAAAAATTATAGAAAATTTACAGGCTGCATCTTTTTTGTTTGTAAAGATACGAATACGATTAAATAAGCAAAATTGTAGTATTTTTAATTTCTGATTCATTGACGCGTATAGAAATTTGAAAAAATTATTGGTTGCGGAGTTACAGCCCTTTGACCCTTTGTCTGTTTGTTTTTTCGTAACGCCCTGTATATGTTTTGGATGATTGGATGTATCCAATTGTTCTCTATCTAAAAGTCTTATGTGACCCTTTCAAAATAATTACAAATAACCGAGTTAAAGGGACATTTTGGGCCAGATCTGCTCTTTTCAGATTTTACGTTTTAACTTGCATTGAAAAATTAATGAAAATTTACAGGCTGCATCTTTTTTGTTTGTAAAGATACGAATACGATTAAATAAGCAAAATTGTAGTATTTTTAATTTCTGATTCATTGACGCGTATAGAATTTTGAAAAAATTATTGGTTGCGGAGTTACAGCCCTTTGACCTTTTGTCTGTTTGTTTTTTCGTAACGCCCTGTATATGTTTTGGATGATTGGATGTATCCAATTGTTCTCTATCTAAAAGTCTTATGTGACCCTTTCAAAATAATTACAAATAACCGAGTTAAAGGGACATTTTGGGCCAGATCTGCTCTTTTCAGATTTTACGTTTTAACTTGCATTGAAAAATTAATGAAAATTTACAGGCTGCATCTTTTTTGTTTGTAAAGATACGAATACGATTAAATAAGCAAAATTGTAGTATTTTTAATTTCTGATTCATTGACGCGTATAGAAATTTGAAAAAATTATTGGTTGCGGAGTTACAGCCCTTTGACCCTTTGTCTGTTTGTTTTTTCGTAACGCCCTGTATATATTTTGGATGATTGGATGTATCCAATTGTTCTCTATCTAAAAGTTTTATGCGACTCCTTCAAAATAATTACAAATAACCGAGTAAAAGAGACGTTTTGGGCCAGATCTGCTCTTTTCAGATTTTACGTTTTAACTTGCATTGAAAAATTAATGAAAATTTACAGGCTGCATCTTTTTTGTTTGTAAAGATACGAATACGATTAAATAAGCAAAATTGTAGTATTTTTAATTTCTAATTCATTGACGCGTATAGAAATTTGAAAAAATTATTGGTTGCGGAGTTACAGCCCTTTGACCCTTTGTCTGTTTGTTTTTTCGTAACGCCCTGTATATGTTTTGGATGATTGGATGTATCCAATTGTTCTCTATCTAAAAGTCTTTTGTGACCCTTTCAAAATAATTACAAATAACCGAGTTAAAGGGACATTTTGGGCCAGATCTGCTCTTTTCAGATTTTACGTTTTAACTTGCATTGAAAAATTATAGAAAATTTACAGGCTGCATCTTTTTTGTTTGTAAAGATACGAATACGATTAAATAAGCAAAATTGTAGTATTTTTAATTTCTGATTCATTGACGCGTATAGAAATTTGAAAAAATTATTGGTTGCGGAGTTACAGCCCTTTGACCCTTTGTCTGTTTGTTTTTTCGTAACGCCCTGTATATGTTTTGGATGATTGGATGTATCCAATTGTTCTCTATCTAAAAGTCTTATGTGACCCTTTCAAAATAATTACAAATAACCGAGTTAAAGGGACATTTTGGGCCAGATCTGCTCTTTTCAGATTTTACGTTTTAACTTGCATTGAAAAATTAATGAAAATTTACAGGCTGCATCTTTTTTGTTTGTAAAGATACGAATACGATTAAATAAGCAAAATTGTAGTATTTTTAATTTCTGATTCATTGACGCGTATAGAAATTTGAAAAAATTATTGGTTGCGGAGTTACAGCCCTTTGACCATTTGTCTGTTTGTTTTTTCGTAACGCCCTGTATATGTTTTGGATGATTGGATGTATCCAATTGTTCTCTATCTAAAAGTCTTATGTGACCCTTTCAAAATAATTACAAATAACCGAGTTAAAGGGACATTTTGGGCCAGATCTGCTCTTTTCAGATTTTACGTTTTAACTTGCATTGAAAAATTAATGAAAATTTACAGGCTGCATCTTTTTTGTTTGTAAAGATACGAATACGATTAAATAAGCAAAATTGTAGTATTTTTAATTTCTGATTCATTGACGCGTATAGAATTTTGAAAAAATTATTGGTTGCGGAGTTACAGCCCTTTGACCATTTGTCTGTTTGTTTTTTCGTAACGCCCTGTATATGTTTTGGATGATTGGATGTATCCAATTGTTCTCTATCTAAAAGTCTTATGTGACCCTTTCAAAATAATTACAAATAACCGAGTTAAAGGGACATTTTGGGCCAGATCTGCTCTTTTCAGATTTTACGTTTTAACTTGCATTGAAAAATTAATGAAAATTTACAGGCTGCATCTTTTTTGTTTGTAAAGATACGAATACGATTAAATAAGCAAAATTGTAGTATTTTTAATTTCTGATTCATTGACGCGTATAGAAATTTGAAAAAATTATTGGTTGCGGAGTTACAGCCCTTTGACCCTTTGTCTGTTTGTTTTTTCGTAACGCCCTGTATATATTTTGGATGATTGGATGTATCCAATTGTTCTCTATCTAAAAGTTTTATGCGACTCCTTCAAAATAATTACAAATAACCGAGTTAAAGGGACATTTTGGGCCAGATCTGCTCTTTTCAGATTTTACGTTTTAACTTGCATTGAAAAATTAATGAAAATTTACAGGCTGCATCTTTTAGTGTTGAAAACACTTATACGGAGGCAAGTTATAGGTTCTCGCGTCACGAAATATCGTCACGCGGGATCTAAGCAGGGTGCGAGCATGCGGAGTTGGTTGCGTTGTCGGACTACACGCGTTGTTCTGTAAGCGGTTGCGCAGAAGCGTTAATTCTGTCCTTACAAAATATCCGAAAATATTTTTGTTGTGAATACCTTCACTGGAAAAGAAAACAAAACCAAAAAATACAAAATGTTCAGAACGTAATAATAATCTATTTTTACCAAATGTTTCTTCTGCTGATATTCTGTAATATTATATTATAATATACACACTTATATATTCGTTTCTGATTTATTCTCATAAAATTATATATTTTGATTGCGCAATTAAACACTTGGGTAATCGAGCTGCAGAACAGCTTATACGCATCTTCGCAAAATTGTGCCAAGCTGAGGGTTTTGCCCCCAAAATAAGGAACTTTTAAAATTTTACCATTGAATTCCATATGTAGCGTAATTCAATTCGACACCCTGTATAGGTATTCACTAAGTTTATTAGTTTAGCCAAGTAAGCAACATTTATACCGAGTGGTTGGTCATATCGGTCATATCCCTGTACATAAGCCGTTTACATGTACATGCTTATCAATCACGTTTATGCGAATTCCTGCTCCCCATTTTTATGGAACAAATTGGAAATGGTACCAAATTAAAGAGAACATATGAAAGTACATTCGAAAAATATGAGTATTTTTTGTTTTGACAAGTGCAGCACCTCCTATTTTTTAAATAGCTACATTTTTAAATTTTATATTGTTATGTTGAAGAAATAGTACACAAAGAATTTTTAACGCGGAATATTATTCTCTTTAGTTTACTACCATTACCAATTTTTTCCATAACAGTTAGGGGCAGGAATTCGGATAAACTTGATTATGCAATGTATACTTCTTATTCAGATACCAACCACTCGGTATACTAGTCTGTTATAATAGTCTGTTTGGTATTTGTATTGTTAACGTTATAATAAACCATTATAAACCAAAACAATGTTCATTATACAGAATGTATAAAAATGGTGGTGAAAGCTTTAGGTAAAGTTATTCCTTAGACAAAACTAAGACAAAAAGCTGATATCAAAAAAACTGGCAAACGCTTCCTGAACTTACAGTCGTCAAAGTTCAAAATTGGTAACAGTAAAGAATGCTGCTCTTTCAAAATAGTTAGTTGATGAGTATATTCAGTGATAATAGCTAAAATTTTTTACCATTGATCGTTTAACTTAACTTCAATTTAATTGTCGACTGTAATCGCTGTTTTTACGATTGTGAAATATTTAAACATCAACAAATTATATCAACTATAAATGTAAATATCCAGCAACAGTCAATGAGGTGCTTATTACCAAGTTAGAATATATAAAACATAAATGGCAAGAATGGGAGAAGAAGAAAAAATAATAAAATAATAAATAGTGTCCTAATAAATTTAGAATAAATGCTGTCTAAATTTAACCTATAGCTCCAAAGTACAGCCTTAATATTAAAAATGTAACTAAAATAAATTCAAGCTACCGCAGTAATATTTTGTTTTCCCAAAAGAACAAGTTTTCAGGCCGAAGAAATAATATGTTCGTTAAACTTGTGTTTTTCTAATGATCGCTGTAAGATTTTCACATCTGAATATCCCGTTTTCCATCATGTTGTCTCACTAGCATTACAGAAAACAACACAAGACCACCAAAATATATATTTTTTAATAATTCATTGTTTCCCTTAGCCAATCGCCAATCGTATACCACGAATTATAAGCCGTATTTGGTTTATCGAAATTAATTAAAGTTTTGCTCAAAACTATTGTTTAAAACACGAACTTGCATCTCTCCGTCGTAGCCTAAATGTGTAGCTGCCGTTCAACTTGAAAAATTTTATTATTGATTACTTAGATACAAAATCAAAATTAGTTTCCTTTTTAGTGCGATATCCTGCATTACCCGAAACCTGCACCACAATTTTTACACACTCTGTATATTCGATTACCGTATTAAATATACATCGTGTTTGTTTTCAACACCCTACGATGGTTGCAAGAATTGCGAGATCTGTGCATTTTTTTGTTTGTAAAGATACGAATACGATTAAATAAGCAAAATTGTAGTATTTTTAATTTCTGATTCATTGACGCGTATAGAAATTTGAAAAAATTATTGGTTGCGGAGTTACAGCCCTTTGACCCTTTGTCTGTTTGTTTTTTCGTAACGCCCTGTATATGTTTTGGATGATTGGATGTATCCAATTGTTCTCTATCTAAAAGTCTTATGTGACCCTTTCAAAATAATTACAAATAACCGAGTTAAAGGGACATTTTGGGCCAGATCTGTTCTTTTCAGATTTTACGTTTTAACTTGCATTGAAAAATTAATAAAAATTTACAGGCTGCATCTTTTTTGTTTGTAAAGATACGAATACGATTAAATAAGCAAAATTACAGTATTTTTTATTTCCGAATTAATGACGCAGACAGAAATTTGTAAAGTCGTCTGGTTGCGGAGTTACAGCCCTTTGACCCTTTGTCTATTTATTTTTTCGTAACGCCCTGTATATATTTTTGATGATTGGATGTATCCAAGTGTTCTCTATCTAAAAGTCTTATGTGACCCTTTCAAAATAATTACAAATAACCGAGTTAAAGGGACATTTTGGGCCAGATCTGCTCTTTTCAGATTTTACGTTTTAACTTGCATTGAAAAATTAATGAAAATTTACAGGCTGCAACTTTTTTGTTTGTAAAGATACGAATACGATTAAATAAGCAAAATTGTAGTATTTTTTATTTCCGATTCAATGGCGCACACGACAATCTGAAAAAATTACTGGTTGCGGAGCTACAGCCCTTTGACCCTTTGTTTATTTATTTTTTCGTAACGCCCTGTATATATTTTTGATGATTGGATGTATTCAAGTGTTCTCTATCTAAAAGTCTTATGTGACCCTTTCAAAATAATTACAAATAACCGAGTTAAAGGGACATTTTGGGCCAGATCCGCTCTCAGGTAGCTCTTTTCAGATTTTACGTTTTACTCGCATTGAAAATTTTCATGAAAATTTACAGCCCTTAAACGTCAAAGAAATCTGACAAACACTGAAATTATTAAAATTTCAAACGTCAATTGAATTTTTCCTGTGGATAGGTATACTTTTGAGTAGGATTGTTTGCTATTGGTTGACGTATTGTCGCGTTTTGTCTTTCAAAATTAAATGGTATTACGTAAGCAAATAATGAATTATGTTATTTTCAGTTGAAATTGATATTTTATTTAATATTTATTATTTATATAATTGTCTAGGAGTCAAAAAAATATATAACTGCAACGCGACTTTGTTCAAAACAAATTTTATTTAACAATGGTTCGACACACAAAGCAAAGCAACTAAGAAACTATTTAATCATAGGTGGCAGTACCTCACGTGCGGTGCAGTATTTTGTGTCACCAGTTTTTCTTAACAAGTTATCATACTAGTAAATATAAATACAATGGTATTACTGTAACAACACGAACTAACAAGCCCGTAGGTTAGCAACAGGAGAAATTTCAAGGTTCAAGGTAAATCCTCGCAAGCAGACGATCCACTCTCTCCGAAGGCCGCACCCAACAGTAGCAGTGATTCTCGCGAAGGATTGCCTTGTTATCATTAGTTTAGCTACAATTTTCAAATAACGTATGCACACCTCCACCTGTTTTGTGGACGTTTTAGTCTCCAGCATCTGAAAGTGTGTTTGGCGAACAAATGCAGTAAGAAAATTTTTAAGTAGAGTTTAATTCAGAAACCAGGGGAATCATTATTATGACTTTTAATTTGAAGATTGCGTCAATTAAAATTAAAAGTGTTTTAGAAAAAATGTCTGTCTGTTCCCAAAATAAGTTTTTCAAAAAAATCAAAAACAGGGAGCGGAAGTTTGACGTGTTTTTCTGGTAGCATTGTTTTCAGAATCAGAATGTTGCAAATCTGAGTAGCGGATATGAAAGAAGACCATAATTCAAGGGAGACTTAATCGAAAATAATTGTGTTTCTGTCGTTTTTAAAACCAAATAAACATTAAATTAAATTGATCGTTATGAAATTCTTTTTCTGTTGCTATGCACAGCTGGTATATTATTGTAGCAACACACCGTTTTCCTGATAAAACAGCATGTATTTTCCTTAGAAAAATACTGCGTGGTCTGACGCCTCAGGGAATGTAATATATATCTGAATACGATGTTAGATATTGGGGATACAATTCCAGGCAACCAGACAACAAGCTCTCATCCTATTCATGAAAGATCTATTCTTGGACACACACAGTTATCCATTATATCTACTTTAAACGTGAAGATTCTAAAAATCACAGCTTTTATAGCTTTTCTTCAGAACATTCTGGTTTCATAATCAAAGAAGATAAAATTCAGTAACGTGGAACTATGATCAAACTCCGAAAATCTATTCTTCTGTCTATACAGGGTGATTCCAAAATGGCACATTGCCTCTGGGGTAGTTACAGGGGACCGTTAATGTAGACTAGGAAAAATATTCAAAAAATTAACTAACTGAGTTTATGTATGAACTGCAAAGGTGGATGTTTGTGTGGCTCTGTGAGAGGCTTTATTGTGCATATAATGCAAATATAGTACGCCTAGGGCCTCATCTCCGCGGTCATTAAAAGTCAGAAGTTCAAATGGAACCAACACAAAAGCATATGCAGTTTTTAGTAATAAAAATTTAATGAGTACACGTCAAGAACCAAATCTCTAATAGGATTTAAATATTTGTAAAGAAAATTATTATACAGAAATAACTGCACTGCATATGCTGAAAATTAATTTAGAAAAACAGAAATATAAACATTTCTACGACTGTCAAATTTAGTATAGTACGTAAATATTTGAGACTCTATAGAAATAATAGTTTCAGGGTTGAATTTTCAGAAGTTGTTCCGTGAACTGCCGAAAACGTAACCCCCAAAGCAAAAGTTAAAGAAAGATGGAAGAAAAAGTAAATTCAAATATCTTTTAGCTTTATCCTCAACGGGTATCCTTATATACTCACTTGTTTTTGGTCCTCCATGTATTTTTCACAAACGATTGATTATAAATGTATTGTGGTCCTTGGAAGGATCAAATAAGGGCTCATTCATGTCCGGCCTAAGTACCTACCTGGTACACATTCCTCATACATATGTTTAATAAACATCTTCGTATATGAATTGAAGACATCCAATCTAAGTAATAATTTGTTGTAATTCTCTTCATTCGGTTACAGCAATACTAAATTTACCGCATTTTTTTTTTATAGAAAATAAGGCATGACTTTAGGTAGTAACAAAAAATTTAAATTTTCAATCGATAAGTTGTGTAGACAAGTTATAATATGGTTTGAAAGATTGGGTCAAAATATGGTAACCAAAATAAAAAGTTTGATGAAATAAGTTAAGGAAGAAAATCTCAAAGAAAACTTGGAAAAAGATCCACAGTCAACTTTAGAAGTAATGAATATCACTCGTCGTGTAGGATAAAGGGCATAAGAATTTTAATATTTTTTTCTGAAGTAAACTTTAGAACTTTTAGACATCACGTGTCTTGTGCACGAAATGTAAAGGGGTAAAACGGAAACCAGTTGTAGTCTCTGGTGCTCTTAGTCTTAACGCTTCTGTCGTGAATAATGGAACAGACGTTTAGACACACAAAGATGTGCTTGTTTAGCCGTTCCACAAACAGTTTATGTTTAGTCTATACTGTAGGACAAAACGGTTCAAAACAATTTGTCCAGATAACAGTAATTGCCAGTTTATATTTGGGAAGTGCAGTATGTATGCTATAAAATGAAATAGAACTATAAAAATGTGTTTGAAAGAAGAGCTTCCGCTTTACAGTGAATTGTAACAGGCATATTCTGAAAGCGAGCAGTCGAGCTTTTACTGTACTGAAAGTAATATTCTTTGAGTTGGAAAGTTACACAACGTAATAAAAACATGATAAACACAGACTTGACAAAAAGATCCTGTTGATTTTATTGTTGTTTGCGCTACCACAACAGATTACAGCACTGAAAGCTTTCCAAAATCCAAAGCTTGTTATTTAAGCTCTTCATATTAAAAATTATGACTCCCATGGTGTCATATATTATATTACACTTCGCCACACTTTGGCACCCTTCGCGGTGAGGACTCGCCGCAATACTTTGGGGAATATAACACCGCGTTGTTAGTTACAGAAAATTTTTAGAGTTTTGCTTTAAAAAATGCTACTTTTTTATAAACCAGTTGTTTCACCTCCAGTTTTTATAAATTATGATATACTGCACTACACTAAAGTTCATCATCATAATTTTATCACATAATCACTTTTTAATTTTCCCTAGTTGATTTTAATTACATGCATTACTTTTTATATCCTTTTCTGTTACACATTTCTAAAGAAATATTAATATAAGGTCTTTTAGCTTTACACGTCAACAGTATATGGATCTGGCTAGAAAAGTTAGATACACATATGTAAGCTTGGTAGAATTTCTTACAAAAAAATGCAAATAGATTAGCGTTCTCGACTACCTGACTTGGATGTCTGAGACTTAAAGTCGCAAAGGTCTGGGATCCGAGATTTTTGCTCTTGTGTTTTTGATGGGTCATACGTTGAAGAATTAAGTAAAAAAAAATTGGTGTGCGTCATGGGACACACGACTGAAGTGTAACTTCTTACTTCTTGTGTTTGTTGCATTTATTTTGACGCACCCTGTATGTGCATTATTATCCATTTGGTTGCATTAATTTTGACGCACCTTGTCTTTAAATGTTAACAAACACAAAATAGTGCAGCACATGAGCAGGGTTGAGTATGCAAAATATGCGTAACGCATTTTGACTTCGGATTTGAGTTCTAGTCACTAAAAGTTATAAAAAAAGCAATGGTGCCGATTTCGGGAGTGGTCACGACATTCACCCCACGCCCCTAAGTAAAGCTCCCTAAGCTAAGTTAGAAAAACGGATAAGAAGCCTGTTGAAAGTAAGAAATGTATTTCAGAATACATATTTAATAACAAACTAGTACAAAATAGAGCACAACTATTGAATAATAAATGTTATAATCTAAGATTTTTACAGTCTTCTATTACACAGCAACACAACGGGATGCAACCAACATTAGATTTTTTACAGGAGCAACACATTGTAGCGCATTTTTGTTTGCATGAACATGCTTTAATAAGCTGTGATGGTAATTAATTTAGTCATAAATTTTGGCTTGTTTTCGTCTATTTCATAGCCAAAATTTGAGTACTCTAGAGGTTCATAAGAAGAATTAGCGGCATTGCACCATATATAGGTTTGTGCCGTAGATTGTAGCACATGCAATCGCAGAGCGTCAGATGTACAGGGTATTTTAGATAAATCTATTCCTATACCTAAACATCTTGTTATAATTTGGAAACGTGCATTATCGGCAGTAGAACCCTGTTTTGCAATAATTTCAAGATATATTTTTTCTAACTGAATGAATTCATTGTCTGTAAATTCTCTCCCATTTTCCAAACGAGCGAGTGCTGTCCGTGCTACAGGACTTTTAACAATTTTTAGGGCAGCTGTTTTTGTTCCTACTTTACTGGTAGTATCGCATCCTATGAATGCGTGAATTGCGGGAAGGACGTTACAAATTTCGTAACCCAACGAACGAGCAGCTAAATGACATCCTAATGTTCTCTTTTTTATGATGTAGCAATCCTCATCCACAGTCCTAAACATTCAGCTTCTTCTATACTAATCGAGGCCAATAATAAAGATACAGAACAAGAACATCGGTGTCCACATTATGTATAGATGATTTCGGAATTTGGAGTCAGATCATAAAAAGAGTGACTTATAATCCTTGTGTCTGCTTCTATATGGTTTGACCTCATTTAAGGAATTTCAGAAAGCGAATTGCCTCTTAATGAAAAACACTTATCTATACATATCGGGAAACCCTCCCGAAGTTATGATTTCTTGATCTTACTTCTAGGACAATTCGCCCCCGGATGATTTTCCCCCGCGGATAATTCGCCCCCGAACGATTCACCCCCAGAAAAGAATTAAAAAAAATAAGGCAGACCCCACCCATATATTTTGTAACAAAACTAACAAATAGTTTAAATTAAAATTGAACTTTTACGAATTAGTTAAATTTTGTTAGTTAAATTCGTTAAATGGACCTAACTTCTTTTAAGTTGTTAAACTTAAAGATAATAATTAACGATAGGTACTACACAAATAGCTGTTACACATTAGAACTTAACTTAATATATAATAATATTATAAATATATACAGGGTTATTCAAATTCGAGGCTCACCATTGGGATCTCGGAAACCGAAGAGATAGGAAAACGGTTAAATTGGGGCAAAGTTGCCCTGTATAGTGCTGATCAATAATTAAAAAAGAAATATAACCTAGCTATCTTAGTTTTTTTATTATGGCCAAAAAACCGAAAAATGACAATTTTGTGTTTTGGGCATAAGTTGGTTGTTATTATATTTTTTTTCAAATCTATTAAAACTTTCTTGAAGCAATTTTTTAGCTGAAATACCGTAGTGGTATCAAAAATTTTCTACCCCGTTTCGGTTTTACGAAATCATCCTAAGGTTTGTTTTTTCTTATGGGCGGTATATTGGATTTTTACAGCATCGGATAGAGTTTTTGATGCTGCTTTCAATGATGTATGACATGATGACTTTCGACTGCCGAAATCTGCTGTTATTTACAGAAATTGAAAATTTAAATAAATTGCCATGGAAAAACTTGTCGAATTATGAAAAGGATTATTTAAATTCGAGGCTCACCTAACCGTTGCACAATGCTGATAAATACTTATCTTAATCTTAACGAAGAAATGTAACCACCTATCTATCGTTTTTTATTATAACATTGTAGTATAAGTAATAGGAACTAGTTATGTGATTACAGAAGATGTTCAAACTGGAGGCCGTTGTCACGTATACAAAGATTTGCTCTTTTTATAATATTGTTTACAGCTCTTTGAATATCTCTGCCTCGAATTGTAGCAAATGCATGTAAAATGTTTCTTCTTAATTCCTCCCTGTTGTTAATCCTGTTCTTATAGATTTTATTTTTGAGGTTTCCCCACAAAAAGAAATCTAAAGGGAACAAACCAGGTGATCGAGCAGACCATTTCACAACTTTTAATTCCTTTCCGGGGGCGAATTATCCGCGAGGGCGAATCGTCCGGGGGCGCATTATCCGCGGGGGCGAATCATCCGGGGGCGAATTGCCCGCAACCCCTTGATCTTCTCTTAAATCCCTATACTGAATTGCAGTGAATCATATATTCTAATTGCAACTCCAGCGCTAAACGTAATTACTGGTAGGGGTATGTATTACAGGAAGTTGTGACCTTGACTGTCGCCGGCACCAAAGTGATTTAACTACCTAATGATGTCCTAAATTCATTTCCGAAGTCAAAATGCGTTACGCATATTTTGCATGCTCAACCCCGACTATGTGCTCGTCTAAAATGTATATGTATTGAATATAAACACACATTGCGTGCGTCATTCCTCGGCGATCGCCACCTGCTTTATCTTCGAGTCTGCGCAACACGCACGCTTAATGTATGAATTTAAAACGCCCGCGCGTCACGTGTTTCCGTTACGCGAACACGTAATATCCGTTTCACTCCCAAGATTTTAGTCCCCATCGCCGCATAAGAAGTTACACTTCAAAAATAACAACTACGTCTGAGCAAACGGTAACCTCAAACAGAATTTGGTCATAACGTGACTTTTCATTCCACAGGTTTCTGAAAATCAATTTTTCTTGTTGATGCTTTTGATACGGTGGCAAGCAGATGATTTTTTTTGCTAGTGTATGTATGATGGTTTTGAAATAATTTGGCAACTGCGAAAAGTCAGAAAAGTTATTCAATTTGGCGGGTGATGGTTAAATAATAATAATCAACACCGGCTTATTTTTCACGATTTTTCAGTAGGTACCTCGTATAACTTAAAATTAAACAATAGTTAGATACCGTGAAGAAATTTTATTAAAAGTAAAACAGAACAGAAAAGTTATTCTATATTGAAAAAAATGTTTTTGATATACTAGTCACGTAACATGTAAGTACGCATAGGGTTCTGAGCGAGTTTCAGAAAGTAAACAAGAATTTACTAACTTTGTTTTGTAATAAGGTAGACGTCATAATATTTTCTTGCAGTTCTATTAAACTTCTTATTAAATTTGGAATTTTCCGAAGTTTAAAGGTAAGCGAACTTCGCCCGACGCTGAAACGTGAACGTAAAAGGATAAAGCTATCATATGTCATACAGGGATCATAAGGGAAGAGTGGCAGTCTCTACTTCTAGTCGGTTTTATAGCTTACATAAAGTTTCCACTTTGTTCTTTGACACGTATTTCAGAAGATATTTTATATCTGAAAGGTTATATTTTCTGTCGCCCAATCCTATTCATATATTTTTTTAATATATGTTTTTATTTCTCGTTTCATATCCTATAACCGAACGAAAAAAAGAACTTTTTACTGCACCCAATAATCCTTAAAAGGTTTTATACATAAAATCTGGATAATATAATCTGATATTTGTTTAATGTTTCCATTTTTCTTTTTAGATAAAAATATGAAATATTTATTTCTATATATGTTTCGAATAAGATTTTTTATACGAACAGATTATATTTTAAACATTCCGTATCATGTTTTTTGTTTTAAATTGAATCCGCAATTAAATGAACACCAAGCCGCCTGTTTGGGATGTTACCTCATCACAACTGTATGTAACGAACAATCCGAATAATATGCGTTTAAATTTTCTAGCTCATTTATATCCACACGCACACCTCCACGAAAAGGTGTTCCTAATGGCTTCTACGACGTAAAATAAGCAGGAATAATATTTGCAGAGTACCAAAAACGTAATACTGAGTATAGATCAACTAATGCTGAACTCATGTTACTTTAAGCTGTCGCTGAATAATAAATATTAAATTCTCCATGCGTGTTATTGCCCATAACTGTCGAGTATTGGATGTGAAGTCGGAAGGTGGAAGATATTCGAACGTGTCGAGGATCTATACGAACCGCGAGCGTGATGAAAATATTCCGGTTCCCAAAATGTCTTTAACCAAAGCATTCAACTTCATTTAGAGGTCCCCTTTTTATTGTAGACACGCATGAGGCGTGGAGCGTACAAATGGGGTACACACAAACGCTACCTATGAGGAAAATTCCTACCCCAAATAACGTAATACGAAATTGGCACGTTACCTTCTTACAGTTAATAAAAAGTTGATTTCTGGAAAATCTGAATCTTGTTATAGGTACTTACAATTTCTATATTTTAGTGCGCTGTATAAAATCAACGAAATTAATAAAAAGGTACTATTCAATACATGGTTTTGTTAATGTTTAGAAATTATTAGCTATAAGGGGGTAGGAGTCTTATGAGAAAATTACATGCATTCAATTTAACACAAATCCTGATAGGGTGCAAAGCTTTTTATAAAAAATTATACCATCCTTCAAAATTCCTAAGAATAAAGAAGTTGAGTTCGAGTCTTCGAGACTCAAGCAGTTTATTTGGGAGGTCAAGATAGATAACAGTACAAAAAATTCAACCTGGAAAACGCCTCATGAGCCATTCAATAAAGTAGCAAATTGATAATTAACAATAAATGAGTAACGCCAACAACAGTTTTTTTTTGCCAAGGAGCAAGAATGGATTCTAGGATTTTGTTCTCTTCGGTCCTGATGTTAATCCGGTGGAATCTTCATTTTCTTTTGAAAGACAGTACTAAAGCTACAACTGAAACATCCCTTAACGCATTTCGTTCTGTTCTGGTTAGAACTCATCAACTATTAGCTGGGCGTAGTTTCAATCGCAGGCAAAGATGAGTCCTGGATTTGAACCGGAATCTCTTCATCCACTTAACCACCGCGGCCTCTACTCATATTTATAGCTTTTCAATTTTCACTTAGTTGTTATATAAATACAAACCTTGTTAGGGAAGGAAACGTAGTTTCTTGAATTAATTCATTGGATAATGAATAAGACCTCCTTCAATTGAGTTGCATTTCAAATGTACTGCAGAAATTGGTATTCTGTGTATACTGCGGAGTCTATATAGATGTTTGTTTAACACAACATAAACTTGTGCCTAATTACATGTAACTGGAGCACTGCAGCTATGCATGAACCATTCCTAGTTGGCAGTTTATTTTGTTTGTGCAGAATATTATTTTGACGATGCTTTACCCAAAATTTACTGTAAGGATGCTTAGATAATAGACCTAGTCCTCTCCCGTCTATGTAACAGACAATAGTTATTTTTTATAGAAGACGATAAAATTATATTTTATCGACAAGCGAGTCGATAATTAAATTTTATCGTCGTGTATAAAATTCTATTTTGTTCTATAGCAGATGTTAAAAAAATAAGAAAAATTTGTAGAAAAAACAATTTAAAATTAGATTATATTAAACCCGAAAATCGCAGTAGCAAAGGTTTCCATTCGGTTTCCATGGAGTTTCCAGAAAATTAAACTACTTTATCTATCCTTGCGGTTAAAGTGTTACTTTATCTACCCTTGCGGTTAAAGTAATACTTGATCAACTATTTTTAGTCGAACAAAGCACACTTTAACATCTGCTATAGAAAAAATAACATTTTTCTTCAAGCGTATCATAATATCCGTATTGTTGTACAGAACTGGCTATGTAGAAGGAAGTCATTTTGTTAGTAGTCAAAAAATGAAAATAATGTTACTAGTACAATAATGTGTTTACGTATCCATGGCAACGGCAGTATTTTGCCCATAGCTCCGCCCCCAAGGTTGGTAGAAGGGAGAGCGTTGTCCTGTAGAAATGACTTTTTAGGAAATATTTATTTACAGCAACAGAATATTTTTACACTTGAAGAAAAAATAGTATATATTATTCGGAGTAGAACGTCTTATTTGTGTTTCGCTCACTTGCACAGCCTCGGCGCGAGCGCCTCGGCCGCAATATGAGCTCAACACAAAAAGAACTCTTTCTACTCCTAATAATATAATATACTATTTTAACCTGAATGTAGCTAGTACCTCTAAAGTCCGTTTGACGTTAAAATATTTCTCATTTTCCTTGAAACGTTTAAAGGGATAATTACGTTGTGTCTTCCAAACACCTTTCTATAATAAAAAGAGGAAAATAGCAAAAGGTGCGAACCTGAATCAACAAACGTAGGTACGAGAAAATCTCTGTAATTTGTTGTTCATGTGTAAGCTAGCAAACTAGGGATTATTTTCAACGGAAACCTGGATGTTTATGTGCGTTTGTGATTAAATCCCATTTTTCCACTTTTAGAAACATGCAACTCAACGTGACGTTAAATAACGTGAACAAATAAATTGTTCTCGGTTATGCAGTATCACCACACTTCAACAACCCTAAATGACACGCTGTCAGGGGTCGACACAGGTTTGCTTGTTTAAACGCTAACATATTATGGATTTTCTGTTATGATATTTCTAAATAACTGTACTTAATAAGAGATTTATGTTTATGAATTATATTGTAGGTAGGGTGATCTATTGATTAAAAAATAATTTCAAATTGTAATACTAAATTGCTAATTTTTATTGTTCTGCCATGCACATTAATATTGACAATCCAGTAAATAATACATCAATTCAATAATTTGGGTCAATTCTAGTGGTATTGGAAGGCAATTTCCTGGAAAGACATTGTTATTCAAAATTGTTCCCGGGAAGAACTACTACCCTTAAAAGTTGCATACTAAAATATAAGAATGACTTTTAAGGTCACCATTAAAAGTTCAAAAAAAGGAGGTATTTTGGACGTAAGATGGTGGTGCACCACTTTATCACATATTACCAAATTATTTATAGTAGGTATGAGTTCTAAAATTGCTACCAAATCAGATTGGTGTAACGTTTTTTTAATTGCTTTTCTTAATGGTGGCCGGTGACCAAAATATTTGGGGGGGGGGCAGTAAGGGATGTGTGAAGTGAGCAAAAACGGCGATTTAGGCGATTTTTTTTTCTGTTTCAAATATCAAGTACCTATTCCATTAATTTTCGACTCACTTTTTGAAGACACCTTTTTAGTCTGTTACATAATTCTTTGGTGTGTATAGATTGTTATCCATAACGTGGTAGAATTAACATAGTCTAAATATTATTAATTATTCAAAAATTTAATCAAAAATAAGAGTTTTGCAGAAAGAACTTTCAGAACTCATTAATATTCATACAAGCTGCTCCGACCAGAAACTTGTTTTTATTACTTATTACTAATTTTATATTAATTACGATATGTTTTCCAAGCAGATTTAATTAAACTTAGCCAACGTTAACTAATATTTTCTTTTTGAAAAATTGATAATATGGGAACGTTCATTAAAATTAAAAAGTTGAATGCAAAACGAATATTCAGTCGTAACTGAAAAATCCTGCTGGTACGTTACATTTTCCCATTTCCTAGTACAACCTCCTTACATTCTTAAATCCCAAATCTTATTTTTCATATTCTTACATGTTTTATGGTTTAAGTACATGTTTTTTCTTGCTGTAACCCAGCAGCCCAACATCTGGAATGATTTAGCTGTCTGTACAAAAATGAAGGAAATTTACTACTACAGCCTAGATTTTTGACAACAACAAGTCAATTATTCGAAATAAACTTTTAGTCTAGTCTTTGTTCTTTATTAAACACAGCAACTCAATTTCTAATGCTTACATTGAAACTAGCAATTTGAGGATATTTACTCATTTTTGATTTTAAATTTAAGCTAAAGTTGTTTGTAAATTAATAGGTTCTAGTATACAAACTTCTGTATTCATAATCTTACTCATCAATTCACCTAACTAGGTACTTTAGGAATCTAGAAACTACAGTTTTAGTTTTGTTTTTCAATTTTATACACAATATCAACAATCGCTTTATTAAACACAATTTAATATGCAATGAAATGCATACGCACTTGCCTGTAGCAAAACCTGCACCGTCAGTATTTTCGCACTGTTTTGAACATTGCATAGCTTTTTGTTACAAAGGACTCATGCATCGTTGACTGTAAAACGAAATTTTACGCACGCCTAATTTTTGTATTGACACCCTGCGCAGCATATTCTGTATACAATGTGTATTTTATATTGGCTGCAGCTATACGTCTGTAGTGCTGCTTCAGTGATGCATGAAACAATTACAGAAAATCAATATTTTAATAAATACCTTCATAACTCTTTCAAGGAAAATCCAAATTTAAAAGTAATGAACATCGAAAATACTAAAAATCTCACACTTTGTTCTAAATGAACTTACTTGCTACTATACTAATTTCCCATACTTAGAAAGTAGTACTTGTTTTCCCTCTAGGCCCGTACTTGAACTACAAGGACAAAATTGATAGAGAAAGCGAATACCTCTTCACCAAACTTCAGAAACTAGTACTAGATGCTAAATAACTTGAGCTCGGAAATATCATTTAAGGTACTACTTTACGTTTAGGAAAGTATTAGCACCTAACTAAATTTGTGAATCCATATATTATTATATAGCAATTGGATATTAATATACCAAAAGTGTAAAGTGAAGCGCGAAAAATATTAACCACAGGTGAATTTTCAGCAATGAAAAATATCCCTTTGAAAATGTAATCTAGTACGTATCGCAAACATACGCCGATAGAAAGAATTGGTAGCATACTGTGATGCAAATGATTTTTATAACTTCCGTTAGATTTATTACTTTATCGACATCTCCTGCAAACGAAATGACAATATACAAGGTGTCCATAATAAGGGGCACAAACATGGGGATCTCGTAAACGCTATTAAGACTATATTTTTCAAAATAAAACCATCAACCCCTATATCAGTCAGAAGGAAATAAGATTCTTTCCACTGTTGGGATGAGATTGAAAAAGCAAAATGAATGTCAATATCTTGAAAAGTTGGTGACTGGTGTAAAAATTTAATTAAAGATTTGAAATCTGCATTTATAAGTGTGCCTTAATAATTTCAAAACCATTTTGCGCTATTGCCTTTAGAATCAAATTAATACACAATGAAATAGAATACTTAAATTTAATTTAATTTTTTCAGCCTGTACTGAAAACTACCCAAAATTTATAGAAATAGAATGGTGAGATTGCAGTAGTCCTCAATACGCTGCACATTTCGTCTCATTTAACCGAATCTCTTGCAGTTTACGAGATCCTCATGCATCCGCTCCTTAGCTTGGACACCCTGTATACCTTACCAAGTCAGAGAATCTAGGTTTATTGCTTCTTAGCAATTAAACTAGTTGAGTCTGTAGAAGAAGTGGGTTTGTAAACTTAATTGTGGCTCAGCGACTATGTTCGATATTATACAAGGGGTAATAAGTTTGAAAAGAGGTCATAAAACATCTGGGTTTTGTTCTCCAACTAAAGCTACAAAACAAACAATTTAATCCTTAGAGTGTTGTGTTGTAAAGTTAGAGTCAAAATCAACATCATAAAACGTTTTAACAAATAATAAAAGGAATAATTCCTAAAATATTGTGTTTTTAAGAGAAACATCACGGATTAATTATTTCAGAGGATCTAGAGCATCGTAGAAGTCACTGTTTTTCAAACACACAGATGTCACCATTTCCTATCGGTTATAAAACATTGAAAATCCATTACATACCATTGGTACAATATATTATACTTACTGATAAACTTTTAACGTCCGTAATGTGACATAGTTGTTAGTATTAGTATAAACAAAATTTTGACGTATTAATAGTTATTAAGGATACAGTAGTTACTAACGTATTGTAGTTAGTTGTCAAGAAGATTATTGTTGTTTTCAGGATTGTTTCAAGAGTTGTGTTTCGTAGTTTTGATGAAGTTCATGTGTTTTTTCTGAAAGCGACACGAAAATGATTTTTTCGTACCGCTCATAGGCACTTCCGTGCCGCATTTTACTTTCGTGCAGCTAACAAGGTGTTACTATGAAATATTTTAAAAACATTTCGAATTTACGATTTATTGCAATTGACTTTTACCTGTTGGTCAAAATTAGCTAGTACCTACAAACGAATATTTAATTGATTGAATCAAAAAGGTTCCTACAAATTTAGTAATTTGTTTATTTTATCTCCTCTATCCGTCGTAATTCTGGAGGTACTGAAGCTTAATTTTTTTTTAATTAAAGATACAAGATTCGTGAATGTAATATGAAGGCTAAAGACTTAAAAAATATGTGCCAAACATCCCTCACCCCCTCCAATCTGATCAAAAAAAAATTGAGAAACATTTCAGAAAAAATCCAATTCTGAACATTTTCTAACCAGGTGGGAAGCAGTAGGAAGGGGTGAGGGAAGTTTGCCCCATAATTTCCAAGTGTATACCCTCCAAATAACATTCTGGGAAAATCTTGACAAGATCTGAAGGGGTGAAATAAATGTCCAAAAAATGAGGACCTCCATATTATATTCTGGGAATTTTAGAAGAAAATCGGAGAGGGTGAGAAAAATGGCCAAAAAAAAGGAAAGACTAGTCTTTCCTCATTTTTTGAAAATTTTTGTGACCCCTTCAGATCTCGTCCGGATTTTCCCAGAATGTTATTTGGAGGGTGTACACTTGGAAATTATGCAACAAACTTCACCCACCCCTTCCCACTGCTTCCTGCCTGGTCAGGAAATCTTCAGGATGGATTCCTTCTGAAACCTTTCTGATTTTTTTTTTACAGAAAGGAGGGGATGAGGGATGTTTGGCACATATTTTCCAAGTCTCTAGCCTCCATATTACTTTCTGGGAATTTTAGAAGGAAATCGGAGAGGGTGAGAAAAATGACCAAAAAAAAGAAAAGACTATAGTCTTTGCTCATTTTTTGGAAAAAAATTTCACCCCTTCAGATGTCGCCCCGATTTTCCCATGATGTTATTTGGAGGGTATACACTTGGAAATTATGGGGCAAACTTCCCTCACCCCTTCCCACTGCTCCACACCTGGCTAGGAAACGTTCAGAATTGGGTTGTTCCAGAAAACTTTCTGAATTTTTTTGGATCAGATCGGAGGAGATGGGGGATGTTTGGCACATATTTTTCAAGTGTTTAGGGTTCATATTACATTCTGAAATTTTCCTAAGGAAATCGGAGAGGGTCAAAAAATCTTCGAAAAACAAGAAAAGACTATAGTCTTTGCTCATTTTTTGGAAAAAAATTTCACCCCTTCAGATGTCGCCCCGATTTTCCCATGATGTTATTTGGAGGGTATACACTTGGAAATTATGGGGCAAACTTCCCTCACCCCTTCCCACTGCTCCACACCTGGCTAGGAAACGTTCAGAATTGGGTTGTTCCAGAAAACTTTCTGAATTTTTTTGGACCAGATCGGAGGAGATGGGGGATGTTTGGCACATATTTTTCAAGTGTTTAGGGTTCATATTACATTCTGAAATTTTGCTAAGGAAATCGGAGAGGGTCAAAAAATCTTCAAAAAAAAAGGAAAGACTATAGTCTTTGCTCATTTTTGGAAAAAAAATTTCACCCCTTCAGATCTCGCCCCGATTTTCCCAGAATGTTATTTGGAGGGTATACACTTGGAAATTATGGGGCAAACTTCCCTCACCCCTTTGCATTGCTTCCCGCGTGGTTAGAAAACGTTCAGAACTTAATTCCTTTTGAAACCTTTCTGAATTTTTTTTGAACAGATGCGAGGGGATGGGGGATGTTTGGCACATATTTTTCAAGTTTTTACCCTTCATATTACATTCTGAAATTTTCCCAAGGAAATCGGAGAGGGTCAAAAAATCTTCGAAAAAAAAAGGAAAGACTATAGTCTGCTCATTTTTGGGAAAAAAAGTTCACCCCTTCAGATCTCGCCCCGATTTTCCCAGAATGTTATTTGGAGGGTATACACTTGGAAATTATGGGGCAAACTTCTCTCACCCCTTCGCATTGCTTCCCGCGTGGTTAGAAAACGTTCAGAACTTAATTCCCTTTGAAACCTTTCTGAATTTTTTTTGAACAGATGCGAGGGGATGGGGGATGTTTGGAACATATTTTTCAAGTTTTTACCCTTCATATTACATTCTGAAATTTTCCCAAGGAAATCGGAAAGGGTCAAAAAATCTTCGAAAAAAAAAGGAAAGACTATAGTCTTTGCTCATTTTTGGGAAAAAAATTTCACCCCTTCAGATCTCGCCCCGATTTTCCCAGAATGTTATTTGGAGGCTATACACTTGGAAATTATGGGGCAAACTTCCCTCACCCCTTCCCACTGCTCCACACCTGGCTAGGAAACGTTCAGAACTTAATTCCTTTTGAAACCTTTCTGAATTTTTTTTGAACAGATGCGAGGGGATGGGGGATGTTTGACACATATTTTTCAAGTTTTTACCCTTCACATTACATTCTGAAATTTTCCCAAGGAAATCGGTGAGGGTCAAAAAATCTTCGAAAAAAAAAGGAAAGACTATAGTCTTTGCTCATTTTTGGGAAAAAAATTTCACCCCTTCAGATCTCGCCCCGATTTTCCCAGAATGTTATTTGGAGGGTATACACTTGGAAATTATGGGGCAAACTTCCCTCACCCCTTCCCACTGCTCCACACCTGGCTAGGAAACGTTCAGAATTGGGTTGTTCCAGAAAACTTTCGGAATTTTTTGGACCAGATGCGAGGGGATGGGGGATGTTTGGCACATATTTTTCAAGTGCTTAGGGTTCATATTACATTCTGAAATTTTCCTAAGGAAATCGGAGAGGGTCAAAAAATCTTCGAAAAAAAAAGGAGACTATAGTCTTTCCTCATTTTTGGGAAAAAAATTTCACCCCTTCAGATCTCGCCCCTATTTTCCCAGAATGTTATTTGGAGGGTATACACTTGGAAATTATGGGGCAAACTTCCCTCACCCCTTCCCAATGCTCCACACCTGGCTAGGAAACGTTCAGAATTGGGTTGTTCCAGAAAACTTTCGGAATTTTTTGGACCAGATGCGAGGGGATGGGGGATGTTTGGCACATATTTTTCAAGTGTTTAGGGTTCATATTACATTCTGAAATTTTCCTAAGGAAATCGGAGAGGGTCAAAAAATCTTCGAAAAAAAAAGGAAAGACTATAGTCTTTGCTCATTTTTGGGAAAAAAATTTCACCCCTTCAGATCTCGCCCCGATTTTCCCAGAATGTTATTTGGAGGGTATACACTTGGAAATTATGGGGCAAACTACCCTCACCCCTTCCAACTGCTTCCCGCGTGGTTAGAAAACGTTCAGAACTTAATTCCTTTTGAAACCTTTCTGAATTTTTTTTGAACAGATGCGAGGGGATGGGGGATGTTTGGCACATATTTGTCAAGTTTTTACCCTTCATATTACATTCTGAAATTTTCCCAAGGAAATCGGAGAGGGTCAAAAAATCTTCGAAAAAAAAAGGAAAGACTATAGTCTTTGCTCATTTTTTGGAAAAAAATTTCACCCCTTCAGATCTCGCCACGATTTTCCTAGGATGTTATTTGGAGGGTATACACTTGGAAATTATGGGGCAGACTTCCCTCACCCCTTCGCATTGCTTCCCGCGTGGTTAGAAAACGTTCAGAACTTAATTCCTTTTGAAACATTTCTGAATTTTTTTTGAACAGATGCGAGGGGATGGGGTATGTTTGGCACATATTTTTCAAGTTTTTACCCTTCATATTACATTCTGAAATTTTCCCAAGGAAATCGGAGAGGGTCAAAAAATCTTCGAAAAAAAGGGAAAGACTATAGTCTTTGCTCATTTTTGGGAAAAAAATTTCACCCCTTCACATCTCGCCCCGATTTTCCCAGAATGTTATTTGGAGGGTATACACTTGGAAATTATGGGGCAAACTACCCTCACCCCTTCCAACTGCTTCCCGCGTGGTTAGAAAACGTTCAGAACTTAATTCCTTTTGAAACCTTTCTGAATTTTTTTTGAACAGATGCGAGGGGATGGGGGATGTTTGGCACATATTTGTCAAGTTTTTACCCTTCATATTACATTCTGAAATTTTCCCAAGGAAATCGGAGAGGGTCAAAAAATCTTCGAAAAAAAAAGGAAAGACTATAGTCTTTGCTCATTTTTTGGAAAAAAATTTCACCCCTTCAGATCTCGCCACGATTTTCCTAGGATGTTATTTGGAGGGTATACACTTGGAAATTATGGGGCAGACTTCCCTCACCCCTTCGCATTGCTTCCCGCGTGGTTAGAAAACGTTCAGAACTTAATTCCTTTTGAAACATTTCTGAATTTTTTTTGAACAGATGCGAGGGGATGGGGGATGTTTGGCACATATTTTTCAAGTTTTTACCCTTCATATTACATTCTGAAATTTTCCCAAGGAAATCGGAGAGGGTCAAAAAATCTTCGAAAAAAAAAGGAAAGACTATAGTCTTTCCTCATTTTTGGGAAAAAAATTTCACCCCTTCAGATCTCGCCCCTATTTTCCCAGAATGTTATTTGGAGGGTATACACTTGGAAATTATGGGGCAAACTTCCCTCACCCCTTCCCACTGCTCCACACCTGGCTAGGAAACGTTCAGAATTGGGTTGTTCCAGAAAACTTTCGGAATTTTTTGGACCAGATGCGAGGGGATGGGGGATGTTTGGCACATATTTTTCAAGTGTTCAGGGTTCATATTACATTCTGAAATTTTCCTAAGGAAATCGGAGAGGGTCAAAAAATCTTCGAAAAAAAAAGGAAAGACTATAGTCTTTGCTCATTTTTTGGAAAAAAATTTCACCCCTTCAGATCTCGCCACGATTTTCCTAGGATGTTATTTGTAGGGTATACACTTGGAAATTATGGGGCAGACTTCCCTCACCCCTTCGCATTGCTTCCCGCGTGGTTAGAAAACGTTCAGAACTTAATTCCTTTTGAAACATTTCTGAATTTTTTTTGAACAGATGCGAGGGGATGGGGGATGTTTGGCACATATTTTTCAAGTTTTTACCCTTCATATTACATTCTGAAATTTTCCCAAGGAAATCGGAGAGGGTCAAAAAATCTTCGAAAAAAAAAGGAAAGACTATAGTCTTTGCTCATTTTTGGGAAAAAAATTTCACCCCTTCAGATCTCGCCCCGATTTTCCCAGAATGTTATTTGGAGGGTATACACTTGGAAATTATGGGGCAAACTTCCCTCACCCCTTCCAACTGCTTCCCGCGTGGTTAGAAAACGTTCAGAACTTAATTCCTTTTGAAACCTTTCTGAATTTTTTTTGAACAGATGCGAGGGGATGGGGGATGTTTGGCACATATTTGTCAAGTTTTTACCCTTCATATTACATTCTGAAATTTTCCCAAGGAAATCGGAGAGGGTCAAAAAATCTTCGAAAAAAAAAGGAAAGACTATAGTCTTTGCTCATTTTTTGGAAAAAAATTTCACCCCTTCAGATCTCGCCACGATTTTCCTAGGATGTTATTTGGAGGGTATACACTTGGAAATTATGGGGCAGACTTCCCTCACCCCTTCGCATTGCTTCCCGCGTGGTTAGAAAACGTTCAGAACTTAATTCCTTTTGAAACATTTCTGAATTTTTTTTGAACAGATGCGAGGGGATGGGGGATGTTTGGCACATATTTTTCAAGTTTTTACCCTTCATATTACATTCTGAAATTTTCCCAAGGAAATCGGAGAGGGTCAAAAAATCTTCGAAAAAAAAAGGAAAGACTATAGTCTTTGCTCATTTTTGGGAAAAAAATTTCACCCCTTCAGATCTCGCCCCTATTTTCCCAGAATGTTATTTGGAGGGTATACACTTGGAAATAATGGGGCAAACTTCCCTCACCCCTTCCCACTGCTCCACACCTGGCTAGGAAACGTTCAGAACTTAATTCCTTTTGAAACCTTTCTGAATTTTTTTTGAACAGATGCGAGGGGATGGGGGATGTTTGGCACATATTTTTCAAGTTTTTACCCTTCATATTACATTCTGAAATTTTCCCAAGGAAATCGGAGAGGGTCAAAAAATCTTCGAAAAAAAAAGGAAAGACTATAGTCTTTCCTCATTTTTGGGAAAAAAATTTCACCCCTTCAGATCTCGCCCCTATTTTCCCAGAATGTTATTTGGAGGGTATACACTTGGAAATTATGGGGCAAACTTCCCTCACCCCTTCCCACTGCTCCACACCTGGCTAGGAAACGTTCAGAATTGGGTTGTTCCAGAAAACTTTCGGAATTTTTTGGACCAGATGCGAGGGGATGGGGGATGTTTGGCACATATTTTTCAAGTGTTTAGGGTTCATATTACATTCTGAAATTTTCCTAAGGAAATCGGAGAGGGTCAAAAAATCTTCGAAAAAAAAAGGAAAGACTATAGTCTTTGCTCATTTTTTGGAAAAAAATTTCACCCCTTCAGATCTCGCCACGATTTTCCTAGGATGTTATTTGTAGGGTATACACTTGGAAATTATGGGGCAGACTTCCCTCACCCCTTCGCATTGCTTCCCGCGTGGTTAGAAAACGTTCAGAACTTAATTCCTTTTGAAACATTTCTGAATTTTTTTTGAACAGATGCGAGGGGATGGGGGATGTTTGGTACATATTTTTCAAGTTTTTACCCTTCATATTACATTCTGAAATTTTCCCAAGGAAATCGGAGAGGGTCAAAAAATCTTCGAAAAAAAGGGAAAGACTATAGTCTTTGCTCATTTTTGGGAAAAAAATTTCACCCCTTCACATCTCGCCCCGATTTTCCCAGAATGTTATTTGGAGGGTATACACTTGGAAATTATGGGGCAAACTACCCTCACCCCTTCCAATTGCTTCCCGCGTGGTTAGAAAACGTTCAGAACTTAATTCCTTTTGAAACCTTTCTGAATTTTTTTTGAACAGATGCGATGGGATGGGGGATGTTTGGCACATATTTTTCAAGTTTTTACCCTTCATATTACATTCTGAAATTTTCCCAAGGAAATCGGAGAGGGTCAAAAAATCTTCGAAAAAAAAGGAAAGACTATAGTCTTTGCTCATTTTTGGGAAAAAAATTTCACCCCTTCAGATCTCGCCCCGATTTTCCCAGAATGTTATTTGGAGGGTATACACTTGGAAATTATGGGGCAAACTTCCCTCACCCCTTCCAACTGCTTCCCGCGTGGTTAGAAAACGTTCAGAACTTAATTCCTTTTGAAACCTTTCTGAATTTTTTTTGAACAGATGCGAGGGGATGGGGGATGTTTGGCACATATTTGTCAAGTTTTTACCCTTCATATTACATTCTGAAATTTTCCCAAGGAAATCGGAGAGGGTCAAAAAATCTTCGAAAAAAAAAGGAAAGACTATAGTCTTTGCTCATTTTTTGGAAAAAAATTTCACCCCTTCAGATCTCGCCACGATTTTCCTAGGATGTTATTTGGAGGGTATACACTTGGAAATTATGGGGCAGACTTCCCTCACCCCTTCGCATTGCTTCCCGCGTGGTTAGAAAACGTTCAGAACTTAATTCCTTTTGAAACATTTCTGAATTTTTTTTGAACAGATGCGAGGGGATGGGGGATGTTTGGCACATATTTTTCAAGTTTTTACCCTTCATATTACATTCTGAAATTTTCCCAAGGAAATCGGAGAGGGTCAAAAAATCTTCGAAAAAAAAAGGAAAGACTATAGTCTTTGCTCATTTTTGGGAAAAAAATTTCACCCCTTCAGATCTCGCCACGATTTTCCTAGGATGTTATTTGGAGGGTATACACTTGGAAATAATGGGGCAAACTTCCCTCACCCCTTCCCACTGCTCCACACCTGGCTAGGAAACGTTCAGAACTTAATTCCTTTTGAAACCTTTCTGAATTTTTTTTGAACAGATGCGAGGGGATGGGGGATGTTTGGCACATATTTTTCAAGTTTTTACCCTTCATATTACATTCTGAAATTTTCCCAAGGAAATCGGAGAGGGTCAAAAAATCTTCGAAAAAAAAAGGAAAGACTATAGTCTTTCCTCATTTTTGGGAAAAAAATTTCACCCCTTCAGATCTCGCCCCTATTTTCCCAGAATGTTATTTGGAGGGTATACACTTGGAAATTATGGGGCAAACTTCCCTCACCCCTTCCCACTGCTCCACACCTGGCTAGGAAACGTTCAGAATTGGGTTGTTCCAGAAAACTTTCGGAATTTTTTGGACCAGATGCGAGGGGATGGGGGATGTTTGGCACATATTTTTCAAGTGTTTAGGGTTCATATTACATTCTGAAATTTTCCTAAGGAAATCGGAGAGGGTCAAAAAATCTTCGAAAAAAAAAGGAAAGACTATAGTCTTTGCTCATTTTTTGGAAAAAAATTTCACCCCTTCAGATCTCGCCACGATTTTCCTAGGATGTTATTTGTAGGGTATACACTTGGAAATTATGGGGCAGACTTCCCTCACCCCTTCGCATTGCTTCCCGCGTGGTTAGAAAACGTTCAGAACTTAATTCCTTTTGAAACATTTCTGAATTTTTTTTGAACAGATGCGAGGGGATGGGGGATGTTTGGCACATATTTTTCAAGTTTTTACCCTTCATATTACATTCTGAAATTTTCCCAAGGAAATCGGAGAGGGTCAAAAAATCTTCGAAAAAAAGGGAAAGACTATAGTCTTTGCTCATTTTTGGGAAAAAAATTTCACCCCTTCACATCTCGCCCCGATTTTCCCAGAATGTTATTTGGAGGGTATACACTTGGAAATTATGGGGCAAACTACCCTCACCCCTTCCAATTGCTTCCCGCGTGGTTAGAAAACGTTCAGAACTTAATTCCTTTTGAAACCTTTCTGAATTTTTTTTGAACAGATGCGATGGGATGGGGGATGTTTGGCACATATTTTTCAAGTTTTTACCCTTCATATTACATTCTGAAATTTTCCCAAGGAAATCGGAGAGGGTCAAAAAATCTTCGAAAAAAAAAGGAAAGACTATAGTCTTTGCTCATTTTTGGGAAAAAAATTTCACCCCTTCAGATCTCGCCCCGATTTTCCCAGAATGTTATTTGGAGGGTATACACTTGGAAATTATGGGGCAAACTTCCCTCACCCCTTCCCACTGCTCCACACCTGGCTAGGAAACGTTCAGAACTTAATTCCTTTTGAAACCTTTCTGAATTTTTTTTGAACAGATGCGAGGAGATGGGGGATGTTTGGCACATATTTTTCAAGTTTTTACCCTTCACATTACATTCTGAAATTTTCCCAAGGAAATCGGAGAGGGTCAAAAAATCTTCGAAAAAAAAAAGGAAAGACTATAGTCTTTGCTCATTTTTGGGAAAAAAATTTCACCCCTTCAGATCTCGCCCCGATTTTCCCAGAATGTTATTTGGAGGGTATACACTTGGAAATTATGGGGCAAACTACCCTCACCCCTTCCAATTGCTTCCCGCGTGGTTAGAAAACGTTCAGAACTTAATTCCTTTTGAAACCTTTCTGAATTTTTTTTGAACAGATGCGAGGGGATGGGGGATGTTTGGCACATATTTTTCAAGTTTTTACCCTTCATATTACATTCTGAAATTTTCCCAAGGAAATCGGAGAGGGTCAAAAAATCTTCGAAAAAAAAAGGAAAGACTATAGTCTTTGCTCATTTTTGGGAAAAAAATTTCACCCCTTCAGATCTCGCCCCGATTTTCCCAGAATGTTATTTGGAGGGTATACACATGGAAATTATGGGGCAAACTTCCCTCACCCCTTCGCATTACTTCCCGCGTGGTTAGAAAACGTTCAGAACTTAATTCCTTTTGAAACCTTTCTGATTTTTTTTGAACAGATGCGAGGGGATGGGGGATGTTTGGCACATATTTTTCAAGTTTTTACCCTTCATATTACATTCTGAAATTTTCCCAAGGAAATCGGTGAGGGTCAAAAAATCTTCGAAAAAAAAAGGAAAGACTATAGTCTTTGCTCATTTTTGGGAAAAAAATTTCACCCCTTCAGATCTCGCCCCGATTTTCCCAGAATGTTATTTGGAGGGTATACACTTGGAAATTATGGGGCAAACTACCCTCACCCCTTCCAACTGCTTCCCGCGTGGTTAGAAAACGTTCAGAACTTAATTCCTTTTGAAACCTTTCTGAATTTTTTTTGAACAGATGCGAGGGGTTGGGGGATGTTTGGCACATATTTTTCAAGTTTTTACCCTTCACATTACATTCTGAAATTTTCCCAAGGAAATCGGAGAGGGTCAAAAAATCTTCGAAAAAAAAAGGAAAGACTATAGTCTTTGCCCATTTTTGGGAAAAAAATTTCACCCCTTCAGATCTCGCCCCGATTTTCCCAGAATGTTATTTGGAGGGTATACACTTGGAAATTATGGGGCAAACTACCCTCACCCCTTCCAACTGCTTCCCGCGTGGTTAGAAAACGTTCGGAACTTAATTCCTTTTGAAACCTTTCTGAATTTTTTTTGAACAGATGCGAGGGGATGGGGGATGTTTGGCACATATTTTTCAAGTTTTTACCCTTCATATTACATTCTGAAATTTTCCCAAGGAAATCGGAGAGGGTCAAAAAATCTTCGAAAAAAAAAGGAAAGACTATAGTCTTTGCTCATTTTTGCGAAAAAAATTTCACCCCTTCAGATCTCGCCCCGATTTTCCCAGAATGTTATTTGGAGGGTATACACTTGGAAATTATGGGGCAAACTACCCTCACCCCTTCCAACTGCTTCCCGCGTGGTTAGAAAACGTACGGAACTTAATTCCTTTTGAAACCTTTCTGAATTTTTTTTGAACAGATGCGAGGGGATGGGGGATGTTTGGCACATATTTTTCAAGTTTTTACCCTTCATATTACATTCTGAAATTTTCCCAAGGAAATCGGAGAGGGTCAAAAAATCTTCGAAAAAAAAAAGGAAAGACTATAGTCTTTGCTCATTTTTGGGAAAAAAATTTCACCCCTTCAGATCTCGCCCCGATTTTCCCAGAATGTTATTTGGAGGGTATACACTTGGAAATTATGGGGCAAACTTCCCTCACCCCTTCCCACTGCTCCACACCTGGCTAGGAAACGTTCAGAACTTAATTCCTTTTGAAACCTTTCTGAATTTTTTTTGAACAGATGCGAGGAGATGGGGGATGTTTGGCACATATTTTTCAAGTTTTTACCCTTCACATTACATTCTGAAATTTTCCCAAGGAAATCGGAGAGGGTCAAAAAATCTTCGAAAAAAAAAAGGAAAGACTATAGTCTTTGCTCATTTTTGGGAAAAAAATTTCACCCCTTCAGATCTCGCCCCGATTTTCCCAGAATGTTATTTGGAGGGTATACACTTGGAAATTATGGGGCAAACTACCCTCACCCCTTCCAATTGCTTCCCGCGTGGTTAGAAAACGTTCAGAACTTAATTCCTTTTGAAACCTTTCTGAATTTTTTTTGAACAGATGCGAGGGGATGGGGGATGTTTGGCACATATTTTTCAAGTTTTTACCCTTCATATTACATTCTGAAATTTTCCCAAGGAAATCGGAGAGGGTCAAAAAATCTTCGAAAAAAAAAGGAAAGACTATAGTCTTTGCTCATTTTTGGGAAAAAAATTTCACCCCTTCAGATCTCGCCCCGATTTTCCCAGAATGTTATTTGGAGGGTATACACATGGAAATTATGGGGCAAACTTCCCTCACCCCTTCGCATTACTTCCCGCGTGGTTAGAAAACGTTCAGAACTTAATTCCTTTTGAAACCTTTCTGATTTTTTTTTGAACAGATGCGAGGGGATGGGGGATGTTTGGCACATATTTTTCAAGTTTTTACCCTTCATATTACATTCTGAAATTTTCCCAAGGAAATCTGAGAGGGTCAAAAAATCTTCGAAAAAAAAAGGAAAGACTATAGTCTTTGCTCATTTTTGGGAAAAAAAGTTCACCCCTTCAGATCTCGCCCCGATTTTCCCAGAATGTTAATTGGAGGCTATACACTTGGAAATTATGGGGCAAACTTCCCTCACCCCTTCCCACTGCTCCACACCTGGCTAGGAAACGTTCAGAACTTAATTCCTTTTGAAACCTTTCTGAATTTTTTTTGAACAGATGCGAGGGGATGGGGGATGTTTGGCACATATTTTTCAAGTTTTTACCCTTCACATTACATTCTGAAATTTTCCCAAGGAAATCGGTGAGGGTCAAAAAATCTTCGAAAAAAAAAGGAAAGACTATAGTCTTTGCTCATTTTTGGGAAAAAAATTTCACCCCTTCAGATCTCGCCCCGATTTTCCCAGAATGTTATTTGGAGGGTATACACATGGAAATTATGGGGCAAACTTCCCTCACCCCTTCGCATTACTTCCCGCGTGGTTAGAAAACGTTCAGAACTTAATTCCTTTTGAAACCTTTCTGATTTTTTTTTGAACAGATGCGAGGGGATGGGGGATGTTTGGCACATATTTTTCAAGTTTTTACCCTTCATATTACATTCTGAAATTTTCCCAAGGAAATCGGAAAGGGTCAAAAAATCTTCGAAAAAAAAAGGAAAGACTATAGTCTTTGCTCATTTTTGGGAAAAAAATTTCACCCCTTCAGATCTCGCCCCGATTTTCCCAGAATGTTATTTGGAGGGTATACACTTGGAAATTATGGGGCAAACTTCTCTCACCCCTTCGCATTGCTTCCCGCGTGGTTAGAAAACGTTCAGAACTTAATTCCCTTTGAAACCTTTCTGAATTTTTTTTGAACAGATGCGAGGGGATGGGGGATGTTTGGAACATATTTTTCAAGTTTTTACCCTTCATATGACATTCTGAAATTTTCCCAAGGAAATCGGAAAGGGTCAAAAAATCTTCGAAAAAAAAAGGAAAGACTATAGTCTTTGCTCATTTTTGGGAAAAAAATTTCACCCCTTCAGATCTCGCCCCGATTTTCCCAGAATGTTATTTGGAGGCTATACACTTGGAAATTATGGGGCAAACTTCCCTCACCCCTTCCCACTGCTCCACACCTGGCTAGGAAACGTTCAGAACTTAATTCCTTTTGAAACCTTTCTGAATTTTTTTTGAACAGATGCGAGGGGATGGGGGATGTTTGACACATATTTTTCAAGTTTTTACCCTTCACATTACATTCTGAAATTTTCCCAAGGAAATCGGTGAGGGTCAAAAAATCTTCGAAAAAAAAAGGAAAGACTATAGTCTTTGCTCATTTTTGGGAAAAAAATTTCACCCCTTCAGATCTCGCCCCGATTTTCCCAGAATGTTATTTGGAGGGTATACACTTGGAAATTATGGGGCAAACTTCCCTCACCCCTTCCCACTGCTCCACACCTGGCTAGGAAACGTTCAGAATTGGGTTGTTCCAGAAAACTTTCGGAATTTTTTGGACCAGATGCGAGGGGATGGGGGATGTTTGGCACATATTTTTCAAGTGTTTAGGGTTCATATTACATTCTGAAATTTTCCTAAGGAAATCGGAGAGGGTCAAAAAATCTTCGAAAAAAAAAGGAAAGACTATAGTCTTTGCTCATTTTTGGGAAAAAAATTTCACCCCTTCAGATCTCGCCACGATTTTCCTAGGATGTTATTTGGAGGGTATACACTTGGAAATTATGGGGCAGACTTCCCTCACCCCTTCGCATTGCTTCCCGCGTGGTTAGAAAACGTTCAGAACTTAATTCCTTTTGAAACATTTCTGAATTTTTTTTGAACAGATGCGAGGGGATGGGGGATGTTTGGCACATATTTTTCAAGTTTTTACCCTTCATATTACATTCTGAAATTTTCCCAAGGAAATCGGAGAGGGTCAAAAAATCTTCGAAAAAAAAAGGAAAGACTATAGTCTTTCCTCATTTTTGGGAAAAAAATTTCACCCCTTCAGATCTCGCCCCTATTTTCCCAGAATGTTATTTGGAGGGTATACACTTGGAAATTATGGGGCAAACTTCCCTCACCCCTTCCCACTGCTCCACACCTGGCTAGGAAACGTTCAGAATTGGGTTGTTCCAGAAAACTTTCGGAATTTTTTGGACCAGATGCGAGGGGATGGGGGATGTTTGGCACATATTTTTCAAGTGTTCAGGGTTCATATTACATTCTGAAATTTTCCTAAGGAAATCGGAGAGGGTCAAAAAATCTTCGAAAAAAAAAGGAAAGACTATAGTCTTTGCTCATTTTTTGGAAAAAAATTTCACCCCTTCAGATCTCGCCACGATTTTCCTAGGATGTTATTTGTAGGGTATACACTTGGAAATTATGGGGCAGACTTCCCTCACCCCTTCGCATTGCTTCCCGCGTGGTTAGAAAACGTTCAGAACTTAATTCCTTTTGAAACATTTCTGAATTTTTTTTGAACAGATGCGAGGGGATGGGGGATGTTTGGCACATATTTTTCAAGTTTTTACCCTTCATATTACATTCTGAAATTTTCCCAAGGAAATCGGAGAGGGTCAAAAAATCTTCGAAAAAAAGGGAAAGACTATAGTCTTTGCTCATTTTTGGGAAAAAAATTTCACCCCTTCACATCTCGCCCCGATTTTCCCAGAATGTTATTTGGAGGGTATACACTTGGAAATTATGGGGCAAACTACCCTCACCCCTTCCAATTGCTTCCCGCGTGGTTAGAAAACGTTCAGAACTTAATTCCTTTTGAAACCTTTCTGAATTTTTTTTGAACAGATGCGATGGGATGGGGGATGTTTGGCACATATTTTTCAAGTTTTTACCCTTCATATTACATTCTGAAATTTTCCCAAGGAAATCGGAGAGGGTCAAAAAATCTTCGAAAAAAAAAGGAAAGACTATAGTCTTTGCTCATTTTTGGGAAAAAAATTTCACCCCTTCAGATCTCGCCCCGATTTTCCCAGAATGTTATTTGGAGGGTATACACTTGGAAATTATGGGGCAAACTTCCCTCACCCCTTCCAACTGCTTCCCGCGTGGTTAGAAAACGTTCAGAACTTAATTCCTTTTGAAACCTTTCTGAATTTTTTTTGAACAGATGCGAGGGGATGGGGGATGTTTGGCACATATTTGTCAAGTTTTTACCCTTCATATTACATTCTGAAATTTTCCCAAGGAAATCGGAGAGGGTCAAAAAATCTTCGAAAAAAAAAGGAAAGACTATAGTCTTTGCTCATTTTTTGGAAAAAAATTTCACCCCTTCAGATCTCGCCACGATTTTCCTAGGATGTTATTTGGAGGGTATACACTTGGAAATTATGGGGCAGACTTCCCTCACCCCTTCGCATTGCTTCCCGCGTGGTTAGAAAACGTTCAGAACTTAATTCCTTTTGAAACATTTCTGAATTTTTTTTGAACAGATGCGAGGGGATGGGGGATGTTTGGCACATATTTTTCAAGTTTTTACCCTTCATATTACATTCTGAAATTTTCCCAAGGAAATCGGAGAGGGTCAAAAAATCTTCGAAAAAAAAAGGAAAGACTATAGTCTTTGCTCATTTTTGGGAAAAAAATTTCACCCCTTCAGATCTCGCCACGATTTTCCTAGGATGTTATTTGGAGGGTATACACTTGGAAATAATGGGGCAAACTTCCCTCACCCCTTCCCACTGCTCCACACCTGGCTAGGAAACGTTCAGAACTTAATTCCTTTTGAAACCTTTCTGAATTTTTTTTGAACAGATGCGAGGGGATGGGGGATGTTTGGCACATATTTTTCAAGTTTTTACCCTTCATATTACATTCTGAAATTTTCCCAAGGAAATCGGAGAGGGTCAAAAAATCTTCGAAAAAAAAAGGAAAGACTATAGTCTTTCCTCATTTTTGGGAAAAAAATTTCACCCCTTCAGATCTCGCCCCTATTTTCCCAGAATGTTATTTGGAGGGTATACACTTGGAAATTATGGGGCAAACTTCCCTCACCCCTTCCCACTGCTCCACACCTGGCTAGGAAACGTTCAGAATTGGGTTGTTCCAGAAAACTTTCGGAATTTTTTGGACCAGATGCGAGGGGATGGGGGATGTTTGGCACATATTTTTCAAGTGTTTAGGGTTCATATTACATTCTGAAATTTTCCTAAGGAAATCGGAGAGGGTCAAAAAATCTTCGAAAAAAAAAGGAAAGACTATAGTCTTTGCTCATTTTTTGGAAAAAAATTTCACCCCTTCAGATCTCGCCACGATTTTCCTAGGATGTTATTTGTAGGGTATACACTTGGAAATTATGGGGCAGACTTCCCTCACCCCTTCGCATTGCTTCCCGCGTGGTTAGAAAACGTTCAGAACTTAATTCCTTTTGAAACATTTCTGAATTTTTTTTGAACAGATGCGAGGGGATGGGCCATGTTTGGCACATATTTTTCAAGTTTTTACCCTTCACATTACATTCTGAAATTTTCCCAAGGAAATCGGTGAGGGTCAAAAAATCTTCGAAAAAAAGGGAAAGACTATAGTCTTTGCTCATTTTTGGGAAAAAAATTTCACCCCTTCAGATCTCGCCCCGATTTTCCCAGAATGTTATTTGGAGGGTATACACTTGGAAATTATGGGGCAAACTACCCTCACCCCTTCCAATTGCTTCCCGCGTGGTTAGAAAACGTTCAGAACTTAATTCCTTTTGAAACCTTCCTGAATTTTTTTTGAACAGATGCGAGGGGTTGGGGGATGTTTGGCACATATTTTTCAAGTTTTTACCCTTCACATTACATTCTGAAATTTTCCCAAGGAAATCGGAGAGGGTCAAAAAATCTTCGAAAAAAAAAGGAAAGACTATAGTCTTTGCCCATTTTTGGGAAAAAAATTTCACCCCTTCAGATCTCGCCCCGATTTTCCCAGAATGTTATTTGGAGGGTATACACTTGGAAATTATGGGGCAAACTACCCTCACCCCTTCCAACTGCTTCCCGCGTGGTTAGAAAACGTTCGGAACTTAATTCCTTTTGAAACCTTTCTGAATTTTTTTTGAACAGATGCGAGGGGATGGGGGATGTTTGGCACATATTTTTCAAGTTTTTACCCTTCATATTACATTCTGAAATTTTCCCAAGGAAATCGGAGAGGGTCAAAAAATCTTCGAAAAAAAAAGGAAAGACTATAGTCTTTGCTCATTTTTGCGAAAAAAATTTCACCCCTTCAGATCTCGCCCCGATTTTCCCAGAATGTTATTTGGAGGGTATACACTTGGAAATTATGGGGCAAACTACCCTCACCCCTTCCAACTGCTTCCCGCGTGGTTAGAAAACGTACGGAACTTAATTCCTTTTGAAACCTTTCTGAATTTTTTTTGAACAGATGCGAGGGGATGGGGGATGTTTGGCACATATTTTTCAAGTTTTTACCCTTCATATTACATTCTGAAATTTTCCCAAGGAAATCGGAGAGGGTCAAAAAATCTTCGAAAAAAAAAAGGAAAGACTATAGTCTTTGCTCATTTTTGGGAAAAAAATTTCACCCCTTCAGATCTCGCCCCGATTTTCCCAGAATGTTATTTGGAGGGTATACACTTGGAAATTATGGGGCAAACTTCCCTCACCCCTTCCCACTGCTCCACACCTGGCTAGGAAACGTTCAGAACTTAATTCCTTTTGAAACCTTTCTGAATTTTTTTTGAACAGATGCGAGGAGATGGGGGATGTTTGGCACATATTTTTCAAGTTTTTACCCTTCACATTACATTCTGAAATTTTCCCAAGGAAATCGGAGAGGGTCAAAAAATCTTCGAAAAAAAAAAGGAAAGACTATAGACTTTGCTCATTTTTGGGAAAAAAATTTCACCCCTTCAGATCTCGCCCCGATTTTCCCAGAATGTTATTTGGAGGGTATACACTTGGAAATTATGGGGCAAACTACCCTCACCCCTTCCAATTGCTTCCCGCGTGGTTAGAAAACGTTCAGAACTTAATTCCTTTTGAAACCTTTCTGAATTTTTTTTGAACAGATGCGAGGGGATGGGGGATGTTTGGCACATATTTTTCAAGTTTTTACCCTTCATATTACATTCTGAAATTTTCCCAAGGAAATCGGAGAGGGTCAAAAAATCTTCGAAAAAAAAAGGAAAGACTATAGTCTTTGCTCATTTTTGGGAAAAAAATTTCACCCCTTCAGATCTCGCCCCGATTTTCCCAGAATGTTATTTGGAGGGTATACACATGGAAATTATGGGGCAAACTTCCCTCACCCCTTCGCATTACTTCCCGCGTGGTTAGAAAACGTTCAGAACTTAATTCCTTTTGAAACCTTTCTGATTTTTTTTTGAACAGATGCGAGGGGATGGGGGATGTTTGGCACATATTTTTCAAGTTTTTACCCTTCATATTACATTCTGAAATTTTCCCAAGGAAATCTGAGAGGGTCAAAAAATCTTCGAAAAAAAAAGGAAAGACTATAGTCTTTGCTCATTTTTGGGAAAAAAAGTTCACCCCTTCAGATCTCGCCCCGATTTTCCCAGAATGTTAATTGGAGGCTATACACTTGGAAATTATGGGGCAAACTTCCCTCACCCCTTCCCACTGCTCCACACCTGGCTAGGAAACGTTCAGAACTTAATTCCTTTTGAAACCTTTCTGAATTTTTTTTGAACAGATGCGAGGGGATGGGGGATGTTTGGCACATATTTTTCAAGTTTTTACCCTTCATATTACATTCTGAAATTTTCCCAAGGAAATCTGAGAGGGTCAAAAAATCTTCGAAAAAAAAAGGAAAGACTATAGTCTTTGCTCATTTTTGGGAAAAAAAGTTCACCCCTTCAGATCTCGCCCCGATTTTCCCAGAATGTTAATTGGAGGCTATACACATGGAAATTATGGGGCAAACTTCCCTCACCCCTTCGCATTACTTCCCGCGTGGTTAGAAAACGTTCAGAACTTAATTCCTTTTGAAACCTTTCTGATTTTTTTTTTAACAGATGCGAGGGGATGGGGGATGTTTGGCACATATTTTTCAAGTTTTTACCCTTCATATTACATTCTGAAATTTTCCCAAGGAAATCTGAGAGGGTCAAAAAATCTTCGAAAAAAAAAGGAAAGACTATAGTCTTTGCTCATTTTTGGGAAAACAAGTTCACCCCTTCAGATCTCGCCCCGATTTTCCCAGAATGTTAATTGGAGGCTATACACTTGGAAATTATGGGGCAAACTTCCCTCACCCCTTCCCACTGCTCCACACCTGGCTAGGAAACGTTCAGAACTTAATTCCTTTTGAAACCTTTCTGAATTTTTTTTGAACAGATGCGAGGGGATGGGGGATGTTTGGCACATATTTTTCAAGTTTTTACCCTTCACATTACATTCTGAAATTTTCCCAAGGAAATCGGTGAGGGTCAAAAAATCTTCGAAAAAAAAAGGAAAGACGTCTTTGCTCATTTTTGGGAAAAAAATTTCACCCCTTCAGATCTCGCCCCGATTTTCCCAGAATGTTATTTGGAGGGTATACACTTGGAAATTATGGGGCAAACTACCCTCACCCCTTCCAACTGCTTCCCGCGTGGTTAGAAAACGTTCAGAACTTAATTCCTTTTGAAACCTTTCTGAATTTTTTTTGAACAGATGCGAGGGGATGGGGGATGTTTGGCACATATTTTTCAAGTTTTTACCCTTCACATTACATTCTGAAATTTTCCCAAGGAAATCGGAGAGGGTCAAAAAATCTTCGAAAAAAAAAGGAAAGACTATAGTCTTTGCCCATTTTTGGGAAAAAAATTTCACCCCTTCAGATCTCGCCCCGATTTTCCCAGAATGTTATTTGGAGGGTATACACTTGGAAATTATGGGGCAAACTACCCTCACCCCTTCCAACTGCTTCCCGCGTGGTTAGAAAACGTTCGGAACTTAATTCCTTTTGAAACTTTTCTGAATTTTTTTTGAACAGATGCGAGGGGATGGGGGATGTTTGGCACATATTTTTCAAGTTTTTACCCTTCATATTACATTCTGAAATTTTCCCAAGGAAATCTGAGAGGGTCAAAAAATCTTCGAAAAAAAAAGGAAAGACTATAGTCTTTGCTCATTTTTGGGAAAAAAATTTCACCCCTTCAGATCTCGCCCCGATTTTCCCAGAATGTTATTTGGAGGGTATACACTTGGAAATTATGGGGCAAACTTCTCTCACCCCTTCGCATTGCTTCCCGCGTGGTTAGAAAACGTTCAGAACTTAATTCCCTTTGAAACCTTTCTGAATTTTTTTTGAACAGATGCGAGGGGATGGGGGATGTTTGGCACATATTTTTCAAGTTTTTACCCTTCACATTACATTCTGAAATTTTCCCAAGGAAATCCGAGAGGGTCAAAAAATCTTCGAAAAAAAAAGGAAAGACTATAGTCTTTGCTCATTTTTGGCAAAAAAATTTCACCCCTTCAGATCTCGCCCCGATTTTCCAAGAATGTTATTTGGAGGGTATACACTTGGAAATTATGGGGCAAACTTCCCTCACCCCTTCCCACTGCTCCACACCTGGCTAGGAAACGTTCAGAACTTAATTCCTTTTGAAACCTTTCTGAATTTTTTTTGAACAGATGCGAGGGGATGGGGGATGTTTGGCACATATTTTTAAAATTTTTACCCTTCATATTACATTCTGAAATTTTCCCAAGGAAATCGGAGAGGGTCAAAAAATCTTCGAAAAAAAAAGGAAAGACTATAGTCTTTCCTCATTTTTGGGAAAAAAATTTCACCCCTTCAGATCTCGCCCCTATTTTCCCAGAATGTTATTTGGAGGGTATACACTTGGAAATTATGGGGCAAACTTCCCTCACCCCTTCCCACTGCTCCACACCTGGCTAGGAAACGTACAGAATTGGGTTGTTCCAGAAAACTTTCGGAATTTTTTGGACCAGATGCGAGGGGATGGGGGATGTTTGGCACATATTTTTCAAGTGTTTAGGGTTCATATTACATTCTGAAATTTTCCTAAGGAAATCGGAGAGGGTCAAAAAATCTTCGAAAAAAAAAGGAAAGACTATATAGTCTTTGCTCATTTTTGGGAAAAAAATTTCACCCCTTCAGATCTCGCCCCGATTTTCCCAGAATGTTATTTGGAGGGTATACACTTGGAAATTATGGGGCAAACTACTCTCACCCCTTCCAACTGCTTCCCGCGTGGTTAGAAAACGTTCAGAACTTAATTCCTTTTGAAACCTTTCTGAATTTTTTTTGAACAGATGCGAGGGAATGGGGGATGTTTGGCACATATTTTTCAAGTTTTTACCCTTCACATTACATTCTGAAATTTTCCCAAGGAAATCGGAGAGGGTCAAAAAATCTTCGAAAAAAAAAGGAAAGTCTTTGCCCATTTTTGGGAAAAAAATTTCACCCCTTCAGATCTCGCCCCGATTTTCCCAGAATGTTATTTGGAGGGTATACACTTGGAAATTATGGGGCAAACTACCCTCACCCCTTCCAACTGCTTCCCGCGTGGTTAGAAAACGTTCGGAACTTAATTCCTTTTGAAACCTTTCTGAATTTTTTTTGAACAGATGCGAGGGGATGGGGGATGTTTGGCACATATTTTTCAAGTTTTTACCCTTCATATTACATTCTGAAATTTTCCCAAGGAAATCTGAGAGGGTCAAAAAATCTTCGAAAAAAAAAGGAAAGACTATAGTCTTTGCTCATTTTTGGGACAAAAATTTCACCCCTTCAGATCTCGCCCCGATTTTCCCAGAATGTTATTTGGAGGGTATACACTTGGAAATTATGGGGCAAACTTCTCTCACCCCTTCGCATTGCTTCCCGCGTGGTTAGAAAACGTTCAGAACTTAATTCCCTTTGAAACCTTTCTGAATTTTTTTTGAACAGATGCGAGGGGATGGGGGATGTTTGGCACATATTTTTCAAGTTTTTACCCTTCACATTACATTCTGAAATTTTCCCAAGGAAATCGGAGAGGGTCAAAAAATCTTCGAAAAAAAAAGGAAAGACTATAGTCTTTGCTCATTTTTGGGAAAAAAATTTCACCCCTTCAGATCTCGCCCCGATTTTCCAAGAATGTTATTTGGAGGGTATACACTTGGAAATTATGGGGCAAACTTCCCTCACCCCTTCCCACTGCTCCACACCTGGCTAGGAAACGTTCAGAACTTAATTCCTTTTGAAACCTTTCTGAATTTTTTTTGAACAGATGCGAGGGGATGGGGGATGTTTGGCACATATTTTTCAAGTTTTTACCCTTCATATTACATTCTGAAATTTTCCCAAGGAAATCGGAGAGGGTCAAAAAATCTTCGAAAAAAAAAGGAAAGACTATAGTCTTTGCTCATTTTTGGGAAAAAAATTTCACCCCTTCAGATCTCGCCCCGATTTTCCCAGAATGTTATTTGGAGGGTATACACTTGGAAATTATGGGGCAAACTTCCCTCACCCCTTCCCACTGCTCCACACCTGGCTAGGAAACGTTCAGAATTGGGTTGTTCCAGAAAACTTTCGGAATTTTTTGGACCAGATGCGAGGGGATGGGGGATGTTTGGCACATATTTTTCAAGTGTTTAGGGTTCATATTACATTCTGAAATTTTAATAAGGAAATCGGAGAGGGTCAAAAAATCTTCGAAAAAAAAGGAAAGACTATAGTCTTTCCTCATTTTTGGGAAAAAAATTTCACCCCTTCAGATCTCGCCCCTATTTTCCCAGAATGTTATTTGGAGGGTATACACTTGGAAATTATGGGGCAAACTTCCCTCACCCCTTCCCACTGCTCCACACCTGGCTAGGAAACGTTCAGAATTGGGTTGTTCCAGAAAACTTTCGGAATTTTTTGGACCAGATGCGAGGGGATGGGGGATGTTTGGCACATATTTTTCAAGTGTTTAGGGTTCATATTACATTCTGAAATTTTCCTAAGGAAATCGGAGAGGGTCAAAAAATCTTCGAAAAAAAAAGGAAAGACTATAGTCTTTGCTCATTTTTGGGAAAAAAATTTCACCCCTTCAGATCTCGCCCCGATTTTCCCAGAATGTTATTTGGAGGGTATACACTTGGAAATTATGGGGCAAACTACCCTCACCCCTTCCAACTGCTTCCCGCGTGGTTAGAAAACGTTCAGAACTTAATTCCTTTTGAAACCTTTCTGAATTTTTTTTGAACAGATGCGAGGGGATGGGGGATGTTTGGCACATATTTTTCAAGTTTTTACCCTTCATATTACATTCTGAAATTTTCCCAAGGAAATCGGAGAGGGTCAAAAAATCTTCAAAAAAAAAAGGAAAGACTATAGTCTTCGCTCATTTTTTTTGGGAAAAAAATTTCACCCCTTCAGATCTCGCCCCGATTTTCCCAGAATGTTATTTGGAGGGTATACACTTGGAAATTATGGGGCAAACTACCCTCACCCCTTCCAATTGCTTCCCGCGTGGTTAGAAAACGTTCAGAACTTAATTCCTTTTGAAACCTTTCTGAATTTTTTTTGAACAGATGCGATGGGATGGGGGATGTTTGGCACATATTTTTCAAGTTTTTACCCTTCATATTACATTCTGAAATTTTCCCAAGGAAATCGGAGAGGGTCAAAAAATCTTCGAAAAAAAAAGGAAAGACTATAGTCTTTGCTCATTTTTGGGAAAAAAATTTCACCCCTTCAGATCTCGCCCCGATTTTCCCAGAATGTTATTTGGAGGGTATACACTTGGAAATTATGGGGCAAACTTCCCTCACCCCTTCCCACTGCTCCACACCTGGCTAGGAAACGTTCAGAACTTAATTCCTTTTGAAACCTTTCTGAATTTTTTTTGAACAGATGCGAGGGGTTGGGGGAGGTTTGGCACATATTTTTCAAGTGTTTAGGTTTCATATTACATTCTGAAATTTTCCTAAGGAAATCGGAGAGGGTCAAAAAATCTTCGAAAAAAAAAGGAAAGACTATAGTCTTTGCTCATTTTTGGGAAAAAAATTTCACCCCTTCAGATCTCGCCACGATTTTCCTAGGATGTTATTTGGAGGGTATACACTTGGAAATAATGGGGCAAACTTCCCTCACCCCTTCCCACTGCTCCACACCTGGCAAGGAAACGTTCAGAACTTAATTCCTTTTGAAACCTTTCTGAATTTTTTTTGAACAGATGCGAGGGGATGGGGGATGTTTGGCACATATTTTTCAAGTTTTTACCCTTCATATTACATTCTGAAATTTTCCCAAGGAAATCGGAGAGGGTCAAAAAATCTTCGAAAAAAAAAGGAAAGACTATAGTCTTTCCTCATTTTTGGGAAAAAAATTTCACCCCTTCAGATCTCGCCCCTATTTTCCCAGAATGTTATTTGGAGGGTATACACTTGGAAATTATGGGGCAAACTTCCCTCACCCCTTCCCACTGCTCCACACCTGGCTAGGAAAGGTTCAGAATTGGGTTGTTCCAGAAAACTTTCGGAATTTTTTGGACCAGATGCGAGGGGATGGGGGATGTTTGGCACATATTTTTCAAGTGTTTAGGGTTCATATTACATTCTGAAATTTTCCTAAGGAAATCGGAGAGGGTCAAAAAATCTTCGAAAAAAAAAGGAAAGACTATAGTCTTTGCTCATTTTTGGGAAAAAAATTTCACCCCTTCACATCTCGCCCCGATTTTCCCAGAATGTTATTTGGAGGGTATACACTTGGAAATTATGGGGCAAACTACCCTCACCCCTTCCAATTGCTTCCCGCGTGGTTAGAAAACGTTCAGAACTTAATTCCTATTGAAACCTTTCTGAATTTTTTTTGAACAGATGCGATGGGATGGGTGATGTTTGGCACATATTTTTCAAGTTTTTACCCTTCATATTACATTCTGAAATTTTCCCAAGGAAATCGGAGAGGGTCAAAAAATCTTCGAAAAAAAAAGGAAAGACTATAGTCTTTGCTCATTTTTGGGAAAAAAATTTCACCCCTTCAGATCTCGCCCCGATTTTCCCAGAATGTTATTTGGAGGGTATACACTTGGAAATTATGGGGCAAACTTCCCTCACCCCTTCCCACTGCTCCACACCTGGCTAGGAAACGTTCAGAACTTAATTCCTTTTGAAACCTTTCTGAATTTTTTTTGAACAGATGCGAGGGGATGGGGGATGTTTGGCACATATTTTTCAAGTTTTTACCCTTCACATTACATTCTGAAATTTTCCCAAGGAAATCGGAGAGGGTCAAAAAATCTTCGAAAAAAAAGGAAAGACTATAGTCTTTGCTCATTTTTGGGAAAAAAATTTCACCCCTTCAGATCTCGCCCCGATTTTCCCAGAATGTTATTTGGAGGGTATACACTTGGAAATTATGGGGCAAACTACCCTCACCCCTTCCAACTGCTTCCCGCGTGGTTAGAAAACGTTCAGAACTTAATTCCTTTTGAAACCTTTCTGAATTTTTTTTGAACAGATGCGAGGGGATGGGGGATGTTTGGCACATATTTTTCAAGTTTTTACCCTTCATATTACATTCTGAAATTTTCCCAAGGAAATCGGAGAGGGTCAAAAAATCTTCGAAAAAAAAAGGAAAGACTATAGTCTTTCCTCATTTTTGGGAAAAAAATTTCACCCCTTCAGATCTCGCCCCTATTTTCCCAGAATGTTATTTGGAGGATATACACTTGGAAATTATGGGGCAAACTTCCCTCACCCCTTCCCACTGCTCCACACCTGGCTAGGAAAGGTTCAGAATTGGGTTGTTCCAGAAAACTTTCGGAATTTTTTGGACCAGGTGCGAGGGGATGGGGGATGTTTGGCACATATTTTTCAAGTGTTTAGGGTTCATATTACATTCTGAAATTTTCCTAAGGAAATCGGAGAGGGTCAAAAAATCTTCGAAAAAAAAAGGAAAGACTATAGTCTTTGCTCATTTTTTGGAAAAAAATTTCACCCCTTCAGATCTCGCCACGATTTTCCTAGGATGTTATTTGGAGGGTATACACTTGGAAATTATGGGGCAGACTTCCCTCACCCCTTCGCATTGCTTCCCGCGTGGTTAGAAAACGTTCAGAACTTAATTCCTTTTGAAACCTTTCTGAATTTTTTTTGAATAGATGCGATGGGATGGGAGATGTTTGGCACATATTTTTCAAGTTTTTACCCTTCATATTACATTCTGAAATTTTCCCAAGGAAATCGGAGAGGGTCAAAAAATCTTCGAAAAAAAAAGGAAAGACTATAGTCTTTGCTCATTTTTGGGAAAAAAATTTCACCCCTTCAGATCTCGCCCCGATTTTCCCAGAATGTTATTTGGAGGGTATACACTTGGAAATTATGGGGCAAACTTCCCTCACCCCTTCCCACTGCTCCACACCTGGCTAGGAAACGTTCAGAACTTAATTCCTTTTGAAACCTTTCTGAATTTTTTTTGAACAATTCCGAGGGGATGGGGGATGTTTGGCACATATTTTTCAAGTTTTTACCCTTCATATTACATTCTGAAATTTTCCCAAGGAAATCGGAGAGGGTCAAAAAATCTTCGAAAAAAAAAGGAAAGACTATAGTCTTTGCTCATTTTTGGGAAAAAAATTTCACCCCTTCAGATCTCGCCCCGATTTTCCCAGAATGTTATTTGGAGGGTATACACTTGGAAATTATGGGGCAAACTTCCCTCACCCCTTCCCACTGCTCCACACCTGGCTAGGAAACGTTCAGAACTTACTTCCTTTTGAAACCTTTCTGAATTTTTTTTGAACAGATGCGAGGGGTTGGGGGAGGTTTGGCACATATTTTTCAAGTGTTTAGGGTTCATATTACATTCTGCAATTTTCCTAAGGAAATCGGAGAGGGTCAAAAAATCTTCGAAAAAAAAAGGAAAGTCTTTGCTCATTTTTGGGAAAAAAATTTCACCCCTTCAGATCTCGCCACGATTTTCCTAGGATGTTATTTGGAGGGTATACACTTGGAAATAATGGGGCAAACTTCCCTCACCCCTTCCCACTGCTCCACACCTGGCTAGGAAACGTTCAGAACTTAATTCCTTTTGAAACCTTTCTGAATTTTTTTTGAACAGATGCGAGGGGATGGGGGATGTTTGGCACATATTTTTCAAGTTTTTACCCTTCATATTACATTCTGAAATTTTCCCAAGGAAATCGGAGAGGGTCAAAAAATCTTCGAAAAAAAAAGGAAAGACTATAGTCTTTCCTCATTTTTGGGAAAAAAATTTCACCCCTTCAGATCTCGCCCCTATTTTCCCAGAATGTTATTTGGAGGGTATACACTTGGAAATTATGGGGCAAACTTCCCTCACCCCTTCCCACTGCTCCACACCTGGCTAGGAAAGGTTCAGAATTGGGTTGTTCCAGAAAACTTTCGGAATTTTTTGGACCAGGTGCGAGGGGATGGGGGATGTTTGGCACATATTTTTCAAGTTTTTACCCTTCATATTACATTCTGAAATTTTCCCAAGGAAATCGGAGAGGGTCAAAAAATCTTCGAAAAAAAAAGGAAAGACTATAGTCTTTGCTCATTTTTGGGAAAAAAATTTCACCCCTTCAGATCTCGCCCCGATTTTCCCAGAATGTTATTTGGAGGGTATACACTTGGAAATTATGGGGCAAACTTCCCTCACCCCTTCCCACTGCTCCACACCTGGCTAGGAAACGTTCAGAACTTAATTCCTTTTGAAACCTTTCTGAATTTTTTTTGAACAGATGCGAGGGGATGGGGGATGTTTGGCACATATTTTTCAAGTTTTTACCCTTCACATTACATTCTGAAATTTTCCCAAGGAAATCGGAGAGGGTCAAAAAATCTTCGAAAAAAAAAAGGAAAGACTATAGTCTTTGCTCATTTTTGGGAAAAAAATTTCACCCCTTCAGATCTCGCCCCGATTTTCCCAGAATGTTATTTGGAGGGTATACACTTGGAAATTATGGGGCAAACTACCCTCACCCCTTCCAACTGCTTCCCGCGTGGTTAGAAAACGTTCAGAACTTAATTCCTTTTGAAACCTTTCTGAATTTTTTTTGAACAGATGCGAGGGGATGGGGGATGTTTGGCACATATTTTTCAAGTTTTTACCCTTCATATTACATTCTGAAATTTTCCCAAGGAAATCGGAGAGGGTCAAAAAATCTTCGAAAAAAAAAGGAAAGACTATAGTCTTTGCTCATTTTTGGGAAAAAAATTTCACCCCTTCAGATCTCGCCCCGATTTTCCCAGAATGTTATTTGGAGGGTATACACTTGGAAATTATGGGGCAAACTTCCCTCACCCCTTCCCACTGCTCCACACCTGGCTAGGAAACGTTCAGAACTTAATTCCTTTTGAAACCTTTCTGAATTTTTTTTGAACAGATGCGAGGGGATGGGGGATGTTTGGCACATATTTTTCAAGTTTTTACCCTTCATATTACATTCTGAAATTTTCCCAAGGAAATCGGAGAGGGTCAAAAAATCTTCGAAAAAAAAAGGAAAGACTTATAGTCTTTGCTCATTTTTGGGAAAAAAATTTCACCCCTTCAGATCTCGCCCCGATTTTCCCAGAATGTTATTTGGAGGGTATACACTTGGAAATTATGGGGCAAACTTCCCTCACCCCTTCCCACTGCTCCACACCTGGCTAGGAAACGTTCAGATCTTAATTCCTTTTGAAACCTTTCTGAATTTTTTTTTAACAGATGCGAGGGGATGGGGGATGTTTGGCACATATTTTTCAAGTTTTTACCCTTCATATTACATTCTGAAATTTTCCCAAGGAAATCGGAGAGGGTCAAAAAATCTTCGAAAAAAAAAGGAAAGACTATAGTCTTTGCTCATTTTTGGGAAAAAAATTTCACCCCTTCAGATCTCGCCCCGATTTTCCCAGAATGTTATTTGGAGGGTATACACTTGGAAATTATGGGGCAAACTTCCCTCACCCCTTCCCACTGCTCCACACCTGGCTAGGAAACGTTCAGATCTTAATTCCTTTTGAAACCTTTCTGAATTTTTTTTGAACAGATGCGAGGGGATGGGGGATGTTTGGCACATATTTTTCAAGTTTTTACCCTTCATATTACATTCTGAAATTTTCCCAAGGAAATCGGAGAGGGTCAAAAAATCTTGGAAAAAAAAAGGAAAGACTATAGTCTTTGCTCATTTTTGGGAAAAAAATTTCACCCCTTCAGATCTCGCCCTATTTTCCCAGAATGTTATTTGGAGGGTATACACTTGGAAATTATGGGGCAAACTTCCCTCACCCCTTCCCACTGCTCCACACCTGGCTAGGAAACGTTCAGAACTTAATTCCTTTTGAAACCTTTCTGAATTTTTTTTGAACAGATGCGAGGGGATGGGGGAGGTTTGGCACATATTTTTCAAGTGTTTAGGGTTCATATTACATTCTGAAATTTTCCTAAGGAAATCGGAGAGGGTCAAAAAATCTTCGAAAAAAAAAGGAAAGACTATAGTCTGCTCATTTTTGGGAAAAAAATTTCACCCCTTCAGATCTCGCCCCGATTTTCCCAGAATGTTATTTGGAGGGTATACACTTGGAAATTATGGGGCAAACTACCCTCACCCCTTCCAATTGCTTCCCGCGTGGTTAGAAAACGTTCAGAACTTAATTCCTTTTGAAACCTTTCTGAATTTTTTTTGAACAGATGCGAGGGGATGGGGGATGTTTGGCACATATTTTTCAAGTTTTTACCCTTCATATTACATTCTGAAATTTTCCCAAGGAAATCGGAGAGGGTCAAAAAATCTTCGGAAAAAAAAGGAAAGACTATAGTCTTTTTTCACCCCTTCAGATCTCGCCCCGATTTTCCCAGAATGTTATTTGGAGGGTATACACTTGGAAATAATGGGGCAAACTTCCCTCACCCCTTCCCACTGCTCCACACCTGGCAAGGAAACGTTCAGAACTTAATTCCTTTTGAAACCTTTCTGAATTTTTTTTGAACAGATGCGAGGGGATGGGGGATGTTTGGCACATATTTTTCAAGTTTTTACCCTTCATATTACATTCTGAAATTTTCCCAAGGAAATCGGAGAGGGTCAAAAAATCTTCGAAAAAAAAAGGAAAGACTATAGTCTTTCCTCATTTTTGGGAAAAAAATTTCACCCCTTCAGATCTCGCCCCTATTTTCCCAGAATGTTATTTGGAGGGTATACACTTGGAAATTATGGGGCAAACTTCCCTCACCCCTTCCCACTGCTCCACACCTGGCTAGGAAAGGTTCAGAATTGGGTTGTTCCAGAAAACTTTCGGAATTTTTTGGACCAGATGCGAGGGGATGGGGGATGTTTGGCACATATTTTTCAAGTGTTTAGGGTTCATATTACATTCTGAAATTTTCCTAAGGAAATCGGAGAGGGTCAAAAAATCTTCGAAAAAAAAAGGAAAGACTATAGTCTTTGCTCATTTTTGGGAAAAAAATTTCACCCCTTCACATCTCGCCCCGATTTTCCCAGAATGTTATTTGGAGGGTATACACTTGGAAATTATGGGGCAAACTACCCTCACCCCTTCCAATTGCTTCCCGCGTGGTTAGAAAACGTTCAGAACTTAATTCCTATTGAAACCTTTCTGAATTTTTTTTGAACAGATGCGATGGGATGGGTGATGTTTGGCACATATTTTTCAAGTTTTTACCCTTCATATTACATTCTGAAATTTTCCCAAGGAAATCGGAGAGGGTCAAAAAATCTTCGAAAAAAAAAGGAAAGACTATAGTCTTTGCTCATTTTTGGGAAAAAAATTTCACCCCTTCAGATCTCGCCCCGATTTTCCCAGAATGTTATTTGGAGGGTATACACTTGGAAATTATGGGGCAAACTTCCCTCACCCCTTCCCACTGCTCCACACCTGGCTAGGAAACGTTCAGAACTTAATTCCTTTTGAAACCTTTCTGAATTTTTTTTGAACAGATGCGAGGGGATGGGGGATGTTTGGCACATATTTTTCAAGTTTTTACCCTTCACATTACATTCTGAAATTTTCCCAAGGAAATCGGAGAGGGTCAAAAAATCTTCGAAAAAAAAGGAAAGACTATAGTCTTTGCTCATTTTTGGGAAAAAAATTTCACCCCTTCAGATCTCGCCCCGATTTTCCCAGAATGTTATTTGGAGGGTATACACTTGGAAATTATGGGGCAAACTACCCTCACCCCTTCCAACTGCTTCCCGCGTGGTTAGAAAACGTTCAGAACTTAATTCCTTTTGAAACCTTTCTGAATTTTTTTTGAACAGATGCGAGGGGATGGGGGATGTTTGGCACATATTTTTCAAGTTTTTACCCTTCATATTACATTCTGAAATTTTCCCAAGGAAATCGGAGAGGGTCAAAAAATCTTCGAAAAAAAAAGGAAAGACTATAGTCTTTCCTCATTTTTGGGAAAAAAATTTCACCCCTTCAGATCTCGCCCCTATTTTCCCAGAATGTTATTTGGAGGATATACACTTGGAAATTATGGGGCAAACTTCCCTCACCCCTTCCCACTGCTCCACACCTGGCTAGGAAAGGTTCAGAATTGGGTTGTTCCAGAAAACTTTCGGAATTTTTTGGACCAGGTGCGAGGGGATGGGGGATGTTTGGCACATATTTTTCAAGTGTTTAGGGTTCATATTACATTCTGAAATTTTCCTAAGGAAATCGGAGAGGGTCAAAAAATCTTCGAAAAAAAAAGGAAAGACTATAGTCTTTGCTCATTTTTTGGAAAAAAATTTCACCCCTTCAGATCTCGCCACGATTTTCCTAGGATGTTATTTGGAGGGTATACACTTGGAAATTATGGGGCAGACTTCCCTCACCCCTTCGCATTGCTTCCCGCGTGGTTAGAAAACGTTCAGAACTTAATTCCTTTTGAAACCTTTCTGAATTTTTTTTGAATAGATGCGATGGGATGGGAGATGTTTGGCACATATTTTTCAAGTTTTTACCCTTCATATTACATTCTGAAATTTTCCCAAGGAAATCGGAGAGGGTCAAAAAATCTTCGAAAAAAAAAGGAAAGACTATAGTCTTTGCTCATTTTTGGGAAAAAAATTTCACCCCTTCAGATCTCGCCCCGATTTTCCCAGAATGTTATTTGGAGGGTATACACTTGGAAATTATGGGGCAAACTTCCCTCACCCCTTCCCACTGCTCCACACCTGGCTAGGAAACGTTCAGAACTTAATTCCTTTTGAAACCTTTCTGAATTTTTTTTGAACAATTCCGAGGGGATGGGGGATGTTTGGCACATATTTTTCAAGTTTTTACCCTTCATATTACATTCTGAAATTTTCCCAAGGAAATCGGAGAGGGTCAAAAAATCTTCGAAAAAAAAAGGAAAGACTATAGTCTTTGCTCATTTTTGGGAAAAAAATTTCACCCCTTCAGATCTCGCCCCGATTTTCCCAGAATGTTATTTGGAGGGTATACACTTGGAAATTATGGGGCAAACTTCCCTCACCCCTTCCCACTGCTCCACACCTGGCTAGGAAACGTTCAGAACTTACTTCCTTTTGAAACCTTTCTGAATTTTTTTTGAACAGATGCGAGGGGTTGGGGGAGGTTTGGCACATATTTTTCAAGTGTTTAGGGTTCATATTACATTCTGCAATTTTCCTAAGGAAATCGGAGAGGGTCAAAAAATCTTCGAAAAAAAAAGGAAAGTCTTTGCTCATTTTTGGGAAAAAAATTTCACCCCTTCAGATCTCGCCACGATTTTCCTAGGATGTTATTTGGAGGGTATACACTTGGAAATAATGGGGCAAACTTCCCTCACCCCTTCCCACTGCTCCACACCTGGCTAGGAAACGTTCAGAACTTAATTCCTTTTGAAACCTTTCTGAATTTTTTTTGAACAGATGCGAGGGGATGGGGGATGTTTGGCACATATTTTTCAAGTTTTTACCCTTCATATTACATTCTGAAATTTTCCCAAGGAAATCGGAGAGGGTCAAAAAATCTTCGAAAAAAAAAGGAAAGACTATAGTCTTTCCTCATTTTTGGGAAAAAAATTTCACCCCTTCAGATCTCGCCCCTATTTTCCCAGAATGTTATTTGGAGGGTATACACTTGGAAATTATGGGGCAAACTTCCCTCACCCCTTCCCACTGCTCCACACCTGGCTAGGAAAGGTTCAGAATTGGGTTGTTCCAGAAAACTTTCGGAATTTTTTGGACCAGGTGCGAGGGGATGGGGGATGTTTGGCACATATTTTTCAAGTTTTTACCCTTCATATTACATTCTGAAATTTTCCCAAGGAAATCGGAGAGGGTCAAAAAATCTTCGAAAAAAAAAGGAAAGACTATAGTCTTTGCTCATTTTTGGGAAAAAAATTTCACCCCTTCAGATCTCGCCCCGATTTTCCCAGAATGTTATTTGGAGGGTATACACTTGGAAATTATGGGGCAAACTTCCCTCACCCCTTCCCACTGCTCCACACCTGGCTAGGAAACGTTCAGAACTTAATTCCTTTTGAAACCTTTCTGAATTTTTTTTGAACAGATGCGAGGGGATGGGGGATGTTTGGCACATATTTTTCAAGTTTTTACCCTTCACATTACATTCTGAAATTTTCCCAAGGAAATCGGAGAGGGTCAAAAAATCTTCGAAAAAAAAAAGGAAAGACTATAGTCTTTGCTCATTTTTGGGAAAAAAATTTCACCCCTTCAGATCTCGCCCCGATTTTCCCAGAATGTTATTTGGAGGGTATACACTTGGAAATTATGGGGCAAACTACCCTCACCCCTTCCAACTGCTTCCCGCGTGGTTAGAAAACGTTCAGAACTTAATTCCTTTTGAAACCTTTCTGAATTTTTTTTGAACAGATGCGAGGGGATGGGGGATGTTTGGCACATATTTTTCAAGTTTTTACCCTTCATATTACATTCTGAAATTTTCCCAAGGAAATCGGAGAGGGTCAAAAAATCTTCGAAAAAAAAAGGAAAGACTATAGTCTTTGCTCATTTTTGGGAAAAAAATTTCACCCCTTCAGATCTCGCCCCGATTTTCCCAGAATGTTATTTGGAGGGTATACACTTGGAAATTATGGGGCAAACTTCCCTCACCCCTTCCCACTGCTCCACACCTGGCTAGGAAACGTTCAGAACTTAATTCCTTTTGAAACCTTTCTGAATTTTTTTTGAACAGATGCGAGGGGATGGGGGATGTTTGGCACATATTTTTCAAGTTTTTACCCTTCATATTACATTCTGAAATTTTCCCAAGGAAATCGGAGAGGGTCAAAAAATCTTCGAAAAAAAAAGGAAAGACTTATAGTCTTTGCTCATTTTTGGGAAAAAAATTTCACCCCTTCAGATCTCGCCCCGATTTTCCCAGAATGTTATTTGGAGGGTATACACTTGGAAATTATGGGGCAAACTTCCCTCACCCCTTCCCACTGCTCCACACCTGGCTAGGAAACGTTCAGATCTTAATTCCTTTTGAAACCTTTCTGAATTTTTTTTTAACAGATGCGAGGGGATGGGGGATGTTTGGCACATATTTTTCAAGTTTTTACCCTTCATATTACATTCTGAAATTTTCCCAAGGAAATCGGAGAGGGTCAAAAAATCTTCGAAAAAAAAAGGAAAGACTATAGTCTTTGCTCATTTTTGGGAAAAAAATTTCACCCCTTCAGATCTCGCCCCGATTTTCCCAGAATGTTATTTGGAGGGTATACACTTGGAAATTATGGGGCAAACTTCCCTCACCCCTTCCCACTGCTCCACACCTGGCTAGGAAACGTTCAGATCTTAATTCCTTTTGAAACCTTTCTGAATTTTTTTTGAACAGATGCGAGGGGATGGGGGATGTTTGGCACATATTTTTCAAGTTTTTACCCTTCATATTACATTCTGAAATTTTCCCAAGGAAATCGGAGAGGGTCAAAAAATCTTGGAAAAAAAAAGGAAAGACTATAGTCTTTGCTCATTTTTGGGAAAAAAATTTCACCCCTTCAGATCTCGCCCTATTTTCCCAGAATGTTATTTGGAGGGTATACACTTGGAAATTATGGGGCAAACTTCCCTCACCCCTTCCCACTGCTCCACACCTGGCTAGGAAACGTTCAGAACTTAATTCCTTTTGAAACCTTTCTGAATTTTTTTTGAACAGATGCGAGGGGATGGGGGAGGTTTGGCACATATTTTTCAAGTGTTTAGGGTTCATATTACATTCTGAAATTTTCCTAAGGAAATCGGAGAGGGTCAAAAAATCTTCGAAAAAAAAAGGAAAGACTATAGTCTGCTCATTTTTGGGAAAAAAATTTCACCCCTTCAGATCTCGCCCCGATTTTCCCAGAATGTTATTTGGAGGGTATACACTTGGAAATTATGGGGCAAACTACCCTCACCCCTTCCAATTGCTTCCCGCGTGGTTAGAAAACGTTCAGAACTTAATTCCTTTTGAAACCTTTCTGAATTTTTTTTGAACAGATGCGAGGGGATGGGGGATGTTTGGCACATATTTTTCAAGTTTTTACCCTTCATATTACATTCTGAAATTTTCCCAAGGAAATCGGAGAGGGTCAAAAAATCTTCGGAAAAAAAAGGAAAGACTATAGTCTTTTTTCACCCCTTCAGATCTCGCCCCGATTTTCCCAGAATGTTATTTGGAGGGTATACACTTGGAAATTATGGGGCAAACTTCTCTCACCCCTTCGCATTGCTTCCCGCGTGGTTAGAAAACGTTCAGAACTTAATTCCCTTTGAAACCTTTCTGAATTTTTTTTGAACAGATGCGAGGGGATGGAGGATGTTTGGCACATATTTTTCAAGTTTTTACCCTTCATATTACATTCTGAAATTTTCCCAAGGAAATCGGAGAGGGTCAAAAAATTTTCGAAAAAAAAAGGAAAGTATAGTCTTTGCTCATTTTTGGGAAAAAAATTTCACCCCTTCAGATCTCGCCACGATTTTCCTAGGATGTTATTTGGAGGGTATACACTTGGAAATTATGGGGCAAACTTCCCTCACCCCTTCCCACTGCTCCACACCTGGCTAGGAAACGTTCAGAATTGGGTTGTTCCAGAAAACTTTCTGAATTTTTTTGGACCAGATCGGAGGAGATGGGGGATGTTTGGCACATATTTTTCATGTGTTTAGGGTTCATATTACATTCTGAAATTTTGCTAAGGAAATCGGAGAGGATCAAAAAATCTTCAAAAAAAAAGGAAAGACTATAGTCTTTGCTCATTTTTGGGAAAAAAATTTCACCCCTTCAGATCTCGCCCCGATTTTCCCAGAATGTTATTTGGAGGGTATACACTTGGAAATTATGGGGCAAACTTCTCTCACCTCTTCGCATTGCTTCCCGCGTGGTTAGAAAACGTTCAGAACTTAATTCCCTTTGAAACCTTTCTGAATTTTTTTTGAACAGATGCGAGGGGATGGGGGATGTTTGGCACATATTTTTCAAGTTTTTACCCTTCATATTACATTCTGAAATTTTCCCAAGGAAATCGGAGAGGGTCAAAAAATCTTCGAAAAAAAAAAGGAAAGTCTTTGCTCATTTTTGGGAAAAAAATTTCACCCCTTCAGATCTCGCCACGATTTTCCTAGGATGTTATTTGGAGGGTATACACTTGGAAATTATGGGGCAAACTTCCCTCACCCCTTCCCACTGCTCCACACCTGGCTAGGAAACGTTCAGAATTGGGTTGTTCCAGAAAACTTTCGGAATTTTTTTGGACCAGATCGGAGGAGATGGGGGATGTTTGGCACATATTTTTCAAGTGTTTAGGGTTCATATTACATTCTGAAATTTTGCTAAGGAAATCGGAGAGGATCAAAAAATCTTCAAAAAAAAAGGAAAGACTATAGTCTTTGCTCATTTTTGGGAAAAAAATTTCACCCCTTCAGATCTCGCCCCGATTTTCCCAGAATGTTATTTGGAGGGTATACACTTGGAAATTATGGGGCAAACTTCTCTCACCCCTCCGCATTGCTTCCCGCGTGGTTAGAAAACGTTCAGAACTTAATTTCCTTTGAAACCTTTCTGAATTTTTTGGACCAGATGCGAGGGGATGGGGGATGTTTGGCACATATTTTTCAAGTCTTTACCCTTCATATTACATTCTGAAATTTTCCTAAGGAAATCGGAGAGGGTCAAAAAATCTTCGAGAAAAAAAGGTAAGACTATAGTCTTTGCTCATTTTTGGGAAAAAAATTTCACCCCTTCAGATCTCGCCCCGATTTTCCCAGAATGTTATTTGGAGGGTATACACTTGGAAATTATGGGGCAAACTTCCCTCACCCCTTCCCACTGCTCCACACCTGGCTAGGAAACGTTCAGAACTTAATTCCTTTTGAAACCTTTCTGAATTTTTTTTGAACAGATGCGAGGGGATGGGGGATGTTTGGCACATATTTTTCAAGTTTTTACCCTTCATATTACATTCTGAAATTTTCCCAAGGAAATCGGAGAGGGTCAAAAAATCTTCGAAAAAAAAAGGAAAGACTATAGTCTTCAGATCTCGCGAGGAGTTACCCAGAATGTAAAATGAAGACTCGGGGTTAAAAATAGGGTCTAAATAATTTGTTCTAGGTCAATTTCCTGGAGGATCCAAACGATTTCATCCTGGGGAGGTCGTCGCCCACTTCTTCCAGGAGGCATCCGAAGATAATCAGTCCTGACGGAGGGACGGCCCTTTTAAGGGGTGTAAAGATAAAAACAGTCTTTTACAAGACTACCAAAATTTTAAAGAAAGGTTTTTCCTAAGAGAGGCTTCACGCTGCAAAATTGACACGGTCACATTCTAATGTACACCTCGGTCCGCCAACTTGGTCACAGTCTAAACGCTCCCCACGAAACCGCCAACAGGCTCACATTCTAATGTACAACTCGGTCCGCCAACTTGGTCACAGTCTAAACGCTCCCCACGAAACCGCCACATGGTCACATTCTAATGTACACCTCGGCCCGCCAACCTGGTCACAGTCTAAACGCTTCCCACGAAACCGCCCACATGGTCACAATCTAATGTACATCTCGGCCCGCCAACTTGGTCACAGTCTAAACGCTCCCCACGAAACCGCCAACATGGTCACATTCTAATGTACACCTCGGCCCGCCAACTTGGTCACAGTCTAAACGCTTCCCACGAAACCGCCCACATGGTCACAATCTAATGTACATCACGGCCCTCCAACTTGGTCACAGTCTAAACGCTCCCCACGAAACCGCCCACATGGTCACATTCTAATGTGCATCTCGGCCCGCCAACTTGGTCACGGTCTAAACGCTCCCCACAAAACCGCCCACATGGTCACATTCTAATGTACACCTCGGCCCGCCAACTTGGTCACAGTCTAAACGCTCCCCACGAAACCGCCTACATGGTCACAATCTAATGTACACCTCGGCCCGCCAACTTGGTCACAGTCTAAACGTTCCCCACGAAACCGCCGGCATGGTCACATTCTAATGTACACCTCGGCCCGCCAACTTGGTCACAGTCTAAACGCTCCCCACGAAACCGCCAACAGGGTCACATTCTAATGTACATCTCGGCCCGCCTACTTCGTCACAGTCTAAACGCTCCCCACGAAACCGCCAACATGGTCACAATCTAATGTACACCTCGGCCCGCCAACTTGGTCACAGTCTAAACGTTCCCCACGAAACCGCCGGCATGGTCGCATTCTAATGTACACCTCGGCCCGCCAACTTGGTCACAGTCTAAACGCTCCCCACGAAACCGCCGACATGGTCACATTCTAATGTACACCTCGGCCCGCCAACTTGGTCACAGTCTAAACGCTCCCCACGAAACCGCGCACATGGTCACATTCTAATGTACACCTCGGCCCGCCAACTTGGTCACAGTCTAAACGCTCCCCACGAAACCGCCCACATGGTCACAATCTAATGTACACCTCGGCCCGCCAACTTGGTCACAGTCTAAACGTTCCCCACGAAACCGCCGGCATGGTCACATTCTAATGTACACCTCGGCCCGCCAACTTGGTCACAGTCTAAACGCTCCCCACGAAACCGCGCACATGGTCACATTCTAATGTACACCTCGGCCCGCCAACTTGGTCACAGTCTAACCGCTCCCCACGAAACCGCCGACATGGTCACATTCTAATGTGCATCTCGGCCCGCCAACTTGGTCACAGTCTAAACGTTCCACACGAAACCGCCGGCATGGTCACATTCTAATGTACACCTCGGCCCGCCAACTTGGTCACAGTCTAAACGCTCCCCACGAAACCGCGCACATGGTCACATTCTAATGTACACCTCGGCCCGCCAACTTGGTCACAGTCTAACCGCTCCCCACGAAACCGCCGACATGGTCACATTCTAATGTACACCTCGGCCCGCCAACTTGGTCACAGTCTAAACGCTCCCCACGAAACCGCGCACATGGTCACATTCTAATGTACACCTCGGCCCGCCAACTTGGTCACAGTCTAAACGCTCCCCACGAAACCGCGCACATGGTCACATTCTAATGTACACCTCGGCCCGCCAACTTGGTCACAGTCTAACCGCTCCCCACGAAACCGCCGACATGGTCACATTCTAATGTACACCTCGGCCCGCCAACTTGGTCACAGTCTAAACGCTCCCCACGAAACCGCATACATGGTCACATTCTAATGTACACCTCGGCCCGCCAACTTGGTCACAGTCTAACCGCTGCCTACGAAACCGCCGACATGGTCACATTCTAATGTGCATCCCGGCCCGCCAACTTGGTCACAGTCTAAACGCTCCCCACGAAACCGCCGACATGGTCACATTCTAAAGTGCATCTCGGCCCGCCAACTTGGTCACAGTCTAAACGCTTCCCACGAAACAGCCGACATGGTCACATTCTAATGTACACCTCGGCCCGCCAACTTGGTCACAGTCTAAACGCTCCCCACGAAACCGCGCACATGGTCACATTCTAATGTACACCTCGGCCCGCCAACTTGGTCACAGTCTAAACGCTCCCCACGAAACCGCCAACATGGTCACAATCTAATGTACACCTCGGCCCGCCAACTTGGTCACAGTCTAAACGTTCCCCACGAAACCGCCGGCATGGTCACATTCTAATGTACACCTCGGCCCGCCAACTTGGTCACAGTCTAAACGCTCCCCACGAAACCGCGCCATGGTCACATTCTAATGTACACCTCGGCCCGCCAACTTGGTCACAGTCTAACCGCTCCCCACGAAACCGCCGACATGGTCACATTCTAATGTGCATCTCGGCCCGCCAACTTGGTCACAGTCTAAACGTTCCCAACGAAACCGCCGGCATGGTCACATTCTAATGTACACCTCGGCCCGCCAACTTGGTCACAGTCTAAACGCTCCCCACGAAACCGCGCACATGGTCACATTCTAATGTACACCTCGGCCCGCCAACTTGGTCACAGTCTAACCGCTCCCCACGAAACCGCCGACATGGTCACATTCTAATGTACACCTCGGCCCGCCAACTTGGTCACAGTCTAAACGCTCCCCACGAAACCGCGCACATGGTCACATTCTAATGTACACCTCGGCCCGCCAACTTGGTCACAGTCTAAACGCTCCCCACGAAACCGCGCACATGGTCACATTCTAATGTACACCTCGGCCCGCCAACTTGGTCACAGTCTAACCGCTGCCTACGAAACCGCCGACATGGTCACATTCTAATGTGCATCCCGGCCCGCCAACTTGGTCACAGTCTAAAGGCTCCCCACGAAACCGCCGACATGGTCACATTCTAAAGTGCATCTCGGCCCGCCAACTTGGTCACAGTCTAAACGCTTCCCACGAAACAGCCGACATGGTCACATTCTAATGTACACCTCGGCCCGCCAACTTGGTCACAGTCTAAACGCTCCCCACGAAACCGCGTACATGGTCACATTCTAATGTACACCTCGACCCGCCAACTTGGTCACAGTCTAAACGCTCCCCACGAAACCGCCGACATGGTCACATTCTAATGTACACCTCGGCCCGCCAACTTGGTCACAGTCTAAACGCCCCCACGAAACCGCCGACATGGTCACATTCTAAAGTGCATCTCGGCCCGCCAACTTGGTCACAGTCTAAACGCTTCCCACGAAACAGCGGACATGGTCACATTCTAATGTACACCTCTGCCCGCCAACTTGGTCACAGTCTAAACGCTCCACACGATACCGCCGACATGGTTACATTCTAATGTACACCTCGGCCCGCCCACTTGGTCACAGTCTAAACGCTTCCCACGAAACAGCCGACATGGTCACATTCTAATGTACACCTCTGCCCGCCAACTTGGTCTCAGTCTAAACGCTCCACACGAAACCGCCGACATTGTTACATTCTAATGTACACCTCGGCCCGCCTCCTTGGTCACAGTCTAAACGCTCCCCACGAAACCGCCCACATGGTCACATTCTAATGTGCATCTCGGCCCGCCAACTTGGTCACGGTCTAAACGCTCCCCACGAAACCGCCCACATGGTCACATTCTAATGTACACCTCGGCCCGCCAACTTGGTCACAGTCTAAACGCTCCCCACGAAACCGCGCACCTGGTCACATTCTAATGTATACATCGGCCCGCCAACTTGGTCACAGTCTAAACGCTCCCCACGAAACCGCGCACATGGTCACATTCTAATGTACACCTCGGCCCGCCAACTTGGTCACAGTCTAAACGCTCCCCACGAAACCGCCCACATGGTCACATTCTAATGTACACCTCGGCCCGCCAACTTGGTCACAGTCTAAACGCTCCCCACGAAACCGCGCACCTGGTCACATTCTAATGTACACCTCGGCCCGCCAACTTGGTCACAGTCTAAACGCTCCCCACGAAACCGCGGACATGGTCACATTCTAATGTACACCTCGGCCCGCCCACTTGGTCACAGTCTAAACGCTCCCCACGAAACCGCGCACCTGGTCACATTCTAATGTACACCTCGGCCCGCCAACTTGGTCACAGTCTAAACGCTCCCCACGAAACCGCGGACATGGTCACATTCTAATGTATACATCGGCCCGCCAACTTGGTCACAGTCTAAACGCTCCCCACGAAACCGCGCACATGGTCACATTCTAATGTACACCTCGGCCCGCCAACTTGGTCACAGTCTAAACGCTCCCCACGAAACCGCCGACATGGTCACAATCTAATGTACACCTTGGCCCGCCCACATGGTCACAGTCTAAACGCTCCCCACGAAACCGCCGACATGGTCACAATCTAATGTACACCTCGGCCCGCCGCATGGTCACAGTCTAAACGCTCCCCACGAATCCGCCGCATCTAACATAACCGATATCAAATGAGGATTCGAGGAAGATTCAAATTTGAATATTTTAGAAACTTGAAAGCTACAAGAAAACAAAGGTTTGTTATAATATTGTGCTTTAATTGACTTTTAATTACAATAAGTCACATACATGTAATTTCTTTCCTACATACTAAATTTACGACTACAACGTGATCGTGTAAAGTAATAAGTACCAAATTTTAATTAATTATGCCTAAACAAAAGATTTAACATTTAAATCTTATACACGTACAAAATAATACAGTTATAAAACATTAACATCAATTAATAGCATCACATTATATTTACAATTTTTTATAAATTCACTAAAATCGTATTTCCGTTGCAAAATAGATCAAAATCGGCAAGATAACACAACTGTTCATCTAGTAAATCTTACAGCTTACAGTTAATAACTAATTACAAAATACAGTTTACCGACCAATAGGACAAACTTGTGCCTATAGGAAAATGCCCAGAACGTTTTAAATACAAAAAAGGGCAATGTTCCTGAATTCTGAACAAGACTCAAGTGCATAAATAAATCACGTATGAAAAAATTACTACAGATTTTAGATTATGGAAACAAACTCTCGAGGATTAATCCTCAGAAAGTTGAGAAAAGTCAGAAAATTACAAGAATAAAATTGTATGTGGGTTGATTTGACATCACTTTCATTACCTAGTTGGATATTCTTGCGATGCAGGTTCCTTTTCTTCTTATATTCTACGTGTGTAATCACCTAAAACACAAAAAAAGTTAGAAACGCTCTTGATTTTAGAAAGCAGGTAAAACTCAAACGAGTGTATAGCCTTTTATAATTTTTGCAAGTTTTCTATCCAGATCGAAAGGGGTGAGGGAAAAACTAATCGCGTATCTAATCAAATTACTGGGCGGTTAATTTATTGCAATTTGCAACAAACTATTAGGTAGGATACGAGATGAAATATTAAAAGATTACGTTTATTAGGATTTACTTGTAAAAATATAGTTTCGCTTATATGAACACCGAGCTTATTTTTAAATAATATATTGGTACATCTTTCTCAAGTATTAAGCAAATATAGTCTACTACTACGATTAGAAAATAATTATGCGAATTCGTATAGTAAAATGTAGATATAATAGTTGTAAGACTTTGTACACGCTGAAAATGTTTTGTCTAAGTTTTAACACTTAAGCCCTGGGCGATTCACAAAACAAGCCTCAACTTCATGTAAATGATGAAGTAACAGTAAAGAACATTATTTCCACTTAAAATTCCATTTCGCTACTTTATAATAATCGTTGAAAAGGTTCCAGTTTCCATCATTCCACATACGAAATATAATTGAGAATATAATTTAGAAATACGAAAACACGTTTCGAAAGATAAATAATTTTACGGTAATTAAGTAAGTCCTCCAACTATGTCTGCTTACATTTCCCCAGCTCATCAAAACGCCTACACTACAATAAAATCCTGAACTGTAAATTGGCGAAATATATCAGGTTACACCTGTTGTTGTTCCCTGTAGGATAAATCTGCTCTACGTGGCTTTTACAAATAAAATCGTTGGGTTAGTGCCAACAAAAATCAACGTTATATATTCTGGGAGGTTTTTTCCATTAATTTTGCGGCTTTACAAATAAAATAGTGGTACGTACGCCACACCAACAACAACGGTTTCATAATTACAAAGCTTTAATAAAAGTTATCCGAGACTGCAAATAAATAGAAATAAAATCTGTCATTCTTGTCTAATGTATGTCTATTATACTGGGTGTCCATTCTCAAACATAGCGCATTGTGTTGAATACGCTTTTGCTGATTCCTGCTGGGCAATTCAAGATATTACTAATAGATAGGCTAGTATCAGATATAATACGTTTTAGAAGTCAACTTTAAATTATAAGCATATAAGATAAGAAAGTAAATAAACTAGAGAACACAAAAAACCTCAGTAGCAAGTATGACATTGAAATACCATAAAAATGTCCCTTGGGTTTTGGGAAAAAATTGATACCTCCCTGCAAATAGATATCTAACACACACAGATACAAACATTTACAAGATATTAAATCTTTTACGAGTGTCTTCTAGCTAAAACAAAATGCGAGTTCCACGATAGAAAAATATTACTAACAATAAAAAATTATCACATATAAACATTGAAAAACAATCAATAAACTACAATTCAAATTAAGAGTAGAAATAAAGATGAGTTATAAATATTTATGTTAAATATTTCCATAAACAATAAGAAAAACAACATGTAACAAGTAGAGCAAATACGCCTGTAACTGTTTTGGCCACATGTCAAAATACTGTAAAAAGGAAACTTCAAACGTATATTTGGAATGACTACGGCTGACAGCTTAATAAGGGTTAGCATGAAAGCTCTTAACGCGTATGTTAAAAATACAAGTAAACAAAACCAAATGCTTTGTATGTCATAAACATTATCGTTGTCCATATAAAGCTGACCCTCTTCCTTTGGTTGTTTTCCCTTCGATATTAACATCCAACAAAACATCTAACATGCTATACGAAGTCCTATTTCTTTGCCGTAAAACTTCGTTAGTTACGAATGCGTTTCAGGTATTCTCATCATGCTTCTATAACACCACATTAATTATAAGTCTTCAAGACTTCAATTCGTTCGCAAACCATCCATAGCATTAGCAACACAATGCAACTTATTGTTAAGTCTTTTAAAGCGTTGTATATAATACCGCATGAATTTTGAAGAGAAGAGTTCGGCCAAAGAAAAAGCAAGAGTTGGAAGTAAAGGAAACATGAACGCATATGACAAAATAAGGGATATAATGGATATTAGTGTACCTTTATATTTGAAATCCGAACTCAGAAATCAATGCATTTGACAGCAAAAAATTAGAAGCTGACACATGGGGCTTGAATAGAATAATTTAAATCCAACCAACCCAAGATCAAAAAACAATAATTTTGTGCCACAATTATTGTAGTGCCTCACCTTAATTTCAATTTTTAAAACTTTGGGCTTCTGGGCCACGAATTGGGTGGCGTGAGTGATACCAGGAAACTGTTGGCTGGGCGTAGTACAATGGGCCAAAGTTCGTGTGTGTCCTGGAATATCTCCAGTGGCGGCTGGTGCACAGAGGCACGTGTCTGCAACAAAAAAATGAAAATCTCACTTCTCTTCTAAATCATAGTACTCTAATATAGGTTTTAATTAAATTTTAAAGTATCCGTAACCCAATGTGGATATTCATTAGCAATTTACATCTTGGAAATAGTATACTTCCATGTTGTCATAGCGCGCTATAGTATGAAACGGGCATAGCTTTGTTGTGACCCTTACGGCGGCGCGGCGTGTTCAATTTGTATAGCACTTCTAATAAGACACCCCTACTCAAAAAAAAAATATTATCTGCGGCGTGACGCGTGCCCCCTAACTATTTTGATCACGGGCTCCCACTGGATATCTCTAACCCCCTTTTCTCAAATCCAGAACTCAGATTACCTACAGATATCTTGAATTAAACGCAACTTTTAACATTAACTCTGTTTCGTTGTGGTTTATTCCAGTTTTCACCTAAAATGTTCTTTTTGGGTTTAGCGACAATACCTATTTGAAATTATTCATTTTCAGCAGTTTTTTATTTCACTAAAGGGTGCAGGGTTACTAATATTTGATTAATAACAGCTAAAAGGGCTGCCCTAAAAATCTGATGAAAAATATGCACAAAAACTTATAATTAAAATAACAACCACGCAGTTTTGTCGGTTAACACTGTGAATCAGCAACTTCCTATAATTTTTACTTTCAAAATAAACTAAAGAAAAGGAACGAGTTGATAAATGAAGCGTTCAGTGATATGGAAAGTATAAATATCGAAATTTTTTTGATAAATCATTTAAGGCAAACCAATGTGCGTTGATTTGGAAAATATTATAAGGGTTTGCTCATTCAACAATTTTTCTTTCAAAACAAAAAGAACATTAGTTTTTTAAAGACAGGTTACTATTTATCATCATTTACCTAATTTGCATATCACACCAAAAAAAAAATATTTAACTTCAAGTATAGATTGATTTTAAAGATGTAGTAGTATTAAGTTTGATTGAACAGCTTGCAATGGAATACGAAGGTATATATCGAATCTAAAATTTGCTTTGCTTCCTTTGATGTCTGTTTTCATACATTTTTAAGGTTCATTCAATTTCAAGTCTTTGGAATTCAAAATACATTGTGTTTAAGTGGAGATTATTTCTATGCATCCTTTCTTTTATGGATAATTTAAAAATTTCGGGTACAGTTAATAATAAAATAATATTTATCTAAACGAAATTCAAGTAGATTGTTTGTCAATTTAAAACTGAAAACTTAGTTTATTATAAAATAATATTCAACACGAACCTGAAAACCTATTTATTTTCACTGAATAAAAAAACACATCTGGGTTGCAGGTTTTAGATTAAATTGCGACCGACTACATTTTTCTGTACAATGCAGGAATAGCACACAATTCTGTTTTATGATTTTCCAAACAAGAGAGGTATGTTGTGAAATTCAATTGATTCTAAACTCGCAGAAAAACAGGTGTTCCATTTAAGAGCCTTTCTTTAAATTGGATTACCTACGTAGAGAAGTTGTTTTTTTACTTTAATAATTTACAGCCCTAAAATGCTATAAATGAAAGCAATTTCTCTGGAATATAATCCTTTCTTTGTTCTATTTATTCATTAATCGGGATCTGAATTATTGTGATCTAAAGGTGCCAAGAAAATCTTATCTCAATATTTTAGCTTATTTTAGAGGGAAGAAAGGCTCTCATAAATCAAAGTCAAGGCATTCAGAATTTAATTATAAATGTGCCTATATATTTGAAATGAGAGTGGAATAATAAATAAGACAATAATAATACTCGTGCAATAAGGCGGGCCTGGAAGGTATGAACCGTACTGAATACAAAGACGGCTTAGAAATAACACGCTTGAAAGAAGAGACAGTTCGTGTGGAGAACGAGTCGAACGTGACCAATAACTACCTTCCTTCACTACCAAACTTTTCAAAAGTGACACCAAAGTGCAACTCTGTTCATACTGTCATAAAATAACTCATATGCACGTCGGGAAACTCTATAAATCAGTTTTACAGCAAGAAGTAAACACTTTTAGAATAGTGAAAAGCCAACGAAACCGTTCAATACAAATACATTATTAAACAGTTTTGCTTCAAACAAATATCAAATATAATCTATTTGCTACAATGAATTTCAAATTTGATGCTAGGATTTGGAATTATCCTGAAAAAGTGAACTTGGGATACAATTAAAGAAATAACCCGATGTTTTTCTTACTACAAAAACAGTACTTTATTTTACTATCCTTTGGACTAAGAATAGTAAATTAAAGGACAGTATATAAAGTACATAAAACTTCCGTTTGTGGTAATGGCGAAAGAAAGTAAAAAGCGTGAAAAAAGTGCCGTAACGTGTCATTATTTCACTTTTGGGTGTGCGAATAGTAGAATTGTAAGACATCACGTGCAAAAGGTCGTAGTGTCATTTTTCCCCAGAAATATGACGGTAAAGATGAAATGGAAGAATCCAAATGCATGCCGTACAAAAATATGGTAGGAGTCTCATGCACAAAAACTTTTTTTCAGTCATGGAATAGTCGTCCTCCCTTTCGGGTCGTGTGGTCAATTTTTTCTTTCGTGTAAAACTACTGCTTTATGCACTTAGCATAAATAACTATTAGTGCAAAATGTACTTCATTCAGAATGTTGCATCCCGTTTTCAGTTACATTGTAAAGTACATAATCTTACCAAATTGATTTTCTTTATTGAAATTACATTATTAATCATTTCTCATTTAAATGTTCCGGTATTGGAGAGCGTTGAAGGTTTTCGTAATTCAAAAGACCGTTTGTCTAAATCTGATTATTGCTAGCTTCCAGCAGTACCTTCTTAAGAGAAGCTTCTCAATTTCAGAACTGAAATAAATTTCATCCAAAAAACATTCCTTGCGTTAGTTCATTAAGATATAACATAATTAAATAAAGGCCGACAGCAATTCTACAAGGAGAGGCAAGTATACGAGCCGTTAATACTCCCGTAGACTCGAGCAGGCTGGAGTATTTAATATACTTCAGGATTTGAATTATGTTCCGTATTCCCGGAATATGAATCTGCGGCAAATTCCAAAGCAATTTAAGACGTTCTTTTGAAAGTTCATATCTCTTTTTTCAGGAATGTTCTGGATGTTAATAAACTTTCCCTGGTCTGTTTTCTGGATTCACTAATTTTGAATAGCTAATTTTCACAGTTGAATTAATTAGCTTTATTGTATAGAAAAATTCCGGAATTTCCAGCGAAGCGATTTTTAAAAACCTTACATAGCAGGGTGGAAGTCGTTACCTTGCATTTCATATTAAAAGGTCATAATGGAACGCGTTCAACAATACGGTTAACAGCCACATTCCTGAATTTTGCTTTTGTGGGTATATTGGATACACATATTGATTTCTAGAATGGAATTTTAAGTATTTCGCGTTAAAGGCATATCACCAACCAACGGTAATTAGAAAATTAGATATACAACGAAATTAAGATCCTTTCTGTTTCAGTGTATATTTTTATTCATTTACCTTTTATGCATTGGAAAAACGAATTCTGAATATTATTGTACCTATTTAATAGCAGGGAGGCCACGAAATTATTTAATCCTGGTTAACGATACGAATATACGATTAAAAAGGCAAAATTATAGTATTTTTTATTTCTGATTTAATGACGTACTCAGAAATCTGAAAAAACGTCTGGTTGCGGACTGACAGTAATTTGAAAAATGTTCCTTCCCGGAACACCCTATTCCCTATCTAAAAGTGTTGTTATCTACTGTCTGGAATTCTTTGGCAAGTTCAAATTTTTAGTGATAAATTGAAAGAAATAATGTGCTAATCTGCTTCCAATCTCTATTCTATGTTGATACATTAAATTCCATGGAAGTTTAAGGTATTGGACATTAGATCTTAAACTTACTATAATACTACATTGCAATTTCATGAGTCCGCTTTGCTTTTCTACCGGATTGAATTGATTACAGGAAATCCTGATATTGGCTTAATCTGTCACTACATATGCAATTTTGATAGCCATAAATAATTAATTGCCCGCTACGTCAATGACCATTTGTCGTTATGGAGTGGTATAGCCCGCGATTGGAATTCCAATGGTGATTTTAATATTTTTCAAGTATAATTTTTTTACTTTGCGGTATCAATCGGTCAATTGTGATGCTGAAAAATGCTCAAAACAGTTATAAATAAAATAATAGAGGCAATTACTAAACTGTTATTTGATCAAATTTTTGTTCTTAAACTAAGAAGTATTTTCTTCATGTGTCGCATTATCAAACGGCATGAATATTAATTCATTGTCCTGCAATTTCTGTTGTACAGAAAGATTTAAATACACACGGGAATAAAGCGAAAACGTAAATTCTAAAATTCCATAGGTTTGAAAATATCTTACCTTCATTTGACAAAATTTATATTTTGTTAAATAAATAACGTAAAGTAAAAAAGTAGTACTCGCTTAATAAGGGTAACACTTGTTCCTATCAAGCATTCATCGCTGCGCTCGTCGTGCCCCAAACCCACTTGCGATACTACTATAGGGGCTTAGTATTAGTATAGCTAATATGCTATTTGATGATGTGTGCTTTCGTGTGTTTTTGCAATAGGTGCTTGGCAATACTCCATTCAATTGGATTTCAGTATCAAACGTTTGATCTAAACTCAATGCGGTACGAAACTCTATGAATTATACATCTGTCTCTGTGGTCTAATTATAATTTTGTACTTCTATTAAGTTCCGCAATTTGTATATGCTGAAACGGTGGTTGGAATTAATTATCGAAGTATACATTTGTCGATTAATGGTTAATTTCCCTGTATGTCGGTTAAAACATATGTTTCTATGCATGTGCATGCGTGATGTATGTAAATTTCTATTGGAAGGCATCCCGAATAGAACTAATTGCAGGGTAGACCGATGGCTATTTCATTTATCAAGTTACCCCTTCGAACTAAATAAACCATGTGACATTCTGGATAGTGCTAAATTAATCACCTTAATGGTGCTCCGCTCACCGTCAGCTTAAATGCCACATCGTGAAATATCTTTGTTTTAATATTAAATCTGTTTAAATATCTAGACGCGGTGGCGAAATAATATGGTTTCATATTTATGTCCATTGAAACTAAAACCTTCCACATTTAACAGTAATTCAAAGCTCGATTTTATGCAATATAGTGATACTGCAACCGTCTTTGTCCCTTTGTGCAGTATGTCATAGCAGTTGAGTGACAGCAACTCTATTTAGTATATTTTATAATTTTATAAATGGCGGACACGGAGAGCACTAGGCGATTTTGTCCGAATGTATTTAGTTTCCGAGTTATTCGCATTTTAAAAATTTTAAATTTGACAACATTGCGCATGCTTGCACGGACTTTGTTTTAAACGTTTGGTGTTTTAATAAGGCAGTATGAACAAGTTTCCTAGGTAATAACCTCATAGCTACAATGCACTGTTGCAACATATTGAAAAAAAGTTTAACAACAGATATTTATCAGAAAGAATGTCTGCGGAGGAAGGAATACAACGTATAAAAAATTCCAAATTTATTAAGATTTAATATTTGATTGATGAACAATGCGGAACGGTTAAAATTTACCCGTTTTTCCAAAGCATAAAGGAATTGAATCTCAATCTTTGACTGAGAATAACTCTGAAACTAGCGAAGAACGGGCATTATTGTATTATATTTTTCCAATTGGTATCTGGAGGGGAATGTAGTACTGTGCTCCGTGTCCGCGATTTAAGAAACACCCTGTATATTCCATATTTTCAAATATCTAAAGAAGCAAAGTTACCCTTATCACTTATCAGTAAACACAATACATATTCCAAGCTAAACAAATTCTACTTGAGAAGAAATAAAAATAGTTATATAGTGTGCTGGGTATCCGAATTAAAATGATGTAAAGCTACTTCATGGACAAAAGTAATGTCCTTATGCTTATACAACCCCTTTGGCTAGTTGCAGTAAGTTACGACACGCGCATTCTTGCTACCTGCCGCTCAAACGTCGCAAAAAGCGTCAGGTAGCAAGAACATGCGTCTCTCAGATTACTGTTACTCGTCAAAGGGGTTGTATAAGCACAAGGACATTACTTTTGTCCATCATCTACGTAGGAGTGTCGGCCTATAATATTTAGAGGACAGATCCACAAATACTTACGAAAATGTATTAATTTTTCAGATATCTGGCAGTACTTCTGAAATATTCTGAAAAAACTGAATACGTTTTCTTTAAAGTCATGTACAGTGGTCATTTGCAATGTTGTTTAAATAAACTTTCTTGTGTTACTTTCTAGATACTATAAAATGCAGGTTTTACTATCCCTTTTTATGACGAACCCCTTTCCGTTTTGCCTGAAGCGAAACATTTTGAATTACGAAAGTGTGTACAGCTTGCGGCGAAATTAAATGCAAGTTTGATATTTAACTTCCTTAAGCTAATTCGAGCATAATGTGGTTTGGGAAGTTGTATTTGCGTAGGTCCGTATTTTAGAGTAACTTCCTTCTTGAATAAGCACTGTTTCTGTAAAACCGCGGTGCTCCTAAATGCCCAATTTTCGCATGTGCGCTACAGGTAGGGAAGTGTGGGATTATTATTTAGAGAAGTGAAGCAGATACACTCGCATTTAAATATACCGTAGCATTTAGACTATTTAGAGTATCCCGACGGAGCTATTGGCTCACGTAGAAGGTATTGGCAACGTTATCCAAGTATGTGTGGGATTGGGGAAGCGGGTGATCAAGACGCATGGACGATTAGGCAAAGCTGCGGATACGCGCACCTGGGGAGCCGTTCTTGCATAATTAATGCTACCAACTTTCCCATACGTACGTACACACGCAGAAGTTTGCGTAAGCTTCCACGTACATTTACCGGCGGTTTGCGCATTTAATTACCTGTCTGCTTTAAGATTCCATTTGATGTGCCCTCATCCTGTTAAAAAAGTTTTAAATGCCGCAATGTGCTGCAATGTGACAAATGAGACTCTAGAAAGAAAATACTTATCCATATTTAAACAACACCTCTCTTTAGACTGTTAATTAATGAATATTATTTTTTATTAGATAACCTATATTATGTAGTTTCATTTCCGGATTAATATTAACTTTATGCAGTCGATTGTATGCCAAGCCAATACTGTGTATTATTAATGCAGTTGCAGAAGCTAGATTTCAATCCTAAGCTCATTTACAATAATCGATTGATCGTAGTTGGCTATCAGGATATATGTATATGTCCACACAATTAATCAACAGATATTGGAGAGTAAATGGTGATATCGATTTGTGAATTTAATTCCTAGAGCCTGTGTAGGATTGACCAAAGAAATACAGTATAAAGCATTAATCCGTGGTTTAGTAATTTATTTTTTATTATACCTACTAAAAGAAAATTGTAACGTGAAAAATATCCTTTCTCAAATTTATGAAAATTATGCAAACTCGTTCTTGTATAATTAGAAATATCTTGAAATAAAAGTATCCATACTTTAAATACTAATTAACAGTTGTTGCTTATCTCATTCTCTTGGACGTTCGTGATTCGCCTCAAAGATACATGTCTCGGATTCGAAAACGGCAAATGGTTCTCTACTTCCAATAGTAGACTAATTAAGTCTTAACAGATAAGGGTCCCAATCAAATGGTTTTATAGAACGCAACCTCTGTTAATCAAAAACCTCATGACAGTTGAGACCCTCCAAATAAAACCAATTACTTCCTCACCCTACAAAACAATAATTAAACACCCATAATAACAAACATGTATAATCCTGCGATTTAATAGCAAGAAATTTTTTCTTTGGATTTAACTTTCATTTAAAAATAATCTTTAATAGGTACCTACTTAACAGAAGCTAAAGAGAAAAATAAGCTGACACTGCTTATATAAAAGTTACTTTCACGCATGTCACATTCAATCAGTCCTAAAGGCCATTGTTATAAAAGCCAAGGGATGGAAACAAAACGATGGTTACCTATAACTCATCGAGTAAACTGAAGTTTTCTTAATTTTTTCAAAATTAAACATGAAATTAAAAACAATAAAATAAAGGATGAATAAAAATCGTGATATATTCAAAAATAAAGCTGTAATAATAAATTGAAATAAACATTGAAATAAATGGAGAAAATTTTAAGCTGGCTTGTCTTGAAGCTGTTGGATTTTCGTCAAATATTTCCGAATCTGCAGATGGCAGCTAGCAATTTATAAACATAGCAGTTCCCATTACAGTGACGATTTGATCCTTGCAAACACGACAACTTGAGAAATAATTCAGTAGTTCGATCAGGATTTGCACTTAGATTCTGAGAGGCAGGTTTTAAATTTAATAATAGGGCTTCTAAAAAAAACATTTTAAAAGGGAATTTCGGTAAATTTATTTTATATTTTAGTGCTACTCTATTTGTTTATTACAAAACACTTAAGGGTTTTATTTAATTCGCTTCTTCTATTTATACGATAATAATGAAATTTTATAAAGGAAAATGCTCGTGATTAAAATGTTGCGGTTCTTTGATCGTGTTAAATTCGTCACTCGAGGAAAACAAGGAGGCGAATAATTGACAGACAGTCGTTATAATCCTGCTTTTTACTGAGGTTGCATGGAGACACAATGGATGCTTAAGAGGGTTTATAAACAGTAGAGGAAGGTCTCCTTTTCCATTTTGAAGAGCTTTGTTTCCAGCTCGCTCTGTTATTGCCGTAAAATCTGGCTGAAGGGATGCAACAATGCTTTTAGGATTACTGCATTGGTGTAATGCAACATAAGTTCATTACAGTGTACCTATTTTGGAGATTCAATATTGTACTTGCAGCTTATTCTCTGTAACTATTGTTTCGCCACCTAGACGACGCGACGGTATGATCCTCTGAATTTAATACCTTGTACTAAATTTATCTCTTACTAAATTTAAACTGAAATACACATTCCATTATTTTAAAGCTGCTTACCATATAAAATTAAAAACTATTTAGTTGAGTTCATACTTACAGGATTAACACTACGGAAATTGCAATATTAATATAGATTTCTCCACTATTTTTAATTAACATTGCACTAAAGAGTGTAAAAACTAGTAGAGAGGTTTTGGGCGAAAGCAATTATTTATTATTAACGCATTTAGATGATAACTGTATTACTTTTACATACGAGTGAATGGTCACTTATTTCGTGCTGAAAATCTGAAAACTCGATTGAATGGCGAAATTTATGTTTGTTTCAAACCGTACAAAAACGATGCTACGTTGTTTTATAACTTAGCTCTAGGAATGCACAACTTAAGAATTTTTTTTATTGTTACGGATAGAGCAACGAAAATGACGTAACTTCGACTTTTGAAAAATCAAATAAGTTCTCGTATTTAAAAAATATGTTGCAATGGTTAAGTTTAAAAAATTATTTCCACTTTTCCAGGTTGAAACTGATGACATGGTTACAGTATCAAGAATTCGTAAAAAGTTCAATAGTACAGGCAAATTAGGTTTTAACCCAAAACAAATTAGGGGAAAGCTAAAAATTTCAGGATGTGTACCCAGGTACTAGTTATATAACATGTAAAAAGTCCGAGCAAATCCGAGTGGGGGAACATGCCCATTCCCCCCCCTAAATCTGCACAATTTTAGTTTTCCTCAATTATTTCATCAGGTACGCTTTGTATCAAAAAATCTAAGGATAGATTAAATATAGAGTATAAAATTCTAAAGACCTTGGAGAAAACCGCATGTTGATACATTATAGCGTTCGTGATTTATAGCGCTCTAAACATGACTACAAACCGCCCGCGCTAGGGGTTGCACGCATTGAATATGAAATATCTGTGAACTGAGTACAGACGGCATACAGACTAATAGGGCATCCCCCAATTGGAATTTTATTACCTTTCTAATGTTTTTTAAATTTTATAAATAACTTAATAAATATAGTAACCGTGAATAGGGGAGATTTACATTTCCAAAAAATTAAAAGTAAGTACCTACAAATATTCTCGATGTGTTTTGCATGCGTTTCATAAAGTTAAAATAAAATAGTAACGAGTAATTATTTCAAAATCATTAATTGAAATTTGCATTTTTATAACTTAAACCGACCACGGCCCGAACAACTTCGGCATTGCTCGAAGTGGTGTGACGTCACTACATCCCATCGTCGGTGGTTGTACGACGCGTCTGTGCTAGTATTGTCATTTCCATATATTACAGCAAAACAAAACAATATTTTAGAGTATTTTTCTTAACAAATTTCATTTGCGATGGCTGGTGTTTATGTTACAGCACAAAGTGACAATTAAATAAGACGATTTAACGCAACTTACCTCTTCCGAAATTGCTTCGTTAAAGCGCTATCCAACACCAAAGATCTTCAAAAAATTTCTATTTTTTTAAATAACAAAAGATTGTTTTTAGCGATTAGGATGAAATTTGGGATGTGATTCTTTACTGAAAAAAGGTGTTTTTTGACATCATTTTTTTGTTCAGGAGTGTCGCGTAAGTGGTCAAAGGTTGATCATCTACAGTCAAATAAGCTCATATCTTTTTAACAGTTCACCCAATAGTTTTCAAAATCTTTTTGCAGAGAGACATTCTTATTTCAATAATTTTTTGTCTCTTGTTTGATTTCGGTATCTGCCATAGTTTAGGCTGAAAAAAATATTTTGATTGGCCGCAGTGCATTTCCTAAAACAGATGTAGTAATCTAGTTGTCCCGTATGTTGAGAAATAAATGACGAAGAGACAATTTGATATCAAGTTTATTACCAGCAAGTATGTAAAGGGTGGCGCAAAATAATCTGAACCATTTCTGAATCAAAGAATCACACCCCAAATTTCATTCTAATCGCTAAAAACAATCTTTTGTTATTTAAAAAAATTGAATTTTTGTACCCGGAATCTGTGGTTAAGCTACGGCACCATATTTTAGAGACACCCTGTATATTAGCTTTCAATTTAGGTGGCATCAATAATGGGTGTATCTAAATATGCATGTCCAGTGTTTTTTCTCTACTTTACAGCATTAGTGCGGGAAATTGACATTTCCGATCGTCAATTGCGTGCGCGGGTATCTAGTTTCTAGTTGTCGGTTCAAAATAGCTATTTTCCTAACAAGTGCAGAAAAATAGGTTTCTGCACGTGTTAGGAACAATAGTTTTTCTACTAGCGTGCGGAAAATACGTTTTTCCGCACGCTAGTAGAAAAACTAGTGCGGAAAAATCCTTTGCCGCACGGTGCGGAAAAGTGGATTTTCCGCACTAAAAAATGTACGGAAAATGCGTTTTTCCGCACGCTAGTAGAAAAAATACCTTGTTGGGTGTTTTAATACTTGTATTAGTACACATAGGTACAATACAGTATTTATAAGATTTTTTAGAAACTTCTGCCATCTTTTCACGCGCTATGTTCAAAGGATGCTTTGGAATACTAAAATCACACCATAAGATGCATGCACCTGACCGCACAGAAACGGATGCAGTGACGTCGCTCACAAAATGTGACGTCAGCCACGTTTACGCGGTACTTTGAAAAGCGTGAACTTCAATGTGTTATATCAGTGTAATTAGGTCACTTATAATTTTTTTGATTCGCGGTATCATTAAGTTTACTCTTATAGATTATGTATAAATTATAAAAAAAAAATGTAAATCTCCCCTGTTAAAAACACTGTGTTAAATAAACAAAAACACTTTTTAAGGTACCTATTAATAATCAGCAAGTTAACAGGATTTAAGGAGCAGCCGCTTTTTATCACATAAGGAAAGACAAAACTAAATTAAATTAATGAAATTGGTAATGTTAAGTGGAGTATAAGTACCTTAGTCGTCTACTTCGTTGTCTTCATGGCCTAATTTGTACATGAAGTACCGTTATAGGATCCGCACCTTCATTACTGGAACCTTTTTTTAAATAAAAATTTTCGCTGAAATAAAACCATCACAACAAATGAAATAGTCCATTTTAAATTCTAAAGTGTTTACGTTAAGCGAGTTTTTAAACAATTTGAATCTGTATAGAAATTTTATTTATGTTTTTATTGCAGCTTCAATATCACTTGAACGGATGTAATTTTTACGGACAACAACATTACTTTTGCCTCGAGGATATTCATGCTTTCCATCCCTTCGTTTTAGACTACTATCAATAATTATTGTTTTTATACCCTTTGACACGTTTACATCTCCGTTATTTAGGCTATTATATCTGTATCGACGGTATCCATTATTATCAAACCACACTATACAGCACTTTCTTAGCTCTTAGTTCTGTTTGAACAGTATGAACCATGAATCATAAATTTGGTACTTCCTTTGCCAATGGTGTGAATGACAACCACAGTGGAGGTGCCATGCAGCATGTTTACAATCATAAAATTTAATAAACACTAGAAAGGTAATAAAATTCCAATTGGGGGATGCCCTATTAGTCTGTATGCCGTCTGTACTCAGCCTAGCGCGGGTGGTTTGTAGTCATGTTTAGGGCGCTATAAATCACGAACGCAATAATGTATCAACATGCGGTTTTTTCCAAGGTCTTTAGAATTTTATACTCTATATTTAATGTATCCTTACATTTTTTGATACAAAGCGTACCTGATGAAATAATTGAGGAAAACTAAAATTGTGCAGATTTAGGGGGGGGAATGGGCATGTTCCCCCACTCGGATTTGCTCGGACTCTTTACATGTTATACAACTAGTACCTGGGTACACCTCCTGAAAATTTCAGATTTCCCCTAATTAGTTTTGGGTTTTGATGGTTTTTGGTCTAACTTTCCTGTACTACAACGAACAATTTAAAAACTCAGTGTACTTACAGACACTTTTATATGGGGGTTAATACAAAACAAGCAAGGAAAGTGATAGAAACTACACAGGCTACAGATATAACTTTTTTTCATTCCACAACTCCCCAGAATTCTTTTGATATCTGTAACAAAACAATATTGAAGGTGTGGAATTAAATAATTCTTTGAATACACTGCTGTTTTATTATTTGACCTGAGCAAAGATCATCCAAAGTAGACAAGATTCGATTTGTCCAAAGTTTTTAGTTACTATAAGAAAATTTAAAAAATAATCACAAGTTTGTATTCTAAAGTTATTTACTAGTGGTACATGGCACACCATGATTAATATAAACAGGTTGGTAGAGGATACCTGCAGGAGCTGCGCTTCTCTTTCCTTTAATATGTTATTAAGTTTAATAGTGTTTCTACACTGAAAAATGCATTCTTTTACCTTCAGGGTTTGCAAGTTTTGCTATAATTCATGGGAACAATTTGAGGCAATTCATGTTCTTATTATCTTTCTATTTCGCCCCTGGCTGATTCTAGAAAGACAAATATAAGATAAAACTTTACATTTTCTGCATGTAAAGAACATACGCTGAAACTGATGATACTTAAGTGGAAGTGAAAGAGTTCAGAATTTCTGCAAGAGTTGAGAATTTTCAAGCAGTGGCTTTTTCTGACATACGAGCCACACAACCGCTTTAGTACAACAACCAAGCATATCGAAGAACGGTGTAGAATTCCGGGAGCTTTCAGAAAGCGCCACGCGGCGGTATCACGTATCGTTCCCTCGCAATTGTTTCCTCTCAACCACCCCACCGGAAGTAGGCCGTGCTCTACCGAATGCAGATTTTAAATCGATAATCCTCAACGATATAACTGTGTTCGGAAGACCAGACCTATAATACGAGGCAATTCTTCCAAGACATTGCTTTCCCCTGTGATAAATCGGGATACTTTGTGTTTTTCGAATTTATTTGTACACACCAGCAAGGAGGAATGCACTAAATAAAATATATACGTATAACGGAATGTCTGCTCGTTAAGATCTGTAATTACTGTTTGTTTTTATCTGAAAATATTTCAGCTGGCACGAAAAGCAGTTAACACGCAACTCTACTACTGACCGTGTAAATTTTGGTACGTTTTATCGTAACGTTAAGCTCTTAGGCGTGTACATACTGCCGGATTAATGATATTAAATTTAGTTCTACATGATAGCTACACCTACAATTGTTCTTTTAACATTTTTATGTAAATCTCCGTTATCGTAATACCTTACGACATTTTTAGTGCAAGTTACCGTGTAAAAGATACAAAGCTATTTCAAATACCCACTTTGACTGACTTTGTTTGTTTTGCAATTCTTGTATCAGAATACAATAACTTTATAATAAAATTCTTAATAAATTTTTATACTTTTAGCACCATTATACTACAGCAAACAAAATGGGAATTAAATTGCTTGGGAAATATTTTGTTAAGACTTCTTTTCCTACTATTTTCCTTTAACATTCATTTACTGAAATATATTTTACAAGGTCTGACTGGTCAATTCATTATTCTTTTAATTAAATATTCAACATGATTATGTTGTTACATGCATCATGCTTAAAGGTAAATTTCTTATTGTAAAAGGAAACGTCAGTTACCTTTAACTGCAACTGCAGGAAATCTAATTAACGACATTGAAACTAAGCAAGACTAATTACTGGAACTGTCTTGGGGTGTCCGTATTATTGTTAATTTCAGCAATACTCTACTTTAAGTAGGAGAGTTAGGGGAGAGTTAAAGGAGGTGGAATGTGTAAGTTCCGACAGCTAGTAAGTTAGGGCGGTTTCTATCACCAAAGTGGTTTGTCGTTTTGAACTTGCTTTGACACAGATGCACAATTATCCTCGTTTTGTGATCTTCGGTTTAGGCAGTCCCTACAGTTGAATTATTTATTACAAGTTCAATATTTCTATAGATTTTATGAGTTTAAAAAGCCATTTACGTAGTTTCAACGATAGGCTTACACTCAATAAACGTGTGCTTTATTTCAAATCACGAATATGCTTGAGAGCTTTGATCGCAGTAAATTTCCCTATCTTAGAATCTGTACGAATACGAACTTTTGAAATCAGAATGCAGCACGTAGAGGCACTCATTTTAAACTTCTAAAATTCTTTCCCATAACTTCGCTATCAAAATTCGATCAAACTCTTGATACGAGAACAAATAAATCGATTTAAAAGTATGGCACGCGAAACGGTAGCAGAAGTAAAGATTTCTCGCAATAAATTTCGCTCGTTTTTGTATTCTTCATGTGAATTTATAATACTACATTGTACCTACATAATCAGGGTTGCCAATGGTAGATAAAGTCTGCTAAGTAGGATTTATAATTAGTATTCTATGGATTCAAGCATGTTTTAGATTAAGATGGTTGTAGATTAAGATGTTTCTAGCTAATTCAGCCATTAAATAAATTACGGGAATATATTATAAGGTTTGTCAGCTAACACTTAAAATTGTTTAAAAAGAAACAAAAAAAAACTCGCAACAAGAGCGTGTAAAAGGTAAAACAAACATTCACCCCACTATATTATTTCTATGACCGTTTATTCTTGAATTTAAATGCACTTACCTAAGTAACCTTGATTATACGGGGTGTCTAAAATAAACGACATCCAGTTAAGGATATGTTCCTTGCATGAAAATAAGAGGAAACGTTCCTGTAAACATGGGTCCGCAAATGCTTCGTCACCGATATACAGGGTAGGGTGGTTGAAAGTTGTTAAAAATATCCGAATATCGAAAATACATAGGATTTTATGTATCGTTGTGAAATGTCAAACTTTTTGTGCCGCGAACAGTGTGTAAACCTATTACTTCACGTCGTTGTCGGAAAAAAGAACCGAGTTGGTATAGTTTCCTCGAGCATCAGAAAATGCTTTACGACGAATGAAAAATTATACTTTTTCTACGACCACATTTATGTGATATACTAATATGTACAATGATTATTTTTGTCACTGACAAGTTAGAATTAAATGCCAAACGTTAACTACAAACAAAAAAGTAGCAACTTGATGTAATGTATTTACTTTCGTCACTAGACACAAAATAACTTAACGTTATGGAAAATTCTCTCACTAGAAACGGAATTGACGTTTACGGTTGCGCTTCCGATGTATTTTCATATGTGGTCATAGAAAAAATATATTTTGAGGTTTCAGTTTTGTCCGTCTAAATTGCCCTACTTTCAAGTATTCTTAAACCGATAGCTTTACCTTTTTATCTCTATTACATGCATATAAACTATGAACGTAGAATACATAGGACTATAAAACTCAAATTGGAAATATAACTTCAAATTCTCATAGTTTGAAGGTAAATACACAATTTCAGCAAAGATGGGTTACCAATGGGTAGTCCCATTTCACCACTATTGGCTAATATTTTTATGGAAAATATAGAAGATCAAATATTTGAATCAAATCTATCAAATAAAATTGTATTTTGGTTTCGTTATGTTGACGATATTTTGGCATGTTTTGATAGTTCTTTCGAATACATTGACGACTTTTTAATTTTTATTAATACTTTACACCAAAAAATTAAATTTACACTAGAAATTGAACAAAACAGATCTATTAACTTTTTAGACTTAAACATAAAAATTAATTCAGAAAACATACTCGAATACTCAATTTATAGGAAACCTACACAAACTGATATTACCATACCACATAACTCTTGTCATCATAATACACATAAATTAGCAGCATATCAATCTTTAGTACACAGAGCTCTAACAATTCCTTTAGATAAAAATAATTTTAATAGAGAAATTTCCATTATTAAACAAATTGCATATAGCAATGGTTATAACACTACACTTATTGACACTTTAATTAAAAAGAAAAATTATAAATTAGCTATTCAAAAAGTTTATTCCATTAATAACACTGATAAAACATTAAAATACGTTTCAATTCCATATTTTGGTAAAATTTCAGAAAAGATTGCTAAAATTATAAATAACACAAATAAATATAAAGTCATTTTTAAAACAAATAAAAATATTCTATACTCTCTTTTCAATGCTAAAGACAAAATTAATGATTTGCTAAAATCAGGTATTTATAAATTAAATTGTTCACATTGTGATTCAGTATATATAGGTCAAACAATTAGAAATTTCAGTATTAGGCAAAAAGAACATATCCGTTGTTACAAATATAAACATGCACATAAATCAAATTTTGCTAAACATTTGTTAGAACAAAATCACACATTAACATCTAATAATACAATTAAATTTTTACACTTTTCTGATAACAAAAATAAATTAAACATTTTAGAAGCTTTTGAAATTTATAAACACACAAAAAACAACATACCTTTAATGAATGAGCAAATTGATCTCTTAGATTCTCCTTTACTGAAGATTTTGGAATAAATATCTTTTTAAAACACTGATAAGCGACTGACCTCCGACGGGTTGACTGGGGCCAGTTGCTTCACGCAGTGTTAAAATAATAGAATCAAGGAGTTACTATATTTTTGCATTTGTTATAATATTTTATAATAGCTTTTGACAATGGCACAATGATGCCGAAATACGTATAAAGCGAATAAATCTTATTATTTCCCGTTGAAATCGATATTTTATTTAATATTTATTATTTATATGGAATTATTAGATTGTTAGATTACAATACTACTGTCTGGAACTAATTAAATTTCGTATTAATATGTGCTTAACAATTTAACATTAAATGACAATGGAGTTTTATAATATTATTAAATATTAAGGTTATCATAAAGAAATTAAGTCAGAGATGGAGAATTTATTCATATTAAAGGAGATATCTCTGTTATTCTAAATTATTAAAATATAAACCAAAACCACAAACCGACTATCTGGGTTTCAGAGCTGATTAAAATTAATAACGTTTATCGCTTCGCTTCCAATGGCTTTAACAGATATTTCTGAAGGGAGTGATGGCAAAAATTAACAATTTTTATAAATATATGCAACGGGTTTTACATTATGGTCATGAAAAGTAAACACATTGAAAAATCGCCTGATGATATCCACGGTGTTAAAGGAAATCTATTTATCGGCTAAGAATTATATTTTGAAATCAAATCACCAGAAATTTAAACTCACCTTAAATAGCAATTTTGTGAGTGTAACGTGTCCTTGCTATTATAGCAAGAATATTAAGGCCACTACTGGTGAAATTTGTCATGAGAAAAAATGGCAAGGTCGAGTTATATTTAACAAGACAACAATGTTTCGGGAACTACTACTGAAATTTTCCGATAAAAATCCAAGGTCTTGTATATGAAAATACTAATATTTCTTAGTGTTTAGACAGGACACACTACTAGCTCATCGCTCTGTAAAATTGAAGCAAAATATGTTCTGAGAAAATAGTAACCGTATATTAGTTTTACCAGAAACTAAAGATTACACGCACGTTAATACAAAATAGAAGAAGTCTGGTAACAAAACTTTTCTACAAAGTATGTATCACCGCTCCTGTGAGGTAGTTTTGTTTCCTCGACTCTCGTCCCATTCAAAAATATGAATTTATGTTTACACGAACTTATTTATTGATTTGATGTGTTGTTCAACGTCAAACTTTGTATAAAAATTGCATACGTTTTTCGTAAAAAGGATTTATTATGTGCAGAACGAGAATCTTTTATATAAATTTTATGCGAGTCGCATCTGTCGCTGATATAATTCGGATGGTGGTGATCTGTTTCGTTGTTGTCTCTTAACTATGCTATTTTGTAAATGTCAGAAGTTAACATTTAAATTGTGAATGAGTGGAAAGGAAAGGATGAAATTACGGTGAATGTGCGTTTCGTACGCAACATGTTTATAAAAATAGTTCAGTGTCCGTGATTTCCATCACAAAGTGAAAATGAAACAGGAGGGGTAGGCAACAGTTTGGCGGCCAACGGATATTGAAGTCGGAAGGTCGAGCCGATGCGGAAATTCTACTTGGAAAAAATGGAAAATATGTGTAATACATAAGTAGAAGAACGATAACCGTACACACATTTCCAATTCTTTGAGCAGCAAACCTTTTACAAAAACAGAATCGAAAAATAACTTTTCGGAATGTTTTTTATACAAGTTTGGGTTTTTGGCTTCTGATCTGTTCGCTGAATGGAAAGTTTGGTGTTGGCGTTATTCATGGTCAGATTTATTGACCGCTCGCAGGCGAGCTTTTTATTCACACACGAGAGAATTTTGCATTCCACGAATATTTATTTGTAGTAAAATTCTTTGATGACATGGTGGGAGGTTTCGATATCCCGCTATTTCGCGCTGAAATGAGACTTCAGAATCCCGCAGTTACGTTCCACAACGCCGGTGCAATAAAGTCGCATCGCGGTATATTGGAATATTAGAATATATTATATCTCATATATTCAGGAACTTACAGAGGCGCCTAATGAATTTAGGCAGAATTCTCTACTATAGTTTCCCATATAGAAGTTAAACCTTATTAAAACTTCAACCTTTCTTAAACGCTTTTACATTTCCCTTTGTTCTATTTGATTCTTGTTGGTTCCAAGATTTTTTTTTAATGAAATTAATGTTGATATTGGGTATACTGTACGCGTTTTTTCCTTCTCTATCCAAATCTGTAAAAATATACAGGGTGTTTCATTTAAAATAACAAAGTTGCTGCCATTTCCGGTTTTACCGAAAGCGTAATAGAGTCGGCGCATAGATTAAAAAATGCAAATTTAAAAACTAAAATCGACGTGTCGGAGCGTTTTTGCGAAAAAGCAATAGCTACGATTTTATTGTATTTATTTCTTTCATCATGAACGCCCTCTGTATATCTGTAATAAACTTTCATAGCAGAAAGCTTAAAAATTCAAAGAATTGTTCTAGAATCACGCCTAAGTTTTATGTTCGTAAGACATCTCAGTGGAACTATACGAAATAATGGTTAACGAGTTGAACTCAATGATTATTATACTCTTGTGGGAGACTAAAAGGGCCTAACGAAATATTATCACAAAGTTCTGCGTAAATGGTATGGTAACAATTATTATAACATGATGACCTAATACTAAATAAAAAACCATGCTTTAAAGCTTGTTTAAGCTTGATTTTCTATTGAAATTCCTGTAACGTTAAAGTTCCTTCCAATCTATGCGTGCATGAAAGCAGTGAAAGAAACCTAGAATGAACATCAACTTAGCACTATAATAAGGTCATGAAATGCTCTGAGATGATGATGGGCTTGACCCAAGTTCATGATGCTGTTATTAGGTAGTTCAGAATCAAGCCGGTTAAGTGCAACATTTTCCAGCTTAAGGGCTCACGTTTTATCCCTTGCGGATGATTATAGATCCGCGCAACTATAAAAGAAGGCAAGAGGAGCAAGAGCAGATAATACGTTTGATTTATGTTACGGCAAACCGCGTTGTTAATCACGAGCTTTATCAGGCAATAGTGATTCGACTGAGATCTCGTCAACCTGTTAATGTTGACTAATGCATAAATACACTGTTACACTGAATAATTCAAAGTTATGGATTTTTCATCGTTATATATGCATAAACTGTATTTAATATTTGATTACTCATCATAGTCAGATTGTTAGTATAATGAAATTTTTAATGTTGTATTATTAACATGTAACAATTATATTCCTAAAACCAAACAAAATAAAATAATTAGTCAGGTAACTGAAATTAAAAATATTGTTCTAATTTTTGCACTTAGTTCTCATGTAAATATTGCCAAGCTATGGTTGTGGCAATAAATGATGTAGTCTGAATGTACTGAACTTTCTGGCTTTGTTACAACATTTGTCAATGTAATATTTAAATGGTTTAGGAAAAGATTGCTAGGTTTTCAAACCCATGCAGGAGGTAGGTCAAAATTGTTGTAATTATGTGATACAACCACAAGAAATATGATTCTACGATATCTGACTGGTATTTAGTTACGAAGAATTTTCGTGGTTTCATATGTACTGAGACGCCTGTGGAAGCCCGTATTCGATATCTCCGTCATTTTAAAGATCTTCCTGTTCCACAATAAATTAGCCCCTCTAGGTTACTGCTATCCTGATGTAGAGACCAAACTGTTTATAATAATCTTCTAATCGCTGCCGGGGGTTCACCATTTCCTGTTTGTTCTAAATTAATGACAAATTTGATTTGTGTATAAGAATCAAAGGTAATCACCGCCTTAAAAAATTGTTCCAATTTAATTTTGGCTTTTAGGGTAATTTAATAATTATTATGGTATGTTAATGGTAGATATAAATTATTACGATTTTTAATTTTAACCAAGACTTCATAATTCGGTTGCCTTTCAGAAGCGGACACAAACATATTATTATTTTATATTCCAAATGTAAATAATTAATCGTCCCCTAAATTAATGACCATAGACAGGAAGATCATTAAACATTCTCCAAAAAAATTACTTTATGTCAATATCCACCAGCTATCATTTATGAAATGAAGTTACCTAATATAATTTCTAATAACGAAAATCACTTCAATTTCCTATTATTTCTATAAAACCCACTCTGAGTTTGAACTCAATCATTTACCACGGAAATCTATTAACAGAACAATACTTAAACTTTTTCTATGTACGAATAAGTAAATAGAAAAAGCAAATGTATTAGTAACAAATGAATAATAAGTTAAAATAATTTATTATTGTATTGGAAGAGAAAATTCAATATTATATTAATCTTTAGTTCAAAAGTTTTAAAGAAAATCGCAATTCTCAACAAACAGACAGCACATACTTTTTCTAATCCGGCTTAAGGTTTTTAGAGAAATGTTTTATAAATTATAATGGCACAAGTGCGAATATGTGAAATGTCTGCTTTGTTTTGAAAAATCGATTCATGATTGATAGGAAAATTTTGCCCTAAACCATAAGATAAGTATGACAAATTAATAAAACGCGTTTTCCGTAAGTAGGATCAAAATAAAATTGCAAACAACAATTGAAAAAGAAAACTACATTAGGTACCTACTTCTAGTTGCATAAATACTTTACAATTTTACAAAAACTATGCAGGATTAATATTTATCAATTTTATTGATAAGGTGACAGTAACTAACACAGCAAAACGTGACGATTCATAATAAAATAAAAATAAAACATGCCACTATTTTTCTAAACTCCTATAGCGTCGGCGTCGTAAAGAAATACCTTCGATAACAATATTTATTGAATCATTCATAATAGGACATGACAAATATCACCTAGTACCAACACCACTAGTCTAGCGGAAATCGATTCCAAGCGAGGTTAAAGAAAAGTACCCAATGCATGCAGTTGTCGCTGTATAATATAAAACTGTGGATATCAAACATTCATAGGATGAAATTTGTTACTTTGTAGATATAAACACTTGGCAATATTTTCAGCTGAATTAGTGGTATACCTTCCCGTAAACAATAGGTACTGAGAAACTCTAACAGCAAAATAAATATAATCCCCCAGACACATAATATAATTTCTAAATGATAATGAAAGAACGGATGAGGAGTAACACCTTTTACGCTTTCACATACAGTATAAAATTTTGAGTGCAAATCTATTGCGGGGCAGGATTTTTCGAAATAGTTACAGTTACGTCGTCCAAGTATGATTGTGGTTTCGTCTTAAATAAGAAGAGGGGAAACAATGATATATTTTTAATGGCAACAGATTAGAGTGACACGTATTTATATGAAGCAGTTTGTGACAAGACTATAACGACTAGAAATGTATTGAGTAGTCGATTTGAAACTATATATTTAACTAGTGAGGATAGAGTCGTACAAATAAGGAATAGAGGGGCCCTAAAATTTAGAAAAAACGGCAAACAGAATTACATCGTAAATTACAGCTTCCAGCAGAAACAACAAACACGTGTTTCAGTTAATTTACGCTGAGATAATGACGCCACCTCTTTCCCATAGTATCGATGTGCAAACATGATCAAATTTATTGCGCAAGGGGGATTCCCTACGTAGATACCTGCAGATAACAGACGATATAGGGAATTTCTCTCACCGAAATTGGAAATTAGGTACAAATCACAAGAAATATGTCCAAACATTTTGTTGTTTTAAGAATTTTCCTTTAAAGTCATGCAATAGGTGCTTTATGTGGACAGGTGAATGTTTTCTTCAAAATTGAAATAATAAAAGGGTCGAAGAATCCCAACAATTAAAAAATTGAATTTAGTTTGCTCTGCCAAGTTTAGAAAGTTGAAGTTTGTTATTCATGATTGCATAGGATTAGAATAGAATTAGCTTCCACATTTTCGCACCTTTTCAAAAATCTCCCATACCATCTATTCCCGAATTCGCTTGGGGGAGATGTTGCTGCAGTGTTAAACGTTAGATATCCCGCCACATCCTGTTCTCTTACCGAATTTGCTCCTTAGTTTGCGGTATCCTAAAAACGTCATGCTTTCTAAATTCTAACTTTGTACTTTACATTCGTGTATGGCTTCTTCAAAACTAAACTACAATACATGCACAGATCGTGGCACGCCTTTTGTTGCTTTGACCTCTAATTTATTTATGCAGATCGCCATGGATTTGATACGTACCTATGTCCATATCAGAAATTTGAAAGTATTTTCTAATAATGGTTTATTTTTTGCCACAAGTTTTCATCATTTTCTAACCAAAGTTATCGTTATGAATATTTTTTTGATATTAAACGGACAATAATTAATTTTTGTGCTACATTACATTACGTACGAGCCCCACGAGAATTATGTTGAGAACTCCATGCCCAAAAATAATATAAGCACTTAATTAATCTTACATTATTAAATTCCAAACAGCGGAATAAACGTTTCAAATACTCACCTAAATGTTTATTTTTACTGAAACAATTTTACTAATTACCATCAAAAACATGGAGCGAACTAATAATTACGTACGTTTTGTTTGCTGAAAGCTAATTAAACATTTTCTTTGGTGTGTTATAAACCGTAAATTTAATTTTCCACGAACCTACAACCTAAATGCGTATATTATTTGCAAAACCATACGTTTATGTTTTTATGGCATATAATATTTATTTTACTGCCGGTTATGCGTATAACGTTTCTAAAAGGGCATATAAAAACTTAGGGTTATAGAACAACACCAGTAAAATTTTAATTGAAAAGCGCCAAACTAATGAATTAATTATAATTTCGAACAACTCCTCATTTCCAGATGAAAATTCGTGGATAAAACGAGCACCTACGAATTAGTTCACCCTAATAAAGGATTCCCTCAGAAATTGCAGCTACGAAACAAAAAGAAAATGAATTGTTGCGTGTCTCGTATTTAATATGGTTATCTTTTATGCTAAGCAATTTTTTGCTCGGCTGAATTTTCAGAAGCGGCTCTGGACGCTGGTCAAGCGGAAACTCGCAATCTCAGACGGTTATCCCATTATTTATCTGCCACACCTCTTCGCCAGACAGTTTTCTCAAACCCTACCTAATTTATGCACGAATTTTGGAGTATTAGAATACCCGACGAGAATTTTAACACGGTCCAGGACTCTGCCCCTAAAACTGCTGAACGTATAAAGCATTTTGAAACGTGAAATTTCTATAAAAAGTTTAGGAATTTACAGTTATTATAGAAACACACTGCATAGATAACCTAAAATAGTCGAGGGCTCTCTTGGCCACTAAAGCATAAATCGCGTGTGCATCCAGCATAGAATAACGTCCTCTTGCGAGTAAATACCTACCATACCTCGCCTAATGCATATTTATTATTACATAATAATATGCAAGTTGAGCTATTCAGCTTTATTTGGATTTATATAGTAGAGATAGCGATGATTCCTACTTTGAATTTTTTTTTTAACAAATAATCGCCTCATTTCGCCAGGGTTATTTTAAAGGCATTGCAATTACTTATTAATCGATCAATACAAATTTTTACAGTACATTAAGTTAATGCAAAGCGTTATGAAAGAAGACATTATTATCTAAAGTGCGATTCGAATTGTAAGAAAGACTGTGCAGACAAAGGACGCTATCGTAACCAAGCAAACGATCTTCTGTTAAGAATAATCCAGGATTATTTATGATTACGAAGATTTATAAATCTGATTTATATCGCCCCCACACATACCAACCATAAGTTACGCATCCTGTAAAAAGTGAAATATTGCTAACTTATGGAAAAAGCTCAGAAAAAGCACTCATTTTTTGTTACGCATTTTCCTAATCGTTTCTTGGGAGGACGCTTTGTCTTTAATCCTGAATTATATGAAGGAAACATTTGGTAACAAAAATACCGAAAAAATTTTTTTCTTTATGCAGAGCGGTATAATAAATTTCAAGAAGGGCAGTATTGCAAAACCCACAAGAGTGTATTATGTTTTTTCTTTTTTATAATTTATTATAATAACGAATATCTTATAATACGACAGATGATTATAAACCCTATTATCAACATTATCAGATATTTTAAATTTCATAACACAAACAATAAAGTTTTGTTGTTTGAATGTTCACACATTTTCAATTTTAGATTTGATTTAGATATTTTGTGCTTCCTTCATTAAAAAAATATATAGGGAAGTAAATTGCATACAGTTGATCAATAAATAAAATATGAAACTGCAGCTTCATAAAAATGGGTTAATAATAAAAGGCGAGTCTGCATCTGTGGACGGACCTAAGCCAAATATTCGTATGCGAAGAAGAACAATAAAATTAAAACCAAAACAAACCAGGACGAGATTTTGTACCGACCAGTTAGTTATTGCGAATCGTTCGCTTCTTCAGTCAATATTTGCTTTGAAAACGGCGTAATCCTCAAGTTCTGCTCCAATTCAAGTATCATCAGATTCTTGGGGGTTTTATACTTTTTTTGCCAGTATTTAAGATATTGTGCATGAAGTACAATATTGTAACTAGGTACTTACTTGGAGAAGCAGATTTCGAATTGTATTGTTTGATCCTTGTTTGTACCTTCCTAAATCAAATAACTGAAAAGAAGGAACATGATGGGAACCAATGCTGCAAAAATGTTATTATATTTTTTTGTGTTTTATTTTCTAGGATTCTTCCCAAGCGGATACTTTCTTAGAAAATTTTTTCTCCTGCTTGTTCACAATTTTTCATAGCAGTCCTAGGTTCTATAATCTTTGTAGTTTATATCCTCGTCTATTTTCTTATTATATTTTACTAAATTCTAGGTCATCATATTTTGTCTTTTTATTGGTAAAACGTGTGGGAGCTCAATTGTAAAAATAAAAATGTAATTACAAAGTTTACAACAGATGGTAGGAGTAAGAAGATGCATTATTTTTTTGTTACTAGTCGCATATCTTTTTCAAATTTAAAAATAATCTGCAACACAGACTTAAATCGAAATAAGACTCTCTAAAGGCTGTATTTCGTTACTGCTCGATCCTTCTCAAATATGTTATAAATTTGCAAACGACTATCCCGGTGGTCAAAATGAAAAAGTACTTTATTTAATTTTATGCACAAAAGGATTTCAGTTAAAGACCTTTTATTAATTACAAGAATCTTTTTGCTACAAGTTTGTGTCACCCATCCATTCTAAACATTCACAAACCGCCACTGCAGATATCCATTTAGACTTCGCAAGAAGGAAAACAAGGAATATTGTGCGGGATATTAGCTGGAGCAGTCTCAGTCAGTGGGAAGGACAAATAGCAACTGTTTGTTACTAATCTTAGAATAATTATCATTGTTATAAAATCTGTCTTGCCTAATACCCCCAATGGTTGCTTATAGATTGAAAGGATTACCCAAGAGCATAATAATGACGTTACTGTGTTTCCTGTTTGATAAAGATCTAATTACCTGCAATAGATTACCTGCAATTTTCTGAGGAGAAGTTAATTACCGTTCACGTAACGATGTGGTTTCATGACAAGCTTGATTCACGATAAATGATTATTAGGAATATATAAATAACGATTTTGTACCTATCGCAAGAGTATTGTCCTAAAATTCTTTTCGTTCTTGTGTTGAATTTAAATATAAAATTTTTTTAGACCGATCGCATCATTCAGAAAAGTCGAATCATTGCCCTCAGAGGCCTCAGGCACATGCCTTCAGATTGTTTTTCATCTAATCTAATTTTCTCTGACATATATCACCTGCTCTCTGTAAACACCAAAATTACCAATAAATCAATCTTGTCGGTGCGCATACGGGGTTTATTGTAGCATGCAGAGTACTTATAAAGAAAAATAATAAACATTTCCTTTGTGCACAAACAAAATTTCGCTATTAATGTCATAATATTTGATGTTGTTTATTACAGGAAATGATGTTTGAATAGTTCTTTGAACATTGTTATTTCCCCATTACTTTCTGGCAAAATTTAATTAATTTGTTAATTTATCTGCATTACTTGCTGGGACTGTGCATTAGTATGATAATTTATAAATTAGATATTTTACAACGAATCTGAAAATTAACACCGGAAGTATAAATACATTTTTAATATCTTCTTACCCTATATCGTTAATTGTTCTACTAGTACTGGTTAAATTGACTTTATTAAGTCCTTCGAATTTGGAAAGGGTTTACGAGACAACCTGTTTCGTTCCCACAACACATATAATTTTATTCCCCAAATTAATAAGAAAATGTTCTTTAACGAAATTTAATTTAATAACACAATAATATAGTTTTAATAGTATTCACAAACCCAAAAAAAAATTAAATTAATGGTTGTTAGGAACAACCCTATTATTTAGGACAAATTCATTAAAGTTTCTGGGAAAATGTTGAATAAATTATTTGAATTAGATGGAAGTAGTTATTTGAAATATAGTCATCTATAATAATATTTTACGAATCAAAGAAGAAATTACAATCAAACCGATAATAACGAAATAAAAATACAGCAACGGGTAATACATATTTAATAACACTTCGGGAAACATGGCATATTTTATCAGATTGGAACAGCAACACTTTGCTTACTTTTATTAATTACGAATAATAAAGTAGTTGTAATCAGTGGCGTATATTACAGGGTTTTGACGGGTTTTGAAACCCGCTGCCTCACGGCCTTCACGTTGTTGGCGCGTTTTTTGAACATGAATCAAACTATTTGCATTAATTAATTAAATGCAATGTGTCAATCTAACTACAAACACAAAACGTACTTATAGGGTACATAATACATACTAGCAATTTACCAATTCCAATACCCGACTGTGTAGTAAAATACCTTTAATTGCAGTCTGCTTTTAAAACTCTTTTAGGGTAGATGACTATTTTTTTAAATATTATATCGATTTGTTATTAGAAATTTAAATTTTTAATTGTTGAAAATTTACTATTGGGATATTTTTTTTATTAGATCTCCAAACTTCCCATATGCTTTTAAATCGTTTTTAAATAAGCCACGCCCACTTTGGAAAAAATTTCGCCTGTGGTGCCATTTTCCTTGCTTCACTCGCCAATTCATAGAATGCAATTGTACCTTCCCAAAAATTGTGATCGCGAGCCAGCACTGGCTAAAAAATTAAATAAAAACATTCTGCGTAACACGATGGCGCCTTTTTCATTTAAATACCTGTCTCAAATTATAGTATCAATATACGCCACTGGTAGTAATAACATAATGATGCCATTATTTTATAGTTCAATGTTATTTTATAATCGCATATTGTAAAGACACGACATTTTTATTTTATTCGCATTATTTTCGTTATTTACGTCCTAATTTTGTTTGCAGTGTGCAGATGATATGGCATTATATTATACAAAATAGGAAGGGAAAACAAATCCGAAGGCCACCCCATAATCTTTCCAGCCGTGATGTAAGTAGTATAGGATGTTCAAGATAAGGAGCGTATGCAGGGAGATCTCGTAAACCGTAAGAGATAGAGATACAGTAAAACTAGAAAAAATATTCACCGTATTAGGGACTACTATATTGCTATTGCCTATAACACTCAAATTACACAGGGAAATCAAAAACTGAAAATTTAAAATATTTCAGGTTGACGTTAAGTAGAGATATATTAAAAGAACCATATAGACTCCACTGGAATCTCTCTAAGAAAAAGGAAAACGGTCATGTCAATTTTCTATTTCAGGAAGGCCCTTATTACCTCCCCATAAAATTTCATTCACAGTATACTGAAAATACTACCTCGAAATCATCTCCATCTTTCCAACCCCTTACATTTCCAGGAAGGAACTCCTATTTCCTGAGAAAATTGAAATTTGACAATATACACAGAAACTCTTCAATTATAACAATTCTATAGTTCCTAAACCAACTAGAGATTTCCAATCCGCTAAAGAATTGAGTCAACGGTATACCGAACGCAAATGCATCTTCGGAGTCTCCATAATTCTTTCGACGAAGTTGGAATCAGTACAAAATATCTCGTTCCTCCAGGTACAAGATCTGTATTTCATATTATCTTACATAAATACCTACAAGTAGTTACTTGAATTTATTTGCTGTCTTTGTTCACCTCATTCATTACCTTAGTTTTGTTTTTTATAAATAATACATGTTATAATTTTTGGTGGTGCAGTTCTCAGTAATAAAAAAGATAATTGTGAAAAGCAAATACTGTCGGAATGTTATTCCCCCATCCTACCATAGATTTAAATGTGTATATTCATGCCTTTTACAAACAACCTGTATAATTAACTTTTGGCTTCGCATGGGATATAGAACAATAATTAGTTCATCATTTTACATATATATTCAGCTATAAAAAAGAATAATGCAAATGTAGAACGGAGCGTCCCTAAACAGTATATTACAACGAGTACGTGCGTTGGCGAATAAAATGTAGCGAACTTGCGAAGTTTTAATTGAAATATCGCGAGTCGCGTACACCGCTCCATTGTATTAACACATCAAAATATTCAGCCACCAAGATATTTAAACTTAGTTGCTTGGCTGCTTTTATGAACCCGTTCTCCGCAAATTAAATTATTGTTGCTGGTGCAGGTATTAACAGGTATGAATTAAAATTTAGTTGAATTTATGTACGCTTCATAAACAGAAATGCGGATTTTAACCATACCATAAACAAGATAGTTTACAGGGCATTGTTTTTATACAGGAGTTCATATCCAGTTCGATAAGAAACTTTAAATTTAATTTCTGAATTCAATGGAAACACACGATAAGGCTTTTTAACTTAACTGTGAAACTCTCCAGAGAATCCTCATTTCTACATTTCTAGAACCAGCTCCACGCATTGTTGTAAAAGTCATAGCCATACGTGGATGCTGTCAAGTCAAAGAAACAGTTACGACAGCAAGTGAAGACAGCAGAAGATAGAGGAACACGCATGCACCCAATGGACCCAATTAAATAAACAGGATACAAGGTAGCAGACAAAGAACTCAAAAATGTAACAAACCTGATATGTTATCAACCAATATCCACCCATTACACCCATCTGACCAACATCTGAAAAGGTGGGGACACCGAAGTGTCCTTTCCAAATCTACTGATCTATAGAAAGGTTCCAAATAAACGAAATACAATCGATATTTTTTTACCTAAAGCGCTAGAAGACAGAATGGTTATGCTTATGATGTAATCACCAAATAATGTTGAAAGAGATCTTTTAAGGCTGTGCTACTATCCTGAGTAATGGAAATCAGCACAGATCTTTCCAAATCCTTTCGTAAGTCATCACAGGAAGTGGTGTCCTTTCGGTCCATTAGCCTTCCACCTATAATCTTGAAATTTTTCAAGAATCGGTGCAACAATGGAACTGGTGTTCCGAGCGACTACTATAAAGGGTAGCTAGAGTTCATCGTACTTATTCCCAAATGAGACGTAGGTAGACCTCATAGATCATAAGAACGAAGAGGACAATCTTCCCGATGAGGAGACTATGGTTTTAAGTTTAGGATACGGCAACTAAATCTACTATACAGGGTGATTCAAAAATGGCGCATAAGCTCTTCAGTACGTTGTTGGGAATAATAATTGAAGTGTAGGAAAAATAGTAAAAAAATTCTTAGCCGCTAATTTGCTGAGAAATGAAGAAGTTAAGTTGAGAACTCAACTTTGAATTCATGTGGATTTTGAAACTTCTCATCATTTCCATATAAATAATTTAAGTATTTTTAATAGTGGGTAATAAATAAAATGCTCATAACACCTCATTATCCTGAAATATTAGCTTTCAAAATTGATATTTTCCTATCAAGTTGTTTTAAAAAAATATGTGGCAACGATGTTTGAAACTTTTAATAAGTTCACTATGTAAATGAAACGAAATAAAAGCCACTCATATACTACATAGCTGCACCCGTGTTGCCAAATCTACAACTTACTTCTTCGTTGTTAACTACAAAAATGTAGCAGCTACATTTTTTTTATGATTTTTCCACAGTTCAAATAACCGTCCCCTACAACGTACTGAAGAGCTTATGCGCCATTTTTGAATCACCCTGTAAAGACAGAAAAGCTACTGCAGTGAGGGGAAAAACAAAGTTAACCTAGGAAAAGAGGACCACCAACAGAGAGATGGATAAATAACAATGAAGTGGACGACAAAAAAATGCTGATAATCCGCAATTGGAAAACAGTAGCAAAGCAACGCTACTTCTGGAAGCAGAAATTACAGGAGGGCTAGGCCCAGATAAAACTGTAGCGCCACGTAGAGAGAGAGATAATAATTTTCTGATGCAGGGCGCCGCGCCAGCCGCGTCTGGTTGTCTTAACTACTAATGCCCTCTAGGGTCTAAACGACTTCAGTAAAGGAATTCTAATACACAAATTTAATGTCAACTGGTCTGTAGAAAGTATGAAGGTCAAAATCACTATTTCGGCTGAGATGTTTCAAAGAGCTGAATCAATGGGACATACCCCTACCTATCGCCAATAATATTCTAAATGATTTAACTCGGGAAGTTACGAATAAAATAAAAGGCAATTCAAAAGATTATTCTAATTTTCGAAAAAGTATTATCAAAAATTATATAGCTATGATGAACTTTTAATAAATAAGAAGACATTTGTCTACGAATATTCCGCTTTTGATATTTTGTTACCAATATTAAACTTTCATTATAGATTTCATGGGTTTCACCTGTCAAGCTCGTTATGTTTACTACGGAGAAGGATATAGGGAAATGCTAAATTTAGAAACAAGCAATCGTGCTGATATTTGCAGCTTATATGCTAATTAATCTACTATTCGACATACCTACCCATGAACCTTTTAAGTTGAAACCGATTCAACGACAGCAACTGACAACAGCAATTTACACTTTGTGGCAACAGCCCTTGTCAATTGTAACGACTAGCTTTTATTCGGTAATGGAATTTAAACGCGCCCGACGACAGTCCGTTAAATTAATTACTGGAGCGATCACAAGCATGTCTATTGGTAGGTATATGAGCAGAAATAAATTTGCATTCTACAGGCGCGTATAACAAAGCAGAAAATTGAAAATATACTATTTTTAACATTCTTTAAAGAAATTTAACCAAACACACAGGTCGTGTAAACCGACGTCTCATTTCAGGAAATGCAGATTCTTATCCCAAACTGTATGCCAGTCGTCTTTAATTCTTTATGTATTAATGTAACTGCATAAAGTATGAGACAGGGGTGTTACTTGGTTTACCTATCCAGTAACTAAAATATAGACAGGCATAGAAAATGAGTAGTGAACTAGGTTAACAATTTTGTACGATATGTGGATATACGCTTTGCATCGACAGTAAGTTATAAGCGGAATCATTGCAAAAAATGTGTATTTCATCCCGTAATGTTTACATTTTTGCAAACACAAACAAAACTGCAAACAATTTCAGGAAAAGCGCAGATATTTGTGTGTTTATATTGGTAAATAATATTTATTTTTTGTTTTCCAAAACGTAAACCGTGGTATCTACGTTTCTTTGTAAGTATAATAAATTTTTAACATTCCTCGGTGTTTGTTATTGGTAAATATTGACAAGCTTGTTTTAGTTTTTCTTTTCTTTATAAATAGCTCAACTAAAACTTCGTACTGATGACAATAGTAATTTAAGTTTTAAGTCCGGGAAGTGAGTTGTTAAAGTATAAGTTTAGAAGAATTTTTAAACGAATACTTTAATAATAACTTCATGAACGTGTATCGTACAACATTTTATTTCGTTACTGTAAAATAAATTGGTTTCTCTACGACTATTAAAGAGCACCCTCATTCTTGTTGCATATTAGAATGACCTTAGACCAGAATGACTAACTAAAAAACACAGAGAAATATTAAGAATTTACAAAATAATGGACTACCTAGCTTATTTATGTTCCATTGTAATTCTTCTGTGGCAACAAACCCAATTTCTGCGTAAGGGCATCAAAAATACTTTTCCCTTCTTTCTTGTTAAAATATTTATTGCATTCATCTAGAATTACTTACTTATACCAAGTTTAAAAAACAAAATTGCTTAATAAAAAATGAGGAAATCTTTGAATGATGCGAATGATTACAATGGACCTTCGTAACCTTAGTGGTCATCGTGCGAACTTTCGTGAATAATTAATAACTGACCCTTAATACCCAGTAGGCCGAACCAAAGCGTGAGATAGTAACGTAAAAAAATCAGTTTTTTAAGAACTAAGTATAGACACTGCTGAAGAGGGTAATTTTCTATCACAATTTTCTGATGTCTAGTATTTTCGTATTGCTACTACCTCTACTAGTATTTTTATTCCAGTCCATACTCTATAGCAAAATATATTCTTAAAACAAAACATTCTTTTGTATTGTATCTATGTATGGAAATATCTAGTCAAACCAATTATTGCATATAAGTAGTTGCCCTTGAAAATAACACTTACAGAAAAAGTATCATCTGTTGACTGTTAGGGATTTAACAATTTCCTCCCAGAATAAAATCTACGATTGTTTGAAGATTTAATTAGCAGATAAAACAGCACTATATTTTTACTATTTGATAGCGTTTATATAGGACAGTAACGTTGATTGTAAAATTACACGGTTTTATGGGAAGTGTAAATTATGCTGAAATATAATGCAATCAAAGCTTTACTGACATACTACGCAAATATTTGCTAAAATATTATTACAGCTTAAAATAATAATTTCTATTCCAGAAAACGTATTTTATACAAAAAACTTCTTATAGTGCACATGCCTGTTTCATTACTCTCGGGGATGATTCCTAGAGCATCAAAGTGCCTACAAAATATAATTTTTCAACGACAAACATGATTTAAGGGCCAATGAAGTCGGCTATAAAGTTAACGCTCTGGTTTAATATTAGCGAAGGCTCATCTCCTGCAGATTCCGTGTAAACTAAATCTTCGATCCTCCATTAAACTAAACTAAATTTGCACATAGCTAAAGATAAACAGTTTGGTTATGCAGATCCCATTTATATCCCTACCTCGTATACTTCGTTTTCTGCTGATATCAACTTGACATGGAACATTGTTTGGAATAAGGTTTACAGCTCATTTGAAAGGAAATTTACACTAATTGAAATCTGACAGCATTAAATTGCTCAATATAGCGTTGCTTTAACTTTGTGGAGGAATAAATTGGTTTCACACGTGGTATTCCATTTAGCTGACATGTGTTAAGTCTTCCTTAAAGGAAGCTCTAGGATACCGCTGTAGTAATCAAAGTTCTACATTGGAACTAGATTCTCGTCAGCATATTTACCTAATTATACATGATTCTATTTCCTTAGAAGGCTAGAAAGATCCTACGACGTTTTATCAGACGAAATTTAAAAGAATTTTCTAATAAAACTTTATATTACAACACATGAAGCCTGAAAATAATGCTCGTCTGCTGAGCAAATAATACACGCATCGGAATCATACTAATCTGTTCAAAGAAATCCATAACAAAGATTTCCGTGTACAATAATGAGCCAAAAAATTATAATAAGACCAAACGGTAGGGATTTTCAAATAGTTGCCACCTCAGATAGTTGATTTATTGATAATAAATAAATTAAAGCAATATGGAGCTTTGAACAGTATTCCTTGCGAACGGAAATTCAGAAAATCGTTATATAAAATATGGTAATATAAATGTAGCCAAGGAAACAGTTTTTGCAAACTATTAGCATTAAAATCGTGTAAGGATTTGTTTTCCATAAAATAAATTTGAAGTTCTTCCAATATTCCCAAGTTAAAGCGTTTTATGAAATAAAATTCATTAAACATGGCTTCAACATTGCGTGTTCTCAAAAAATTGGAAAAAGTTCGTAAATTTATTTCACTAAAGGCTTTCTGAAAACGTTTACACTTTTCTTGCTCATTTATCCTCAAAGCTAGATTTTTTTCCTTACATACAATACCATCTTGGTAGGATTTATTAAACAAATAAAAAAAACGATTTATCCTTTTAAATGTTCTATTTTGGTCTCAGTAAATATACTATATACAGAGTGGGGCAATAGTGCGTGGAAATTCGATAGCTCCTATACCGTCCTATACCCTAACACAAAAGAATTTCTAATGCATATGTAAACTGTGGGTAAAATGCGCATACATAGAAATTATTTTCAAATGTACAGGGTTTTACAAAAAAGGATGGCACTCTTGAAAGGTAATTTTTGGTAGATGGAATGCCCTGAATATTTTTGCATATTTAACACTTCTCTTGGAATGTTTATCCATATCTAAAATAATAGCGCCATCTAATGTCCGGTTTAGAAGTAATAATATTTTTTTGAAATAAATTGATTGTTACATTACTGCACTTAACATTTCACCACTTCCGCAACCGCAGTTTTAAAGACGAAATCAAGTAAGAACCTTATTGTAGGAGGTTGTAGCGTGCTCTTGTTTAAATATCGTAGAGCCATCATGTACAGGGTGTTCAAAATTAATTTTCACATTTTCAAAACTTCAAAGTTCTTTTTCTTAACTTTTTCAAATAGAACACCCTGTACTATATTTTTTAACGATGTTATGTAGAATTAAATAGCGCACATTTTTTCTATATACATCCTCATGGCTATTATTTGTAACCCTGGTCATCTATTTTCGAAATATCATATAACATACAGATGGACCACGGTAATACGCCAGGATAAACTTTAATGAGGCCTGTAAAATATTTTCAACTGAAACTCAAATTACTGCACTAAAATATCAAAATTAAGAACATAAAAAAATTCTTATATGATTATATTCATTCTGAAATAATTTGCATGGATATATTTGACTGAAACAGTAAATACCTACAATAATTTTAAAAATTATAATAATCTGAAGCCTAATTTATATCTAAGCTCGTCTGCGATACTGTGCATACAATTTTAATTGCATGGCGTGATAAAATGCAATTTACGCTCATCACTCGAACGTCAGATGAAGAGATTGCCATCAAAGTTCCGAGTAGTACACATGCTATTTCCCGTTTTACAGCGGTGACGGACGAAAAGCACTTGGGGTTGCTCAATTTTATATCCACGTCATTACGCAATATCCATAAATGTAAAAATCCAATAGATATAATAATTATACGCCTTTTATTCTTCCCCATTCAATTTCCTACCAATCCATGTGTATTATGAAAACTTATGAGTAAAATCAAATTAAAGCCATTTGAAATGGAAGTCGTGCTTGTAGGTGAATTCATTCGTTTTATTCGAATACCAATAAAACTCATGAATTTTTATCACTTGTTGCCCTGCTAGTGGCCTTACGCAGCACTTTCTAAAGAAGATAATATAAGTAGAAGTGGGTTATGTAACCATAGAAACTCAACCCCGCTTCTTAATTACTCTGCTTCCCTAATAATGACATTTCATTTGTCTAAGCGCCCCATGCCTTCAAGACAGTAAAAATTATAACATTACAATTCAAGTCCCTCGAATAGTACGACAAGATGACACTAACATTCCTCTTTAGATAAGTGTTATAAAAGAGCAAGTCAGAATTAAGTAATTCATTAAAAGCAGGCACTACCACGTTTTACATGGTATTTGACTGACAGTATAATTATACTCGGCTTCTCAAATGTCTGAAGCTGAAAAAAGGAACTCAAGCAGCAAAAAAGAAATCCTTAATTAAAACCAAATATTTACTCTTCTTTTACAAACTTAATTTAATTGTGCGACAATACGCTAATCCAATTATCCCAGAATTAATTGTTGTTGAATTTTAATTCATTGATTTATAGGAAGTAATTTTTCCAGACTTAATTTTTATTTGTTTTAACTTATAAAACTTTCATTCGCATAAGATATTTCTAACTAAAACGTAAAATTGGGTGTCTCTACGTAATAAAAAAATTGTTTTCCCAATTTTTGCTAAACTACATCAGAACTTTGATTGAGTGTTTACTTATTTCCTCTATTTATACTAAAAATGGAAATGTCTAGTAGCCTGGAAAGCTTTTTGTGATGTGTACAAAAACGTGAAAATAATGTATGAGGAACTTTTGTAGAAGGTAATCCGCTTTAGATTTACGCCTGATGCCGGGATTTTTATTTTCATCTCACATTTTCGGTGCGGCGGTAAACATGGAACAGCAATCTGATTAAAATTTTATTTCCTCGTATAATTCTTCTGCGATAGTTATCTTTGTTAACTGCACAATATTCCTGAAGTTGCACTTTCATCAACTGCTACGTGAGCTGCAATTGTTACATGTTCTATACTTATAATTTACTAAACAAACCGTGCATGCAAAGAAAACACTAAACATCAAGGAAACACTTAGAGATTCCATTAAAATATTAATTTTGCTTTTGAACGTGAAGTACAATAACCATGAACTCAATTAACCACAGCTTTCATACTTTACTGACTTTCATAGCAACTACAAAACTGAAATACTGAAATTCAAGCACTTGCAAACGTTTTCAAAAACATAATTTCGGGTTAAGGACCTTTTGATTTTGAAGGATGTTATTATTCTGGAAAGTTCAGAAATAACACAAAAACACTGAATTTAAATTCGACTTCAAGAAATCTTGCTAGAACTTAATTTATAAGGCAGTAACTTTCTAAAGTTTCTTCCAAAACAATTAAATTATTCCTCCACAGATAAATATAACACTGGGGGTGCGACGTAAAATAACATTTGTGGAGAAGTGCTTGTTAAATTTGCATACGTCTATAACTAAAATCGATACCTCACAGTATTCGTGTTTTGGAATCAGTTAAACGTCACATTACAAAATTCAATCACAAAAGGCCCTCAAAAGGTCCAGTTATTTACAAGGGTATTATTTTGCCTACGCTTCATTTCTGCTGAACACATTAAAGCATAACAGTAATTGTGAAATGACAGTGAAAACAATGCAAGCTTATGCAGAGCTTGACGGCTTGCATCCAGGTGGACTTAAATTTAACATGACCTGATCCTAGAATATGACAGGGGTTATCCAGACAGTACATGACTCACTGAGTTATAACCGAACCGATAGGAAGATATTTGTTCTTGTATCAGTTCCAACTGTATTATTTGATTTTACTAACATAACAAAATTGTGTTCGTGTACGTTTCATGTTGTCATTTTGTTGTTGCTAACTTGCTAGCCTGCTTAACATAAACACAATATGCGTAGGTATAGGAAAGTTAGGCGTCTTTTATTGTGAAGTAGTGAGTAGTATTTGGGTTACCATTACCAATACAGAAAAATGTTTCTTAACTAATTGTTTTCGATTTTGGAGTTCTGAAAATTTGCCTTCTTTTCCCGTCTGCTGTAATTTATTATTTATACAAAATTCAAAACGTAGGTAGGCCATATAATAATTGAAGTATATTTCCCAAAAGCGGACGACTGGAAGAAACAAACTTAGGTATTTACAAAGAGGTACAAACAAATCGAGATTTAGAAAAATTCCCATACCACAAATAGATGGGATGTTAAAACGTAAGCTGAAGATGATTGAGAGGTAGTTTAGTCAACTATAGAAGTCTTTTAGGAACATTCTAGTTTAGTCAACTGAACAATCAAAAGTACTACGTCTTTCAGAAAAATTCAAGAACATGGAACGCCAGTATGGCTACCTATCGCTGAAGAAGGCAAGAATATTACACCTCCTAATAATCTGTTTTAATTTTCAGTATTGAATATTATGTATTTTTTTTCTCAATTCTTTCTTTACATCCACGATTTTTTATAAAGCGAGTAGTATATCCATATATTAATTGTTGATGTATTTGGGGTGACTCTAGCTCAACACCTAGTTCGAATCTCGCACGGAACAGGTAGACGTGCTTTGTTCATGGACGTGTGATTTTGATTGGTATATAAACCGTCGCAATGTGATCTCAATTAAACAGTCTATAGGTCGAGACTGACTTTGTTATCAACCCTGTACATCTAGTTTGTGTCTTTGTGAGGTCTAAAATTTAAAACGCAAAGTAATGACTCGGGGCGTTTTTTAAGCGATAGCTTGTATATACTACGAAGTCTGCAGAAACGAAAATATGGACAGGAATTAATTAAAATATCAGCCTTATATTCGTTATACTATCAAAGAAAACAATTATTGTATTCTTTGGTGATCCAGATAGTTTCCTGAAACTGTACTAAAATAGTGTAGGCTATATAAAAGTTGTTTTTTTAACAAAATGTTTGGTGCGGTATTGTGTATAAATATTATGTCCATTAACAACACAATAATAGCAACGAGTGGAGTTCTAGTCATCAAATGCTTGAGCACTCGGGCAAAATAGAATTCCCCGTTTTACGAGGGCAAGCTGGTGTTTTAGCACGTCGTTTGCGTTCTAGTTATTAAAATCCCTTATAGTTCCGGTCTTATCAAACGTTATACCATCTTAAAATGCTTATAAATTAAATTTTAAAAATTCATTTCGCGTGAAATGATGTTTTAATCGAGGAGTTCACAGATGTGTGAGAGCAACTGCATGCAGAATGGTTTAGTTGGATTACACACGCCATTAAATCCTAGCCATCGTAAAATTAAATTATTTCTACGATTCCTAGCTGTCAAGTGACTTGGGGTCATATCTTATGCCCCGCTGCCTCGCGATCTGGGCGCACCATCGTGTTCTTGTTTTAAGGACCTCGTATACAACGAAAATATTAAGGAAGTATGCTGTAAATTTTCCGTTTCATCGATTTTATCCATTTTGTCTTGACGTTTTTATGATTTTTATCAACGTAATAAAGCTTACAGGTACTGATGTAATGGGGTTGGTAGAGTTTTTTCATTTCAATTTTTATTGTTTTCATAAGCGTTATGTATTTTTAACGTGTTTTCAGTTATTGCCAAACTTTTCATGACTAGAATAATTTTATGATCTCGTATTACCTGGAACCATTCTTAATTCATGTCCGTAGCAACCCTTTTCATAAAATACGAAGATCGTAACTGTTTGAGTAAAATCAGAATATAAATTCAAAATGACCATAAATAAAAGATTGTTTAAAAGTTTATAATTATGTAGCATTTGCAGAAGTAGGACTTAATTGAATAACTAACCGAGCAATATTTTATTTTAAGAAGAAATAATTGCTTGCGAGTTCCAATAATTTGTATGAGTAATTGCTAGAAACGTAGTTCCTTTGAAAAGTAGCAAATAAAAATAACTAAAAAATAATGAAGCTAAAGTTGTAATGAAACGAAATTACTTTTCTTACGAAAAGGCTATAAAACCCTGGTTTTGGAATGTCTTTGAAATCGTTTTGTATTGACACAAGTGCCTATATTGCACTGTTAAGTCCCCGAACAGACTTTTTAAATTAAACTTCAATTCAAGTAACTGGAGTTTAGACATCACAGCAACCATTGTGTAGCATCAAAATGACTTAAGGAGTATAAATCGGAACCCACGTAATTATTAACTTGGTGATGTTTTTCTAATTTCACATAGCAGCTATGAATGTTTGCTAAAGACTTTTCTTATGGAACCTACTATAAATTTTAATTTCACTTTTTTGTAAAAATATGGTCTTTCGACTTATTTAGTGTATACAAAGGTATATAGAATTAATTTCATTTCTTTTAGTTTTCAGGTTTTTAATCATCCAAGAAGACAATAAAAAACCAGCAAACAACAAAGAAAATAATTCATACTTTATTATTATACAATCAAACGAACTTACCTGTGAAGTTCGATTGTAATTATATGAGCGCCTTGTCCGAATAGATTATACATGTAGTACCCCAATCTCTACGTTAGGTGTCACAATTTTAAAGACTGAAAGAAAAAATATGATTGAGCCTGCGCTGGCTCCGCGGTCTTGTTGGTATATACGTCATTATATTTAAAGTTGTCGCAACTCTGGGCAAGGTGTAAACACCGCACATCGTTGGCATCGATGGTTTGGGAAGGGCGGGACTAATCTATTCGGACAAGGCGCTCATATAATTACAATCGAACTTCACAGGTAAGTTCGTTTGATTGTATAATTATATTTCGCGCCTTGTCCTTCATAGATTATACATGTAGATGTTTAAAGTTCTATAAAGTTGCGACAGAGATACGCCAGTTTTTGCAAAAGCAACTTCGCTTGAGACTGGTCTATCGTAAAACTGGGCGAACACTTGAGATTTTTCCGACCAGCCGGCTAATGCCCTTACGCTTTGCTGCAGATGTGGCGGCGTGCCTGGTGCTGTAGGCGGAGAACATGGTGGTATCCACGCCACTGTTCTGTATCACAGACTTGATTCAGCGGCTAATAGTCTGTGTAGACGCTGGGCTGTATGGTTTTTTATACGTGATGAATAATTTCATAACATTTCCTCTGTTGGTGGCTGTTCGTTTGAGGTAATATTGTAAGGTTGTTACTACACAAATTGTTGGATTTTCCTAAAATAAGGTCGTATCGGGATGGGTTGTTTCTTATTTAGGCCTGAGGTTTTGATTCCATTGGGTATTAAAATCTTCACTCCATCCTGATTCTGCCTTATATTATTTATATCTATGGTTGCCAACGTTTGCATTCTATGTGCCGACGTTAATGCTAAAAAGCAAGCTAATTTGCTTGTAATATCTTCCAAGGATAGGTTATGGTTGTCTCCCAGATTGGATAGGTGTTCGATACCCATCTGAGGGTCCCACGTCTGGTTATACCTTGGCTGTGGGGGGTTGATGTTAAACACTCCCTTGAAGAAACGCCTTATCGCGGGAGCTTAACCATGCTGAGGGCCTATAATCAGGGATATTGCCGATCTAAAGGTATTGAGCGTGCTATAAGAGGGGTCCCTGTTTAGATTGTAAAGGCGAGAAATTTTAAGATGTCAAAATTTGACAATTGGATTTATAAAAGGGCCACTGCCAGAGTAAGCCTTTTCCATAACGGGAGGGTCCTGTTACAAACAAACAGTATTTCAGATGGTTGAAAAATTATTGGATCCTTAACTAGAAGGGATGTAAACAATGGGTTGACGTGATCAAAAAAAGGTACGACTAGGATTCCCGTCGCTTGTTCTCTTTTTAAACACACGTAAAATAACAGAAAATGAGGGAAAAGCATAAAAGAAAAAATTTTCCCAGGGAAAGGTAAATGCGTCCACTTTCCAAGCCTCATTTGGTGTTATTTCTATTAGCGAAAAGGTCAATATCTGAACTAATCACTGAACTAATGTATGAAGGAAACACCCAAATGTGGCGTTGTTTGCACCACTGCCAAATAGGTCTAGCAATTTTGTTTAAACTTGAAAATTGAGTGCTACCCATTCTGTTAATACAAGCTATGGCAGTGGTGTTGTCAACCCTCAGCAAGATCTCACAGTTAGAGCAGTTTTGGGCAAAGCACTTCAGCCCAAAAGAACCGCCAATAATTCCAAGTGATTAGTATGAAGGGACTTCTCGGATTGGCTCCAGTGGCCATGGGATCTCTGGTTATTGCAGTAAAGTCCCCAACCAGATAGTGAGGCATCCGAGAAAATTTCTAGCTTAAAGTTAAACTGCCTAATTGGCTGAACAAATTTTTTAATGGCGGTTTCCCACCAGCTAAAAACCTCCGCTAAATTATGGGAAATTTCCATTTTTGCTTCGTAATTGAAATTTTGTTTCCCAAATGCCAGAAATTTCTCTTTTGCAAACAATTTTGTGTGCAGCCAGCTATATTGAACAGCCGGGCAAACTGAAATTAAAATGCCTATAAACCTAGCAAAATCCCTTATTTTGCAGTTCCTGAGTGAACTGAGTATTCTACCTCTTTCTGAACCATTAGGCGCTTTCCCTTTGTCAATTCCAGCCTAAAAATTTACAAGTTAGTTGAGGTATTGTAGAACTTTTCTCAAAATTAATCAAGAAGCCAAGGTTAGTTGACAATTGAATTCATACAGTATGTGATTAAATTAAAATCTTAAATAGATTCGAGAAGCCGGAGCGATAGGGGCTAAAAAATAGGCCTCCTTTAAGTCTATTGTTGTTAAGAACAATTCACAGACATCAGAGAGATGACTGTTTTGTGGTCTTCCAACTTAAAGTGGTCTGTCTGTGTCTATAAAGTCATTCAAGTGCTTTAGATTTAGGATTAATCTACTAGAGCCTTTTTTTTTTTTTTTTTTTTTAGGCACTAAAAAACAAATGTTTGATATGAACTGATTTTTGCATGGAAGACATTGAGATATTGCCCCTACCTTAATTAGGTGGTTAATACTGGTTTGTAGATCATGTTGTTCCTTATTGGACCACGTGGGTTCGGGAGGTGTACACCTTCCGGGCAAAAGGGATTGAATATCCTTGCACCCAAGATAAGACAACTGGATCAGTTGTCAGGGACTTCCAGTTGTTTATAAAGGAATCGAACTGACCAGCATATTTACTCACGTTTAACGTCGAGGTGGTGCTAGTTCGACTGGGACTAGAGGCAACCGGTCCTTCTGGCGAGGTGTGGTGTCGTCCACCTGATACCCTGCTGTTCGTTACAGGTGGACACCTGAAGTTTAAAGAACCGGTCTTCTTTCTTTCCCCCTGAGGGGTTCCTATTAATAAGGCACTAGACTTTTCTAGGTCCTTGTCTGATTTTACACGACCTGCCAGTTCGTCCCGAACAACCATTTTCCAATGAGGCTATTTGAAAAAGTCTCGTTGAAATCTTTGTTTAGTCCTGAAAGAATAAGAAAGCTGCGGTCTTAAGAGATTTTATATATGTTGTCCGCAATGAGCATTGCTGCGTCTCCCAGCAATTCAATCAATGGTAGGGTGGATTCACCCCCTCCCCCCCTTTTTTTTTAATGAGAAGTGTGACAAGGCTGAACCCAATGCCGACAGACTGGCTGCCGGTTGCTCTTGTAAGTTGGAGAGATTTTTAGCCCTTTTGTGCGTCTCGCGTCTCCCACTGACAGGACAGGTGCAACTTCTGAGTTGACCTTTGGGGGGCCAATAATTGTGAAATTACCAGGAATAGGGTGTTTCCCAAGCAACTCCTTTCTGACCTCATTGCTCATTCCGTTTTTCAAGATTGCCCCCCATCTCGGAGCAACATCTTGGTGGAGGTCTGCTCCTTGGGCGGAGACTGGAGTTGGATTATCTCCTAAAAGGTTCAGCAAGGGAAATGGGAAGCTGGACTGTCCCTCTTTTTCAAGAGAGTCCATGTTTATTTCCACCGACTGCGGTGTGTGAGACCGTGGGCTGTCTCCACCAGAGTGTTGATGACCTATAAACACAATAGTCGCTAATTATGCAACACAAAAGGACAGTAATAACCAACACGGGGTTACAGGAGGCAAGTTCCTGGTAGCCACCGAAGATATCTGTCAGACAACGAGTGTCGAATTGCTACAATTTTTTAATAAAAAGGCAGAGGCCTTGACTTACTGAGCACTAAGGGGTTACAACCTCTGTATTGCCCTTTTGGTTACAATATATGTAACACCTAAGAGGGGTTTCTCTTTCTAGCTAGAAGAAATCTAGTATTGTTTTTCTAATAGAGAATTATAAAAGACAAAAACCCAACAGAGGAGGTAGAAAATGTAGAATGTTTAAGCAATATAATAGGGAAGTTTTTTGTTTTTTTTTTTTTTTTTTTTTTTTTTAACTAGAAAGTATGTAATATCGCTTCACTAATAGATAATAAGAAAAGCACGAAGGTGAGTTAACCTCTGTACTTCCCTGTTGGTTACAATATATGGAGCACCCAAAGAGGATGGTTGTAACTAGAAGATATCTAGTATTGCTTTTCTAATAGATAATCAGAAAAGCACTAAAATTTAACCTCGGAATTTCCCTGTTGGTTACGATATATGTAGCACCCAATGGGGGGTGGTTGTAACTAGAAGATATCTAGTATTGCTTTTCTAATAGATAATCAGAAAAAACACTAAAGGGAGATCCTCTATATGTCCCTGTTGGTTACAATATATGCAACACCCAAGGGGGGTTGTAACTAGAAGATATCTAGTATTGCTTTTCTAATAGATAATTAGAAAAGAAAACCCAACAAAGGCGGTAGAAAATGTAGAATATATAAGAAGATATCTAGTATTGCTTTTCTAATAGATAATCAGAAAAAACACTAAAGGGAGATCCTCTATATGTCCCTGTTGGTTACAATATATGCAACACCCAAGGGGGGTTGTAACTAGAAGATATCTAGTATTGCTTTTCTAATAGATAATTAGAAAAGAAAACCCAACAAAGGCGGTAGAAAATGTAGAATATATAAGCAGTATAATAACGTTTTTTTTTTTGTTACTAAAAAATATCTACCATCGCTTCACTAATAGAGGATCAGAAAAAAAAACTAAAAAGGGGAGTTAACCTCTGTATTTCCCTGTTGGTTACAAGATATGTAACACCCAGGGGGGTTGTAACTAGAAGATATCTAGTATTGCTTTTCTAATAGATAATTAGAAAAGGAAAACCCAACAAAGGAGGTAGAAAATGTATAAGTATTATAAGAAGGAATTTTTGTTTTGTTTTTATAATATTATCGACAGTGCTGGACGTGAAGCAATGATGTCATTTGGACCAAATATCCAAGCGGTGATGTCATAACTCAGAACCTCATAAAAGCACGTACAGCTCGCTTGAGAGCACAAGATATATTCGTTACATTTGTTTTAAAATTAGAAAATATCTAATAGCGCTTCTCTAATAGATAATTAGAAAAGAAAAAAGCAATAAAAGAGGTAGGTACTTGCTGAACCGTTGCGGCTTCTGCTTCTACTGAAACGTCTGAAAACTGCTTCCAATTCGTCTTGCGTTGTGCGAATCGGCTGATGACGAGTCAGGAGAGCTCGAACGGGTGCTTCTTGGCGCCCGCGAACGCCTGAAACGGCGATGACGCGGTGTTCGCGGCGTCTGGACTTTCGCAGTTTCCTCTCTAGCTTCTCAAGTCTGAGGATCAGATCTTCATGATTCGCACTATGCCGTGATGATTTTCCCATTTTAACGGGTAAAAACTAAAAAACGAAGTTATCACGAAAGGAAAACACTATTGCGCAATAAGAGGGTTTCACACAACAAGAACACGTCCGACACCTTAACACAAAGATTAAGTAATAATGACGTATATACCAACAAGACCGCGGAGCCAGCGCAGGCTCAATCATATTTTTTCTTTCAGTCTTTAAAATTGTGACACCTAACGTAGAGATTGGGGTACTACATGTATAATCTATGAAGGACAAGGCGCGAAATATAATTGCTGTGTCTAACACACTAAATCAGAATTATGATTGCCATTCTCTTGCCTGATTTAGCTACTGCTACTTTATGTGGTAAATAGAAATAGGCTACGTTCACGTTTAAAATCCTTCACAAGATAAGGCCTAAATAGTTCATCTGCTTTCATTGCTAGCTTTCTCTTTCTCATTCCTGCAGAATTTTCATCAAAATTATCTAAGTAGGAATAACATTTCAGATTTCTCTGTAAAATAATTATGGTCTAGAAATTTAGTTCTAGATACTGTTTTGAATCTGGAAGCATTCCAGACTATTTTATTATTTACCGCTACTGCCACAGGACTGTCGGATAAGACTGTCATTCCCATTTCCTAATTGTGATTGACATACGTGGGTAGATTAAAAATTACAAAGACGTGCACTACAATGGATTAAGTGACAAGTGATAAAAGCGTGACATTTTACAAAATCGTCAAAATCTTATTCAGACAGTCACTGTTCTTTAAAACTATATTTACCATTAGTCAGTTGAACTTGAACATTACAACAGCAAATTTTAGTAAAAAATCACAAAAGAAAAATAACTTTTGCAAATCTAATCTGCAATCTAAAAAATGTGACAACTAACTTTTAAAAAATCTTATCAAGTTGAGAGGTTACTACATCACAACTAATTTCAAAATAAATTTTAAACCACTCAGCTATTCGGCCAAAAAAATTCGGAAATCTAAAAATGCTTGCGTATATAAAAATTTAATCCGTTTGAAGTCTGCAATAGTCCAGTCCAAATATTTTCCTATCTTTTATACCTCCTAATCTCAGTTTATCCCTGACGTAAATAGCAATAAACCCCTTAATAGTTGGAGTACGGTAGTTTCATAACGACTAATAAATAAGGTAATAAAATGCATAATATAACACATTATGAAGTTAGTAAAGCTCTAAAGAAAATATATACCAGATGCTTAGAAACGTTGTATTTCAGAGCTGTAGTTAGCGTTGTTTAAAAGCTTTATCTGCATAATCTGAGCTCAGCAGCTGCCGCACTTTCGACTTCCGGTTTCAGGGTCAATTGGTTTTAATTTCCCGCACTTCCTGAGCTTTATTAAATTAAAGCGATAGCTGAGACTTTAACGAGATAACATGGATCAAACAAAGGCGTAGGTAGATCATCTTACAACATGAATTTGCCAATCTTATAATGGCATGAGAACTCTTGATTTTCTACCAAATTTAATCAAAAGTCGTAAAGTTCGAAGCGTTTCATTAACATTCTGTAAACTTATTAGCTACCAACTGATTCGCAACTTGAGATCATTGTGAACTACGGGTATAAATGAGTAAAGCTGAAAACTTTACCGAAGTTAATTATAACTTGTCGATCAATTAATATTATTTACTGCAGGAAACAAAAGGTTTGCACATAATTGATCAAAAGCGAAAACTAATTAGTTTTGCAGAATTTTAATTTTATTATTGCGCATGTTACGTAGGTAACGACAGTTCACGGATTTTGTTTCTAAGGGAGTGCTGTTACATTAACGCTATTTGAATTGAAAGAGCCCTTTACCCGACCGAAATTTCCGATTGAATCCGTGACGAATGTGTCCAATTGGATATATTCAAGGCCATTTAGACACATGCACTTAGGAAAATTACATTCCTTTAGCGTGGCTCTTACCCCCAACGTATCCAGCACCATTTTTGTGGTGATAGAAACTTTACCACCCAATAGTACCGACCGAAACTTTAGCAACCTTTTTTCAGATTAATTTCCTTCATTGACAGAGACAGCTGACAAATACAGAGCTCGCAACAAATTACACCCTTCCTAGATAGTTGCAATAGTTGTCAATACTTGATAAGTAGCCTGCAAATCGTTTGAATTTTATTTTTATACTACTTACTGTACTGCAGCAAAGATGAAACATAAAACTACTCCAATAACTTTAGATTTCAATTTACAAAAATTAAATCATCTAGTAATGATTACGTTCCTATTCTATAATACAATAAATAGTTGGGGACTCATCAATTCCGTACCTTTAAACGTAAAGATATTATGTGCAATCATTAAAAAAAGTCAGGTTTATGCTACATGATGTAGTAAACCCTAGAAAAACCAAAAAAGAAACTTACAATCGATTTCCATAAGGCTTTTAACCCCTCTGATATTTAACAAAATGCTAGTCGTTAGATGGGATTTTAGGCCAAATGCTTCTTTAATGAAAAATTTCAGGGCGCTTAGCGGAAATCCTGTAGTTAGTTAAAATAAATAGATGGAATAAATTCTACCCTTTGACGTTCAACATTATTTTAGAAAATACGAATATCTACCTTTCTATGTCTCAGTTACTATTTATTAATACCCGAATACTGAAATTAGTGAAAATTGAAAAATAGAATAATTCAGTCAGGGCCCTTGTTTGATTTATTGATTGATTATAATAAGGTCGAGGTCTAGGGATGTGGATCCTAGTCACCTCGTTTTACACCATAACTACCTGGAAAAATTCCAAGCCCCAGAAGATATCTTTTGCCGTATCAAACATCACGTTGGAACAGGCCTTACAGTTCTACTGTCAAACCCGAGAATAAACAGTAGTACTAAACATTCATTCTGCGTTTATAAAAAACTTACCATTGTAAAGGGGGGCGTAACAGTTTGGACAATCCACGCCTGAAAAACAAAGAAGTTTTATAAGAAAAATATAGGTACTTTTGACTTTCATAATAATATAAACACATTCTCTAGACTTTTAGAACAATTTCATCCTTTGGCGCGATTTATGTCTATATGGGTAGTAGTACACTATGCCACGTCTAGCCACCGTAAGTTAAACTCACTCGCCAAACTGTCTTTTTCATTGCCGGATTTATCTAAAGAAAGTTATTTGCAAAATGTTTGGAATTTCTGTGAACCTGCAATATTTAAAGATGGTTCAGATATTGAAATTTCCTGAATATACTAGTTTACGTTAGAACTTTAGTTTATTTTAGCTTCACTCCGCTGTTTTTATAACTTCCGATATTAGTTTTAAAATGAATTATAAATGAAGTGTACATTTATTCCCAAGGAATAGTAAATGGTTCGTCATGATGTTTTTACAAGAAAAAGTTGAGGCAGCATTTGAATTTCATAGTTTTTTAGAAAAAGTTTCCAACAGAAACAGCCATGTGTCTTTAAAATGCTAAAAGCAAAGTGAACACGTAATATTTCAGAGGCGTTAGGTACAAAAGCAAATTATCATATCCGGCGTATAATGTGTTCTTTTGCATTTTAGCTCGGAAAATTCCGCTTGAATTAATCCCAGGATCCCGTGCATAATGGCTGAGAGGTGCGAGGCCGTAAGAAATGATTACTCGGTGCGCGAGATACGTATTTTGATGCAAATGTATGTACGCCTTGTCACAACGGTAAATGCGGTCTCTACTACTTCTAACAATTTTACAATTACATACCACAAACGTAAAGAATTATTGCCGGCCTCCTAAAAATACCATTATTCTTAATTCCAAAACATGATGTGGATGTCTGAATAATATACGCCTTTGAATGAATACCAAGCAGTCATTCGCCAAAATCACATAATATAGTAGGCTGTGTGCATTTTGGTGTTTATGCAAGACAATTATTTTTACCATAATTTTACTTTATTTATGGTAACGATAAATACAAGACTAAATTTTTTTCAGAAATTTCAGTTTAGTGTCTGAAATTTAATTATTAAATCAAGATATTCTGTCTGCCTCGTCCGCGTTCGCCTTCGGACATTCTTGCATAAGGAGTTGTAACTGTTTCTTCTATGAAAAACCTTTGAGAACCTCCAAAGAAAAGTAATAGTACTAGCTAATCTATTACATGAAATAAATCGATACATGGGGGTAGTTTAACTTAACATCATACACTTACTGTAAGTCACGCCAACCTAATTACACGTACTTTGATTTAACAACGTGAAGTTATTCAACCCGGTCATATTAAATAAAATACCAATTCCTGAACATACTTTGAATAAGAACATCAATTCTTTCAAGTAAAGAGGTGGAGGGGTTTTAAAGAAATCTGTTAAGGATGAGTGATCGCGGAAACTTGATAACGGTAGAAGTTAATTAAAGATGATGATGATGAGCGAGTGGTCGTTAAAATAAACAACCCTTGAAAAATCGAAGAGTGCAGAAAATTCCCTATTCCCCAAGTTAAGAACTTTCTAATAAAACTTTAAAAATCGTAACCGAGTATACTTGAAATACATTCTGAAAGAATTGAAAATAACGAATAAGAATTAGACAGTATAATCATCCAAGCATGAAATCGATGTAATTGTTAATTATTTTAAAGTAGCTTGAAGTAGTGAGATATAAATATTATTTAGAGATATTTCTCCCTTCTTATCGAACATTTTTTTATTTGTAGATGAAGAGCCAGCTCCGCTAAGCAACCGATAATAGACCAGAGAGGTTTTGTAAACTGGGTATTTCAGCATTATTTTGGTATTAAATAAAACCCAATCTCATATTTTTTTGTATTCTAATATTTTTAAAGTTTAACATTGTTTAAACGGAATTAAATATTGGAAGGTAGATAAAACTATTTAAACTGCTAGTCAAATAAAGGAGGAAATTCTTCATTAACGTCAAAATTGAAACACGCCTTTTCTGTAGAGGCAGGAATTACGAATAATTGCCTAAAAGGCGTATCCTTTCAAGTATTACGTAGCTTTAATGAAAAGATGTTCTATGAAATAAAATGTATAACAACTGCAAATGTATAGAATCATTTTTAATTACATTTCTGCTCTTTGCCTACTTTTGTGAAAGTAATATGCATAAAGCGCCATAAAGTTTCAGTATGAAAAATGAAAGGATGATAATTTTACAGAGTCTAATATATTCGGTACAGCAATTAAAGTTCCTTTGGTAAAGGGGACAACTGGTGTCCCTTTGCTAAACACAACTTAAACAGGAAGTTGTATATTAATTTTAATTACAACCTAGAAAATTAACATAAAATGAAGCTGTTATTTTAAAGGCTGACGGGGAAGCAAATTCTATCACGTAATTTATACGAACTATAATTTGCACGGAAACCGTGTTTTCCTGCTATAGAAATAAGCGGAGCTGAGATTTTAATCCCCTTTTTTACGTGTATTTTCTAATTAACTTTGCAGCCAAGCTGGAAACTCCACCTCCATTATCTTTGTCGGTATTTTAATTACCAACCACATTAAAAACAGCCAATAATATTCTTTCCGCCTTTTATCCGTATCATTTGGCAGCGTAATCGGCGTTCTTTAATTACTTTTAAAACCGCAACACCATGCAGATTTAATAAGGGTGAAGATATGATAATCTAATTATTGGTTTCAGATTAACCCACATTTGCATAATCGATTAATCGCTTTTGCTTCTACGATTGTAAAAATTCTCTATATGAAAGATATAACGCAAACAACATTTTTTTACGAACTAAATAATAGCCTCCATTAGCAAAGCTGTTAAATTGTGGCTCTCAAGATAATAAATTTTAAAAAATAACTATACATGCCCTAACACTCATATTTTTCAATTATTTCGTCTACTGGTTGACACAAACCGCAGTCTGCGAATAGTAACTAATAATTAATTATTTGTTTCATAGTGCCCATGTAAAATAAAAATACATATACCAATGATTACGGGTATTGTACATAATTTTTTTATGCTAAGAATTGCAAAGGCACTTAAAGTATTAAAAGGTACAGCAATTGTGAGGGTTGTTATAATTGTTTTCTTACTACATTAATGGCTTTATAATTGCTGTTCTACGCAGCGACCACTGAACTTTGCAGGTCTAGCACTGTAGAGAGCGATTAAATTGTTACAGTTACGTGTGTAACAGAATCCCCATAACTATAAGTGGTTCATATAATTCGTGGAGCTATACCATAAGCACATACACATTTAATTAAATTTGGATAACATAAGAGACACGTAGCATAGAATTTTAAGGAAATTAAGGTAACATAAATAGCTTTCCGATACCCATAAACCAATTAGAGTAATAGAAGTGTTACGGTTTGGAAGAAAAATTACTAGAGATCATACTAAACTTACCCTTAAATCTCATGTTAAATTCGCTATTCATAAACAATGGGTGACTTAAAATTACCTACTGTTTGTGTAACATTTGGATAAAACTTAAAAGGAAGATTAGGAAGTCCCTTAAACGTCATTACAAATTCACTACAAATTTTGTATCGTCCCTATAAGCACTTGCTATGTTATTTGCGGATGATATGAAGACGCATCCAAATGTTTGTTCAAAAGAGTCACTCATTTAAATTACACACCTTCTTGAATACGGAAAATGAGTGAGAGTCTAACTTATTCTCAAAAGTGAGTAACAAATTGCTGTAGGATGAGTGTAGGATAAGGACTACGTAAGTTTTATTGTCTCTGAATTCGGTCTAGTAACAGAAATGTCCACAAGAAGACAAAATTTTCTACATAAGATTTATCTGAGATCACAGACTCGCTCGATACAAAGTCTGGTATCAATAAGGAAAATATTGAAGACGGATGCAAACAGTACGATTAAACACCTGACAAAAATTAGTACCTACCAAAATATTACTCAAGAAGGCTATGGAAAGTGAATTTTTAAAAACAGATAAAGAAAACACGGCATAAAATAACAATTCTTGTAAAGACTTTAGAAGCAGAACGCCGGATACTTGTGCAAACATATCTATAATGTATTCGCCGAGTTCTGATAGCTGCAGTAAACAAATGCGTGCTCCTTTTCCATGGTCTTATTCCGAGTGCAGCTCCAGCCGTGTACACCAATCTACATTCAATTTCACCTCCATTTCTGCAAAGTCGGTTGAGATTTCCATAGTAACCAATGTTTGACGGATTACACCTTGTCTAACACTATCGATGTTTGCAGCTGAAACAAACACTGTAGCAGCATGCATTAACTCTGTACTGAACAAAATGCAGTGAATGGGCGAAAATTGTTACGCAAACTTTTGCAATGGTAGGCACATATTTCTAGAAAATTGGAACACGAAATCATCAAAGTGAGATATGGAAGATGTTGAGAGCAATAAAAAATAATATAAAATAACAGAGCAACCAAAATTCGCTAAAGTTGAACATAGAGCTGATCGGTTACTTCGCGACGTGATCTACAGAGGGTGCACTATAGATGCACAAATATTTTTTGTGCCTCCGGTCGGCATCACTGAGTTTCTGCAACGCGAAATCTACCAGAAACAGAGGTTTCTCCGACCTAGCCGCCTAGGTCGGCAAAAAGTAGGAATTGAAGGTTATTGGTTGGCAGCATCGGCTCAATCTGTCAAAGTCAAATTTGTGCATCGCGGTCGGAGACGATCAAACAAATAAATTAGCAAAATTTTACAAATACGATTACCTATTTGAGCCACTGTGGTGATTTGAATATAATCTTTAATATGCGCCGGTGTATCCATTATTAAATCAAAGATAATGAAATTTATAAATAAACGTCAATAGAAATTGTAAGAAAATAAATGAATTAAGTTTTATGAATACCAGGATACAAGGAATCTTGATTTTAAAATCATAAAAAAAATTCCTAATACTAAATTTTAAATGTAAATTTAATTATTTAAACAAACATCGGCACAAAACATCTTGTGTACCTATTACACGTCCAGAAACAGTTTTACTTGCAGGACTCGGCGTTCCGCCTCGCGGAGAAAGCGTCATCCGCAAACTCGCACATTCTTCAAAACACGCTCATGTAGGAAATTCGTCTTCCCGCATTTGGTTTGTAAATAACTATTTATGAGGTTAAGTAAACTATTATTGGAGTTTATAAGTGAAAAAAATTCGAATAAATATGAACAATGAACAAATATCTGTAGAACAAAGGGCTTAACACCGAAGATATATGGTAAACACTTTGGGAACATTTTCTCCTGCAAGTCCTTCTCTGCTAACTGGAACAAAGCCAGTAGAAACATGTACTGTACAGAAAGTTTTCACTCTGATATTGTTTTAAATAAAATATATTATGAAACATCGAAGTTACTAAAATGGCTGAAATACTAAGAATAAGGCTGGATTCACACTATATGTGCCAGGCATAGACAACGCCCGTACTCGGCAAACTATTTTTCATGAACTCTATGCAGGACATGGTCATCAGTTAGGCAAGTGACGATGCGCTTCCACGTGGGAATTCTTTTGAACAAATTTACCGATAGTCACCATGCCCCTCAGAGATTTCGAGAAAAATAATTTGCCTTGCCGTTGCCGTGCCCTTGCCTTGCCTGTGCCTGGCACATAGTGTGAATAGACCAGGGACCAGGCTAAAAATATTCATGAGATTAACAATCATCATTAGCTTTTCATCGACACGGAGCCCATTTGTACTCCCAATATACAGAAAAATGTATTTTTAATGTACCCTTCTATAAAAAATTAATAAAAAAATATCAAAAAAAATTGGAACATTGAGGAGTTATGAGGAAGAACATCAAATAAAAGCAATGCTTATTAATAATCTAAAAATAATTATGAATTTCAACTTAAAGAGGAAGCAATAATTTCCAGAATATTTGCTTTTCAATAAACGATTAACAAAATCTCCGGGTTTTGTTTACATCTTTATAAATTTTCTCCATTTGTTTCCCTAAGGCAAACAATTATTTCTGCTTTCCGCCAAGACTTTAATTTAATTGGAAGATAGTACAGTTCATTGCGCTTTTCCTCTTGATAATTGTTTGGAAATAAACCATTAATTATTTTGAACAAGACTAATAAGGCGAAAAGGACAAAAAATGTGGGACAAGAAACAATTACTGTAAAAAGACAGGAAGTGAAGTTTGCAAGAAGGTATTTTACTAAGTCTCCGTGAAATAATCGAGGTGAAATCTAATTTTCTTGCTCATGTTTAAAACCATTAAGCTTGGATGTTTTTAATGCATGAGCTTTTCGTTATAATTAAAAACGTGTAGGCAATTCTGAACGGCTGACGCTCGGGTCTCATTCTTGGATGATTGCTCTTGGCATCATTGAACCCCGAACATGAGAGGGTACCGTTACCAGCACTCAATGAATATTTTATCGTCGTTTACCTTACCGGACTAAACTTAACCCATACTAACCTTTGTTATAAATACATCGAGTTTGTTAAGGTAATTTCACCGTTACGTTATTTTAAGGTAAACGATAATTTTATGAATTAGAAAATAACACAGGTATCGTGAATGATATTTTGGGAAGTGCAAAATATAATGTATTGTAGTAGCATAAAAAAAGCAAGCTACTTCGATGAAACATATTGAAAATCGATAATTAAAAAACAGAAAGAAACATGAGAATGTAACTAATCCACTTAAATTATTTAGAATTTCTCTAGAGAACACGCTTTGACATCAGCAACATCATTACCGGTAAATGATACCCTAGAAGAGCCTTTCTAAAAGAATCGACGAGGATAAAAACAAATGAAATGTTCGTGAGTGTCTTTGATCTCGCAAATATGTTCTTCCTGGCTATATTGGCTTCGTTTCAATAGATAGGTCTACGCAAACGAAAAGCTAATTTATTGCTCTCAGTAATATGCAAAGTAAGTTCTAAGTTATAGTAAGTATCAACACGATTAACATATACTAGGACAAAGTGCAGTAAACCGTAAACTCTTGTTTCCGGAGATCCAAGTTCCTCACTTAACATGTGAGTGAACCCCTGTGGTTATATATAATGCGGTATATCTAGACGAAACTTCCTTACAACTTGACAGGTTTTGTGGGGATCATCTCCCGGAATATTAAAATTTACTGAAATCACATCGTAGTATACCTATATAAAGCACTGAAAACATATGGTTTTTTAATGATAACTTCAAAAGACGTAAAAAATCAGACTGTCCTCATTTTGTTCGAATTCAAAAGCTTAACGCCTGACTGGTCACGCTCACGCCTCTAAGGGTAAACGACGACATGGCAGAGCATTTAGCACAGACATCTACACAATATGGGCCATTTGCATGCAGAACTTAACGCCTGTCGACACTTAGTATCAATCATGTCCTCCGGTGATTGATCGAAATGTGGTTTTTAAATACAAATAATAATCCTAATCCCATCCAATGAACCAAGACGAAAGGAGTTTCTAACATGAAGCTTACAGTAATGGTTCTCTTCAAAGATCAATGTTCTTCGATGGCTCTATAGAAAGACTTTGAAATCAATTAAATACAAGCTTGTTGAGCAAAGTGCCAGGAAAAATAAAACAAAGACCTTTCATGTATAAAAGATTTCCTGCTTTGATTAAAATATGAGTAACTTTGAAAATTTTGAACTGTGGACAGAATAAATTCAATTAAATTTGTGAATATACGAAACTCTGATCAAATTTAGATTTAACGAGAAATAAATCATTTCGAAATACATACTTTAAAAATATACGTTCAGCTAAACACCTTGTCGTTGTCACCACTAATGTTGAGACAAAGACCCCTCAATAGAGATCAGCTGAATTAAAACTTAGATCTATGTGAAAAAAAGTGCATATACAATGATTACAAAACATCATTCCTTACAAAGCGTCAGTAAATATTGAAAACATGGTAACACTTCGAGCTTAAAATCAAAATTTACATAGCGGGGGTATACTAATTTATTCAGGGCGTCTATTTAGGACGAGATTCTTTTATTATCCAATATACAAAACAATATACAAATATACAAGGGCGTTAAAAGATTATGTGAATTGGCTTGAATTATTACCTACATCACCGATAGAGCAATCGCAAAAAAATAAAGCTGGTCAAGGCTATGATTCCATGTATAAGTCGCACAGCTAACTTGACCCAAATATGTTGGTTGAACTGAACCAAGGAACTGAACAGCTTTATTTTCGATTTAGAATATCTACAGGGTGAATTAAATTGAAACTTTATGCAGATGATCTCCCAGAACTAAACGGCTACTAAAAAAAAGAAGATATAAGAAGCTCAAATAAAATCCCCCGAAAAATGGAAAGCATACATTCCAGATTGCAAAGCAAACTTGAATTTAAGCTTCTCCCGGAAAGCTAATAAGCTGACATTTAAAATGAAAATCTTAATGAAGATGCATATTATTTCACTAAGAATAAACACCCTATACAGTGACAACAATTTTAAATTGCGCAGTATAATCACCTCAACAATATTTCTTAATTTTTGCTGACTAATATACGAACTATAAAAAAATGTTCCACTAAATAGACAACCTGTGTAATCATAAAATAATTTACAACATTTCTCGTTGCAATAACACAAAAGTAACTGTGGTCATAAGATCAGGGTGAATGTGTATTATTTAAAAAAAGTCTTACAGAGATGTTTTTACTTCTTACTGTGTGATGGTTACTTGAAAAACGGTCGTGCGTGCCCAAGAAGTATTTGAATGTGATTTGTTTTAGAGTGGAGTTTATATTAAATGGAAAATAAACAGTAGGGTTCTGCTCGTTATACACGTGGATACATCTTGTTTTTTTAAACAAGAGGATTTCTCCAACCACGTTACAAAATATTGCAAGATGAAACAACAATCTACTTGCCTAGTAATTTTTTGTACAGTTTTACTCTCTCTCGTGGGCTGGGGAAGGGTAACGATTTAACACTAATATACTTTTTTTTATGATAAACAGAGAATCGAGCATCAATTTACAATAGAGTGTTGTATAAAAACGTCAATTGACCGTATGTTTTAGGGCCTAGTAGCGATCAAAAAGAAGTTAAATTTTCTGGAACTTGTATGACCATCTGTAACCTCGCGTTTACGTTCAGAAAAGCGGTTTCCGTTTTTCCTATTCAGAAATAAACCTAGACCGTAAAACCTAAAGTCATAAAATTGGAAGTTCTACAAGCATTAACCCTTCAGGAAACGTGTTTGCTGCGTGGGAAAGCTAGGGGTTGGAAAACGCTGCTCACATTAAATATTGGATTATAGTAATGCCAATCAACTGAATCCGGTGACCCCTGAATAGTAACTATATGCCAGCAAAACGTTTCTACCTTCCTTTTCACTCACTGAAGCTATTGTTTCTTTTACTTTTCGTAAATATTAATTTGGATCACGTAACTACAGCAACATTTAAACAACACCTATAACATTAATGGTTAGTTTCTGAAATGCCGTGCCGATTAAATTAAACTGCCTACCTTTGCGAAAAGGGTGAGATTATTAAAAGATTATGCCTAAACTATTTTACTTGTAAGATGGTGTTTTTTCGTTCATGTGAATGGTTAACCCCACCAATGCGATTTTCCCATATTAATATGTTTACAGGCTAGAGTGCACTATAGACGAAAGATACCTAGAGAACAGACTACCTTAAGTAGTAGTAAGTATAAAGAATCACTGGTTAATAGCAATTCAGTAACCAGAGGTCGAAGAATGCCCTCGTCCTCTATTATCCTCTATTATCAATTTGGACTGTAATTTTTATGTTCATTCCACTCAACCATTAGAATTAAATTCCAACAAACAGTTGGGTAATTTTAAAGAAAACTAAACCCTACAGTATAGAGTCTACCTAAAATTTTATTGGTAATTCCATATAATAGTTAGTGACATTGAACATCCGTAGGTACTTATGGTATTACATTCCCATTTTCCTTCTCTATCCTATTCGCTGTTTTAGAGCGTAGATGTAACTTTTGGTTATATAGTTCTATATGTGAGCTTGAAACGACTACGTTTGAGTAAGCTTGGTCCCATAACGCACAGTAAAATACGATGCGATGCACAAGCACTAATCCCAGATCCCGTCTGAGAATAAACTATTTCCCGTTCGTGCTGTGTGTCTGTTTAACACAAGTAAATATCTTAATCCAAGCTAAGTGGTGATTAACTACATTGAGTTACGTCGGAGACGGAAACTGCCAGGTGAATGTATATTTAGGTCTTCACCCGGGCTTTCAACGCGGGTTTCAGAATTGTGTTTAATAGCAATATGTTACCAACAACCTTGACTACTTAAGTGTAACTTGAATTAATTGAATGCCGGAAAATGCATACCACTTCCTTTGTTCCCTTTGTAGTAGAGGTCCATTATTTAATATTGGGGGAAATCCTGTGTGCAGTTCCAATAAGATATATTCAGTTTAAGAGAGCAAGGTAGATTTATAACACGTGGAAAATGTCTTCATTTACAAGTAACTCAATTTGATCAGGTAACCTTATGTTATATGTGCATGCAAGAGGTGGTTCCGGCATTCAGTGACCAACTTATACTACTTTATGGCAACCAACAGTGCCAACTTCTTTATAAATACAAAAAAAAGTTTCTCCAGAAAGTACTACCATGAGTTTGTAAAAGAACAATGTCTTTAAGTAATTTATGTAATATTTTCATAACTCGAGTTATTCGGTTTTATTTAAATGGTATTAACTTGCGTGCTACGTTCTAAGCTCTTAAAAAAATTCTATTTTCACATCTCTTTATTGCGAACGGCACGCAAGTTTTCAACTTTTTTTTATACAGTAGTATTATTAAGAACAATTTGATTTCGTAATAGACTTATATTTCCTGAAAAGTTCTAATAATGGAAATCAGTATTTCCAGAACATGCAGCTTTTGTTCCTTTTGAAGTATTAGAGCTTACACGTTTTTACAGACTGAAGTATCTTTCTTTCAATTTACTAAAAAAATAATTTTGTGTAAATATAATAGGATAGGTTAACAAAAGAAACAATAAAACATTGTGTACTGCTGGCCGAATATTAAAAATACTAAATACCAATGAAATGAAATCGATAATAAGAGGATATCTTCGAAAAATAGTCTAGAAAGAAACATCTTTTTAATGGAAGATGCAAAAGTAGCCAAGAAATTAGTGTTTTTGACCTGAAAATTTAAAGCAATGCTGGCTAGCAGTGGTTTCTTCCTAATTGGTGCCTAGGGCAAAATACAGACCCCCTTAATGTTCTGGCTTTACTCCAAAAACGCCTAAGGTTTTCTAATTAGATATGCGAGTCGTGTTTTTCATGAAGATTTAAAAAGTAAGTGTTGGTTGTTAAACATAATAAAGATTTTCAACATTTTTTCAATCAACAAACATCAAAGGAAAAATATCGAATGTAAGTAATAGGTACATCTAAATATTTTAATTAAGTAAGAAACCCCATTAACTGCCTTCACATCTCTCGCAGTTATAAGTAATTAAAATAAATTAAACTTTGTTCATCACAATTTAATATTTTGCATTTGCATTAAAATATATAGGTAGATATACCTAATATTGAAAGCATACTTCTAGGAGGTTTTAAAATTAGTTAGTAGTTAGTAGTTAGCATTAAATTCCTCAATTATTACGATATAGCAGAAAAATGAATAACGGGACATTACAAATATATTTATGGCGCTTTCTCATTAAGTTTTTCGACTAACACTTCTATCGAATATACCCTCTAAATACCATTTCGAAAAAATAGAACAGAATTATAAAACTCTTCTATTTTGGTCCATTATTGCAATGTGTAATCATTTAGGCACATAAATATTTCAGTAACGTAATTGGGTTCATCAGTTTGTGCTGCTGATTCCATGCTATCTAGATAACAGATACATTGATCATTTCTTAGGATATTTACGGGTATATTCGAAGTTTGAACATCTCAATGTGAACGTTTCAGTTTGGCCTTTAGTCGGATTAAGAGATATGTAGAGGGTATTCCCTATGGGGAGCTATCAGAGATACGCATTAACAAAAAAAAAAACAATGTTACTTTGTTACCGCAACAACACTGACCCAGCTAATCTAACCTTTTGTGCGGCACACCAGGCTTACACTGGTATCCGTATCTCTATAGCATTATTATAATTGAGGAGGAATATTTAAACAGAAAAGATGCACAAGATATAGTTTAATGTTTAAAGCCGCATTAACTATAAATATTGATTGCAATGAATATTTTTTATTAATTATAATTTATTTACTGCTATATTTTTGATTTATATTTCTTATCAAACGTTCTGTTTGATACAAACGCTACGAATCGCAAGAAACAAGGCGATACGCAGCAGACACTTTAGGAAACGTCAAACGTGGATGTGCGTCGACTCTTCGTCATAGCCATCTATTATCAATATAATATGCTGATGCCAAAAAGTGTATACGTTTTTATTTTTAACGCATCGATGTGTTAGATATCATCTTGGCAACCTGCTACTTCACGCACGGGGGTAGAAAATAGTATATTAAGTATTAAGAACGGTAAGGACATTTTACCGATCGAAGACAATAGTTTGGAGGAGGAGCGCAGCGACGATTCCAATTATTGTCTGAGATCGGTAGTCCTTAACGTTCGTGATGCTTATGACGTTTTTTGCGCTACTGAATCCGGTAAAAAGAATTTTTAATAAATTAATAATTAATACAGATTCAAATGCGATAATTGTCAGTCCCCACATCACGTTGCCGTATTATCGATTGATATATTGCGTTTCTATAGGAACCTGTAAACAGTTACCGCCATTCTATGCCGCCATTGCAGTTTTTTATGAGGATTTGTTTTAACTAACATTGGAAATTGCTTTCATTTTATTTAACTAAACTGACATTTGTGACCGACATTAATTTATCAAATTACATGGCACATTCGTTTTGAGTAAATTTACTTACCGTTCTAGAACCCCAAAGTATTTTACCGACGACTTTATCCTTAGCAACTAGTAAACATAACTTACTGTCTTGGAAACAGCCGCGGTAAACAATGAAATAGAGCACAGTAGCGCAAAAAATATATATAGTACGCTAGGTGGAGCTTGTGATGGAGATTCCTAATAAACGATTTCTGAAAAAAAAATTTTAAATACGCGAGATGGGTGGGCCCAGCGGGAAGAAGATACGAAAAGGTATGGTAGAATATGAACCAAGAAATTATTGTCCTGCAAAACTTACAGCACTGGAAATATAATATCTGACCATGGAAAACACCATAAAGTAGGCGAATAATATCTAAACAAGCCGTTCATTGGGCGCATTCAGCCAACTCAACGCTGACTCAACAGTTGAGACAGCGATACATTCCATTGGACGCATTGTCAATTCCGCTGCTCTTATTGGCCAATCAATTTCGTGGTATCTCACCGTTGACTTGGCTGAATGCGCCCATTGTTTGAGATTAAACTTTTTGACAGATAAGAGAGGATACGGTTTTTATTTATGGAATTACATGTTATAACACATAAGAGGCTGGGATACAATACCAGATCCAAATTCAACAATAAACGTAGAAGGGGGTATTACAAAAAATGGTAAAGGGTCGGGAGGGTTTGCGAGTTGACATAGAAAGGAATGGTTATATGTTTCAATAATTACTGTCACAAATATAAGGAACGTTCGTAGTAATAATATTTGAAGATGAGCTATGATGTAATTTCCAGTTGCAGTAGTTAACGTTGAAACGTTTAGCTTCTGAATTGCAGAAAGAACACAAACTGTCCAATTAAATGTCAGAAGTGAGAAGAGCTTAGGTACGTTCTGATTGTGGGGTTATAACAGGATGGTTCTTGTATATTACATTTATTTCAGAAGCAATAATTTAATGAGAATTTAAAAGCTGCAATTCAGGCTTAGTGCCGACCCTTCGTCGTACAAATGTCACGATGTTTAATCCTGGACCATATATAACTCGGGATTTTCATTTTCAAATGCTTGTTAGGTAGCTGTTCCACCTACGGCAACGCAAAATGACCCTATAGGATAATATGTTTTGAGATGGTGAGAGCGCTTGGCTCAGTGATGTCGTAGACGGAATATTGAAACACGGGCGGAACGTGATGAGTCCTAGGAGATACGTGTTTCATACGTAATTTAAATATATTGTATTCATATTCAGGACTTGTCCTAACATATTACAAATATGCGCATCTTGTTTTTTTTTTAGGGCTGACAGTTATTAAAAGGGATATGCAGTAGAGTTTCGTAATAAGATTTTTTGCAGTGAGAAACCATTTCCGGGTAGCGTTCAACTCAGAAATTTATTATATTACGTATACCAACTTCGAATTCCGCCTTCTCTTTTAAGAGGAATATAGGTTGTAGTAAGCAATTTTGCTCTGTTGTTTACTACTATAGGTATTAGTTCATCTACAGGAAATGATTTACGAAAGTAATATAAACTTTATTAGGAATATTTCGAATAACATAATTTGCTTGTCAACTTACTAATTCCTGTATTCTTGTTACAATTACATTTCCTGTCTGAAATGTCAACACGATGAAGCTAAAAATAATATCTGTGATTAGTACCGTGCCACTTTCAAAAGAACTGTAGTTTAGAAATTAATATTGTGATACGCAAAAAGAATTATTAGTAGCCTTTTTCTCTGATATTCTTCCCTTAGATTCGCCGAGTAATTACTTCTACTTTAATTATTATAATTATTGAGTAATCAAAGACTAAGTACGTGTATTACTAGTATTACAACTAACTAAAAAAAAACCAAAGGGTATCATTTAGAAACAAAAACAAATGAGAATGTGCCATGTCATTAATCTTATTTTATTTTCTATTACTGGTAGCGTATGCAGCATTCGAAGCAAAGTAGAAAGAACTACCTACCCGCAAAAAGAAACAGCGGCCGTTGTATTCAAACAGTAAATGTTGACACATAAATAGAGGATTGGAAAACAGAGAACTTACGTTTTTTACAACAAACCCTTTTTTTATATGAAATCTGATTATTTTCTTCTAAGCTTACTAACTTCAAACGCAAGTAGGTTTATTTTTTTATTTGTTATTTACTTTCATGCAAACATATCCCACTAGGGATATCAGTATATCTTTTTTGTAAACCTTGGAAATTTTCAAACATTCATAGAAAAATTATATTTTTTTTCTATAGCAGATGTTAAAGTGTGCTTTGTTCGACTAAAAATAGTTGATCAAGTATTACTTTAACCGCAAGGGTAGATAAAGTAACACTTTAACCGCAAGGATAGATAAAGTACTTTAATTTTCTGGAAACTCCATGGAAACCGAATGGAAACCTTTGCTACTGAGATTTTCGGGTTTAATATAATCTAATTTTAAATTGTTTTTTTTACAATTTTTTCTTATTTTTTTAACATCTGCTATAGAAAAAAATAGAATTTTATACACGACGATAAAATTTAATTATCGACTCGCGAAAATTAATTCACTCGCGATTTTATCGCTCGTGAATTAACACTTTCCGCTTGTGGATAAAATATAATTTTATCATCTTGTATAAAAAATAACTATTTATTGTTTGAGTTGTCAGAATCTTGACTTGTTCATTATTTTTGATTTTGTCTTATTTTCGTAGCAATCTATGGACGTTAGCAATCAATTTGGAACTTCTATCCGCTACGCTTTGAAACAAATCCACAACCGACAAGCCGGACCATCATCGAAAATCTTTCACCAGTATCGGTCTGTATTCTCTTCTTGGTTTTCTTTTTGTATGATGAACAAACAGGCATTAATTAAAATTATTTTACTTTTTATTTTTATAAAAAAATTGAGGTAGGTATGTACAGATTTTGTTAAATTAATAGCTTTTCGTTTTTAATAAAACTGTGCACGATAAAGCATCGAATAGAAATATATAATTATTATTATTTCGTGTCATATACTATTATATGATTGCTCGACACGTATTAAATCCTAAAAAACAATAATTATGACCATTATTTGTGGGAAATATCGATAGTAAAAATTAAACCATTTTTACAGTTCATAAATTATTGTCTATCAACATTGACATTTATAGACAATAATATATTAGGTCTATTAGCAAATTCCACATGATTTCTCTTTTAATAAATATACAGGTTTATCAATAAATTTCAGTTGTCAATGATGAAAATTAAACACTTTCTGTCGTTCGTATGAATAATCGACAATAAACAAATGAAAACATTTTAATTAAAATGTGATTAGTTAAAACGTGCTATATTTTTTACGTTACCACATAATGTGTGTATTGTATTTTCATTAATTTTGATGAAATGTATGTTTCATATTAACAAATGTTGAACCACGATTTTTTTCTTGGTACTTCAATCAAATTTGGAATATCTACATAATTACGTTAACAATAATATAACATTCTGTTGTAAATTATGCTACAATTTAGTTTATTTTATTTTATGTAAAAAGGATTTCTATATTCTATTGTCAGTTTTTAATTTTAAATATACTATACCGTAATACCTTTTTAACATTCAACAAAACAAATGACCAGCAAAATTATATTCTAAAGTAATATATTAAAAATATAAAAGCATAAAAGAACTAAATTTATGTAACAATGGTATGTACCTACCTACTAAATCACAATCAGTGAGCTATACGCTTTTAGGATACTATTTGCCATTTTTCATTTCTAACACTTATTTTCATGATTGAAATAGTTACTCCCGTTACCTACTTAGCCTGTTATCTACGGGGTGTTCAAGAAAAGGACCGCATGCATAGGGATATCGCGATATCGATAGAAATTCAGTTAAATGAGAAGAAATATTCAGCGTATTCAGGACTACTACGATTACCATTCACGTATAATATAAGGATTACAAAATTTATTTTGAAAAATAATGGAATTATAATAGAGAAAGTATTTTTTTCATGGGACATGAAAAATATTTTTTTACAGTTGGCCTAAATACATTTTTGCATATAACTCTGTTGTTAATAAAGACATACCAACAAAACGAATCAGCGCGCTGCAGCGATACGAAAGAAAATCTTGAAAAGTTGGTGATTTACAAAAAATTTAATTAAAGATTTGAAATCTGCATAAAAAAGGGCCTTACTAATTTCAAAACAATTTTATACTACTGCCCATAATAATCAAGTTACACGCGGGAAAATAGAAATCTGAAAATTTAAGAATTTTCAACCTGTACTGAAAACTACGCAACATTTATCGAATTTGAGTAGTGATCGTAGTAGTCTCATTTAACCGAATCTCTATCTCTTACCGTTTACGAGATCCCATGTATGGGCACCTTACTAAACACCCTATACCTATTTAAATTTTTATTTCCTTTTCTTAATATTACAACGTAGTCTATGTTAAATAGCGCTATATGAAAAAACTAACTCTATGTAAAACTTAAAAATCGCATTTCCAAGTCTGAATTTAATTTTAATTTTTTCGATTTGGTCTCGCAAATCACTTTTTTTCTGCTCTAGTAACATTCAATTTCCCAACCGTTTGGGTATGTTGGTTTAATAATTTCTTTAATTTTCTAATTTAATTTTCATTACCCGCTGTACAATTGCGGATTGTACCGTAAATTTTGTATTTTGTTATGACAATCCAAGGTCCAAAACTTTAGAGAGCCTGGAATTAATTATTAATATTTACCGTAAATAAAAGTAATTTTACTGGAAATTCATATTTTTTACTTCAATTTATTTTAAATAATTATTATAACGCGTTAGAATATTTAGAAATTGGAAATAAAATAAATGAAAGAAAATGCCAAGATTGGAAACCCTAAACCAGGCCCTAAACTTAGATGTGCAAAACAAAGTTTTATATACGTAGTGGGTCGCGCTTTCAAGTATTTGCCTCCCTACTTAACTTCATTATGTGGCATAGCAGTAAATGGCAGCATGAATAGAAGTATAGGTAGAATAGGTACCAACAATACAGGACCTTTTTTGCCACCCCGCCCTATGTTGCTAATTCCTGGCACCTAAACAACGACAACAGTAAACGAAGGAAATTTAGGCGTTCCTCAAAAGTATTTCAGTTTGAACCGTGTGTAAAGTTGCAACTTTGGAAAAAATATATTTTGCTCGATACAGTATTTACGTTTTTGTAATTTTTGGATTCAATTTAAACTCATATTTATCATTTATATTTAAAATTTAAAGGTGCAGTATCATTAGCGGTACCTACATTAGCATCATCAAAATGAAACACGTAATCAATAATTATTTATGAGAACTCCGTACCATGTACTGACAAATAAAAGATTTCATGTACAGAGATATTAGAGAGAATTAAATAAAATAATAATTTTAAATGATTCCCTAAATCAACCAGATTTTTATTTGAATTCCCTTAACATGTAATATAGGAAAGCTCCAGGAGGGGACAATATTCTTTTATGGTTTGGCACGGTACCTATTCTAATATAATATGCTAGGCCCTGTTTTATTTAACTAAAATAAATATCTTCATCTAAAATACGCATCAACTTTTTTGCTATTTATATTTACAGGATTACTAGAGCTTACAGAAAGCTTTTATGATTAAGCAGAAAAAAGTGTAAGCTCGAGCTTCCAGCAAAGTGACTATGTACAGTTAGAATACATGCATTTACTCTCGATCGTAACAAAATTTATTTTGTAGCTCTCACTAATTTTAATTACTTCTCCAAGCTCTTCAAAAATTAATCTAAAAAAAAACAAAAATAACATATACCTATACTACTGATTTATTTAAACAAAAGGATATTTTCCGTCCAACTTCATCGATTGTGTGAAATATTTACTAAGCTGAAGCTAAATTTTATATTAAATTTATATTGAAAGTTTCATTTACATTTAAATTTCCAGACTGTTTTTTGCAGAGTTAACTGAAAAATTACGTATTCAATTATAAAAAACATTAAGATCGCGTTTTATGTATTTGCAGACACCGCAAATACCAACTTTCTTATTGTGTTGTTATCACTTCTTAATTAAGACTACTCTCCCATGAATTCTTTCGTTGGAATTTTAATCGGCTCATTTTTATTAATTAAATCCTAACTTTACTGCCTCGTTTAATTGAATCGTCTGTGATAAAAGTTCGTGATTACTTCTGCATATTCTCGGCTATAAAAACATTTTAGATAGAGATAATAACAGAAGATATTACTAATAACAAAAGGATTTAGTAAAACGAAAATAAGACTTTAATTGAAACTGTCGAGATTGAAAATATAACCACAGTTCATGACCCCGGAAGCTGTATACATCAATCCTGGGAAACTAACCATGTATATTTTGAGAGGATTATTCCACAGAAAGCGCTAATACGGATCATATGATGAAATACATATTTTAAATCCAACATCCCTGTTTTAAATATTGCTTCGCCTTTAAAAATAAACCCTACCTGTGGACATCACGGAGTATGAGCGCAACGAACTCGCCATTTATTAAACGGCAAAAGTTCTGACATACGGATTACTATATCTGTGCAAATTATGACTTATGAGGATGCGAAGGGACGCGGAATAGGCTTTGTTTGGGGGAAAGAAGTATAAACAGCCACCCATGCAATGGCCTGCAATATGAGGAAAAATATGATTCAGTTATTTTTCAAAATGTAAAGAAATGGGCTGCGCATAAAGGCCCATATGTAATGTTATAAAAAAATGTTTCTAAGATAGACGTAATGTGAAATATCTTGGCTTCTTTTGATATCAAAACCTAGTGGAAAAAATGAACGCTAAACTTAAAATAAAAATCAATTTTTAGGTTTAAAAAAAATAAACATTTCGTTTTTGGTGTTCAACAGTAGTTCACGAGACAGAATTGGAAATCACTTGAATGGGCAGCGAGAAACACCAGACTATACGGTTCGATACGTACAGAAGAGAGACAGAGGCATTTAATTTACTAACGCAGCGGTGGTTCGCGATTTTCTCATGAGCCGTACATTTTAGCTATATGACTACCTTATACTATATGATAGACAATTAAATTATATATTAATATACAGGGTGTTTCATTTATAAATAACGAATTTGTGGCAGGAAACAATAATAACATGAAAACATATTTTTTGTGTTAACCCAAAAAATTCGCATTTCTTGGTATAGCCTCGACAAATTAAGACTTTTTTCAGAGAATAAGAAATTTCTGGGGATATTTAGAACCTTAGAAATGCGTAAAGTTTGTTTTACATGGAATGGCTTCACAGGAAAAGTTATTTGTTTAGTTTACGTACCACCTATTATTCGTATAAAATGATTTTGAATATTTTGAATGAAGTTTGAATATTCAGTAAACAACTAAAAGGAAGTTATAACCGCTAGAAAGAATGATTACATTGAAAAAGAATAGAAAATGCAGGTTTGCGACTTTTGAAGCGTGGAATACGAATCCATTAATTTGCACGGCATGGCAGCAGTTTTCAGTAAAAACAGAGCTGAAAATGTAATTATAGCTGACAGTGGCCAGAGCCGGGGGATTTCTGTAATTCAATGTCCGGCCAATGAAAGGGGGAATTTCCCTGGCGACGAGATCGGCGCTTTTTCTCTCCCAGGGATCTTCACTAATATTCCTGCATACATCTACAGCCGACCACAGGGTATACCGTAACAACAAAGTCATGTTTTAGTTAAAATGCTTGTATTGTATCTACCAATGCGGAATTGGCTTCAATATTAATTAATCCCCCCAGAGTAAATGGGCTTCCACATTGTAAAATATACATACCGGCCTAACAGTTTACACATTTGCGAGGAAAAATTAATTTTGCGAACTTGAAAAGCATGTAGATAAGTTGAAATGCATTATTCCGCATTTATTTTTAACTAACTAAATTTGCATTTTAACGACTTCTATGTATCACTGGAGAATAATAAAAGGAAGTGGATTTATACGAAAGGGGAAAATCTCGCTGATTTACTTGGAAAACACTTCCGTTCTGTTAAATCCGATTCTACCGAACCTTTTTTACGCTGTAACATTTTAATAACAAGAATTTTGTATTAAATAATTTTAAATTATATCAACGAAACTTAATTTAAGGAACTTCTAAATTAATCCTTCTTCGTACGTCAGAATTTATTGTAGTACACAGTTCCCACGTTCAGCAATGCCTATTATTAATTGAAATCGAATGCTGTTTCACGGAATATGAATAAAGTTTAATGTTCCGAATGAAACTTATCCAAACCAACTCAAGTGTAGCATAAGCAATCATAATGATTGTCATAACACTTGAAGGTTTTAATAAAGAACGCAATAATTTTAAAATTTGTCTAACCTTAACTCTTGCACAATTTAGAAATTAAATTCTCTCGGTGCAGTGGTAAACCCTTAAAGTGCTTATTTTTTATCTAAACCATCTTATTTCCATTTCCTTTATATTCTACAAATACGTCAATTCAGAATGTTTAACTAAGTAAGAACGGTCTCTATTGTCCCTTTGCTTAAAAGGTCTTAACGGCAAATTCATGTGGGCGGCAGAATGTTTCTTTCTTTCATACAGGATCCATTTGATTTGCTCTTATAACATCCTTTTTTCTACGACGTTTCAGCCTTTCAAGCTAATCATGCTTCTTGCAACATACATACTTTCAATTCCTACCTTGCCGAGTTAAAAATAATCTTCATTTTGGACTTCATTCTGCGAGCAGTCGTATGATAAAATTTTCAGAATTCGTTTTTCTGTATTTTAGTTTCATTTACTTTGTAGAACTAAACAAACGATATAATACGTTTCGTTCTAAACTATTAACGCACTGTTTAGATATTGAACTACATTATGTATAGACCAAGTGGGTTTGGATGTTTAAAAAAAGAAACTCCTGTTTCGTTGGTCGATACAAGTACAAAATTTTATTTTAGAATAAAAATTCAAGTCGGTTCCTAAGTAGACACCATAATTAATTTTCGAATTATAACGCCCCTTGTAGTTTACGAAATTGATGTAGGGAACTGCAACTGAGGGGAGTTCAACGACGAATCAGATTCTTGTTTGTGGCTATAACATCAATGTATATAAGGAGATGATGATGTGGGGAATGGTCAAACTTTTAATTTGGGGTAGAAACGTCACACTACACTAATCCCAGGGGTTATGGGTTAGGGTGTGCTCGCACATTGAAGTAACTCCCCTTACAAGTTCATTCCTCAGATCGCTACATTAAGCAAGTATTGTAACCAGTGTGAATACCCTATGCTAAGGTTTAAATAATCTCGTATTTCAGCAGGATAACTCAGTTACATGCAGCAATAGTTTCGAGGGAGAACAGCATCGGGTTTAATGACCGTACGTGTACACGGAACAAAATATACCTCCGATTAGAGTAAATATAGTCTAAAAAGAGCTTCATCAAGTTGGCTGTGACTGTTGTCATGTGTTTTAAACTAAAAGTGATATAATAGTTATTTATGTTACAAGTACGCAAAACACAGTTTTAGCGGACGAATCCAGATGTTTACGGACGAGGCGAAGCCGAGTCCGTAATATCAGATGAGTCCGCTAAAACGTTTTGCGTACGTGTTTCATACAATATTTTTTTGTATAAGCTCTCCAAATTGGAAATTAGTATCTAGAATAATTCTACATCTGCTAATAGCTTGTGACATTTATAGAAAATCTAGTATTCGGTAGCCTGTGATCGTGACAACCATATGGTAACCAGTTTGTTTATCAAGTTGTTTTTTAAGTGAAAAAATAACAAATCTAACAAATTCTAAAAAAATTGTTGATGTTCCGGTCGAAATTACCGAAAAAGCCAGAAATATTGTACTAGATTTGCTGCCACTCAAGTCTAGGCAGCAATACGAGAAGGAGTACGAAATATTTAATGATTGGAAGCAGAAAAATCGTGTGACGGTCGTGAATGAAGATGTGATATTGACTCTGCATTCTGGTGACATTTTTAAATATGCCAAAAACTGTAATTTCCATTTTCATGTTTCAAAGTAGATTATTTTGTGTTCATTTATATATTTTTTGTATTTTTTTGCAGCAGTAGCTGTTTTGTGTTGTACAATGTTTTTAGTAAACAAATTCAGTCCTCTAAAGTGTTGCTAAGTTACCTTTAAGGGACTAGTCCCCTAAAGTGGCATTTTGCGGATTACAAACAGTTTCCAAAGTAACCACTTTGGAGAGCGTGTACAAAAAAAATATAAAATTTACATCCAATCAAATTTCAAAGCCAACTAGACGTAGCTTTGTTCAACCACTTTCTGCGAGAGAATACACTGCAGCATTAGACCCTTTGATCACGCTCAAAAAAAAAGGTAATATTGAGATTATATCCAAATTAACTATTTTAGAAAATAGGTAAGTCTTTATTATACAACGGTAAGTATAAAACTCGCTATACAGGGGTAATTCTGTTGCGACAAGTACTTTAACAATTTGTTTAGAAAAATATCGCAAAAAGAGATTCATCCCGCTGTCAACATTAATCAGGATTATTTTCAACAGAGTAGATATGTTTTATGTCTATTTTGTCCACTCTCCAGATAAATTACTACTTGCATTGTGGTGCCAAATAAACAGCCGGAAATTGGACGTCGAAAACTTGGAAATCTCTGCAAAAGATTTACCAGCAGTCTGATGTTAACAAATGAAGAAGATACTAACATTCTTGGCGTGCAAGTATTTAAAGAAATGGCAACAAAAATGATGCCATCGAAGTCTCACATCAAAATGATGATTATAAAATTCTATAATCAATATAAAAATCATTTGATCAAAATATACAGGGTGTAGAATTAATTTATGCACCTTAAGGATTTCAATGCAAAAAAGTTTAGGTTCATTTACTTATTGTCTCTCCTATTTTTTTTTGTTTTCTGAAAATCGCAGTAATAGTTATTTTTTATACAAGCGACAAGCGGAAAGTGTTAATTCACGAGCGATGAAATCGCAAGTGAATTAATTTTCGCGAGTCGATAATTAAATTTTATCGTCGTGTTTAAAATTCTATTTTTTTCTATAAGTAGCAGATGTTAAAAAAATAAGAAAAATTTGTAAAAAAAACAATTTAAAATTAGATTATATTAAACCCGAAAATCTCAGTAGCAAAGGTTTCCATTCGGTTTCCATGGAGTTTCCAGAAAATTAAAGTACTTTATCTATCCTTGCGGTTAAAGTGTTACTTTATCTACCCTTGCGGTTAAAGTAATACTTGATCAACTATTTTTAGTCGAACAAAGCACACTTTAACATCTGCTATAGAAAAAAGTATTTTAATCCAGTAAGCAACGAAGGTTTATACTTAGAATATTTTCAAAGTAGAATAATTAAATCGGTGTATATGTTATATACGAACCTAATATATTGTACGACGTAAGTACATGATTAAAACCTATAAACTTAGTTTAACCTTAGTAGCCGCCACCTCAAGCCTTGTATTATAACCGACCGTTTTTGTACTGTGCACAAAACCTTCAGAGCTGACAAAAGACATTAGCATTATCTTGTCTTGCAGAACAGCTTCCAGCTTTGATTGATAGCAAAGTGTTTTCTTTGGAAAGGTAGCTTTATGATTATATAACATTTTGCGAGAATGTGAAGATCAGATCGGACATACAGCTGATGATATTACGTTTTAATAAAGGAATTACAAAGTATCTACTACAGGACCAATTATTGTAAAAAAATCTTTACAGAAATGCTATTCCATTTAATTTTTTTGATATTTATTTATGTGCTATGCTTAGCGAATGTATGGGATTCTTATTCATTTCACATTTAAAGTTAACCAAGTTTAAGGTATACGTAGGTAGTGAGAACACTACAAGAGAGCCCTCTGAGTACTGTCGAGGACACTCTTGTAGTGTTCTCACCACTCATCTTTGTTTATGACTCACTTATAGCTATTCTTGAATTTATGACAAAATTGCGACTGAAACTACACCGACCCAGCTGATGAGTTTCAACGAGAACAAAACGCGTCTTGGAATGTTTCAGTCGTAGAAGTTTTATATTACTAAGCTTGATATATGCTTGGTATAATATGTACTATTTATTTATTTATTTTATTTATAGTGCTTCGACTGCGTGGTCATTAGCACTTTATTAAATTTACATAGATTATGGTTTACTTATATTGTTTTAATCTGGTTGATTTTTTCTAAGAAGAGTAGTATGTTGCAAGGATTTCTAAGTGCTTCTTCTTTTGTTGCTGGAATTTTGCACTGTGTTCTTGCATCTTCATATCGTTGACATTGCAGTAGAATATGGTCGATGGTTAGTGCGGTGTCGCATTGGTCGCAGTAGGGCCGTTCGGTGTTTTCTATTAGGTAGGAGTGAGTGAGACGGCTATGCCCTATTATTATCCTTGTTAGGGTGACTTGATGGCGTCTGCTATGTATGTACTAAAAATATAAAATCGTTGTAGAAAATATTGTAAGCTGTAGGTATTTAAAATTTTAATTATAACTTTTTCAGTTCTTTTATAACACCGATAGATATTAGTGATTTTATTTTTCAGTGTATTCCTACAAGCTATAGACCAATGTATGCGGCAATATTGGACTAATGCGCTTATCTTTTAAAATTCATCTGACAAAAGCTTAATATTAATTTTTAAAAATCCTATTAGAAGTATAACGTTTTGGAAAAATTAAATTCTAATAGGGGATTATACTCGCTAAACCCAGCATTTAGAAATACTGATTTGCATCGATGTTGGTTATATACAGGGTGATTCCTAAGTACGTGTAGAAAATGAAGGGGGTGATTCCTGGACGAAAATTAAGGCTACTTTTTCCTATAAACGTGTATCCTAATATGCTTCCCTGAAGAGTTACGCCTCTTCAAAAATGGAGTAAAAATTTGGTTTTTAATTTTTATCTCAAATTTGGACAAACATAGAAAAATAAAAATAAATGGACGTGTTCTACTAACAGGAAGGCCCTTTATGGATATTTTTTTTATTCACCTGTATTGTTAGAAGGGGATGAAACTTAGAACCCCTGTTCATTTTTTTATTAGAACTTTTTAATGCACCGGAATTTTTAATTTAAAAAATTGGCATGAGAAAGCCTTATTCATTTAGAAAATTATTTGTCTCTTTTATTTTTATCGTGAGACAAACAGTTTTCGAGTAAAAAATGAAAATCGATTGTAATGTGCGCCTCAGTTTCGTGAGAAGTTGTAGTAAATTTCTGAAAAAAAAAGTCTAGGTAGGCGGATTTCATTTCTTATAGCCCCGGACCTAACGAAGTCTTAACCCCGCCTGTGTTTTAGTTTAGAAGAAGTTTGCCACATCGGCTCATGTTTACTAAAAATTACATTCTTAAATACGACTGATTTTTCTGAAATGCATAGAAAAGGTTTTCACAAGAAGACGTTTGAGTGAAACATAAATATAAACAATACCCAATCTTAACTAAAACGGATTCATTATTATCAATCTGATTTTTTTATTCCAACAATACTAGATAATATAATAGGATCTGAGCTACAATAGGTGTAGGATGTGGTAGTAAGCTGTTTAAATTAAAGCTTTAAAACTATTTGTCCTAATATTAAATAAATATAAACTAATATAAATATACTCGAAGTCTTAGAAAGGGTGGGTGTGAACTGCAGCAAATTTATATTTGAAGCCACTTATCTGTTTGTGGTTTGATATATTGCAAGATCTCGGAACTATAACCATCATTCCTAAAATATCTAATATAGCAATTATTAAACGTTCTTCGTCACTGTTACAACATTTGTGTGAGTACGATGTGGTGCAATACTAATCTTGGATTAAAACAGAATTAAAACCGTCGGTCGCAGTGAATAGGTGGTATTTTACTCCAATCGACCAAGCTAGAAACAGACACTAATTTGTGATATCCATAAAATGAAGTTCTTGTTTTTTCCCGTGAATAATTAAATGTACTAGTAGAAATTGATATTTTCTATCTCTCGTTGAATGGCCTTCTTTTCATGCTAGAAATTAATTAAGGCTAGTTTCCCATTCTTCTTAAAATGTTTTCTTGTCTTCTTATTTTAGTGCAAAGAACTATTAAATTTCATTGGTAAAGCCATAGTTTTGCTTGCAATATTTTTAGCTATAATAGTTGAGCGGGTAGAACAAAAAATATATAACAAAATTGAGAACATCATTATAGCACCAGTAAGAACAGTAGGAATAATTATTATTAACTACAGCTACGCAAAATTATAATAATATGAGTTTAAATTTAAAGTTCAAAGTAGACTGTTAAGTGGGCAAATCAGGGAAATCATGAGAAATGCAAATATGAACCTTCTAGGTAATTACATATTTACAGAGCATGTATGAATGAAGTATCTTGTCAGTTGAATACGAGTTCACAATTTATTTTTTTATTGGTGCATCTAAATAATTTTGGAGTACACATTTGGTTTTTATTTTTATCTCAAATATGGACAAAGATACGTATAACTAGAAACATACGCTTTAGGCTTTGATTTTGGTTTTGGTATAAGCAATGCATAGTCTAAGCAAAGGTATGTACCTACGGGTACGTATAAGAAAACAAAGCTGGATGTCTGCCGACAACAATTTTCACAAAATAAGTGTTATATCTGGGAAATATTATTTCTTGATACAGAAATTACAACAGTAATAGAATTAGTAAATAAAAATAAATAAATAAAAGAGCAAAATAAAATTACGTTATGACACAAATATCTTTTTTGTTTGATTAAGATTTCTTGAATAAACAAAACAAATAACCCAATTCAAAATATTACAAAGAGATTTTTGATAATACATTCAAAATCCACCAACTCCTTTTCTAATCGTTAACGGAGGCAAGCAAGAACTTCATTTTATATCGTGTCTTTTAAATGTCTGCCAACGTTCGTTTGTAAATTACGTTTATTACGTCTAAGTGCGTGCTTCGGGCTCTGATAAGACTCTTATCTGCAGCGAGCCACGCCGAGTAATTACATTGTTTCAGATAAAATTAACTTATCCGAAACGAGTGTATATAGACTTCGTTTACATATGTTAGCGCTTCCCTCTTTACTTCCTCTATAAATGTTTATTCAGCGCTACGTTTGTTTAGAATTCCTCTAGGGAAATTCCAATTAGGGTGCCTTCTTTCCTTAATACAGGTGAAGGTCTACGTACCTTCCTTCAGCTGTTCCACTTATACCTATTATGCTTTCCTTTGTTCTACTTACACACAAATCTACAATGCCATCGGCGGTCTTAAGAATACTCTTTCCCATAATCATATAAAGAGGGAATAACTTCAAGTAGTAATAAGGACTTAACTAACGATAAAGTTTAAACCATAACATTATCAGCATAGACCGAATATAAATACCTGCCTACATAGTAAGACCTCACTTTTGCAGGCGCGTATTTAAAACGAAGTAAATTATATTAGACTAGGAAACTCGGAAAAGCAAACGTTCTAATTACAATTATGCGAATTCCCCGCACGAAATTCTACCCAACGTTTCTGCACAATACATTTTCTGTTCATTCCCCAGACCATACCTTTATTAAAATGTATTAGTCTTTTGGGAGACCAAGCAAATTTGGCATTCATCTTAAAAGTTGTAAGTTGGCGTAAAATAAACTGCATCACTGGGATGACGTTTCTCTTAAATTTATTACTCTGATTTCGTTTCCTCCGTTCCTTCTACTGCCAGGAACAGAAGACGTAATTATATAAACTGTAAAAATATAGGAATTATGGTTACTATAACCCGAATTTAACCACTTCGTCATTTTTTTGTCTCAACATTTTGATTTATGTTATTTCTTTATTGTCGCTGTGTACCAAAGTTTATCATTAACTCTAGATTTTGGAATGTTGGCAAAGTTTACATTCTACGCATTGTAGGGGAACCACTGTTTCATATCTCTTCCGAAAGATGACAGACACATTGACGAATCGTTAGCTCGTGGAAAATCGATCCCCAACCCCCTCGTCTTAAAACCTAATCTGCATACCAATAGACCACCGGTGATAGCGTCTCCGCCGATTTAAAAAATATTGATACATTTAAATATTGCCTTTACTTTATACGATTCTAACATTTTAATATTGAAATAATAATAAAAAATAATAACTATACTTCTTAATATTATTCCAGGGGCGGGCTTAGCTCAGCAGCAGTGCACAAAGTCAAAAATAGTTTCAATTTTGTCACAATATTCTACAGTAAAGTTTTTTAAATAATAAATACTCAGAAGTACCTAAGCCCTTTTTAATGCAGCATCTCCAAATAATTATTGCTATCGACTGACCTACCATGTTGTAATAGATTTTGCTAGTTTTTTTAATCTTGGGTGTTCAGGAAAACGCAATAAGGATAATAAGAGGAGATTTTATGTTTCTTTCAAAAAAAAAATACAGGATACACATACTAGAATATAAAGTTTACTTAAAACACATAAACGACCAGAATGGTGTTTCTGAAATATTTTATTGTTTAACTAAACGGAAATGTTTTCAAGTATAGTTCCTGAAAATGAGTTTGCTTTATGAAGTAGCGGAATATTTCTTATACAGAAACACAAGAACCTTAGAAATTAAAATAACCTTCTCCTACACAGACCAAGATAGATTCAATTAAGGGATTTAATTTCTGTTTGACTTGCAGTCCGGAAAGTTCAGTCTTTGCCTTTAATTGTTTTGTAATGCTTCATTTCACATGTTTTTCTTCAAGTTTATCCCACTTTTTAACGAATAGGTTTCAGAAAACTTAAAGTGAAGATAATATGTTTATGAAACATTTATAATTTATCAATGTTAAGGAACTATATATAATTTATTAAAACAACTGTTAAAACCTAACTTAACAAATACAACAGATGTTTGTTCTATTATTATTCAACCTACATTTAATACCAAGAGCTTGTCTGCTACCACCCACTGATTTATCTTCTTTCGAAATATTTAATTACACCTAATGTGAACCTGGAACCCCTTACTGCTATGTCTAAAGGTTCGGAGCCAAAGACTTAACCCGTTGGACCACACTTTTTGTACGCTAGATATGCCAAGACTGTTTAAAATATAAATCGTTGCGTAAGATCATTTGTCTATTCACAAACTCACGAGACTTATGCATTTCTGCAGTGTACCTAGGTACATCGGTTAAGGACAAATTAAGGAACACCAAAATTTTATTCTTTTCTTAAATATTTTAGAATTAAAAGTTTCATTTACTACTCATACTTAAATATTCAGCATGCCGAATGCTAAAACCGAACGTAGGATATTTTTCTAACGTATTTGTGCAAAATAGTACCTACTGTTAAAGAACGATCAATCGAAGATCAAACAGCAGCGGCTACTATAGACATAAAAATGATTTACAAACTATTTTGGGAGAAAGCAAGTGACAAAAAGTGCCATTTTAAATTGGGGCTGCCTTATTTATTATAACATACACGAGGCCTCGGTGTAAAAATCTCTGGTACCCCATTGCACTTAGGCCGGCTGTGCCCCCATTCTACAACCTACATGAGAATTTTGGATACCAGGAAGAATTTCAACCCCCAGGAGGAGAACCTATATTATCTCAAATATCGTATTGCGTAGAATTTTATAGTCTTACTACCTCTTCGATAAGAAGGCAATATTCTTCAGTCTGTGTTAGTTAATCAACGTATACCAGATTTGATTCTGTTCTGCAGACTCCTTTAAGATTTTTCGAAAAAAAGTGCAAAAAAAGCATTTGTTAAAACTCTTTAATCAGTTAGTCCTGGTTAGGGTGCCTTGATACTGTCCCTGACAAACGATCAAGGCACTCTAGTTTCGATTTAAAGATGTTTTGATATAGGATAGGTAACGTACTTTCTACCATTACTAACATTATTTTTGAATAACTTTTGTGATAACTTGGTAATTAATTTAGTAACTTTTTATTATTTTAGTCATTGCATTAATACCATTATGACTACTTATTGTTTTTTAGAATGGCGAAATGCAATCGAGAAAAATCCTAGTTACAATATGAATCCCCTATTACACTATACACATTTTATTATAAATATGTTTTAACATTTAATTTTGGAGCACTAAACACCTGTAAACTACGTTTACAAAATATGAATCACTTACCATTTTCTAGCAATAATTTAGTTGTTTTCTTGTACATGGAACCATCTGTCCACTATAACCACACTCGCGATTATCACTTCACATAGTCATTACAAATTAAAGTATTTTGTCTCAAACACACGAATTAATAAAACACCCGCACTACAATAAAACCACATAACATAGAATCTAACAACGGGGAGAGCGGAAAATAAACTAAACACCAGACTTTGTTTGTAGAAAACACCTGCGCCTGACCCAACAAGATAGCAATAATGCAAGGTCAATTTGAAACCAGAATGTTATACAAGGTGTCAGATAAAAGAACCGAACAAAAGAAACTGATAAGAAGAAGTTTTTGGGAATGTGCATGAATAATAAAAGTAAATTCCTTTAAAATAAATATAGATTGTCAGGGCTGTTCGTGAAATTAACAAAACTACCTACCTACAAGTTTGAATAGAATATACAAAATTAAATTTGCGGGATTTACTAACTCTCCACGAGTAATACAAAATCAACATCTAAAAAGATCAATTAATTCTAAAAGAAATAACACCCAGACATTGTTACGCATAAATTGATGATTTATGTGAGTCATTAAAAATATGAACTGCAAATACTAAACACATAATCAATAAAATTACAAACCTGTTACAAAAACAAGTAGGTGGGTAGACAATAATTTGAGACAACCATGTTCAAGACTTTTTAAAAACATAAATACATGGTGTGACAAAATTAAATTGAAGATTTCTCCAAAATCATTCGAGTATTGTAGGATAATAACAAAAATTTGGGTTCAAAGACATGTTATGCAGAAGAAGAGTACGAATTAAAGAAGAAAAATTCTTATTACCTGGAACAAACCAATTCCGCAGTTCATCACAAGACAGACATTTTTTTACGTTTTTCTTACATTAGAGTTAGATTACAATTTCATAATAAATGTATGAATCTCAGCAGTAGTCAAACAAAACTGTACTTTAATTTTTAATTTGAAAAACCTTTAAGAAGTAATTTCATAACTTAATCCAAACCACTCGGTTTATTTATTTGTAGGTACCTAATTTTGACACACCCAACATAATGTATGTACCTATAATTATTGCAAATAATTTTCAAAAAAAAATACGTGAGAACATAAACCAATTTAGTTTTCAACATATATCTCTACTAACGAATCTAATTATTTGAATGAAATGATTAAGATCGTGTCTCATCAATCGTGTATAATTGCTATTATTCACTGGATGACAGTAATAAAATTGTAGTTAAAATTGAATGTTCAGCATCCACGCTTTCGAATCAATGCAAAACATCAGTGCTGCACCCTAATGTCTAGTTGATATTCTATCAGCTCGCGTAATCCCAATTGTAATGACAGCCGTCGCGCATGCAATCACAGTTAATGGCTAATTGTTACCCCCGCAGCAATGAAAAGCCAAACATTAAAGTGCAACTTCTTTATATCTTCTTTAAACCACCAAAATTCAATTAACAACCAAAAAAAAAAAAAGATAAAATGTATTTATAAAGGATAAGAATTTTAAAACTAAATGGATATTAACTTACATATTTTATTTTAAATATTTCAAAATATATGTCAGCTTATTTACAATAATCTGCGTGTGGGACACCATTTATACTCTGGAAAAAAATTAAATTACAAAAATTAAACTTTTACGTATTTATTACCTACCAAAGATTGACTAAGTCTTGAGTAGGTGAGACTCTCTAGTTCTAAAACAAAAATATAAAATTAATCAAAATAAATGTAATATAAAGACAATATATTCTTCACAAAATTAAAATATAGTGCTGAAACAATCCTATATTATATCACCCTGTAATATTTCTTTCTTTTAAAAAATGTATTTCATTGGTTTAGCTAAGAATTTCGAACTAACTGTTGGTGGCCGGTATAACTCAGCGATAGGGTGAACAAACTATTTTAAAGTGAGATATAAAACTTCGTGAGTTCGAATCTTATGCAGTCTATATACTGCTGAAATTTAAGTGACCACTCGGTATATTATATAGGTACCTATGTAACAGTTTTTGAAAACAAAGAACATGGCCCTTCCCTAAAATTTCGCATTGGGACAAAAAATAACTTCGTGTAGTTTTAAAAACAGACAGAAGTCATTATACAGAGTGTATCAGAAATAAGTACTTTAAATTTTAACTAGTAACAGAACTTGTCCGGAGCTGCAATATTTCTTAATACCTTTTTTTTTGTAAACCTTCTGTGTTAAAATTGTTTAAAAATATAACACAAATTTCATTGCCCCCCTACTATGATAATCTTTTATTGAACGAATTAATTAGAATAAATTTTGGAATTGGCCCCCTTTGTCAATACAACACTCAAGACGTCGGCGAAATGATTCTCCCACTCTTTCTAACATTTGCCAGTTTTTGTGAATCGTTGTAGCTGCATTTTCCACCCTTTCTGGTCGGCCGCACTTCAATCATTTCAATTAGGGCCGATAATGCATTTGCAAAAGTTGACAGAACTGACATTTCCCATAAATAATTTTTCATGCTATTACCGCTGCATCAAATAATTTAATTATTATACAAATTACCGAGTCATTATTTTATGGGTAGGGGAATTCCGGGGAATGCTAAATAAATATGAGATTTCAGAACAAACTTATTTAGAAATATTTTAGTTATTTGCATATTATTTACAAGAACAAACAAAGTCTGGCATTTAAGGCAAAGCATCAAAGTTGCAAATCGCCAAGCTGGAACGCGGCAGGGTTACAACTAGACAACTAAAACCTACTGAAACTGTTGGTAATTTTAAAATATGCATCAAATATGTCTGGAAAATACGAAGAACTTCGGACTCGTTCAAATATATAATTCATAAATACATGGATTATGTTCCATGTATTACACTACAAGTATCCCTTAAATTTAGTGGACCTCAACAAAATTTCTGCGTCAGGCACCCAAATACCTAAATCCAGCTCTGCAGCTTTCGCTGCCATTCGAAAAAAGAACTAAAAATGTGGTAAATGCCATGCCAAAACGAATGGAAATTAGTCATCAAAATCAAGAGCTAATTAATTAAGTTTTAAAATGAATTTGAAATAATAAAGAAATGATGGAAACTCCGTTAAATCAATTCAAGTTGTCCTATCAAAATTCACCATAAAATTACATCGAACATAAACTGCGAGCAACACCGTATTATAAACTACCCACTTCTAATCAGTAGAGAAACAAAACAAAATGTCCATTATTTTAAATAATACAATAAAATTACATTTTTATTTTATTATCAGACCCCCAATACTTTTACAGTTGGGACTAAGAACGTTTAATTAATCAGAAAATTAACCATGTCAGAACTAATTTAATTTAATTAAAATTTATTCCAATAGAAATATGCTAATTGTTAAAAGTGAGAACCCTTTGGAAGTGATAATAAATTAATTACAATTTCGCCTATGAGTAGTTCAAATAATTACTCTGCAATCCGGAATGTTTGATTAATAAATCCGATACATATATGTGAGCATGAGAACTATAGAAACAGAAACTTAAAACGTGCGCTCCAAAGCACGACCGATTGTTTACAGTCAGTTACCCATTCGAGTGTAAAAATCAACAGACACATTCGTAACACGTCAAAAATCTATTTAATACAATCTCTATGCAAAAATTTCATAATTGCAGTTGTGTGGGTGCGTGAACAACGCAAGGTATAACAAGAAACCCGAATAATTCATTCACTAATTAACAACCTACTATTAAAATTTCAGCATATTATTATTTTTTAATTAAATTTTGCAACGAATGAGTACACATGAAAAATATCGATTTTGTTGTTATTGAGTTACGACAAGCATTTGAGCTTTATAACAATCATGTTTGAATGGACACGGTATTGTTCAAAAATGCAAAACACGAGATATTGCGAACGTAAACAAACAATTTCACAACAGATTAACATAACGATTATTAACTAGAAACAAAATAAATGTTTAACCATACAATACACCCACTCAATAATTCTAAAAAACAATTTACTTTCTTAGAAAAAATTACACAGAGATGCGATGCGAATAAATCTTATATTTATTGATTTACGGAGGTGATCTTCTATGCAGGCTAACAAACCTACAATAGTAATAATGAAAAACTAATCTATTCTCCATTAGGCGAACTAAATTAATTGTGCAACAACTGATTCCCACTTCAGTTTTAATATTAAAGTAAGAAGTTTTAGCTGATGTGATTTATTTTCATAGACATACCTGTTAGTGAGGAGCAATTTCAGGGTCATCATCAAACAATCCACCACCAAATGGTAATGATGGAAATTGTGGTCTAAATAGTCCTGGAAGTTTGGGAAATCTTAGACGACCGGGTCTACCAAACGGCGATAATGGAAACATATCGGAATTAAATAGACTAGGCATTTTTGGAGGTGAGAATGGGTTTGGTTTGGAAGGGAATCCAAAATCTTGAGGTCCAAGTATCCGGGATTCAAACTGAGTTGAGCCTGGAGAATTCAACACTCTACTTGAAAATGTTGAAAAACTTTTGGATTCACCACCCGGAATTGCTTGTTGAGATTGATGAACCTCGCTGTAAGTTCCATCACCACCGGCTCCTCGCAAAACCACCTCATTAGCTTTTATCTGTAATTGAAAATTAAAAAACAAATCAAAGGGAGTAGGTATTTAAGAAAAATGTACCATCAAAATATAAAAAAATATTTGGTACCTTACCTGAACGATAACAGTTAAGATAAAGGTAACGAGAACCCGCGTGTGCACCATATCGACGGTCAAAGCAAAATGAATAATTTCTCAATAAAAATCGGTTTTAAAACGTATGTTTCCAGACTCCCACTCCCTTTCATAAATCAGAAAACCAATCCTACCAATTTTTATTTGCTAAGATTTCAATAGCGACGTAGTTCAGTATAATCAAAAGAATTCGATAACGGATTTTAATTACATTTTACCAGAAATTGAATTAACTAAATACGTTAGTCATTGAAATTGCGTAGAAATGTTCACTAGCTATTGCACCAATTGCAATAAATTTGTAGATTTACGTTTTGTTTGCAAGTCAATGCACAGCATTAAAATGCATCATTTAAGAATGACTTGATCTGGTAGAGTTAATCATTTAATAGCTAAGTGGGAATAATGACTATTAAACATACACACACACATAGAATCGATTTAATGCAACTAAATGTCTAATTGTATTTTTAATTATACGCGTGGTAAGAATACAAAACCGTTCCTGACATGATTATCTAGTTTAATATGATTAATTAATAATCAGTGTAATATTTCGTAAACATACTAAAGAATTTTTATTAGCCCGACAATATTTTCTCCAATAATGTTTCTCGGTCTCGCTAATATGCCTTGAGTGTAATTTGGGTACTAATTATCTTTTATCAATTGGTTTTATACACAACTTCAACAATAGTGCATATTTTCTTAATTATGAACTAGACCTTGCGTATATGGAACTTGACGTCATCTGTTACCAAGAATCAGCAAAAATAAAGAAGTACGGGAACACACCGAAAAATGAACAAGAACTAAAAATATGTAGGTACCTACTACATCATTTTACCAAATGCCTGATTATTTATCTACACAAACAATAATAATTGAATAATAAATAATATATGTGATATGAACATTTATTACCCATTTGAGGGAGTTGGTTCATGGAAATTGTTTTCATGTTCTAAAGACATTATTTGATCATTATGATCCCTGCTAGACTAGTAAGAGGTAGTGAGCATAATGCATGCTGTGCTAGCAATCCTAGATCGACAGATCAAATATCAAAGAATCGGCATCTAGAGTGATATGATGGCAGAACTGCTCTAGTCACCCTAAGCAGTTGCAAAATTGCCTCAGGGATAGTACTGTAGTGTTATGTTTCCAAGATATTGCAAAATACAGTATGGGTGAGAGGGCATGACGGAAACTACGGAAACGAGGAAGCCATCGCAGTTGCGAGACTGGCCTCTAAACAACCATCTTGAGGGTCAGAACCCGTAATTCCTGTGTCGCTGAACCCGTTAAGCTTTTTGCTATTCCAAGAAACCCTAAGAAACTTCACCAGAAGATGGCTTAACACTCAAAGTTGTCATTAGTTAAGGATTGCTACAGCAGCACCCTTGCCGAGGACAGCCAAATCCAATGTGCAATTTCAGGAAAGAACCTGCGACAAGTGGTGGGAATCTTTTAAGGGGACACTGCATTTTCAAGACAGGAACATACACAGGATAGGGGCCATTAATAGCCACAACTGTCGCCGATGCAGCATTGATGACAAGACAGCTCAGAGCTGTGCTGTGTCACTGCCCTGCTCTCGCAAGAATACAAGGATCCATGTTGGGGGATTTCTGGCCCGATATGATCAGCATCAACAACTTCACAATTGCTGATGTCCTCAAGATTGAATGGCTTGATTGATAGCTGAATCACGGAACTTCTGCGTGGGGTTAGTACAATGAGCCCAACTATTGTGGCGTGTGGGATATTTATATTTCTCACCCCCTTCTCAAATCAGATCTAGAGCCCTACAAGACAAGGGGAATACACACAAGCACCATAATGATAATTATAGATTACAAGAAGTACAAAACAGTCACCATGGCGTATATAAGCGGTAGCAAAAGAAATTGTCATGTTGAAAGATAAAAAGATGATAAAAACCTCTAGTATGGGGTAAAGATTGCAGGAAGTGATCGAAACCTCAAGCAGTAACCAACATTAAAAATATAAATTTTACAGAGGTTTTTCAAACACATTGTGAGCGGTAACTGTATACAAGGTATTCATTAAACATGCAGCAAAAATTCAGGGGATTATTCCTTGGGTCACTAAGATTTGCCGCGTTGTTTCGAAGATACAGGGCGATTACAAGTTTATTTTTTTAATTTTTATATTAGGTAAAGGTAAAGATTCCTAACCTACACAAACTGCTGAAAATGACTACCACCAGCTAGGATGCATGCATTTCATCATTGACCGTCGAACTCTTTCAAAGCCACCAGGATTGTTTTTGTTATTGCATTACACCCATCAATTATCTTATTTCACAAATCTTCTGCATTTTCGACTGCAGTCGCAAAAGCAAAAAATTCTTAAATGACCCAAGCAATAAATAATTAATAAAATAAACACAACAATACAGCAAGGCAAGGATACAATCAGTAAGTATCAAGCTCGAAACATTAATTTTAAAAATCAAAATTTCCATTGTACTGTAACATATTCTTCTAAACTCTAAAGATTTGTTTTCTCTACAGTAATATAAAGTCGAAATTTGTATTCATTGAAACACATTTCATCTCCAAATTGACTGCGTTTATGAACCACCCCATACAACGAAATAGTCGAAATAAATGACAAATAATAATTATAATTCGATTAAATTATGCTGACAGTTTATTTCAAAAAAAGAAAAGCTATTCGTCAAACGAATTAGCACTTAGCTTTTCTAAATTACTAAATTTGATTGGTATTCATACTGGTTGTAGCTGCCAGAATTTGATAGGTTAATTTTGTATGTAATATCCAACCCATATTCTCTAACGTCAATTCCTGCTTTCGACAGTTAATTTCCCTTCACTAACAAAAATCTGTAGAAGAATATTTAAAAGGCCATTCAATAAATATGTATATTGCATCGCCCGATTCATCGTTTTGCATAGCCTGTGGTGATAAATTGATCATTCATGGATTCATGGAATAAAAAGTTTGGAAAACAATGGAAGAATATATAAAAGATGCACAGAAAAACAAGAAAAAATGTCTACATATTTTTAAACACATAATATTAATTCCAAAAAAAATTGAATCCAATTAAATTATTCAAGGAATTCAAAACAAGTTAATGCCTTAATAAGCTTTGAAAACTCTTTATCTATTCATTATAATATCTTAATTTGATTTTCTTCTCTTATAGTACGATTTTACAATTTGTGAAACTTTTCAATATCTTAATAGTTAATTTAAACGTTGAATATGCAAAGCATTGTAATTTTTAATGACTATTAATGACTGAAAAAAACAATCTGAACTGAAATCCTTTATAATACCCACTAACATCATTTTATTTCTATTAAAAAATCCATTCGTATATTATTAAGCTACAATTTAAAAAATTTGTTTGAATTCCAGTGGCGGGCCGTGGTCAAAATATTTGGGGGGCACTCTAACAGACGAGGGAAGGTAACAAAAGCGGCGTCGCAGATGAAAATGTGAGGTTTCCATTTCTTTGCTGCGGACACGGGCCCTGTGCCCCTTAGCACCAGCCGCCACTGTTCATTTCCAAGCGGTATTAAACAAATTCACTTTTAAACTAACAAGAATAAATTGACAATATGAATACAATATCTTGAAACTAGTATCTTTAGTAAACATTTAAAAATATAAAAAAGATCGGCCGTTTAAACATCCTTCTGACTTAATTTCATGCATAATCACTGAAACCGTACTACAAACAACTTCAATAATTAGACGAAACCAACAATGTTAAAAAGAACTACATTATCAATTTTAAAATTACAGGAATTTATGATTGATTTTTGGATTACCATTCAATGCCATTTGTTATTGTGAATGCTTATACAAAGTTAATTCACGAGGTCGGCCACCGTTCCACTGTATTTTCAAATTCTATTCATTAATTAGTTACAGCATTGTCAAAGATCTTGACCAGTACCTCTACTAATTAAGAACTACCTAAGCTTTTTGCGAAACTATTGCAACAGACCCGATACAAAAAAAGTCTCTTCATACAAGACATTTTCCCTTCTTTTTTATTGTTAGGTATCGTTGATATAATAATAGTCATTTTGATAAAAGGGTGAAAAAGGCACCAACTGGAATAGCAGAAATAAATCGTCTCCCAGGAATCTCACATAGATATGGGATGGGGATCGCAAGGCAAAAACCAGGTATAGAACAACCATGACCAAGTCGTAAAGTAAGAATTAAAACTCAAATTCGGTTCACCCGTGAATCATAGTGTCGTTTGCATAATAGTAGGTGGAGATTGCATAATCTTAGGTAGTTTAGTCAAAAGTGTAGGATTAACATAAATAAATCATTAATTAAATTCATAAAATCACAAAATTCATAAAAACAAAATTAAAGTGTTTCAATAATTGACAATTCTTTCTAATCAAGTTGTTATTTTAAGCAGTTTACATTTATATTAAATTTCTGCAATACAAATTCACGAACATATGCGTGGGCAGATGTAATGTACACCAATTTTGTTAACAATTTCAGACACAAGAAACGGGCCCCTTATGTCTTATACCGTTGGCTAAATACACCTTGGCGTTGGTAATGGTAGCTAGTATAAGTTCCCCAAGAGTATACCAAGAGCATTCCAAACAAAAATCAATGAAATTACCACTTGGTCTCGAATCATGCTGCATTAGTTCCAGTCCAGTATGTCTTGTTGTAGAGGTTAAACTAATATTTTTTCCCTTGGATGTGATCGTTAAGCCCATTGCACCGCGGCCAGAATTGATCTATTATGCCCCTTGTGAAATTATTCTCCGTTAAGTAGTCCTGCATCTATGATAAAGTTCAGGATGTCCTTGGGAGAGATAGCCTGGAGTTCGAATGTTTCCAAAAAGGGAACTCCAAATCTCCTCAGTCTTATTTCTGCCAACGCTTCACATTGACAGAGTATATGAAATATAGTTTCTTCCTCCATGTCACACGCTCTGCATGTTTGGTCGTTTAGTATCCCCATGTGTTGGAGTGTTTCCTCATCGCAGTTTCCTCTGTAAGAAAGCTGATTAGTAGTTTTATGTTTCTCATGTCGACTCCTATCGAGTTTCAGGATATTCTTTGTGTATTCGTGGATGGATCTCGAATTAGCTTTGACTGTCTCAATCCATGCATTGGCCTCCAGTAGTTGCAGTGTGTTACACTAAGTCAGTCCTTAATAGAGCCCTTTGTGTTACTAATAACTATAAGAGATCCTTGACGTGGGTTCTGGACCGAATCATTTTCGTTTCGGCGTCTCTCTTAGCTAGTGAGTCCGTCTTTTCGTTCCCGTCTATACTCTGGTGTAGAGTAAAGCGTTTTAGTCCCGGGTTTTCTACCTCCTATTAAACTTCCTAATAACTTCTCCTATATCTACACCTATTTGATCACAGATAATTTTTTTTCGACTAATCGCTGACTCCGATTGGAAAGCCGCGCATCAGTTATTGGTCGGAAAAGGTATTTTATAATATTATATGAACAGCTAGTCTTTTTATACCAGACAGGTGTAACTTAGCCCTTTTTTGTGCACCTTCATTCAAGAAATAATGAGCAAACACTTAAAACTGTTGAAGAAAAGTCATTGACAGTTCAGATGATACTTAAATAAACCGCTGAAAGTTATACCAATATTTTAGAAAAACTAAAGATTATTGTTTCAAAGAAACAGAAAATCGATATCGTTGAAACTGCCTTTCAACATCGTAAATTCTCAGGAACTTTACAAAGGTTTTATACATAAGACTATGATTCATTTATTTCAAGTTTTAAAAGATTAAAAAACGTAAATACGTCATTTTTCAGGATGATTTAAAACCTCATGCCAGTTTACAAATCCATGCTGAAAGGTAGATTTTACATTAAATAATATGACTGTAGGTATTATTCGGACCCAATATTCCGAGCAGTTTTGAATAAGGAAGATTTACTGTAACAGTTGGTGCATAGTTGCCGTCAACTCGAACTTCCTGTCTGCAACATGGTGCTAAGGGATCCTCTTTAAAATTGTAAATTCGCCGACCATTCGTCAAATGCAATTATTCTTTCCACATTTTCACCCTCAAAATCCGCACTCGAAAAGAAAGGAAGGAAATCCGTTCGCTCCACCGGAGTCTCTTTAGTGTTTTCACAACTTCTTCTTCTAAAAGTTTTAGCAGAAAATTAGTATTTCCTTCTGCAAACATTACCCCTAGCAACTGTACTCACATAAGTAAAATGTCGCAGAGGATTACCCTGTAATAGCAGAAACGAGATACGTGATCTGTTTGAATAATAGACTTGTCTTCGTTTTAGATTAACGGAACTTTTCTTTTGGTCGTGTTTGGAACGGATTGGTAATTTAACGCCGTCTGTTGACTGGAGTCGGGTAAACCACTGCTAATCGATTACGGTACACGCTTTTTAGTCGCCATCCTCATTTACTTTCAAAATGCGGTCATTTTCACTCGCATTAGTTGATTTATGCAAAATAAATAACGAAAGCCCCTGCGAATACGCAGATAAACGGGGATTAATTTGAATTTGGCGCAACAGCTCGTTTTTCAACGCCTTAAAAATCAATATATTTGATACTAACCACACCATTACCCCAAAATTACAGTATCTGGATAATATTGGTTAACGTTGTGTGACAATCGTGGACAACCCCTAAAGGTTTGGATAGAAAACGTTTCCCAATTCCCAGTGTGATTAAACCGCTGTCTGTTTGCCTCCAATTAATGTTACACTATCCACCTTTCCGGATTAACAAGAAGGAAATGGACATGGAAATTTACATATTGGAATACAAGCGCAAACTCGTATATTATCCGTTGGGACGTTCACAGTAGTTTCCGAAAGATGAATTCGCTTGACTTTAAACAACGTATAAGTACTACACCGAAGCCGTTACATAAAATTAATGTGTTGCAAAATATTGAAAGCTATTTTATAACAGATTCGTTTCTTTTCAATTTTGTGCAGTACAGTTACGATAATCGATAACTGTTTAAAAGGCTAACCAAGGATTATATCCGAAAACTTCGTTACATTATTTGTTCAACCTCGTTAAACATTACGTTGTCATACTTCTAGCATAGCAATCTGTTAAATTTGTAAGAAACGTAAATTCTCTTCTATTAAATCACGACATTTTTTAGGCTTTTTAAGAATACCCTCACCTTTTGGTGTGTATGAGATTTCTTGTAAAATCTGTTGTTTATTAATTCTAGAAGGCAATCAATTTTTCTTCTCTAAAATATTGTTGCGTTCTAACTTTCCAATTGAACTAAATTTTAATTCGTGTAAACATTACTACAAATCCATCATTGTTTCAGCATCATCACTAACACCCCGTATCGAAACACACTTCAATCAATACAACGTAGTTGAACCAAGACATTTAAAAGATTATGCCAAGGTATGTTTGCCTTACAACCCCGACTTCGTACCTAGCGACATTAATCACTTCATCCATTATTCTAAAATCCACAACCACTTAAAGTCCCGTTGTTGCTTCAATAGGCACACATACAAAAAAAATACTATTTTAGTTTTCCATGTTTAACTGTAGTACCTATCTATGTTTCTGTTATCAAATAACAATCAAGGTACCTATTTTAATGAGACACAAATTAATCTACGTGTAACTTACTCTCCTGCTAGAATACTATTTCTCAGCTCACTGGATACACTCATCTATTAACTGAAACACCAACTGTAATAGTGGTAGCGGTACTAGTTCAATTTATATATAAATTTTCATAACGCCTTTATCAGTTTTAATTGACAATATAAAAATCTTAACCTGAAAATTGTTTATTGTTCGAAAAATTATTAAACTGTCGCACCTATAAAATATAGCAGTAAGTTATAATCAAAAAGTTCATTTTAAATCAAGAATGAAACGCGATCATTATTTCATAATAAACAAATTTAACGACAGTGCATGTTGCTTAACTGATACCTATCGAAATTGTCGGCAGTCTTCACAATATGTGGATTACCTAGGGAACAATCATACTTGGAATTTGACCTTCCTTCTTTCTAAACACAATAGCACTGCTTCATCATTTAAACAATAATAAATTAACAAAGAATCTAATGCAAAAAAAGTTATAGAATTATGGCAAATTCGGTTTGGTATTCAATTCGCAAAACATCTTATGATCATAAAATTTTCAAATCCATTAAAACATGCTCATGGGACTTTTTCCCAGTTAAAATTTCATTAAAAATTATCATTTCATTTATTTATTTGTTTACCAAAAATTTTCAATTAATATTAGATGGCTTTTCATTAAAATTGTATACGTTTTTATTTTTCGAAATTCTGACTGATGTATAAAAAAAGATAAGTATTGTTAATTATAAAACTAATTGAGAAATATTGATTTCAATTTTGGAATGAATACAAAGTAATACACATTTTTATGTGGTTTATAAAATTTTGTTGAAATATCAAGGCAGGGCAAATAGTGCTGAAATTGTTATTAAAAGACCTACCTCACAAAGATTTCTGTTTACAACATGACGTCTGATATGGGCTTTACAAATACGACCAATAAAAAAATTCTAATCAAATATTACGCACTTTTGTGCTATTTCTATTGTATGAACATAAATGGGCGAGAATACCCTCGTCTTTAAGGGCAAGCAGATCAATGTAAAGTTTATAGTTTACAAACAAACGTTTAAAATGAATCAAATTAAGATACTTACATAAATAATGTCACAAGCTCAATAATCTAATAGGTTTACATGACAGCAGGAGGGATTCTTCGCTGCTCAACTTCTATTACATTACGTAGGTAACCATATTCTATTAAACTCCCTCAGTTGATTTCCAAAATTTCATATTTTGATCTAAAGTTTATTCGCAACAAGTTTCGAACTTCCTGCCCTGCAAATTGCATGTGGGCAATTAACACTGAGTAAGTGAAAGCCTTACTCTATAGTATTTTAAATGAGTTATGAGAACTGTATCAAACCAGGGTCGATACTAAATTAAACAAGTAAGAACTAAAAGCTGTTAATAAGAAGCATGCTTGTATTAGAACATCTACGAAAAGTCTTTGGAGTACAGGGCAGGATTGAGTAATTTATGTTAGACTGAAAGTTTTTTGGTGAACAAGGATTTATTTTGTTTCCATGTATTGAATTCGGTTCCATTCTTCAGTAAGGATCCTGTCAAGTCAATTAACTAAATCTCGGGCAAATATTTAGTTCCTACTGATTCAGGAGACTCCACCATTAGCTTAACGAATATTCAAGAACTTTGGATTTTAAGGGAAACGTTTAGCTCGTAGTAAAAAAAAACGACGTCGCATTCTTTAATTTTGGATTCACAACAGAAATGGATTCCGTTACACGTTCACTGAAGGTCTTAAAAAAAGGATTATGAAAGATGTTCACCATACCACCAACTATTTTTCCTGTATATAACATATTATACATTACTGGAATATAATCTGCAATTTCACTTTTAATAAAGCAATTCATTGAATAGTAAACCGATCTACTGTAATTATACAGGGTGATTCAAAAATGGCGCATAAGCTCTTCAGTACGTTGTAGGGGACGGTTATTTGAACTGTGGAAAAATCATAAAAAAAATTTAGCTGCTACATTTTTGTAGTTAACAACGAAGAAGTAAGTTGTAGATTTGGCAACACGGGTGCAGCTATGTAGTATATGAGTGGCTTTTATTTCGTTTCATTTACATAGTGAGCTTATTAAAAGTTTCAAACATCGTTGCCACATATTTTAGTGTTGAAAACACTTATACGGAGGCGAGTTATAGGTTCTCGCGTCACGAAATATCGTCACGCGGGATCTAAGCAGGGTGCGAGCATGCGGAGTTGGTTGCGTTGTCGGACTACACGCGTTGTTCTGTAAGCGGTTGCGCAGAAGCGTTAATTCTGTCCTTACAAAATATCCGAAAATATTTTTGTTGTGAATACCTTCATTGGAAAAGAAAACAAAACCAAAAAATACAAAATGTTCAGAACGTAATAATAATCTATTTTTACCAAATGTTTCTTCTGCTGATATTCTGTAATATTATATTATAATATGAACACTTATATTGTACTAGCTGTCGTAAAAGTCTTAAGTGATTTTGTGTTAAAGCATTAATTCGTTTCTGATTTATTCTCATTTTAAAATTATATATTTTGATTGCGCAATTAACGGCAATTAAACACTTCGGTAATCGAGCTGCAGAACAGCTTCTTATAAGCATCTTCGCAAAATTTTGCCAAGCTGAGGGTTTTGCCCCCGAAATAAGGGACTTTTAAAATTTTACCATTGAATTCCCTATGTAGCGTAATTCAATTCGACACCCTGTATATTCACTTAGTTTATTAGTTTAGCCAAGTAAGCAACATTTATACCGAGTGGTTGGTCATATCCCCGCACATAAGCCGTTTACATTGCTTATCACATCTATGCGAATTCCTCCTGGCCATTTTTATGGAAAAAATTATTGGTAATGGTACCAAATGAAAGAGAATAATATTCCGCGCAGCTCCCCATTTTTATGGAATAAATTGGTATTGGTATACCAAATTAAAGAGAATGATATTCCGTGTATAGTTCAATTTTAAAAATAAGGGACTTTTAACATTTTACAATTCAATTCCCTCTATGTCGCATAATTCAATTCTACGCCCTGTATATTCTCTTAATTTATTACTTTAGCGCAGTAAGCAACATTTATACCGAGTGGTTGGTCATATCCCTGTACATAAGCTGTTTACATTGTTTATCACATCTATACGAATTCCTCCTCGCCATTTTTATGGAAAAAATTGGCAATGGTACCAAATTAAAGAGAATAATATTCCGCGTCGTTCAATTTTAAGAATTCTTTGTATAATAAATGATATAAAAATAAATATATAAAATTTAAGTATGAAGGTATAATTACATTCGAAAAATATGAGTATTTTTTGTTTTGACAAGTGCAGCACCTCGTATTTTTTGAATAGCGACATTTTTAAATTTTATATTGTTATGTTAAAGAAATAGTACACAAAGAATTTTTAACCCGGAATATTATTCTCTTTAGTTTACTACCATTACCAATTTTTTTCATAACAATTAGGAGCAGGAATTCGGATAAACGTGATATGTGCAATGTATGCTTCCTGTTCAGATACCAACCACTCGGTATACTAGTCTGTTATAATAGTCTGTTTGGTATTTGTATTGTTAACGTTATAATAAACCATTATAAACCAAAACCATGTTCATTATACAGAATGTATAAAAATGGTGGTGCAAGCTTCAGGTAAAGTTATTCCTTGGACAAAACTAAGACAAAAAGCTGATATTAAAAAAGCTGGCAAACGCTTCCTGAACTTACAGTCGTCAAAGTTCAAAATTGGTAACAATAAAGAATGCTGCTCTTTCAAAATAGAGTTACTTGATGGGTACATTCAGTGATAATAGCTAAAGTTTTTTACCATTGATCGTTTAACTTAACTTCAATTTAATTGTCGATTGTAATCTCTGTTTTTACGATGTGAAATATTTAAACATCAACAAATTATATCAACTATAAATGTAAATATCCAGCAACAGTCAATGAGGTGCTTATTACCAAGTTAGAATATATAATATAAACATAAATGGCAAGAATGGGAGAAGAAGAAAAAATAAAAAAAATAATAAATAGTGTTCTAATAAATTTAGAATAAACGCTGTCTAAATTTAACCTATAGCTTCAAAGTACAGCCTTAATATTAAAAATGTACTAAAATAAAGTCAAGCTACCGCAGTAATATTTTCTTTTCCCAAAAGAACAAGTTTTCAGGCTGAAGAAATGTGTTCGTTAAACTTGTGTTTTTCTAATGATCGCTGTAAGATTTTCACATCTGAATATCCCGTTTTCCATCATGTTGTCTCACTAGCATTACAGAAAATAACACAAGACCATCAAAATATTATTTTTTTAATAATTTATCGTTTTCCTTAGCCAATCGCCAATCGTATACCACGAATTGTAAACCGTATTTGGTTTACGGACATTAATTAATTATTAATGTCGATAAACCAAATACGACTTACAATTCGTTTAAAGTTTTGCTCAAAACTATTGTTTAAAAAACACGAACTTGCATCTCTCCGTTGTATCCTAAATGTGTAGCTGCCGTTCAACTTGAAACATTTTATTATTGATTACTTACATACAAAAACAAAATTAGTTTCCTTTTTAGTGCGATGTCTTGCATTACCTGAAACCTGCACCACAATTTTTACACACTCTGTATATTCGATTACCCTATTAAATATACATCGTGTTTGTTTTCAACACCCTCCGATGGTTGCAAGAATTGCGAGATCTGTGCATTTTTTTAAAACAACTTGATAGGAAAATATCAATTTTGAAAGCTAATATTTCAGGATAATGAGGTGTTATGAGCATTTTATTTATTACCCACTATTAAAAATACTTAAATTATTTATATGAAATGATGAGAAGTTTCAAAATCCACATGAATTCAAAGTTGAGTTCTCAACTTAACTTCTTCATTTCTCAGCAAATTAGCGGCTAAGAATTTTTTTACTATTTTTCCTACACTTCAATTATTATTCCCAACAACGTACTGAAGAGCTTATGCGCCATTTTTGAATCACCCTGTAGAACAAAATTAACACGTTCGAAAAATTTCACAGCATATAAAAATTTTATGCAATTTATGCGTGTATTTTACGTACGTAGTGGTATATCAAAGTAAAATAAATTGTTGATTAAAGTTGCATTCGTTCTGAAACCAATGATTTAGAAAAGTTAGTAAGGAACGCTATAAAAAGAACATTTTATTACTAGCAATCAATAACAACATCGAAATACCAATTAATGATCCTAAAACAGACGGTATCGCTTGAACAAGAAACTAATTGCTACTGTTTCAACAATTCTTATGATTAAATAACAGATTACAGTGTTTCTGTTATTATAAGATACAGAATTTTTAATATTTTCTAATTTAATAAGCTTTGGTGTTGTATCTCTGTCTCTCTTGTTCCGAGAGGTTTATGGCGTCTAGCGATATTATTTGTGTAAAGTTTACTTTTTACGATTTTTAAAAAACGTTAGGTGTATTGTTTTACCACATTGTAGCACGTCGATCATTGATTATAAAATAAATTAACAAACCGACAACTCGACTCGAATATCCATTCTTCACTACCTGCGTCGAAATGAAGGAGAAAATATTAAACTTATCCTCTGATGAAGGGAGATCAAAGTCATGTTACGTCTAAATTAATGCCAAACGTATTGCTTTATGTATTGGGTTTCTAAGACATACCGATAAAATAACTTCTGTGGAAGCATTACAAATAAATGAAAAGATATATTATTTAAGATAGTCATCCCAAAAAGAAACCCAAAAAGTTGGAAGGTTAAACATTAAATACCTATGGGTTACACGTACGAACGAAAAAATAAATTTCTATGAAAATGCTAATCTCATTACTCATAGGATTAATTTTAAAACTAAAACGTATGACAAAACTGATATTTGAAAACATGATGTGTTGGTTGCTCACTTGATAACCTTTAATTACAATAGCTACAATAAGGATATGGATATTATACAACGGTAATAATAATCGGAGAAGCTTACCTAATGAAAACCAGTGTGAAATGTCAATTTTAAATCTATTAATGTATTTGTAAACTGTTAAACTTCACGATTCATAAATAATTTGACTTCGTGGTCGTAAGTTTTCAATATTGATTTGCATCATACTTTTTCACTTTTCATATTTTCTAATGTCTCCAAAATACCTTAAAAAGGAACGGATTACAAGAAAGAAGAATAACAAAGCACAAAGTTCTACTTTAAACTGTTGCCGTCTTGTCAGCACAAAAGAACGATATAGGAAATTGGACAGCGGCATGCAATGTGTTGAGAGCTCTCTTACGGATGTCGTCGCAAAGATCGAAGCTAAGTCCTGGGGCAGTTTCACATATCAGTTTGAGTGCGATTGTCATCTCTTTTCCGGTCGGATGGAAGTCGAGGAACAGCTCTAAGCTTCACGAAAGACAAAGCCCTGTCAGTCTTGACATTCCACAATCTACACATAACTTTTACAGTTGGTCCTTTGTTCAACTCTGTTTACTTTTCCTTTGTAGTTACTTTAAAATAAAACATGGATGTTATTGAAAAATCCAGAGCAACAAAAATATATCTCCCTATATGACACAACAAATAGGGTCTCATTTATAAATGATATGGGATTACCCTAATTACCAGCATGAATGGCACAATTTTCTTTGTAGGTAATGTACACATAAGTTTGGCTAACGAATAGAAATTTAGGGAGGTCGGGAACAAGGAGGAATTCAAGAGCTCCAGATTAAACTGATAAAGCAAAGGAAATCGAAGGGATCTGCTATGACCACAATTTCAATAAAAATAAGAATCTCTTACAGAAAGTTTAACCCTTAGGTTGTGTTTCTTTCCATTTAATAAAAATTCCTTAGCGTATTTCGTTTACATCAAAATTATTTACTTCAACTTTCTAAGAAATATTGAAGTAAACTAACCGCAGTAGAAACAGAAATATTACTCTCAAGATCGCAATAATACTACACAAATTCTGAAAAGTATAAAGTTAGTTAATTAACAAATTATCGAGGTAGAAATGGAAACTTCAAGCTTAAGTTGAATTAAAAAATAATTGCGTTTGATACAACTTCAGTTAACACTTAAATAATTGGTATGTGGTAGGTGGCCAATTTCAAAAACACTCGTTATAATTGAATGTCTCTCCTTCGAATGAAACTTTGTAGACAAGTAACGTGGTCTTGATATACCTAACAATAACTCATTACATCAAATATCGAACGGGTTTGATACCAGAATCCCAATTTAAAAGAGGAAGGTAAAGTGAAACTGACCAAGTGATGATCGACGAGTAGGGATCGAAGAGCAGGAAAATTTGGTTAGTTAGGTCGTGAAACACATAAAGAAGTGGAAAGAACTGGATACAGGCTGATTGTGACAATAATGCTTGGAAGAACATCGGGATGCCCAAATAGTGGAAGCAAGTGAATGGATGAAGATGATGACAGCTCGTTCAAAGCAGCTTGAAACGTTATACGCGCAGATTACAGAACGAAAGAAGGTTTGTCTAGGAAGGAAAGACTCCCGTCTGGCCCATTCGGCCTAACAAAACTTTCCTTTGATAAGTACGTACACACCGTTGCATAAACAATACCATACTAACTACAGTTACCTAATTATTTGGTAGTAAAAGGATTACTACTATTTCAGTTTAGAGAAAACTTTGATTTCCCAAAGTAAAAAAAAGTTATAAACTGCTCCTTTTTTGTACCAAAAAACTTCAACACGCATTTCTAATTCCTTTAAAGTACTAGATATCGATCTAAACTCATTTAATGTAGCGACTCTTTTTCGAATTGCACAAACTTACTTATTGGCATTATACAGGGTGGATGACAAAATCCGCCCCGAGCTATACAGCTTTTAATTAAGATCGGAATGTTACGGTCGACATGCCGATCGAAATGGGTCATTAAATACTACGTTTTGATGTAGTTAGAACATCTTCAGGGCCTACTAGATTTTAGCAGCGATAGTCAATATTTTGTTAGTCAAAGCCTACTATTGAAAATTAATTGCGGAATTGGTTGTCACGACAGTAATTTTAAACAACTTTTTTTACTACTTTTTGGTGATGGTACGGTGACTTATTATACATTGTTGAACTGAAAATGTTCTAATTACATCAAAACGCAGTATTTAATGACCCATTTCGATTGGCATGTCGACCGTAACAATCCGATCTCAATTAAAAGCTGTATAGCTCGGGGCGGATTTCATCATCCACCCTGTATATGCTCAGTCTAGCAATTTTATTGTTTATCAAAAAAAAAATGAATTTGCTATGGCATGAGAGTTACAAAAATAAATTTCATTCATCCATTAACTGCAACTATCTTTAATTTATTTTATTTTAGTAGGTACGTATAAGTAAATAGGTTTCATTTCCCAGGACAAACTATCGATGTTAGACATAATGCTTGCTCGGTTCATGACATCAAGTGCCACTAGCACCGGGTATGTTTCTTACAGACTTGCAAGGTGTTTGTTTTTATGAAAAATTAAAAAAAACAAAACTCCTATTGAGCATCACATATGAGAGCACTGTAAGTACTTCTATAATGAAAGAATCAAACCAAACCTTTAATACGACTTTTTTTTAATTCCGAGTATATCGATAAGCATGAATAAGTCACGCTATAAGTGTGGAAAGTTTTTAATCGTATATTAATTAAATTCTGAAGTTATATTATATAAAATTATTTTAAACCCGTACAAGATTAAGTTTATTAAACCATAATAAACTGTATATGACCAGCTGTTTAAAATTATAAACTTGCGACATATTTTCATTTTATTATGTACTAAAAAGTATTCCACTTGATATTTTAATTATGCAAAAATTCTTGATACGGAAAATAATCACACATTTACAGTTACTAAGCAGCGTTGTTTGTTGTTATCAGTTGGATCAAGTGCAAAAGATTTGAACGCTCAAATAACTTTTCACACTGAATTAAGTTAGTTCAGTAAGAAGGTCATATAAATCATTATAAATTACACACCCTATTACCTCGTTAATAAAACACCTTCAAACCATTTTAAGGGGTTAAAGTAGTTTTTGTGGGCAGCAAGAGTTAAACAGGAAATTACCGCTTCGAATGCGTAACGGATAAATGTGATACAATACATTATCAGACGAAAGCAGGCCGAAAGAAACGGCAAATGGCATTCGTAGATCACATAGTAAGTGTAGTGTGAAACGTAGAGGACAGTTTCCAATCCAGTAATTGCATCCAGACTTCGCCATTTTTATCTGCTACTAAAAAAACGGACAAATACATTTTACTGCCCGCCAAGTTGATAGAAAGCTTCGTAAACGAAAAACCCTAGAACTTCCAACAAAGCGGTATATTTTTTCATTGATACATCATATGTTGACAGCCTAAAGCGGAAAATCTTACGCCGATAAGAAGTTATAAGAATTCGGCAAGAGAGCGTTGGAATTTTATTGATATTGACGAGGCGACTTCTGTGCTGAATTTATATTATATTGACCGCACCATTAGGTTGATTTATTCTTCTCGTATCAAATGCATTATTTTCTAAGAACAGTGGTTATTGGATATTAGATATAAACGAACGCTACCGTAATATTTTTTCAGAGATAGAACCACTTTATCTTTCAGATACAGGTAATCCAATACTGCTTTGTGTCTTTAAGGTGAATTCGAATACCTAATCTAGGTATTAAACATTTCATGCTAATCTACATATTCCAAGGATTAATATATAATCAATACGAAAAGTAGCTGCGTTAATATTCCTGTAAATTTCAGAAATTTTATCTAAGAATTTAATAACAGTTCATGCTCAAGTTGGTTTACACAGACTGCTTGAAAATCAAGTACAGCTTTTGTGACTGTTAAAATTTTAGATAATAGAGTAATAGACTATTGTACGCTCTAAAACAATGCAGTGCTACTGCTTTACATTTGCATTCCGCATTCCTAACTGGATTATCAAAGGACAGATACAGAAACATTTATTACAGTGCAGTTCAGGATGACATATTTCTGACACATATTAAAACATATTTTTTTACATAAACGCCACTAGTTTAAAATGCTATACTTATTTTTTTTATAATTAGACCGTTGAAATGTAACAATGTTATAATTATGTACTATTCATTATTAAAAAAAATTACACTGGGGTAAATCGTAATGAAGTTGATCAGTGAGAAGTCTTGATAAAATTACATCTGAACACTTCTACAGAAATGTTGACCTTAAGGCCAATATGGTAAGTACAATGCATATAGTTACGCTGGAGGGTAAGGATAAGGGCAAGTAAGAACAGCAACAGTTGCCAAACATAGATTAATTAGTCTTCAAGTACTTCGGAATGGAAGTATCGAGTTGGGTTTCAATCCCTCGCACCTAGGGGGAACGGTGATTGAATTGGATCGCAGGAATGTAAAGTAGTAGGCACCTACTGCGCTATAGTTTTTACCAGCAAACCCCAACATCTTATCTGAATAAGTTTTCTGGAATCCACCAGATAATTCTCAAACAATATAAGTTAGTTATAGGCGTCTTCAAACATTCGATTTTCTGTCCGTTTTCTTAAGAATAGCAAACACTTATCTCTGAACATAACCAACCCCTTGCATCCAGTATCAAGTAGTACTCTTGTACGGCACAGTGACGTACATTTAGAACCCAACTCAACCACGGGATTCGGATTAGATACGACCCGACTTAATATACTAATCTCGCGACCCAACTCGATACCAGCCGTTACGTTTCGGAACCGTTCAACTACCAGAACAACTACACGTGATGTGAAAATTACTGATCACTCATCACTCATCGGACAGTACGAATTTTGTTCCAATTCGTCAAGCAAAAGCAGGACTACCATGTGCTATCGCCCAGAGATACATAAAGGCTTCCACAAACCAACACGCCCGCGGTGGCGATCAGATGTAACAAGTAATCTTAGATCTGGATGTTCAGAGAGGAACAACCTACGTCCATTTGTTACATCACTGATCGCCACCATCACCGCGGCCCCCCAGTTGCTTTGTGGAAACCTTAAAGGAAATACTGGATAATCATATGCATCTTTTTGCACAAGGTGTAGAACAAAATTGCCTGCTTATGTTTGATAGCACTCGTCCATATTGTTTAAATGTTGCTCAGAATATTCTTCAAGATCGTAAATCAGAATTTGGCTTTGTCCACATTTAACCCCGAGTTAACTCTCATTGGAGCTCTGAGAACGATTACGAGGAACTCTCGAAACCCACTAATGACAATTGAAATTATTTATAGAAGAGGAATAAGACCCAGTAGTGTTCTTATTTTTGAAACAAATACGTTAATGCAATCACGTTCATTTTGGATATTTTTGTCAGAGTTTGATTTGTTCTGCTTTAATTCTGCTTCGTTCCCTACCCTTTGCTGTTTCTGAAACCTGATCTATCTCGACTATCTCTCTTGGTTCTGAAATGTAGGTACAGTTTTTTGAAAGTTGCTGTATAAGAGAACTTCGAAACGCTACTGAAATATTGATCGGAATAATTATCAAATCAAATAAACATTAATGACTTCCATCGGCAGTGATTCTAATTTGAAAAATGAAAAAAAAGTAAATTATACCTAATTTAATTATTATATCTATAATTTCTACAAAACATTTCTTTCAATTTTTATCGTAACTCTTAGTTTTCTTCTAAGATGTTCCCATGTATCGTAAGACGAGAAAATAAAAATTACATAGTATTCCTGGAAGCTAGAGCGTACTGCAAAAATTATTGCTATTACATGGAAGCTTATTTGCTTTTACCTGTAGGTATTTCAGTTCTCTGCACTACTTTCGTGGATCATTTGCTGTAACAGCATCAATTTGTTAAAGCTGTTGTGGTTAAACGAAGCAAATTTAAATAATCTACTGCTCCCACGAATTGCCTGGATACTGATGAAGCTGGTTTAATCAGAATTGGATTTTCTAAGGTGCTGAATTGAATTTCTCAGTTTAAACTACCTCCGTGTATTTAGTTCCAACCTTGTTATACAACTATGCATTAAGTAACACTAGATCTAATTACGTTCTTTGTCTGAATTGGTAACGTTTATTCAAGTAGGTAGATTATTCTAGCTATTCCTGAAATAATGTTCACGAAAACGATACCTTGCATACAAAAGCCTACGTGGTAGGTGAAGTTTGTAAAGTTATCTAATATTAGATTTATCCTGAAAGGATAGGCAAAAATTGTCACTAAATAGATTACAAAATAATTGAATAACAGACACCTACGCATACGTATCCACACGTCAATAGTGGTTTATTAGATTAAAGCGATAGACAGCGTCATTGCTTATGCAGACTTCACTATAGAACCGGGTGGAATTTCATCCCAGGTATGGTATTGCTCTTATTTGCATAGATATCAAATCATCTATTCGTAGCCGGAGCTTTATTGACGGCGATGGACCCACATGAATAACGACGACTTCGTATTTTAACTGTAATAGGAATTTAATGTGCAAATTCCCAAATTGAAAATCATGAATAAAGATGCTTCCTTTTTAACCCTTTCTAATTAATATTATTTTCAAAGCCATCTATACCTGCCACGTACACAGTCTATTGAAGTACTTACATATTTTAATTACCTTAAAATATAAAATGGGGTTCGCATTTTCTATACTTAGGTACAGAGACTTTTAATTAGCATTTGCGAAACCGCATTTATTTCTTAGAAATAAATTCATTCGAAAGCTGCAAAGGGTTTCATTAGTAAAATGAAATACTTTTTTCATATTCGACAATTATTAGCTTTCTATGCGGATACCTTAATTGTACATACATGGTTGGAATATGGAGTCACCCTTAGTCATTACCTTTGATATTTGCGATGTATGGAAAGAATGGAGGAAAAACCAAACAAACACAGAGCGAGGCGTTAATTGTGTGTACTGCGGCCCCTCGGGGGGGAGGTCACATAACCAAATGTCATTGGAATACCTCATTTCCAGAAGATATAAAACTGCGATGTTTGCAAAAATAACGATGCCATAGGCCAGTAATGTTTCTTTCAGATGATTCCATAGCAGTAGGTACTGATTGTATTTAAAAAATATTTTTTTAATTAATGCGATTTCTGTGGCGGGCAGTCTCTTCAAAGAACGTTCTTTCAACACATCTGGTCAAGTCCAATCATTTAACATTAAAAATTTACCAATGAAATCCCTACGCTGCGTTGCGGGTCAAGTCACCACCCGGTATACTATAATATTTCCTCGTATGTGTGCAATTCTTGTCGACCAAAAATATGAACCAGAATAGATTGGCAATCTGAGTGGAAGAGAAAAGGTCGAGAATGAATGTGAATGGTCTTCCCTGAAAGAAGGCTGCAGCTACAAGAGAAATACCTTCTCTGTATATTACAGCCGGAAATGAAATTCAGAATCATCATCGACCAGCTAGCAAACAGAAAGTCAGGATAATTTCGTATTATTCGTGGGGTATTCACGACCGTGACATAACATCAAACAGGTATTTTCTAATACTGACGTTTATTAATTTTGTCAAAACATGTTCAAATGAAAAAAGAATAGTTATTACGTGAGATTATGGGTCATCCCTTGATGAATAATTACAGGTTGCAATTGCAATACTAAACGCCTAGATTTATGCAAATAATTGGTCAAATATTGCGATTATTCAGTTTTGTAAGCTAGATTTGCTTCATGCAATGTTTTAAACTAAGTGCTTTTCGGACGTCATCAAAGGCTTACCGGCTCGTTACGCTATTTCCATGTCTGCGCCCTTTAATCCTGAACTAACGCCATAACAGCCCCAGGATAATTAACCTTCGCCTACCCTCATGTTGACTACTGGCAGTGGGCAAATAAACTAGCCAACTTCCGATATTCTAGGGCGAAACAGGGCTTCGTATCGAAACTAATATAAGCTATGGTCTAAAGTATAAACAAGGGACTGAAAACACTGAAACTAGTTTGTTAAATAGAAAATCATTTTAGAATTACAATTTTATGAGTAATTTATTAAAATTTCTTAAGATTTATTTTTAAGGTAATATTTATTTCTTTAATTGTGTAGCTTTTTGAGTGATCTGAAATTAAAGTTATTATGAATATAACAAGGTTTAGGCCTATTGCATGTATCAACCCGTATGTTGGGAACATCGGACGATAATCAACAGGTGCTTACGCACGAGACACCTAATTAATGTCAAATAAACAAAACCTATAGCTTGTATGGTAAATTTAACAATTAAAGGATGTTTACAATGAGACCAGAGTTTGTATTACAAATCCCGTTCTCGTGTATACTTTGAAAATATTTTAATAACACAAAGTTTTTTCATTCACGTTCGTTGGAAGGTCGAGAAACATTAAAAAAATCAGAGGAGGTAGTACACCATGTTGTATTATTTGGTAACTCAGTAACTGGAGAGATATTTTTATACGAATACCAAAATAACGAAATAAAAACTGTGTTATGAAGTAGATTTGGGTAAGGCTTACATGTTTTATTTATTTACGTTCTTGTTTTAAAATTAACATGCAGTGTAAAGGTTTCCTTTAACAATATTTTCCCGTTAACGTAATTTCATATTATATTTGTTTTATTTTAACAAAAATATTTTATATACAACTGTAAACAGAAACTTATTTAGGGAATTTTCTCTGACGTAGGGACAAAAAGGGATAAAAATTTGATTTTCATTTAATTTGCTGGAAGTCTTTTTATCTATTATGAGTTTTGTTTTGTGCAAGATTGGAATTTAATATTGAAAATGTTTTATTGACATTCTCAAGCGACTGACCTCCGACGGGTTGACTGGGGCCAGCTGCTTCACGCAGTGTTAAAATAATAGAATCAAGGAGTTACTATATTTTGCATTTGTTATAATATTTTATAATAGCTTTTGACAATGGCACAATGATGCCGAAATACGTATAAAGCGAATAAATCTTATTATTTCCCGTTGAAATCGATATTTTATTTAATATTTATTATTTATATGAAAATGTTTTAACCACAATTTTAAAAAATAATTACTTTTTGTTTATAAAGCTTCGATGTCCCCAAATTGTATAGTATGTAACCAAAACATTAGTTTCCTTGTAATCTATTGAGTCACAAAGTTGTTTCCGGCACGGGTCAGCTTAGCTCCAGGGATTGTGTTCAATCTCAAAACAAACCACAAGGGTTTACGGAATTATATCAGTCAGCGATCGGGGCAACCTACCCAATAATAATAAGCTATATTAATCATGGTACACTGCACATGATCGGATTTTCTAGTTCCAGAATAGAGGATACGATGTTTCGGTTTCTTTGAAATATCGGTGTAATCTATCTGTTTGCTTTTTCAATTGGAGATAACGTTGGAAATGCTGTTTTTCTGCTTCGGCTATACACACAAAGCTTTTCAATCATAAACAAGAGTAACATGAAACACAACATAAAACAATTATCTTTTAACTTTTACTAGACTTTGATCTGTTGTATTTTTAATTAATTTTACAACTCGGGTTTTAAACAATAAAAATTCATTTGTCGTTCATACACTTCAATATGGATCAAAGTTTCTAATATTGACTCAAATTTCCAACTCAAAACTTTTATTGGTTTTCAGTTCATCTAGCAATCTATTTTTTACCCTTATTCATACAAAGCGGAGCAGTTTATTTACTTTATCTAAAAAAATGATTTAACAAATATTTTGTAATGTATTTTTTACATATATTATTACATTTTGTATTTGCTTCCATTTGTATTAAACTTTACATTACAAATACAGAGACAATAATATGATTATTTGATGGAAAGTAATTATAAGTACTTCAAATCCAAGTAGGTACGTACTATATTTTTTAAACCTTTTAGCTAGGTATGTATAACTAACCACCGTTTTAATTTATATCATATCAATGGTTTAATAGGGGACTAGAAAAGGACTTTCCGAAATGTACACAAAATTACAGCAAACTGTTACGAAGTTTAGAAAAAAAAGTGGAGGTGCAGGGTGTTTCATTTAAAATAACAAAGTTGGTTATTGTACTGTGGAAAACAAACGCCCTGTATACGTGATATACATTTAGGAGAATGCAAAACTATATACTGAACAACTTTTATATTCAAACTTTTTTCATATTTTGATTAATAAGGGCGCCATAGGAGCATCAATTCCCGATATTCAAAACGTCGTAGAGGGCGCCACAGTGAAATTCTGGCATTCATCAAAAAACAAAAATGTAGCTAATACCAAGCTTAATAAGTATAGAAAATTTAAACAAAATCCTGTGGACAGTTTTTTTGTAATAATTTTTCAAAAATTTCAAAATTTTTGGAAGAGCGCTGTTGCGACCGTTTTTCGATTTAGTAAATTTAGTTTCATGGTATAGTACCGCCAAAGGGCTTTCAAACAAGTTGTTGCGAAACCTGATCAGATAACTGGTTTTTGAGTTATGGGGCGTTAAAGTCGAAATTTTGAAAAATTCATAGCGGCCGCCATTTTGAAGTTAGAGAGTCCGGCAAAAAACTGTTTCCCGTCAATTATGGTCTTCTTTCATATCCCCTACTCAGATTTTCAAAATTCCGCTTCTGAAAAAAATGCTACCAAAAACACGTGTCTAACTTCCGCTTCCGGTTTCAGATTTTTTTGAAAAGCTTATTTTGTCGATGAATTTTCGATATACACCTTCATTTAAAATTTCATCAAAATCTGTTCACTAGTTTTTGCGTTAGAAGCGTTACATACCCACCCACGCACCCACCCACCCACAGACAGACATTTTTTCTAGACCACTTTTTTGGGTTCCTGGAGGCCCAAAAGACGTATTTCCGCGAAAATCTCGATTTCGAAAATTTTCATGATATCAATACTTCCCATATACCAGTGGTGGTATGGGAAAGTAAAAAATCAATGGTTCAATCAATCAATTCATGCAGTTTAGATACAAACTCGTCCGGACCACTGCGCGCGTTTCTATAGTTTGTACCATACTCACAGTTCAGTATGAATAGAATAACTCAATAATTTTAAAATGTAGAAAAGTTTTCCAGTACTTGCCTTTGTCCCGGACGAAGGATTAATTCCCCGAGGATAAACATTTTGGAGTTTAAAAACGATACACAATTGACAATGGCATAACAAGCGTGCGATAAAAAAATCAGAATTTGGGTATGTTTCGTTTATAGCATAGATTCGTTCTCCATGAGGCTAATACTGACCTATTATACTTTCTTTCTAACTTCATAGGTTACAGCGAGCGCAAAACTCTGACAGTTTCTCGGGACACGAAAACAGAATTAACGAGAATTATAGTAGTATTATACAATAAATTAACAATAAATTCTTTTATTCTGGTAATATAAATGATGATATTTAATTCCAGATTACTAAAATTTTAGCACTCATACGTAATAATTAAATCCACAATTATTATATTCAATTAAACTAGTACTTATCATCACGGTTATAGTCCAATTAGTTTTAATCCTATGAGCGGAACGATTTCATTATTAGTAGTTATGCAGATTAATGAATGTTGATTTCAATTCAAAATAACACAATTACATTAAAAAAATCCACAAACAATAATAAAGGCTTTTACCTTCCTCATCAGGTATTGTAAGTACATTGAATTTACAACAATTTACAACACCTAAAATAATATTAAATGAAGTTAGGAGGACGCGGTGTCTAAGTGGATGATCTTAGCAACCAAGAGGTCCCATATTCAAACCCCGGTCCCGCAAGAGGTTTGTCTTATATCTTAGATTAAGTGTTAGATGGTGGGGGGGACATAAATATAACCTCAGAAGTTAACGTATTAGAAAAAAAAACTGATTAACCAATTTACATACCATAATAGTAGTTGCCCATTCATAAACTTCGTGTGTTCGGTCAGTACTTGGATACCTTAGTCGCTATGGGGACCAAAACAAAATAATCTTTATTCCGGATATTGGGAAAAAGTAGGCCCGTGGTCTCTCTCCAGTTATTTCAAGTCTCACACATATGAGAAATATAAAATGCAGTTCCGAGATTTGATAGAATAAATCTAACCTAAAAGGAGAAAACACAAGAATGTCAAATGATGCATTCATAGAATAAACTGATACACTAAAGAGAGAAAGTTCCATCGTGTTACTCTCCGCAACTAGTTTCCTAAATATCAAGGTCTCCGTTGAATAATAACTTAACAATACATTCAAAATGTAACAATTTAATCCATGTCTACCTTTAATTATATTGTTAATCTCTTTTTCATTAAATTTTGCTACGGTTTAATTCTTGTAGGTCAAGATCAACATGCAGGTATTTTAATTGTATTTGACGATATTTTAATTTGGAAATGTCAACAACGGGAATAAAAACTTATACGTATATGGTTAGGCAGGAATATTATACAACAATAATTAAACAAGTTCGAGATTGCATTAAAAAGAAAACAGATGAGGAAAACTGTCACGCGGAATCCCACTCTATCAGGATAACGCTCCGGTTCATAGCAACCTTATTTCTGTTACCCAATTCTTCCAGTCATTTAAATGTATTTCCAAAGTTAAAAGAATGTTTTGAAGGTATAACACCGAGCGATGATGACCTTCTTATGAGATGAGAGCAATGCAGAAGTTCTTCTGTAATTGAGGCTCCGAACTTTTCAAGAAAGCGGTTGCTATCCTTAAAAATAGGTGAAATGAGTCGCTTAAAATTAGAGGCAATTAAGTTGAGAAATAATATTGTATTATAAATACTGTAGTACATCCCTGGTATGGAAACGTAAAATGAAATGGTTTTAAAGTGTTTGTGAAATGAAACCGAGTTGGCTACTCAAACATATAAATATTTATTTTTCAGCGTGAAAACTTCCATACTGATATTACACCGCATTATTTATTTTACTAATTATTACCTTCTTCTTTTAAAAGTTTATTTTAGTACGTGAAGCTAAAAACCGTAACGTTTATTTGATTACAAGGACATTTTCGATATAAAAGCTGAATTAATTATTTACCAAAGGAAAGTGAATTGAAATTAATAAATTCTTTGTAATGGAAATTAGAAGTTTTTGTATTCAAAGCATTATAATATGAAAAACAAATAATTCAGACTCAAATTAATTTATAAATTAAATCAAATTATTCTTCTAACAATAAAGATATAACATCGCGTTGATATTAAAGTGTAGGAACAATAGAAATACGCACCTTCGTTAATGAGTTTCGTGCAAAAAAAAAAACAAAAACAGAAAATAAAATACCATTCTTATAAGTCATACATTTTTTTCTTGCAACAACAACAAAATTAATGTAACATTGAAGGAGAATTTCTATTTTATATTTTAGAAATTTAATTATTGGAAGGTTAAAACTCATTGTAGTTCTTTGTACCTGATCTTACATGTAGGTAATTATTGCTAATTTTAATTTTATTTTCAGATTCAGTATTAAATTGTTTATAAATTTATTATCTGTTACTTCCAGTTTAAACACAGTATATAAAATTTTCTTAACCAATACTTATAATAATGGTATAGATGAACATTAAAGCAAGAGATAAAAAGTTCACATCTGTTCTAAATTTTAAAATCCTTTGCAGTTTGTACCTATGTCTGAATCTATTGTGAGAATTTTGTATGAATCTGCAATACAGTCGCAATCTTTTCAGAGATTTGAAAGCGTTTTTCAAACCAGTTTTTTAAATGAGAATAGCATGCGCGTTTCTAGGTTCACTGAAACATAAATTGCTTCTTTGAAGTTTTAGTCAATGTTTTTTGTATAATAGCGACGTGACATCTACTGTTACATTTAATTGTACAATACAGGGTGGATGACAAAATCCGCCCCGAGCTATACAGCTTTTAATTGAGATCGGAACAATCCGATATGCCTTTTGTTGAGGGATTTAATTATTACATTTGTTTCATATGTTGAAATATAATCCCTGATCAGGCATTCGTAGCTCCCCAGAGTCACTACTCCACCAACGCCCAAAATCTCGATACAATTAATATTGTTACCTTAAAGGAATATTTTTTATCAAACTGTATTTATGGATTTTATATCATTTTTCTGTTCTAGGTAATGGTGGATGTAATTATAGGATACATAATTTAAAATAGATAACAATAAACCAATTGAATGAACCAGGAAAATTAAACTCTATTATGCACAGTCAACTAGATGTCCTGGGAAATCAAAAGTAGATTGAATTTTTTTGTCAATGTCAATTTAAAGCAATTGTGATTAAATTACTAGCTGTATATAAGTTATTAACCCTTTTTACCATCTAACCATACACGCTACTAATGATAAATGTACATCATAAAATTGTCAGCAGTTGAGAGAGTATAATTTTTGTTTCCTCGAAAAGTGGTGTAATATTAATGAACTCGCAAGCAACCAGCTATTTGATTGCATACTATTTACGCCATGGCAATGTGATTTTCCCTCCAAATAAAGAGTAATTTTTCATTGAAACTCCAGTGATGTTGACTTAGAAATATAGCGCATATAGCTACTGTGGCTGCCAAAAAAAATCAGGGATGGTTTTAACCGGAACGAGGTCGCACAGCTTGATATATTAAGGACTGATCTTTCAATTCGGGTCTAACTCCTTGTTAAGCTAACCCAACTGGACATGTCTTAACCGGTTTGCTATCGATACGCAACAGCTATCCTCAAATCAGGACGAGGACATAAATGCCCAATGAACTACATTAACTAGATCGACCATCAAATCTAAAACAACGAGATTGTGGGTCCTTGCAGCCAGATCCACCGGACTGTCAAGGAAATGTTCTCAGAAGAGATCCCCACTTGGAATACCAGCAGTCACGATGCCATCCTTCCTTCGCTAATAATCGTCTTCCCCTACCTTCTCACTATTTTCTTATTCCTTCCGGTCTTGGAGGTGAGAATCTTTACTAGCGCCGCTCTCTCTCTAGCACAAGCTCTAAGATCGAGGAACTTGAAGATTTCCACTGAATATGTTTGTCCTGTCCCAAAATAAGTTGGTATTCTTTTCAACTATTGACTAACTCTCCTAAGTTAGGTCCGGAGGTCTCGTTTTGTCCGTATAGCATCATCAATACGAGTATCGAGGCTTCTATTTATAGACCGTGGAACCCATATTGCCATTTCTTATAGCCGCGTGTCATCTCTAGGTACTGCTTCCTCAAACAATATTTAAGATGTTTTACTGAATTTTGCAATAATGCAATCTACAGCAAAAACTAGTTCCAAGAAGTAATCCCTATTTTTTTAGCAATGTATAAGCAATTAACCTTCGTTTATTAGTTTTATCCTACACATCGATTGTTAATAAATTTGCATGGATACTTAATAACAAACATATTATTACTCATTCTTCAGCGCAACAATGAATATTGTAGGTTTCAAATACAAGTAATAAGGAACAATATTTAGCTTTAATATCGCAGAATACCTTATCAACTAATATTGACTTTTTATATACAGGGTGGATGACAAAATCCGCCCCTAGCTATACAGCTTTTAATTGAGATCGGATTGTTACGGTCGACATGGCAATCGAAATGGGTCATTAAATACTACGTTTTGATGTAGTTAGAACATTTTCAGGGCCTACTAGATTTTAGCTGCGATAGTCAACTTTTCATTTTTAAATGGGCGCCTATGTATATTTTTTGTAATTCTGAATAAGCGTTTTTTTCCGAGTTCAACGATGTATAATAAGTCACCTTACCATCACCAAAAAGTAGTAAAAAAATTGTTTAAAATTACTCTCGTGACTACCAATTTCGCAATTCGTTTTCAATAGTAGGCTTTGACTAACAAAATATTGACAACTGCTAACGTTAACTACTTGACGAAACCTTTAGCACTGGACCTTGCAGTAGTACAGAATATTTCGTAGTTAATGCTTAACTTCAAAATACACAAGAAAAACATGTTCCATACGACAAGAACAAGAACAAGAACATGTTATATTAAATTACAAAAAAAAAGATATAGAGAAAAACAATAAACACATTAACATTTTAAAATTAAACTACTAAATTTAATTTCTTAAATACTCAAATGGGCCTCCATTATTGTCTATGCATTCTGTAGCTCTTCCCCTAACATCCATTGCAGCATTAAGTAACATGTTTGGAGGAATATCGCGACATGCGTTTGAAATGCGATTGATTAAAATTTCCAAAGAATTTGGTGGTGTTCTGTAGACTTTATCTTTTAAGTAACCCCATAAAAAAAAGTCACAGGGGTTCAAATTCTTATTTTTATTCAAAGAACCACGTTGCCGCAGATTCGTTTCCAACAAACTAAACTTTCTTCTTGAAAAATGCTGCCGGTCAGGGTAACGTTCCCTATAAGCTTGTAGGGCAACAGCAGAATTTTTTTGGTTTCCAAAATATACTTGCAACATGTCTGCTTCTTCATTAAACATTTTCGTCCTAACTAATTTTAATTTAAGAGCTCGCTATATCACAGTAAACGTACTGGTACTGACAGTTTATATTAAAATTTCATTAGAAAATTGCTTGACAGTTGTCAATATTTTGTTAGTCAAAGCCTAATATTGAAAACGAATTGCGAAATTGGTAGTCACGAGAGTAATATTAAACAATTTTGTTTGCTACTTTTTGGTGATGGTAAGGTGACTTATTATACATCGTTGAACTCTGAAAAAAACGCTTATTCAGAATTATAAAAAATATACATAGGCGCCCATTTAAAAATGAAAAGTTGACTATCGCAGCTAAAATCTAGTAGGCCCTGAAAATGTTCTAACTACATCAAAACGTAGTATTTAATGACCCATTTCGATTGCCATGTCGACCGTAACAATCCGATCTCAATTAAAAGCTGTATAGCTCGGGGCGGATTTTGTCATCCACCCTGTATATCGGCAATTATTACTGATCATAGAATTCCGTAGGTCTACCTAAAATAACGATATTAATAAATCCGAATTATTATCAAGAGCCATCATATTCAGAGCACTGTATATTTTCCAAATATGAAGGGTGAAGAGTATTTTTGATCCCAATTTTCCATAGGAACCAACCCTTCTGGACGTGGTTATAATCGCAATAGCTCAACTGCGCTTAAAAGACTAATTTTTCCTGGCGGGCGTGAGGGTTGCTTGTTCAGTTACAGTGAGAGATATTCAGGGTCCTCATTAAAACGCAATGTAGAGATAAAGCACCGCAGACATTTAAAATCGTTTAAAGTAAGGTAGATAACCGTATTATTGTTTACCCTGTTCCAGATAATTCAGAACAAGTAACTTTTACAGGAAAGTCCCTGAATTTGGTATTTAACGTACATTTTCACAGATCAGGACATGCATTTTCTGTTAGGTTACGCCTCTTGCTGATGCCAGAAGGACGACGCTTGTATGAAAAGCAATTTCCCAAGAGCAGAATTCCGGAAAATTATACTCACCGGAATTAATTCTGTACGTGACCTGTCTCAAGTGGATGATGGGTAAGTAGATGTGGGGCTGATCCATGCCCGCCAGACTCACCAGACCCAAATCTGTTAAAACTCCTTCCTTTGGGGGTGTTCACTCCCATTAATGTTATAAAGGAGTTACAGCGGCGGACGTGTTAATGACCCCTATAAAACTATTTAAAAGAAATGGCAGATACAACTTTTAGATTTAGATAAAACTATCATTTTGTAACGGTAACAAAGTTTTATATTCTTTATTAAACATACAGTTTTTGAAAAACATTTTTCAATTACTGAAGAACCTTTTATCATTTACATTAATTTTAATTTTTTTTATTGTTGTCAGGTGTTCTGCAAAGAGGCACAAAAAAAATTGAACGAGACTACTGCATTTCATAGATAAGCAATTGGCCAGGCAATGACCTTTTAATTCCTTGATAAAACATTTTTTGTTACTTAATGATACAAGTTCTTATCTTTATTTTATTTGTACTTTAATCGTTAAAACACAACAAAAATAAATAATATTATATACAACTTTGTATTCTACTAATCTACTGTAATAGTTGTCTGCAATTGTGGCAAATATCCGTTAATTACGATATCGTAGGCAGTGTCGTTACAAAAATCGTCTTATTCCTAAACTAACCGCTATTCCTGCTTCCCAACACAGAAATAAATTAATAAACTGCATTTATCGCAGATCAGCATTAGAGATTTATAAAAAATATCACATATGAACTGATACTACCAGTTCAGTATCACCATTACGCAGCTTCGAGTCTGTTATGTCATCAGTTAGATTTTCTACACTCTCAGAAGACTGCGGACCCCATTCATCCGTTGGACGTAACCATTGCATTCCAGTCTAAAAATAGGACAAATTAAAAAAAAACTGTTTATTAACAAACATCGTCAACAAGGAATTTTCGTCGACCTGTGAACATGAAAAACGTACATAATGTTTAGTAAAGTAGGCGTGAATGGCAAATACTGGCATGGGCACTAACGTAGCCAGACCGATCATAATTCCAATTGCATCTGCCCAAGCAGGAAATACATAGTCTTCATATCCCGCCGAAGAAAACGTCGCCATTTGGAAAGCAAATACTCCCTAAAATATAAAAACTAACATCTACCATTACAAAACTATACTAACTGTAACTTACTAAACAAGCAAGAGGTGTGAGAATCACCCAACAGGTCCACCAATACCAATAAGAAAACTTTGATATATTCATCGACATAGATTGCATGTTATCCAAAAATTTCCTGCAACCAAAAGCCCATGATGCCGAAACAACTTCAGCAAAACCAATTAACAGAATAGCCCATGAAGCCGTATTCCATTCCAACAAGGTAAACAAGTAAACTCCTCCGTCGAAGCACTGAGGGATAGCTAAAATAAAGCACGTCAAGCAGATACCCAACGTAACCTTAGCATGGTGCTTTCTCATATAAGGCCATTTATCGAGAATGGTAGTGCTTACTGCTTCTATCCCAGCGAATTGACTACCCAATCCAAGAATAAACAACATGAAGAAGAACAAAGCAGACCACAATTGTGGCAACGGTATCCTTAGAAGAGCTTCTGGGTAGGCAACAAAAGCCAATCCCGGACCGTCAGTGGCTACTTCATCTACAGGTACGTCTAGTTGTTTTGCCAAGAAACCAAGCATAGCGAAAATGGCAAATCCTGCATAAATGGAAGTAAAAATATTTGCAGCGGTCACGATTAAGGCATCCTTGAAACAATTATTATTGTAATCGTTGTATGAAGCTAAAGTAATCAGCGAACCACAACCTATCCCAAAGGAATAGAATGTTTGTGAAGCTGCATTTCCCCAGACATCGGAATTCAACATCATTTCCCATTTAGGAGTGATATACAATAAAATTCCATCCATTGCACCGTCTAGGGTAGCACCTCGAACAACCAGTATTGTTAATACCACGTAAGGAAATAAAGCTGTAAAGTATACAGCTTTTCCAGAAGTTTTCACACCACGTATCACACATAAATATCCAACTATCCATGCCAATAATAGGCAAGCTACTAGTTCCCATCGGATTCCACCAAAATTCTCCCAAGTAGCACCATTAATACCCAAAACATAATCGTTAAAATATTCTTGAGAAGCGAGGGTTCGGTTTACAATTTTATTAATATGTACTTGTGTGCCATTTTCATGTTTACAGTAAGTTCTGTTTACATTGGTTTCAAAATGATTTTGTACACAAAGGTCTTTTACCAAGACGCATGTTTTATTATAAAACGTTTCGTTGAGCGAGCAGTTCTCGTCTTCTAAGGCACTAAAACAACCTAAAATAAAAAGAGTTAACCATAAATTATGCCCTACAAAATATTAGCATATTTTATGAAAAGAACTCAATCTTCCGCGCAAAATACTAGTACTACCAGTACGGAACACGCAACGAAAGAAGGTCTATCTCACTTTATTGATGCAGTTGTGCAAATTAACTGTGAAGATAAATTCGCGACGTTGTAATGATGACTCCTTTGGGGAATTGCACTACCATTTCATAGACGTTTGAACGTTTTTGTTCTTTACATTAAATTATTTATAATGAACCGTAAGAGTCAACCATGTTTTTTGCGAGTGAAAACCAATAAACGATCTTACTTCCTGTTTAATTGGAAGTCCTACAACAAAATAGTCTTGCATGCGCTTTCTGTAATTTATTGGACAGTCAAAATAAAGCAATACGTGTGTAGGTTGATATTCAAATTAAATTGGAACAGAGATAGCTAACTATTAAGTGAAAGTCGCAAATTTACAATAAACAGGAAGTTACTCTCAATTTTTTGTTACGTACAGTTTTATCTCATGAACATTCCTGATTTGAAGAAACGCGTTTTTGGGGGAAACAATCTCAAGATAAATTAGTCGATTTAAAGTGGAGAGACCATTATCTACACTACACTATAAATTTCTTACTGTACCAAATTAAGCTTTAACTTCGATTTTGTAGAAACTAAATGTAGCTTGCTAGTGGTTAAAGTTTCAAATACATAAGAAAGCATAATTTTTTACGAAGGTAAAGTCCCTGTTTACTACTTTTTAATGACGTGCACTAAACATTGCACCATGATTAACTTAAATTAAACGTACAATTAGAAATTTTCATTATGTAAATTACCAATTAACAAAGAGTACAATTATCCAGAAATAACTAACAATAGCTCTTAAATTTTACTACCCTAGTATCGTAAATTTGCAAATTATGTAATGCTTTAATTATAAACAAGACTAAGTAATAAAAACACAAAGTCGTTTTAAATAATCAGCAATGAAGCTTTCAGTATCGTTGAAATATTTACCATTCAAAAATAATATTCGTGTTACCTCAAACAGTTATAAACAAACAAAACCTTATTAACCACAGCCACAAAAGGGCTCTCGTTATTGCTTCATTGCGACATAGAGTATTAATCGTTTACTTTGAAGTTGTTCTTAATTACGTAAAACAAATAATCAGTTTCTCTTTTGAGGTGCCAAGCAAAGGCGTTAATTAAACTTCAGTTTTCGTTTATTCGAGACTTTCTTTCATTTAGTTGAGCGCGTTTACATTAGCGGAACGAGGGTAAAACAGAGAAAATGTTGGTATTAGAAACGAGAAGGGTTTAGTAAAGGGTAAGTCAGAGCGATGCTTTTAATTGCTATTCTGTTCGCTTGTAAATCAGAATACTGGGGCTATTAGTTTTTCACGAAACCTTGTCAAAACGATTGAAACTGAAATTGTTTCTCCAGGAAATTACTTTCTCATATACGTATAACAGAGTTAAATTTATTATTGCCTTACAATAATCTTCTGGTCAACTTAAAATAATTCTTTATATACTATTGCCAAAATTAATAAAATGAGTTCTTTTCCACTTCAAGCTAAATTGTAAACAAACTTTGCTTACCTATACTATTGAACTCATTATGACACGAACCCCATCCTAGTTCACTGCTAAAAGAAGCGAAGAAGTAAAAGACAGTCCATGCAATAATCACCATATAATAAATAGTGACTAAAAAGATCACCACTATGGTGCAGTAACCAAGGCCACTAAAAATTGGAGCTATCCTGGCAAAGGCTTGATCAGGACCCAATCCAGAATATTGTCCTAACACTAATTCAAAAAGAAATATTGGCATCCCCATAACAACTACCATTATTAGGTACGTGACCAAAAACGCTCCTGAAATATTTTATTAATAAATAATAAATTATTATAGTTATAACATTTACTAAAAATAAGTGAATATAAGTTGCCAATGGTTTTAATATAAGGAAGCAAAAACGGATAAGGAAATACAGATTGACGTATTCATTTATAGTTAACTGATTGTCTAGTTCTAATTGATTCTAACCTGAACTAAAACACAACTAGAGAGACATTATTACATAACATCTGAGAACCTCTTATCATTTACGTAACTAGACGTAGAATAGAATTCAGATCCTATTTTTTAAATTTACTTTCTATAAGGTACATTTTTTTAATTCATTCAGAATTGGTAAGTATTTATTGTTATTAGTTTATTAATGACCCTTATCGATCTTAGTGGAGTTATTAATAACTTTAATTAAATGACATGATCGGTCGAATTGGCAATAACGAACGCTAGTTGGAACAAACCCTAAATCACAGCGCCCCGCCTGATTTAGAGTTCTTTCTCTAACTCAAAGTATAATATTGTTTCCGACTTTTGGGTTTGGCTTTACTGTGTTAATGATATCCTTTTCTTATCAGAAGGTTATAAATTCTAGTAAAGGTCTCATATTTTAAATACTTTTCGGGAAAGCAATACAAAGTAGTTTGTGCAGCCACAATAGAAAAAATTATTTTTCGCGTATTATTTATTAAAATAGAGACAGAATTTTATAAAACATTGTTAGAATTATTACAAGATTTGCATAACATTTTGTGATAGCTAGTCCAACTTGTTTTATCAGAGTCACGCTGGATTTTTATATCACCACACAATTAATTATATTTTTCTGTTGTACTAATGTATGACATTGCCATAAAATTTAGATTAATCGTTTTGTTATTTCTAAGAATTAAATCTAGTTAGTGTTGGATCCAAACAGATTTATTCAGGTTCCAAAACTCATTTAAAATAAAAACAACAACACCACCAATACCGTTTTAAAAAAATATTCAAAAAATGCTTTCAGAGTAGCTCCTAAACGGTTTAAAAATAAATGTTACATTGTTTTAACTTAAATTAATATAAATTTTGTATGCATCTTTAATATTGTTCAATAATACAATAACTTGTTAATAAACGATTATCATTAAAAACTTTTATCTCCCACGCAAAAAACAAGGTCAAATTTTGTTGCGAAAATGAAAGCAGAACTATAACAAAATGCAGGTTTTAATCATTCGTTCATAACATATTTTTATTCGTGAAAACCGATTTCTAAACCAGTATGCTCATCTTATTAACTTGACCAACCGGCATGAAAAGTAAACTAAAACCAAAACCCCATTATTTTGACATATTCAGGTTAGATATTAAAATTGCAGATTATGGATTTGGTTTATTGCCAGGGGTAGGAAAAAGTATGTCTCTTTATTTAGGCATGATACAATCAGTCAAATGAATATTGCTATAATATAAATCCGCTAACGGGGTTCATTAAATCGTTGTCGAACATCGTACTTCTGTAGCTTTAGACAGAGATTAGACTGAGCGATCGGCGTCGGTCGTCCGCGAACGTCTTCGATCGATCAGTATCGGTTAGCAACGTTCTAAAAATGTAACATTAGACTGAGCGACCGGTGGCGGTCGGTGGCGGTAAAAAATTGTTTGTGGTCATTGCACTGAAGACTAAGAAAATACATTTTTTTCTTTTAAATTCATTAAAAAATGTCCAGTTCAAGTGAAAAGGAACAAATGGTGACCGTTCTTTACTGTCATTGGTAGAAAAAACAAGGGCACTTTTAAAAAGTTGGGTTACGAATTACTTTTGAACGTTCGTGACCGATCAAAATTCTAATTTCAAACTGTTCGTTGCATAGCGATCGAGGCCGTTCGTGAACGACCGATCAATGTAACTTTGCCCATTAGAATACTTGTGTTGGAAATTTGGTCGACGGTGACCGTTCGCGGACGACCGACGCTGATCGCTCAGTCTAATCTCTGTCTTAGGGAGGTGCTCCGATAGGCACCGCCGACTATCAGGTAGCCATGTACATTACAGTAAAGCTGCCAAAGCTTTATTTCAGACTACTTCAGTTATTAAAAATTATAAGACAGATCAACATGAATGCAGCGGAAGCTTGTGCCTACTATGCAGATACAAATTAAACTACCAAAAGCACTCTATTCAGAAAGTTTAAAAGTCCTACTACACTACTAGCACAGTTTGTACTACCACTCACCATTTATCAACTTAAATTATAAGGAACTTACTAATACCAACCTATAATTCAGCCCAAGTTTAAAAAAAAATTGCAGTACCTACGCATCTATCGCATACCAACAATGCACCAGTCCGAACAAACTTTTCTTCTGGTCAATGTTTCATTTTCGTAGAAAAATCAGAATAAACTTTTTTCTTTGTAATGAGTTAGAAGTTTCCATTAAACTATAATTTTTTACACAGATATAATTTATTCAGGAACTGAAAATTATTTATAAAACCCGAATGAAACCCTGCATTTTGCATTTTACATGAGCTGTAATATTAGTCCATAAAACTGATGGACGTTAGCCTAACCTTGTTAAATTGCACACTAACAACAGCAATCATGTAATGACTTCCCTGGAGCATGCAATTCCTGCTTAGCTGCTTTTAATGGCATCACACACGAATTTAAACTACATTTCAAACTAATGAAATTTTCCTGAATATTACGTATTTAGAATGATAACTAGAAAATATTCTCACAAGAAAACATCTTATTTTGAATATTTACTCGGAAATAAAATTAATCCCGAAGTGTATTAAAAGTGCATTCTGTAAAAAAATGACCTATTACATCACATCACCATACACTATTTGAAAAACTGTATATTCCTAAACTTATCTGAAAATTATTAACAGTGACTCTTACATTATATAAAAAATCTTTTACACACAAAAGCCGAAATATCAAAATTTTAGTAACCCGATTTTTTGTTTATTAAATATACTAACCCCAATAAGATATATTTCAGTTTTAAAGTTACATATAATTGTTAAATGTGTAACAAAAATTCCATCTGTTCATAAATTTACATTTTAATTTAAATTTTCTTTCCAGAAGCATACGTAAAGCTTCAGAACCTTCATAAAATATTACATTTTGAGAATGTGTTCTCGCGAATATAACCGACTTTTCACTAAAACTTTAAAAGATAACATTAACTTTTCTAAAAGTTTTAAAATAAAAAATTCCAAGTACTTTTATCTAGTTAAATTAGTTAAATTTCTAAGGATTACATTACTACTTTATATAGCGCTGGTTTAATTAAAATTTGGATCTTACGAATTCACTCAATCGTTAGGAAAAATGAATTTTCTAAACTTTTGTACGTGAATTTAAGATTAAAGTTAAAAGAAATACGTAAAGAAGTGAATGGGATGTGGAAATTAATAAGGATTTTAAGTAATCTGAGATATATTCTCTAATTTAAAGGCAGATTGCAGTGTAAAAGCAAAAAAACTAACCTCCTCCATTTCTGTAGCAAAGATAAGGAAACCGCCAGACATTTCCAATACCAACCGCGTAACCCAAACATGACAGTACAAATTCTATCGGTTTACTCCAACTCGCCCTTTCTGGAACGTCGTCACTTTTCGTATCTGTTGCATCTGTACTCAGGGCTTCCTATAAAAGTATAAGAATTATTTATATTACATATCCATAAAATTTATTACTATTTATTAAATAAAATTCAATCGTTCATAACAATTATCCCCCCTTTCCTCACTAGTCTTGACTTCGTGTTTACTTCCATTGCAAATCATAATTTTAAAATATTTTTTTTTATTATTACCTACCGAGAAACCCTTCAAACAAACAACAGGAAGAATTTAAAAAATTCCAAACTAAAACCTTCTGACTTATAGTTCTAAGAACCACGTCTACAAAAACTAGGTATCTACAGATTTAGTCGTCCAGAATCGAAGAAGCATCCAGTTTGGACTCTTTTTAACAGGAAAAGTTGTTAAAGAAAATTAATTAAGATTGTGTATACTCTTTCCCAATTTCGAAGTATCTACGAGCGAATTTATTTCAGGATGTTGTTTGAAAAGGAACAAGAACTAAGGTTGTATTATTACTTTTACAAGGAAAAACCGTGTATCCCTATCTAATAAGCTTCCATTGAAATTTCATTTCAATGCCATCAGCTTCGTGAGTATACTATAGGGTGTCCCAAAAACAAACGGCATCCAATTAAGGGCATGTTCCTTTCATGAATATAAGAGGAAAAGTTCCTATTAACATGGGTCTGCAAATGCTTCGTTATCGAGATGCAGGGTGTTTACATTTTTTTCATATTATATGAAATTATTATTATTATTTTACAAATAATGTTCAAAATGACCGCCATTAGCTTCAAGATAAGCTTCTATCCTTCGAACAAAATTTTGAGGCTAAAGGCGGTCATTATTCAAAAAACGGATTTGCAGTTATTATTTTATTCGCATTTTTCATCTTTGAAGTGTGATTTACACGAAACCGTAAATTAGGTGAGAAAATTGAAAATTCTGTCAAAAATAAAAAAAACAGTGGCGTACCATTTTTGACTCCAGAAATTTCCAATTACGCACCTGTAGCTACGCCACTGGAGAAGGAAAAAACTGACTAATGTGGTCCACTTATAGCAAATGTACAGACATAAGTATTGCTCACTTTTTAAAATTTAATTCCTAGTCATTTTTGAATAAATGAAAAATAGATCGATATTTTTTACAACTTTCAACAACCTGTATCTCGGTAACGAAGCAATTGCGAACCCACGTTAATAGGAACTTTTCCTCTTATTTTCAAAAAAGGAACATGCCGTTAACTGGATGCCGCTTTTTTGGGACACCCTGTATAGTGTATTCAATTCTCTTGTTTCCTGGAAAAGACATATTTTAGTACAGATTTTCGAAAAAAAGCTTCTAGCTACGTAAATCAATAAAATTAATCTATAACAATCGATCATAAAATATTACATCCATGTGTGATTGAAACTTTTATAACTAGCTATACGATAAGCTTATGTAGACAATAGAAAACCTTTTTATCACGAAATAAAATATAAAATAGGAATTTGAAATTACATATAGGTACACATATAGAGTAATAATATCATTGATTAATATATATAATATACACAAAATTCTTGAGTAAACATTCCAACGCTATCAGAAACTGGAACTCAAGAGATTAACGTCCATCAAAATTGGAAACACAAAACAATTTGTTGAAAAGTTTTGATACTGGCAAGATAGTTTTGTGATGAGGTCTCCCTTACCACCTTTGTTGCTGCTCTATCAACAATACAGAATTTTCTCTTACAAACAACATTTTCTGATAAAAATGCATCAAAACCAAAAGTATATTTACTGAACTTTAACAGAAACCTAGTTTCAATAATTTTTAATTACAAATCTAACCTGAATATTGTTCATTTGCAGGCAATTGAGATAGCGATTTTATGTCAATGACTTATACATGCAATAAGATGTACTTTGGTTTAATTTTAATCTCGCATATTATCAAAAACAAAAATGTAGAATAATTAGCTAATTGTTTATTGTATTGAATGGATTTCAATCAAAATCTCGATTACTGAATGATAAATACCTCCAAACTCCAACCAACGCAATGTAGTGAATGAAGTAGTAACGTGTTGCTAAAGATAAAACATAAATGCATAAATATAAATGATTTGGAGAATCAATATTTTAAAAGGGCTGGTTTTAAATTATTTAAGGTTTTTGAAACAAACCAAATTTAGATTGGACCTAACCTAATCAGACATTTCCTAAAAATTCCATTATTCCATTATTCAGGGACATGTGTGACGATAGAAAATGCAAACGTGGTTAGATCATCATGGAGGTGCTTTAAAACATTCTGTAGATTAAAAATCTTGATTAATCATTTTAATCTGTATTGTAGATTTGAGTATAAGAGCGAAATCTGAATAGTAGCAGCACCAAAATTAAAATCATAGAAGAGTATATCATTAAAGCAGCAGTAATGATTCGTATTAATCACAAGAATAAAGTCCTCCGAGCGAGTAATAGCCATTACTGCTACCTATACAAGGTGTCTTAAAAAGAAACGGCATTCAGTTAAGGGCATGTTCCTTCATGAAAATAAGAGGAAAAGTTCCTTGGGTCCGCAAATGCTTCGTTACCGAGATATAGGGTGTTGAAAGTTGTAAAAAATATCGATCTTATTTTCATTTATTCGGAAATGACTAGGAATTAAATTTTAAAAAGTATGCAATACGTATGTATGTACATTTGCTATAAGTGGACCATATTAGTCAGTTCTTTCCTTCTTCAGTGGCGTAGCTACAGGCCCGTAGGTGGATATTTCTGGAGGAAAAAATGGTACGCCACTGGTTTTTTTTTATTTTGACACAATTTTCAAATTTTTCAACTAATTTACGGTTGAAACAGTCTCTTGAGATTTTTTCCTACCATTAACCATTTTCGTGTAAATCACACTTCAAAGATGAAAAATGCGAATAAAAAAATAACTCTGCAAATCCGTTTTTTGAATAATGACCGCCTTTAGCCTCAAAATTTTGTTCGAAGAATAGAAGCTTGTCTTGAAGCTAATGGCGGTCATTTTGAACATTATTTGTAAAATAATAATAATAATAATAATAGGTAATAATAATCATTTCAGAACATATATGAAAAATAATTTCAACAGTATCTCGATAACGAAGCATTTGCGGACCCATAGGAACTTTTCCTCTTAATTTCATGACTGGATACCGTTTCTTTTTGGGACACCCTGTATATACACGTCCACGATTAGTAAATAATCTATGCTATCCAAGAGACGCTGCTCTAAATGATCATGATTCGCTAATGAACAATGAGGTAACCTCAAGTGCAGTGTAATTCTGAGGCTACAGATTTTAATGAGGCACATGAACACAAATAAAATATTGAAGAGTGTATTATGTGTGAAGGGGATCATTTCCAGCAGTTTCTTTAATTTTTTTTCATTATTTTTTTATTCATTCAATGAATTTTTTATTTTTGTCTCTTAATTATATGATTTGTATTTTTCTATCTTTGTCCAAATTTGAGATAAAAATTATGAACCAAATTTTTACTCCATTTTTGAAGAGGCGTTACTCTTCAGGACAGGAAAGCATATTAGGATACAAGTTTATACGAAAAAGTGGTCCAGGATTTATCTTATGCATTTTCTATACCTATACTTAGTAAACAACCTGTATTGTCTTTTAGGTACATGTACTAAAATTATTATTCTGGTATTCACTACCAGAGTAACCTATGAATTTTTGAAAGTTTGCGTTTAATTTCTATATCAAATCTAAGTGATATACAATATTTTGATATGAAGTCTCCAAAAATTACTTGTAACAAACCTAATCTCAAGGACTAACACTGCTAATCGATTGTTATACGGTTGCCAGTCGAGGGCAAGATGAATTATTATTACATGATGAAATAGTACATACAAAGTAAAGAATGTTAATAGTGAAACTACTTAATAATCAGGGATTTTCCTCTTCTAATAGAGTTATTCTGAACGTCTTTTTCAAGGAACTGACATTCACTTGGTTTTTACCATACATAGTGCCTAGCTGCAACTATATCTATATTGAAGTCCTTGGTTTTTTAATTTTTTGTAATAATAAGGAACTCAGTAGAATAAATTTTAAAAAACTTTTTCTAATTTCGTAAAGTTGCTACAAATATGAATGGATGTTCAATTGGGGTTTTTTCCTATGGCATACCTGCTATTATTTAATATTATTTAACATTAATATTAAAGATTTATGATTGAAATCAATATAAGACAGTATTTAAGGACATATATTACTAATCTAATAAAAAATTCTTATCTGAAATTTAAAAACAACTTCAATACGCAATTTTTACCTTTGATTTAAGCAATTGTGCTTTGAAAATAGGTCAGATATATCAAATATTTTATAGAATATGAGAATACACGAAATATATTTTTTGTTTTTCAAATAAAATGAAAATTTCAGTCTATTATTATTTGTCTACGTATTACACTTTTTATCCGATTACTCACCAGAAAGTAGCACAATATAAAAGACTTACTTTCATGAATGTTAAAATACTCACAATTTCTTTGTCCATGTTTTATTATAAACTACACGCACACACATACACAACAGTTTTCCCTATACCAGTACTCTCTATACCTTATGGAAGCATTATTGCGGGTTTTTTATGTGAATTCTTACCACAATCAAAGATAAGCTCTGATACCGATTGACACGAAATCACGTTTCAATCATTAAGGGAAACAGGTGGGGGAGCTACAACATGTTTTTCCAACATATATTTGCACATTAATTAAATATTTGCAAATTAGGGTCAAGAACTGACCAATTTATTCGTATGCATACTTGGCTAACTGTTTAATATAATTTATATTTACCTGATGTAATTTGGAATGCAGAGTGTTATGTAATTAACCGTAATAAAAAATTCAAGGTTCTACTTTCTTCCGTGTCTGATTTAATTAGCTTGCAAGCAAATAGTACCTTTAATAGTTTAATATATAATTTGAAACAGAAATCTATGATATAATTTTTTTTTTGTAGCAGTAATCTAATTTCCTGAGCATAAATTTAGGAAGTTGCTCCCTATACAATCGAAATTAAACATGCGATCTTAGAATATTCTGAATTAGTCAAGCAGATGTTTAATTTCTGTAGCTCTAATTAAATTTACGAAAAAGTTCTTGGATTAATGGCTTTTTTTAGATTAGCCACGAATGGAGACGTGAACAACATAAATAACAAGCTAGTTAGGGCACAGTTTTCAAATTATTTTCTTTCAAACTAACATTGTCTAAAGAATCTAGTTGCCTGTTTTTCTTGTTTCACCGTTCCTGTTATGATGTATTAAGAAGTGCCTATTTTAGTTTTTGACGACCGTGACTTAAAGTAGAAACTAATAGCACTCTTAAACTCCGAAGATATTAAATTCAAGAATGTTAGCATTTCAGGTTATACAAAGAAAACAAACGTATTTTGTAGTATTTTTTCAATAAAACAACAACAAACACTTAAGGAAATTAAACGACTAACTTCTTATTTTCTTTATCCCTTATCTGTCGGATTAATCTTTATTTTTCAACTTTATTTTTCACAATATTATTATTTTTTATTTACTCTTCCCAAAAATAACAGTTTTTCTATTTAATTGTTTAAACGAGAACGTAGAAACTAATGTTTTAGTGACCTACTAATTTGTATAATTTCTTTAAAATTGTTATTTAGAATTATCTTCTAATTCATGTAAATTTATTCACAGAATAATTAAAACAAAAACGTTCTAGTTTTACCTAGCTTCAATACAAGTTTATTCTATGGTCTCACAAAAATTTAATGTGGTTAGTAGTTTCCCTGTTTTCCTGTCGGGAATAAACTAACTGGCTTTTACCTCTAAAATGTATACATCCTGGTTAGCTAGATAATATGTGAAAGTAAAAGCGAAGTGAGTCAAACCCGCTAGTATTTATCAGTCTGCTTACTTTCCTTTTACGGAAGAGAGATAATTAATTAAAACTTTTGATAAAATTTTAATTTTATCTAAAAAACAGAATGTTTGATGCCCCAAAATCCAAAAACCAACATGGAAATAGATTATCAATATAAATCTACTTGTACTGAAAATCTATTACAACTACGGTGCTAATATTCAATTATTAGCCATTTATAAAAGTGATAAGACGTTATCATACTGATAAGGGAATGTATTCAAGGAGTTTTCGTCTGGTTGAAATTCCAGAAAATATTATTTTATTATTATCCCTATTCTTAGTAATATTCTAAAAAATGGTCAACTAATCTCTATATAATAATTTAATCAGATCATCTAATTACCTTAAACGACTGTACTAATCGATTTTCTTTATTTATACAGGGTGCTAAAAAAAATGTCACAAACTTTGAGGACTGAAAGTATGACCCAAAAGTTTTAACGAACGTGGGTCCGCAAATGAACGGTTTCGGAGATACAAACGATTATTCCTTTTTCTTATCGTAGAGCTATTGAGAAGCGCTACGTCTGTGTATTGAAGATGGGTATGAAGGGGAGGGCCTGTATCATGGCCTGCAAGATCGCCCGATTTAAACCCCCTCTAATTCTTTCTTTAGGAATACATATTTAAAAGCGTTACTGTACTTGATAAGCAGCAGCAATGAGTAGATCAGGGATGCCACCGCATCCGGGCCACTGTGGGGGTTTTCTAATGTCCACGTGGCGGAGATGTCATGCCTGCCTTGAAATGGGGAAAGGACACTTGGAACATCTCATTTGACATTTTACCTTTGCTGTTTGTTCATTAATTACATTACATTATCCGTAACTCTGAAACCGTCCATTTCCAGACCCACGATAATTAAAACCTTTCGTCATTTTGAGTTATACTTTCACTCCTCAAAGTTTGTGACACTCTGTATAACACTATAAACTTTGACTTTAAATATTTAGCATTCTTGGTTTATAAAATTTTAACAGAGTTATAGTATTTTTTCGTGGCTTGACCCTTTTCGATATATTGCTCTAATTATGCAAAAGATCACAGACGAAAAAATTAATTTAGATACACAATCAATATTATCATTGGCCCGAAGGACAATGATAACCCTACACGGTGCACTTGTTTGTTTGATTAAAGTTATGTACTAGAAGCAATTATTGTTCTTCTAGATTCATCTGAACATATAACATCATAAACAAAGAAAGAAATAATCAGGGAGTTTGCTAAACTTCATAAACCGATAAAACTGATTACCTCTCTTTAATACACCGGTCCCGTAAAAAAATGTAATATAATGAGGGAAAAGAGTAAAAACAACCCGTATGGAAATCAATGCGATCTGTTGAAAGCTTACTATAAATAACTTTTATTTAGGTAGTATTGAACTAATTTCCCTGTACCTATTAGTGTTACAGGAAAAGGCAACAGAGTTTGCTATAAATAGTTTGAGTGCACAACTTCCTAAATTTTACTTTTTAATCCGATAATGCACTTGTGAAATATTCACAGAAAAATTTAACACATTCTATACTGGCTAGTAAGTAGAATAGTGTTCTAGCCCTTTACCCTTCCTCCACAATCGCCATTAACTTAATGCATGCTACTGTTCCAATACTTGTATAAATGTTTGCTAATTTTGCTTTTAACCTGCAGGTCAGAAAAAAATAGAAACACGAATTTTCTTATTAAAGAGAAAAAATCTGGCGAACCACCGAAAATAATCTCCATTATATTAACAAGTGCGATTGCAAATTAATGTTAAAACAATTACAAAAATTAAGGTCTGTCAGTCAGGGTAATAAGAACGTTCAGAAGTATTAATTCGCGCCAGTTATCAAATCAGACTTCTAAAAGGGCAACTCAATTCAAGGTATATTAACAGCTCCAATATGACTGTACGTGTAATTCAGCATAAGCTTGTCTAAAATGAACCCACAAATCTGCAGTATCTAGTATCTACAGTTCAACAGAAATTGGATGTCTGAATTGTGACTGAAATTTATTCTTGGTTGCCACTGCGCATTCACGAGCCAGAGTCCATCCAATTCCTGTTGAACTGTATGCATGAATCACTAATTGAGCATCCAACAATCCAAATTTTTGCTGAATGCACTCGAAGAACTTAGTTTAATAATTTTCGCACTTATAAGTTAAGTAGGCTCCTTTTTTCTTGGGTAATTTGTCATTTTCTTTAAACTAAAATAGGCTTAATATTTAAATTAAATAAAAATAGGTTACACTTCAGGACAAAACATAGAAAAATAAAGACAAAAGCATTCCGTTTTCTGTACGAGATTCAGAACAATATAGCAGAAAGTTAAATAAAGCTACATTCACAGCCACATTATCAAAACAATTCAGAATACGTACCATTGTAATTCCTTTCTATTGGCACGCAATGTTTGCATCACTACAAACTTAAATGTGTCTTAGAACTAATATAAATTCTACTTTTATGCAACGAATTAATAAATTTCATCCTCGCAAAAACCCATGAATCATAACCCACGACAAGCCACAAAGTTTAAAGTAATTTCCAGACGGTAAAAATTATTATTTTCATTTCCTTATTCTTATTGTAACATAGTTTTTCTGCTCATTGTGTAAATACAATTTCTTTGAAAATCTAAAACGCAAGATCATCTTTGAATTGTCTATTCACATTATCAAGAAATATTTTTTCCATTGAACTAAGATTATGAAAGGAAAAACAGAATTTAACATTACTTCGTGTTACAACTCGCATATTAATGTTTTAGCAAGTTTGCATAAGGAAACATCACCTTTGTCCTAAACTAGCCAGTGAAGCAGCCCCAAAAAGATCTTGAGAGGGTTGCGATACTCTCCAGAATGGCATTGCAATGCACCTACCAATGGTGAAATAAAGAGAACATAAGAAAATAATTCTGGGGTTGGTAGTAGAACACAGGAGGGTGAGTGTAATGGAAAAGCAAACAAACTGACCAAGATAGGGGCAAAGTTAGCCTAAAAAATATCTCAATTTAATGGAGTTGGAAGGGGGAGAACCCCTACCTGCAGGCTACGTTAAAATAAGACGAAACATTTTATTCAGGATCCAAAAAACACCAATATACTTCGAAGTGCAATTTTCTGAATCCAGTTAAATGACGGGAATGTCATCAACAGTGTCCTAGGGTTTATAAGGACATTGAACCCTTATTGGGTCTTTAAAGTAGTAAGACAAGAGCTTCAATGCAATGAGCGTATGTACCAAACTAAAAAAGTTTCCGCGAATAAACTTTGTTAAAAGCTGCAGTGATTAGATTACCTTGTACTACCGTAAATCAATCGTTACAGTACTTATTACTAGCAATCGTTTATTTCAATTAAGTGCACTCAACATTGCTATACTAAATCTGATCAATATTAGTGTACTCGAACGTCGACTAGATACGAAATATATCGTATCACAATTTATCAATGCGGCTATAATATTGTGATAATTGCTATATCAATCAGAAGATAAGATTACCATCATTTGTATATTTTTTCCAATGTCCAATAAAGTTTTTTATTCAAAATTGCTCTTCCTGTTTTGAACTATAATTTCAAAATTTTTATCAAGATTCAGATAACATTTCTAGAAATCAATCATTGAATGTATAATAGAACAAAAAGCGCATAGATAAGAATCTGGATACGAGCACGAGGTACATACTGATAAAGTGCATTATTTCTGATGTAACATTATAGTCCACACTGGACACCAATGAACTTTCAACTCTTTAGATCAATGCAGTTTTTCTTGAGAACCGGAAATTAAAGGAGAATGTAATGTGCCAGTTTCATAGTGGAGAACAAAAGAGGATTCAAACTGCAGGTAATAAACAGACTAAATTTTAAACTTGACTACATTATCAACCCGAAAAATTCGTTTCTGCTAAAAGTTGAAGCAAGGACACTGACAAGCAGACCTATTATGTAGAACTATTATGCAAATAAAAATGTATAGCTGCCCAAAGAAAAAATAAACACTACAAGTCTACCATCAGCCCCCAATAACTTCTCATACAGTTTCACTATAATCGGTAGTGGTCTCGGTATGCCAATTCTCGGTTACCTCGTACTAAAAAAACAATTTCTTCTTATCATTCAGCAACGAATAATTTGCAATAGTTTACAAATAATTAAAACATACTTCCGTTTGTAAATAGCCTGGACTTTTTTTTATCTAGCATTTCGTATTGGAAATATTTAAAACGTTTTCAAAAAAATTTAACTGGACTTTTCGATTACGCGCTTTGCTATAAAACACACATAGACACAAATTGCATACAGTTGCATGGAGCTTCTATAACACACAATAGACAAAAACACGAATATTTTCCGATAGACTGCACTTCATAATGAAATGACATCAATATCGGATACGACCAGTTATGGCACAATCCAGTATAATAATTGTGTTTGCCTTTATACTTGCATGGGGTAAGTTTTAGAGAATATGCAAATTTTTTTACTATTTCGTTTAGCTGCAAAATCTGCACATATCGGCTTATTATTGTTTAACCACAGTTAAATATTCATTGCATTTCTATGAAACTAATTGTATATTACAAACATACGCTGGACTTCCCACTACCCTCAATCTCATTCACGAAAAAAATTTGAATAAGCATTCCCTACAAAATTTCATTCCGTGTGTTGATTCCGGTAGCATAACCAAGAGAACCATTCAACAAAGAAGCTATTCGCGAAGTCTATTTGCTTTGAGATCTAACAAACCATCTACAACAATTTTAATATTTCCGGCAGGCTCAACAAACTGTTTTTTCAGGATAATAGAGAGATACACCTAAATATGATGCCGTTTTGGTTTGAGAGTGTCTTAACAAAAAATTATTTTCATCTAGCATGCCTATTTGAAACAACAAATATTGATGCCATTGATTGACTGGCATGCAAATCTAACAATTGTCAATTATTTTCACGTAAGAATATATACTAGTCAATTGTAAAGACAAACGGTTTGTTTTCTCATAGCCATAATTAGATGAAAATTATTTTTGATCATACTTTACAAATTTTTCAACTTTCTTAACTAGATCCAACGTTACTCAACAACGATTTTCAATTATATCACTTTTTTAAGAACAACGAATTGTAAAAACCCGACAAAAATGTTTAGGAAACTAAAACACGGAACTAAGTTCCAAACATTCTGTGGTAAGGGATTTGGAATATAATAGTCACCTCACCAAGGATGTTATATAAAAATAAATACGGAAGTTCCACAAACCCACCCAAAAATTTCAAGATATATACAGTGCTTCCCGATAGTAACGGACAAATTCAATAAAATCGTTGCGAAAAATATTTCAAAGAAATGCTCGGACACGTCGATTTCTATTTTTAAATTATCATTTAGGAATGTAATTTTCAACCCCCCACCCCCAGCCCCTAAGCGCTGCCAACTCCAACTTTAAAAATTCAAATATCAAAGAACCCTTTCTGATACCTCATCTGATAGCCTTTTTTATGCTGAATACAATAAAAAAATGTTTTTCAAAATCGGTTGATAAATAACGGAGATATTTACCAAAATGTATTCAAATGAAAGTGCCAATATTCGAGCAGGCGTTGGTAAGGTTCAACAATGGGTGGTACAAAACAATTGCAACTTTTTTGTAATTGAATGTAAACAAAATGTACCTATCTATCTATCTCTAACCCCAATCATCATTAAAACTTCGATTCTTTCGGCTTCAATAAAACTCATTTTTATTATCTTATTTTTCAATCGTTAATAATAAGTAACACACACTCCACTAAGTAATATCAATACATTTTGTTTATATTCAATTGCAAACAAGTTGCAATTGTTTCTTACCACCCATTGCTACAGCAGTACCAGCACCTGCTCGAATATTGGCACTTTCAATTGAATACATTTTGGTAAATATCTCCGTTATTTATCAACCGATTTTGAAAAACTTTTTTTTATTGTATTCAGCATAAAAAAAGGCTATCAGATGGGGTATCAGAAAGGGTTCTTTGCTATTTGATTTTTTAAAGTTGGAGTGGGCAGCACTTAGGGGATGGGGGTGGGGGGTTGAAAATTACATTCCTAAATGATAATTTAAAAATAAAAATCGACGTGTCCGAGCATTTATTTAAAATATTTTTTTTGTTTTAGATTTGTTGATCGTTACGATTGCCGTAGCAGAAATAAACCCCAACAGAATTGGTTTCCGAGTTTATTCCAGAAACCACAATACCAGTGGCGGCTCGTGACCCATCATTTTGGGGGGGCACAGTAAATGGCGAGTGAAAGGAGTAAAAATAGCGCCGCAGGCGAAATTTTTTTCAAAGTGGGCGTGACTTATTTAAACGCTATTCAAGAGCATCTGGCAAATTTTGGAATCAAAATGTGAAACTTTTACAATTAGCATTAAAATTAAAGTTCATAATAAACAGTCGATATAATTTTAAATTTAATAATGTAGGTAGTTGGTTAGAGGATATCCGCGTATCCAAAAGATGAATTTCTTTTATTTTTGATGTTGATTGCCCCGATGCCGAGGGTTGGCTTTCACTTATTAGGTTGTTTGTGTTTTTATTTTCACTCCGTTTAGTAAAAACCCCTACAGAGAAGACTGTATTTTTAAATTTATTTTACTTACATAAAACTTATTTGCTAACGCTCAGAAAACACAGCTTTATATCTTGTTCTTAGCATACACATTACATAGTAATACTCGCTGCAAAAAACACACCAAACTGCCACAACGCAGTAAGTCGGCAATAACACGAAGAAAAGTATTTTTTTGCCTACGTGCTGTTTGTTCAATACCCAGTTAAATCTAGATGTGCAATTCAAGACAATAATCAGAGCGTTTCAGTTGAAGTTTGGGGGGGCTCGAGCCCCCCCTGGCCCCCCCGACGAGCCGCCGCTGCACAATACTACATTCAAAAGTTCAAAATTAGCAGCAGATGAAGTTCAGTCCGTTGACCTTATGCAACCTATAATATTTATTATTCACGGATGGCACGCGAATGACAATGAAACATGGATTCAAAATATGACAAATTTGCTAATCCAAAAGCAGCCAAGCAATGTAATTATCGTTGATTGGTCAACATATAGCAATGACATAAATTACCCGGTGGTTGCAATTCAAGTAGGACCAATAGGAAATTTAGTAGGAGATTTTATTGTCAACATTACAAGAAATAATAGTAAGAGTCTGGAAAACGTACATCTTATAGGACATTCCCTAGGGGCGCATATAGCAGGTTACGCCGGACAAAGAGTTTACTCTAAAATGAAGGCGAAGGTGGCACGTATAAATGGGTTAGATGCTGCAGGACCATTGTTTTATTTACGATCTGATGATCAGAAATTAAGTAAAGATGATGCAATTCGAGTTGATGCTATTCATACTAATGGAGGAGTTGCCGGATATTTATATAGCTATGGTACGTCTGATTTTTTCCCTAATGGTGGAGGTCGTATGCAACCAGGCTGCACAAATGGTAAGTTCAATATTCCTAAGTACTTGCAATTAACATTTATTTAATTGGTGTATTTGACGTTATAAATAATTTGTCTTGAATTTGTCTTGTACTCCAGTTTTTCCAATTTGAAATATAAAAATGTTGATAAAAAAAGCCGAGTACCTGTAGGTACTGTAGGTACCAAAAATACACGATAATCTTCATTTTATAATATAAACATAAAGGTGAAAATTATTTACCTAACACCTGTCCAAACAATTATCTTCTTCAGAGAACCTTTTACAACCCTGGCATTTAACTTCAGGCGCAATTTGATATAATTCTCTCCTAAAAATATGCTTAACCGTAAAGAAGCAGACCGTCTGCCCCGTGTTAGTATAAATTTAATGGGAAAGGGAGAGAAAAACAAAGCCTACAGCCATAACTCAGTTATTAATCACCGTCAGTTTAATGAAAAAATGGGTAGCTAATTTAAGGGAATTTTTTTATCAAAAAATTACATATTCCCAGCAATATTTAATAATAGAACTGAATGAATCGATTACGATAATCAAAACAATTGTATAAACATAATTAGTTCCAGCATAAAACAAAATTTAAAAAAGCAAAACAGTTTTTGTGTTCTAATCCATATAAAGAAATAGATAAAAAGTATTTTATGTCAATGATGGTATTTTAAACCCATTCACAACTTGAATTAAACATTTATATTTATTAAACTTTAAATGGAGTTTCTGAACTAGTTAACTGTTAAGTTAAATTAATTATCTTAGTTTAAGTTTGAGTTATGATATTTTTTGAAATGTGACAACCTGTGCTATTTCCTGGAAATGTACGCGGTTTCAATTAATTGCAAATACGCTGCTAAACTTATACTGTTTGGAGTAAATAGTAGCCTGGTTTATGTTAAATGAAATTGCTTGCTTCTACACAAAAGGAAGGTTAATTACAAAAACACCGGCTTATGTTTTCCTACGAAGAAGATACAAATTCGGCAATAAATCTGCTCTTTTTCTTTTTATACGGAATGGGCGCTTGCAAAGTAAGTAAAAAATTACAATACGTAAGAAATCACAGCTAATAATTAGGTTAAGCTGGTAACTGAGGGTTTCTCAATATTTTAAGTGTAGTTCGTACACCTTACCATGGAATTTATTGGTTTAATTCCGATATTGTTCCAAATGGCATTATTCACTTTTTATTAAATAAGTAAACGATCTTCTTATACAGGGTCTTTCAACGAAAAGAAAGGAAAGGTAACTTCCTAAGGAATTATTTTTACCAATTATTTTTTTTATTCGCTTCAAATTGAGACATAAAAAAATCAAAACCTATATTTTGTTTATTTCCGTTAAGCTGTTGTATAGCAGTACCTACCTAGATGCTGTTGTTTCACCGCAAGTTTTCGCAAATGTTCTTTCTCTCTTTCAAAATCGTCTCTACTACAAAATACACTTTTTAATTCTTTTTCAATTTGAAGCGAATAAAAAAATAAATAGTACAAGGAATTCCTTATGAAATTGCCTTTCCAACGATGTGCCACACATGGTATGGTGCCATTTGAAATTTTAGAGGGGGTAGCTGTGGCGATTAAGGGGTTGATTACGTAAAAAGATGCCCCCTTGCTGTCTTTGTTGACGTGTCTTGGCGATTTTCAAGGAAACAATAGTTTTGAAGGACATTAAGGGGGAGGGGGTAATTTTCGTTGAAAATCCCTGCATGATCGGGAACTAGGAAACATACTTTCTTAAAATGAAGAATAAATTGTTAATTTTACAACGCTGCGGGTGCAAAAAAAACACAAAAAACTACCAATTCGCATGCGTTACTGTCACATATTTTCAGTTCATTATTAACAAACTTTCAAAGAAAATAATAAGGGGTCGTTTAAACCGCCCCAATGGTAATGTATTTGTTTTAGATCTACATTTAGTTTTAGTAATCTTATTTGAAAAACTTACATAACCGTTTCCATTTATCTTGAAATTTCCAATCGAGCGATAGTCCTTGAATCCACAGCGATGAGTTTCTAGTTGACTGAGCGGTGAAAATTGTCGACTGAAACATAATTATATTAAAGTTGGCAACTTCATATTGAAAAAAGCAGATAGTACAATTTTTTCCACACTTTTCTCAGGCGGGATTAACAATCCCCTGCAACTACCCCAGAAGAAATGCGCCATTTTGGGCCCACCCTGTAGTATTTGCAACGGTACTATTTTTATAGTTAATAAGATTATTTTTCGTAAGTGTTAAAATATACAGGGTGTATCAAAAAGGGTATAAATAAGCAATAATGGACTAGCCCATGGTGTTTTTTTTTGTATGTAATACTGTTACTAATAATTTACACGATAGTCAGCTAATAGTGGTGGTTATTTGGGAGTTTTAGAAATTAGTTATAAAAATACCAATTTAGGCATCTAGATATCATTTACAGCATAAATTATAAGTAAGGTACAAAGGGTAGAAACATTTTTAGGACAGGCAATGCAAAAATTCTTATTTGTCTTGCATTAAATTTGGAAGTTACAACTGTTACTGAATTATTGATACCAGGACGACGCGACACGACCTAAGAAATTGAATTATTGTTGTTATCATAGTTAAAGCAAAAGAATTAAAAAGGTCAAATAGCATTACTTTGATAGCAAACAAATTCTTTGATATTGCCTTACGAATTACACACAGCATTCAAAAAGTTTAAATTGAGTTTGTGGAAAAATCGTTACAAGATTAATTCAACAATATTATATTTTACCAGTACTCTAAAAATGACTTACTTTTTAAGAAAAAAATCGTACTTTAAAAGACAATAATATGTAGTACTATATATTCACCTTTTTGGATACTAAAGTTCACGTGAACTGTAGGAAATTATTCAAACCAAAACATACTTCAGATTTTGCAAATTGAAAATTAACAAAAATACGAACAAACTTCTGCAGTAGAAGTACGCGCTGATAACTCAGAGATGCTTTTCTTCTACTTTCTGCCAAAATTTTCGTTAAAAATTTTTGTAATATACAGAATGTTCCCTAAAAACCGCCTCAAGCCATAACTTCGTTATTTTAAATTTTAGACCCTACAACCCCTTTCATAAATATCTATCAATTGTTTTAAGCTACCAACTTTTTTCTAATGGAACGTCCTGTATATTTTTACATATTTGGATTCAGGGTAAAATTCTGCATATAGTCATGTGTTTCATTTGTTTTTGTAATACTTGGAAACTTTTTTATTTTGTTTGGTCATATCCACCCCCCAATTGATAATCATCCCTCCCTAATCTGTACACACCTGTACTTATTTTACGTGGCTTACACAACATATAATTTCTTTCAGAATGTTTTATAGATTGAAGTAAAAACACTATTATATGATATATATTTTTGCAAAATAATAGTTGTTATTATTTATTAGTTTATCTGAAGTGAAAATATAAATAAATTGAATAACTAATATAATAGTTATTTTTTATACAAGACGATAAAATTATATTTTACCGACAAGCGGAATTAATTTTCGCGAGTCGATAATTAAATTTTATCGTCGTGTATAAAATTCTATTTTTTTCTATAGCAGATGTTAAAAAAATAAGAAAAATTTGTAAAAAAAACAATTTAAAATTAGATTATATTAAACCCGAAAATCTCAGTAGCAAAGGTTTCCATTCGGTTTCCATGGAGTTTCCAGAAAATTAAACTACAGTAAAATGCAGCTGAATCATATAAACTATAATCAGATTAATACATGCATTAGTATTTAGTATTTATTGTTATCTTTGAGTAAAATTATTCAAATACAATTTGTTGCAAAAGTAAATTTCGACTTTTATCAAAATAAGTTTTTATACGTACCACAGACACTTATACATTCTCACTAACATTTACAAAATGTTACAACAAAGGTCTGTAACTGATTATTTGAAATAATAACACTACACATTGTGGAATTTGAATTCCATACGCAACCGATAAAGAACTGGTTAAAAGTGAATACTTTATAGGCTATCGCATGAATATTCATTCAATGATAGGTATCTGGCGAAAGAAGAAGAGATTTGCTGACGTCGATTAACCGTTTTTTACAATTACAATTCTTGTACCTATACTATTTCTTGCACAGTTTCTACATGTGCTATAAAGATTTAAATATTTATCAAAAATAAACAGTACCTAGTTACGTGTATTTTATGTAAAGAATAATATCACAATAGTAAGACTAATTGTTCGATAAGGATAACTCTAGACAATTTTATTTCTTTTTGTAAGTTGTGCAATACCAAGTTCAAAGTATCAGAAAATATGAATAGGTTTTTTTGATTTTTTTAAAGTTAATTTCATTATCTAACTGCTATCAATTTATCAAATGTTGCTAAATAAACCTTGACCAATTACGAATGTTTAAAATAATCAAACGTTATATAATTTTCCAGGCATGTGGCTCTCTAATCTGTTCTAATATGGTTCAAAGATATTTTAGGAGAATTTATCTAAAACTAAATATTTACAGACATTAAATGATCAGGAAATATCGTTTCTAAGATAAACTAGCATTGCAGTAGGGTAAAACCAAAATTTAACGTGACTAATAATTATTAATTATCATTAAAAGACTTAATTGCTAAAGATCGAGTCAGGTCTAAGTGCAGACGAAACAGCAGACCAAGATAAAGATAGTATATTATATTATTAGGAGTAGTAAGAGTTCTTTTTGTGATGAGCTCATATTGCGGCCGAGGCGCACGCGCCGAGTCTGTGCAAGTGAGCGAAACACAAATAAGACGTTCTACTCCGAATAATATATACTATTTTTTCTTCAAGTGTAGAAATATTCTGTTGCTGTAAATAAATATTTCCTAAAAAGTCATTTCCACATGACAACGCTCTCCCTTCTACCAACTTTGGGGGCGGAGCTATGGGCAAAATACTGCCGTTGCCATGGATACGTAAACACATTATTGCACTAGTAACATTATTTTCATTTTTTGACTACTAACAAAATGACTTCCTTCTACATAGCCAGTTCTATACAACAATACGGATATTATGATACGCTTGAAGAAAATAGTATATTATATTATTAGGAGTAGAAAGAGTTCTTTTTGTGTTGAGCTCATATTGCGGCCGAGGCGCACGCGCCGAGGCTGTGCAAGTGAGCGAAACACAAATAAGACGTTCTACTCCGAATAATATATACTATTTTTTCTTCAAGTGTAAAAATATTCTGTTGCTGTAAATAAATATTTCCTAAAAAGTCATTTCCACAGGACAACGCTTTCCCTTCTACCAATCTTGGGGGCGGAGCTATGGGCAAAATACTGCCGTTGCCATGGATACGTAAACACATTATTGTACTAGTAACATTATTTTCATTTTTTGACTACTAACAAAATGACTTCCTTCTACATAGCCAGTTCTGTACAACAATACGGATATTATGATACGCTTGAAGAAAAAATATATTATACACTAATTACTTTATGAAATAATAAGTAGTTTATTATAATATAGTAAGTAACTGTAATATTTAATAATATTTAAGAAAAAGTTTAAAAATGGACCTTTACACCCCCCTCCTGCCTCTCGCTCGACCCCCACCCTCGGGGACTTTCAGTATGTTATGCAGGCCACTCGAATGAACAACTGTGCCAAATTTCAAAACTTCGGAATTTTTTTCTTCTGTTTGCTAATTCTTGGACTAATTTGACTGGGGTACTACTCCAAATTAGGAATGAGAAGAAATTTAATAGAAGAAAAAGGATTTTTTTATATTTCTACTATGTATATGAATTTATTTTTTTTACAGATGTGTGCAGCCATTGCCGTTCCTATGAACTGTATATTGAGTCCATAATCTCAAATAAATTCATCGCAGTGCAATGCTCCTCAAATTCCTTATATAAGAGAGGCCTCTGTGACTTCAATAATAAAACGATTATGGGAGAGCCTACAACAGCTTCTGGAAATTATTATTTGTCTACAAATCCAAATCCACCTTATGCAAAAGGAGATTCGTTTCCATCACCACCGACCACTTGTTCTTAAGCAAATATTTTATTAGCATGAGCATTTTCGAAATCAATTTGAAAATACTATATTTTCTTATTAGGGGCAGAAGTGCAACTTTTAGTGTTGTATTTGTAAGGTTTAGTAGACGAAGGTTAGCGGGTCCAACAACTACAAACGAAGCACAAAAAGAAGGCACTTTTGATCCGAATAAAACATTGTATTTTTTGTTAAAAAGTAGGAAATGTAATTGCAATTTAAAAAAATATTTGTAAATTAAAACTAGCAGAACCAAATCAAACAATTTCTAAAATTAAAATAATCACTTTTAATACCGCTCTATGGCGTAGTACCGTAGTACGTAGAACCTTTGAGAACGTTAGGTTTCATGCGAAAGCTCTCGAGTTCTAATCCGATTGGAAGTAGATTTTTTCTAAAGAACATTTCGCCGTCAATTAGTCGTTACTTGACGAAGTGAATCCATTAGTCGTTGAGTAACAATGATTAACTGCGGATAGTAACAAAACACATACACTACCATACATCCCCACAACTAATGAATGTTCGACTGCTTTGACACCCCCTATACAAGACATACTTCTGTGGAAAATGTATGAGTGCATGTTCGTCGCCAACGCTAATTTCGAGCATGGAAGGAGAAGCTGGTCGCGACATTTGAAGAAAACGAACCTGTTAAGAATATTAGACCGACATTATAAAAAAATTGAATTTAATAATTCAAAAGGATGCGCGAATACAGAACTCCATATCTTTGATTTCGAACCCAATGCCTTTACCGCTAAGCCAATGAGACACATTCCACATACATTGATTGCTAATTATTTCAAGGTGATTAATATAAACAAAATAAATTCCTATATGGCTTCCATGAGATACGCTGTACAGTTGTTATACATCACAAATCACTGAAACTAGTGATTTGTACGGTACATAACAACTTGTAACCCCTAGCAATCATGAACCTTTGGCTAGGCAGTTGATAATTCTTATTCTAATTTCTAAAGAATCTATATTCCTTAAACTTCGCTGTAAATATTATATATACCACAGAATAAATACGCACCTATTGGCTAAAGACCAGGGATCCGCATACCAAGACTTCGTTCATTGGAAATCACAAGTCACAACACCATCACAACACCTCTTAAATCTCTAGATCTCTACTGTCAGTAGACTATAATTTTAAAACAGTACAGATGCTGCCACCTAGACATATTTCTTTATCACCTCTAGCAAATACCCAAACCAAATTTTATTTTCATGTTTCAGGTTAGGTTAGAAAATAAAAATATTTTGAAAAATCAAAAACATTAAAATTTTCGATGCTTTCTGTATCCGTGGTACCAAGATTACGTAAAGGTAACCCAAATCATTGCTTGTACTTATATATAATTAAAAATGAATGTTTCAGAACTTTTGTTAAAATTTCGTTCGAGCATTTCGCAAAAAATGTCCCAAATGTCAAATAATACTCCTATAGAAAATTCTATACGAAGTAAATTAAGCTCTAATTTAGGAACAGTACATTTAGACATTATCAACGAATCTTATATGCACAACGTACCAAAAGGAGCAGAAACGCATTTCAAGGTAGTTGTAGTTTCGGAAAAATTTAATGGACTGCCACTGCTTAAGGTAATTGAATTAAAGGACATTTTAAGGCAGTAACTACTACTGGCACATACAATTTTGATGTTTATAGCGACATCGTATAGTAAATGAACTGCTTAAAGATGAATTAAATGGTGGGGTACATGCCTTGTCAATCGTAGCAAAAACACCAGATCAGTGGACTACAAGTGATCAAACGGTTACACCAAGCCCAAGTTGTAGAGGAGGTTTTGGTAAATAATAATTGTGTGTTCATATATTTGTTACTTTTATTGCAATATAATTTATTACAATTATTTTTATGGTTTATGAGTACAATCATTCAATCCTAATACATATCCCTTATGATAAAAACGTCATTTTGAAGACAGCGCGCAATTAAAATTTTTACAATAAAATTTGATATCAAAAGTATCCAATTACATTTACATTATTCATATAAGCGAATTAACAGACATGATCCGAAATAATTCTGAATTATTTATACAACAATAATTGATTCTTTTATGCCCGATTGCACCGTCGTCACTTAAATTTTAAGCGAGCCTTAAAAGTTGTATTGCCATGAATACAATTGTCACCAAGAATTGTATCCATGGCAATTAAACTTTTAAGGCTCCCTTAAAATTTAAGTGACGACGGTGCAATCGGGCATTAATCGCATAAAATGAATTCCCTAACATACTTCGTTTATACAATGAAAATTCGATCAAATGAGGAAAAATGAAACTAAAAAAGTGCACTACTGTCACATAACAAAGCTATCTAATCTTAACTTTCCTTCATTTTCTGTCAAATAAATCATATCGGCAAATGTATGTTCACATATTGCTTCCTCTGCCCTTTGATTCATCTAAAACAAGACAAAAATGCAAAGCTTGTCCATTATCCCATCCCAAACTTACTCCTCGGCATTGATATTCTTGTTCGGTAGGCATAAACTTAAAATTAGGACCAAAATTAACAGTAACTGTAGCACTTTTATGTAATGACATCGCAGGATAATAAGAACCTCCATAAACATCAGTAAAAGCTGCTCCTTGGCAAACCCCATTTTTGAAGAAAATAATTTTACTTCCATGTAATGGTTTTAAATTCTTCAAACATTCTGCAACATTATCTTTATCTTCGTAATAAAGATGGCTTTTAAATTTAACTAGTGGCTGTAAAAAAATTATTATAAGAGATAAAACTTGATTTAAGAAATGTACTTACCCGATCCTTGTAAGTGTTAGGAACAAGCTTAGTACTGCGTCCTTCAGGAAGAATAATAAGGAATCCTAAAGTATCGCCTTCACCAAAACCAGAACTGTAACGTTTTCCAGCTGATTCATGAAATTTTGTTCCTTTTTTTGATCTCCAAGAGTATCCAAATTTATCATACCCCAAAGGAGCTTGTAAATTTGCATAGTCCTGACCCCAACCCAATCTTACTGCTGAACCTTCAGGCATTTCTTCTATAGTTGCTTCCCAATACCAACAACCTCGATTAACCCCTACAAATAAAATTAAATAAGAATTGGTTTTGAAAGGGGATTATAATTTTTACAATGGGTTGCTCGAATCATGCAGTAACCTTTTTCCCCGGTTACAGCTAAACGATCCTCTGAGATTTTTAACTGTGGAGCTCGATCATGTAATGCTAAGAGCACTGTGCTTGGTACTAAAATTCGATATAACCAACCTGGAATTGGTTTACCTGCCCAATCATTACTTTCATCAAATTCCTATACAACAGTGATCAAATAAAATATAATCAGTATTTTGTGATAATGTAACAAAGGTTAATTAGCAGAAATTTTTTATTACCTGTCGATAGGGTGCATGTGGATCAGGTTCAGCTAAAAGATACCGATACCCATCTTTATTGAAAGGATGATCTAATGGGTATCCATGTGCAGGTAATTTTGGGGCACCCACATCTAACTGTCTGCCCTTTTTACCCATGGGTCCTAAATCATTCGGCAGTTTCCTCTTTGCATTTCGACTTTTAACACCCCCCACAACAGGCACTGAAAACATTTTAGTATCAACATGTAACAATAAATTATGAGGATTGAATGGTAACTAGAACTTATCACTTAATTCTTATCAGTATTTATTTACCAGTATTACCTGCTCGCATCATTTTATCTCAATGTTTTACACGATAAATGCAACAAAATAAATATTAGTTTTTATTACAGAAGGAATACTTTTTAAAGAATGACAAAAAAAGTTGTTTGTTTACAAATTGCTATAGCAACGAATTACCTTGCAATTGTTTGAAACAATTAGGAAATGTAAACAAACATGCAAATAATTGTCATCAATAATTACCAGAAATAATTTATGCATAGCCAACTTGACCACTTTTTTTTAACACCCCTTACCATGCTGGATTCCCATATCTGTTACTCTGAGTGTACCCCCTCTTATCATAGCTTCATAATTGGGTCTAATTTGTGTCAAATCATTGCAAAGAAGGCCATACATCTGCCCATCTGTTTGACTTTCTTCGAAAACAAATAATAAATGGATGTCCTTAACAAGAGCTCTATGAACTGTAGAATGCCATGATTGGGTAACTCTCCTTGCGGTTGTTGTTAAAGCTTCCCAATGGTATTCTATGTAAGGTATAAGTTCTTTATCTTTACTAAACATTGTGCGGTTGAAACCTTCTTTCAAACTGCCTTGTTGCAAATTTGCTATTGCCGTTACACACATTTGTTGAATTTCTAAAACAGTTTTGATTTTAATTCTGGAAAAAATTATTGGAGAACAATATTCCACTGTTATAAATTAGTTGTAATCTTACGTGCTTGACTCTTCTTAAAGCTTTCTAATCCAGTAGGCGAGCAATTTTTACATAAAAATATATAATTTGCCAAAAATGGTACGAGCTTTCCTAATTGGTATCCGATACATGATTCGTGAAACCATCGACTACAATTGGCACAGAGTAACTCAACAATATTTAAATTTCGATCTTTGCCACTAAAAATTTTAAGGTTATCTTTTTAAAAAACTTTAATTATTATAATTTTACCAATAACAATTAGCTTGAGGTTCAATTGGTTTTTTCCCATTCTTTTCACTTTCATTAATTTTCAGCCGAACGATTAATTCATTCTCAACATCCATAGACTTGTCTTCAGCTGTTTCTGGTTCATTTGTTTTTTCCATAGGCTGGGATTCCTCCCGATTCCTAAAAATAGTACTATTGACAATAATTTTAAAAGTAAGTGTGCTTATGCAACTTACTGTAAATCTGTTTCCTCTGCTGCCATTGTGTTTTAGGCAATAAAATTAAAATTTAAATCAATTTTAGATTGTTGTCATACAACCAAAATACAAAGCCTTTAGCCCGGAGATCAACTAAATAGAATTTTCCTGATGCCTTTATTATTAACCTCGAGAGGTTTGCGTGATTTGGGTTGCCTATACAGTAGGCGCTTTCCAATTGCTCGTGGGGGTAACTTCGAGTAACACTGAGTAGCTCTAATTAAATAAAATAAAATAAATGCACTTTAAGACAGGCGTATGAAAATTTGAAAAACAAACACTACGCTCGTTTTTCAAAGTGAAATCTGCCATTCATACAAGTACCTACCTAGACGCATTTTTTCTCTTCCTTTCTGTTACATCCACATTGTCTTATAGGGTTCCCCTAGAAGCTAGAACCATTTTCCTAATATGCGTAAAAATGTTGAGCTTTTTAACTTCTTCTAACCAATACTGTATACAGGCTCCAAATAAACAAAATGTACAATCCCCCTTCTGAAGCTATCATCGCCTCCCTGATTTGAATGAAATACATTTTTAATTATAACTTTTATTTAACTGAAATTAATGTTGATATTGGGTCTACTGAACGCGCTTTTTCCTTCGCTATCCAAATCTGTAAAAATATACAGGGTGCTTCATTTAAAATAACAAAGTTGCAGCCATTTCCGGTTATACCGGAAGTGATATAGGGTCGGCGCATAGATCAATAAATGCCAATTTAAAAACTAAAATCGACGTGTCAGAGCGTTTTTGCGAAAAAACAATAGCTACGATTTTATTGAATTTATTCCTTTCATCATGAACGCACGTATATTGTCTGGTATAACTACAACTAACCTCGGCACCATGTAAACAGATCTATATGATATATAATTAACAATGAAACTAGTTTGGCCGAAGTGATCACATTTACAATTGGGTGAAGTGGTCGTGTTGGACGTTGTGTCATTCTCACATTCTTGGGCGTGATAGGCAGGAAACAACGTTGGGTGTTATGGACATTGGGCGAAGTGTCCCGACCCCCTATAGAGCGTCCTTAATAATCCTCTAATTGATTTGGGTTTTCTTATCTCTCTGTTTGCGTATTTTTCAGTCTTGTCGCAGCTTTGCTTGTTTACATCCACTTTTCTTTCATGGAAGCACTAAGTACTTACTACTTACTCCAATTACTAAATGGTGGGAAAACATTAAAAATTCTATATTTTATGGATTTTGTTATATGACCCTCGAGCTCTACCTTCCAATTCTTTCACGCATAGTGTCCTTGTTAACACATCTATAATTACTTCTAAAAAGCTTCTCACTCTTGAAAAGGCTTGGGCTTTTCCACATTTAAACTAAATACTATATTTAGATTCTTAATCATGGTTTCCTTGAACTTCTTTATTCCTATTCCCTTTATTCCATATAACTATATGTACAACCCTGTTATGTGGGTAGATATTACTACATTTTGCAACACAAAACGAGATTTGTTTTACAAAAATTTAATTCTATTGATCTGCAAAACCTTTTGTATTAGTTGAGCATGTACCGCTCTGTAGTGACATTTATGTTTGAATTGGTTTTCCTCAGGGTCTTTACAATGTCTATTAATATTGGATACCTATCTCAACCCCCTATTAGAACCGTGTCAAATTTAAACGTTGTACCTAAGTGACATGACATGTAGACCTCTATTCTCTATAATAATTGGACATGTATGAGACGTTTATAAGAAAACAGGGATATCAGCAAAGCTACAAAGTTTACAAAACCTTGAAAGACCAACTACCTCATAAAATAGTTAACTGAAAGTGATCTTACAGTTTAGCACGACAGTTATTACGGGAATGTTTGTTAAACCTATGAAATCATTTGCACAATTAGTCATGCATTACTAAGTTTTATGTGTTTTTCAGACCATAATTATTATTATTACCTTCCATACCTATTACTATACTACGGTTCGTTTAGTTGCTGAATTTAGTGTTTGAATTATTGTTCCTCTTCCTAGATCATATTTAAAAATTGATAGGTACCTTTTAATTAACGATTTTCCACATCAACGTCTTTGTTTTTAAAATTTATGTGGAAATTAATATCAAATTTGTTAGCAATCTACTACTAAAAATTAGCAAGATATTGAGCTAATAAATAGAAAAAAAAAAATTGTTTATTTCAAGTTTTGAAACTAAAAGCTACTTAAAACATCAAACTGTGTTGAACATAATGTAACGGATTATTAAGAAACAATGGACTGCTTAGACAGGAATTATACACATAGTGAACATATGGTTTGGGCGAGTGCCAAACGATGTCATTTATCGGAAACTGCCTGAAGTAATGATCAGTATTGGAAGTTAACGACGAAATATTGTTTTATTTGAAAGCAAAAGTGATGTAAATCCAAACAGAAACTGGTTCACAATATCCATGGGAAACTACAAGGGGAACTTAAAAAAGTATCTACCTAACTACGAAAAGACGATTTTTTATGTATTTTGAAGTTAATAGCAATAGAAAAATATTATTTTTTAATTTCTTAGAACTGTAAAATCGATCGTTCAGCTGAATGAAGCGACATTATTATTTTGGGCGGCTCTACACTTACACTACCGTGGGTACCAACTCCTAAAGTCATATCATATGTCCTTCAATCTAAGACGTAATACAAACACCCATGGACGAAACTATTTTACCCTTTCCAGTTTCCAGGACAGCCAGGATTATTACCACCAGCGTTTGTAGTCGCAACTTAAGAGCCTCTCCGCTGCGTCACGCCCGTCCCCGAAACGTAGATCTGATAAGTTTGTAATTTTACAGTTTTGTAATTGTTCCATTGTTCCAATCGTCTAATTATATCTGCTTCGTGGAAGCAGTTATGAAATAGAGAAATTAGAATTTCATGTCCTACCTACTTTAATGGCAACAATTGTTTAACATCTGGTATAGTACTGTCTTCTCCTTGTTGATCGTGTGTCTTTTAATTGTAAGATATAAAACTGTAAATTTCATGTAATTTGCAATAATTTCAGTGCACGTTAAGGATCTCGCCCCTACCATAGTCGACGCCCGACAGGCTACATTGCACAGTGACAGTGGGCTTTTTCTCTTGCGTCACGTCGATATAGAAATAACTGAATTAAATAAATAATAAAAAGAATAAGAAATGCGAAATTAGTAATAGAAAATTGTACCTAAAGGATATCGCGATATTAGAATAAAATCATTAAACCCTTGGATTAAAAAATAAAACAACCAATCCAAGGGTTGATTAGCTGCGGCGCGCGGCGAGGTTTATTTTAATTATATCTCTAAAAATTAACTAGATTTGTGTGATTTTTTTCTGTTATGGTGCTATAATCTATATGGTCACCCCTCACACCCTTAACTTGCTAAATACTAATGAAAAAAAATTACAGCAAACTCATTTAATTCTCTTAACTACCAGCACGCCAACTTAACACATTAGTTAGCATGTTAGATTTATAATGCATAATTATTTCACAATCCTTGACATAGGATAGGTTGGTGGGGACCATGACCCCATGCACCTCAGAATAACCGCCCTTGGCATTGCGTGGTGTACCCCTTCACGATAAGGTAATTTCATGTATACGATTTTTTATACTTTCTAGCTTTGTATACTTTCGGTATGCTCCATAAGGATTAATTTATTTTTTTGCTCCCCAAGTTAAGAAAATGTATCCGAAAGAAATCGGACTATCGGACACGGTAAAAGGATTAATTTTACACATAGTAATTTTCATTTTTGTTAAATTAAATTTAATGGTAAATAATCGAAGATACTGGTTTTAGTTTTTGTGGCCAATTCTGATTTGAAGTGATATTTGGTGTCATTATCGTGTTCTGAACACAGTTATCATTTAAAATCGAGAAAACAACCCCAAAAATATTCATAAAAGACATAACCAACGGTCAACTCCCATATTTCTTCTAACAATTCATATCCATGACAATTTATTGACTGTTGGTTAACAGGAGGAGAAGTTCATAAACCACCCATAAAGCCCGGTTTATCAATCCACAGTTAACTTCATGTTAAGCTAACAAACGGTCAACTATCATGGATACGTTTGACGTTTCGTGTAACAACTCGTATCCATCACAATTGACCGTTGGTTAACTTAACAGGGAGTTCATAAACCACCCCTTAAGACCGGTTTATCAATCCATAAGTAATTCCTTCTTAAACTAATCAACGGCCAACTGTCATGGATACGATTCTTGTCAACTTAACAGGGAGTTGGAGTGGGTTGTAAAGCTATTTCGTACATGGGTGTTTTTGATTTCTGAGGGTACAAACAGTAGCGCTCTCGCAGCCCCCTTCCATCTAACATGTACGTAACATACACATGTGGGACTAGAACCAATTACTATTAATTATGGACTAGCTTCCTACAAATTTTTCTTGTCTACAAATTTTCATACACTTGTAGCTGAATATTTAATGATTCTGGGATGAATAATTAGAATTCAACTATCTCTATACTGAAAGTATGTAGAGGTATTTGTTGCTAGAAAATGCTTTAATTTTTGTGGTGAATTATTTAGAAATATGAGAAAGTTTACCAATAGTTTTATGCGGTACGTAGTAGGTAGTATTTTTATTAAAATAAAACAAAGGGAGCATGCAAAAAATTCAATTTATTGGATTATAAAATTCTTCGTTTACGCATACGGCATACCCTCGTGTTTTAGTTAGCAAATTCCTAAAATTTACATTTTCTGATAAAGAACCGAAAATATTTCTCTAAATAAAAGTCACTGGCGACAGATCAATTTAATGTTAGGTTGTTTGCTAAAATTAGATACCAGAATTGCATAATATAAAAGCAGACGATCCGTTTCAATGAAAAATTCAAGACAATGTCAAGAGATGCATTGGCTTCCTTTACACACTACCAACAGGTGCAAGGTGCACGATGTAGGCAAGAATCGCAGCGGTCCTAAATAAATGAGAAACGCAGCGCATTGGCGTCGGGCCTAAGAATGGCGTCTGGGGTGGCGCGCGCTGTTGGGCGTCGCGGTATTGATTCCCGCAGCGCCGCGGCGGGGCCTGGCAGTTGTGCTCGGGCTTGCAGGACGTGTTGATGCGCCGCTACCCTCGAAGACGACCTCCATGGTGGATGAGTGATCTATCCAGAGTAGATGCCTCGACCGACGGTAGCGCTTAGCGCGGTATGACGGAAGTAGAGGTTAGCGACGCGTCATTCCTCTCCGTGATCGCCACAAATGCCACCGTGCCTGATCCCTGCCTCCGCGTGCGCAAGTATTGGTGTTTCTTGCTATCTAGCATCTGCACGTTCCTCGTGGGCCTCCTCAGCGTGCTGATATGGCGCGCATTTGCCTTCCTCTGCTGTCACAAAGAGGTCGAGTATGGACCCAACGACCCCAAACAGAAAGAGCAAAAGCTCGCCCGACAGGGAAAACAAGAGTTCGAAGGAACTTTTATGACAGAAGCCAAGGATTGGGCAGGAGAACTCATCTCGGGTCAAACTACCACCGGCCGAATCCTGGTAAGTTCCCTTTCTAAACGAACCACCAACAATTTTGCGGTTCCTTTGAACCTTTTGGTTTTGTTTACATATCTTCGTTGCTGAATACCTACTATATCTAGTTTTCACCAAAAGCTTCTGGTGAACATAGCTGGAACCCATTTTTAACAAAAAGGGTAGTAATGGTAATATCTACTTCAGCAATTCCTTGTCTTTAATTTAACTTTAAGCAACTGTAAGCCAAAGATAAGGCATACACATAAAACGGGTAACCATCAGCACACTTTGTTACCAACAGATGCTGGTAATTTTTTATGACACGACATTTATTACACCCCAAATGGGGCTAAAGCGTTATTAATTGTTTTTTTATCATCTATATAGCCTATAGCCATCATCATATAAAAACAATAATAAGTTACCAATAATGGTTGATGAAAAAACCGTTATAGGCATTATTTGTGCCTGAAATACATTATAACTTATGATAATACAAGAAGAGTATCTTTCGTATCGTAAAAGTTGGCAAAATATGACAAATAAGATATTTTCTGATTAAATATACATCAATAAAAATCATCCAAATTTCGAATTCCTTACTTGAAGACATTGAAGCTATTATTTGAAATGAGAAATCGGAATTATAGAATACAGGGGCGTTAACTTCTGTAGCTATATTGTCCATTTTCGCATAATTATTAAAAAATAGGGTTGGTATAAACTCCATTAACGAAAATGGGATTTGAATCTGGGATTACTTGCTTGCTAAGTGAAGCTTAAACTTCCCACTCTCCTGGGAAAATAAAATTGATAAAAAAACATACACACGGAGTAGAGAGCTTTTGTAAACTCACTAAATACAAATAGAAAACAAAATTTAATGGTCTCTCCAATCCAATGGCTTTATCTTAGTACAATTTGAAAATCACTTCCACTATTTGTATTTCCGTTTCGGCCCCTTTACAAAAACTTGTACCATGAATGACTTTTTGTGCAAATACAAAATTCATGCACTTTGCATTCATTTATATTAGCATCGAGGTTATTTTCATATTTATAATAATAATTTAAGTTTTATCGCTGGAAAACTAAGTTGGTTACCAAATCCTGTGCTTCTACTTAGCTTACATGGAATGGTAAAATTTATAAAATATCAAGTTGTATGACATAAAAACAGATTATTTGGATTGCTTGAACATTCGATTACCTATCGATTCGAGTTTTGTAGACAGCTAATAGCTGTTTATAAAAGTGGGTAAAAGTTCCATTATACCTACATATGCAAATAAAAAGAGAAACTCCTATAACAAATCTATTTTTTCTGATTAAATTCTTTTCTATATTTATATGTAAATATAAGAACATTTTCTTGCTATAAGGACGATGAATGTTACGACTATATGGAGATAAGAGAACCCAACAGATGCTTTTATTGTAAATGGGGCGGGGCAGTCTTACAAAATACGAAAACCGAATTTTTAATTTAATACATTTTCGAACATATGAAATTTTCATGTAGATACCACTAGAACATAAACTTGCAGACATTATCTAAAATTAGTACTAACTTCCCGAAACTTGGAAATCGGCAAACTTATGATATTCTTCAACAAGAAAGTCCATGAACGTTTTGCAATATAATTTTCCACCCCAGACAGTATAATCATAAAGAGAGCAGTCTTTGTTACAGAATAATGAATCGCTATCCTAGTGTTCTATCCCCATATCTTGCAGCATCGGAAAGCGTTTACATGCAAAGGAAAAAGCTTTCTAGGTCAAATAAAATAATACATATTAGGCATCCCCTTTGGGAAATTTTTTAATCAAAAAATACCAACTTTTCTGACAAAATTCCTTTCTATATGAGCGCTTTTGGTTAAGGTCCGTCTGTCTTACTTATTTTTATAAATATAAATGCAATATTTTAGTTGTAGTAAAAGTAAGACGGTTGTTTTTAAAAATATAATGTAAAATGATAAAAGAAGCTACATTTATGGCAAGTCATGTTTTATTTTTTTTACATGCAGTGGACAGTATTTTTATATTATCAAATTTTTTTGTCAATATACAGGGTGTTTCTAAAATAGGGTTCCAAACTTCTACAGCGTGTAGTACTCATCAAAATAAGGCAAAAAGTTCTAATAAACATATGGCCTAAAACGCACCCCTATGGAGTTACAGGCCCTTAAAGGGGTTCAGATGAAATTTGTTTTTTTCTATTGTTTGAAGAACAGTAACAGACAAATGGACAAAATTATGGGAATTTACTTAGTTTTTCATTCTGAATAAGACGTGCTAGTACATTTTTGATTTTTAAACTCATGGGCGTCCCTTTCAGGGGGAGGCAAGGGTTTTTCACCCTGTAACTTTTTTTTGTTAAACATTCTTTTAATTTTTACCATAAATTTAGAATTTTTGGACATTTTTGTGTAAAAAAGGCCCTCTTTGTTTAAATCAATATCGGCAACCTTTTTCTAGTAATTATTAATATTCAAATCCTTCGGCCTAATAATTTGAAAAAATGGTAATCTTCAAACTCAAATTACTCGAAAAAGGTTGTCGATATTGATTTAAACAAAGAGGGCCTTTTTTACATAAAAATGTCCAAAAATTCTAAATTTATGGTAAAAATTAAAAGAATGTTTAACAAAAAAAAGTTACAGGGTGAAAAACCCTTTAAGGGCCTGTAACTCCCTAGGGGTGCGTTTTAGGCCATATGTTTATTAGAACGTTTTGCCTTATTTTGATGAGTACTACACGTTGTAGAAGTTTGGAACCCTATTTTAGAAACACTCTGTATATACCATAATAATATGCAACTAAAAATTATTACATTCTTACCTAACTGTAATTTTGTCCTCTCATGCTCCACTTCCATGTATCTATCTTGTAGTACCTATCTGTTCATCGTCGGGCGTGGACTTCTTCCCATCTATCTAGATTTTCCGCTAACCTTCGTCAATACTGTGACCTAAATTGTTGAATACGTATTAGCTGGTATCTAGACTTTTCTTTTTGATATCCAACGTCGCTGTTTTATAATTCATTCGATCCAAGTTGGACGACTTGCCTTGTCACCTGTCTAGATCAATTTTAAAGTAACGTTAGAATTAGGTAGGTATCATGAGCCATTGATTTGTTGGCATTTATTCATTTTATATTCTATTTTAGAATCATAATCTTGTTTGTAAGCACCCAAATGCGGACATAAATTGGCCTTTATGGCACAGATTCATTAAAAATTTGCTAAGCAACAATTGGATTAATTATTTAAACATGCTTCGGTATCCAACACAGTATCCCTAACAACATCAAAATAGCCAACTACGGCGTTATGTATAATGCCCGCTCTTAATACCCGTTGTCATAGATACATAAAAAATCATCACCTACACTATTTTATAAATCCACATTCAAGCTTCTCAATTTATTTACGTATTCAAAGTGAAACACAAAACCTTGTATATGCACTATGGGCATTACATGTTATGCCCTCGGGCGACATATTAACCCTTGGGCTTGCTTGCTTGTTGCCCTCGGGGGGATAAACATCTTCATAATACCCTAGGTACATAAATAACTATTATTGCCTCTATAATGCTGACTTTTAGTTTTATGAAACACTCACTTGTGTTTTCCTGTTTGGTACTTGTAAGAGGCAATAGGGTGCCTTGAATTCAGTAACAAATTACTAAGGGCCGGTAATTGTCATGGATATGATTCTTGTAACAATTGTATCCATGGCAATTAAGCTTGGTTTAGCTGATCTCGGGTTTAAACTGAGATTGTAATACTGGCCCTAAGTTAAAGAAGTAAGGAAATAAATCTGTGTATTACATTGATTGATGAAAAGCCACACGTGGATATTCTTTTTAAAATTCTGAATCGAAATCGTATAACATTTTAGTATTAAGATTTTCGACTGAAAAAATTTTACGAAGAACATCGTCAGGTGTAGTGTTTTCGGTAATTTATACACACCTTGTATATTAAAGGCAGTAATCACTTATCATTGTTATAAAATCCATGGCCAACTTGCTATTAGTTTAATTGAACTATATTTTAATAGCTAGTAGTAAGGAATAACAATCATGTTGATCAAGTAGTATGTAAATCTTTCTTTTCAAGTCTATCCATTTTAGGTATTCATTCCTCACAATGTAGAATTCTTTATGAGACACTTAAATTTACTTGAAATTGCTCTTTCCTTCGAAGCACCTTAATACATACATGTATATCTAAACCAATCTCTATAAGCGTAGGTACTTCTTTGTCTTTTAAATCAACACCAAAAAATTCATCTTGTCCTATCACCTTCCTTAGTAGCATTCTAATTCAATTTGTGCCAGCATGACATAGTTTCTACAAATCCATACTTAGAAATCAATAACCTTACACGATACACCTACATCTAACGAAAAGTTGGTTGGTGTGCACCTGCTTTAAATACAGAAACGTGGAAAAACAGAGTCACCGAGCTTGTCAGTGTATTTGTTGCACAATCATAACAGAAACAGAAGCTTCTATTTTTACGACTAAACTATGTCACCTCATAATTAGGTACATTCTATTATAGCACTTTTGGGGTTGCTACTTTTTTTAGGATTCTATTTAAATTTATTTTTGAGAAAACACTGACAATTATTAATTATTGCTAAGTAATTTAATGTTTTCTAAGAAAATTTGTAGGAAAAATAGGAGGAAGATATTTAACTCGATGTGTTTTCGTGTTCATTTTTAAATTCAAATTATGAAAAAGAAAGGACGTAGGTAATATCCTCTTTATTGGTTATTGCAAATCTAAAACATTTCTTAACACCTCTTCTATTTTTCATATTTTCTAATAATTTATAAAAAATGAGAAATTACTGTTTTTTGTTATTATATCCAACAAACATTTTAGTCGGAAATAGATTCAATTCATAGCAGGTCTAATAATAATACAGTTAGTACATATATTTAAAATTTATTAATAAAACACTTTCAACTGCTCTCTGTAAGATTCGAACTTACAACGAATTAATTCTACCACTGAGCTACTCCTGTCCCAATTATAATATAATTATCTGGACGTTAATTTTCCTGGTGTATAACTCTAGAAACTTCTGTGGAAATGTAATTTGATTGGAATATCCCCGTAGTGCCCGTAATTATTGGGCCATGACTAATTCGAAGAACCACAATATTCTCACTGCCCTCTGACGTGACCTATCGATTGTATTTTCTCTTCAGACAAAGCTTCTAAATATTGTAGTGCAATCGTTATAACGATTTCAACCTAAAACAACATGTCTAGGGAAATAGAAAATATCGTGCCCTTGAGAGTTGTCGACAACACGATAAGCATCAGTTGAATAAACAGATAAAATATAAGACAGAAATTCTAACATAAATTACATGTCAAGATTAATAATTTTGGAGATTATATTAGAAGTTAATAAATCATGAAAATATTGTTTTAATAAAACCACAGCAATACTATTTTTACATTTTTAAACAAACAGAAATGTGAAGGTGAAGTAAAAAAATTAACAATTTTAACATGTCCTTAGGAAGTAATCATAAACTATTAATACACACATTATAAATAGCCACCGCATGTTTATTTCTAGATATATGTATCTTTAATAGATAATATCTATCTTCAAAATAAATTGTAGAGTTAAAATAATATTTAATAGCTATGTTGTTTATATTCTGGTACACGAAAAGCAATTTAACTTAGGAAGTTTGGCCATGTCAAATTAAGTTTGAAAAGTATCCTCCTTCTCTCCTTCCTTTTATCAAAGAGGGCTTACCAGCTATTTTAGGGTCTCAAAGTAAGGTTTGTTGTACAATAACGAAAAATAGACGGTTCTTTTTTTGGTTACTATTAGCAACCCTACACAGAGGGGTTATATTATCTATGCTACACAGTCAGAAAATTTTTTGTTTTTTATGACTTTATGAGTAAAGTGAAATATCACCCATGCCGTAATATTTTGCATTAAACTGGACGAAAATACCACAGTTGATAGTAGCTTAGGAAAACTTGAAGAAGGCCTTTGGCTAAAATAGGCATATCAAGAGGGTTTACACAAGTTTGAAATTTACCGTGGCCAATTCTTTGTGTTTCACCAAAAAATTGGACGCCAAAATCGTACCTAAAAAATTTAACGATCGAACAGGCAGGTGGTCGCAGACAGTGTGTCAGTATGTTGGAACGCATCGAAACTGATCGAACTTGGTTAAATGGCGTTACAGCAAGTGTACGTTCCATGCAGAGACGAACGACGAAATGTACAGTGACTTTCATGGACGTCCCTTCAAGAAAAGAAGAAGAAGCTTGCATGTCAAATTTAAAAACAAAATCCATACTTTATTGGTTTCTCGACCATGCCCTATTTTCGTAGCGTCGTCGGTCGGCGGCTTCCAAAAGCATTTCAAGATTGCCTTAACCTCCCTGTTCACCAGACTTAGCCTCCCGTATATTTTTTCCCGTTGAACCAAAAAGGGTGTGACAGGATGTTCAAACTACATACTTTAAAATTCTTTTAAAATATGATTTTATAAAATGGAAATTTACAAAAACACAATATGACGATGTATCTACGAGACCGATACGTTTCGTAATATTTATTTATGATATACCTACTATTATAGCGTATAGGAAGGGTTGATATTTGAAATTTCCGTTCTGCATCTAATAAACCTGAGAAAATTCTATTTATATACAGCATCTTTGCACGATGAACTTGTTATTATCATTTTACGGGTAGTGCTTATAATATTGAAACAAAGCTTAAAATTTCCCAATAGAAACTGGAAATCTGGAGGTACCAAACCAGAGAACGAAAAAACGAATATTGATTCAACATAATTACTTAAGTATTTTCATAATTCATACAAATAAATATTATGGTGATGTTATATCTGAATCTCGATCTGAACGTGTATGAGAAAACGCCCGCTACACTTTAACTTTAAATTAAAAAACGAGTTCTGCTAACGATCAATATAGGATATTGTTTTATTTGAATCAAAAGTGCAATTTTTTAGGCTGTGTTTCTAACGGCCGGTTTTATAATCATTTTTAAAGTAACTTTAAAAGTTAAAGTCGGCTTTAACGAAAATTTGTGTTCTATAATCATTTTTCAAGTTACTTTATCTTTAAAGTGGCTTTAAACTTAAAGCCATAAGTCGGATCCTTTACACATACTTTAAGTGAACTTTAGGCAAGAATCAGCCCGTAATCTAACCTAATAACAGAGTTGATTTTATTAGTGATGTTCTCCTCAAGTTCAAGTTCTTCCGACGAAGAAGTAGTAGTTTTTAGAAGAAGAAAAGTGTATAAAGAAAGGAGAAATTATAGTGAAATCCTTATAATGACACCGAGTTTTAATATGACAGGTTTCGTTTGAAGAAACCAACGGTAGAAAGACTGTTAGCAGAAATCGAAGATGAAATAAAATTATCACAATAATAAGTGATGAAGCTTATAAAAACCTACTGAAATATTTTACTACTTACTTTTTGTGTTGGGCTAATCACATTACTTGTTTTGCATTCTAAAATGTGTTTTACTTTTTGTATTTATTGTACTAGATGCAATTCTTCTACGGTTGTGAAGTTGCTCGAACGATTTCTCTTATCATTTACCACCATTTTTTAAAACTGATCTTAACGCGGTTTTGACAGTTACCTTGACAGCTTCCAAACACTGCACAATCCGCATGCGCTATTATGCAAATTGGTATTTTAGAGATTGCCAACCTTTCCAATTCTCACTTTAACTAAAGTTGTTGACTGATTTGATTATTAAACCCGTACACTTTAACTTGTTCCTAAAGTACATTTTACGGTAAAGCTACCTTTAACTAAAGTTACTTTAAGTAGTTTATTATAAAACCGGCCGTTAGGTTTAGTTTTAAACCAATCACAAACCTTTATTTACTTTTTCAGGTGCTCATGAGCGGTACTAAAGTAAAATAACGTTTTATAATTATTGGTGCAAAATTTACTTTTGCTGCCACTCAAGGAACAACTGCAGAAAAGTTAAACTTTAATGGTTTCTATAGAGTTCTGAAACATCCAGTTTGAAGAAATAAATTTTACTAGGTTTTATGTCAGAGCTTGCTAACATAAAAAAATGAAATTATGGAGGTTTGGTATGCTTAGGCCATGCCAAAAATAGTAACCCACCTCTAATATAATAATACCACTTGATATGTATTGATTAAGCTAAATGACAGAATTATTTAGAAATAATATTCTGTAATGTTCAGGTAACGATATCAGTTTGAAATTACTATACCTAATAGACAAAATGTCAATGCCTTTTGATAATACTGACATAAATGTTCCTTTTACCTACACTAATTTTAAATCTCTTCCGAAAGATAATCATTAAGTTACGAAAGTTTGATTTAGATCTTTCTGACACCTTAAGAATTCCCAGACCAATCAAGTCCTGGATGTTTGGTTGGGCAATACATAATTGACCAACTTGAATTTTTTTTGTTATAGGCGGTAATATTTTTCGTCGTTGCTGCCACTTGCTTTAAAATTAGAAATACAAATAATTAGAAAATAATTCAAACCATCAGCCTTTTAAGGATATATTCGCTACCTACATTAATATTAATTATGAAATGACAACTAACACAGAATCCTCGCGGTGAATATTTCCTTTTGAGTTTTATTACAGTTTAGATTTTCTGGTTGCTTGAGTTCAGACTAATGTTGTTTACTTCCTACGTTAACGGCGTCATTTCGAAAAGAGCATCAGATATCATAAGAGTTGGTTTAACAACAAATTTTAAAGTATGCTTGCCCTAGTTTCATAATGGCCTTACTCCTTCACATCTCCAATGTCAATTTACGAAGGATTTATGAGAAATATGATTACCTTCAACCCGACCAAGACAAATGACTTATTAAAGGTTTAGTTTCCTTGACATAAGTAATTTATTATTGAAATTCTGATTCCCCACCCATTCATATCGAATTTCATCATCCCCATTCCTTTCAATAGTTTTTTTTATCTCTCTGAATTCTGAATTAGGCAAAATTATAATTTATTAAAAGAAGTTTTTCATGCAAAACCATTTAAGAAGTTACTGTGAAGAACTGTGTAAAAAGTTTACTTTTAAAGTTTCTTTTAAAAGAATTTTACTCATGGTGTTAATCTTGCAGAAAAGGTTTTCCAGTCGTTCTGTTTTATATTCTTTAGGCCTTATACAAAAGGAATGTAATTACAAAACTTGTAAACAAAATAATGCCTTGAAATGAAAAGATTAAATACATTTACATATATACGTTATTTGAAGATAAGAGAACCGGCAATGGAATTTCGAAATACGTCTGGGTTAGAATTTATGGAAGGGAATGACCAAACGTGCTGAAAGATAAACGCGGAAAAACTGTTCGTATTAAATGCACGAAAAGCAATAAGAGGGTGTTTTGTATTTACAATATTCCGATTTTAAATTATTTTCTATAAATATTTTACTTTTATTTATTATGTTTCTTTGCAGTGGTGATACTGTTGCAGCTGCGTTATTTCAAAGATACCTCCTTCGGAGATGTTTGTATTTTAAAACTGAGAGTGTTGTATTAAATATTGACAACTGTTAGGTGATCAACCTACATATTTTAGTAAAGATTCGAATATGCTTTGCAAAAATTTCTAAACCCATTAGAATATTTAAACAAAAACCAAACAAGCATATGGGAAAAGTGATGCCTATATTATTGGGATACAATATTCGAATCAGAATCAGAATAGATAATTACTGAACTAGAAATTTGGTAAAGCCACCGATGACTCGCTTTTCTCAACGGAATTATAATGTAAATGTAATTTTACAAACTCTTAACACAATAGAAATAAAAAAAATATAATCCTTGATATAATGGTATATGAAACACACAATGGAAAAATTTTACCCCACGAGTATTAGCACACAATACATAAATGTTCACAAGTGTTATAATATTTACTGAAAAAAAGACGGGCATTTAATAGCGCATAAGGTGTATTTGTTAAATTGTATTGTGCGTTACAATTCAATAGACTCACAACTCGCTTAGTTCGGTGCCTGAATTTCCATTTCAAAAGACGTTGTTTGACAATCATGTAGGTTCGTGAATTCAAAGCACGGATCGTATCATTATTGATTTCTATTTTAAATGTTTGAGCTCTTCATAAATTGTTGGAAAAAAAATATATTGGTTCAAAATTGCTTTTCGTTCCTTCCAAAATATAAAGTGTTCTGCAAATAGTACCGAATTTGCATACGACTGATACGGTGCGCTTGTTTAAATAACTTTTTAAAATTGTATGCCTTTTATATATTCAAAATGATATTCATGAAGATGCTACAAGAAATAACGATTCTATACTAAACCATCTACATATACGAAACTGGAGTATATCCACCTCGAACACTATCATTCGTGAACAGTTGGGCAGATTGAGCCACCTCAAAGCTTCGGCCAAAAACCAAGTGCAAAAACTCCATTCATAAACACAATTGTTGCGTTTTCCCAAAATCCTTTCTTGGGCCCTAACACAATTTTTTTGTCCAGAAAACGTTTCTAAACACGGATAAGTGATACTCATATTGGAGTTTGCTCATTACATTTAAGTACTACCCCGTTTCATACTTTTCCAACCACCCTTTACACACCCAAATCTGAAAAGACCGACCACTTCGAAAACCGAAAAGCACGTTGACAACTTGTAACTAGCAAACCGTCCACACCAGAACGTAAAGCCATGTCCTCAGGTCAATATGTTGACGTCATTGTTTTAACAAATAATTATACAGGGTGTCTCTAAAATATGGTGCCATAGCTTAACCACAGATTCCGGGGATCAAAATAAGACGATTTAACGCAACTTACCTATATCCGAAATTGCTTCGTTAAAGAGCTGTCCAACGTCAAAGATCTTCAAAAAAAAATTATTTTTTTAAATAACAAAAGATTGTTTTTGCGATTAGGATGAAATTTGGGATATGATTCTTTACTGGAAAAAGGTGTTTTTTGACATCATTGTTTTGTTCAGGAGTGTCGCGTAAGTGGTCAAAGGTTGATCATCCATAGGCAAAGAAGCTCATATTTTTTTAACAGTTCGGCCAATAGTTTTCGAAATTTTTTTACATAGAGACATTCTTATTTCAAATATTTTTCGTTTGTTGTTCGATTTCGGTATCTCTCATAGTTTAGGCTGAAAAAAATTATTTTGATTGGCTGCGGTGCATTTCTTAAAACGATGTAGTAATCTAGTTGTCCCGTATGCTGAGAAATAAGTGACGAAGAGACAATTTTTTGCGTAGAATCTACTTTTGCATCCGGGAAAATGGTGGTCACATTGAGCATTTGCTGTAAATCTATTAATTTACCGGTGGTACAAAATAAGCTGAACCATTGATTCAGAAATGGTTCGGATTATTTTTCGCCATCCTTTACATACTTGCTAGTAATAAACTTTATATCAAATTGTCTCTTCGTGATTTATTTCTCAACATACGGGACAACTAGACTACTACATCTGTTTTAAGAAAATGCACTGCAGCCAATAAAAATAATTTTTTCAGCCTAAACTATGGCAGATACCGAAATCAAACAAGAGAGAAAAAGTATTTGAAATAAGAATGTCTCTCTGTAAAAAAATTTTGAAAACTATTGGCCGAACTGTTAAAAAGATATGAGCTTCTTTGGCTGTGGATGATCAACCTTTGACCACTTACGCGACACTCCTGAACAAAAACATGATGTCAAAAGACACCTATTTCCAGTAACGAATCACATCCCAAATTTCATCCTAATCGCTAAAAACAATCTTTTGTTATTTAAAAAAATAGAAATTTTTTGAAGATCTTTGGCGTTCGATAGCGCTTTAACGAAGCAATTTCGGATAGAGGTAAGTTGTGTTAAATCGTCTTATTTTGATCCCCGGAATCTGTGGTTAAGGTATGGCACCATATTTTAGAGACACCCTGTATAATGTTCATTTTTAAGAAAATAATTCACACATTGAATTTCAACATTAACAAGTAATAAATAATTGCAATTTAGCAATAAACGGAAGTGGTGCCAACCAAATAACAACCAAATAAATTAAATATTAATCATTTATTTCCATTATCCTGGACAGTTGCCAAGAGAGCATGTTAAATTTCGATCATTAGCGGATCTGTGCATCTATCAAATATTTACTGTGACCTTTTAACAACCACCTACTTAAAATTTTATAAGCTTGATACTTAATTTAAAATTTAATATTTAAGTAACAGAACTAAATTATTAACATTCACCATACACAGAAATTGATGTAAATTAAAATTTAGGGTTTTTTTAATTAGAAAAATACTTGTCATTAATTTTATGATTTAAAGTTTATTAACATATGCGTAAGTAAATAAAACCGCATCCACATCCGTTGCACCCCCCATTTGCAGGGCTCTGGAATTTTCCGTCAGAAACAAAAAAAAAGCACAAAAACTGAGTACAAGTGTAATGTGATGTCCAACTCGTGAAAATCGGTTGTTAAAGGCTTTTCAGATCCCGAAGGTGTACTATTTCGTTTGGTAGGTAATACAATATTTACAAGACAGCTTCAGGAAAACGAACTTCGTTTAAAACACGTCCTGTCTTTTGATATCAATCGACGTTTCAGCACGCAAGGGCGTAAAGAAAGTTGGCGTTATTTAAGACGATTTCAGGTCCCCTGTAAAACGAACCCTGATTTTCTAATATACGCTCACTTGCGCTTGCACAGCAACAGTGCCCCATAAAATAAATTACAGTCCTATTAAAAATAAATACGTTGCGTGTATTGTTTATGAATTTACAGTACAAGAAAGTAACAAGGGTAGCGTATTAACTTAAAATTTACGATTTCCTCAATTTTGTTCAAACCAAACAATGTTATCACATTTTACCCGCATGAAGGCGAATATGGGGGTAATGCAGGGGAAGTAAAATTTATGGGTCATGAATATTAGATCTAGCAGTTCCATTGTGAATTACCCACGGCTAAAACTGTAAATTCCTCACGTTAAGCTCGAATAGGAAAGCCATGGAATGTAACATTCCGAAACCCTACAGTTTCATACCTATCGAGACAAAAGGTGCGGCAGTTATGATTTCTAATAAAATTTCTATAACGTACCTACTAGATTTGTACGAAGGTGATCAAATAAATATCCAAAAAGTCCCTTACTCGTGGGCTTATATTTCGTGAACCGCGCAAGGGAGGGATTTTATACATTAATCAATCTTTATTTGTTACTGTTCGAGTAAATTAATCAAAATGATTTACAGAAGTTCTGAAAAACTCGACATGTTACTCGTGCACTGTTTTTTGTTAAAAACAAGGCAAACGGCCAAAGTGGTGGTGAAAGAAAACTAAAAGTGTTGTTGCAAAATAAATCCTAGTTAATAAATTCGTGGGTAAAAGTTATTTTCAACGTCACTTTATCCTTGGACAACTAATTGTACTATCTATTTAAAAATTAAATTCAACATTTAATTACATGGGTAAGAAAACGAAAGGGAGCACATATCTATAACTGGCAAAATACGAGGGTTGATGAAAAATAAAGGATCCCATTTTTGTGCAGCTTTATTTTCAGCAAAAATCACAATTTTACATTATATTATCATAGCTAATTTTTAATATAATCTCATGGAGTTTCTAGGGAGTTTGGTAAGACTTTGAAAATTTTTGTATGATGGTATAACAATCTGGATTTTGGCCGTCTCGATCACTTGTGAACTTTATTTTTCGCTATTGTGGAATTTGAATAACGCACCCTTTTTTAGATTCGTTTTTTTCCGGGTTGTTGATCCAAGCCTCCAAGCCACTGCACTGAAACCAAAAAGGCCAATTCTATCCTTTGTGTTAATGGTTTTTCCTCATCTAGTCCTGTGTTTTTAAGCAATTCAAGATGTCCTAGCGGGACATTCGTGTATGTTCAAAAAAGGAATTCCTAAGCGTTTATACTGCTTCGCAAAGGCAGTTTATGTGATGCGGGTTTTCATTTTGGGCCATTCACTATCTCTCGTACTAGTGAGTCTGGCTTTTCAGTTTGTGCTAAACCCGATGTCCTGGTCCTGACATCGACTCCAGAATAACTCGATAACTACTTTTAGGCAATCTTTTACAATCTTCGAATAACCTTCCAGATTTGTCTTTAGTGGTCCAAAGAAATGATAGGTAGTCCAATGACATGATCCTTAGACCAAAACTAAGGGATGTTCAGAATGCTCCGTTCAAATGAATGCAATGTAATATATTATATTGTCGTGTTAAAAATCGCAGCTTAAGCCAGGAGTACAAATCTGTTTCTGTTAATTTATCAAGAGTCAAATTTTCTTAGTGGTAGTATTGAATTATCTTCTATTCGATGTGCACACATATCTATTACCTACCGCAATATCAGGAAATTTATTTGTCTCTAACTTAGCATGTAACAGTCCATTAAAAGATCACATAATGTTGGAATGATACCAAATTTGCCCTCGAAACGTAGTAATTTTAGGGTAGAAAACACAGATTTGGAACCACCATTTTAATGGTGTGGAAATAATAAAGCGTGACCAAGGAAAGGTAGAATTATTGATTTTCGTATGAAATATTTAGTCAAATAACGATTGTTCACTGAATTATTAATTACGTCCTACTCACACGCATTTTACTGTAATACAATGAAGCTATATATGTTTCTTATTCCTGCTCTCATTGATTATTCGAAATTATACTTATCGGAAAACAAATATAAATTAATTATGTGAAATTATTTAAAAAAAATAGTGAGTACAAAAAGGGTTTGTTTATAAAATTATTTTTATTTTTGTTGTACCGTGTAGACCAAATATTTATTTTCTATTTCGCCATTCAACTTGGCAGAATCTTCATCTCTAAAAATAAACTAACATAGGAATGGTGAACTTAATTGGACAAACTGTTAAATAAAATTATTTGTATGTTTTATTTACATTCAAATAAATAATAATTTGTGTTTGTGTAAAATAATAAATTTATGAAAACTCGAAGGTTGTTTTTTACTATAGAATAAAAAATGTCTAAAGGATCTAGACATCAACCTTGATTATTTAACATATTTCTCCTGATATGGTTTGATTATTATAAGAAATTTCATCTTACGAATAGATATTACAGTAATTCCATGTTCTTATTGTTTAGATTGTACCTATCTGTTCCAATTCTGGATTAAATATGGGCATATGAAATGCAAGAAAACAGTTGTATTGTAAATTTTTTATAGAAGCAATTGAAATACGGACACTTACAGAGACTCTTATTTGCAAGTCGTGTAACACCCTAGACCAGGGGTGCTCAAACAGTCGATCGCGATCGACCGGTCGATCGCGACAGCTTTTAGAGTCGATCGCGTAAATAATAAGTACCTAAGTCCGCACGCATACCCACAAGAACTAAAAAAATGACATACCGACATAGATTAGATTTCATATGTATAATTTATATTGCATGTGCCAAAAATATTATACTATTTAGTTCGGTTGTATTTTTTTATACCTAGTAGTAGAATAGTCGATCGCACGCCGCCTAATTATTTTGTGGTAGATCGCCGATAGTACAAGTCTGAGCACCCCTGCCCTAGACAAATTTAATATTTCAGCCTACACATCTACATTTATTTTATATTTGGAACCACTGTTAGTTATAATAAATGTTTCACTAGATGGTATCTAAATTGACTTCTGGTAATCATCCAAAAGTTACTCTAATGATGTATCACAACGAATATTAGTAAACTTTTTAAAGTGTAAAGTGGAATATTAGACCAATGGCACTCTCTACGATTGCTATGAAATAATCAGCACCCACTACATCCTTTACTCAAAGTATACCCATCCAAACGTTAACGGTAGGGTACCCTTAATGTTAATCATGAGTAAAATTCAAGATCCATTATAAAATAGAGTGAGATCTATCACATTCGCTTATGGAATACGTCTTCATGTTTGCTTTTTCTGTAAAAACAGACTGTTGGCAGGATTTTCAACGAACCTCACCAAACATTTTTTTTTCTTTAATTTCTGCAGTAAGAATGCTTTTTTGTCTCCGACGATCTATTGTTTAAGTTCCACATTCCATAAAGAAGGCGTTGAGGCATTCCACAAAACATTCCTTTGTCTTGAAATTCTTGATGCGGGTCTATTTTTCATGCATGGGAAATGGTTCTCTTGTATTTACATTTTCACGACCTTAAAAGGAATGTGATAGGTAGCTAGATTAAGGTAGAGGTTACCTATAAAACTGTGCTTGATTTGAAAACACGAACAGAAAATTAAATAGGCGAGGTGAAAACTTTAAGAGCCATGAACCAAAAGGAATTTCTGGACTTACTTTGAAATACGAGAACAAAGCAAGAAATAATGAAATGGAAGAGAATGAAAAGAATATAGTGGTGGATGTTCTGGTTGACAGGATGAATCGGAAACCTAGAATTCCCCAAGGAGAAAGGAACCAAAATAATTCCATGAACGATGAAAGCACAACTGGAGTTCTACCTTAAGCGAAATATCACAGAAAAAAAGGACAAGCTGTAAAAATGTTAAAAGAGATCAAGCATGCCATATCCAAGTGCTAGAGTAACTCGACGATCTAATTAAAAACTAATTACATAAAGCTTCCAGTGAACCTAAATGGCGTAAAACCAATTTGTCAAGCTCACTCACGTACGGAACGTGTAAGTAAATAATAAACACCTTCCGTGCACCGACTCTGAATTTCTAATAAAGGAAAGAGTGGGCACGCAATATCCTGCTGGATTTCTGCAATAAACGTGAATGTTTCCAAGCAACCTGTTTACTTCTGCTATTCTTTATCACCGTCACTGCTCATCGATTTAATTCCGAAGTAGGTAACCAAGTTATTTCTAGCTTTTAAATATTGGGTGTTTGTGTGTTACATATAGTCTACGATTAATTTAATTCTCATGTACAGTAATCTGATAATCAGCTCGCGATTATACCATTTGATATGGTGAACATGCACAAATGCAATAAACCCGTATATCAACCCTTGATAGAATAATTTGCATCGAAATTAACGCTGTCACCCCAGCCTACTGTAACGGACTATAGGGTGTATTCTGTAGCACATCCGTTAAAAGTTAAATTTTAGCGGTCTCCGTTAAAATATTATATTTTAGCGGTCCGCTATTATTTTATTATTCTGTAACACTAGTTTTTAGCGCCCCGTTAAAATATTACTTTTTAGCAGAGCCGCTATCATACGGTCTGAAGTTAGTTATATGACAAACAAATTGTTCTAGTGTAAGCGGACTTATCTTGTAGTATTTGACGTTTACGCGGTGAATTTGTATATAAGCTAGTAGGCATACTTCAAATATTAAAATATGGAGTGTGTCAGTGGAAAACGTAAACAATGTCCTCGTACAACAAAAATAGTCCGAGATTATGCAATGCTGTTAATATTTTGATATGTTTAGGGATGTCAGTACTTCTTTGAGGTGGAGGCATAAACTGCTCAAAGAGTGTATTTTAAGTCAGTTACACATTCTTTACTTAATGTAAATAACTTCAAAAATGCAGAATTGGGAAGTTCAAATGGATTACTGAAATTTCTTTGATTTCGTCTTGTTAATAATAACTCATAGCTAAAATTACGAACGATTATTAATTAAGATAAGTTGGACAAAATACAGTTTTTTGAAAAAAGGGTTCGGGTTAGACAATTCAGGATATGAGGCTCTTGTAGTACACAAATTTCCGTAGGTCCCTATGAACTAATAACAAATAATTTATTTCAATTAAATAAATGAAGAAACGAAATAATATCAAGGACTGCATAAATCGCATATTTCGTAATAAATTACCGAGTAAATTACCTAATGATTATTTAAAAAAATCGTTCCACAGGTACCCTCGGTATACTTTTCTTAGCGTTTCGGCGTTTTTTATTTTTTGTGCGGTATTGACCGGGGAATCTTGCAAAAATGATTGCATGCATTCACATACGGCAAATTTGCAGCATTACCCCCCTAACATTTCATCGAAAATCTCTGCCGCTACAAATATTGCCATAACGTACAAGAAACATCGATATGTCAGGTACTTATTAAAACAAACAGGTTAGAAATGATAGCTGAGCGAAAGTTAACGTTCCCTTTAATTTTTTAACTGGTGCGATTTAGATCCCGCTAATATTTAACAGATAGCTGTTAATACTTAACAGGCATCCGTTAAAAGGTGTCCAATAGAATACCAAAAACTATTAACGGGCTGTTAAGTTTTAGCGGCCCGCTATTTTTTAACTTTTGCTGTACAGAATACACCCTTATGTATTTTAATTGAAGCTGTCAATATTGTCCGCAACTTTTTCGAAATTTGACATAAACCTCGTGGTTACTATCCAAAGTTCATCAAGGAATTTTCAAAGAAAAATAAAACTTTTTCTGTGAATCACTACGTGGCAAATACACGGAATTCCAAGTTCTCTTTTGATTGGCGGTTTGCTTAGATTACAAGAAAACTGAGTTTGCGAACTTTAAAATAATTTTACTCAACTTTTATGTTTCAGCTAAAACGGAAATGCAACATAAAACTTCTTAAGCTCTTTTATTCAGTTTTTATATTTTGAAATGAGACAGGTTCCGAAAACTTCTCTATCTCTATAAGAAAATTCAGAAATTTGTGAAACTCTTTAACTTTCAGAGAGTTTTTATGATTTTCTGGAAAAATTCTTTTGAAATCCTAAATTACTAACTTCAAGTATTCTGATTTTAAAGATGAAAATTTCGAAATTAATGGCGCTACACAGAGAAAATAGTTTCAGAAAATTTTAATATTCAAAAGTTTCAGGCGGTTTTGCACCATTTTCTAAATTTTCTGAATTTAACAGGAATTAAGAAATCTTATTGTTAGACAAAGCCATTATTCCAATACTTTTTTATTATATTCTAGAGCTATAAAAATGCTTTGAATATTTTCGTTATAAAATAATATGTAGATAGATATTTTTGAAAATCCACACGCACAATAATAACCCAGTTTGATAAAATATCGCATTAGGGGTAGAACTAATGGATGTTGGCGTGCACAAAATCGTGTAACAGAACTTTCTCCATTAACCCTACATCCAATCTTTTGCCTAAAATGTACAAATGTAAAAGCATAAAAGTGAAAATGTCCTGAAAATGTAAGAGAGATGCAATTAGGGTTTCCAAACTGAAACTCCAATAAATAATAAACCTTGAATAGCACGCGTGTGTCTAACAAAACCGCCCAATTTCAGAAATACTTGCCTCAGAATTTCAGTCACCTACTTATTTTAATTTAAAATTTCTATATTTAGATATTCAGAGTTCATAAAAGTTCAATGTAAGTATAAAATAATTCCCAACTAAACAAGAATTCAGAGAAGCTATGGAAGATATTTCTGCTTCGACGTAGGAACTACTTTAACCTATAGCATTTGAATTTATTATGGATAAAGTCAATGACGATTTTCAAATTGAATTTGATAGGATCAACGTTTACGCGAGAGGATATTGCGTGTTTGTTATTGCCGTCAGTCGATAAATTTACGTATTTTGTTGCTTGTTTTAAAATTCATTCGATATTTTCCCTGACGGAAAAGTTTATGCAAGTATATGATTAAAAATGCTTTCCCGTTTGCTCTACTTTCAACATTTCAAAATTCTATAATTTTAAATTTTTGGGGATTTAACCTTGGTCGACAATAATCCAGAATGCATAGTCTGGATGCATTTTACTAAACGTAAATAACTAAGCTCAAAAATTTAAGGTGAGTTTAAATTAACCTGAATGATATATTAATAACATACTTAGGAAGCACAGCTGTCTTTGCAGGAGACACCGTCTGTGTGATATTAATTTCTAGTTTTACGACACTGTTGCTGTTCACACGAGAAGAAAAAAATTAGCACAACTGGCGACCACGTTTCAGTAGGTTAATAAGAGCTTATAGTCTCAAGTTATGTGATATTGATATTCTCATTTACCAGTCCACCAAGCCTGGAACTGGAACAAGGGAGGGTTGGTCATAATTTTATCAATACAAGAAGAATTTATTATATGAAAATTTAATTATTTTAGTTGTTATTAGTTCTCCAACTAGAAATTATGGTTATGTGTCAATTGTATAATACGGTTCCGAAGATGTCAAGAAATATAACAAAATAATATTCAGCTTTCCTTTCGTTTTCATTCTTTACTGAATTTATTATCAACAATATCCAAAAAGTAAAAATACTCTCACATTAGATACTATTTGTGCTCTGAGCGACAAAAATTTATTTTTTATGCGACTTCGTTGATTAAAAATAATCAATCAGTTTTTGCAAAAAAAATCGCACGATGCTCCTTACTCCGCCATTTTAGGAACACCCTATACAGGGTGTCCACTGTCAGTGTCCATACAGGGCAATAGCAAAATGGTTTTGACATTATTAAGACACTTTTTAATGCAGATTTCAAATTTTAGAATCTTTGATTTATTCTAAGTCAACTTTTCAAAATATTGACAATAACTTTGCTACACACACATCCACCCTTGCACCCACCCACAGACAGACATTTTTTCTAAACCACTTTTTTGGGTTCCTGGAGGTCCAAAACAAGTACCGCGAAAATCTCAATTTCGAAAATTTTATCAACGGTGGTACGTAATACGCTGAACATTTCTTTCGATTTTAACCGAATCTCTATCTCTTACCGTTTACGAGATACCCCATTGGGGGGCATACATAAATAATATAGGAAGAGTTTAAAATATTTTATAAAAAAATGATTAATTTTCCGTTTTAGCAATTTCCATAAATGTAAATTGAGTACATTTAGCATTCTTCTTTTTCTTAGGCTGTTCATAATTGAAGGAAGCTTTCCTTCATTGATTTCCAGTTTGTTCAGTTTTCTGCTTCTCCCACCCAAATTATTCGGACTTTCAGCATTAAAACTACGTGCACGGAAAATTTTTTATAAACTAAGCTTATTCATTTAATTTTAACTTTACTTTATTTATTTATTATTCTTGTTAAAAAAAATTTAACATTACACTAAATAAAACCAAAAGGCGTTTAAAAAGGCAATTGAATGCATAATCCTTTTAAATAAAATGTAGTTCTTAATAGAAATAACAATGAATCAAAAAACTTGACTCTAATTCCTCATTTATTCTTTTGCGTCTTCTCGAATATCACGCAACCGTCCAAAGTTGATTTAAACTCTGAGAAAGGCACGCTTGATGAACACAGGGGGTTTGTTGTTTGAAACAAACATTTCACGTATTGGCAAACCCATTAAAGAAGTAATCGAGTAAAATAATCAAGGATATATCCAACTGGAAGAAAATGGAGAACTTCGTTATTTTATAAGATTAATCCAATATTCTTACAGCTTTTAAGTAATTTTGTGGAAGCAATCTCAAAACACACGTGGGTTTAATTAATCCGTTTAAAGAAATTAAAATATTTTTGAAAATAAATACTCAACAGTTATTGTCCAACAGTCCTACCTATTTGTTTATAAATTTAAAACTCTACAATTATTTTCCTTATCGTAAACAATAAAATTTCCATATTTCTAAAAGGAAATGCTTGAATATTTAAAATGCATTTAAAGTAGCGTAACTGCTTTTGAAATTTTAAATGCTTTTAGCAGTCACCTACTGTTTCAGGATGCATGTTACGTTGAAGCACTTTCAAGATCCTTTCCTGCAACTTTAATATAAGTGGGCGAGCACTTTACAGACATTACCAGAAAATGTTTTCTCTTTTCCCTTAAATGCAAAAATCTTTCGAAATGTTTAAATACTACTTACAGTATCCGTATTATACGTTGAAATGCACAAACATAGTGGTTCCTGAATTATAGACAACGCTAAAAACCATTAAAAGGTGTCAAGTGATGACGAGGGTTTTCATTTATGCTCCAAACTTCCTAAACCCGTATATGCATGGGTCATATTTACACTAAAATCTCTGTAATCCCATGTTGTAAATGCTGCGAAAACTCATAAAACTTCTAGTAACATTTAATTATTCAGTTTACACGGTTGTGACGTTACAAGAATGAGGACGTTGAACTTTTTCAACCCTAATTGTAAATTGGTACTCCACAACTGAATTCAAAATCAAAATTAATATGGTACAGTAATTAACATGGAAATATAAATTTTAATTCAAGTGGTTTCGGTACTTTTAGTATTCAATTAAATAAATGTTCAGTGGTGCTTCAAAAGTTAAAGAAACTTTCAATTAAAATTTAATTTTACATGAAAATGTTATTTATGATTAAGAAAATTTAATTGGCTTAGGTTAGTTATCATTTTTTATAGTTTTTTCTTGAAAAGAATGTCAAGGTATGCTAAAGCGCAAGGAAGCATAAAAATAAGGACGTTTACGTTTCAGTGCGACTCGGACGTTTTAACGGCAGTTTATACGCAAGATGGATTATATCTAAAGACATTTAGATACAAATGTGTTCGGGCACAAAGATTTTTGGACTCAAAAAAACTTATATGGTGATCTGCCATGATGTGACATTGTGACTATTCAAACAAATAGAGAATCCCGATCCCTTGATCGCAGTGTTCATCCCACTCACCCTAACTAGTGTCCATCATTGACCGAAGATAATTTTATTCGTTCACCAAAATATTTTTTATCCTGCCTACCCACAGACTGCATTCTCCTCTCCAGATAGTATCCATCTCCTTAAAACTGTATTTATCCTCCACCCAATATGTAGAGTCAAGGAAAGACAATATCACCAACGAAGTAGGCATCTCCTGACTTAACACAGGGCCCATCTCTTCAGCCATCCTCCAGAGTTCATATTCTACCCAATAAAGTAGCCATTGCCTTAAATGCCTTAACCGAGAAATGGGACATCTCGCCGCGAGCCAACCCTCCGCCTACCCGACTGACCGCCGAGCTGAATGGTCTCTAGGTCAATTTGCCGCTAGCGACTTCACCGCGGGGTCGTTTTTACAATATTTACCAACCCGTACGGTGTTTTTTATTTCAATTTTCTACAGGGTATCCCGAAATGAACAGACCAAATCTCAGGAGATGATTATGTGCTAAAAATATTGGTACAAGCCATTTTTAACAAATTTTCCGTAACACAGCTTAAGGCCGTTTAGGGCTTGTACATATTACAGTGCGGTTTAGCAACAATTCGTCATTTTTGTAATTTAGAATTACCCGAAAGCTTATGTAGAAATATTTCAAATTCCTCGAGTTTTGGGCAAATACTTGAATAAATTATTTCACACCACATTAAACTATCCATAAACGTTTAAATCAATTCGCCAACCACAAAAGTGTGGTTTTCAATCGAAATCTGCAAACTGAAAACTATTTTACCCACTAATTGTAACAGAATTATTCCCTTGGAAGTTTATTGCAATATTGCGGCGTTTTTGAGTTTAATATATTCCACTTCCATTTCCTGGAAGCATTCGCTTCTATTCCCATGGATGTAATAACAACGTTATCAACAATAACACTGAAGTATAAATTCTAAGATAAATTCGAAATACACGCCTGATGCGTTAACAAAGCTTACAATTCTGGTGCGCTTTCGTTGTCCTAAGAACTTCCCATTTCTAATATTTATGATCCAAGAACTTTGAATAAGATAACCCTGTAATAGTGTACAAATGGCACGCACTTTAAACGTAAAGAAAAACACTCAAACGCAAAGCAACTCGCTACAATTTATTAACAAAGTTATTTGAAATGCTTGCAACCCCATCATTAACATGCAAAACGGCACTTTTTATTGATTTTTATGGTAATACCTAGGAGGTATACTACAACAAATTAAACAAATATGCTGGAAGAACATTTTAATAAATAAAACATTAAGGCAGTGTAATGTAATCAGTAAATTAACGCTAAACAACATTTAAATGGATTTAGTCACACGACGAACAACATAAACTAAGGGAATTTGCAGATAAGACGGGTGGAACATTTTAATTAGAACAGAGACGTAGGACAGGGATGGGGTAATGAAAAAAGACGCACGGTAGGAGATAATTTAAGTAATATTATATGGCCCACTGACTGATACAGGTCATTAAATTAAAATGTTTTTTTGAAATTAATTGCTTTAAGAACGCTGTATGCTAGGTAATTCAAAATGGTTTATTAGAGAACGGGATTATATGCAAATACAGCCTAACAAATTTAACGTTATGGCTTTTACTGCCAACGTTTCATCGATTATATAAAACATCTTCCGAGCTATAATTACGTTTAGTGCTGAAACACATCGTCCGAAATATAATTAACAACAAATTGGATGATACGGAATTAATCTATCACCTCCAACTTTCGCCAAAACGTTTAAATTCTATGTCACAATTTATATAAGATATATTTTATTAATCACTGTAGGCAGCAAAATCATTAATGAGTGACGAGGCAAAAATGGCTTTTCATGCTTCTCTTGTCATTTAATCAATTATATCCCGTTCTGGGTTTCGTCACGTTTCAATTCACATCTTTAGAAGAGATTGTTGTAATGAATTTATAACTGAATTTTCAATAAAGGAAATGTAATTACAAATGTTTGAATTGAAAATGGCATATCAACAGTATCCAGTCCGACCAGATAAGCGTAATAATGAGGTAGTTTCTCAATCGAGTAGGCCGCAGCGGGAGTGAATGAGAAGTAGACGCTTTTGCAGGATTCTGGGTCAGGAGTGTATTGATCCCAACCCCTATCCTGGTACTCTTTCTCCCTTTAGGGAACATGGTGGTCTACCACTAGAGTATATCCGTCCTATGCCTTGTAATTCAGTGATTTATTTGAAGGGTTGTTACTGATTCAAAGACAGTCGATGTAACTCATTCAACCAAAAATTTCCTTAAACAACTTTAAAGATAAATATTAACCAAGTGGAAATTGTTGCTTTAATATTTCAAAAATACTCCTATATTACTCTTAAAATAATAGGGTGGTTTCTAAGAGGTTGAAGCCCTTGTTTCATGTGCTTGGCATTTCTCTGCGTTTAGACCAACTTTGGGCCATTTTACAACCCCTAGCTGTGGTTTCTACCCAATTTGAATGAAATTAACCTCAGGAGGAATATTTACCGTACCAGACATTACACTGACACAGGACTTACAGTTTGACTTCTTCTCCATAAAGCTTAAAATGCAGTGAGTAAGGTTTGAACCCGCGTACTTCGAATCGAAAGACAAAGAAAATCGGTTACTCAATTCCAGGGGATAATGAGCTCGTTTACAAATTATAGCAGACTATATGCTATAGAAGTCATCATATTTTTATGATAACAATATTGTTAAACTAAGTTTTAAATTATTTTAGAGCAATAAAGTACAGATACACAAATATATCAAGAAGCGATCCCGTCATATTTGATTTTGCAAGCACACACTTCTCTTTAATAGTTTAACATTCCACGTTTTCTTTTACGATGTTTCTAAAGTAGGAAACTGAAGGATTCACAAAGATCACGTTAAGTTTTCAGGATTTAAATAAGAAATTGCGAAGTTTGCGAAATTTTAGTGTCCCTTAGGGTCTATGTATCTCACAACTTCCATATATTTCACCCTCTTTACTAAATATTTATGCTCTTGTCATAATCCGCGATATCGGCTTCCGACTGATAAAATTTTGCTTACTTTATTACCCATCGGGTTTTATAATAATCGTTAGGTTTTAAAGTGAAAATGCCCTATAAAATTAATCACTGTTCATAAAATTGTTACTCGACTATGTAAAGCTGCATCTCTCACAGTAATATCCTATAACCGTCATTCTTGTTTTCTTCCCCCATTAAACAGAACCCTACAACGACCTAATGAAGCTTAACAAGACAATATGTCTCTTCTTGTCATTGAATGGAATTCGATTAAGAGGGGAGACACTAAACATCCCCCTTGGGGAAGCGTGCCCTGCATGTAAAGATAATTTGATAAAGGATGTTTAAGTCTTAAATCCCCATCATCATAAATTGTACATCATTGTAATTTGTGTTTTGATTTTTGAAATAAATGGGGATGGAGATGAAGAATCGATTACATCAAGTTATAAGCAATTTAAATGTAAACCAATTAGAAGAACATAATGGGATATCCAAGGCCCTGGCTCATATGCACAAAAAAGAACATTTGATGATCCTTAACTAAAAAAACATCGAATGATTCATCCTTTTCAGGCAAATATTTTCTACTTTACCAGCGAACAATTTCCTTCAGAACATAAATTTGTCTGAAAAGGGAGGAATAACTTTTACACGAATTTGTCCAGGTGTCGAACCTGTATCTTCAGCACATTCATTCGAATGATTTCTACTTCTTGTCGTAAAAGTCCATTTGAATTTAACTTTTCTTTGGAAAAGTTTCCTGAAAAATATATAATTTGTGGAGTTTTTAAGAAACGCAGCATTTGAAAACCCGAACTTGACTGATTTAAGAGATTTTTTATTTATAATTTGGAGAAGTCGCAAGAATTTTCGGTTTATGAACTTTTGAAATGATTTGAATAAATTTTTAACATCTCGAGATATATTTTTCTAATTATTCTTTGAAAATACGCAGTCATCTTCTCCAAGTACTTTTGGGATAGCACCGTGTGTTAAAATTAGGCTTTATATTTATTTTAAACCTATTTGCGGTGATAATAAACCCGGAAATGGTCTGTGGTTTGTAATTATTTTTAACAAATTTCGTTTATCGAGGGTTAAATGCATTGGTGCATGTTATCGAGCTAATTTTATTTACTAACAGTCTAGGGGTTGTTAGTCAAACAAGCGAGGTGACAATATTAGGTACGCAAACTGAAATGAAGTTGAGGACTAAAAAATATTCGAATTTTCTAAAACAATGTCTGCGAAAGAATTGAAGTGTTTCCGAATAAACCTCAACAAGACAGAAAGAAAAATAATGGCAATCGACGTCGAGTTCCATCACGTTTTTCTTTTACAGATACTGTATCAGTCACTTCTCTCCAATCTGTTTCAATGATTCGCTTTCAAAGTGTCCTATTTTCTTTACTCAGGATTTCAGTGTTGATATTAAACGTCTATATATTTTCTTTCTTGCATTTTGCGTTTAGTATATATTATTTTATCATGGACGTGAAAATATGCGAGCAAGACTTTTCCATTTAATACGGAGGTATTAACATAAAAATGTGCAAAAATTTCTAGTCGTTCAACGCTGCATTCAATCAACTTTCATGACATATGTTAAAGTCGGTATGTATTATTATTCAATATTCAACTTTCTTCGCTCTCTTGCAAACAACTTTTGTACGTTTTCTCGTTTTCAGTTATCTGGAAAACTTTTTTCATTTCGTTGACAAACATCTCGAAGCTGTATAAAATCAAATATATTTTCATGAAATATTCAATCACTTTTAAGATATTTTCAGGAAGTTATATTACAGTAATTTATTCATTCATGCATTTATGCACTTAAAACAAGATATTATTACTTAACAGGATACGGAACAAGTTAACAGGTAATAAAATATGTCGTTAATATTTTTATTACCCTCATAAAGTTCCATTAGTTCCACCACATTATTAAAGTTTATTGAGAAAATGCAATTGCTTTGGTTTAGTAAATTATACTCAACATATCAGCTTCTAAGATTTTAATTTAATAATCATGTCCAAATGGGAAAAAAGAACGAAATAATAATCATGTAATCCCTCCAAAAAGGATTTGGTGTATATAACCTGATGCACCACGCTCTAAAAAAAGAGAACATTTTCTATTAATCTCGCTGAGATCTCCAATATTTCCTTCACAAAGTAAAATGATCGAAATGAAAGGAAGGCTGTTCGTTCGAAATCCATGCAGAAAATCCAACACAAATTCTGGAACTCATTAGGAAAAAGCTATAACAACCAAAGATGCCCTGAAAGGAAACTGTAAGCTGAAGAAACACCTCAACGCAATTATATTTAAGAACCAACATGTGGGGTCTGAACCCCATTTCACATATTCTGCCAATGCGAAGCACTAGCAGTGAAATGGCTCATGGGGTTTGGAGTTCATTTACATTTTAGACTAAGAGGAAGAATAATTAATACATTGGGCTCAACAGGGGTTTTTTCCAGGGCGTGGGCTTATAGAACCACATTCGCGAAAAAATCCTTTTAAATTTAGTATATCGTAGAATTGAAAATAAAATTAGTTGAAAATTTTTTAATTAATAAAGGTACTGGTACCTATACTGTATATGCGACTACGACAATAACAACATTTGGGCAGGGCTAATATTGGTAAGCATCTCAAACAACGATTTTTATTCTATCAGACAATTAATAAAAGATGTAGAGGAAATATCCAGTAGTGATATATTATTGATATTAAAGCAGTTCCGAAATGAAACATGTTACAGTAGGTGTAAAAGAAAGAGATGGAATAACTCTAAATTCAGACGAAGACGTTTTAATATCCGGATCAAGTCAGCAAAGTTAGGAAGTCTGTAGGTGTACGTGACTGATTGAATTGAAGATCATTCTGGGCGATCCACAGAAAGTTACTTGTTTTATTAGAAAAATATTTTGCTGAGAAAATGTTCGTTATATCTGGGGAGATTAAAACGCACACGCAGACTTCGAGAATAAAGGAAAGGGATGTTGTATACGACAATTCCTCTTTAATTAACCAGACTTCAATTAAACTTCGCTACTAATTTACATACAGTATGGTGTCCTAGTTAAACTTTGCAATAGTTTCGTTATTGAGCTTTGTATTTGTACTGGCATTTCGTGTGGTTTACTGCTTTATAAGAACGTCCCAAAATTCAGATATAGAGTAGAAACTTTAATATTAAATTTTAGATTTAGTAGCAACTGCAATATACAATTTCTACACATCTTTGTGTAAAATACATGAATTAAAATTATACCCGATTACTTTGAGCTACAGCTAAGGGTACAGTATATAATACGCACGAAGATAGAAACTCTGGGTGATATGAGACGGAACAGCTTGGCGAATTAAAAATAATACATAAACTTAAATAAACCTAGTGACTTAGGTCGCCTAAAAATTTAGTCGTTATAAATTTTACTTGGGTATCTTCCACCCTTAATTTATGGAACTGCGTCAGTAGATAAAGCGATGGTAAAGCGGTGCAGACAAACAAACGTATAGAACTATAATTCCATAGGAAGGGTTTCTTTCGTTGCGCGTACAGTAGGTACGTAAACAATTTTTTCTCAAATAAAAGTTTTTGTTCAGTCTCCACATAACATTTAATCGCTTCAATCCAATTTATTATTTATAATAAACTATTAGATTATTACAAACTCTGACCATCAAATATCACATCGTTTTCTGAAAGCATTAAAAAAAATATACAAATTTACTTTTAAATTACAAATAAATTTGATTGTATTGAGTACTCTCTCTTTTGCAACCAAACAAAAGTTTCGTATAGATAAATGACATCAGTGATTGAATTGCTTTACATAATTTAAGCTCGTTTGTCTGCTACTGATAAATCAAGCTTCAAAGAAAAGGCATAAAAAGCGAAGTATGTGTCGGATGGAACATCAAAGGACTAGCAGACAATTTTGCTTCTACGCTTTATAGTCAGTTCGCACAAAAATGCGCAGCTAATCAAATGCAAACCCATAAAAATCTTTTCTGGGTCAAGCTACCAGCATATTGATCAAATGCGTTTTATCACCAATCTAGCTTGATATTACATCGCTTAAGACCTTTGGTTTGGAAATTTGCAGCGCAAGATAGTAACTTCCATGCAAAGTTTTAAGTATTAAGTTTTATCCAGACGTTTATCATTTGTAAGCAAGCAAGATAGAAAATAACTTTAAAAGTTTGAATGTGAGTAACTGTTTCCTTGTAATTCAACCCTCCGTTAGTCTGATAAATTCAGGATTTTAATAAAAATAAAGTCCCCTGTGAAATATCCGTTAACGTGTGAACAGTAATGTTATTCACGACGTTTATTCCGGTGTAATTAGAGGAAATAAAGGAAATTCTCGTAATTTCTGTGCTAGATTTTTATTCTATTTGCATGACAATTGGTTTAACAGGCACGTAGACTACCTTATCAGATGGCTTTAGTGGCAATATTGAATTTAAAAGAATAACAAAGTTAATTGACGTAAGTAATATGTCTATTTAAATATTCTCTTTGGTAATTCTTAAATATTATTGTTTGTTTAAGAATTTTTAAGTTTATTCGAGCGTAACTTTTTTACTATAAATATTTTCAAGCTATTACCATTTAAAGTAAAAATTTAATCTTGGTAAAACTAGAACAGTTGGAAATTTAATTATTTTAAGAGTATTACAGTAAATCTGTACTTTTTGTAGCAACTGGAGAAACGAATAAACCAACAAAAATCGTAAAATAAAGCAACTCCTGTAAATCCTATTTCTCTAAAAGGACAAGAACACATAAACCAAAACCGCGACGTTTCATATTTTCTTGTTAAGCTGTAATCCTTCTTTAAGTAGAAAATACCTCGTGTACGCTGTAACCAAGTATACCTACCTACATATATATTTTTAATCAGAGATTACCGTTTCTCGAGCTTGACAGTTTTACGTGGATATCGAACGTAGGTTTCAAGTTAAACTTTCAAGGTTTCCATATAATCTAATAAGAAAAGGTTTTTGTACAAATGACAAATTTAAGAAAACTTCATAAAACTTTTTCTTACTCAAATCTTAATGTATCATATTAAATATTTATAATACCAAAAGAAATCCAATTCAATGTTTAGTAAAGTTTCAGCTGTTCAGTTTAAAGATTTTCAAGTTTGAAGTTTTAATCCCCTTAGTATATAATAATGGCAAGATCATAAAGTCAAGTGAATAAATAAGTACCATTTTTATAATCTTGTTGTAAGTAGGTTGAATTTGCAAGCTCTTAAGCTTTAAAGCGTAAACTCAGTAAAGTTTCGTCCCCGTTATAGTTTTTATGTTGTAAATACTTATGCTGTTAATAAATATATTTTACAGCCACTCTATAAGATTAAAACGAAGCTATTAATGTAAGGAGTATACGGGGTAGGTCAACAAAACTTTTCAATTATTTAATGTATTTCTACCATAGATCCTCTGTATATTGATTAAATAAACGTCATGAATTATTCGCTTGAAGCTCAAAAGAAAAATAATTGCTCCATGTAATAAGGTAGAACAATCAACGTCTTATAAAAATTGATTTTTCCCTTTGGGGAAAAAGTTCCCCACTTCTCCCCTCCTCAACATTAATTCGTCTTTGGTGTGCTAAAATTTTAGATTATATTCAAGTTCAGGTTTTTGATGAATGTTTCATATAAAGAGGTATTTTCAGACTAATTCAATTTCATGCTACATTAGAACCAAATTAAATTTTAGCGGACAGTGTATAGTCAGCGAAATTTCATGTAAAAGGTTTCCTTTGCGTGCGTACCTACTACAACTGAATGTATGAATTTTTCACAATAATACGTCACCGCGGAATCATATAAAGTTCGGAACTATGTGCTTGTTTACGTTCTGGCAGACACAAAACTGAAGTTTTTCACCTCTAAACTTGGCACAAATATGACGTTATGTGTTCGCAGGTACAATTTTCACATCAGCTAAAATGTGTATTTTGACCCGACAGTGATTCCCAGATTTAAATTCCGAACTTTACCTTCTGTTTCATTTCGTTATAAACACTGTAACAAATTTAAAGCAAAATCTACTTGTACATCTGTTTTTCAGGAAAACATCTGTTTACCTTGCAAATCAAATAAATTGGTATACAAATATTTATTATTTTTATACAAAATATTTCACTCCAATCGAATCGAATTTTTAACCAATCTACGTGATCGTTGCTATAGTGTTGTTTACTTGTTGGTAGGGTATTGTTTACTAACATAACAGTTAATTGTTCGAGATTTTGTTTTGTCAAATATAACTCGACTTTGCATTTTTCTCAGGACAATTTTCAGTAGAAGTGTCCTTAACATTGTTGCTTAAGATAGAGTACTGGACCACGATACACACACTCGTGCTAGGCACTTGTGTTTTTAAATGTCTTGTGGTCTCGTGCCTTACCTAGCAACAGTGTTTGGGGAACTACTACTGAAATTTTTCGATAAAAATGCAAGATCTTTTTATATTGTACTATATGATAAAACTCCAATTGTTTGTGGATACCGATGCCTTGGTAACGAAGTAAATAAACGCAACGTTGCTGAAAATATAAAATTAGTGAAATTTCCTCCAGAAAGTAGTCATATCGAATAGTATCCATGGTTTGACGACAAAATTTCCGTAATAGTTATTTACGTAACTAGTCACGAAAGTAATTTTTACAGGTTGGGGAGTCCTTCCAGTCCTGTAAATACACTGTCGTGACTTGTTACGTATACTTACTATTTTGCCGACAAAAGTTACCATTTAACGTCTAAATTCTTTCATATTACCAAACTTTGATATTACCTACAAAAATATTTTTGTTCTATAATAACTGAATTTTTATGTTTTCAATAATGACTTCCCTTTTGCTTCTCCCTGTTTTTATGATATTCAGGGTTGTTGTAAAAATTGAAGGCAGTTTGTCAGCAAATATAACAATTTACTACCATAATAAAATAAATACAGCAGATTTATCTCAGTTTCCTCGACCCAAATAATAAGTTAAGTGGTTTTATTGCTTTTGTTGGCAAAACTTTTCCTCTTATAACATCAATTTTATATAGAACTTCGTCTAAAAATTCTTTCTTTGTTTATACTGCAAGGTGGTTTTGCGTTTTATACTTTAAAAGTACGTAAATATACTACAAAAAATTACATTTGCTTGTTAGTACATCCCTTATTCCTTCCATCTCAATTCTCGTATATCTGTTCTGAGATATTTTTGGAAACAAAAAGTTATGAATAATACGTCCTTAGTATTTCGAGGAGTAAATTTTTAAATACCATTGTAGCAAACAACAATGTAGAGGAGATTAATTATTATAACATCTGTTGTTTCTCAAGAGAATTTGAATAAATAACACAAAAGCTCGAATTTGGAAATGTAGGAGGCTATTGTTATTTGTTTTAAAACCCTATAGGCATACAATGAAAAATTCGCTGTTCCTTCAGGCAATGTTAATTTCAATGTAAGCATTTAGAATTATATAGGGAAACATGGGTCAGCACTTTACGAGAATGAACTAATTAATGGACAGGACTAAGTTATTTGTGTTGAAACTTAGGAAATTAAAGCTCTCTCAAGCGTATTCGTTAAACTTGACGAGTTGTGTGGTTGCTCAAAGTTCAAACTTGCCGAATAATCTATTCTTACACTACCAGTCTGAAAAATTAGAAAATTTTATAACTTGGAAAAATATTTATAAAAGGAGAATTTTAAAACCTACGCTTTGTTTTAGGAAATATGGGGTGTAACAGAAATAGGTACAAACATGCCTGTGATAGATCACAGTATATAGATATACAAATTAGAAACACCATTTATTTATTTAGCAATGGGGCCTTCAAGGTACGAGAAAATTGTAACGGAAAATTCGCCACAAAATTGTTTGAGTAGCCTACCGCAGGATAACAAACAAAAATTTAGTTTGTTATGCAAAGCAGAATACGATAGAAGCGTAAAACGATTTCTTATCACCTGACACAAACCCATTCCGTATAGTTTTATGAAAGCCAATTTTTCTTTATTGCGTTAGATTACAATTTGAGAATAAAAGTACCTAGGTACATCATAGAAAAGTGTGATATAATAATAAATAGTAAAACTTTATTCCACTTTTTTTTAAGGGTTATTCATTTTGAATATAACCAGTGGTATACTCAGTAGGAAATGATTTATTTCAGTAGAATTAATACGGTGGAAGTTATTTGTCCTCCAATTTGGAATTTTTCTCCCCCATCAGTTCAACTAACCAGAAACAATGACCAGTGTTAATAGGACGAGACGTAAATACAAAAATTTTTGCACGAGTGGTTTCAAACGTTGATAAAAATATAATAAAAACAGGATGAGGAAACCACAAACCACATCATTACGTCTTATCAAACTCCTTTAATCTATTAAACGATAAAGCGTTAATTGAAAATGTTTGTGTTAAATCGCGTGGGCGTGACTGGGAAACATTCACTAATTCAGCTTTTAAGACCATTTTTCACAGACGGTTTAATAAACAAAAATTGTATTGTAGGCACTGAAGTTTATTATTCATCAAAATTAATGGATTAGTGAAAACTGAAGAAAATTAAACAGTCACTCCCACAAAATAAATTCAGAATATGGCTAATAATTGCAAACAACGAAAAGCACTTAAAACTTTATTTATTAATATTTTGCCCTTTTGTCGCATAATGACGACACTACAAAGTTTAGAGAACCAATTAAGGGATGTCATTTTGTAAGCGGGTACTTTAAACGTAAATAATTAACGAGAAATTTATTGCACTTTGATTTAAAATGAACACTAATAAATGTGACCTTTCAAACTTATTCGCAAATAAACTGTAGTGGCTATTTTTTGATAATTATGTCAAATACGTACAAAATAATTATATTTTGGCTAAATAATTATTTAAATGGTTATGTATTTTTATTCTTTATTAATATTCTGGGCCGATATAGTAAATACGTGTTTACCGTGGTATCTTTCAAACGTCAACGTTGACACCATCCTAAAAATTAATTAGCCTTGTAGAAATTTCATCCTAGATAAAAATACCCACAAACTCGCCTTATTTTGTAAGCTATCTGACTCTAAGAATAAAATTATCCCACGTTGATGTCTCTTCAAGCTCTTTTTAAAAGATCACTTGATAGGTTTGATTCTTAAAATAATCGAGCTTTAGCAAAAAGCTTTAAAATATTTACTGGAATACTTAGTATACGAAGAATACCTGGAAACTTTAAAATATAAAAATAGGTTTAAATAAAAAACAGTTCTTTTACATTACTCAATGTTTTGTAGAAACTTTGAGAAAGATGGATAGGTGTTAGTATTAAGTTATGAAATGTTAATAATTTGTAAAAAAAAAGTGTAAACCAAAAAATAGACTTGGGCGTACAGTTTTTTAAATATTTGATCTAAATACCAATCTCATGCACGTCTATACTTTAACAGTTTAACGAAAATATTATGTGGGTCTATCAATCATTCATTTAATATCTACAGTTTGAATTTTAAACAAGAGTGGTTTACCAAGACGCCAAAATATGATAAATTAGTTTTTACAAAAAAAAAGGAGTTTATATCTGTTATGAAGATGCCTGTGGCTACTTCTACAAACATAATAAGAGAAGCACCAAATACCATTTCGTTGAAATATTTACTTTTTTCAAATAAACTTTTCTTCCCGACGTATTTGTAAATGAAATATGAGTTTGTAGTAATTTTATTGTTTACAAATGCCATTAACTGTTTGACGTAATAAGTGAGTGTAGGTTTTATGTACACATATATCGTATAATGTTTCCTTTTGATAACGTATTTTATAAAAATAAAAATACTGAATTACAAAATCAATAATTTCCTTTGTCGATTAAAGATTATTTAATATTAAATTGTCAATATTTTATTTGAAAAAGGATAACTGAATTAGCTGGAATGTTGTCGAGTTAAACAAATCCTTTCTGCAGATATTCGAAAGGTTCAGAAATGTTTTAGTATCATCCAACAACGTTTATTGCATTTTCTATGAGAGCAACCTACGAACTGGAATTTCTAAAATTAAATTTTAGAGAGAAGTTTGTTTCGTCTTTGTAAATAGGACGATGAAATTTAATTGTAAATAAAATTAATAATAAACTAATAAATAAATTGTTACCAAAAATATTAAATAACTTTATTTTGTTGCAGGTTGTGCTAGTGTTTATTCTAAGTATTGCTTCACTTATAATATACTTCGTAGACACATCCAGGTGAGTATCAAATAAATAATTAATAAATAAATTTAGTCCTTTGAAGTAAAATTGAAATACTTTTTTATGGTTGTAAGACAATGTTGATTCAAAATTTTAGCTTGCATCTTTAAATAAAAACTAGTATAGCCGACCTCGGTGGTGTACTACTGAAAGGTACCAACGCGGAAGTCTAGGCTTAGAACCACCATTTTTGGTGAATGAGATTCGGATAAATTAAAAAAAAAGTAGCGCAATTCATTACACAGGTCGTAGACCAAAGTAAATCTAAAATAAAATAAAGTAATGACAAAACTGATGGGTAATTTTAAGGAACATAAGGAATTTATTGTAATAAAAGTTTCTAATCCTAGCACTCTCAGAGATACGGTAGTCATTTGGTTTATTTCTTAAGGGCGTCATATAACTTTTATATTTTTCAGTAGCCTGTAGGGAATGCTTTGCAGACATATAAACAAACATACTAAAGTCGAAATCATTTTATCCAAGTTGCCTTGAAATACCGACTAGGCAACAGTTTGCGTTCAATCAAGCACGGATCCAGTGACATTCTCGGGAAGGGGGGGGGGAATTATTCGGAAGGTACGGAGAGCCTCCCAGGCGATGATGTTATATGCGAAAAAAAATTCTGTAAAAATGTTAATACCTGGCCTCGGGGGGGGGGGGGGCTGGCGATGTGCACAACGTATATGAATCGATATGGGGACGATTTTGGCAGGGTACACGTTGTATCCACAGTGTGCAGTCGACATGTGTGCAATACCAGCATCCCTCTTTGCTTTCGATCGAAATATTTCTTCTTAGGTATACCTGGACTGCTCGACACTAACATTTAATATAGGGTAGCTACCAACTATTATTTATAAAAACTTCGAATCCGAGAAAAGACTCGTTGACCACGTCTGGTATACATGATCGAAAATCATTTGTGCAAGTTTTCTAATTTAGCCGAATCTCTAGCTATCTGGCCCATAATCCCTAAATTGATAAAAACACTCTTGTCATGGACACCCTGTAGGTACAGTAGAAATGACAATTCAAATGACTATATTTTAGAATTACAGAGTGTAATTACATGTTTTGTGAAGTTAATTATCTCTTGCATACCAAAAGCATAGCTAAATACCTCGTAACAGGTACTATAATAAGCATAGGTGGTAAGATATGGTAATTGCATTGTTTCAGTGACGAAGTGGAGCGCTGCCAAGAATGGAGCAGCAATATCACGCAACAGATCGACCTTGCCTTCAACATATTTTTTATGGTCTATTTTTTTATACGAGTAAGTATCAAAACCAAGTTCATCAACCTTGAAGTTCATTGTTCAAACTGCCGTGGTGTATATTTAAACGAGACTCTTAACCCAAAATATATCCCTGCTGAATGTTTTGTTGGTTATAAATTCTACCAGCCAGAAATGAAGCACGTGGGTAGCAAACTTTTTTTTCTAGTTGTGATGCTACTGAAAATTATTTTCCTCTCGTGAGTCATCGTATTGCAACAAGGAAACTGTTTCCACTTTTTAGAAAATTCATTTGGGTACGCATTTTCGCGAAATCTTTAAACTTACATGAAAACATTCAGAAACTGCAATGTTATTTTTTTTCTTTATTTCGAAGAGTTGAATTTTTGATAGGTGCTATTAAGTTTAGGGGACCTTGAGGGTTAAACTGCCTTCTAATATAATTTTGAAACATGTTTTTTCTAATGTTTTGTACCTCTTCTGCAATTGATTTTTTGATTTGCTTCTTGCAAAGTAGGATTTGTTTACTACCTACTACCTATTATTAGGTTTAGGGGTTCAATATTTAGAAACACAATATAAACTTCGATTACATTTTGTGTTTGACTGAGGAAAACCCAATCAATACTACTTGTTTTATAGTTTTGAATAAAAACGTTCATTATTGAAAGTTGCCTACCCCTGAAATTTGTATAAAAGTTGATGGAATCTGGACAAACTTTGTTGAAAGCTGGCTGGAAGAATTCCAGAATGTACAGTAATATTTTGCAGTAACGGTTCGTGACTGAAAGATTTGGGAGGGCCTTGCAAGTGAAGAGAGAAGTCAGTAAAAATGGTGCCGCAGGCGAAAACTTTTTTCAGAATGAGCGTGGTCTATTCAAACGCGATATATAAGAGTTAGTAGGTATCTGGCAAGTTTTTGGATCAAAATGTCAAACTTTTTACAATTAAAATTCGTATTTGGAAATTTCCACTTATGCACATTCACACCTACATGAGGTTAATCAGTAAAATATTAAATAAAAATCAGCAAAAACGATATCTGAAATATTATAATCTTTCTGTTTCAGTTTATAGCAGCTAGCGATAAGTTATGGTTCATGCTAGAAATGTATTCCTTCGTAGATTACTTCACGATACCCCCGTCCTTCGTCTCTATTTACCTGGATCGCACGTGGATAGGTAATTAACTACACCTTTATTGATACAGCCAGAAGTTAATTTGGTTAATTGAATGAAAAGTCACGTAATTTGATTAATTTTCCATTACTTATGAGCAATTAGCAAAGTTTACCGAAAAATTCTGGCTGGATCTCGTTTTTTTATGATGGATGTTGTTAAAAGGTATTTTATACTTTAGGCCTTCGTTTCCTTCGTGCACTTCGATTAATGACTGTACCAGACATTCTCCAATACCTCAACATTCTCAAAACGTCTAGTTCAATTCGGCTTGCTCAGCTGGTATCGATATTTATATCAGTATGGCTCACTGCTGCAGGAATTATTCATCTGGTAAGTAGTAGGTACCTATAGGTACCTAATATTAACTGCATGAGAATTTAGTTTTCATACAAAAAAATCAAATTACGTTTTGTTCATCGGTATTAAAGTAACAGTAACCACTTCAATCGTTAAATCATTTCATTATTGAAATATATTTCAAAGCAAAATAAAACTTAGCAACCAAGAGCTTCCGGGTTTGAATCTCGATTTCGTTATGGTTGTCTGTGTTTGTCGTAATTATTGTTCAAATGTTTCTCCTAATAAATACCAAAAAAAAGTTCATTTTTTACAATGATGATAATTATTTATATATCAAGGGCGCAAATAAGGCTGTTTCAGCCCATGGATAGCTTACAGCCCGATGGTAGCGAGGACTGCGAACCATACGAGGGCCGAAACAGATTTAAATTATTAATCCGTTTAATGCAAATAAAACAAAATATCATTCATTCAATGCGATAAACAAATATTTCATAATTAATTTACAGAAGACCTTTTTATTTTTTTAGTTGGAAAACTCGGGCGATCCATTGGACTTCAAAAACTCACACAAAATGCCCTACTGGAACTGTGTATACTTTCTAATAGTGACAATGTCGACAGTAGGTTATGGTGATGAACACTGTGAAACATTGCTTGGCCGAACGTTTTTAGTATTTTTTCTTCTCGTCGGTTTGGTAAGTACTCAAATTCTTATTATTGTACACATACTTATTGCTAAATGTAGATAAAAAAAAAGAAAACTCTTATATACAGCCATGTAACTTTGCCATGGTGCTTTGAGCTTCTCTCTTCTATAAATAAATAGCAATTCAAAAAAACTGTTTGAGAAAAAAAAATTCATAGCTTTTCTACTTTTTTCTTGTGCTATCAACTCGGGCTTATCTATTTCAACTACATACACTACAAAAATTAATCAATGTTGTGACTATTTTATGTGATTAAAATTTATTACCAACCAGCGATATATTTGTTGTAATGTATTATTAGAAGATTTTAATTATTCTCTCCTAAACCTACATCCTTTTCAAATTAAGCCTTTCTTATCCATAAACCCATCATTGGAATACTTAGGTATTGTTAAGAATAAATAAAGGTTTGTGTTGTACTTTGTGGAAATGTGGTAATGTCTAACACAAACAGCATGCACACTTGGGCTGTCGCACTGCAACCTGCTTTTTCTGCTTTTGATGTTATAACTTTTGTGCTACAACTGCTCATTTATAATAAAATAACTAATTGGACTTCTTAAACCCCCAAATAAGAATTGGAAACCCTAATGCTTACAATTGCTTAACAACCACACTGTATATAAACTCCCATCAACAATTTTTTTAACATACAGAACAACACTGTTAATAGTAGTGGGAATGTTTGTTTGCAGGCAATATTTGCTAGTAGCATTCCAGAGATTATAGATCTCGTAGGCACTAGGTCCAAGTACTGTGGCGAGTACAAGAGAGAGCATGGAAAGAGGTACACTTATTGTTTTGTAATGGGAAGGAATATGGTTAAAAAATTTCAAACACGAAAGCTATGAAGAATATTAATTAATAATTGGGAAAAATTGTTAAATAATATTTATTTTTGTTCTTAAATCTGGAAACAACTGAGCCAAGTGTTTGTTTTATATGTTTCCCTTGCTTTATTTACAATTATTTAAAGGTGGATCCACAATTGATGCGGCACGCGGTAAGCCTTATCTAACCAATCATAGACTAATAAAGGTGGATCCGCAATTGGCGCGGCATGTGGTAAGCCGCATCTAACCGATGTGGCTTACCCGCATGCCGCATCACGCGCCAATTGCGGATCCACCTTTACTAGTCTGTGATAGGTTAGATAGGGCTTACCACATGCCACGTCAATTGCGGATCCACCAAGGCATAACTAAAATAGGTACCTATTACTAATAATTTTATATGATGCAGGTTACACTTGGCTTATTAAAACTTTATGGTAGGTAGATATAAAATTTAATTGGAATGATAGGGTTTACTTATTTGCATATGTTGTTGTAGAGAAAAAAAGAAGGTAGTAGATAGTTTAAATTTTTTAATTTAAATTAACCAAATTTCTTCCTCCCATATACAGTGTCTGTTCATGTGAAGATTATTTTATTTGATACATCATCTATACCTACCTGCATATTAAAAAAAATTAGGTTTACTAAAATTGAAAATGCTACGAAAAAGATTGATGCATGGTTTTTTGCCTATCCACTTTAAAAAATCTACTGACATAGAAAAACTTTTGTTGAAACACAGCCAGCCCCGCACACCGTACTTAAGCATTTTGATTTAATTTATAAAATATAACACAGCCTGCTGCTGCCTGCAAAAGTACAAAGGCACTAACGTAGGATGTAGGAACTCATTAAAATAAATATTGTAATGCATTATTTTCCTGTCACTTTATAATTTTTAGACTCATAAACTGTTTGTGAATTGCTTGAAATACTGCACTCCAGTTCCTTCATTGTACTACACTATTTTAAGATTGCCTTCCTCCTACTCTCTACCCCTGCTTATTTATTTAAAAAAAAAGTAAAAAGTATTACTAGAAACATTCTGCAAGATGCAGATATTACATTTACAAAAATTACTGTGAATTACACATTAAGTATAATATTTGTGGCCTTGATCTGTGCCAGATTGTCTTACAATCTGTGTTAATATTTATGCATTCAAATTAGCTATGCTATATATTAATATAGCATTAGTTTTGAAAGACTGTGTTATCTATAATGTGAAAGTAGAGTAGTATAAATGGGGTCCAAGGAGGAGCCTGATGGGGTGTGTGGGTTGCTAGGCCGTGTTTGCCAGCTGGATTCCTGAGATCGTGGAGCTTGCTGCCAGTCGGCCCAAGTATGGCGGATCATACTCAAAAGATGTGCGACGCAGGTATAAATTCAAGGAAGCTGCATATTTTCTAACCACTCAGAATGGTGCTACTTTATTTTTTTTTATAAGTTTGTAGCAGTTGAAAACAGCTAAGCGCTAGCCGGTAACTTTTGATAATTTCAAAAATGTTACCCCTACTAAACCAATTATTTACTAACAATTGCATTTTACTTACAGTAATAGCTTGTTGTGTTCATAATAATTTTTCGCGAGTTAATATAATAACAGTGCTCTTATGAGCAGATTTTACTGTCTTATGAGGGTAATATTTTTGGTACAGTTTTGTTAGTAAAAACACTTATTTAGAGTTGGTTTATTTGGCATGCTAATAATCTAGCTTATCAATTAAGACAACATTCTGTATGCTTATAAAAAAATTTTAAACTTTTTGTCTTTATTATTAATAGTGAAGTAAAAAAACGTAAACCAAGTCATGTTTTAACAACACCTTGCACAACCATATCAGACCTAATTTTTAAATTATTCCAAAATTTTCTTAATAAAAAATTTAAACAATGTATTACTGAATATTTTAGGTTGTCTAAAGTGGCCTACTAAATTTGATTTTTAAAAATAAGGTTTGATTGAATTAGGTACTGCATATTCAGTTAAAACAAGAAATAATAAAGAAATAATTTATTTTTTACTTCATTCTAATTCTGAAAGTAGTGCAATGCATTTTGTCTGTAGGTAATCAACTTTTCTGAATTTACATACAGTTTCTGCTTATATTAAATCAGCATAAATTTATTTATTTTGTTTTTCATTATAAATACATAATTCGTGAACTAGATATTGGTTTTGAAGTAATTATTGAAGTGCTTTCGGTCAACTAGGATAAGTTTGCCGAAGAAAATAAAGTTTGGATTACAAAAAAAAATTTTATATCAATAATAGGTAATAGTAGCGTGGGAGCATTTTCAAGAAATATAATCTACGTTAATATTCACTTAGTTTGTATTATTATGCATTAGTAATGTACAGGGTATTCCATAAATATCCGACTCCGACAAACTTTTAGTGGTGGTAGGGGATATCAAAACAAACATTTCTGCTTAATAAACATATGTCCGAAAACGCTGCGTTTTCGGGAAAAATAATTTGAACCATAGAACGTGCACCAGTATCTGGAAAAGCGATTTAGCAACCAGTGGAATGGAAGAGAAGGTCCCGTAGCCTGGCCTGCGCGTTCTCATGATTTAAACCCCCTTGATTTCCCATTCGTAATGGGACATCTTGTCGCACAAATAATGGCCGCTTCGTGCGCAAGTAGAAGCTATCCCTGGAAACTGGAATCTTCCATAGGGTGCGCGAGTGAATGTACGGCGGTGCAATTTTTGTATTGAATCAAAAGGGCAACATTTTGAATAATTATTGTAAACTATAATTTCATTAAAATGCAATAAACTTAATAAAGATTAAAAAAGAAACATTTTTTTTTACAAATTTCAACACCCTGTATCTCGAAAACGAAGCGTTTTCGAACATTATGTTTATAAGCAAACAATGTTTGTTTTGAGGTTCCCTAGCACCACTAAAAGTTTGTCGGTATATTTATGAAAGTATTTTAGAAAAACATGAATACAAAATATTTAGTAGCTAGGGGTAATTCACTCGCTCATTGTCACTTTTTGACTGATGCACATTGTTTTCTGAGCTCTCTAGCATGTTATGGATATTTTAATTTTATATGTAGTAACTATAATGGCTAGACGTATATTACATAAAATAATATCTAAAATATAAAACCTAATGGTTTGGTGGAGATGGACTGGCGAGAAATATAGCGTCAGTTGCTGTTTTTTTCTAAGCAAGGGATTGTTGGAGCAAGTTTTTCAACAATGCGTTGCTTAGCAAAAACAGTAACTCGCGCGAGTTTTCTCAAGTTTTTCTCTACCATAATAAATAACAGTACCTAGCAACCTACTGCTGATGATGGTTGCCTATCGAAAAATAATTAATTACTCCGCGTAAAAAAATTTTGTGTGAAAAAAAAAGAATAATTTTGAAATAGGATAAGGAAGGATACATAAATTTATAATTTATTGTTTCTCCCATTTTTAATGAGAATATGAAATAATATAAGCCAGCCAAGCGCGGATCTACGGTGTGGGCGTAATAGGGGTAATTAAACACCCAGGTATTAACATTATTCCACACAAAATTTTCGCGTTTAACATCATCGTCTGAGGGTTCTCCGTACCTCCCGGATCATTTACCCTCCCCAGAGAATTTCTCTAGATCCGCAGTTGAAGCCAACACTACCGAAAATTAAGATAATTCTTAGGCTTCTAGTAATATTAAACATCATTTGACGTAATAAATTGCGATTCATTATCAGAAAATATTTAAATTTCCTTTGTGCACACATGCTTAAGATTTTCATTGATACAGTACAGGACGGTGCGTTGTACAGGACAGAGTAGAATTTTCACGTGCGCAGTTTACAGTTAGAATTTTCACGTGCGCAGCTTACAGTTTCTTCCCTATGGTAGAAAATCACATAACCAAACCAAATGATTTCAACACTAATCAATATTTTTAATTTTTAAGCAAGGGCTCTCTGACGTTTTAATTCATACTACCTACATCACAACTGAGAATTTATCAGTTAAATGTTATATTTTCGGTTTAAAATCAACTAAAACAATAATTAGACAGTTTATATGGATACTACCGAACTTATTATAAAATTTACAATGGCTGCTAGTGCAGAACATTTAATTTGATTTGTAACTAAGAAACTTTAATACTTTAGCACTTAAGTATGTTGTAGGATTTACCAATTCACTTAAAATGAATATTTTCCCAGCACTCACTCTGACTCCTCAACAGAATGACCCTACAAAAAATAATATACGAAACAAACAGACAGTGTGAGATATTAATACTTCAATTATTTAAAAAAATCTGGCTTAATAGTTATTTAACTTCCTGGTTTTAAAACATCCTATTCCATCCCTATAATTTCAAACCTTTCTCACTAGATTTGACATCAATAATTAAGTACCTACATAGCTTTTAGAAAAAAAACAAGATCAGCACATAGTATATTTATTTTTTTAGTAAGATATATCATAGGTTAGAATTATTTTTATTAAGATCATTGTTCTTCGCTTTGCTATATGTGTTTACACTTCATATTTTTATATGTTTTATGGTATTTACAAAATTGAAGTTTTTCGAATAATAATTATATGTACAATACGAGAATTGCCTACTTATTTAATATAGCATACAGAATGGATTTTCACAAGCTTGGTTAGAATAGTGGGCCCTTTAGTCTGATAGTAGCACCCAACAAAAGCCTGCACAGCCTGCTAGCGCCACGCACGGCCGCGCTCTTCTCACGAGAATGTGCAGGATGTCTGAGCGTGCTCCAGTTTAATAAGGTTTTCAGCTCCATTTTATATAGAAATTATAATTTTATTTTACCGCAATGAAGCAATTAAAACTAAGAATGAAATTTTTTTAACATTAATCCACAACGTACTGTGTGTATAATAAATAGTCTAACTCTCGACAACTAAATTATTATAAATAAACATACCTGAAAGTATTCATTGGTAGTGCTTATTAAAATAATTAATACCTATAAGGCTCCTCTAATAGGACTTTGCTCGTTTAATGTTGTAAGGTAATGTTAAAAATAAAATTACTACTTCAACATCCTAGAGATCCTATCCTATATTTACCACATATCCTTATGTGCTTCTAGCAAGACGTACTGTGTACTTTTTTTCTTTTCTAATTTTTGGTTGAACCTGACTTAAACACGCATAGTACTACCTAAAAATTTTATTATTTGACTATATTATGTACAAGAGAAAACAAGTGTTTAAGAAGGGCACAACCAATTCCTTGCCTCTGTTCTGCTGTCAATGATCCGTATGTATTGTTTTGTTTGTGCGGCTGGCGTCTAGGCGATATTTGCCAGTTGTATCCCCGAGATTATTGACTTGATCGGGACTAGACCGAAGTATGGCGGCACTTTGAAGAATGAAAGAGGCAGAAGGTGAGAACCAACCTTTAGTACTCTGTATTCTTAACACAATTTAATACACATTAGATCGTTATAAAGCATAGGAAAAATGTGTTAAGAAAACTTGGTACCTACAAGCTTAAGTACTTGTTTCAGTGTACCAAACCCTGCACGCAAACTTATTTCCGAATTCCCACTCCAAATCTTATTTTATGTAAACCTATCTCCTTTTCTCGAACTTCAACATTGTTTCTGGAATATGTAGGTGTTAAATTAAAATACTCTTTTGGACATGTTTGAGGTAAAAATACATAATTGGCTTTGCAAGAATTTGCAGTTCTTTTTTTTTGATGCTGTTCTCAATCATGTCCGTAAATCATAAATGTTAGTGAGTGAAATGCATGCGTGTTTGATCCATGTGCGTGGCCAGGCTGTGTGCGCAGGCGCTCATCCTGTATATTAGAACCTAGGATAGAACTCAAAATTATGTTTTATTAAAATAGTGCATAATTTTCATTAGAATTGAATACTTTTACTAATATCTTTTGACTTCCTATTAAATAAAACTTTTTTTGCATTAGCAAATCTTTACAACCACTTTTTGGTTGTTTAGGTAGTACCTACGAAGTCAAGGGTGTTCAGGTTTATTTACCAAATAAAGTTCACATTTTTGAAATTGCATGTGCTAATGATTTAGATTAGGTTACACCTGCTGATTTGAAACAATGCACATTTTTAGGACTGCTATAATTTATTCTGCATTGTCTTCCAGTAGTTGCATTAAGTATGAATTTAGAAACAAAGTTTGCAATTTCTTAAAAAACTAAAGTTACCTCTCTAGTTTTTTCAAAATATTTATTATCTTTAAATAGTTTATAGTTTCACTATTACAGACTAGTCTGTATTACACTTGTAATTATGCAGAATATTCACGTTTTTAGTCGATACAGTTCACTCAAGCTAATCTAATAATGGTGTAGGTACTACATACTATTTTCTCACAATTTTTCAAGGTTTAAAATCAAAATCAATCATTCTTAAATTATTTTATAAACCATTTTTTTATTCATATACTACTTACCATATCCATAATCTTAACTTGAATGAACTGTTTATAGATTGTTTAACAAATTTAGTGTAACTGTTAATTGTACAACTACCATTTGCAAACATACAGGATGTTTTAAACATAATAATCACTTCTTAAATATTTGCATCTCTGGAATTTTCAGTTTGATTTCCCAATTAAAACTTTTCAGTTTTTTTTTATTTTATCAATACTACTAACTTTTTTTATTGTCTGTCTGTACAAATTTTAAATTAATAAATACAACTAACAGAGTTAGTCAGAATTATTTAAGATGTGATATTTTTAGTGCATATACCTACTTATTTTATTTTATAATAGGCATATTGTGGTTTGTGGACACATCACGTATGAATCCGTTTCGCATTTTCTCAAGGACTTTCTACACGAAGATCGTGAGGATGTTGATGTTGAAGTCGTTTTTCTGCATAGGTAAGAGTGTATTTCTAATATCTAGACTTAATTTAGGGTCTTATTAATAAGCCTATGACAAAATTTAGAATTGAATTTTGATGTTTAGTACTTTAATTAATAGATGATGGGCTATAACAACATTATTTTTCTGTAAGGATGTAGTTAGGTGAACAAATGGTTAATCACGAATAATGAATGAAAAGTTCACTTATTATCGTTACTTAGGCGGTTTGTCCACCGAGGAAACCAATACGACGCGACTGGTCGCGGGCAACTTAGCGACCAGTCGCGCATGCAGCCATAGTTGTTCGTCCACCAAGGCGACTAGAGACTAAACTCGAGGAAACTGATCGCTGACGACCAAACCGGTTGGTCGCCGAGCGACTAGTTGCCTACGATCATTCGTTGATGAAGGTGTTCTCATGTGTTGTATGCATTTGTGGTGTCCTTCCTCAAAATTACAGGATCTACAAGCCTTTCAAGTTCTTTAAAGCTTTCCCTACTGATCCTGTAGATTTGTCTGAACTTGGCAGGGCCCTTAAAATCACTTGCGATTTTGTACCATCGTTGTTCCTGCTTATCTTTAAACTCTGGGTGAACCCAAAAACGTTTGTGTTTTTTTGCTCGACCTTTTAGGTACAAGTAACCTACAAGAAGGTCCTCATCCGAAGACGACATATTCGCAACCGATAAAATTTAGGTTTCTTTGGTGTACGAAGAAACGAGCGACTGGTCGCGCGCAACTGGTCGCCCGCGACCAGTCGCGTCGTATTGGTTTCCTCGGTGAACGAACCGAACCGCCTAACAGAAATTACACTGCTCAACATTTGAAGGGTGTATACGATCGACATACTTTAAGGGAGTATTTGCTGCCTAAAGATGTGCCTACCTAAATTGTTTATACACTTTTATCTTCTTTTATTTAACAATTACGATCAATTTTTCGACTTGTCTCCTAATCTAGCATTGAAATATCATTAAATGAATTTTTGCTCTAACATCTAATTTAACATTAATCAATTGAAGACATAGAGATATGAAACATGATATTTAATTAAATCATTGGACCACCATTGGAAATAAAATATTCCGATTTGGAGATTGGAATGTCTATGTGTAGGAACCCAAATACAGTATGTTCAGTAGCGGTCCATACCAAATATTGTGTGCTGCATTACGCATTATAAAATATTAGGGCGACCTTCCTTTTTAATCAGTAACCCTTCTTGAAAACTAAATACCTATGGGAAACTTAGTTTCACTTAAGTAATTTATTGCAAACATTTTTAAAGAAAGTCAATGTTCTTGGTGGTTCTATAGCTCTGCAGCACTTAGTATGTCAACTTGTTATATGTAATTTTGTTTTTTGGATAAGTACTGAGGTAGTAGCAGTGTAGAAGGAAACCGCAACTTGAAAAAGATATAAGTAGTACTATGTGTAGGTACTAATGTTTATTTTTTAAATATTTTTCTACAGGGTTCCAATAAAAGGTTTAATAGATGTGCAATAAAATATGTATATCAATTTTTAGAAAAGAACCAGATTTGGAGTTGGAAGGATTACTGAAACGTCACTACACAACAGTGGAGTTTTTTCAGGGAACGATGATGAATGCAGTTGACCTTGAAAGAGTCAAGGTACCAATGGGATACCCTGTTTATATGAAATTGGATCGTGTGTTATATTTTGCTTCTTTATCTTAGCAACACAACTAAAATACTTTACAAGTTTTTAACACTTCAACAAATTTAAATGTTTATAAAATGTAAAGTTAAAGAAAGCTTGTAAGGTTTTTGCAGAGTAGTGGATTAGCCACAGCTGCCTTTCTGCTGCATGGTATTGCTGAACTGGAATGCTCAGCTGGGAGTCAATTTATAGACTTAATTTTTACAATTAGTGCGCAAGGCCTCATCTCTGTCACACACATTTTGGTAACTGTTCGGTTGTGCAGGAAACCACCCGACCTTGAACTGGAAGGTCTCTTCAAGAGACATTTCACAACCGTTGAGTTCTTCCAGGGTACCATCATGAACCCTATCGACTTACAAAGGGTGAAGGTAAGCAGGGACGAAGTTTTGGGACTTGGGACTGCTTTAAATGGCCAAATTATTTGTTGATGATCATTTCTGTTGTTATGAACTATTATAACTTTTGTTATTGTTGATTTTATTTCAATTTTCTTTTCGTTATACACCAAAAGGTTTAGTAATTCAACTCGGTGTGTCTTGTTCTGTTTTAATTTTCCTGAGTAAAAAATAATTGCACGGGCGTCCACATGTTTTAATATTCAATCAGTTTAGATCAAATTAAATTTTTAATAAAATACTGACCAGCTACACATTCTTTAATTTTTTGAATGGGGGCTGAAATTAAAAATAATCAAAATTTGTTTAAAAACAAAAATCAACCTTAGTTCAAGAAGAAAAGCCCATAGATTGTTAATGCATGGATAATATAGTGTGATGGTTTTCGATAGTAGGAATGAGTTAAGTGAAAGAAGTTAGTGTAAATGAAGAAAATTTAAGATTTTTATCTATAATAGGTACTTTTTCTAAAAACTGTTATAACTTAACTAACAATTATTGTTAGTACATTACATAGGATAGTAGAGTCATTATCTATACTGAGTGACACAGGACCCTGGGGAACCTCTCTTATTTTTTTTATTTTTTAACCGATTAAATACATTTTTGTATGCGTAAAAACTTATAATTTGAATTGAATGTTAATAATCTTTCATTTCCGGTTCCTCCGGAAATGACCACAACTTTCTTATTTCAAATGTAACACCCTGTATATTTTTGTATATTTCAATTCCGGATTAAATTCTGCGTATAATAGTGTCAAGATATTACAGTTTTGAGAATTTACAAATTTTTAATTTACAAAATAAGTTATAATTCTAGAGTGCCATGACCACTGGACTCAAACCGCGCGCCGCGCCATTTGAGTTTACTGGCCATGACTTACTGAATCTCCGAATCTCTCAAAGTTAGAAAAATCATATGCAAAAATATACAAAGTGTTTTATTTGAAAGAAGGGTCATATCCGGCGAAACCGGAAATGAAAGATTATTAACATTCAGTTCAAATTATGATCTCGTATACAAAAATTTATTTAAGTCGGTTAAAACATAAAAAACATAACAGTGTCCTGTGTCACCTGGTATACGAGGCATAGATAATTTTGGATAGAGCTTGTTTTTGAGCTAAGGTTACTGTTTTTATAAGGAAAAAATATGTCTTTATTCATGTTTAAATTTTATGTGTTATTGGCCATGTTATGTATGTTAGATTTGATGACTTGATATATGAAATGTTTAAAAAAAATTGCAACAAATTTAAACCTAATTTCCTAGTGTGCATTAACTTGTTATTAAAACTATGTCCAGGATATTTTCTGGATTAACAGGTAAGAAATTTTTATTACCTAGGTACCTAATTTACATAAAAAAGTTGTAAAAGGTACCCAAGTATTTTGTGATTTTTTTTACTAACTGGACATAGTTTTATTAATAATTCAAACCAGGTAGAAAAACAGTCCTGGAATTGTCCCCTAGATCCCAAATTAGTATAATATATAAAAACGAAAGTTCTGTATATCATGATTCATGACTGTACGTCAAATAAAATGGTAAGTTTACTCGACTATTTGCAAACGTGGTTTGGCTCATAATTACTGGTTACTGTTCTGTGATTGTTTGAAGTAACGAATGTTTAACGTAAATATGCATGATGTAGAAATGGTAGAATTCCCTAGACACCTCTAGAGAATTGGAAAATGCGCGCACAGAAAACATTGGCGTAAGAATCATAGTTTTGTAAGCAAGCCCGTAAGTCTTTGTAAAGTTGTGAAATAACGCCCTTGCTTATAATTAAATATTAAGCTCTGTGCATGAGACTGTAAACTGGTATGGTAGTAATATAACTAGATTTATTTTTCAACGATTTTTTGAATTACATATCTAGTTTTTTCTATTTTTACCTTTTTTTCTAATAGTCAGCAGTAGAAAAAGCAATATTTTTGTGATTTTTTAAATACTTAACACTTCATGTTATGTTTACTTAAAACTTTATTAATAAAAGTTGATAATTTGGCAGCTCTATAAACTATACTTCGTTATGCATATAACTTGTTCAATTCTTGTTTTAATTTGCAATTTGATGATCATAACGTAATGGCGCTGTTAGAAAATGGTTTTAATTTTTTTAGATAACTAAATAGTAAACAAATAAAACATATATATCATATATATTTTTTTTATCATTTCCCACTGCATAAATTGTATACAGTAAACTTATGTCTAATCGAGCAACTCCTAGCCAATATTTCAGCTACCTATTTGCCCACAGTTTTTATTTAGAACTTCAACCCACCCCACGGGGAATTTACATTTGTATAAATAGCTGAAGTACAGGTTTGGGCTAACCCAGGCAAACACACTGTATATGAAGAAATAGAAGCCCTAGCTAGAACTTGTAATTTATATTTAAAATAATATATCGGAGCATTGCAAATTGTTATAAGATATTTAACAGCAGCACATTTAAAAATTAATAGGTATCTAGTATTCAGAGTACATATTAAAATAATTATTTATACAGGGTGTTCAAGATAAGGAGCGCATGCATATGGAGATCTCGTAAGAGATAGAGATTCGGTTTTAAATTCGGTTGAGGACTGCGATCACACTCAAATTCTATAAATTTTGCGCAGTTTTCAGTACAGGCTGAACATTTATAAAATTTCAGTTTTCTATTTCCCTGTGGAATTTGATTATTATAGGCAGTAGTTTTTTTATTATCATTAAGGCACTTTTTTATGCAGATTTTAAATCTGTAATTAAATCTCAATGTCAATCTCGGTTTCAGTTACATGCAATGCTCTAATGCAGTAGGGGCTCTTATGACTACTATTTTACAAAATTTTCCGGGGGAAGCTAACTCCGCCTGGTACCCCCAGACCCCACGAAGTCACAATTTTTTGCACCCGATAAGAAACACAAAATCCGCCGCCCCTACTTTTGACTGATATAAGGTTTGTTGGATTTGTTTTGAAAAATAGTGACGTAATAGTCCTCAATACGCTGAACATTTCTTCTCAATTAAGCGAATCTCTATCTCTTACCGTTACGGGATCTCCATGCATGTGCTCCTCATTTTGGACATTGGACACCCTGTAATATATCATGGGCGCAAATATGGCTGTTTCAGTTTGTGGATAGAAGCTTGCAGCGCGAGCGTGACGAGGACGGAAACAGACCATTGACGCCCGAGTTCATACATAATACAAAATTTTATCCACAACCAGAACTATTTACCAATAAACATACTAATTTAGTTTTTATTAAATCAAAATATAGAATAATATCAAGAAATTAATTATTTCTATGACAACGATATAAATACATTCTGTTTTTTTTTAATGCGGCAGTAAACTTTACCGCCCGAGGACTAAAATGATCCTTTTGCGCCCGGTTGTGGATAAAATATCTTTTAGGCAGTATTGATGAATACAACGCCATTGTGATTTCATCTGTAAAATGTATTTTCAGTTTATTAACACCACAGCAAACAGTACTACAACCAAAAGAAGCCTATTTCGTTTGCATTGTGTTGGAGATTACTTTAAATTAGTTCACAAAATTTTTGATATACAGTGCACAGGCAATAATTTGAAATTTGAAACTATTTTCACAATAATTGTCCACAGCAATGTAAATAGAAATTAAAAATATGTTGCTGTTATTTCTGTATTCCCACAAAGTACCTACACCATAACTGAGAAGTTTCTAGAATGATGATCAAGTTTAAGACATTTAAGTTAAATAATACAAGAATCCTTATTCTTCTTTATTGTAAATACAATACAATATTAAAGTAAAAGGGGTGTACTAATAACTATTGCAATTGTCTTTTAATTTAATCATCATTCTAGTTAATTACCAGTTTACACTGCTATGCATATGCATGTGCTTATACATAATCACCAAAATTTGTCACTTAATAATAAAATCATTATTATTACATTTATTGCTAGTTTTCTAGCAGTGCCATTATTAATAATTTAGTTATTATTAGAGTTTCCTTTAATTTTTTCTACAACAGTGTTTTTTGACAGGTTCATGAAGCTGATGCGTGCCTAGTATTAGCAAATAAATACTGCCAAGATCCTGATGCCGAAGATGCTGCTAATATTATGAGAGTAATCTCTATCAAGAATTACAGCGATGATATTAGAGTTATAATTCAATTAATGCAGTATCATAATAAGGTAATCATTTTTACTATTCTTGAAAAATAATTTTGTTAATTTAAATTTTAATTACTAGGCTTATCTACTAAACATTCCGTCATGGGACTGGAAACAAGGGGATGATGTCATTTGTTTAGCTGAATTGAAATTAGGTTTTATTGCACAGTCTTGTCTAGCACCAGGCTTTTCTACTATGATGGCTAATCTTTTTGCTATGCGTTCATTCAAAACGGTAAGTTTCTTAATTTTTATAATTTTGATTAGAAAACTATCTATTATCAATGATATTACTATGTTTTTGGATATGTATAACAATTTTCAGCGTTTTTCCAGGATAGCAAGGGGTTGGATTAGTAAATGTATAATATGTAATTGTTTTTGTTTTGATGTGAAATTAAACTTTTATTTTTATATATTAGTGCAAATATTTCGACCTTAATTGTCAATGGTTGCAGTCTCCAGACATGCAAGTGTGGACCAATGATTATTTGCGTGGCACGGGGATGGAAATGTATACTGAAACGCTGAGTCCTTCGTTTATAGGCATGCCATTTGCTCAGGCCACAGAGTAAGTTGGCTTGAGACAATGCAGTATCTATTTATATCGTACAGCACTCCTATCCTCATGCTCATGCAATGTCTCTAATTTGTTTATAAGAACCTACACTTTGGCACATCGACGTAAGAAAATCTATTTAGACAATAATTGCAGTTTTCTACATAGTATGAATATAGTGCTAATCAAATACCTTTCACAAAATAACAAAATTTAGTGAATTTTAAAGCGAGTGTGGTAGTTCAGTTTGTGTAAAACTGTGTTTTCACATAGATTCACCAACTAAAATAAAGTAGTTGTAACTAACACTCTTTTCACTGGTTTCAGTAGCAGTTTCTTTTCTATTGCAATAACTGTTAAAATGGACAGACACTGAACTACCTCTGGAATCAAATTTTAAACTAGGTAGTTGTACCTATTGCAGTTTTCAAATTTGTTTTTAGTGAGAAAAGAAGTCATTTAACAATTTAATAGTAACAGAATAACAAAAGCAGTACCAATGCGATTATGCGACGGACGTGTCCCAGACTTTCCTCTTCAGGAAAATTCTTCCTCATTTTTAAACCATCTAAAATTACTTTTCAACAATGTAGATACATTTTGGAGAAGGAATACTTGGGTCGGGCACATCCCGGTGGACTAAGTCATTGTGTCCTGCAACTTACAATAATCTATTTTTCAAAAATTATAAATCTTCAAAAATAGTTATTTTAAAAAGACTCTCGGACAACGCACCGATTAACTACGATATGTGCAATGTCCAAAAATGTTTATGCAATGGGAAAAATTTAAGGATAAAATACACATTTTAATAATCACCTCTCTGCAGATTTTTTCTACAAACTATAATGTTGCCATTAGCAACCTTAGCAACGTTACGTTAAGATGCATTTAACAGCACTATACCGTCATTAAAACAATCATTATAACATAGGATTCATTGTATACCTATATCCCCAATAAATGACTTTCTTTATCATTGAAAACAAATTATAGGCAAATGTGGGTAAAGAAATGCCCAAATTTTTAATTGCAACATCAGTGATTCTTTACATGATATATTTTTTTGAACGGACTAATATAGAAATATTGGCACACAATATATTCTCAAATTTGATATTAGGTGTTTTATTCCACACATTTAGGACTCTTGTGGATTTTTACAGTAAACTAAGAGTGACTTTCAATGTGCTACTTTTTCCTTCAAGCATATCTTATTTATTTATGTATTAATTCTACTATTGTCTATGTCCTGAATGAGATCTATTACGTGAAGACTGGACTCCTGTAGTATAAAATTGATACCTATAAAAATTTTATTTCATTTTAATTTTTCATTTCTAGTACTTCCTAACCTGAAGATATCAGTAAACGAAGTCAGCCTGTTTATATCTTTTCTTGTTACTATTTGCAGTTTATCTCTTATCTGTTACTGTACCATTACTATATCTAATTATCTACCAAGAATTTTTAAAATATTAAATTAAACTGAAAATTATATTTTATAATAAATTTTAATGGTACATCAACAGCAACCTAGATCCCAATTTAGGAGCTGAGTTATCTGCGAGTTGTATTGCGCTCTTGGCTGAATGTGATTTGTAAAGTGCAATGCGTTGAGCGGCAGTATATTGTGGTTTCAGTCCCCTGATATGCAAGTCTGGCAGAACGATTACCTGCAAGGCACGGGATGCGAGATGTACACTGAGACTCTGTCCCCCTCGTTCACGGGCATGACATTCCCGCAGGCCAGCGAGTAAGAGCACATCCACACGCAACACACTATACTTAATAAAACAGTCTCATATCCTTATTTCCAATCCCCTCTTAACTCATTTTTATTATTTTTTTAAGAATATTTCCTTAATGACGATCAACTTACAAATTTTACTTTTTTTATAATTTAATTATTTTTGATATTTTAACTTACATTCCTTTTTATCTACGAGTACTACTGCAGATATAGTACTACTTGGACTCTCTACTTAGAGCATGATTCAGACTTTCTTGACAATTTCTTCTGCAATAGTTTTTAACCATAAAGAGTTAAATTGTACCACCAAAAATATAGGGACTGTGTGAACCATTTAATTTTATTAACAAAAACAAGCCTACCTAGACCTATAATAGCCTCTGTAATTTTTTTAATACAAAAATATAATTTTATGGTAGATTTCATGACACTAACTTACACTATGAATAAAATTCTGCTGTAATCCCTTAATAATTATTATGCTATCTATGCTTTTTGTGTGTTATAATCCAGTCAGAGTGTTCCACGTTTTCCAGTAGCTAATGTTTGTTAATAATTAATTAAATAATACACTTCTTATCTTTAAGTAATCCTTGTTAAATAATTTTTCAAATACTACTTACTCTCCTATCCAAGTAATAAGACAGAATTTATCAAAATAAGTGATCTTATTTGTTGTTTGGTACCAGCGTGGTACCAGCGCATTGTAACTATACGGGTGTCTCAAATGGATTAGGATAGTATGGGTATCTTGGTTATTATTGAAGATAGAGATTCGGTTAAATGGGCAATGTTTTGCAGTTTCTCATACTGATTCATATCCCGATTAGAAAAGTTACAAATTTTCAGTCGTTCAGTTGTTATCTTGAAAAAACTGAAAAATGCGTATTTTTAAAAAGTGGAATATTTCCGTAAATTTAATATTTATGGAGAAAAGTTTCAAATAAAAGTTACTAGGTTCGATTAGCACGATTTAAAAACGTCATTCAATTTTTTTTCAAAATGGCGGTTTTCAAGATATTGATAGCAACTTTCTTATTTTAAATGGGCGCCATTTTGTTTTTTTACAGAAATGGATTGCATTTTTTTTTCTGATTTCAACGATGTATAACAACCTATGTTTAATTAAATAAAGTTTTACACTGAATTTACTGATGTATTAATTTGCAGTCGAGTTAGCCATGAAAACAAAAGACATGAAACAAAATTTATTGAAAATTATTGGTAAAGCATGTTGCACCTGAACTACAAATATCATAAATCTTAGAAAATTTCACAACAAATGTTCAAAATGGTGAATTGGTGACCATTATTAGCCAGACATAATTGGCACCTTTTTAATACAGAAGCAGTTACTTTGCGCAATGTGTTTCGATTAATACCATTAAATGCTTCCAAAACCTCTTAATAAATAATAAATTAATTAAAATTAATAAATAATAAATTTTGTTTCATGTCTTTTGTTTTCATGGCTAACTCGACTGCAAATTAATACATCAGTAAATTCAGTGTAAAACTTTATTTAAACATAGGTTGTTATACATCGTTGAAATCAGAAAAAAAAATGCAATCCATTTCTGTAAAAAAACAAAATGGCGCCCATTTAAAATAAGAAAGTTGCTATCAATATCTTGAAAACCGCCATTTTGAAAAAAAATTGAATGACGTTTTTAAATCGTGCTAATCGAACCTAGTAACTTTTATTTGAAACTTTTCTCCATAAATATTAAATTTACGGAAATATTCCACTTTTTAAAAATACGCATTTTTCAGTTTTCCAAGATAACAATTGAATGACTGAAAATTTGTAATTTTTCTAATCGGGATATGAATCAGTATGAGAAACTGCAAAACATTGCCCATTTAACCGAATCTCTATCTTCAATAATAACCAAGATACCCATACTATCCTAATCCATTTGAGACACCCTGTATATTGCGTTAAACAAACATTATGAAACAATTTTTCTGGGAGTACCTAATATAGTTTACACAGTCCTAAATATTACAATGAACTGTTTTGAAGTAGAATTTGCTTTTTTGGCACAATAATTCACTTAATCAAGATTGGCACTTAAAAGCAACTTAAGATCTTTTATTATTGCAGCTTTATTAAAAACTAGCAATTTAAGATAAAAGTTTAAAACAATACATAAACAATAAAAGATCTATGATGCAAAAAAACATTTACACTAAATATTACTCATGACAACTTTTTACACTTAACATAGGTAGAGTAGAAACAAAAACACTATTTATAGCACATTTCTTTATCTATTATTTTAAAATATATTGATTTAATTTGATTATCAAAAAATAAAATATTTTAAAATTGAATTGCATCTAAATTAGTATCAGTTGTGGTCTTCTATAAGAAATCCTGTTCCTAGACCAAGAGTTTATTCCCATGTATATCCAAATGTATTGATGAGTTTAAAATTAGACGACACTATGTTGTACACTAACCCAATAAATGTTTTTACTAAGCAATTAATTCTTACTTACAAAATGTGTAGACAGTGTTCAGTGTTTGCGTGTGATGGTTTTGTTTCCATATAGACTAGGCCCTGTCCCTTTGAATGTCATTGTTAATTCAGTAACTTCTAATTTAGTGTTTATTTTCTAGAAAAGAATTGGGGGATAGAGCAGTTACTAGATTGTAATTATTAGATGCCCTCATTCAGTATAAAGCAGAGCAGTTCTCAAAGCTATATTTGTATTTTTGCTTGTTCCTGCTTGTCATTTTTTATTTTTTTGTGTGAACCTGCATGATTGTCAATGCTTAATTTTACTATTGCGAGACGCTTTGACTCATCTATGTTGAAAGTAAATAATTTAATCTGAAATTAAATTCTAAAAATTATAATTACAAAAATTATAATATATAATATAATTAAATTTTATAGTATTTATCACAAATATTAGTAGCTTCACAGCATGAGCATCGATAAATGACAAAGACTGATAGCATGTTGATAGAGTACAGTCAAATACAAGTGCACCAAATACACGTACCTACCCAGTACCTACCTACCTTATTATTAAATTTAAAAGTATATTATTATTATTATATTTGCTTTTTAAAATCGTTTAAACTAAACTGCACAACCTTATTTGATTAGGTACTATAAAAATTTTAGTTATGGAATTCAAAATAAAAAACAATAGCAGATTGTAGAACCCAAAATTTAAAACAAAAAGCATTTTGTTCTGTTTAATATTTCTTGAAATGAATTTTATATTGAAAGGTAGGTAGAGATCCTATCAAATTTTATTACAAAATATTCGTCACTATAGCATAAAATACTGAGGTACTTTGCACTTTTATTTGACTCCTTAAAAAAATGAGACTACTGAATATAAAAAATATAAATATATCATTCATTGCTTGTATGAAAGTTGATATTTTTAGATAGTCTGTAATATTCTACAAGTTTTATTTTTTCTAACAGGCTCTGCTTTACCAAGTTGAAACTTTTACTATTAGCCATCGAAATAAAAGGTAATGATGATGGGATAGACTCAAAAATTTCTATCAACCCACGTGGCGCAAAAATTCAAGCAAACACTCAGGGATTTTTTATTGCACAATCTGCTGATGAAGTTAAAAGGTTAGTTCAAAAATTTCTAGTTAGGTAGTAAAGCATTTCTTGTCGTGCTTATGTGACTTAGGGGCATCCCGTATAATACCCATAGATTTGATCTTATAGATTTGATAAGTAGGTACAGGATTTTTCAACGAAAAGTAACTACTACTCTCAATATCTTGGCACACACTGGCGGTACCACGGGGGGTACGATGTTACGAACGTACCCCCTATCCATAGTATATTTTGCCTTTAGACACTTTTTCCACAATTTTTTGTAAATATATTGTTGATAAAGAGTCACATAGCTGGTATTACGTACCTACCCCTTGTATAAAATTAGAGCCGTCGCGTCAGTGTCGGCACCATGTTCACAGACCTATTGATAAGTAACCTTACACAACCTTGTGTTCACTAATTTTGGCCTTTTGATGGTGCGCCACTTTATCGCAGCGTCGTTTTCGCAGCGCTGTTTTGTAGTAGCGTCATTTTTGTTGACGCCTTTTTATCTGCGGCGTTATGTCAGTGCCGTTTTTGTCCGCCCGGTTATATGATGATACCCAAATAATTCTATTAAATGAAATATTCTTAATTATTGATTTGTTAGATATGTAAAATTGAAATAATTTTCAGAGCATGGTTTTACTGCAAAGCATGTCACGATGATATCAAGGATGAAACATTAATCAAGAAATGCAAATGCAAAAACTGTAAGTTTTCTATTTTTATTTATAAAGAGACTTTTGTGCTAGTGTAACTATCAAATTTTGTTTGTCATAATTTTATAATCTTTTTGTATGACCCATTTCAAATTTCTACTCATTTTAATTTATCTGGAAATTGTTCATGCTCATTAACAATGTACACGAACATTGCCTTCAAATATTTTGTCATTCAGAATATCTTAAGCATTCTTGTTAATTGCATTTTAGCTTAATATTTGATATATGTCGAAGGGTTTAACCCAGATTCTGTTTAAAATGTTTGTGGTGGCTTTTAGTGGCAGTTCAGCAACGTAACTGGTCCCATGATCTAGGTAATTTGATCTCCATTTGACCATAGATCTGTCTAGATCTGCCTGGGCCTAATGGATCAGCTCGTTTAATTTTTTTCTTTATAGTTTTGTTTGCTACCTTGGTCTGTCTCAACTTTGCATTTTATACACACAAATCATTATGGTTGTCTGTCACTACTATTTTTATTACTACTATAGTCTGGGTTGTTATGAGTAGACATAAAATTTAACCAATTGTAGATATTTTCTAATAAATTATGCGAGTGTTTGTTAAACCTTGCCTGAATTGACGGAATGTTCTTTAATACACATTCTGTACCCCTTTGCACATACTTTTGCATGGTTAGGATCATTCTCATGTGACAGTCTTAAATAAATGAGTATCAATTTGAATTTGTAAGTATAATTTTAGTTGTAATTAATATTTTCTTTACTAATGTAATGGAAGACTCGACTTCACACCCTGGGTTTGCTGTTTTTCCATCTGCCTAATTTTTCATTTCAACATTTTAACAACTTCATGTTTTTTATTAATTATATTGCTAATCTTAATTTAATTTGGGAGTGGTTTATGGCTTTTTACAGATGTGGGAATGATCTTGATGCAGACGGGCATGGTGAAACAAGGGCTTAACACCGCCTATCACAAACATCTGGAGGGTAGGCACCCTTCCACATGCCATGCTAAACTGCTTTCAAGTTTTATTTGCATTACTAATACATTTTATCTAAACAATTAATGTTCTTCTCACAAATTAATTATGTACCTACAAGTATAAAAACATTTTTTTTAAAGCAAAAATAGATATTACAGCTTACATTCAAATATTTAGAATGATTTGAATTAAAAACCTGGGTTAGATGTAATGTGTACTGTAATGTCTCAATCTAATACTACATATCTTAACTACTTGAATTGGAGACCCTTGTAAGGTCCTTTAAATTATGAGGATTTTTTTAATACCACTATAATTTGAAAAAATTAAATGGGCGCCAAATGATGTATACCAAGCTCGAAAAGTTTATCTCAAAAACTAAAGATAATAGGGGGGAATACCATAAGTCTGTAAAAAAATAATACGTACCTACCTACAGGGTGGTTATAAAATTGTTGCATATATGCCAATAATTGATACCTACCTAATTTGTTTAGACCCTGTGTGGTAAAACAAATACATAATGAATGTATTGTTGTAATATTTATTCAAATATTCTAATAAAATTTTGATATAATATAAAATGTATTAGCAGAATGCAAACCGCTTGACGTAATATTCTAATAATTAATAGTTGTTGTTCTCAATAAACGTTTATTTTATAGGTAATTCAGCACCGTTTTGCAGCTAATAAAGCTTATGCGTAATTATGCAGTTATTGTTATACAATGTTATTGCTAATAATTATTCTGGCTGGTTGCTAAAAGGGCCTATTACAGCAGCTTATTTTTTTGTTAATTTTTATTTAAAAAGTAAGTCTCCTATCTCTTTGGAAAGAGTAATAAAAAATAATCTAGATTTTGCTATGGGAAGATGTCTTCAAAAGAGTATGTAGTACTACCACTATTCACCTGCAAGTGCAAGATAGTTTAAAAGAAAATTTTGTGTTTGATTGTGAATTTATTAACTTTAAAGATTTTATATTTTAACATAATTCATTATTTACTAACCAACCCAAACAATCTTACCCAAGCCCAGGGTTGGTCTATAGTCTGCAAATCAGTTAGGACCCTGTATTTTAAATTACTATATGAAATTTGATCATGCACATCTTTTAGATTTATTGTTTAATATAAAATTTAAGCATTTATTAAATTAAATAAGTCGGCAAATATTTTAAAAATCTACAAAGCTTATTTTATTTTTTGTTTGTATTTTCCACAACTAAAACGTTTTTTTTTTAAACATAAAGATGTGTTTGTTCTTCTTCATTTAAAGTTAATAGGATAGGTTTCCCATGTAGAATTGCTTTATTTTGCTACAACTAACAGTACCTTTTATCTGGTTCATTGTATAGTGGCTACATTCAGGAAAGGCGTTCGGACCGTGCAGATGGTTAGTCGAGCAAGTATGTATTTTCACGACATGTAACACATGCAACATGTCTTACACTATGCATTACCTAACACTTTACTAACATTTTGATGTGTCAAAATTACCTGGCTTTTCTAATCGGCATTTGAAAACTTGTTCTGTAAATGTTATTTGGAATAAAAAGAAAAGATTAGAATATTAAATCTGATTGTTGACTTCTACATGTACTTGCATTTTATTTACACATCTGATTAATATCACTTCTTACATATTTCTCTAACATAAAGCTTGTCTTCTTTTTGTATAACAGTCTGTTTGTCGGTGTGTTAGTTTGATGTATAATTGCCAGGTATAGTGTTGGGTGTTTAGTAAAATTGTATAGGAACGAACTAAATGTGGTTATCTACCTAATAACGTTCTTCATTCAAGTTTGTAGAAAATTGGTGGAATATTTAAACACTATTATTACATAATACATTACACTGGTACCTAATAAAAACAATTTTAAAAAATGACTATCCACTCGCATAACAAGTTCCGCGCCAGGCGCAGAACTTGCCCCTTGCGTCATACATCCCATACATAAACCTACTTTACCCACACGCCATAGCATATCATCAACCCATGTCCATACCACAAGGCCTCCGTCCCAAAAAACAGCGCTTTATTGCTTTATTAACTAATAAAAAAACACATCCCCGACATTCACCGTACCCCAACCGTATCCACGTTCACATGCCCCGCGCGCCGGACGCAGAGCCTGACCCTCGCGTCAAAAAACACCACATTCCATCCACACCTTACTCACAGGTCTCAACACATCACCAACCCATTTCCATACCGCAACACCCCAAAATATCCCCCGACATCCACCGTACCCTACCTGTGGCCTTATCGCAGCCCCATTTCGATACCGCACGCCCCCGTCCCAACAAAAAGAAAAATGTTTATTACTCAAAAGGACAAAACTGCCTAACATCCGCAACCCATTTTAATAGGGGTTCTGGATTTGGGAAGGGAGGTGAGAAATATCCCACACCTACTTAGACCCATTGTACTACCACCAGACAGCAGCTCCCCGATTCAGGTATCACTGAACTCATCCAATCCTTTGGACAAACTTGAGGAAGTGCGCAATTGGGATGTTGCTGATGTTGGCCATATCGGGCCAGAAGTTCCCCAACATGAACCCTCTCCCGCAGGGCAGTGACATATTATCTGCTATCTCGTCATCAGTGCTGCATCCATGACAGTTGAGGCTGTTCACCCTGTTCACCAGCCCCATACTGTGAATGTGCTTCTTGCAGATTCTCGTGACAACTGCACACAGTATGAGTATTTGGTTGTCCGCGGCGAGGGTGCTGGTAAAGCAGTCCTTGCCTGATGGCAGCTTTGGGTGTTAACCCATCTTCTGGTGAAGTTTCTTAGGGGTTCTTTAATAGGCGTTTAATAGTACAATGGTAACCGTTTGAAAAAACGTAAGCATTGCATTCAAGGAGGGGCAATCGCAGCACCCTCGGAAGCACCGGCGCGGGGCTTGACATAAATCACTAGTTGCGCGTTGATAGTCGTTTTTTTACATAATAGGTACCTTACACTGGTAATAAAAAATTTAAAAGGGACAACAATCAAGTAAAATTATTTTATTAAGCTCCAATCTAAATATTATTATTCAGTATAGCTTAGGTAGGTATAAAAATACTATAATCGGCGAAATAGTTCTATTTCACCAGTTTTCTTTCAAATCTTAGGAAATATACATATGAACACTTTCAAACACATTTTTATCACTTCTATGCCTGTTTAACTTTCTTTGGCCTGCAGGCGAGGACTTCACAAACTTGTTTTCAAGTAAGTTTCTCTAAAATACCTCAGTCGTCAGCACTGTCAAGGGTTCAAATCACATTGAATACTCATACCGTCTTTCATAAAAGCAAACACTACTTCTTTCCACTTCACATTCTTTTAGAATACTTATGCCTTCCATGTCTAGCGCATGCTTAGCATACGTTGCATTTATGCATGATAGATTTGCATGTGTATTAGGCACAAGTAGTAATTTTATTATTAGATCTTAGTTTAAATATTTAAGATTAGTGTAGATATAGTTAATAGAAATCGTAAAAAGAATCAAAATTTTGGATATTTATTTGAAAATGCACAAAAAATTTTTCTGTAAAAAAATTTTGAAATTTTGATTTATAAAAAGCACAAGCATTGATGTCACTACCTTCTATAAATTTGCAACAAAAGAATTTTTTTTTAAATTGGTAAACGTGAACGTAGTAGTACCTAAATGTTGTTACACGGTTTAGAAATGTGTTAACTGTAGGGATTTAGTAAAATATAGTTGTATGTTGGAGATTGGTTTGTGGTTTACAGATGACCACCATCCCCCCCCAACTTTTACACCACCAGAGTTGCCCAAGAAGGTTCACGTCAGAGGTATTTTTATAGATGCTACTTTGCGCACATTGTCATGTTCCCTTGGCCCTGCACTACACAAAGCAAACTGTTCAGTTAAATTCGCCCAGGAATATGTTTTGTCCATGTCCATGTGTTTTTATAAAAAAAACACTTATTTCTGTTTATATTTCTTTACAAAATACCAAGCTTATCAACATCTCAAAGAAAAATGGACAACTTTCATCACCGCACAGTGTTATAAAATTTTGCTTCTTGATAAACTCTGCTCGAATTCCTCTCCCTTCTTCCTTGTGCTTGTCATATTAATTTAGTGAGCATTTAATTAGAGTAATACTACTTTTAGTTGTACACACCTGGCAGTGTAGATTATTGTAGATTCTAAAGTAGATGTAGGATAAAATATTTTAACGTACTATAAAATATTGAGACCATATATTCTTCAATAATTTGAATACTAAAGGTACTACCCATAAAATGTAAGTTACAGTAAAACTTGTAAGTGACCTCCCTCATTGTTATTCCAAAAAGTTACCTGATTTAAAATTTGGTCCTCACTTAATCCAAAAAGGGAAGTGTTGTGCTAAAACAACTTGTAAAAGAGCTTCCTATGGATTTAAAAAAATTAAAAACAAATTCAAACTGGGAGATTGAATTTGACAAAATGCAAACTTGAAGGGTTAAAGCCCCTTCCTTAGTCCCTTATACACTTTCATGATATGTTCTGCAGACCTACTATTTTTTCTGCAAACGTTTTACCAAAGGTCTTTGGTTTTACTTAGGTACTAATTTTCGACCCGTTTTCGACTGACGGTGAAGTAAGATAAGATAAATAAATTGAGTATGAAAACAGGTTTAAAAAAGTGGAGGTGCAAACCTCCCCTGGACTTTCCCATACTAAAAAAAAATAAACATTCGTTTTTGGTATTCAACAGTATTGTTCGCCACAACCGATAAACTTAACTTGAAAATTAGTATATGGAAAATTAACACAAGTGCCGATTGTGTTCATCTGCGCATGTGCGATTATTGCTGCTAGGATTAGCCGGCGACAAGGAATTCCCGTCCCGCGCATAGTCACTTGAACATATCCCTACACTGTTTTAAAGTTCAAAATTCACGAATTTCTCATTAACCCTACATTTTAGCCATATGAACACCTTATACTATGTGATAGACAATTTAATTTTGCATTCAATTATATAATAATATATAGGGTGTTTCATTTAAAATAACAAAGTTGCTTATTGTACTGTGAAAACCAAACACCCTGTATACGTGATATAAATTTAGAAAAATGTAAATTTATATACTGAACAACTTTTATAATTAAACTTTTTTCATATTTTGACTAATAAAGGCGCTATAGGAACATCAATTTTCGATTTTCAAAACCTCGTAGAGGGCGCCACAGTGGAATTATGGCGTTCATCAAAAAACAAAAATGTAGCTAATACCAAGCTGCATAAGTATAGAAAATTTAAACAAATTCCTTAGACCAGTTTTTTTGTAATAATTTTTCAAAAATTTCAAATTTTTTGGAAGAGCGCCGTTGCGACCGTTTTTGGATTTAGTAAATAATTTTTTTTCTTGGTGTAGTACAGCCAAAGGGCTTTCAAACAAGTTGTTGCGGAACCTGATCAGATAACTGGTTTTTGAGTTACGGGGCGTTAAAGTCGAAATTTTGAAAAATTCATAGCGACCGCCATTTTGAAGTTAGAGAGTCCGGTAAAAAACTGTTTCCCTTGAATTATGCCCTTCTTTGATATCCCCTACTCAGATTTTCAAAATTCCGCTTCTGAAAAAAATGATACCAAAAAAACATGTCTAACTTCCGCTTCCGGTTTCGGATTTTTTTGAAAAGCTTATTTTGTCGATGAATTTTCGATATACCCCTTCATTTAAAATTTCATCAAAATCGGTTCACTAGTTTTTGCGTTACAGGCGTTACATACACACACACACACACACCCACCCACCCACCCACCCACCCACAGACAGACATTTTTTCTAGACCACTTTTTTAGGCTCCTGGGGGTCCAAAACGCCCATTTCCGTGAAAATCTCGATTTCGAAAATTTTCATGATATCAATACTTCCCTATACCAGTAGTGGTATGGGAAAGTAAAAAATTATCGATTCAAAGAGCTGGCCGAGTTCAAAAGCGTGACTTGAGTTAACGCGTCACTGCTCACAAAATTATTGAAAACATTTAAAAAATCTTATTAAAGCTTGAGAATTTTCTGTAAGCCATAGGAATACTGGAGACATGAGAGGTGCACCAACTAATAGAGTCCCTGTTTTTAAACTAAACCCTTTGTTATCTATAAAGTATTTTTGTATAGAAATCCAAGAGAAACTTACTGTTGTAATTAAATGTTGCAAAATGCTTAAAAGCAATATTAACAAATAAAAATATCTAATAAAGCTTTGTTGCTAAATGATGGATGGTTGCTAATTCGGGTTTTACTGTATTTTCTTAAAATACCATATAATAATATAAATTTTTATTTGTTTCTAGGTGATATTAATCGCCATGATGATTTAAGTCGTAAGTAGTTCTATATTTTTGTGTGTTTTGTCAATGGTATGCTTATAAAATTAAAGTTTAAACTTTATACCCAATAATATTAATTTTTTATGTTATTATTCGTCAGTAACACATCGGAATCAAAACCACAGGGCTAATGCTTTACCAACTTCCAATATGGTAAATTCTACAAAACAAGTTAACAAAGTGAAGCCAAACGTGAATAGAAGTGCTACAGAAAATTTAGTTTCTCCAGGATTTAACTCCAGGTAACATTTACAGGTTTCCAAAGAAAGTTCCGGTATTATTCAATATTCCTATCGTTTTATTCTACGTCTGGAAATAATATTTCAATTTTACACCCGGTATACTTAATAATAATCTTATGAATTTATTTACTTATCTTAATTTAAGTGGGTGCTTTGATTCTACCTACTAAATATAGATTAAGTATACCATCTGCAAATATTTCAAATTTTACATCCACATCACCCTAATAATTATGCCTGCTAGTGCATTTTACACATTGCATGGTTTTACAGTCACATTTCACAAATACTTTTGTATAGTCACATTTCTAAGCCATAACTTTACCAGAAATATCCTAACAATCCTGAAATAGGAAGATATTTTAAAATGTAATAATACTTTCATTATATTTATGGATATTTTAGGTAGATAGTATAAATCAACTGCACTAACTTGAAAAAATCAATTACATTTTTTAATATTATAACCAATTTATAATTTATTGTGTTAATACAATAATTTTTTATACCAGTGTAAAAACTTTTGCAGGTGTAAATAGGAAAACTTGTATCAGCAACTTCTAATTCCCGGTAAAGTGAGAAATTTAGGGTGATTGTGGTTCAAAAAAATAATATGTTGTAATTTTATTGCAAAACATTTTTCACTGATATATTGGTTTGACATGTGGTGTGCTATTAGCAGTGTGCTGTTTTCAGACCGCCGGAGCAGGATACTACGTCTTATGCCGGCTATCATCTTGCCTATGAAGTCAAAAAACTCATGTATGCTTTAGCTATTACTTACACTTTTCACTACTTCTACTATTGCTTGCTTTGCTTTAATACATGATATAAAATGTGACTTCTCTCCACATGGAGAGCTTTAAAATTTTTATCTGTATAGAATTTAGATGTTTTGCTTTTTGTGTTTTCTTTGCACTTTTCTATTTTTTTAAATACAAAATCTTACTTTAAAATAATATAGGTACACATAAAATACTTCTTAGATGTACTAAGTAGCTCTTTTAACTGTTGTAGGTAAACCTCTTTTTTTTTAAAGCTCTAATACACATTTATAATACCTACACGTTTATGTAATTTACCACAGTTTCTTGTTCTGCTAAAAGATTCATTGTCTGTAGTGAATGCCATAGTGAAGTTTTTAAAACTTTGGGGATAAATGATTAATATTGCACTAGTAGTATTTAATAACTAATTTTATCCTTTTAGAAATCCACATTAACCGTATGGCACAGTAAAATTCTACTAAAATATTGCACAAAATATATTAACTAAATTAATATTTTTTTAAATTATTTTTAGCTTTTTATGTTTAATTTAAAGTAGTGATATTATAATCACAAAATTTTTCAATGCATAGCTCAACTAATTTAATTTTTGACGCTATTTGCTGCTAGTCAAACCAATAGAATATATTTAAGACTCGAAAAGGAAATTTACAAATTCTTGTGTGGTGCCATACAATTCGGACTGTTTTTTAGGCATATGACTTCATAGAACTTTGAGTTTTTTTTTCTATAGAATAAGATGATCTCTTAATTGCATGCTTTCTTTGGCATGTTACTACCATCTTAAAACTATAATGACTACTTTTAGTAGCACTTCAGTAAGACCAGCTACAATACATGTAACAAGTATAGTTTTTTTCAAAATTAGGTACTTTTATCAAAATCTTATATTGGAAAAAAGAAAATTTAGCATGATAAAATTTAAAATAATTTATTTATTCATGCCCATATTTGTCATTGGAATATAGGCAACCCCTTATACACTGCCAGTACTCTTGCCGCTGCTTACTGATTTTGATTATTGTTCGTTAACGGTTAAATTATTGTTTTTTTTAATTTTTAATAAAAAAACAATATTTAAAACTAGCGATTTATTGAAAACATTATTTTTACAGACGAAAAAAAAAATAGAAATGTGTATACTGTATCACTCCCGATTATCGAATTATCATTAGGTAATGTTATGGATCATTTTGTTGTAAAATATCCTAACAGTCCAGTCCCTAATGTGTCTATAATATCAAGAACATCTGGAAAATTTGCAAGTGTCTGGCACATGAAAAAATCTACGTAAAACAGTAACACATGAATTTGTACACATTTCTATTTTTTCTTGGTCTGTATAAATGATGTTTTCAATAAATCGGTAGTTTTCAATCTTGTTCTGTATTAAATATTGAAAGAAAACAAATTTAACAGGTGACAAACAATAATTAAAAGCAGTAAGCAGGCGCAAGACCCGACAAGAGTGTATAATGGGTTGCCTACATTCCAAGGATAAAGTGGGTGAACCATTTAACTTGCAATATCCCTATATTGCACAATAAATGGATTGTACATAGGTACTACATAGCTACCATGCTAAATTTTAGATTAAAAAAATAAATACCTAAAAGCCAACAAATAATAAATTTCATTCAAACAAATTCGCAACCATTTAATTAGGTGGTACTTTTTGTGTGGCAATGGATGTTTGTTGATAGCAAAATTAAAAGATTATAGTTTAATGTTGAGTGGCAAAACATTGATCTGATCATTTTCAATGATTCATTTCGATAAGTAATTTTGGTACTGAGTTTTGTGTTAAAAATACTAACATTTAAATTTAAATAATTATGCTAAGTAACCAGTACAAATATTATACACAGAATTAATTAATCGAAATAGAATCTAATCATTATTCATATAAACTACAAATAAGCAGATACATTAAAATGACTTTACAGGCCTACAAGTCGAACTAGTGGCGGTACAAATCAAAATAACAACAGTGTAGCACTGCCAGTGGGTCTGGCAGACGATCAAGCTAAAGATTTTGACTTTGAAAAGACTGAAATGAAATATGACAGTACAGGAATGTTTCACTGGGGACCCGCCAAAAATTTAGAAGATTGTATATTGGTAAAATATTGATATTTAATTTAATTATTATTTATTAATATGTACATTTGTATTAGGACCGTAATCAAGCAGCCATGACAGTATTAAATGGACATGTAGTGGTTTGTTTATTTGCTGATCCAGATTCTCCACTTATAGGATTACGTAATTTAGTAATGCCCCTAAGAGCTAGCAATTTTCACTATCACGAACTTAAACATGTTGTCATTGTCGGATCTATAGAATATATTAAGAGGGAATGGAAAATGCTACAAAATTTACCAAAAATATCTGTGTTAAATGTAAGTACTTTTTCCAAACTTTTAACTCCACCCCATATACAGTGCCTTCATTAAATACTGATATCAATATTTAATGAAGGCACTGTACAATCAGTTAGGGAATTGTTGGATAAAGGTTTACCAACTGTGTAAGTTGGGTTGCCTATATTTTATGGTCACGTGGGTGGTTTAGCTAAACCAGATATGAAAAACTGAGATCTTTAAATAGGAAATTATTTTCTGATTTATGAAATATGTAGGTTTCCCTGTCTTTATTATTTTTTTCAGTATCTATATCTATACTACAGGGTTAACCAGAATTGTTACATTTATCCTCCTTTTCCCTTTGTGACTATAAAATTATTTTTTGTCTACTGCTATAACATTATTTTATCAGTAATATATAAATAATAATGATTGATATAGGGTTCACCGTTAAGTAGAGCAGATCTACGAGCTGTGAACGTTAACTTATGTGATATGTGCTGCATTCTCTCTGCAAAAGTGCCAAGCAATGACGATCCTACATTAGCAGACAAAGAGGCTATTTTAGCATCTTTAAATATTAAAGCAATGACATTCGATGATACAATAGGTGTTCTTAGTCAAGTAAATGGTGAAACAGATGGCACCCCTGGTAGTCCTATAGTACTACAAAGAAGGGGGTCAGTTTACGGTGCTAATGTACCCATGATTACAGGTAAACTGAATCACAGAATTGGGAAATAATATTTTTAACTGTGTCTTCTATGGTTTTAGAATTAGTAAATGATAGCAACGTGCAGTTTTTAGATCAAGATGATGATGATGACCCAGACACCGAATTATACTTAACACAACCTTTTGCATGTGGTACAGCCTTTGCAGTTAGTGTACTGGATTCTTTAATGTCTACTGTAAGTTTTCTTATAATTTCGCGTATAAGCAATTTAACTGTTTTATTACTTTTATAGACCTACTTTAACCAAAATGCCTTAACATTAATAAGATCATTAATTACGGGAGGTGCAACACCCGAACTAGAATTAATTTTAGCAGAAGGGGCAGGTCTTAGAGGAGGTTACAGGTAAATACAAACTTAAAATATTTACCAATCACGTTTTTAATGTTTTTGTTTTAGTACACCAGACAGTTTGTCCAACCGAGATCGTTGCCGGGTTGGTCAAATATCACTCTATGATGGGCCTTTAGCACAATTTGGAGAGGGTGGAAAATATGGGGACCTTTTTATTTCTGCTCTCAAACAATATGGAATGTTGTGCATTGGACTTTACAGATTTCGAGATACTAGTAATTCATGTGATGCCAGCAGTAAACGTTATGTCATTACAAACCCACCTGATGATTTTCAATTACTACCCTCAGATCAGGTAAGTTGCGGAAATATTATATAAAACTGTACCCCTTTCATTATTTATTAAGGGCCGATTTTACAATACTAGTACATATAAACCTGGACCAAACTATTCCTCCGACAACTGCCATGGTTACAATTTGAATTGTCACAAAAATTATAACCATGGTAATTATCTGAGGAATAGCTTATTCCAGGCCCTTAGGGCCGATTTTACAATACTTGTATAAACCTGGAATAAGCTATTCCTTAGATAATTACCATGGTTATAATTTTTGTAACAATTGTATCCATGGCAGTTGTCGGAGGAATGCCTAGTTTGTTCGAGGTTTATACCAGTATTGTAAAATCAGCCCTAAAGCTATTAAACAGAAGAATTTAGAATTGTTAACAATACTTCCACAAAAGTATGATAACTCTCCAAATAATAATCACCTTGTCAGGAATATAAAGTCATTTAATTAAAAAAACACTTACCTAATATCTTCCACCTTCTCGCGCCAATTAATTTGTTCCTTCAACTTTTACCTTTCCTCGTTCTGGACAATCTACGTATGTGCGATGGTTTTTTGCAAGTATAAGACATCAGCATCAAATTGGGCTCTTGCCATCACCGCGTTGCACAAACTTCTATTCCACAATCCTAGGTACTAAAATTCGGCTTACACTCCGCGAAACTGAGTTCTATGTCTAAACACATTCCTTTGTGTTGTACTCGTACCGACATTCTTGTCCACACTTCGGTAAAAACACCTGACTGTCAAGAGGTTAAGTTATCTCTGGGTAAAATCCACCTCTCCTATGAACACTTTTTCGAAGCTCCGCGTAAACAACTGAAAATTTGTCAACTATTTTGCGCCTTCCATTAAATGTGACCTTGCCATTTCTAACGTAAACTATTCTGGCCATCTATGCAATTTTTGCATACTTTTTATTCACCATTGCATGTTTCTATATATATTTTTTGACAAGTCCGGAATGATATGATGTGATGCTGCTTCTTCGGTTGTTGGTACACTAGCAGTGGCTTGATTTGATGATTATTTGCACTTGCTCCTTTGCTCCAGTTCTTAGTTGTAGCACCAAGTTAAAAAAACACTTCATCGCGTCTTTTGTTTTCTTCCATCATGATTTGGAACAATTGCATTAGGTATTTCGCTGATTTGCGAACAAGCGGATAGCACTACGCCTACTTAACAGGGGACCCAGCGCCTGAGCGTATGAATTCAAAAGTCGACTATTTTTCACAAGTCCAGTGGACTTGTGAATACATACGCTTAGCTGCTGGATCACAGAGGCTTACGCACTGAATAAATCCCACTTCTGATTTTATGTTAACAATACTTTCACTAAAGTATGATAACTCTCCAAATAATAATCACCTTGTCAGAAATATAAAGTTCTTTAATTAAGAGTTGATAGTATTAAGTGTTTTTTTTAATAATAGGACTTTAAATTCCTGACAAGGTGATTATTATTTGGAGAGTTATCATACTTTAGTGGAAGTAATTGTTAACAGAACGTAGATGGAGAATCAATCCATTACATGGGCTTAGTATCATCATCATCAGTTTGTTATTTCGTTTGCAAACAATGGTAGAACTCAGATAAAGGGGACTTACACACTACATGTACCTACTGTAAATTGTTCACTGTCTGTACTGTTATAGTCTACATTTAAAAAAGGCAATAACTTTAGATGGATTTTAAGCCATCATTTTGGTATCTCATTTGCAAAGATATATTAACTTTTGTAGGTATTTTAATGGTAGATAGTTGATAAAAGTGATTTATCTACAGCCTGTAAGTTTAAAACATAATTTAGTGACCATAGTATACAGCTAGAGAGGATTTACAATTTTAATTCTAATAAGCCATTGACTTTTGCACTGTTGTTAATTTTTTATACCTACTTATGGTCTAAAATTTTATCAAATATATTTTTCAGGTGTTTGTATTAATGCAGTTCGACCCAGGATTAGAATACAAACAAGTAAGAGGACGTAACAGAACTGGTCAAGGTAGTGGGACAGGTGGAGGCGGCTCTAATAAGGATGATAATTCTTGACTATTGCTTTGTAGCGCCCTCACTGATGGACCCTACTCCTATATCTAATTTTGAACACCATTCCAATGCCAAGTTCCATAATTGTTTATCGAATTATGTTTGTTCAATGTATTGTAAAATGAATGCTTTCACTTTCTAACCTACTCTTTGTGCTTTATTTTTTTAATTGTGTTATAAGTGGTTTTTGATGATCGGCAAATTTGGTTTTGTGTGAATAAGTATAAATATATAAATATTAAAGTTGTTCAGGTGTTGGTTGTTGTACAGAATTACCTAATATGAGGGCGCTACAAGAAACTTTCATGTTAAATCTCTAGTGCTTTATGTAATGCTAAAACATATAACGAACATTTTTCTAAGTTTAAAAACATCGAGTAAAGTAATGTGAAAATCAATACCGATTTATTATAAATAATCGCAGGCTGATGTTAATTACATAATATAATAAAATGCCATTGTGTTATGTGGACAGAGATATAAAAGTCGAGCTTTTATAGGATGTAAAACTTAGATTACTGTAGATATCTACGTGTTAGAATCAGAGGTGGGTAAATATGACCTAATTGCTATCAATTTTGTTTCTATAGCGTTTGTACGATTTCAGTGTATGGTGTGAATACAAAATTTGTAAGATATGTACAGTGTGTAATCTTAAATTGTGATATTGTAAATAATTAGCTGTAAGGATAATTTAGTCTCATTTTTGCAGAGGTTTCTTTTGTGTGAATAAATCGTTGGTTTTTATCATAGGATAAATAAATTATACCTTTTTTTAGCAATATATTCTAATGATGTAATACACCAATCACTTTTAAGAGATGTGCTTTATAATATTCAGATGTGTTTTTAAAATAGAAGTTGACCCATCTCTGCAAACCAAGGGGAACTACCAAAATGTAATATGCAATCCCTCACATGTGTGTCTTGTTTTGTAAGTACACTCATTTTATTTTAATCACCTGTGTAGATCGCCTCATACATTTAATAAAAAATAACAATTAACACTGAAAAAGAATTGTATGGGTTTTACAGTTCGATAGAGCAAATTAATTAGAATTTGAATTTTTTTATTATAATGAGTGACACAGGACACTGGGGCACCCCTGCTATTGTTCTTACGTATAAGTACAAAAAATAACAGGGGGTGCCCTGGGGTCCCTTACCACCCGATATATTACTCAAAAGAATGTACTATGTATAATATTAAATAATAGTTTATAAAAATAAATGATATTGCCTTTTTGCATATCGGTGTTTGGCAAAAAAAATCTGATGTATCGGTCAGACCAACAGTCTGAAGAGACTGATTAAGATAGTAAGACTTGAATCTTATTATATTACGTGTAGTATAAGTAAATAGATATTGTCTGTTTAATAAATTTATAGGCTAACTTGTTATAGTAATAACTGCTTCTAGTAAATATTATTAATGAAATTAGTTTAAATAATTATGTTTAACTAATCATGTTTGTTTATTTTTAGAAAATATTTTAATGCACAATGAACCATTTTATTATAAATCCCTTTTACCTAAACGTTGCTAAGTAGAAAGTAGTGAAAGTTTGTTAATATTCAGTAAAAATTGTTTGATGGCAGAGTGGTGCTCTAACGACCTGTAAAAATAAAACGCTTGTTTGTTAACGAATTCGCGCACTTTTCACATCATTCATTAATAACTGCGATTATTCCACATATACTGTAAAAAAATAAAGCAAATCTTAATATTCTCAAATTCCTTGTATCTTTTAAACAATTTGAATATTTTGGCTTTTAATCGTCCACTTTCTCGTAATGCTATTAGAAAATGCACTTTAAAAGTTAAAAGGCATTTGAGGGTATGGCTGATGCTAACGATTTTAATATAAACTGCAGGTGCAGTTAACATAATAGACTAATAATGACTGCACTTCAAGTTTTCCTATAGTTACATAATAATTTTAAGATAAATTTTCTACGTAACAGTGATAATATTCACGAATTTGCTCTCAAAAAATCACAAAAAAGATTAACACTGAGCAAAATTCAGTTTATTACTGTTGTTGATGTTATTTATATTTGTTAATGAAGGTGCAGATTGTACGTAAAACTTATACGAAAATAAAAATATTTGAATAACAAACTCAATGTTAATGAATGAACAAACATTTTGAAAACTGAAAAACTTTTAAATTTTCAATTCCAAATATTTTTGTAACCATCGCAGATAGAACAAAAGCACATGTGGGACAACTGATTCTCATGCAGTAGGTATTAGGAAATAGCTACTTTTATATTAAGTGCGTGAAGGATGTCTTTCAACGGAGAGTAGTTTTTTTTTAAAAAAACGTCGAACCGTTAAAAGGACCTTCGCGCACGTAATATAAACAATGGTTTTTCTACAACTTATTTGAAATAAAAGTCAATTAGACAATATAAATTAAAAAAATTATAAAAATCTATCAATAAATGACATGGTCAAGTCACCTTGTTTTTTTTTTTTGAATTTTTTTCAAACAACCGACGCCATTGCGTAAATATTTGCTTGTACGGGTGCAGTGTATAATTTCGTTTGAAAATAATGAGCAGCAGCGAAGAGGACGAAGTTATGGCCGCCAAAGGGATTCCTGCTGAAATGATTCACGATGCGAAGGTAGCAATTGATAATTTACTACCCAGGAAATCCAAATAAGTAGTTTGTTATTTTGTGTTCAAATTTTGTAATAATAAATTTAAAATCTAGTGCGTGAAATTTTTTATTTACGATCTAGTGTGTGAAACGCAATTTCACGCACACTTATTGAAACGTTAATGTCACTTTTATGTGTCAGTTGTAGGAAAAATATTTTCACGGTATTTTATTTCATTCTTGAAATAAAATATAAGTAGATGCCGACTTCATGGGTTTTCCTTGGCTGGATCACCCAAGTTATAAATTAAAATGAACATTGGCAACTTCGGCACAGTGGGGAAAAGCCTTTTAAATTTTACATTTTGAAGAGTAGCAACGGTTTTGGTCCTTAAGTGTAGGTACCTACTTACTTACTATTCTGAATTTGAAGGCCTTACATTTACAGAGCTGTATCCAAACTAAATCGTGATGCCTCTTAAAATCCCAAACAAAATACAATGACTACTATACCTAACTATTATACTTAGGTATTAGGTACCTACCTACATTTTTGGACTTCAGAGCAAAGCCTTTGCCACCTTCGAATTCATGAATTCTTTGGCTGGACCACCCAAATTAAAATCAACATTAGGTGCTAATAAAAATTCATGCAACTACCTAAAGAGAAAACCCATACCTTCGACACAGTGGGGAAAAGCCTTTTAAATTTCACTTACATTGTGGTGAAAAGTAGATACGGTTTTGGTAGGTGTAGACCTTAGTAGTAATACCTATTTACTATCTTGAATTTGAAGACCTTACGTTTACAGAGAACAGAGCTGTATCCAAACTAAATTCTGATAACTCTCAAAATCTCCAATAAAACACAATGGCTACTACCTACTTAAATACCTACGCTTTTGGGCTTCAGAGCAAAGCCTTTCGCCACCTTCGACTGTTCTTTGACTAAATAACCTTAATTAAAATGAACATGGGGTGCTGATAAAAATTCATGCACCTACCTAAATAGAAAAACGTAACTTCGACACAGTGGGGAAAAGCCTTTTAAATTTTACATTGTGGTGCAAAGCAGCTACGGCTTTGGTAGATAGTAGGCCTTAGTAGTACGTACTTACTACTATCCTGAATTTGAAGGCCTTACGTTTTACAGAGCTGTATCCAAACTAAATCCTGGTGCCTCTCAAAATTTCCAATAAAATACAAATACCTAGTACTACCTACGATTTTGGGTTTAAAAACAAAGCCTTTGGCACCTTCGGTTTCAAAAGAACAATGTCAGCTTATAATATTAAGAATGAATAAAATTTTATTACATACTAGTAATATCAAGATGATTTATTCATAATAAAATATATTTCATATAAATATTCTATATTTATCATTTGTAACAAACCCATTTCTAACATTACAAACACTTTACTTACGATGTTTAAGAAAATTTTTTGTTGGCTCTAAATCATTTTGAACTAAATAGTTTGTTACTTCAAAATGTGATTTTTTTCCGGCCAAAAAAGAATTTCCTTGCATTGATGCTGCTGATAATCCTTTGGGTTGATGTCGTGGAGTAGCAGATATGGATCTATAATGATTTGCTGATGGTAAGCTTAAAGTTTTAATTGGTGGTAATGACACGTAATTATTATTTCTACTTGGAGATACTTTTGATGAGTACTTTGTTTTACTGGATGCGGAATTTTTTCGTCCAATAATTTTACGAGATTTATTTTTGGCACTTGATACTACATATGGCAGCGATGAATACTCAATTGGTTCTTCTCGCATCCATTTCGATGCCATTTTATCTGATCTTGATATGGAATTTGATGATGATGGTTGTCTAGTTTCTAAATGATTCTTGTTTGCAGAGTTTTGTAATGAAACTGGAGATATTCGTAGGAAGCTATCGAACTCATGTGCAAGGTTTTCTGTGGTGTTTTGATTTAATTGTTCTACCTTTTGATGCTTAGAATCGTTTTGATTTCTAGATCTGGTTATTGGATTTTTATTTTTATTAATACTTCTTGTATTTAATAATTTTGAAGTGATGCTAGACAATACTTGATCTATCACAGTATTTTTTATATCATTAATTTTTTTCAGTTCTGATGAGGTAGGATCGCTATCATAATTTCCTGTAAAGGAATTCATATCAGAATGAAAAGCGAAAACCTCTTCATGTGAATTTGAAGTTTGATTCGACTGCTTAAGTTGAATTGGACACTTCATATTATAACCAGTTATACTTAAAACAAAATTGGATTATGCAGAGAAAATTTAAGTCATTTTTTTTGGTACCTTAACTGAGGAAATGTCTTAATCCACTGTTCGTATTCATCTCGATTATAATGGGGTGGTATCTCTTCCTTTCCCTGTAAAATTCTTTCCATTCGTTCAAATTCATTTTGAACACGTTGTGTGGCTTCTGTGTCAAATTCATCACTCCAACTAACAGAACTGGAGGAACTCTTTCCAAAACTGATTATATCATAATCCGAAACACCACTCGTACCAGCACCATTATCACAATCACTGGATGATGATGTAGTGTAAGATTTTTTTACTTTGTTATCTTTGTATGTTTTAGTACTATACTGTGATGCAACTGGTTCACCAAAACTTAGAGGATTTACACTTTCCTTTTGTGCACTTGCATTAACTTTTTCGAGATATGGTAATGTTTTAAGGAATTCAGGTGGAAATTCGAAATTATTTGTTACTGTGCGGTTTCGATTTCTTGGCATTATTATACATCATGAAATATCGAACTATTTCTATCTTGTACAAACACATAAACTGGTACACTTTTTATTCCTAGCACAATCCTGAAGCAACAACTACTTTCTGTGTGTATATTGATTTTTTCAGGGAATTCAAAATCAATAATTTGGCATGAATCAAGAATATGGTTATAACGAATATTTTCTTAATCTAAAACTGTACAAATTTAAATTAAGGTATTTATGTATAATATTATAAATTATTAAGTTTAGTAAAAATGACATTTTAAATTTAAATTTGAATTTGCCAGAATAAATAATTGCTGATTTGATCCGAACTGTTTTCGATTTAATTTCCTAAAAATGAAATATCAATAAATAACTGAAAAATGTGTTAATTACTGTTAGTTAAACATATAATAAATTATAATTCAGTTATTTTATGTGAAAGAAATTAATATTCACTGTAAATATCTTCCTGAAGTTTTCCCGCGCAATTCAAAATAGCTGAAAGTACCGGAAGTGTCACATCACCAGCTGAACGTCAAAAATCGAACTGTCCTATTCGCAACTCGTAGTGTGGAGTGTCAAAGCCTAACCAAATCATCTCCTGAACTGTGTCTCATAAAGATAGTTTAAGTGTCCAGCTTTAATTTTTCTGTAACGCAAGTAGTTAATTTAAAAAAAATAAGGTGAGTAATTAGAATATAATTGTAAGGAAATTTAACCATATTTTTGAACATTCTTAAGGTTAGCTATTTGTCATTGCATGTTTTTACGTCAAGACTTCCAATTCAATTATAAAAAGACACGTCTGTTTAATCTAACGTAAACAATAATTTATTTCTTTATCAAATTTGATTTGTTCAAATTAAAAGACATCTTTTGAAAACAGCTGAGTCACAAAAGTATTTCAACATCAAGGTTACTTTTTAGCCCTTGTAATTATTTGAATTTAAGTTCTAGTTCAAAACAACTACGTTCTTCTTTATTGCAGTACAATGTTCATATGGGATTGGTTCACTGGAGTTCTTGGTTATTTAGGTAAGTTTAAGAAGTGTATGAAATAGGACTACAAATTAAAAGCATTCAAATAGGTTTCGTTAATCGTAGAGGAAGATACGTAGTGTTGGGATTGCCAAATTCGGGCAAATCTTCTTTAATAAAACTGTTGTTAAATGAAAATTTAATAGATCCATTACCACATTCGAATAGTGGATTGCAAAACGGTGAGTTGTTAAAGTAACATTTACTGACTGCATGTTATGTGCAGGCTTATGGAAGAAATCTGGCAAGCTGCTCTTCCTCGGGCTCGATAATGCTGGCAAGACAACACTCCTACACATGCTCAAGGACGATCGGCTCGCTCAGCACGTTCCTACATTGCATCCTAGTAAGCTTTACTATTTGTATTTACACACTAACTATTTGTTTCTGTGAATTAATAAATCTTAAAGATATTACCTACATATTAATCTAGAAATATAAATGCTACTAGCACAAGTAAAAATAATGGTGGTTGGTATACTAACTTTTACTGTAAGGCCGCTTTTATTTAAAATCGTAGACTTATACAAACATTTTAAGTTGGAATTCTTCCAAGTTCAGTCGGTTTAAACTTGGCCAAATTTTTAATTTTATAAAGTAAATTTTGCAAATTATTCCGTTCAAATGTGAAATTTGTTTATGGAGTGATTACATATGAAAATATTTTTGAAAATCAGTATTTAATGTGTGTTAACACCTACGAGTACACACACAGATAAAATTTAGCTTAGAAAAGCATGTACTTAAACTTTGCACCTTAGATATCATAATTATAATTAATATCTGCGTATTTATAAATTATAATGGAAGGACAATGGTAATGTAATGGACAAGGAGTAAATAATGGTAACTTCTTGGGATAGTAGTGAAAAAAAATGATTGTCAACTATGGCATAGCTGTGTTCTAGACTTTCAAAAATCATTTAAAATCACTGTTCCTACATTTTATTTCCAATGGTGGTGCAATTATTTAATTAAATGAGAGAATTTGAAAAATAGATTGTAATTTCCAAATAAAAGAAGATGATAGAAAAGTATATAAACAGTTTAGGTACATCTTTAGGCAGAAATTACTCCTTGAAAATTTGTCGGTCAAATTCGTATATATATTTTTTATAATGTATGTATAGTCTAGTCCAGCTGTTTTGTCACAAGGTAAATATTTTCAAATGTTACACAATTGAAATAAATCCAATCATTTAAAAAATTTGCAAGTAAATATTGATTCCAAAATATTTTTATTAAATTTATAAAAGTATGTCGAGGTTGTTTATGATAGGATCCTATGATGAGGTCGGAAACCTTGAATATATGATAATTTTATTTTAAAAATCTTTTTATGTCCCAAGTTTTTTAGTTCTAATAATGTGGGTTAGGTTGCAGAAGTTGTTTCCTTGTTAAAACTTCTTTTTAGATTCAACTTGTAGGAGATTGAAATTAATTAAAAGCACCAAAATTTATTCAGAAAATGCTTAGGTTTATAGTTCTTTGAATTACACTATTATAAGTTCCTTTGTCTCAAAATTGTTTAAAGAATTTAGAACCAGGAAAGCATTAATAAAAACAAGTTTACAAGCAAGTTTATAATGGTGAAAAAAAATCTTAAGAATGGTAACTGTAATTTTTTAATTGTTTCCTTTAATAACTTTTGTATACAGGGTGTAGAATTGGATTATGCATCGTAGATAGGGATTTCAATGCAAAAATCTTTATATTTATTTATTTTCTCCCCTAATTATTTTAGAACTAAACTGTTCTGAGGTTTTTTGTAGAGAAAGAAATACTGAATTAAAACATTGCTTTTGTATTTTAGCTCTACAGAAAAAAAATTGCAAAAATTGAATTTGAATTTCGCGCGCTTTATTTAAAAGAATTTCTGCGAAATTGATGAATTTTCTGGCATAGCCCAGAATATGTGTGGAGTATGTGAATGGAACTTACAGACCTAACTATTTATTTTATAAATTTAATTTTAAATTTATACATGGTGTTGACAAATTGCCGAATAATTGCCAGGGAAATTATTGTTCATGTCTGTGGGGTAGTAACTTTACAGGGCATGTGATTTCTCCTAAAATGATCTGAGGAATGTTGTTCCTTTACAAAATAAGTTTGAAATATTTCATACTTTGATAATTATGAGTTATTAAATATTTTTGATATTTTACAGCATCCGAAGAATTATCAATCGGTAACATGAGATTCACAACCTTTGACTTAGGTGGACACACACAAGGTACAAACATTAATAACAAAAAGGAATAGTCTGTTAAAATTTTATTTATAGCTAGGAGAGTTTGGAAGGACTATTTTCCAGCTGTAGATGCAATTGTATTCTTAATAGATGCATTCGATCGTCAAAGGTTTGTGGAGAGTAAAAACGAGCTGGACTCTCTTTTAACTGATGAAACATTATCAAATTGCCCTGTACTCATACTCGGAAATAAAATAGATTTGCCTGGAGCAGCATCTGAAGATGAATTAAGGAATTTTTTTGCACTTTATGGTCAAACAACAGGAAAGGTATTTAAAAAAAATATTATTATTTATTTTAAATAACCTTGGGTATGTTTAATAGGGTAAAGTATCTCGACAAGAATTACCAGGGCGTCCCCTAGAATTATTTATGTGCTCAGTGCTTAAGCGGCAAGGTTATGGTGAAGGTTTCCGTTGGTTAGCACAGTATATCGACTGAATTTTCCATTTCTCTACACTATCATTCGACAACTGAGTGCCAGTCATAAACAGGACTGTTTTAATATTTCTGGTGTTGTGTAATTAGTTCATTAAACCTTATCCGTAATTTGTTGTATAAATTATTAAGACCATAACTGTTTTATGTAGGAATTTGTTGCCTAGAAATAAATTTGTATTGTGTAAGCATAGTGTCGAGAAGATTTTTTTTGTGTTTAATTTGTAAGAAATCCTAAATTACAAATAAGGTTTACATGTGATTTATAAAGGGTACTCAAAAAAAGGGGGGGCTGAAGTTGGCTACGATTCCTAAATTAAAAGGAAGCACAAAAGCCAACTTGAACCTTTTTTTTCAAGCATCCGTTATTTACAAAATATTTATAACAGTGGAACTGTAATTTATTTTACCACCACCTTTATGTAGTAATTTGCATGACTGGTACTAATGTGTGGTTTACATTTTGTTTAAATTAATTAGTGAAATTTTTTTATAAATTAATTTTAAAGTGCTGTTTTTTTTGCACTTTTTTGTTAGCTGTTCACCTGAATACTCGGAAGGATCAAAGGAAATGGTTATGCAAGCTTAAATCGAAAAATACCAAATTGTCATTTTCAATTTTATGTAGGTAATGTATTTCTCCTCAACTTTGATAAGAACCCTTTGTTGTAATAAAAGTCCATTTATAAACTAATTGTTTTATTGAAATAGAAGTGTTTAACAATAACAAAACGAATAAAAAAATTCATTTATCACAGTTTATGATGTAATTCTTGGTCATCTGGGAGCTTGTTGAAAAATTTGCTAAGTAATTTTTCTGTAACTCCTTCAAGAGTTTTAGGTTCCCAGGATGGTTTGTGATCTTTATCTATTAAGACTGCTCTCACACCTACAAAAAACGTTTTATTATTGATACCGCCAAAACATTCAGTATCATCCGACATAGAGGAAGCAATTTTACCAAGCTTGGATTATTCCGGAAAGATAATATTGAAGAAAAAATGATGGGAAACTAAAGTGTGTGGAGAAGGAACTGCAAGAGTGTGAGAGGAGGTCATCAAAAGATGAGTCTAGGAAGGATCTACAGAGTTGGAGGGATTGGAAAATAATCCATGAATTAAATGAGGGAAGGAGGCTGGGTGTAAAAGATTGGGAGATGGTAGTGCAGAATGAGCCATGAAATGAATAAATGGATGGGGTGCGTGAGGGAGGCTTTTTAGAGAACAAGGGTGCAACATTGAAGAAGGGAGTGCATATACAAAAGAATGGAGGAAAAATTGGAGTACGACCAGTAGAAAAGATTTCAGAAAGGAATTGCAGAACAAGAATGAATTGGAGGAATTAATGAACCAAGAATGGCATCCCTAACATATTTTTTGAGTAACACAAACCTTCAAAAAAGTCATGGCCAGTTAAACAACCAACTGCCAATCTGTACTCCATTTGCAGACATTCTTGAAGAGACATTTTAGCTCCCAAATTTAATTCTTTCAAAGAAACTTTCAAACTAGTTGGAGACATTTTCAATAACGTGTCGATAGTTGATTTTCCCCATTCAGATCCATCTTTTTCCAATTCTTTTATTATACCTTCAATAGTTGGTGCAGCAAAGCATTTATTAATCTGATCTAAATGAGGTGCCAATGAAAACGGCTTCTGATCTGGTTTACTGAATTTCTTTAATGTATCTTTGATATTTTGTTCAGTGGTACATTCCAGCAGTCCTTTTTCAAGATTTGCTAGGTCATTTCCATCAACAAAATGAGTTGCAATACCTGCTTTAAGTACCTCAGCACCTTGTAAACGGTATCCTGTCAATGCTAAGTAGTAACCTAATTTTCCACCCAAACGTGGTAGAAAGTATGAGCCACCCACGTCTGGAAACAAACCTATTGCCGTTTCTGGCATTGCAAATACTGTTCTTTCAGTTGCTACTCGATAATGGCCATGAACTGAAAGTCCAACACCACCCCCCATTACAATCCCATCAATTAAAGCTATGTATGGTTTGCCATATGTTCCAATTAAACCGTTTAAAATATATTCATTGCGGAAGAAATCATAACCCAATCTTTCACCTTTTAATCCTGCTTGTACAACTGCTTTTATATCCCCACCAGAACAAAAAGCCCTTGTACCAGTACCTTTAATTATAACTAATGTTTTTTCTTCTTCCCACTGTTTAAGTTTTGGATATATTTTACGAACCATAGAAAGGTCAAGTGCATTTAAAGCTTTCGGCCTATTTAATGTTATAACTCCTTTATCTTTAATCGAATCAAAGAGTACATCTTCTTCTTGTGACATTGCTCGAAAACTATTTACTGCAGTCCTATTTACACGAAGTAAACTTTTACAAAAGTTTGAGGTTACGATTGTTCCTCTTAAAACCTAAAAGTTAAAATTCTGCTTATTACAAAGATTTTTTTATTAAAATCGAATATAGATACATACAATCATGATTTGTAATAAAATTAATGTAGGGCAAGATGAAGGGGTTGTATAGCTGAACACCACAAACTGTTAAGACATTCACAAACTGGCCTTTTTCAGTTTAGATAAAGGCACGTGCTAAGTGACAAAGGTCATACCTCGAGAAATGTGTAATCATTAAATCCACGCAATGATTTACAATCAAAAAACAAGTCCTATTTTGAAATCTGCCACCACTGAAGAGGGAACTTCGTAATGCTAGGTAGACCTAGACGCAATCGATTGCGTACTGTTATTTGCTACAAAGTGTAATTATTATGATAGATAATGTTATCGAGCCCTAGGTAAATGATAAATAATTTGGATTAAATTTTAAATGTGTAAAGTGTGTTTTACAATATTTCATATTTCCCCTTTAATTTTAAATGTCACCAGTGGCGTAGGTAGTGTTGGGTGGTGGGTCTGCGATTGGCGCGTCAAGCAGCACCTATCTAACCAACCACAGATTGATTGCCTATAGAGCAGTCAACTTGAATATTGTGACGTTACATGGAAATGCTTCATTGATTAATAGACGAATTATTATTTTTAGTATTATACTGGCACAAGGTATAAATACAGAGTATGTTATTATAATCAAACCGAAACAAACAGACAGTCCAGTTTTCTTTCACGGCACCTCTATAGTTCCGTATGTTAATAATCGAGACACAGTCAGATATAAAACTTTCGTTACTGAAACGTACTGAAAGACCCTGAAGAGTGAAATTCAAAGTGAAACGTACGTGTATTATTAAATGTTACTACGACGTTCTAGAATTTTCCGTTGGTGCGTATTTTGTATCGATTAAAACATAACGAAAGTCTTCTGTAAACGCAAGTCTTCTCCAAACGTAAGTACGGAAATTGTATTCAGAATTTACTTTTAATTACAGTCGTTATATCTTTTGAACTATTAAGAATAAATTAGAAAACAATATATGTACAGTTTCAGGTAACAATAACAATTTTTCAGGGCTTTCTCAAAAACTTTCCGCGCGTCCGCAATTTTTATTTTTGATTTACATTTAGACTGTTATATCTCATAATTTTGGAAACACCTACTCAGCCCTACCCAAAGTCATTGGCACCCAATTTTCAGTTTTCCTCTTTTGTTTTAGACATAAAAATGTATCACCAAATGTATCACCGTCGTAATCCAATGTCTGGCCTTGAGCAACAAATGGCATCAACAAATTATCATCAACTACAAGCCTCAGGGGTAACTGGAGATCCCATTGATCGCTTGCGAATGCTTTGCTTATCACGAGGAGCTACTGGAATTTTAGGGTTGGGTCGCATGTTCAGACGTATGGACCATGATGGTAGCCAACTGTTAAATGAAGATGAATTTCTATTTGGTCTTCAAAATAGTGGACTGGAGATTACGAAGGAGGAGGCTCATGTTATATTCCAGAAGTTTGATACTGATTATACTGGGGGAGTGGGGGGAGTGAACATAGATGAGTTCATGAAAGCAATTCATGTAAGTGTAGGTAATTAAAATTAAGAGATTAAGGGTAGGTTTAAATTAGGAAGTATAGGTTTATTCGCTTTTATGATTGACAATTTTCAACTGGAATTTTCTTGGTATTAGCCACCAATGTCTGAATCAAGGATGCAGATAATAGAAAAAGCATACGACAAGATGGATAAAAATGAAGATGGGATAATAACAGTAGCTGATTTGAAAAGGGTTTACAATGTTCAGCATCATCCCCTTTACGTATCAGGTGAAGAAAGTGAAGAAACCATTTTTCAGCGATTTTTGTTGAATTTTGACAATGGTGCTGCTGAAGATGGCCATGTAAGTTTTAACTTTATCCCCATATACCTTTTCTTTCTGATTATAGAACATTAAATGAGTTTTAGGGTGGATAATGTTTATTCAGATATGTATTTTTGGTCAGACTTCTGGGGTAAAAGAGTTTTCATAATTTTGAAAGATTGAAAATTGTTTTTGATGCCACCAACTATGTTGTAGAAATTTTGAGCAAATAACATCTCCTAATTCAACATGTATTGTTACTTATCTCCTAACAATTTTAAAAATAGGTAGGTATGAAGTAAGTAAGTATTTGGTTATAAATTTATTATCGGAGAAGAGAGATGAACTGCAAATTGGATTGAATCTAAATCTAATTTTAATTTATTTTCAGGTCAAATATAGGGTAATACAGTACCGATTTTTTTATTATTTTCCATATCTTAACTCCTTAAAAGTGTGCAGATCTTTAAAAAAAAAATGTAATACTCTGTACTTATATGTTTTGCAGGTGACGAAAGAAGAGTTTTTTAACTTTTACGCTGCTATCAGTGCTTCCATTGACACAGATGGTTATTTTGATCTTATGATGCGACAGTGTTATAAGCTGTAAAATGTTTTATGTATTTGTATGTTGTCTTTGGTACTTAGTGCACTATAGAGTAAGGTGATTGGTAGTCAATTTTCAGATCCTGCAAAAGCAGCTTTTCTGAATATTCCCTATATTTATTGCTTTGTAACATTTTTGAATTAACTTTTAACTTTTTTAATTATTACCAAATTTTTAGTAACAATTTACTTTATAGTGCTTGCTTATTCATTACTTTACACAATAAGTGTTTTGATGATCTTTAAAGTTACCAAAGCTTTAAAAAAATAATTGGTTTGAAAGTTTCACTTTAAAGATGAAAAAAGAAATTCTACAAATGCATGCCTGGAGCACAAAACATATCTCTTGGCTTGGAGTGTATTTGAATGCTTTAAAATTAGTTATTTAAGAAACATCTAGTTTGTGATTGTAAGCTATATTTTAAAATAAATATTTGAAACTATTCTACTGTTTTTATTATACAGAGTGGTGTACAAATAAAGGACAATCTTCTGGTATTTATGAAACGTCTAGTCTAGTCTCATTTTTGTAAGCTGTATTCTAATAAAGATTTAAAACCAACTAGTAGATACCATTTTTATTCTACAGGGTTTGTTTACTGGAGAATTATACTAGAAAATATTTATTGCTGAAAGTGTTGTAAAAATGCTGATTATTATCATGACCTTCTTGATTGTTTATTGTATATTGATTTGATCACTACTTAGCTGTGATTCCATGTAAATTAATTGGAAACAAAGCCCACTTGATCAAGTTTATTTTAGATCATTCTGTATTTGAATACATTTCAATTCGTCAGTGATTATCGTAACCCAAATATTTGGTGAATTAAAGTTTCTATTCTTTAAATGAAGAAAAAGTGATTATAATACTACTAGCTAAATAGAAATATAAATATCAAATAAAATATCGATTTTAACTGGAATAACATTATTTATTTTGCTTTATACGTAGGTATTTCGGCATCAATGTGCCATTGTCAAAAGCATATAAGATATTTAATAACAAATGCAAAATTATTTATATAGTAACTGCTTGATTCTATTATTTTAACACTGCGTGAAGCAGCTAGCCCCAGTCAGCCGCTAATCAGTGTTTTTTAAAAAGACATCTATTCCAAAATTTTCAGTAAAGGAGAATCTAAGAGTTCAATTTGCTCATTCATTAAAGGTATATTGTTTTTTGTGTGTTTATAAATTTCAAAAGCTTCCAAAATATTTAATTAATTTTTGTTATCAGAAAAGTGTAAAAATTTTGGCGCGTCAAGCAGCACCTATCTCACAGATTGATTGAATATTGTAACGTTACATGGAAATGCTTCATTGATTAATAGACGAATTATTATTTTTAAGTATTATACTGGCACAAGGTATAAATACAGAGTATTGTTATTATAATCAAAACGAAACAAACAGACAGTTTCAGTTTTCTTTCACGGCACCTCTATAGTTCCGTATGTTAATAATCGAGACACAGTCGGAAATAAAACTTTCGTTACTGAAACGTGCCCCTGAAAGATGAAATTGAAAGTGAAACGGTGGTGAAACGTACGTGTATTACCTATTCAATATTCTTCGGCTTTCTAGAATTTTCCGTTGGTGTGTAGCATAGGTGCGTAGTTTGTATCGATTAAAAAATAACGAAAGTCTTCTTTAAACCAAGTCTTCTCTAAACGTAAGTACGGAAATTGTATTCAGAATTTACTTTTAATTACACTCCTTATGTCTTTTGAACTGTTAAGAATTAGAAAACAATAATTTCAAAAAATATGTACAGTTTCAGGCAACAATAACAATTTTTCAGGGCTTTCTCAAAAACTTTCCGCGCGTCCGCAATTTTTTTTTGATTTACATTTAGACTGTTACGTCTCATAATTTTGGAAACACCTACTCATTCCTACCCAAAGTCATTGGCACCCAATTTTCAGTTTTCCTCTTTTTGTTTTAGCCATAAAAATGTTTCACGGTCATAAATCAATGTCTCGCCATGAGCATCAAATGGCATTAACAAATTATCATCAACTACAAGCTTCAGGGGTAACTGGAGATCCCATTGATCGCTTACGAATGCTTTGCTTATCACGAGGAGCTACTGGAATTTTGGGGTTGGGTCGCATGTTCAGACGTATGGACCATGATGGTAGCAAACTGTTAGATGAAGATGAATTTCTATTTGGTCTTCAAAATAGTGGACTGGAGATTATGAAGGAGGAGGCTCATGTTATATTCCAGAAGTTTGATACTGATCATACTGGGGGAGTGAACATAGATGAGTTCATGAAAGCAATTTATGTAAGTGTAGGTAATTAAAATTAAGAGATTAAGGATAGGTTTAAATTAGGAAGTATAGGTTTATTCGCTTTTATGATTGACAATTTTCAACTGTAATTTTCTTGGTATTAGCCACCAATGTCTGAATCAAGGATGCAGATACTAGAAAAAGCATACGACAAGATGGATAAAAATGGAGATGGGATAATAACAGCAGCTAATTTGAAAAGGGCTTACAATGTTCAGCATCATCCCCTTTATCTATCAGGTGAAGAAACTGAAAAAACCATTTTTCAGCGTTTTTTGCTGAATTTTGAGAATGGCGCTGCTGAAGATGGCCATGTAAGTTTTAACTTTATCCCCATATACCTTTTCTTTCTGATTATAGAACATTAAATGAGTTTTAGGGTGGATAATGTTTATTCAGATATGTATTTTTGGTCAGACTTCTGGGGTAAAAAAAAAGAGTTTTCATAATTTTGAAAGATTGAAAATTGTTTTTGATGCCACCAACTATGTTGTAGAAATTTTGAGCAAATAACATCTCCTAATTCAACATGTATTGTTACTTATCTCCCTAACTATTTTAAAAATAGGTAGGTATGAAGTAAGTAAGTATTTGGTTATAAATTTATTGTCAGAGAAGAGAGATGAACTGCAAATTGGATTAAATCTAAATCTAATTTTAATTTATTTTCAGGACGAATATAAGGTAATACAGTACCGACCTTTTTATTATTTTCCATATCTTAACTCTTTAAAAGTGTGCAGATCTTTAAAAAAAAAATGTAATACTCTGTACTTATATGTTTTGCAGGTGACGAAAGAAGAGTTTTTTAACTATTACGCTGCTATCAGTGCTTCCATTGACACAGATGGTTATTTTGATCTTATGATGCGACAGTGTTATAAGTTGTAAAATGTTTTATGTATTTGTATGTTGGTTTTGGTACTTAGTGCACTATAGAGTAAGGTGATTGGTGCCAATCGCCGAGTAGTCAATTTCTAGATCCTCCAAAAGCCGCTTTTTCTGAATATTTCCTATATTTATTGCTTTGTAACATTTTTGAATTAACTTTATTTAACTTTTTTAATAGTTACCAAATTTTTAGTAACAATTTACTTTATAGTGCTTGCTTATTCATTACTTTACACAATTAAGTGTTTTAATGATCTCTTAAGTTACCAAAGCTTTAAAAAAATAATTGGTTTGAAAGTTGCGCTTTAAAGATGAAGAAAGAATGATGTAGAAGAAATTCTATAAATGCATGCCTGGAGCACAAAACATATCTCTTGGAGTGTATTTGAATGCCTTAAAATTAGTTATTTAAGAAACATCTAGTTTGTGATTGTAAGCTATATTTTAAAATAAAGATTTGAAACTTGACTACTGTTTTTATTATACAGAGTGGTGTACAAATAAAGGCAATCTTCTGGTATTTATGAAACATCTAGTCTAGTCTCATTTTTGTAAGCTGTATTCTAATAAAGATTTAAAACCGACTTGTACTATTTTTATTCTACAGAGTTTAATAGAGAATTATGTTAGAAAATATTTATTGCTAAAAGTGGTGTAATTTAATTTCAAGGGAAAGTAAGGTACAGAATGCTTTTTGCGAATTTCAAATGGTTCTCGGGGGTCTAAATTGTAACCGTTGGAAATAAACTTTCGCGGAATTTCTTGTAGGAAATTTTATTTTCTACAACTTTGGTTCTATAATATTTTACCTTATTTAGCGGGGTTTTTGCTGCATTTCAATTTTAAATTGGAACCGCTGGTTTATCCTAACTTCCAACAGTTCCTGGATGCAAATTATAAATGTTCGACATACGCTTTCCGGGAGTTTCTAGTACGAAAGTTTATTATCTACAACATTGGTTCTATAGCATGTTACCCTGTCTGCATTTCAATTTTAAATCGGAATCGCTAGTTATCCTAACTTCCAGCGGTTCTCAGGCCCAAATTACAAACGTTAGATATACGCTATCGGGAAGTATTTTGTAGGAAATTTTATTTTCTACAACTTTCGTTCCATAGTATTTTACCCTATCTAGCGGGGTTTTCGCTGCATTTGAACCAGAATTGTTGGTTATCCTAACGTCCAATGGTTCTCAGACCCAAATTATAAACGTTAGATATATACTGTGGGGGAGTTTTTTGTAGGAAATTTTATTTTCTACAACTTCGGTTCTATAGTATTTTACCCCATTTAGCGGGGTTTTCGCTACATTTAAATTTTAAATTAGAATCGCAGGTTTATGTTAACTTTCAGGTCCAAATTATAAACGTTAGATATAGGTATGCTTTTCGGGAGTTTCTTGTATGAAATTTTATTTTCTACAACTTTGGTCCTATAGGCAATCGCGGGATTTTCGCTGCATTTTAATTTTAAATCGGAACCGCTGGGTTATGCTAACTTCTAACGGTTCCCAAGCCCAAATTATAAACGTTAGACATATGCTTTGAAGGAGTTCCTTGTAGGAAATTTGATTTTCTAAAACTCTGGTGCTATGGTATTTTACACTGTCTAGCGGGGATTTCGCTGCATTTCAATTTTAAATCGGAACCGCTGGTTTGTCTAACGGTTCTCAGGCTCAAATTATAAATGTTAGACATACGCTTTCCGGGAGTTTCTTGTAGGAATTTTTTTACACTTGCGACCCCGTTCCTTAAATGGACATTTTCACATTTACATGACGCCACTCATTATTTTTTTTTCACTTTTATTTTGGAAAAATTGCTTTTATAACGGTTTTGAGTAATCTATTTCTTCGTGTAGGTACATATACTTAATGGAAAATGTTACAAATTGTCTCAATTTAATCATAGAAGGTACAAAATGGTGACAAACCGCGCGATGCGATATATGGCTTGCTTCCATGGACCATGGAAACAGTAGGTAAGTACATTTCCTTCAGGATCTAAAGTCACACACACACAAATAAATTGCTCCGTTTAACAATTAATAGGTCGTTTCAATAAATTATGGTAAATCATGGCTGTAATTGCAAATGTACTAGGTACCAAAGACTTGATACTTTGGTACATTAATATTGTACTGAATTGAATTTTGTAAAACATTAATTTATTTATGTTTAAAAACTTCAATTTTACTGGCCATTGTTAATAGCATCTATATTACAAAAAAGTGATGCTGATGAGACAATACATGAATTACGAGGCTGCGTAGCAGCCGAGTACCTACTTCAGCCGTCGCGACCCCCAATAATTTTTACGTAACCCTGTGAGGAGCGACCTTTGGGCTGCGACCACTATAAATAACAGAATTAAAACCCTAGAACCAAAAAAAATTTAGAGAGCCTAAACGCATTTCAGAAACTACGTTCCCCATATAAATAATAAATATTAAATAAAATATCGATTTCAACGGGAAATAACAAGATTTATTCGCTTTATACGTATTTCGGCATCAATGTGCCATTGTCAAAAGCATAATTGATGTCGAAATACGTAGAAAGCGAATAAATCTTGTTATTTCCCGTTGAAATCGATATTTTATTTAATATTTATTATTTAATCATGGATTTTAACAAAGTAACGCTTGAGAATGTCAATAAATACGTTCCCGATCTTCAGTAAAACTGAAATCTCTTTTATTCTGTTATTTTCCAAATCACAGTCTCGAAGGATCTTATTTTTTTACCACTGTAAAGCATAAATATAAAATATTCTTAAATTTTTCTCTATCAATAATTTTATTGGCTTAGCTAGTAGGTACCTATCTACTGTTTATTTTTAGAAATTTATTGTTTGTAGAGAAGTATCGATATGGAATAGTAAAAATAATGTTGCTCTAATAGAAATATCAGAAAACGAAACTGTTACTATTTATTTATTTTTTAATTTTCTGTCGCATATAGTTCATAACGTTTTGCTACTAGCTGTTGTACCTATCTGTCCAGTCTATATTTATAGATCCATTTCCGGAGATAACAAATGATTAAATTATTTTGTTAGCAGCTGGTTCTGGTTCAGTGTAGCAATACAGTAGCAATGTGAAATAAAGTGACATCGTTTTGTCCAGGTAGGTAGGTAGGTATATGATATTTTTATTAACATTGTGTAATTTGTTGCTTATTCCATTGAATATAAAAAATGATTGTTTCTTCGAACGTCGGAAACGTCATTAAAAGGCTTTCAATTATTTTTAGAATTTTGAACGGCTCCTTTTTGCAGCTCTTCTCGGAATCAATTTATTGGGGTGAATTGTCCGCTTATTTTCTGCCTTTTTTCTAGTATTGCCATATTATCTTCCTCTAACACTTCATCCCGCATATGTTCGGCGATACTAAGAACTAAATACGTTGTGACTTCAGAAGACTCGTTTTTTGCATTTTTTGCATTCTCATACTGAGTTTTAGAGTTTAATCTAAAATATCAAAAGTTTAATCTATAGAATTATTTCAACACCACCTTCTATGAATTAAGAATTCGTGTCTGATGTTTATATTATTCTGCTATGCTGATTATTATCATGACCTTCTTGATTGTTTATTGTATATTGATTTGATCACTACTTAGCTGTGATTCCATGTAAATTAATTGGAAACAAAGCCCACTTGATCAAGTTTATTTTAGATCATTCTATATTTGAAAACATTTCAATTCGTCAGTGATTATCGTAACCCAAATATTTGGTGAATTAAAGTTTCTATTCTTTATATGCAGAAAACGTGATTAGAATACTACTATAGGTACCTAGACTATTAAATAATCTAGACTTTAGGTATATTCTTCTTTTAATTGATTGATCGAAGTGTTGATGAAACGACATTCAAACTAATAATCCGTTCATTTTTTTTATTTTACTCCATCAAATTAATTCTTTCTTGAACCTTGACTGTACTAGACTTTCTCATCAGGGTTTCTTATCCCTATCTCGCATCAATTCTGTTTTACTTCCTTCAATCATAAATTTGACATTTAAAGGGTGTTTGAGTAATTTTCTTTTTGTATTAAATTTATTTTTTTTCTACAGAAAAAATGTATCAACTGACATATCTTATTACGGTGTTAACGATATTCGCCTTTGTAAGGTCGTTCCAATTTCCACGGGATTTTAAGTTTGGAGTAGCGACAGCATCTTATCAAATTGAAGGTGGTTGGAATGCGAATGGTAAATAATAGTAGGTAAATACATTTTTTATATCTGAATTAGCAAAATTTAATTTAAGGAAAAGGAGAAAATATTTGGGATCGTCTAACACATGAACATCCGAACTGGGTAAAAGATCATCAAAACGGCGATATCGCATGCGATTCTTACCATCTTTGGAAAGAAGACGTGCAATTATTAAAATATCTTGGAGTAAATTTTTACCGTTTTTCCTTATCTTGGTCTAGAATTTTACCGAGCGGTTTCGCAAATTATGTCAATCCTGACGGAGTTCGCTATTACAACGACCTCATAAATGAGTTATTAAAGAACAACATCGAGCCGATGGTGACCCTTTACCATTGGGATTTACCTCAACCCTTACAAGATATAGGTGGTTGGCCAAACCCCTTACTTGCCAAGCACTTTGAGGATTACGCTAAGATTGCGTTTGAATTATTCGGTGACCGTGTGAAGACCTGGATTACTTTTAATGAACCACCTGAGGTGTGCGAAGCAGGTTATGGTGGAAGCGGGGCTCCCGGAATTAGGTCTTCTGGAATTGGAGACTATTTATGTGGGAGGACTTTACTGCTTGCACATGCAAGAACTTATCATGTTTATAATAATACATTTAAATCCGCACAGAAAGGTAAAATTTAAGTTGTTCTTTGTCTTTTTGATTGTGTACTTCTTCTATTTTTTCTGGATCTGAGAAATTCTAGAGAAACTCTTTGGGGGGTTAAATGATCCGGGAGGTACGGAGAACCCCTAGGCGATGATGTTAAACGCGAAATTTTTTTGTGTAGTAATAATGTTAATACCTGGCCTCTGGGAGGGGGGAGTTACCCCTATAACCCCCCCCCCCCGTAGATCCGCGCTTGCAAACAATGGAGGAATAATAAACAAAATCAGTGATTTCTAGGTAAACTTGGAATAACAATAGATGGATCTTGGGCAGAACCAAAAACAAATTCAAGTAAAGATATTGAAGCTGCGGAGAGATCGTTACAAATGAGTGTAAGTGTAATACTTTCCCTTAAAGTTTAAACAAAGAGAATATAAAAAAATCCTTCAATTCCAGTTTGGTTGGTGGGCACATCCAATATTTTCAAAAACTGGTGATTATCCAAAAATCATGAAAGATCGCGTAGCAAATGTTAGCAAATCGCAGAACTTTAGTATTTCACGTTTACCCCAATTCAGTAACGAGGAAGTAAGATATATACAAGGAACATTCGACTTTTTTGGTCTTAACCATTACAGCACTTGGTTAGTGGGTGATCGGAAAACTCCACCAAACCCACCGGTTTCTTTTGGGAACGATGTTTCAGTTACAGCAAAACAAGATCCGAAATGGAAACCATCAGCAGCTGGTTGGTTAAAAGATGTACCATGGGGCTTTAGAAAATTGCTAAATTGGATTAAGAATGAATATAGAAATCCCTTGGTATTTGTTACTGAAAATGGGTTTGCAGATTTGGGTCAATTAAATGACACTGGAAGAATAGAATATTACCAGGTGTGTAAGAATACTAAGAAGTTGGTTAAACAATTATTCCGAACCCTTATTTACTTTTAATTTTTAGGGATATTTGAATGCACTTTTGGAGGCAATTTATTTGGATGGGTGTAATGTAAAGGCGTATACTGCTTGGAGTGTAATGGATAACATGGAATGGAGAGATGGATACACGTAATTATAGTTTTTTTTATTAAGTTTCAAAGACAATATGATTTTTTTTCCTTTTCAGATTAAAATTTGGTTTGCACTACGTAAACTTTACTGATCCAAAAAGAACACGAACTCCTAAAGCTTCAGCAGAATTTTACAAAAATATTATAAAAACTAGAACTGTGCCACAGGATACCACAGAAGTAATTATTATAAACTGATTTACCGATAATTTTTAAAATATTGGAATCGTAAACACAGCCAAGAAACGTTGGTACAAAAAAAAATTTCCCTGCTCTAAGACATAGAATTTTTTAGAACTTATTCTTTATCTATCTTTATTTTGATTTTTAGAATATAGTAGAATATTTGCTTTGAAAAATGTGAAATATTGCTGATCTTGCCTACGCAAGGAACAGTCGCACAGAAATATTATATGTCACTCTCTGAGATATAAACGAATAAGAATAACCGATATAAACAACCCTGCTAACAATGTGACAAACGCAGGTTTGCAACTCAAATTTTATTTGCAAAGTTACTGTCGATATCTTGTAAAGTTGGTGATTTATAAAAAATTTAATTAGAGATTTGAAATCTGCAAGTGCCTTAATAATCTCCAAACCATTTTACGCTACAGCCTATAATAATCAAATTGTACAGGAAAATAGAAAACTGAAAATTTTTCAGCTTGTACTGAAAACTGCGCAACATGTATAGAATTTGAATGGCGATCCTGATCGTAGTAGTCCACAATATGTTGAATATTTCTTCTCATTTAACCGAATCTCTGTCTCTTAGGAGATCTCCATGCATGTCTAACTAATTAATTTATATTGGATAATTATTATAACAATTGTTTTTGCAAAAATTAGTAGGAAATGTTAAATATTAGCTTCCAGAAATTTTCGTCAGAATGCGACAGCTTACTGCTGGTAGGTAAACTTGGATGCGACTTCAGTTATCTTTCATAGAAAAAGATAAACTGGAAACAATATTAATGTTTAAAAAGTTGATAAACATTCTGTGGAAGTTTTATTTTGGATTAATTTCTAGCAAGGAATCATTCTGTCGCAAAACGAAAAACATCGTAGACGTAAACATTATCAAGCAGTAGGTAGTAGGTACTTATATTTGTCCAAAAAAGATAAATTGCAATCTTTATTCTAAGAAAATGAGAAATAATATCTTTCGGAAAAAAAATTATATATTGCCAATGTTGCCTACCCACTGAACTTTCGCACAAGTAAAAAAAAGGAAATTATAACCACCCTCGGAGATAGTAAACAACCCTTGTAGCAATGTGACAAACGTAGGTCTGTAGTCTAGACAAAAGAATTTATAGTTTCAACTGGAATTTTATATGTTCAGTTTCACTTGAAATGTGTTCGAATCGGTATCAATAAACATTTACGTAATTCTTCTGAATTTTTTGAGAGGAAGTTATAAATTTCATTAATTTTTCTTATAAATCTACATTTACGGGGTACCTACTGTCACTATAATAAACTCATGCCCACCCACCCCTCCTTCTAAAATCTCTAGGAGATACGTAATACCCATGGAGAAAATGTATAGTTATCACGTAATTTAAGACTAAAAACAATTACACATGACGAGATCAAGATTCGAATGCAGGACCTCTTGATGGGTCACCCATTTCGATGTTTATCGGAACAGAAAAAGAAATTGTGAAAAAAAACTATAGTTCATATTTGTACTAAATATATTGCAACTGCAAAAAGCAACAAACAGCAGTTTAAAATAACCAGCAAATGTATTTGTTGCTATGTTAACAAACAATTCGTATTATAATACGAAAGTAGTACTTATGCCTACATCCTCAAATAACATCTTTAAATCTTATCAGATTCTAAAGTGGTGGAAAATCCAGCGACTAATCTACAAAACATAGAAATCCTCACGTATTACCTTTTTTGCGCATTCTCTGTGATTAAAGTCGAAGTTTTGTAGATATGTTACTTGTGAAGGAGGTGTCCCGAATTAAATATCGACCATAAATTTTAAAAATAAAATAAACCAATCAGTGAAGCAATACAAGTCAATACTCAATACAAGGTACAAAAAACCATTACTTTTTTCTTAAACTTTATTTCATTTAAAAAATGAATTATGATTTTATTTAATCAACATTAATAATTATTTTTGTGCAACCGTACGCGAAGTGGGCGTTTCGCGTCCACTGTTCAGGACGCGAAATCTAATTTCGCGGCCGCTGCTATGGTAGCGTCCGCTAAAGTAAAAATCATTGTAATTTATACAAAACTAATTGTTTTATTTACTCCATATCCATAGTAACGCACTAACTGAAAGCCGTTTTTCTATTTACAATGAATTAAGCTGTAGGTTTTCTAAAAGCAATAACATTTACAATTACACATTTTTTACGGTTGCACAAAAAATATTGTGTATACCTTGTCCGCGAAATTCCTTAGCGCCCTCGAGATTGTCTTTCCTCGGCCGCAAGCGTCCTCGGCGACAATTTTCTCTCAGTACGATAAAGACACATTTCGCGTCCTTGGTATACAAATAACTATTGTACACCAAGGCCGCGAAATGTGTCTTTATCGTACCGAGAGAAAATTGTCGCTGAGGCCGCTTGCAATCTCGAGGGCGCTAAAGAATTTCGCGGACAAGGTACTATACACAATATTTTTTGTGCAAACGTAAAAATGTGTAATTGTAAATGTTATTGCTTTTAAAAAACGAACAGCTTAATTCATTGTAAATAGAAAGACGACTATCAGTCGGCGCGTTACTATGGAAATAGCGTAAATAAAACAATTAGTTTTACTTTACCGGCCGTTACCTTAACAACGGTACAATGAATTTTATTTTAGTAGCCGTTACCTTAACAACGGCCGCGAAAATGGATATCGCGACCTGTATAGCGGACGCGAAACGTTCACTTCGCGTACGGTTGCACAAAAAATTTGTAAAGGTGTGTAGTAGTTATTAGTAAACTTTTCCAAATATTTGTTTTCGAAAATGGTGATGAATTCCTACTTTATATTTTGTCTTACGCATAACTTCTCCTATTACCAAATCAAGAAAGTTACTAAAACCAATTCATGCTGGCAGCACAACATTCTCTACCTGCAAAATAATGTTCTCGGAACTAATGAGCCGTTGAAGTGGTTGAAAAACATCAACACCGTAATCTGCAAAACTATGTAATTCTCATGTTTTACCTTTTTGCAGATTCTCTATCTGCTAAGCTAAGCTAAGAAGCAGCATTATCTGAGAACAAGAAGTTTAAATTTTTACTTAAGTTATACATTTTCCCAACATTCCTTATCGGCTGAAAATTCCCAAAGTTTGGTAAACAGTTGTAACGGCCGAAGTCCTGTGTATCTATCTGGTTTTCCCGCCATAAAAATTGTCTGAGATTATATTCTGAATTCTGCAGTTATAAGAAAATAGGTTCGTAGTTTTTCAAAACATGTTACGATTTTCAAAAAGTCGCAGTATAGAATGCTTTAGGTAAATCACAAAACAGACTTAAATTGGGTTTACTAATGTTTAAATTATCATAACTCAGGAATAAAAAATTAAAAATTGCATCGTTCGCATGTTTATTTAGTAGTAATTATTATTTATTAATTACCCGCTATTAATCGAAAAGATTACTAACTACAAGGCAGCAAAATAACAGCACAGCGCATAGGAGATTTCACTCCTGTGGTGTATCATTATCTGAATCCAAGAAAAAACGTTCATGGAAAAGGAATAAAAAGATTCATAGGAGAAAACTAAATTTTTAGAATTCCTTATTTGCTGAAGATTCCACTTCTCTTCTCTTAAATTATTTTATAAATAAATAGTTTCTGTTTGACATTTGGTCATGCATATCCACTGTTTTTAAATAAAAAGGCATTGGAATTTTAACGTTTTAGATATTACACAATTTTTTGTTTCGAATTTTTTTAAATTTATTTGCACGGGAATACCAATTGAGACCTTGACTCTGCTATAATCTGTCTGGTTATTAACGACGTCAAATTACTATAATAAACTTTTTTTTACTACTTACAATTTTTATGAATTATTATTTTGCTTTGCACCCTTTTTTATAGATTGTAACCTTTTCCCTGCGGCACATATTTCAGACTCTCCGTGTTTTTTTCTTCTAAATCCTATCACAAGTAAATGTTAGAGTTCTGACTTTTGATTTTCGGAAAATAATTTTTTAAAACTAATCAGAGATATTAGTTTGGATGACATTCTAGCTCCTATTAAGTTTTAAGTCTTGTAGTAAAGCGAGGGTAGTAAAAAATATACTCTTAATATGCTATACTCATCGAAAAAAAATTGTAACTAAGTTTGACTTGAAAATATATTTAAAACGTGCGTCGCACGATGTGTAACGATACAAGTCATCGTATTATCTAGATTCACATACAAAATGACAAAATGTATGAGGAATGTCAAAAGTTTCTGACGTCATCGTCAGCTATAAGAAAAATAAATTCATGTAGGTAATAATAGTTTTCCAAAGGAAACTGAAAAAAGATAAATAACGTTTGGTTCTGTCTAGTCGTTACTTAAATCGCTGTAGGCGGTAATTTGCCACATGCTACGGTTACATAACTTAGTTTTCCATTTGACTTTTCTAAATTGGGCACCCGAAGTTGAGAAAAATCGCTACATGGGTGTGGGTTAGCTCTTGCGCTAAATGCATATTTGCACGATCATAAAAATAATTTAATTACGCACGGATACTAAGCCCCAATTGCACCGGTTACACTTAAATATAAGCGTCGCTTAAAAGATTAATTCCCATGGATACAAATTGTTACAAGAATTGTGTCCATGGCAATTGATTTTTTAAGCCACGCTTATTATTTAAGTGTAACCGGTGCAGTTGGGCCTAAGGGCCGATATTTCATTTCGGGTTTAAGCTCCGGTTTGATCAATTGTCATGGATACAAGCATTGTATCCATGGCAATAAATGCCATGTTTAGCTGGGTTTAGCCAGCCAGGTTTAGCTCAAACCAAGATGAATTCATTTTGGTTTAAGCTGAGCTCAGCTAAACCCCAAACTATGTATTTCCCGCAAGAGTGGCTTAGTAAGTTTTTTCTACAACTAAAGATGTGATAAATAGTGACAAAAATAATACAATTTAATTCTGCAAGTCTGTGTGGTACAACGATGAAAGTGAGTTCAGCACACTCTTTTGGACCGGGGCCCGGGGGTCAAATCCGGATTGCTACTAACCTTTTATATTTTTTTCAAACTTCTAATACGGAAAGACGAGCCCGTATGCAATTAAATTAGAAAGTTTTTATACTCAAATTATTTTTCGTATCTCACCTTCTTATCTCGCTAGTTCCGTAAAGTGATACTTTCATGACCTGTAATATGAATAACTATTTTTGGATTGTTTTATTTTATTTTGTGCATTTTTGTATAATAAACGCATTATTTTGATAGCTATTGCTATTTTCCAACAACAAAGACCATTCATGTTAATTTTGTTTAAAATGTGTGTTGCATTAAAATTGAAAGCTTTTGTTCGATCCCCTGAAAGTTTGTGTAAATTTAAGCACAAAACTGTAAATATAAGTAGAGAAACGAAACCAATTTAAACCAGCGTAAATTGCAAGTTAGAATAACAAAACCTGAAAACTCCGAACAAAACGCAAATGGAACAGGAAACCTACGGTCGGTGTTGAATATCAATTAAATGTAACTAAAGCTTTAATTCGTTCATTTTAATTTATAATTAATGGCTAAATCCATAAAAGATAATTCTGCGGGAACACGAAATTAGCTTCGTTATTGACTTACGCAAACTGTTTCGCAGCATAGGGATTTTTAATAGGGCGTATGTGTCCTATTCATTGTATTTAGGTAGTAGTGTGTCAGATAGGATATGAAAATGAAATACACCCACCCCTTATCGAGGGCGCGAGCCGCACGCCGAGCCCCACGCGGAGCGAGTAGTTTTAGTGTGGGCTTGGGGCGCGCTCATCTTCGACAAACTGACAAGAGCACGCGGCTGTGCCATACAATCGTTTCGTCAAAATTCAAAAGACTGATTACGAAAGACGGAATTTTTATATTGTAAGTACAACTTTATTTATTTATTATTAGAAAAAAAAAATTAAATATAGATTATTATTTATTTGGAATGTTTATGAAAATAAAAAATATTTGAAATTATTTTCAAGTTATCAAAGTTATCATAGCAAATTGGGAAATTTCAGGTTTTGATTTAAATAAAACAACAAGGAAAACGATAACAATAAAACCTTTAATCGAATTTAATATTTGAATGAAAAAAAAATAATCTAAGGGAATAATTTTATTTAAGTAGCAATCATAAGTAATATTTTGAACTTTTGAATTGATTATCGTTGAATTGACCTTTCTTTGAAATACATCGCCGATCGCGTGGTATTATCAAAATTGCGCTCTCATAAATCGGGTGTACAACATTATGTGCGTTTCTATAGAAAAACTAAATCAAGGCGGTTTATCAGTTCTGATGCCTTTATATCAATTCCAGAGAGCCAACAACTTGTACGAGGGAAATGCAACCAAAACACGAGACAACGAAGTGATCTTTGGAGTAAACGAACAAACATTACTGATAATGTAGTTTCTTTTAAAACAATTTTACGATAGTCGTTCTAGCCACCTACAACTAGAAAAAAATTCTAATAGACTTTGTAAAAAATTATGTGACTCATATCAATCGCATAATCTCGATCTGTGATTTATTGATCTTTTATTAATTAGTGATTAAGACAATTTTTAGGGGAAAAAAATATACATAAATAATGTGGTGCAAACTGATTTTTGTGTTTCTATGTGTGCAACATTATACGTTAGTGCATTCTAGGAAGATTTCAGTGAATAGTATACCAACAGATAGGACTAATTCGAAATTTACAATAGAACAACTTTTGACGTCTACCTTCCCTAAGAAGATTTCAGAGGATTTAGATTTGGATCCCTGTAAAGCTGGTAAGTGTTGCGAACGACTTAAATCTTAATTCTCTACCAAGAAATGTGGCTGTAATTGTTAATCTTTGTTAAAAGCTATTTTAGGGTGAATTAACAATACAGGGAGAGTTAAGAATTAAGGATTAAATAGAGAAAGTGGGATTAGGTTTCAGAAAGTTTTCAATACCTGCCATTAGAAAGAAATTTTTCTTTAGAAAGGACTTTCGTTAATGACTAAAAACTCCTAATAAATCTTTAGCTTAAAATTTTAATAAAACCTGGGGTAATGTGTTCCTAAACGCTATTTTATAATAAATGTTTATGATGTGGGTATATTGCTTTTGTATACGAAAATATTCCAAATCTAAAGCTCACAGTTGGCGTGCTTTTATATTTAACAATAACGTAGCTTGCTAAACCAAAGTTTCCGTGACTAGAAAACGAAAAAAAAAGTTATAAACAGCTGTTTATCGTCCGTTTTTTCTGTACGTAATTATCGTTACTTCGTTATTTTTTAACTGCCTCTAAGATTGTTGGTTAATGTTTAACTGATTCTAAACATGGAACTGGTTTAAATCTGTTTCTTGATTAAAACCACTCAAAGGTTTTATTTATTAAGAACCTTCGCCGTTCAATTTTTATGAATAAGTTTGGCACAACAATAGTTTTTCTTTGAAGAACGCCTACAATTTTCCCTATTTTTATTATTTATCTTGAAGCAATTATACAATGACGTTCAAGTATTACTGATTTATTTTCAGCAGATTACACCACTCAAGGGTTATAAAAATTTCAGATTTTTCATTGGTATGTTAGAAGTTAATTAAAGAAGCTTGCAATAAATAAACACCCCGAGGATGAAGGGTTTGCACAGGGACGGATTATTTTGTTTTATGATTTAAGTCAGTGTAGCAAATTTTGAGGACCCTCAACACTTATCTTCTCTACTAATTAATGTACAGGGTGTTTCAAAATTACGGTGGAAAAATTAAGGGACAGTTCCGTAAAACGCAGAAAATAAGGACACGCGTATGATATGTTACCTTATAGGATAGCTGCTAGGAGCTAAAGATGGTCCTTTAAAGTTCGGTTCCTAACGATTTAAAATAAAATATATGGCATCTCCTAGCTATTAAATGAAAGAAAGTAAAAACGAGAAAATACGTGTCCGCGCTTGTGTTGAGCATGCTACTAAAATTTTGGGCACCCTATTAAATTGTAAGATATTTCCAAACAAGAATTTTATTATTTATTTGTCTTTTTGATAATTTCTAAACACCCCCTTTCTCTATACCACAATTCAAATGCAATACACGCATTTCAGAGCTAAGTAGGAAATAACTGGAACAAAACATTAAACTATACTTTTAAGAAACTTCTAACTCTAAGCAAAAAATGTCTTAATTTCACTTGAAAACTTTCCATAGCTACCCGATAAAATAATCTTTCTAGTGAACTAGTTCCAAATTATACGTTACAACTTCATTTGTGCTGAATTCTATTTAATGATAAAAACTAAAATTAATTCAGTGACCGCAAGCATAAACCTCTCGTCGCTTGCAGTAGTTTAGACTTTACATGGAGAGCAAAAGCTTACGAGTAGCTCAAACTTTATCAATTTATTCATGTTCACTCCTTGAAAATACAGTACTAACCCTAAAAGTTGTTGTTTATTTCTTTACGCATCAATAGAACATGCGGCTCTAAAATAATCTCACAAATATGAAAATTGAGTATTCTACAAATTAATTTTATTTTTGTAACTGTAAGTCATTAAAGTTGCGTTCAAAAGTGGCGACAAAATGTAGCTTTACAGTGACTACAAAGCTATGCAGCGACTTCCGCAGTGTTAATTATAGCTAACTAGGAAAAGCAGCAATCCTTGTGACAGGTATTCAGTAGTTACAATTAGTACATCGTTAGCATGGGGGTGTTTAACGAAATGTTTGCCTTAATTGGCTCTTTGAGTAACCATGCGTGTACACTAAAGGGTCTGTTTGTTAGTAAACAGACAATATTTTCAGCTGGAAACTGAAATTATTATATATCTTGAATCTTGTTCAGCAAGACATGACATAAAAGTAAAGTTAGTAATAATTCCGCTAGCCAAAAAATTTAAGTTTTGTTCGGGAAGTATGGCATCCAAATTTTTCATTTCCAAAGCAATTTACTCTTTTCACGTCGATTTTCAACACAATTAGCCCGTTGACACCAACCTATTTCAAATCTATGTAGTACTGAAAATACCAAACAATGCGGCTGAATGGGCATGTCATGATCTGTAAATAGCAGTTGTAAGGTTTATTGATTGCAAAAAAACCACAGTTAATGATGAAGCCTTGTGGCATCATTTGGCGGGATTACGAGACTCGTCTCCCCGACAAGGGTTTCATGGTCAGTGGCTTCTGAAAAATTGGTGTAAACTTCAAATAAAGTTAAAACGTTTAACCTTTAGGTAATTTTTTAATGTCATGTACTCACTCGAGCGATTTTACTTATGAAGAGAGCATTTGCTTCAAACACCACGTCCCGTAGCTCGTGTCATTGTGGGTAAATTATGTAAACCTTTTGTACCTAACAGGAAAATTGTTAGAATTTTTTTAACTTGAATGTAGTCATGCGTTATCGTATGGGAAATACCAAAGTGTGATGTAAAAGTGTCTACCTTTGATGGCACTGTTCATGATTTCAAACTCGGATCACATTAGTACGATTTTTATAAATACAGAAGAAGTTTTGACTTCAAGTTCAAGTTCGATTTCCATATAAGGGCCGGCGATCTCAGTAACTATTGCAGTAGGTACCTAAGGAGAAAACTGATTTTATATTTTTGAGATGATATTTTGAAACAAATGTCTTCAGAAAATGTTTACAGTTTCGAGATAGTTAATAAAATAAAAAAGTTATACAACATAACAAGAAAAAAGAAAATTTCGGAAAACTGCGTTTTTTTTTCTTACAATAGTTACTGGTGTACCTTGTGGTATAAAAATTTATTATAAATCTTTTTATGGCTGAAATTGTATGTTTTTCTTGGAAAATAATAGTAATTAGTGAACAGTGACACAGTTTGTGGGAAAACTACGACTGAAACATCCCAGGACCCGTTTCCTTCTCATTGGAAAAACGATCTAGGGCGTTCTCCTGTGTCAACTTCAATACTAAATAGGGCTACAACGGGGTTGCTTGTCGCAGTTTGTGTACATGGTGCTGAGGTCTATGTAGTACATGGTGCCGAGGTTATTCTTCTGTATTATACCCAGCGCGATGATAAAGTTTGGAATAAAATTCTTAAATGCGTTGATATCGTCCCTCCTTCTTGTCTTACCCACCTATCACCTATGATTTTGGCGCCACATCTCCAGCCGAGTTCCTCTTTAAGTGGGCTGTTTTCTTAAATACAGCCCCTTAATAAGTTTGTCTCTTTTATAATCTCTCAGGGGATAGGATAGGTATCTATTCTTGATTTACGTTTATTACTTTTCCATTTCAGCTTAGATTTTAAAAATATCTATTGCGCTTGTGGATGAGATGATGATTATGGTGAGATGGTTTGTCTTTTTATCTGATATCCCTTCTTATTCCCCTTTCTAATTTCACTAAACAGAAAATTAAAATTGGTACCCAATATTATCTAAATCAGAACCTTTAAGAGGGATTCGTCTCACTGATCTCTTCCTGGGATTTTAGTAGGGTTTTCTACCCGTTTTTTATATTTTTTCTTCCTACCCATAGTTGCAGCACATAAAAATTCCTTGTGCATCCGTCCTTGCAAATCTACCGGACTCCAGGATAAACATATTAAAACACTGATCTTGGTATAGAGTACCGATAGTAAGTGTAATCCAAAGTATTCATGGAAGGATCTTACATAAAAATTTCAAGTTGTGATATCGAGTTCACAGACATGAATATATTTACGGTGATTGTTCAAATACAAACATTGATTGTATTTGAAGAAAATCTGTTATGTTTATGGTGATGCTTATTTATTCTATTGCACAAACACATTAACATTATCCAATCTTAACGATTTCCTGAGAAAATCTAAATTGAATATTTGAATACATTGTAGTAAATAAATAAAATGTTATTCATAAGTAAATAATCTAATAGCATTATTTTTAGAAAAAATGGCAAATAATTATAAATCTTTTTTTATTAATGTGTTAGCAATGAACTATAATCATTCAACTATTGATAAAGTTGTAAACAGCGTATGTTAAAAACAAGGAGGATATATTGTTTATTAAAGCAAAATAACGAACTTCCTAGAGATTACATTTAAATGGAATTGAACGAGATAAGCAATTCGTTATTTTTATTTTTCATTATTAATTACTTTATAGGAAAGTACTATTATGAGGAAAATTTTAAAAATAGAAACACGCAACGGTGACGAAGAATCTCCAGAATCCTCTTATGCTTGTATCTGTCTGTGGATGGATACGCTCATTTATTTTCTTCTAATGAGGTTCTTTTAAAACCAGGATATTCAAATGCGTTTATGTTAGTAGATTATCAGAATAAATTGAATACGTTTTCCCATAATAGTTGCAATCAGCATTGATTGACGTCTGTTTTGCGACTAAAATAAAATAAAATTTCTAAACCAAAAACTTCATTCTTTGGGAATAATGTAAAAGATTCTGTTTTTTTACATTAATATACTTTCTTAACAAATAAAGTGCTTTCTTGCTTTAACTAAAATTATGTCTAGCATTAACGTCGCGTTACATAACATTCATTTTCTGTGATGGTTTTGTAAGGCGACAAGCGAAAGCAAATTGAAGCGAGACATTTCTTAACTCGGTCGCTACCTATTTATTTATACCCTTAAAACATACAGCCTTTTAGACTTACAAATAAATTTTGCCTAACAGTCGCTATTCGTCCCCTCCAAGAAGGGCTTAACGGTGGTCATGCCATTAAACTAACGGACTTACCCGTGATCCTGAATGACACTGCTGTAAGCTTCACAAATTGTTGCCACTTTCAATTAACGCTTCATTAGTTTCCATAATTCTAGCGAAAGAGATAAATTTTCCTTTTAATAACCATTGATTGTTTATACAAGTAGTAACAGCAGTACGTTATCAGAACGGGCATTAAGATTAGACAATCGTTAAAACTGGTATTATATTTTAGCAGACTGCACATTTATTTTACAGGAAATGAAGACAATTTCAAAATAGTAAAACCTATTTATTAAAAACCCATATACACTGGTGGCCTGCATTATTTTAAAAAATGAAGACTAATTGTATTTCTTTCACGTATTTCCTGTTTATGTCAAATATTTAGGTGTTGTCAAGTGAGGGCCTAAAAGAACTTGAACTTCATATCGAAGGGCTCATTGCAAACTCGCCGTATAAATTAAGTTGCCAAAAAGCTCTTGGCACAAGCCGAGAAACTACTTTAGCCATGGAGTCTCAATATTTTCCCGTTCAGGATAGTAAAGACCATTTGCAGCAGAAAGCATAACTTTTGATGTCAATTTTGAGCCCGCCAATAAACCGGTTAGAGTCTTTAGTTCCTATTTTGTTAAAAGAAAATTGTATATAGAACAATTAATTTAGGTTCGGTGTCGTCGATGATGGGACTAGCGTGCCGATGATAGTTCAAGGGGTTTTCCGAGTTTAATCCTCCAATGAACAGGGATGTGACTGTGTTTGGTTAGGTGGCTGTGCACTACAGGTGCAAAAATTTAACAAATCAGTGAAAAACAGTACTGCTGTTTACAGTTTTTTTTAAAGTTTGTTGGCGCTTCCAATACATCTCTCAGTTGGGTATTCGAAGTGACAAGTGAAAAAGAACTTATAATAGAAATGAGTTTTTAATTTTCGTGGTCATAATTAAGCTCGCTGTACGATACTCCTGGTTCTCTTTAAGGGACAAGAATTAGAGCTGTATACAAACAATATAGCGCTGCCTTAAATTAATCCGAAATATATTAAGAGGGTGGATTTCACCAAAAACCATAAGAGTTGTATAAATGTATTTAGGATAAACTATTTAATAGCCTACATAAAATCATGGAACAGAAAATTTAATAGCGAGATCCTGAAATGTTAACCAGATTATTTTTCACTTTGTGTTGTCCCTATATATTAATAATAAAAAGGAAACGTTAAAATCATGCACTTTTAAACAAACGTTCAAATTAAAATATAATAACGCTATCAACAGTTTATTTGCAAGTTAGGCTTGTTTGAGATATAATCCTTCACGTATTTGTATATAATATTTCATGGTGTTGTAGACTTGTGAAACACTCCGCAATGTTACCCTCAAATCAAAACAATACGACTTCGCACTAGCAAAGTTGGCATTAGCTACGTGTATACCCCAGCAAAACGACTTTGTTTCCTCCCTATCCATGTTTGCTATAGAATGTAACATTACATTTACAACTGTACAGAACGTGTTAACAGTTTGAGAACTCGCAATATGTCTCTATTCATTCGGGGGTTGCAAGTGGTCTGAAAACTGTAATCATTTGTGCTTACTCGGGTTTGCCTATTATTGCGACGTTACGGTATAATAACGTCTTTTATGACATTCCTTCTTTGTCAGTTCCAGCAAAGCTTTATGTTAATGTGGAAATAAAATCTAGGTTCTTAATATTTCACCCACAACATATTATTAATACTGAATGTTGGGTTAGTTAAAAATTTAAATTTTTCAATCCTAAACTCCCGTTAAATGTTCCATTTTGAATTCAACAATAGGTAAACAGTATTTTTTATTTTTTATAAATATATAATATTTCATCAATTTTGAGGATGGGGAGGATTAAAATTGCCGAATGGAATTGATGAGTGGCCGTTTTTTCAACATTTACCTCTAATCCAAAGCTTGGTTTTCTTCGTCAAATTTCCTCACGAATTCAGTTAAATCACATTTGGAATTGGGGAGTAGATCTGGTGTCGTCAGCAAATTGCCATTTACATATTTTTTCTTGCCAATTTGATTAACCCTTTTCCAATTTTCTGTTGTTGTTTTGATTATTCATTGTAGATACATATTAAAGAGAGGAGGAGGTAATACGCATCCCTGTCCTTTTTTCAGTGTCTATCTATGACTTGAATATTTTCAGGCCTAATCCTTGTTTGAGGTATAATTTTGGTATTCCACCAAAAACGAGTTTGTGTTTTGTCCCTTTGGCGGAAACCCGGCATAAGGTAGTTTAAATAGGGTATTGGAATATAAAATGCTCCTATTTAATGTGAACATTGTTCTGTAAATTTGATTGCTAAAATCACATAGCCGAGCTATAAACAATAAACGTGGCTTCACGCAACTGTAGTACACAAACGTACACACATTGTTATCTAATTCAGTTAACGTATTTGATAGCCATTTTATGAAAACTAATTACGCCATGTCAATGTAAATCGTACTATCGTTACAGCATCGTAAAACGGAAACGAGGACATGAATTTAACAGGTGCATGTATTACCATGCTTCCATGCTATTTTAATCCATAATTAATCCCTTCGTACTTTGATGACTGTTTTAGATCTAGTGAAGCGTACTGCTTAATTATTAAATACATTTTAAATCCCTTTGTGGTTTGTGCTGTTTAATTTTACGCATTGACGTTATTTAACCAAATTAATGTATTTTTTTTAATTAATTAAAAAAAATCACAATTTCTCAGTATCGTTATGTGGAATATCAGAGCTTTTGCCTAGGGTTAAACGGAGTTCAGATTTGAATATATCAACAAAAAAAATGTTGTTAATTAATTTAACCCAGGAAGGGATAACAGAGGTTGGATACTGATATAAATATTCCTAACTCGAACGTTTCTATTATTCTCATTAAATTATTGTAAATACCTAAAAACAATTACGATATGAATTTAAAGGTAATGAAAATATTCCTATGTAGTTTAAAGTCTACAAATAAAATTATGGATGTTGGAAACGGACAAAGAATCAAAACAGTTGTAAATCGAGTACATACGCCTTTGTTCAAGGATTATCTTCACTTACTGACCCGTAAAACCTAATCTCTTCGAATTAAACGTCATAGCAAACTCTTGATAATTTCGTTTGATAAAATATTAAGCAAGAGACAACATGTCTCTGCTTTATAAAACGAGACATATGTTTTGATAAATCAAAACTTTCTTGTTTACCACTATTTTCTACTTGGATATAACTATTTTACTGTTTAATATTTATTAATACATAAAGTTCAAAATGATATAGTCACAAGTTTACCGACAGTGTTGGTTGTATGTATTTCCGTTATTGATAAGTACAACTCCGATGTTTTGGCACGAATTCCATATTTGCACTGAGAGTGTAATGAAATGCAGTAGGTATAGCAACGACAATCGTTGCCGGAATTAGGGGTTGATTCTGATCTGAACCCCGTTGATCAATGCATATGACGGTTGTAGTAGTAGGGAAGCATGTAAATTTTTCGTTCAATGAAGCACCACTGTCTGCAGTTTTATAACCGCTTGAGTAAACAGATTTGTTGCTGTAAATAATTTCCTTTGTACCCACGCAGTTATTAAATTTTGATTAAATTAAAGTGCAGAATAATTGAATGGTGGTGTTCATGTGAAGTAGTGGATTATTTTATATTTGCAAAAATATTTAGCTATTCGCTATATTTCGTATTTCTGCATATCACATCCAATAGTTGCTGCACAATTTTCCTATAACTTATTAGTCGAAGATCGAAGCAAAATAATAAACTTCCACAATACTCACTTTGATAACTATTGATGTTAGGCCAACTTGCATTATTTGCTAACTAGTTGGACATTCAAGAAGATTATTAGTAATTGTAGTGCAAGGCCGTAATGCCCAGTAGGACAAAATGCATTCATATATCCCTTTATCAAATTTGGGTACCGGGGTCAACAGGATTACAGTCGTCACTTCTCAGACTGATTGTTACGCCCATCGTCAATATCATACGCAAGGACATTAGATTTGCTCCTATTTGTGTCCTGACTTAGTCTCAGAATTTTTTTTCAGAAGATTATGATCAATTTCATTGATTATCTTACAATAATATACCAGGGCCAAGAAGCCAGGGCGCAGTGTTCTGTACCATAAAGGCGCAGCTGTAATAATTGAAGTTGTAAGTTTCGCCTTACTGACCGTTCAAACGTTGATCTACGAGGGGGGGTAATAGGGGTAATAATCTAACCGAACAAGCCAGCCTTTCTACAATACAGCACTAAATGAACCTAGGACATTATGAAGATGTCTACGCCCGAGGACTTATTAACATCAAAAGGTCCATGGACACTTCGCCTGATGTTCACAACCCCCAACGCTGTTTCCTACCCATATCGTCCAAAAATGTGAGGGTGCCACAACGCGCAACACGACCACTTCGTCCAATTCTAAATGTGACCACAACGCCCAATCTGAACATAACGCCCAACATTGTAATACGGACACAACGCACAACTAGACCACAACATCTCGTATTTATTATATGTATGTTAGGTGCTAAGAGCAACTAACCTCGGCACCATGTACACAGCTAGGCACCATGTAAACAGATCTACATTATATAATTATCAATGAAACGGGTTTGGGCGATGTAAACACCGCGGTTAAATATCGTTGGGCGTTGTGGTTCAGTTGGGCGTTATGTACGTATTACAATGTTGGGCGTTGTGGTCACATTTAAAATTGGGCGATGAGCTCGTGTTGGGCGTTATGGCACCCTCCCAGTTTTGGACGTTATGGGTGGGAAACGCCGTTGGGCGTTGAGGACATTGGCCGAAGTGCCCTGCCCCAAGAACAAGTAATGACCATCGTGCGTACATTTTATTTTTCATTTTAAATATTTTAATTAAGTGAAAAGCTTCAATGTGGGTTTATAAAATATACATGGTCATTGTATATCTTTGAGGGTAACCTTTGTTTATGTATCTCTGACGATAATATATTGCAGGGCACAATGTGCGGGCGCTATACAACTATGCTCATAACGCCCTAGGGCGTTATGGATTACTTAATACATCTCCTTTGACAGATACAAACAACAAATAATTGATAAGTGGAATATAAAGATTTAGTCGTTTATTTTTTATAATTAGGTCACATTTTGAGATTATAGCGTCAGAATTTTGTTACAGAATTACTTATAAATAAACTAATATAATTATACCTAAAAATTTAAAATAAAAATAAACGGTGCAATAATTTTTATATGTACTTTTTCAATAAAATGCTGTGTAGAGTATTGATTGATTAAAAACTTAATTAAACTGATAGTGATTATTTGTTCTTTTAAAGTTGAAAAATATGATTATTTGCAAAGTCAAAGATCATTTCCAACATAGAAACCGCTATCTATGTTTTTTATTTTGTTTAATTAGGATTATTAAATTTTAAAATGCAGAATCTTTATCACATCACCTTTATGTGCAGTTAAATTAATAATAGATATTTATTTTAGCAGGTAATTTTCGCAGCTAGGGTTTGGATACGTTTGTTCATTTCGCTTTAAAATTTAATGCAAACTGCCTGTAATTTCGGATAGGGTTTTTTGTAACCCGTTCTCTCAAATATAACGCGCATCACCATTGCATATCGCGCTAATCAGAACAAAACAACGAATTGCCAGTAATTATGTTATTATCATATTATGCAATTATTATTCGATTTTATGTACGACCGAGGGTTCTCTACCGAACTGGTTTAGTTAAATCCAATTGGGGGATAATTTTAGCCATTAAAATGTTGTGTTGATGCCACATACAGTTCTAGTGGTTTTATTTGGGATTGGCTCGTTATATTTTAGTCGCCTATTACATAGTGAACGGATGCACATTTTTCGAATAAAATTATACATAACTATAAAATTTAAAATTATTACTTTCAGGTACATTTTTGGGGGACATAGCAATATCCGATGTGGAATACTCCTACAAGGATTCTAAAAAAGATCAGACTTTACAAGAGGAAGTTGAGCAATATAAGCAAGAAGTGTTAGAAGGTCTTCAAATAGAGGAGGAAGGTTTAACTGACCTGATTCGGAAGAAAACTAAACAACCTTCGCCTGTTGTCACCCCACGAAGTTATAATGACCCAATTGATAATCCTGTAATCGATTCCTCGCTCAAAAATGGCCAAATCCTTCAAATAGGTTACTCGCACACACCGGATTATTCAAATGAAAAAGTGATCTTTTTAAACAATAACGAAACTTCTACAGCTACAACCAAAACTAATAAAACTGAGGGAGGTTTTACAAACACACCTAAAAAAATAAGACATAGAAAAAGACATATTCATAATAGTAATAATTTTAATGGAAATAGAAGAGAGAGACATAGGAGAAATAGGTGAGTAGGATGGATTTTAAATTATTTTTTTTTGTAAGCGGCATGGAGCCTATTCCGGTTTGTTCCATCGGGGGTCAAATCTGGATTGTTGTTAACTTTATATTTAATTCTGTATCTACGTAGAAGTGAAAATTAATTTAATTACATACGTATTTCATTTATTTTTTCTATAGCAGATGTTAAAGTATGCTTTGTTCGACTAAAAATAATTGATCAAGTATTACTTTAACCGCAAGGGTAGATAAAGTGACACTTTAACCGCAAGGATAGATAAAGTAGTTTAATTTTCTGGAAACTCCATGGAAACCGAATGGAAACCTTTGCTACTGAGATTTTCGGGTTTAATATAATCTAATTTTAAATTGTTTTTTTTGCAAATTTTTCTTATTTTTTTAACATCTGCTATAGAAACAAATAGAATTTTATACACGACGATAAAATTTAATTATCGACTCGCGAAAATTAATTCACTCGCGATTTCATCGCTCGTGAATTAACACTTTCCGCTTGTCGATAAAATATAATTTTATCGTCTTGTATAAAAAATAACTATTACCTTATCATACAGCCAGTCTAAATATTATGAACATTGATGGCTAAAAGTTTTTTGTAGCTAAAAATATCAGTTCGAAGCCGACTGATCAAGTGATCACAAGCGCGGATCTACGGGGTGGGGTGTAATAGGCGTAATTCTTCCCCCCCCCCCCCCCAAGAAGCCCGGTATTAACATTATTACACAATATTTTTTCACGTTTAACATCATCGCCTGGGGGTTCTCTGTACCTCCCAGATCATTTACCCCCTTTAGACAATTTCTATAGATCCGCGCTTGCTTGATCAACACAATTAATTGAAAATTCACGAAGTTTATTTATTTCTAGTGAATCTAACCCAATTTACAATGGCGAATTTTCACAACCAATTCCTCAGAGACCCATTATCTATGAGGAACTTCCAGTTCATGATTTCGAACCAAATTTTGATTTTAAACCAAAAAAAGTGCCAAATACGAAGATCAAGCAAAAAGTTCCTAGTGAATATAAGTTGCGTGAAAATCAAGAAAATCAACTTCATCGTAGGGTTACCAGAGCTGCTACTGCCAGAAAGGAACGGGTTTGGGATTATGGCGTTATCCCTTACGAAATCGATGGAAATTTTAGTGGAGGACACAAAGCCCTTTTCAAACAAGCTATGAGGCATTGGGAGAATTTTACTTGCGTTAAGTTTGTAGAACGTGATCCCATGGAACACCCGAACTATATTATTTTCACAGAGAGGCCTTGTGGGTAAGTAGGAAAAATTTTAAATGTTTTTTGTATTCTAAGATTTATTTTTAGGTGTTGTTCCTTCGTAGGGAAAAGAGGAAATGGAGCACAGGCTATCAGTATTGGAAAAAATTGTGATAAATTTGGAATCGTAGTTCATGAATTGGGTCATGTTGTTGGTTTTTGGCATGAACACACACGACCAGATCGTGACAGGCATGTGATTATTTTCAGAGACAATATTATGAACGGTAAGACTTTCAGATTGATTCCGATATAGGAAATCCTTAAAATAAATGAATTATTTTTTTTAATAATTTATTACAAAAAAAAATATTGAATGGAAATTAGTATTTTAAACTGAATATTTCTTGCTAAAATGTGAAGTAAAGAAATAAATATTAAATAATTTGAGTTAAAAACTTCTAAAGTTTCTTGCTGGTTTGGAATAAGCGTTCATTTCGGTTTCAAGAAGTTGAATTTATAACCATTTCTGAAACCCTGTAAAATTTAACATTCCTTAATCTATTTTGAATTGAAACTAAAGTTTTATTGCTTTTAAGCGAGCCATTTACCTACTTTTTACAAACTAAAACACTTTTAATAATTCTTCGTAATTGATGACAGTTAGAGTGTATTATCAAAACCTATTCAACTGAAAGTGATTGCAATTAATACGTCAAAACTCTGCATGAAAATTGTTTCTGAACTAAGTTCAATCAATTTGCTTTCAAATTATGAATTTTATATTTAAACGCTCTGCAGAAAAATTATTTCAACCTTGAGTAATTTCACTTTCTTTGGTTACTTAAGGTTTGTTTGAACATAAACATTTCGTAGTAAAATACATGCAAGATAGTGAGTAGTGAAACACACAGTAAGTCGATAAAGCTAAATGTCATACAAATTTTATAATCTAAACATGATGGTATCTGTCACGTTTGCCCCAGTGTGCTGGATTATCGTCCACGATCCAAGATGCAGCAGCGTTTTGGACAAGAACATGCATAAATTATGTAACCAATTGTCATGCAATACTTTATATTCAGTGATAAATATTCATTTTTTAAAGAGGTCAAGTACGCCACATGTAAATTCTAAATTTTTACGGAAGCATGACAAATATTGACACATTCCTTTTTACTTTTTCAGGTCAAGAGTATAATTTCAACAAACTCACAGATGAGGAAGTGAATTCTTTAGGATTAACATATGATTATGATTCTATAATGCATTATGCACGGAACACGTTTTCCAAAGGGACTTATTTGGATACTATATTACCTATTGATGTCCCGGGACGAAAACGTCCAGAAATTGGACAACGTGTTAGATTAAGCGAGGGAGACATTGCCCAAACCAAACTTTTATACAAATGCCCAAGTAGGTTTTTAAAAATGAATCTCGACTTCTGTTTATATTCTTATAATTTGTAGAATGTGGACGAACATTCCAAGCTAATTCCGCTGCATTTTCCACCCCATCATATGTAAATCGAAAGTCCTCTGAAGAAGGTGAAAAATGTGAATGGCGGATCACCGCAACTCATGGCGAAAGAATTGTTCTTAACATTACAGAATTAGATATTCCAAAATCTACAGATTGTCGTACAGATTATATAGAAATTCGTGATGGGTACTGGTATAAGTCTGAACTCTTAGGTAAATTTTGTGGTACAGGAAAAATTCACGAGTCCATAGTTTCGACAGGAAGTAGAATGTTGATTTCTTATGTTTCAAAAAATCCTACAGGTCATCGAGGATTTAGTGCAAATTACGAAGGTAAGCTGATTTTTTAAAAAATACAATCGGGCGATTCAATTTTCTTATTTTAATTTCGGATACGTACTAATATCGTCAAAATTCTTAACATAAGAAGTTAATAAGATTAATGAAGTTATTGGAGTTCAATTGATTTAACAGACAGTGTAATAGGATTAGAATTGTTCACTTCAAGTAGGACGAGCACAAATACGAAACAAAGATGTTTCGCTTTTCGGTAATCCTACCCAAATTGTAGCTAAAATTTTAATGTTATAAACTTATAAGTAATTTTTCTGAAAAGTTACCTTTTTGAATTACTTTAGTGGGATTTACAAAAATAAGTATAAAAAAATGTATTTTAAAATAAACTGGGGAAGGGGTTGATCAACAGCGGAATTGCACAGAATTGAACTTTGTATAACTTGCCAATCAATGTTAAAAAAATATTGATGAAAAATTCGTGTTATAATTTTTATTTAATATTTTTCTTAGTAAATCAAACAACTTAACGCAATTAAATTTTTTATGTAGCTGTGTGTGGAGGAGAGTTAAGTATTGAAACGGGTGGTCATCTAGAATCCCCGAATTTCCCGGAAGATTATCAACCTAACAAAGAATGCATTTGGAAGATTACAGTTCCTGATGATTACCAAGTGGCATTGAAATTTCAATCTTTCGAAGTAGAAAATCATGACAATTGTGTCTACGACTATGTAGAAGTCCGAGATGGCTTAACAATGGATAGTCCTTTAATAGGAGTCTATTGTGGTTATAAAATTCCCTCAGATATCCGTTCTTCCTCAAACTATCTCTTAATTAAATTTGTTTCGGACGGTTCTGTTCAGAAGGCTGGATTTTCGGCCACATTCATAAAAGAATTCGATGAGTGTAACATGATCGATCACGGATGCGCCCAAGAATGTGTAAATACTTTAGGTGGGTATGAATGTTCTTGCAAAATCGGGTACGAATTACATTCTGATGGAAAGAATTGTGAAGGTAAGTTCAACTCTTGTACGACCAAATAAAAAATACAATTTATATAATTTTAGACGCATGTGGAGGAATTATTGATGATCCCAATGGAACAATCACATCGCCATCTTTCCCGGACTTTTATCCAGCCAACAAGAATTGTGTTTGGGAGATTATAGCGCTTCCTCAGTATAGGATAACTTTGAATTTCACTCACTTTGATCTTGAAGGCAATAACATGCATCAGCAACAATGTGATTATGACAGAATTGAAATTCATAGCAAAACTGGAGACGATAGGTTTAATAAACATGGAATTTTTTGTGGTACCAAGCCTCCTGCACCTATAACTTCAGATGGAAATGCTTTGAGGATAACGTTTACTTCTGATACTAGTATTCAAAAAACTGGATTTGCCGCAGTATTTTTCACAGGTAAACTTATTAAAACAAAACATTTGTTCATTATTAAACGCTTTATATTCTAGATATGGATGAATGTGCGATTAACAATGGCGGTTGTCAACATGAATGCATGAATACCCTCGGTTCATACATATGTACATGCCATAACGGTTTTACGTTACACGAAAATGGAAGAGACTGTAAAGAAGGGGGTTGTAAATATGAAATAACAGCTCCCTATGGGCAGCTATCAAGTCCCAATTATCCGGACTATTATCCAAGTAGAAAAGATTGCGTTTGGCATTTCACAACCACCCCGGGCCACAGGATAAAAATAATGTTTTTATCCTTCGAAATGGAACCCCACCAAGAATGCTCCTATGATCACATCGCCTTTTACGATGGAGATTCTCCCGAATCGCAAACTCTCGGCAGATTTTGCGGGTCCAAACTTCCACATGCGATTGTCGCCTCCGGAAACCAAATGTTTCTGGTGTTTAAATCTGACGCTTCCGTGCAAAGAAAAGGGTTCCTTGCCACACATTCAACAGCTTGCGGTGGACATTTAATAGCCACGTTGGACAGGAAACACTTTTATTCCCATTCTAAATTTGGGAGTGCTAGTTATGATAATCGCGCCGATTGTGATTGGACAATAGAGGCACAACCTGGTTATAACGTTCATTTAATGTTCGTTACGTTTGATCTCGAAGACGAAAAAGACTGTGGCTACGATTATGTTGAAGTTTTTAGTGGGTTAGACTCCAGCGGTGCGTCGTATGGAAAATTTTGTGGAAATTCGGTAAGTTAATATAGGTACTAGAAATATTTGTAAACAATTTCGTCTACGTACAGTCAAATGCAAAAGTAATGTCCAGCGCAAAGTACCTTGGTCCAGCGTATCTGCGTACCGCTGCAAACTTCGACATACGTATTTTTTATACCTGAATATTTTTCCGTTTTCTTACCTGTTAGGATTTGAGAATGTAAGTCGTGTAGTTTACGGCCGAATGCCGGTCCGCTGGACATTACACTTGATTACCTACCTACTAAAGATATTTTAGTAGATCGAGATATGGTAGTTTAGCATTTCGCTACCCATACCATAATTCAAATTACCATAACAGCTTCGAAAGATATTTTATGGAGTAGAAGCTGGGGAAAAAGTGTCCATGAATGGATTAAGGATTAGAAATAAACGATCCAAAATATTTACTTTGAAAATTCGTACAAAATTTTCAAAAATACAAATTCAAACACTTTGGAAACTTTGTTTATAAGAACCAGTAAAACAAACTCTTCCTTATTTTAGTTTAAGGTAGTTGCTCCAATACAGCTACTTCGTTAATTAAATTCAACCCCAATTTTAAATATAATTCAGAACTGTAATAATTTATGCGGTGTTAATTAGTTAAGCGGTAAAATACCGCAAACTCTGGGTTTCTTGATTTCCTTGTATTCTGTTACTGCTAAGATGGGGATTTATCTCTAAACTTTTTTGCTAACACGTTCTGAAATGGAAAAGTAACAGGATAATTGTTTGGAATTGTTACTGCAGCTGTTCAAGAATAGATTTAGTTAACAAGGAATTTACAAAAGTTTCGAAATATATTTAAAGTATATTGTTGTGAAAATCAGTTTCAGATAGCAATAAATCAATGATTCACACAGTATCCAGGTCGTATTAGTAAAATGTTATTGATTGTTTAAGTTTAAAAAAAAGTTTAGCTAAACGTCCCCTTGACGTAATATTTTTAATCTAGAAATTAGTAGTAGTACACATACGAGTACTCTTCTTTCTCTTCATTAATTCAATCCACTGGAATTGTAGTAGTAAAACCTTGAGTTAGGCAATCAATATTATTTTGAGGAATGTTTCATAAGGATAACCTTGCGGCACTGCGGCAATAAAAGTGCGATTTATAAAAGCTACGTTAAAGTTCTATGTCTATTGTTACAGAAACCAACAGATATAATCTCCATGCACGAGGCACTGTTAATTCGATTCAGATCGGACGACACACTAGTGAGTAAAGGTTTCAGTATAGCTTACGAAGCTGTCGAACCATACGGAAGCGAAGAGGAAATGTAGAAATCCGTTATCCTGCCTGAAAATATACCTCGACTTCAGTTGTTTTCCGCGAGAGCGCTTTGTGATCAACCTACAGTGGCAAACATAAACCCCCTGAAAATCTACTGAAACGAGTGATTGCAACGGAGAATATTAGTTTATTATTATGTGTGTTCTTTTTGCATGAATTATAAAGTATAGAAAACGACGATCATGTGTTTCTATATCTCTACTGTTGTGTTCAAAAGTATACTTTAAATAAAAATTTAGAAGTCCAATTTCCTGTTAGTATTAAATAGCCGTTAGTTTTGGTCTTTTAAACTGAAAAACTGAGCTTGAAATGCTTGTTAATTACAGCAAAGTTTATCTAAAAATTGTTCTATAATTATTTATAATATTTTTAGCAGAACTTACCAAAACTAATATGTAAATAGATTACAATATTAAAAAAAAAAGCTTCAATGAGATTTACTGATTTTGTAGCGCATGATAATTGTTTCTTTTTAATATACAGTCATCATTTTCAGTTGTATAAAAGGCATATCGATTTTTAAAATGTATTTTATTTATAATAATTATACAAAACGCTCAGTAATAATATTTTTAGGTAAAAATTTGTGTTTTGTGGATGTTGACACTTCTGAATATGATGAAATGTTTGGAGTAATACATTTTAAATAGATGAAGGCCTTAGAGAATATTCAACGGTAACATTCGAAACATTTTGGAATTTAAATTTAATAAGAAATGTTCGCAACATCGTCATGTCTTTATAGATAGTTTTAAATCGGTTAATCATTTGTGTAGTTTTATAAAATAACGAACTGTTAACGCGATGTTAGTAAATAAAAGTAAATGTAATTATAACAATAATACTAATAATAATTAGATTCATCGACAGTAGTTTATTGCAAGAAAACGTAAATTGTGTACCTATAGTCTTAAGAATCATATTATAATAATTTATAAAATTATTTCATTTCGAAGTGTTGTCTTTTATTCCATAGTAGGTACAAGTGCAGATCTGCGGGGGTGTGGGTAATAGGGGAATTCCACCCCCCCCCCCCACAGAGATCATAGAGCACAAACATAAATAAATTGAAAATGAAAGGTTGTATATTGTATTAACATTATTACACAAAATATTGTGCCTCCCGGACCATTATCCCCCCCTTCCAGAATTCCTCTAGATCCGCCCTTAAGTAGGTATACGAGTAGGTTGCCCAACGATACTGGGTCCGTTGTAATGACCGGATAATTAGACAGGCAGAAAGGATAGAGCTGGTATACCGATATTTTGTTTCTATCTTCTGGACGCGTCGATTAAATCCTAAAAATTTGAGCTATGGCCTAGAGGTTTCAGAATATCGATAGGTGTACGTGTACAGGTGTACTGTGCTGAGTTACTTGCTTTAATGATTTTCAAGGTCATAGTCATATGTGATATGTATCTGTTCTTGAATGTTCTTCGCCTGACAAAGTATCAAAACAAAAAAGTGGAGGTGCGCACCGCACCTCCCCTGGACTTTCCCATACTCAAAATAAACATTTCGTTTGAGGTATATAGTTCTAGTATAGTTCCCGACCTCGAGGCTGTCTCTGGAAATCACTTGAATGCCTAGTGCGACAAACGAGACTCGAAAATTCATCGACAAATTAAACTTTTCAAAAAAAATCCGAAAAGTTCGACATCTTTTTTTTTGAATACCAAAATCGAAATGTTTATTTTCAGTATGGGAAAGTCCAGGTGAGGTTTGCACCTCCACTTTTTTGGACTTAACATACCATTAAATAATCATCAATCTCTTTATTCCATCTCCAGGTGATCCAATGGGTGTTCGACTTCGCCTCAACCCTTTATTATCTCCCAGCTAATTGTTTTGAAAGTCCCCAAAAATGGTGATGTATGGATTTGTAAGCAAATGTAGAAACTAAAAAAATCTTCTGAGTTTATGAATAATCTAAACTGCCTTAAAACCTGCCAAAGTGATTAATTATGAAATCCTACTAGAAATGAGAAGATTTTTCCTTCAGTTAATTATTAAGAATATTAAAACTTTCATCGTACAAACAAAATATATTTATACTAAAGGAATGCAAATACTCAATTTGCAGTTTTGAATATTCACTTTCTGTTAGTGTATGCATTTGCACGTTGAAAATAATTTAGACATTAATTCCTTCGGTTAATTATTAAAAATATTAAAACTTTCATCGTACAAACAAAATATATTTACTAAAGGAATGCAAATACTCAATTTGCAGTTTTGAATATTGACTTTCTGTTAGTGTATGTATTTGCACGTTGAAAATAATTTAGACGTTAGAAATTTATTCTCAAAATCTCATTTCTAATAAAATCATTTAAAAAAATCAAAAAAGCGTTATATAATAAGTATCCATTAGTATAGACATGGTAGTCAGTGTACTGTGATGGTAACTATATCTACCCACACAAATTCAAGCATAGTACCTAACAAAATGTACCTAAATTCGTCCCCAAATTCTCCTTAACACCTACCAAAGTGATTAATTATGATATCCTACCAGAAATGAGAACATTTTTCCTTCGGTTAATAATTCAAATTATTAAAACTTTCATCCTACAAACAAAACATATTTACTAAAGGAAGGCAAGTACTCAATTTGCAGTTTTGAATATTTACTTTCTGTTAGTGCGTATGCATTTGCACGTTGAAAATAATTTAGACGTTAGAAATTTATTCTCAAAATCTCATTTCTAATAAAATCATTTAAAAAAATCAAAAAAGCGTTATACCGGGTGGCCGGTTTCAAAGGTGTACATAGGGATTTAACATTGTATTGAACGTTTCTGCTGATTCCTGCTCGCCAATTCAACTTACAGGAATGGTAATGGTATTAATTGAAAGGTAAAATGATTGCGCTTCAAATGACGCTAATAATAAAATTAAATGTGCTATATTTATTTTAAAATAACGATTTAAAATTTTGCGATTTTAAATATGACGTGCCATGATTTTCAAATTTTAAAGCATTTGTCAAAAAATTTGATAATTTTGTTGGCGTAAATTAGTGCATTTCTGTAAATGACAACTAATTTAACAAAAATTTGAAAATCATGGCACGTCATATTTAAAAATTGCAAAATTTTAAATCGTTATTTTAAAATAAATATAGCACATTTAATTTTATTATTAACGCCATTTGAAGCGCAATCATTTTACCTTTCAATTAATACCATTACCATTCCTGTAAGTTGAATTGGCGAGCAGGAATCAGCAGAAACGTTCAATACATTGTTAAATCCCTATGTACACCTTTGAAACCGGCCACCCGGTATAATAAGTATCCATTAGTATAGACATGGTAGTCAGTGTACTGTGATGGTAACTATATCTACCCACACAAATTCAAGCATAGTACCTAACAAAATGTACCTAAATTCGTCCCCAAATTCTCCTTAACACCTACCAAAGTGATTAATTATGATATCCTACCAGAAATGAGAACATGTTTCCTTCGGTTAATAATTAAAATTATTAAAACTTTCATCGTACAAACAAAACATGTTTACTAAAAGAATGCAAGTACCCAATTTGCAGTTTTGAATATTTACTTTCTGTTAGTGCGTATGCATTTGCACGTTGAAAATAATTTAGACGTTAGAAATTTATTCTCAAAATCTCATTTCTAATAAAATCATTTAAAAAAATCAAAAAGCGTTATATAATAAGTATCCATTAGTATAGACATGGTAGTCAGTGTACTGTGATGGTAACTATATCTACCCACACAAATTCAAGCATAGTACCTAACAAAATGTACCTAAATTCGTCCCCAAATTCTCCTTAACACCTACCAAAGTGATGAATTATGATATCCTACCAGAAATGAGAACATTTTTCCTTCGGTTAATAATTAAAATTATTAAAACTTTCATCGTACAAACAAAACATATTTACTAAAAGAATGCAAGTACCCAATTTGCAGGTTTGAATATTTACTTTCTGTTAGTGCGTATGCATTTGTACGTTGAAAATAATTTAGACGTTAGAAATTTATTCTCAAAATCTCATTTCTAATAAAATCATTTAAAAAAATCAAAAAAGCGTTATATAATAAGTATCCATTAGTATAGACATGGTAGTCAGTGTACTGTGATGGTAACTATATCTACCCACACAAATTCAAGCATAGTACCTAACAAAATGTACCTAAATTCGTCCCCAAATTCTCCTTAACACCTACCAAAGTGATTAATTATGATATCCTACCAGAAATGAGAACATTTTTCCTTCGGTTAATAATTAAAATTATTAAAACTTTCATCGTACAAACAAAACATATTTACTAAAAGAATGCAAGTACCCAATTTGCAGTTTTGAATATTTACTTTCTGTTAGCATATGCATTTGCACGTTGAAAATAATTTAGACATTAGAAATTTAATCTCGAAATCTCATTTCTAATAAAATCATTTCAAAAAAAATTAAAAAAGTGTTGTATAATAAGTATCCATTAGTAGGTAAAGACATGGTAGTCAGTGTACTGTAAAATTCAAGCATAGTAGGTACCTAACAGAATGTACCTAAATCGGGAACCCCTAAATCCCTTCCCAAAATCTCCTTTAACTTCCTTCGGGAGGAAAAATTTGAATCTAAAAATCCTTGCATTTAGTTAAGCAAACACTACATTATATAAAAAAATATTACATAACAGTAATTGTAATTTTAACTCAAGTCTGTGTTGATCCCTCCAGTCCTGACGAATTCTGCAATCTTCATCAAGCTTCTCTCTCTCTCTCTCTCTCTCTCTCTCTCGCTCCTAAGAGATCCTAAGCACATAATCTTCCTTTTGAATTTTTCTTAGAGAAGTCTTAGATGTTTTGGTCTCCCTCTTCTTAACTCTTCCAGTTCACATGGGAGCTGTAGGGTTGTCCTAGATGTTTTGGGCCCCCTCTTCTTGACTCTTCTATTTCATCTTTGGAGCTGCAGAATTGTCCCAGATGGTTTGGCCTCCCTCTTCTTAACTCTTCCATTTCATCTTTGGACCTCCAGGATTGTCCCAGATGTTTTGGACCTCCCTCTTCCATTATATTTTTGGAGCTCCAGGGTTGTTCCAGATGTTTTAGCTTCTTCTTGACAATGAATACTTGCATTATGTTTGTTAAATGAGACATCTTGGGCACTTACACTAACACTTGGTCGTGTTCGGTCAAGAAAAAAAGTTTGCTGTCAAGAAAAAGTGACAAAGCAACCGCGAAAAAAAATACCGGTTACCGAAAGGAAGACGTTGTATACCAAAAATAAGGACATACGATTATATACCAACCTTTACCCTTTTAGGGTAGGTACAATTTACACATTTACTTTCCAATCAGTACTAGATAGTACTATGTAAAATCTAAAAATAATTAAGTTTATGAATAATATTGTAATAGTATATTACATACCCAGGTGGAAAGAGTTTCATTTCTATCGAGAGCTAAGATAGCTGACCAAGGCACGAAGTGCCGAGGTCAGCTAATGCTCCAGATAAAAATGAAACTTTCCACCGTGGTTTGTATACTATTTTATTTTCAACCATCTAAAACAGACGGGAATAACAATAAAAAATATTAATATTTTGAAAAAAAAACCGACATATTGACAAAAGCATACTCCTGTATAACTGTAACGACCTGCTTGATTATGCTCCACTGACGTTTCTCTCAGTGAAATATAAAATTAAGCATATAAATATTAAATATTTCTATTGCTACTTATAATAACTCCAATGTTACAATTAATTTGAATACTACTAATTAGTTTCATTAGTTTTTCCTATATGTTTCGAATAATAAAATGAAAATACTACAATTTTGATATTTTTACTTTGCCGCCCGCCAGGTGGAAAGTGATCACTTTCCACCTGGCTGGACGGCGACAGTTAGTAAACGTCAAGTTTCCAACCTACAAAAATGTCAGAAATGCTGTCATTACATATATGGTTGAAAATAAACTGTAATTACTTAATACTGCATAAATGCTTATGTACTATTTTTTTAAAGACCATCAGGTTTCTTCAACAGGCACTTACGTAGGTAAATCACAGTCGCGCCGCAACCGAAAAAAATCGTTAGGCAAAGAAGCCTTGCGCAACGAAAATATTTGGTAGGTAGGTACTTAAAAGTACCAATAAGATTTTTAAGAAAGTACCTGATAACTCTTTCAAGAATGTACATAAAATAATATATATTTCAAAGAACCCCCTCTTTATCACCGTGGAGGAAACAATTAAAGTTTAAGACATTTTCATATTGTGTAACTCTATTAATCACAAGCAACAACTTTAGTACAGGATTGGCAAGGTATTCCTTATAAATTTTTATACCAAATATTGGTATTTTCTATTACTGTGTCACAGCACTCTAGTAATTTTCTGTCCCCGTAGGGATCTTGGAATGTCATAGCACTCCTCTTAAATTTTTATTTTATACACTCTTGGTGTTTTTTCTATTCCTGGAGGGAATTTTATTCTCTGTTATTGCTTTATGATATAATATCGTTGCACCAAAATGTTTCCTCCACAGTAACAATTAGATGCGCCTCGCTAGCGGAGACTTTGCATCCCACATAGCTGCAAGAAATGAAATGGTTAGCAACAAGAAATTATTGCACAGATATTAAAGAATTAATTTATTTCAAAAAATTTTGATTGCTTTCTTTTATAAGCTATAACTGACGATGTTTAACAACTTTGAAAGTTTACATGACAAAACAAATGTCTTGTAATATATCATATTAACATGAAGGAAAAAAATATAAAAAATTGTTTACGTTACAATAATTAATCTCTTAGTACCTGTACAAGCCAAACTTGATAATCGGAAATGTCACATTACTACATAAACACAACATCCTAAACTGTGACGAGGGGGGTGAGATAAACATTTCCTAAAAACAAATAACACAAGTATACTACACAAATTCCGATCATCAACTTCAACTAAAACACACAAAATAATGCAAATGAAGGACCATTTTACATAGTAATTAATGTAATGATGATGCTGAAGTAATCGTATGTTTATTTTTATAAACAGTTATTTTATTTTTAGAAGGGAATCTGAACTTTTTCCGAAAAATTTGAGTAGGTATCTACTTTACGCCATGACGTATTAAAATCTATTTGAAAGATAATCTTTGAGGCCCTGTAGTTAATTTAATTCATACTTTCAAAAAAGGAAATGAAACAGTAAAGAAAATAATAGTTATTTTTTATACAAGATGATAAAATTATATTTTATCGACAAGCGGAAAGTTTTAATTCACGAGCGATGAAATCGTGAGTGAAATAATTTTCGCGAGTCGATATTTAAATTTTATCGTCGTGTATAAAATTCTATTTTTTTCTATAGCAGATGTTAAAAAAATAAGAAAAATTTGTAAAAAACAATTTAAAATTAGATTATATTAAACCCGAAAATCTCAGTAGCAAAGGTTTCCATTCGGTTTCCATGGAGTTTCCAGAAAATTAAAGTACTTTATCTATCCTTGCGGTTAAAGTGTTACTTTATCTACCCTTGCGGTTAAAGTAATACTTGATCAACTATTTTTAGTCGAACAAAGCACACTTTAACATCTGCTATAGAAAAAAGAAATAAAAACGGTGGGAGATTGTGAGAGAGACATTACAGGGAGACAGGGTAATTACAATGTAACAAGTCAAGAAAGTGAACCTTTACGGGGTGAGCTCAATTCCTGTAAAGATACTTTCCTGATTTGTGCTACTTTGGTGCCAATTTGCAGTAAAAACACTGACTGTGTGACTGTGATACAAAGGTTAGCCCAATATAGGGCCCCAGTACCCGCTTAAGAAAGGCTTGGTGGAAAGGAGTCATCACCACCAGCCAAAACTTGCCGTTTTGTAGTATTACTTAAACATTTATAAGTACTACCTACTACTAACATAACAATGCTGTAACTCCCTGAAGGTCGCTCTCTAATGCTTTCAAAAACAAAAAATAAAAAATGTTAAAATTAGAGTTATGCTGATGGAGATACAAAGTTTACAAGAACATTAAAATGGAATAAAAAAAAATTAACAGATGAAGTATTCTATCTATTAGGGGAATATATTATCCTCAACTTAAAAGGTGGGCGAGGGGCGAGAAGTTCAAAGTTAAATTAATAAATCAATATTAGTGAAATATATTATGTTTAATAAATTTGACTCTAACAATCTGTTTTATGAATTTGCAAACTCAATACTTGAAATATGGGGGAGGGCTGGGGGGGGGCTCTACTGCTGAAACAATTCTCTCTGATGCCCTTTCTTCATCTTTGGAACAGCCTTGCTCTTGCAGAACCACACCTACCTTGGCATTGTTGTCTTCTGATGCACACGATATCCATTTCCATTTACCGCACTAAAGTTCACTTCACTAGAGTTTAGTTCAGTTCACTACACTACACTGCCAAGTTGGCCCAGTCATGCAAATACTATCATGACTTCCAACTTCTCAGTAGAATGGCACAATTAGTCGATCATTTCTGCAAAAAAAAAAAAAATTGTTATAACAATACTAACAACACAGGGAAACAATAACAGAAAAACTTTAAAAGTTGAAAAGTATACTAAATAATAGGAAATGGTTTTAATATCAAGAAATTCATTGTTTTCGACTTATGCAATAGATTAGTAACAAATATTTCCGAGTAAGGTGTAAAGATTATTTAACAACTGCGATTTACATGACGATATGGGAATTATGTTTATTATTATTAATTTATTGATTATCAATTTTGTCGTTCCAAAAAAGTTAAAATTGTTTAAGTGGTAGGTAATGATAATGAAGCAATTATCAAACTTACCACTGAAGAAGTTGGTCTTTGCAGAATGAATGGTATTAGACTTCTCATTCATGTTCTTTGGATTGAATACTTAGATGTGAGGAATCTTTCTGGTCCCTTGGCAACACAGATGATTTAAAACTGTAAAATAGAAAAATATAATTAATAACAATAATAATCAAATGAATTTCTTATTACTGTAGGTACTATCTCAGTTTAGTATGGTATAAATAAATCGCCTTATTAAACAAAATATTTTCAGAAGACACCATTAATACAGCACCAAAATTACCTATAAAATATAAAATTTTCGTCGGCTTAATTCTAGATAAGGATCAAACTACAAAACACTTTTTTTTAATATACCTGTTGATAAAGAGCAAGGGTTTACAACAATTTTGAATTAAAATGTCTTTATACATGTAAACTCATTAAAAAAGAGACTTATAATAATTACGAATTGATAAAACGGGCCATCGTAATCGCAGTTTAATAATTGAATTCAACATTTTTGAAATTAAAAGCACTACCACTAGCTGCACTTTAATTAGGAATTAATTTTACAAGAATTCATTTAATTTACATCCACAAAATAATAAAACGTTTGCGAACGTTTCAACAAAATTCGTAATAAAAAGAGACAGGTAAGGATTTATAAGCCACACGACTCAGGCGCAGGAAGATTTTGGGGGGGGGCTAATCTTAAAACTAAAACGTAGAACAGTGGGTAGGTAGAATGAGGTGGGAAGTGCTGAGCTTAATAGTGCCGCAGGCGAAATTTTTTTCAAAAAAGGGGCGTGGCTTCGGAAACTACTTTTAAGAGAAAACTGAATTTTTTATGCAAGTTTTTAAGGAGGAATAAATATCTTTCGTAAAACGAGTAGTACCTATTTAAATATTCGTAACTTTTTGCGTTTTTTCTAGTTCATTTTTTTTAGATGTAGGACTAATAATAGGTAAAGTAAAACAATCCAAAAATGTAGACGAACTTATTTATTAAGTAGGTAAGAATAGACTTCGATGCATTACTTTTTTTTCTGTTGTCCCTTTCAAACTATGTCCTAAATTTTCTGTTGAAACCCCTTCAGCTTCCTTTCTTTTTTTCACAAAATAGACAAGATAAGGTTGACTATTGCATATAATTATTATGTGAACAAGGCAAGGATAAACCTATAGTAACATCTCGGCAATTCATGCAGTAAATATAAAATTTGAAAATATGCTTGCATTGCTTTGTAAACCGTCTGTTGACCAGATGTGATCATAAAATATTACCTACTATCTAGTAGAGCGCCCTTTTTGAATGTATACAAGCATTTTCATTTTTGTGAGTGTTCAGTGACCCAATGGAAGTATTAAGTTGTATTTTTTGTAATGTCGCAAGCATAATAAATCTAAAATTTCTTTCATTCTTCATTTTGCCGCCCCTAATAAATTGCCGGCTGTGCACCCCTTGCACCCCCCGAACGGCTCGGCCCTGATTTTGAGACGTTTTGTAGTACGAAAATGATAGTCAGGGAGACTAAACAACAATAACTTATTATTTTGAACCAATTTTTATGAGAACGGAGCATTATACACAAATTTTAATATAGTGGATTGACGTTTCGTGGGGGGCAAAGACTCTGCAAGGCACAAGTCTCTAAGGTTTGAGGTCAACCGGATTATCGAGTAACAAACCAAAGTATTTAAAATGTATTTAAAATTGCTCAAAATATAAACTCATCTCATTAAAAAAAATAATTTTCAAACCTTCGGGGGGGGGATTACAGCCCCTATAGCCCCCCCTGTAGATCCGCGCCTGCCCCACGTTGCTTCTAGGGTTGCTGCGTCAAAAATTGCTATATGTATACCTTTATAGCCCCATGTTGGGGCGACAAAAAGTGCTATGAATGTATACCTATAGCTATTACTAAAGAACCTACACTACCTTGTCCACGCACTCCGGTAATCAACACAAATAAAAAAATTTTATACACTCGCAATACAAAATATTATGAAAACTCTCTTTTATATCTCAGGGTCGTTCTTTTCAAGTTCTCATTTTCTCAAACGAAATAGCTAGGTCAAATTTAACAATTGAAATAAAAAAAACTTCTTTTAAGGATTACTCAACAAATTAGAGTTTATTTTGAAGAAATAGAACTCTAAGGTCCGGTTTATTCACCTACCAGTAAAGTTCCCAGTAATTTTACTTGACAGTTTAGGACTAATAAACGAATGTTCACCATCAAGTAAACTACTTGTCACTTATAAATGCATTACTGGGCAGATTAACTTATAGGGTACTTTTTCCGCCAAGTAAAATTTAATGCTTAGTTAGTTGACAATTGATAGTTTTCACTTTATCACATTACAAAACGTATAGCGCTATTTCTTTCTATTTACATGAAACATGACTATCTATTTCAAAATATTGGTTTCATACAAGTTGCTACTTATATGATAAAATTACTTGTCAGCAAGTAAAAAGACTGAAAATTGTTATTGGTAACCTATAAAGTTAATTGTCAAGTAGTTACTGGGCAGGGGGACTTTACTGGTAGGTGAATAAACCGGCCCTAAAACTCCTTACCTTACTTAAACACGACATTCACGCACAACTTCCAATATTGAACTTTTTACACTTGGATTTCAACGGATTTCAACAAACCAAAAAAAAACCCTCAAATTACACTACAAACAATCATAACATTAAACTTACCACCAAGTCTATCCTCCTTATGCCGGTCCTGAACTCTTATTAGCCGTTGAGACCGACCTGCGCATATCTTCGGAATAATTCAAAACAGTTCATAGTTCTTATTTTGATTTCCAGTTTACGTTGCAGGAATTTTCTTCGTCTTTAATATCTTAATTCAAGACTTTAAACAGGTAAGTTTCACTTTTTTTAATCTACTATTTCACTTTCAAACGTATCAGCCTTATAATTTTATTTTCAAACAAAATTTTAATTTTAGGTTATGTTTCAACACAGAAAGGACCAAGAATGAATTCAAAAAGCCTAGGGATATTCTCCGTCACTAACTTGTATTTATAACTTCTTGACAACAGATGACCGTTGCCATGGTTACGTCAACAGTTGGTGATTTTTTCCATTAAAATAACTAGAAACAAATGAAGAAACTCACCAAATAAATAATCAAATCTAATTTTAATTATCTATTGACGGCGCCAGAATCTTTTCCAAAATTGAATCCATCTTCATTATCTACAAAAATTCTTCTTTCTTTTGGTATATCCCAAAGCTGGTTCCGTTTCGAACACTTTTTATACGTCTTAATAAATTCACTAAATTTTTCAATACACTGTTCTTTCTGTTGATCATTATTAGCATTATCTTGTAGCTTATAAAATTCTAGTTCTTTCCACACCTTATAATTAACACCTAAACAATCTTACAAAATTACAATTACAATTATACCAAAATTTTGACAGTTAACGATTTAACAATTTAATACTTTTCAGATTTTTAGTTGCTCTAAACATGACCAGGAGAGTTCCTAATAATCAGTCAATAACAAAACATCATAATTACATGAAATGCAGTTACTGAAGTTACCTAGATAATAAATCGTAGTACTAACGAACAACGGCATGTTCTTTTTTAAAAAGTTCTCGGTAGGTACTATTAATTTACACTTAATTCTAACTACAACGTTATTTACTATACAAAAACTCTATTTACATTGATTACAAACATCCTTACATCTTCTGACCCCAATTATATAATAACCAAATCAAATACTAAGTTCAATCTTTTTAATCTCATCTTACACGTTTAAAATTAATTTACTTACAGGTTTATTGCCACCCAGAAAAGAAGTTCCCTCCTTAAAATGGATATTGTGAAATGAAATAAAAACTCCTAAGCACCAAAGTGATACCCTAACATATAAAAGAGTTCTCCGAAGTTGTCTGAATATCAATTTAGTAAAATACGGATAACTTAAACTATAGGCTGGGCAAACCTGATTTAAATTACTTTGCTATTTATTCTTTTAACTTTAACTAACGTATTAGTACTATGCTTGTATTGAAAGGAATAAAAACGAATCCTACTAATATTTTTATTGATCCTTTATTTAAATCACAGCAATATATTTATTTGTAAAAGTGTTAAATGTTTTATTGATCAACGAACAACAGCGGAAGCTTTTTTGGTAGTATTTTTTTCAGAAGAAAGATTTTGGAAATCTGAGTTGTGGATATGAAAGAAGACCATAATTCAAAGGAACAGTTTTTTACCGGACTCTCTTAACTTCAAAATGGCGGCCACTATGAATTTTTCAAAATTTTGACTTTAACCCCACAACTCAAAAACCAGTTCTCTGATCAGGTTTAGCAATAACTTGTTTGAAAGCCCTTTGGCGATCCGCGATAGGTACCTACTAGGTATAACATGAAAAAAAATTAATTTTGAAAATCCAAAAAACCGGTCGCAACGGCGACATTTTTGAAATATTGCAGCTTGGTGTTAGGTACATTTTCGTTTTTTGATTAATGCTAGAATATCACAAATTCCGATTTTTAAAACCTCGCCCTCTCTCGGAATTTGATGCTCCTATAGCTCCCTTATTAATCAAAATATGAGCGAAGTTTAAATATAAAACTTATTCAGTATATAGCTATGCATTCTTCGAAAGATATATTTTGTATACAGGATGTTTGATTTCCACAGTACAATAGACAACTTTGTTATTTTAAATGAAACACCCTATATATTATTATATAATTGAATGCAAAATTGAATTGTCTATCACATAGTATAAGATAGTCATATAGCTAAAATGTACGGTTGATGAGAAAATCGCGAACTTCCGCTGCGTTAGTAAATTTGATGCCTGTCTCTCTTCTGTACGTATCGAACCCGTATAGTCTGGTGTTTCTCGATACGTATTTAAGTGATTTCCAATGCTGCCTCGCGAACTAGTGTTGAATATCAAAATCATGGGGAAGTCCAGGGGAGGTGCGCACCGCCACTTTTTTTATTTTTGTTATGATGATAAATATGCTTTCTTATATTTAAAAGATAGATAAATGTTGATAGATACTCAACTGAGTATGACTTAACAAAAGGGTTGTTTACAGGTTATGGAATAGTAGATAACATTGACTAGAGAAATAATCGCACTTGATGACCTAATCATACGTCCTGGTACTTTTGTCATTCAAAATATGCAACAATTATTAAACACTCATAATACTCAAAGTAGCCGATGACCACAAAGTTTTGGTATTTTAACTAGGTACCTACAAAAAGTATTTTTTTAGGAAAAGTGGATCGAGAACGTAAGGTAGGTACACTCATTGTTATTAAAGGAACAGCAGTTTTCTGCTTAATTAAACATTCCTGTAGCAAAAAAAAATTAATGGACGAGCAGATTAAGATGGAATGTGGTGGATAAAACGAGAAGTTTTTATTCCAAAGGGGGAGGGTATAGCGTGGATTCTTCAATATTCAGAATCAGAACCGACAGAAACAAATAAAATTTCCAAACCAATTATCAATAACTCCTTGCTTTCTTTTTATAGGCGTTTGAAATATTTATTTTTGGCTTGGAGTTTGAAGTACTTTAGTACACAGTAGGTAGTTTACCAAAATTATTCTAATCTGTAAGCACAGTCTTTTCGTCGCAGTTTTAAAATAATTTCGTTTGTTGAACATGCTTTAACATAAATCAGGCTTAAAGAAATAACGGAATTGGAAATAAAGTTATAAGAGTAAAATTCACACCGACTTTAAAATTTCATCTTACTAGATGCAAATAAGTTTGATATCTCTTTTCTTGAGGATCAAGCATTAATTAATTAAAATTCGCAGCTCTCTTTGTGTTTACACAAAAATTTTTGAATAAATATTTAGTAGACACGTGCAGTTAATTAAGAGTATCTCATTATTCAACTGGGATTGCGAATTTGGTTATTTCTAGATTTTGGAAGGAAGCTAAATGAATATATCAGGAACATTTCTTGTTTACGTCTTCTGTCTGACATAGCTTGATTCAATCTTCTAGCAATATTTCTGTTAAAGCATCAAAGCTTTTAAAGGGAACGTAAAAAGAGGATGTGTCAAGATGGATTTTTATTTATTTATTTACAAATGTAATAAAGTTGGAGAAGCTTATACCGGATCTGCAGTTAGAACAAGGATGCATTTTATCGATAAAGTAGACGTTTGTAGAATGCTGTTTTTTTTTGCTGAATTCGGTTCGTTTAGTCATTTGCGAATAGTGTCACTAGATAAGATTCACCTGATTCCCATGGAAGACTTTCTTTGCACATTAATTGCTTCTGCATTTCTTTTCTTAAAACAATTAGTTTGCAATGTTTTTATTATCTCTATATCTGTGAAATACAAGTAAAAATAAATTCAAGAGTGTTGCGGCTAACTAAAACGAGAAATAATGGTGTTCCTGAATTTTCAGGGGAAAATATTAAAGCAATATGTACGGGGCTCTATGAACTGAATCTGTTCGTCAACGGATGTTATTATATGGCTTGGCTGTTAATTTCCTCTGTCTGGATAATTAGAAAAATGTAGCTAGTCGTAAACATTTGTATAAAGGATACCCTTGAACTCGAAGAAGAAGGCTCCCTATTATAATTTATATTTGAAATTGTATTTTTAATTTTAATGTTAAATGGATTCTAAAAATATTACGATTCGAGATGAGAAAGTTGTATTAAAACCTTTGTGTAAGTAATGAGTTGACGAAATGGTGACTCATTAGGAATAAATAATAATACTACCTACCTTCGCTGCCCTTGGGGGAATTATCCGCTTGCTATTTCTGGATGTCATTAAACTGCCGGAATTATGTTTAATGAGGTAAAGAGTTATAGTTTTTTCTTATTGGTTCATACTCTTTTCGGTTTCCACTGTCGTTCAATTACAAACTATTCTTTCCCTAGAATATTATTTTTTCCCCTTGATTTTTAAGTTCTCCTTGCCACGATTTAAAGGGGCCAAGGAAACACTCCATCAAAAAAAATTAATAGAGAGGAATTATAAGACTTTAAGGACAGTTAAAAGTGAAATTAAAAATAAAATATATAATTTTCATTTATGTCACGTAAATGGAGCACCAAGTCTGCAAAACTTTTTACATTCTACAAAATCCCTGTATTTCCAAAAGATCTATATGTGCGAGAAAGTTTTATAAAAGCCGAAATCGGGTTTTGGAGTGTTAATCTATCTACGCCTATCTATACACAGACTGCTTGTTATTATTTCAAATTCAATTCGTTAACTGTAGCAGTTTGGAAAGGGATGTTTGCAATAAAAAACTTTCATTCAGATTCACAAAACGTTTCTTTCTTATTGCTCGATAGGATTTGAAAATTAAGTCATCTGTAGTTCTGAGGATACGTATTTATTTGAGTATCACTCTTATTACATAAGTCTTCCCCGGTGTTTTCTATTTGGCCTCGACTTTTCAGCAAAGCACGCTAACGTGACTCAACCTGTCCCTTACATTTTATGAAAATATTGCTCGTTTATGCAGTAAAACTTGAATTCTATTAAGTTTTAAAATAGAGGAGTATTATGTAATACAGTGTTTATTAGGGAGGGTCTCTCCCAAATGAACTATCTTAATCATTCGTAGATTTCTGAACGTAAACGTTAAACCACAAATTTTTAATTTTAATAAACAATCCTTGAGCGTCTAGGCGAAAATGCAAAAAATATGATTAGTTGTCAGATGCAAGTACCTAATTATATTATTCGACTAGACTTTAAAAAAACCAAGAGCAAGGAAACAGGAAAAAATAAAACACGAAGCAATTCTACAGGAACTCGTGTAATCCTGCAACGAATACAAACTTTAAATTCTTAGGAAAAAATGTATTTTTGTAACAACATAAACCTTCAAGCGATATTAATAATTAGAAGCTTTTTACGGCTTTTCAGGTTGTACTAATTATAAACATAGAACAAAATAATGAAATCAATTTTGATGGTAATTTGAAAAAAATTTCTAAAGGTTGGCACCTTCTCTTTATAAAATACTTTTCAGGTTACGTTTATATGATTTTAAAGCAATTTAATCCCACGAAGTGCTCGATAAGATAAATTTGTTAGGCCCGTCCTTAGTATACCGTGATCATATAATGCTACACGGCTTTAATCCCCTTCTACGGTATTATAATGTTTGAGTAAATTTAAGGTAGGTACAAGCGCAGGCAATTTAAAATTTCTCCCTTTAGAATAATACGTGAGTTGAGACAATCCGAAATTTTCATTAACAATGCAACGCAATGCAATTTGTAGCACAAACATTCTTATGATTGGTTTTGAAATATTCCACAGAAAACGAGTTATTAATTTTAAAAGCAAAGATAAAAAACATTAGAAATTCTACGTAACAAAAGCACAATGATTTAAGCAAATATGAAACAATAGTGTGGATAATTAATCTTAATTTGATATGCATTGATTTTTAACTCATTCTGGCCCTCTGAAAAAGCGTTGAATTTCTTGGTATCAGTATCACTGTTAAATTTTTCACGCTATAGTAATCCTTGGAATGGTTTCTATAAAGATGCAGAAACTTGCACTTCTGGAATAATTTAGGCACAACTAGGATTGTTTTAAGTGTAATCCAGATCATTAAAGCAAGGTCTTGTAAAAATGGTATAATAAAGGATACATTTTTCTTCTTGCGCGGCGCAATGAAAATTACCAGAAGTGGTTTGCTCTACTGGTATTGGTTTTAGAATAGGAATTTACTGAAGTATAAAGTAAACAACTGAAAACTAAAACTTAAAAGTCCAATTCGAAAATTAACATCCAAAAACTCATTTTCAGGGCTGATGAGAATGAGAATTTAGTTCTCTCTAGCCTTCTAAACACATTTTCAATTTAGTATTAGGTAGTGCCTATTACAAGGACCTGATTCTCCAACTTGTTTACATTTACGTGTACATTTTATCGAAAATAAATTTGAATTATTGACTATAGGGTTCGGTAATCACGTTGTCTACCCCGGTGGGTAAACGACTACACGATTATGGGTTGTCATAGGGATCATCAAGTGGTGTACGAGGTGGGAAGCGCAATGTTTATGGTAATCGTGGGACAGGGATGTATTGTATTTGCATGGCAACCCATGAACGTGTAGGTAGTTGTTTACCCATAGGGTTGCTACGTTAGCTAACGGTTTAAATCAATCTTTTGTATTAACTCAGACATGAATTTATTAGTTATTTCACGTTCTTATAAAGAAGCCTTGTCATTGATAACATACAAAACACATTAATGTGCTGTGGAGCAGTAAGTCTTGTTTGTGAAAGATGCCCTACTACCGTTTGAATTTGATTATAATTTTTATTTTCCAAAGAAAAATCGAATTTATTTTATATTCTAACAGCTATTTTACTTTTGAACTTTTTTTGTAACTTTTGAAAAAATACCACTAGTGCTGGTAGGTACTGTTTAATTAAAATGGGTACAATAAAAATGCACATGAAAGAGTTAGTGGAAAAAAAACGTTTAATTTTCCTTAGTTCTTTCTTTTAAATAAATAAATTTGATATTAGATAATTTTATCTAACCTTGAATTTCCAAAAAATGCAGAAGGTAGGTACTTCCTACGACGAAATAATTTTTTTTATGATTTTTTTACTACGTTTTAGCCCCCGAATGAACTAACGGTTTGTACAGCTACGATAATTAAGATTTTTCATGTTTGTTTCTAGTTACCTATGACTAATTTTTATTTACAATGACCGCCACTTCATTTTCGCCCTATACTATGAAACCTGTATTTATATATTATTACAATTACTGCGGTATATACCTTTGTAGATGTTGGCTGAGGTTAATTAGTAATTTTGACGACCTACCCGAAGCAGTGGTTGCCCTACCCTTATAGTTCTGTTCGTGGATTAAATATTAAAGTACTAAATATAATAATTAATTAAATTGTGAGGGTTGAAAATCATAAATTAAATCCTCTTTTAGAACTTAACGCTTAGGGCGTAACGTTTAATTTCCCTTAGTTGAGCTATGGTAGACTTTTCTTGCTTTAAATAAATAAATTTAATATTAGAGACGTTATCGTAAACAACTTTCCAAAACTCATTGTTCACAATAATTCCTTTTTAGATAATTTTATCTAAAACATTCTTATCTCACATGTGCATTCTAAATTTGAAAATCCAACGTTGCACCTGTTTTTCATTTATGCACAACAAAGCCTTCCCTCCATTCTGGTTGGTTCATTTTTATTAGTTAGCACGGAAACGCAGTGTTGATCAGGTGTGTGACTATTTGTTTAATTAATCGTGAAATGTGTATAGTGTATTGAACAGACATTATAGAAAGACAAATTTGTGTGTGGGTGATGGATAGTTTCAGTTCCTCCTTTCATCCAATAGGAAGACTATGGATTTCTGCTAAATAGGTAGGATACGATATAATTTTATTACCTAAGTATTTTATACAGAATTTGTGAAAAATACGCATGCTCTGTTTGACGTGATAGTGAATCATAGTGAATCACCTGAACTTAAGAATCGGGTTACCAAAATTATTATTTTACACGGTTTATAGATATTTTATAATGATGTTAATTGAACATGTTTTGATTCAATAAATACTCGATCAGAACCGGCATGATTTATTGGCGTGAGTGTTTGTATTCGAAAGGCGATTTCGGTAGCGAGAGTTCGAGTTCCTCACAAAGTACAAGCTTTTCTAAACATATTTAATCCACCCCTTCCATGGATTTTATGAATATAATTAGGAATGATATGAATTGTAGATATATTTATGTGAACACATTAATTTTCTGAGTAACGTTTCATTTTCGTTGACACCAAGAAATGGTTCAAGAATCCCTGGATAGGTACTTTATTTAATGTTAAATTAAAAGTAAAAGTGAAATTTTAATTAAACATTGGGTGATTAAATTGAAATTAAAACTGTCGTTGAACGTTCCCCTATTGTATCTACTTTTTTCTGTCCGAGGTTTTACACACGAGAAACATTTTAGTAATTTATATTGGGTTGATTATTCCATGGTAGGGGAATTTTAAAGAGAGAAGAGCTGATCGAATTTTAAACTCTTTACAATACTGTTTTTAAGGATAAGTTTGGTTTAATTTTTTTATGCCATTAACTTCATTTTAATAATTTAACGCAGAAAGTTTTTAAATATCACTTCTTCAATCTTTGTAGTTCCAAAGCTTTTACTTCATGTAAAATCTCATAATGGAATTTATCATAAGTTGACATATTCCTTTGTTCGATATTTAGAGCGATAAGTATCACAATATATACGAGTGAATTTTTTTTAAAGATATGTCTAGAGAATAAATTAATTTCTTTGAAACTTATTTAATAAAAAAAATAAAACCCTTGAACCACAAAAAGTTTAGGAAGCCTAAACGCGTTTCAGGAACGTTCCCATCTTCAATACATTGAAATCTGATTAGGAAGATTTAAAGGATCTCTATGTGTGCTCCTTTAAGAACATGGATGTTTAATTTTTTAATTCTATACATACTACAGAGTAATACGGTTCGCATACTCAGACCTAATTATTAATTAATCTTAAACTTTTGAAATATTCTTTCAATGATCAAATCTCGAATGGTTTCTTTTAAAATCGCATAACCTGGAGAGAGCAAATAATTATTGATTGCTTTATTAAATAGAAAAACAAGTTAAAAGAATTGCAAAGTTAATTGAACACTTGAACAATTTCTTCCATAATTTTCAATAACCTTTAGGTACTTCCTTTTTGCACTTTGCACTCCAACTCAGAGCTCATCTATACTTTATAATTAATGATTAAGTATAAAAATTAAATTTTATTTTATAAAGTGGTGCACTTTTGTTTTACACATGACCGGTTACACCTCGGGTTACATCCTGTATATTAAAGTTGAATTTATTCCAGTTAAGGATTCCACTTTTTACATAAATCGTAGAACCCGAGGAATAAATCATCTTCAAATCACAAAAAATGTTGAAATCTGTCTATTTGCATATTTTTGTACAATATACCTAACCCTTAATAATCCACCATACCTTAGAAATGGACTTATACAGATATTTATTATAAGTATGTACATACTTTAAATTTTTTATAAGAAAAGAAGTGATTTATTTAAAAATTAGGCTTACGCGAGATTAATTTTTTTCCAATGTTAATTTTAGATGTTTGATCTCGAGATAAGCGGAACTATGTTATATAGGGTGTTTCATAACATGTGGGAAGTACTTGGGGGATGTATTCAGCACGTAACAATTAAGAAAAAAGTTTATCACCCATAAATGATTTAAAACATTTCGTTATCGACGTTACAGCTCACCTTGTGTTTGAAAAAACTTCCTTATTTTCTAATGTCAACCTTTAATGTATGATTTAAATTTATAATTAAACCTGAGTTAACGGAAATGTTCAAAATATCTACTTTGTACTTGGATGCAGGACTGTAACCGCCTCATTATAGACTTTCACACACGTGTAAATATTCCTGGCGCATAGCAGGCTATGTACGACTGTACGATATCTGGTTAGTCTTTTTTTTGACAAAATGAAGTGTAACTCGATAACGAGGCCCTTTAGATGATATGTTATATAAATTATTTTCTTAATTATCACGTCCTGTACCTCTCAAAGTACTTCCTGCATTTTATGAACCATCCTCTATAGCATACCTAGTTCATCGACTTCCACGAATTTTTGGTATCTTCGCACCGACTTTCTTATTCCCGTGACGAAGAAGTCCCCAGCTAGTGAATTGAACCAATTAGTAATTAAATTAAATTTCCTTAGCTGAATCGTCTGGAAATTCAATAGACAAGTTTGAAATAGTGAAACGAAACTTTTGTTCATTAGGAGGGAGCTAAGTTTTTTGTGTAGTAACCAAACCTACCCTACAGTTAGCACCTCTTACACATAAATCGCCGTTTATTTTTATTGGTAATATAAAATTTTTCATTATACGTCGTTGAATAATTTCTTTCTTGCGGATATTTATTTAAAACTGATGGGGAGACTTTCTACACTGTGTTGCGCTAGGACTCACTCACCTCTTCATCCTCACTTTCCCTATGAATACTTGGGAAGTATGGTCCTTGTAACACATTTAAATGTGTAAAAGTTGTTTAAAATTCTGTTTTAAGCAAAGAAAATTGTGCTCGTGTAGATTCGTTTTCGAAAAATTCTGTAAAAACTATTTTATTTGATTTTTTATAAATTAATTGATTTATTAATTATTATTTATTTGCGACACGATAAAGAAAGGTGGACGAATAGTAGATGATACGGATATCCAATTCGCAGTTAAAATTGTTTAAGAAAGGAAAAAGTGGAGGTGGTATAATAATCAGTCATGGATAATAAAATATTCATATAAGAACAAAAAAAATTTTTTTTAACATGAATTTTTTTTAATCGTAACAGAATTTTTTTTGAAATGATGGATGATACATACAATTGTAGAATACTAAATAGATAATATTCTAGTAGTTGCCAAAAAATATGTCAGCATCTCAGAACGCACGTGGAATGTTCAAGAACTTGTGTTGCCTTTTAATATACACGGAAACTACAACTTTATTGCTTTACAAACGCCTTTCTCATACAAATATTTCGTATTTTTGGAGATCCTTAAGGGTTGGATTTCTTTAATGCATTTGTTTACATGATTCAATACATCCATCTTACCTTTTATCAACTCATCCTGTAATTCAAATTATTGTTTGTTACATCATAAAAAGTTATAAATTTTATGTAAATTGCTGTTGTATACCATTAACGAAAAGATTTATTTTAAAACCACATTTAAAATATGAAAGAGTTGCTAGATTATGTTACATTTTAGAAATACAGTAACTTATTAAATAATAAAACCACCCTTAATGAAGATAATATAAATTTTCTGAAAGTTTTCAGAAAGCTCAAACATCTAATTATAATTAGAAACAAAATACGTACTACACCATTAAGTACTATAACAAATTTTAGTATCATTTTTCAAATTAATTAATCATTATTAGTCACGTACATTTCATTGAATACGAATCTTTCTAAAACCCATTTTAATTATTAATTGTTTGTGTGTATCTTGTAAAAGCAATGTATTTATTAAATTCAAATCAATTTTTCAGAAAAACTTGATTTTAAACTGAGTACTAACCGAAGCTCTAAGCTCTTACCGTTTACGAGGTCCCCATGCATGCGCTCCTTATCTTGGACACCCTGTATACTTTTCAAACAGCTTTGTTAATAGAGACTAATTTAAATTAAAAATATAACACATATAAGTTAAGCTCCAACCAGTAATATATTTTTTGCATGCAACTGTCAGCAATAAAGTACACGAGTTTCAATGGATTCCTCTTTCATTATGAAGGGAATTTATTCAGTTTATAATTTACATTTCTAGTACCACTTTATTAGTCTAAGCTAAGTTATAAAGTGGAATGTGGCTGTCAGTCTGTAAGGCTTTCTGTACATTTTTCAAAGAAGATTAAATAAAAAGGAGACACAAGCAAACTTGTGGAAATCTAAAAGATTAGCAAGTCTATGAAAAATCCCACAAGAGGTTCGCAACGCAGGTTGTTATTGTTGAGAAAACTGTCGCAAATCCGTAGGGAAATGATTTGATTTCTACGTAAACTTAAAAAGTTCATTCCTTTATACGGAAAAGGAGGTTGCACCATTTTGAAAATGAAATGGAAATTTAATCTGTTAAAGAACTTGTGCGTTATTTCTATGCTTCCCACTTCGGGTAGTATTTAATTTCTCATATAACTTTACGTCCTTTTAATTGATTTATATTTTATTATTATTAAATAAAATAGGAAAGAATAATGATAACGAAACACAGATACTGTTACTTATAAATAATTTCGATGAATGATTTATAGTGTTTTCCTTCGCCCCTTATTGGCTTTATTGGGGGAACGGAATGTAATAAGTTATTACATTCCGTTCCCCCAATAAAGTTATTACTAATAACAATAATTTATTATTAGAACGTCTAGATATAGCCTGATTTTTTTATATTAAAAGTTAGAGTAGTTTCCTGATAAAAGTAATTGTTATTTTCGAATTTCAAAGTTAAATGAACGAAATACGAGTAGTACTACTAAAGACAGTGGAAACAGCGTGTTACGCAAAATAGCGGAGTCTAAATCGAAAAAAAGAAAGGCAAAAATGCAAAGAACGTTTTTAATACAAAAGGAATAAAAAGTACCGTATTTCACTTCAGGATTTCTTACGTGACTTTCAAGAACCTACTTTTATGGTGTGGGATGTGAGAATTACGACTGAACACATATTGTTCTACTTTCAATAAAGTGGCTCGCTTTTTTTGTTTCGTATATTATGGAAATGAGAAAAATTATTGCTGAGAGAGCTCTGTTTGGAATTGTAAAAGATCTTTTCCTTAAGCAACTCTTTGCTTGTTTTACTACAAAAAAAACATTGTCTTTATAAGGAATTCGCCACCATTTAAAATTTTATTTTAATGTCTTTGCGATCACAGAGTACAAGCTATCATACCCTTCTATACAGGGTGATTAAAAACCGAAACCCTGTAAGAGGTGATTCTCGTCATTAAAATAAGGAAAAAAAGTTTAAATGGCCCATGGCCCGAAAGTCAACCAGGAAGAGGAATCAGATTTTACGAGTTTTCGGTGTACTTTTAAATCACCCTGTATATATATATATATATATATATTTATTATTATTATATATTTTATTATTAAAAACAATATTGGGTATAATAGCTAAAAGTAGAATGAAAAGCGGCATTTAACGATTTGCAGTAACAGACAATAAAAAGTCCCTCTTTGGAAAAGAGGAACACTAAAATTATGCGTGACCTAGTAGTTTATATCCCAATGGGAAAATCAAGTTAGAGGATGTAATTATACTGAAATCGAATACTATAATTGAATTTTAATGTAATCCTGCAAAGTGCAAAGCCTTTGAAGTGTTTCTGTGCAGATTTCTATGGCTTGCAGTTATTTGCAAATAAAAATAAATAAAAATCCTAGATTACAGGGGGATACTTATAAATCGTCACTCAAACTGATTTAATTCTCTTTTAGTTTACAACAAAAAGTATTAAGCATAATGCAATCCTAACGAAATTCCTGTGCTGTTCGAAAGAAGATCTCATTTCGTTGCAACAGAAGCAGCATTTTTCCCGTCTCGAATGCGATTACAAGACGTGCACTTATTTTGAGTATAGTTTTCAAGTTGCACTTGAAACTGAAATTGCTTTCGACTGAAAGAAACCATAGTAAACTTATATACAATATCGGTTATAGAAGAACAGTCGTCTTTAGATGAATTTTTAATTTTAATTTATTACTGAAGTTAAAATAACTCAGCTTTTTAATTTATTCTCAAATATTTAATATCTATAGATATTAAATATTTGAGAATAAATTAACAAAAATGTTTGTTTATAAGTCGAGTTATTTTAACTTCAGTAATGAATTAAAAATAAAAATTCTGCTTTTGAGATTTGCTGTAAATGCAAGAAAGAGACATAGCACATTATCTATTGGGAATCCAATATATACACAAAAAGTGCGATTTGTCTATATTCCCTTGGTATTTAAAGCTGACGCAGTTCCATGTTCGGTGAACTAAACCAATCTGTAGAAGTGATGATTGCTAATTTAGAATAGATGGATGGGGTGTTAGCAGATCTTCAGCATGATTTATACATCACAAATTCATGGAGAAACTCTAAAGTTAATTTTTTGTTTTAAAACATTATTCTATGTAGACCTAACTAGTTTAAATAATTTCAATAAATGACTAGTTCTCGTCTGTTCTGTAAATTACTTTTCTCTCAAGGGAGATCTAAAGTCTTGTGTGTTACCATCAAGGGGTAAAACAGTTTAGTAAGTTAGTTAACTTTCTAACTCGTGTTGGAAATTACCAGTTCTCTGCACGTTTAGGTGTCGAAGACAATAGTTATTTAAGTGATTTAAAGTAATTACAAATATTTCAAAGGATAATCTGAAATAATTAGGATAGGGACGATCCAAAAAATAGGAAGACGGAAACCTGAGAAAGAGGGGAAATAAAAAAAAGACAAATTATATTTGTATTAGTATTAAAATTAAATTGTAATTGGAAAAAAGTAGGTACAAATACGTAGGAAAATTCATATTCATTCCTTATCAGCAAACTTAATCCAAGTTTTAACTATCGCAATCACTGTAATTAGATTCCATCGTCACCAAGTTCGGGGGTTACATTTTAATGCAATACGTCTTCAAAGAAGTTCGATATTTGAGGGAATATTTAATATATTCCGGCTTTTCTGCGAAGTCTTTCACCTACAAATCATGTAATATGCACTTGAATGAATATTTCAGTCTCGTGAATTCCAGACTCGGACGATTCATGAATATTACCACCAATAATGCGGGAGCTTTGCCATCTATTGCCGACATAGACGTGCTCAGTTTATAGAAAGCTCCTGCTTTAACATAGTTAGCTAGAGATGCGTTTGATATTAGATAAGAAGATTCAATTCGAAATTAATTTACATCTGAATCAAAACAAAGATAAACAAATTATCTTAAAGCGTTATAGCAGAATGAACGTTATTGGCACACTGAATGTTTGTGGGGAAACAAATATAAAATATATTATATTTTTAACGTTAACGTGATAGATAAAACCAAAGCGAATAAATAGGCAAGACCTCCTTGTAGATAGAACTAGGACAACAGCAGCAGCACAGCACAGCACGCTTTACTCGCTCCTAGAACATTACGCAAGTGTTGTATAACGGTTCTTTAAACGTGACCATTAACTCCCTTTTTACTTGAATAACAATCTCTCTTGATTGGATTAACGGTTCCTCGATCCCCTGTAAAAAGGTTACCTAGGAAAACATCTTCATAAATATTGAATGTAATGGGGATCTTCTACAGCAGTTAATATGGAATGGAATTTTTAACCCCGAGGTCTCTAAAAAATTCTACAACTAACAACATAATTAACGCTTCAAAAAACTGATAATTGAGACTAGGAAATGCAGACCTAAAAATCGTGAATTGATACTTAGAAATCACGATTTGAAAATTAGAAATAACCAAGGAAAGTTCGTTGTCAATGAAAGAAATTGTTTGCTAAAAATTACTTTTTTTTAACATGTACGTATCATGATAGCTAACGACACATATTTCATATATTATTCTTTATAAGTTGAAGAATCTAAAGTTCTCAACACAGCCATTTACAGTGCTGACACTTCTTATTGATCTTTGTTATCATTGAGCCATTTTTTTTCAAGTTCAAATGCTACCTACCTTTGGAAGCAAGATCAGCCAATATCAGAGCAGGATCAAACGAACATAAAAACGCGAAGTCTTGTTGGAAGATTTTGGGAAATTTAACAGCCATTTCTATAATATTCAGCAGTAATATCATAAGAGCGCTTTCGTATTTTAGGATATACTTTTCGCGATTGATGTTACCATTAAGAAATATCCCTCGAGCAAGCGCTCGGGATATTCCATGGCAACATCAATTTCGAATAAAAAGAGGGATAAGTAGTTAGAATAAAAGGAAGTGATCGAATGATATTTGTCACGATTATATCACGAATTTTAAAGTTCATTTTGGTACTCTTTTTTTAATTGATTCTAACCAAAATGTCAGTCTGACGTTTGAAAAATTATTTTATTAAAAACAATCAATTATTGTTATTTACGGTTGCTACACATACCATCGTATCACAGCAAATTGGAAATTCAAAGCACACTAGATGTAATTCATTTTTCGACACGCTGTATATTCGAGAAACACCGCCGCACCGTGATTGGATAATTTATAAAAAATTCTTAAATCCTATTGGTTTATAATATATCACTGATTTAATCGGTCATATACTTTCTGAATTGTGTGGGGAATTCTTGGGTGGGTACCTTCAAGATATAGGCAACCTTTAGCTAGGAAGAGGAAGATCTTTACGTACCTTTTACGTCATCACCTGTGCTACTCGAACATGGTACCGCGTATCGGAAACATCCTCAAATTCTTTAGTTTCTTTAGGTATAATATTTCTTTGCATACCTGACTGACATCGTTATCAGGCTGGGTGCCGACTGATTAAGGGAGAGTTTCCGCCACCCAGGTTGAGCACCTCGCATGCCACAATTATCGGCACCAGATTTGATGCTCTTGAGAGGAAACAAGAAAGGTTGTAAATATCCTCTCCAACCGGTTAACTTTGGCCCTGGCCTTCTGGGTAGCACCATCAAAATTGGGTTCTTCTTGGGATGTACAAATACTTTTTTTTTTTATATATTTTTTGATATTTTGCAGGGAAGACTTTCGGGTCTTTGCTCTATCTCAAATAATTTTGTCAAGCTCCTCCACCGCAAATATTTTTTCCTAGACCATCCATCGTAGACAGACTATAAACAATTTCATTCTAAGATCGAGATTACAATTTGGAAAAAGTACTCTTTTACTTTGAAATACTTTTTATCCAATCAAGGTATAAACCTGAAACGACGCGACGGTGACATACAGAAAGACGTTTTCTGACGGTTACACTAAGAAATAGAAATATGTGCACTGAAACAAAATGTAATGAAAATAGTTTTGAAATGTGGCTACTGAAAATACCGTGAACAACGAAGTCGGTTTTACGAATAATGAATAAAGAAAATTCAGTCACAGAGACGTATTTTTGAGGTAATATTTTATTTCAGATCTAAGCCGAAAGCCGAAACTAAAACGACGTTACGCATTAGGAAAGGGGTTACGTGCCTTATGATGTGATTGACGAAAATCAACCCAAAGTGGTCTTAAAGCAGACCTACAACCCTTGACTTAGGTAGGAGATTAACAGGTAATTATTTAGGCAGTTTAGAACGGACTTATTGTTTACGGTCGGAAATCATCCCTTTAAATTAACGTACCTACCTTTTTATCTTAATTGAACATAGACAGGATAACAGAGGGATGCAATTTTGGGTAAACAGAATTATGAGCGGTAATTATTGCGTTTGACGTGAAGATAACTAATTAATTTCTCTGATTTATTGATCAAATTGTCTGCCCTTGTGTTTCCGTGTTATATCTCTGGAACATATTTCGAGAACATTGATTTTATACGATTGTCCCAAACTCAACTCTACAGGGGATAATAGAAATTTGTAGGACGAGAGCACACCCCACCGTTAATTAAAATCGCCTTAGTTCTTGGCCTGTCTCTATAGTTTTTTGTGCTTCCTTGCAATGACAGAAAATGCAATTAAAACGTGATTGATTAATAATTTAATAAAAATCGGAATTTACAAGGCCCGAGTTCTTATTAAATATAAAACAATTTGTTGACTCTGCAATAAATGAAATGTTCAGCTTTAATATTACAGATTAAACAAAATGGTGCTTTAACAGTATTTCAAAATATAAAATGTAATACTGTCTGACCTTTTATGAATCAACACTAATTTTAATATAAACTTTCTCTATAAAATCTGTTTAGGTTAAAGCCTAGAGCAGCGCAACTCTAAAAGCAAAGATATGTAGTTAGTTTTTGTTACGTTCATTCATGGGTATGTAGGTATAGGATAAACCCCTGGAAATGGCTGAAAATGTATATTCGTTGAGAAACAAAAACAATCTGCAAGAATTGACGTGTTCACAGCACAGCTGTGTCTGTCTTCAAACAGATGATGCAAATTTAACATTCGGAAAGTTCTGCCACTAGCAACACATTTTATTTATTTATGCAATTTAACTTTCGAATTATTTCTTATATTTATTGGATATACCTACCGGATGAAAAATTATTTTATTATAAATTCAGTAGGAGTTGATATTCAAATACTTCCTCCAAAAATAATTATTTACATGAGTGGCATTTGGCATAGTATCACACTTGTCTGTAGACTTTATTATTTCTTTCTTATAAAATACTGTACTGTTATGAGTGCCAGAGAATTCACTTTAAATTAGAGATTTATCCTACGTTAAACGTCAACGAAACCAAAACTACAACAACTTTGTTTTCCAGGCCGACAAACTTGCTATCCGCAATCACCGGATACGGGCGTAGGTTGTCTGTAGTCCTAAACGTGATAGAAGGTGGTCGCCACTAACTTTAAAAAGCTTGTAAAAAAGAATACGTCAGCAAGTTTGTTGATTTAACACAAAAGTTAAGGAAAATATATATTATTTAGGGTGTTTCTAAAATTGTGAGCACAATACGATATTCCCCTTGAGATTTTGATTAGAAGCATATCATAGTAGTGCCTTTTTTTCGCTGGTTTCCGAGTTAATCAAAGATTGCGATTTAATTCCCCTTTCCTTTGCAAAAAGGGGTAAATTTTAATAGTTATATGTAAGACACAGTGATCCTTGACGATCAAATTATTAAATGGGGAGAGAGACAAAGGACATGATCTGTCACCCTAAGATCATATAAGACCGTAAAGGGGCATTGTTTACCATTAGAGTAACGTAACAAAATATAAGCCCTCATTGAACAGTTCCGACGAATCAGTAAACCACAAAATCCTGATCAATGGTAGGTGTACGTTTTGAATTATAAGGAAAATATTCCTGAAAACCAGCACGTCGTCGGCGCACTTACATATTGTATTTGGAGGTCTCCTTCTGTACTTGACATTTCCTCTACTGGGGCTTATTGTTGCTGGCTGGATAGGATTGTCTAGGTGGCTGTTGTAAGTTAAAGCATTCACTACTATTTCAGTCTGCTGTCTGCTAATAGTTATCTGGGAGGTTTAAGGTTGTTGGAATACAAATTTCGTGTGTTACTTATTTTAGGGCTATTCTTTATCAATAGACGCATTAAGAGTTTCTTGGCAATTATTGGAAGCCCACCATAGGCGCCGACTCCGTGGGGGCACCGGGGCTCGTGCCCCCATAATGATAATGTTATGGGGGCTGCGCCCCCATAAAGAAATCAGTGAATTTAACGTTTTCCTTTCCAAGTTTGTGGTACTTGCCGATATCGACAAAAATATGTTGAATATATGAAATTATGTCTAAAGAAATTTGTAGAATTTGTATTTATGGTGTAACCCAGCTAGCCCACTAATGCAGTCGGCGCCCAACACAGTACTCCGCAATGTGCAAATCCCTTGAGCTTCACGTTCCTTTCAATAGAATATTAAAATATTATGATGTTTCTTGGAAAACTTCCTCACCTTTACTTAAGGCGATAGTTCAAGCAAAAAAATTGTCTTATTTTTATCAATTAAGATATTAGATTTTTACATAATTTCAGGTTTCCTGTAACGATTTTGGAATATTTCTTTATATAGACGTATTTCTTACATGATACGCTAGGGTGTCTCCTATATACAAATTTAATATTTTCAACGGTTATCCTGGAATAATTAATTTAATTGCTTATAAAATGTGTCCTTTAGTTAGTACACTTAAAAAGTCTGTATTTATGAACAACGAAACGTTTGTTTGCGTTCATATTTTCACATACCCTGGAGGCAATTGTGATCGATCAAATAAGACAAACATCTAAGTTCAAAACCTTACCGATTTTGAAAAATTATGTAAAAATTAAATCACATATTTTACGACTACAGAAAATGTACAATTTGAGAGAGCGCAACGTAGTGAAAATTATAGTACTTTCTAGCAATTTATTTTAACAAAAATTAAAAATATTTTTACACTGAATAGATCACTTATAGCGAATTCCAATCACTGCACTAGCCTGCACTAGTGTACACTAGTGTTGTGTGCTAGAATTGTGTAATCACGTGACTGCACTGCACTGGTGTTAAAATTTAGAGGGGAAACTCAAATATAGGCACATTCAAGTCACAGATGTAACACTTGTTAAACACTACCTGCTTATTTTTGTCTGGTGCAACCACGATTTGTCAATTTTGAAATTCGAACACACTACACTAGTGTACACTAGTGCAGGCTAGTGCAGCGATTGGAATTCGCTATTAGATTTCGTGTATCGTTGCGTTAGCTACATATCAGTTTGGTTGTTGTTGTAGTTGTTATTGTTAGTTTTCATTGTTTATAATTATTAACAACAAGTTCTCTATTTTGTTTTGGCTGTAGGTAGATATCTTTTTCAAATATAATAATTCATTTTTCTGTTCTAAACCGGATAAATTTAGTAGTGCAAGACTGGCTACATAAAATCGAAATTGTCTGTGATGTTGTATCGTTAACTAAAGATACAATCAATTTTATAAAAGACTTCGCAAACAGATTGCAAATTTTTAAGTTACTGCAAGAAGAAGAAAATCCTTTACTAAGACCATTTTATCCAACACCATGGACTTTAAGAATAACTGCATAAAAAACATTTTTTTTATATAAATTACTTAGTAATTTTAACCTTCTTTGATATGGTTTCTAAAGAAAAATCAGATGCAGGATCAAAAGCAAGCGGATATAGAAAGGTATTTTTGAAATTTCAATCTTTATTTTAAGTTTTAAGTGCGACCCCCCCATGGTCAGAGATCAAACATTTTAAACATTCGGCTATTATTTGTGCCCCCATAATGATTTTGAAAAGTCGGCGCCTATATGAAGCCCACTAGGCCGGAAGTCATTAACTTATTACATTGTGTTACGTTAGCTCCGACTGTATTTGGGGATTTCAAAAATTGATGAAACAGCTCGATTTCTGCTGAAATCTGGTGTATCGAATATTACAGAAGCAGAGCAGAAAGTAATAACTGGTTAGGTAGATTTATCTTGAAATGATAAATTAATGACTTGTGCTGGAATTGGAATCAAAATTGAAAGAGAAGCAGTTGGTGGATTAAAGTAATAGAAGTGGAGCTGAATGAAGAAGACAAGGAAAATTAGAAGATAAGTGATAAAAACTATGGTACTGACAATTCATCTGCGGAACCGAAGAAATTATGAAATCGATGTGAACGTGTTTAAGATCAATAATCCTAAGCAAGTTACATATCGACGTTATGTCAAGATTTAATTGCTGTGTGGTTTAGTTTAAAATTGAATTTGTAATACACTTTTTATGCGGTGTTCAACCACATTTTTAATAATTCCAAGAATTAAATTGTTTTATAATTAAAACCTGCTAGTAACTTCTTGTAATAAGTGTCATAACCCTCTAACAGGTCTAACTAAGGGAACAACGAACGGTTCATTAACAAAGGCACGCAGACAGGAAAAATCAAACGCTTTTTGTGAGGCAACAAACTTTTATTTCCCCGTCATTTTCGTAATCTCTCAGGAGCTTTGCACGATCAAAGTATCATTCAAACCCTAGAGAAAGCGCGTCACTGGCAGTGGAGCTGCACTTGACTTTCTTTGACACTTTAGTTTTCAGATAACACTAGGATCTATACGGTTGAAGGTTTTCCTAGCCCATTTTTGTTTGATTAATTAATCTTTAAATATAGAGTGCGGAAGGAATTCATCTCACATAGCACGATTTCGTAGATTCTTTGAATTTAATCGAATTTTTCATGCAGGGTTGTATTCTTGTATTCCTAAGATTTAATTTGAGTATTATGCAGAAAAAAACGCCAATTTTGGCCAACTGCGTAAAACTCAAGAACAAAAAAATTATGTCAAAAATTACTTTTTGTCAGTAGAGATTCACATTCCAAATTCAATCGCGATATTTTTTTGAATATCTTTGATGCACGATAGTGCCTTAAGCATTTTTGGATATACATAAGTTTGGTTAGATCGTCCTATTTTGGTATTTGGTAATATCAAAGAGTAATATGGTAGCGTTTAGTTCAGACCTTTCACGGACACCCTGTATACTAACTTAAGAAATGAAACTATAGGACTGCATTGAATAACATTGTTGAACCTTTTACTCTTACAGTTTTATAAAAATGGCGGACCGTTCATCAAATACACTACACTGTAAGCTACCAGAACATTCAGGTATGCTATTATTCCGTCTCCCGGTTGTCTGCAACTAACTGGGGAAATACAGACTTCCGTTACGGTGGCGCCTTTAATTACCGACTCTCCCGTATATAAACCGTGAATCAAATTTTCAAGTATCGACTTGAGGAGCTTGAAAAAATTTCTTTAATTATTTTGATACATGTCAGACTGAGAAATATAAAAACTCTATACATGAACATGAGAAAAAGTAAAAAATTTTCATTATTCCCGGTTCGTAACCCTTTATTAATTTTTAACATAATATAAACACGCTGAATATGTTAACTTTCCGGAAAACACAAAGAAACGAAATGGTGAAAGTAGTATAATTTAAATTTTTTGCTACTAATTAGCGTTTAGTAAGTTTTAACTGCCTTGTGACCCTAAAATCTAATTAAATTCTTGTGTTACATATCAGAGGGGCAATCCCCTGACTGTCTGTTCTGGTTTCAGTATTAAACACATTAAATTAATACCTAAATACAAAACGAATTAGTTTTTTTTCCGGTAGCAGGAAATATTTAATTTAAATAAATAGTACGCAGTTTATTAGTAGTAGCAGATATAGAAACCAGTTTGTCCCAGGATGATTGAAATGTGGTAACAATTACGGCCTACTGAAATATCACACATGTCTAGCGTATTCCTAAGGGTTTTAAGCAATTCTCTAGAAAACGACAAAATGCTTTACTGCAGCACTAGACTATTTTTCAGGCTCCTTAATACTCCTGCTATATATTACAAGGACGTAAGAATTTGTCCGAATGTAATCAGTTGACTGAATAAGGGAGCTTTAACGTAATTCTCTTGCTCCTACTTTGGTAAAATAAGAACTGCGTACTTTTGTATCATTGCTATTTCTATTACAAAATATTGAATAAACCATTGTTGAAAATAATATTAATGCTTCGCGTTACATGAGCGCTTTCTTTTGTTGAAATAAATTAATATTTATATTTGAAACAATAGGGGTGCTCGAATGTACTGTACGAATGTACTGCTGCTGCAAATAATATTAGACTATAAATAAATTGATATGTTGTATGTTTTGAATTCCGTTTGGTTTATAATACCCCCTAATAATTTTTTCCTATAACATATTTGAAAGTCAGTATCCATTTTCCATTAATACGTTGCTCCCTTTTCTCTTCCAGTAGTCTAATGAAAGTTACACAGGATATAAATTGTGGTTAATCAGTTTCATTTCCTTTGCCCCATTCCTCCCTTGCCGTCACAAACAGATTGTATTGGTATAAGTGTTGACTGTTATTTACTTCTAGAACTATTATAAATTTATCCTACAGGGTGTCTCTTAATACGTGTGTTAAGATTCAAATTAAGTAAAAAACGTGCTCGCAACCCAAACCCATTGAATATACCTCGACTCCTTTTGCAAGAGTGAAGAAACAGTTTATTATTAGAAAGAGTGTTCGATCCAAGGTTTGCTGGAAAATTTCATTAAAAAATTGTTTTGACAGTTGTCAATATTTTGTTAGTCAAAGCCTACTTTTGAAAACTAATTGCGAAATTGGTAGTCACGAGAGTAATTTTAAATAATTTTTTTACTCCTTTTTGGTGTAGGTAAGGTGACTTATTAATTATACTCGTTGAACTCGGAAAAAAACGCTTATTCAGAATTATAAAAAATATACATAGGTGCCCATTTAAAAATAAAAAGTTGACTATCGCAGCTAAAATCTAGTAGGTCCTGAAAATGTTCTAACTACATCAAAACGTAGTATATTTAATGATCCATTGCGATTGGCATGTCGACCGTGACAATCCCATCTCAATTAAAAGCTGTATAGCTCGGGGCGGATTTCAGCATCCACCCTGTATAAAATTTTATTGCAGAATTGTCCAATCTCTGTTTACGACTTTACAGAAGTAGCTACTATCTTACTGTTAACAAAATTGCACCAGAAGGAATTTATTGACCAATCAAAAGAGCTCTTTGACCACAAAACGTGTTTCATTCGTTAAAGGACCATATACTTTTGTATACAATGTAAAATCCAACCAACTTAAAAAATATTCCTTTATAATTTCTTTGAATTGTAAATATTGTTAATAACACATTTCAAAACGAGTTGTTTAGAATGTTCTCCATTCATACTTAATTTCCTTCCTGATTTATTTACCGCGCTGACTAGTTTTGTTACGATTCTTATCGGTGACTTCGAAACATTAGTTTAGTAGAGCTGCATTTTAATATTATTATCAAGACATTATACGAACAATATGCTGAGCGGTGTTCTCATATTTTTAACCTTAGAAAATATCTATCCAGATTTTAAATTAGAGACATTTCGAAATACCACAAGTCACTGATTTTTGAGACTTTTCTGGTAACCTTAACTTATCGAAATCTCTGAATGTATGGCAGTAAATGATTTATCGTTAACTCAAAGTTTTCCCTAACTCGAATTTGTTCCTCGGACTTTGGCGATTTGATTTGCAGAACTTTCATTGCAATTTCTACCGCAGTATTTTACGAATCCGTTACTTTTGGTCTAGTTACACGGTAGAACCTCGTATTAGATCTAAATCGAAAACTTATTTCATTAATTATATCGATTACCTGCTTGTACTAATTATAATCAATGTGGATTAATTACAACCTCTATAGGTACTAGAAGCTTTTAATATCCATATGGCTTGTCACAAAGCTTTAGGAAATATAATGCTTTGATGCAGCTTGCAGCACTTAACAGTTTTCAATTAAATTATGTCCTGACATTATCACCGAGGGATGAATTTAGGTGCCGTAATGAAAACCAATTTTGCTTTTTTCTATTTTTTAAAAGTCTTTCCTTAAGGCCATAAATTTACTGCAAGAGTTTTATTAATTTTCAACACTTTCCTGCAAATATTTATTTTTCATAAATTATATTTTTGGTATAAGGAAAACAAATTACAGATAATTGCAGGGGAATATTAGTTTTTTTTTATTAACGAGCCCAGTTTGTTTATCTCGGTTATTTTGTCGAGTCAACAAATTAAATCAAATTTAACAAAAATCAACGAAACTTAAACGTTTTTTATTGAATTAATGGTTAATAAAAATTGTAATTACAAAAGTAAATAATTTTATCAAACCAAATACTAAAAGCAGGGTAATTTAATTTTCTTAAGCATAGGACCCAATGTTAATATTTAACTTATAACTGTGTAACATCTAGCTTTACTGCTTGTAAGTGTCTATGCAGAGAGTCTATTAAAATGTATGTTCATTTAATTTGCAGTGAAACAATTTTAAGTTCGTAATGAACCGATATTGTAAGTAACGAAAGCTATTTAGGACAGAACGAATGACGTGAAAATTATCTCTATATATGCAAACGATGTGTAGATGTATGTAAAAGTAGGAGATATAACAAGGATTTAGGTTTATATGTTTGTACTATAAATTAGAAATGAGAATATTAAATACGTTGCAAGGACATGCAGAGATATGCGGCGGTGTGGCAACGTACACGACTGTGCATATATGTAGGACGCAATCCACACACGAACGTTTTCTATAGACTACATATTTTCCAAATATATTTCGTCAAAAGGGTTTCATTAGTGTAATCGAACTATTGCAAAAGATACATATGTAAAAAAGAACAAAAACCAGTGGTCTACATCTACACAAAAAAAGTTAATCAGTCAGAAATTACAAAATTGCTAACTTCGTGCAGTAAGTAACGTGATAGGGATGAAATATGAAATATATTGGTTTTTAAAATTCTTCTATTTGAAGCTCTGCCTCCCTTTCAAAAATCGCTCTTTAATTAATTAATAAGGAGTATAAGGGGTTACAACTGTTTTTATAAAGCTCTGGAAGCCCCTTAAGGAAGTTTAAAAGGATCTAAGGCCGTGGTCTTAGTTAAATAGCACCTGCTTGCACTTTACGGTATTTCAAAAGAGGAAAACTGGTAAATTGCATACCAAAAAGATGAAAGGTCACAAGGGCCGACCAATCAAATATTAAAATTAATTAAAATTCATATTAAATTTCCTCACTTTCTGCTTGAGGATCGCATTTTATCGCAGAAAGTTGCTACAAATAACACTAGAAACGTTTTCAAAAAAAAGGTTGAGGTAAACTATCGCGCGATTACCAAGAGTTGTGAATAAAATTTGTGAAAGAATGAATCAGAGCCCGACGAAATCTTTAAGACAATAATTACCTCAAATTCCTTTTAGTACTTGACAAAAATTATTAAAACTAAATTAAAACACGCGTTTATAAAGTTTCAACATTTCAGGATTTGCACGATCGATATGTACGTCGAAACGCGCGTTGCGTATTGCTCTTAATTTCAGTAAACATTCGATTAAAGGCTGTTTGATTTAACTTTGTATAGCGAAGACCGATGGTTTCCGAAATCTGGTTAAATAAATTTTCAGAAACTTGTTATTTGGAATATATTTGAAATATTCTCAACAGCAGGTACTATTTTGTTGCTAGCTACGGAAGTAAAACTTCCGGTGCCAGGACAGAAAAAAAATATTTGTAATGTCGTGTTTTTGTTAAATTTTTTACTTGTCATTCTTTCTTTCAATAAAAATAATCCGTCTATTAGAAAATTTGAGCAATATCATTACAGAAGATGTAAGTCGTATTTAGAATCCGTAAAGATAAACGAACAAACGGAAAATAATTCCGCAGTAGCAATGACGACGGAACCGGAACTTTAAAATTTCATCAATTTTAACGTCTGAAGATGTTAAAGAAATGACTAGCACCGGAATGAAAATCTGGTGTAAAATGGAACACACGAAAACACCAAACGTCGTTTCTGATTCTCTTTAATCTTTTCGTTATAATCCTATTACAAAGTTTCCTTTTGGTGAGGCTGCTTGCTAGAAAGGAACATCAACAGTGAACTTGTTAGACGTCACATAATAATAATAATGTTGTGCACGTCGTATTAAGTAGGGGGTTAAATTCAAAATTAATTTATTTCTACCTTCTTTCACGGTGTTATAAAGTTATTCAATTGCGAGGTAGATGTTCCTTTACTAAAACGAGGCCTTGCTCTTTTCTTTATAAAGCTGTTCCAAGAAAATTAATAATTTCCATTTGCATCTGTTTTGATAAGATCGCTGCTATTTTACTTATCAAGGGAACACTTTGTTAATCTCGGTGTAATCTGTGTTTGGTCTTGAATAATTGCTAATATAGGTATCTCTACAATTATTAATTCCTTGCAAATTGTACAGAAATTTTGTACAACTTTGTTGGGAAACCGGATAGCCGGAAGCTCTATCATTTAACTTCTAGAATTGCAATTGGCATTTTGATAAACGTGCCCCGGGTTTCACTAATTTAGATAGTTTTATCTTCTAAATATAAATTGATAATATTGACAGATGAAGGTGATGTAGATATAAAATTCATTAATTTGAAATTATTAATGTTATACAGGGAGCATAATAATGCGAAACATTAAGGAAAAAGTTTGAAACTGAGAGAAATTGTTGATTTCTTAAATTAATATGATTGATGGATATCGAAAGTTTTATAAACTCTCATTCGCTAATATTTGGTAAAAATAATAAGAATTCTTTTGTCAAATATATAAAAGTTTTAAATGATGAATACTGCAATGTTATAAAGTTTATTGACAAGACAATTAGGATTGAAATTTCTGATAACAATAGCAGGTTTAAATTGAAACTGCATCTCTAAAAGTGGACACAGATAAAGGTGGAGTAAGTCCCCAATTGATAAAAAGTGAACACTTTCGTTTTTACTTCACCTTTAAGTATATGTTTTTACATTGAATATTTTTTTTTGTTTCAGGTAAAGTGGCTTTTCCTTTAAATATTTTCATCGCAGAGCATCGGAAATATTGTTATCATAGAAACATCTTTGACGAATATGCAGATTGTAAGTACCTACATGTAAAATTTAAATCCATTATTTGTATTACGTGCTCATATGATTTTCTTTGATATAAGTGATGTTCCTATTTCTGAAGAATAAATAATGATCTTCGGATTTCATACGACAAAAACACATGCTCTGATAAATTAGAGAACTTAAGTTCAAAACGGAGATGGGTACACATACATAATAAGTAGTTATATTTTTCATAATTTCCCTATACACGGTGTCCCAAAACGAAATGGAATCTAGTTAAGGGTATGTGCTTTTCACAAAAATAAGAGGAAAAGTTCCTATTAACATGGTTCCGCAAATACTTCGTTACCGAGATACAGGGTGTTGAATGTTGTAAAAAATATCGATCTTTTTTTATTTATTTGGAAATGAATTAAATTTTAAAAAGTAAGCAATATACGTATGTATCTACATTTGCTATAAGTGGACTATATTAGTCAGTTTTTTCCTTTTCCAGTGGCGTAACTACAGGTTGGTATGTGGATATTTCTGAAGAAAAAAATGGTACGCCACTGTTTTCTTTGTTTTTGACACATTTTTCAAATTTCTCAACTATTTGACGGTTGAAACTGTGTCTTGAGATTTGTTCCTAGCATTTAACCGTTTTCGTGTAAATCACACTTCAAAAATGAAAAGTGCGAATAAAAAAATAACTCTGCATATCCGTTTTTGGAATAATGACCGCCTTTAGCCTCAAAATTTTATTCGAAGAATAGATATCAGTATACATGGGGCCGAGGTTATTGGTTCTGAGCAGGTATTCACGTAACTAGCATTTGGCGCCGAATCGGCCTGGCGGCAAGTTGTACCAGGCCGATATATTACTAGGTTAGTCTTGAGAATACCTTCAATATTCTCAGAAAGGTTGTTTCAATTATTCAGATATCCGAATTAATTCGAATTTATAAAATAGTGTTCTGTCCGGAATGGCACAGGTTGCCGCGGACTCTTCGCCACAAGGTTTGGTTCGCCACAATTTGGTTAGCTATTGGAGGCTGTGTCGCTCCGAGTTTTGGGGTGTCCATGCTATATTTATATGACGAAAATATATGTAAATACCTACACCCATAGTGGAAAGTAGCTGCACCAAAACGGTAGCATCGAAACAACTAATTTATTTAGTTGTATTCACCTACAGGTCATAAAATCAGGTAAAAACTACATAAAATATACTCAGCTAGGTTAAGTAGTACAATTTCTTCCAGCACATTTACAAAATCCGTTTACCATTTATTTTCTAAATGTCTAAACCTAGTGGTTTTAGTTGGGTAGAAATAATTTTAATTATTACAGCAGTAATTTGAGGTATTAAGGTCAAAATATATTCAGTGCCTGCGTTCAACTTTCATTCTTGTGTATATACAGTCACATTAGCAAATTTCAAGCCTATATCTAAATTCGTAAGTTACAAGAATAACAAACACTTTTTCTCTTAAAATGCTAAAACTGGTGCTATATTTGGCACGCATTGTATAAAATAATCCTAATTGCTACCATTTCAGTGGTCTCTACAACTAGAGTGTGATTAACCGGCATTACTTTGCATGCAAATGAGCCTTACGAATGAGTTTGAATTTCCACCAATAAATAGCATAGAGAATTAGGATTTTTGGGATTATCGGCTTTCGCTGATGCGTAACTTGTTTTAATTGCTGGTACATTTTATTTGGATAGTTCCCTAATTGAATCATCAAATACAACACTACGTGAGTAAATGAGTTTAAAAAATATTTCATTATTTAATTTCCTCCACAATAAACAAATTACAAGAAACTTTAATTTGATTGCTCGTAAGTTCTAATGATGTAACACGCTCCAATGTTAGTGTTACTATATCCTGTAGCTATACCCTTAGTATCCGCAATTTTAAAATTCTCGTTAAATAAATTAAATTTTTAATTGTAACAGATTGCCGGAGGGAATATGAGATTATTATAGCTTTTTGTTCTTTTTGTTTCTACTAAAAAGTCGTTACAGAGTAACTGATTTATTCGAAGGAAAATTTAGGTTGCGTAATTTCATTTCTACTATCCAATTTTGCTATCAAGAAATCTCATTTCTGCGGAAAAGTGTAATCAACGAAAACATATTTGAAATGCAGTAGAGAATTCAAAATTTTCTCAATATTATTAAAACGAATTTACTTTAGAGGTAAATGTCTCCCAAGATAGCAGCGACAATATTCATTACATTTATGTAACTTTCAAGAAATTTTCCTAATGATAAATTCTGGGAAGACTGATGGAATCTGAAATTACAACAGGGTGGAAAGGTCTTTTATTGCTGTTAAAAGGTCGGAAGACAAACTCCCTTACAATTAAGTACCGAATTAATAATCTTTAGATATGCTAAAGCAAAGTCTGGTCTTTTAAATACGAATCTAAGGGAATTATATTCTTAAATTATGAAGATATTTCTAATTTCTTCAAAGTCCACTCAGGAAAAGGTTTAGAATTCAATTGCTTACCTAATATTCCATTAAATTGGCTGCTGTAGAAAAGAGGCACTTGGTAGTATATTTTTAGAACATTTAATTTCTCAGCGACTCATAGTCTTTGTAAGCATAAGGTTTCGCTTTTTTCCAGCTGTTTATTTTTCATTATTTTTCAAACGCGGGCTCAGTTTTTGCTTAATGGAAATGTCTTGACGTTGAGCTATTTGTAATTGGGTTATTCCTGTTAAGTTTTATTTCATTCGTTGTTTAAGACATTTTTAACCACAACAAAACAACTAAACACTTATCGCTTAAATAAAATTAAGTGAGCAGTCTCGGAATGAACCCGATTTAGAGATAATGTTTTATTGCAAATTAGGTATATTCCGGGCTTAGATTGAATAGTTGTCGTGAGAGTAATATTTATATTGGGCAATTACGAGGCAGCGTATAACGTTAAAGGTTAAAGGCTTTTCGATATTTATTGAGCATAGCCGATTAACCTTTTCAAAAGCTATTGGAGCAAAATTAAAAAGGGCGTCAATTTGTGCTGGTTATGATAGACTTCCGTGTTATAATTGGGTGTAATGTTACTATTAAATTGCGGATATCGATACTTAATCATTTTTATATCATGAACAAAGTGCATAGGAAATGTCTTTTATAATTTGTGAATTAAGTTGTATAAGGTAACAGTTTTTGTTAATACGCCTTCAGGATTTCTACTTCCTCATTACATGCCCATGTTACAAGAGTTACCTTTTTTCAATTTTTTTGACGATGTATCTGTCTGTATTTATTATTTCGCGTATCACTGATATTTTGTTACTCTTTCTTTTTGGGATATTCCTGTTGATCTTCTCCTGGTAGTTCATTTGCCTGGCGCTGGTTTTCAATGCACAGTTTTTTTGTTGTTCCAAGGGGTGCTAATTATTTTAATCGCGTTTACTAATTAATATTGAATCCTATTTTAGTACTACATTATTTTTATTTCACTGCTATAAAAATACTGACAGAAACAGAAATTTATTTATGAAGTAGTATGGAATTTCATTATTTTCAGGAATGATAAATGGGTTCAGCAACAAGTTAATTCTATATAATTATGATTATGATTATGATTTTATTGCCTGTTTTTATACAATTTATACACGTATTTACAGATGTCAAGAATAGAAGAATACTGTATGATATAATATATATAAATGAGCAATTACATGTAATGTGAAATAATAATATGATGTACAGTTGTATTCAAATCATATAAACAGTTTTTAATAAGCAGGTAAAAGTAGGTGCATAGCAAAACATTTCGAAAAACTCTCAGACAGCCAGATCCTCTGTTGTTAAGAACTCGTCTATCGAGTAGAATGCTTTAGCAGTTAAAATTCGTTTGAGTTGAGTTTTAAATTTTGGTTTAACTAGTCATTGTTAAGTCTGCGATATTGATGGATGGATTTTGTAAAATTTATTTAGAACAAATGTGATATAAATCCTAGAAAATATGTTTGTAGATATTCACCGCAAAATAAATAGTTATGGCGCCGGCATATCGACAGTCTATTTTCTAAAAACGAACCTTTCCTGATCTTTATCCTTTCGATAAAGCAAAACTATAAAAGATGTCCCCAGTACAACAATGCTTGTTTATCAACTAGTTTTACTGATCTGAAAACAAAATTGTTCAATGCTATTTTTGCAGTTTCACTGAGGTTGATCCAAGATAAATAAACGGAGTATTTATATGTTTTATCAGACTACGATTTAAACATATTTATTTTTAGCTGTATACCGAGTTTAATTCAAAATTCATTAATTGGTTCTCAAATACATTTAACACTATGTAGCAGGTAGCTTAAAATTCATTCTAATTGCTCGAAGCTGAAATTTAAGAAAAGTTTGTGTATTTTCAAAAGTTTATAAAAACTTACTATTGCGATATTCGAATGTACCTAATTCTATAAAATGTATAATCACAGTATGACATTTAAAATATTACAAGCTAAATATATTCTTTCAATACAAGAGTTCGTATTTAAAATCTAATTTAGAACATTAAAATAAAATTTTCCAGAAGCAGTACAAAGTAAATATTTAAAGAAAGAAACTTTTCTGTATCTAACAGTATTCTTAAAATATTTTTAAAGTCTACGAGTCTAACTCGAAGAAATCGTAAACTTTCGTTTCAGTACTATTGATATAAATTATTTTAATCGTTGTATAATATTCCAATTATTTCCATTAGAATGTTTTTGATAAAAAATTATTACAGTACAGGGTGTTCCATAAATATACCGACAAACAACAACAATCAAAAGAAACATTTTTTGCTTGATAAACATATAATAAATTATTGTAAACTATAATTTCATTAAAACGCAATAAACTTAATAAAGATCAATAAAAAAAAACGACTTTCTTTAAAAATTTCAACACCCTGTATCTCGAAAACGAAGCGTTTCCGTACATATGTTTATACAGCAAAAAATGTTTGTTTTAATGTCCCCTACCACCACTAAAAGTTGTGGGTATATTTATGGAACACCCTATATTTGGGACCGTGATTTGTGTTTCTCTCAATTGCATTAAAATTTAAAATTGTTTAAAGGATTATTTTTGAAACGCTTCGTTTTATGCCTATAAACCCAGAAACGTAATTTTGAAAGGTAATATACATGCGGGGATGTTAGCTTTTCAGTGAGTGAAAACTTTTTAACTGCATTCTTACAGGTGTTCAAGTCTGAGTTTTAATGCAATTTCCCTAATGTTCCAATGTATTTACACTTTCCATTTCAAGCATTAATAAAGTCAAAATGTAAATAATTTAATTCATTGCATGAAATGGGTGCTATTAGTAATGATTGTAAAGGGCTTGCATATCATTATCGAATTTCTAGTTGAAGATTTTGAATTAGGAAGAGTCGAGTAAGGCAAAATTAGCAGTTATAGTAAGCCAATAAAGGTCAGCCCACCAAAATCCTGAAAATTTTTTGCTTAATAGAGACTGAAACGTTAGAAATTTCTACAGTAATTTTTTCCAACGGCCAAGCCAATGGGGCTACGGAAGAATGCATTGAATATTTGATCAGAAAAGTAAAACTTGGATCATGGAATTAAAACTTTTTTCTATGATTCTGTCAGGAAAAGTATTGTACACCTAAATACTGTTTTTTTTATTACTTTCTTTATATTTCCGTACTTCTACAAGTGCTTCTACATTCAAAGCATTTAGGAAATGAACTAGAATTATTAATGGGTGATTAATGGTTATGCTATGTTTGATAATTTATCACAGAGGTAAATATATTTTCAGTTATTTGTCGTTTTTGAAGCTGCTAAGTAATGATAATAATATTTTTAATTGATAACAAACTGATAATGTTTTTTTAACATAAAGACTGGCTCAGCAGCTTTACTGCAAACATCTTTCTCAAGGTTCTGTTTTGTCCACTAATTTATATCAAAATTTTACCACTTCCGCAAGAGTAAAAAATATTTTGTTTTTCTTTCACAGTTCTGTGGTCAATAGACAAATCTGAATGCTAGAGTGTTACCTGATAAAGTATTGCAGATAACGTAAGCGGCTTTCCAGTTTTTTCAATGTTATACAACTATAATTTCCGGTCTAATCCCAATAACAACCAACTTCTATTATACAAACAATAAAACTCTGTTGTCAATTCATGTTGAAACGAGGAACTCTGATAGCAATCGCAAACACGTTATAACTGTCTCTAAAATTTTAATTTAATTACAGAGCATAAAGATTTTATGTAGGTTGGTCGCAATCTGTATAATTTGTACTGCCTAAATCTGTGCCGTGTCCTATGTAACCCAGTTTTAATTTTCGTCAATTCAAGGAAAACATTCTCCAAAGAAACTATTAAAATTTCGTGGAAACACAGATGAAGATCCGACCCTTGAAAGAACCTTGTGAAAGGGAAAATTATGAAAAGCTCTCTAAGGCAATCCTTTTGGAGCAGGTTCTTAGAAAATTGTTTTGGATGTATAACTTATTATAAAGGATTTGCCTTAAAGAGAATCAATTCCATTACAAACTTTAAATAATTTTCTGGAAAATCCCCTCACTGATAAGTGGAAATGTTTGAAAAGGAAAAAGAAATAAAGTTTAAGGAAAACCTTTTTCTGTGTTTAAGTGCTGAATTGATGTCATAATTAGTGTTAAAACAAAGAGCTTTGTTTTGCATGATAATTAAAGAAAAAAATAACAAAAATAAACGGTGCCAAGGCGTGCGTGAAAAGCGGGGTGGAAACTTAGACGTCGTCAGTATAGCATAGCGATAGCGTCAGTGTTACGCGCGCCGTGGGTGCAGCAGGGTGGTGGAAACCCTACGATATCCTTTGACTGTATGCGCTGTGTCGTCCACCATAAAATTCAGGTTCAACTTTATATTGCAAGGACTTTTATAGATATTTTTCCAATATTCATACATTCATCAGCAAGTTGTGGGAAATTTTCAGAATTTCTACAGTGGGGTGAATAAATTTTCTAAAGGACTGTCCTAAACTTTTACACAACTTTTGAAAGTATTGGTAAGTTTTAAGTTTGATGAATTTAAGAATGTTTTATTATATGTCTGTGATTTTATTGAAGAAGTTTTAAATTTTATTTGTAATTTTAGCGAACTACAGACGCAACTTTTCCGTGATTATGAGTTATGCGCAGTTTGAATTTAAACTTTTTGTTTAAGGGAAACTTTATTAATATTTAGTGGAGTTTTCAGAAATATTAGTATAGTAAAATATAATATTAATATAACTAAAAATTGTTCCTAGGAAAACTTTTAATGAAAATAGAAAAAACAAAATCGAAATTTAACTTCGTTTTAGTTTTATTCTAAATATTTATGAAGTTTTGATTTCAACATTCTTTTATGACGATTGATTGAATGAATGTCAAAGTTTAAAAAATTGTCAAATTTGTAATTTAGGGAAAGAATCAGATCATCAGTTAATTAGATTAGCTGAACAAAGCTAAGTTTTACAAGAATTAACTAGAAAAAATATTAATCATTAATTTTAATAATTTTAATTATTGTTGCTAAACATTTAGAACAAAAAAAAATATAAAATTCTATATTAAGTTCTTAATTAATTTGTAGCGTTAAAATCTAGGCCAAAAACTCTCAAGTGTCCTATAAAGAAGCTGAACTTGGATATACAAATATTAAGTTACGGTTGGCTTTCTTGACATATAATCAGAATTTCCAAAAACTTGATATTTAGTTTGAGACAATGAAATGTTAAATGGCTTAGTTTAAAATATACGTGCGCAGTTGACAATAACGAAATAACGTTAAGTTTTTCATTAACTCGAATGCGAAGAGTTTCTGCTCCTTCAATGCCTCTCGCAAGTTTATGTTTAATTGTAATTTTAAAACTGTGAAAGTTTAAAATTATAATTGTTGGTTGGTTTATAATAATTAATTAAAATGGAGTTAGGAACAATTAGATATCAGAAGAAAGTTAATTTCCAAATTTGCGAACTTATTTTCATAAACTTCTAATTCAAGCCATTCTTAATTTCCCTGGATTTTTTTAGGAAAATTATTGCTATTGCTTGTTTAAGTTAAGAAAGTAAAATTAAACAAGTTGTAAACTCTTCAAACTTTTTTGTTTAAAAATGTAATTAAAGTGTTAGTCAATATTCTAACTTTGTTAATTTAAATTTTGTTCAGTGGTTGATACTTAGAACAATGTTTTGGGAAACTCCTTAATTATTTTCCATTTGTAGAAATTTCTTTTGTGAAAAATATAACTGGCTTTTCTGGGTTACTGTACCAGTCGGATAGTATGGATAACATTATTTTCATTTCAAAGTCTGTATTTTGAAGAATGAAGGTTACTCTTGCTTTGTTAAAACGTGAATTGTTACAGTATGATAAAAAACTAATTAATTCTGTTCTGTAGGCATGTATAACATACACTCAAGGTATATTTTCCCAATTTTTTTTTTAGATGTACTTACGTAATAATAGCAAAAATCGTTAAAAGGGAAAATACAAAGGGAGTAGTTAATTAAAATTAGGAGTAGTAGCAATATGGTAGGTTATTTTAAAAATGCTTCTCTAAAGAGATGTAAATTTTTCAATTCAAAAATAAGTTATTTCATTTATTTATGTTAATCTTGTGACCCGTTGTATCACCTCGAAAATTCGTAAAAAGAGGAAATCGGATGACATGGATTAGGTTTAAAAATTCTATTAAAATGCAAAGTTTTAGAATTCATTATTCAAATACTACATTACCATATTGTGTATCATTATCCTTTCAGTCATATCTAATAAACGTTGCATTCCGCAATGAATGTTGATTTGGGATTTTTAAGAAGACAAAAACTAAAGATTTGTGTCTCATGCTCGTAAATTAGGAATAGCTTGGTATTGTTGCTACGCATGTTGTAATAATATATAAATCCACGATTAATTATAAGGTGTGTTCAATAATACTGTTATGCGAATAATGTTGATTAACAATAGATGGGCGCACAACAAGAGAACTTGACATTTGAATTAACGCCTGTTCTTGATGGCTGATAGAAATTAAATTATTATCCTTTGTCAAAAACAATTTCATCGTTTCTAAGGTAAACCGCTTCTGGATATTAAATCTGGTTAAAGCAAATTTTTGGGAAATGCTATATTAAATTTAAATAAAAGAATATTTACTTAAAAAACGCCTTACATTTCGTTATTTTAAATTTTGCACCCCACAAACTAAATTTGAAATGAGAAGGCGAAAGCTATTTTTTGACATTACTCTTTCGTACATATCTAAGCTACGAGGTTCAATTTTTTTATTTTAAATGGAACACCCTGTATAGTTTTACAAATTTTGATTCAGGGTGAAATTCTGCATAAGTGTGTTTTATTTAATTTGACACTCAGAAATTTTTAAATTTATCGCATGCAGGTAGACCTAAGCTACCATAAAATGTTCAACTGTGCTATGGAAAGCAACCGGAATGTCAAAATTTTATAGAAAAAATATTCAAATATACATAACTACGAAACGTATTTACAAGGTATTGCCAAGGTATTGCTCAAATTTACCCCCACTTGGTTGATAATGATAACACAACGGAAATCGTTTAGTTAGTAGCGCACGGCTGTCTAGATGCAATATACAACAATTATTTAGAAAAAATCTGCGTATTAAAAACCCAAATGAAACACACTACTGTATGCAGAAGGTCACCCAGAATCCAAATGTGTAAAAATATACAGGGTGTTCCATTTAAAATAAAAAAGTTCAGCATCGTAGCTTAAAAACACTTAATAGGTATTTACGAAAGCGTGATGGATTCAAAATTTAAAATAACGAAGTTAAGGCTTAAAGCATTTTTTAGGTAATAGCTTGTAATATATTGTAATAATAAAACAATATTTTCGGCAATACTATTAATTATTATTAATAATATTCCAGCCAATTTTTATTTTTTTCTACATGAACAAAAAATTTGTCTCTTTAATATATTTCTCGTTGACGTCGTGTGTACGTGACCTAATTGTACTCCTTCGTAAATGTAAACGCTAACTTTATACTTATATCTATTATAAAAAGCAATTCAAAGGTTAAATCGTTGCCTCAAAAATAAATTCTGTTTAAGACAACAGTTTTATAAACATTCCGAAGACATCTAAAGCAACAAGTTTGTATCAAATATGTGTTTGTTAAAAAAGCTTGAATGATTCAAACGTAACCAAGAATGACGGCTGCTTGATGTGCTTTGATGTTAGTATTACAACTAAAACGGATATTTTGATTACGTTTAACTCCATATTTTCATTGTTCTTTGGTTAATTTTATCGATTCATATATTATTTTCATAAAGAAATTTATTAATAATTTGAAAACATACATTCGTTGTAATTTAGTAGCGAAATAGAAACTTGAACTGATATTTAAAAAATTGATGATAAGAACACTTGCATGGAGTTTAAACATTGTAAGATTGATTGGGCAAAAATATGAGTGCCGCTTTAGTTTGCCGCTTTAAATATTTAAGTTACGAATATTTTTTAATTTTAACTGAAAAAAAGACAACGAATCCCGTATTAATTGAAAACTTCGCCTGTGTAGGTAAGATGATAGATATATCGGAAACTCGGAGTATTAGATGAAACCCCTCAAAAGTTGCTACATGACTAGAAACTATGACGAATTGAGGACAATTAATTGCAAAAATCTATAACTTCTTGAATGTTTTAATCCTAGCATATATCACACGAATCATATTCTATGTCGCAACCATGAAAATTAAAAATGGAAAAAATAAAAAACTTATTTATTATTTAATTACCGTAATAATATAATCATGTCTGGTATATTTTAAAATTCATGTTTCCGGTTGTGTTCTTATAAATACTTATAGTTACAATTTTTTTTCATAAACTCTCCTCGATTAATGATTAGTTTCAAATAACAACATTATAGGAAACGAATTTCCTTAGTTTGCGGTTTGCAAAATGACAAGGAAAATTATAGCTAAACCACAATTCAGAAAGTTTCTCACAATTAAGAGGATAAATAATAAAACGACCACGCACTTCCATTGTAATTCCCACAAAATTTAAGATAGCCTTCTTAATTTTTTCGAGTCCATATAAAATTGCGTGTAGGTAAATTATAAATTTGAAATATTTATCCTTCAGTATTTATATATATGGCACGCAATATAACAAATTAGGTTTTATTTTAGAAAATAAATAATAAAACCCCAACGCATTAGTTTTTGTACTTACTATTTAAAAATATTACTCAGCCTTAAGGAACGTTTTTGGAAACAGTCCAATTGATAACGAAAAAAGAGTAAGCCGCATTTAATTAAAACAACAATCAATTTTCTAACGCAAGAGTTAAGCAATCTACGGAATATAATATAGAATTTCCTCGGAGTAGATCGTAGCCTACCGATAGTACGAGTAGATATATTGGAATTTATTCTAGAATAATTCCATACTGGTAACTAACAAGAAATTATAGATAATAATGATCGCTTAATGGTTTGAGGGACAAATTTGGAAATAGCACTTCAGTGAATACATTATTTAGATTGATATTAATAATTAGAAGATTTACTTGGTTCGCAACCCTTGCGTAAGCGTATTTGAGAGTATAAAGTGAATTATTAAGCGAGGAGTTTTACATGTAATTTAAGCAAGTTTGTCAAACTGGTGGTTTTGAGGCGTACGGATGTCAAGCACAGACAGTTTAATATTTGAAAATAGTTTTGCCACTTTTAGAAATTCAAATTGAGTTCCATACTATTGCGTTTAGTATCAACGGCCAAGGTCTTCAATAATTGTTAACGTATTGGTCTACTATTTTTTTGAACTACCTATCAAGTTTATATAAGAAGTTATAAGTACTTCCATTGGGACCTTGTCGAACCAGAAGTTTGTTTGCTTTTGGTGTTGTTTTCACATCCTTGTCCAGCGTGCGATAACAAAAGAAAAACTTTCTCGGGAATGTTAGTTATTTATTATGGTAGCGTTCACTTTACCATTTCATAGGTTTGAATGTTTTTATTTTATAGATTTTATAGAATTAATGATAATGCATCGCAGACATAAATAATGGGTCAACAGAAGGCGAAGAGTTACCACTTCACCCGAAATAAAACTCACGGCATCTATTATGTTTACATAACACCACTCATCTCTCTCGTATTCCACAGATTTTATTTTGCTGCTGCACCTACTGCACTTAGCACTTTTCTTATGATTTTCTGGGTCTTTTCCCCGACAGTCGTACCTACTTTGAGTATTTTTTGAACTGTTCATTCCATGTCTTCATTTTGTTCCTTTTATATCTTCTTACCGGTTTCAGACTTATATGCATCTTATGTTCTGTTTGTTATGTTGCTAATTCTATGTAATCTTATTTTTATCCAGGAAGTTCATTAAGCTGCTTTGTAATTTCCCCACTGTCTTCTAACATGTACCGCATTGGACATTATTCCTTTGATTATCCAGTTTTCAATCGTGAAGTGGTAGACCATTATTTTCCTAGAAATTTCTCAATATCTTACCCTTTGCAACATTTCTCGTATGTGTATGAACTTCTTAATGTATCAATTAGGTACCCATATACTTACTTACATTCCATTCCATTAGGTTCGTCAACTATTCTGTTCTACCTCATCAAAAGCTTTCTCTATGTCTTCAACAGCAAGGTGGAGGTATACCTGATGCTTATTATACTATAATTACTTTGTCCGCTATTTGACTGATATGGAAGATTGCGCCCCTGAGTGCTCTGGTTTGCTCTGTACTTAAATTGTCGCATTTACTTGTACTTCAATAATTACTGTAATGGCTTCTTTTATTGTTTATAATATTCTAGACTGGTTACATTTAGTAATGATTTTCTCCTGTATTCCTGAAAATTGGTAGGTAATATTTCCATTATCCACTTTTTTGCGCTTGTTCTATACCCGCCAATACTGCCGGATCACTAAATTTTTGTTTTTATCTTGTATCGCCTTACCTTTCGTACCTATATCGGCTATATCCATTTCATTTAGTACAAGTACTTCTTCTTGATCTTTCAGTTTTTCTACGTATGTCGCTTCGTTTTCTTCTATTTTTTAAGATATTGTATTTTCTGCTCATTCTGCTTCTATTCTGTAGATAACGAGATCCAGTTATGACTATTCCTCTTGAGTGGTTGGAAAGCTTTGTCCAATCATTATTTTGTCTTGCTCACCCTTGTTATATTAGAGGTCAGTTCTTCCACTGAATTATTCAAAATATTGAGACTCACAGACAGCATTATATGAGCAACTTAGAATAGCTTTGAAAGCATTGGAACGAATATATTTTAACTAAACCAATAGCGTAAAATCATTAATAGTAACCCTTTTGGTGCGAATCAGGATTTGAGACGCCCTCGCTAGAGTTTCAAAACCGCGAGCCATATCTGAAACCGCAACGTTTCACCCTGACGCGGATAACAGCGCCACTAGGACTGCTCAGTGTTTCACTTTTAGGTTTTTTTTATAAACCTAAAACCACCTTTATTATATGCAACGATTTATTTTGAATGTGACTTGACCCTGAAAGGTCACTATGTAGACCTTGGCCTGTTTGAGATTTTCAAATTCGAAAATTATGTACCTATACCTAATTAAAGATACGTTATTTTATATCGATACAATATTTAATGTTTATACTAATAAATATATTGCATAGATAAAGACGAAAGAGTAACCAATAGTACTCGCAAAAGCGTTTCATCCGCGTATGTTTTAGAAGCTACGCAGCTTAACACATCTACATAAAATCAACATTGGAATTTGCATGTAATAAATCTTTGTGGTTTATAAAACGCATTATGTAGAATATGTAGATGGACATTTATTATGACTTCCCTTGATGAACTCACTACCTGGACAAACATGCGACAGTTGCAAGTATTTTTAAAAATTTAAAACTGGGACACGAACTTGAACTTGTTGAGGTTATTATATTTTTGTATAAAAATACATTTAGGAATTACGATTTAAAGATAAGCTTACACAAAAGCAAGCCAACGTGATTAGATCTTTTTTTAAATTATGCGAACCAAATTAAGATTATATATGAAGCAAAAAAATATTTTTATTATCCCTGTTCTGACCATTAATTTTCATTTTCTAGCTATAGCTGTGTTACATTTGATCAGATAAACTTCGTTGGTTTAAAAACTCTGCTAATTAAAATTCTTTAGGGCTTTATTTTGGCGCATTATGTATTCACGTTTTAGTTCACTTATGTAATTAGTTACATTTTTTTATAGTACTAATAGCAGGAGTGGATACAATCTTTAAAAAAATATTTATTTAATATAGGAAAGAAATCTTACTGTAATCATTAAAATCCATTCCATTATTTTTATTTTATGAATGATTTCTGAAGATTTAAGGCGACTTGCAATAGAGAAGTTTTGATTAAGAACCGGCAGGTCTGCAATATCAATATAAAAAAAATGTATACTGGTTTAGATATTGTAAGTCTTGAAAATGTAATTAAGTTAATATTCCAGTCGGTTCAATAAATAATCTAAATGGTTTTGTTTATCTTCAACCCAATCTCAAATCAAAATTGGCAAAACATTATTTTCAGTAAACGTAGAAGTTAGGGAATGTAGTCTTCCTAACATATGAACTTTTTCCACAAGTATACTGTCTAGTCAGCATTTAATGCTTATCTTCTGAAAACTGTAGACACACAAATAAACGCAGTAAATTCTGTAAAAACAGTTAATAGTGTTTTTCCCAAGTTAATTACTCATGCGCAAATAAATAAAAAAAATAGCTTAGGATAAGAAACATTCCGTGGCTAAGGGTTTTGGAGGAGTATTACGGTTATTAATTTTCAGCAGAGTACTTGGCCTATGTAGTTCGCAGCTAATGCTTATACTGGGCTAACACTTCACACAAACTTTCGACCACAGCCGCCTATCCTTTGGCAAAGTTTGCGATCCTTTACTGCTACAAGGAAATGCCTCTGATTTGCACAGTTATGAAGTATAAGTACTACTCTAAGTAGGTCTATATTGGTGTTTCTGTTTACTTGATGTGAACTGAATGAAAGGATTATGTTAGCAATTCAGTAATTAACATGAAAATTAATTTGGATTACAAGAAATATATCTAGGCATCAACGTTTTGAATTTTGATAGTTAAGTTTTAACTAAAGTGAAAATTATTATTCATAGAAGGTTGTTTAAATTTTTTCGCAAGCCATCCTATTTCTGTAGATCTATACACCTGGATAAGGTGGTAAAAAGGAAGAGTTATGGTGAATGTGCAATAGAGAAGGTTGCCAGACGCGATCTGATATCATTATGGTAAGGGTTGGTAGAGTATCGAAGACCGTATTGCTTTGGTAACATACGTATAGGGACGAAAGCAGCATATACGATATGTCGAGGTATTCTTTGAACTATTTTAGGAACAATAAGTTTCTACCAGTTCCTTGCAGAATAACAACTTACAAAAGCTCCTGAAAAAAATGAACTCAGTTATCTCAAGAAAACGTATAAAATTTTATTACTTAAAATCAATTGAACATTTTAGGAGTGGACATTTTATTTCTGATACTCTTTAATGTGAAAATCGTTTACTTCTTTCAATCCTACTAACCCTATATTTTTACCCTACATTTTCAGTTTTAGTGCTTTAGTTAAAGAACATATTTTTAGCATAGGTTTCAAAGGAAACGTATGCAGGTCTTGTCAGGAAAAAATTTCGTAATAATATTGCAGTTGTTTGTCAGTATTTTAAAAGGGAAAGTGACTAGAAAAATTCCTTTTTGCTGCGCCACGGCCACTTACCCTATTTTGCACAAGACAGATAAACAAGTCTGACTGGCTTCCTTCCTTCCTCAACCAAACAGTTTCAAATTAAATTTTTTGAAATAGGGTCCGGTCATCACGTGATCTATCTCGGTGGATAAGTGAGTATGAAAGAGATAAAGAAAGTTTATTATTGTAAAAATTTACTTTCTCCAAAATAAAACTTGTATTTGATGGTCCGTATCGAAATTGGTCTGCGTGTTTGTACCCTTGAAGATACAGTATGGTATTCCAAAAAGATTTCCCTAGTTTGTGTTTAGGTGTCATGTAATAGATAGTTTCTTTGTCATCTTAAGGTTATTCAGCAATTAAGATTTTTTTTTAAGCTATTACGGTAAATTTATTCGAAGGTGTATGGGGAAGAGGTTGTTGCTCGTTGAACAAAATGTAGATATATTTGAGACATATTAAACGTCTTTATAATGAACGCAACTGTTTCACGAAGCTTTTATCTTAAGTGCTTACAATCAACATTTATTGTTGAAACTTTTTGTAGATTAAATATTCCATTTATTTTTTTTATTAAAAAACTTTGTTCATTTGAAATACGTATACATTCATTTTTCATATACCAGTTGTTATAGGAGTAACAGAATGACAAATTGTTTTGAACTAATCAGGAACTGTGCGATTTTTCACAGGAAGCACTTCCCATACCAGAACTGGACAGCTGGAAACACAGAAACAAATAACATTTCATGGGCTTTAATAGTGGTTGCTTGCGTGACAGGATACGGTTTCCACAAAAGTTCAAATGTGCCGAGAAACTCACTATTGTTACACATACTCGAGTCCTTTTATTGTCTGTCCTGACCGCGCTTTTCTTGTACACTTGTATACTCTGTCCTAGTTAATTTGCGAAGCTATCGTGAGGATCTAATAATGGCTAAAGAAAGGTCTCTAATTGCATTGTGAACCGAAAACTTCAAATTGAGTGAATAATGCTTTGTTTGATTACTTAAGTCAATGATGGTAGGACTCGCTGTATTTTCGGCAATTACGTTCAACATAAAAAGTAATTTACATAAGATTGCTACATCTGTAATTATTTATGTTAAAAATTTATTTATTAGTAGTTTTCTAATGTACAGAATTCAATAAAACCACAATACATTGAACAAATATATTTCAATAATAAGACATATACTCATAATAGCGACAGATATTTTATTAGAAAGAATGTTTTTGGAATAGGAACGTCCAACGTAGCGTATGAAAAATTTTGTTAAGACATAATAGATAATTTTTTAACAATATAAAACTGTTAAAGTTTACCCCCTTTTCTGAAGGATAAAAAATAGAATCGAAATAGTGGGACGAATACTTCTGAAACTAGCGAAGAAAAGTCGTGCTTGTATTATATTTTTTTAATCAGTAAAAGAATGCGGTATTGAGCTTTGTATCCCCACTTTAGAAACACCCTATATAATTAGGGTAATCATGGATATCAACAAGGTTAATGCAGGAAGCACCATAGTAATAAATTAATGTCGCTCGTAAGCTCGTAAATCCGTGGAAACATGAAAATTCAAACTCTGTGCGATTAAATTTTCAGTAAAATGCTGTATTTTATAGCTATTCTAAAATCAGCTTAATTTGCGTTAGTTTGCAGTTGGAAGTTTATTATTATGTTGTTTAGTTAGAACAGTAAAATATTTAATAATAAATTTTAGAACTCAGTTCAACATTGAGAGATACATAGTGTCATAGTTCTCATACAGTGTCCTGAAGTAACTTGCATCACGAGTGTCTTCGAAGTAACTGAGCACAAATGGTGCTTTCAAAGCAATTTGGTCTAACTAGTGCGTACCTACTCTCAAAATAAATCTGTTTTTATGGTTCTCTCGAAGTAGCACGGCTTATACAATGCGTTCAAAGTAACTAACCCCATACAGTTCTTTCGAAGAAATTGGTTTCATACAGTGTCTCCGTAGTAACTGTTTTACATACTACCCTCCAAATACTTCAGTTGTCTCTTGCTCGTCTACGCAATTCGCGAGCTATCCAATTTCGGTTGAACTGTATAAAATGTGCATATCTCATCTTATAGCATATGTTGACTGGTTACCCTCAGACTTAAAATATTCTACCCACGACACTGTGCAAACGTAAAATACTATGCCACCTAAGTTATTACTTTAAATTTATTTTTGAAATCAAATTTTCTCAATTCTTGTTTAAACTAAGAATAAACAAAATAAATCCACTGGAATTACCGTGAAGAATATTCAATTCGCTATAACTTTTCCCTATGTGCTCACTTAGAACATTTCAGAACAGCGTCGATTCCCTACAAAATTTACTTTAAAACATTTATTACAAAATAAATCAGTACGAGAGTTGCAGTTTGCGGTTTAAATTTTCTGAACTTCTCAATTAAGTTTTAACACGAATCTATAATCGACAGTTTCAGTGTTAAGAAATATTGTTTCCATAGGATGGTGATGGTATACTCGAGAAAATCACTTATAACCTCTTAGTGCCTTATGAACGTGTTGTATTATAGGGAGAACATAAATTCATGTGACGTGTTCTGCTCCCCGTAGCAGCTGCGCGCAGAAAAGCTGTCGTGCATTAACGTTGTACGAAAATTTATTATTGATAAACATGACTTTTTACTAAAAATAGAAAAATTCATGTCACGATCAATCACATTTGTTCTGTACGTTTGATAGGGGCTTGTACTGCAAATTAGCGGCAATTAACATGTCATAATAATTGTATCAGTTAGCTTTAAATTCTGCTATAATATTATTTCTAAATAATAAAACCTTTTTAATCTATAACAGTTTATTCTGACACACTTTTTTTATTTAAGTGTGATTTGTTTGTGCACCCTATTGGTCTTGCAATAATGAATACTTTTTGAGAACGAAATTATAGTATTTTATGCTTCGACCTCAAGTTAGAACTTTTTTCTATAATGCTACGGTTTATTTCGTATTTTAATGGTTTTATTGATGTTATTATGATAGTCCAGGAGCTAGCGGTATATTTTAAGACTAATTTCTATCAAGCTGAAATTTTTTTTATGAGCTGGTATGGTTATGTCTGCCAAATGTAGGTGGTCGGCAAAATAGGACCGCGGGACATACAGCGCCCAGAATTTTTTTGTTTTTAATTATTTTTTGATGAAATTTACAAACTTCAATCAAGCTAATTCCTATTTTGCTCGTTATTTAAGACATTCCGACAACAAAAAATTAACTGTCCGACATAAGAGTCGAAACTGAATCAGTGTCTGCCGTTTGGGGTTCGTATTGTTTTTAAGACATTTGACTTATTACTATCAACCTGATTTTTTTTTTAATAACTATGTACTAATTTAACAAACACAAAAATCACCTTGTCCGACAATTTGAGCGGGACAGAAGCACTCTCCGACGTCCTGGATTGGTTAGTTGGCCAATTTTTTTTCTTAGCGCTCTATGTCCCGCGGTCCTATTTTGCCGACCACCTACATTTGGCAGACATAACCATACCAGCTCATAAAAAAAATTTCAGCTTGATAGAAATTAGTCTTAAAATATAAAATATACCGCTAGCTCCTGGACTATGATGTTCTAAAATGGATGAATAGTAATTTTGGATCTGCTTATTTCATTTCCTATTGTAATGTAGATTAATTCCTCCGAGAAACATTCTGGTAACTTTGGTTAATCAGAATCTGGTGTGATTAATGCAAATTAAAAATTCCAGAACCTCCTTATATCTAATACTCCAGAGACTTGTAAACATAAAAATATTTTGCATTATGTAATCTATTTTTGAATAAACAATTACAATCCATACGGAATTAAAAACTACATCTGTAATCTAAATTTCAGTTTTTCTGGTGGTAATGAAAATGTAAATTGAAATGGATATTTATTAAATTAATTCTAAATGAGAGGAGTATTAATTAATAATTTGTTAAAGACTAAAAAATGCCACACTTTAGACAGTAGGTACGTACAGTAATTGGACTCAAAAAGAAATTTTTATTTCAATAATTCAATAAATGCGTAGGTAATCGTTTAATTTAACATAAAGGCAAAGCAGTTCTTTTTGCATAGGTTAACATTTTAGAAAAATAATCAACCTTTAGTTTAAAATCCTTAGAGACTGTGGCTTGGAAAATAACAAAATTAAAACCCTTGAACTACAAAAAATTTAGGAAGCTTAAACGCGTTTCAGGAACTAAGTTCTGATTTCCAGTAAGAACTATGAAATGATTTAAAAAAAAAGTCTGTCAACATAATACGCATTAGTTTCCACTAAGCAGACTGAGTTCCTAAATACTTTGAAGCCTTTTGATGTTACCGCTTCCGATCGGGACACTAAAACAGAAACAGTCGCCAACAGCTCGACAAGAACCACATAGAAAACTTATTGCTTTTCTACACATACCTATATTAGTTCACACCATTTTTAAATGAAAAATTCTTCGGTAAATCTTGAGTTGCTACTGAAACTTGCATCTTTGTGCCAGAAGTGAATGTAGGTTAGTTGCAGACTTGCAATAAAAACTACTAGGTGAGCTGGGGGAAGCTGCCTGAGAAATCCCCAATTTTGGAGATATATGTTTCCGATATGTTTTCATTTTATGTGACCATACAAATTAAAATTAAAATTGAATTTAAAAATACCACACAATATCACTGACCTTAATTTTGTTACAAATTCAATTTTCTTCTAAATTAATTTTCATCTCTTAGACAGGTCGATGATATTAAATTAATAAGTTTTATATGCAGCACCTCTCTGCTCAAATTAAGACTTCTGTTTATAATTTCAAATTTACTAATTTCCAAAAAAGTTTTTCTTGTTTCTGTATGTAGTACCTAAAGCTGATCTAAAGGCACAGTAGGTACGTAACAGTAAATTACAAAATACCTCATGACTCTTTGCGTTGTATTTAGTTTACTAAATGCAGTTGATGTTTGTTTTAAAAACAAACACGTAAAGTTAACACGCAACTTTTTCAGTGATAATATCAACAAGAGTTTGTACATTATATTGAAAGCTTTTGAAAGATTTATTTTATGCCTCTAAATTGCCAAGCTTTGAAAATTAGTATTTGTTAAAACAAACTCAACAAAATATATTTCGCATTCAATTGAAATACTCAAATACACAATAACAGACAAAATATGAAATAGACCATACTAATTTATTGGCTAATAAAAGTCTATTGCGTGTTTAAAATTTGTGAGGGCAATTAAAAACTTGAGCAAGTAATAAAAAGATGAGTTGGCCTTTAACGTTGGCGTTGTGGCAATTTATTAAAAATTCGAGATTTTTTCCCTTTTGAACTTTGTTCATTGAACTAAACAATACTGATTTAAGAAAAGAAAGATTTTTAAAGTTTTTTAAAATTAAAAGCCCATTCAGGCGTGCATGTACTAATTGGCAATATAAAGTTTTATTACCCGGGTTTAATGTTGCTTAACCTATATACGTTAAAAAAAATCCGACGTACACTTTAATGGTTGCAAAAATGGTACAATATGGAGTTTAGTGGAAAATATACATACTTACATTTTTACATTTTTATAAGCTAACATCAAATACGGAATTAAGAGTGATATAAAATTTTTTAATATCTTTTCTTTAACGGCATGTTCTTGGCGCATAAATTCACTTTAAAAGTTAAAGTATGCCGTAGAAGGAAATTTAAAGCTTGGAAAAAACTTTTACTGCTACAACACGTTGAGTATCAATAAATAAAGCGATCTAAGCAAATTTTCGCAATTTTTCTTTTACAATCATTTGTTCTGGCAAGTTAATCGAAATTCAATGTAACTTTTAAACTTGTGTCTAGCATTTTCGTCCTTAGTGGGTGAATTGAAAAGTTCATAGCCACATTTGAAGTCACAGGAAATCGATGATAGTTAATTAACTTGTCAAATTCTTTCTTCTAAAATCGTACAGAAGCTCGGAAAAGGTGATTCGGAATCGTTTCTTGCGTAATTGAATGTCGTGACTAGGGGTTTCCTTATAGCTCTCTTTATGCTTCCTTTTATTTGCGAAAATGAGTTTGTTGATAGATGGACAGATACTAGATTAAACAAATACCTCGCAGTTTTAATTTTCGTATTTGAATTAGATTGGCAGTAAAATTAAAGCAATTCGAGTAAATCCTATACTTTTAAGGGTATTATCATGCACTAATAGAATGTATGTTGTTCTCATTAATCACATATGAACTATTTATAATTACTGAAAAACAGATTACAGTTAATATGCCAGGATAATAGTAAAACCGATCAATTATACGAGCTTGGGAGTAGGTATAATTAATTTTAGAAATATAAATAATATTAAGAGATGATTAATGTATGTATCCTTATCTCTATATTAAAAAGAGAAATTAATTAATGAATAATTTCTATTATAGTGAAGTTTCTAGTCTGTAGAATATTGCGAATTTTCTTTGATCTCCAACAAATAGCTATAGCAGTAATCTTTCTCGAATCTGGCGGATGTTAGTTATTTTTGTAAACCTAATGTTTCACAGATCCCCATATAAAAAATTCTAACGGCGTAATGCCCGGTCGTCTGAGTGACAAGCGAATGGGGGAAACTGAAACACATTCTTGTCCACTTATTATTGCTTACATGTTGTCTCACCAAGTAGGAATTCTGTGCAAGAATGTAATTAATAAGTTGTGCATCACCTATTCTCAAAAGTTTCCCTTGGGTTTTACGTTGATTTGCCATAGTAGGGAATTTAAGAAGAGAAGAGACAGAACCCAGCTGTCGGTCGTGTGGTTGTATATTTAAACACGTCAGTTCTCTCTTGCTCGTCTACACAATTCGTGAGCCATCCTATTTCTGTAGAACTGTATATTAACACTTAGTATGGTGACTAAAAAAAAGAATCGCCCTCTTAAGCGTAGTACATGAGTGGTTGATCCGTATGGCTGCGTGGAACTGTTTTCTTCAGAGTTCCTTTGACTAGTCACCGAAATGGCGAAATACTACTAATAAAACACTTTTTTATTTGCATATTACAGTTTACTATCTTGGTGTGTTTATTGCTTGTGCTCGTCGTCTTTGCATTTTCTGCTAGGAGTGTGGACTCCTTATATTTCCTACTACGTTTCCTTGGGGATGCTGCCACCTTCTAATTCTGCTCATTCTTTTCACAATAGCTAACTTATCGGTTGTGTTGATGTCTGGAAGCAATCGATGATATATTTAGGCCGTACATAAAAGTTTTGTTGACAATTATTGATCTGCAATATAATATAATAACGGTTTAGCAGATTTAAAGGTTCACACTCTACAGTGACGTCTTTCCATTTTTCAATCCCTAGCCTCGCTTCATTGTCGGCTACACTCTTGTTCCCTACCATCTAAAATAATGTGAATGCAATTTTATCATTACTGGCCTTTGTTAAAATAATATAAATAAAATCGTAGTAATTTTAGTTTAAATGGTACTACTCTGAGTAAATAATACTTTGCAAAAAATTATTTTATGAAATTGTAATCAATTGGCGGTTCCACCATGGAGTTGCAATACAATACCTACAATATTATTATTAGATATTATTACTATAAACATTACTGTTCATCAAAGATTCAATCAACGTTTGAGGTATTTCCTTCAAACACAATTTCGTTCCAGGATTTTTTGACTTTAACTTTATTAAGGTATTTGTTATACCCTACACGTTCTTAAGAGTTTCGAAGAATTTTTGATTCATTAAAAGCAGTTGCTGTCCCAGTAAATCAGTTTCATGTATTGCATTCTATTTTAGAGTTCTGCATGCTAAGTTAATTTGTGTGCTATGCATTTCACAAGTGTGTACCACCGACATAATTATGTTGAGTTTGCATAATTTTCGCTGATATAATGTTTACCTTTATGTTTGTTTAACTTCAATTAATATTGACAAACATCTGATACAGTGTGGCGAAAGTAAATACTAATAAATTTTAAGTAGGTACCTCAAAATTATGCAAAGTGACGACACTATTTTCAATGCGTGTTTATTGTTAAGGGTAGGTTAGGTTAGGATGTAGGTGGGGACAAGAAAATCAACTAACCAAATATCCCGAATCTAAAATGCATGTTGTAGACGTAAACCAAATTTAGGAAAATCATCATTTGCCAAAAACAACGCGAACTCCTAACTAGATCTAGATACTGTAGAAAAAATGTCTTCGTCCTATCAGCACAAGGGCAATTATAGGAATGGGGCAAAATGTATTAAATGATTACGGTGTAAAAAATCCGCTTGTTCTCCGGATTTAAATTGAGTTTTGCTTTTGGGGCACTTAAACGTCGTGCTTATTCGACTGATCGACTCCAATAAAAATATTCAAATTCTTATCTTTTTTTTTATCTTTATTATTATCTTTTTCAAACACCCTGTATATGTCGAATTTAATTTGAATGTAATGTATCTTGTATGTGTATTTCGCAACCCCTCTGAATTTCAAAAAGGAACTGAAAAATATAAATACAGGTAAGAAATGATAAAACGTTCATTTTTACTTATCTTTAAATAGATCACTCACAATATCTTTGGACAGGCAATAATTAAACTGTCTTAGAAATGAATTTATTTCAGTGAGACAAATTAGTTATCGACCTTACCCGTAATTTAGTAGTTGTTGTCAATTGGTTGCATACTTGTGCCACAAGGGAACCTGTAAGATTGCTATCTTATAATATCTGAAATAAATGTAAAAAGTGGAGATGCGCACCTCCCCTGGACTTTCCCATACTACTAAAAATAAACATTTTGTTTCTGGTATTCAACAGTGCACTGAGAAAAAAGGGGAAAAATCTTAATAAAAAAATGACGTTTTAGTTTGTTTTTATTATACACTAAAATGACTTGTAGTACTCATGACGAGTTATAGTGAAAGTGCAAAAAGCTACGGTTGTTAGAAATTACAACTACAAAATGGTAACTAAATTGGCAGGTAAATGCAACTACATTGTTATACAGTAGAACTACAAAATTTTAGAACATGTGCCTTTTAGTTATATAAGCAATGTTTTCTTTTATTACTGCGTTTATGATAACAAACACTGGAGGTAGTACGACGTATTTATCTATACTGAAATTTAGTTATCAGTGAAGAAAATCACGTAGTTATATTAGGTAAAAAACATACGTTGATTAAGAGAAACTCGGAGAAACGGTGTAATGAAAAGTGTGGTATTTAATCCCGGGATACTGGAAAGATTTTCCACATCAAATATACAGAAATTGGGAAATACGAATGCTGAAATTTTCGAGATAAGCTGTGGTGCTTACGATACTTTAGGCTCTTTAGCCTTTAGGTGCATCAATTTGTTTACAACACTTTGAAATACCAAGCATTGAATTTGCAAATTTTATTTTTAGAATACTTATGCCAAATAAAAATGCGTTCATTTCATATTTAGCCAAGGAAGTGTTATATCCCATAACCAATACCTATTGTAAGTGCCGCCGAGGTGGTCATAAAATGTGACAAATTGTTTCCTTTTCTATTATATTTAGAAGTAGTTAACAGCCTTCTAAAGGTCTACTATCTGACCACTGAAGCTGAAGCTGACTGTCCGGTGCCCTTGAAATGGCACATATGTTGCACAAGTGTAAAACCCAAAACCAAGGGCTGGGAACAGTCGGGCTCTGACAATACAAGAAACAAGTTCTCTTTAGAATAAATTTTATAAAGGTTCAAGATTAGAAATAAGTTATAAACAATTCGACTCTCTCTTTCTTCAACACTACGTACCACGGACCCTCAACAGAAGTGTTGCTATTTCAATATATTTGCTGTTTAGCTGTGTTTGTGGCAATTGTGTGTTGTGTGCCTGTGCTGTTGAAATTATGGAAGACAATTATGCAATACCTACTTTTAGTAATAATTATTTATTTGTATTTGTATTACGTTTTTGCTTTTCTTTATGCTTATAACATGTGTAACACTTTTAACTTTTTGTTGAAGTATTTGTTTTATTTCTACTATCACCATTACTAATTAATAAAAAAATACAGAATATGAATAACATTTAAATTGAATATTTAATAAAACCACCGCCGTATTATTACCTACATAAAAATATACAATGCTGGCATTGAAAACGCAAGTAGTTGTATGTATAAAATTTTCATTATTTTATTTCCTACTTTGGGCAGCAGTTATACCAAACACAATGTTGTAGTTAGACTTTCAACAATGTAGTGGTTATACCTACAGTGACGTATTTGTTTTATCTAGAACAACGTAGTGGTTGTATTTACAACATCGTTGTGGTTATACCAACAACAACATAATACTTGGGCCTACAAAAACGTTGTATTTGAACTTCCAACAACATAGTGTTATTGTATACGACGTTTTGTAGTGGTATTATCTATTACTACTATATGATATGGTATATAATTCGGCACATATTAGTTTGTAGTAGTATAAAATATAAGGTATTGTAGTTGGCGCCTATTCAAATACTACACATAATATTATATATAATTTTTTTAATATTATGTACAACTTTTTTTTCTCAGTGTGTAGTTCGCGAGGCAGCATTCGAAATCACTTGAATGCGTAGCGAGAAACCCCCGACTATACGGGTTCGATACGTACAGGCATCTAATTTACTAATGCAGCGTAAAAATAATTTAAAAAATTTTATTCTAACAAAAAGTTTGGAATGTATTGAAATTTATATCTAAAATGTGGTTCGAAATTTAACATTAGAAAAATTAATACTAAGAAAAATATGAATTACTAATAGATCTTCAGAATATTTACGCTGAATAAAATATTTCAACTTTGAACCCCATTTCTTATGATCCGAAACATATTTTTATTTAGGAACTTTAGAAGTTGCAATATTAAAAGTTTATCAAATATTATATAAAATTGCTACGTTTGTACTGAATTGCTCTGGTGAACTCTAAATTGAAACACTCCTAGAAGTACTGCAACAGCTTATGGCAAACCTTATTTAATAAACGGAAACTTTAAAAGTCTTTCTAAACTACTTCTAAGTAACATTTGTGGAAACGGCAAGTTTTATCGGAAAAGTCTAGGAACGTTTAGTTTTCCCATGTAACAGCTTTAAGCTTGAATTAAACGCTTAAAAGAATATCGCTTGATATTAATTTTAATAAAACATAATTTAGTTGACTAAAAATAGGGGCATTTATGAAAGCGTCTGAAAATATTTCATTAAAAAATTAGATAACTAAAATTAAAACATAATTTGGATTTGTATTTCCCGATACTTTTTTTTACTTATTATAATTATTGCAGAAATGTAAATAACTGCAATTTATTTTTAGCTTTTTCTTTAGTCGGGCATGTTTCTTGGCAATAAATTTTATGTGATAGACACGCTTGTGAAAAGAAAATCAATATTCCATTTCAGAGTTGTTTACCTTCCTACAGGTGTAGTTAAATAAATTTATTTAAAAATTGCATATTTACGTGTTTAAACTCTATTTACTACATAGATAGCGTAGGTGTCGGAATATCAAATTATTAGGCAGTATGTGTAGCAATTTCAAATTGTTATGAGCTTGAATGAAATAAAACTGTAAGGATATAAGTGCATTCAGACAGGTTGTTGGATGCCGTTGCGCGCAGACAATAAAATTATGGAGAAAATTAATTCGCAATAGGTAATTAACTTGGATGTAGTATTTGAGGTTTTCAAAACATGTAAAAAACGTAATACTCATTTTGCTATTTAATATTCTGTTTCGAATAATTTATATGAATTAAGGCAATTTCCATAAATTAAGAAAGTCCTTAAACAGCAGGTATCAGTAAAGTTACTCAAAATTCAATTATAGGATGTCACAAACTTGTAATTTTGTTAAATTAAATTTAATTTTGGATTTTAGATTTTAGAATAACAAGAAACGAGGCAAATTGAATGACGCTAATCATACCCAACGCCGTGTGGCCTGACATATTGATTTCATTTCTTAAAAGTACGTCAGTGTGAAGCCGTAAATTTATTTATTTTTTTAGCTCTCGGTTTTTATCTCAAGCCCACGTCTTCAAAGATGTAAAATATAAAAATAAAATAAAATTATACTTCGGAAACCCGAAGAAAGTAAAAAGCATTTTCATTTAACTTGTCCAAAGGTTGTTGAAAGCATCATCTTATAGTTTATTTGGAAATTTTCAAAATACTTTTAGCCTAGATTTTAATTCTAAAAAAAAATTAAATTAATACTAATGAAGAGTTAAAGTTATTAACTTACGCTGATACAAAAGGTTGCTGCAAGCTCATATCCGCCCCGTTTCGGTTATAAAAAAATATACATAGTACACCGACAGTTTTCCCCAAGTAAAAGGCAAAGCAGAAATTATGAGACACCAAGGAGATCATTGCGACGCCCTGTGATTTCAAGTTACAAAACTTCTGTATTTGCTCTTTCTTTTAACTTGTCACCGAACTACTTCACACTGGGAATAGAATTGAAAAATAAATAGAAATTCTGAAAGATTTAAGAAACTCGCAAACTTTAAAGGACCTCTTTACTTCGCGATTCTAATTGCTTAGCTGAAGGAGTTTTGCTTCTATAGATAAATCTTTTCAAGCATGTGTACGAAAATTTGAGAGTAAAGCAAGAATTCAAATTTGTTTCTGTGTTTGTATGTCAAATGAGAATTTATTGTTGTCTAAAAAGTTAACAAATTATTTTAATGAAAGGCAAACGGAATAAAATTGAAAATTCAGTTATTATGGAAGTGTTAATTTGTAAAATCTGTAGTTGACGTAATGTGGTGTTAATAATTATAGTCTGAATCACATTTGAACCTCACACTTTGTAAAATATAATGAACCACGCTTGCGGTAATTTTTTTTGTAATATTAGTGCTAAATATTTATGACATGGTTCACCCGTGAAATTTGTTTCTAAAATGTAACTACACTGAATTCTGCAGTTGGCAAGAGACTGCGAAGGGGTGTAGGGTTAAATTCCAGCAATCAAGAAGAAATCGACTATGAAACCAGTCTATAGTATACTCCAAAAACAGCCTAAAACGAAATTTTCATGGATAGGACATTGTATCGTCTGCTATGAAAGAGAAACTTAATGGAATCAATTCATTGCGACGACCTTAAACTCTGCAACTCAACTTAGCGCGACTTTCCAAGCCAGAATTTAGACAGATTTGGCGTACCTATGACAAATGTTAGCTCAAAGACATGTAAGGTGTATCGAACCACTCCCTTGTTTGTTTGAAACGCGATGAGCTGTGAAGTTGATAAACATTTTTTACTACCAAGACATACTACCCAAAGAATTTACTACCACTGTTAGAATTTTAGAACCGGAAGAAAGCTAGTAATTTTAAAAGGATTTTAGAAAGAATTCTTATTTTATTTGAAAATATTTTGATACCGCTTCAGATTAAGGAAATATATAAAAAGTAATTCACTATTTTATGTTTTCGCGTCTAAAACAAATGGAACCTAAACTTTTGGTGTAGTGTCCTCAGAGATAAATTAATTGAACTTTTCTTAAGGAACTTTCTTAAAAATGTACTTTGTATTAAAAGATACTTACTTCACTGTCAACGAAATCCGTCATGTGGTTGCAACAAGACGAGTGGCCAACACATTTTTCGTTTGTTGTTGCTCGATTTCTGTGTTCCCCCAGAAGATGGATAGGTAACCATTCTTTCCGGTCTGATGATCGCAGACTACCTATTGTTTTTGTTTAACTATCTAGATCTGCGTGTGGCTCCTCTGCTCTATAAAACTCCAATAGCTTGCTCTATCCTCCTTCAGTCCATCTCCTATCGATGCAGTATTTTGCAAGTTGCAGGAACGCTTTACATTGTTGAATTACATATTATTATAAATTCTGCAATGAAAGCACAACGAAGCCGGCACAATATATCAAACTTATTTAAAGTTTTCGCCGATGGTCAAGGAAGATGGGTTTGCGCCACACAGCTCCAGTTTCTCATCAATTTCCGCAGGTTTTGTCTTTCAATGTAGCCTCAACGCAGGCTGTCTGTAAGTAAGTGGGTACCATTCGTTGTTGGTAAAGGTTGGTGTGATATATCTGGAAACCTGCAGAGTTTAGGGTCCGCTATATGGTCGTATTTCTTATTTCACAATTTTGGGATAATAGAAGAATCAAGGGGACTTTACAGTAACAGCGCTGAGGATGGTAACTTTCGTTTTTAAGGGGTTTCTACAATTTTTTGTAACGAAGGTAAGTAAAAATATAAAATATGATCCCTTTTGAGTTACTCCTCATTGCGTCGCCATTGATTGTGGCCCATTTTAAATAAAAAGATGACCGTTTAGAAATATGAATTGTTGTGTGGGGGAAAGTTTGGTAAAAATCAACGATAAATCGTTCAACCTTTACACTCGCACTGTATTGCATATAAAGCCACAATGTCTAGCCTTGTTAGATGAATTTTGTATAAACTTGATTTGGTTTCTATTGTGAAGCATGTTATCACTAATACCCGCTGTTATAGAATAGTGTTACGCGCTTTAAGAAGTATTAACTCCGGAACATAAGTTTTTATTAGTGCTATCTTCGAATATTAACACCTCCTAGCACTGAAAACAAAGCTCTGTATATTGCTCTGTTTTTGCTCCACCAGATTTAAGATTACACGATTATTAAAGTAATTCACCTTTAATGTTACTTGAGGTAAAATCTTATCAAAGTTATAATTACTTATGAAAACCTGAACGCTTTGTAGTTTAATTGGGTACTATACTGTGGCATTAATTCACACTTTAACCTTGAATATCTGGTAACCTACCCTTAGATCGAAGCACTATAAACCCCAAAGGAAACCACATACGACTTTATATATTGGAGTTTGCCCCATTGAACAAATAATTATTCTGAAATTAAATTCTACTACTGAATTAGAAGCTAACCCTTATTAATCTACACATAATAATTTAGATTCACCTTTAAAAGGAAAACATGTTTAGGAATTTATTATGAAGTAGGAAAAAATCTGTTTAGAAGTGGAAGCGGTATTCGTATTTCGTAGAATAGGAATGCCTATAACGATTTACATACATTTTAATATCTTTCCGCATCCTTTCCCAGACTAGATCAGACTTGTTCTTCGAAATTTGAATACTTGAAAACTGTCTGCCTTTACAATTTTAGGTAAGCACAGGATTCGGATTCAGCTTTCTGAACATTTCTTTTTATATAGGATAGAAGACGTGTAGTGAGATCTATTCCACGTAAAATATGGTTATGCAAACAATTTAATATGTATTCTAAGAATTGCTTCTTTATGCATTGTCTGCTTGAATCAATCAACTTTGGTTAAATACTGTATTCTTTAAAATTCATTTTTATGCTCACTAAACAGATATCACATTCTGAAATATAATCAACCGATGCAGTTTACTAAAACGACTACGTTTAGGAATCAAAGGCGATGAATTAAATTGAACGAGATCGCGAAGACTAGCTGCAAGTTTTCAACTGCCAACGGCATTCATACGTTAAAGTTGCAACTTCACGAGTAAATTAATTGCTGGAAAAACTAGCATGCAGTTGAAATTTCAGGACTTTGAGGTTAAATTGGCGCAACTAACGTGCAGAGCGAATTCAACCCCTCTGTAGTAATTGGTTCCCGTTTGGCACAATTCCGTGGAATTGAAAATAGGTAAACTGGTTAAACTGCAACTGAAGACGTTGTATTCGAAGTGGAACAATTCTGAGTGAACATTCAATTACCTACAGGAAAGTTTAATGCAATCGCCGATACATTTTGTATTAAGACACGGGTGATGTGTTATTAAATTAAGAAAACATTACCCCTTTTAAGATTATTATGGTGTAATATTGCTTGTTTGATAATATTAATTTTAAGAAATGCTTTTAACATAATTTTATCTAACAAGAAGTTACCACCCTAGCTAGAATATTTCCCGTTTTACTTCAGCTTTTAAAGGTTATCATGCCTCAGACACGAACTGTTATTCAGCAGGTCGTTGCGGATGCATAAAATTGCAAAGCGCAGTAGTTTATGAAGCGAGGCAAATACCATTGCTTTCACAAAGAATGGTGGAGTTGAGATAGCATCACAATTTGTGCACAAATTGTATACCTTAAGCTGTTACGTAAAAGATTTTTTGTCTTTTATACAACATTAAAGTAAAGCTCGAGAAACTTTTATACGCACTTACATTGCGCCGTTTGTTTTCGCTTCCTGTAGTTTAAGTGTTCCATTAATATAGAATGAAGGTAGAGTAGTGGAAATTAACCTAAATGGTATTTTCCACGAGATCATACAGTGAAATTTGATGTTATAAAACCCACCCTAAAAGCAGCTTATCTTAAAATTTATTGTAGATTGAAAACCAGCGTAGCATAAAATCAGTTTCTAGTTTGTAATTAGAATCTTGTTAAGATGATGTACATAAACTAAAATTTTTAATGTATTATTTGTGGAAAATATAATTCTACAGGGAAATCATATTAGTGCAAATACCGAAATTGTGTGTTGCAGGTTTCCTATAAAGGGTTCGAATTGCTTGCAGCAGTTCAGGTACTGCAAGTTCGTTTAATGTTGGCTGTAGTTAATTTAAAACTTAATACTTTCTATTATGTGATGCCGCTTTTATTATGGAACAATGTGAACAGAATTCCAAACCAAAGAGAAGGTCTATCGGATTTAATTCTATTATAGTACATCAAAGACGTTTTCACAATACCTGTTAAAGAAATGATAATGACAAGTAAATAGAATTATTAAGCAAGAATACACAATGAGGTTGATGCGAAAAATATTGTGTGAAAGGATAGTTCATTTCGTTTTTTGATGTAACAGTGTCGTTTGAATAGATCCTAGAACCTCCAATTTTCATTATCTGTAGGTACTACTGTTACAGTATTAGAAAATTGTGTCGGACGGACGTGGACGTGACGAATATTGTGTCTTTTGATAATAATTGGTTTTCATGTTATCCTTTTTAAAAAAGATAATTATCAAACGTGGCTTTGGAACCCTTAAACCTTTCGGCTTAAAAGTTAATTATATTTGAACTTAAATTTATCAAGGAAAATGGGTGTGTCATTTGAGTTGATGTTAACACCTTCTCTAAGTTTGAGCATTGATTACTAGGTACCTACCTTGATACAAAAGATCATGATAGATCGTAATTCGTAACTAGGTACCTGTAATGTGCATATTGAAAAGGCGTTATTAAAGATATATCTCGTGAAAGCGGTTCTTTTAGTAATTTCAACTTGGTACGCTGGTTTCGCTATGCGGAGTGAAGTTGAAGGTCTTTTTTTATTAAAGGTTCAGGCAACAAGGTTAATGAATATGAATGTGGGCCTACACAATATAAACCAAATGTAAACATCTGTGTGCTACTATAGTTTTTTTCGTTATTGGTAGTACAATAATGACTGCGTTTGCAGACAGGATTGGCTGATGCTGGCTTGCGTTGGTTTGGTCTCACGAACTTCTTTCGGTTAATTTTTGAATTGCTGAACCTTGGTAATAGATCGATGAATGGATCTCGATTTCGATCTGGATCTTGATGTGTTACCATTTTTTGTTACGTATTACTTGTTATTGTTTATGGTGCAAATAGTTTTAACACCTCGCCGCTGTAATTCTAGGAAAGCAATAATTTATAATGAAATTCTGAGATTTTCTCGACATGCTTTTCTAGGAAAATGTATGATACGTAAAAATGAATGTGGGCGAATCTGTGCGTGTGTATAGTTTTAAGGGATGGTCCCAGCGAATTAGCAAAAACCCATAAACGTTATAGGATAGACTTTCTCGTCAAACGGTGCAAGGCTGGTGGTCTTCAACATCATGCGGCTTTTAGAAACGTTGTAGTGGATGATATGCCTGTAAGAATTATAATTTTGGAAAACTGGTAGAAATGAATTTTATTTCGCTTCATGATAATGCGTGATACAGACTTTGAACACCGAAATGTAGCTGTGAGTATAAAAAAAATTCTGCGAAACTTAAAGACCACTATTGTAGACAATGTTATGCTTCCTACATATATTGTATCAAACACCTTACAGTAAAAAAATAGTTCGCCAGTTAGTATCCCCAATCAATAATTAAATTGTGCTTTCATAAAATGTATACAAAGTAAAATGAAATTAAAAATGCATTACAGTTTCCTAAGAATTATTAAATTCATGCTTTTCCACTAAAAGCCTCTTTAATTAATAGGCGGCTAGGCGCTCACATTTAGGATAATTGCAAATAAATTGATGCGACAATTTTAAAATCATTTTAAAAATTAAAAGACTGATTAATAGAGTGTGTCGCATTTATCGTGGAACTCCTAAAGCCACTGCAATAGGGATCACAGTTTACAATCCAAAGATAGCTTTCCAATTAAAAAATGTCATCGGAAATTAAATAAACATTTTGGTGTGGATGCAATTGGTTACCATTTAGAAATGTAAATATTGCAGAGAAATACTGTTTTATTTTCATGATAAACTTTCTTTTTGTAATTTATTGTGATATATTTTAATTAACAACGTTACCTATGATACCTATAGAGTGTGTGTGTTGGATACCCTGAATAATTAAGACGTTATACGATAAAATGCGCACACAGTACATTGAGTATACTATTCCAACTTTTTTAATTATCAAGGTTAACATTTACATTACAGAATGCAGCGTAGGTATATACTTTTTAGAAGGTTAAAGAACATGGAGATTCAAAAGTTTCCATTTACTGGAAAATTTACCCCGGAGGAGGATTTATGTTCTTTAAAAGGTGTTGCAGGAAATTTTAGAGCGATGTAATGTTAGTAAACAAATGGAACTGTTTACGTTTGCATTACGAACCACGAGCAGGCAATTTTGAAAAGCACTTGCAGGTTTTACCTTCAGGACATAGATAATAGTACATTGTTTAGGTAAGAAATTATATTTAAGGAAGATTGATGGTCACAGAATGCACTAAGAAATCTCTGAAAGCCATTGCCTTTCACATACGCTGAATAACAAATTCAGGTTACATTATCATTGTAACATACAAAGGTTTTCGTGATTTTATTTTTATTAGGTATTTACTGTAGCATCTTTATACGAAAAATGATAGTGCTGTAGTAAAGTTTATTACTTAGGTGTGTCGAAATCGACGAAACTATTTTAGTAGTAGCTCTTAACAATAATAGGATTTGGATTGTTTTCAACTAGTATGAGATATTTAGATACTTACTGTTTAAACTTTAACCAAATTAAAATGGCACAGTGATGCCGAAATACGTATAAAGCGAATAAATCTTGTTATTTCCCGTTGAAATCGATATTTTATTTAATATTTATTATTTATATAATCATAGATTTCAACAAAGTTACGCTTGAAAATGTCAATAAATTAATATCTGTTTTAACATGTAATGTGTAACTTGATAAAAGCAACTGTTGATAGCGGTTATATATTTAAATGTTTGATGGTATTTTCGTAAATCATGATCAATTGGGAAATATTTATTATGCTGTTGTAATATTAAGTAAAGTCAGCGTTCTAATTAGCCTTTGTTAATTATTTTAATTTTTTTTGTTCAGAGTTATATGAGCTGGGAAGAAAAGGACAATTTTAAATGGTAAGTACTAAATTAGTCTATGGCGCCGTTAACTTTACGCCCTTTATTGTATAGGACTCTTCATGCTTGTACCCTTACCAATTTTGGTCACAATGGAATTTTAGGATTCCGTTCCCTTTACCCATGAAACTGTAACAGATTACTAGAAATCAGTTCCTCATAGTATCGTTGCTATGAGGGTACGACTTTTTCAACTAAATCTGCATAAAAGTTAGTTATAATGGAAATCGTCCTTGTAGGGTTTTGGTGGTTCGTAATAACTGCATTTGCAGTACAAAAGTTAAAATGCATGAGCTTAAAAATGAGACTCGTAAAACACAGGGCGATAGCGAATTTGATTAGCATAGCATCGTAAAAACGGATATCTGTAATAGAGTACAGACAGTGATATGGGTTGTATCGGTGTTAGTTATAGATTCCAAATAGCGCCTATCGCCATGAATGTTTTTTTATAAATTGTTAATTAATTGAAAGTTTAATATCATCAAACAACAATGATCGACGTTAATATTTTTTAGGTTGCTAGCAACAGTAACAGTTTATAAAAATTAGAACGGATTTGTATCATCACTATATCGTAGAAAACCTAAAATATAAACCATATTAGTTATTCTATCAAAATGTAACGTCTGTTATCTATTAAATCTGTCATCTCTTTAAAATTATGGGTTACTGCCACGTAGTCGGCCTTGTGCTATCATCCGTTGTGCTTCTTTATAAATTGGATAATATTCAGTTACAACAATAACGTAATAATTCTCGTCTTTGTTCTCCGCGCTATATTACAATAAATGTAGGATAAAGTTGTGTGCATTTTAGTATGGAATATAATTAATAGCTGTCACAGGTATGTTTGCATGCTTTACTTGCTTTTATGTCTAGTAACGTGTAAGATGTTGTAGGTATGTAAATATAAATATTTAAAGTGAATTTGATTGGACACACAATTTCGATTTGTTAATTAAATTTGATTTATCAAATCGGATAGACACAGGATTGGGTCCAGCTGAAATAAGAATTTTTCCGTGACAGTTCGGTATGCGATCCGAGATTTTAATTTTTAATTTATTTCAACATCATGAATAGGCTATTAACAAATATGAGAAAAAAAACCCTTTAAATACAATAATTTTAGGAAGCCTAAACTAATTTCTCATCTTTACGAAACTGGAAAATTAAATCTAGTAGGTACCTCTAATTTATAGTAAACCACTTAGGGTGGGGGTAAGTTAAGTAGGTAACAAATTATGATAATAATTCTGAATTAGGAATGGGGCCATTATCTCTGCATTCATAAGTTGTTTTTGTTTTTCAAAATATGTATCCTAATTTCTTATGTATTTAATTCATTTATTGTAGAGACTGCTTTTAACAATTTTAAAGAATCCGTTTCAAAAATATGTAGCACAATGCTAGATTTCTTGTTAGATATGGCAACAAAGACAGCAAGAGGGACATCTTTTGCGTAAAATCCGGACCCGGATGTCTGTCATCAACCCCTTGAATCTAGGTAGAAATATGATCAAATAAATAATGAATAAATATGAAAAAAATGATCAACGTACGTTATATTTGACTTTATATCAAAAATCGCAAAAACATCGTCCAGCTACCTTGTCCTTGGGAAAAAGTCCGGTTTCTTTTTAAATTCAATTTCAAAGTTACTCAAATAGGTAAGCCACAAAAGGAGACGGAACACTTGGAAATAACGAACATGTACCAAATACAATCAGAATTTTCGTTATCATTTAGGTAGTTCTAAATTTTTGGCCTTTTTAATAAATTCCAAAGATTTGTCTACGGAAAAGTTGTTGTAGGGTAATTTCCCAAGTTCATTTGATAGCTATATAGGAAACAGATAAATGGTTGAGCTGATATCTGACATGATGGGTCTCATCCTCATCGAGGCCCCTAGCTTGTGTTTCTTAGGAAGACAATACATTTTTGGAATGTCTGGATTAGATCCAATTTGTTTATATCTGAAGGCTGGCGTATTTTGTTTTTCAAACCACAATCTCCAAGGATTTTATATCCACAAATATTGCCCACTAATCGCTGACAAGGCACGTATTTGTATATAGTTAGATAGTTATGTAAATGCCGTTTTTTAGAAATGGGTAAATTTAAGACAGGCGCAATTTAAAATCCGTTTGAGAGCGTGCGCTTTCCAGAAAAGGGACATTTTATTTTGCCTTTTCTGCCTTTTTGAGCGGTTTTGTATTTTTTTGCATTTATTACCTGATTTTTTCTTGTTTTTTCCCATTTAATACCTTTCCTGCCAACAATTTTATTTTTTTTATTTTTTTGTAATTTTTTTCTTAATTTTGAAATTTTGTTTTTTAACTTTTTCTGGGAGATTAAAAAAACAAACAAGTTTATTTGAAACTCTGTGAGGTAACTGGAAAGGAATTTGGTGTACAAACCACTTCTCTTCACTATTTATTGCTCTTATAAGCAAGCTTACATCGTTTTTACGTAGAAGTATTAACAACCCCATTGGTCATATAATGACATCATCGGTGGTGAATTTCTCTCATTGTATTTTTGCAAGCCATTATTATAATATTATCCCTAATTATTAATATCGAACATGAGATATTATAGTCTCTAAGAAGAAAACCGAAAGAAAAATCACATAAATATTTATTTCTTCAAAAAATCTGTGTCAATGTAAATATTTTAATGTTAGCGCAATTAATGTATGATGAGCCAAAAAATTGAAACACTATGTAGCCTGCCGTACGTTAAAAATATACCCACTTAGACAAACCTCTGGGAATTTAACACAAGAACAAAATATATCTTTATTACAAAGTTTCTTTTACATCTCCCCGTTGCCAGATCTATCATAAAAATATTAGGGAATAAAAGAGAAAACGTGTTATTTGTGCGGTCTACCACTTAATACATTTTTTTATAATAAACAAAATTTGTTACATCATAAATGAAAATGCTTGCGTACATTAACCGTGGAGATTTTGAAGGCTGCACGAACGTCACAAAAGTATTTAGTACTTCATTTTTGTACTCCCTGTACGCCCGACCGCAGAAAAATTTTGATATTGCATCACTAATTTCTAGCTTTAATTTGTAAATAATTATTACTATTGCCTTATATTATTAATAAAATGTCGAAGTTTGAAGTGTTAATTATAGAGTTTGATTAGATTATTTTAACCGTAGTGTATCCTAACTACAGAATACATTTACAGCAGCAGTGTTAAAAAGATAACCCACATCGATTTTATTGTGCGAGTCAAGCCGGCTTTCAAAATGCCAATACAGCATATAAATTTTTTATTTCATAAAACAGAATCCGGTTTTAGAGACCTGCCATACGTTGAAGTTATAAATTTAAACTTCCAAAATCATTTATATTTAAATATACAGGGTGTTCTGGGACAACCAGCAAGACGTATTAGCCTGCCCCATTTTTGTTCAACGTCTTTGCTGAAGATTTAGAGAAGTTTCGAGTTAACCAAAGAGGTCCTTTACAAATTTATATTTCATACATGATGCGGTTTTAAAAGTTTTCTTTACGTTACTATATTCAAAATAAATAAATGGCTAGTGCAGTTATAATGGAAATTTGGAAATGTATAATCTAAACTCTTTTGTTCCATAAGTGTTTACAGGAGTTTACTGAAACGTTTTATTTATTTGCCTTGCAATATTCGCGACCGTCTTAAAGACTTGCTGGTGGTGATTTGGACGTTGTATAAATCGTTAGTACCTAATGTATATTTACGAAGTCCAACCGGAAGCAGAAGGTGCAGTATTCTACTACTGCGATCTAATAATGCCATTTATAGACACATACCCGCACTTGAGAGAGAATCCGTTAACTAGAATGAATAGCGATATGAAATTTAAGCTGCCGAAGGCTAACGTCCAACAAAGGGGGAATATACCCCTTGTTGTTAACCTTTAATCTAAACAGTATACAGAGGATACGGATACTACGGTAAATTTAATGTGGCACATACCATGTGGTTGTTCGTGAGGTTGGGAGAATGCGAGCAACTGTGTCAAAGGGTCAGAACTGCTAATCTTCTAGTCCCCATGACACCTCGACTTAGTATGTAAAATATTATGTGTATTTATTATCAGATCTATGTAAATGCGGAATATGTTATTCATATTTCCTTCCCTGAAGTCAAGTAGTACGAGGAGTGCGTCTTTTGTTATGTTAGAGATATCCTCGAGAACTTTTTGCCCAACGGACTTTTTAATGGGATTTACGAAAAAGCATACGCTTTATTTATTTAGTTCAATCCAAATTTAACTGCTGCGTTCATGTGATGATACCGCTTCGTTCCAAATCAAGATAAAGCTGCAGAATTACTGCCATTCCCGGGAAACAGTTGACGTTTTCCCAAATGTGCGGTTTTATTATTACTGAAAGTATGAATATTCAGCTTCAGCAAAACCCGGCGACAGCGTCAGATATGCACTGCTGTTTGCTTTGAAGTTATACTGAATGGTAAATTTTTAATTCCAAAAGAAATGAGTACATTTTTACTTACGCAAAATTGCCGATGTATGTTGTCCTGATTTAAAATGTGGTTTGAATGTAATAACTTTCGTTAAAAGCAATATTTGAATATTTCGCCAAAAAACATACCATATTATAAATTAAAGAAATATAAAATGCTGAAAAATTCTGTTTTATTAATATTTTATTCAATTAAGTTGTCAGACATGTGTGTAGAAAGTTTAAATAATTTTGTAATTTACTTCGTTACAAGCTTACTTAATATTTAAATACGTCCTGCATTTTTTAACTCTTTTGCGGGCATACTACGACGTGTATTCACAGTTAACAGCTGATTATTTAAACAAGCTGTTTTATACACTTTGAGTCTCGCATAGCGTATGTAGGTATTAATTATAAACTGTGATTGAATGTCGTTTTATTATATTGTTGGTTTGTATTTTCTGGTGTATGAACGATCGTCCAATAGTTATTTACGTAATAATACTCGGCGGTTTAAAGTACTCGACCGATACCGCCGCCTCGTACTTCAACAAACTCTCCCTCCCCGTAAAAGATCACTTTCCTGATTTATTTCGTATTCAGAAACTTAGGTGTTGAGTATAGTGTAAGCTGTGTAAGGAATACCCATTGAGACACTGTTTTCTTTCTCTCTCTCCCTCTCTCTTTCTATTACACGCTGTTAGTTTGAAACAAAAAATTGACATCAAAATCGTGTCGAAACTTACTTCAAATAAAAACAAATTTCAAAAAGTCAATGCTAATAATATGCTCCCATTACATAGAATTTATTTATCAAGTTGCCTTATGTCACTTTCAATTTTGTCCGACATAATACACGACAAACTTTTGTAACCAGAAATCTAGTGATAATGAGCTTGTGAGATATCGGAATTCCAGAAAGGTGTGCCCATTGTACTACCCCCAGGCAACAGCTCCCCAATTCAGATATCACTCAAGCCGTCCAATTCTTTGGACGAACTAGAGGTCGTTTGTAATTAGGGTATTGCTGAGTCTGGATATGTCGAGCTAAGAGTCCCCCAACATAGATCCTCTTATTCTTACGCGAGCACCATGCTCTGCTGTCGCGTCATCAGAGTTGCATTCGCGAGAGATTGGGACAGTTCACCAACCCCATCTGGTCTTGAGAGTCCAGTATCCTATTAAGATTCTCACCACTTCATGACAATAAAATTGCATACAGAATTTGGTTGTCTTCGACGAAGGTGACGACTCCGAGTGTTAAAGCATGTTATGGTGAAGTTTCTTAGGGTTCCTTCGTAGAGGGTAGAGCACAGAGCTTAGCATCTTTAGGGACACAGGAACTACGGGTTCTGGCCCCCCAGAATTCTTGTTCACAGGTCAGTCTCGCAGCGGTGTCGTTCGTCTCGTTTCCGTCATGCCCTTTGACATAAATAAGTGATACGACATTATATTTTGTAATATTTTCGAGAGTTTTATAGCACTTTTGTAACTGCCTAGGAGCAGTAAAGCGGCTTTGCTATTACTGTAGAATGTATAGATATCGATTCTTTGATACTTGATCTGTCGATCACGGATTGCACCATGGATTTACGCCCTCCGGTTGGACGACAGTGGCTATTTTGCCTAATACCTCAACAAGTAGTATTTAGTTTAGTTTACCGGTCCCAATAAAAAAATATTCTGTTAAATATACTGGAAATATGAACCAAAAAAAAATATCAAGACGTACAACAACGATTTACTCTGTGGTTTATAATACTGTACCACGCAACTTCTTTCAGCAAAAACAATGAGAGTACTACAACACAGAGTTTGTTGATTTACATAAACAAAGCTTTACGGAATTAATTCTTATTATGGAAGGAAAAACATTTGTATTTAAATTTGCGTATGAAGAAACGCTGCTTTTCCGCGAATAATTAAATCATTTTCTCCTACGGTTTGTTGGATATTACATTTTCTATTTCAGGTTAAGGATAAATATTTAATTTATAGCAACAGTAAAAGTTGATAATCAGTTTTAGGCCCGGTTTATTCACCTACCAGTAAAGTCCCCAGTAACTACTTGGCAATTAACTCTATAGGTTACCCGGGTAACAGGACTAATATAGTCCTGTTACCCGGGTAACCTATAAAGTTAATTGTCAAGTAACTACTCGGGACTTTACTGGTAGGTGAATAAACCGGGCCTTAGTAAACTAAATTAATTTGGGGGTTTGAATAATTAGGCATGTTATTTGACACTGGTAAATAAACATAAATAATTACCGTAAAACTCAATTTTAGAAATAATTATACCACACCCCATAAATCACTTAATATCAATCACATTGCTGAATAATTTTAACGAACAGTCTAAATTTCAACCAAGTTTTGATTTATAGTATTATTCGTAAGGGATACAGGAATGTTAATTTACACCGCAATTAATTGCAGTGTTAACAGGCTAAACATCAAATAATTCATTACAACTTGTTTGTTTATATTTCAAATTTCCTCGTTTAGGAATTCTTTTGTAATTAAATTTAAAATTAAAATCTAACTTTTAACATTTTTATTGTATAATTTTAAAATTTTGGGTTAAAATTAAAACTGAAACTCCAAGTTTTTATTTTAGCTATAGACTTGCTTATGTTAAATATACAGGGTGTTTCTTAAATGGCGGACACGGAGAGCACTACGCGATTCTCATCTTAAAACTGAGTTGAAAAAGTATAGGCGATTTTGTCCTAATGTATTTAGTTTCCGAGTTATTCGCATTTTAAAAATTTTAAATTTGACAACATTGCGCATGCTTGCACGGACTTTGTTTTAAACGTTTCGTTTGGTGTTTTAGTAAGGCAGTATGAACAAGTTTCCTAGGTAATAACCTCATAGCTACAATGCACTGTTGCAACATATTGAAAAAAATTTTAACAACAGATATTTATCAGAAAGAATGTCTTCGCAGGAAGGAATGCAACGTATAAAAAATTCCAAATTTATTAAGATTTAATATTTGATTGATGAACAATTCGGAACGGTTAAAATTTACCCATTTTTCCAAAGCATAAAGGAATTGAATCTGAATCTTTGACTGAGAATAACTCTGAAACTAGCGAAGAACGGGCATTATTGTATTATATTTTTCCAATTGGTATCTGGAGGGGAATGTAGTACTGTGCTCCGTGTCCGCGATTTAAGAAACACCCTCTAGAATACCTACCTACTATTATTTTTTTGGGTGAAAATTAATTTTCTTTAATAACAAACAACAGTATCTTATTCTCACGGTTCAGTAGAAAACAATTTGAAGAAAATAAATAGCAAATGTATCACGTGAAAAAAACAAGGAACTGAAAGATACCGAAATATGAAACCAGCTTCACAGTAGTAATAAATTGCAACATCTTGCAATTTCTTGTTTTCTTGTCATTTATCAACTCCGGTTGGTAGCTGTGTTAAGACTTTTTATCTCCAGTTTTATTACCTCCACAAAAAATAGATGGTGTCTCATAGACCCTTAACACAGTTTGTGTTTACACTAGCTCCAGAGATGAAGAAAGTTCTAAAAGTTAAACACGACTGGAGTTTAATTGGCGATTAAAATTGAAAATCGGAAAATTGGTGTTCAATCAAGTAAACCTACCTTATTTATGGAACGGCAGCGCAATCTAGCAGATCTGAAATTGTCTGTATTGTTTCGAACCCATTTATTACACCCTCGAGTGGAATTTATCACTAGCGCGATTCTTTCTGATCTGAACGCATAGGAATCCGCTTTAGTTCCGAATTATGCAGCTAATAAATACGAGAGAACCCCCAACGAATCTAATAAAAGACTCGTGAATTTTGTAGAAACCGCTCGTGCTCAACTTCCAGTTTCTGTCAATCTCATCCTAGACAGCTGTGACGGATATAGAAGAGCAATAAATTAATTATTGCTCGCTAATTTACTGCATTACGATTTTAAGTATTGGTATAAATACTGATATATAAACATTTAGCACATCTAGTAAATATTTTATTGGTACAAGTACATTGAAATTTTGTTATAAAAAATCGGTTGATGTACTACTTTTGAAATTTAGAATCCAGGGAGAATACTCGGCAATGCACAATTGCCCTATTACCAAACTTCTTTGACTACTACGCATTTGATAGGTACCTACTACAATACTGTGGTGATAAGAAGGTAGGTTTCTGTGACAATCTCCGTATTTAATTAAGCACCTATTATATATTTCGCTAATGAGGCCGTTATTTTACATTCCGTGATAGGTTGTGATTGTTAAAACAAAAGTGAAGTCTTCCTTCGTATTTAATGTGTTTTTGTGTTGCCTCTATGTGTTTTAATTATACGAGGGTAATAAACCAAGCAGTTGTGTGGGCACATAATTTTGTAATAGGTAGTTATTGGAAATAATATACTAATGTAGAGAATTACCACCGGACAGAGATAATTCGTAGGTCGGCCTAAGATCTACGTCATACATTATACAGACACATATTGTTAACCTTTGAATGCCTAAGGACATTGACTGGTTTTGAAGCTATAAGTAGGCTGTAAATCCCCATTTCGCATGGGGAACTGTGGGTGTTTCCCAGTACCTACTCCTAAAGCATCAGAGATCAAGGATGAAATTTTTGCAAATTGAAGTGGAAATGTAGATTTGGTGCACTAGAAGATAATTGGGCATAAATTGCGTTGGTTTATGTTCTTGTGATGTAAAATGAGTGGGGGTAATTTTGTATCCAGCAAAAACACTGAGTATTATAACAGGTTCTCCATTTTCTTGTATTCAGGAAGTTCTGTTCGTTCTTTTCTGTCCAGGGTTCTATCTTTCATGGGGAATTTTTTTTGATAATTAAGACTGTTGATGTTTGAAAATGGAGGGAATTGCATTTTTTGTTAATTTCGGGTATGCCCGGAAAACTGAACCATCAGATCTAGTTGCTTCAAATGTTTAATAGAAATCGTAGATGAATATTACTAGGTGAAACATTATTGCTTTGACAATTTGGCACACCTAGTGGGCATTCCAATAAAATTCGAGACGATGCGATGTAGGAAGAGCTATCGGTTCCTTCTCTGATGTCACGGCGACTGGGGTGATATGGATTAAGGCTCTGGTACTATACAATTACTGTTCTCCTGACATTTCGTATTTAAAATCAAATAATAACAAATCAAGTAAATTAAGCGAGATCGATAGCAGCTTGCTTTGAAAGAAATTCAACCGCTCTTGACATACCTATATATAACAATAGTTGTGTAAAGTGCGTCCTATACGAAGCAATCCACTACAGTTCACAGCGCTGAGAAACTTCCCATTCTTGGCAAGTCTACTGGAATGAAATCATAAATATACGTAAATCATTTAAAAAGTATGTGAATATCTCTCGTTATAATAGTATGTAGTTCTCCATCATTCTACAGAAAGAGCAACTTGTTGCTTAGGGGTACGAATAGAAGTTATTGAAGCGATTTGTTATTATTCGGCTTATGTTTTCAATTGCGTCTTCGGATTGCTTGCTGACTTAGGTACCATTTTCAAGTTTGTTACTCCTCCATATTCGCATAGTGGGTAAATATTGAATACCTGTCTTAAATGACATCAAAAGTTTTACGTAGCGTTTCCTAGTACACCGTTACCCATACTACTGTTCATGCCGTATCATGGGGTTTGTCTGCTAAAACAAACAAACAAATGTATTAGAAAATTTAGGCTACCGCCCTTTCATCAGCCGCCTCACCTGCTTGCAAGTTCTTTCTATTGTATAAAGGATTGCCCTGGGTTTTGTTTTAATTGGGAGGAGGAGGCGGATTAAAATGACCGTGAATATTATGTTGTCTCAATAAACTTTTCCAGCTTAAGGATCAATTAAATTGACTCCTGAAATTTCTGTAGACTTTTCTCAATTTCCCGCTGCGTGCATAGTGGAAGCTGATAAAATCCTGTTAATTTTTAAAGGACCTAAATAGCATTTCTAAAAAAAATGGAACGTGTGAATTTCAGCAAAATATTAGATGGAGTAATATAGAAAACATGATGACAAAAGATTAATTCTTAATGAGGAAACATTCAAGAGTCTTTTATTAAGAGCATTCAAAAATGTTGAAAAGTTTCTCCCTTCCTCTTTCCTTCTGAATCGATTCATATTAAAAAATTAGTTTTTATATCACATTTTTCGTATTCCTCTTGACGTTTTCCCTGCATATACCTCATGGGTACACAACTTGGTCCTTGACAGTAGTATAAGTACTACCTAGTACTGCGTACTGTAGTTTGCCGCAGTTTACTTTGTATAGAGTGTACTGTACAACATACAAGTGTAACACCAAAATATCTTTTGATTTTTTTTATTTGAACCAATAGTCCTCATAAGGATAGAACACATTATGGTCTACTTGTTGCAAAAGAATTATTCGCCAACTTAAAACGCGATAGATAGGTACTAAAATAAATGGAAAAAATCAAAAAACCTTATTACCCATTTTTTTTATCGGAAAGTAGCCCAAAGCGTTTGAATCTAAAGTTTGACTAAATATTTGCGCTGTATTAACAGGGAAACAGAAAGTAAAACTTTGTCAGCTAGCTTAAATTATTAAGAAAATATAGAACTTTGTTGTAACTTTTGCAAATTAAAACCATTGAAGCATTTTAATAAAATTGTAACAGGTTGTAATAGTCACGTATCACCCACCACGAAAATTTAATTAAAAACTTCTAAAGTTATAAAATTCCTAAACGGTACTTTGAAATTCATGTGCGTTACGGAGAAAACTCATTACTTATTAATATAGACACCTGTGCTAGGGGCTTTTTTATCGAAGGTTTGAAAATTTTCGACAGATACATAAATTTTTCTAGACATACTTAAAACTTGATTTTAATTTATGACGAGTGAAATTCCTGAAATATAGTTAAGATTTGTTGAATATAAGGGTAATATTTCCTAAAATTCTTGGTGTATGCTCAATTTACAAGGTTGTCAGATAATGTAAGTGATTAATTTATTCGAATTAGTTACACTGGGTTGCCAGTTTTAACACTATAGAAGGTTGGATAATTTATTGCATTTAGCTAGCAGGATATAACGTTTAAATGTGATGGAAAGCATCATCATTCTTTCTAAGATCGCCCTTGGGTATAGCTCAAAATATATCATAAAATATTGTTTACTATTAAGATAAGTACAACAATTTTGATAAAGTGGTGTTGATTTTTTTAATATCTTATACAAATAAATCCTGGGATTAAAATCCATAAATTTGCTTGCACCTACAAAACTGTATCCGATTGGAGAGAATACTTCCGGTAAAGTAGGTACTAACTATTCGGTTTTTAAACAACTGTCATTCGCACTAACCTTAGCATTATTTGATTCAGGAAATTATTTTGTAACTATAGTATTATAGGTAGTATTAGGATCCCTTGAATGATGTTAAAACAGACACCCTAGGTGCATGTGAGTACAGAAAGCCCCGGTACAGAATAAGTTTTCCAGTAACGACTTAAACAAATTAACGAAATTATTTTTTTAGAGATTGAAAAGTACTATTTAATAATAAGACTCTTTATCTATTGTTAATTGTCCAACTATTCCCATTTGAATTATTTTCAGTCAAATATTTAGCAAGAATCTTTGAAGATAGCATTTAGAATGAATTGGTTGCTCTTGATCAGTTCCCGCGTATAGTTCGTGATCGCTCTGTATTCTGCCTTGTCGATATTACCGGAAGTTCAGTACCTGTATAGGTACTGAAACAATTCCAATTTCGAAATACAATACAAACTAAAAATAGTATAAACCAGATTATTTCAGTTAGTCATGCCTGGAATAATCCTTTCTACAGACAGGGGTGCTAAGTTAATAGCTGAATATTCAAAAACAAAAGCATTGACGACTTGACAATCTAACAAAATGTGACATATTTTCTGTTTCTGAAATTATTTTAATTAATAAGACGTTAAATTACAAACAGATGACGCAGAAGTTATCTGTTCACTTCCTATACAAAGATTCTTAATTTAGTTAAAAGTTACAAGGGAATTTTAAGAAAATTTTAAAGGTTCAAAATAATTAAAAATGTTATGATAATGAAGTTTCGAAAGAATTTCTATATTAATTTAATTATATCAGTTTGTCAATTTCCGATAAATCGCTAATGCAGTTTCATCACCACATTACCTGAAAGTTATGTAATTACAGAGTTCGGGAGTGAAGTGATGGTAAAGTTATTTAAAGTATGCTGTGTTCGGTAGATTGCATAATTAATTCTAATTAATCTAATAATCGAGTAGTAATTTCACGCCGAAAGCGGTAGAGTGACACGGACTTCAAAAGGGCGAATTATAAATTGAATGCCATTAGTCACTTTACCATTTACCGAAAAACACGATAAATTTGAAGGGTACTCTTTAAAGTTTAATGACACGGCACGTCCTTGATTTTTCGTTTAAATAAGTATTGTAACGCGATATCAGTTACGATTTTATAAAAATTTTGTTATGGGTATAATTTTTAGCCATTATATAAATTTTAATTTTCTAAGTTTTTAGTCATAACTTTCATAATTATGTTCTATTGTTAGATCGTAATTCAATTAAAATAATTAATAATTATTGATCATTCAACAAAATTGCATGCATATTAATTAATTAAAGAATTCTGTGAAAATAGACGTTGATGTAAAATAATAATGGCTATGATTCAAATTAATTAACAACCGAGCTTCACCTTTTTCCCATTTTCTCATTTAACTGATAAAGTTTAATATAAAGTAACAGAATAAGAAGAGCGGGAATAATTTAATGAAACCAGACCCGTTACAAATGCGGGTAAAACATTACGTTAGTGTTATTAGTACTTCCATAAATAACCACGTACATCCATCCCTCTTTCTTGTTCTAACATTCTACTGAAATAAACTTTGGAAATGTAAAAAATACATTAACCTGTGTTGGAATTTCAACACGTAGGTAAGTGTTTTAATGCAAACTCGTGTAAAATTCTATATCAGAACTAGAAATTATCGGAATTCTTGACATAATTGTAGCGCTTGGTGTTTTTCGAATTTTTTATCATGTAAAAAGAAACGTGAATTGCATTCGTACAAGCTGCTGAGTATAAAAGGTGCGTCCACACCTGGCGAAAGCACGCGAACATACAGAAACGAACGCAACCCAATATAAATGAACCCAAACGAACACGAACGAAGTTGAACACGAACGAACAGACATTGCATACAACGAATCAGTTGAAATTTTAATGTTCGTTGGTGTTCCAATTAGGGATGGGGGACATTGCAAAAAAAATAGATACAATTCGATCGATTGATATATGGATGTATTCTATATATCGATATTTTCCGAATACAAAATCCAACAATAAATATCCGACAATATCGATATTCGCGATATATCAATATTATCAAAAAAATTCCCAGCCCTAGTTCCAACTACCTAATAATTTCTGGCGTCGACACCCGAGGCGTTTGTTCGTGTGCGTTCTTCAGTTGTGGACGAGAAAGAAGGAAATAATGGATGGAATCTCGAAAACGTGACGTTCAAAAACCCCAATTCGGATATTAGGCTCCCGAAGGAGTAATTATGATCATACATAACGTTCCGAATTTATCGATAAAATTAAATATTTAAATAAGCAATGCGTATGCGAGTGAACTACCGTATCGTCTAATTTCGATTCCTGATGTAAAATGCAAACTCGTTCATTCAATGATTCGGAGCAGTTTTGTTCCAGTAAAGGTACTTGATCCTATTCGAACGCAAAAGAAGGTAAAATGTGATACCGTACGGCAATCGTCTGATAATTTAATTTAAGAGGAAATTGTGATAATAATAAACTTAGTAGGTATTAAATAAAAAACTAAATGTCTCCATCACTCCATCAAACACTGGAACCATTCTGAAGCTTTATATTCGTACACCTAGGTCCTGAAAACGAATTTTGAGATAATCAAATCTAACACTAAAGACGAATAGGAATAAATTGGGGAGTTCTTCACAGATTAAAGTTCACGTTTCAAACTTCCATTCCTGTTTGATTAAGTAAGAAATAAAAACTTAAAGCGGCAGGGACAGACCACACTGTCTTATAATATAAATGCTTCGCTTTTTAAACCAACAAAATGAAAAATGTTTTAAACGCAGCAATAACAGGAAATTTGATGAATATTGGAGAAAGTGCAAATATGAATTAAATTTAATTAGAGATTATAACATGCAACCTCTTCACCGCATATTACATGCTAAATTCAACAACATTTTACTTGAAGTATATTGGAAAATATAGGTATATGTGTGTTGTGTACCTATGTCTAAACTCGTTGCCCCGGGTATTACTCAAGAGAAACTGAAAAAGTACCCTTTATGAAGCTAAGTTCATTAAAATACACCGTAAAGGTTATATGCCTGCATTATCAGAGTAACCAAAAAGAAAATGAATAATAAGTCTACTTTATCACTATTCACGGAAAAGTCCCAGGAAAGGTCGCAGAAATTTTATGACTCATTAGTGGAAAGTTAGAATGCATGTCTACTAGAGTTACAGTTATCTATAAAATCGTTTAGAAATTTAAATTTAATTTCCTTTATAACTTGAACGTATCTGTTAATACATAAAATAGAAACATATTTGATCACAAAAATGGCATTCTAAACACTAAATTTCAGTTTCATTTCCGTAATTGTTTTTAAAACACTTACCCCGGATAAGCGCACGAAGTGCTAATGACGGGTCTAACATGCCTTGAAAACCCCTCCCCACTATATTAACAAGTTGAACCCCCGCGCCGTTGCTCCAAAATTTTGAAAAAATCCTGCCTACATCGCGGCGAGGGATCGACTTATCACCCTCCCATGGTACAATTTCTGGCTACGCCACTGTGCGTACTTCACCATTGCCTTATATTTATAAAAATGTAATTGTAGTTTTCAATTATTGAGTTAGTTTTTATATTTCAGATTCCTTTGGCATATTCGTGAATTCCTGAGAATTTTCTTAAAACTTTCTTGGTAAGTGGGTGTTTTTTAATTTTACATGCTCTAAAGAATAATAATAATTAGTCTAACTAAGCAACGAGTTTAAAATTATATTATCAGAGATAATTGCGTGATTCTTATTAATGAAAGATCTAATAGTGTAGTAAATATTTACTACCTGCACGTTATAACAGCCATAAAAGATCGATAAGTTGTTCTTACCAATAAAATTGCTTCCTACATTACGTTTTTAAAAAATGTTTTATATTTAATATAAATTCCAATATGCATCGTTTATTTAATCTCTTTTTATAAGGAAATAAACGTAAATTTTGATTTATGTTTATAAAATGTTATTTTTTTTTACCATTTCACTTCAGCTTCAGTTGAAAATTTCAAGACTTCCATTAGGAGTTTTGTTCGTACAATTGTATAGTTGATAACGGTCACCGTTATTAGTTTAGATATGTTAGTGGACAAAAAACAGTTTTCAAAGAGTTCAGAAGTATCTATTCTATACAGGGTGTATCGAAATTTGCACAATAGTATTACGGTTTTCGACTCAGAATTGTACAAGGAATATCGCTACCTGGAGCTTTTGCACCAATTTCTATACACCTTGTATAGCATATAGCTTTCCAAATTGTTTAACATACTTTTCAGTAATAAAAATTTCCAAATAATATTAAATTCCTTTTTCTAAACTAGAGAATTTTACGTTCACTACTACTAGATATTTTAATACCAATTCAGTCCGCCTGAAACCTATTGCCCCTTTATTATTACAAACAAAATAATTGTATAAAGGTTTCAGAGTGAAGAACCACAAAATAGAATTACAGAACATTAACCAACAGATAACCTAGGGGCTTCAAAGGTGATTACAACAATATGTAAACCGCATAAATTATTACAGTTGCGGTGTTAATGAAATCAATACGCATTGCGCCTACGTAATGGGCAGCATATACTATCTTGATTTATTCAAAGAGACCTTAGCCATATATATCAATCTGTAATAAATTATCCTCTCCGCGTTGTACAGGTTATAATTTAAAAAATAGTTTTAAAGTGCGCAAAGAAAAAATAATACAGTCTATAATTAAAAACCAATACTTTCTGATATTGATACTATTGGGAAAATGAAAATGGGCAACACCCTAAAACAATAATGAAAAAAAGGTCGTTTGTTTAGTAAGGGCGGCAATCCACGAAGCACGTAATACAAACAAAGATTAAAATGATTTAATTTCAGAGTAAGTCTGCTTTGAATGATTTTGGATTAAACGCATGCGAAAGTTTAAACCTCTTTGGGAAATTAAAATATTAGATAGTAATCCCAAAAGAAAAGGCTTAGAAGACTGTAAGTATACCCTGCAGCAAATCCGGGAACGTCTATCATTAATTATTATTGCAATTTTTGTAATATGGTATAGAAAAATATTATTAACTGAGGCAAAACTGTAATGAAGCTTGTTAGCTCTTCGTTCAAGTCAGAATCTTGTGTAATGGCTATAATTGTATCGCGAATCGATTTTCCGAATGAACTAGAACAGTTCTGTTTAGGAAAACCCGTAAATACCGTAATACTGTGAACTTGCAATGAGTGGACATCGAACTCATTCCTTGCCAGGCTCAGTATAATAATTATTATATAGTACAAGTTATCGAGCTCCACCTTATAATTAACTTTGTCAACTTATATCTAGCATTTTTTCTTCGCATCTCTATTTTGTTGTAACAGAAAGGTACGAGGAAGTGATTAATCAACAGCCACGATCATTTGCGTGCACAGTCAAACATATTCAGCGAGTCGTTTCTAACTGATGTTCGTTAGTAAATGTAGTATAATCAATGCTATTAGCTATGACGTATAATTAGCATGTTTGACACCCTTATTCGATTGCGTGCTAGAATTCACCTGAAAAGAATGCACGATATAATGTCTATTTGATCAAAAGGTCACGCACAATAACATTTATGAAGATTAGGAGAAATTCTTCTAGTCACAAAATATAATAAGCTACTCCTTTTCAGCGGAATTGTTAGTTACTAAATTTAGTATTAACCGTAAAAATGTAAAGAATCACTTTAATTACTGTCTGCTTTGCAAGAAGTTTGTTATACCGGGTGACACCGGTCCCCAGGACACCTTTGTTATATTTTTTTATTTCTTAACCGATTTAAATAAATTTGCGTATAGTACTCTCAAGATATTATAGTTTTGAGAACTAACAAATTTTTAATTTCAAAAATAAATTTTAATTCTAGAGTGCCACGACTTACAGGTACTGCCTAAAACTCAATTCTATAATAGTGCTAACTAGAAACACGTCAGTCCCAAACACTATTTAGGAACAGTGACTTTGATAAGCCACGACCACAATACAGTGTGTTCATTTTATCGTGTTAAAAATATCGGGATAAATTAAAAAAAGAGTTTGCTGTGGATACACTGTGTTGCCATCTTCGAATATTTATTTTCATGGCAAATTTTCTTCAAATTTATTGTAATATTTTATTACGGTGATCTGCAATGTGCGTTGCCTAATCTTAATAATCACGACAAAATGAACACGCTGTAGACGTTCAGACACAAGACAAAACTTTTGATTATTAGTTAGGTAGAAATATAATTCAGAATGGAAGGGTAGAAAGGGAAGGAAAATAATCAAGGAATGTTGAAGAATTTTTTATAATGTTTTGCAGTTAATATCTGATTACAAAGAAATATTAAAGAAGTTTAATATTAAAATATTATAATTCCTAAAGAATGTTGAAATAATTTATGGACCTGCAATATTACACATTCCATAAGGTTTCCTTAAACTGCACTTCTGGGCATGTTAACCGCAAGCTACCGCTTCACGAAACCTAAAATGGTCCATAATTTGTTGAATAGTTAAAAAGATTGCTCGCATTCCTTTTACTGACTGCGCTTTTGGCAATAAATACATTATGAGCCTTTTGATCTCAAAGCCACCACTCTTATTCTATTACGTCGTTTTTCACGGAATTCACGAAAAGAAGGGGAGTTTTAAACTCGGGTTCTTTCAATCCTGAAGAACACATAATTATTTCTGACGACGACGTAGGTACCTACTACTTGAAATTGTACATTATATAATAAAATTATAATATACTTTATAATTTATTTAACAAAGTATATTATTCGTTGTTTACATTAAATAAGTGTAATTATTGTAACGGTCCTATTTCTCAAGAGAGGTAATGGAAAATAAACCGAAATTATTAAATCATATTTTAAGAAAACGTTTTTGCTATCTTATTTGTAACGGATTACTCTTATGGATGGAAAATAAAAATAAAAAATAAATGAAGTTTTCGCAGATTAATCTAGCTCCTGGAAAGCTGTTTTCCATCGTTGGTTATGCTCGAGATTTTCAGCGTGTACGGTAATCTTGAAACAAAAAAAGGACATATTTATACAATATGCAAATTAGTTTTAATAAAAATATAGAAGCACGGTACTTGAGAGCTTTAAGAACGTTTTTGTGTAATTGTAAGATTTTTAATACAAATCACGTTTTTAAACCTTAGTTATATTTTGTATAGTACCTTCTTCAATTCACTCTATATCACCATTTCAATTTTAACGAAACACACTTATTTCTAATTGGCTTCTTTATCTTTATTTGATGGTTTTCCAATAGCATCCTTCGAATACGATATCGTAGATATTGTAACAGAATCTCATTAACCCACAAAATGCATAGGAGGAAATACACTGGGAAACAATCTTTTTATCTGCTACCTGCTGAAGGTAATAACATCAAATTTCTGGAGCATCACCTTTAATTTTTACACAAAATTAGCATTCTATGGGTTTGTGTATTTTGAGGTGGTTTAGGGTGTTTCTGCAATTGCAGCTTCAGACGGAGGACCGCCCCAGTGTTAAATTTTTAGCTTCTCAGAAGGTCCTACCGCAGCATTAAATTGAGTATCCTGTATTTAACCGAATATTAGTAATTTCCATGTTGTGTGGCAGCATCTATGGTTACTGACGGGTGGCGGCGTCGATGGTTTCTGTTTCTACCGCCCTAATTGTCCTTTCCCCACTTTCTTATTTAACCTTCCTCCAACTTAGGATTATAAAATGATTATGATTTTAGGCGAGCTGGGTTTAAAAATCTTTGGAAAATTTCTTAACATCAATGTGTTTTGCATTCTCTATTAATCCGTAGCCAATTCTTAGATTCCTGGTCAGCACAAAAAGCATGGAAAACTCTTTGTTTTAGTTGAAGTTTCCAGAACCTTGGTAACTCGAAAATTTGTTATAGCGTTTGCGTGGACATTCCAGATTTTACCTTTCCGCGGTATTCCTGCTTTTTTCAAAAGTGATTCTTTATTTCCTCTTCCTATTTCTTCTGTAAAAGAACTCATCTTACTAAGTCTCATTCAAAGTAAATTTTTTCCTCTACATCTTGTATTATTGTGATGGTGATCTCTTCAGGATAATAAAATTGTCCTATAATATTTTTCTTGAAACTGTAGCAAACCTGTGAACTGAGACTATTTTTGTGAATCTCCACAATAACTATATCGACCTTAAAAACTGTTCTACAAAATTAAAATCAACAAAATTCTATTTTCAGATTTAAAAGGTGTCATTGATCTAGCAACTAATTACATAACACTAAGAATTAAACTAAAATAAATTAAGTTTAAACGAAATTGCTAAATTATCTTACCCTCTACGGACGACGTTAATCCGTTTAAATTTGCATAGTTCAAAAACGGAATGCGCTCGTGCTAAGTCTCTGTTTGTAACAGTGGATTTCCGGTAATTTAGTTCCAAAATTTTTGTACGTAAAGTTTCAGTAAAGTTCTTATATATTGTGAAAAGATAGCAACGAATTGTGCCCCTTCCCGATTTATATGAAAGAACACAAGAATGAAACAATGAGCTTTGTTTTGTAAAAGTGAGCACGAAAAATGAATGCTTCATCCATCAGCATATTTCAGCAATTAACTATTATTTTAGGGCATCAAAGCAAGCTGTTTTTAATCTCACATAAGCTTTCCTCAATGGTTTTGTATATAAATTCGCATATAATTCATTTTAATGGGAAGTGGAGAACACATTTTCCTAATTTCCCTTCACGCTCCAAATAACAGTTTTCAGCGGAAACAAGTGTACGCATTTCGGAGTAATACCTGAGAAAGATACTTACTTGTCTGCCAACTGGGCAATTAGCAGGTGTGTGGGTACAATTTGTTGCTCTAAGCTTGGCATCTCCTGGGAATTGGCTCTGAGTTCCTAAATCCTGTTAAGCGCAAGTATAAGAGCTGCACGAGGAAGGCAGCTGTAAACACTTTTATGGACGTATGTTATAACCCCTAAAATGACAGTATGGGTTTAAATATGTGACAGGAAAATATACTTCGGCTAGAATCCCCATATAACCTTGTTTAGTAAATGTAGATAAAATGTCCAGAGTTTTATTTATAGTAGATAGAGATTTGAAACCACATGTAGGTATTTTTTTAATTAACATCCAGGTTCGTAATAAGGAGTTAATTTCTTAATCATGGGTTAAAAATATTAACATTATTATTGACTACATTTCATGCAACATTCCGATCTTCGATATCTCATTACTCTTTTGTATCTAGCTGTACATATCCACCCCTGAACAGATTCGGTTGTATCAGAAAGTTAATCCTAACTTAGCCCTAATAGAGCAGTGAATTTTTCCCGTTTAGCATTCCCTTATTATTGTTCAACGACAGTTCAGTTAAATCTGGTGAACAAATCTGGTAATAGGGTGAAAGAGCCTTAGATTAAAACTTTGAAGAAACTTTCGTACAATAGGAGATAATTTTCTGCGGTTCCACTTTAATCCCAATTGCGGCGGGTTGGTTTCGCTTTGACTGAGTGAACAGCAAATCTAATAAATTAATTATCCGTCCGATTCTGTACCAATAATTTTTTTGACAAGCTCAAACTTATAAGATATTTAACGTCGCAAATTATCGGAATGAAATTAATAATTATAAGGTATGTTAAAGCGGTGGTTTTGATAACGAAATTCGCCATTAAATAAACTTGACGAACCTCATTTAAATTGGGTAATAAAAGCGAGATAACACAATTACAGTAACACGCAATAACTAACACATTTAGCGATAAATCACGTTGGCTCAAATATTTCAGCTGTGAATATTTACACGGGGTATTGTAACACATATTTCGTTCGGTCTCCAGTGGAATATTACTTTTACGTGATGGGACATTAAAATATGTCATTTCAAAATGTTTGCAAAATTTGAAACCTGTAGGGAGTGATCCGAATATTGGGTTTAAGGGAGCAATATTGTTTGTCGCTAAAAGGGACGACAGGGAATTGGTGCTTTTTATGGTCCTTTCTCCCTAAATTTAATAATGTGGGTGGTTCTCAACAATAGAGTTAAACGTATAATATTCGTAGAACGAATACGGAACTGTCTTAAGGTAATAAAAGTGCTTTTTTGCTTAACTGAGATCAAGAAATGTCACCGAAATAAGTATGTTCCACCGTTTAATAAATTCCAATAAATGCGCATCTAAATGATTTGAATTCTGAATAATTATCGTTTTTATTTTAATGTCTGCAGGAAATTTGAGGAATTTACAAATTTAAATTGCCGCAGAAGAGAATCAAAATTCAGGTTCGTTTAATACTGAACAGTAAAAAAGCAATTATTAAAATTTGAATATTTTATTTGAGAAACATCAATATTGTTCATTACTTACAATTTTAAAATTAGCAGACACTTGAATTTAAAATACTATGTACCTGGAAACTATTTTAAGAAATGCACTTTGTATTCCATGTTACGGAAAATCTTCTCCAACTTTAAAACTATTCTAGAATAGGAAATAATAATTTTCATATTTCAAGTTTATCTCTGATTTAAAGCCTAGCACGGTTGCACTACGATGGTTGCAAACTAGCACGGATTTTCATCACGACCCAATTTAGAAGGATATATGAACCGTGTGCCAATAAAGATGATGTATGGCTTCACTTTACGGGCCGCTGCAGTTTTTATTCAATTGCATACCTTACCAAGTTAGAAATTCTACTTTTTATATCTTAGTTGTTTGCATTCAATTAAATGTGTTAGTGGTAGTTCAAAATTTCTATTTAATTTGTTTAGTTAATTGTTTCTGGGTAAACTGTGTAGATTTATCTAATATTTTCAGGTTTCCTGAAAAATGTTACTTCTCGTTATAAGGTGCTCGCTTGTTTCGGAGTTACATACGCGGAAAGATAAGGACAAACCTGTAGACTGTAATGTTCCACAGTTTGATATACTCGGAGTGATTATTTTTAGGCGGGTGGAGAAATGAAGAATACACGTACCCCTTTTATGTGTTTAAACTTTATACCAACTTATTACATCAGGTCCGTATTGTGTGATTCATTCAACATTTACTAAAATCATCATTACATTAGATTAGAATAGCACCCTGTTTTCTGATTTCTAAAAAACTATGTCAACTGAATTTAAAAAATAACTAAAAACCATCGACATTTCTTCTAAGGTCTCTTTTATAAACGGTTGTCGTATTGGCTGTGCCCTTGCTCGCTTTAAATAGAAACTAGTTTTCTATTTTCATCTATAGAAATATTTTTATATATTTTTTTGTTACATGGCATAGAGTTCTTAAAATATCGTTATATCGTTACAGTCGCCTAACAATTCATGGAAAAGCTGCTCAATACAAGTACTTCAACGCAGAGAAACTAATAAAAAAAATCGTATACCTACATGTGTGTAAAAGTCATGAATTTAAAGTAGGTTTTATGAAAATTGATTAAACAGAAGAATTATTTTGCTGTAGGTATCTGAAAATTACTCCTGTCAAAACAAGCAAATTATAATAAATTATATGGATTACCTAACAAATCTGTTTATGTTTATTTTGTAATTAACTTAATTGGACAAACCTTAGAATTGCTACAATAATCAACTCCCACATAAAGCTGATATTACTTTATTTCCTCTTCTCACATAAATTAACGTAATTTGTTATTCTGAAATTCAACGCTTATGTAATACAGGGTGTTATGTAGGTAATGTAACAGCAGTCTTTTAATGGGTGATTCTGGGACATCCTAGTGAGTCATTTTAGCATGCTACTTTTTTTTTTGTTAAACGCCTTCGTTGAAGAGTTAGAAGAGTTTCAAGTTAACCAATTAGGTTCTTTAAAAGAGTATGCAACAAAATAGACAATCAAGGTACACTTACAGTGTAGTATAATTAATAGGTTACATAAAATTTAAGTTTTTCAAAAAACATGCAACTTTGATTTTAAATTAAAACGCTGGGAACTCTGTCATTTGCTCGACTTTAGAGTTCTCTTGTTCTTCAACTAATATGACTTACTTTATGCCCCAGAATCACCCATTCAGAATTGCTGTTACATTATATAACACCCTTTTGAATAATTATTGTAAATTGCACTTCTGTGCATTCACTGTTAATATCGGTAAGTTCGAATACTGGTTATAGGAAGCACCTCCAACTCTTTAGAAAATATTCCAGTATTAATTTTCTTATACACTACCTGATATTTTTGAATTGTTTTTTGGATACATTGTTTTCTGTGGGCGTTAAAACAGATTATTGTTTTCTACAGTTTTTTTGCTAGAGACTAAACGAGGAAAGACTCTTATTTCAACAACAGCCAATCACATTCTTTTATTGCAAAGGCGATTAACAAAAGATCGCCTTAAAATCACGAAAAGAAAGAAAAAGTCTTCTCATCAACATCACTTCTTATCTACAGCATCAAATGTAACAGATATAATCTTTTAAATTCTTTACTGCAGAAAATCTCAGTTCTCAGTGTTTGAAACAATTTAAAAAATCCAGCGACAAATAATATGTCAATAGGTTATAGCAATTTTTATATCAACTTTATGTATGAACTGTTACGGAAGTTAAATGTTTACTACGTAAATAGAATTCTACTACACGGCATTACTTTTTTGTTGTTGAATACAATGAAATGTGAACTTTTTCTATACCTATGTTTCCATTATTTTTCCTATTATATAGAATTGTGTTTCTGGATTCTTGTTCCTAATTTAATGTAATAAAAATGTTAGATTATTATCTCTGACCACTGATCAAATATTTTTATGTTACTTCTGGATATATACATAATATCCTGGGTTCAATTTATTTGAGTATTTGTTTTTATTATTTATATTATTCTATTATATTTATATGTTATTAAGAGTGGTCTATCGCTAGTATCATGATAACAAATATAGTAGTATAAAAAGTAAAATGACAAAGGTATAGTGTTTATTAAAACACACCAATGTGTAAAATATTTAATGTTTGTGTTGTCCCCCACTGGGAACTCACAATACAACGTTTCCTTAAACAAAGTAATATATTCTATTTTGATGTTATCTATTTAATTGTTCATGTGAAGTATTTGTGGGGTAATGAACCTGTTGAATTTTTTATTACTAAGAACAGTATTATTTCGATTAGATTTAACGCAACTTACCTCTATCCGAAATTGCTTCGTTAAAGCGCTATTCAACGCCAAAGATCTTCAAAAAATTTCTATATTTTTAAATAACAAAAGATTGTTTTTAGCGATTAGGATGAAATTTGGGATGTGATTCTTTACTGGAAGAAGGTGTTTTTTGACATCATTTTTTTGTTCAGGAGGGTAACGTAAGTGGTCAAAGGTTGATCATCCACAGTCAAAGAAGCTCATATCTTTTTAACAGTTCGGCCAATAGTTTTCAAAATTTTTTTACAGAGAAACATTCTTATTTCAAATAAATTTTTGTCTCTTGTTTGATTTCGGTATCTGCCATAGTTTAGGCTGAAAAAATTATTTTGATTGGCTGCAGTGCATTTCGTAAAACAGATGTAGTAATCTAGTTGTCCCGTATGTTGAGAAATACATCACGAAGAGACAATTTGATATAAAGTTTATTACTAGCAAGTATATAAAGGGTGGCGCAAAGTAATCCGAACCATTTCTGAATCAATGGTTCAGCTTATTTTGTACCACCGGTAAATTAATAGATTTACAGCAAATTCTCAATGTGACCACCATTTTCCCGGATGCAAAAGTTGATTCTACGCAAAAAATTGTCTCTTCGTCACTTATTTCTCACCATACGGGACAACTAGATTACTGCATCGTTTTAAGAAATGCACTGCAGCCAATCAAAATAATTTTTTTCAGCCTAAACTATGAGAGATACCGAAATCGAACAAGAAACGAAAAATATTTAGAATAAGAATGTCTCTCTGTAAAAAAGTTTTAAAAGCTATTGGCCGAACTGTTAAAAAAATATGAGCTTCTTTGCCTATGGATGATCAACCTTTGACCAGTAACGCGACACTCCTGAACAAAAAAATGATGTCAAAAAACACCTTTTTCCAGTAAAGAATCACATGCCAAATTTCATCCTAATCGCTAAAAACAATCTTTTGTTATTCAAAAAAATAGAAATTTTTTGAAGATCTTTGGCGTTGAATAGCGCTTTAACGAAGCAATTTCGGATAGAGGTAAGTTGCGTTAAATCGTCTTATTTTGATCCCCGGAATCTGTGGTTAAGCTATGGCACCATATTTTAGAGACACCCTGTATAAATACAGGGAGTTCGGCAGGATTCAAGGATTAATAATTATTTATTCATAATTAATTACCAATAATTAATTACTGAATGAAAAATAATTGCTTTATATTTAAAGAACTCTAGCCTGAATCGCTTGTTCATTGATCATCATTCAAGAAACCCCACATGCTTTACATACAGTCATTACTCATTATCCCCAGCAAACAATTTTACGTACTCAGTACGTAAGCAGTACATAAAAGTTGAGTGCTGGTACGTACCATGGTATGTACCATTTACATCATAATGATGTACCGACAATGTACAGATGTCAGCAAATGTTTGACTTTACTGTGACGTACTGTAGACATCATTTTGTGATATCTTTGGTACATTTAGTGCAGTATGTATTTAGTATATACCAACTGTACATACTTTGTATATAATAAACAGTATATATTTAGTATGTACCAACTGTACATACTTTGTATATAATAAACAGTATATATTTGGTGAGTAGCTATTCTATGTACTGTGTATATAATAAACAGTATGTATTTAGTCTGTACCAACTGTACATACTGTGTATATAATAAACAGTACGTATTTAGTATGTACCAACTGTACATACTGTGTATATAATAAACAGTATGTATTTGGTGAGTAATAATTTTATATATAATTTATTTTAATTTAGCATGTACCAACTGTACATACTTTGTATATAATAAACAGTAGGTACGTATTTGATAAGTAAAAATTGTCAAATTACGGGTCCGAGTTATTCACATTAGGAATAACGTAGGGGGTCGGTCAGCGCAAATCTAGGTGCAATGAAAGGGCCTCACTCTGGGAAAATCGCCTTGTTGATCATGGTAATCCCTATGCGCGCCGTCTAAGTATGCTTTGGCATGCTTTTACTCAAGCTTATAAACTTGGTCGACTATAACATCACTAGTGATTGTTAAGCGCAGCGCCATCTACTCGTTGCATATAGATATCTGAACGTACAGATTCTTAGAAATACAATATACCTAAATTTTAAAATTGAATTTTGAATTACTCTTTATAAATAAAATTATATTATGCTTCTTGTGTATTAGTAAAATACATTAATTTCGTCTAATTTACAGAGTATAGGTTTGTATATATAAGACGTATATATAAGTCCTAAAATACTGTGTCTATTTCAGATATAATCAGAAACAAAGTTGGGTTATATGTTCTTATCTTTGTATTCATTTTGACGTTTATTCACAGGAATGTATTACGGGTAGCATTAATATTGACCAAGCACATAAAATAATTGATAATAATTGATTATTTACTAGACGTGGGCAAAAATAAGTATGTAAATTTCGAATTGGAATAAAATATTCTGGGGAACATCATTATATTACAATCCACCCACCCTAATAAATTTCATTAAACTCCCAATTACGATTAATAAGTATTAAATAAATCATATACGCAAACTTACTTTTATTTAGCTGCAAGTTTTGTTTTCTTCAGAACGTTAACACCACAAATCAAAATTGTACCTACTACAGGTAGCAGTACATACACACAACAAATTAATAGCGTTTTGCACGAATTCTGATTGAGGACTGAAGAGTAATGAGTATTTGGAAGTAGGTTTTCTTACAGTATTGTCTTGTCAAGGGTTGTTACTAGCCCCCTTCTCAAAAAATTGTGAGAAATTGTTCCAGTCCAGGGAATGCGAAAGTATTGTTTTATTACTATTTACACATTCTACACCATACTAGGGTGGGTTTTCCATGAACAGACTAAATATTTAATCTGGGGATTTTCCACAAGCTATTGAGCACTGAATTGTGCAAGTTCAAGATTTAAGAATTTTAGGAAAAATATCTTTGTATACCACTGGAAAGTCCTGTTAACCGTTAACGCACAACAGGCCATAAATAAGTTTTAAGGATGCTCCCTTATCACCGCTAATGCATAGTATATAAAAATTATTATGTAATCTATTCTGACCAAATTGGTACATACGCGGTATATAAAAATAGTACGTAGATAATACATCACTTATGTCACGTACATAGTACATAACAATTATTATGTAAACTATTGTGACCAAATTGGTACATACGCGGTATATAAAAATAGTACGTACACAATACGTCACTTATATTACGTACATGGTATATAGAAATTATTATGTAAACTATTGTGACCAAATTGGTACATACGCGGTATATAAAAATAGTACGTACATAATACGTCACTTATATTACGTACATGGTATATAGAAATTATTATGTAAACTATTGTGACCAAATTGCTACATACGCGGTATATAAAAATAGTACGTACACAATACGTCACTTATATTACGTACATGGTATATAGAAACTATTATGTAAACTATTATGACCAAATTGGTACATACGCGGTATATAAAAATAGTACGTACATAATACGTCACTTATATTACGTACATGGTATATAGAAATTATTATGTAAACTATTGTGACCAAATTGGTACATACGCGGTATATAAAAATAGTACGTACATAATACGTCACTTATATTACGTACATGGTATATAGAAATTATTATGTAAACTATTGTGACCAAATTGGTACATACGCGGTATATAAAAATAGTACGTACATAATACGTCACTTATATTACGTACATGGTATATAGAAATTATTATGTAAACTATTGTGACCAAATTGGTACATACGCGGTATATAAAAATAGTACGTACATAATACGTCACTTATATTACGTACATGGTATATAGAAATTATTATGTAAACTATTGTGACCAAATTGGTACATACGCGGTATATAAAAATAGTACGTACATAATACGTCACTTATATTACGTACATGGTATATAGAAATTATTATGTAAACTATTGTGACCAAATTGGTACATACGCGGTATATAAAAATAGTACGTAGATAATACATCACTTATGTCACGTACATAGTACATAACAATTATTATGTAAACTATTGTGACCAAATTGGTACATACGCGGTATATAAAAATAGTACGTACATAATACGTCACTTATATTACGTACATAGTATATAACAATTATTATGTAACCGATTCTGACCACTTTGGTACGTACTAAGTACATAAATAAAAGATGTTATAACAGTTACCTACTTTCGACGTACTGAGTACATCAATGTCACATGATTGTTTGCTGGGTCGTAATCCATTCTGTGCGGTGGTGTCTGGAAAAAATACCCCCAGAAAAATACCTTCCGAAAATTTGTCTTAATTACTATTTAAAAGTTTTTGGTTGGTATGTCGACTTTTCCAAATTTAGAAAGCTTCGAATTTGGAAATTGAATGAGTGGAAATTATGAAAATGAGTGAAAAATGAGTATAGGATGAGTGTAAGATAAGTGAACTTTGCCCTTTAATAATAATAGTCCAGGAGCTAGCGGTATATTTTAAGACTAATTTCTATCAAGCTGAAATTTTTTTTATGAGCTGGTATGGTTATGTCTGCCAAATGTAGGTGGTCGGCAAAATAGGACCGCGGGATATAAAGCGCCCAGAATTTTTTTGTTTTTAATTATTTTTTGATGAAATTTACAAACTTCAATCAAGCTAATTCCTATTTTGCTTGTTATTTAAGACATTCCGACAACAAAAAATTAACTGTCCGACATAAGAGTCGGAACTGAATCAGTGTCTGCCGTTTGGGGTTCGTATTGTTTTTAAGACATTTGACTTATTACCATCAACCTGATTTTTTTTTAAATAACTATATACTAATTTAACAAACACAAAAATCACCTTGTCCGACAATTTGAGCGGGACAGAAGCACTCTCTGACGTCCTAGATTGGTTAGTTGGCCAATTTTTTTTCTTAGCGCTCTATGTCCCGCGGTCCTATTTTGCCGACCACCTACATTTGGCAGACATAACCATACGAACTCATAAAAAAAATTCAGCTTGATAGAAATTAGTCTTAAAATATACCGCTAGCTCCTGGACTATAAGGTTTACACTGTTTACGATTATGTTTGAATCAATAACTATGATAATAATAAAAGTGTAGAATATAGTATTGTAGATGACAATTTCAACATCAGGTGGTAGTGACAATATCAGAATTGGTATCATCGAGTTGTAACATTATGTAAAGCAGTTTGTATGACGTGACAATTATAATTAACGACGTTGGTTCCTGTAGGAATCTCCACCAGTGTCATTTCTAGTAATTTTCAGAAAATAGTCTTATGCAATGTGAGTAGTTAATATAATTCAGAAGCAACCCTTATCATCTTTATATAACATTATGTGACAGAAATTAGAATTTAGGGACGTACAGAGGATATTAAAATTGGAAAGTACACATTTGCGTGAAGAGGGTAGCAATTTCACTGAAAATATCTTGTTTAATTTAAACATAAATAGGATTTTCGACTTGAAAGCTAATTTTACGTTATTTTATGGGTATATAAACTTAGCCATTTCAGGATTGAAAGGTAAAGCTATACAAACTTTGGTATCTTAATGTGAATAATACAGCATTAGTGAAGATATTACGAACAAAATTTCCTTGAATACAAGGTGAAAGACGTCTTGAATATATATTCTTGGTTATAGTAGAGTTTAATCCGACACATTAATATGTAAAGCAGCAAATTACTACTTGGAACTGTTATTTAATTATTATAAACTTTAACGTGTGCTGTAATTAGTTACAAAATATTTCATAAACCATTTCGGTCAAGCTGCGATAACGCTTAATTGTGCGGTTTTGAACCAGAAACAAACTTTCAGTATCAACAATCTACTGCATCAAAGGGCATTTAGTTATGTGTATGTGTTCGTCCACCCTAGAACGAACAAAGGCCTTCTAGGAAATTTACTTTGTACCGTGTCGGTCACTTTTAACAAGGACCTTAATTTAGTTTTATTCATATGTAAATAGGATTTTCGTTATCCTTTCATTAAACAAAATTAGAGGGTTCTGTCTTGTATATTTTCCCTATAAATGGCTAATCCTTTTATGTTATCGCTCAACCGAAACACCCTTAAGAGATTAATTGAATCTTATTCTAATGAAATTTTAGTGAATTCTTGCACATTGCAGATAAGGGTTGTTATAATAAACAATTAAAAAGGGATAGGGTTATATCGACTAAGCGTCTTTGTGAAAACTTGAAAAAGGAGAAAAATTTTCACTATAAGATATCTACTCTAAAACTAGTTTTGGATATATTTTATTTTGAACTGAAATAAATCTACAAACGCCTTTGAAAATATAAAGCATCCTGAAGTTATTTGAAGAGGAAAATGTGACGACACCGTTTGAGTTGTTATGGTAAACGAATCCTAAAGACGGAAGCATCCATGCATTTTCGGTTTTGTGATCAGTGGTTCCCAAAGGACTATGAGTCTCGGATTTAATGTGGGCTGCTGACTGCAGACTTGACCTTAAGCTTAGTAACGATCTGCTTTGTCAGTGGAAGCTGATACGAAGAAAGGATGTTAGGTTACCATGATAAACAGCATCTTTTGGTTTTAATCAGATCGAAATATGACCTAATCAACCTTCACAAAATAATGTTTTAAATTATTAATAGCAGAAAACTTGTTTTATGAATCATTTCTTTGGAAAAAAGTTTCTATTTTAAGTAAAAATACCTTTTGCGTATTTTATTTCTGTATAATATTCAAATACGATTATAGATTTTTCAATTGAATAGAATCAATTTAAAGAAAGTGTGTTCTCTGAAAGGAGGAGATGACAATAAAAATGAGAATGCTGACAACAGTTTCATTTTGTGTAGCCTTAAAAGTTAAAGGGAGTTAAAGTAACAATTAAATCTTAGCTCGCAATTTGCGTAACAACTTCACAGCCTTCTCCTTAAAAGTATAAAGGAAATGCGATGTAATCACAAAGAACGTTAATAAAGTAATTTTTAATGATGTAATATTAATCGGAAATTAAAACAAAAGTCCCTCATTTTGGTTGTAGAGTTATTAAACTTTATTAAAAATTCTAGTTGAGTAAACCAGATAGTGAGGATTCTAGGTTCGTGTGATTAAAGTTTTATCATCTGTTTTATCACGGGAAAAACGAGAATATTCTTGCATTTTTCTAATGGAACTGCAGTTGCAGTCATTACACGCGGAAAAATTGTAGCGGTATAGATATTAAAGCTCGCTCACTTAGTACTTGTTGCTCTCATTTCGAAACATTCCCTCTGGAATGATAATAAAATTGCGCATTTTAAAAAAAGTTTCAAGACGAATGACGATACTATTAATATTTTAATTTGTAACATCTTATATTTTGGAACGCAAACTTTCCAAAAATTAAAATTAATAAACAAATAACAACAAAATAATGGTGACCCCTTAACAGTAACATTAACAGCAGATTCCTTATAGTGTAGTGGCTTAGATAGATCATAATATATTATGATATACAAAAAGATTTTTGTGTTAACCTTGCGAGAAAACGCATGATCTTCGAAGTTAGGTCCCAGTCAGTCTAGGGAAAAGAAAAATCACATTAACATTGACACACTAAATTTCAAAAACTTTTAATTTTGTAAAAAAAACCGTCCCCTTATAAAAAGCATCCGATGTGTAAAAAATAAAATCCTAGGCGACTACTTTAACCGGAAATGGATACAAACGTGCTACGAATACTCCTTTTTCCATTCGCAACCATAGTTGAATCAATTTTCAATAACCTTCTAGCTTTTAGTTACATATTCAAGTACACATCCACAGGAATTTCCATTTCAAAGTATATTGCTGTAAATACAGCCGAAGAAGGCGTTTGAAAGAGGACGCGAGTATCCTGCAAAACTGCAACTTCCGTCTAAGGGTCCGGATTCCTACAGGTGTCTTTTGTGCAAACGATCATATTAATCGAGCGTGAAGGATGAAATAAATTCGAACGACCATGTTACGGTCACGATATAGAAAGTTTTCATCTGCAGATGGCTTGGCTTAGAAAAGGTGACATTTTAATAAAATATTGTCACATCTGTCTTCGTAATCGATATGGCGATGTTTTGGACGACTGACGCCATATAATAGCAGGTTTATAAGAACCAAGGATGCTATATTCGACCATGAATTTCATAATAATGAAGGATGTTCAGAGATAAATGTTGGCACCAATTAAAATAACTATCTTCGAGGGTTAATGTAATTTGGTACGGGTATATTTCATTTTTGCAAGGACTTGAAATGATAAACATGTTTGTTTCAATGGTGGAACATTTTGGAAATGATTTTCTGAGCAAAGAAAACCCTTAAATGAATTTGAGAATGAAAATGTTTCATATAATACAGGGTGATTCAAAAATGGCGCATAAGCTCTTCAGTACGTTGTTGGGAATAATAATTGAAGTGTAGGAAAAATAGTAAAAAAATTCTTAGCCGCTAATTTGCTGAGAAATGAAGAAGTTAAGTTGAGAACTCAACTTTGAATTCATGTGGATTTTGAAACTTCTCATCATTTCATATAAATAATTTAAGTATTTTTAATAGTGGGTAATAAATAAAATGCTCATAACACCTCATTATCCTGAAATATTAGCTTTCAAAATTGATATTTTCCTATCAAGTTGTTTTAAAAAAATATGTGGCAACGATGTTTGAAACTTTTAATAAGCTCACTATGTAAATGAAACGAAATAAAAGCCACTCATATACTACATAGCTGCACCCGTGTTGCCAAATCTACAACTTACTTCTTCGTTGTTAACTACAAAAATGTAGCAGCTAAATTTTTTTTATGATTTTTCCACAGTTCAAATAACCGTCCCCTACAACGTACTGAAGAGCTTATGCGCCATTTTTGAATCACCCTGTATATTGCTGCATATCTTTATAATTTTATTATTGGTGGACAAAACACGTTTTGATGCAAAGTTTCCGAAAAAGAATTTTTCCAAGATAAATGTAAAGTTAATCTTTGATATCAACTTTAATTTTTCATTGTAAAAATTTTGACATTTTCAGTTTTTTTAATTTCATCCCAAACCTCTTAAATCGCCCTTAAATAGCGTCTAATAAGCCACGCCCACTCCGAAAAAAAAAATGACGTCTGCGGCCCCATTTTCGTAGCCTTCGCTTATCTGTTACCGTGCCCCCCAAATATTTTGGACACTGGTTTACAGACTTTTAGGCATTTCTTTACACATTTTAAAGTTGTTATTCTGTATCTAGTACAATTATTGTACATATCCTAAAAGTTAAAGTTTAAGAATGTACAATATCCTGAATCCTCGGTGTTTTTCTTCATAAACTCTCTAAAAAGCGTAAGGGTGTATAATAAAAAATATGAAATCACGTAGGTCAGTGGGTGTAGGACGCAAGGAGTTCCGTGTTCAACCGGCCGTGCATGAATTGCGCACTTTTCTAATCCCTAATCTTCTGGTATGTTGATTACCTGTTAATGACACATGAACTGGGCACTGTACTTCCTAATCACCCGATATGAACCCTTGTTTATTTGTCATTAATTTAAGTTACTTAGGAGAACAGTATTATAATTGTATAACAATAAAAACAAATTTAATTGTTTACGAATAAGTATAAATTCTTCTACACCCTCATTATTTCTGAAATTAACCAATCAGGTAAGATTTACACTTCGCTTCACCCCTATATAATGGAGAAAATTATATTTATTTGTCACCTTTCTGAAATCACTGTAATCACAAGCTTTCCTTTTTTTATTGACGGAAACCTGAATAGCGAATTGTATCTGGAACTATTGGAAAATACAATTGATCCACTTATTACTCAGTCGTTGGAAAATCAGATCAATGAAGAAAGTCAAATGGTGCTGGACGAACAAACTTTGCATACGGAACCCCTCCACATCTTCAAGAGTTAAGAAATAGGGTAATCCAGGCGTGTAGGCGGATTAACCCAGACACATTTATGAAAGTTCGCGAAGAGTTTCAAAATAAATTGTTTATTGTTTAGCTAATAATGGAGCACATTTTGAAAATTTATTATGAAACCATTAACATAATCTCGTAAAATTGTTTTTCTGTTGATCTTTCAATTTTTACCCACCGTGCACCGTCGTAATTTTAATTATTATTTAATAGCTCTACTTTGTCTTAAATCTAACACTCTGTTTTTTGAATGTGGAACAAATTTTGTAAAAGTATTTCAATAGTCGTTTTAACCTTGCCATTCGATATAAAAATGAACTTTTTTTTTCAAATTGGAAATGTCAACGATTTCAGGAAGTAGGGGTTGTAGAGGTTGAGGGGGTGGAATATAATATAATGTGATTAGATAGAGATTTTTTTTAACTGTAAAATGATATATCACAAGGTAGGGGAAATTTGAAATTTCAAGGGGGGGGGGTTGCTGGAGAGAAGGGGGGAATTATAAAATTACTTCAATAGTGGCTTTAAACTTCCCCCTCGATATGAAAGTTGACGTGTTTTTATTCAAACTGGAAATTTCAAAACGTTCAGAGTTATTAAAGGTGGCTATAGTTTTAAAATGAATTTTAAGTAGCGAATATTGTATTGTAATGCTGCCTTTCTGTATTTTCTGTTAATATACCAACAAATAACTTAATCCTGATTTTATTTAAAGTGCCCAGTTCAGTTGTAACTTAAATGTTTAATCCGAGGTCTGGTGCCGAATTCATGGAGTTTATTGTTGAATGACTTGCTCTCAGAAATATCCCTCGTCAAGCAAACTTGATGCTCATACTTTATAATGCAGATTCCCAAGCTTCGTTTGCAAAATAAGCTGTTAACTGCAAATGCAATAATTTTGTGCAAAATTAGTGTATAGTGTAAAAGCGTACAAGCACGTGATTTATCTGTTCCATTTCAAGATTTTATTTAACGTGATTGATTAGGGCTTTAGAACGGACAACCACTGATAAGAGGCGGTGATTACGTACAACGATACTTCAGAAATAAAGACATTTAAAATCTTTTTGGTATTATTAAACAATAATAACTAACGGTTAGTAATATAACAATAACTACATCGAACCAAAATTATTAAAATGAAAACTTTTGCGTGGAAATTAACAAAGGGTTATGCAAAGAGCGTGGTGCAATTTTCAATATCAAATCTGTACTGTAAATATAATTATTCCATTCTTACACAGGCTTAAATTGCATTAAAATTTAATGAAACAAAATTAAACTGGAATTAAATGCTTTTGCCATCCCGAATCGTTTTAAAATGCAAACAAAGAGAATGGTGTATAGCGTGGCAATTGCTAGAAGCAGTGCAAAAATTGATTTTACGAACAACAATAGCTATAAAAGTTCGTAGAAATAAAAATTTTAAAGGATTTTTTTTCAATAATACCGATATTTACCGATGTGTATACCTAAGTCTCAGGTTTTATTAACTACAAGTTGTAAATTGCATATTTACAATGTCTCGGTTAATAATTTTGTTAAAAATATAGTAACAACAACAATGTCTAGAAATTTAGGTACGTTTTATGATTTATCTAATCCCATTTATCGTGATCTGTTATTAAATTTTGTTCAGGTTTTGCTGTCACGGACTTGGAAATTTAATCCATCAGCGAAAGTGACAGGTTAAACCAAGAGAATCAAATAAAAATATTTTTTTGTCTTCGCTAAGGTTTCATGGATATTTTTCTCAACATTTCCATGAATTTTTTATTTTTCGTTTCGAATATCGATTTATTCAATTTTTTGCTAATTCGTCCTCGTCTTCTCACAATAAAACCCTATTACACCTTTCGATACCACTTGTATAATCTCAGGCTTCCTCGTTTACGTAAACCTATTGCTCATTCACAATTTTTAATGTTTAACGTGATCTCAAACAAATTTCTCGCCCATCCTTATTCATTTTTCAAAACTATCACTAAAAGATAATTTAATTGCGTTATCTGCCTAGAATAACATGTCTTGGTATAATTTCGATTTTCGTTAGATGGTAACTTAGTTCTCGAAAAGCGTTTAGCTTACTAAATAATAATAATAACATTATTACAATAGCAAATAGTACGAATTCGATTAATTCACCGCAAATTAATAGAGAATCTTAAATATCAAGTTTTCCATTCTATTTGGATAAATTACAGAAGCAGACCGAAGCATTAGCTTTCAACAACATTAATTGTGCAGGTTGAAGAGCGTGTAGCATCACTTAACAAATTCTAAATTGATAATTGTATTTAGGTACAACCAATCTAATTAAGGTCTTGAGTGAGCTAGACCTATGCCAATTTAACTACAGGAACGTCACAAACAGTAAAGTTATAAATGAAGGATAATGGATTGCTTTGATTCTCTGTCTGGTCTGGAGCGACAGCACAAAGCACTCTCCTCATTCTGAGGTGAACGTCAATATGCAACTCATTCTGTAGTACTACTTATACTTCGATTGCATTCTGGGGAAGTAGTTTTAGTTCTAGTTTGTTCTTAATGAACCAATTTCTAAGTATAAACGTGTAGAGGAATATTCAAGCTGAATTAATTACCTCCTATTTTTAAAATAAATATTAATAATTATGCTATAATAAAATCGTGAGAAACAGTTAATTATGACATATTGTAAAAAACATTTGCTTCGTTCAAGTGTTTGATGTAACTTCCAGTACATACACAGACTGTTTGCTAACACAACCCAGGTTTAATTACTGAAACTGCAATCTCAGGAATAAACTTTTCAGACGCAACTGTCATAAAATGTAACAAAGTAAGAATTGAAAGCTTCCAGGACAATAAAACGAAAAGTGAATTGGATACTTACGGAATTACTTGTAGTACTTACTGTTGCTGAGAATCAAAGAGTTAAAGTCTTAAAAGAAATCATTTATGATTTCGTTTTATTGCGTAGGTATGACTATCCCCATCAACAGAACATTGCCTGATCTTTGAATCCCGCTTAAAATAAAAATATTCATTTGATTATTATTTATTGGCTATAAACCAAAAGCAAGAATCAATTCAAAAATAACCTCATTATGCACCATCATAGACAGCGACTTGGAATAACTTCCAAGCTGTGTTTTTTAAATATTTTTTCACGTCGCCTGCTAGTATGACTTAATACCGTTGTAGAAAAAGAATTAAAACGTGGAGGTGCGCACCTCTTTTGAACTTCCGCTTCCGGTTTCGGATTTTTTGAAAAGCTTATTTTGTCGATGAATTTTCGAGATACCCCTTCATTTCAAATTTCATCAAAATCCGTTCATTAGTTTTTGCAACCACAACCACCCACCCACCCTTAGACATATATTTTTTCTAATCCTTTTTTTTTGGGTTCCTGGAGGTCCAAAATACGTATTTCCGCGAAAATTTCAATTTTGAAAATTTTCAGGATATCGATACCTCCCATATACATAGTGGAGGTATGGAAAAGTAAAAAGTAAAAATTGACCGTTAAGTAAAAATAAAAAATAAACAGATACGACAAGTAAATATTAAAAAGAAAGTTGTTAGGTATACGTATAGCATCCATAATGAAACACAATTATAAAACTGTAAATGAAATTATTCGAGTCTTTAAAGGACCATTTCGTGTAAACGATTCATAAACCCTAATTCGGATGAACATGATCCTTGTCTGGCTCTCCCCGTTGATAAATTCAGCAAGAAAATATTGTGTGGGAGACACAGCAGACGGGGAACTATTTAAGGCATAACATTGAATTAATAATATGACACCCATCAGACAGACACAAGATAGATGTGTTAAAATGGATTATAACTTGTAAGTTCGTTGAAGCTCTTGTTTCGTTGATATCAAATGCCTTAAGGGCGTTTGTCACTATTTAACAGTTCGTACCATAGTGAGACGCATAACTTTCCCGTACACATTGTATCATTTATTACATCAGACAAACAATCCTTCTAGAAATAATCTACAATAGTAGTTTTTCACTGTACATACTTGGATAATTATTATTAAAAAGTTTCAGTTATTCATTCATTACCCATTACGCCATTACCCTAAAATTCTGCAGCTACTTTTATTAAATCCTAACTTATAGAAGGATGATGCAACGAATTGCATGGATGTTAAAATTGAAGTTTGTATGCATTTCTGTGCATGCTTGGATTATACCTACTACAAAATTGCAGTATTAGCTTCCAGTAAACTTCGCTATTACTCTCCACAGGCAGTGATAGAGTCAGGATCAGGATTAGCTTTTGGTTTTGATGCTCTTCCTTCTAGTTTGATGCCAACTTGTACATCTCGGCTTTTAGACAACATGACGTAATTAAATTGTCATTATCGTAATTTAATAGGGTCCTCATACGCTCATTGAGTTAAGACGGTGGCGTGTAAGGGAAACACGCTAATATAACACCTACCATCAAGATGGAAGGTTAGGCTTAACAATGATGTTCAGCGTATTTAGTTAGGACGAAAATAATTTCCAATCAGGATGTTTTTTATTATACTGCTGCATAAATATCTTGGTGTTACTACAGGTGGTGTAAAGAAAAGGAAATTATTCCGAATGTTCTGGTATTGCAGAATGCCGTATTAGATCGAATTATTGCTGTAAACTTAAATTAATTACGTGTCATGTTAAATGATATGGAAACACTAAATTCAAAATAAATAAACTGAAACTACTGATAGTATCTACAAGTATTCGTGCGGTTGCCGAAGTAGTGAAGTGTTAAATTTTCGATACTGAGCAGTTTGAAATTAACGTTTACTAGATTAACTATCATTTACCTTCTTCATTAATTACGCAGAATTAAGATAAGTATACTATTTCCATACTAACTTCTTTTACAAGATGGAAAATTTGATGCTCATTATAAAGTTTAAGTGCATCAATCAATATCTAATTGCAGCAAAGATTGTAAAAAAATTCAAATAACAGAGTTTACTTTAAAATGTCTCATTATAGTTCCTTGTTCATTAGTTCTTGCGATGCAAGAAAATAGTGGCCATGAAAAAATCTTTTGTAGACGCTCCGACTTGCAGGACAATTTTCAAAATAAATTTTGATTATGAATAGAAATATTTATATCCTTACATCTCATTCCCTCCAATGGTATAAATATTATTTGATCAGGCAATGATAGTTCTACAAAAATTCATAAGAAAATCATTTTATTTTTTTAGTTTAGTGACTCTTGAGTTGAGACCGCAATATGCATAGGTATGTAGATGTCAAGAAGGTATTGAGAATGTAACCGATTTTATCGAGGTTTAAAGCCAATCGTCGTACCTCTTGCTTACTTTTTCCTTGCCAAGATTTACATATTACCTATTCTTTTCATATAAAACTGAGAGTCGTTGGTGTGTGAGAACTGTAGGAGTTGGAAGTGGAAGGATTGTTGAATTCGTAGGGCTCGGATTTATATACATACTTATATGCATATTTTAAGTGCATATATAACTGCATATTTAATACATTTATAGTGCGTAAATGCAAGCATATATTGGACATTTTAAGTGCATATAAATCCAAGCCCTACGTCATTACATAATATTAGTACTATTCATGTTTTCGCTTCATTTCTATCATACTAAAACGCACAACCTTGATCTTCACCAAACATGTCCGATATTCAACCCCAATAGACCTGGCTCCTGGCTCTAACTATATTTACGTAAATTCACTAAAGGTATTGGCAGGAAATGAAATATTTTAGTAAATAATAAGCTTTCCTGAAATTGCTGTTCCCAAATCTAAATTAGCAAAATCCTGGAGACAGACGCATAAATAATATTTAACTGTTGCCTTTCTGATAATATATGGTACTATATAGGTACCTACCTATCTAATGCAAAATATGTTACAATACTTATTCGGTGAAGTATTATTAATAAAAATTAATTGGCACTTAACTAATCAATAATTACCAATTACTAGTAATTGAAGTTTATCGGTAACGTATAAGATGGATTATGTCAGAATATCCACAAATTGTGTTTCTAATCCGCATATTCATATTACCTACACGTTTCGTAACACCCTGCTATAAAGTATCTTGGTGGGTAGAATTAGTAGCATTCTAACATAATTTTCCGACTATTAGTTTAAACTTATTCCTATGGGAAACTGAGAAACAACTGGATGTTCTGAAAACCTATTTCGGTTTAGATTGAACCAATGTATCGCAACTCTAGACCAAATTAGATGATAAACGAGAACGAGTCTCAGTTGCTGTATTAATTAATAATAGTTTGAGCGTAAGCAGTATTAATGTGGAATTTTGCCTTTATGTTTTACTAATTTATAACTATTTCCTTCTGCTTGTTAACAACCCTTATATTCTTGTTATCTGAAGCATTTCATACATTAGTTAAATATTTGCTTTACGATCATAGTAGGAAACTATCAAACAATCTCATAAATTCTGATTATTAACATAAAATGTTTAAATACTATCTTCCTTGAAATTCTTTTATTTATTTCTGCGGCTTCGTATTGCGCTTTGACCCTGACAGGGTTGGTTATCAGATAATCTAATGGGAAAAGTTATTTGGGTTTATCGGTCGAACTCATTTAAACAGATTTACTGAGGGTAAATGAGTTTGTGGGGGTTTTCTGTCATCTCTCTAAATCTAAGGAATTTTTGAATCGTCCTCCAATTAATGTAATCTCTGAGTAATAGGAAGCGTACGCATTTAAGAACTAAATTCAGTGGTTTATATAGTTTTCATGAAACTGTGTCTGCCTTTAAGGGTGGATAAATAAATTTCACCAATAAAAGACAATGCAAAGTTGATTTTCAGTCAATTTGTGTACATAAAAAATTCAGCGGTTTGTAAATGTATCCTACAGAAAATAAGATGTAGTCAGCCAAGCAATATGGAGGGTTCAAATAAAAAGCGGGTAGGTATGTATATAGGTATGATATTCAATGTTCTAAAATGAAGCACTCAATTTATAGTATCGGTTGTGTATTTTCCTTTGATCCATATACTTATTTTCATGGTTAATTTAGCATCACAATTTCCGAACGTTTCCCGATTGTCGGTTAAGGTTTTTGCGAACTTGAGTTTTACGCCTTTAGTTCTATTTAGTTCGTTATTTTTCTCTTTGGTATTCAATATTACTCCTTGTCATTTTCCACATTTTTCACCAGAATTTCAATTTTTTATAATTCAATAACAAACAGTTATTTATTTTTTTACATACGAGCAAAGGAAATTTCTTCGTATAAAGATGTTTACTAGAATGTAAACGGCTTAAAATTTAAGTTGCTAGTACTTAATAATCTATTATTTATGTGTTGATATTAAACGTATAAAGCTTCAGGCTTAAATTAACGCTTGGATCTTGCAGAGGTGAAGCAAGGAATTTTGCTAGCACATAAGACGTAAACCTCGTTTGTTTAATCTCAATAAATTTCATATAAGAAATTAATAATAATCTGTTAATCTGTTAAAATAAATATCTTAAGGATATCCAGGAACAATTTGAAATTAATGAAATTAATATCTATTCTAGAAGTGCATTGAAAAATACAAAGCAAATGCGGAAATTCAAAATTAATTAATCATTACTACCCGTGACTAGCTAATTAAACCAAACAGGTTGGAACCAGAAAAATTCCCTTTAGGTACTTAAGTCTAGCTTTAGAATAATATTAATACCTAAATTGGTGGTTAACACACTAATTTATTTTAACAATAACAGAGTCTCATTCAAATGATTTCCATAAGAACTAACAAACATCCGACTATTAAAATTAATGAGAAATATATTAATCCAACAGAGTGGTATTGGAAATGTACTAAGTCAACGGTATTACTAACAGCAATAATTCACTAATTTTCGCATTCAAGAAAATACGCAACCCTCGTCAATCAAATAGTTTTGAACTGGCTATCAAGCACTTAGTAGGTCAACTGCTTTACAATTTACCTAATAAATTTATATAGACTAGAAATAAACTGCTTAGGTACTAAGTTAATATTTGTAAGAGTAATATACTCTTTGATTTTAAAACCAGCAACATTCTATAGACAAATATGTTCGAAACATGAATCCTTTGGCCACCAACAGAAGATTTGTTTAAAAGTTGGAAAGTCTTCTTAATGTTTTTAATATAAACTTGTGTTGCCTTTCATCAATGATATCAATTTCTACAGAATTTTATATTGAGACTGGCTTGTATTAACATTTAAAGACAAATCTGAATATTTGATTTCGACTGTAAACAAAAAAAAGCAGCTCCTTTGTTTATTCTTACCAAATAAACTGAATTTATTGAAAGTATTTTTACGTAGATATACCTATTGTAAGACAAAAATTTGACATTCAAGATATTCAATATTATGTCGATACCTAAACAGTTTCTGTTTGAAGATGTTCTATATGTATTACCAGTCATTATCACTTTCCGCCCAAACATTACCTATCTTTATTTTTATAGGCAATGAACGTCGTATATAGTTTGAAATTTCCTTTTTATGGTGCTTATTGAAACTTTTATGTTTATAATTTAAACTCGTAAAAGAAATTGCTAAATTAAATTTTCAAGAGCGGAGCGGAAATTATAAAAAGACAGAGGGAATATGAATGAAAACGTACGTAATGTTTAATGTGGACCCCAACAAAAAAAGAGTACTGCGAGTAATGATTGACTTTAGAACTATCCAATTAAATTTAATAAACAAGTTTCAGTTTCATTTAGAGTTTAAAATGAGCTCCAGTGCATGCACAGTATATTATCCTTCTGTTAAGAAACAAGTTTGAATGTTGCTGAAAATTCTAAAGCTATTCATGAAAGGTAATCGAAAGCAACTCTTCTGAAGCAATACCTTCTCATTAACCGTACAAGATATTATACAAAATTTCAACGTAAAATGTTGAAGTTTCAAGCTCCACTCCTTTGTCTGAAAGTTTTGCATCCTGAGGAACGAGTTGTCGTATTTGTAAGAACCGCAAACACAGCATTCGCATTGCGAAATGAAAGGCAAACATTTGTCAGCTATGGTGGCGCCGATATCGGAAGTGGGTGCGTCAACCACTCAATGGATTAGTTTGTCATCGGCCTGCACAACACATTCTGTCACCAAGTATTTCTTTTGAGTGTTTGTACTTCTGTCATGAACCTACACAAAGTATCACATTTCAGGATGAGAACAGGTCACTTTCTGAAAAAGCTGCACAATTTTCAGCTAACTCTATATTCTCTAATATGAAAAACATTGGATGGTGTAAATTTTTGTCGGTCCTACATTAACATATTGAAAAGTTTTTCTGAAAACTTTTTTTCTCTAGTTATAAATTATTCAGTTTATGTTGCTGACATTTGAATTTCTTGTAACAAATTTTACTTTTATTGGTTTATTTTTGTTTTTGAATATTTTCAGGAACCTTTTGCTTTTACTGAAAACACTTTGCGAGAATTTAGATGATTGATGCATGCAAGACAGGGTGACAAATGCTAGTAGCTTTTTTGTTTTTATATCTAACCCAAGGTCCTTAAATGGTCGTGTCCTTATTTGACTACTATATTTTCTATTTAATCCATCAATGTGCACTTTAAAAGATCTTTACATGCTTAAGGCAGGCGGAGTGCTGTAATAAATTTTTAAGGGCCAAGACCTAATTAATGATGACAATTAAATGAGAACAAGTAGTACAAGGCTACTGCAGTTAATTGAAATGAATTTAATATGAACAGCAGATACTTGAAAATATTTTTTTGTCAATCCTACAGAGAGGCGGGATACTGATAAAAATAAATTCTATGTAAAATCCAGTATTAAACTTCGCCACAACCGGTAGAACTGTATTTGGTGTGTATAGTTCATATAATATAACAAAGCGTGTAAGTTAACAAGCATTTTGCTGCACCTTGAGACCTTGATGTTTAACAATTTGCAGGAAGATGTTTCATAACGATTAGCTAAATTGGTATAATTACGCAAGGTTCAAATGCCTAGAATATTGAATAAAATTTTTTGCATATTACATAAAAATTAAATTTTTTATGTCTCAGAAACAACAACAAATTGAAACAAATAAATTACTTGAAAATTATGAGTCAATTATACAGGGTGTCCGGAAATTATTTGTCAACATTTTAGGAGGTGATTATAAACATAAACGTAATGCTACAAGTTATATTACACTTATTTTTTCAAAGTCTTAGTAATAATAACGGAGTTACAGCTTGCTAAAATTATTTCATTAATTTCTTTACTTTGCTGGATTTCACCTTATCTGGTGTAATTAATTTTCATAGTCATGTCAAAACGCTAGTTTACAGGACACCAGTAAATAATGTTGAAGAATTTAGACAGAGGATAATCACATGCTGCGAAATTATTATGCACCAGGGGGAACGCTCGCTCGAGTTCGTCAGTCGTTTTTAAGGAGCCTTTACTAATGCAATGATGGAAGGGTACCAGTTTGAAACTATGTTATAAATAGTTAATTTGTTGTATTATATTCTTTAATAGTTACTGTTAATAAATGTTTGGTTGTGTTGGTTCTTGGAAAAGTGAAGAAATGAAAATCATTTTAGCATGCTGTAACTCCCTTATTATTGAGAATTTGAAAAAAGTGTAATATGACTTAGCATTACATAATTACACATAATTTCCGGACACCCTGTATAACGTTAGATAATAATAAATTGCTTTCTCTTCTATAATATTTGCTAATATTTTTTTTTATATTTTTTTAAACCAAGGTGATCAAGTTGAAATCTATTTAATTGTTAATTTAGTCAAGACATGAAGTTCAATGCTTTTCCTAAAAAGAATTTGAGTAATTTACCTTGTCTTACGGACACAGAATTACGAAACTCCCAATCTGCATGTCTCTGAATTTCCAAAGTTTGGAATAATTTCAATGTTCTGTAAGCTTCTTCACCACCTACTGTACTCCGAGCTAGTTGAACTGGCTGATTAAGGAAATTGATGTAAAACCAGTTATAGGATAGTCACTATAAATATTTTGAAGACGATACTACGCACATCATTATTCGCATATAATAATAAAAACACAAGGAAATTAATAAACAGGAAAATTTATATCGTATTTTATATTTAGACATTTTACCTTCATCAATGTTCCTTGACACCACAGGTCATCAAGTGATGACGTTTCATTCTTTTTGGGGAAAGATAGGATAGTGCAAGGTATATAATAAGTGGAAATGAATTTAACTAAACTAGCCGTTATTTAACTTAGTGCAGTTCGCGATGCAACGATTACTTGCTCTTACTTTTGCCTGTTTTCTTTTGTTATGTGTAGAAAAAAATTCTTCTCAGTATCGGAACGTACCGTATCCTTATAATAATGCACATTACGACGAAAACATAAACATGTAAGAATTATTTCTGCCATGCAATATTTTTATTAACTAATCACAAATCAGCTTTATTAACACAATTGATATAATAATATATAGTATGTACTATCTATAATTCTAAAATTTTTCTCATAAACGATTTTTTAGATACGCTGATATATTAAGAAAATTGTTCGGAATAAGACGCGATCATATCGTTCACATCCAATCTGCAACGCTAGTGCACGAATCTCACTCTGTTGCACCAGAAGTTGTTCAATATCCAGTTCCAGTTGGAGGGCAAGGACCCAGTTCAAATGAAACAGGATCACAAGGAATTTGCACAGATGCCATTAAAACATTATGTATTCCTGGTGGCTAGTACTGACAAACGTTCAAAAAATATTTTTTCCTTTATAATTGTTTAGTAATTCCTTTAATTGACTGTATTATAGTATTAATAAATAAGAATGAATAGTAGTAATGGGGAAATATTTTGATACTTATTGAAAGTAGTACTACTATACCACTGATTTCGACAACTTTATCTCGTATTATATTTAAACACTTTATCTTTATCTGTTAAAAAGACCAGACAAGACAACAGAGCAGAAAGTGTACAACAAATAAAAATAAAATTAGTTAGTCTGTGTAGTTCCTAATGCCCACGATTACTGGCGGTTACAGCGTTGTTTGATTCCGCCTCCTACGTGTAGAACGAAATTCTTCACAGGACCCTTTCCACAGAAAATTTAAATAATATGTAAGAATATTCTCTGATTCACTATTCAGACCTTACTATTAACAAACCCTTCCCTATAGTATTATTCATCTTCATTGCTACCGTGGATTTGAAATCAGGGATGGTAATATCTTAATTTTTTTCTGATGTTATTTACAGAGGAATATTAATTTATTAGATATGCCTATAGATTAAAAAGCAACTATGAATAAGAAATTATAATATTATCGAATATCGAACATCAATTACACTAGCAACGCTAGTGCATGAAATTCATACAATTTGTCCTCCTCCATTTGCTCATGCACCATTTTAGATTGGAGGATAAGGGTCCAACCTAAATTAAAAGAGATCGTTTGGTATTAGTAGCAATGCCATGCTGAATAGTAGGTGTTGCGCATAAAGACCATAATATCTACAAATTATCCGGTTTTGAAAGAAAATTCCTATTTCACAAACTTTATTCTTTATATGACTGCTTTTCATTTATAGTCGAAAAGCAATTTTGTTAATGATCTTCACCACCACATATTAAATAAAAATTACTTCACAACAAAATGTACATTTAGTGATATAAAAAAATCTAATATTTCTTGCATTACTGCTTGCTCTAATTAAATTTACATTGTCTACAAATATTAATTCTATTTATACTATAAAGCACACCCTACTGTTTTCACACGAAAGCTCATATGGGAAGCAATGAGATGCTTTCACATGTTTATATTTTTATACTCCCATTCATTTTAAAATATCATCATACACAACCCTAGTTACTTCCTTCCAGGCCGTAATGGTTAAATATTAATAGCGAATACAACAGTGAGAAAGAAACAGTGGCAACATTGAGGTTAACTTTCGGTAGTAATATCATAAGACCGGTTTCGTATATTCGGATATACTTTTCGCGATTTCTATTCGAAATTGATGGCCCCATGGAAATATCTAGACAACTTGCTCGAGAGATATTTCCTAATGGTAACATCAATTGAGAATAGAAAGGGGGAAAAGTATTTAGAATATACGGAAGTGATCGAATGATATTTGTCACGATTATATCACGAATTTTAGTGATAGAACGTCTAAGGGACCTGGTCCTGCTGGCAGGACCGAGTGTTGATGTTGTCGATATTCTGTTTTGTTTGTTCGCAAACCGAGAAATCCAAAAAATAATACACGCTGATTTTACTAAATCTTGTACCTTGGAATTCTGATAATATGTTTCTTAGGAAACGTTGACTTTATACAGATTGTTATGTCTTCATCGTAAGTAAAATTAGAAACGGTGAAACGATATTATTTTGGAAACAATACGCATGAAATAAGGGTTCACTGAACAGCAAACTCAATTCCCAAGGCACTACAGATTTTCGTTAAATATACTTATCTATTTTCTCTTTTCTCAGCCTTTGAAAAAGTAAAAATTAAACATTAATATATTTGTATACCCTGTTCAGAATCATAAAAATACTTTAATTTTTTTGAAGTTGACAGGTGCTTACAATTTTTGTACTAGGGATTCAGAATTTTATTTTGAGAAAGTTCTTGCATCTACAGAATCTAGACGTTGTTTTTCTTGATGCAATGTTTGCGTAATATCCAAAACTTTGATCGATTTTATTGAAAGAGAAAATTCAATTGTTTTTTTACAAATAAGTACTTCTTGTTTATTTTCATATTTAATTTTTTGCGGATACATTGTTAGGGAAGGTTATTTATTAAGATCGAGTAGAATATCTGTTTTAAGTGTTTTAAATGGTTATCCTTAGATTTTACAATGAACCGTCAAAACAACCCCTGCCAAAACAGCCCCGGCAAAATAGTTTCCTAATAAAAATGAAATGAACTTCGTGAAGAAGTTATTGTAATGTCCATACATACAATTAAATTTGTGATTTTGTTTCTGTAATGCCTTAAACTTTTCTTCATTTCCAATAAATATACATAGTATGTGTATTTCCTGTTTTTTTTCTTTTTTAAGGTACAAGTCGATAACAGATAAGTGCATATAGTGCACTTGGGCTATTTTGACGAGGGTAGTCTGACCTATTACTTTATGTAATATGGACTATTCTGACGAGGTACCGGATTTTATTTTAAAAAGAAATTTTAAATCGTTCAGGTTTTTTCTGCAATTAGGACATAAAATAACACAGAATTACCTAGTATATTTACATATTTATTCGTGGTATTAAATTGAATTATACGTATAGAAATGTTTCTATTTCCATTCATTTATTATTTATATTTAAACTGTTACGACAAGTTATTTTTAGTAAAAGGGCCGCGATGTGTTGTTTCTAAAAGTTAATAAGTTCCATCTACGATGAGCTATGCTACTAACATTGTAGGAAACCGCAGGATGACAACCCTCTCTATTAATTTTTTAGCGTGTTTAAATGGAACTATCTATAAGTTCTATTCGTCGCATCTGAAATAATTTCAGGCTCGAATGAAGTTTTCTATTAACATCAGTGCCTAGTCAAGCCATTGCCAAAAATGTTATGACCAAAAGATATCATTTTGCTAGTCATGTTCCACATGTATGTCATCAAGCACGACTGAAATTCTTCAACCTAATAGCTGTATTACGCAAAATATTCGTTGTAAAGAAATTTCGGTAAATAGAAAAAAAGACACACAAGTGGTTGAATAATTGATTTTAAACCTGAACCTTAGGTTCAATTCCAAGCCAGTGAGTCTTCGTAATTAAATTAAAGCCGTCTCGTTGATTGTTTGCATATCATGTTTACAGTTTACATGTTGGATGAGGGGCGTTATCACCTTGAAGATTACAATAATAAGAAAAGTAAATCAGGCTTCTTGTATAAATACTTTGGTTTTGACATGTTGTTGATCGATTGCTGGCTGATCTTACAGGTTTGAAGTGTAAATGATAACCACTTCCTGCCTGTCACGTCACTTTCGCCCATTCTGGGACCGGACAAATTAAAACATTACTTTTGTGGAAATTATAAAAAAAAGAGAAAATTGAACTTTAAGATCCTCTGCGCAGAATGGGTTTATTTCGGATTATTTTAACTGGAAAAATCTATGACCAAACAGCATCTTGTTTTTTTGTACCCTGTATAGAAAAATATATATGCAAATACAGAAATGAGAGTTCTATTTTATTTGCAATTGTGAAGAACTATAATAGCTGTTAACTAGAAGGTCATTAGAAGACTAAAAATGAAAGTAAATAATCAAAAATCAATGCAATTCTAGCGCAGTAAAAAGTGTGTCAATGATAACTATCCATATTATATAGAACAAAATATGAAGGTTCGTTTGTATAATACTTATATGATTTTATTTAGACCGTTTTAAACTATCTGTATGTACCGACATACCGAGTGGTTACTTTCAACTGTCATACTAGGATTCGTAATTAGTAAATATTATTGCAAGTTGATTATTGCGGATTTAATAAATAAATGAGGCTATATAGTGGCAAAAAGGATGAGAATCCACTTAGTACCCAAGAAGACCTGGGTTCAAAACCAGATCTCCTCACAGACATTTGCGTTTCGTCTTAGATGAAGTGTTTGTTGAGAGAAAATTGTCTTTGAACTTTTTAATATCTTGCTTTACAAAATTTTTTCTATTTTACAAACAAACACTGTCCTGTAATAAAATACCTACTAATTAAATTTTCAAGAAATGTTAACCGATTTAAACACAGCCCATGTCATAAACTTTACATTTTACACGAGTCCAATTTTAGAAATTACTTGGCTTATCTTAAACAGCAACCCTTAAATAAAGTGAAATTTTGCTTTTTAAAAGCTCATTTCATTTAGCCACCACACGCCGAAATGAAATATTTTACGAGCATTTAAATAAATTTATAATTCATCCAGCATACCGAGTAAATTCTGCAAATGAAGCTTATTACACATTTGCGGCGTATTACCTCAAAGGAAAGTAAATGATAACGTGAACCCTCATCATTAGCGAATAAACACATACAGATGTAAATATTGTCAAGGGACCACTTTACAATTATTGCTTTTCTGCTGTGTTACAGTACAAAATTGAAACGACAGTGAAATTTTTACTTTAATAAATTTATTGCACGCTTTAAAAGTTTGCCTCAAAATTTATAAGCCGTTCATAAGAGAAAATGAAGTTATTATACTCACAAAATTAATTTTAGGAACCAAACAAATATTTTAGAACTTTCATTATAATTTACATTCAAATATAATCTTTGAGCACTCTATTTGAGATAGAATAATTAGTTGCTTGAGGTCATGCTTCCTTAATGAAATGGATACAAATACCTAAACAGTTGCTGCCTGCAAACTTTTAATTTCAAGATTACAAAATACTTCAATGTAGTAGGTACTACCCAATTTTATATGTATTCAGTTTTATGAAGAAATTTTATCGTCTTTTACTTGCTAAAACTTAATTTAACATTCTTTTAGAATGATAAAATAAAAAATAACCCTATCTCAAATTTATTAAAAGACTAACACCATAAACAGAGAAAATTGACTTCTACTAGTGTCTAATGACCATCCTACGTGTTTCTCACATCGATCCGTATTTGTTCCGGAATCATTTAACAAGAAATAGGGAAATTCCGACAAAAACGTGCAGACAGTAGAATTGCTCTTTCGTAGAGGTAAACTGCAACAATCCAACCTTATCCCCCATTATTACGCCGGAAGGCAAAGACAACTGAGCTATCGATTACCCGAAACTTCCAAATAAGATAACTTGGGGTTGCATGTTCAATTAACACAATGGACAACTAACTGTAATAAAAAGATTTTCGCTTTAAAAGCACTCTTTTTATGCCCTCAAGAGATACACGACTACTCACTTTAAATTTTAAAAAGGGTTATAGAATTTTTGTAGTACCAAAAGGAGTAGAGTGTAAAAAAACAATTACTATAAGCAAAGTTTTTTTTATTATGAAGCTTAACATTTTTTATTGCAGATAAATTTTATTCACTCTAAGAATCCTACGGTGGTTATACTCTGCTGAATAGATTGCGATGTGCTTTAAGTAAACTTTCAAGAGATATACGTGAAACTGTTAGTCCCAACACTGATAGATTTTTGTACTGTACTTGCTCTGTGGGAGATAGAAATTCTCCAGGTGTACTGGTTTGTCCCTTAATGTGACGTGGCAAGGATAATCCGGACTAGAAAAACAAAATAAAAAACATATTTAATAATGTGGGTACAAACAGTAAAATCTAAATATTTTTTCCTGAAACACACAGATATTGTTAGCCACTTAAACATATCTAGAATTATTTTTGAATTAGACAAGTTCGTGGAAATTTTGAGAAACCGGAATCGGAATTGAGAATCTCTCATTACAGATCTATCTTTGTGACAAAGTTTCTAAGATCACGGCAATTTCGACACGTTCTTGCTCTGTGACTTCTAATACCTAGCACACAGCCAACTGACACGAATTCGACTACTTTGTGTTGGAATTACTCTATCCATCGTGGATCTACATTTATTCCGAATCATCGTGAAACGCGTTTCACTTGCAAAATACATAAATTTCCTTTTTTCAGTACAAATGGCTGTTTCTAGATTGCATTAAATTTTGAGCGACTTCGATGTCGAGTTTTAGATGTAAGTGCTTATTGGTTTAACGGAAAAAGCTTCTAGAAATAGCATACGGTTGGACAGGTAGAGCCGTGTTTCGAACTCGATGAGAACGTGGCTCTATTATTCAAGGGTGCATGCACGCATTCCAGCATCTATAGGGAATGCCATCACATATTCGTCGCACTGTGTGACTTGATAATAATGGAATCTATTGAATTTGTAAGGGCGTTTCGTATCTATTTCAAGAAGAAAATATGAATGGAAAATGGTATTTTTCAATAGAGCACAGTACGTAGCACAGGCTCAATTGAAAAATTTAAATGCCAATCACGACGTTTTTTACCAAAAATTTTGAATTAAAAGAAAACATTTAATATTTTATACAGAGTACTCAGTTTGTCCAAATAATGAATATGTGTATTTTTTTATATTAAAAGTAAACGTTACGGCAATATACGAAATCCAGTGGATGGTTTGCCATTGCCAGATATGGGATCTGATACCCATTCTCTAGGTCTAGGAATACTAGATTATCATTCAGTTTCATTTCATAAAATGGCAAGTAAATATAACTAAAAGGTATTAAGATAGGGTATTATTTTTTTATTTGCTTATTTCTGAATATGAAATATTAGCTTTGACTTCTAAGCAAAGTTCACGACAATTATAAATAATTACAGCAACCTTTTGGATATAAAAATACAACTGGGAGCTTTCCTTTTCGATCGATTATCTGAACAACCACGGCGAGTCTCGCAAGTGTATAAGAAACAAGAAAAACCAAAATTGGGATTTCAACAAATACTCATACATCTGAAAAAATAATAGAAAACACCTCAAAAATAAGGTGTTGTATGGATTCCTCCAAAATGTAAAATGTTTCTAATTTAAAATTCATTTCAGTCATTTTATTTGCTTCAATATTAGGGTCGGTTCCATTATTTTTATACCAAGGAAGTATTACTTTTTAAGGTTCAACATTAATTTGGTGAAAGATAACTAGAAAAATACACTTTTGTTACACAAGCACTCTTGGGAGGCTTAATTTTGGTTGGTTACCTAAAAAGGTAAACGCTTCTGTCGTAGAAACGAATGTACTGCCATAAATTCTTCCTTTCAAGAAAGGTTTTGTTGCATCAGTCCAACAAATTATTTCTAACGTTTTGTAAGATCTAGTGTAAGCTACGTAGCCTCATTTCGACTTATACATTTAAGATGTTAATACGTAATTGCTCAATTAGATAAAATCAATTATTTGTGTAGGGTAATTCCAGTTTATACCGTGTGAGTCAGACCACCCGTATCAGTGGTATTTTTTTCCAAAACTGCAAATCTTAGAATGTTCCGGCAAATTTTTTTTGCCGTAACGGAGAATCGAATGGTGATATTGGCATTTCCCGGCAAAAACGACATCCTGAAGAGTTTTGCACCAGAATGTCGATAACTCCAGAATTTCAAATAGCACTGGAGGCCAAAAGTGCTATTGTTGAAAAGGTCTTTAAAAAGTAAGCAAGTTTTGTAGGAAAAATAATTTTGTTACCCCCACCCCTTCTGAATAAAAATCAATGGAAGTTATTTAAAAAAAACGACTGATATGGGTGGTCTGCCTCACCCGGTATAATGCGAGTCCAAATTACACCAATATATCCCCTTTTCCTAAATACTCCACGTACACATCCTCCCCTTCATAATTTTCTTGATCTTGAAAAAGTCTACTATGCTGGCGCAAATGGATACCAAGGGAGTAAAATATTAAGGGCTACATAATTATCATTTATAAAGTTAGGTAAAAGTTTGGAAAACTTTCAGGGCTCTAGAAAGATTGACATTATCTTCTCTCGGCTAAACACTGTGATAAAAATTATGGTTTTGACCTGAAAGTTTGATACAGCTTTTATGTGGCCGTTCTTTGAGACTTGCAAACATAAAACAACGAAATGACTTAGATTCATAACATTACCAACCCCAGTAATGGTTTATAAAAAGTAAAATGATGTATTAATGCTTTTATTAGTATTATCATTGCAAAAACGGGTGCAAATTTAATTATTTATGGAAAAAGTAATAGTCACTGTAGCTGTGTATAAAGGTTCTAACAAAATAAAAATAAATCTCAAGAACACAACCTTAGGTTTTTAAATAACGACTACTTTACTGATGATTTATATACACGACAGTGGGTTAGATGTTTTATGTCTTGATAGGCGTCACGCACTCGGCAAAAATTAAACGACATTTAAGTTGGTTGTCATCATCACTTCAGCTTACCTATTTATACCAATACGAGAAGATTACTACAAACAGCGTCTAATCAATTAAATATTTTATTTTAATTTGTGGTTCGATCCAAATTAGTTTCATCGTCTGTAAAAAGTAAAGGCACGGATTGCACAATCAAATAATATTAATTTGAAGTTGTTGCATGATTAGGTACTTATAGTACAAATGGTATAGAAATAAATTTCCAAATTTCGAATACGAAACGTTGCGTTGGTCGTAGACAATATCAATTTATGTAGATATTTCTACTGTATTAGTAAGTGTGTGTTAGTAGTGTATGCAAATAGAGTTCATAGTAACTAGAAACTTAATATATTTGCCATAGCTTAAGATGTAGCATACCAAATACAGCTAATGTTTGCATTAATGAACATGTCAGAGGCAGAAATTGATCAAGAACCAACAACACTGCAATTGAAATCAGTATTCAGTGTCAATGGCTGTTCCTTTCCATTTTTGGTTTTATTTCTTGAAATTTCTTAGAATTAGATACAGGTATTAGTTCGTTTATTTGCATAGAACATAAATTAAAAGAAAAATTGAGTATTAGTATTAGTTCGTTTGCGTTTAATCAATTTCTTTCCTAGACTTTATTCATCGATCTACTGATTCAATATTTGAACATTTCATGCATTTTAATCAATTAAAGTCATATCACCATTCTTTGTAAACTAGTTACCTCAAATTTGCTTAACTCGCATAACTGCATAATGTGGGAGTTTTCGAATCTGTATTAGTCGGAATAATATCATAACTTGATATTTGTTTTCAGTTTCTAAAATGGTTTTCTGTAATTGCCTTTTTGTGCTAATTTTTCAAATAAAGTTGGACACCAGTGATATAAATTATTACAGGCTGTGAAATAATACACACTCCCCATACAATTTTTAATAGGATCCCTGCTGTTTCAATTGCGAGTGACATAAACAGGGCTAAATAATTGATTCTGTCAGACACAATATCTATCATGACGAAGACAGAACAATAAATGCACTTCACGAGTCGAAACCTTCTAAGAATTATTACGTCGCCCGACGTTGTCATGGATCGAGGTTTATTCCATTTTCCGTCCAGTATTATTCACAAAAATGAAAATATTCGTTTGATACAAAATAACATGCGTCACAATATTAATAGGAAGTAAAAATAAAGCAAACTGAAAAAAATACTTTATTATCTAAATGCTAACACTAAGAGAAAAATTATTATTGTTATTATGTTGCGTGGTCTCCTGAAGAATTTTTTCATTTAATACTTGAAGCGTAGGGAAAAGAAGAAATTTGCGCTCAATAATGCAGATCTACAGAATGACATAATCTGTGTGTATGAAGTCTTATGTCTCTCTATAACCGCTTGTAATTACTACTCAATGTAGTAATTGTCATCTGCTTGATCACTTGTAAATGCAATAGATATCCTCATCCGGAGGATGTTGGCGATATAAACAAAGTTAGGATCAAAAGCATGTAGTGCAATTATTACATTTCAAGAAGCTACCATGTACTGCAACCACTGCAGGTTTAGGGATTTCAACTTGACTAACTTTAATGAAGGTCCTGTGAGACCTACCACGTCAGTTAAATTAAAGCTTAGCGAAATTATAATTTAAGATATTTCACTAACATCTAAAAATGCAGTTACTTCATCTGAATTACATTTGTACTCAGGGAAAGTTTCCGAAAATATATAACAATATAACACAAAGTAAACTACTGGAAAAAGCGTTGACATGAATAAAACGGCCTCAAAAAAACAGGACTACTGACTAATTTCGGATTCTTAGATGCGACTTTTTACAAGAAGAGAAAACCCTATGCGTTGCAACAAAATTGAATGTGCCGTGTGGGTTGGCACAAAAAATAGTAGCGTCTAGAGACGCTAGAAAAGTTATTTGTAAGGTATCCTTGCCCTTAAGTGTATCTCAAGTCTATTCTATCAAGTTTGAAGTGTTTACTTAGCCTCCTTTGTATGTTCCTTCAAATGCAGGCAGTACAAAATGTTGAGATTTTCAGTTTTCAAATGCAGTTTAGAAATTATTAATCTGATAACACTGAAGCAATATTTCAACATTTATTATGATGTTGCAGAACCTAGGTGGACTGCGTGTTACCCCTCCACAGAATATTTGCATCTCCCTGTATAATGATCAATTTAGAGTCTGATGAACTCTGATTGGAATCCGAGTGGTGCATGTACCTACTATAAGTTTAAAGCGGGATGGATAGATATTCTTGTAAAATTCTTTGAAAGAGGAACAAGTAGGTAACTCTATTGTTTTGTAAGTCCAGACAGGGATCAAGGGATTGATCCTTCGTTATTGCAATAGAATCCCATAAATATAGTATAAACAAGTTATAAATCTCTGTAATGCAATTTATTTGCTTTATTAGATCGGAATATACAGCCGTTAAATATTAATAACGGATAGTTTGCAGAAGCTTGTAAATAACCCAAGTCACGTCCTGCAGGCGTTGGCGTTCTCTGTCAGGATACAGGATAGTTTACGAGGAACCATAAGGATTATAGGATAGAACAGGAGATTTATAACATTGGAAATTTATGGAGCACAGATAAAAATCCGCCACTTGAATTTTCAGAAATCTCACTACATATATTTTAAGAGTTTTATTGAAATAGAGTAGTGGATGTTCCAGAATTTCACGTCCGCATACTAAACTCTATTTTCCCATATCCTCCACTTGTTTTTACACGTTGGTTTAAAATCTAAAAAATGAAGTGCAGATGAAGTTAAAATAAAAATGTGATTTATGTAAAGCTTTACTTCTATCTGGATTTTATTTGAGACAGATTTATATACCACAACGTTTCAGTAGAGCATGAAAACTAAGAAATAGAAAATTTATTACTTCACTTTTCACACCCCTTTATAAAAATACAGAAACATTAAAATAGGTATATGCTAATAAAAAGTTTTTAGAGAATTTTTAAAATATTGTAATTACCAAAACTGGCGTAACTTTTAAATATAAAAGGGATCTCTAATCACCAAGCTTGTTAGTTAGCTTGTGGCATAAATCACCTCAATTTAAACCATTAAACCTCAATTTAAACTTTTTAATTACTCTTAAAACCTGGTTGATCAATAACATGAAATTCCTTTTACTGCAGTAGCGCAGTTGCTTTGCTGTTGATTATGTTCTGCGTTAAATATTTTATGATACATCTTTTGTTACAGATAAGCTATCTACCATCACCACGAATTATGACTTGCAGTGAAACATGAACAAATTTCTGGGGTAAGTTTGAAAATCTATTAATAATTTTTTAGATAAAAATCTTTTTTCTATACATTAGAAATTTGAAAGAAAAAAGTTTCTTACCTATACTGTCTGATTTTATTTCTAACAAATACGATTTTCCGGCGGTTGTTAAAAATACGTTTTCATTCAGCGATACATTTTCGCAATGTAATTAAAAATTGTATAAAGGTATTTGAAAATTCGAAAACGGAAATTAAACTGGTGCATGTTCTAAAAAATCATTTCTAGCACGAATATTCTAGTTTGTGTAAACAATGGTGTTATAATTGGTCTGCAATTTGTTGCATTCCCTAAACACTAATTTCATCGTGTGGTGCCTTGTATGAATTACTGAAGGTTAACAATTTATCGTAATTAATAATCCCTAGCCTACTCTTCATGGTAACACTATAAAAAAAATTAATTAATCAATAGACCTATGCAATAGATTCTTGGACCGTGATTTCTTGGATCTCCAAGTATCAACTTATAGTATGTCTTATGCAGGTATTATAAATTTCCTTAAAGACCCCCTAGAAGTAAAGTGAATGTTAATCTACCCCCCTTACTTTTCGCATTACAGTTTGGGACTCTGGCCTTTATTATACTAAGCCAAGCTGGAATCTGCTTGGATGCTTTGTGCTTCTGTTATATTGTTTTGCAAACATAATAAAATATTTGCAAAGCATTTAGAAAGTCCTTTGTTTTATACTTCTTGATATAAGACCAATAAAGATTCTTTCACAGACAATATAACTTCCCCCATACCTTGGAAAATAATGTAAAGGTAAAATTCATAAAAGAACACGTCTATAAGAAGTTGTAACCATTTGCACCTTGATCTAAAAAGTTTAAAAATTTCTGTAGATATAGAGAGAAATAAAAGTTCGGTTTCTTTTTATTACCACAGACGTAGCTTTTTACAGATTCTCCAAACACTTAAACGTCTGTTTGGTTTTGTCGTTTTCGCGCGTGCTAGAACTCATTGACTGGACTGAAGAGATTGTAAATCAACTCCGACTACTGAAGAGTCTTAACCACTATCCTTTTAAGTTTCGTTTCCTGAATATACGTGGCTCTTTTTACCTGCAATTCAGTTACGAACTTCATCGTTAATTACACACCCTTTTAGATCTTGTGCAAAGAGGTTTTCATAGAAACGAATCATAGAGTTTAACAGTAAATACATAAGTACAAGTTAGAACTTTATTATTATACGTATACAGGGTATCACGAAAAAAGTGTGCAGTAGTTTCTATCAGCGTTTATTTTTAGTCGTAGAAAACGCTAGTAATGTATTGCACACCTAGTTCGGGACACCCTGTAGATGGGTGTAATGTTTATTAAAGTTTATATTAATCCAAGGAATATTACCATTAAGAAATACGATATTTCACTACATTATGTAAGCTAGGACCTAGAGGTTAAATCAGAAAGGAAATGATAAATTATATCCTCGGCCAGTGACAACATCAGAGAGATTAGTTGTAAGGATGTCCTGACCTAAAGCTTGTGTCATCTGTTTGGGTCTACTTTTTGACGTATTATACATAGTCGTTCTTCGTGTAGTCACAATGTGCAAAGTATTTTCAAGCTAATCAACGGTCAACTCTGATGGATACGTTTCTTGTAACAGTTCGTGTCCATGACAATTGATTACTGACTAGCTACCAGGATTTAACTACGGATTAATAGACCGCCCCTAAATCTTGTATTCTGGCAGTGTATTTTGAGAGAATATTTAGAGTGTTCGGGTCGAATTTGGGGAGGGCATGTGCCACCCTGCATGGTTTCCCCGACCAGCCGCTACTGCCCAAGGTAAGGAGAATCCTGCAAGCAATGGTTGAAAAATTTGAGACAAAATTCACAATTTAATCAAAAAATTGACCCTGAATTTTGGTTAATAATACAACATACAACCCTTTCTTTTTCAATTTATTTATGTTGTATGTGTACTTATGGCATCTGGGGGGGGGGGGGTGATTGTGTATTTTGGTGTATTCACCAAATTATTTGAATTTATAATACATTGGTGGGAATGAGAGTGGATAAGTGATAGAGAAGCAGAGGCTTGCAAATGGAAGGACTTCGGTTCGAACCCTGGAACATGCAGATCATTTATCTGTCATTTTGTAGGACAGTATTGGTTTCAGTAAACCATTTCACATTGAGTTTACTTACTACTTACTACTACCTAATCAAAAAATCATTGCATCCTGCTATACACAGTAAAGAGCTACCCCAGAAGGAATGTTAATCTCGATGCCGTAGCGAACCATTATGTTCTTGTTGGTGATATGCGATGCAATATCAATTTACTTATACTGAAAACATCACTAATAGTTGCAATATTGGCATCAACCACAATTGAAATTTCATATTAGGTACTGCTTTAAAAAATTTCCAATTCTTAAGCAATTTGTATTCAGTTCAAATCTTGGGATGTGCTGGAACACTTAGCAGTTAGCACGGTAGAAACTTCCAATAATCTGCTCCAAACAATGACGCCTAAAATTAGCATAAAATTACATATCCCTGGTTGTCAGCATCAAATGTCCTCGATTTTATCTTTTTAAATGTCATTCCTACCAATTCGAAATTACAATATATTGCTATAAACCATTCAAATTTAAAAAACATACACTCTTTTATCGTAAAAGGATAACAATATACCGCTCGGCTAGTTTAAAAATAGCAGTAAGAGGAAATGTGCTGCTTCTGCAATACATTACAGCAAACTACAATCGGAACCGCCATGGGAATCGTAGACTCTCATCACCCCGTTATTCCTAGTTGCTTTGCTAGCATTTACTCCCAGGTCGCAGGGATGGTATTTTATAAAATATTCAATTCTGAAGAAAACGATCGGTTTACTATTTCCCCAAGTAAAACAGTGTAGACGAAAAATTTCAAAACCACGTTCCTCTATCTTCTTGTTAATTCCAAAGGGACAGTATTTTCATAGGAAAGTATATCCCCAAGGGAGTAAAAGAGTTACACTTCTTGGCTTCTCTAGTTTCCTTTTGAAATAACAGTGCCGTGTTGCTCGGAAAGATCTGGATTGTAGAAATCTCTTAAATTTTCAAATAAAAAATGTTAATATGTCTATAATAATTATACGATGCTAGTTTTAGTTGTTTAAACTTCGCCTTCATAGCTCTGTGGTCTAAAAGCTCTATATTCCATTCAATACTTACTGCTCTAGCTCATAATCCGGTATCTGCAAAAATATGCAATAAAAAATTGAGGGTACATGTAAAAATAAAGTCGCACAGGTACGTGAGAAGGACACTTTTATATTTAAAATTTACATTTTTATATGGTTTATGTCTCTGTTTATTGTCAATAAAACGCCTTCAATGTTATATGCTTACATTTTATTTTTAAAGATACATCCTATAACTCTGTTAATACGCACGGAAGTTTTTGTATAATATTCCTGGAATTTTTTTCCTGCACTGTTTCTTTGTTATATCCATAACAAAACCAAAAGTATTTTTAAACGAATAGGAAAATTGAAGGAGGGTACACTATGAATCATCGATAAAAGGTACGGTGCAAAATGAACAATTAGGGCATAACGGGAAGCTCTAAAACCCCATTACTGTGAATTAGGTGTTACAGTAAATTTTGTTAATGCCTTCTCAAATTAAGAACGGTTATATATCAACATTTAGTATAGGTAGATTAGAAAACATAGCTCCTTAAGTAAGTAAGTAAAAGCTTTTTCTCACTTTCGCTAGTTTAATATTTCACGGCAATAAAGCTTAGGACGTGTAGAAATTTCTAACTAAGATGCAAATAAACACAAAAAAAGGGTTTAAAAAATTCTACCCATATATTTAAACTTAAAGATGCTATAATTTCTTAGTTGCGGACAGGAAGGTGGGTTTTTATTAAAAAGTTTTAGTGTAAACACGAGTTCTTAACATAAAGTAGCACATTATTCATGCGAAGAGCTACATTTTCGGAGGTACTTATGTTTAAGCCACCTCGTTTTTATTCTACATCAAATAATTCTAAAATAAAGTAAGAAAAATGTTTTTTTTATCGCATAATATTATTCTCGTAGTAAACTAATATTTTTTAAATAATTGGCTGATATAATTTTTGAATAGCAACGTTTTATCGTTACTCTGTATAATTTCCTTTAATAAATCACTATCACAGTCATCCATAACGCGCTCTTTGTATTTTTAAATGATGTAACGATGAGTTTCAGAAACCATTGACAGTGATAATTCTAGAAGAACAAAGTCAAGAAGGAAAATACGTAGTAATTATAATTATAAACGTTTGAAAAACAATTTCCTTCATGTTTCTGGTACCACAGGGCGATTGCCCTTGTTATTAGTTTTATTTTCTTTGTGTTAATTATAAGAGAAAAATTTATTCGCACGTATTATGCAAAACAGTTAATGAAACATGAAATATTAAAAATAACTTTTGATTTGTTTTGAAAGGTTTAGAATAAGACACTGCACCAGGGTGATTTATTAGTTTATGAACACTTGCTCGTTCTTTGTCTCAACCCGCTTATGAACTTGCAACAATAGACGTAGGTAATCGAAGCGGAATATTATGATTATTGTTGGATGATGATGAAAAAGAAAGGTTCATTTAGTTAGGATAGGTTATAGTGGTTAGACGATCCTGGCTATCTATCCTGGCCTCCACGATCACCCGATGTTATCTGCTATCAACAATTTAGATATTCTCCTATAATTTTCAACAAAAAGTTCTAAACAGAGCCATCTATTCATAGCGTTATCCACGTAATAAAATACCTACTAACTTATTCCTTACTGAAAAATTTAATCTTCCTTGAAACATCCAAAATTTACACTTCTGTTAAAAAGAAAAACAGTTTGCTCCATAAGGTTCAGTTATAAGTTTATGGTTTTACTTTATTTTACAGCAAGTTTATCGTCTATCAATATCCGTTCCATTACTCTATTGGATCAACAGTACTGGAGCAGATTTTATTTTAAAGCAATCCTATCGGTTTCATTTTCATTTTACGACAACACCACTTTCATGGGAATTAGTTTCGGAACTAAAACTCTTCTCATTCCATCTGGAATAGGAAATTGGAAATAAGGAAGCTGCAATTAATGTCAGTGCAAATTGTTCTGGATCGGTATTTTAAATCAGAGCTGCATGCTAAATTGAATGTCGTAATAAATGATTATTACCTGGGCTTAAAAATTTCAATAATTAATTCAAAAGAAGCTTAAAAGAATTGCAGTTGGCGCAAATATTTGCTAAACCAGAAAGTCAACGGTATTTGTTATAAAATTTCTTGAATGTGATTTTCCTGCTACGTGCAGAAAAGATATTAATTTTTCTAATTACAATTAGGTTACATTTCTAGTTATTTTTGTACACATTGTTTCACGCAAAATTACCATTAGGAAAAATGATTTAAAACCATGCCATTACAAATGTCACTGCTTGTTAATAATGATTAATATCCCAGTAAAATTAAAAGCTTGGTTGTTATCAAAATCAGCAATAAAATTGCTGCAAATATGCGAGTTATTAATTGTCTGATGATTTAGGTTTTATCTCAAAAATTCAGTTCATTTGACCATGAAATTATTAACCAAGCATCCAACGAATTCTGAAGAATTTCATGAAAGAGACGTTTTGCATTTATACGTGCCATTAAATTTTCCAAAATGGTGTAGATTGTGTGGATACGAGTGAGATTATACGAGGTCGGCCGTGAGTTTCATTTCAATGCTATCAACCTATTCAAAGCATTGCGTGTATGCTGCTGTAACATGACACATTAAGTTTATGAGCTTTCGGGACAAAAACACGCGTGCAAACATAAAGTTTTCCTTTTTTTTGCTGTTAGAACGGCTAATTTCGCTAATGAAATAGTTTTGTACAGCGACACCAATCCGAAAGGGAAGCAATGTTCTCTCACCTTACGATCAAGGTGCAAAGTACAAGGTTAGAAATGTCCTTTGAATAAAAATGTCGTGACATTATTCGTTCAAATTTTATAGTAGGGTGTTAAACGCTAAATAAATTTGTTAGTATCCTTTCTCGTAACTTTTGACCTGCTAATCCACTTAACACGTAGTTGTATTAGCGCCCATTCCAGTGAAAGAGCTGGTGGTAAGCGGTAAACCGCTCTTAATGCTTAATCCCCAAATATATTAGCTTGTTGATTTGTATTGGGTTAAAGGCCGTTTTGTTCTACCAAGCTTAATGTGTTTTATTACTTGCAAATACAGGGAATAAAAAAGACCTTTTAATATGGAACAGTTTCTTGTTGTTTATTTCCAAAGAGTTGCCATTTACATTTGAATTAGGAACGTTCCTTTCGCCTTTCACTAAAGGGGGTTAAAAGCGACTGATAAGCTGCTTGTTTTATCAGTTGTTTATCGCAAATGGCTTATAGTAGAGTGAGTGATTCGAAACTTGTAATCTAACATTTCAGTTACTGCTGAAACTAGTCCTGTAGGTCCATCCAACATCCCAAGTACTTAGTAAATGGGAGGTATTTTGAATTTATTTTACTCCCCACGATTATCATAATTAACAAAACCGTTCGTAAATCCATTTAAAGCCAGCTTGCCAAAGCAATATCCTTTTGAGAACTGAGTTTAAATCGGGTTGCATGGTGCAGACTCCTTTGCGGAATATTTCAGGAATTTTTAACAGAATTCCATCAATTTTGAAACTATTTTATATCGTAAAGAGCTGGCTTTGTTTGTATACAACGGAGAAGACAATCGTTTCAAAATATCCATATAGAAACGGTTTTTACTTTGAAGGCCGTCTATGTAGAATTAAGGAAGAAGGCAGGAAGTAACAGCTAAAAACTTATAATATCAAAACTTTCCTGTAACATGCTATATTATGTTATAGATCTTGACGTGTGAAATAAAAGTACAGTTAGCTTGCAGGTGTGGTGGCTCGCCTTTGCATCAGTGGTTAATAACCTCCATAAATAGGACAATCATAAATATAAAATTTTAATTATTTACCACCCCTATCCGTATTGATTATGATTACTACTATTCTATACAGATTATCTCTGGAACTCTGGAACGGTACATAAAGAACGGGAGGGTTTAGGTATAATACACGGAGGTATTAGAAATTTGATGGGAATGTGTTTTGAAACTCCAGGAACTCCAACAAGTGGTTTTTAGTTAAATTGTCTTTCCACATTTGTATACGTATATGAATATCCCCTTTATGTGAACATCAAATGTTTAATTGCGAGAAGAATTCTTAAAGAGCGCATGATGTTTGATTCAATGTGGTTTAAGATTGTGTTGCTTGCAGAAAGGAATGCTAAACAGCCTACACAAAAATGTAATATTAAATTGCCAATTTAAAGTTTTTACGTCTAACTTCAAGTTTAAAATAAATTTTCCCAACAGTAATCAAGTTCCTGAACAAAGTTGTAGGAAATAAAACTTTCAAAGTTTACCCCAACATTTTTTTAGAACAATCCTTTCGCCATGAATAATCAACTTCATTCCTGTCGAGTTAGTGAGGGTAGTTATAATTAAAAATATAAATAATGAACAAAAAAAATTGCTTTTCAGCCACTGGAAACTTATTAGGTTTCTGTTTACATCCTGTTGCTAAAAATGTTATGAAAATCACGCCACAGTCAAGTACAGGTTAATGATTCCTTTTATAAATAGTGTGATTACTTTTTATTAAAAAATAGAGTAAACTAAAATAATAGAATTAATTAAAATCATAAAACATTAATTTAAAAAAATTATGACCTGCTCTAGTGAAAGGGCAGATGCAAACCATTTATTAGAAATTATTCCGCTCTATTTGACGGTCGTGAAAGATCATTAAGGAGTTTAAACTTGAATGCATTTCTTAGATAATTTTATGCTAAATTTAACTTTTAGATTTCAATGGAAAAACTGCAATTTCACCTTGGATTACTAACACTAGGATAGCGCCAGCCTGAAAAACCGCTATTACCTATTAATAATTTGAAAAAAATACTAGTTTAGAAAAAGAAAACCGTAAATCCTTCTAAGAAAACTTTAATACTACACCCATTAGGGACTTCAACTGCATGTTTTAATTTTAAGTATTGCCTTTTTTTTATTAAAGAAAGAAGAAATTAGAACTTATCACGTCATTATAAAAATAATGGTCTGAGCCGAAGAAATAAAATAATAATTAATCTAAGTCCTTCTCTGCAGATGCTAAATGTTACTCTTAAACGTTGAAGGGTATCTGAGGTGATTTATTATTTAACCAACGAGGTTTATCCTTAATTTAGTGGAAAAGCGAGACTTCTTAACTAGTACAATTCTTTTAAACCATAAGAAAGTTTTCACTTCTTTTTATAAAAAAATAATCGAATAAATTGTTGATCCGTAGCTTTAAGGGCTAAAATACTGAATGTTCGATTTGTTCATCGGAATATATAGAATAATCCCGATCACAGAAAAGCATTTCTTTTATCACGCGTTAAGCTTCAGGAACTGGATTTAGTTACTTTGTTTGTTCTTCTGTAAAGCTGTTGATACAACAAATTGAAAATTCCTTTCTCTCTGATGAAAATTACACGATTTCCTTGTACTGATCTTAAATTTAAGATTTTTAAGAATTTACATTCAAATCGTGCTTGAGTAAAAACAAAACAGCTAGGTAATTCAAGGAATGCAGAAAATGGAATTATCTTAAAGAGCACGGAGATGCAAGCATTGTATTTATGTGCATTTTATTCTTATTATGATATACTAAAGAAAAATAGTAAGAAATGTACGACAAAGTCGTACTCGGGAGTTACTAGGCGACCGTTAAGATTGTATGATTCATGCAGTTTAAAGGATTTCTAGGAAAATGTTTTACAAGAGGTTTTACATTTTCTATAAAAAAACTTATAAATAGTTAAGCTGGATTGTATCTTCCTACACAACCGTGCCTGCATCATAATAAAATAAAGTCTAAAGTAGGTCAGGAGATAAAGATATTGATGATAAGCGATATCTTTAGATGTATAGGCATTTGTAAATATTTTAATATGAAATACTATTTTACAGTTTTTCTAAACAAAACGAAGAAGTGTCCTGAAAATTGAAAAATCCTATAATCGAATTATTGTAGCGGTAGAACGGTCTCATTAGATTCACATCTGACACTTGTAAGCTTCTTGCAGCTTATTATATCGTAGACCCTAAATAAAAAATTTGCCTTTGTGAAAGAATTCCAACCCCCAGGGGGTTGCCAAATATTGTATTTTGATTTTCCGAAGTTTGGCGAAGAAACGCGTTTGGACTGTCTACACTTTCTGTGGTAGTACCTATAAGGTTTTTTACTATATTTTGTTATGATAATTCAAGTTTAACCATGGGGCAGAAGACAATGATTTTAAATCCACATTTCGCTTCAAGTTACTAAAGTTACGTCTTCAAATAACCCATTTAATAATCGATATGGATAATGATAATACAAAATCGAAGTATAACATTTTTTTTTAAATTGACTTCCAAACAGTTTATTCAGATGATAACGGTTTATGGTAGCTACGTACCGAAGCTTCAGCAGCACTCGTGGAGAGGTCCATCGGCCTCGTTTTAGCGAAATACTGAATTCTGTTCTTTGGTATGTCCTGTACATCACTCGGTTCCAAGAAGGGAGAACCCACATCCATTCATCATAGCCACGAGTGCTATTTTTTTAAATCTCGTTTATCACATATTTGTGGGATATTACTGAAGCCAGTTCTGGAGCTATTAAAGGTTTCTTCGCCTCAGCTACACTCATGACATCAATTGCATGATTCCTACTAATTTCGTTACATTTATGAAATTTTCAATTGAGGGTTTGTTAGTGTATGTCAATTTTCCTTGACTAACAGAGACTCCACATTGCCCTTGATAGCCGCTTGGCTGTCGGGGCTTGCACAGATATTCCTATTTTGATGGTTTATAAATGGATAGCTTTCATTCGGGACATATTAATTTATTCTTTACTATATAGATTTCTACTTGAAATATTTCTCAACAAAACAAATCAAACATTAATTCATAATTTCCTTTAAAAGCGTCCGAATCTCATGTAATGACTGATGTATGCGCTAATGCTCATTCTTTACATTACATCACTTGTGGGAATGTCTATTGCATCAAGAGCTGCGACTTCGTGAAGATCTTAGCCTTTTCATAAAAAAAAACGAATTTCGCCAGAAGGCTACGACGTCTACATTATTGCAGCGAGTTTTACAGTTTTTAAGCAACGATGGAATTTGCATATAAATTTTTGTGAATTTGCAAAACGAAAGTCGCAATCGATACTAGACAGGGATTGATGACAGAAGTCCGTATTATACGTAAAAACATATCCCCCTTGCTGTCTTTGTTGACATATCTTTGCGATTTTCAAGCAAACAATACCTTTGAAAGATACTCAGGGTGGGTACATGTCTTTGAACAACCCCTTATATATACCAGGATTAGTTTTCTCACCAATGAATTTTTCAAGAATGGAGACGCGAATCGCTACGGTCTTATGTATCCCACCCCATGCTATAATAGGTATAGTAACTTACCCACCATTGACTCCATATTTTGAATGAAAACGTCTAGAAGTTGCATTTAATAATTTTGTTCATGTTAGAAAGTACTGAATTTCAATTAACACAATGAGCACAAACAAGAAAAATCGGAGCTTCAAGTAATTCATTCTCGATGTTTACTACTTTTCCGATTATATCAACAAACTGATGCCAAACAAAATACCTCTTCAAGTTTATTGTAATGTAAAATTAATTAAGGCATGCATTATAAATAATGACGTAGATAAGTACTTAACTATAACATTTAATTTTGTTATAGAACGTCCGCCAGGTTTGAACAGGGGAAAAATAATTTTAATTCTCTTTTCCATTTCATTTACAAAAATTAAGAGCAAATTCTAATAATTAGACGCCGCTGCTTCTGCGGTTTTTTTAAACTGCTTATTTTGTGAAATTTATTTAAAATAAAGTATAATCATCTTAAAGTATATTATTTCAAAGCATTTCTCTGAAAATTAAAGCAAACATTTGTTTGTGATGGAAAATTTTCTCCCTTTAGGATTAATTATTAAAATAAATACATTTATCTAAAGTTTCCCTGTCAAGTATTAATTTGGAACCAAATAGGGCTTAAAGTTTTATTTTGTAGACTGCTTAAGAAAGTTTATTTTGATTCCAAAAGGCGTAAGAAGTCTGGATTAAGTTAGTAATTGTTTAGCAATATAAATGAGAAACATTTAGATTGATTTTCTTTTTCTTCATAGAATCGTTTGCAGTTTCTATTTAGAGGATATATAACAAAGGGTTCGGTTCAAAATTAAAGCGAGTTCTAAAGCACAGGACGTGAATAACGTGGAGTGATTAACCGTAAAACTTGTGTAGTTTCTAAAGTAACAAAAAGCGTATGCTGTATAAAGCGTCAGCATTATTTATATCATCTAATGGAAAGAAGCCATTAGAACATCCATATCAGTATAGTGTGTTAGCTATTGTTTACTATTCCTGCCCAAGTTTAAAACAGATGGTGTTAGTTTTGCGGTCAGTTTTGCTCTTTATTGCACCAGTAGTCTCCTTGTCGCGAACTTAATTACCATTCATTTAGAAGCGACTGTCCGCACTTAGTTTACATCAACACGTACAACATTAACAGCCCAGAGCGTCTTCTTAAAGAGGCCGCAGGAGAATACCAAATTTCTCCAAATCCAAATCAGACCCGTAACCGTAACAACAACCTGTGTCGACTTCAATCGAATATTGAGTAGGAGTTAAGGTTAAATAAAATGGTAATTTCAGATGTGCAAAGTTCAGTACCGCAAAGCTTTAAGAAAGTTTCGTTAGGTAACAACTGCGGTTTGGAGAGCTTAGATTTAGACCTTTATTTCCCCAATTTTAATTCGCGTTACTAAATATCAGAGACAGAACAGAAATCAACTGAGCACGTATATCACGGAGTTTGAAGTCGCTAGTGTTAGTAACAGGGGTGATGGCTTTGAAAAAATAGAAAATTGCTGATAAATCAGACTATAACGACATTGCTGAAAGCGACGGAAAAATTATGTAAATTTTTCATGTACAAGCTTTTATCGAAGGATTGGTGACAGACTCTACCGTGTAGGTCGTATCTATTCTTTAAAGATTTGCTCTTGTTCTACATGTATCTTTCACGCATTTTGGGATTTTAAATTTGAAAAATATACAGAACTTTTTAATGCAATTACTCAACTGTAACTGGTACAGCCTTGTGATAAATCAGTAATCAATATTTATTAAACTGTATTAGAGTAGGTATTAGTTTATGAGCTAACACAAACCTCAGAGCTCACTTCTCAATAATAGGATACCAATGTAGCCGTAAACCGTACAACATTTTGAAAATTCAGTTGATAATTGCCAACACGACTATTCAAATTTTAAAATTATTGCCATCTTATTTAGTAAGCTTTAGAAGCTTTATTTAGGGGGGAGTCCATTAGGTAGGTAACAGGAAGATACCATAATCATAAAGATCTTATAGGGGGGTGGTGGCGAGGGTCGCAGACATGAGGACGCACAAACGACACCAAGCATAAGAAAACAAGAAGATATCTGCATACACTCGATTAATCCGCAAGGTCAAGAGTGTATGACCACTGTTAGTACTAGGAAAGTATATCTTCTCCGTGGTACTTTTCCCGTTAGTATCCACAAATGACAAAGCGGTGTTTTGTATAGAGGGTGTATAGAGTATGTATTTTGTTAGGATCCGTAGTCGACTTGTCCACGAATAGAGTCGTTAATTGTAACTCAAAAGTACTTAAGCAACAGCCCAGTGATGGTTAAACTTCTTTAAAAAAAATCCGATTAGATCAGATTAGAACTCCGGTAGGGTAAGAATCTGCATTTTACGTAAGTGTCCCACAGGGCTTATGATTAATAATTAAAATATGGGCATTAAAACAGAAAATATTTGAAAGAAGATTATTTTTCCACACTCCTTCCGTGAGATTACTATACCTTACCTCCTCTCTAGTTGATTAGCTGTAGAACTTTTCGATTCTCTGTGTGCCTCTTCTCCTATTGTGCCAATTCCCGATTCATTGATTGTATCTGACACATAGTTTGGTAACATTAGACATATAATCCAGCAAATATAAACAGACAACACAGTGATTCCGCATTCAGATCCCGCTTTCTTTGTGGGTTTGGGTTAGCCCTGCATCTGTTCCGTTTTGTACTTGCCTGGAATATAATAGTAGTAATTGCGGCTTTTAATGATGTAGAAACAGGCAAACAATATTAGGAAGTAGATCAGTGTAGAACTCTAAGGACAAAGGTAATGACAACTGACAAAACAAATAAAAATTAATTCAGCATTAGGACCGAAACTGTTTTTGCATAAAAACCTTAACTGTAAGTACATATTTCCTGCTAAACTCCTTCTTGATATTACGCTTGTTTCGGAAACATCTAATGTGCAAACATAGTAGTTAGGTACTAATATTACCGGGCAAACACAATTTCCATCTTCAATAGGTTGCTGAACTAGGTACACTCGATTAAACCTAAAGCATACCAGTAAGTGGGGAATATCAGAGTAAATATACATGAAAATAACTTAATTGAATATTTAAGTGAGGATAATTGCTTGGTTCACCGTAACTGCCCACCGAAATTACTGGCTGTTTGTATTATACCATATGAAACTGTTTATTGCCTGAAACTGAATATACCTACACGCTAAATCAAATAGGTCTTTATAAATTATTATTTTGAGTAGATACATTTTCTTTCCGCTTTTACCAGCAGCCAGATAACATGAGCTAAATGTACAGTTGAATAAACCAGAATAAAATATTTTATCATTTTCGGAGAACACAGTAGTTATAAACTTCTGAACCATAATAATAAATTGAGCGAGGCTTGAATATATAAACAAAACTGTATTGTATCAAGCACTATTATCTAAAAATATAAAGTAAACACACTGTTTGTCTTTGAAATACTCTAGAGTGAAAGTTTTGAACGATGCCATAAACATTGGAAAATACTCAAAGGGCTGCGCGGGTACACACAATGTACAAGGGTACTCATGGCTAATGTTAATCCTGTAGGACAGAGATAATTGATTATGTAATGTAAAAAACAAGTAAATAGTAAAAAATGTCTTTCGCACTGCGTCTGTCATCGCTAAATTCTATGCAATACTAGACCAATAGGTTCAGAGTTCAACGTCTACTCAAACCAACATAAGAAACGGACAAACAAGTCTTTCTTCAGTAGCAAAAACTCGTAGACATTCGTATATTTGAAAATACATTTCGAGGATCATTGGTTAATATAAATTTATTAAGTAATGTACTAATATGGTCCGAACCCCGAAAATGGAAATTTCACAGAAACGTTGATGCCACCACCAACCAATGAATCAAACTTAGATTGCAAGGGTAGGTTATCTCTTTCTCTCTCTCACACACACACACACTATGCATTATTTTATATCCATGTCGATTCTACTAATTTCTTACAGAAGTTCACATCTTCGTACAGACTGTTTTTAGATCGTCAAACGCCATACTGATTATTATTTCTCTCTTATCTTTTAGTCATTTTTTTCTATTATCTGTATTCTCTAGCAAAAAATGTTATCAATCAGTTTATTTTTGACTAAAAGCGTGCATATGTTCCTGAATCATCCCATATCGTTGGTATGACACTAACTCCCAGTTTGACGATTATTCTCGTTTCCCCTCCTGAAATTATATAAAACATATTTCATACTTCTTTTGACACAGAGTGTTGTTATGGATGTTACTAACCTAATTCCTTCATACATTTAAACGTTCTATTCCAAGATACTAAATTTAAAAATAAAATATCTTCAAGAACAGTTTTTCTTAAAAAGAAAGTTGTTGGAAATTATATTTACCTAAATATAGGTCAATACATTACAGTCTCAACGATTCACACCATTAGATATAATATCACAGTTTAGGTACACCCTGTATAGGAAATTATAGTAGCACGTGCAAAATATAGAACCCTTATTAATTCTAAAGATTTCCTAACTTTCTGAAAGTTGAAAGATACAGTTAGCACGTCCAGCAAACTTTACATTTAACTACAAGAAATGATAACCAAGTTTGAAATTAAATTTGGATAAAATCTAGGGCAGATTATGGAGGAAAATTATACCAATAGTGACTACTTCAAATTCAAAGCACCGTGCTCGAGTGATAGAACGAGATTTAACACGTTTTCAGCCAGGTCTCAGATGTATTAGCGACTCGATTCAGAGTTCAAATGAGAACATTAATCAGACTGTTCCATCAGCACTAAAAAACTTCTGCGGTCTTTGAAGCTTCAAAGTCGAATTTGTACCAAAGGATATCTTTAGTTACACTAAAACTTTGTGACTAATTCCGATAAATTACAAGATATCAAGTTGTTCGAAGCGTTCTATAATCACCATCTCGTTAAAATCGAAATAGTAGTATTAAGTTTTCTCTTTACTGTCTCAAAGTTTCTATGAAAGAAAATGGACTAAAACCCACCCTGATACTTACCCTAACTACTATTTAATGGCTAGTTTGCATTTTATTAATTCAGATAATTAGTAAAGTTTCTAAAACTTATATGAAACGACTGTTACTTTAGGTACGGTGCATTTAAAGTTGCATTTAAATTGACCAAAGAAAATGATGATAAGAATAATGTTTTGCTCACTTCTCATTTGGCTACTAGAAGGAATATAAATGTAATAAATTATGTTTCAACACCATTTACTATTTTTATGAACTGGAAAACATTTTGCTTTGAACAGATACCTCCATTCAAACTGCACGAAGCAACACTAAAGAAAATTGAATTCGCCATGTCCTTCGGAAACTTAGAAGTCTTGATTGTATCGAATCTTATGCTAAAAAGTTCAACGTTTCAGTGTTAGTTTTAACAGAAGAAACTGAATTATTTCTCTTTAGTTACAAATGCTCATTTTATCTACAATTAGAAATAAATTAATATTTTCAAAGCTTTTGTGTCTCTGAAATGTTGATTATTTAAGCATTTTCAAAATGGTTGTAAAATTCAGTAAATAAATACAAATTTTTCGGGAATACTGAAAATATAAAAGGATCGCTATTTTCAATGCTTTATATTTTTAAATAGAAAGCACTCAGACTTAAATACTCGCAGCATATATCCAGCTTCAACTCCATTGACGCAACTTCTACTAATACAAACGATTCAGCATCAAACACTTGGAATATGTTACTGTATGGTGCAAATTTCAGTTTCGAGCCAATGGCATTAATCCTCGATGTTGGTTATAGGGACTTTTTGTACTTGTTTGCTTTGAAGGTTTGTAGCAATGCGAAAATTTGGAAACCAAGTGATAATAAGTTTAGGTAACACCCAGCCCCAATACCTACTGCACACAAGATCTGATTATAAACTTCTAAGATGAACAGTCCTTTGGAATATCAGATCCAGTTCCTAGCACCCACAAAGGGTTTTGATAATGCTCTTTTGCAGGGGTTACCAAGGAGGAAGTATTCAAATTTCGAGGAGGATTATGACTCAACTATCTAAAGATAACTGTGCCATTATTTCAGGAAGTTACGCTGTACTTTATTCCTTTACCAGATATTATTGATACTTATTATTCATTCACAGTGAGCCATTGTGGAAAACAAACGTTACATTCTAAAATAAATTAATATTAAATGGTTTCTAATATAACAGAAGCAAATTTGTTTTTGTTATGCACGTCAGTATAATGACTCTCTGTAACAATAGGCTAAAGTCAACAAATTTAAAAACATGTTGTTGTAGTCTTCACGTACGTAATAAAAAATACCAACATGTCATATTTATGTCAATTAAAACATAATTGCAGATAATGTAGGAGCAGTCTTATAAAAGGTTGCTGACGTATTTTTCCGGTAACGAGAGGAGGAGTAGGAATCATAATTTTGTCAAGGGGATTCTAAACCCAAAGTAACTAACGATTTCGCTAAACGAGAAGTACGTTTTGATATAAAACTTTTTTTCAGAAATTGTCCATAGGATATCGACTTGCAAAAGAAACTCCATTTGAGTTTAGCGAACTCTATTTCTTTCTTACTCAAAGCGAATACTAGGAATACATAATATGAACGTCTCATTTACATCAATTCGTTTTTCATTTCATGAAATTATTACAAATGCATTCTGTCTTGATTTACATTTGCTCCGCACGCCACTGCTTATAACTCTTTATCTCTTATCGTAGAGAAAACTTATTTGCATACGTTGTTGAACCATCCTTTGAATTATTACAAAACAATACAACAAGTAATTTAACTTATACAGCGAAATGATGAATTTGTAATATCATAGCCTACTACATATTAATACATCACGATTATCTGAATTCGTTTTCCATTCCTAAAACAATATCTCTGTTTGTGCAAACATTGAAAGCGTAAGTTTGCGCATGGAAAGCATTAAAGTACGGAATATTCCTGTTATTGTGCTGTTGTTAATAATTCTCTATGGATTTGAACTTCACTTTGAAATCCCGATGTTACTCTATTCATTAATATTTGTAACCCGAGAAATGTTTGTAAATAAGTTATATAGGTTGCAGGAAACTTACACTCACTTACACCTTATAACTGTATCATATCTCAGACATAGTACTATGTAACCGTCCTTTAATAGACTAAATAGATTAGGAAAGTTTGGCAGTTGTGTGAATGAGAATACTTTAATAGACAGCGTCAAAGCGGGAAAGTTTGAACGATACGCTTTAGACCTTCTATATTAGAAAACTTGCTTGAGCTATCGAGAAAATCTTGTAAAACAACGGACAAAGCTTTTAGGGAAAAAAGGTTGGATTATATTCATTTAGTTTACCTTTAGCTCAGCAAAAGAGTACATAAAAATCACATTTGTTTTAATGCTTTAACATTGTATGCAAATTTACGATACAATTTCCCATCGAAGACGCGATTTTCCACTCGGAACACTGTAAGCAAGTTAATGTGATTTCACGGCCATTACACGTATTATGTGTTGCTTGGACGATGGAGATATTACAGCCGAATGCTATTTCTTCTCGTCCCCTATTTTTATACCCAAGGTGACAATCCCCGCGTTGTCTTAAAAATAAATTTCCATCATACTTCAAGACACAAGGAAAAGTATCACTAAGCAATAATAAAAAAAATATTTTTATTTAAAAAAAATTTAATAGATATAAAAGGAAAATTTGCCTGATATCCATTTCAACTTCTTTCAAGTTCTTTGACTTAGATTCCAATAAAATATAAAGCGGATTATTCTAATAGCGTAATCTGCTTTCCCTGGTGGGTCTCGGCAGTTGACCTCTTATACTACTTAGCAGTAAAGACCGAATTGATATGCACTCAAGTAAGCGAAAATACGCGTATACTGTGAACGAACAAACCCTGAAAATCTGCGTTAATTATGCTGCCAGTCATGCTAAAAAATATGCAATTCTTAATTAAAGAAAATAAATTAATAAGATTCTAAATCAAAACCAAAGTAACATAATTTTGTGAAAATAGTGTACCTACCAGTAATGGTATTACCTACCCCTCTTTCTGCAAACTGCTCTAGTACTAACGGTACTAAGCTTAAAAGTTGAGCGAGTGGGGATATACATGTTCGAACGGCTTTTCGCAATCTCGATTTTACGGGATAAAAATTAATCTGGTAGCGTGCTGTGCAAATTCCTTAAACGAGCTTACAATTTATTGCAAAATAATTATAGCATGTGGCTCCACCGTTTCGAACGGTGCCATTATAAAATTCAGAAATATTGTAGTACCAGATAGTACTAAATATAAAGATCATCATGGGCACTCTAACCTGAAGCTTCGCCGTTACTCAAGGTCCTTCTACTGCCGCACTATGTGGTTGTCCTCCCTCGTTGAGGATATCTAGCTTAGTAGAACATTTTCCTATCTCTTGTTTGCTCGCTGATCATGGTTTCCGCGGGGGTTTTCACCCAATGCCCGCCATGGGTTCACCAGAGCGTAGGTACGAATGGAGTTAGTATGTAGACGCTAAGAGGTATCTCTTCTTCGATGCCTTGTCTTACGCCTATCAATCATCCCAAGAACTGCTAAGAGAGATATAGGACGACCAAAGAAATGGGAAAAATAATAGCAGAGAATCTGAACAACAAGAAAAAAAGGAACATAAAGTAATTGCTATACGTTACAACAGATAACATACACTACAATTTCCTTTAATTCTGCGGGTACAAAATGCCACCTGTTTTCGTTTGTTAGGAACCGCTGAAAGATAAGATGGAAGTATAACAAACTAGAAACAGGTAGTGGTTCGGACTTACTGTAGTTCGGACGAGCCACAAAATTACATCGCACTTGACTGTTTGTCATTTTTGCAATTAATTTGGGTAGTTCGGCTTTGGCCCATGAAAACATGCAGGGGTGTTGCATCAAAAATGTTTATACAGGGTGCAGCATGCGTAACGGTACAATATACGTTCTGTATGTTCGCAAATTGCCTACTAATGCTAGAGCTACACGTGTACGTCTTATAATATTGCTACTTTCGTTCTTTTCACTAGGGTATTCTGCAATATGTTCAACAAACTTCTAGCAATAAGAAATGCATTCGCATTCATGATTGAAATGCAACGTGCTGTTAAATTGGAATATGAAACTTTGATTTTTGTACACCATAAATATTAGATTTATTATAGTATTATTATTATTACATATTTAGCGAATTCCTTAAAAAGAATAATTACAGATTTTTAAAAAACCTACATTAGTATAGATAATTGGCTCCAAAAATTATACACAATACGTTTATTAAATGTGTGTCTTATGTTTATAGTAACTTATTGTTTAAATTTTGGAACGCAGCATTTCCAATAAATTTTCGTCCCCTATTAGTTATTGAAAGTACTTACCGTTAGAAACAGCGAACGTGGTAATTACTAAAACTAATGAGGAGGAATCCGAATCTATACTAGGTATTAATTAAACAAGTCTGGACAATTAAAGTTTAAGAGACGACTCGTCGTACGTACATATTTAGACAAATCTAAATACAATAAATTGTCTAATTAATATGTCAATGGTTGGGAATTCAATAACTTACCTTCTTTGTAGGTATCGGTTGAAATATTTTCCATTATTTTATATAATAAGCACCTGTATGAGGTTCATTACGCTACTCCCACTTTATCAAGCTTTCACCGAGTTGAGTTAATAACGGGGATCACTTGTGGAATAAAATTTTCGACGTCTCGAATTTTATAATGAAGTAGTAATAAAAATGCTTTAAGGGAAGAAAATAAGGCGAACGCATAATTTGATAATATGAAAGCCTCAAAACAAATATTCAGAGTCCCGTAGAGAATGAAATAAGCCCACCAAAACTGATTTAGACATGTAATGATTACGCAGTTTAGGGATATAAATATAAATTGAACAATTATAAATATAAAATTATAATTCTTCATGAATTTGCATTACGCGAGAGTGATTTTTACAATGAAGCAACCCTTTCAGTAAATTTGTGTTACTTAATTATGCACGCTTGTGAATTATTAAAATGTGGCTAATAATCAAGGTAGGTTGTGGTGGCTCATTCACCTTGTATAACGCTTGTTCAATAAAAACTATAAAAAAGTACAAAGTAAGATAGGAAATCCCGTTATTGTTTCTTTACATACTAAAAGTATTTCGTGATATTTTATGTATAAGGGTCTGTAAATAATAAAATAGTATACGTGTGTTTACAACCAAATATTTTCTCGGCAAAGGCGGATGGCCGTTTCCACTGAGAATTTAAAATGAGAAATAGAATAAAGGCAGCAAAACTCATCGCATATATTTTAGATCCAATATTGGATGCGTGAGTGAAAAAGTTTTATTTTTCTACTATTACTGTTATCCAGCTTTAGTGAGCCTGCAATATTAAATCCATATAAAACTTCTGGATCTGCAATCCAAATCTGTTTATTGTAGTTTCAATGTATTCTTTATGGTTATAGGTACCTATGCAAAATGTAACTTCAACATGCAATAACAATTTACCGGTTTCTCTTTTGAACGTTTTCTTATTTTATTTCTAAAATACGAAACTCTTGAGAACAAAATTCTGTGGACATTTTTAACCGCACTGTTTATCTTTAGATAAACTTCACTAATAGCTTTATATCTGGAAGTTTTACGAAAATGTTCTGTTTATTTTGTGTTAGATTTCATCCGCGCTTCATTAAAAGAGTAAATAGGGTTTTATTTTTTGGGCGTTTTCTGCTTGAATCTTAAGACATTCTATAATAGTAATTAATAATTCATGGCAACAAAAAATAACAAATTATGTACCTACTCCCAAAGTTTTCATATGTAACACATCGACATTGCATGTGATTCAAAACAACAGAAGCCTGTTGTGTTCGGAATATCGTTATAGCTGGACACCTTTCGAGTATTCACAAAATTGTACTTAAAATACAATGAGATCAAGTTTCAATTTAGTGAGTTTTACATTACCCTTTTAGGATTTAAACCGCTGGGAATGATGCATTGCATGTAGTATTACATAAAACGTTTTATTTTCATTGCGTTCAAAACCCTCCTGTCCCTAACATCATTATATTTTTGTTCATTAATGCAACAAAAATACAAGAATTGTTTTTGGGGTAGGTATTCGAAAAATAACATCATCATGGTCAACGGTTTTTATGGATTAAATTGATTCCCTTTAAGAATACAGCCAAAGGCGCACATTCACATTTGTAGTTCCCAATAATATTGACCTAATCTTTTTATCTTTAAATTTAAAATTCAACTAACAATTTTTTATTGATATTACAACAGATGCTCACGAAGTGTATTGATGGTGAAGAATAAATTTCTTTAGTTCAAGTGTTACTTCATTGATGTTATCATTGTTCATCGTAATGACTCTTGCTTGATGCACCTTACAACAAAATTAATTATTGAACATCCATTTATCATAAAATATCAGCTGGCAAAGAAATCTATTAGGTCGACATAAAATTTTTCTACTGCAAATTCTATACCAAAAGCTCTCTAGATTGATTGTACTTACACATTGTGATACAATTGTGTTTTAAACATTACCAGTTCTTAATTGTCATTTTAAAAATTAAAGAAACATGTTTACCTAGACCTACTTACCTCTTCTGTTGTAAGATACGACTCCACCCAGAAATGTGCAATGCTTGACTAAGGACTGAATTCTGAAACAATTCTTAAGTTGTCGTCACACGAGCACGACACTCAATTTCTACTCATTTTGGCCCAAGAATAACTTGCACTCTCTTCCGTTTCCAAATTCAAGAAGGTAGGTACCTACCTAAATGGGTGACTCTTTACAGCGTCGTCTGTGCTGATCTGTAACTTGCCAGCAAATATTTTTTTTAACACGCATACGAAAGACAAACACCCGTGACCCGTGACGACCGGGGGCTCCATCCCGGAATCTCTTGGTTTCTATGTGGATTCTCATCCACTTAGACCGCGACCTCTAGAAATTATTTAAGGTAGAGCAATAATTACCATATTCTTTTAATGTGTGTATTATGCGTGATGCGTGTAATTCAATTAAGTAAATGTCAAATAATTATAACATTATAGATAATGGTAATACAATAATAAATCAGTATAATAATTATTGTACTTGCTTATTTTACAGTTGATTATAATACTGGGATTGCAATTTATCCGCTCTTAAGTTTAATAAAAATTTAGTTCTGTATAATTTATTACTTAGTAAAAAGTTTTAATATAATTTTATTTGTATTTTATGACTGCACACATTTTCACAAGGCGATATTGTTCACGGTACTTGAACGCCAAATGGTAATTTTTAGATTAAATATTTAATAATGTACTGCCCAACTTTAATTTAAACTGCCAGTTGAAACTATTGTTGATGATAGAGGATCGGTTAAATAAGAAGAAATGTTCAGCGTATTGAGGACTATTACGATCACCATTCAAATTCTATAAATTTTGCGCAATTAAAACTTTACTTGATTAAAAAAAAACCTAAAAGTTTGGTTGATTTTGAAATTGCTAAATTAGTGAAAATTGAGATACAGAAATGATCTTCCACGTTTAAATTTTAATATAAACGCCTTCCAAATCATCCCTGTTGCTTGCATAAATCCGAATGCCTGCAGGAATTTACGTAAAGCGTTTTGAGGCAGACATAATTTGCACAACTTCGTTCTTTTTAATGGATAGAGTTTGAAACCATTTCAAAGTCATTCAAAATAATGCAATGTAGGTTTTGTTTTAATAAAACTCCCTGTTCGAATAAAACGTTAATGTGGTAGAATATCTCGAAAAGTTGCAAAGATGAAATACTACAAGTACCTCAAAGTAATATAAAAGCTTTCAGCAAGTTTTATAATAAATTTGTTGGAACTTGTTTACGTCGTAAATTAATAAGATGCGTTAAAATGTGAATGTTTAAATTAAATTTACTAAATTATTTATAAACGATCTAATCAAATATTAATAAAACGATTTTGCATAAAATCTCCTATCAGCGTTACATTGCCAAGAAATTTTCAGAGCTACGTTTTATGAAAGTTTGTGAAAGGCACTCCCACTAACTTTGCATAATGTTTAAAGCCGCCTAATTAATAAGCAACAGCGTTAACGTGTGATGATGGAACGTCTCTCTAAATCCCAAAACATCTTTCATGTCTGTGATGGTCCCTCGAGGTTTTATCGAAGCACTTATCGGAAGCTATATTAACAGCCAATTTAATGTTCTAAAGCGTATTATTTAATTAAGTTCAAGTGCCGTCGCAATCAATAAATCTATAATCGTTTTATCTTAGGTGTGGTCAAACTGCTATTCAATTTTATTATAGGATTGCTGTTGTATGAGGCACACTGTTTACATTAGTGGTTGCGGAAATTAGCACCCACGTAATGGAATAGAGTAGGTGATCAAAGCACAATTTGCAGGCAACTTGATGGAACTAGACCCATACTGAGAATAATGAAGTGGTCTGCCATTATAATTTTTTTTATCTTGGGGATGTTCAATTTCAAGTTCAAAAGTGTTACATTATACTAAATGAATATCATCGATGTAAAGCAACAAATATTTTTTATTATTGGTGGATATCCTTCCAGAGTTACATAAAGCTTTAATTTAAAAAGGTTTATGAGATAAGATTTATACATTTATGTAATTGAAAAAAAAATTGGAAAGTAAATATATTTCGGTCAGTTCTAGACCTTCATCAGTACACAAAAAAATTATTTAAAAAAATAAAAGCTTTAATAAAAATAAAGCTTTAAGTAATCCAAAAGCTTAGTTGCAATTGTTCTAACTCAAATCCCGAGTATGCAATTAATGCCCTTGTCTAAAATCCAAAGTTTTCGTTACTGTTTGGATAAGTATTCTAACTTGGAAGTTAGTTAAACTGTGATAAATATGCAATCAAATGTAAGGAGTACGAGTTGAAGATGAATCTCTAGTTTTGATTTGCTCGCGGAAGTTAACATTTATTAAAAACTTTAGTTTGACTAGGTCACGAAGTACAATTCTCATTAATATTCAAACTGTAAAGCTTAATTTATGTGAACAAAGTTATAGTAGATTACTAAGTTAAGGTAATACTTTAAGGGAATTTTATCTGCTTTTTGTAATGTCTCAAAGGACCACGGTTTTAGAAGTATCGTTAGGCTTTAAAAAACATTTAATATTGCCATGTTTTTCTCAATTTCTAATTAAATCCTATTTCATTTCAAAAACCTTGATTAAATAATCATCCAAAAAAATTAAATAACCTGCTCCAAGGGCATTTATATTTTATTACATTACTTGTAGAAAATTCAGGTTTGTTATTTCCAATGAACTAAAGTACATTTGTATTGTTCAAAAGTCTTGTAAGTAAATCTACTTTGTATTGTTACACAATAAACATTCACACAACTAACGACGACAGTATTGGGTTTCGCTTCCATTCTTTTAATTAATTCCCATACTACTGTTAGTTAGTAATAAAACAATTTGTTCAGGTAGTTCAAAGTTTGAAAACTACATTTAGTTTGAAATATCAGAATCGTCACGCTTCAACTAGCACATTCGCTCTATTTTAATAAATAAAGTTTTGAAACTTGCTTCACATTTCCGTTAGTGATGGAACTTTTATCACTTAATCTTTTATGTTGAGAAACAATGCAACTATATAAACGAGTAGTTTTAAAACAACCTGAAAGACATTTCTTTTAGGTTTTTGTATTAGTTTTCTATTGTCTCAGTCTTGTTTTGTGTGCAGTATTACAAAATGTAAGCTGGCGAAAATAGCCTAAAGTCTCAGTTGGTTTAAAGTTGCAATTCCTTTTTACATCATAAAGTAGAAATGCGTTCGGAGACACATTTTAAAGGATGCGATTTACAAGGTGAGGCAAAAGAAATTGAAAATGTGCAAATGCTGCATTCTGGATACTAAAACTAAATTGAAAATTTAGCAACCTAGGAATGTGTAACAATAACACGTAATCGATACACATATGAGATAAACATTAGGTAGAAACTATCTGAGGAAATTCTTCCATATAATATACAGGCTATTACCTAAAAAAAACTGGTGGTATTTTATTTTGAACACCATGAACTATACACAGGGTGTTAACTAAGAAGTGCGAAAAAATTCAGGAGGTGATTCCACATCGAAAATTAGCATAAGCCTTTACTATAAAGTTTTCTTCCGAAACCCCCTCCTTTCGGAGTTAAGGTTTTCCAAAGTTGGAGGTTAGGAAGAGGTTTTTAATTATTGCTCGAAAATGGAGAAATCTGTAAAAATTAAATTTGGTGAAATTATTGCATTCATGAAAAGAAATTTTATGAATATTTTTTCAGTCATTCCTTATTGTTTCAAGGGGGTGAAACTTACAATTCCTACCAATTTCTCTTTCAGAACTTTTTCGTGAACTAAGGTATGGGTTTGTAAAAATGTGAATTACTATATAGCTTGATAAGTCTGAAAACTTTTTTGTGTCTTTCGTATTTCCCGTAAAGTTGATAGTTTTCAAGTAAGAAAATAAAATGCACTGCAGTGATAATGTGTTCATTTGACAAAATAAATTTTATTAATATTTAATGTTATCCCCTCATCTTATTTTTTTATTGTGTCATGAAATACAACCGGAATGTTAAAATTTTATGGAAAAACTATTTACTACAAACAAAGACTATACTACAAACTACAAAACGTATTTACAAGGTATTGCTGAAATTTACCACCACCTGGTTGACAACGCAACTGATATCGTTTAGTTTTGTGGTAGCGCACGGCCGTCTAGATAAAACAATTATTTAAAAAATTAAGTCATCATTTTGCAAATGAAGCTATTCGTTGTTCTATAATTATTATATAAACAATTCAGAATGTGTAAGAAAAAAAGTTTACAGTACCTGTTACTGAATAATGACCACTTAAAATGCATGAAAACAGAAACGGTTATAAATTTAAGCGAAAATAAAATTAATCCTCTTAATGAGGTACAACACTTGTAATTATAAATTTACAAAAACTTTCTCAAAGTTAATTTACTCTTCCTCGCACTTTCCACTGGTTTTCGTTATTATACGGAATAAAGAATTTAAAAAAAATTATACGCAAAAAACATTGAGATAAATGACAAGTCACTGCACCCTAAATTGCTTGGCCATGCAAATGATTATAATTGTAGGTATGTGTTTCCATAAAACCTAAAATACGGGCATAGTTTATTCAGAATTTCCATTTCATATACTAAATATACAGACTAATTAGAATTTAAACTGCTTTTTTATGAATACACTGGGTTTTTTCTTTACTAACCAAGAGTTTATTTTATAAAAGCAACTTCCACTTCTGAACGTATATTCTACTTGACTGAAAAGCTAAGAAAGGCTAGATAACCATTCCCGTGAAAAATGATGTTGCCTGACAGCTTCGTCTTAAATTGGAAACGACTTCCTTGGTATAAACCTACACAACACAAACAAGTTAAATTTAATAATAAGAAGTAACAATAACAATTTTGAAATCAGACTCCTTGATTAAATTCAATAATTATTTTAGTAATAAATTTAAAACTGTAGGTAATTGAAAGTAGTTGTCTTTTAAATTAAATTTTTAAAATTAATGATTTATATAAAAAATAAATCCAGGTAAAACATGTTCACGTATTGTAATTAATTCAATCCTTATTTGTAATTTTATTAACCTGGAAACATTAAAACGTGTAGGAATACAGATGTTGCTATTTATAAAATTATTTTTTATTTGCAGAAATAAATCCTTAGGTTTAAAGTTCCAAAATCTCTAATTAAAATAAATGTTTTTTTTTAAATAATCTGTAATCAACCATAAGTAATAAATTGCTTCCTAACGAAATAGAAAAAGCTGTCCTGTAATAGTTAGTTTCTAGAATGCCTAGTTACTTAACTACTACTGATTAGATTTCCGTACTACTTGAACTTGTTTGGAATTCTAATTAACGTCGTAAGCTCTTAAACCTTTTCTGATGTAAGCGATTTTATTGGCATTCAAAGTTCGCCAACTAATAAAGGCTGGCTATTCGTAGACGGAATCCTTAATTTCAAAGCTTTTCCCATAAAACATAAAAACGAGAAGCTGATGTAGTTTCTATGCACATATTAAAATTTACAGCTGTGGTAACAAGTCGTTATTGCAACCAGCAGAATCCTCCCTACATGCGCTGAAGCTGAAGGTTCAAGATTTGTGAGCTTTTCAAGGAAAACTAGATTCTATTGGAACTAAAATATGCCGACACGAGTTTCTGTCCCCATATTTTCTTTTTCAGGAAACGGTGGTTATTACGAAATTTCTAGTAGCGATTTATGTAGGGATGTTCTTCAATCTTATATTAATAACGACAGTCCAATAGCTTGTAAGTTCATGAAGTTCCAAGAGAATAAATTGGAAAGTAAGCCTGAGGTTATTTATCTTTTTCCCTTCTTTTTAGGAAGACTTGAAACGATTTGAAATTAAACTGCTTGTAGTCTTTATTTTCTTAAAATTCAAAAACCATTTACAAAGCTTTTTTGAAGAAATGCAAGATAAAGAACAAAATAATTTTCAGGCAGACGAACCGGGAGTTTTGAATCCTCCTCTCCGTTTAAATTCTCTAGAAATTTGAACGTATTTTGTTAAATATACAGTACAAAAAGGGCATTTTTTTTTTATTAAGTTTTATCGGAAAATTTTAGTAGTAGTTAAGGTAACATCGTTGCTTGGTAACGTACGAGACCTTAGTGCATAGAAAACACGGGCGCTTTTATAAAATGCAAGGCTGAGTTATATTTAACAAGACAAATTCTCGAATAATGCACCAAATTCACTTCAGAGTGAAAACAAACAATGAAACTGTTAGTAAACAACACCCTAGCAACAACACATAAAGCCTTGCAGAAGATTTTGTTTCGCAGGAAGCCAGAGTTTTAAGCAGGGGGAGGGATTTTCTGGGCACAAAGCGAGTTTTTTTCCCCGAAATGCAGAATCTTATTAAATGACGTTTCGAGTGCTGCTTAGTAACGAATTTATGACGTATTTGTCTCCCAAAAATACTAATTTTTCGTACAGTAAAAAAAAGTATTAACGTTGTTAGTAGTACTAACGGTTTTGAAAATAAATTAATAAATAATGATTTTTAAAATTTTTTTATGAAAAAATTACTTATTTAGATTATTACTGGAAACTTTTACAAGAATATCTTCCACTTTCTAAGTTTCTACCACTCTATGTTTATCTACAATAAACCTAAAACAAAGTAATTATTCGTGAAACTTCTTACTTTATTTTATAATATTCCTTCTTCATTAACGTTTACTAGATTTAATGCTGCATAAAATCAATTAATTTCAAATGAATGCCGCACAGTAAATTCCTTACGGTTTCCTGAAAACCCTATCAATGTGAACCACTTTAGCCCGTGCTTTCCCGAGCTTTGGGTGTAAGAGAATAGGCGATGTGTACGCTAAAAATAACCTCTGAAGCTCAGTTTACGACCTAAAACAACCGTAGCTATTTGAACGCACAGCGCGGAGGAGCTTTTATGATACAAGGAAGCTGCAACTGCGGTTATGAACACTAACTATGAATATTTTCTATTTGTTCAAACAATATTTTAATCAAAAATTAAATTTGTTGCATAGTTGATAAATAAGCAGCTTAGTTAAAAGTTATCTATTAATCTTATTTTTTTATTTTCAGATATTATAATATGGCCACAACTTTTTCCAGCACCGGTTTGGATGCGGTGCAATTCCACCACCTTTGTTTGTCGGGACGACCACACCTCCAAAGAGAGGAACTTGTAGCTTGTAAATATTACTGGAACCGCAACCTTAATTTAATTTAGAACTTGATACGAATTTTTGCAAGAAATGAATACTTCAGAAGCACCAACAGTTTTGTCAACCGTCACGTTTTACTCATACGATTATGACACAACAGACTATAATTTAACAACTTACAGATTTAGCAACTATGCAATTCCAACGAACGACACACTTATAGGTAAGAAACAAAGAAAATTTTAATTAAATCTGTGCGTCAAACACGGCACAAATAAAAATTTAGTTCATGCATGATGGTGCTCCAGAGTAAATTACGTTAACACGTCGTGCAGAATGTATGGTACTCGGTCACTTGGCTTGGGAGCGATATTACCAAACCTATTGTGGCCCATTCGATCAATAAATTTAAATCCAGTGAATTTTTTTCCATGCACGTATAAGCGATAATGCCTCAGCTTTAGGATTTATAAATTAATATTGTTTTTATTTCAACTATCACGTAAACCGTTAGCTATGTCAATGTCAACTATGTTTTTTTCAGATCCAAATAAATTTATTCTACCAGTATGGAGACAAATTTTATGGAGTATCCTGTATGCAGGTATGGTGCTAGTAGCGACTGGTGGAAATCTCATAGTCATTTGGATAGTTCTTGCTCACAAACGAATGCGTACTGTCACCAACTATTTTTTGTGTAAGTATTTCCCATTCGCTTGCATGATTTTTATCTGTTTTAAAACTTAAAGTTCTGTGTGAATGCACAATCCAACAAGAACAAACTTTCAACGATAAAACTTTAAAGTAACTACAAATTTTTTCTGCATTAAAGTTTTAAAAAAACATTAAAACTATGTATAAAGGACCAAATATAAACTTTTACTAAGGTTTTCGTTGCTGTTTTAAATATTAAATAGAGGACCAGCTTAAAATGTAATCAAAAACCGGAGGTATAAAGGATATTACTCAGAAATATTTGTAATTTTCAAGCAGTTGATAGAATACAAAATAAAACATTAAATATTACATCTCGGGTAAACAGATTTTCTAAATTTTATTCCAGAAGCCTCGGGCTAATCGCAATGACTACCCGTGGAATTTGTTTCAGAATTTTAATTACTTTTGTTCTACATTTTTTAACTTCAAATTATGAGTTTTAAATTTGTTTCTCTTACATGCAGTTGAATTGAAAAATAATTACAGAGTTTAATACATTGCCCTTCGGAGCTTTACAACGATTCGACTAAAATGTGAATAGGTAGCGAATTTCAAAGCAGATTCAAAAATTACTTTTATTAAAGGAAGGTAATACATTTACATCTTTTTTAATACAGGGTGTATCAGAAATAGTTAGAAATATTATAACCGGTGGTAGATATACAGTAAACTACATACAAAGAAAAATAAAAAAGTTGTTTGGTAAAGGGGCCGGGCCGCCTAAAGTACCTTTATGTCGAAGAAACGTGGGGTAAACCAACATTTTTATAAATAATAATTCCAGGGCTACCTCGATATGTAATAAAATACGGTATAGTTACAAATCAAGGCAATATATTATTATTATCACAGATATTTGTGGCCACCCACAACTTTGCCAAATTAAATTAATTTTTGTAATTCAGTTTCATCAATAAATTATATGGGGAAATCACTAAAATATTGTACAGATTACGTGAATTTATATTATTTGATTAAATTGCTAATATAACAATATAACAATTTTCAGTATCAGGGATTCCATCAAACTAAATTAATTCAGGTGTTTTATTACAAAAGCAATTTATATCTGGTTATTGGAGATAATAAGTAGGAAGATTGACAATTAAATAATAATATAGTCTGGAACGCATATTATTTCAAATTACATAGGTACCTATACGTATATTACATACAATTTCCAGATGTTTAATTTTGGTTTACCATTCACCATAGACGTGCTAGTTTTCATTTGATGAAAACATCGATGAATGGATGGGGCTGATACGCCGATACGGTATAGCGCTTATCCAATTTTACTGTACTGGAACTTACAAAATCGATGTACGGAAACCATCCCACTGTATAGGAAACTAACCTCCTTCCTTCCTTTACACATTCATACAATTAATTTTAAACTTACATTCTTAGTAGTTAAAAAATAAAATTTTGTAAAACGTTCCCAAGAAATGGGGAAAATGCGGGTGGAGGTGTAAAACCCAACAATGAAAATCGAGGCAGCACTCACTGCAGTTGACTTTGACATTGGACGACACGGTGTACTGGTAATTTTTTAACCTATGAGGAGGAATTTATTCCATCGTGCCATCTTCTTCGGCTTTTGTAACTTCTAATTTCTAAATCTTCATGCCGTTCAACATCAGTTAATATAGTTTGACAAGAATATAATAAATACTGAGTAATAAATGTTAACTACGGAAATAATTTTCATAATTGCTGCAAAACAAACTTTACAAGTACCTAGCATTTAATGCAAACATTCTGCTGCTGAAACCGATCCAGTTCAAATAATTCACTGAATTTGATTTGCATAAATACAAATATTGATATTAAATTAGTTTTGTAATTGAAATTGATGTGAATCTGGTTTCTAACTGAATGGAGAAAATTTTAAATTAAGCTTAACCCTAATATTAAACCAGCAAAACTTTGACGTTTCTAAAGAAAATATCTATTAGTTGTTAAGAATAAAATATATCAAAAGTGAAATGATTGAGTGTTACTTCATAAACCTACATTTCCCATGCAAACAGTTCTTTACTCAGAATTTAAAAAAGGCTTCAAATTTTAATACTGTACTGATTTTTAATTTTCATATGTGAAACTATTTATTTTTGTAAAATTGGGGAATTATTCAGAACTCGTATGTAACTAAAAAATATATATATGAAAAGAAAATAATTTGCAGCATGTAGTATTTCCAATAGTTTCGTATTGTATTCAGCAACAAATTATAATTTCGTGGACAGAAAAAAGTTTCATTCGTGAAAGCAATATAATGGAATTTCAATAAATATGCTCGTACAACCATTTGTTGATTAGAATTTATAATCATTTCTACTAGAACAGTAGTTAAATATTCCATTTTTGTTTCATGTTGCATGCTAATCTACGTCGTATTACAACAAATAAACGCAGAGCCGTTTTTGCTGCTTAGAAACCCCATTAATTTTCTGCACGTTGAACTAGTTTAATAATTACATATTATGTTACAATAGAATTTTATTATGACACTAAAAGAACAAATTCATGTTCTTTGTTCCAACTTCCAAATCACAATATCTCAGGACAATATTAAATCATAAGTAAATTGCAGTAAATCCATTACATTCAATATGCATGACACATGCTAGTTATTACGCTACGGCTGTAATAAATAAGAAATTAAACTGTATATAATAAACATTAAAGTGTTAAATGTAAAAGATCATGCGTAGGAAACTCAAAATTATTCATTATTTAGGTACCCTTACAATCAATAATAATATCAAACTATAAACACTGACAGTGTTAATGGTCACGGGTACTAAAACTTTGCATGGCCATAATTCTAATTAAACCGTATGTATTAATTTTTCATGTATTTTCATTTCAGATTCAATTAATGTAATAAAAAATTTAGTTAAGGAATATTGAAAATTACTTCTAGGTGGATACAATCTATTTCGCTTGATTTATCTCATACTTATAAGCAAATTATGAAGTTGGTGATAAAAGAAACTAATGATATAACATTATTATTACTTAACGAGCCTCTAATGATGGCTAGTATTAAAACACGTCTACGATTGGGTTTGTAAGCCATTATGGATATGGCAGAAAATAATCTAGCGGAATGACTATAAAATTTCGGTTTTCCGTAATAACTAATGCAAATAAAAGGTTTCCGAGAAATACTAAATAAGTCCAAAATTACTTACATTTATGTTCATTTGTATTTATTTTATTTATGGGTAAATTTTTTTCCCACCTACATAATGTAAGATATAAAACTCTAGCAGTGACAAAAATTTCAGATCACTAGGTTGTGCGTTGATGGTAGACAGTTTTTTCTATTTTCTCAAAACTATAATTTTGGACATACAGGTCTACCAAGCTTACAAAGATGAAAGGTGGCGTGTCCGGCGCTGTTATAGTTTTTCAAAGTACAGTAAAATAAAAACATTTAAGCGGCAAATTTAAATAATTATTGTAAATGAATTCGATGACCTTCCGAATGATATTTCTGACTTCAGAATTAATTATTTTCCTCGATTTAACATTCATACGTAACATATTTTAAACGTCAATTGATTTTTTCCAGTGAATGTACTTTTGAGTAGGATTGTTTGCTATTGGTTGACGTATTGTCGCACTTTGTCTTTTCAAATTTAGTTGACATATTTTCCGGGGCATTTGTAAGCTTGGTGGAGTTGTATGGCTGTATCCACTTTACTGCCCCTTGCAAATGACTAAATTATAAATACCAGAAATAAATCTAAATCGGTGTTTGAGGTGCCCATATTATTGTTTCTGCTTTTATATCCACGATTTTCCTTTTCGGAATTTTCATTTAATGTCCACTCTAATAAACCCTAAAAAAAGCTTAAAACTTATTCAGTAATTAATTGCCAACCGTATAGATAAACCTACGACTTTTCACTGATGAACCTATTAATGATTTCTTATTAAGAAAAGAATAATAACATTATTAACATACAGTAATTCCCGAGGTAATTCCTCATTAAAATACTCGGATAAATTAATTTGATACGTTATTGCTTCACCTACAAATAACTAAAATTCCTTCTGGTAAGCAGTTATTTTATCATAATTTATTCTGATGATCTTATTGTCATATAAAAAATTGTATTTATAAAAACAATTATAATGGTGAATCACATGAGCTTGTAGTTTGAAGGTCGTAATTTATATAAACGTTTCAGTCAGGGTTAAATAAGCAACTTCAGGTTATAGTCGCTATATATTGTTGCTATAAAAGACCTGAAAGATATGAAGTAATGACTCAACTTACGCAATTGGTACTATAGTTAGTTTTATTAGTCCAACAAGGCTTTCACCTGGGTTTCACCAATGAACAATTTATTACCGGTGTTCCCATATATTTCTTACAAACTGTTTAAATTGACTTTTGTTTGTATGTATGTTTTTTTTAAACCCTTTCGTTCACCCCGCCTAAAATTCGCGATCAAATGTTAACCCTTGAATTTTTAAACGCTTTAGGTCTCCGTTTATATGTTCAAATCAAATTATCCTAGAAGCTCTAGAATTCTTTTGGGATTGTAAGGAATCTAAGTAAACCATGCATCCTACAGTTTATGAAGACACCTGTTTCGGGAATTTTAAATTTAGAACGCAGCCAGTATTCTCCATTAGTCTATTTCTCCAGAATTACATTAGATTGCGGGGCTTTAGAATTCCCGAATGTAATTTATATCGTTTGCATGCCGATGTTTATCAGGATTACTCTGAATTGTTACATAGTTAATTTGTTACAGTAAACCTCTCAGTGGCGGATACCATGGTATCTACCCTCAATGTTACGTTCAATTACGTGTACATGTTAAACTCCCATTGGCCGTTCGGAAGACTCTACTGCAAGATATCTCAATTTATAGCCGTTTTGTCGATATGTGCTTCAGTTTTCTCCCTCATGGCGATCTCCATAGACAGGTTAGTATTAATTGACACTCACAGACAGGTAATGAATGATTAATATCAATAAAATATTCAATAGAAATATTATTGTTGTTATATGTTCTGGAACTGTAAAGAAGAACAAAGAAAAGCGCCGATTACAAAAAATTATGAACAATATGAAACTGAAAATTCATTAGTCAACTCTTAGTTCTTACAACAGATTTCATTACGAAACAACTATTTTATAAACGGTCTTTATTACCAATAACCCATTCTAGCAAAGTTTTATAGAAAGCATGCAATTTATCAGTGCTAGTGCTTCCAATTTGTAACATAAAGTCATAAACCAATGTTGCTCTAGAGAACATAAGGTTTTCGTTCACCTTATGTGCTACAAAGCACCATTATCTAGAAAGCCATTTTAGATCCAATAATGAACATTATTATTCTTAAATGTATCTCTCGTAACTCAACCCTAAAACCAAACTACGTTTCACACCCGATGTCATAATCTTTCCTTAACTTTCTGAGAGTATTTTCGTCTCCTACTTACCTACAGTTTGGGTTAAGCTTTGAAGTAACCCCCTTAAACTTTACCTTGATAGGCGCTAATCGCACATCAGGGCTTTACTGGAATTGGTAGTTACATGATAATACCCACGATAGCTGCTATGATTCTGATGGGATAATAATATAAAGAACTATTTTTAGAATACGTGCATTAAACACGAAGTTTTCGGTACCTACTAATTTAAAATTTAGGAAATCTGTAAATTGTTTTGTGTTCTATTATGTTGTTTCCATTTCCCTTATATTTATCCTATCTACGGTTTCGTATTCTTTTTTTTTTAATTCTATTGGTCCTGTTTTGACGTCTGTATTTCACTTCTTTTATCGTTTAAGTCGATAGACTTTACTAATAATTACTGATCGATTTTATTCTACTACCAATACTAACTTTATCTTTATTTTTACCTTTTGATAGTTTTTGCTGCTTCAGGTGTTATGGAATCCTTTCTGAAACATTTTACGACAAAAGAAATTGCACATTTTATAAAAATACCTAATCGTCAATTTTCCACCTTATCAAAGTTTACACTTTGTGTAACATATTAATAAACAATAAATTCAATTAAACAAAGAACTAAAATTCCGAGAAAGTCAAAGTTAGTAGAATAACCGAATAACAATAATTTTTATTTATTGTAATTATTGTTTCATACCTTGTTGGTCTCACGCTACACGGCGGCAAAGCAGGTTGACAGATTCTGTATTAATAATGTAAATGATTTAAGAATCTTAAATGTATTACATTTTGTAATTTATCAGGCCATTGTCATGGTAGTTACCAATTCTTTTAATTAATTTTAGGTACCTATTACTCTGAAAATAGCCTTCCATTGTAAAAATTAATTAAACCTTCCACTGGTCCTATCAGGAAATATATTTATATAATTAAAAAATTTTGATTAATCATTTTATTTGCATAAGATTAAAAATGTATGACATTAATATTGTAATAATATTTTTCTGTAATATAGATACGCATATCGTGGATATATCAAGCAATGATTATAAATTTAATTGAAGCGCGTAAGAACATCTTAATTGTGTTAAAACACTTATATTAACGAATGTTGTGTAACTTTTGAACTTTTCATCTGAATGCAGTGTGTTTCGCCTAACATTTCTAATTTATTGCAATATGTAAATAGGTAATAGAATTGTTCACAGCCAACTATACTGTAAATGTTCCATGAAAATTAAAACAGAGACGAGACTATTAACAGCTATGTATGCACTATCACGTAGCAGTTGATACTGTAACGGTTGCCTTTTCTGCAACATACCATGGTAATTTAGTATACGAGCAAGGGATGCTATTGCGGTAGTTTGCAGCAACAAAGACCGTAACGAGCATCCTATATGGCATAAAGTTAGAGAACACGACCACATCGTTGCAAATTCCAGCTCTTTGATGCAGTTTTTTAATTTGAAACTGCTGTTGGTGGTGGGCAGTTAAAAGTACCAAATTTACATTCCTTTTTAAAAAAACCTGAAATAAATTTCCTAATTTTATTTATTTTACGTAATTTTATAAGTAATTGCAGAAATATATTTTGAATTTAAAAATGCGAAGGTTAAAATGCACTTCACAATGTTAAAAATTTCGGAAATCGTAGCTCGCGTGTCTCGCCGAAAAGGCGAGTTCGAGTTGAACCAGCTAGATAGATTATATTATACAGGGTGTTAGGTAAACATGCGGCAAAAATTCAAGGGGTTATTCCTCGGCCTATTCTAAGAATATTTTGCCCTATGATGATTTCTGAAAAACCCCTTTGTTTCGAAGATACAGGGTGAACAATATTTGCGACAACCATATTCGATATTTGTTGAATCGGTCGCAGTTGTTTACATTGAGATCGCTGGATTGGTCGAGGTGGGCCACACGCATGGCCTGCTCGATCCCCAGACTTAAACCCCCTGGGGATCATTTCTTATGGGGGTCTCTGAAGTCATTAGTTTACGCTATTCCAGTGGAGAATTTGGACGAATTGCGAAATCGGATAATTGCTGGGTGTAACTCAATTAGAAACAACCCTGGTGTGTTTGAAAGAGTTCGGCACTCTATGACGAGAAGATTGAATGCTTGTATCCAGGCTGGAGGAACTCATTTCGAACATTTATTGTAGATTGAGCAACTTTACATGTACTTTCTGATAAAAATAAGTATGTTGTTACCTACTGTCGCAAATTTTGTTCACCCTGTATCTTCGAAACAAAGGGGTTTTTCAGAAATCCTCATAGGACAAAATATTCTTATAATAGGCCAAGTAATAACCCCTTGAATTTTTGCCGCATGTTTACCTAACACCCTGTATAGAGTGAATCAAAATTAGAAGCTAAGCTCATCAGTAGTACAGTAGCCTACCTTAAAATAAATAAAAAATCTTAATACAAAAATTTAATTTCAGAGCCCTTTTCAAACTTATAACGCCCTACAGAAAATAATAACTGGGATGATATAGCATTTTTGATTATTTTGCGGGGGTTTTTCTTCCGGTGGTCTTTTGTCCGGGGTTTTTCCTAGGTTTTTTTTACCGGGGGTCTATTTTCCGTATTTTTTTCTTAGATTATAATTGGCATAATCCCTTATACAGCAGTAAGGATTAACCAAAGCTTAACCATTTAGTTCCTTCTTATACAGGACGAGTCCGAAATGGCGCATTTTCTCTAGGTCTTAGGGGACCGTAAATGCAGCCTGGGAAGAGTGTTAAACAAATCCGAATCATTAATTTTCCTAGTTATAAGGGGGTAAACTTAAGAACTCAACTTCTTTATTCTTATGACTTTTAAAGGATGGTTGCATAAAAAGTTTTGCACCCTATAAGAATTTGTGTAAAATCGAATGCTCATAGCGTCTAATTCTTTTTTATTTCTACGTTTGTAGATGAAAGACAAAAACACATTTTGATTGAAGGACTCTCTATTTGGGAATACAAAATGATGCGTCTTCCACAATGTAACCTTAATATAATATTCATAAAATTGCACAAATTATTCATGGTTGCATTCATCAGTGATACGTAAGTCACCTGCTTTAAATTAATTTAATATAAATTTGAAATAAGTTTCCTATTTGATATTAGTTAGTGCCAATTATGGTATTTTTCTGTACCACGACTATACAAATAAAACCTACAACCAATAATATTAATTTCTTCCCACGTGTAAACCACGGCATTTCAAAATCAATTACAACGTGTTGTGGCTGAAAAGAGATCATTTTCATTATATTTAATGATAATTGGTAACTTAACGTAATGGTCCCAGTAAAATTGATGGTGGCTTTACAGACGACTAATTATACAGACACCCGAATAAAGAAACTTTAAGGTTTTGGCCCAACATAGAAACTTATATCTTCGAATTAGAATTCCTTCAGTTAGGTAAAAATTTGTATGCACCTATCTAGGATAAGTTTAATGACAAAACAACAATAATTTATTTTTGATATATACCTATTCCAAAACTTTATTTTGGCGATGATGTCATTAGACAGACATTTCCATTTATTTTCAAAAATTAGATAGACTCTTCTTATTTCCAGCCAGGTACAATTAATTCAGTAATTTTCTATTTAACTAATAAAAGTAATAATAGTATATTATGGGAAGAGCAGTACTGAAGAGGATGAAGTTTGTAATATGAGCAAGAATGCAAGTGTCGGAAATTATCCGAGTGAGTAATGGAATGGTAATACCCATTATGCGAACAATAGTATATTACATACCCAGGTGGAAAGAGTTACTTTTTCCACGACTATTAAACTGAAACATTAAATATTTTAATTAAAAGCAAAGTCGTGGAAAAACATTTATACTTGTCTAAACTGTTTAAATTTACATTTCATATTCTCCTGAAATTTTAATACAAGGTTGATAAAGTGTGCAATAGAAATGCATTAATTTATCTTACCCGTACTCGACGCTGAAACTTGAAAGTCTATTATCCTTGCAAATACTTCTCCAACAATAATCCACCACGGGTTTTGAAATAAAGGAAAAGTAATTCACCTACTGTATTGTTAAGCGTCAAGTTACAAGCCTCGGCTAGACTTCATTCATAAATTTGTTTCTAGTCTATTGACGATGGTAATTATTACTTCATCGTTGCCTTCTTTGTTATTTTAGTGTGGGATAGAATACAAAACCGTCAGTAAATTCCAACAACGATCTGAATTTTATTAATTCATTTGTCATTAATTTTAAATTAATAATATCTGCTCCTTGTAGCGATAAAAGGAAGTGGTGGGAAAAGACCAATTAATAATATCAAGAATAAATATAATATAAAAGCCGAATGTTATTGGTACTTATCATTCTGCTCAAAACCGTACACCAAGTTATATATTGACCGGGTTAATGTACAACGGGTGTTGAGTTTTGAAGCAACCATGAACGTCTTCGTTAGATTCTTTTCAGTTCTTCTGCTTGTAGTTAATGGGGTAAGTAAAATGTTTTTATTTAGCTAGTACTAACTATTGCTTTATTTTTTGAAATGGAATTTATTCCTAAAATGTTTTCAACGTGCAATATAGGTATATTATCATTTCAAGAACGCCACAGAAAAAAAAAACATTGAACAAAATAGAAATTTTATTTTTTAACTGATTTGAACTGATCTAAATTAATAGACAAACCAGTTTTTTTTATTATTATTCAAACCCTATTAATCTTTTTTTGTTTGACCGAAACTTCTTGTGGGGGGAAGCACTGCTTAGTCATCTCTTCTAATATCTACAATACAAAAAACATAAGTACATGTTCAGAAACATTTCCACCGCGTGGGGAATTGAAGCTACTAACCACCACTGTGCAACGTTTAATATTTTAGAAATTTGTGCACACAAACATTAAATTTTATACCTCAATTTACAATCATGGGAACAAACAATGAATTTTTGCCCCAACAGATTCTTCTAACATAGTAAAATGTACATTTTACGTTCGTTTCAGCAAACAGCATCAATACAAAGCCCTAAACAAGCAAATTCCCCATCTCATCCATTACATAAACGGTCTCTCGATTTAGGAGAATCATCGATTTGTACTGATGGCTGCCTTCACTCAGAACCATCCGTAAGGGAATTAGAATCAAACTCAGATGATGCAGATGTAGAGGCAGAAGAACGACGTCTTGCTATGACACTTAACGAGAGTTCAGAAACTCTTTTAGAATCCGAACTGGATGATCCTTCAGTCTATAAAAGAATAACCAAACTCGCAAAGGGATCCAATGACGAACCTTGTGGAGCTGCAGTTGCATTCATTGAAACTCTTCTGAAAAATCAAGAGCTTAGAAGATCAATACATAACGAAAATAAAGAATTGAGTAAAGAAGCTACCGATGCTTTTAATGATTCAATACAAAAAGAATTATTAAATGATGCTAGTGATTCTAGCGATTCTAGTGATTCTAATGATTCTAATGATTCGAATGATTCGAATGATTCTAATGATTCCAATGATTTTATTGAAGTGTCTAAAGATTCAAACGAATCTAATGATTCGGATGATTCAAACAGTAATGGATCTGAGTTGGAGAAAACAAAGAAAAAGCTTCACCTTTCAAGAAAAGCAAAATATGAAACTGCGCTAGATGCGTTAAAAGCATTACTTAAAGATGACTCAACATTTAACGTTCAAAAAAATGGAGGAAACGTTATTTTAGTAACTAAGAAAGAAACAACTTCCACATCTAAAACAAAATCCAAAGCAAATACAGAGGGTAAAGTTAAAGTTATCACCAAGCATCATAAATCAAAGCGATTGCGTACTATCATAGATGATGATAATAAAAATGATAAAGATTATGATGATAGTGAGAATAATGACAATAATGATTACAGTACTCCGTCCCCAGAAACAACAACGGAATGGTTACAAACGGATGCTACAGAATTGCCTCAAATTCCTCCAGAAAGAAATTCTACTAGAGTAGTGATACCAACTATTTTACCAATTGATGATGAAACAACTACCATTGAAGAACTTGCTTATGAAGAAGATGACAAAGAAAAGGATGAGATAAAAGAAGATGAGAAAGATGAAAAAGAGGAAGAAGAAAATGCGAAAGAAGAAAATGAGAAAGAAGAAGAGAAAGAAGATGAAAAAGAAGCACAGGAGGAATCTGATGTTTCAGCCGCTGTAGATCCTATTGAGGTTAAGGAAAATAAAACAGCACACAATGAAAGTTATGATATCAGCTATTGCGTAAATAAATTATCTCCAAAGTTTCCACTTCTAAAACTACTCTTTAATGAAGATACTGGTGCATTTCGAGAACCACTACCTTTAGTTCTAGGAATTCCTCTGTATAACATCTATAATAACCCGAATCCTAGTTCGGATTCCAAATGCACGCACTTACGACGACTTTTATCCAAAATAATTACTGCATTAACAGAACTTAATATTCCTCTTTCAAATTTACTCACTCAAAAATATTCCATAGAAACAACTCCGAACAAACATAAAAAGATTTACAAGCATCAAAGATCCACAAAATTGGTCCACGTCTAGAGTGTATATTATTGTACCATATAAAAAAATTAATTGAAAAGCAGAAATATGAAAAACGGAGATACATTTTATTTTACCTGTAAAGGGTATAATATGCTTTAAAAAAAATATTATTTTTGTTTTAACTTGTTATAACGTCGCACAATTCCTAATTAATTATAATTACATATTTTTTATATTTCATTTTCATTACATTTCGGCATTTTCAAACGCAGTTCTATGGTTTAATAAAGACGAGTATTAACTAAACTGAATTTTAATTTAACGAATAACCCTTATAATTTTCCTTTACCCTTATTTACCCTTCTTCTATCTATACAAGATGAATTATTTATTATTGGAATCCACTATACAGGGTGATTCACTAAGCATAGCTACCGCCCGTAACTCGGAAATTATTTGTCCCACATTTAATGGGAAACATTTCTTGTGTAGTATATTGTTCACACCTCTACGAAACACCCTCATACAGTATTCTTGTGTTTTTATCTTTTAACTCTAAAATAGGGGCTTTCAATTCATATTTAATATACATGGTCTTAAGAATTTCCTACAGGTCTAGTACCAATAAACAGTTTTTTTCTACTACCATATTGTAATTTACTACCTGTACTTTAATGATACTCATTACGATACAGATTTTCATTAAGATACAGATTTATAGCCAATACTCAGTCAGTATTAAATTTTGCCACCCCCACAAATCGTGGGGACTCGTGGTTCGACCAATGCAATGCTCGAACCGATCTGGAATCACGTGACCCTGTTCGGGTTCCCTCAAGGGCCACGAACTCTGACCACGTGACAGTTCTAAAATTGAATACATTTTGAAAATAAACTGATTATTCTTCATTTTTCTGATTAGTCCTAGAAAAAATAGAGTACTATCCAACGAACATGTTTAATTACAACACTCGCTTACGCTCGTGTTCGTAATTCTCATATTCGTGTCGTAATGGCTATCATTAAATGCTCATTGAATAATATACTATTATGATTAGAAAATATTATAACTAACCCACTTAAACGACGCATCTTGCATTAAACTACACATAATCTCAAATTAATTTTCAATACATTGTTTTTATTTTAATTTTAATTATAATAAATAATTTCCTGCCTTTGCTACAACATTTATTAATGTTTAACACGCAATTTCAATTGTATTCCTTGAAAGTTTACAAATTTAAATTTACATGTCAAACAACAATAAAATATTAATAGTACAACTGTTTCAACACCAAATTTAACAACCTAATTTGACTGCTGTTTCAAATTCTAGACATAATAGGTAGACAGGTACAATAGAATATGGTGATAATGACTTAAACTAAAAGTGGTACTCCTTTAAAATGTATTAACTCTGAAACATTAATTTATTACCTGAATTGAATTTTTCTTTCTGGTGTAGTGTAACCGTTCATAAATCATACCGTAATAATTGTTAGTAACTCGATTAAAACTAAGGAAAATTTATCTTCAAATTTAAAATTAGGCATTGGTCAATTATCTTTAAGATTTATTGTTGTTGAAATTTGATTATATTGTTTATTGTAATTGCCCTCAACGTATAAATTTAAACTTCAACCTGATAGTGTCTAGCAGGGTTATTACATTATTATTATTATTTCATTACAAAGTTAGCGTAGGTATTGAATATTTATGGTATAATTCTCGTTGTATTTTAGTTATTACGTAGCCGTCACCCTCACATTACCCTAACACAACTAAGAGTGTTTTCTCTACTAAATCAGTAAAATATTGCTTAACCAAGCAAAGGAAATACTGTGGGAACGGGAAGAATAACATCCTTCCTCTCCTTCGTCAGTAAATCACTTTTTCCCTAGGGTCATGGGTCATTCTTCTATTTCTTTCTATTTCTTTTAAGTGTCTTCTATCGATTCTGAATGGTTTTCTGCTCTTGGCTAATCTTGTTTCAGATAAAGTCTGACCCCTTCCTCGCCTCTTGACTGCGATTCCTTACAGTTGATTTTTCCATGAAAATCTTGATCTACCCTTTTGCATTCTTCCTTCTACTTTCATCTCCGCAGGTATTTTTGGGATTCTGTTTACCCCCCCCCCTCTTTAGATGCAATATGTCCACGGATTGACTTACCAAAAGGTATGATTTCCAAAAACTTTGGATTCATATTTGGTAATTAGTCCTGCTTGACTTGAAACTAATTTTAAGTATACATATTTTTTTTCAAATCAAGGAGGTCTTGACATTGATGATACCCTATTCTTATAAGGCTTTTTATTGCTGTAAAAAGTATTAATAATACTATTCTACAGTTGAGTATGGTCATAATATAAAAACAATTAAAATTTAGTATAAATCTCTATTATGGAGTGCTTTAGAAAATATTCTATAATCTAAACCAATAGGTCTTTACGATAATGTTTTCTGTTTCTGTTATGAGTGTGAAGCCGTAGAAACAAATTTACGATTCCTTTTCGCCATTCTCTTGGTGCAATTTCCCTTGTAAATGAGTCCCTGCTATGTGAAAATGAACTCGTTTCCAACTTCGATACACGCGTACTAGTACAATAGGTACTTGACTTCTTGTTTTATTCAGGTACATGGCCATTATGACCCCACTTCGACCCCGAATGGGTCGAACAGTAACATTGTGTTTGGCGATGAGTACATGGTTATTAGGGGTTGCCATCTCAAGCCCTTCGCTCTTCTATTACACCACCTACATCGAACAATATACCGAGGGACAACAGCGAATTATTTGCTACGGAGCATGGCCTGATGGAGACACCAACGAATCCTTATACGAATACATGTAAGTAATAGTCACTAATATTGTAGCAAATGTAATTAGTACGACAATGAACTACAGAGGTACCTACTAATGATATTAATTAAGGGAAAATTCCCTTAAAACTATATATTCAATGCTAACAGAACTTTGCTCCTACCTACTACTACATAAGTTTAAATATCACATTCTAAGTTCTATTGGAAACTTTTACCCCGAATCATTTTGTGACATAAAAATATTAGGAATGCACTAAAGTGTGCCTCATACTTTCTCGTGAACTTGGGAAGTCAGTGAACCTAAATTTTTGTCATATAAAAGAAAAATTTTCATGAATTATTAAGACAGAATACCACTTTCCTTAATATCAAGTGATATTTTAAATTCATAGCATGCTGCATAGAATAAATGTTTTACATTTCTTGTATTTTAGTTTGCAACGTTATTTTCAAAAAAAGATATTTCTATGCCTGGATTTCAGTAACACAATTAGGAAACTTAGGCCTGTGAGTCGCAACCACCCATATAATTCAAGGGAGATGGGACAAAATGTTTAAATACAGAACAAAAATTATGAAATATATAAATTATGATACCAGGACAAAAAATACAATTTCTCGACCGAAGGCAAGAAATTTTTCTGGTTTAGATTTATCTGTTTTATTTTAAATATAAAATGCTACTCTTGTTGTATGACACGTGTGTGTCACAATGATAAACGAGAAGTTTGGTTAGTCGGGAAGGTCAAAACCAAAAGATCAGAAAACATTCAAATTTAAAAAAAACCTTTTCGATCATTTTGAGTAAAAAGTTTAAATAGGGTCCAATATTGTGGCATGTTATTGACTGATGACAACAAAATATAACATCATGGCAACAATTTTTTTGTGTTAACCTAATAAATTCGTATTTGTCGGTATATCCTCAACAAATTGTTTGTTGGAGGAACTAAACTTTTTTCAGAGTGTAATTTATTATAATTTTTATTTCAATATACCCTTGGTATTATTTAAAAGAATTTCCTTCACCTCCTGCTATCCTGATACGAAATGGTCAAAGGTTTATTTGAAGAGTTGCCCTACGAACTTGAAGCTTTTGAAGTATTTTGTGTAAAAATTGATATAATAGTTAATAATAATAATTTGTGCTCAGTATTGAAGATAGAAATTATTCATCGATTTTTTGTATACGAGTCTGGGAAACTCTTCTGTAATATTCTCATCAACTCATCCCAATAAATATGAAATTTGTGCTTAGTAGATTTTCGTATTCAAGTCTCTTCTGTACAACAATGGACTATAGAAAGCTTGAGAAGAACTTTGTTATTATCAAAATGGTAAAGTTATAAATTCTCATTACTACCATTCTCATCAGTCACTGTAAATACTACAAACAATTATATTAAATATTTTTAGAATCCTGGAATTTCAAGTATTAGAATTATTAAGCATGAAATCTTTCTGTGGTTACTTGTGCTAAGAAAGGCTCTCAAAGTAAATGAAATAAATCATCAGCAGCAACAGAATTTTATTTTAAAAGTAAAGAAATAATTTGTTGATACAATGTTAGATTAATTCTAAATAATTACTAGATCTACCTTGACTAACCATTTAATTTCACCATATGCTAATTAATTTCCAGACAAAAATTCTTTTAATTTCTGAGAAAATTTACAATTAGAAAGATTTTTTCTTTTTCAAACAGAACTATTTACCAAAAGCATGTAATATTTGTTTTTGTTTCAGATATAACGTAATGATACTTGTGGTAACATACATCGTGCCAATAGCATCAATGTCGTTCACGTACGCTAGGATAGGAATCGAACTCTGGGGATCACAAAGTATCGGAGAATGTACCCAACGTCAAATGGAAAATATTAAGAGCAAAAGAAGGGTGAGTAGAGCTCCGCCTAACTTTTCAAAGGAAAATTCGCTTTGAATCTCTAAAGATCTAATACACGGATATATTTTCACAAATAAATTTTAATTACTATGCCCAAAAAAAGTTATACTAAAGAAACAAATTTTAAATTCAAAATTCAACGGATTCTTAAAACGGATGGTAAAATGGGCGGTGGATGTTTTTTCCCTGTAAAGTAAATTTGAATATTATATTCTGTAATACCAGCACGACATAAGTGCTAAGTGTTGCTTGGTTTAGCAACGATCTCCTGAAGCTAATTCAAACTCTCAGAAACCTTAATTAGATTAAAGCACTTTTAAAGAAGCAGGAAACCACCAACGGAATTGAATTCTTTAAGTAAAGATTTTTAATTATTCCAACGGCGTCTATAGTAAGTGCTCTCAAACTTTAGCTTTGACGTCCTTTAAAACGACTAATCTGCACGAGCTTTTATTCCTGTATTTAAAATTTAATTAATTCAAGTTTGTGCTTTTTGAATTGTCAACTAAAAATGCATTTTTTATTTATTTACAAGGTGTTAAATTAATTTTTTTATACTGTTTGTTGTTCTTGAAAGTGATTCTCGGAACTCAAAGCAAATTATTGGAAAACGGTTTGCACCTGAGTGCTGCTTCTACTTCAGCAATTTATTGTTTATTAAAGTGAAAAATTATTAAAGGAAGAAGCAGATTATTTATGAAATCATTTTCCTGGTTTTTAATTTTATTTTTGTAAATGTTTTAAATCCTTGACCGTTAATTATTTAGAGAAATATTGGATTCCTATTCCTCATTAGAAAAGCATTTAATAAATGTTCGTTCGATAGTAATATCTACATTCTCTGATCTTTTTGTCAAATCATTACCCCAGTACTTGTATTTGTGTATTACAAGCGAATATTCTAAAAGCAGTTTGAACAAACAAGTTCATCATTATGTTAAGTGTTTCTCAGAGTATTACAAATAAAACTTCCCCATACACTTTACACATATATTTTAGAGGAAACAATTTCGCAAAAGGCACTGTCAATAACGGAAGATCATTATCTGACGTGGATGAAAAGGAACCTCAGGAATATTTCATCAAACTACACCTTGGAACTGCTTTAACGGTTGTACTACCGATTTTTAAATTTCCTTAACCTACAATTCGTTAAAAGCCTGTTTTAAGCTGATAACGTGTAATGAATAAATATTTCGTAGAAAATTCAGATTTGGGTAGTTATCACGAAACAGCTCAAAGCTCAATTTGCTCTGTTATTAACAAGCTAAGCCTATGGCAATCAACGCAATCCTTCTGAACTAAAATCTGATAAAACCTCCCTGCCTTTAAGCTGCTCAGGTTATTTTTAGCCACAAGTACCCTGTCTTGCCGATAGTGGAAGTTTCCCATCTTTCAGTGCCTCGTCTCCTCATTATTCTCACGATTTTCACTCGACAAAGTTTTTCAATTTTTGTTGTTCAGCGGAGGATGTTCACTACGGTATAGTTAGCAGCGTTTAATTTCGAATTCTTGTCAACGTCACTTCAAAGGGAACAGAAAATGGAGAAGCCCCAATAGAAATACCTTGTTTTCCATAGTTAATGAAATTTCTCAATTGGTAACTCAATTTTGTTTTTTAAAACCATTTGCGTTTAGTACTTGAAAAATTATTTTTAATATTCTGATAATTTGTAAACTAATTAATACTTGAAGAAAAATATTGCTCTTACCTTAATAAGCTTTTTTTAACCAGAAGCTCTATCTTAAAGACACCCACGCATTGCATTATTGATTTAATACGCTATTTAGTTTTCTTGTCAAACGCATATCAAAGAATGTATACCTACTACAATTCCCTTTAATTCTACGGGTAGTACAAAATGTCATTTGTTTTCGTTTCCTAGGCAACCGCTTTCATTTCATCAACAGATAAGATAATTAGCGTCTGTCACCTATTTTCAGATAATATTTGATTGTTTTCTTTGGATTTGTTTGAGGCGATATCTTATTTGATTGAATTTTTGAAATTGCAAGCTCGTACAGCTAGTTATGAAAACTCATACATACAAGAGGCTGCTCCGTGCAGTTTTGTTTAGAAAATGCCTTTCTTAACACAAAGGTCTAAATATTTTTATAAAACAATTTTCCAACAAACATCTCAAAACGACGTTTTGGGCGATGCCATAGACGAGTACGATCTGAACATAAAATTTAACAACGTTTGCAACTATCACCAAACTTTACATCAAACTAAATTTTGAATGATTCCGGAGGCTATAACATTGTTAGAACGTTACTCCAATCCACGTATTCTGTACAAACTTTTTTTTTATTGTTTTAAATTCATACAAAAATTTTTATTTACACCTAGTATCGGTCGGCGAACTAACCTCAAACATCATTAGTTTCTCTCGAATTTTATAACGGTAGTCAAAATTTACTAAGTTGTTTCATTTTGTTTGTTGAAAAACATAAAAACGAATTTGCGAAAAGGGGTTTACTGTAAATTGAAAACCGTATTTTACAGGTAAAACGTTCGTGCTGTGTAAATATGCAAACTCAAATGCGAGTAGCAAGTAGGTACTTTCAATTCAATCTCAAAGTAAATACAACTACAATTTTTATTTCATAATAAATTTAATCATATACGAGGAAATATATTTTAACTGTCTACACCAAATAAAACTAAGCAAATATATGACACTAAAATTACGTTTACTTTGGGTGACGAGCAATTTTTTCGACATAGCCCTTCCTCTCTAAATGAAAAGCAGTTTGAGAAAATAACCTTTCACACAATCCTGAAAGAAACGAATGCTAGAAGTGATAGAAGTCTTATATCATTTCCCACCCTTTTTCTCTATCACACGTCGTTTTTTACCGCATTTCTTTTCGTATTGTAACAGCGAAACGTCTACGGTATGTTGGTTACGTACACAAGATATAAAAATATAATGAAAATCCGCAAAGGAAATCAACCTCTCATCAGCTAGAAATTTTATATTTGAGTTTCTACAGCACCTCCACGAATGTAGACAAAATTCAGATTGAAATGTAATTTAATTTCTTTACTTCAAGGCAGGTAGTTTCATTTCAAAGTCCGGATTGCGCAGGAAAGTAGAATTTAAATTAATTTTTAAACGGAGAACGAAATTAAATTATGCGAGGATATTACAATTTAATAACGAATTATGATTTCCGTTTGCTGTTGACGAATAGTTACGGTACCAGGATTATTAAACCACAATGAATATTGTGAGCAACCGATTTGCTAAACTGTTTTATTGCTTGGTGTGGGTGGTTCAACACGTGCAGGATAAACAGTAACGTGTATAATCAAGAATAATGATTAGTTGTAACTGCACCAACGATCCCATTTATTTAATTGACAGAATTGTCAATTATCATTATCATAGTTCCGTAACAGAAGTATTTTTATTCTACAGGGTGTTATGGATAAAATTTAATGTTCGGTAAGAAGTAAAATTATGTATCATGGGAATTTCGTGCAACTTTTAACTTGTTTAGTTAAATTATATTAGACCAGCACGTGGAAGTTATTAAATGGGACATAAATCAGTATTACAAGTATTAAACATTTTACGTTTACAAAAATTAAAATAAACTGTTAAAACTTTTGTAGTTAGCTAAATTCTGCAACGAAAAGCACTTAGACGTGCATTACAAAACGTCCCTATAATTCCTTGAAATAATCTAGAAGTCAATTATTACTAAGGGTATAAATCACGTAAACGAACGCACTCAAATTATATTTTCTTGATTTCGCCGATTTGCATTCAAAAATATAAGTCCAGGCATTTTCTATTCGCAAATTGGCGGACGAAGCTTTTCACTATCTGTGTTAGCAAGTAAAGCAAAAAAAATACAATTACTTATATTGGAAGCTTTTATTGGTTCCGATATAATCAGATCACCGACTGTGCAATCGAATTGCTTCGATGTGCGCCAGTGATTTCAAAATAGAACCTCTGATCCGACCTGTTGAACAAGAACCCACTTGAATTAATTTACGCAGTTTGAAACTAGAATCCATTGCATTTCCGCAACTAATTTTAGACTGTCTGGGGAAGCAGCGCAGATTTGCTTAGGCTCAAATGTGATTAGAACCTACAATGGACTTAGGATTGAATTATTTCCTTAATCATTTATGAGTATATGGTTATGGTCTGCAAACAAACTATAAACTACAAACAAAGATTAAAACGAGAAGCTAGCTGTAATTATCATAGTAGCATTATTTTCCCATTTTTTAAAGTTTTTTTTTTATTATCGAATAATCCATAATATTATATTACGATAAACATAATCAAGAAAGTGAAATGTGTTTATATGGTTTGGTTTATCTAATTCTATAATTTTTTTCAGGTCGTTAAGATGATGATGGTAGTGGTCGTCATTTTCGCTGTTTGTTGGCTGCCTTTTCATCTATACTTCATTGTAACTTCCTATTATCCTGAGATAACAAATTCGCCATACATTCAGGAAACCTACCTAGCGATTTATTGGCTCGCCATGAGCAACTCTATGTATAACCCAATTATATACTGCTGGATGAACGCAAGGTAAATTAGTAATAACGAGCATTTGAAGGACGTGAGCAAATGAAGGTGCTATGAAATAAATTGCTGTATATATTTGAGAAGCAGATGTGTGAAACTAATTTAATCAATCCTTTAGCAACGATACAATTAGTTCACTCATACCGCTACTTATTCATGCATAGTTACAGCGTTGATTAAACAGTTCAACAGAAATTGGATGGTATAGCTCGTGGATGCGCAGTGGTAAAGAAGAGCGAGAACACAGCTGCTACAGGACGTGTTGCTGGCCGATTAACCCATCGAACATACACTACTCCTTTACAGAAATAACATACCGCTTTGAAATTAGCTTGAAGAAGATCGACAAGGACAAACATATAATGGGAACTAGTATTTTCTGCGCATGCACGTGGTATTTGAAGCGCGGTAATTGGCTGTTAAGTGATGATGTACAAAGCGCCACGCTCACAGCTGTTTCCCTTTACGCACGCCCACTATGTCCTGTCTTACTCGTCGACGCAATTCGCAAGTCATCCAATTTCTGTTGAACTGTATTTCGAGAACTTACTACACCCACGAAATGGCCAATGGTAATTTATTTTTCAGCACATTCTCTTACTTGCTCTTTCATATTGTTGTTGATTTAAAACACTCAATATTTTATTTATGAATTTATTAAAATTATGAAGTGTTAAGGCGCACATTTAACACTTTATAATATATGTATCCAAATTAATTGTGTAGGTTTACTGAACCACAATTAAGCCGTTTAGATATATATGAAGAACTTATTACACCTACAGGGAAGAGATTATACCGTGTTCGAAACCGATATGGTTGTGAACACCGCCGAAGAGTTAACAATGGATAACCGTACTAATTTCCAATTTGTACTCCTTTAGGTATATTATTTCAATTTTATAAAAACATAGATTAATAATTAACCTCTATACATCATTGTCCTTAGAGTTCTACCAGGTAAATAATTTTAATTAAGGTATACGTTACGTACCATATTATATTCCCTGTATAAACTGTGGTTTTGGTGCTACAATATGTGCAAACAGCACGGAACATGCTTCAACATGTATTATTTAAATTTTAGGTTTCAAGTCAATATAGTATTGAGAATTTTTAATTTTAAGCATCCCACCTAACCCATTTTTGATTACCGCCTGTGAAAACTTGACTATCCCACGATGTACTACACCTCCTACGGTATCAATCGATCTGGAACTTCGTCCACAATGACAGCAATTAAAAAACGGAAGTTAATTCTCGCTTGATTGTTTCTGTTGCCATTAACCTTTCAGTACATATAGTATTTTTTTATTTTTGGTTTAGGTATACAAGATTTTTGATTATTTTGTTATGGATAGTTGTTTATCGCGTTGCATAGAACAAAGAAAACCATTGAAGGAGAACCTTCTCTGTCACTACTAAGCTTTATACTAGCAACAAGTGAATTAAAGGGGTTTTCACTTAATACGACTTCGTTGATTGCCAATCACTGTGGTCAACCGTATCGTCCTGTAGAAACAGGAAACTCAAGCTTGCGTCGACAAATTTTATTTACCATATGTTGCAAAATAGGCATCTGTAATTGCGCTATTACTTACCCCTGGGAATAATGAGAAACGAGCACATATCGGAATGGAGAGGAATAGATACGTTACTGAAAACTAATGGAAGCAACAAACCCGGGAAGAGAAAGCATTTTATTGTGACTAGGGTTTATGAAAAAAAAATCAATAATAGAACTAGACATATATTTTATAATCTTCGCCGTTAAAATTTTTCAGGTGGTCCAATTATCAATTTGTAAGTGAAGGATTCTAAAATTCTAGTAGCTACCTAATTTTTTGAATATATCGAAAAGTCAAGAGTTTGAGACGGCACACACAACGTGTTCTGACAGGGGTTGAAACATGGATTCCCTTCTATAACCCAGAAATCGAACAGAAAACAAGCAAACAAGGAGGAGAGTTTCGAAACTGATTATACAGAAGAATATAAAGCTTTTTATTTCAAAGACCTGTATTCATTAAATGCTGAATTTAATGTTTTGTGGAAATCTCCAGGAGACTATAACAAAAATAGCAATAAATTTTTATTTCATCTCCTTTCCGTTATGGTATACGAGTAGTACTGAATTTATTATCCTTCTTATGTCTTATATGTCTTAAGTCATAACGGAATCTAGCAAAGAAAACGCAGTAGGTAATCTCACATAAAATTAGAAATTCGCGTATTGTTAGCAAATTTGTCGACACCTCTTTAAAAATGTTAATTCATACGATCAAAGAGAATGTAGCTATACGGATGGACTAAAAGGTAATCTAAAGTCTTGGAAGACTTACAAAGAAGAGATCATCTAATAACTGAAAATTTACTACATTCTTTCAGAGAAATACTGAAATCAAATTCTATTGAATATCTAATGCCTTTTACTTTCCCAAATTTATTAAATCATTGAAAAAAACTAGCAAAGCGGGAAATTTTATATAAGACCCGAAACGCAAAACTGTTTCGATTTTCTTTAAAAGGATAATACTTAAACTGTTTAAACTGTAATTTATTTTATTAGGGTTGAACTTATCAGATTTAGTATATTATCCGCATTTTCTGCTTTGTTATTAGATAACTTTCGATATCGACGTATCACCTTTCGTGGTAAAATAAAACAAGTCAAGCGAAATGGTTATGTCAAAATATTTCCACTTTATAGTCACATGAACTTCCGATTTTTGGACAGGATTCCTGAATTTCCACAAGGCCTGAGTTAACCGGTATTAGTTTACGTCAGTTCAAATCTTGTAAAGCCGACAAGAAAAATATTATCAGAAGAATATTGTTATAAGTCAACTAGGGTTGGTATTGTTAAAATCGAAAATGAGTAAATAAATATAATATTACTGTCGACGATACCGTGACGTAATGTTTGCTAATTGTATTAACAAGGCAATCAATCAAATGTCTGACACTATGAGAGTTAATCCGACAAACGAGCAACAAATCCAACTGTGATCCTGCAATCACTGAAAATACCATTTCCTTCCCAGGTTTATATATTATTCCGTTTTAGTATTAGAGATTATCCTTTGTAATTATATTCCGTAATATCCACACCTGTGTCCTCACCGTCTTGACTATAGGTGAGATGTTAATTAAACGATTTAACATGATCCCAAATTTATTCTTGTTACTAATCAGTAACTATATACTACGTATACGATGCGGCATCAGATATTCAAACTTTTAATTTAACAACAATCTGACTGTCTTTATTCCAGAAACAAGACATCCTTTGAAACATATTCTACTACAGTGCTACCGAAACGCTTTTAGTTCCCTTTGTTATTTGAGAACATTTATATTACATCTCTGCTCTGCTGGTGATTAAAGCATCGAAAATGCAATTAACGACTTCATATGCAAATTACATACTGGTAGTGTGCAAACAATCTCTGTAGTTACAGTATAGTGCAGAACATAATGGAAATGCGCAATTTCTAATTTAATTGCTAGTAGTTTTGAAATATGCATTTAAAAATCTCAAGCAATACTTTCTTGTTTGTAACCGTTGATTAAAGTCTACAACAGTCGACAAAATTTGGTAAATGTATGCCATTAAGTTTATAATCATTATAATCACTAACAATATGGGGTAGCTGCTTTAAAAAAGCCACTGAGTATAAAACCTGACCGGTTTAGCTACATCACAAGATTTAGGTAAAGATGAAATGCTTCTCATTTTTTTTAAATTATCGTAAACACTCAGATCAATTTTGACAATGTTTTACAAGTCAATACTATAGTATTTTGGTATTATATTTTAATAGGAAAATCTCTGTATGCCGATCTCTGCCACCTCATTGCACTTAGGCCACCTAATAATACACTTTTTAGGATTCTCGCCTCCCTGCAGCGGCGGATTTACGCAAAGGCGCAAGAGGCGCAAGCCTCGGGCCCCGCACCTAGGGGGCCCCATAATTGGCCAAAGAAAGGTACAAGATTAGCTAATGGAAAATTTGGAATTACGAATGTTCGATTGGCTTTTAATATTTAGGTGGGCCCCCTGATATCCTTTGCGCCTAGGGCCCCGCAAACGCAAAATCCGCCACTGCCTCCCTGCTTGCGTTTTTAGAGACAATCCAGGACAATGAATATCTTCACGTGGAAAATTTCACTTCTCCTGTCGACAAAATATTATATTACAAATACAGGATGTTCCCCAACTATAGTCTGTTTTTTAACTGGGAGGAGCGATTAGAGGTCTATAACGTAAGAGAATGTTAATGAAGTACCTTCAAATCGAATTTGCTAAACAAACATAATGTCCGAAAATCCTTTCTTTATACCTAACCATGGAAACTAGCATTGATGAAATATAAAAGGACAAACGTTGACACCTTTTTAAGTTATATACGTTAAAGCAAGGGCCATCCCCTACTCTCGAACGAGTTAAATGTGATGACTGTTAGGGATTGAAAAATATTTAGTTAAGCTTGGTTAACCACAAAATATATTTTAACTAAAGATTTCATACGAATGTTAAAAAGTATTACAGGAGGCTAGGTGATAAATAAAATGTGTAAAATATTGTTCCTTCAACCTTAACTATCACTATAGGGTTCGGTAATCACGTGATCCACCCTGGTGGGTAAACAACTACACTCTCATGGTTTGTCATACGTGGTCTGCCTCGGTGGGTAAGCGCAATATATACAGGGTGACCCAGCGTTAAACCGCCATACGTTCAGGGCTGATTTTTCAGGTTAAAATAAGACTTTTTTCGTCTATAAATTTATTTCCAAAAGTATCCTACAAGATAGATTGAAAAGAATAAAATTGAGAAAAATGACACTGCCCCCGCCCTTGGCCTCCGCGCTCACGGAACATGACTCTTTTGGACTTCTTTGTATGGGGTACAACCAAGGAAAAGGTTTATGCGGAGCCCGTCAATGACGAAGCTGCCCTTCGGGAAAGGATATACAAGCAGCCCGGCAGATCATACCAGCAGAGTGCCCTGCAACTGTTCAGTCTGTCGTCCGTAGGTGTAAGCTGCATTCTTTTTACTTTAGCTCGGAGGGGGTGCATTTTTGGAGATAAATTTATAGACGAAAAAAATCTTGTTTTAACCTTAAAAATCAGCCCTAAACGTTTAGCGGTTTAACGTTGGGTCACCCTGTATGATAACCGCCAGACTGGCTCCTTGACAACCCATAACAGTGCAGCTGTTTACCCACCGAGGTAACCGTGTTGCTAACGTGTTGACGTCACATGATCGACCTCTATTAACTTCATTTTTATAGATGCAGCGAACACGTGACAACACTTCTGCCATAGTTTTCGTAATAGTTTTGTTTCATAGCCCAGAAAATCGTTCGTAGAACGAATTTAAAGAAAATATTGTCATATTCTGATCTTTTTTGGCCAATAAAGCTGTTACACATAAACGTATTAATCAGCCTACGGTTATTATCTCATTATCGAATTGATCACCAAATCTATCACCATAAAATTTTTAACTCGTTTATGATTTTCAATTTCAGCTATCATCCGTCATCCGTAATGATTTGGCAATTTAATTACCACTGTACAAAACACTGTAATTTTTAATTATGTATACCCGGGAAATAAAAAAATGTAGCTACATATTGAGCTAAAATAAAAACTGCATAACGATTTCGTTACGACACGAAAAACTAAAATTAAAAAATTCAACATTATCAACATAAAGCAGATGACAACCAGTAAAAGTTGAGAGCACAAGGTTGCTTATAATTCAGTGAAAATAATGAAGGTATTACCCAGGGACCCCACAGGGTCTGTTTATTTATCTGAACATGTCCAGAATGTATTTCAATAAAATAGAAAGAACAACATCGAATATCTTGCAAGCTTTGAGCATTTTTAGTCTATAAATGTTTCTTAATAATCTAAAACTCAAAAAAATCAAAGTCTAACCGATGTAGCTGTAAATGAACTACCAAAACAACAACTTAAATCAAGATAGAAGGAACAGGAACGAGGGTTATGTAAATGACCGTAAAAAGAAAAACGAAAACGTTTTTGTTTGAGATTAGACGCCCACGGTTTTCTTCTTTAGGGTAATATACGCGAACTAGGATTCTACTAAACTTGAAACTTTTATGAAAGTTTAAGCACTGGAGACTAACGTTTCACAATTCCAAAAAAAGCCCGTCTCTATCCACCTACAGCTACTTGAAATTGAAAACAATTTTTCGGAATTATTGATGTTCGCTAACTTTATGCCGACAATTTATTTGGATTTTTATCTTTACGTCCGTAATAAATTACTAAAATAAATTTTGCGTGACTGCTGTTTATATAAACACTTAAATAAAAAAAAACAACTTGTAATCAAAAATCAAGGACAATATCGAAGATTAATTTTGAAATAAAAGTTAACCTTCAACGTTTGAATAATCCTGGCTATCAAATTTTTTTAAGTGGGCGAACCGGCAGAAGACTTGCAAGAGAGTAAAAATGAAAGTAAATATTTCTTGACAAATTGGAAAAATAATCACTTTACGGGGTAATGTCCCCGGATTTACATCCTTTTGGAGCTATTTATAGCACCCCCAGCTAAAATAAAAATGTTGTATACATTGTAATATAATATTAATATGGTTTGTTTGATATGGAGCTGATGACATCCAACTGCGTGTTTGGTCCTCTTCTAGTTTGGTCTAATCGAAGGGTCTAATATGGTGATAGTTATTTCCTGGGTCTGGTTTTTCTTCTACGTCATAAGCCCTAAGATTCTTCCCAGTCTTATAATAGTAGTTTCCGTTATCTGGAAAAGTAAATATATTGTGTGTACCTACCTACAGGTTCTCGGTTATGAGATGCTTAGGGGGTTATCTACTACCACTAACTCGAAGATCGGAAAATAGTGATGGTAGTTGAGCAATTTATTGGAAAGGTTACGCTTGGGTGTATGGGAGTACTGGCGGTTGGAGACGCCGAAAACTGTCGGATATTAAAGTGATTTGAGTCCTGGGATACCCCTGCGGCGGATAAACGGGCAGATTTTTACAGCAGCAGATTCAGAACATGATTTGGTTAATTAAATTGAATTAGCTAGAACTTCTATCTGCTAGGTTTATTCTTCCGAAAACATCATCATCTCTAAAGACTCTTTAGATCGCCAATTACGCAACTTGTCATAAATTTGTCCTCAAATAAACTTCTGATTAGGGTTCCGAGAGTTCTTTCCATGGTTATAACTCTTTATGTTACTTCCAGGTTATCATATCCCCTCTTGCGTGGTTGACTCCGCTATCTGATGATTTATCTCTATCTATCTTTAATATTCATTCATTCTCCATGCTATTGACGTCCATGTTCCATATTTTTTCTGTTTAGCATCGGCTCATCCCAGGCAAAAAGAAACCGTTTTAGAAACCTTCCAAAAATGTCCCAAAAACGTACTTTGGAATATTAAAAGGCTCACCTTGGAACATTCCAAACGTTCCCGGAACGTCCTCAAGAAACGTTTCTCACTGGGAACATCCTTTTTACCTGGAATTGTTTTCTTAGTTGCGGATCTTCCTAATACCCTCTCTTTTCTGTATCTAAACGATTATTAATTAGCCATTAGCTACAATATATTTAAAAAATGCGGTTTAATATTCAAAATAATTACGAATTTAGGGTAACGACCTAAATCCGTGGCAATCAGGAATTACGATTGTTTACATTTGATTTGTCCTGAAAATACCAACTAATATTAAGCACAATTACTGTTAGCGAAATTGCGCCATTAATTTTATTAATGAACGTCTTCACAAGCGAAACCGTAATGCGGAAGTGTCAGCGTTCACTCCAAGAGAAATCAATCTCGGCTGCTGCATCTCCCAAAGAGACTCGCAGTGTTCCATAAATAAATTAGGGCTGTTGAATGGCTCTCTGATTGAATGTCACTCTGTGCATCCAGAAATAATGTTGTTGAACAGACAACAATAACTTCAACTAATTCTATTTTCTTGGACAGAACGAAAACCATAATGTACCACGTTGTCTGCTTTGTACGTGTCTTTAGATAACTTAGTTACCTTATGGTTAGAAGTTACGAAATTAAATTAAAAATTAGAATACAACGAAAACTCTTGTTGTAGTCAATCTTCAATTTTATGATTTTGTGTATGTGTTGATAAATATTTTTTCCTAATAGGTAATTAAAACTAAAACCTTTTGCAACTGTACGTTATTAATTTTTTTATTGAAGTAGCTCCTTCCAAAGCCGTCAACGTTAACGTTTGGAGAGAAAATATCTTTATAAAAGCCATGGTATAAACCCTAACATGTACGTAGGCAATATTGATTAAACCCTTGTCCGCAGGGCAGGTGGACACAAGATGTTCCACACTACTACGTGCCTGTCCGTTAATCTGGACCTGATTATACGATTATAGTTGAATTAATATTGTTTAGATAGTGGGTTTCTCATAAAACTAGATTATTATGTCCTCTGCTGTGAAATCTCAGTTCCACCCTTCCAAAGTGTTAATTTCCATGATGAAATTTTACTGAATATTTAGATTAATTAAACTATGAAGATCAACTGTGTTTATCTAATTTAACACGCGATTATTGAAGGAATTAATAGAAAAATTAGATAGTAGCTTTATCTTCTCTAAAATAAAATTTTTATATTGACTAGAAAATTTAATATTTATAAATATAAATTAAAATAAGAGAAAAGATTCTCTGAACATATCAATGCTTTCAACAATGCGCATTAAATTAGTTATAGCTGGATTATCAAGGCGTTATAAACAAAGTAAAAAGGTACCTATGCCTAGTAGCTTTTCAAAGTTACAAAGGCAAAGAATATTTCTGAATGTTAATTAAATTTGAATTATTCTTTGATTTACCTCGCAATAAAATACATTTTTTACATATCATTTGGAGTATAATTTTAAATCAAAAATAATAAAAAATTTGTAGGTAATAATAATCCAAAATGAATGTTTAAAACACATAAATCATGTACTACATATAAGATAAGACAAAGATGTTTACAACGATTTATTTTCGTAGAATCTCTTCCCCGATAACAGAGTTATCTCATTTTCTTTCGGATCGGAGGACTGCGGGCTGTAACTTCAAATAAATTTACATATTGAATTTTTTTTAACAACTTGAGGCGTTCTACCATGCTCTAATGAATGTATGTTTTAAAACAACCTCGCAGTTTTTTTTTATTAATTATACTCCCTACAACAAACTAGAATAATGTAACATTTTTCAGATTTAGAAGAGGGTTCAAGCAGTTCTTTTCATGGTTACCTTTTGTCCATGTAAGCCCAGGAACATTAACTAGAAGAGAAGTTCTAACGAGTGGTAGACGATCTTATTCAGGATCACCCGATCATCATCGTATCATCCGCAATGGTTCGTATTTACGTTTCAAAACTTTGAAATGAATTCCAATTTTATTTACAGGAAATTCGAAAGCAACCTACAGTATTCCCTTTACTCACAACATGTGTAGTCGTGTGTAAAGGATCATATCATTACGGTTTACAACGAAAAGCTTCCCGGACAATTCTTAGAAACACAGAAAACAGAAACGTCAAACTCAAATTCGTTTATAGCTACAGTACTACAGGGATTTGAAAACAATACCCTACGTCAAACTCACAAAACAAGAGCTTTTTCCGATACGCCTTAGAGGCACTAAATACAAAACTTTCTATTGATGTTGCGTAAAATACTAGTTACGCTTTCTTCCAACCGTGTGGTTCGTGGTGGTTATTAATTAGAAAATCTAAAGTTTTCTTCGATTTCATTAGTTTTCAACAAAATCTTGTTTGGAATTTTAATTGAATTTGCAACTTCTTGAAGACAAATTTTCTTTGTTTGAAACTATTAAACACATAATACAAGGCAGGTGTTTATATCTGCGTTCAATTCCCACGAGCTATTATAACTGCAAACTCATATTTTTTGGTCTCGCTGTGCACTCAACTTGAAAATAAGTCAGCACCGTGTATTCTAAATTCATAAACAGACACAAAATTTAAAAAATACCTAATAATAATTATTAAGAATGAACGAATTAAAATAATCGTTCTCTTAGTTTTATTCTAAATCGCTGGTTAAATTTTACAGAAGAAGGATATCAGCCTACGTCAATGCAGACTTGATAAAATTTCATGACATATTATTAATTTGAAAGCTTAACAATATCGGGAACATGTCGGGAGATCTAAAACTTTTTCCCAACTCTAATGAACTGTGTTATAAAGTTTCTCCATAAAATCTATTGTTTGCTGGAAAATACAGCATAGAGGTTGAAAATTTTATTCAAAGCTTTGTAAGAAGAGAAAATTAAAAATTAGTTCAAATGCTTGAAAAATTTAACTAACCAAAAGTTTTTCTGGTCCTGAATTTCCTTCCTGCATGATTACGATTATGTAATAACTGACCACGCTGTAATTGACGTTAAGAGAAATTACTGTAGCCCCTTCAAACAAGCACTCAGCATTAACTATGCCAATAACCCGTAATAATTATTGACCAACTCATTATTGTGTAATTAATTTCATTACTACAGGAACTAAACGGTCCGTTTCTGTTAACGCATAGGGACGGTAAGGATGTCGTTGCACCCCGGGTGTCCCAACCCCACATCAACAAATACGTATTACACAAATTTAGAAGATGAAGCCGGTTATCCTCGTGGAAAGCGGTGGAAAAGTACGGAAATGAAGGCAATGTCTTGACATCGTCAGCCAAGCGAAGACGATCCCGGATCTCTTCGGCAAAGAAGAACTTGGATCTAGTGCCACACCTCGCGGTCCAACCGGCACTTGCCTTGGATACGCGAGGAAAGTGACGGAATTAAGAAAACGACTTTTTTAGAAACGAGAATGTAATATAAATTACATTGATATTTATTCTGTAAGTACCTACTAATAAGTTCGTCTTTAAGACATAGAAGTTATTAACAGGGTATTAAAAGTATAACAATTAGCTAACAGAAGTAGAAGATTTTAAATTTTAAAAATGGATTTCTACATATCTGATAGTGGTCTTTTAATTAAAAAGTTGACGTTACATAAACCTCTAGAGAAGTCTTGAAAAAAAAACATCTTCATTTCAAGATACTGGATTGGGAATTACTGGTAATCAGGAAATTCAAGTCTTGCATTCCATGTAGGATCTTATTTTTTTTATTTTATTAAAAATCAATAAGTGTTTGGTCAGGAGATCTTGCAGGTTATGCATATCGTTTATTCTCAAATTACTCGAACTCGTTGATATTTCCTCAATTTCCTTATACTCCTTAATTATACAAAACTGAAGCTAACTCATTTGGACAATATTCTAGTACCTATTAGATATATAATTTTTAATTCCAGCACGCCTTCTTCCCAACTAAAATGAAAAACCGTAGGTCATGCATGTAAAGAGTAAAGATTCTTCTTTGGGTTAAAATTACTTAGGACTTACTTAGGCAAAATTTTCTGTTTGGGTATAATACAATCTAGAAATGCGTCAAAGATTTCATTCCAAGACATCAATCTATTAAAACAACACCCATTGCAACCAACGAAAGGCAGACACGAGTCCGAATTGGGCCAATAATTTGATATAATTCCCCGCGGTTGCGTAAATCAAGTTGAAGTTTAATCCTTAAAAATACTTTAATAAAACTTTGATTTTAATCCAAGGGGGCCAAGAAAGGCCCCACGTTTGGTGCCAATTCGCCGCATTTCAAAATGCTTGAACAGCTTCGATTGATTTTTCCGTGGTTTGTAAAAGAAAATACTTACCTGGTATCGGGACAAGAACTGGGAAAAGGGCGCCAGAATCCAGGACAATTCAAAACAACGCTGCAGATATTTGAATTCAAGCATTCCAAAGTTTCATTGTTTTTAGCTTGATTGCCCAAAATTATTAACGCCAAATAAATTATTGATCTCTTTAAGAGTCGAGTTTGGTTTTTCGAGAAATATCAAAGCCGCTAAGTAGGAAGAGTAGGGTGGATGTTCAACTGAAGCAATTCAAATCAAATTGTACTCATTGCTCCATAATTCTAATCAATTCCTTCTTTGACACAATTTAATCAACACTCCATTGTAGTGCTGTAAAATAATTCGATGTGAATCTATAAAAATTAAATTACTAGTAGGGAGATTCAAATGGGTGTTATAATAAGTAAATGTAAATAATTTGAGGAAAGGTTCTATATAACAAGATAACTTATTTACCAGTTCTGCTAAAATTTTGGAGAATTTATTGCCCTTTTGATTAAAATGGGGAAGTGCAAAGTTCGTCATTTCAAATCCTGCATACTAATATTTCTCCGTTTTGAAGTGTTTCTCGTATTCACGTACTCAAAGCGTGCATATAGATGTTTTATTTGCCTACGTATAGTCAGAAATTTCTAACAGACCTGAATAATTAAATTTTACTACTGGAAAGTGTTAAGAGCAAATATTTGTATTCTGTTTCCACATACTTTTATGTAAAAACGAAATAATATCATCATATCGTAGATGTGTTCCTTTGAGATTCAAATGCCTGTATACAGAAGTTCATACATTTCGGCCATATAATATACCTTATTGTGATAAATAATAAATGGACAACAAATAACAACAAGAAAAGAATCGTTGTCGGAAACGCAGTTGATGTATTGTAGGGGATCAACTCGATGAGACATGACATGAAGTTCCGTTTTCCTCAATTTTCTTTGCAGTCACTAATATTTAGGCTTTGTAGTCCTATGTTAGAAATATTATTATTACTGACTCCAGATAATTAAAATAAATAAGAAATTTCCACGCTAAAGAGCCTAACTCTGTCCAAAAAAGAGATTTCGCTTGAAGTTTCGTTTTGATTTCTAGATGTTGATGATAAGCCGCTTGCGTTTGATGTGAAAGCGGCTTTGCAAACACCATAAATAGGTAAATAAAGAAAAAAATAAAACCAAGTGCGTTTTAACAAAACAGTGAAATGTATAACAAAGAAAAAAGTAATAATAAAGAACTGAAGGTAAAAGTAAACAAGATTTTCCTTTTCTTAAAAGCTCTCCCAGAACACTTTTCATAAAAATAAGGTTTGAAAAACCATGAAACTTTTCAAATTTGACCAACCTATATAATTGAAATACAAAATAAATAATTTAACTTAACTAGAATATATTAGGTACCCTATACAAAAGTTTTTGAGAGTTACCTAACTAGCCCAACAGAATTCATTTTCAAGTTAAAAATTAGTTACTGCTATTAAGCAATGTTCCTAATATGTACAGTCAGCGACAAATGTTTTCACCAGTTTTGTGCTGCACTGTGACCCGCTTTACTGAGAAATATAACACATTTCTATATTTCATTTCATCTTGGTAACAGTGTTACCAACATACCTACATAAAACAATAAGAACGACGTTATGGTGCCTCTTATATTTCTCAGAAAAAACGTGTTCAGTGGTATCATACTGGTGAAAACATTTGTCGCTGACTGTACGTAGTAGTACACTATGTAAGTAATTTATTTTTTCTGTTATTTCAGCTGTTGGTTGTGATTAATTCAATGCTTAAACTAAATCACCCTATACAAACGGTAAATATATGTTGTAATAAATAGAAATCACCAAAAATAAATTAGTAGGTATATCATGTGATGAGTAATTCTTACGAGTGTGTACTATAATTCTTTACAATTAACAACAGAAAACTTAATTCAAAAATATGTATACAAAAAAAAAACAAGAAAAAAAGCGCGTTGATAAGAGATCAAATGCTACCACAGTACTACACGGGATTTTCAACGAAAAGTAACAACCCTCAGTGTCATTCAAAACTATTGTTTGCTTGAAAATCGTAAAGACATATCAACCAAGACAGAATAAGGGACATCTTTTTACAGAACATCCTGGGCGTCTGTCATGAGTGTCATGAATCCCTTAGCCGTCACGGCTACGCCCTCTAAAATTTCCAATGGTACCATACCATGTGTGGCACATCGTTGAAAAGGTAATTTTATTGATTTCAAATTGAGACAAACATAAGAGACGAATTCATTCTATTCTTTATTTTTTTAAGTCTCAATTTGAAGCGAATAAAAAAATAAATAATATAATGAATTCCTTATGAAATTACCTTTCCAACGATATGTCATACATTGTACAAATATAGAAGTATTTAAGTAAGCTCTAGGGTTGCAGGGGCGTGCCTCTATCGTCCTTCTTTCACATACTTTTCTATTTAATTTGAATTGCGGAAACACTTTTTTATATTTTGGAGAATTAGTAAACCTCGTGTATGATGACTGAAATTACAAGAAATTAAAAAAAATACAAGTTCCGGACATACATTTTCATTTGAAAGTCTTAAGCCACAAATAGTATAAAAAATATAGGTTACTTATTATATCTTCTCCTTCTTCTGGAAAATTACTCTTTCCAATGTTTTTCTCAAAGTCCTATGTGTTGCCAAATAGTGCTACCAACATTATGTTCATAATAAATGTGTGTACCTATATAATATATCATGAAAGAAAATAATGTAGATAAAAAGTAAGACATAATTATTCAAAATGGCTGTGTAAAACACGAAACTGAAACTGTAACAAGATAACTATTAAATACCCAAGACAGTCAGTTATCGATAATTGAATAATCGAGTTAGGCTCTAAAGTTACTTTCTCCATTAGGCAAATCAGCGTTCTTAGTTAAACTTAGAAAGAAAAAGTCACTTCACGAAAATGTATCGCGACTTTTATTTAATTTTTAGTTCGTCTAGAAATAAATTTCCCTTCTTATATTTGACCACATTTTTAATATTCTCTTTAAATCTAAATATTATCCTCCTAGAGGCTAGATATCAGTTTTTATTTTTAGTTACTGCAGAGCTGCAGAACCACCAAAAATTAAACTCAGTTCTGAATTACAGTTCTGCAGCTTGCATGAGGTCCTTCGAAAGGCTCCGCACCCACAACACTCACTTAAATTATTCTTGGGGTTTCCTTTGTGGTAGAAATAAAATATTTATAGTATTGATAAAATACATCTGCAGTATCGTGGTTACCTAATAGCAGTAATTAAATTTATTTGCATTAAATTCAAGCACCTGTATGTTGAAACACTCTGAAAACCACTTTCAACGAGCTCCTTTCATCTTAAATGATTAATTGAAATATGATAACTGATTACACCCACGAAACCACTCTGTAAGGATAAATAACGTATCCGTAAAAATTGTAAAAAATATTATTTGAACATCCTTTTAATAGAAAATTTTCTAGATTTTATGAAACGTCAACTGCCATAAATGTAAATTAGGTACAACCTAGGATATAAACATTGTCCACTCCTGCATCGGGAAACAGAAGCGCTTTAATCCACCTCTTTATATAAAAATAAGCTTTATATGTGGCATGTATAGAACGTTCTTTCATGAAGTGATGGAATGTTAGTTAACTTTGTTAGAAAACTTCGCAGATAATTCAAATTTTCTGTTGTTACAAACTTAAGATTTAATCCCCTATTTATTGGAATTCAATTTTGTAAATAAATTAATGTTCATGAGTATATCTAGAATGCTTTATTTTGATTCATGTTTTCTGACATGTCTGACCAAGAATGTGATAATTTAAATATTGTATAGATAGATATATCTACTACTATAATAATTACTATATAGTAGGTATTCAAAATGTTTTATAAAGCGAGAGTCTAGTCATAGCTGTGTTTTACGTAATTACTCATGTAAGATATTTATGTACATACCTTTATAAATATTCAAAGCTACTGCTAGTTAGAACAAAGCCAATCCTTCAGTGAGTATTTATTTTTGATACATTGATGATCGAAGTCTTTCGTTTAACTACTAATACCTAGGTCTCAACCGTTTTCACTGAAACTTTTTTAATATAGGTACATATTAATACTACATGATAGGTAACCATTGGAAAATCCGAAATATACAGGGTGATACAGCTATAAGTCGTTCCCACCTTAACAGTGCACCCCAACATAGATACCCTAGTTTTATATAACATTAACCGATTTTGGGATTGTTTCCTGTTTTAATTATTTCATTGATTTTGATAAAGATTTGGGCACATTTGGAGGTAATAGTGTCTTTAAAACCAGTTACTCACTTTTACAAAACGTTTATTTAAAAAAAAGAAAACATCGTCGGTTGAATATTTCTTTACAGGGTGCTTATACAAGTCTGTAATATTAAATAGAAATCCCTATTCACTTACAATACTAATATGTGCTACTATTATATCTTCCACTGATTTCAAAAAAACATAAGGTCTTCCATTTTTCCCTGAATGGTAACCTTTTAATTTATTAATTATCTAAGGTTCGTTTAGGATTATTAAACTCCTTTAAAGCTGTGTTTATTAAAATTTTCTTATCGCTGCAACTGCGAGTATTATTTTTTATGAAGTAGGTACTTCCAGGAACTTGCATAGCGAGACCTGGACCTATTAACAAATATTTGATTCAACTAATATGGCTTGGCTATCCCATCCTGTATATAATTCCTTCAATAAAATTGTATATTTAGTCTCACCAGATATTAACTAGCTTGCCACATATTAAACGTATCTTTTCACTGCCAATGGATTTTTTTAAATTATGAATGCCGTGCTGTAACCCTTAAACCTTCAAATAAGTAGGTACCAACTTATCTGTAAGTGTATTGCTCTGTGATTATCTTGTGCTAATTAAACAGATATTGGGCAGTACTCACGTAACTAACACGTCTCCTTTTTGTACCAAAGAAAAATTCATGTTTACTAGTCTTACTTATTTATACCTACAAATGTTTTCCAAGCTTCTTAAAACAAAAATACGACTATTTAGGAAATTATCTAAGGGTGTATACTACGTTCAGCGAGTCTAGCGAGTCAGTCACAATAAATGCACTTGAAGAAAACATGCGCGGTACAAGTCTTTATTCAAACAGGTTTGACACTAACGGCGACTGTTGTAGTTTAATGCACTAAACTATATCAACAGTAAATAACATCAGAATCAAAGAATTTTGGACTAAACAAAAAAGACAAAATAATCAGGGTGCAATCACCTATCGATCACGCGCTACTGTATATTTCCATGTACTCTCCAGACCCAATGAATTGGATTACGCGGCATAGGGATTTCAATGCAAAAAATGTATGTTCATTTATTTTCTCCCATATTTATTTTAGAGCGAAACTGTTCTATAGTTTTTCGTAGAGAAGAAAATGCTGAATCGGAACATTCTATTGGTTTTGGTTTTAGTTGTACGGGGAGAAGAAGAATGCAAAAATTGAGCAATTAAAAAAAGCACGCGAGTTTCAAATTCAGACGCGCAATTTTTACTGTAAACCTAAAATACAAAACCAGTAGAACGTCCCGAATTAATATTTGTATCTAAAAACTATAGCTCTAAAATAATTAGGGGAGAATAAAAGTTTTTGCATTGAAATCCCAATGTGGGTAAGTGCGTAATCCAATTCTACACCCTGCAGAGTAGGTACAGTAAAAAAAAATTTTTCACAGTTCAAATCCTCAGAATATTTTACAAGTCAAACCTGCAATAAATCGATTAACTTGATCCTTATTTAATTTACTGTTTCAAGTATCAGCTTGGAAAGCAATTGAGCTACCTATATTGTACAACACGGAGAAAATTAAAAAACTCGTATTTTCTGTTACTATAAAGTTTGAGTCAGTGTAAAATTATGCTGAGAGACTTGAATGATTAGTAGATATTAATTGTTTTTAAGGCTGTTTTACTGTAAACATTATTAATCATAAATATAAACAAGTGATCTCTGTACTTAGCTGATAAGCAAAAAAATAAAACTCAAATTCTTACGGAGTTTATTTAAAAAATACCAACTGTCATCATTTTCAGTTTGTCATTCATGCATTACTTTTCAGAAAGAACGTTAGGCCACCTATACAGGGTGTCCGGAAACAACGTTCCGTAACTTCGGGAGATGATTCTACATCCAAAACTATGAAGAAAAGTTCTCATGAACAGGGGTCCGGAAAAGCTTTCTAACGGAGCTACGGCTCTTTGAAGAGGGGCCTCAAAATGTGTTGTTTTATTAATTAGTTAATCAATACTGAAACGAGATTGATAAAATTTGGTACCCAGGGTATATTTGGTACGGGAAATAGTTTGGTAATGTTAAAAATAGAAAAAAAAGCCAGGGGCGTGCGTAACGGGTAGGGTGTATTGATTAACTAATTAATAAAACAACACATTTTGAGGCCCCTCTTCAAAGAGCCGTAGCTCCGTTAGAAAGCTTTTCCGGACCCCTGTTCATGAGAACTTTTCTTCATATTTTTGGATGTAGAATCATCTCCCGAAGTTACGGAACGTTGTTTCCGGACACCCTGTATGCTGCAGGTCCTCTTACAAGAGTCCGAAAATTGCAGGTTTATGGTCCGAGACGAATATCTGCCAAACGGCGTTACGAGACGTTATCACAGACCCACAGTACCCTGGCCTATACGAATTTGCACAGAAACTGAAGGAGGTTTTACCTAAACAAAATTCCCGTAACTTCAAAGTGAAAAAATGAAAATTTTGTTAAATTTATGATAGCAGGTTTGTGGTCCGAGTCGAATATCTGGCAAACGGCGAAACGAGACGTCGCAGAATTGTTATCACAAACGCATAGTAGGTACCCTGGTATATAAAAATCTGTACAGAAACTGACGGCGGTTTTAGGTATTACCAGTATTACTACTTATTTACTTACTACTCTCTACCTACATTTTAAACACAAAGCAAAAAAAAAGCATATTACATAAAATATGTTCCACTAGGAACTAGGTATCTATATTTGTTTCAGCAAATTTGTCAGATTAGCAACAACTCGTGCATCTTGAGCAGAAAGAGCAGAAGTATTAATATCTTTAAATTCCCATCGCATTGAAACTTGATTCCAAATTCTATCTGCACTTAATCCCATTGGAATATGAAATAAACTTGACCAGTCTGGCTGCCATTTTCCAGTAAGAAGCTACAAAATACCTACACTTAATACCTACACAGTTTTTACTCATGTAGAAAGAAAACGTTCCTGGCACGTTTCAGAAACGTTTCATAAATCTCAAAAACACCTACTTTGGAACGTTGACAAACTGTTCCATCTCAAAAACGTTCCAAACATGTTCAGAAAATGTCCCAAAGACGTAATACTTTGGATCACGTAGTAGTATGTTCCAAAAAGGTTCCAATTGAACAGTTTTTGAAACGTTTCTAAAAGATTTCGCGTAAAATATTTACTGTGGGACGGCGCTGAAACCTTCCCGGAACGTCTTGTCGTCTCCAAGAAAAGTTCCACTGGAGACAAGAATAGAACGTTTCTTTCTACCTTGGTAGGTAATAATTTGAAGAATAAAGGAATAGAGAGTAAATGTAGTTTAGATACTTTACCTGATCAAATGGACGGTATCCTACATGAAACATGGTATGCAGTAACTGTTTCGATGTTGGCATTGCCCGATTAGGTTCAAATGGCTTGCTTTCTTCACTAACTCCCAGAGCTTGCAGTAACCATTCATGATTACAAATTATAAAATGATACACAATCTAAAACAAAATTGTACTCAGTTAATGAACATGATGACTATCACTAACAAAGTAACACGTCATTCTAGCAACAAATGATATTACCTTCAAACTTCTTTTTCCTTCTGGTGTCATCAACAAATCACTAACAAGAACCTCTGACATTTGCAAACTCTGCTCAACCCTTTTGCAACCCTCAGATTGTAAATGATCAACCTCTATTCCCTGTTTAGCTTGTTCAAGAAGATCGTCAATTTCTTCTGTGTGTTTATTATTTTCATCTATACTACACAAAGCTTCAGCAACAGCAAGAGCTACAGCTTCTGTTGAACTGTTAGTTCCATCAAAACTGCAGATGGAGTTTCTATGTTCTACAGTAACTTGTTTCTTTAGTGGAATATTTATAGCACTACTAGAATCTTCCTTTGTGCCCTCTGCAAACTTTACATCCTTTTTATGTTTTTCCGCTTTACATAGTAATTGGCTGTATAAAGCACCAATGAGGATTTGCAAAAGAGCAGATTTGCCAAGAGGAGCAACATCAACAGGAAGAAGATCTTGAAGTAAAAATGCAATGCGGGGAACAGCTGAATCCACACAGTCCCACAATTGAATAAAACATGCTAGGACTATAGTCATTGCTTGATACATGCTTGCTCCAGTTTGTACGGCAGATATTACTGTCGGTATGATTGGTTTTAAAATGGGATTTACTAAAGACAAAATAGCTTTGTACCAAGGTGGTTGATTTAAGTTCCATACCTAAAGGAATAGAAAAATTTGGGAAGCTCAAAGAATGTAATTATAACAAAATTATAGTAAGTACCTGTCGCCTATCAAAACATTGCGACCAATCCTTACTATCTTCAATAAAAGATAAAAGTATGCGCGAGAAATCTGAATTATTCCCAATAGACAATAAAATGTGGGTAAGAGCAACAACAAGATCGTAATAGTTTTGTTGTGAACAAAAAGGACTTTCAGAATCTGTACTTCTACAACTTCCATCTTCCACACATAAGAAACCATCACATTTTGTTAACTTCATAGATTGACGGGATGGGTTAAGTGGATTTGTAGAACCTGTTTTCATGGCTAAACCAAACAATATTGAGAGAACTTTTCCATCTCGCATTCCAAGCACCTAGAAAGGGAATAATCCCTTGAATTTTATATTTTGCTATTCTTTCTCATTACTACCTACCTTCATAAGCAAAGCCCAGTTAGGTTGTGGTTGAGCCAGCATAACAAATATTTCAAGACCAATAGCTGAATTGTCTGGCAAATCATTTAATTTCCCTACACCTTTGGGGTATTCTGGAAAAATATGTGGAAGACCAAATATGATCCATGGACTTGGACCTGCATTTCTTGATTTGAATATTTCAACAGAATCAATTCCCTTTCTGAAGACCTAGGTATTTCAAGAAATACGTATAAATTTTTAGTAAAATACAAGATGTCTTGCAATAGGATGTCCATAGCTTCCCAGAATGTTTTTTGGGATCGATTCAAACGCTACATGGCAGATCTATTGATCAACCGCGGACTTCCGCGTCCGTTATGGGATTCTGAGACATAAATAGAACTTTTCTATTTAAAATGATCCCTAAAGTAATAGTACATATTCTGGTAAGCTATGTTTGGTTTATTGCAGGAGCTCTTAATTATTTGATCTCATTTTTCCTTCAAACACACCATAAAGATGAGCCATTACCTTGTATAGAACATGTAGAGGTGTCCCTCTTAGAGTCAAACAAATAAACAGCTCTTGACATTTAGCATGTATATCTCTTAATGTTTTGCTTTGAGAGTTGATGACAAGACCAATCACTTCATCTGCAGAATTGCATATGGAAGGCAAAAGTTGAGCAATACAAAGCAATAAATTGCTTATATCAACTACAAGAAGTTTACTACGACTTTCTGATGGGAAGGACTAAAATATTATTAAAGTTATACGTTAATTTACAATAATTCTATTTCAGCAGAACACACCTGTGTGTATCTAACAGCCAGAATAGTCAGTGATTCGTTAAGCATACCTGCAAGTACTTTTTGAGCCATTTTAGGGGGAACAGAATTCCATAAGTCTTGTTTGGTACCTTGTAAATTAATATTCAATGGTCTCATGTTAAGGACAAGGGGTGCATGACACTTTGCCCAATGCCCACAACGCTCAACGCTGTTTTCTGCGCATTTATATATTAACTGATCAGAACAACTAACCTCGGCACCATGTACACAGACCTAGGCACCATGTACATAGATATAGCAATTGATGTAATTATATTAATGAATAGAGGTAACCGAAGTAAAAACCGGGGTTAAATATATCGTTGAGCGTTGTGGCCGTATTACAATGTTGGAGGATTTGGTTACATTTAGAATTGAGCTAATTGGTCGATTTGGACGTTATTGGCAGAAGGTAAACACCGTTGGGCGTTGTGGAAATTGAGTGAAGTGTCCCGATCCCAGAACAAAAGGGTGTAAAGCGTGCTAGTAAGTTGGTAATAAAATAGGTATTACAACACACAATGGTGTTAAAAGTCTTTGCTATCATTGTTTTCCTTTAGATACCTAACATGTTTGATTATATCCAGAGTGTAGGATTCGATTACGCACCATAGGGATTGCAATGCAAAAATCTTAATGTAGGTATTACATTTATTTTCTCCCCTAATTATTTTAGAGCTAAGCTATTCAGAAATTTTTTGTAGAGAAAGAAATACGGAATCGCCATGTCTCCTGGTTTTGTATTTAATTTTACAAAATGAAAATATTCCAAAATTTGTGTTCCTAATTTTGAAAATCGCGCGCTTTTTTAACAGAATTACTATGGCAATTAAACAATGTCTAACATATTTTGCGAATGTAATTGAAGTCATTAACAAAATGCATGTAGGTACTACACGGTACTACGGTACTACAGTTTAAAACTAAACAAGAAAGTCCGTCCGGCATTTAACAGACAGATCACGATTAAAAAAAATCGCGCGATTTTCAAATTCAAAAGCTGAATTTTGAAATTTTTTGTTTCTGTAAAATTAAAATACAAACCCAATAGAACGGCCCGATGCAGTATTTCTTTCTCTACAAGAAAACTTAAGAACAGTTTAGCTCTACTATAATTAGGTAAGGGAGAAAATAAATAAACATAGAAATTTTGCATTGTATTTCCTATGATGCGTAATACAGTTCTACACCCTGTATTATTCTTTAGTAGTTTTAGGAACATTTTTAAAAAAAGGAAAAATTAAGAAAGCTTTATTGGTCAATGTGTGTTCAACTTATATTTCAAAGAAACTTGTTGAAAAGAACACACCTTTCATATACAGCCACCACATTTGAATAACATAGGAGCCACGTTCAGACTCAAAAAATGGTTTTGTATTTTCCCAATCAAGAGATTCTGCATCTTGCAAAATATACAAAGATATTAAACGACAATGCATGTCTAGCATTCTTTCAGCTAGAGCTTCACCCATTTCCTGATACTGCTTATAACTAGTGTGTAATGGAGTAATTATTTTGGAAGCATCTATACATAATTGGATATAAAACCAAAGACAATTTTTTAATAATGTTGCAGCACCTAACGTCCCCATTAAAACAGTTAAATCTGCATGATCTAAAGCTTCTTGTGTTAAAACATGCAGATGTTCTATAAATAAAACAATCATGAATACCTACAAGATTATTTAGGTATTTATTTATTTACCCAAAAGTTGATCAGATGACTTTGCAGTAAGTGAAATAAATTTATCAGGATCTGATTTTTTAACTATGGGTGCATTTACTTCTGAACTGGCACTATCACCCACAATTGGCCTTACCAATTTAGGGATTAAACCAGAAGGTTTCCTAAAACCAGCTACATATTCATCTTCCCACCATAAAGCTAACTTTACAGCTGCAAAAGAAGCATTACGAGGAAAATCAAGGCGACCACCTGCTACTCCAGGACAGACTGTTTCTTGCAGAATTGAATGTTTGTTCTAAAATATGGAAATTACTGCAGGATAAAAATGCGAAGTTAAAAATACCTTGTAATACTCCAAATCTCTTTGAATCAGAATATGAACTTTATCCATAAGATTACCATCTTCCATTACCTCCATGATGCACCAATGTTAGTAAACAATTACAGTTACACCGATTAATTAATAAATAAAACAGAAATAATTTCTAACATAAAATAAATGTATATTAAAGCAAACTTTTATAATAAATTATAACAAAAACAGAATAAGAAAAACGAATTAAGAAATATTACTATATAAACACTTTGAAAAATCCACCTTGTTTTTCACTATTTTTGGTATTTCTTCTTGTAACAATTGATGTAAACTTTTACCATCATGTTTATAGATCCAACATTTTCCATCAGCACAATAATTATAACGTTTTGGGCCAGATTCTGGTGAACTAAGCCAGATTTGTCGATTTGGGGATTGTCGATTTATAACGTATGTACCATAGGGTGTGCCAAGACTTACAGTTAACACACCATCCTAAAATGATTCTCTCAGATTAAAAATTAACAAACTCTTTAAAACTTACACTGTATGCTACATCTGCAGATTTAAGATGTTGTGAATTTTCAACTAATTCTTCAAAATATTCGGAAAGCGATTCCAGTGTTTCTTCACACACTCTTTCAAACGTTATAGGATCAATAGATTCATTCTCTAATGTTATGTTAGGTAATAGGGTTCTGTATTGTGTTTTATTAGGGTTTACACATTGATTTAACAGGGTGGTTGTCATGGGAATTTTCAAAATAGGGCTTGCTTTACTAGTGCTGGAATAACTAGTTTTTGTATTTTCATTTACGATACATCTAACTCCAACAAATCTAGTGGTTAATATTTCCTTAATATTTAGGATTCTTCTAACACACTGCATAATTAACGTTTTGAGGTAAATGTTTTGTTCAAATAAGGTATTTTTTGACGTTTAAATATTAGGTTAGAATTACTTTAATAATTGACCACAACCTTTTCATACCAAGTGTGGCAATTTTCATACGCAGTGCACATTTTATATACTACAATCAGATTCTCATATAAAATACCTACCATGAGGAAGTTTAATTTACCTGTGACGGTGGAGTAATTACACACGTTTGTGTGTAGCCTTGGTGTTATGTTGGTGTTAGTCATATGTAAACTAGTGCGTTGTGGGCGAACATTTACGTGAAAATCGTGAGTACTATATTGTATGTGTTTAGTGATTTAAGTGGTTGTAAGCATCAAGACTATTGAATCAACATTAGGTACTACCTACTCTACTACTGCTATAAGGTAGGTGAATCTAGTTACTGTTTTTACTATTCACGCACTTACTCATACACATACTGGATGAGTCAGTATATATAGGTACTGCCAGTACCTATTAGTATGTATTGCAGGGTAGCTATATCTACCATGGTCTGAAAGTACAGTCTCACACCTTCCTATATATTCTGTATTTTGTCTACCCTCTTCCTATGATCATCACTAATGGTTAATAATATGCAAAAATAGAGATATGATTTCTATGCATTATAAATGTATGCGCCAGTACAATATATCTAGGGTCCAATGCACCATCATGGCGTTTTAAATGTGGAATAATATATGGTTCAATTGGGTTAGGATGAATAGTCATATTAATCAGTACATCATATATACGTGAAGTCCATTGAATGTGCAGTATTATAGGCATATTGCAAATTAAATGGTCCGTCCACTTTTTAATTATAAGAAAACCTTATCGATCAATTCCAGACAGATCGAACCCAATTACAAGAAATTAAATACATACAAACAGATAAGATACTACAATTCTCCCTAGAATATTTCTAAAGTTCCACAAGCAAATGTAATAATGTTTTTATTATTTCCTTTCATTTTGCTCAAATTTATTTCTGGTCACATACGAGGCTCCTCTGTGACCCTGTTGAAATGTTGAAACTCACACTCACATTCTTTTGAGAACTCCACGATTGCCATAAGTTTATTGCTTGTATGGAATATTCGCACTACTTGCATGTCTAACAAAGGGCTCTTTGCTCTTATATTTTCCTACAATTGTCTTAAGACAAGATGTCAAGATGCCTCATCCTCACCCTCCGGTAGTTCAGATGGAAGTGTATTGCTGCTGTTACTATTATCGTCGTGCTCGTAATCATTTTCAATTTTCATCCATTTGGATAGAATGTAGGTACAATAGAGGGGATATATTAAAAAAAACTGATACGAGACGCCCCAAGTGCACACCACCGGATTGTGATTACTTTTCACAGGCTCCACATCAACAATTGTAACATCTTTGAACCAAATTCTTTGGAAAGCTTGTTTGGCTTCCTCCTTACTATGGTCTGCTGCCGGATAACCAATATGTAGGTACTGGTAATCTTGCTAAAATATATTTTAAATAATCTACATTAAAAGATAAACGGAAACATATGTATTAAAAGTAAAACCAATAAAACCTACACAAGGGGATATCCACATGGTTTACAGTGACCAAACCACTGAGCGTCATCTGAGCGTATGTGAGCGTATGTACAATTCACAAGTCCACTGGGCTTGTGAAAAATAGTGAAAACAATTCACAAACTGCAACTAACCTAAAGTCAGTGGGATGCCCCACATTATTTTTCACAAGCCCAGTGGCCTTGTGAATACTACATACGCTTGGCCTCTGCATACGCTCAGTGGTTTGGTCACTGTAGACCGTGTGGGTATCCGTTAGTTGGCACAGGTTAGCAACATATGAAACCTTATGAAACGGAACATATTATGTTAGCAGGGTGCAAGACCCAACTGTAATCTGCACCCTGCTAACATAGTATGTTAATATACAGTGGAGGGTGCGCATTGGACGTAGTAATGTTTATAAACGCAAGATGGGGCCAGAGTTGTACTTTATTCGAATAATTGTTTTATACAAATTTTAATAAGTTTCAAAATGATATGAATCCTAATGAAGTCAGTTCAGAGTAAAGTCGAAGTCAGCATTTACATTTGGACAGTGAACATTGAAAGTATTAAAATCAAATTAAGCGAGTAGCTTTTATTAACATACCTAAACTTTATCATACTCGTATCGATCGCATTGTTAGGTATAATTCATTTTAAAAAAGTACAATATGCTTTCTATATCGAAAAATACCATTAGTAGGTACATCAGATGGAACGTCAGGAAATAGTTCATTAACAATAAAATTCCGTATCGTTTACTTTTCAAAGTGCACTCCTCCAATTCGATATAGGTACCTAATAATAAAAATTAACAACGAGTATTTCTAGGTATCAAAAAGAGTAGGTAGTATCTGTAACAGTAAATCGGTAAATGAGTAACTAACGCATTGCCAATTAAATATCTTGAAGTAGAATAAATTAAAATTAGGAAAATTGAAAAATCGACAATTATTATCATCAGCTAAAATAATAAGGCAAAGGGGAATGTTGAAAATTATAAAAGAACTAGAATTTCCGAATAACATCTTTTAATAATATATATAACATTCAAAGAAGTGCGTATATTTACAACAACTGAATAACAGTGGAACAGCCAGTAGAACCATCAAAGTAGGACTGAAAATAAACCAAATAAACAATAGCAAAACTAAGTTAATGAAAATAAACGTTAGTGAGCAAGTTAGGTACAGATAAACAGGAAACTGATCCAGAAACTAAACTTGAGTAAATAAGGACTACTGAAGCCCTGTGCATGGAACTAATGATAGGAATAAGGAGAGAAAGATATAATAAAAGTTACCATAAATTGTTATTAATTTAACAGTAATTACTTAAAATACAAAAATCGAATAATTTCTCCCCCTATTCCAAGGACTAGCCCTGGCGAAAGTATTTTAATTTGTGCTATGTAATTGTTTTTTTCTTTGCACATAATGGGAAATCAAGGGGGTTTAAATCGGAAGAACCCGCATGCCAGGACACGGGACCCCCTCTTCCAATCCACTGGTTGCCAAATCGCTGGTCTAGGTACTGGCGCACGTTCTAAGGCGAAAACGAAGCGTTTTCGGGCATATGTTTATCAAGCAAAAATGTTTGTTTTGATGTCCCCTACCACTACTACTAAAAGTTCGTAGGTACATTTATGGAACATTCTGTATAATGCGGCGTTTAGCACAACTAGACCACTCTATGGGCACAAGTTGGGCAATTGTTACCGCGTCATAGTTAGAATTCTGTAGAATCAGTACTTTTTGCAATAATTAATGGTGTTTTTTGACAATAGACTTAATGATAGAAACACAAAAAAATCCCAGCAAGATCTTGTGAATTGATTCCTTGTGATTTATGTTTGTGGTCTTATATCAAAAATTCTGCATTTTTGAACGGTTTCAGAAATCGGGTGGGAGAGTCGGTGGTGAACATTAAACACCCCTTACTAATATTTTACTTAATAATGTAAGGTATAGGTTGCTGATTTAGTAATTGAACTTGAGATTCGTTAGTACCTTCTCAACCCAGCCAATTTCATTTTCAGAGGTTACGTTACTGCTGATTAGATATAGGTATAATTTCTTTTGTTAATATTTGCTAACCATTGGCCCAGGTCAGATGAAATGCAATGTGAAAGTTTAGACGGAATTTTTAAATAAATACATACACATTTTCTACGAGTTTTTAATTTTAAATAAGTTGACCAGGTTAGACACATGGATGATTCCCTCCACTAAAAATGTTAAACATTCAGAAGCACATTGTATATATGATAATTTACAAATTTTAGAATAATAAAACGCTTTGAACGTTCAAAATTTAAACATTAACAACAAATTCGAATAGATGATCCACACTTACAATATCTCGATACAGAAATTTACGAAACAAGGCAAAGATGTAATCGAAAACTAATAAAGTTCCGGAAATGAAGTTTCAATGAATTGCATCAGTGCATACTCTGCTCGGAGAAGTTGATCGGTAATGCCTGAGAGATTTAGAAACAAGTTCAGATTTACGGTTAATTCAAACTTAATAAGTTAGAGATACAATACGTTCAGCAGACAGGATCATTCCGACGAACAAGAAAGTTTGGCCAGATGCGAATGGCAATTCTCAATTTCGCTCAACATAACGATGCTCAAAGGAAACAATATCTTAGCTGTCTTTTCCGGACAATAGTCGAGCTCCTTTTACCTTGAATTCAATAATGGAAAACGTCTGCATATAGATACATCTACGATCGTAGGACAACATTGCATTGCTAACTGCATTTTAGTCCGCAATTTACGAAAATAAGTACCTATGCATACAGCTAAAATGCATTAAGTTCAAGCAGTAAAAACAAGAAAGTGTCGTTGATATCGTCTCATTAGTGAACGCAACAAAGAACGTGAATAAAATAGAACAATGTAAGAGTGAATTAAGGATTTGTGAGGTACACAATAAGTCTGCCATTACAAAAATTGTAAAATTAGCAACGTTAATTTTAGAACGCAGCACGAAAGAAGATGATAGCGTGATAAGTGAACATTTGTGGGAACAAAAAGTACAAGTGCAAATTCCCATGGCGTTAACGAAAAAACTTGCGTTGTTAGACGCAGACATTCATTCGTTGGCGAAGATCCAACAAGCCTTAAAAAGAAAAAATAAAGATATAGGATGCATTGCAAGACCACAATGTAAAGCCAACAGAGGAATAGTTAGAATATAATCGGGTGGATTCAGGTTCAAAAATATACTTCTCTACACCAACTTCGTATTTGTAGAGTTCCTGAATACTTTTATTGTATAAATTATTCAAAGTTACATTTAAATAACATGTCGCAAACAGCTATCATAACAATTTCTTTTTCTCGGTGTAAGGAAATTATTTTTAAAGCAAAGTTTTATTTTTAAACATATAGCCAAGTTACTAATTCATGTATTTTACTTGCTGTGCATGTCTGTGTCTTGACGTCGATGTTTAAATATTACAATAAAAACACACGTCGATTTTAGGAGGCTGTTGATTAAGATCCTAGTTATATACAGGGCTGGAAAAATAATTAAGGCATGCATATAATGAAAACGTAAATAAAAGCACCCATCGACTGAAAACTCTTTTACACTTCATATAAGACATAGACGAATTATGACATTAGGTCAGGCTACTAACCCATTTTGCCCCCATGGTCGATCAATATTTTATTTTGTACCTAAAAACCTATAAGGACAGGACGGTGTGTCTAACCCGATCAATAGAACCTCTGCCATGTCAATGTTCCAATGTACGAGACGGGAGTCCGCTCCCCCGAAAGCCCGTAAACGCAAGGAATTTTATTGAGAACGGAGGCATTTCATACCACCTCAAGAAATAGCATCTCTAGGAGTACTGGTTAATAGCAATTTATTAACCGGGTTAAAATATCCCAAACAACCAACCGACTATTTATGCCTCAAACACAGATAGTTGTAGCAGGGAAAACAATATTTAGGCCCAGTTGTATAAACGATTTGACTTCCAGTTCAGCTGATCCACGATCTGTCATGGATACCAATTGTTATAACAATCATATCCATGACAATTGATCGTGGATCAGCTCAACTGGAAGTCAAATCGTTTATACAACTGGGCCTTAGTTGATCAGCACTACAACAACAACAACGCACATTTCACACGCATGCTTCAATTCTTACCCTATATTTGAGACTACCTGACTCTTCAACCCTCTAGAAGTCGGACACCGTTATCGTTCTATTCTGAACATCACGTGTTGGGTGTAACATTCCCATTTATTAAGTAGAATATAACAGTCCAATTGACCAAAATACTTCCTTAATAGCTACAAGCCTGGAATATCGGGTCTGCCTCTTGTAATTCGCAATTATGCCCTGTATTGATAAATCGTTGCAAACTTTCTTCGATTTTTTAAAGACTTTCATTACAAAAAACCTTCCAAGTGATCGAACACATTCAAAACATCTGCGAAAATTCTAGCCTTGCAGAACTAATTAAGCGCGCTGAATGTTGTAGGGTAATGTTGAGAGCCTTATATTGTCGACACCACGCATTATTTATATACACTAATGGACCGATAATTATATTGACAATAATGGGACATCAAACGTTAAATACAAATCGTTTATAATTTACGAAATCGTGTTAAATCAATGCGTGTTGTTGTTCAGGATATAATTTCAAGTAGTAACAGAAAGAGGTATTTGTGGAACATTTATATACGAATAATAGGTACCTACTATAACATTTTTTTTAATTGTTTATATTTTGTGTATTACTGAAACATTTTGAACCAGGAAAGTAAACTTTCCCTGCTTCAATACTGTTCAAGACAGACTACTATAACAATATACTTTTTTAAACCATGCAAAAGTTTTGCATGTTTGACTATTCACTATGGCAGAAACAGAACCAATTTATTTGTAAAATACAGTAACGTATACGGTATACAGGGTGTTCATTTGAAGAGGATGCACCCTATGACTATCTCGTAAAATAGACGACATATCAAACAATAATAAAATACCACGGTAGAGAAGACACTTTTCTCAGCCGAGCATTATTATAAGCTGCGAGGGTGATAAGTCTTCTCTACCGTGGTTTATATACTATTTTTCCACTACTAGCACCTTTATTCCTTTTATAATTAATCGTTTTTACGTTAATAAAAAATAAAGTTACATTTCTAAATATTCACAAAAATCAAGTAGCCTTTGCCTGAAAACATTTCAACTGACATTTGTGTAAAATTTGACGTTTATCTAAAATATATTTATTTCTCATTTTTAACAAATAATTATAATTAAAATTAATAAGAAACAATACTAGATTGAAATAAATAAGCTTTAGAAAGTGGTTGTTGTATTATGAAGGTGAATAATATTCGATATTTGACATAAGTTTAAAGGCATCAGGCTAGCGTGCTAGATCAATTGTTTACATTATTGACCAATGGTCAATAATAAAAAATTAGCAACCACTAGCTGAGAAAATCAACTTCTTACCCAGAAAACAAACTAAATAATGGTACCTTCTAAATTTAGTAGTGAAAAAACTATTTTTCTGGAATGGAGGACTCCCTTCACCCTCGACTGTTCCCACTCCCCCACGAAAAACTTATGCCCTTTGTGATACCTCAAAATAAATGTTGTTTGAAATGCTTACGCAAACTATTATTTGAAACCGTCAGTATTTTCAGTTGCAGAACTTTACGGCCTCCGTTACAGGGACCTCGTACTTAAACAAACTCTCTCGCCTCGTAAAATGACACTTTTTTGACTTGTTGCGTAGATAATTAATTATTAACCACAAATTGTTGTTTTATGAATTTAAAAATATCAGAGGAGGTTAGGCCTATAATTCCAAAGCTAGATCTATAAGGGTGTCTGCATGGTAGGGAAGGTGCTCGTGCTCGTACTTGGTGTGAACATCCCGTAAGCATGCCATTGATAACTATCTACCAATTATTTAAATTTCTGTCTTTTTATTGTAGTAAATTATTTATGGAATCTCCTTATAAATATTGTTAGGGATATTGAATTTGTATTTGGGTATAAGTAAATGAAAAACGATCTTCACCAGTCAATCGAATTGAATTACACCGAGTGATAGAATCCAACACAGTTTAGTGGTACAATAAACAAGTTAGTTATGCAAAGTAATGAAGTTAATCTGATGAAAACTCACGGAGATTCAGTTTTAGCTTTGGGAGTTAGGAAGTTTAATTTCTTTAAACTGTATTTAAAAGTAATTTTTATCGCAATTTCTCATCTTTGCAAATGGTTTAAAACAATAAAGGTCATAAAATAGATAGTCAATAGGTAGTTCAAATATTGTTTGAGCATTATGTACCTACCAGTAATTACCTATCCTAGATCCTCCAGAAAATATTCGACAAGTTTGTCAGTTTTATATTATGTAATTGTGAGTTGTTTAATATTCTGCTTACTTCTTCTTCGGTTGCTTTTCGTATCAAAAGTGATCTATCTTGATCGAAATTCTAATTTTTAATATCGTAGTACGACATCGGTGTAATTATTGCCCCCTTCCATTTAAGTTCTTACACCAAGCAAGTTTTTCTTCTTCCTACGGTTCCCTTTCCAATAATCTTTTCATCATTGTTTCAAATGAAATTTTTCTTCTTTACGCCATAAACAGAAAAAATACTCAGGTAACCAAAAATTAAAATTTAAAATTAAAACCTATTGCGGCTCAAAATGATATATAAACGCTAGTGTAGATAAAATGAACCAGACACATTATTAGAAATATCTAATAGCCTGTACTGCGCAGTACTGAAATCCCTAATCCCTTATTGGCATCCACCATCGCAATACGCGTCTCTTTAATTAATTCACGATCCAATAATCAAAGGAGTTAAATGAATAAACACTTGCAGATCAGTGGAGCAGCGGATATTAAAAATAATACAGAGCTGGTCAACCGTGATTTCGTCTGTGTTACAACCCTCTGATGTTAATCCGAGTTAAGTTCTGAACCGGTGGCACTCGGGTATTAATAAATCTATACATCGAACGAGGAAAATTTTTATTTTATACGTTAAACTAGAACACGTTACGGCGTTACGTTTAAATCGTTGAATATTCGTTCGATAATAAAATAATGCGTATTATTGTAGCAGTGGTTTAAAAGGAATTATTACTGAAATGGAATTTATATTCACTTTTTAAAAAAAATACACATACATGCACTTTATGCTCTAGAAAACACCGAAATTTGAATTTAACCACTCCCGACGGCGACGTTAAAAATAGCAATAAATGCATTCAAGGCTATTTTTTAGAATTGTGGTATTTTGTTGATTATATGCAAATTCATTTGTATTTAACTCAATTTTACTCGGCTGAAGAGTCTGCACACTCTACTGAACCAAGTTCGCTAGCAAATGCATTTAGATTAAAAAAAATTATGTCCATCAAATGTGAGAATGTCCAATATTGGAGTTCCTGAAGGCTGAATAGAGAGAGGGATTGGCTGTCATTTAGTATTATACAGTAACTGACAGAATACTCAGGATGTGGTACTTCTTTTTATAAAATTTCATATTTTCCAACAGAATTTAATTGTAAAATGAGGGTTCATATTTCACAATTAGACTTATATTTCCTTCATTCCGTATTATATTAAAATCTACATTATTGTCCCTATACTGACATGGAGACTGTAGAGAAGCGAGATTATATTTTAATACGTAAGGCAAGTGACTACAAAAAGGAAACCATTAAAATGTTAAATAAAGGAAGACAAAATTAAAATCATCGTAGGATAAAGATAGACTATAGTAATGTCTTTTAAATAACGATAACGTACAATAGTCAGCTTAGTAGACTAAAGAACCCTTTTCATTAAACGAATCTTTTGTTACGATAACAAATCTTCATGAAACATAATATTTGGTTTATTGGATCTCTGTTGATACTGAATGTTGCAATTAGGAGTAGACAAAATCAATTTAAAGTGATATAAATTTTTTTTATTCTTTACTGTACAATTACAAGTCAATATTATTTTAGTTATAGTTGCGGTAACTATAAAAACATCCATAACGCACAAGAGAGTTATAAATTCATATCACGGGAATTATTAGATATTAATAATATTAATATTATAAGAAAATGAAAAATGTTATAAAGCAAATTAGACTTTGCCACGCTCATGGTGCTATTAGTGCTAAGCTAACAAAAATTTCTAGAGGAAAGATTTGTATGCATTTGCGCAAAATTAAATTTCCACCCCATGAGAAGCTCATTGTGTGAATTTGAAAGTGCATGTAAATGCTTATTTAAGCCTTTTTCATAATACATGCACATTCAGCTTCTTGGATGCAGAATGCATAAATTTATCTTTTCATCTGCTCCCTGTAAACAATTTCCTGCAGTTTTAAAGCATTTTTGCTGTATACGTAATTTGTCGTCTTATTATTTTCCAACGTACCTATTTATGATTTCCGATATTAATAATATTATTATTGACTTCTTCCATCTCATAAACCTTCTCAAGGGTGCTCTTATTTCATTCAAGAGCACGTATCTTCAAGGTAACTGCAAATTCCTCCACGAGTTTAAAAGAGAATATGCCATTATTTTCTGAAGCTCTTGTGTCTCAGGATCTTATATTTCAAATGTTAACTAATTTTTACTTCTTTCCTTCTTTTTTATTTATTATTATTAATGCTGTGCGTTTTAAATATCTCACCCTATCCCTTAAAATAGTGGTATAGTGTTATTATCATCGCTGGTTTTATTACAGTATACTGAAGATGAGAATTTAGGTTTATAAAAGATAAACACCAATTTTTGTAAAGTGCATGCATATTGGCATTAACCCCTTAGCCGTCAAAGCAACCCCCTCCAAAATTTCAAATAGCTCCATACCATGTATGGCACATCATATACTCACAAAATATAGTTTTTAATTTTTTTGTTTCAATTTGAAGCGAATTAAAAAATAAATCGTAGAATGCATTGCTTAAGAAATTAATGATGTGCCACAGATGGTATGGTACCATTTGAAATTTTATAGAGGGTGGCTGTGATGGTTAAGGGGTTGATGACCCCCTTGCTGTATTTGTTGACTATACAATAGTTTTGAAAGATACTGACGGTGACAACTTTTCGTTGAAAAATTCTGTATAAACCCCCCCCTTTTTTTTAATAAATCGGGATTAGTAGCACTTTTCAATTACATGTACTAAGTGTGAAAAATGCCCTTCTGAATTACGTGCCAATATTCCACGTTCACCTTCATTACACTTTGTCTATAGGGAATAATCTACGTTTGTTACTATCACCCCATTAATCTAAAAATACTCTCAGACCTTTCATAAGATCGTAATTTAAACTGAAAAGAACCTGTTGAATGAACAATTTCAAACTCACACAGTTTGTAAATTCGGGTCAAAAATCAAAGCATTTTCTGGTTTATAGTTTTATCTAATTCTAACAGGCTTATCAAAATTGGGTTTCGAATCCCTTTGCTTGTGGTACCGTTCAAAATATCTGAAAGTTTTTAAACTATCTGCGCCTCATTTCGCATTGGCTGACATAATTTCATTACAACGGGTCCTTTATCGTAGGCAGAGCAAAACAACCATGAAATGATCACTTCCTCATCTGTCTTTAGTTGTTTATTCTTACATGGACGGTTCCGAAAGCAAAACCTTTGACAAGCCGTGCGTGATTAGGGACAAGAGGACGGTGTTACAAGGAAAGGGATTTCAAAAACGTAGCGTTACCTACGCAGTAACCTTACTACCTATTAGACGATTATACCCAGAAAAAAACTTAATCGCTTTTAAAAGCAACAAAGGTGACCTACTCCGAGTCTCTATTCTGTCTCATTATAGGAATGGTGTTCAAAAATAAAACTGTTTGGTAACGACTATGGTTTGTTGAACTGATTTCAAGAGGTATACTGTAATGCGCTGTAATGTGTGAGGTCTCAGCATGTGGATGCCAGGTCCCCATTGCAAATAGATTAGATGTACTCGTATAGCCTAACTGCTAAATCCCTAACTGCGAATTTTGTCCACTTGAAGGAAGTATAACTGCCAAGAGGGGTCTTTGGCGCGGCCGTGGTCGTGTGGATGAAGATCCGCATGGCACCGGGGCGACACGGTTTTGATTCCTCGTTGTAACCAGGGTTTTCAAAATTCTGGAGCAACTAGGAATCAACTCGTTAATATAGTTGGGGTGGTTTTCAAGGGTGGGGCATGTTAGACCCGTGAATAGCGCTACGTGCGCTGAGCCGGGGAAGTAGGGGGGGGGGTGGAATTCTTTAATTAAAAAACAGAGGGGTCTTTAGCATCTCAAACATGGTATTGACACGGTTACTTGTTTTTTCACTATATTTTTTCACGTTATCTGAGATTATAGTTTCCAAAAACGTTCTGGAACTAATTCTTGAGTTAGATACTTCCAAAATGGACATATTCTGTTAATTACTTTCTCGAAGAATTCCGTGAAGAGTTTCTAGTTATTGCTTTTGCTGACCTGCAGTTTCAAAAAATTTATATGTGCGTCTGACAAATTTTTATTAAAGACAATAAGAAGGTGTTTGGCCTACAATTGTTATAGGGTTCTCGACACCAATAATCTCTAAAAATTGTGCACTTATATATGCATATGTAATGAAAATTATTCATGTATAGGATGCTAAGAAAATTTAATAAACAGAATGTTTCTGGGTTGTGCAATTTGCGTTTTTAATTTACACCGAATTATTTTACATATTAGAGAACTTTCCCTCTTTCAAAAAAATATGTTAAAGTTATTTACTTGAAACGTGTCAGGAATTATTTATGACAAATTTTAACTTTAAACTAATCCAAGGCAGGTTACCTAAAATATGTATGAAAATGAAAATGTAGGTCGTTTCCCCTTTTTAAGCTGACATACGAGCCACAGCTGGTGAAATGTTATACGTTCATTACATACCTGAAGTAAATACCCTTCAATTTGGGGACCTGAAAATTTTGTATTCAAAAGCTAATTAAGTCTTTGTGCACGTAGAGAGTTAAGTAAAGCCAGTAAAGCAGGATCAACACTAAATCAGATTCAAACGTTCTCCGCTTTACTAAATACACAAAATAACTTGAAACTTGTTAGGGATATAGGTATCAGTTACCCTTAAGTTTATTAGGCTTAGCTAATGAGAAATTCATAACACAGGCTGTTTAAAATAATTATACCGCTTGCTTGCGTTACGAAACGAACTACAAAGGACTCGTTCTTGAATTTTAATTAAATTCGATTAAAATAGTGCATCGTCCTTTAAAAGTTGTTAAAGTTATTTTAGCAATCCTGGAATATAATCCATTATCATCCAATTCCTAAGAAGATATTTTTAAACCCAAACAATAAAACTTGCTGAAATTATTTCTTTACGTTTGTAAAAATAGTTGGTGGTTGTTGCACCCCTCCGTGAGTGAAGACTAGAAGCATGACAAATTAAAATTGCCGTGTTTCAAGACTTTTTACAGACATACCGTATCCAAGTTATAGAATTTATTCCAGTTAAAGTTTGCAAAGTGACTCCAATAGCAATATTTTTTATGCAACAAAATATATAAAAGTAACTTTCCAGTTTCGACATGGAAAAGATAACAACATCATACCTTCCACATTTTACAGACAGCCAGCGTGTGGTTGTAAAAGTGTTTGCGTAAAAGTAAAATATGCATTGTCAATTCAGTTAGTTTCCAAAATTACTATATAATACTTCAGCACCATTTTATGAAGGAAATAAACCAAAGGTCGTATAATACTGAGCATACGACCATAGGAGGTTTGATAAAACGTATCTGCCTGAAATTTTCCGTATAATATTCAATGTTGTTTGCTGATTCAGACCGTTCTGTGCTATAAACTGTCAAGCAACCCGCAGAGACGGAAATAACATACTCCTACCTGTAAACTCAAAATCAATAGATGTTTGGGAACTGAAGCGGTTCCGTGCGTTAAAACAGAAGATATAGATTATTATTTATTTATTTTTATATTTCTCATGTTATTATTTTTCATATTGTTATATACACTCTGAAAAAAAAACGTGTTCTTCCAACAAATAATTTGTTGTCAGGGTAAAACGAATTTGTGGCAGGAAATGAAAACCAAACTCGGGAACCAAAATTAAACCTGTTGTAACTGCTACACTACAATGCAAATAAAAGAAGCAAAAGAATGTTTAAAAAAACGCATCTCAAATACTGGAACTATTATGGAGCGTTCTAAGACCCTTACCAGAAATTTATTTAAGAACGTTTTAATTCTACGCGAGGAGGAAATGGAAATGCTCATAGACATCTTCACCAGATACTATCCTTTCAAAATATATCTGTGACAACCCGCTATCTAAAGGTCTAACGTCTAGAACTCTAGAGTGGGTGAAGAGGAAAAAATGCCTCTACACTGCTTATATAACAACGATAGGATATGCTTTCAGGGATCAAGAACTGTAACAAAATTTTTGACATGATATTGGGATGCTCTTTTGAACCTGGACTACTAATGAGAAATATTTGCTGGAGCAGATTTTGGTGGTGTCATACATATAATGAAGCTCCAATAAAATTATTGTGTATTCGTTCCCGTTTTGGGTTATGGTAGTTTCTTTGTGTATAAAACTTACAGAATAAGGTACTAACGAATTGATTGCGAGAAGAACTTTCCAATCTTAATCGCTCGACGAGTGTACATCTTGTGTGTATAATTTTAATTACTTTTTAAGAATAACGCAGCACTTTGAAAATAAAACTTAATTTTGGATAACCGTATACAAATAGATATATGGATGTACGTTCCTCGGTGAATATTTGGGTTTACTTAAATGTAACCAACGGTAACTGAAGTATGGAAATGTTTGTTCATAAAAAAGCACAAACGACTGGATTCTGTAAACTTTAATTAAGTTGACAAAAGGTCAAAGAGAATAAGAAAGGAAATTAAACAGCCATATCATTCAGGGCTTTAAATGGCAACATATAAAGTGTCACCGGCATACAAATCAGTAGCGTAGCAACTGAGAAGAACTTTGTTCTATAAACGTGTTACATTCCCAATTATAATTTTGTTCAAAATAATAGCAAAACTAAATTGAACCAACTAAAACCAAATAAAACTTTTAAAAGCTGAACCGAAATAGATTTATTAATTGGGTCGTAATAATATCACATTGGAATATTAATTAACTTCCGTGGAGCTGTATTTTTTAATAGTATTTCCACAATGAGCATTTGATGATAGCTATTAAGACACGAGTATGAGAATTTTAAGTCGTAATGAATCTGAGTGCGAGACCACCTCGAGTATAATTTGAGCCACGATGCCCCCCGTCTATTCCGGACAAGGCAATATTTGATATTGTCCGAGTATTGGCTGTAGGTAAACTTTAAAGAAAAATTTGTATCGTAATGAATGTCATTAAAGTACAGGTGCTGAATATCTAATACATCAATTAAAGTATGGGAGTAGAAAAAAGTTATTTTGGTTGTGATACTTGAGGCTATTCCTTTGGATAAATTTTCTGCAGCTACCTTTATAGTCCGCAGTGACCAGGTAAGGGTTCTTCTGGGATTGGAACGCATCTTCTTGCCTATCTTCAGAAAAAGTGCTAGATATGATAATATTTCGTCCTTCCGTCCTCTTAAACGAGGTTTCATAATTATTGTTAGTTCAAATTCAACATTTTTTTGAACAAGTCAAAGCCACCTCAATCAGCCACTTGCGGGGCTGATGTATAATACACAAGCAAGCAAAATGTCAATTAGTTTTTAACGCTTGAGAACGCTGCCATTGGTTCTACGATGTGTAGATTCCATTTTTATCCGATCTTCTCAAGGTCTTTTACAAAGATTACAATTGTTTATTACTGTTCATATTCCCACGTTCCAATTTTTCCGCGTCCTTTCTGATTTTCGTCATTGTTGTGATATCGACTGCGTAGCTGCCTAGGGTAACCATGAAGCATGTTATATAATTGTTCATTAGACATTAAGACAGATAGACCACTGTACTTTTGTTCTGATCTTATTCCTCTTTTATAATATGTTCCGATTTCTAGTAAATTCTACTCGCCACATGCTTTTCTTTTATTTATCTTGAGAGTACAATTTTAGTTGTCGTCGGCCAGGTTCTCTAATAAAGTTACAGGGCCTTGAATCATCAGCGAATTGTGAATTATAATAAATTATTCATCCTTTTAAGTTCGTCCACATAATGTTGTTCAAATGTTGATGTTACAGATATAAATTTAACTCAGCATGGGTTTACTCCGCGCAGGAAGAGATTCAAGAACACAGGTACTAGGTACCATAATATGAATATGTCAGCCCACATATGTTAACATTCACATTAAACGCAATTAGAAAACAAATCTAACTACAGAATTACTTAGCAAAATGGACTTTGGCTAAATAAATTATAACAGTTCAACTAAGTTATAAGTACAGTGAAGTTATCAATTTAATTAAGAGTTACACAAAGCTAATGCCGCGGCAAATGGCATTCCTATGCGGTTATTGAGGTGGCGACAAATGTAATGAACATTACACAGATGACCGACAGTAAATAACTCTAAAGTAAATTGTACATTTTGGAATAGCGAATGTAAATACCATTTCTGTTGACAGGAGGATGGTAGACATAATAATTACGATTATGAAGTGAGTTGTTATTGCATTGACTATTTGTATTTGAAAACGAAGAATACGTTAGCTCAGTTGAGTTTCTTATGAAACAAAAAACTCTTCTTCTAATTTATTTTATAACAGAAAATGGATGGTTTGATATTATAAAACATCAATTATGACCGAGACGAGCATCTTAAGAATAAAAGTCTGTCGTTTCACGGCACGCTAAAACATCAGCTCTAAAAGGGCCTTTAAAACACTGTCAGGTTGAATGAAGCAAAGTGGCTGGATGTAAATTACGGAAGTGTACATTTACCCTAAATGAACGAAAGGGAAATTTTAAAATTGCCAAAGCAGCAAACAATAAATGAAAATTGAGTAGGTTTATTAAAGTTATCGATTTTTTAGACTGATTTAAGTTTTTATGTTCTTCGCCGATACATGAAATGGGTATACTTAAAAGATAAAGATGTCAACTTAGCAGAATATTGATGAGTATCAATTTGTCGACTTTGAAAACGCTGAAAATTATTTTATTTTTAATGAATTCTTTTATATTTTCAAAATCGTTCTCTTTCTCTTATTAGGTTTTTCCTTAAACTACTGCTCATACGTTTCTTTCATTTCTTCTCACTTTATACTCAAGGGTTTCGTTTCCAGTAATGTCGTAACGGAAATGTAGATTCTGTCTCTCATTCTATGGCCCAAGAGATCCGTAGTAGTTGCTCATTTATTATCTGCACCAGATAAAATCCAGTCCAAACCGAAGAAACTTGTTTGATATATCTGGACATGTCCAGTTTAATCAGAGTTGACTCTATCTTCCCATACACCTATCTCGGAACCTTTTTGCTATTGTTTGAGTAGATCAATCATCACTAGGTCGTAAACAGAAACCAATTACAGCACCTTGCTTTTCTCTTGAACGGTTGAAGAAGTTTTTTTTATTTATAATAATAAATTTATCTTTCGCATATTCCCGCCTAAACAATTATTCTTTAGTACTCCAGTATTTCCAACTACAATTTTTGTTGGGAGTTGGGACTCCGATAACCCTTTTTATGAATGTCCATAATTAAGTTCGAAAGTTTTATAAGTAACGCTTCTAGTTATTATTAAACAGTTTTTGTGCAGTGTAGGGAGTAAGGAGTAACGCAATATTATGTTACTTAGCAAGGACGTTAGCCTTAGCGTTAGCGTACTCTTAACGCACGGATCATGGCGTAAATATTGGATGGTGTGGGCATATAGTATCGCAAGTTAGTGCAGTACGCGCATGACGTCACAGTCGAGCTCGAGCCAGCATATCTCGAGCTGTTCGCAGTTCTCCAAACCAAAATTACTTGATGATTTCCACCAGAAAAATATTTAGATGTCATTCAAAACTGACTTACAAAATTAAAATTAACCCTTTCACTGCTCAATGCTCCAGAAGTTTTCGTTCCCCCAGTGCGCATAAATTTGCCGCTTGCGGGGATGTCCGTCTTGAGCACCATCTCAAAGGTTTTGTATGACCTTCAGGCAATAATTATTGTTACCAACTGCGCAAGACGACAACAACCGCGCCGGCAAGTGTTAGCAGGAAGACTGTCCCCATACTGTCCCTAGGTGCTCCAGACGAGTTGAGGGGGGTCAAAATTTGGACAACGCATGTTGACTAACCTTGACTAGAAACTCTCATAAACCATAATACCGCATGCGCGAATAGCCAACTTGAGCAGTTACTAAAATAACTGCGTTGGAATATATTCGTCTGGAGCAGCTTGGTCCATTTTTTTTTTTCGCGAGTATTTCCGTCTTGCGCAGTGAAAGGGTTAATATATAATCACGTGATTTACTTACTGAAATAATACTCCAAAGTAAATATGAAAATATTAATTAAAAAAGATATTTAGATACATTATTGCAATATACCCTAAAAAATAATACACTTCAATAATTATTTTAAAAAATATATTTGAATGAACGAAAAAGTCAAACAAATATAGAATAACGGCTGTTATAATTGTTTAAATTGGAAATTATATGGAAATTAGCAGCCAATAAAACATAAATCAGGAAAAAAAGAAACACATAAATTTCAATAAAAAAAAATTGTATATTTGACGTTTCGCTTTTATAAAAGCTTCATCAGAAATAAAGAATTTAAATAAACAATATAAAATTAAAGTTTAGCATATTTAGGCCCGGTTTATTCACTTACCAGTAAAGTCCCCAGTAGCTACTTGACAATTAACTTTATAGGTTACCCGGGTAACAGGACTAATAAACTACTTGTGACCTATAAATGCATTACTGGACAGATTAACTTATAGGGTACTTTTTCTGCCAAGTAAAATTTAATGCTTAGTTAGTTGACAGTTGATAGTTTTCACTTTATCACATTGCAAAACGTATAGCGCTATTTCCTTCTATTTACATGAAACATGACTATCTATTTAAAAACATTTGTTTCATACAAGTTGCTACTTATATGATAAAATTAGTTGTCAGCAAGTGAAAAGACTGAAAATTTACTGGTAACCTATAAAGTTAATTGTCAAGTAGTTACTGGGGACTTTACTGGTAGGTGAATAAACCGGGCCTTAATGGTAAAAAATTTCAATTTTGTTTCTTACAGATCTTAATATAATTTTTAATATTACATTTTTTTGTGGGTATAGCATCAGGTTTAATGTTTCGCCTTCTCTTTGGCGAATAATTTAACATTTCCTGCTGCTTTGTATTTTGGAAGCAAGTATGGTTCAAAATGTACTGAACATATTGTTGCTAAAAAAGTAGATCAGATCGCATAATATATAAATTTATATACGGAAACGGACAATATTACCATTTTTAAAGTTTACTTTATCATCCCGCTTAGAATTATTTAACCACATGCTCGACAATGATTGATCTTTTGAAAATGTGAAAAATCTAATTCCTGTTGTGTTCCTGTTACTATTGGAACAACCCGCGACTGCACAATACGGCATTGTAAAAACTGCAACCTGAACTAAGTTGTCAGTCCAAAACCTAGGTACCTACCTAAGTACCTTTACTGAATTATGAATTAGTGTGGTGCATTGCATTAGTGCATTGTATGATGCAAATGCGCTCGCACGTGCTCGACTGCTACGTCACACGGGCACCGCCTACTTGCGCAAAGCCGGCTATGCCCACACCATCCGCACGGATGCACAAAAACTCTGTAGGTATTATCCTTCTGCTAAATCCTTTTAATGTAAAACGTAAAACGGTGGTAAATAAAAAACATAAAATCGATGGTACATAAACCGTAAAAGCTTTCAGTTTTTGCTACTTTAGGAACGACTTTAGGTTCGCTGTCTCTTGTGTAAAAGCTTTTATTATATATATTCGTTATGGTCTTTTAATATGTTATATAAATAAACTAGATGTATATGTCAATTTACAAAAATGTTACAACATTTTCTTTATTTAACACGACGGAAGGTTATAGCGCTGATAAAATATTTAGTCCGGTAATATTTTGATGTAGTAGTAATATTTTATGTTTCATATTTGTATGTTTAGCCTTCACGTGTTTATGAGGTACATCCAATTTTTATTAGAATTAATCGGAATTAATATAAAAAGGGCATTCCACATAGTTTCTAAAATTCCAATATAATAAGCTTTGTTAAGTATTGTTTAACATTTCACTTATGCAAAATTAATTCATCTTTTTTATAAAACAAAAATTGTATATTTTTTAAAAAGAAAGTAATGTAAGGGATTAAAAATTACTAGTAAGTGAGAATCAACGGGGAGAATAGCAAAATGTGGATTGTAATCTTATCTCTTTGTTTAGATTGCGTCGTTGTCAATTAATTTACAAACATATTTATAAGAGCATCCTAAACAAACTCAATCTGTTATTGGTTGTTTACAAATATCGGTTACATGAAATAGATACAGGAGGATAAATTTGGTTCAGACAAAAAATGGTTTGAACTCTACATTAGAATAACGTTCTTGAAAATGTTGTTTTTCAGAATTTGAATTTTTTTCTATAACGGATTTTGCAACATTAAAGGTCGTAATTAATTTACATATTTATCATTCAATTTGATCACAGGTAGAATACCTTTTTAGTAGGCCCTCATTTTCCCGCATCTATATCTCGAGGTTTGTTTACACTTTTATCCGCTTCCGATTGATTTAGCAATCTGCTCTCACGTAATTCCAAAAATGGGTGATTGTTAATTGAAATATTTTGTTGTATCATAAAAAAGACACACATCACATCTCATGCAATGTCGCAACCTACACGGGTTTCGGGTGACTTTAATCTTGTTTCACATTTTTTGGCGGTCATATATAATTAAGAGAGATATTAGAAAAATGTGAGCTATCCTCGAAAATATTTCATTTGAAATGGTCCATCTAATTAAATTTGCTGGCTGTACAAATAAGCAACAAAAGCAATATTAAAATGTTGGGAGATTTGTTTTATTTTTGTCAGGGCTGCATGTTTTTCATTCCCGTACAATATTGCTTACCTGAACTTACTCCTCGGGAATGTTATTGAATTTACTCTTCGCTATGAAATATTTTACTCTAGCTTTATTTTTTCTTTCTTTATTTTTTTAGTCACTATTATTCGACTGGAAACGTAGCTAGATTTTTATCATCACCTAGACGTATTCTTAATTTTTATTTATTGTTAATATCCTTCCTATGTATTATAGGTATCTTAAAATTTTAAAAGTGCTGTAAACAATTAAGTAAATTTCCTTTTAGAAAATTATTATCCTATTATTGTCTTTCGTAAAAACGAGAATGAAAGGAGAATTATTAACGGCAATATTTTTATAACAAAGGCTTCGTTCTTTTGTAAACTATAAAAATGAATAGCTGTAAAAAATGGCCAAATTAAACGGGTTTGTCTCCACGAAAACAGATAGGTATAGCCTACAGTCATAGAAATGTAATGCACAATATGGGTGCATTCTGGAAATTAAAAATACCTAGTATGATATTAAATACTACATAAAGTACTGACAAAAAAAAACACTATATTGTCGTGAAATTGCAACTCGTAGAATGTTAATACGAAGGATATTCGGAAGAGACTGCATCCTGTTCTTGCATACCATCATAATCTGCAACCACGTAACATCGCTTCTTCTCCCGTTGTTATTCTGCAATGAGTCTTTATACAGGGTGTCTCTAAACCTAGTACCATAAATTTACCAGCTGCTTCCTGACGCAAAAATTAGTCGAAAATGTCTATAAAAATTTTGTCTTAAACCGCAGCGCAGCATAAGGAAGCTACACGTCTTTGAAAATGGTGTTGGAAAAACGGAAAACAATTGCATTTTAAAAACGGTTTGAGATAAAAAATCGAAATTTTGCAGGCAGCCTAACCTATTAAAGGTATAAACTTTCTACTATTTTTTTTTGTAAATTAACCAGGGGCGTCGCGAATGGGGGTTATCACCTTTTTCTTGTAACCCGTTTTTCTTAACCTTTTGTTTTTTTCCATTTCAGTTTAGAGATTTGTATTCCCTGTTGCCTAATTAACAAAAAATGTACTCTTGTTTCAACTCGCCTGGACTAACCGTTTCCTATAAAATGCAGGTTTTCTGTTTAGCCAAAATCAATTTGGAATGCTGGATTTGTATGTAAATTAATTTATTAAAAAATAAATTAAAATAAAAATAGTTACAGTAAGTGTTCGTACTGTTTATACCTTCAATAGGTTAGGCTGCATGCAAAATTTCGATTTTTTTTATCTCAAACCGTTTTTAAAATGCAATTGTTTTCCGTTTTTTCAACACCATTTCCAAAGACGTGTAGCTTCCTTATGCTGTGGTTTAGGACAAAATTTTTATATACCTTTTCGACTTATTTTTGCGTCAGGAAGCGGCTGGTAAATTTATGGTACTAGGTTTAGAGACACCCTGTATTGAAATAGAAATCGCAAAGGACCTCTTTATTGCTGATTGAAATCCAGAATTTTGAAAAATCATGGGATCGAACGTATGGCCCGGTCGTTACATCCATTGCACCACCCACCGCTACACCTGGTTGACGACGCGCTTCCCATCGGAAAATTCTGATATAGTTAATATAAAATATTGCAAGTTAGTTTCCAAAAGCAAAGATAAACATGTAGTATTTTAACAAGCACATTTACAAACTCCTGTTCACCTTGCGTAAACATTTTTTAATGTTTCGCTGGTGCATTCACGCGACCTTATAGCTGTTCCCAGTGTTAATTAAACAGCAACGCGACTGCACCCGGTTTGCAACTAACGTAATATGACCTAGCGGGTTCTAAATGAATTTTTCTTTATTTATTACATTTTATATAACGAAGGAGTTTTTGCTCATAGGTGAACATACATTGTGTATACAATGTCTTATACACTGATAATATTTATTTCTATTGCATGTTACGTTATTAAAAAGATTCTAAACTAATAAGACGAGGCTATTATCATAATAATTAATAACCGGGAGCTACTTTAATACAAGTTCAGATTTGATACCTACCTACCTTTAGAAAAATAAAAACTAAATGACAATTCAACTGTGAAGAAAACCATTTTCAATAACTCTAGCAATACCCTTGCCACATCAAAGGTTTACATTGCGCTGTTACGTTTGAAATCTATATTGTAGTGTTATTAAAAACTTTTTATTTATGCATCACGTCACTCTCAACAAAAATATTTGTGTATAAGAAACACTATTTAAATAGAACTCGAGTTTTCTAGTGAAATATGAAATATAAGTCTTACTCTATTTCTTCACATTCACATTTATGAAATATCCTTTTGCATGGTCTTCAAGTAAATCTGTCCAGGGTAATACTTTGTTAATCCGAACGATTAAAAGTCAAAACCATCTTTGATACCTGCCTTTTTTTTCCCTTGGGTGTGATCATTAAGCCCACTGCCACGCGGCCAGAATTGACCTATTGTGTCCCATGTAGAATTATTCAAGTAGTCCTGTGTCTTTGATGAAGTCCAAGATGTTCTTGGGGGAGAAGACCTTGAGTTCGTATGTTTTCAGACAGGCAGCTCCAAACCTACTCGGTCTTTTCGCAACCAATCCCTCACATTGGCAGAATATATGTAATGGAGTTTCATCTTCCATGTCACACGCTCTGCATGTTGGGTCATTTAGTATCCCCAATGTACTGAAGTGCTTTATCCTCTTGTAGAAGTCGAGTAGTTAGTAGTTTTATGTTCCTCCTGTCGAGTTTCAGGATTTCCTTTGTGTAATCCCTGGATGGATCTCGAATAAACAATTTTGACTGTCTCAATCCACGGCACTATACACTATACGACGGAGAAAAGGGTGCAACGAGTAACGTTTTCACATTTACCAAATTCAGTACATATGTGCAGTAATGTAGTGTAATTATTTTTGTCCACCCCCCTGTTGCGTGTTTTGTTAACTTAAAATTGTTTGAAAAGCGCTGACTTTCTGATATATGACGCTTTTACGTACCCTAGGCATGTCGCAGCTTAACAGCTATGGAGGTCATTTTGAAGCCACTGCGGTATCCTTATTTTACGACAACAATAATTATTAATAGTTAACCATTACATTATTACAATATTAATAACAACATTCATTATACGTAACTATTAACAGTCTTGTATAAATAAAACTTGTTAAACTGCAAGAATAATGAAAGGTGAAATTTTCTAACTGCTGCTAAAGCTTTGTTTCAATTTATTCTAGAAATATTAACTATTAAATAAAGGAAATGTATAAATCGATATTTTGATTTTCAATGTAAAACTAAAACAATGGATACCGATATTGGCATCCCACATTCACACACGGCTGGTGGAAGATATACAAAGAACTATGATTGCTAAAAGGGAGAAATAGAATATAAAGGATGAGATATTTCCCTAAGAAACCTCATCTCGTATTTGAATACAATTCCATCCTTCAACGTCGCTTATTATAACTGGAAATGCAAAAAGGTAGGTAGATGTGAAATAGCAAAAAATTTCAGAAAGCCTACGAAATAATGCATGATACAATGCGTAACATGTTGTCATCTTTTATTCGCTTTCATTTGGTACAAAAACGGAGTTATCCCCTTCATATTCCGCAGGATGGTGGAAGACCTTGATGAAACAAATGTGATAATCCTGAATGAATAATTGCAGTTTTGAAGAAAGGACAAGCGTAGGGAATACTTGAAATAATACCACAAATTTGTTGAACAGTTAATCAACCTAAATTAAAATTAATAGTGAGGGAAAATAATTGGCAAAAAGTGTACGCTCTTCAACGTCAAAAAGAAAGTAAGATTAATCAATGTTACTCAGGGTACGTTATTATCTCAGTGCGCTTTACCGTAATATTCTTCTACTGCTATTAACGTAAACTGTAGACATTTATACAGTTGCCAGGGTAACTTATTTCATAAATAATGAAGGATAATTCTTTGCGTATTTTAACCGTCTCTAATTTAATTAGATGTTGCATGCTTTTGTTTTGTTAAATATCACATTATTGTCCTCCTGAAAATAATAAAAGTAATTGAAAGCTTAATGTTACAGTAGACATCATAATAAATGATACCCTTCAAATACAACAATTTATCATCTACTTTATGTCCAAAAATTTCTTTATATATAATTCACATTAATTATATTTTCAATTCAATTTTATTTTTTAATTCCTAAATACCTTAACAAATGTTTTTGTGTATAATCCTTTTGTTCTGTAGAATAAATTTAGACTTGAAAAAGTACAGAGTAAATGATTACAAATTGTATGGTAATTACCAATAAAATTCTAATAATGAGTGATATTTATAGCTGAAAACTGCATAGATAAGCTTTTATTATCTAACAGTAGTATATTGTAACAAAAAGTCAATAAAACCCAACCTGTAATATGATTAGTACAACAGTTTACTGCGTCGAGGTCAGTTGGCGGGATATGATTTTACAATTTTATTAGTAGGACGATTGTTATGTAATAATAGAAATAAACACGGTAACATGAGAAATCAAAATAGAGAAGTACATCGCAACATACATTACAAATTGTTATGTCCCTGTGCTCTGTGTAGATAAGAGAGTTTCCAAATTACACTAAGTACAAACTTTTGTCAGCGTTTATGATTTTCTGGATATCCATCTCAGTTTGCGAAAAATAAAAAATAATGTCGATGCCATTTATTTTATAAAAACCTATATTAGGGTTGTGTTTCTTAAAATAATTAGGAAAAATAATACCTAATTTTTAAAATTTGGTAAATGTGAAATTGACCATTTTACCAGATTTTTCCGACACTTTTGAATGTTAAATCTAAAATTTTGACTAAAAATAACACCGAAACTACCAAGAAAACACAAAATAGCATCAAAGAACAACGTTTTTTTTACATCCTGCATATAAAATTAAAAATTCCCTTTCTTATGCAGGTAACTCTTGTAAAGTTATAAGTTATAACAGAACTTGTCTAAAATTAAATTACTCAATTAACGCCACTTTGCTTTTCTTGCAATCCAGGGATTCGTTTCAAGAATAGCTATAACATGTTGGTGTAAACCTTTTAGTATTAAATGTTTTCCCCATAAACAAAATAATTTAAAACGTTACGAATAGAATTGACAGAATACGATGGCAAGATATTAAATCGAATAGCTTTTCCATGTTGTTCTGATAAATGTGCTTTCAAAGCTCGTATTGGTGTAACACAATATTGTTGGGTATATCATTTCCACAACGTATATTTGGAATTGCTGTCATACTAACGCCAAACGCACTTCCTTGGTTTTTTATGTTTTCTCAAATTTATTCCCTTTTGCATCTCATAATGAATCTATGTATGCTTTAGTTTTACAGGATCTTTTGATTTGAAATTTAAATTCTAAAAAATAGTACTATTAACCTAATAAGAATATCCTGAATATCCTAGTACCATGGATGCTTTAAAAAGTTTATCCTCTTCTCTTTTATGGTGAGTAAATTTCTTTGCTGATTGCCGAATACAGACTCAAAGGATGTACCTATAATTAATAGAGGTAGTAAATAAAAATGATTAAAATAAAAACAGTAAAGATAAGGAGAACAAGTAAGTGACGGACTGAAATAAAGAAAAATAAAGTAAACGGAATGAGAGAGAGACAAAGTGAGTGAGAGACAAGTCAAACGAAACGTTGTAATAATCAGAGACTGTCAAAGTATTGGAAAACTAGAATTTGGGTTACAAAATTTCTTCCTAATTCAGCGATGTATAATAAGTCACCTTACCATTACCAAAAAGTAGTTTAAAAAAGTTGTTTATGCACCATGGGAGTAAAGAAGGTGTTTTAGTCTTGGCATAAAGAGTGTATGTGTCCATAAAAATATAAAGTTGACTATTTCTGCTAAAATCTAATAGGCCCTGAAAATGTTCTAACTATACATGTTTTCACCGGTTCTATGCAGTATAGAGGATATAAGGCTGTACGTTTCTTATGGGAAAAAATATGGCACTGTTGCCACTATTCCTAAGCTCTTAATAATAGAACGCCGGGTTTCATTTATTGAAGTGAGGCAAGCAGTTCTTAAAACGTAGAGAAAGAATTGTTTCTTAATTTTGTTTAGCCAACCTGTTAACTATTTTGTATTTCTTTTTGATTATTATAAAGAAGTAAATAATAAATAAATACGTAGCCAAAAATTTATTCCCAGTTTAAAAAAAATGTTTTAGAACCACTGAACCTGCTTGTAACTATACTTGCAAACTTTAAGGATAACAATAGTATCACAATACTTTAAACCTTTGTGTAAAAAGGATTAAATTTTTATCTGAAAGTAATTTTACAACTAAATTTTTGACAACCTCGCATCCCTATCTTTCTAAACTGTATGGAATGAGTTTAAATGTCTATAGGTAGGTACTTTAAAACGTTTGGTATACGATTGGTATATTAACCGTCGTAATGCGATCTCTATAGCTCGAGGCAGATTTTGTCATTCACCCTATACATATGAAGCACCTCAACCATCGACAGGGAGAGATCCAGTTAACCAGCATATAATCCGATAGGATTACCGGGGCGAAGGATATTTGATTGGATTGGATGAACACATTTGCAATCAATGCTTCGTGGAACATCGAACAGATCTGCAACTATTTTAAAACTTTTAGGGCATGTTTTCCCAGCTTTTGTTTTCGATTTGGTATTTTTGTGTGATGTTGAAAGCTGTGATGCTGTACGAGACTGAGGATGGAAGATAGGTTCGCTTGGTTACCTACATATTGATCCTGACGCACGCCTGGCCGCTCATATTGTACTAACTAGCTTATGCTGAATTAACTACGCTAATTGAACTGCATGATGAAGTTATATACTAAACTAGATTATTTATTACTCTAAAAAATTTAGTTGTTTATTTAGAATTTGTTCACTTAACAACTTCAATAAACCGTGTTTACGATGATAATAATATTGTAGGTAGATACCTACTAGTACGTCATATTGAAAAGCGGTGTGGGTAAATATTTTGATAAACATATTGTATATTTTATATTTACAAAGTTTCTGTAATAATACATAATTTACAGCAGAATTAGATAAATTACACTAACATTATCTTTGAATGAAAAATTAACATCGCAACTGATTATTTCCCGTAATTAATCTCGTAACACATTTTTGGAAAAACTGTTTTAGTTCACAAGCTGGAACTTGGCCATAAATCAAATTTCCGCACACAATGAATCTAAATGCAAGCAGTGGAAGAATTACAAATTTATTTTACCATTTACATAGGAAAAACTTCATCAAATATCTGCAGGTTTATTGATTTTCTGTTCTGCACATATCTCAAAATCAAATTTAAAATTCATTCTGGGAAATCATCCAAAATGTGCGATGTGTAATTTGATTGTCTCGTACAACAAGATTTAAATGCACAGATGGATACATGGGCAAGTCGAAACTTTAGATTGATGTGAATATTTATCAGTCCTGAATGTGCATTCAAATGCAAATAAATATTGATACCGATACATGATTTTTTTTATATTTCCTGTTGCTGTCAGAAAAATTCGTGGTATTTAAAATTTATTTGAAATGTCTACGACATCTCCACGCATTATTCCCTAAATAGGAAAATCCATTTCCTATTGGTAACAATTCTCCCGCAGGTTCTAGTTACTATCAACCACAACTACAAGTCAAAACCTACCACTAACTTAATATAAACCGCATAAGTGATGGATATTAATAAATATTTATTGTTAAATGCCTCTCTCATTGGGGTACGTATCTCGACGTATTTAGGCCGACGCGACGGGAGTTTAATCCTAGTTGATTATTATGATCTCGTATGCATTATAACATTAATTCCTCCCCTTTTCATGTAAATTCAAGTCGGAGTCTAAACTGGTGTTACCGCTACTTTACAAGTATTTGATGGTGACATTCCCTTCATCTCATGGTAGCTCAAAGTTTCGCACTCAGGTTATAACATTACTCACGCACTTATACCTTTGTATGAAGTTTATAATACTTTAAGCCCTTGGCAAAAGAAGTTACGATCTCGTATGGGGATGCCTCTTCCACAAAAGATTCATAAAAAAGTGTTTAGTCCACCGTCAACTACTCATAAGAAAGTATTTTTATTTATTACTAGACAAAATTGTTGATAAAAATATCTTTCTTTATTGCCTAAAACGGGTAACTTTAAAAAAATTTATAAGTCAAGTGAAAATGGTTTGTTAGATGATTTTAGCGTTTAAGCAATTTTTCGGTAATGGTGACCTGATTAAAACCATAGACCGGTTAATGTTTTCATCCTTTGTTTTACAAGGTTGTTCATAAATTAATTACATTCAAGGGAAAACATATTTAATCCTCCCTTAGGTCTAACTAAAAGCAGATGAATAAAGGTTCGCGTCCACTTATCGGCAACGCACAGCAACGGAACACTACGCTACGGTCGACAATTTATGCTCTCCATGTATTCAAATGCAATCGCGCACATCCTTCGGCAACGCACCGCTCGACTACACTCCACCTAATCGTAGAGAATATTTTCGTCCTTCCGGATGGTTACCGACGTCATAGCTGATCGCTGTTAACATGAACCAAGAAAACTTCATAATATTTCTGGGTACAGGGAATTACATGATAATGATATACCTAAGTGTGCATTGACCTCGCAATTTCCCGATCGTAGTGCAGCGTTCCGTTGCCGTCCGTCACCGATCAGTGGGTGCGAACCTTTACACAACTGACCTAAATTAGTCACTTTAGTAGGGAGAGTATAACTGCTTTTCCTAAAATATGAACAAAATCCGGGACAGTTGTAAAGGTTCCCTAATTCCCTCTGATATTAGGTAGAAGTTCTGTTATGTGTCACTCTTTAGAGTCTAATTTAATGTGAAACTTTAACGATTTGTCAAAACGTGAGCAGCTTTACCACACTTGCTACTGACATGTAGAATATCATACCTTAATTATTTTTTTAAGGTAGAGTTGCGTTAAATGGCTTTATTTTAAAAGTTTAGGAAATTTGAGGTTTAGACGTCCTTCTTTCAAATATTTTTCAGCCTTTCAATGTCTCTACATCAGAAAGGCACTACAGTAATGCAATATGATCAACAAAATTTTCGATAATGGTTGGCCTGACTTTGACAGTTGTCAAGAACATAAGTAAGAATAAAACAATCGTGTGGCTTAAAATAAAGACAAAAAAAACATCACTTTTCTAAACTTGTTGCGTAACTTACGGTTGTTGAGTTAGGAGCTATGGTTTGATTGATTTTTGAAGAATCTTAAACATGAAATTCTGAATGTACTTTGTTTATTTTGTTGTTGTTTAGTCAAATGTTTATTAATGTACTGCAAAAATATTCGCTAGTATATCATAAGAGCGCTTTCGTATATTCGGATATACTTTTCCCGATTTCTATTCGAAGTTGATGTTACCATGGAAATATTCCCAACCGCTTGCGGGAAAGGTAATTTCAAATAGAAAGAGGGAAACGTATTTTGAATATACGGAAGTGATCGAATGATATTTGTTACGAATTTTAGAGTTCATTTTGCTAATTGATTCTGACCAACTACTGCAAATGTCAGTGCGTCGTGCTTTGAGTTCTACCAGTTTCTTTACCTTCTTCCACGAATGAATGAATCCGCTAGGAAATCCTTATTTTAGTCTCTTCTATAGAACCGTAAGAAAATAATTACCAATAAAATTGGAGATATTGTAACCGCATCCAAATATTTGAACGTATTAGCGAAATAATTTTAAAATCTGTGTGTTTACTGTTTTGTTGTTTAATCTTGAATGGGTGGGTGTATCTTGGGTGATGAAGTAGCATTTTTCTCTACCTATTAATTTTTCTAAATTAACGGTAAATTAATAAATGATCTTGTGCGTTACATATAATATTTGCTCTGTGTTGTCATTGCATCTCTACCATCTGTAAAAACTTTGAATAACATACAGGCTGTACCAAAAAATTTAATAAATATTTCAATCGATTACTTTATAAATTGTAGATGCGCAGAATTATTAGTTTTGTAACTCAACTCTTTAGGATATCTTGTGTTTATTGAGACGGTTCTATCGCATCTTGCTCGCTTCAGTAACCCGCTTCACAAGTTGTTTACTGATTTGGTTAAGCAGAGAAATGAAGCTATTCAAACGAATTGCTTTGAAGTCGGAAACTCAAAATATCTAATGAATATGCTATAACTAAATCGTCCTGATTTCCATAAAGGTGCAACGATTTTTCTTTATATTCACTAAAAATACTTGAGTTAATTTAGAAACATGGTAAATCTGAACTGAAGTCAATTTTGCTTAATTTAAATTTAGAGTCACAAATGAATCAAAAAAAGAAACAAATTACAATGATGGTATATTTCTCACTGCCATATGTTACCAATGTATGGACTTTGCAACTCGAGCAATCTTAATTAACTGGTTAATATCGTGTTTAGCGAACAAGGGCTGACTTGTATGAGAAATAAGTTGCAGAGAGTTCAAACTAGCACAAACTTGCAAATCTCTGAAAATTAAACTTAATCATGTCTACTTCTTGTTCGAAAACTTTGCCGTAGGATGTTAATAAGGGTTCTGTGATGAAAATCCAGAACTGAAGGGCTAGCAAACTTATATAGTTCACTTGCACGATTTTGAAGATAATGAAAGGGAAAGAATTTAAACGTAAAAGCATCAACTTCGTGTTTTACTGCTTGGTGTATTCGGGTGCAGTGGCGGCCTGTAACCAAAATATTTGGGGGGCACAGTAACAGATGAGCGAAGGGAGCGAAAATAGAGAATTTTCTTTCCGAGTGGGCGTGGCTAATTTGACGCGATTTAAGAGCATCTGGCAATGTTACCAAACCTTCATGGGCGTAGACCAGGTTTTCAGGTTACTTCAGCACGTGTTTCGGTTGCATAAATAAATGATGCTAGTCTTTTGGGCGCTCTTGCATATATTGGTTTCACTTTCTAAAACTGAAAAGCTGAAACTATTTATAGATATCTATTATAATCCGATTAACTGGTGGCGTACACAATAGATTACAACACAAATTTAATTTGCGTGTTAAATTTCAACCAAATTATCTATTAGAAGAGGGTAAAGATTTAATAGTACAATACTAGCAACTAGATTAAATTTTTACCACCACAAGTGCGCTTTATCTGTTCATCGTAATATGAAAAATAAGCGCGTTGAAACAGTTTAACAAGAAATTTGGCAAGTAACATGAGCAAAAGCAGATGTAGCATTCCTGCTTGTATCAGCAAGAGGATGAAACTGCCTTAAGGGCAGTTATCCTGTGTATTTGAAAGCAGTACTGTACAAATATTATCTTTCCTGAAGTTTGTCTTGCCTACACAACATCTTGCCAAAAGTTTTAAAGTACAAGCAGCTGCAAATACAACGAATATTATCTAATATCATCCTTAAAACTATATTTGTAAATCAGATAATGCAAATAATTAAATCTAAAACAGTTGAAAACGCAGTCCCCGCTAATAATCTTGATTAGGTACGCGATTACTTAACATTAAAAGCTTCCTGTAAAAGTAGTAAATCAATGCTCTCTATTCAGGTGGAAACGTTTTGTGAAGTTGCAAGAAATTTATCACTTTATCCAGCATTTTTGATTTCCGATCTGTATTCTGGTCACGAACGCTAAACGCAAGGATGATAAAAGCCTCGAAGAAACGAGAATTAATTCCGCACGAAAATTTAAAAATAATTATTTTAAATATTTTCGGGTTTCCACTGTTAATTGCCATGTTTTTCTTCCTTTCGTAGTAATAGAGAAAATGGATAGTCTGTGGCAAGGCAATTAAGTTAAAAACGAAATTTAACTGAAAATTAGATCGTGAATGTGGCAACTGAACCCCAGATTTTTAATTTCAGTGGAATTAAAAGCGCCAGTTTGTTCGGCTAATTAAAACTAAAGCAAATATTAATTAAAGCTAATAATTTGGATTAGCTGGTGTTCAAATGTTTCGATTTAGCAATGCAACTGTTCGTGCGTAAGCTTTTTAATTGATAATTTTACTAATTAAGCTACAGTTAGGTGGATTAATAGACTATAATACCAGTACTTGTCTGGAAACGTCGACAAAAATTGTCTCCCTCACACTAAATTTGTTCAGTAAAAGCTTCCTTACATATTTCATAAAACTCGTAACAGATCTTAATGTGTAACAATTAAAGGTTACTCATACTGGTCCTTGCCTGTTTACAACTAGATTTTAAATTACTGCAATGAATATTAACATAATATAATTTATTTAGGTTACGTTAATCAAATCTATTTAAAAAACTTGATTTTAGTTAGGACTTTAGCATAAAATTAAATACGAAGCTTAATGTTTGCATAATTTGAAGATTAAGGGACTACTTAAATTACAGGCAGAAAATGAAACCGTAAAACAAAGAAGACTTGCGTAAATATATAGACCATTATGGCCAAGACAAAAGTTGTATACAAACACTTTACTTTATTACCCTCCAAATTAGAAACCTGATTTACATACCAAATGAATTTTGGGGTCTGAAAAATAATTAAATATAGACCAATCTCAATGTTTCTTCACCATATGTTCAGCTCTTATTGATTTTGTCGTATTGGGGACACGCTACCCTATAAATTTTTTATTAAATAAATTCCTAATAGACTTGCCCTTTCCATATTGAACCTTGGTAATGTCTGTCTGTATAGCACTAATTTTGTGTTTCTTATTTTACCCTATTTCCACGACAACCTATAAAGGAAATCGTGTCTACTTGTAAAAGACCATTCAGACATCACGCAGAGGTATATTTAGGTTTACAAAAATAAATTATTAGATAATTACGCTAATCGCACAATATAGATAATAATAAGAAATGTTAGTGCTATATAACATAAGCTAATCCACTAAGAAAGTAAATTATTAGGTAGAGGATAAACATGTTGTTTCTTTATTTTCAAATAAATTTATTGTCCTTTATAAATTCTTGTGGATAGTTTAGATAGATTAAATAAGACGCAAGAAAAACAAAAAGGGTAGTTGGATAGGGAAAACTACAAAACATATATTTATTAACTATAAAATCAATCACTAATAAGTAGTACATAATGTGGAAACAATCAATAAAACGAAACCCTCACAAAACCCCTGATGGAATGGTCCATGATAAATCCCATCGAGAGATAAAACAAGAGAATAGGAAAGGAAAAGACTAAAATAGTAAGTTGCCAACTTGAAGTATCACTAGACAGAAAATCTGATAACAAGAACAGATAAAAGATGAACCTGAAGATTATTGAATGGCGATCGCGGAATAGATATTGAAACCGAAAAGAACGCATGACCAGATAGATGACATCCTGGAAAACACACAGCTGGAAAACACTTACAAAAATGCCACGTGTATGAAAATAATGGAGAGGAGTTCAACATTGAAACACGAATGGACAATGACTATAACTTGTTATTTATGTCGATCACTATTTTATACAGAACAAAAATTCAAAAGTATTGTTTAAGCTGTTTTTAATAATACAGCTATTGGGGATTATTTGTAAAAAATCAAATAAAAACAGGATAATCACTTCCACAGCCAATTTTCTTATTACTTTAAATTTTTTATGTGAGATTATTCAACAACTTTTTATATTCTTGTAGTAAATACAAAATCCAGAAGCACTGTTTCGTAATTAATATTTGAAATTTAGGGTTAATTTATATACTATAAGATAATCTGTAGATAACGTTCCCAAAACCCCCTTTAAAAGACCGAGATGCTGGAAGAACACTTGAGAAGCGAAAAACTTACCTCAAACCTCCTTTAACAAGGAATTTTAAATTTCACATTTACATAAATAACTCAGATCAGTTTTTTAGGGTTATTTGCTATTCGTTATTCAGTTTTAACATGTGACTGGAGTAAATGGATTCGCCCATGGATTCGTCCCTAGATTCGTCCTTCTGCGCGCCAGTAATTCATGTAGGATGACTACCACCTTTATTCGTACTAAAGTACTAACCGATGAAAGTGCCGACACGTGCAACCCACGCGTTTTCCCAATTAAAAATAGTATTTCATTTTATGTTTCTAGATTTATTTGTAACAACATTTCTATCAATTTTATTCGTGTCTGCAAAATAATTAAATTATTGCTGTATATGTATCTTTACAGTTTTCAAGATTATTTCTATCTTTGTTTTTTAAAAGATTGATGGGGTTGCCTAAAATTACCAACCCACCCTGTTTACCTCGATATCAACTTATTATCATACCCCATCACTGAATCCTCGAACAGGCTAATTCTAAAATGGCTCATTTCCTGGCAGCTTGGAAAAAAGTTCAACCTACTTTTTGCTGGTAGTTATCTATGACGAACTAAACGGTGCCCCCACATGCCTTTTAAAATTTTTAGAATTGAGCAAGCAAGCAAATCTCTCTAAAATAGTTAAAAATTACAGTCATACACAGCGAAACAAGATAATCCGAAGTAAAAGTCCCAGTCGCAGTGTTGTAAGCCTCCTCTTGGCTATCGACTTTCTTCCTCTTGTGATGGAGGGCTTCCACACATTCGGACCCACTGGTTGTTTGTTGTACTGCTGATTTTCAGATCCTGGTCTAACCCCCTCCATTTTCTACTGTTCCCTGCTGCCATTGCTAACTGAACGGGATTGAAAAGCTCTTCCGTCTATCTAAATTATAAATTTGTACTAATTTACTTGACATATTGTGTGGGCAAGCAAAAGTGAAAAAAGGGGAAAATCATTATCGTCTAAATTTCTAAATTAAGGTTGAAAATCACTTCTTCCCTGATATGTTATTTAATTCAGAAAATTGTATTCGTTTCAGAAGCTATTCTTTGTACTGTTTTTTTTAACAAAAATAAAAAATTCTTTAGGCGATATTTATGAGATTTTTACATTAACAAGAAATAATACAGGCAAACATTTGTTGCGCCATTGTTAACAATTCAGTTCTCGTACACGGATCTATCCACGTTCTCGTGACTTACTTCCGTTTGTCACGTAACTTTTTGTTACATATCCCAGTTTATTTTTATATATCTGTCCGACTGATCCAATTACGCTGTCCGTTTCTTAAAGGTTGTGGTATAATAAAGGAACCCCCGTTGATATACACAATCAAACTAACTGTTGCTTTTTTGTCATATCTTTATTTCTACAAAATGTGGTTTCTTAAAGGATGTAGAAATTTCTATTCGTTCTCAAATATGAGGCAGTCAGAAATATTTATGTTAACTTCCAATCAGTATATAGGAACTGGCACAAATAAATACGTAGCTGAACGTGGGTTAGAGAGATAAATGTATGAATTAAAATAAAAGCCGGGGTAAATCACTTTCTTGGATATTGCCTGACATTTCGTAACTGGTAAATAACAAATAATGGTTTGTAATTTAACAACAACGGTTCTGTTAATACATGTTGTGGATAGTAGCAGGATGTATAAAGTAGGTGGTATATCAGCAGAAACACAGCGTTCCCTCAGGAGCTTATTCCCATAAGGTCATGCCGGGTCAGCAGGATAGAAAACAACTGCGCTAGAGTCATAACTTTTAATTAAGGTTACCTTGGCATAACGCGTCTACGTGTTTGTAACACTGCAGTTGCTTCCCTTAAATTATAATTAAAACTTCCAAGTACCTTTCTTGTTCCTTATATTGTCCTTAAATGAAATTCCAGAATAATTTAAATTTTTATAAAGAAACGACTCAGTCAGGCGTTTAGTCGTTTTTAATTAATAAATATGACATGGTCTTGGAAAAAATTCGCAATAAATTGCCTCCCTGCTGGGACTTCCTCACCAAATGTTTTTAATTATTTTCGGTACAAAATATAAAAAACGCTTTAAAAGTCATTAAGGTTTTGCCTATCAGTACTACACATTTCTTATTATTTGAATATTTTTTTGCAGAAAAAGGAAGCCTGGCTTTTAGGAATTAGTGGGATGAAATACGTCCATCAAACAAACACGTACAGAAAATCCCTGGCAAAGATAACACGATAGTGCGGATTAAACTGACTTTAAAACGGGAAATCCGTTTAATGTTCACTTTGTGGCAGGGATTTCAATATTTTGTGCCGCCAGTATGCTTTGCAAAAATAATTTTACAAGCTTTATGTTATGTACAGTAGGCACAACCTATTGTTAATGTAACGTTTCTACATAATATAATATTTTATCTATAAATACAAATACAATGAGCTCTGCCAATTCATGTGCAGTTATTCTAAATATATTGTCAATATACGCACGCCTTTACAATATAAAATACCTTTAAATTTGTTTTGTATTAGTACAACATTTTGGCAAGACTGCAACTCAAAATACTAATTTAGCTTAGCACATACTTATCCTAATTTATTACAGGATACGATCTATATAAATAAATATTATACTTAATTAATAAACTAGACCTTAATTATTTCAAGAAGAAGGACGTTCAAATTCTACCCAGTTCTATAATACCGTACACATGGCTTAAAGCGGAAATGTTGAAATGTTCGCGCATAGCACTGTTTGCATTTCGCTCTGCAAGTAACAATTGTATCTTCACACACTGTTTAACATTCTTAGAGGCAAAACACTTCAGAGATATTCTGTACGGAAACGACGCTTTATAACTTAGCAGATCGATGACAGCTTTGTCGATACCACACAGCGGAAATGTTTACTTTCCTTGAAGTGAAAACAGATTATGATAAATAGCAAGATCAAAATGAAACCGTGGTAACGTAAAAGAAGAAAGATTGAGGTATAAGATTACGATCCCTAATCTGGAGCGAAATTAAAAAAGAAATAATCTTCGGTACTTATTTTAAATCTAAAAATAAAATATGAACAAACCATCAAGATATGCAAATAAATCTTAACAAAAATTAATTTATAGAGAATTGGTTTTACCATACCAATTTATTTAGCGGGTTCAAATCCCGGCTTAGTCACGTGTATCTTCTTAGTGTAATAATGTGTAATTAGAAAAAATATGTAACCAAAATATCGCCCAATTTTCTTCCACATTCAAGCTATGAAACATCCTTTCCACCCCAACAGATACATCGTCACAAACCTGCCCAAACCCCAATTATAATAGATCAGTATAGATACAACTAGAAAGTTGGTATTGAGGCTGTTGTACTACGGATATAGAGGACCTACAGTTTTACATAATAATCTTAATCATAGAAGATAGCTAGATCTCGACCTCTAGAGTACAACCAAAAGCGTAGCTGAGACTTGTAGCCATATTCGATACATTCCGTGTTACTTGTTACATTTTTCACACTACCGGTAGTAAAAAATATGACAATATTTTTTGTAAATTAAATTTAGAACTGTCACTTATTATCCTAAGCAAAATGCGACCGAAACGCGTTCAGTAGCATGTACCTACTTCCGCCTACTTCCATCAAACGAGCGTCATAATAGTGACTTACGATGCAGGGAGTCGAAAAACAAAATCAGTCGGTATAGGCTACTGGATTGATAATAATCAGAAAGTATCACATCATCACAATAATAATTGATCCCTTCTTAACGTTCTCTCAGTTAATTTTTATGACCATAGCAACCATTATGTTAAGTATGGCTGAATGAGCGCTTAGTTGTTCATTAATGTCTCTATATGTGAGAAGGTTAAAAGCAGCCACCTTCAGGAATGCTTATAACTTGACACCCTCACCTGCAGGTATCACCCTGTTCAACTCCAACGATGTGTCGAAGTGAATTTATTACTCGAAGGGTTCCTAACACACAAACACACACAAAATGAACGACAAATTTATAGCAACCACCCGAAAATGGAATTCTTATTCACCCCAGAATAGAAGGCTTACATATAATGAAGGTGTTAGGCATACATTTTACTGTAGTTTAACCGATCAATAATAATTATTATTTACATCAATTTAACCTGCAAACCTAAGTATAGTTAAATTAAGAAGTTATCAAAACTGTGGTTCTATCAGTCTCTTTAATAATAATTTATTGTGGTTGGATATTTTCATATCTAAAACTAGAAACAATATTTTTTTTATTGTGTTCAGACTTCTAGTGGAAACAATAAAAACAAGTATTAACAACTTTGTATTATTCAACAAAAATGACTAGTCTTTTCATGCACAATGCACCCAGTAGTGATGCCACAGTTTGATCAAACGTCCATTAACTAATTGCTTCCAGAGATGATCGAGAATTCAGAGATAAGAGCGGAAGTACTGGGTATGGTTGACTGCTACTGTAATTACTGTTGACGTCGTTTGAAATCTTAAAAGCGGGACGAGACTTATAAATTGACGTCGAGGTTTGGGAGCAGAATGTTCTTTAAAATTAATTACAATCAATTCCTGATCGCCTTTCTAAGTGGAAACGTGTAACGAATTAAATAAAATAACGAAGTATAAAATTCGTACATAATTATACCAAGGTTTAAGTAATTATGATTATTGTAATGAAAAATTAAGGACTTTTAAAGGTCTTGTATTTTTAAGTTTATTTACATTTCTTTATTTAAAAGTGTAACTGTCTAAAGTACAACACAAATTAATTTCTGTTTTCTAAACATTTTGCATTTCAAATACGTCTTGTAATGTAAACTTGTGACATTAACAAACACAAATGGAAATAAAGCATGCTAATAGAAGAGGGAACTTTCTAATAACTTGAATTAAGTTGAATATTGCAAGGAAACAAATCTAAATAAACATTCAAATTAAAATTTCAAACAAAATTACTTACACAACCAAAAGTTTGAAATGTCGGAACTTTTTAAACTTTCCTTTCATAATTTTTTGTGTTTTCGATTAAATATGGGGGTTTTAAGAAATTCTGTTTAACGTGGCGTATGATTACTTTATTGTTTGTATACCATAACAAAAAGGTAAAAGAAAATAAGTTTCCTTTTTTCAGCTTCAACAGAATGTCGACGATTAGGGAAGGATCTATAAAGGTGATGCAAATTTTATCGCAGCCGCTATAAGTTTCTTGTAAAGAATTTACATAGTTCAATGGAATTTTAAACATTAATAATTTAAATAATAAATCTCCATTCTTTAATTTGCTGTCCATTGTTGAACAAAAACATACCACTAACTGTTTTCACCACTTCCCCACGGCCCACGCTGTACATATACAATTGTCCCATACAGATTTCCATCACTAGCTACAGATTGTAGAGCTGCACGCATTATTTGGTTCTAATGAGGAACAAAAAACTAAATGTAACGAATTATTATCAAAAAATATGTTGAGTTTTTCACGCACTTTTGTTTATTACCACCAACATCTTCCGATTGCTGAGTTGCCCTTTTTATAATTTTTTTCGTGCTTCACCTTCAATTATTATTCTTAATGGCTGTGCATTAAAATTTCAAATCTAGAGTCTAAAGAACGATAGTAGGTATCCCAGCTGAAAGGAGAGAAGAATTATATAAATACTATGTACCTACGAGTATAACAGGATCCATAATCATAATAATTAGTAGAATTAATCCAATTAAGGACCTTTATTTCTGTAATTAATAACTCTAATACAAAATGAAAGCTTTCGTGCTTTTTACTAACCCTTTATAATAATTTTATTAAAGTAATATTAATACAAGCCCACATTTGCATGCGAGTAATAATTTTAATGGTTCATGTTTAACATCTATCTTCATGACTACGTGTTGCACTATAGGGAAGGATTTTTTATTGAAAGTGCAGGAGGAGCTACTTTATTGTTCACAACTTGGGTAATGCACATTTAATGCAGTTAGTGAACATACAGGGTCGCTAAATTAGGCTAAATGTAAGTTAATAAAATACCCGGGGAGAGTTCCTAGGAAAACAAAGTGGTCCCTAATGGACGCAGCTTTGGTGTGATGGGAACTCGTCACAAACTTAATTACCATCTACAAAGACTACCTATGAGAAAATAATAACTAGGTATACGTTATACGGTATATGCTATGCAAGCTAGAGACTTAGTTAAAAACTCATTCAATATTGATTGATATTGGTGAGGCCTTGTATCTATGCAATTAATTTTGATATTGTTTGGCACATCTGAAATACCCCACTGAGCACTACAGCGAAGGCGTGCTACAAAATGCAAACGGTGCGTTATATTACAGGGAAAAATATTACGGTGTAATACCTAATACTGATGCTGAGAAAATGTTTCATTTATTTAAGTGGATTAGGATTAGCAAACAACATAAGATATGTCTAATCTAGGTTTCAAGTGAAGCCAAGCCCTTTACAAGTGCAGGTGTTAACGGTTTGAAAAATACGACTAAATATAAGCGATCGAATGATAATCATTTATTTATCTGGTTGTATCAGTTATACCTTCAGACTGTTTTAAATTGAGTTTATGTAAATATCAATATTAACAGTTCATGTATGTTTAAAGTATAAAGTTTAAGTAAAGACACTTAATAGGTATTATGTTTCTGCTGATAATGATAAATGATTATACATATCTATTTTGAAAGCAGTGTAAATTAGTACTTACCTAATATTATACTCAAGATAAATAAAGTATTGGCAGTTTTTTCCATTCAAGTTTTATCTTTTTAAATTATGAATCATTTCCTTTTGTGTTATGTAGGTTTGTCAACGGAATTCAAGACTTTTAAGTCTCCCGATGTGCATTCAAATTTAGTTTCGAATATGAAGTATAAGTTGGCTAAACATTATATTAACAGTAAGAAGAAAATTCCTATGTAAATTCTCATACATAATAATTATAATAAAAATTTTGTAATTTATTGTCTAAAGTAAAAATAATAACAGTTTTTTGGCGGACTCTCTAACTTCAAAATGACCGCCGCTATGAATTTTTCAAAATTTCGACTTTAACGCCCCATAACTCAAAAACCAGTTATCTGATCAGGTTCCGCAACAACTTGTTTGAAAGCCCTTTGGCGGTACTATACCATGAGAAAAGTTCAATTAGTAAATTCATGAACGGTCGCAACGAGGCTCTTCCAAACATTTTGAAATTTTTGAAAAATTATTACACAAAGACTGGCCACACGATTTTGTTTAAATTTTCTTAACTTATGCAGCTTGGTATTAGCTACATTTTTATTTTTTGATGAATGCCAGAATTTCACTGTGGGGCCCTCTAGGAGGTTTTGAAAATCGGGAATTGATGCTCTTATAGCGCGTTTATTAATCAAAATATGAAATAAGTTTAAATATAAAAGTTGTTCAGTCTATAATTCTGCATTTTCCTAAATATATATCACCTATACAAGGCGTTTGATTTCCACAGTACAATAAGCAACTTTGTTATTTTAAATGAAACACCCTGTATATTATTATATAATTGAATGCAAAATTTAATTTTCTATCAGATAGTATACGGTATTCATATAGCTAAAATGTACGGTTGATAAGGATTTCGTTAATTTTAATCCCGTTGTGTAAGATTTAGTCTGGACTCTGACAGAAACGGATCGTCAGATGTAATTTCAAGCCTGATTTCTGTCAGAGTCCCGGGTTATTATTATTATTATTTATTACTACAGATGCGTGTTTGTATTTCTTCTATATCTACATATCGAACCCGTATAGTCTCGTTTTTCTTGCTACGCATTCAAATGATTTCCAGGATCTGCCTCGCGAACTATACTGTAAATTGTAAATACTAAAAACGAAATGTTTATTTTTGTATGGGAAAGTCCAGGGGAGGTTCGCACCTCCACTTTTTTTTATTACTTTTCCTTTACTCCCTTATCAGTCACCTACAACGTCCCATATATATTTTGTGCCATTTTTTGGACGCGCTACACAAAATAAATTGATCTTATATAACCGTGTTGAATGCAAGTAAGATAATGCGTTTACTTCGAGATTTCATCACTAACGATAATATCAATATCACAAACAATAGGTTCCTATTTTTACACATAAAACTGGAAAGTACAATGTTCGGGCCTGATCTTGATTTTGAAAGCTTTTGTTCCAACGACCTTGAGATTCAATCAATTTATCCGTTTTATGTACTTGGAAAGTCATACAATCTAAAAACGATTAATCATATCTTCCAATTATTCGATCACAGTATTGTTTTTGTATTACCCTTCGCCCCTAATCGGATGGTTTTTCTTTTAATGTTTTATGTAATTATACATGATACACACACTCTCGTAATAGCCCAGTTGCTACTGATAAAAAATGCATCGTATTTAATATATCGATAACGGAGTGTGCTTACTCATAAGTGCTCTACCTATATAAAGCTCAACCAAGTGCTTAGTGAATTAGTTTCGTTTTGGTTTCAGTGTTAAAACATATACGAATATTTTATTCAAAATGGTTGCAGGACATTACAAACTTGACAAGAATGAAAATCTTGCTGCATATCTTAAATCTCTAGGTAAGTATCTAAGTAAGTAATTATAATATTCAAAATATAACTAATCCATCTTGGGTAATGTTTTTTGCGAAGTTTTATGCTGAATATTTAATTTAGTATGCTAAGCATTTTGCATTTTATATGAACCCAATCTGGATTAAATCTAGTAGTTAAATTTAATATTCGTTTATGAAATGTTTAAATAATGAGGGATAATCTTATAAGGTGTTTCCGATGAGATTGCGCAAAAAGCTGAAAAGCCTGGACTTACCGTAGACGTTATTGTTGAGGGAAACAAATATTCCTTCAACAGCAGTAGCGGAATCAACCTTAGCTTTACTTTGGACCAAGAATTCGACGAACCATTGCCAATTCCAGGAGTTGTACTTAAGGTAAATTAGAAATAAAAATAACAGGGACTGTTTATTTGAATTTATTTTTATAGAGTGTTGCTAAGAAAGAAGGTGACAAAAAAATTGTACTCACTTCCACAGCAGCCGATGGACGCACTGGAACCAGAACCTATGAATTTACCAACAGTGGATTCACACTGGTAAAATATTAATGTTCCAAATACAATTTTAGTTTTGTAAATATTTAATTTTTTACAGACACTCGTATCCGACAATGTGACCGCCAAACGGTACTACTCTAAAGCTTGAGTTATTTATTTTTTAAGTTATTAAAAAAAATAAATTTTTGATTTTTAAATATTGGTTTTATTAAAAGTAAGGTATAATTTGTTAGGGAGGATTTAATTCTCTTTTGGTTGGTTTTACATTCTAGGATTAAATTTAAGGACCTAGAGGAATCGTTGCCGGCAGTTATTTGGTATTACGGTTTGACCTTTGCTGGCAACGATTCATATTATTTTGGTTATTTAGTGACCGGTTACATACATTTTTACTCTTCCTGTAGAAATTGTAACTAAGTTTCACCTTTTATTTTTCAATAAAAGTATTGGTAACAGTATACCTACAATTAATTATAATCTTCGAGTTGTTCCAAAAATCCATCACCAACTACTATCATTTATCTTAATGTGCGTTTCTTTGGAGCACCAAAACGACAATACCATTTGTCTTAATTTAGTCCAATTTCAAAAGAAATTAAGGGCCTACACAATATGGTCAGAATTTTACAAAACGGTTTTTTATTATCTACTGAAAAAACTTTTAAACCAAATCTAATAAAAATTCATTAGGTGCTGCGAACAGGTAAGCCTTAAAAAGACGACCCAATTTATATTCGTTTAACCAAATGATTATATAATAATGTATTACCGTCATCTAATATTCTATAAGGTTTCCTCGATGAGTTTGCAAATAAAGCGTAGTAGCAACCGGGACCTAGTTTAAAGGTCGTTTTGTAGAAGGATAACAAGTATTCCTTCACAAACAGCTTCAGAATAAAGTTATCGGTCTTCTTGAATAACCTACTAGGTTTATTATTCAAGTAAAAAATATAGAAAAGAATGGGTTAACATTTTTCATTAAATTATTTTTAAGCACATCACAAAATTTGAATATTTTAATTGTTTGGTAATCCCTCCAATTTCGTGCAACACGCATCGGTTTGGTTAATTAAATTAGTGATTCAATATTGAAATAAAATAACACTAATTTGCAGTTTTAATGAGGATATCATATGAAAAAAAAGGATTATCTCATTAAAGCTTATTTTTCAGAAATACGTTTTCGTGAGCGTTTATCTCAAAGTACTACATTCAGTGCACGGATTTTGAATTGCAATGTAAATATCCAAAAAGATATATAAATAAACTTATTTTTGAACGTTTATCAGTTTTATAATATTTTAAAATAAATATTGAAAGAGGTTTCTATTATTTTGGTTAATGTAGGTACTTTAAAAAGATTAAAAACTGGAAGTGTTTGATGAAATTTTCCATTGGCAAAAAGATAAAAATATATACCTATTACGTAACTTTTATTTTGTAGTTTAGTAATTAATGACATTTCAGAGAAAAGAGACAGCATGATTATAAGAGAGAGAGATAGATAGGTAAGGGGCAAGAAGGGAGATTTCCTTTAATTAAACGAAATTTTATAATTAATTTTCAAATTAATATAATATCGTTGGTAAATATAAATATTTGAAGTTTAAACTATTAAACCAATTTTCATACAATGTCTTTATAGCAACTTTAAACTTCTTTTCCACCACCACATAAAATTAAAAATGGCTTTTGTCATTTTTCTATTGACTCTAAGTTTTTAGAACCAAAAGAAACGAGAAATTATATTAGTTTTATGCCCATCCAACGGGACTTCAAAAAAATCCCATCCTTTAAATTAGTTCCCTAAAGTAGAAAGAAAAATTGTTTAGCTTTTCATACTTGTGAACATTTTGACCAAGTAAAACTAATTACCGAATGTCAAAACCAAATACGTATGTTCAAATTATAAATTAGTTTGAAAATTAGGTATATATCTAAATTCGTTAATGTTTTAATTGGCGGTTTATTAAATACAAAATACAAACATTTCTATGTAAGTAGACAGATATAATCAGTGGGATTTAAAAGATAATGAGAACAAACAGTGGGTTGTATAACTTTTGACGATTTATTGGAGAATTTCGTAACACCCAAATAAAAATTTAAACTCGTCATAAAACTAATCTTTAACTAGAATTGTGTCAGTAAATAATGAATCAACCTTTATTTTTTTATATTAAAAATAATTATTTATTATTAATATACAGGGTGAGGCAGACCACCCGTATTAGTAGTTTTTTTCGACTGTAACTTCAATCGATTTTTCTTCAGAAGGGATAGGGCTAGCAACATTTTTTTTCTACAAAACTTGCTTACCTCTTAAAGACCTTTTCAACAATCCCACTTTCGACCCCCTGTGCTATTTGAAATTCTTGAGTTCTCGACATTCTCGTGCAAACTCTTCAGGATGTCGACTTTGCCGGTAAATCCCAATATCACCATTCGATTCTTCGTTATGGCTTTGGCAATAAAAAAAAATTGCCGGAAGATTAACAGTTGTAGAAAAAAATTACTAATACGGGTGGTCTGCCTCACCCTATACCCATCAACACGATTAGCAGACGCCCTTGTTTGTAAGTTAACACATCAGCTATTAACGTATACTGAAATAGAATTACAACCCTAAACAAGTAGCGTCCAACTTTTTAAGCATGCGAATAAAAACCAGGCGTAGGGGAATTTTCTATTTTGTTTCTGTTTTTCTACCGTTGATGACCACTTAGTAAACGTTTATCCTACAAAACATTCTTGCAGAAACTAAAAGGTTATATTTTGGATCAATTACTTTGCTGTAGATACCCACTTTTACTATTTTCCCGTGACTAACAGAGAGTTTAGAACCAAAAATTAAACGGCATGCAGTTTGAAAATTTATTTAATTAGTAAATATGCAGAAAAATAAAATGATCCAGAAGAATCTGGATTGAAAAAAATGTTTAGTGTAGTGTAAAAGTTCTTCAGTTGGTGCAACTTGAAAAATACTTAAAAAAGTGTCAGACTAACCCAAACCTTTTTCCGTATTATATCTGATTCAATCTATTGCATTAATTTCCGTAGCAGAAATCATGTCAACCTTTTCAAATTATCGCCCAAAATGAAATCACCCGAAAAGATGGTAAAAAGATACTATTGCCCCAACTGTGAGCACACACGTTTCCTGTTCTTTAGTACGTTATGTTAGTATGTGTGTTAGCGCTGCCTTTTACACAGTATCATAGTAATTAACATTACTAAATCGGTATTTCTCATCTTATTAATTTTTTTAATCAGCGATTATGACTTCCGAGTGGGAACCACGTAATCGGTAATGAACTGTCAACGTTACGCGGCTCGGAAAAATATTAAGTAGTACCTACTAATTTTTTGTTTAATGCGCGTTTCTTAATGCGGTAGATAGCGTGAAGTAGGTACATGATTCCAAAGATTAATATCTAAAGACAAATTTTCAATTTAGTAGTTGAATGGTAACAACAATGTTAGGAAATGTTTAAAATTACGACCACTCTGCAGAAGGCTTGACTTTATTATTCTAGAAATCTTTTCTAATACACCTGACATTGCGCGACAAATGGCTGTTGCAATAGGAAAATGAATGAAGCAGCGATGAGGTTTTAAAAACTTGAACTTGTTGAATGGGTTCATTATACTGGAAAATGGCACTACAGGTGTAAACCGTTTTATAGTTTCTTAAACTGAATTTAACCCGCATTTTCCGCATCATTAAGTGTCTGGAGGAAAACCGGTGTAAAACGTGTGTAAATTGAATGAAAACCTTTGGAAACACTAAACCGCTTTAATTCCTTTAAGACATTTCACATCAGATTGAGGCAATATATTGGAAATATTACAGGGTATCAAGTATTGTGTCGCCGTCTTGGTTGTCCACATTTAGTAGCAATTGCTAATACGGGTGAAGTCGACGTCTAATTCAGAGAGTTGTTCATTGGAAACCTTTCAAGGGTACAGTTTTGTTCCGGTAACATATTGTGATGACGTTTTCACTATTTCTTGATATTTTATGAGAATTGAGAAAGATTTATTGTGTAATTCTTAATTAAACAATTATTTTATTCAACGCTGGCTTCTCTTAAAAATAATATTATCATTAATTACTACAATTAGTATTTTTCTTTGCTTTCCCGTTTTGGAAAATTATTTGGAATTTTCAAATATTCCTGTTAAATAGTTTTCATGTATATTTAGATATTTTATTTTTATTGACTATAACTCGTGCTATTTTACATTTCAATTATAATAACCGTGTCTGCAGAGTTTATAACTTTTATCCTCCTTCTCACGATGACTTAAATCCTGAAGTTTAAGTTTAAGTAAAGTTTACTATTTCAGGAACGCCCTATATATTTGTTGAGACATTTAGATAGAATTCAAACAGCAAGGAAAAGTATAAAGTTGATTTTTTACCAATACAGTTTGGCATACATTTTTCACACAAATTCAATTTTTTTTCTTGTTAGCAATGCCAGTAATAACAATTCTGCAAATAATGATGTGTTTATTTCATTAACTTTTAGTGTTATCGATTGATATTTTCAGTAGTAGTCAGTCGACCTCGACATTAGTTAATGAAAAACAGCTGGCTTGAAGTTTTCAGGTACAGAATTTGATGGATTTTGTACAGATACTACATAGAAATACAGAAACACTTCATCATTGAAAATATTTATGCCTTTTGTATTATGAACTGCTACACCTTGAAAGCATTATTTTTTACACAAATCGCATAGTAATTTAGAAATACTTCTACAATGTTCCTCCATCCTTATTACTTTCTTAACACAACGCTAGCTAATCTTTGTATTAGTATGCTTTCTCTGTTCAAATAAAATAGTTTTTCCGTAATTGTTCTTAAACTTAAACGAATATGGATTTTAAAGAGATGACATTCTTAGGTTTTCATGATACGATAGGGAAAAGTGAGGAGGTGAGTCTAGCGCAACACATATCCTATGCGGTTTACCGTAGTACCCCTTCCAACTAGAAAATTGGCTTTTACATTTAATGACTAATCTTTGAATTCAAAGACATGTTGAAACGTAATGCACAAAAACTTCTAATCGCTTGCAACAGCGCAGTCACATCTGGTCAGATAATAATTTTTACTCAGTATCGGTCTGCTATTAAATTTTACCGGTGGTGTTTTGTATTAATATGGATAGTTTTATGTGTAGTGTTGTATTCTAATTTTTCGGGAACGCGATTTAAGTGTTCGAAATCGTTTTGTGTGTGTGTTTGGAGCAGGACTTTTGTTTTTCGCAATAAGGAAATTCAGCAAGAAATTAATTTCGGGGTAAGTCAAATTTTTAAGAACTTGTAAAACTGCAGGAATGATTGAATCAAACCTTTTGCTCTTCCAATATCCGAACGTAATACGATTAAGGTAATTTAATATTAATGCAGACTTTATTTGCATTCTTTGTTAATTCTCAAGCAAAATTGTATTATGTAAACGTGTGAAACCACCGAGGGAATTAAAATAGGGAATTGGACAAAGGAATTATTACTAAATCCGTGATTCGGCACTTATATTAAACCTAAGGTGTTACACTAGGTATATGATTAATAGAGATAGGATTTGTATGCACTTAACAATATTAAAACAAAACTGAAATATAACAATACAGCCACTAGATGTGCTGTGATAAATGTAATTTAAATTTATTTGTTTGTATGAACCCATTGAAGGAAAGCAAATAAGGGTAGAAATGTGTTTTAATTGATTTTTCCCATAATACTTAAGTAACATTATTGTTTGTTTTATTCGGCTTAATTACAAAACGGGTTTAAGCGCTTTGTTTGAAATCGGTCTGTTAATTTCCCAGCTAAAAAAATATAATACAACATTCTGTTATTTTTAAATTTTCTGAACAATAAAAATCACATATTTTGTAAAAAAGGCAATATTTTTTCACTCGGACAAGTGCACCCCCATAAATGTGAATTATTACCAGTAAGTCGAGCTAGCTTAATCGTAGTTACGTTGGTTCGTTGGCTAATAAGTACCCCGTGAAATTTTATGGATGTATCAGGTGTCCTATCTGGTTTATATTGCGAATAAATCATTTCCTCTAAAGTCTAACGTGCAGCCCTAAATAAATCCAACCGTAATATATAGAACGTTCAGGTTTCTTCCTTGTGTATGACAGTCCGGCGACACTTGCGACTCTTAGCAGCTTCTACCCAGTGGGTATGTGTATGGATCTTTCAGATATGATTTACATTCTCATAAATAACACTTTATGGGACAAATTGAATAAAAGATGAGAAACAAGGAAATGGTCATATATCACAAAATAAAGTTACAACAAGATTTTGCTTTTAGTTGATATGGGACTGGATATATAGAACTGTTTTCTGTTTTTACATAAATTATAGTTTTAAAATTACTTCTCAGTGCTTTTTTAGTTTACTTTGAATATTACGAAAACATACAGCTAAATTTTTCCAAATAATTTACGAAATAAAATAAACCGCTGTGTTTTTGTTGGCGATTAAAAGCTTTCACTGGAGTTGTTTAAGGACTTTAAGGGTACAATGAAAGCTAATTATCTACAACAAAAAAAATAATTATAAAATATCATGGAAACTTGGAACTGAAAGGTGGCTATTTTAATTTTTTCATTTCTATTTCAGTTTACATGACTGAAGAACATTATCTTGATGAAAGCATTTCTTTAATAATTATTTTGTGTTATATTAATATTACTCTTTGACATAACTTTAACGTCTACGTCATACTCTAACAATATTCCATGTTTATATTGGGAGTTCATTCTGAATTAATATTCAATACTTGCAGGCTTCCGGGTTGAAACCGCATTATCGGCCCAGAAACTGCAATTTCTGCATCAATGACGCGGTTATAATTTCGCTTAGATGCATTTAACATTAAAGACCCCTATTTCTAGTATTAATTAGGGTCCTAACGCACTGGTAGTTCCTTCTGTTTGAAATCAACAATTTCGGAATATTCTGTTACTAGACCTTTCCGAATTGAAGCTAACAACAAAAAGGTTTCAGGTTACATTATTCCAATTATAATAGAGGATGCTTAAGATTTACACAGTCTATCTCTAACTTTTGTTTTTACTTAACTTGTAGCAGGAAAAGTTCTTAAGTGTGATATAAAAACCCTTTCAAAACTGAAAAGCGTCGCAGTAGTAAAAGCTCAAAGAATATTTAACTGAGAACATATTCATGTTCGTCCATTAAGGAGCTTTGTAATAACGCATTCAAAACAATTCAGAGAATGTGGTAATGCGAATAACCCGGAGCATTCAGAAAGTTCATGTGCTGTAAGTTCAGGCAGCAATACCAGCAATGCCATGCCATAACATCTATTAATACTAGTAAACTTTTAAGATAAACCAAACTCGATCTATAATAAGGCTGTGATTAAGTACGTACAGAGTACAAAATCTTTCATAAAAATTTTCCGAGTTAAAAGAAATAATTGTAAAAATAGAATCAAAATAAGTATTTCTCTACTAGTGTAATTAATGTTACAGAAAGTTCTGTTTGAAAATGTAATTAGATGACATTACAAGCTAATAAACAGCCAGTTATTCAAGTGATTTAACTCTCCATTACCATCTCTCAACGGACAGTTACCCACAAACTAAGACGGGATTACAATTTGCATTATACTACCGGGTCCGGTAGCGGCTTGATTTAATGGTTCTAACGCCCTAATTATTCTTTCAACAAAAATGTCTCAAAATATCCCAAAAGTTAAAGTTTAGACAATCTGCTAAAGTATCTAATAATTTCCAAAACCAAATAATGTACAAAAAATGTAATTTTGGTTTCTGATTTTATATACGGACGAAAATCAGACGCAATCTCATCCTTATTAAGAACCGATGTTACAATACCTCGAAAACGCTATTACCCCGTCAATTGCTATGGTTACAATTGTTTGAAAAATTGTAACCATGGTAATTACTCTAACTTTGGAAAAACTTACTTCCACATAATTTAAGTATTACGCCCATTTCAGAATTGTTTAAAAAAGTCACAAATTAGTACGAAAAAGCAGCTCAAATAATGCGTGCGAAAATTATTAATAACTCAACGGATATCAATTCTGAAATACTAAAACAATTTATTTGTAAGTAGGTACCTACCTACTTTTGTCTATCTTGTTTTCTTTCTTTTATAACTACATGACCATATTATTCATTTCAATATTATTTTTTGTGGTTCTGCAGATCTGCAGCACGTAAATACAAGCCGCCCCTATAATAATAACACGAACTAATATTCTTTATTGTTGTTTTAATGAAGATTTATATTGTCTAACTAAATCAAAATTCCACTTGTCTATTGCTTCCCGGGTGGCCAAATCTGCCATACCCCTGATTCCATCTCACAAGTCTGATGAGCTTGCAGACAGATTAGTGTTTTCTATTAATCCTAGCTACGACTGTGAATACCTAAAGAAAATTCTATAAAAAGAATGTTAACCTTGCCCAGTGTGATATACCAAATGGCCGTATGTTTTTTCCACTTTAACTTCCATATGCTTCTGTATCTCTCTCTCTTTCTCTCTCTCTCTTCCCCTTTTGACTTATTTACCATTTTGCTGCTCTTTGACTTTAGTTTATTTTTCCCCTAGGGGCCTAGGGGACCAATTCATTGCTTGGACTGTCTTTCTTCATCGATTCTCCCAACGTGGTACACCCACATCTTCATGTTTTGTTTTGTTTTAGTCTTTCTCTAATTGATGTCTCCACTTTTATTTCTTTCTGGATCTACTCCGTTTTTCCTTCGTCTAAACATGAAATCTGATTCCACTGTTCTTATTTTGTTCTATATCTTCTTGTATATCTCTTTGTCCTATGTGCACCTCTCCAAGACACATAATACATTCTGTGTTCTTTAAATTTATGAAGAGTTTCCACTTGTAGTATTCCTCCTTCAACATGCATGCCATATTTTCTTCGTGATCTCTTCACAGGCAGTCATCGGAAAACGTTAGAGTGAATGTAGTGTTCTGTCTGATAGGTATTCTCATTCTTTTATATTTTCTGGGCCATTGTCCTACATCAATATTGAATATTTTAGGTGACAGCATACATCTCTGTTTTAATCGCTCCAACACTGCCTTTTTTTGTGAATTTATTTCTAATTTTAATGTGGACTTTTGTACCTTTTGTATTGTTATATAAGAATTACTCATATCATTTTTCTTACTTTACTTACATTCCTTTCAATGCTTCTCCCAATTTTGTCATTGTCGAAAATTACTCTCAGGTTGTAATTGAACCATTGAAAACATCTTATACACATAATTATCTTTTATTTTATAAGTCGGTTTTGTAGATCAAGAAAGATCGATTGCTGTAATAACAATAATTTTGCGTTTTCAAAAGTTAGTTAGAGTTAACTACGGTTTTAGTTTAGTTTATTGAAATTATACCTTCTTGCTTTAGACTAAAAAAGAACTTGAAAATTTAACATGTTGATGTAAAGTTCGAGGAAATGCAAAAACGCTTCGTAAATTATTAACTTTTCGCTTTTGAGTCGCGTTCAAATTTTGTGATTCTGGAACAACGCAAAATCAGTTCAGTAACAGGATTAACACGTAAATAATTAAATGAGTATGGGAGTTATACTGCAATGGCAGACCTGGGTTTCAAATCTCATGAAACATTCAGACGTTTATTACGCGGGTTACCACACATTTGCATACATTAACACTTGGCGAAATAATACCTGGCATCTCAAATATTCAGAGCTTTTAAATGTGAAAATGTATTTCACATTGTTAAACTTTTGTTTGTTAATTTATGAAAATACCAACATACAAATTTTGTTATGGTTTATTGACTTTATGCGCAATATTCTACACTCCATCCCCTGAGTATGTAAAAACGGGGGTAACGAACGTTTAGAGAGCATTCTATAAGGAACATTTAGCGACAAATGCTAACACCGGAAAGAAAATCGGATTGACAATTGGAAGTTAAAATGTTAAAGGGAAAAGGGGGAACGAGGAAGGTTCTGTATCAATGGTACGACAGCTATAGTATTCCAAAAACACGCATACCTGGAGTTGTTTACTCTGAGAAAATAATATCCAAAACGTTATTAAAATAATGTTCTCATTGTTTTAGAATCATTACCGCTGGTTACAAGCCATTATCATTCAGAACGGGAACGGACAGCTTTCTTTTCTGGCGCTACGAATCTTTATTGTTTAGTTTAAAAGAACAAACTTTTTCGCTCATTAATATTACAATATACAGTCCTAAATTTCCGTAATTGTCGTAACGGTTTAAATAATGAAAGAAGTTGAACAGTCAAAGTCTATCCTTTTCACTTGTGCAGTACCTATACCCTTTTGTTAAATAATATCGCAGGTTTACTTTTTGAAGAAGCTACAACACAAAAAGGTATTCTCAAATTTAAAAAATTCAGCACCGTAATCAAATTAGACTTAATTTCAAACACCTTAGCAGGATTGCTATTGCAACAGTTTTCAGTCTGTTACAAGGAAAACCGCCAAAGGAGAAGAAAAAGATCCCTAAACAGATTTATCTTGAAAATCTATATTAAGCATTTTTTAGACAGAAAAACAATACTGTTACAAACATTCGGGAGTCAATGTAGGTGAGAATAAGAACGCATATACATCGTGGAACTGTGTTCTAATACACTAAAAATTTGATCGCTTCACTTATTATCAGTCGATGCTCTTTATTTGGAATAGATATCTGCGTTGGTTCCATTTACATACACTATGTAATAAAGAATTTGAATAACTTACCACTTCAGACCTTGAAAATCTACTTGCAGGAAAATCCAATACATGATATACTTTATAAAACCTGGATTTATTATTTCCCTATTCTTGTCCAGATGCACGAAGATTGTACTCGTTTATTACCCTACATTCACATCTTTATTTCAGTATACATTTCTATAATAACTTGTGTTTAGGTATATCTCCCCACGTGTACACAGAAATCTACATCAAAAGAAACAAAATGTTTCAACACAATTTACAGAAATACGATGTTAGACTTCAACGATAAATATTTACTAGTTTTCAATTTTGCATGAAATACTGCTATTGTTTCTTGATATGTTGAGTGTTTAAAGGAGGCTATGAAGATGAAATTGGTACGGCTACGTATACAAATCCATATTCTATTTGCTTAGTACAAGTAGCAATATGCAATTCGTCGCGTTTCATTCAATTTAATCATTTTCACAAGTACTCCAAACGTTTCCCTATAAATTATTTATACTCAAATACTTGTCTAGTTATTTCTAGTGTATATCAATATTGTACTTGAATTTATTATATTTTACATTGCAAAAGGTTATTAAATGGGATGACCTGTACCTAACACAAAAATGTTTAGATTCTTTGTATAAACACGGGGGGTTAAGGTACTTATACAATACAGGAAGACGAACGTAAACTAAACATGCCATGATGAAAGAAAATAATTAAGTAAGTATAGTATGAGAAAAAAATTAATTCATGGGTGGTGCCTATGGAATTTTGATTTCAACCCTTCCCCCCAAGGTCCGCAAATTATTATAAAGATAATCCATTGATCTTGCCCCTGGCGAATTATATTTTTGCTCATACTATAATAATTTGTAAGAAGTCAGCGATAAAATCTAAATACTAACAAAATGGGTCTGTTCGACTTGATGGTCCTTATACAGATTGAGGTACTAATTAAGACACAGGAGGAAGATGAAATACTATTATGTTATGCTTAAGGCCGAAACATCTTTACAGTTGCAATAGTTTTTCTTTCTGTTAAAGTTTCTTTTCCTACACTTACTAGGGGTACAAACTACCAAGTTCCCACCGCCCCCAACATAGCTTTGTATCACTTGGTGATGTGTAACACTACGCTTACAACAGAGATTATAACCGTCACGACAGCTCAGCTACGGCGACCTCCTGTGAAACGTATTTTCCGTAATAATTATTGATTTTTATAATATGGTTTAAAAAAGGCGGATTGAACATAAATGTAACTATAGTTATGAATTATTTACACGATGTTTATTGTAAGTAGGTTAATAGAGTACTTGACGATCTAGTTCAATATCGAGGTGCGCAAATAATTTGTAAAATTATTTCAGCGGGACAAAGTATGCCGAAAATTCCTTGAATGTAAAGTTCAAGTTATTTTTAGAGTTTCAAAGATCTCTACAAAGTTTAAGGGTGAGCTGTTTCAAAAGAAACGGAGCATTTCCTAACCCATATTCATATCAACTTGTTTTGATACTTTGCTAGGAAGAGGTACAAACAATTTCAAGTCGCTCCTTGTAATTCAAACCCATAAGAATATTTTAATTGTGTACTTAGGGTTTCGGTGTATCGGTGTATCGTGAACCAATTTTCTGGTATCTCAAATATCGCTACAGAACAATAAGAAAATCTGGGTAACTAATTATTTAGAAACTGACAATTAAATTTAATCTAGCTTCCGTGTTCGCAATGATGGAGAAGCTAGAAGTTTGAAATTACATTTGGCAGTAAGCACACCTGCTGTTTGTATTTGCGAGAAGAGAGAATGATCCATCAAAACGAATTTTTCTACTAACATTATGTTGTTTAAGCCTTAAGGCAAACTTAAATATTTAAACAGAAGAAGCCCAATTTACCCACTTTCAAAAGTTCCATTTGTGCAGAGCTGTTGGAGTGTGGCAATAAAACTTGCTTGGCAAAAAGTTCAGTTAGTAATGCAAGTCTGTTCTTGTTTACGTGTAGGTTTTGTGAAGCCAACTTTTTAGATGATTTACCCCATTTTGTGTACAGGGGGAAAGAGAAACGACGTGCAGATGTTGGCGCAGCATCCCTAGTACCGAGTTGAAGATAGCGAATCTCGCGCCAGTCCTCTCTGGGCATCGTTTCAGAACGGATCTCTGCTCTCGGACCCGACCTCCCTGCCCGTCTAAAGCCCTATTTTCCTGCTAACGTGCTTATTCCCGTGTTTAATCGACACTTGATCTTTGTTACGTATTATTGGAATTCTCCTAATTCGAGTAAGTAACATTTTGTTATTTTAGCTTCTTAACAAAAATCCTTTTTGAACTTAACATACAGACGTACATATCTTCGCGAGCTTTTTCAAATTTACCGGAATTGAAAAATTTTCGGTAGGTACCAACAAATCCATATCTTTCTGAATTTTCAACTGCTCACTTTTCCTAGAGTTTGTCACATGAGGGTAATTATTTATTAAATCAAGTGCATAAAAAATTTTTTACGGTATCAAATTAATGAGTAGCCAATAAGGTCCCGTCGTAAACAAAACGGGTCTCGGTGCATCTCGTTGCAGTAAATACACGCGGCTATTCTCGTCATTCCCCGCTGCACACCGCAATTGCAACTGCTGCAGTGACATCGACGCTGCTGACCGAACACCGGACATTCTCCGTGCATGGTAAGTGCCTTGTACCTACATTAATAGATTTCTGCACCCTTGATATTTCATTAAGCTCCCCTTATTGTATGTTTTTAGAATACCCCATAAAGAGCTTTTGTTAATGTTTTAAACTCGAAACAACTTGGCATACAACCGGTTTTTTTTGCTAAACAATAACTGAAAGGTTAGAATTTAAAATAATTTAAGCAAAAAGCTGCTTTATGCATGTTCTTCCGGAGTTCTCCGGAGCTACCTTGATAGATATTTAACCACGCGCTTTCTTGTTGTAGGGGATGGTAAGACCGTAATTATTTTCCCAAATAACCTAGTCATGAAATCCTAAATGCGAATTGGATGAGCCAAAATACCGCAGCGTCTGATGTTAACGAAATTATACCTGTAATATGGTTTAGTAAATATAATTAGACACCTATAAATACCCGATAAATGTCTGTAGCTGTTCCATACTAATGTGTTGTCTGCAACACTATTTCCGAATAGGTTAACTGTAATGACGACATTCATGAACGTATAAATGTATGTACTAGTACCCTTCATTAATTCGAACACGTAAAATGTATTAGTCATGGTAGGCGTATATACGCGATAAAAATTAATTGCAACGGTTTTAATCGGTTATTTTATCAACGCAGGCATTAAAGCACAAAAAGCGAATTTATATCTTCAAATCCGCAATAACTTGGTTCCTAAAGTATTCCTAAAGTTATTGTTTGTTATCTTAAAGAATATTTTAATTTAAAAAAGCTCAACAAAATCAAGTATTCATACGTCTAGCCAGACAGGAATTCAGCCGTCGCGAATTCACATGCCATTATTTTTGTACTACTAAGTACATACCTATGTATGTGTAATACCAAGATTCTAATTTTAGAACTCTGAAAAGAGAGTAAGTTATTGATTACCCCAAGGAATAAAACAACTGAAAAATTCATTCATCTGTGCAAAACAAAGGATACACTTTATTTCACCTTTTCTTTTAATAATTATAAAAGCTCAAATTTTTGTTTTTAAATTTGTTTAGTTTCATTTTTTTAATATTATGTTAAATATGTGCGATATTAGCTTAGCCTTTGCTTTCGTTTGTAAAAGAAACATTTTTTGAAATTAACAATCTACAAATTTTCTGGGGTCACCGGCAATAAGCTTGGGAAATAAAAAAGAATACAGAGTTACTCAAACAAAATTGAATGGCAAAACCTGTTACGGAAAACCGGAAAAAACAATTATTGAATGTTACATTCGCCCTGTTTTGCCCTTCGTGGCCGACTAAAAAGATATCTTTGCTTTTCATTATTTTTTAATGTTGTTGGCATCGATTACCAACATTTGTGAGACCAACGTTTTACTCTTTCTTGAGTCTTTTTGTTATTGAAGATGATGTTCAGACACTTACATAAAAATTTCCTTCGTTCTGTAGAATTAAGCCTTCTATCACCCAGACTATTTTTTCTTAAATCTACATCCATTCTAAAGGATTGTAGAAAATTTTCAACTAATTCCACTGTTGTCAGCTTTGTAGTGAAAAATTATTACATACCACTTTGCAACTTTTAAGGGCTAGTATACTTAATCAAAGACGAAATTCCACAAATCCGTGCTTTACTATACTCTGCGTTAGATTCGAACTCACAGTATTTATAATTCAGCTCAAGAGTCGGGTAACATTAAGAGAGGTCCCAGTTGTTTACACAAATATTTTACTTATGGATTAAAAATAAATAACTTACAGATCAGATCACATAAAGGAATCATCCTGTATATAATGTTAGTTTGCGCTCATGTACTGCGTAGTTTGTTAAAAAAGCAATGTGTTTAATGCCCTTAAAGTAAAGCGCTTTTTTCTGCGCTGAAAATTTGTACAGCCGCTGCCTTCCTTGGATGTCGTCCAACGCATTCAGCGGTTGAATTCGTTTAAAGCCCAGGACACGGTCATTGCAACGAAATACAATGGTATCTAGGATACTTTTTAAGTTTTGTGAAAAATCCCCCCCCCCTTTAAAATTCACTCTATAGATTTAGATTTTTACTAGATTTTAACGCTCGTAATATCCCACACGACATGGTAAGGACACGCTGTATATCCTGACAACTTGAACGAATGCTCACATTTAATCGTGGTTCTGTAAACGCCAGTGGATACCGGAAACAGGAATTTTAGGGAACATGGTACGATATTAACGTTTGTAAAATATGTACTAAAGAAACTTAAAAAAGAAGAAATAATAGGACATTGTTTGTTTTAATCTCGTAGATTCATTCTCTGCATTGGCGAATCCATGTCCCTGTTAAAATTAAGAACGTCAGGTAGGGACTGACAACAACCCTTATCATTGCAAATATTTCAAGACAGGTAGAATAAAGTAGATTTGAACCTTTGCAAGGTTAAAAGCTCTTCCTACTGGAGGTATCTGTTTGGTACCAGAGATTTAAAGCTTAACCAAAATAATAATGTCATTCAATTTTAAAATTGTTTAAATAATTATTTAATGTACAAAGGTGCTTATCCAGTAGCAATTAATTTAAGGGTAAATACTTTAGTATTTTATGATATTCCAATAACTTTATTAAAAGAGTCAACGCTGGTCTTTACGGTTTTAAATTTCAGAGATTTTTATTGTGATTGTTATTCATTAATTATTTTAGTACAGGATGACATCTAATTTAACAGAATTGGCACTCAAATGAAGAATGCTAAATTTACTTCAATCCAATTACTAGAAAATTAAGAAATCTACTTTGTATTCTATTTAAATTATCCTGTGTACAACATATTCTGTTCCTGTCTCTAAGAATTTGAACTGCAGAAAAACTCAAACTATTTTAGTTGATATTATCTAGAGCACCCTGTATATGGTAAATATTTTTTTAATACCACAAGCATCAATACAACTCTTCAACCTAACACTCTAATTGAGTTCCACCAAACAAACTATAGGCACTTAGGCAGCCGGGCAACAAATTGAACTTTGCATCACCCTGTATGTAAATGCGTTATCATATTTTCAAGTTAAAAAATGGTTAAATAATATCCCAAATGTGGAACTTTTCATACTGCGCCTGTAGGTTTAGCACAAGCTAAAATAAAAACAAAATCTCAACATTCAGTATCTCTGAAACTCTTGTTATTTTTACTTTCTGAAGTTTGAAGTCACAACCCTATATATTTTACAAACTAAATTTCAGATTTTTCGAATTACAAATTTTCTATATTAAAAGAGGTTATTTTTTTCCAGGATTTTATAAAGTAAGTACATGAAACCATGCAGAAATTATTAGTTTTCCATTCGAAATATTCGTTTTAATAAAAAAAATCTACTTCTCTTTCAAAGATCAAAAGAATCGCAGTTTAAGGCGCAATTTTAAATGTCAAAGTACCTAGTACTATATTATAAATTCAGTAATAAATTTTTTAATATCGCTAGAGTTGGACTTCAATGTCTTCAATGATACCTAGGTTATAATGTGAGAATAAAGTCTTGCTTTAATTTTCGTTAACTTACTTGCAGTTCTTTATCCCTGTGTTAATTATACCTTGCGGGTGTTCACAACCAAGGAAACAATAGACAACATATCGTACAAGCCTAAATTTATAATTTAGTATAGAAGGTGTATAATATAAACCCCAGTTCTCGAGCTTGGTAACTAACTGGGCTAACCGGTGTAAATCAGGAAAGATTAGCTCTTGCGATTACAAAGGGTGGTGAAATATACTTTTTTCTAATGTCCATTCTATAAATTTTAAAAGGCGCCGATATTATCGCCTCCGGATACGCTGAATATAAATTTTCATTAATTTGTAGTATTCTTCACAGTTGTAGATGTGGTTAACTGCAGCATCTGGGTTTTCGAAACCGAAATCAAACCACATCGTCATAGAAAAATTTGTCAATGTCTCATTGAGATGTTTAGGGCTGTGGTCACTTTGGCATAAAGAGTCCAAAGACCGAAGTTTTAAAGAGATACCTTAATACCAAGGCAGAACAATTTCTACTGCAATCATGCGTTCGCTTTCTGGAATCCCACAATTTTTCCCGCTGGAATTTGAAGGACATTGTACTGCGGTCAAAATTCCTATTCTCTACCCCGTCTTATTTATCCTTCATCAATTGATCCTGCATCTTCTTCATGGTCCAAGATGTTCTTGGGGGGAAGACCTTGGAGCATGCATTCCTCCTAGCTACGGTCCTACACCTTCTTCATGGTCCAAGATGTCCTTGGGGGAAGACTCTGGAGCATGCATACCTCCTTGCTGCCAGTGCTTCTCATTAGCAGATTATATGAAATTGTGTCATCCAACATGTCACATAGGTACAGTCAGTGACAAATGTTTTCACCAGTCTTATACCACTGAACCAGCTTTTCTGAGAAATATTGTTTTTTTATTTCACGCTATGCCATGGGATACATACTACCGGGTAGCTATGTTCTGAATAACCAGTTCACTTAGGTCTTTAAGCCTTTTGCAGTCTTGAAGGAAATCTTCACAGCTTTTAAGGAGGCACCCCTTCACTGTCAGTTCTGATGAGGACTTGGCCTGGAATGCTAATCTCAACTCAACCCCATACTTTTTTCGTAGGTGCCTACTCCAGTTTAACATTCTAGGGTTGCGCATAACAAACAGTTTCATAAGGGTTTGTTAGGTAACTATTCTGCCCTCCCCAAAAATAATCACCCTCTGGACTGCACGCTAAAATATTAAGAATAACTATTAGGGAAACCATTTTAATTTTTAATTATAAAAAGCATAGATACGTTGTTATTAAGCTTAAAAGATTAATGAAGTTGGTACTACGCTGTTTGTTAAAAGAAAACAATGCAACATGGTTAAAACAAAATTTTATTCAATTAAAAACGTGTTTAGGTTTGGCTGATGATAAACAAAGTATAAAAAAATGTGGGTTATGAATTTGAATGATAAAAACAATTTGAAAACTTCTGGAGTTGTTGAATAACTTTGCTTGTGATGAAGCCGCGATTAGTCAGAATACTTTGTACTCAAATGAAACAAAGAAAAACCGATAGTATGATGAAAATTCGTTTTCGCTATTTTACATCTCTATCAGCGTAACCACGAACCTCACATCAGCCGTCGAAACTTTTTAAGCGTAATCGAAAACAGGCAAAATTAATTACTGTGACCCGCTTTGTTGTATGTTTGCCTTCGCTTTACACAACACTCTCTAACTATAATGGAAATAGGAATTTGGATTTATCCAAAAGTAGCAAATTGAATGTTTCATCTACCAATTAAAAACAATAATTAAAAGACACTTATCGGTTGGAATAGAATTTCTCTGTATGTGCATATTGCTTTTAAATGAATTTTTTTATAACAATCCAATTCTTTTAAAGCATTTTTGTAAATTTACATCAATTTACAAGTCTTGATTATTTTAGTAGGAATTGCAATAAATACGTATATAAAGCGAATAAATCTTGTTATTTCCCGTTGAAATCGATATTTTATTTAATATTTATTATTTTTTCATTTATACTGATTGGAGTAATTCAACGAACTACATTCATTAAAAGTAAAACTATAAATGAAAAAAAAAATGTGAAAATATAAAATATAATCGAGTCTTGCAATTATTTCCAATAACTTTCCAAGTCTAATAATTTATCCAGCTGCATCTCACCTACAATTTTTTTTATATATAAATTTATTTTAGGTTAATACATGACATAAACATTCGCCCTAGATCCAGTTACTTTTATTTAAGATGCTCGTTTTCATAGCCCTTTCCAAAGATGTAAACGAACATTTTCCGGAAAAAGTCTGCATTCTACAGTCAATTTAAAGCAGTGGATATGCGAGGCAAAATTCCCATCCCAATTTTTCATAACATAGCATGCAGCGCATCCGCCTTTTGAACGAAGCCTTTTATAACTGTATGTTTCCTTGAGCTTTTTGCTGCCTTAGAGCTTTCTAATATTTCAAAGCACTAATCTGAAAACGCGCTTAAGCAAAATAACCGCATATTTACATTTTTTGTTCCGAAATACAAAATTTGGTTACCAGGTCAACCGTGTGTCGAATAAGTTCCCATTTTACTTCCACCTGCGGTAATATTCGACAGATCAATACCAACAGAATGTTATTGTGATATTTGGCTTTGGACGTAATGCAGTGAAATAAATTTTGTTTCGTTATTTTTTTTCATTTAATTGAATTAAGTTGCTAACGGGATAGACCTGTATTTATACGAACGGATTCCACGAACCATATTAAATATTAACAACAAACAATCATGTTTTATGTAGTAGGTACTTCTTTCAAAGATAAGTAAACAAATTTTTCTATAAATTAATTTAAAGTACGTAATAAAAAGAATTAATTAGAAACTACAGCAGTCGGTTTTACATAAAAAATATCTAAACTTGAATTATCTTGAAAAACTCAACATTTGCCTGGAAGTTAGTCTAAACAAAGTCAACTCGATTTTTATAAATAAGAAAGTTTCAAGGCTTCGTCTTAAAAAAAAGTTTGTGTAATTAAGAAACTGAACAAAAATTCAAACACAAAAATTAAGGTAAAGAGACCGTGATACAAGTGGGTGTTGCTCTTTCCGATGCGGCTGTATAAAGTGCGAATTCTCTACTCGGCTACCCGACAATCAGGGATGTTTGGGAATTTAACTTCAACCTCGGAAAGCTCTGTTTCCATAGCAAAATGTCGTTGAAGTGCTTACGAGTTTGTATTTTCATTGTGTACTCCTTTCCAGGCTTATGCACCTTAATGTAGGTAACATTGACTGACCCTTCAACTTCAACTTGTTCGTTACGCATGAGGCAGCGTGCTGTAGAAGAAACCATAAACCAAGGGATATTCAGCAACCGTATTATTTGTATTCCCAGGGTCGAAAATGAATCATACCCTATCAAGTAAATAGAAATTTACACAAAATAAACTGGTACCTTTAATTATTTACCAAAGCTTGAAATTTTAATTACAACAACCCGGTTTGCAGGTGAAGCATACAATTATTATTTTAAATTTTTAAAAGGATTTTTCCAAACCAATGGTTAGAGTTTTTGTGGTGGGGTATCAAACGTTTAAATCGAGTTAACAAAAAAACTGTTAATAGAATTTTTTATCTGAACATTCAAGCATAGGCAAATAATATTCTTAATTCTGCAAATTTTTCTATAAAATTATACAATTTTTCAACAAAACCGCATGAGATCGTAGATGCTCTAAGAATGGGCATCAATCAACATAAATAATATAACAGAACCTTCTGTGCATTGCGTGGATGAGATATATTTTATGTAGCTGCAAACACAGTATGATAGTAGACTTATATCGCTATTAACTTACTAAAGTGTGATATTATTTTCCCATGCTGTTTATATTTAATGACATTATAATCTGTACATGCATGTAACTTTAAATTGTTGTGATATTATCTCAAATGAATGTTTAATTTGATAAATCATAAAATAAACAAGTAACACATTATCAAAAATCGAGCTTTTGTGAAATATGGTTAAAGGCTGAATCGTTCTACCACTGTTAGGGTTTAATTTTTTTTTATATCATCAAAAACTGTTTATTTTAACGTGAATATCAAAAGTATTTTGCAATTCTAATTTATACATTTAAAATACCATCATAGGTATAATGAAAATAATGAAATTAGCATTTCACTATTTTATTATTCAATCAAAACAATTAAAATTAAAATTAATTTTATTAAATTCTCTTCGTAAAAGAAAAAGGGTTTTAACGGTAACTTTCTCTTTAAATTTTATTTTCAGTTTATATTATTTTGTGGCTGCAGTTTATATTAGTAGCCACCTAGTGGCATTTCAAATTTTCAAAAATGTATTAATTTCCTTTAACATTTATATGACAATAAATCATTTTACTCTTCTGATTAAGGTCCGGGGTTAAAAATATATTTCTGGGTCCGGGGCCCGATTAAAAATATAGCGGTCCAACACTAATACCGTATAGCACCCTAAATCAGTATAAATGCGTTGATAAGCAATTAATATGCCTCTTGATATAAAAATATACAATTTTATTGTTCAGATTTATCTATACAGGAATAAAAATTATATTGTCAGGTGTGTGGTCACAGTCGTATGGTGACGCTTGGTTAATACTTTCTGGCACCCCAAACAAATGCGTAGAAAATCAATCTCCAAAATCAAAGGGTGTATATTGGTACCGGATTAATACCATGTGGCACCCCAAATCAAAATAAGTAGGTATGTGAAATAAACACATCCGTCAACATCTTGCTGTGTGTAGGAAGTAGAACACAATATTACGTCTGAGGGAAACTTTTTAGGCTTACCGAAGAAGTTAACAAGAACGTAACTTTTATCTTATAACTTTCGGTAAGTGGTACTTTTATCTGCTTGATAATAGCCCGTTAGAACTGAGTTTTTCATGTTTACGTTTATGCATTTGAATTTACTGGATATAGCAAATGTAAGAGCAATAAAGGACTTGAATTGGTAAAAGTAGATGTCGGCAGTTATTTTGTAGATCTACGTATAAAACGCCAGGGATACTTAGTACTTGTTTAATACATTTTTATAACATATTTTAAAAATAATAGTTTCCTTTTTAAATGATATTGCTTTAATTCTTAACTTCTGGCAAACACAAAAAATTCAATTTATTTTTGGTAGCTACCAACAGAACTGTTTTAATTTAGAGATTACAAATACTCACATATTATGTACGTAGGACAAACATTTCTTGCGAAAAATATCCAGCTTTAAATTCAGGTTTATAATTTATTACCATTGGGAATATCCGGTGGGAATTTGTTATCCTCTGGATAGTAGAAGTTACAAATGTGCGTCTGTTTCCTCTACAATTAGTATTATTAGCTCTATAAGAATTCATTTTTGACTAATCTTTCTTTAATTTCGATAATATTGGAAATATTAGGAGAAATCTACATATTATTTCTAAGACTACAATGCGTTTAAATTATAACTGAAAGTTAAATATAAATATATACTTTTCAAAATCTCTGCTACGTTCATTACCTTTCATAATGGACATCCTGTAAAATTTGTAGCACATTTTGTACCACTAGCAGTTGCCCCTTATCAATATTGTACGTTATGATCCAATTACTGACTACTCGAGTTCGATTGTATTTCAAGTTAGCCTTGATATTTTCTGTGCCCATAATAATTTATTAAAGTTTATATATTCCAAACTTTTCTGTGTCATTGCTGAAACTAATTTGAGTTTATTAGCATTAAATTGGATACATGGATTGGTCCCATGTCGTGAATAAAAAATACGATAAACAAGTAGTTGCAACAGATCGAGACAGAGATACATTATCACTATTCGCAGCACAGTTTTTGCTGACTATAACTGAATTTTATGTTCTTACAGCCTTGAATGTGTCCCATGTAACTATATGTTCATGAGACAGTAAGTTCAAAGCTGACACTATACACATACAATATTGTCAAGAGCTAAGATTACTTATACGAAATTCGAACTCCTGTGTTTCTTTATCCTCTTTGTTCAACTTGATATGATGAGTTAACAACAGTAAACACTTTAAGATGTTCCTGTTTACTCTATAACCACTTGTTTTAAATATTACGTAACCTTATACTTGTTTGTAACGTATTCAGATTACCGTTTCTAATTTCACAAAGGTCGAAACATGTCGGCGTCTGAAAGCTTGCGGTTAAAGATACTCGCCTCAATGTCTTATGCCGATTTTACTGAAACAGTGAAACAAATTAAATTTGGGATAGGAATTTGTTGCAACTGAATTAAAACTATAACGAAGTTTCCAATACAAATATTTTCGGAATTGTAACCAGGGTTTTTCTTACTCGATAAAACTGAATTTAATATTACATCAGGGGTGGTAATAGTTAAAAGGTGAAAAAACCCAAAGTCTCCACTTAGAAAATAATAATAATAATAATAATGGTAATAATAGTTTTGTATATGTTTCACGTAATAGCAAACGAAATAAGCAAGAACTGTCCTAACCTTATGTACAAATTCAGCTCATCATGTCTAATCTCATGAAAAATTGGTTTGTTTCAAAAGACTCGCTATCTCATAGGAGAGTCGTATGCAAGGTATATCTTACTGAAAATAACTCTTATCTGAAAATCTTGAAAGTCTAGGTAATGCTAGATTTGTTTTAATTAATTCAGTGAGATACTAATCCGCAAGATTGTTTGAGCCTTTGAAAAAGAATTTTCCGTAATATCAATTTGTCATAAAACTGTCATGTTTTATACGAGGTGTGGGTTCCTCTTCAGAAACCATTCTAAAATAAGTTGTTAGATGTGCCCAACAACGTCTCTGAAGGGAATATGCCATCATAAAGTTTTTTCAGAACTTTTCTCCTGTTTCTATGTAAACGTAAGTTTATAGAAGCTTGGGAGATAGCAACAATTTTAAGTCAGGCTTCGACGAGTTATGTACTCAACCATTTAATAAAGTTTTATTATTGTTTGTAGTTTTCTCCTTGAGTATAGTTTGAAAGTCCGGTTAAATCTAAAGGGTTTGTTATAGGATGTTAAAATTAAACACGAATAATTTTCGTAAATGTAATTTTATCTACCTAGGTGGGTATTATTTTAAATCTAAATACCTAGTCTCCCATTTAATATAAGCAAGGATAATGTACATGATTCTAAGCTTTCCATTTATATATACATGCAAATATAATAGCGAAGTTCATAGCTGTAAAGGAAATTTCTTACTCCCAATATCACCAAGCGACAAAGCTCGTTTTGATGCATTCATTCACTTATCGCATCGCGAATATACTCAGTTTATGTTCATGATCTGTCGTGTACGACTGTACGTTCCTATTTCAGCTTTATTCCCGTTCTGTCATTTGTATCCAGCACTGCATTATACGTTATGTTGATTATGGATCGCGTCACTCAGAGCAAATACCACGTTACGGCATAATATTGTGTTTTCAAGATAACGACCAGTGATCGTATACCCGCGTTCATGAGTTATATTCAGTTAGCTGCACTTGAATTTAATTACTCTTTAACTGTTGAGGCTAGCTTTACGGGGCTTTTAAGGTGTGTCTGAAATAGCAGTCGTAATATAAACGTTCAGTTAATGCATTAGGCTAACGTTTATTTTACGTTTGCGGTTTATTTCCAAAATATAGTTGAATAAAATGGGCCTTTAAAACTAGAATAAATTTAACATCATCTTGTATTTGTATTTAATAATAATGTGCTTTAGAAATAAATGAAAGCTAGAAGTTGTATTTGTAACAAGAGGAAATGATAAAGAGCCCAGAAGATTTAGACGTGAATTTAACGAGCACCCTCAACATCCGTCAGAAAACCAGAAGATTTGGGAGAGAATTTAACAAGCATCCTCCACATCTATTTTATAATAAAGATCGAGATGGAAAATTCACAACTGGCAGTATTTTATATTTATTCGGATATGACGTGATTGTTTGAGATCATTGAGACAAGGGTTGAATCTAACTGAAATAAATCAGAGAAATTAAATTTTAAAATAATTATTTACCGATACATTTATTTCTGAGACATTATTTTTAGCATTAAAATGTCAATGGGGCTCTAAATATATTCCTGGCGAAATCGCCAAAATTATAATAAAATAAATTAATTAACTGGCGGGAAAATAATTACAACACTATTTCTCTTTAAAAAATAAATATTCCTTATAGGTAATTACTAATGTGTTGCTTACTGATAAGATGTAAACACTGCAGTTGTCTCAACAATTGTAGCGTGTCGTTCGACAGAGTAACTTATAACCACAGAGCTTGTGTTTATCCAGTAATGCACAGATAAGTATCTATGTACGCATTAGTAGCTGTATATAAATTACATAGTAGCCAGATAAATTATGGAATTATTGTACACCATAAACTTAATTTTTATACACATTCACACCGAGTCGCAGTATTTTATTATTTAATTATAGACTGAATACCTACGATTTCTTGTCCAAATCAAAATCAGCCTGTAATGAAATGAAAGACAGATCGATGAACTGCAGTAGTTAGGTGCCGGGATGAGGCGCATACCGAGACTTTGACTCATCTGTCTTTTTCTCACTCTAGTTAGCGTGCTAGGGTCCATTTTTGGTCAATGGATTTCCACATTTCTCAGTTTTGGGCTCGCTGGCTCCAAGTCCTACAGTCATTTTCGGATCGTGGATCCATCTCATGGGTGGTTTTCTGCATATAGGGTCTCCAGTACACTATGCGTTTGTTCCAGCGATTTGATATTTATTTTGCTGTATGTTTATCTTTATGGGCAATATGTCTCCTTCTTTAGTTTTTGCCCTCCTCTACTTACTGGGCTTTCTGTCCCTTATTGACAGTCCGTCTTTGTGTCTTTGCGATTTTGCATATAACCCGCATCATAGTTCAGTTTTCGGCACTATAGCTCATTACCCATTTTCTTCTTTTTCACGAGAAAGTTTAGTATTTCAAATGCTGCCTATGATTGTCGTAGTCATGGGCGTTCGGTCCTCTGGACAAGGAGGGGCGCTTGCCCCCCCCACCAGGAGTTGTAATATTTCAACTTATTTGTGCTATAATTCACTCAAAACAAAATTTTCGCTATTTGCGATCTATATTGTTAAATATCGATAACAAATATCGAAAAATGCCACATGGGCTTTTTGTTACAGCGTTTACCACTTTTATGAATAAATAGAGATTAGAGATTTCGAAGATTTATAGATTTAAAGTAATCCCAGTTTAATGCACAGTTTCTACCATAGCGTATTATTATAAAGGTGCTTGGTGGTCACCTCAAAGAATATTATTATCCTTTAAGCTTTAAGACAGTATTACAAAAAGCCCATTGTAACAAATACTTCCTAGAATTATTGTGTTCTTGTACTTAGTCGTAATATTCTAGAATATGCTAAGAGTGAGCTTATAATGCGGTGTTTGAGTTTTTTCCAGAAATGTTTGCGCAAGAGAGTATATAAATAAATAAATATCACTGTAAGCTGGTTTTTATAAACTTCAATAAAGTTCTTCTTTACTACTTACAAAAGGGTTGCTTCTAGGAAACAAGGTTTGCGCAAGCTAAGCTTAAGTGCACGTGGTCTTACAGCCTCATTGGACATTCTGGGAATCCAAAATATTTTATCATTCGCATTGGCTTCCCCATTCTGTACCAAACTTTCGACTTTTACTTAAAAAAAAAATAAATTAGTAGCAGACATGCAATCAAACTAATACGTAAGTGAGTTTCGAGTTCATGTTTTTACTGTGGTAACGGTAAGCACATTATACGCCTCTTGTAGTTTCTGTGTGTGCTATATTCTGGAATACTATACATTTTTCGAGAACATCTATTTATTTCAGACAGTCGTAACTCATATGCTACATATACGCACACAGAGGTGAACACTACAACATTAAAACTAACAGTGACATTTGTTTATGGTTCAATCTCAGACATTAAAAAAAATTCAAAGGTCATTCTAATTTGAAAACTTTTTGATCGCTCGATATATTTTTGTACCTTTTCTATTCCTGTATTGTTTACTTTAATTATATTATTCCACTTTTACTATTCTTCCTAACGAACATTGGGAGAGGATATTAACTGTAGTTGTGTTACTTATTGCTATTCACCTGTTTGTGTAACGAAACTTTACTAAACTAACTGTGAAGTCTTAGATATACAACCACTTGAAAACGCAGTCATTTCATTTTCATTGTTCTTTAAAAAACGAACTGAACGGAACCAGGGAGTATTATTATATTTCTTACAATAATTGCATCATTAAACCAGTTAAGGGCTTTCTAGGTTGTTTTTGTTATTTTCAATGCGGTTATATTTTCCTCAATTCCGTATTATTCACAAGATGTTGTATAGCAGATATTCAAGGAAAGATCTTATATTTTTCAGTCTATGACTTCTGTTCAGCATAGTCGGTAAGATACATTAGCTAGAAAATCTCCTTTCAGATTGAATTATTTTCCAGACTTGTATGGTTTTAGAGGTGCTTAGGTGGTTTACTTTTTTGTCTAGGGCTTCTCTTAAGAGTTGCTTTTCCCTCTTAGTAGCATTAAGTGTGTCCTCGGACAAGTAAGCTTCCGCAAGAGATAGAAATTCGTTTTCCTAGAATTTAATATGCTGTACGGTTATATACAGGCGTAGGAGAAAATTTTATGTAAAGTATTAACATACCCTGTGTATTTTCCGTAATTGAATTTTTTTTTTATTTTTACCAAAATTAATTTATGCGAGACCAATTTATTTTATTATTTTACTGTTAAGCTTTTGAAATTTTTTACTAGACATTTACTGTACTGTGTTTCAATTTAAGCACATTAACGAAATGAAGACAGCAAATTCATAAACACTACAGGTGTTGCTCTGAATTTACATTCCCATAATTTAAACATGCAAATAGCATGCAATTACTAACAGCATTATGTAAATACGAAAAATCTTGCAATTTATAGTACAGATTCCTTAATTAAACTTTTATGAAGCGGCACCGCACACGCTAATGCGTTTTATAATAGTTCGGTTTTCTCGTGATAAATATCGGGGGAAAGAAATTCAAGAGAACTTGTTCTATTTTGGGGTGATTTAGTTCAAGATTTACGATAATTTTCAATTCCTCAACGATCACTTTCACCCTTATGATGCGGTCAGAAACGTAAAAGGCCAAAAAATCACTTCCAAACCACGTACGAGAAATGGTGTCGGTTAAAAAGTAGCAAATATTCCATAGGGAATGGACCTAAAGTGATTCAAGGAAATGCATACGTTTTGCTTGGCCTAAATGATGTGCTCCATTACGTTCATTGAATGAGGGGACCGACTGAGGATGGATGGCCGGTAGTTAATTGAATTCGTTTGGAGTGAGGCGTCGCGCTGTCTGACACAACCAGGTCGACAACAGAAAGCTCTAATGTTCGTATATGCTCTGAAAATTGAATTTTGAATTAATTAATAAATGCGATGTAAGCGAATGAGAGTTAGGTTTGCATAGTTCCTCATTGCATATTCAATTTCACTTGACTTCGAGTACAACACAATTTCAGATTTTTTCGATCAAATTCATACCTCGACTCGGAATGTTATTTTTTGGTCCTACAGTACATTCTATGAATGTTAATAAATTTTTCTAAAATATAATAATCATAAATGCTTTTGTTTTGATTGTGAAAATATTAAAATATTCAGATTCAATTAAAAGAGTGGTGGAGTTTGTAAATAATATGCTCGCGTATTTAGTTTGGATTTTAGAATAAATTTTAGATGAATCTTAAATTAACAGAAGGAAATATTTTCCAAGGTATTAATACAGCTGAGTATTTTAGGAAAATTTAATTTAGGTAAGCACGTTATATGGAATCTGTTGAAAAGCTCTAATTGAAACAAAACTTTGCTATTTAAGCTGTCAACATAGATCTTTCAGGATCTCCTTTGTTTTACAACATGTACTATGAATCTAAACGCGAATTATGTAAGGAGCTTTGCTTTTGCTTACTAAAACATTGAGTTACAGTTTTATTTTAAAATAATTATTGAATTACAAAAGAGATACGATAATCAAAAGGAAATATCATTTCACTAAAAGGTTTTTTGAATATTTCTTGCTTGGAAATGGAAAATATTTATTACAATAAATATAGGCATAAAGCTGTTAATGGAAGAATTTATTTAGGTAGATATAAGTTTACTCCCAGACGCTCAGGTTCAATTAGGTACCGATTTGAATGCGGTCAGGGGAGTAAAGCTTCGGTTGGGTGACCTTCACAACTGCGCTACAATGCGTCTCCCTCGAGGATTGACCTGTATGGGAGAGAAAACCCCAATTTCCTTTAACCAATATTCGATAAAGATAGACCTGTGCCTAGACGTGGGGCGTTAAACAACTTATGGTGATGATAATGGCGAAGATTAGACTTACATCGTCAGGATTTCGTGGGACTGATTATAACAGTGACCACCATTGTCAGGATGACAATAAGACAATTTTGGTTGAGCAATCGAATTTCTACCCTCAACTTTTTTTGAATACTACTGAAACTTTGATAAGACCTCCTCAATACTGCCTTGTAAAAATATGGGGTTGCCATACCTACTACAAGAGGTAAAAAGGTAATCCACTGACTTTGGTTCACAACAAAGCTGGTCTATGTTTTTCATAAACGATGCAAACACCGTCTTTCGGAAGAAATATAAAAATATAATCCCTTCTGTTGTGCGATGTCGGAAATAAGTTAGAAATTCGGTGTAAGTTTTTAGTTATGGTAGATTGGTTCACTGGCGTCGTGAAAGTATGAGAAAGAACCTCAAGTTACGTACACAACAATATTTTCAAAATAAGCTGAAAAGCAAACTTATTTGGAGCAGCAAAGGTTTCTTTCATTCCTACATCGTTTTCTTCCACTTTGAATATTATTTATAATCGTAATAGTTTTAGGAGCAATATTTCTGACGAGCGATAGTGCACGAATTCTTCTTCTTACACTTTGACATCCTTTGTGTAATCCGATAAGTATTCTTGGTCTAAGCAAGCACGTAAAACTACATAACAAGGACGTAACTTTTAAAGCGGTTTAGATTTTGTTGTCTATTTTCTTACACTTGTACACTTGTTATTTGAAATACTTGTCTTATTACATTTTTTTCTTCCTTACTTTATATGTATATCAGAAAATACTGTAACTGTTTTTTCAGAATTGCTTGGTATACCATTACCTGTTTGGGTATTCCTTCTTTCCACTTTTTGCTGTTGTGCTTCTATCCCCATATTTATTAATTTTTTAATTAATTATTTGTAATTAGTGAGAGAGTACCTTGAACGTGTTGCTAAAAGAGTTTCTGTAAACCAACATGTCTAAAAGGGTTGTAGGGGCAACAAAGAACTAGGAAATTTAACTTTAAACTTTCTTTCGTTAACCCACCTTTATGCTAGCCAAATAATTTAATAAAATGGTACCTAATTCCAGCAAGAATATTTCGTTATAACGCACTCCCCAAAAAATTGTTTCTAGTTAGTTATCAACAATCGAAACTATTTAGTACCTATTTGATTAAGCACTACTCGGATTTGTTATACCGGATAAGTCGGACCACCTGTATCAGTCGTTTTTATCGAAAACAGTTAATCGTAGAGAGTTCGGGCCAATTTTTTTTATTACAAAAGCCTTCATGAAAAATCGACATCCACATTGGCATTCGGCGGAGAAAAATGGCATCCTGAGGAATTTGCTCCAGAATATCGAGAACTCCAAAATTTCGAATAGAGCGGGGGGTCAAAATTGGTTTTGTAGGATAAATAATTTTATTACCCCCACCCCTTCTGAGAAATATTCGATTCCATTTATGTTGTTAGGACGTATGTAGTTACTTAGGCCGTTTACATCCTGCCTAAATAACTTCAATCGAATATTCCTCACTCAGAAGAGGTGGGGGAAACTGATTTTATGGATACTCCGGCACAATCTACCCTTGCTTTAGTTATAACAACATAATAGTGCATTCGTTCAGTTTGGAAACTAAATCTCAATAGACCGTATTGTTGAATGTTGTAGTTGAGTTTGCAGAAATCTTAGACGAGTAATTGGACTTTAATCAGTTCCTAATTGTACAAATAATGAGCCATGAAAGCTTTTTCAAAGTTTTGCTCGGAATCTACACCATATATATAATTTATGATGTTCCTCGGTAATTACTGTTGAAATCAATAGAACTTGAAGTAAAGCTAACGGTGGCTTCGTGTTTACGGATAATTATTTCAGGTTTTCGTTCAAAGCTACACCAACTACACCATGTTTAGCCTTAGGCTAGTAGGGCTAGTCGTACAAACAGCACCGTTAACAACAAATCAAACTACTATTATCACATATTATATTATAGGTAGATATTAATTTTGAAAATAACTAAATTAATTATTACAGGTATCATTTAATTATCATAAACCAGTAAAAGTTGACGAAAGTTATCAAAGTCTTCAAAAAGTGCTTAAAACTAGTTTTGGTTCTTTATTGCAGTTCTTTTTCTTAACTCACGTTAGGTAGTAGACTCAAATTAAACTTCACAGGACTTTTATTTATCGGATGCTATTTGAGTTACTGATTACGAACCACGCCAGAAACGAATATGGATGACTTAGTAAGAAATGAGGGTTTGGAGTAGAAAAATCGCAAAGCGCTACACGCTGCTTGCCCTTTTCGGCGATGTAATTAATTAAGAACCTCAGCATCCGCCTAGGTATAGGTTTCTCTGTATTTACATGAGTTTGTTTATCTGGCTGTACATTCATGTAATGTATCTTGTATAAGATTAATTAATTAACTAAAACCTTTAAAGTGTAAATATACGAGTTTATGAAAATTGTGAGTGATTCTTCCGGAAAATTTTAACGTGCCTTTTGATTAATTAATCAATTAAAAATATAGCACGATTTCGATAAGCATCCACGTCAAATATTAACGAAAATAAATGAACTTTCATATAACACAAAAATTTTGATCTATTATCCGCAATTACGCTTTTGACAGGTGTTGTCGTTGATGACTTACAGTTAAATATTGTGTTAAGCTTTTGATTGATGCATTCCGAAAGATATTTTACAGGGTGCGCACCTTTTAAAAATATAATAAATTTCTTGCAACACAAATTCAAGATTCAGTACTAATATTAAAATAATTTTCAGTTCATGTTATGATTTATAATAGATATTCATTACGGGGCCAAGGCGCCGACCCTTAATGGTTTGAAACCAAGTTGCTATTACATGCCTTAGGAAGCCGCATCCAACTATTTGAATATGTTGAACCTCATATATCTAAAACTTTCTGTGTACTACTCATTTCACTACGTAACTATAACCTATTCTATCTCACATTTTCATTATACAATAATATAAAGTTTTTACAAAAAACGCATCGGTCTTTGCTCGATTGCAACGGCCCCCTGTTTTTATGCTTCAATTGAATTATAATTTTATTCAAAAGGATATTGGAACAATCAACCAAACCGGATTTCAGGTGCAACATAAACATTCTACTTTTCGACTTTGTTGAAATGAGCAAACATCCATCGTAAAGTGAGGTTGTAGATTTGTAGTAGATGTAGGGTTGTAATGCTAACATAAACAGTTTTTGAATTGTATAGAGGCAATGAAAAAGTTTACTAACCTTTACAATAGTTCGATTTGGCTGATTGCCCAACCGTTTTCAGGGACGACAAGATTGAAGGATTATTAACAAAAGATGTAGATTTGAGTCGATTTGAGTGCCATTTAAATTCAGTTTGTTAGTTAAGCAAATAATCAACATAGTGGTGATCACGGCCTGAATGATTACGAAAATTATACGTAATCTACGGGGTGTTTCATAAATATACCAACAAATAGTGGCGGTAGGGGATATCAAAACAAAAATTTTGTGCTTTATAAATATATGTCCGAAAACGCTTCGTTTTCGAGATACAGGGTGTTGAAATTTGTAAATAAACATCAATTTTTTATTATATTTTTTGCTGCCCCTCAAGCAACAACCGCAAAAAAGTCAAACTTTAACCGTTTTTATGGACTTCTAGAACGTCTAAGTTTCTCTGACGTTTGAAGAAAAAAATATCATTTATGAATAGGTACAGATTTTTCTCTACAAAAACCTATGCTAGGTACAATTTTTCTGTAAAATTGTTATTAAGGATGATTATATTTTACTTTTAAAATTTACCGTTGATATATCTGTATATTGCATGATTCAATTCTACACCCTATACCTTACGTTAAATTTATAAAAATCTCAAAATAAAGGAATACAAACTTGTATCCTAGCCAAATACCTATTAGTTTTTCGAACAGTTCCTGTAAAGCGAAATTCTCTCAAAAGTCAAACGAGCAGAAAATGATAAGAATTGGATATTCATACCAAGGCGCTCACCAACCAAACAAAGAATGTCAGGCTTTAACCATACGTTCCCCTTCAAAATCAAAGATATGTACGATTCTAGCAAAAACGAAATGCAAACGATTCGTAAAAGTGACAGAAGGAAATTGAAAAATCGTAAAATCTACGAATCCGTTTCATTTATATTATATAAATAGAATATACGTTTGTGTCAGAATCAACCAGACATCATACCATGTTTCTTTTAATTAATTAGCATGAAACCTAAACAAATTAACACAGTTCTAGTTGTGGCCTTCACAAATACCTACGTCGGTTTCAGGATGAAGCTCTAATCCAGTAAATTGAGATAAATAGTTAATTAAGCTCCGGTTCTCTCTCAATTTCAGTGTTTATTTATCCATGTCAATAACTCCGGTTGTACTTCTCAAGGCCATTTAGTAGCATTCCTAAAGATAACTTTAGTAGATAGTAGATGTAGATAGGTAGTGCTTCCTTATAAATAGCACTAAAGCAATTCAGCAATTCTGAAGCTTCTTCCTTGATCTACAGTTGTACACAATTTTGTAAATAGATAATAGAAGTGGAAATAACTCATTATGTGCAAATGCTATAAAGTATTATAATGTATTACGGTTTTTATTTCGAAATGTGTGCGAAACATTTCTGTTGCTGAAGTGAAAGGGAAAACTACAGTGACCAAGTATGTTGTTAAAGGATTTACCTTTTAGGGTAACAATACGGTTTTTTTTATACGTAACCCACATACTTGTATTATACGGAGACGGGGTTAGAATATAAAAATAAGGGTGTCTGTAAAACGTGATCGATTTGTACAACGAAGTAAGTGGGAGTTTGTTCGTTATGATTACCACGAGAAAGCAATATCATGAAAGCGTAGTGGATCTAGAAGTGAAATTGAAATCGTGTAACATAAGATCGGTATTGAAAACATATGAAAATATGTCTTATTTGTTATTTTACCCTTTCCTTTTTCTATTTCATTCATCTTTGTGATTTTGCATATTACAGAAAAAGTATATTTCCCACTTGTTTAAATTTAAGTGATATCCAACCCAATCACGAATCATAATCGTTTGTTCGACGATTGTCGTTTATGTTTATTATTGTCGTTTATTTTAATGTAAAAATAAAATTTATTTTAAGACTGAACCATATCACGTCTCTTCGGGTGGGGGGATTAAAACCAAATTTTGAAAAATTTCTATCGGCCGCCATTTTGAAGTTAAAAAGTCCGGTAAAAAACTGTTCTCTTAAATTATGGTCTTCCTTCATATCCACTACCCAGATTTTCAAAATTCTGCTTCTAAAAAAATTCTACCAAAAAATCATGTCTATAACTTCCGCGTCCGGTTTCGGATTTTTTTTAAAAGTTTATTTTGTCGATGAATTTTCATTTCAAATTCATCAAAATCGGTTCACTAGTTTTTGCGTTACATACACACACACCCACACACCATCACACCCAAAGACAGACATTTTTTATAAACCACTTTTTGGGTTCCTAGAAGTCCAAACACGCATTTCTGCGAAAATCTCGGTTTCGAAAATTTTCGTGATATCAATACTTACTTCCCATACGGCAGTGATGGTACGGGAAAGTAAAAATACAGTGACCATTTTCATTTCCTTTTTGTAATAACCGCAAAGCAGGCGTCGAAGTTCAGTTAAGCGAATGTGAGAATTTGAAGGATGTGACCGAAATTCTTTCGTAGACAGGTTTATGCATATCTGGGTAACACGCTCAGGTCAAGCTTTTTATGAGAATAAATGCACTATTGCTTGAATAGATTTCGGTTGCCTAAAGCGGAACAACTTCCCTATTTATACAAATTTCATGATTTTGAATGTTCGTTCATAAACAACACAAAGACCTCACAAGTGCCATATGCTCTAATAATGGCTGGTTTTATTTCTATGTCCATCAAAATCAAGTTCTAGTTGCCTGCTTTTAAGGAGTTTATTTCTCCGTGTTCATGTCCGAAACACGCTTAGTTTCATTAGTCTGTCGAAAAATTTGCGCAGTAAGGAATTATTAAAACAGGTGGGCTACTGTTTTGCTTGTTTCAATATCTTGCATGAATATATTCATGATAAACAAGAACTAAATCCTCAGCGGTTGTTTGCCGAACATTTTAGGGCGCTGAACGATATTCAAATTACCCTAAACATATACGTAGCAAACAAATTAGCTTACCCCTGCATAAAAAATGATAGGACGATGAAACCTTTCAGAGTCTACTTTTACGGAAACTATATAACTTCGATAAGCGAAGTATTATTTTTCATGCCACTTGCCTATTCAATAGTGGAAAAAGTTATCCTATTAGAAAGTTTTAAGTTTAAAGCTCTTCTTCTCTGCAAACTCCATCTTTCATGCGCTTTTCCAAGAAGCAGCGCTATTAATAATTACCAATGAAATTTTCTAAAACTAGCAAGAACTTTAACTGCATTTACACTATTAGCAACCTTTTAAAATATAATCCTAAGCTTTTGTAGATGTAATATCATACCTCATACCCTCGATGTGTTAGTTTGTTATTTAAACATGCGATCTCTAAAGTCATATAGCATCTATTGAACTGGGTAACATAACGTTTCAATTGAATCGAAAATGTATAGTTTCATTAAATTTTCTAATTACACCCCCGTTTATTAAATCTGTTACATACAGTACATTGTTAGTAGTGGTTGCGAGCAATCGCGAGGCATCATGTTATCGGCACAAAATACATTGGATGTTTTAAACAACAATAGCGCCGACCGTTGACATATCATTCTCAAACCTGATAATGAAGTTATTACATGCGTACATCATGCAATCGACCTGTGCTGTAATCGTGTTAGAGAAAATCTATTATGTCATCCTCATAATATGTCTATAACGGTTTGTACACAAAAGGTTTGAAACATGGGGAGGGAGGCACATGATAGCTTTGTTCAAATTAAATTAAATTTACCATAGATTTACCTAAGAAATTCAATTACGTATAAAGTAGTTACAAATTGACGTTAGCTTCCGTTTTCAAGGAGCTAAAAACAAATCAAAGTAAGTGCGTTTTTAAATCAATGAAGTAGATTGAATCGTAGCTGCGGAACATCCATCCCATATTCGTACCTTTTTTCTTATTCATGCCAGGGAAGTTTTAAGTTAAAGTTTCACGTTTGATGGATTGGGGGTGAAACATTCCTGAACGATTTGATTAATTTAATTACAAATAACATACCTACATTTGAGAAAACTCGGAATTATTCACAGTGAAGTAATCAATCACTTCCAAAGTTGCGATATTATTTACTTTTAACCATAACGCTCATATAAAACTAAGTTTAGACTTTGGTTTGGTATAGAAGAATAATAAACGGAGGGTAATTTTATTTCAAGTCTGGCTTACGCTTATTGTTCGACAATAATGTATGCTAAAAAATGAAACCATTCTGGGAGGCCAACCTCCCTAGTGCGTCAAGCCGTAGGGGGTAAAAAGCGCTATGGCAAGCAGGGGCATAGCGGTCCTTGCACCAACGTGCACCCTTCGTGTACCACCACCAGAAACCTAGAATTTTATTTTAATATAACTCTTGCATAACTTTCGACTTACGATACCAAAACCCTGGGGATTAGTTAGACTGGAAAGTCGCCACAACTCGGTCTACTAAAATTTGAGGGAGTTAGAACCTGTAATCTCTATCTCTTTAGACATGTTAAAGCACGGTATTTTACCAAGAAACAACTTTCACGAGAGGATAGGTTCAAGCAGAATTGTTACTTTACCACCCACAGCGATTAAGACCAAATAGGTACTGTGTGCAGTCGCGGAAGAAGCTGCGACAACTTGTCTTACGTGCTGTTGTTCTTGCGTACCGTTGTCTCGCGTCGACTTGTCCGCGCCTACAGATCTATTTCGCAAACAAATTAATAGGTGCCGGCAATAAATACATGTGCCAACTAGTTTTAAGACCTTTGAAGGTCATCGAGCAATTTCTAAAATTACGACGTTATACAGTTTTTTTTTCTCAAATCAATATTCATAAAAGAAATTCCCACCCGGCTTCTTCCTGAGATATTTACATCTAAATTAAATCCAGGTTGTGTAAAATTAGAGAATTGGTAATGTGGAATGTTTGTAAAATCTCGAGTATGCGACGTGGTCACTATTTATTGACTCTACTTCCTAATTTTAACGCAAATAATCTCCATAGTAAAATTAGAACATCTTATTTCATAGGAAAAGTTGAATTTTTCCCATTTAAAAGTGTATATTATCAGCTCCATTTTATGTCCCCACTGGAGAGCGTATATGCACTCTTCTAACCTCGGTAATTCAAAATGCGATTGGAACTTCATCCCAGGAGAAGTTGTGAACGTATTAAATGTAAATCGAAATAACCATTTCACGCCTTTTACCTAATGAGGTTTCTTGGTCGTGTACTATCAAGAAATATTTTTACTTTTAAATGCTCTTATCATTCCGTCGCGATTTTTGTGACAAAAATTGCAATTATAAAAGTTTAAATGTGTAAATATAAATCTAAAATCCTTTTTATTTATAATCATGAGGTGAAGTTTAAATTATAATTTAGAATAAACCCTTCTTTGTGAATTATTTGTTTGTCAAAATACATTTTCAAACGCTAAGCTGATTTAACGAACGCTAGTATTTCTTAAAAAATACTCCATTGCAGGATTTTAGCGGAAATAAATAAGATTTATTTTTGTATTTAACAGGGTAGACAATTTTGCGCAATTTCCTCCTCTTTTGCATGAAAACAGGATTCTCTGACTCGTTTTATATTATATTATTATTATTATTATTTTACTGTAACCGTTTTATAACAACTTGGCAATTTTTATATTCGGAAGTTAACCGAATATAGACTCGGAACTTCAGCTGTTCTTGGTATTGGCAGTAGATAACCTAGCATTGACTTCCTTTTGTAAATCGGCATGGGAAGAGAGGTTTTCTTTAGACAGAGCGCCGCCGTATTATTTTAGAAATTTAGACAGTCTAAAACTGAGATACTGAATTATATAAAACTGTTATATTGGATTATGTTGAAGCCAATTAGATATTTCAAATTCATGCCTGCTGCGATTGCGACTTAGCACGTCTGCACTCCGCATATATCTAGTACTCAGGAGTAAGTTGGCTTAATTGACACGAATTATTGGCTAAATTTATATTTCTCCTGCACATACAGTCCAAGAAATGACAATTTTGATTATCAGAATATGTCTAGAGGGAAGCAGTTAAAATCTTTTTAAATTTTTCTGATTTAAAAATTGCTGGTATTAGAAAGCGGCAGTAAACATAGTATTTCAACCAGCTTATGTTGACTTAGAAAACAAGAAGTACTAACTGCGACTGTAACCCTTAAAAATATCTGAGCCAAATTGTTACTTCGAGCTAAATTTGGCCAAGTGAATCATGCCAGGGTTTGCCAATTCTTTGTTGTTGAAATAGGTTTTATTTTTAAATTAATTATTTTTTGTACAGCCTTTAATTATTTTTATCTTCTTGTTTCAGGTGAGTGATCATTCAAATTCCATGCTTTAAATACTTTATATTTATAATCAGGTAAGAAATGTAGTATACATGTATACGTTATTTCAAAACCCCTAATAATTATTACTGAACGTTTCATACATATACTGAGTAATGAGAACAAACAAGTGTTTACTTCAACTTTTCCAAAAATTTCCCGTTAGGTACCTAGGTACGTACAATTACTGAAACGGGAATTAAGAGGAGGAGCAGTAAAGTTTTGTTAAATCCACCGATTAATAGACTTTATTAGATTCTTCCTAAAAATAATTGATTTTCTCGATAGTTAGACACAATCAGTACTAAACAAAATATTTTTAAATTAGTATTATCTTATATTATTACGTTTATTTCTTCTTCCAACCAACTATTTTCAACATGGCAATAATATATGAAAATTAATATTAAACTTGTAACAAAAAATATCATATTCAAAATTACAACCCTATTAGGAAAGCGAGAGAACAATATACGGAAAAACGTTGTGAAAGCCTGCGCTGTAAACGACAGCTTGTTAGCGAATAAACCAAAGCTCATAGAAACTTTAAACAAAATTTTATAACTAGGTGCTGCGGTACTGAATATGCGATGTTTGTGTTTTTGCATTTGCTGTGTATGCAATGCTAACTTTTTTGCAAGACAATAAAATATGATTTTATGAATCACTAACAAGTGTGCTGTTTGGTAAGCAAACATAAATTGAGAAATTTTCTATTTAGATTCTTCTAATCAATTCCAAAATACTTCTAAAATTACTCAAAACAGTTCTAGTCGCTCTAGCATTATTTTGAAACTTTCTTCACATTATGAAATTTTAAAATTTTAATTAAGTGGCTATTTAGTTTTATTATTCAGTGCAATACTGTTAATAAAATAATTGGCTAGCTACTTACTCTAACATAATTAGGGGAGAAAATAAATGAACATAAAATTTTTTGTATTGAAATCCCTATGGTACCTACCTACGTAATTCAATTCTCTACCCTATCTTATGAAAAATCTGAAAAACGTGCGAACATAATCACAGCATTTCCGGTTAGTTATTTATAGTTTTATTGCCTTGAAATCGTACAATCGAAGTTAATTCGACTAATTTGGTGCTTTTTGAAGTACAGATGACGAAAATCTTTAATAATGTTGAACTCCAGAACACAATTCCTGCCGAAATAGATAGGTACCTTAAATCAAATGTATATTTTGCATATTATGTATTTTGCATTCAATACACCAGAATATCCGAATATGGATCCCTCTACTTATGTGTGAGAGAAAAACGTTGTGTTGGGAAAGCAGCGATTCCATTTGCAGAAGATATGATAAAAAAATATTGCATATATTCTAGGTAACCGGGAGTTGCTTATCTTCTGTGCTATTTATTTTTCATTTTTAGAACATGTTTGTTTTGGCAATGTTTTGATAAAATAGCAATATATTTATGTAAACATCCCAGCAATCTAATTTTAAAGTAGTGCACGTGTTGTATAATTTGTGCATTAAAAACGTTACACATTTTGAAGAAATTAGCTCTTAATAATCACTTTTAGTTTGGACAAATAAAATGAAACGAGCCACCTCATTAGTTATGTTTAAAAAATCAAATAAAAGGAAATTATAAATGCATGCATGTTATACAAGTTTTAAATGCAACTCTTCTTACCCTGTTCGCTCTTTCATATACGCAAAAGTTGGCTGAAGACTGACTTTTATGTAACGAAAAATTCTTATAAAGTTATTCGTCTGGAAAATTGTTAAAACATACTTTCCCCTTTAGAGCACGTGCTTAAAAGAAAGTTGTTCTAATGGAGTATTTCTGAAATGTAAGTTTTAGCGCATAACAACTGCTTGAATGAGAATCTCTTCAAATAGACCGCACGTGAAGAAAATTTAGTCGAAACCTTACCCATATAGAAAATGATTTCAAAATACTTCTGTAGAAAATACTATTTCCTTTTCAGACGGGTACTGAAATGAAGGATCTGACTTCTATAATCGTCTCTGTTCGGCTGCAGGAGCTGTCAAAGACGTGAATTGTCAAGTATCTCTTTTCAAAAAGTAATTTTATGTAAAAGGAATTTTTCAACAAGGTTGAGTTAAATAAAAGTTGTGGTACAAATTTTCTATTTTCACTATTTATAATAAATAATCTAACGCAGCTTACATAAATGCAGCGTTTTGTATTTTTCAAATTTATTAGGTACCGATTAGGTACTACAGGCTGCTTCCAACAATGTGTTCCTCAGACACTAAACAAATAATAATTATTAATTATTATGAAAGTTATTAATAAAAATAATTGTGTTGTAAACAACACCCCTTTTAATAGTTTAATAAATAATAGTAGTGTTTATCCTTATCACATTTAATCTTATACAAAGAAACTATTTAGAAATCCCTGAAAATCGTTCAAACTTTCAGTTGTGCAGGTATGTTTTTAAGAAAATATCTGAAAAATTACAGGTTACCTGTATATACGTGTGCCAGGTAACCATAGGCAACACGCGCCATTCACTTGCCTCCGGTTACCTAGGTTACGCTTGTGCCGTCCTTTCTCTCTCTATCGCATTGATTGAGCGTCGTTGCGTGACGTCACGACGTCGACCGAAATGCAGTATTGATGCTTTGGTAGACACGTCACGAATGTGATTTGTGATTCCGATAGCGTTCAAATATGTGTTACCTCTTCACTCAAGAGGAATACAGCTGAATCCGCTATTCTCGAGTGAGAATCACATTCTTGGTCCCTAGAAAATTCAATTGTTATCCTTTACGCTTTTAACTTGTATTGGGGAATTGTTAGTATTATAAATATATTTGAACAACTGATTTATCGTAAACGGACTAAACCCACATGTTAAAATAAAACGGAGCAATTGTCACAGACATAGGTATAACATTCCCCTAGGTATTATTAAATATGCATGGCAACATTTAAAGTGCATTACATATTGCATTGTCTGATGCAGAGATGCCACATACTATACGAGTCGCATAGTATGACTGATATTATCCAGGTAGACAGGGAAATATTGTTTTGAGCTGAATAAAGGGTTTATACAGGGTGTTCCATAAATAGACCGACAAACTTTTAGTGGTGGTAGGGGACATCAAAACAAACATTTTTTGTTTTATAAACATATGTCCGGAAACGCTTCGTTTTCGAGAAAAAAATTTGAACTTTGCGCCAGTATCAGCGATTTGGCAACCAGTGGATCGGAAGAGGAGGTCCCGTGCCCTCGCCTGCGCGTTCTCCCGATTTAAACCCTCTTGATTTCTTCCTTTGGGGTTATCTGAAACATTTACTCTACGAAACACCCATTTGTAACGAAGAAGATCTTGTCGCAAAAATAATGGCCGCATGGTGCGCAAGTAGAAAGATTTTCGGACATATGTTTAATTGTTTATGAAGCACAAAATGTTTGTTTTGACAAACCACCACTAAAAATTTGACGATATATTTAGTGAACACCCTATATATTGTTGGTGTTGGTAACGATAGATATGAAATTAATACTAGGGACTCTCACATCAGGCAAAGGATATGTAATAGTTATTTACGTAACACATCACAAAATCGTCTTTTCGAAACCCGGAGGCTTCAACAAACCCCCTTAATCTGTAAAGTAACACTTTCATGACTTGTTACGTAAATAATTATTACATATATCCTTTGCCTGCGAGGCTACCTCGTAGGGAGAAGTTAAAAGCCGTTAACTCCAGACGCCTGTTTCGATCTCTCTACTCAGCTACGGTATATCTCGTGCCATTTGATTTTCAATATTCACTTGTCGTAGCAAATCTCCAAGACGTAGGTTCAAAATATTCCGTTATAATAATATTGTTATACAGGGTGTTTCTTAAATCGCGGACACGGAGTACAGTACTACATTCCCCTCCAGATACCAATTGGAAAAATATAATACAATAATGCCCGTTCTTCGCTAGTTTCAGAGTTATTCTCCGTCAAAGATTGAGATTCAATTCCTTTATGCTTTGGAAAAACGGGTAAATTTTAACCGTTCCGCATTGTTCATCAATCAAATATTAAATCTTAATAAATTTGGAATTTTTTATACGTTGTATTCCTTCCTCCGAAGACATTCTTTCTGATAAATATCTGTTGTTAAACTTTTTTTCAATATGTTGCAACAGTGCATTGTAGCTATGAGGTTATTACCTAGGAAACTTGTTCATACTGCCTTATTAAAACACCAAACGGTTAAAACAAAGTCCGTGCAAGCATGCGCAATGTTGTCAAATTTAAAATTTTTAAAATGCGAATAACTCAGAAACTAAATACATTAGGACAAAATCGCCTATACTTTTTCAACTCAGTTTTAAGATGAGAATCTCGTAGTGCTCTCCGTGTCCGCCATTTAAGAAACACCCTGTAGAATATGTAAATTATATTCCATTTTAAAAACGAAAACTGATGCCGAAACAGAATTTTAAAAGCGTGTCCTGTCTAATTCGCTTAACGTTCAACAAACATACCTAAATCGTTAGCTAAATAAGAAGCTTTCAATTTTTTTATAGTCCTTTAGTATCTACAAATTGAAATTGACGAGAACTTTCAAAGTCAAACACAAACACTACACTGTAATAGGGCTTGCGTTTCATCTTTAGAACAATTAAATATTACAGAAACGTCGCTGCGCTTCACTACAGCCATTATCATAACATGTAATAGATTTTTGCTTTCAATATTTTAAAGTTATCCACATTGAAAGTGAATATAAAATGAGCCACTCTAAAGATTTTGAATGCAACATAAAAGCATTATTTTTTAAATATTTAAGAGCTAACAAAAGTAAACACGTCTGATTTATTAGAGGATATAAAGAGAAATACTTTTTGTTTTCGTGAAGAGAACTTGTGAATGAGTTGATGTCTCTTGCTTGGCTAGTTAGTTTGATTTATAGATGGAAAAACGCCAACACGATGGGGTAAAAAAAATTAATATATTATATAAGCGTCTGTTTTTATTTTAAAATAGTTTTCCTTTTCAATGATTTGACATTTTCCGTATTAAATGTAAAACGTTTTCATTAGTCTAAATTGTTTTATATTACTTTCTTCGTTTCACATAAAAGATTCCTTTCATGAAATAAAATTCATTTTTCATTTTTCTTATTGATCAACGTAGAGAAATATTTAATAGCTATAAGCAGAATTTTTCTTTTAAGAAATTAAAGTAGTACTCTGGAAATCTGTTTCCATATTTATTTTTAAGTATTCTGTTAATTTTCACGGAAATTTGGTAGATTAGGTTTATTATTATACCTTAGTTATTACTTTGCTTGAACTATACGTAGAAACGGAAGTAACTAGCTGCCTTGTAAATTTTCACTTTGCAGCAATAACAAGTTATAGCGTAAAACAAGAGACTTGTTCAAACTTTGTGAACACTACAAGACTTTAGAATTGGTATTCTGAAGACGAAAAGTTTTGGAGTTCAGCACATGAGGTAGCTCATTAAACACTCGTTTAACTTACACTTATTCATTAAACAGGTGCTTTCTAAAAAGTTATTTCATTTACCTTTCTAATGCAAAATTTGAAAGTCGTATTCAAGAAAAAAAAATCATTTTTAAATATCAATTTGATATGCGTATTCAATTGTTATATACCTAATAGGTTCTCATACAATAATAATAACTGATAAATGAGTGGAAATTAAAGAAAATCCAAAGAATTGTTCAGAAAGAAAAATGATGTGGGTTAAAAGGATCCTCGGGGATTGAAATGAATTTGTTGGCCATGTTAAACACTTAAAGGTACGGCATATAACAAACAATGGAGTTGCGCACCCCCATGGACTTTCCCATACTACTAAAAATAAACATTTCGTTTCTGGTATGGTATTCAACAGCAGTTCGCGAGGCAGCATTGGAAATCGCGTAGCGAGAAACACCAGACTATACAGGTTCGATACGTATAGAAGAGAGACAGGCATCTAATTTAGTAACGCAGCGGAAGTTCGCGATTTTCTCATCAACCGTACATTTTAGCCATATGAATACCTTATACTATGTGATAGACAATTCAATTTTGCATTCAATTATATAAGAATATACAGGGTGTTTCATTTAAAATAACAAAGTTGCTTATTGTACTGTGAAAAGTAAACACCCTGTATACTTGATATCAATTTAGGAGAATGTAGAGCTATATATTGAATAAGTTTTATACTTAAACTTTCTTCATATTTTGATTAATAAAGGAGCTATAGGAACATCAATTTTCGATTTTTAAAACCTCGTAGAGGGCGCTACAGTGAAAGTCTAGCATTCATCAAAAAAAGAAAATGTATTAAATACCAAGCTGCATAAGTGTAGAAACTTCAAACAAAATGGTGTGACCAGTTTTTTTGTAATAATTTTTCAAAAATTTCAAAATTTTTGGAAGAGCACCGCGCAGTTGCGACCGTTTTTGGATTTACTAAATAAATTTTTTTAATGGTATAGTATCGTCAAAGGGCTTTCAAACAAGTTGTTGCTGAACCTGATGAGATAACTGGTTTTTGATTTGTGGGGCGTTAAAGTCGAAATTTTGAAAAATTCATAGCGGCCGCCATTTTGAAGTTAGAGAGTTCGCTAAAAAACTGTTTTACCTTGAATTATGTTCTCCTTTCATAGCCACTACTCAAATTTTCAGAATGGTGCTTCTGAAAAAGATGCTACCAAAAAAACATGTCTACCTTCCGCTTCCGGATTTTTTTTGAAAGCTTATTTTGTGGATGAATTTTCAATATATCCCTTCCTTTCAAATTTCATCAAAATCGGTTCACTAGTTTTTGCGTTAGAGGCGATACATACACACACACCCACAGACAGACATTTTTTCTAAACCACTTTTTTGGGTTCCTGGAGGTCCAAAACACGTATTTCCGCGAAAATCTCAATTTCGAAAATTTTCATGTCAATACTTCCCATTACTAGTGGTGGTATGGTAAAGTAAAAAGAAAGCTTCAGAGAAAGGGTGCGATATTGGAGAAATGAATAAACGGACTAACACTATCGAAACAGAAATTAAAATTATTAACGATGTGGAAAAGGAAGGTAGCATTTGACTGGAAAAGTTGTTTAATGAAACAATTGACATAACGTAGCAAAAGAAAAGGGGTAAAGTTAAATCTCATTATATCATTATCATGATAATTACTCAAGTTTATCGAAACAATTATGTAATACATTAATTATAAATAGTTGTCATATTTTAAAATCAACTTCAATTTCAAGTTTTATTTGGTTTGGGTAATCAATTATTCAGAGGATCATTGTTAGAAAGTTATATTTAGATTACCTAAACAGCAGAAAATTTATTCTTGAAATATTACAAGGATCTGTAGCATTTATAATTTACACAATTCACTCACAGACTTCTCGCAGTAAACGTCTTCCATCTAGTTTCACTTGTTTCATTACAACTCTGGTTTAATAAGGAGGGAGATAATATAAAATTTCAGGGTAATTGGAATTTAAAAGGACAATATGGCAGCTGAAACTCCACGTTAATTTTGTAATAAAATTAAGCTTAAGCCGGCGTTTCTCCAAATAACCTAGACCGTGAGAAGCGAGTGGGAAGCATTCCTAAAATAATGGGTAGATTCATCAACCTGAAAGCCTGACAGCGCTGCCGTCAACCACCAGTTCCTCCTGTCAACTGAACTAATAACTTTGCATCTTAAATACAAAACACCTCAAATATTGTTGCTTGAGACAATATCTTGTCTATTAGTTGGCTTCACAAACTAACGTCTACCATAAATATTTCCAGCACAATTAATATAATTCAGAAATTTAATTTCGATCTTAATGAAATAAATCAAGCATCCAAAGTCCTTTGCTTTATATATTTCATTTCAAGCTTTATTCGGAGTAACGGATTCATGATTAGCTTTCGTAATTAACAGTAGCTATACTACAGTGATTTAATATAAATCAGAAATATTTGCGGCTGTCGAATGCAGGTCTCCAATGAAAGAAATTAAATTTATCAACTCTACATTAATTTTTAAAACGTAAAGGATTTCATGCGAAGCCTATCAAGCTTTGCACTTGACAGCTTATAAAAAGAAGAGTTACCAGAACTCGGAAATAGAATTGCTTCGCTAAAACTCATCATGATGTAATCGATCATTTATTCAGAAATTATAGTAAAAATATATTTTGTGCAAGTCAACCATTTCTAGAAACTTTTTTTTTATGTTTGTGGGTGGTTATTCTAGTTTATAGCAACATAAATACCTACACACTAGAAATGGCACTGAAAACCTCAATTAAGTTAACTTAATGCTGATGGAAATTTTAATATTAGAACGTTCCATTAAAAAAGGCTATGAATATCTGGTCATTTCAGGGAATTCGTTAAATGGACCGTAAACTGACGAAATTAAATGAAATATGAACAAAAACCTAAATAATATTTGCAATTAATAATAGATATTGAATGTTGTTTTAAAATCACTAAAACAAATAAATATTGCAAATATCTAGAATCAAATATTTAGTAGCGAAATCCTTTGAATACGCTAATATTTTACATAACCATACGTCAATCAAACATCAATCATGTTTTAATAACCCGGTATAAACACTATTGATACCGAATTCATGTTATGTAATTATTGACCTTTTAGTACTTAGGGATTATTAATTTCAGAAATAATTGCAAATGTGCAACGGTCATTAATGAATACGAGTATATACTACTAGCTACAGTTCTGGAGGTTCAATTTAGTACGATAAATCAAAGATGTTGTGTGATTTACTTCCGCGTAATTACTCTGAAGATGTTCAATATTAACTACCTGCTTTGATCTTTGCAAGCTCCCTTTATGCACATACATTACTGAATGACCTTTTAGGGATAAGAGAATAGGACCAACGTTGTTAAGTAATTTGAGTAAATTTTGACTAATGAAGGGTTTGATACAGAATATTGTTGACGTTACAAACATTTCTGTGTTCTCTCCATACGGTTATTGAAAGTTCCGAGACAATAGGCTACAAACATTCTTGTAACATAACGCCTCAAAATATTTTATCTTGTCCTATAGAAAATAGTTATTTGTGTATCTAGTGCGCGAAATGTATGTTTAGTGCCCGACCGGAAAAGTTTGAAAATGATGCAAGAGCAATAAACATATTTCACACGCCAGGTGTACTCCAGATATTTTCTACAAGTCAGTTACAATATTAAAATCAAGAAAATTATTAAATCAACTTTATAAACGAGATAATCGAAACACCTGTACGTTAGGTTAGTCTCCACCAAAAAATAGTACTTTTTTAATTTTCAGTAAAAAATTAAATTTTAGTATACTATTCCTTTTGAGATTTTTTTGCCTTTAAACATTAACAGAACCTACAAAATGTAATCTCTTAAGAAAGTTTACACCCTAATCGAGCCTAATCCCATTTCTTATGTGTCAAATTAACAACCCTGTGTAATCAGAGTGTTAATCTTTTATTTCACATAGGGAAGTAGAAAAACATCATTCTTCTTTATTTTTTATTGTAAAAATGTCAAGTAGGTACTTATTTAAAAACAAATAGCATATAACATCAAGTTCCTTGCATTTTCTTCCTGAACATAGTACACTTACTCGTTTATTTATTTTTAAGAAACTCGACCTGCAAGTCAACAACAAATTCTGTTGCTTGGAACGTGACACTGATTATTAAAATTAATGCATTCGAAAATAACTATTCCTACAATCGTTTAGGAATGCAATATTCCCGCACGCAAATTGAGGGCGGAAAATCACCAATTCCCGTGCGGGAATAGCCTTAAACAATGCGTTGCTTAGCAACAACAACAAGTCGCGCGAGATTTACTTAAGTGTCATAGTAAAGGACGATTCCACTATTATAGTGCCGTGCAGAGAATTCTTTTACACGAAATCTATGAGAGGAATAGTTACCGTCTCTCCAAATATTGTTCGAAAGAATGGCACTTGCAGAGCCGCTAACCATGCCCCACACGAATTTCATGAAAAATAATTTGCCGAGCACGTGCCTTGCCTGTGCCTGGCACTATAGTGTGAATCGAGCTTTAAACTGCAAATTTTGAAAACAAATCCAGTAATATAAGACAATTGTATACGATTGTATGAAAAGTCTTTGTTTCTCTGTTTCCTGTTCGTGCTTAATCGTCCTCTACTGCCTTATGATGTAAAGTGGTGGAGGATTTTTCAGTTTCTTCCTTGGGTTTTGGTCGTTTCTATTCAGGTATTGCCAAGGTTTCTCACAACATCCTTAATCTTTTCTTTGTATTTCATTTGCCCCCCTACCTTCGCTATTTGTATTTCATCTTCAGTTTCTACCTATCCTACAGGACTATTGAAATAATATATGAAATATTATTATCACTGAAAAGTAGATAAAATTATACAAAGTGAATCTGTAAAAGATCTTTTATTCTAATCGAATTGTGGGGGCCCACCATAACAAAAGCTTGCGCTAGGGAGAGTCTAGATTGTGGTATGCCACTGAAGAGGATCAAAAAGTCAGCGTGCTAATCCCATCACGACAGTACCAAATCCTTACCTAAACTTATCAGTGAAGCTGGAATTTGTAGGCATAATAATTGAAATATATCAATGCAACATATCGTTTTCGTAATCTAGGATAAACTAAATTGTAATATGTGTAAAATCCACAAGATGAACTACCGAAAACTAGCAGGTGGTGAAAAAAATTCTTTTTTCTATAGCAGATGTTAAAGTGTGCTTTGTTCGACTAAAAATTGTTGATCAAGTATTGCTTTAACCGCAAGGGTAGATAAAGTACTTTAATTTTCTGGAAACTCCATGGAAACCGAATGGAAACCTTTGCTACTGAGATTTTCGGGTTTAATATAATCTAATTTTAAATTGTTTCTTTTTTACAACTTTTTCTTATTTTTTTAACATCTGCTATAGAAAAAAATAGAATTTTATACACGACGATAAAATTTAATTATCGACTCGCGAACACTTTCCGCTTGTCGATAAAATATAATTTTATCGTCTTGTATAAAAAATAACTATTATTTAAAAAACAGTATTAGATATTTATAATAATATTGCAATAATAACTATAAAGTATCAATCTCATGTAATAGTATATTACATAAAGGTCATGAAAGTGATGTTTTACTGACGAGACGACATATGATGTACGAGGCCGTTCAGCGGCCGACTACCTATACTTTATCCGTCCTTCGAATCAGCTAAACCGTGGAGCTAAACTCACTTTCTTAACGTGTATTGTAGGTATACTATTTTTTTTCAAATTACAAGATTGTTTTAATAGTAGATAAATATAGTTTATACAAGAAACTTTACCGATTTAATTCAGATATACCACTGGCGTAACGAAAAATCATGTGGTGTCAGAATGATGGGACTCCTATTCACATTGTTCTGCCTGCAACAACTTTTTTCAAGAAAAAAATCAGTTCATCAGTAAATTCCCTATTAAATGTTACACTAAACTACAGAAACTACAGCAAGTACAGTTATAAATAAAGAAACCACAGATAAAAAAAGATAACAGCAAATTTCAATTTTTTTCATGTTATCTAAGTAAGTTTTGAATAGTACTCTTGTAACTGGATACAAACTGGTCCGTAAAATAGGCAACTTTTGTCTAATTTCGCCGTTGTATATTTCATGGATTTGATATTTTGCTCAAAAGATACAATGCTACAAACTCAAGTGGTAATTGGTGTGTTGACATACGATACGAGTACTGTGATCATTACAGTGTAGCCTTAATTAATGTACAACTCTTTGTCACTTTGTTAAACTTTCGGGTTTAATTAATTTTACTCGGAAACAAGCTCACTTTAGCGATACTCGCCATGATGTTTTACTTATTACCTTTCATACCATAGATCATCTATGATCAACTATGTAATCAAGAATTACGATATTTAAAATATCTGAGTTTTCTTTCTTACTAATGAATATTTTGAGCGAAACAATGAAAGTAACATGAAAAACTGATCACAAAAACAATTGTCATTGTTAGGTAGCTACTTGCTTTGAAACTTGACAAGTTAAATTTGTTTCTTACGGAGTAATTTTATAATCTTGCTGAGGTGGAGGTTGGAATTTCTTCAGGCAAGCAAAATTCTGAGTTTTAGACCACAAGTGATTGCACTGCAACGAGGCTCCGGGATCCGCATACTAAGACCTTCCCCATTGTAATAAAAACGTATTGAAGAAAACTTTAACTCGATATAGTCCCTCTCTATAAGCACTTGATTCACAATATTATTAATATGTTGCCACTGTTTGCAAATAATGAAAATATTGGCGTCATTAGGTTAGACTAAACAGTGAAACTTAGTTATGAGAACGCAAAGTTCAAGTCAGAATAAAAGTTGAGTGAAAATAAAAAAAAACAACCATATTTTTTTGGTAGTATATTACTTCGTAATAACAAAATTTTACTTTTCACTCGTATTTTAGTTTATAGATTTTAGAAATCAAAGACTGAACATTGTACCAATAACATTGATGAGATACATTTTCAATTATGAAAGGGTTTGCCGACACGGTGTTTGCATATGCACGAGATCATTGTTTTTGTGGTTCTTCACATGCGACTGCTCGTGTACAACGTAGTTTCCATTATTACCAATATTCTTGAATATGGTAACTCGTATCTGACACTGTTACGTTGCTTAAATTAGGTAAAAGTTAATTACAATTAAAATTAATTATAACCATGGAGCAATTTAAGAAACTCAGTACGAAAAACAAAAATCGATTTGAGTTAGCATTTTACATTTCATCGCGGTGAGTGCTGAATACCATTTCCACTATAATTTATACCAAAGGCACGTTATCGAATATTCAGTTAGATAAAATAAATATTCATTATTCAAACTTATTACACTATAAAAACATGAAACATTGACAATTTAATTCTTGTTAAAAATTCAAAACTCATAACATTAGTTTTCATAGAGCATCAACGACAACTCGATGCACACATATATATAGTTCACCAAAACAAATGTGTTTCATGACACCGACAGATAGGTACCTACCAGTTAGCTCCGAACTACCAATTACCTTAAGTTAATTGATCCATCAATATAATAACCACTACCTATTCTACAATAACCTCTTATATCATTCGTGACGGATGTTGTGAAAAGCGGATTAATTAATTATCCTATATAGTAGCTCACATTATCATATATGTCTATACAGCATTAACCAAGATAAGTCATGCTAGATTAACGTAGAAATTGAGACAATCGAAATCATTATAATCAAATCATGAAGGTAATGAAAAATATATTTACACATTTAAAAAATTAATAAATAAGAGAATTAAATTTGGGTCCTCAACGATAGTAGTTTTTGTCCACGTTTAGTAAAAATAATTACTTAAATGGCATTTGGTCAAGGATAATTTTATCCATAATACAGGGTCGTAAATTCACCAGTGAATAATGAAGAGCTATATGCAAAAAACTGTTATAGCCCACTGGAAAAAATATGTTTTATGGTACTACTATACTAGTATGGTACTACTATAAAAAAAAGTTTTTATATTATAACTCTACCATTTATCAAAATAATTCACCAAGCTGTATATTAGGAGATTGGAAAAGGGGGTTCTTTGCAGTGTGGGCACCTATAACTCGTATTTGAAAAAAGTCGATGTTAGTACCTCCCTGAACTTTCCCATGCCAAGGAAAAAACTAATTAATATGGTTCATTTGAGCGATATAAACATACATACGTATTGCGTAATTTTTAAAATTTAATTCTCAATAATTTCAGAATAAATAAAAAAAATCGAAGTTTTTTTACAATTTTCAACACCCTGTATGTCGATAACGAAGCATTTGCCGACGCATGTTAACGTTTGGACTTTACTTTGCGTGTGCTGATTCACTCTTGAATTGTACACGGTCGATTTCTGTAACACCCTGTATAGGGTGCTTCATTTAAAATAACAAAGTTGCTTATTGTACTGTGAAAAGCAAACACCCAGTATACGTAATATAAATTTAGGATAATGCAAAGCTATATACTTAACAACTTTTTTATTTAAACTTCTTGCATATTTTGACTAATAAAGGAGCTATATAGGAACATCACCTTCCAATTTTTAAAACGTCCTAGAGGGCGCCACAGTGAAATTCTAGCATTCATCAAAAAAAAAGAAAATGTATCTAATACCAAGCTGCACAAGTTCAAAAAATTTAAACCTAATCATAAAGCCAGTTTTTTTGTAGTAATAATTTTTCAAAAATTTCAAAATATTTGGAAGACAGCCGCGTACCGTTGCGACTGTTTTGGGATTTCTTAAATTAGTTTTTCATCGTAGCATAGTATCGCCAACGGGCTTTCAAAGAAGTTGTTGCTGAACCTGATCAGATAGCTGGTTTTTCAGTTGTGGGGAGTTAAAGTTCAAATTTTAGGAAATTTATAGCGGTCCCCATTTTGAAGAAGCCGGCAAAAAACTGTTTCCCTTCAATTATCGTCTTCTTTCATATCCTTTACTAAAATTTGCAAAATTTTGCTTCTGAAAAAAATGTACCGAAAAAACATCGGTTCACTAGTTTCGGAACTAGAAGCGTGACATAAGCATACACAAAGGTTACGGTGTATCTACTCTGTTCTTGAGATGATCCACTGACTTATCAGTATGGCGAAAGCTGCTTTTATTCTTATGTCACCTTCTTTCAAGGCCATTGATTCCTAAAACGCACATCCCTCATAATCACAAACATTCCCATAACACAATCACCCCTATGGGAAATCGAACCTCAAGCCACCAGCATTTCGAGCTTTCACGCTTTTAGTAAAGCCACTATTCTACATAGTAGGTAACCTTAACCAACTGATCTGTTATTTATTTAATATATTTCCCGTCAATTCGTTTATTGGCTTATAATGTAAGAACTCGCGTATCATATAGGGAAACCGAGCTTGTACGATATGGGCAATACGTCAAACTTCGTAAAGAAGTTTCCCAAAGTTTGAAAAATACGGTATCAGTTAAGTGGCGTATGGATCTGGCTGTAGACAAATGGATAGCCATTTATCTTCTTCATATTTGGTATGATTTGTTTAGATGTTTGTTACTTCAACTGTATATAGTCTGATTTATCTAAAAGGGGGATATAAAGTTCAAAGTTGAGTTACTAGAAGCGCTCTTTCTTTGACGTATAATTTATGAATAAGACAGTAGACACACAAACGGCTTAAATTTTGAACTTTGCAAATTGAATGTAGTTGAGAACAAACACTGAATATTCAGTTACATTTATAGCAATCCTTGCACATGTATAATATCTGAGCGATGTGCTAAAGTGCTAAATTTAATTTTAGCCGCGATTTAATACAAAGGTTAAATGCTCCAGTGAAATTATGAGACCCGCTTAAGCTTCGAACAGATAATTCCGTTAAGCCATTTACATTTTGATGAGTTTGAAGTTTCTTTTGTCTCCAACGAGTTCTGCAGTAAACGCGCCTACAGCATTCATATTGAAATTGCCCTGGTTAAGTTTGTTTACCTAAACTTAACCTTAATTGTGATATACATTCCATTTAACTTCTCTGAAATAGAACTTCAGACGTTTCCTCCGTTGCGAAATTACTTTTTTTACGTGCGTTTGTATTCATTTGGTAAAAACAAAAACAAGTGTTTTACTCTTTATGACTGTTTAGGTTTTCTTTCCTCATTACCGAGAAATTCTACAACCAGCAGGCCATAATTTTTCACTTCTGGCTATTACCACTTCCTATCTTTTACGCGTGTAATCGTTTCCTCGCTTACGATTATACTTACTTCCTAAATACCTAAAAAATATTTCCGAGATTTTTGACACCTGCTGGGAAGTAACTACCTACCATATTTCATTTTTACGTTTAACGCCTTGCCTGTAGCTTCAGTTCGACATGACAAATTTTAACCCAACTATACACACAAATTTGGTAAAAATCGTATTTGATTTCGGTACCTAGGTATATTTCGGAATTATTACGTAATGGATTCGTAATTGTATGTCTTCTGTTAAACGTTTTATAAATTTAATGCATTGTGAACTGCTCAGAACTAACGCTTACAACATCTCCAATAAAGTAAATACGCGTCTCAGAATTTAAGACCAGATATTTTGCTTCTAATTCGAAGGTGACCATCATGAGTTACATGATTTGTGGAGAGAATACTAGGATAATCGTTCTCTTTCTTCTTTAATGTTCTGTGAACACTGCTTCGTTTATACTTTTGTTTTTCCACGATACTTCCAAAATATATTTCTGTATTCTCTTCTGCATTCAGATTTTTCGTGTTCTGGGTTCACGATATTTTTATCCTGTACTAAGTATTCTAAAGAATTCGTAAGATACGTACGGTAGATGACCAAAACATATTCGTCCTGTTCAAAACCTTCATTCCTAGATCTATATTTTTGAATTCCCAAGATACATTCTTCCCGTGTTAGGTCTTCATTGCTGACTGGTCAAATGTTCTGGGTCTTTATACTCAATCGACCAAGATATGTTATCTCCTTCCTGGAATCATTCTTAACTCTGCATTCATCTTTGGATTCAGAAGACATGTACTTCTTCTATTTCTCTATCGTTAGACAATCAAAATATATTTCATCCTGACTGTTTCTTGATTGAACATGCCTATCCCCATTCCTGACTTTCAAAAAAATATTCTCTCTATTCTAAATTTTTGTTCTTGTCTCGTTAGGCATATTTTTCTTGTTTTGAATCTTTAAATAAATTTTTCTAGTCTATTCTTTCCAAGTGTTGTAAATTTCCTGTTATGGGTCTCCGTATTCTGTTCAAGATATATTCGTCCTGTTTTGCCTCGAGCCTCGTTATTGCTGGATCATTAAGATATATGGTCTGTTCTGAATCTTCATCCTCTGCAACACATATTCTCCCTGCTACGACCCTTCACTCTAGAGAAAGTTTATTATTCGTTCCTCGCTGACCACAATATATTTTTCTATTCTGCCTCTTCATGCATGGGTTAGAAATTTACAATGTTTTATATGTCTGTTTTGTGCCTCCAAGGAACATTGATTCTAGTCTAAATTTTCATTCCTTTACTTGATTATACCACTTCTCGTTAGATTTCCCCCAAACCCTACTAGATATTACCATCCTTTATACTTTCATACGTTCCCCAACATGTTTTTAGAGTTGAGAGAACTATAATCGGAATTGTCTCATGAGATATTTATCCTTTAATTGGAGTTCTAACTGGGGTAAAACTTTTGAGATACATTGATTCAGATGATGCCGCTAATTTCAATGGCTCAACAATAACTAGGAATCGGAACCACGAAACGAAGCGTTCTGCGAGGGAATAGTATTGTGAGGGTTGGTATAAAATTAATTGGGTACGTCCGTATTAGGATTTAGGTATTTATATTAATTTAATTTAAATTAATTTTCTGCCCACGGCCCTCTTTTTATTTTATGGTAAACGTTTTCCAATTGTCTGCCAATTTTGAATTGGCACCCCCATCTCACTTATGTTCTGTCGTCTTCTTTCAAGATCACCAGTATTGTGTATTATGGAACGATGTTAGTTTATTAGCATATACTGAAGGTTTATTATTTTTGTTATTTTCATTCCTAGTTCATAGTTCTTATCTAATAATATTATACGCACTACTTGAGTTTTCTTTGACCCCAAGCGTAACGCGATCTCAGTCAACATTTACACACTTGTGACTAAAACTTAAACTCGTACTGTAACAGTTACTTTGAATATAATCTTTTACAAAGTAAAAGGAACATCTTCATGCAAAATTCATGTTGCTTTAAGATTTAACTTATTTTCTCTACATACATACACGTGTATTTTGAAACACAAACACGGAGAAGTCTTAACTAAATCTAATGGGTTACAGATGGTTCTGGCGCTGTTTTAAAGTATTAAAGTCGCTTTCATGTTCTACCGTGACGTCGTAAACACTATTTAATAGGGTGCAACCAATTTGAAGTAGCAATTAAAACAAATTTACCTAAGTAAATTACCACTTAGAAAGATCAGCGAGCGACAAAGGAAATTATTATATGTTAACGACGAGGGAAGGACTATTGAGAAACAAATTAAACCGCGACTTTATTAAATGTATAACAATGAAGAAATTTAAAGTATTTTTTAATAACAATTTTGAGGTATAATTTAATTTATATTAAAATGTGTATATCAAAAAATCTTCTGTTAAGAAAGGAAACATATAATAAACAAGCAAAAAAAAATTACGTATCAGGAATTTGACACTTTTCTACAGAAGGAAAACGTAATAAGGAATAACAAGGTAAATCAAGCTAATGTACATTAAAACCAAATTGGATATCTACAGAAATATGAGAGAAAATTACCGTTAGCGATCATCAAAATTTTTCCGCTTCCCATCATATATCTTCCAATATTTATTGGAATTTCCGTCTATCATTCTCATATAGAGACAGTACCACTCAAGGATTATATATCACATTTTCAGGGTCCACATTTCCACTAATGGAAATATAATTATGTAACGTTTTAAAGCGGCACTTATAACAAATTGTTTGAATTCAAAAAACATTTAACGGATGACCTTTTGATATTTTTCGATACACTTTCAACTAAAGATAATGGATACATATTTCTATTTCCACGGTTTCCAAGCGGTGGTAACTTCTGCGTTCTTTTAGCGTCACTGATATAATTTGTTTCTATTGCTTCTGACATTTAAATGGAGTAAATTATCTAAAGTAGCAAAAGTTAATGATCAACAAAACTGTCTCGTCAAACATTTCAAAATTACCATTAAAATAATAGAAACCTTCCCTAATTAAAGTTACACAATTTAAAAATTTCTCCTTATGCCTAAACCCTTAAATAACAATTAATTTCTATAAAATGTATACAAAACGTAAATAAGGCAATTAATTCTAGGCATGTATTCCTAATAAGGACGATGCAATGCAAAGGAGTATACTGTTAGCGGAAAATTTAGTTTTCTTTATTCTCGTTCAAGTTAAATGTCAAGCGCCTGCAATTTTTGCGTAAGTAAATTATTAAACGGCACGTATAACTTACTATTAAATTTCCGCGGAGATCAAATAACTGTAATATCTTGGTTTCTGAGTATTTGGCAGATTGCCAAAATAAATTTTAAGTTTTGTTTTTCGTGATTTTTCAAAATGACAACATTATAGATAATATACGTATGTTTCGAACAACTTCTTCTGAAATGATTTCGTGAATACACAATTTATTCCACAAACACACATATACAAATTAATTAATAACATGTTTTGCAAATTGTAATACGTAGACGGACTTAAGCTTGGGTTTCCTAGGATAGCGGTAATATAACAGACGTAGTTATGAAGATCTTATGTAGCTACTGCACAAACTCGTTTTAATCTGACACCTAGATATAGTAGAATTGTATACAGGGCGATTTATAATAGGTGTAAAAAAACTTAAGAGGGTACGTTTTTCACCGAAAATTAGAGTGTGCTTATTTTTTGTTTTTCCCAATTTCGATTCTTCATAAAACCTGATGTATTTCGTAAACGGCGTGTTTTATGAAAAAAAAGACGAGAATACTTTTCTTACTATAATTGAATTGTACTTACAATTCTCTAATAAATATTTTTAAAAAGTCGTAGGTAACTATAAGTTGTATTAAGAAAAGTAAGGCTTATTATTCATAATCAGCACCCTCTAGCGACTTTTATTGACATACATACAGGGTGTACAAAAAAAAAGGTCGGATATTCTACCCACCTATAATACTCATCAAAATAAGCAAAAAAGTCTTAATAAGCATAGGTCCGCAAATCAACTGTTTTTTTTAATGAGACTCTAATATGAATTTTTAATTTTCTTGCGGAAATATCCATATAACTTGCAGTAAGTATTAGGCGTATTAGGATAAAAACAACGAAATGTTTTATATTTATTTTACAAAACTAGCATCCGCCTCGCCTGTTTATAAAACGTAGTGAGATAATAGAGTATACTTCATTGTATACCCTACAGGGATTAATGTCAGTAACATTGTAACGTAATATCTATATCGCACTTGATTAATCACATGAATAACACTTTGTTACTCTAAATGCAGTTCACCTTGAAGATAAATCATACTATTATTAAGTACTGCCTACGAACACAATTTTTTGTTTTTTCCGATAAGGTAAAATATAATCAATGATATAATCCACAAACCATATCAATACAGCCTATGCAATGTTCACAAAAATAGTTTAATTTAAAAATGCAAGCCTTTTCAATTTGATTGATTGCCAAAAAGGTTGAACAACAGGTCTCTACAGTTGAAAATAATGTAATAAACTAAATTATGGAATAGGAAAAAAGTAGACTGAGGGTTAAAACAAGGGTTGCCAGTGGTGTTAGTCCGACGTATTTTTTGAGAAGTTGTTTCCACAATATGCATTGACAGGACATAAACAACATAAAAGAATCAGTTGGAAGTTTTTGTGGTCTAAATCAATCTCAAACTTATGAACATTTATTAGCTTCCTTTTATTTTAAATCTTGTAGAGGAGGACTATAACGTTATACTCTATATTTTCCTTTAACGCCAAATTAAAATTTGTTCTTACAAAATTATATAATTTACTGTATTACATTTTAAAATGAGACTTTCCTTTGAATAACCCTCTCGTTACTAATTAAAATAGTACCTGTCCTTGCTTTGTTAAAATTCTTCACGTATACAGTTTTGATTGCTATTAAATTTCTACTTTTAATTTAAATTTTTCGCAATGATCGTAGTGCGAAACTCGTTATACAGGGTGTCCCATAGATATACCGACAAACGTTTAACGTTTAAGGGCGTTTAAATCGGGAGAACGCACAGGACTGGCCACTAGACCTTCTCTTCCAATCCGCTGGTTCAGATACTGGCGCACGTTCTGTATGGTTCAAATTTTTCGGACATATGTTTATCAAACAAAAAATGTTTGTTTTGATGTCTCCACCACCTCTAAAAGTAGGTCGGTATATTTATAGAACACCCTGTATATTGTTGGTGTTTGTAACGATAGATATGAAATTGAGACAAGACAAATGCTTGTAATGTTAAATATTCGGATCAATAAATACAAAGAAAGTTAACTAGGCCGAATTACGAAACTTTGTTGCAATTATAAGTAACTAAACTTGAGTATAATTAAAACAAAAAAATCAGTTAGAAGTATCATTATTTAAACTTCAAGGTGTTGTTAATGTAACAGGCATGATCTTAATTTATAACTACGACTGTTATGCTGCAGATAACGTGCAATAAATGTCTGGGTTTCTTGCCAACTTTTAGAAAATTAACGAACTAATACTAAACGTGCCAACAATCGAAATGATTTCGAAAGCGACAATAGCGAAACTACTTGCCCTTCTATATGTCTCTATTTATTGAACAGTTTTACAGTTCCAATATAAAATGTTATTGAGAACATATTTTAAAAACCAAATTCATCTTTGTAAATCTACTAAAACAATTATCTGAAGAAGTTTTGTCATAAAAAGTTTTATTACTGCGTATCAACTTCCACATGTGATATGGTAATATTTTTTACGAGCATCCAGCGTCTAACAGGAAGATACCACAGAATAAGATTCATACAAAATATCCATCCGACTTTGTATTATTACCTTTTATTTTAGTCCTATCATAAATTTAAGGATTCATTCCATCAGAGGTTTAGTGGGTTATGTGTTCAAGGGAAGTAATATTAAGTAAATTACGACTTAAAATACTCTGCAGACATTGAACGTGAATGCATATCTGCAGTTGCAAACAGTTCCAAGTCGGCAGTTAAGTGCAGTAAGTCCCCCTCCATCCTGCTAAAGTTATCACCCACCCCCGGCACTTTTATTTGCTTGCAAATCAGCTTGTTGACTTTAAAATACGATTTTTCTAAAGTTTTCTAAGAATATCCTGAAAATACTGAAAGCTAAAATTCTTTCCCATTTTCTTATATTTCAATTTTGTTATTACTATAGACTTTTGTTATCTCCCTCACCATCAGAGGAAAAGAATCAAAAGATAAATAATTTGATTATTAATTACGCTTTTTCTCAAAATTCTGATTAAATTAAAAGCATTTATATCCGAATGATATGAAAAAGAATTCATCCGCGCAATGAAAAGCGAAATGGATCTTGTCTGTCACGGAGAAAATAGGGGAAACTGAATTCTTACGAGAAAATTGAAAATTTGAGAGGAAAATGTGACAGATAAAAATCCTTCATTTCCGGAGTATTGGCTACTTTAACAAGTTTCCACTTTGTTCATCTGAAATCGATTTACTCGAATGTCTATAGTATCACCAGAAACATGATTATTATTCTGTTAGGTAGGCGCACGTTTAGTTCAGTTATCGGTCGCGCGGCGCTGAGGGTTATTGATTTATGCGAGTCCGATACGGCTGACTTCCGCACGACCGACTGTTTCCTCTCATATCAACTTGAATCCAAAAGGAACTCCTTTCAAAGGAGGGTGGTTTCACTTGTCCTCGTCTTCACCTACATATACTAAATGTTAATTCAACTATAGTTTACAACTGTAACCACTACTATACTAGTACCTATAGCACGCGTTTATTACGAATTGGAATAATTTATAAACTAAGTACTCTTCATCAAGTAAGTTAAACTATATAAATATTTCTTCATGTTTGCAAACGCCGAGCCCCTAATAATTTTCGCGAATGCAACTGTATTAGGTAAGATATGCAAGAAATCTCTATACTCGATTATTGCGCTAATGAAAAGTGGCGAAAATTAATGACAGGAGTTTTCAATTAGAAGTCCCATTCTTAAAAATTGATAACATACTGAAATGGTTCACTCACTACTACCTACTTTACACGGCGCTGTTTGACACCGCAAACGGTATGGTAGAAAAGCAAACATTAACTTTATTATTAGGATAGTGTTAATGTATAGGGTACCGTAACTCCATGTTTACTTTAAATCCCTTTGGTAATAGTTTTGCTAAGAAAAACAAACAAACCTCGTTTTATCTCATTCTTACACTGTCTTAAAATTGGTAAATTAAAATCAACATTAAACCCCATCCACTAGCAACTCAAATAATCATCGAGATACTACATACCTTGTGAATAATTAATTTTAATACAATCTTCAGTTATGAACAAAGCACTAAAGCACTTATAGTTAATTCAGCACATGCTTAAAGAGGAAGTATTCTTAGAATTGAAATTTCTATCGATTAAGCTTCTAGGAAAATTTCTTTCTGCCAGTTCTTGGTATCAAACAGTAGGAAGCTTTAGAAAATGTGTGAAGAGCTTTAGCTTGGTTTATTATATACAGCGAGTTTTTTAGACATGAATAAAGAGAACAAACTGAAAATGGATTTATCATGCATGTGTAACACCTACACAAGAAGTAGGTGACGACATTCTTTTATAAAGTGCAGGGTGCTGTTCTTGTGAAGATTTCATAATCTTTAATAACATATTTCCTAGTCCTCGAGAAATCGAAATAAAAGAAATTAAACATTGACAATACTTCACTTTTATTTATTTTTTTTCTATAGGTATATAATGAGAAACATCGACTGTTTGATTAGTTGAAATGTCCAAGGGTGGGTGGTTTATTCCTTAACACGGCTATAACAATAAAAATATTATACGTATAGAAACCAAAAAATTGTTATAGTTTGTAACTACAGTACGAGCAACGAACGCTAAGGGAAATAGGACGGCCGGCGCGGCGCGGTGCGGCGTGGCAGAAAGTATCGCAGGTGTTTTCCACAACTGCAGCAACTTTGCAACAATTTCGCGGACACCGCTTTTTATTGTTGAACCTAGTTTACTTTTACGATTTATTAGAAATAAATCACCAAAATTTTGTACGTTCAACGTCTACGGAGTAGAAGTACAATCCCCCAAAGCACTAGCCACTCTAACGCCGCGACTTTATCTTCGTTTTTAGTTTGTACAACTGCATTATTAAAGCGACTTGCGACTTGTAAGCTGTATGCGAATGACGCATATTTTGAATTACGGCTGTTTACCATAATATACAAAACTAACATTCCTGAAGAAGTCAATATTTCCAATTTCTTGGGTTGAACTACAAAGGTCAATTTTTTCAGTCTTAAACATGAACTTGATGTTGTATTGAATGTAGAATAGAAAAGGAGAAATTTCTAAAAATAAACTGTACAAAAGCGTCATCGTTTCCAATCTCCTTACATTAAAATCAGAATATATAAAAATAAATGCCACAAAGAAATTGTAACATTTTATTTGTTATAAGTTAATGACGAAGTAGTAATATTAATTTATGTAAAAGGAGTTGATTATTATTTATTTCGCTACATATTAACAGAAATTTAAACAATCATCCCATTGCGTATCATAATCGTTAATTAACGTTTACTAACGTTTAAAGGTAAAATAAGGTAATGTTATGATTTGAATCACTGGTAGCGAACCAATCTTGACATGAACTTATAAGTTTTGACGATTATGATCCGCAATAGAGCTGAATAGGTAGGTATAGGTGACTCTTTATAAAAGTAAGGTAGAATGTAGAACATAATACGCTCGTTTCCCTGGAACAAACTCGACAACAACGTAATAATAAATTTTCCATTGAGCAAACTTACAAATTGAAATTTTATTTTTCTTGACGTTAGGTAGTAACATCTTTCTGAATAAGAAATTTATTTTTAATCTATTATTTAAATTGACGGAGCATTGTACCTAAGATCGAATGCCAGGTGTTATACTAATCAGCTCGTTATATCGTATAGAATGTAGAGATGATATAATTTGCAACTTTTCCTCAAAAAATAAATTACGGTATGTAAGCATAGAGTATACGAAACCATCTGTATCGATTCTAAAACGAAAAGAAGTTTTAATTTCAAATAAATCCACATATTCATAATAATTTCAATCTGTTTTTAATTCAAAACAAGAAGGGAGTAAACTTACTGTCTTCAAAATCAATTAAAGTTTACGCCCTATATAATATGCTGGTTCGTAGATCTTTCTCTAAAATGAATCCTTCACTGATTTCCTGGAAAATACAATGTCAACTTTAAGAAAGTTCTAAGATTGCTGCATAATTTAACAAGACACTTCCTTTTCTAAGCATTCTCCAATTCTCATTCGCGAGCTATTAATTTACAGAAGAGAGTATAAGTAGGAAGTTTCAAGATCATGAACACCACTACTATAACAAATTTCTGCTTCTGACATGCTATCAAAATCTAAAAGAAAAAGTTACATTGTTTTTTAATTAATTGTTTTATAAAAATGTAATTATATTATCTAATTTTTATTTTTGTAAACGTATGTTACCCTCATTATCAAACTAACCATCACTTCAAAAAACAGCTGACAAAAGAAACATGCGGTGTGTAAAATCTGTTTTATGCGGGTGGTTTCTTTGAAAAACCCTTGACAAGAACGCGTGAAGCAAACGTTCGTGCTTTGAATTAAATGTTTGTTTCCATTTTATATTATTTTCTACAGAGTCGCTTTCAGCAAAATAATAATATATAAACCTTGATAAAACAACCGCATGAATATGAATCTCCCATTTCAGTTTAAATTTTCTGATACCAACAGGAAGAATACAATTTTCATGACAACTGAATAACAAAAAGAATTTATCACTGTATAATACAAAGGAACATATTAACATAATGTCCATGTTTAAATATTAGGCGTGTATTTCAGGTAACTTCAGTTTTATACAGAACTTGGTAACACACATATCGATCCAAACCTGTCGAATGTAATAAAAAAAGACGCGGGTGAAACGGTTGTAACCTCTTGTAAGAAAAACTTGCCCCTAGTATCTGTTTGTCCAATGTCTGGGTAAATTTGCAAACAAAGATGTTACCCACTAGGAAAACATTAAATTGATTACTTGACCGTTCAGGAAATTGATCAACTCACTTGTGTGTGCTTACTGAATCTCAAACAAGAAATAAAGTCTTTAAAACTGCGATTCTTCACGCTTTGTGCAACAAGTTTGTCAGCTTAAAATTCTCCAACATTTCTTAATGGTAATTTTAAAATTTCTTGTTTATTTATTCGAGTTAGTATTGATTTTGCCAAGTTAATTTGCCAAACTTATTTTTGATTAACCTTGGCTGGTTATACTGTACCGAACAAATTTGTTTTGATTTATTTAATTTTAATAAATTACCAGATCGTTTCTAATATAAATTATATAATCGCTTTCAAGTTTAAAAGAAATGTCAACAACATGTAACATGTAACAAGTACAACCTAATTCTCAAACCAACTTTTTTAAATTTCCGAAACTGTATTAACCTACCTTCATCATTTTCTTTTTCTTCTCAGAGAGTTACTTCAAATTCAATCAGTAAGCTCACTACGTCTTTTTAAAAGCTTTCAGGTTTTATGCTTCGCAAAGCGCTTCAAAAGCGACTAAATGAAACTAATAGAATCTAATTACTTTTTATTGTCTACTTATCCAAAATAATTTAATCGTAGAAAAGGGAAACTTTTGTGCGGATAAAAACTCGTCTCTCGCATGTTTACTCCAGTTAATAAATACTTGTAGACAACATCCCACGGCGTTTTATTAAATTGCGCTTTTTCCCGGAAAAACACATGGGGTAGGATGTTCTATATTTATTTACCTGGTTCTTTAAATCGTGTAAGCTATAAATATTATTATTAAACTGCAATAAGTAAAAAATTAGTTCATAAACTCAGTACAAGACAATATTTATTAACACCTTCGGTAGAAAACAATCCGAAAAGCAATAAATAAAACTTTCCTACTAAAGAACATTGTCAGTTTTAGTTTGTATTATGGAACAAATGTTTTCCAAACTTATTAAACTACGACGTTTCATTTCTTTAAAGCTTTTCATTGTAAATACCTAGCATGTATTTTCATTAAACGAAAGAGTTTATGAAAAAGTTCTGTCTATTACTTTAGTCACTTTTTTATATTTTATGTATTGTACCATTTGTAGGTCTTCCCTTAGCCTGGAAACAGTAACAGTTTTTTAACATCCAATAGGGTGTATTCTGTAGCACATCCGTTAAAAGTTAAATTTTAGCGGTCTCCGTTAAAATATTATATTTTAGCGGTCCGCTATTATTTTATTATTCTGTAACACTAGTTTTTAGCGCTCCGTTAAAATATTACTTTTTAGCAGAGCCGCTATCATACGGTCTGAAGTTAGTTATATGACAAACAAATTGTTCTAGTGTAAGCGGACTTATCTTGTAGTATTTGACGTTTACGCGGTGAATTTGTATTTGTATATAAGCTAGTAGGTATACGTCAAATATTAAAATATGGAGTGTGTCAGTGAAAAACGTAAACAATGTCCTCGTACAACAAAAAGATAGTCCGAGATTATGCAATGCTGTTAATGTTTTGATATGTTTAGAGATGTCAGTAGGTACTTCTTTGAGGTGGAGACATAAACTGCTCAAAGAGTGTATTTTAAGTCAGTTACACATTCTTTACTTAATGTAAATAACTTCAAAAATGCAGAATTGGGAAGTTCAAATGGATTACTGAAATTTCTTTGATTTCGTCTTGTTAATAATAACTCGTAGCTAAAATTACGAACGATTATTAATTAAGATAAGTTGGACAAAATACAGTTGTTTGAAAAAAGGGTTCGGGTTACACAATTCAGGATATGAGGCTCTTGTAGTTGTACACAAATTTCCGTAGGTCCCTATAGAACTAATAACAAATAATCTATTTCAATTAAATAAATGAAGAAACGAAATAATATCAAGTACTGCATAAATCATATTTCGTAATAAATTACCGAGTAAATTACCTAATGATTATTTAAAAAAAATCGTTCCACAGGTACCCTCGGTATACTTTTCTTAGCGTTTCGGCGTTTTTGATTTTTTGTGCGGTATTGATCGGGAAAATCTCTGCCGCTACAAATATTGCCATAACGTACAAGAAACATCGATATGTCAGGTACTTATTAAAACAAACAGGTTAGAAATGATAGCTGAGCGGAAGTTAACGTTCCCTTTAATTTTTTAACTGGTGCGATTTAGATCCCGCTAATATTTAACAGATATTTGTTAATACTTAACAGGCATCCGTTAAAAGGTGTCCAATAGAATACCAAAAACTATTAACGGGCTGTTAAGTTTTAGCGGCCCGCTATTTTTTAACTTTTGCTGTACAGAATACACCCTTATATGAACTATATGCAATTAGAATGTCAGTCACTTTCCATATTAATTTATTCTAAAAGTAAATTAATAATTTTATTCGATCTTTTAATTCGGGTTTAACTCCCTGTTAGACTAATCCACGTTCATTAATTGTCATGGTAACAATTCTTGTAATAATAATGGTATCCATGACAACTGACCGTTAGCCGTTAGTTACCTTAACCGAATCCGAATTGAAAGACCCTTGCCCCTAAATTTATTTCTTGGTGCTTGATTTATCGCACACTTCTACAACACGATAAAAATTTTCTAGAATTATTTTTTAAACCCCTTACTAAAGCAACCCGATTTTTTTCAGACACCTTTTCTGGAATATTTTTCCTATTTCCTTCTATTTTCTCCATTAAATTCCTGTGATTGTTTTTATTTAAATTTTGAAGACTTCAAAATATTCCTTTCCACGACTACAGGTTTAAAAATAGAAGTAAAAGGGATTTATCCGATTTCGTAAGGGTTTTCATGACTGGAAATTTTAAAATAAAAAAAGATTTATACAAAAATGCAAAATTATTGGAGTAAACGAAGGCAGATATTGCTACATTCTGCCATACTTTATGATCCGGTTGGTGTTACAGTTGATTGCATATAAATAATAAAATCTAGTGGGCGAATACCAGTTGCTCCGGCCACCTTCATTGCTTAGTCCTTTCCATGATCCTTGTTTAAATATTTTATAGACAATTTCCATACAAGAGCTATAAAATTATGCTAGGAATATTCTTAATAGTTGTAGAACATAAGATAACTTTAAAACGAAAGTGTTATCAGTAAATAATATTTTACAATTATGTCAACATTCCCTAAATTTCATTGGTAACCTTTAAAGCTCTCAGTGTCAAAAGAGAGTTATTTTTCTCTTTTAAAAAGTGATTAGCTTTTTACTTTCCCATACCACTACTGGTATAGGGAAGTATTGATATCATGAAAATTTTCGAAATCGAGATTTTCGCGGAAATACGTGTTTTGGGCCCCTAGGAACCCAAAAAAGTGGTCTAGAAAAAATGTCTGTCTGTGGGTGGGTGGGTGCGTGGGTGGGTGGGTGGGTATGTAACGCCTCTAACGCAAAAACTATTGAACCGATTTTGATGAAATTTTAAATGAAGGGGTATATCGAAAATTCATCGACAAAATAAGCTTTTCAAAAAAATCCGAAACCGGAAGCGGAAGTTAGACATGTTTTTTTGGTATCATTTTTTTCAGGAGCGGAATTTTGAAAATCTGAGTAGGGGATATGAAAGAAGGGCATAATACAAGGGAAACAGTTTTTTACCGGACTCTCTAACTTCAAAATGGCGGTCGCTATGAAATTTTCAAAATTTCGAGTTTAACGCCCCGTAACTCAAAAACCAGTTATCTGATCAGGTTCCGCAACAACTTGTTTGAAAGCCCTTTGGCTGTACTACACCAGGAAAAAAAATTATATACTAAATCCAAAAACGGTCGCAACGGCGCTCTTCCAAAGATTTTGAAATTTTTGAAAATTATTACAAAACAACTGGTCTAAGGAATTTGTTTAAATTTTCTATATTTATGCAGCTTGGTATTAGCTACATTTTTGTTTTTTGATGAACGCCAGAATTCTACTGTGGCGCCCTCTACGAGAGTTTGAAAATCGGAAATTGATGCTCCTATAGCGCCTTTATTAGTCAAAATATGAAAGAAGTTTAAATACAAAAGTTGTTCAGTATATAGATTTGCATTTTTCTAAATTTATATCACGTATACAGGGCGTTTGATTTCCACAGTACAATAAGCAACTTTGTTATTTTAAATGAAACACCCTGTATATTATTATAATTGAATGCAAAATTTAATTGTCTATCACATAGTATAAGGTGTTCATATGGCTAAAATGTACGGTTAATGAGAAATTCGTGAATTTTGAATATTTAGGTTGGACTCTTGACGGAAACTGATCGTCGGTCGGTAGCGATCGTCCGGCTTCGCCAGTTGTAATTTCTAGCGGTGCCTACTACAGAGTATAGGTGTCTTTCTTTTGTTCATATCGAACCCGTATAGTCTCATTTTTCTCGTGAGGCATTCAAATGATTTCCAATGCTGCCTCGCGAACTACTGTTGAATAGCAAAAACGAAAGGTTTATTTTTAGTATGGGAAAGTCCAGGGGAGGTTTGCACCTCCACTTTTTCTAACTTAAATCATACTTTAACATTTATGAATTGCAAAATTAAAACTTAAAAAACTGTAGATATACTTACGCATTCAATTCATCTTCGCTAAACATTTTCAAATTTATTTCTTTTGCGTCAAATCATGTTATGCGTTTATAATCGAATTACCATTTATACAATCCATCATTTTAAAAAGTATTATCGCAAAAAAAGTAAGGCGCACGTAGTTGATTTACAAGGAAAACTAATACGAACCGTTTATTACTTGTTAGATGAAGTTCAGACATTATAAAACTTCTTAATTCTCGAAACAAATTTGTTTCGCAAACTTTTTGCCGCTTTTTGCTCACTGATTGATCTATTTTAAACTTATTAATTATGAAGTAAATTAAATAAGTTACAGGGAAACTGCAAGTTTCTTTGCGAACTTGCAACAGAGATATAATCTTCCAGAAGATTTATGAATCGTAGGAATTGTTATTCTTTATGTTCTCCTATACATATTAGACTTGCCGTGAAGTTAGTTAAGATATTTACTGAGAATGTTGGAAAATTATTACATAAAGTAAAAGATAAGGTGTATTGGTATTGATAAAAGAAAAAATAGAGTAATTCGGTGTGTTCTGTCAGTTTTTTAATTTACGTGCCACTTTTAACGCTGAAATGTGATATTAATAAAACACTAAACTATGGCAGAAGAAATTTCGTGCTTTGTGACAAAATCAAAATTTAAAAAAAACATTTTTTTTATTGATAAGACAAACAAGGTATATTCCAGATAGCTAACCCACGAACGGATGTTTGATTTATATTTATTTCGTGTAACCCATTACTGAGATTACATACATTCCAAAATAAACAATAAATCCCGCAGCACGGTTTTATTCTAACTATACAAAAAATTATTGACTACTGATGCGTTACTAAACCTTATTGATGTTTCAAGACAATTGTAGTTTCCATTTAGTTGCACATACAAAATAAATTTTAACTATTGATTGATAAAAGACAAGAAAGAAAAGTGTTGGGTTTCCTTGTTGTTTTTGGTCATCGATTTAATTTATAGTATCAGTGAATTAAGTGCATTTAAGAGAAATTCAAATTATTGGTAACAACCTGCATTCGATGCCTATATGGAACATCCAACTTATTTTGCTAATAGCCCAACATCGAGTTTCGATGTAGACTGAATCGAACATAACAACCGCATCTTGTTTAATGGCGCACAAAACTCTTACAACATTCGATACCTGTTAGTCTGAAAACCCAAAGGAGCTCTCCTAATTTTATTCGACGGTCATACTACTCTTTGTTGTTAATCGATCACATGTAGAAATTAATAAAAAATAAAAACAAATACAATATTAAGTAAAATTAATCTGCGCAAAATATTATACTCACCTACCATAAATAAATTGTATTGCTTTACACGGGCTTCAGATTAGCTCTTTTAATCTTATATTTTATGCTGAATTTTTCTTTTTAATTCTTTGTCTCTGACGATTATTTTATCGTCATTTGTTCTAATGTTATATTTTTCCTTGAAATTTTACTTAGGTAAGTAATAAGCAACTATCGAGGAATCAATATTGCTTGTCAGCAAAACAAATAAGTTTATACTTTATATAGTCCTGAAATGAGCTTGTGTAATATTACCTACGTTAAATTTATGAAAAAAAATCGCTGAACCTTTGAAGTAAGGTGTGTGTTTATTATGGCTATCTGTATTGGAGTATCTATCTTTCCAACCGTAATTGTCGTGTGTTCTGTTTGCTTTTACGGTTTGTTTGTTTAGGATTAATTTAATATTTAACACTGTTCAATTTTCCTACATGAAGTTATCTTACTGAATATGAATAAAGAAATAATAATTATGTAAAATAAAGGACAATGAGGAAAATACTTATGGGAAAGTAACGTAAATGAAGCGGATTGAATCTAAACATTTATTTCAGTTATGAATTGCTTAGCACATGATCCATTCAAAGTAGTCCCCCATTGGGACGCTATCCATTAACGCCAGTGATTCTTCCGCTCTTCATAGCAATGTTCGAACATATCTTTTCATAACCGTTTCGGATGTCGACTGTAAATTAAAAATGGTTTCCTTTTCCTGGTATCTATCGTGGGACAGTGAAACGGGGAAGCACGACAATCCCTTTGGAAGCCAAAAATTGTCTTATAGAACGTCCAGTATGGAACGGTATGGGTGCTAGTGTAGAACTCAACAGAAAAAAAATATTTACGAAGTTTTTCAGGGTTCTTTTTGTAATAATATTGATTAATACTTTGTCCAAGAGGTAACCACTTCAGTCTAGACCAATTCCATTCTGCAATTCTATGCTCTTGACATGATATCTTCTTCAAAGACTCTCTTCAATTTCTTCCAAGTTATTGCAGCATTTTCGTCTATTGTATGTATTAGAAAATACTTCGGCATGGTGTTGCGCGATATTTCGCTGACATACGACCGAACTTATTGCAATACAATTCGCGACTGCTTTACCGAAACAGCCTCAGAACTAATCATATAAAACACTAAATTGTCACGAGAGGTTGCACGGTTATGATTAGTACTAATCAAAGATTCTACCTTACCCTTTTGATAAATAGAATTGCAATCCGAAACAAACTCATCTAACTAAGAGAATTGTGCTATAAATCAGTGGTTTCAAGGTTTGTCACACGACAAACCACTTAATGTGTTTGTAGCCTCCATTAATTTACCTTTGAGCTACAGAAACCACATTTCTCTTAATCAATAATTGGAACATGAAGCTTTTCCATTTACATTGGACAAGCCAAAAAAGACCGTAACCGCTAAAGAAAGTTTTTTTTTTAGGAATCATGTAAAGAAAGCAGTATGTTATTTTATGGACGGGACTTTTTTTATCGCGAATATGGTGTAATAAATCTTGATTATCAGAGTCTTTATTCAGAAAAAAAATTTAAATTTATTAAAAAAAAGTGGGTTGAATTTTGTTGGTTAGAAGGTTCATAAATCATCAATCTGATTGTGGTTGTTCTTTTTGTGTGAAAATAGAATTTTCCAATCCTTTGTTGTTTACTGCTTTTAGCCTTCAAATTGCATGTTTGGTAAATAATCAAAATTTTAATTAGGTTTTAAGTTGTACACTTCCGAACATAATAAAATAATAATTTGCATTCAAATAAGCAGAAATTTTGAAGCTTGTATTTTAACTTGTAATTAGTTGTGGTTGTTTTATATTATCCAATATACACGGTGTTTCTAAAAGCTCAACTTGCATTTTGTCAAATTCTGAATGAGGAAAACCTGGAATACCTACGTGATAAAAAATTATTTATTTTTTTAATATGTTTGGTAAGCAAACCATAATTTTTCAGTAAAATTGTTTACAGGAACAGCCTATGTAGTACCTACATATTGTATTCATTCTTTTATGCATTTGAATATTCAAGGTGTTCCATAAATATACCGAGAACTTTTAGTGGTGGTAGGGAACATCAAAACAAACATTTTTTGCTTTATAAACATTTATATCTGAAAATGCTTCGTTTTCGAGAGAAAAAATTTAAACCATAGAACGTGCACCAGTAAAGCAACCAGTGGATTAACGACACATTTTAAAAGCACCCTGTATATTTATATCAACTTACTCTTTATACATTCCATTTAATTATTTTGTTTCGGAAGTAACTGTATATACAGTCCCTTTAAAGATTTTCTTATTTATAACAAAAGTAACAAAAATCTGTTTATAAAAGCACTGACAGCGTTCAAACGTTTCAAATTCCATTCGGTTCGATCAAAGGGAAAGTCAACGTTGGTGTTCTTTGTTTCGCTAGAATTCCTTAAAGGCAAGCAGTCAGGGAACATAGGATTTGTAAATGTTTAATAAAAAGGTTTGGTTCAAAACAAAATAACTTTGTATACCGCACTCGAGTTCCGTTTAAATCAACACATCCCAGTTTGAAATGCGCCAGATTTGGTGAGTCTAGAATTCAATCTGGTGAACCATTGTATATAAAAAAATAAAAAATAAATGTTAAACCCGAAAAGAAATAATTGGTAGGGTTTGAAAAATATTATAAAATATTTACGTCAATCATTCTAACAAAAAAATTTTGATATCAATCCTGCGGCAGCACAACAACTAATAAGAGGAAGGATAACAAATGTTTATGAGGGGCGATTAGAACTTTGCCTGTTGTCTTCTTTTTTGGGCATCTCCGCTATTACAGCACTTAACGAGCATTTCGAAAAACATCACCACTTCAACCGTAGTAAAACGTTGATCCTCTTCATTGTGCAGAATAAATCCCTGTTAGTATTATATCGATTTTCATTTCGACAGTTTTCCTACTGAAGCCCTTAGATGCAACATTTAGGGTTTCCTGTGACAACGGTGACAGCTGTGACGTGCATTGAAGGCTTCTGCTTGGCTTCCGAAATCCTCTCCAACTCACTGAAACCCTTACATTACTTGCCCTGCATTATTTATGGCTTTCTCTCGAGTCGCACCGGACTGTCATTTCTACTCCACTGAACGTTCATATTTTAATTATTACTTTAAAAGCGCCATTTAGGGGTTATCCTATTCAAATATTCACATAAAAGCGTTTTATGCTCGTTTTGCTGCCATGAATAACTTTTTTATTTAACATGAAAAGTAAACTCAATTTTTTTTTCTTTCAATGTGCCCTGGTAATCTGCTTTTCATATACTATTATCGACGATGAACTCCTATTCATTAAAAAAAGATTTCCTTTATCAGTATGTTTGATTGTACAATGAACATTCATTATTTATGGAAAAATATACCTACTTGTCATAGGATTATTTACAAAGGCTTTTCTTTTTCGAAAGGTTGTAAAGAGAGCTCAAAGTTACTACAGTCCTTACTCGATTGTATTTTTCGCTGGTCTCTATATTTTGGATGGATCTCTTTGTCTCCGTCCTGGTTGAGGAAAAGAAGCATGAGTCCAATTACAAGTTAAATGGATTAATGATGGATGGTTTAATATATTATAAAATAAAGACCTTCAGAATGTAAAAGGGCATAATATGAGACCGGTGTGAGGTTTATGCGTGTAGAAATAAAATCAGCGTAAGCCAGGTCCCTACACTCCTGTAGAAAAAAGTTTATTTTGACAACAGAGAAGCTTAATTTGAAAGCTTAAGGTACTTCAGCAAAGAATCCAATTAATATGACCTGAAATTTCATAGAATTTAGTCAGGAGCTATTTTTCAATTTAATCTCAGATTAACAACTGTTACAAAACGGTGGCACAAATTTTAAAATATTGTTTAAAGCTTTTCCAAACTTGATCGCTAAAGCACAACATTTTCTGCTTCATTTTTTTCTACACGTAAATATTTCTTATTTGAACATTTAGTATTTTTGACATTTTGACTATAACTAATCACATTTTTGAAGTCCAGCAGGACGCTTTTTATGATGGAAGTATTTGTTTAATTTAATACTCTGTATTTCAAATTTTTTTTAACTATCTAAAAATAGCCGGGATAGCCGGGTAGTTAATTTGATTTTATTTCGCTGTTGTAACTAACTTCAATCAACTGAATTACTGTTGCGCTTGCAAAGTTACTCCAATCTCTAAAACTCAATCTAGGCTGTAATTTAACTTTAAATTTGCACCTTGTGGTTTAATAACATGCACATACTCTATTTCCAGTGCTTGTCATTTTAATGAACTGTCCGTTGTCCATCCATAGTAGATGACAAGGGTTAAGCCGAGTTAATTCCCGGTGACGCGACAGGTCAGGAGATAATACCCCGGAATTAAACACCCATTATCAAACAGCAGCTCTGCACGTTTACCAGCTGAAATTCAGGACCTAAGGGCTGTTTTGAAAGGACCTTCTGAAGTGTCCCGTGTTTAACACGTCGTTTTACAGCACTTTATACTATTTACGAACAAAACTACCTATACCAATTTAAAGATTAAATACACTTTCCACATGTATTTAATTTTTCTAAAATATTATTACGTTAAAATACAAATATTGTATTTGAAGTTGAAGTGGTTGATTTGCGGTGTAATCGCTTAAACTCAACCACACAAAGGGTTTACCGTATCTTCAGTGAACTTATGCTTGAATTGTTATCAAATACTGGAATAAGATTATCACTTCAAAGCAGTTTAATCTTAATAACTTACAAGGTTATGTTAATTTTCTGAAAGTATGTAAATCAACTTACATTTTATTTCGAATTACGATTTTTCCGTTGTATAAAAAGTTTTAAATTAATGAAGATCTTCTGTGTTTCAGGAATTAAAAACGTTTAATGTTTCAGTTGGTAATGGACAGACGGGGTGTAAAAAATGCAAATTTAAAACGTTTAATTTTTAACGGGTGTTTAATTTTAGTTTTAAGTAGATTTATAGAAAATTTCACACAATTGTAAGTTGTTACAAAGTTCGTGTTATTTGACTGTAACCTTACTGAAGTAATGAAAGTGTTTACTCAAAATTATTCAAATTTTAACCGATTAAAAGTGATCTGAATTGTCCTGTTCGTCGTTCGTCACTACAACAAACTGCCGCAACCACTACAAAAGCCGCATACCAAACAATTAATTAAAAGGATGCTCTGTGGCTTTGTGGTTTTGTTTAACAATAATTTTAAACGAATATTTTAGACTTGAAATATTATCTCGAGGAGTAAGGTAAACATAACAAGTGATAAACAATACTTTAAAATAATTAAACACTGAAGGGTTTGTTACCAAACGATTATCATAATATAATTATTTAGCAATAAATGACTTCTTCCTTCGAAGTGGTCAAACCGAAAGTTGCGCATTAGGGGGCATTAACGCTCCTGAATATTTAATACAAACTAAAAATTTGGTAGATTTCTACTATCTACCCTTATATATCCTTAAATTATGTTTTCTCTTGAAAAAAAATTTTGAATACTTGCAGTTATTGGCAATTAAGCGAAAAATTGCTTTTTTTAAAGTGCATTCTATTATTCGATACTTGAGTACAAGAGGTACACATTTTTATGACGCATTTTATCCGTTTTTATAAGAACAAGAAAGCTTAGGATTTTATTCCCTTTTAGTAGCAATATAAGTTCCTGAAAATTGCAATATACAGACTGAACGTCGACCGTCCCCAAGCTTTGAGGAAACTGGAGAGCTTTTAGCCGAAGGCTGCTATATTTTACGTCTCTCCACACAACCACAAATTTTTATCCTCCGATTCGTATATCATAACTGAAGGAGCTTCGTAATTAATTCAAAATTGAATTTTTGACATTAATAAGAACGGTTTGCATTACTAATAATAAAAAATACCCAAACCCTAAACCACGTCAATCAACTATGTTTATACAGGGTGATTCAAAAATGGCGCATAAGCTCTTCAGTACGTTGTAGGGGACGGTTATTTGAACTGTGGAAAAATCATAAAAAAAATTTAGCTGCTACATTTTTGTAGTTAACAACGAAGAAGTAAGTTGTAGATTTGGCAACACGGGTGCAGCTATGTAGTATATGAGTGGCTTTTATTTCGTTTCATTTACATAGTGAGCTTATTAAAAGTTTCAAACATCGTTGCCACATATTTTTTTCAAACAACTTGATAGGAAAATATCAATTTTGAAAGCTAATATTTCAGGATAATGAGGTGTTATAAGCATTTTATTTATTACCCACTATGAAAAAATACTTAAATTATTTATATGAAATGATGAGAAGTTTCAAAATCCACATGAATTCAAAGTTGAGTTCTCAACTTAACTTCTTCATTTCTCAGCAAATTAGCGGCTAAGAATTTTTTTACTATTTTTCCTACACTTCAATTATTATTCCCAACAACGTACTGAAGAGCTTATGCGCCATTTTTGAATCACCCTGTATTATTACAGTTGCATTAAAATTATTTTAGAGAAACGGAATTATTTCGAATTAAACTAATCCATCAAATCATAATCCTCCTAATGGAGTTCTGAATAAATTCATTCAATATCCCCAATGCCTATGTTTGAAATTCCCAGGTGCTTTCCAAGTAAATCCCTATTTAAATGTGGAGTTTAAATTTAACCCCCAGGAATATTTTTAAATGTGATTCGCCAACAAATTTTATTATAAATTTGTTTTTGTTTGCGTAGGTTAGAAAGTATTCAGTATTCCACCAATTTTAAATTTTGTTACATTGTTTTGTTGTTTTCCCTACACAAGAGTTAGAGTATTGTTCATATCATTTGTTGATGTTTAGGTTTGTCATCGATTCGTTAAATTTAGAAAAAATATTCTTACAACTTTTATAGAATATCTGATACTTATCAGTATTGTTGCAATATTACCCAACCTTTCCAAAATGTATAAGCCTCCCTATGCTGTCACATTTCATTTATACGTTAATGCTAAAACGTTGTAGAATATAATAGCACTCAATTCAACGAGCTTCTCTTTTAACAAAAATGGAACAAACAAAAACATTAACTCACCGATCTTTCTTTGTTTCCATTCCCTAAAGAATACACCTGAAATTACAAAGCAAATTCATTAATTCAGAAAAGGTTATACCATATGTGGGTATTGTTCGATATAAAAGCAAAATTAAATTCACTAAAAAGGGAGTTTTACATGCCATGCGATATGAACATTTAATAACACATTTAGGAAACGCACTTGCTTGATTAGAGCTGTTATATTTATATCCATACAAGTTTGAATGTTTTAATTAATGTATGGGATTTTACGTTTAAAATTCTTCGGAAGTAAAATAACAGTCCTGGGAATACGAATTTAATCCCTATGCATGCTACTATTTAACCTTGAGTTGATCGAAATTTGTTAATCAGAATCTCAGCGGAATAACTTCTATCACTGGTACAGACAGTCATATCCGCTAAGCGCACTGAAATCCGCCTCTGATAAACGAGAAAAGTTTTATATCAAGTGGGCTGAAAAGAATTAACTAGGGCACAGCAATTTTATTCATGGGAGGCTAAAAGTTTAAGTGGAATATTAAGATGTTAAGCTTTACACACTCATCAGCGTTTTCTTTTGCTTCGCTTTTTCAGCATGAAACCAAGCCAAGAAAATTTATTTTCGTTTAGGTCCTTATCAGCTAATTGAATGTAATAATTTTTACACATTGCTCTGGAAGGATTAAATAAAGAGAAACTCTGAGGTAAAAGAGAAGTAAAATGTGTCACTTTGCACACAACGAACTCGATTACTAGATTCTAAAAGATTCTTCATCCGCCACGAATAAATTTCCAAGTTTCAGTTATAGATTTCCTTAATTGGATTTTAATCCAGTTTGATTGTTAAGTGAACTAAGCTTGTTTCCTGTTTCTGCAGATTGAGTTTCGGTTGTGAAAATACGAAACCATATTGAATATTGCCCTAAAGCATCTCTAAGTCCTACAAAAGCGCTCTTAGTACTTTGGCATTTATATAAGTTAAATAGGACGCCCGGAGTCTGCTGTTCTTCAGAAACACAATTGATATTAACTTGAACGCGACATTGACGAGAAGGCAGAGATGGGAAGCGCTATAAAATTCGTAGATTGTCTCAATTTATTTGCTTAGCCTCATGCAGAGATTTGCTTTTAATTTAATTACCTCCTGTCGACAAATATACATTGCATAGATTTAATGCTCTTTACCATCGTAAAATACAATACTCAAGCCTATTTTCTTGCGATCTTTACTCAGTCTGCAACATTTATTCAAAATTATAGGTAAATTAGTTATTATTTAATGTTATAATAACCCAGTTTCAAAAAAAAAAAGAAACAGGGTCGATGTTAGATCTTATAATATCTGTGCATACGCAACCCCAATGTACGTGCATCTTTAAAATGTTGACCGTTTAATTGGGTAAACAGTTACCTTAACAATTATATTAAGGGCCGATTCCTCAAACAAGTTTATGAACAAATGTTCCTATGAGCTCTGGGCTATAGTTTTAGAGATACAGGGTGTTGTAATATTGAGGCTGCTCATGCTGCTGAATACTAGATATCCTTTCCATTAAATAAATTAAGGAAGTCCACATCTATGTGAATGACATTACGATCGCCAGACCATATTCCATGTACAGTTCTTTGAAAAGACGCATTTAAGCCCTCGTGGGAGTGGAGAGAATTTTCTTAATTAGACAAGATTTAAATTTAGGGTGCAGTACAATGCGCCACTAGTAGAAAGGGGCCAGAGTCTTCCAAGATTCATTCTCATTCTGTCTTTTTGTTACCCTTCCTATTTCTTAAATTTTCGATTGTTGCCATGAAGATAGGCATGTCAAATCTGTCTGGTTTTTCATTTCTCATCTCATTTGCCTGCATTATCTCTCCTGTTTTTACTGTACTGCCTCTGGTTACTGTTGCATATATGAGTATTACATATTTTGGTGTATTGTTTATTGCCACATGTACTTTTATCTTCTAGCATGGAATATTTTCTAAATGTTCTTCTATGTACAAAAAGGAATGTTCCCTAACCTCGCATACTTCATTTCAATTTTCCTTTGCAGTTCTCATTCTCACGTATTTTCTAATCTATTCCATTCCTTCGTCCATATAAGTCAACATAGTTTGCTCCTACAGTTTGACAAGGATAGGGTGGCTTCGCGAAATGCGCAGACGAGCAGTAGAGCACTGAAGTGTTTAAACAGCTAGAGACACGGTTGGTAGCTGTGTTGTCTTTTTTCTTTACCACTGCGCATCCATGAGCTAGATGCCATCGTATCCCTGTCAAACTGTAGGAGGTGTGGACTCTATGTAGCGTCTGTGGTCTCTCGAAAGCATAGATGCAACAGGAGCTTCTTGCCATGCTAACTAGTTTGAAGGCCCAAATAGAGTACATACTACAAATAGATTTAGGGCCAGTTTTATAAAGTCTGGTTGTTCGTGGTCGAGTCAACCAGATTTCAAATAGTCTGCCACCTTTAGGGTCCCCTTGAATATGATTTTTAAAGTCAGCTTTTGAGTAATTTGAAAATAAAATGGTCCTTAGATTTCGCCTATTTATAAGTACGGCATCGGCACTACACTGGCGGAAAAGCTTCAAACCATAGTTTTGATGTCTTGGCTCTAAATTTTCCGAAACTTATACCACTCGAGAACTGCCTCATTATTGTCTTCTGTGTTCTTACCTTTTATTATATATTTTGCCTCCTTCGTATTTATTAAAAGCCCTGTTCCATAGCCTCTCATAGAGTTGATTGGCCTTTCCTTGACGTACTTTATGATCCTTTTATTCAGATTCTGCGCTTTAACTATAATTTAATAAACAATAATTTCTTAAATAGCAAGTTATGCTAGTGTACTTATAAAATCTAAGCTCACGTTTTCTACCCATTTTTATGAACTGCGCCTATAGCAGATTTCTATTAAAACAAATATATAGGCAGATCAGCTGTGGTCTAGCAAGAAGTTCAAAATGTCCCGCTCGTGCATCGTCATCACAACAAACTACCGCAACCGCTACGGAAACCACATACCACACAATTACAATGTAGTGGTTTTGTGGTTTTGCGGTTTTGCCTAATAATAGCTTTATTCAAAAATTTCACTGCTGAAATATCTTGCTCTACTTAAATAAAACCACAAATGAGATGAAATACGAAATGAAAATCGTAAATGAAGTTCCTTTAGACATGGATCAGAAAAGAATGTTTACAATGAATGTTTCCTCGCTAGAAATTCTATTTTATAACTTTTAAATACAAATCAAAGATAACACAGACATCCTTAATTTCAAATTCGGTTTAAGCTCCATTCACGCAATAGTACAAGGCACAGGCAAGGCACGGGCGTGACAAATTATTTTTCAGGAAAGCTATGCGAGACATGGTTACCGTTTCGGTAAGCGACGGTGATTGCGCTTGAGGATTTTTCGAACCATATTTACCGAGATGGTAACCAAGCATGTCCCGCATACATATATGTTTTTCGTGACAAAATTACTCATACATTAGTTACTAAACAACACTCGAAACGTCAACCAATAGGATTCCGTTTTTCGCGATAAACCCGCTTGGTCCGATAAAAATGACCTTTCCTGTTTAAAAGGACGGCTTCTTGTAATACAAATCCCGTTGCTATAGTGTTGTTTACTTGTTGGTAGGGAGTTGTTTATTTGTTGGTAGGGTGTTTACTAACACTTTCATTGTTTATTATTTTTTGGTTATATATTCGAAATTTTGTGTTGTTAAATATATCTCGACCTTGTATTTTTCTCATGGCAAAACGAAGCAGCAGCAGCAGTAGTGCCCTTAACATTCTTGCTATAAGGTAAAGCACTCAAGCACAATACAAAACCGAAAAACACTCTTGTTTTTTTTAAGGTATTGTGCTCTCGTGCTTTACCTATCAACAATGTTTCGGGAACTACTACTGAAATTTTCCGATAAAATGGTCTTGTTAGATTGTATATGAAAAATAATTTACCGAGGGCGTCCGCTGAACGTGCATGTGCCTTGCACTATAGTGTGAATCGAGCCTTAGGTGCATTCATTCTTACCTACTTGATGTCACAATGCCAAAAGTACAACACCAGAAACCAAGAAATATTTTGTATGCTGCTTTTTTTCCTTGTACTAATTATTCTACTTTTGTTTCAGGTGAGTCACTATTCATCACATGTTCTTCACCATATAACACAGAACGACTAAAGGGTAAGAAAAAAGTTGATATTTTAAAAAACAAACGATTCATAATAATTGTACCCTTTTTAACATTACTTGGGAAAATCATATGTTAAAAACAAAAAGTATTCCAAATCAACTGTAATGATAATATGCTAATTATCACACCTTCAAATTAGGTTTACGTGAATTTTTTTCAATGTAATTATCATAATTTGCTAATCATATACATAGAAATCAAATTTAATTATGATAAATTTCTTCGGTAGTCAATTTTGTATTTAAACGACCTTGTTTGCGTAAAAAGTCGAGTTAATTTTTCAATATATTTCTTCTTTAACGAGACTCTCGCCTACGTAAGCTGAACGGCAGATACAAAATGAATAATTGGCATTTTTAAGAACTTTCTGCTCGTTGAAGATAATTACCGGGCCTTCGACTTTCTCCCAACATCTAAAATTAATTTGATTGTTAACGAATGTCTATTTACGTAACTTTAGAATTATTACAATTTTTGTCGGAAATTTTCGCGTATATACAATATGAAATTTGAAATTGGTTTTAACGATTCAGATTATGTTTTATAAATCAAACATGATTTATGTTCGATAATGCACCATCACATTGTACAAAATGTCAGTTACTGTTGCTATTTGCAATGGAGCTTTTGGTAACTATTTTAACAAAATAAGAATCATGAACTTTGTAATAAGTACTAACAATAATTTGCAAACATGAATAGATACGAAACAAAAATATTTATTTTTGTTTGCCTATATGCTTCATAATATTACAAAATGTTTCTATAAGAACGTTGGTTTAATGTTTTTTCTTAGAAACGTTACAGGTGGTGTAATTACATCAACAGTACATTGTTTATATTTGTGGTTCAGTTGAAAAAAATTGTATTTTCTGGAAATACTGGGAGGTTTGGAAAACACATGTAAAATATTTCTACTTTAAATATCAATTAAAATATAACAATAGAAATTAATTTTCTAAAATCCACAAACTGTTTATTTATTGTTTACAGTTTATTCAGTATTCATTAACCCAAGCGAAATTTATTTACTAACAATAACTAACTAGAGCCCGATTTAATTAGTTTGCTGTTTGTTGCTATTTTCACCGATATACACTCAATTCCACATAATGTTTGTAATAATTTCATTTGACTTTTTTATAATTTCCTTTTAGCCTTTGCGGTATATATACCATGGTGCATTGACTATCACGTGGAGTATTTTGAAATTCTTGCAATATTTCTATATTGAATGGGCTTGCTGAAACCCATAAAGGTATTCCATACGTCTAGATGCATTTGGTATTGTCTTATACAGTAACAATTTATTTTCAGTTTATAGTTCTGACTTTCTGCCAATTAATAAATTTTATACCCGGTTAGTTTTGCTGTGCTATGTATGTCGTTTGTACAAGTGAAGACTTGGATACTTGATTTTAGGTAACAGTATAAAAGTGTAAACGCCTAAAAACAACCCCTAATTTCGCCAAAATATTAAAACAAATCCTAAATACGTATTTCAGCAACTAAGCTGTCATCTTCGGTAGGAATGCAATTGATGTCTAATGCGAACGGTTTTTTAAATACCCCGATATTTCAAAAACGGTGCACATTGTCGTTCTACAACAAGTGCTCCCCAACCAGAGGAATACTTCCGCTAAGAACCAAAACAATATCTTATTTGGTTGAATTTTTATTACATGTACAAAATCAGTGATTCTTTGTTACATCTTTGTCGGCTAGCTAGTATCTCGGCAACCGGGCATTTTCGTACCATGGGTCGTTTAATCTTTTTTCCTTATTTTGACGAGAGGAATCACCTCCTACCAGTTATCGGTGTACTTTTGAATCGCCATGTATACCCCAACAGAATCGTTAAAATACTACGCCCCTGAACTGATTTGATTCCTGTTGTAAAAATATTGTCAAGGATAAAAAAACAACACCGTATACGTTTTCTAGTTATTCTGCTGTTTGGTATGGATAGATGTACATATACCATATTGCTGTGGAAATTAGAATACCTGTATTTGCGCGACAAAAACATTGATCAAAAAAATTTCAATTCTGCACATGTATATGATTAAATACCCCAAGGAGGTGTAGATAGCAATTGATGTTATTCTTGCCTTTCAAATATTGTTTCCTATCCCAATAATAACTATTTGGTGTGGTAGTTTTCTTTAAAAGGTTTTTTTAATATTTTTAAGAGAAGTTTAAAAAGTTAACCTTTCACTTGTACACAAGTTCAAGGTAAATACAGGCCATTTTGCAGCAGACTTTATTTATATTTGACAAAGAAATAAGGAGCAAGCAAGTCTGTACGTCTGAAAGCAATGAAGTTTCTTTATTTAGTCGTTTTTATAGATTCGCGCGATGGGTACAACTAATCCAAAAATTGTGCGAGTTAAAATATCTGTGCTTTGAATTGTGACATTGATCGAATTAAGTGGGGTCCCCCAGGAAGTTATGTTCCAATGTAACTGCAAGTAAGGTCATATTACATTACCTAATTGGTTTGGGAGGCTCGCAGGTCTCGGTGATCCTGATGTAATATCGGAACCTGTCATGTCACGAGGGAGCGCTCATCCTCCTTTCGCGTTTTACCGCATGTTACCTTTCCATTCTGTTCCGTTCGTATATTGCCGTGTCAGAATGTAATTCCTCGCTACATATTGAAACTCTGGACATTTTTCAAATATTTCTTCTTTCAAAATATGTATTAAATTACCAACATCTACCCTCTGCTTGTAATTGACCTAAACATGAATTCTAAAATTCCGTATCGTGTTCTCCCAGTCGTATTAATTAACTCCTTCTATTAACCTCCAATTTGAGAAAATATTGTGATCAAAGAGTATTCATTGATTGAGTTCTTTCAGTTCTGAAAAAATATGTTGCTTTTGTTACCCAACAAAACTTCATAGTGGAATTCTTAGGGCTGTCACGGAAAGGACATGCTAGTAAAGCTATTTGCTAAAAAGCTACAAATCACACATAAAAGTATAGTAAATCTGGAAATACCAATATAAAGATAGATGGATTCGACTTCCAAAACCTGATTTGTGAAAGGTCGGCACGTATATAAAAATCCACTACTGATTGATGATCTTAGACGATCAAGAATTCCATCTCCAGATGTTTTTCTTTAGGATAATCGTTTTTTCAACAAGAAACTTATTTATCGAATCTAAAGCTAAAGTTCTGAATATTTGTCAAGCAGAAAGGTGAATCATTCTTCAGAAAAAATATAAATAATTCTTTAGATAAATGATGAATCAGATCGGGTAACATTTCTTTATAAAGGAGGTCTTTAAAAAACTGTAAATCTTCCAAGTTAATGAATAAATTTTACCCTCCTAACAGTGATTTAAGATTTACATTGTTTGATGAAATCTAAAGTTCTCTTTGGGGGTTTATTAAGGTATATTGTTAATTACAAAGTGCAAATGCTAATAACAAGTACGAAACGGTGTATTTTATATTCAAATAAAGTTGGACTTGTTAAAAGTTTTTGTATGTTCTGCATTAAAAATTAATTCAACTTGGATATTCGTAATTTATTTGCATGAAGAAATACGAAAAGTAAACGATTTTATTTATGAAATTAAATTAATTCCGTTTTCGAAGTCTTACGAACGGAAAATTAATTATAAACAATTGATTTCGCTTTTATACGTTCATATTATAAACTTCTTCAATTGCGTGAGAGCTGTATTGAAAGTTGAAATTGTGAAAAATTATCAACTCGAAGGCTGCCCCTGCCAGGAATTGAACTTGGGCCTCTGGAATATCTTTTGTTTAATCTTAACTTGTAGAAACTGTGCTGCACTTGTAGTGTTGATTTATCATACACTTTATATGTTAGTTTTCTGGTTGTATAGCCTACTGTAAAACGGAATGCGTTTCACAATAAGCCGACCATACGTGCACTACGGGGAGTACAGACAAAAACGATTAAAAATGATGTGCTTGTGACTTACTTGTCTTCTTTTCGCGATATCATGATCTTTTATTTTTCAATTAAGGGAATTCTTAATCCGAAGGTAATTTTGTCAGTTCCAATTTTAATTTTATACATTAGCCATGGTTTTTCCCATAAACAAGCCACACGTTTAATTTTCTTGTAATAGCTACATTTTCATTTTTTTACATGAAGTGCATTTACCAGCAAAATACAACGAGAACAGAAGATTTTCTTCGAGTATATGTGAACAGTCCGTAGAATTTCTGTTTTTCTCCCACACTTCACAAGCAAGCATGAAGACAAGTTCGCATGTGTATAAGGGGGTAACAAAGATCATGTAAGGGAAAAGGGATAATTGTAGAAAGAAAATTCAAATTATTAATTTAAAATAAGAAAATTGAATGCAATTGCAGCGTTTCAAATGTAAAATAATGTAAATTCTGTATTTTTACCAAAGTCCTAATCAGCTCGAGGAAAATAAAAATATTCAACAATTTCTAGAAAAATCTATCTGCAAGCTCTGTAATTAATTCCAGACAAGCTTCCTGGATCTTATATTTACCTTATAATTTACGCTTCTTCTATTTCAACAAAATTTTCTCCGCTACTGTAGGGAGCAATTAAATTGTTTCAATATTGACAAAGTCCCCTATAATATTAAAAAATTAAAAGTCTATTTTGTTAGCCGAAAAAATGTATGTACTTTGGTTTAATAAGATCCCATAGGAAATAACATTTTTTAAATATTTGCAATATAAGAATCCAAAAATTTAAAAGTCACACATTTTTCTCTTTAGTGTTTATTTATGATATTAGTATAATCCTTCCGTAGACAAATTTACAGGGTTTACATTTCGTGCTTGGGAATTATACCCAAATTTGGGACTTCCTCTATAACCCGTCATTACGAAGCAATTTTCTACATTGAAAATGTTTATTCCGTCAGAGAAGTCGTGAAAGTGCCCAGATTACATCAAGAAGTGTTGTAATTTTTTAAAAATTGATGAACTTGCAATATGTTTGAGATTTAATCAGAAATCGTTTTCGAAATATTCCTGGGATTGTAAAATCACTACCAGGCTATCGGAATGATTTGACCATTTTAATTTCCAATAATTTGAATTTATCTGGAACGTTTATTACTGTATATTGAACAAGTATTACATCGTTATCCTAGTTAGGAACGATTATTAGAATTTGCTAATATCTTCGACATTGAGGCAGATCATTGGCAAACTTTTATGACTATAGTTTTGCTCGAGCAACGAGTTGCGATGTTAACGATCGTTTTGAAGATATCAAGATAATCTTTTTGGAACAAACGAATTAATTTTTCCGGTGAGAACTTAGAGAGCGTTGTTGTTCCTAAACGTTTCTTTATTGAACAGTGACTTTCATTATTAATGTATTCACATGTTCACAACTAATATTTGGGTTAGTTTTGGCCAATATTGTCTTGTTTCGCATGCATTGTTGTTTTGAAAAATGTAATTCGGATTATTTACGACACTCGTATTTTCTCGTGTCGCAAACTCCATACTGTACGAGTAATTATTGCAATCATTATTATTGGTTGAGTAATATACCGGGTGCCTCCCTAAGCGTAGAGCTTTGGGAAAAAGTTTTTATGACAAAGGTGCCAAGAGAAATTTACTGAAAATATTTTTAAGTCTGTAAATTGACCGGAAGGGGGCACAACTGCAAGAGTCGACTAGAAAAACGGGCAGGTCGGTCGAAATTATATTTACTGAAATCTTCTGACAATATCACACAATTTTGACCAGACATTTATTACCCGAGCGCTTTTAATAAGGGCACAAGGAAGGGGGACATTTCTCCACAATAAAGTGAGAAGAGCTTTTCGAGATCATTCATAATTCAGGTTTGATATAATAATTTTGTCCTTCGCTCAAAAATTAATAGGCGCTGTTTTGAAATTTGATAAATTTATTGATTTTTCTTTATATTTTTAAATGAGACGTTATGATTATTACAGCTCCACTAAAGAGTGAATAAAATAAGGAAGACAATGGTGCAAACCGGATATCCATATCTTTTTCCAACCCGAAGTTATGGTCAAAATACTGCTGTCTTTCTTGACATAATGTCTTGGATTTTCAAGCAAACAATAGTTTTCCGAGATACTAAGGGTGGTTATACTTTTCGTTGAAAACCCCTGTACAGCTAATTGTATTAAATCTTTTGTATTAGTCGCTTATTTAAGCAATGCATTGGGTATTACTTTTTTTTACAATTATTTTCTATAGAATTCTCCATAAAATTAAAATGTATGCATATAATCGTTATTTTGTATTAGAATGTGTGAGAATGCATCCCTTTAAGCTTTAAGTCGGAAGTTAAATTTAGAGTTTCTCTACAAAATGCAATTTTCGTATAGTGCCATCATGTATCTATTTTACTACCACTGCATCCCTGTAACTTACTGTAACTTTACATAAAGTGGATTTCCATATTAAATAATAATAATATGCATTCCCTCTAACTTCTTCCGGAAGTTTGTATTGATTTAACAAACAATATGTTTCCCTAATTGCAATTTAACTAATCCTTAACAGTTAACACACTCCAGAGATTTAAATTAAATTTATGAGCCAGTAGATAGAATTAGTTAGGAAAATTACATTTCGTTAATTATATTTTAATTAAATGCACTTGTACAAGAAATTACGAAAATAATCATTATTGAGAGCTTAAAATCAGTTTAAAGCCACTTACGACAATATATATCAATGGAAGTGGATTTGTTTGCAAATCAGTATTAACGGTCCGTTGACTTAATATCATGTATGACACTAATTTATACAACGCTCAGCAATAATTTCCACAAAATTAATTTGGAAGAGAATATTACGCGTTATTGTTTGATGGCGTTGACACGTTACTTACATTTCGAACAAGTGGATTGTGTCTACACGAATTTGTTTTCCTAAAGTTATATAATACGTGCTACAACACCTTCTAACCTGGCTCAAGCTTTCTAAAGTTCAAAACGATGTAGATAACGCACAAGTGCGAAATTTCTAGCAACTTTATTAATAACTTTCGCACTTGTATGAAGTAGGTAACAATCCTAGGTAAACAGTGCATAAAAATATTTACGTAACTTTCAACAGAATCTAGTTTGAATTGATTTTACAACTCGATTGTATTTATCTGTGGAAAATAAAACTTCGTGTTAAGGGTAGGTTAATGAGAGGTTTAATTGTAGCTCACCTCGTTTTGTCTTCACCATTACAATCAAGGAAATGTTGCGAAAGGGTTCGTTCAATTAGCAACTGATGGCCTATTTATGGTACCATTTTCCATTTTTGTTATTGTCTGTTAGGAAAATTTAATTTCGTTAATCTTAGGTAATTTGGGGGTAATACAATAATTTTAAAAAAGCTTCCTTAAACAGCCCTAATTTTACCTTATTATATATTTTTAATTGCGAGCTTGCTTTTCTCGTTAGTCAACATTTTATGCTTTTTATAAAGAGTGTAAATTACAAACCCAAATTAAAATATTTTTTTTTATTTCCGCACGCACGAAAGAAAATGAAATTTCTAAAACGCAAATTCATTTTCTTTAACTGCCAAGTCTATGCAAAAACAAGTTCTATCTCGTCAATATTTGCTTGGCATTAAAGAACATTAGAAGCGTGAAACTAAAATGTGACAACGCGAAAATAAAATCGAAAGAGCTTTCCAAGGTTGAAAGCTTCCGAGTTCGAACCAACTTATTCATATTAAATTTCCTAGGTTTCATCGAAGGTTATATGAGACATCCTCAGGGTTGAATTGTGTTTCATAGCTTACAGGTTGATGGGAAATATACATTAAAGAAATATATTTTTATTACTCGTAATTCCGTTATCTCATTTTGCGTCCATATTTTTCTGGTTAAAATATCCGGCTGATACATTATTTTAATGAAAGATACAAAGAAGAGCTTTTCATGGATAATATCGTAACTACTTATTCTGATTAAAAGATATTTATTATTCTATTCTAAAATAAAATAGCATAAATAATATTTTCAGCAATACCACTGTCAGTAGAAATCGCAAAGTTCACTAAACGCTTTTGCTGTATGTACCGATATTACGTTTTGTAACATTTTCCTTCTCGTTTACAGTACAGTCTCTACTCTCACTAAAAATTCCTTTGATCTGTAAATGTAACAACCAAAAGGATTTTAAGTGAAACATGAGTTAGAAAGGATTTTCAGGTGTTCGTGTCTAAAAGCTAAATAAAAAGGAACCGGAATGTTTCAAACGTTACATTATTTGACTTTCCTTTCTTTATCTCTAAATAAGTAGGTCATTCATTATTGATATAAAAATAATATCTTCGACTTCCACAAGGAAATTTTAGATAAAAGACGACATATTTCACAATAGCTGGGTAGAAACGGAATATTTTTTTAAATTTCCTCTAACATCGTTGTTTGATTCTTACATTCCTTCTTTCCATATTTCATGTACAGTCAGTGGAAAATGTAAATCTAATAAAAATATTTAAGCGATGAGTCACTAGTTATAGAAGTCACAATGTTGGGGGTTTTATAGAACTTACAAAGCAATACATCAATATAAATGTAAGATAATAAAATGTAATCCATTTTAAGGATCGGAGACATTTTTCATTTTTTTATGTGAAAATCTCTTACCAAATCTGTATTAGCAAACTTTGCCTGTGTTTGCATTACCAACTTGAGGAACCTTGTTCTTTTTTTATCAACGAATTACCAACAGCAAAAATTTCAAGTTATCTGTACCTGAAAAGCTTCGTAGCTTGTGTGCCGAAAGGGTTTCTTTAATTTATTTCGGAGTATATCTCAAAATACGAATTGTATAAATAAAATTAATTTTTAACTGAAAGCTATACGACCCTTTCAATCAAATATAAAACTTTGCAATTAGTTTTATCAGAAGCACTTACTTGCGAAAGTTTACATGTAAAGCTTCGAATTCTGAAAGAACTCTATTTGCTAATTAATTCCTGTAGGTCAAAGGAGAAAACGGCAAACTTAATTAAAAGCAATTCTGGGTATTTTACAGTTGGAAACTGTAGAAGTGCATTTTAGATATTAAATGGGGGGAATCAAATCGAAAGGATATTGAAAAGTTTCTTCCTGCTGCCGGCCGGCTTGAAACGAGTGTCTTTTCTTAATTACTGTCGACAAAAGACCTTTTTCGTTTGTAGCGCTTCTGATCGGTCCAGTAGCACGATCGCTTGCTCCATGAATAATGCACGTGCCTTTTAAGTGTCTTTAAAAATGTGGCAGCCATATCTTAAGCTCGTGACATCTATTGTGGAAGCACTCAAAAGTGTAACTGTAGATGCTGACTGAGCTTTATTTTGCTACTTGTACCTATAAACTTGACGACAGATGTTCTACGTTTTACTGTGTTTCAGAATGTAAATGACTTTTTAATCGTCCAACTCGTGCTGATTAGTCATTCATGTAGAAAATTATTGTTTGCTCGTAACTTTCTTGCAAGAAACGATTTTAAGTTTTAATTACATTCCTTAAAGGTAAATTTCCGACTGTAAAAATTTTAAAACCCGAAATATACACACTGTTCCATTTTGACTACAATTTAACTTTTAACAGCTTTTTTTTTAAACAATTTGTTCTATATTTTAGTTTTAGTTTGTTTTAAGGATTTTATGGTGACTAAAGGTCGGATGACTTAAATTCCAATTATTGGCAGATAGGAAAAAAATTCACACATTTACTTTAAAATTTGTTCTTCTTCAATCCAAAATTAATTTTGTCTCTACGTCAATGTCTAAGCACTCATTTCGCTTTTCTACAAAATTGCTACCCATCTAGCATGTGTTAGAGCTGCACGGAATCCTCTCGAATGTAGGTACTTCTTAAAATTATAGCCGAACGTATGCCAGCAAATGTGTTAAAATATTACGTACCTTAACCAATATTTCCGTCAGTGGTTGATCTGTTTTCAATGAAAATATACGTAAACGTAAATTTAGAAAAGTCTTGTTACTTTAAGCAGAATTTCTGCTGGTAGCACATTCTGCAAAGGTGTAAAACGTTTTCGAATATAACGTGTCCGAATCCGAATTGATTGCAAACGTTTCAGAATCCGATTCAGAGTCCGAGTCTTCAAGACTACGTTTTATACATCGAATTATTTCCATGTTTACATGAATTTCTGTTACACTTCATAAAGGAATTTGCCCAAAAATTTATATAAGACCTCCTAAAAAGACCTTTCAAACATATTATGTGTTTTTTATAATAAAGCTGGGTATTATGTAGACCTTTCATGTATGTTCCCGATAATAAAAACTGGCCATCATGAATAATGGTTAAAAGCACCCTAAGTTTACTGCTTAGTAAAATATTTAATTAACAAGAAGCAGTGCCCTATTTGTTAAATATAAATCCTTTCATAAAAGCTTGTATTCAAAAATCCGGTCTTTATTGTGCTTCCTTAATTATTTCTCTTACATTAAAGCCTCTTGAGATAACCGATAAAGCCTAATTTCATATTTTTACACAAAAAAACGATTCAACCCTTTTATACATTCTATTAATTTTTCTCAACTTTCCATTGTACTTATTTTTGGATTTAAATGTGAAAGTTTGTATAATTCACAAATTATAATTTATTTTCCTCTGAACTCTGAACTTTATGTCAGCAAAATACTCCGATGTTAAAGCAATATATTATAGAATATGCTCTCTATGCCAATTTACAACGGAACATTAGAATTTCTGTTATAATTAATATCCCAACACAATAAGTTTCATGTTTAAAAACAAACTTGTGCATACAGGGTGATTCCTAAGTACGTGTAGAAAATGAAGGGGGTGATTCCTGGGCGAAAATTAAGGCTACTTTTTCCTATAAACGTGTATCCTAAGATGCTTCCCTGAAGAGTTACCCCTCTTCAAAAATGGAGGAAAAATTTGGTTTTTAATTTTTATCTCCAATTTGGACAAAGATAGAAAAATAAAAATAAATGGACGTGTTCTACTAACAGGAAGGCCCTTTATGGATATTTTCTTTATTCACCTGTATTGTTAGAAGGGGATGAAACTTACAACCCCTGTTCATTTTGTTATTAGAACTTTTAAATGCACCGGAATTTTTAATTTAAAAAATAGGCATGAGAAAGCCTTATTCATTTAGAAAATTATTTGTCTCTTTTATTTTTATCGTGAGACAAATAGTTTTCGAGTAAAAAATTAAAATCGATTGTAATGTGCGCCTCAGTTACGTGAGAAGTTGTAGTAAATTTCTGAAAAAAAGTCTAGGTAGGCGGATTTCATTTTTTCATCAATAATGTATACAAACTTACTAACAATATTATTATTATTATCAAAAACAACAAACACAAAAAAAGAAATCCGCCTCCTAGACTTTTTTTTTCAGAAATTTACTACACTATTTGTCTCACGATAAAAATAAAAGAGACAAATAATTTTCTAAATGAATAAGGCTTTCTCATGCCTATATTTTAAATTAAAAATTCCGGTGCATTTAAAAGTTCTAATAACAAAATGAACAGGGGTTGTAAGTTTCATCCCCTTCTAACAATACAGGTGAATAAAGAAAATATCCATAAAGGGCCTTCCTGTTAGTAGAACACGTCCATTTATTTTTATTTTTCTATCTTTGTCCAAATTGGAGATAAAAATTAAAAACCAAATTTTTCCTCCATTTTTGAAGAGGGGTAACTCTTCAGGGAAGCATATTAGGATACACGTTTATAGGAAAAAGTAGCCTTAATTTTCGCCCAGGAATCACCCCCTTCATTTTCTACACGTACTTAGGAATCACCCTGTATAGGTCAAAAATTTTACAGCTGAATTAATTACAAATACTGCGAGCATTTTTTATTAACATTTTAACACGATTCGAGCAGGGTTTTTGAATTTTGTTACTTGGAAATATTCAACGAGAACATACTTTTTTTAAATAGAAAAAAATTTGATGCATTGCTATTTTAGTTTTATTACGTGGTAGAGCACAAATCGAGCTTTTCTTCCAGCGAACTTCCTTTCATGTCACAGTATAGCGAACATGAAACGAAACGTCCGTCATGTAATAGTATTCAAAAGAGTGTGACAATTTCTAAAAGATACGGCTTTTGTGAACATTTCACGAGAAATATAGGTAGTTTTACTTTAGCAAAACATTTCTGAATAGTAATTATAAATGTGACATTAACAAATTCTCTAACTGTTTAATTTACGCTAGAGGCGTGTATAGCGTTTCAAACGCTGATCCGGGGTAAGTAGAAAGCAGGGGGTAGAATCGTTACCTTTGGCAACTTCATGCTTCTTAAAAACAAGAAGTAAAATAGATAACAGTTCTAATTACAAACTGTACTAGAAATACCGAAACAAAATAGTGGCATATGCAACCCAAATAACAAATTAAATAGCTGCCTGTATTATAATTTGATTAATTAATTAATTAATTAATAGAGACTCAAAAATACCTGCGTATAATTTTGCCCCTAACCCAATATTACTCTCGAGCTCGTTCCGTTTTGTATTGATGCATTTTTATTCTTTTAGAATTTTTTTTTAAATATTCTCGATAAATTATCAGTTTTGAAAAGTCATAATATTTTTAATAATTAATAGTAAAACATACTTCTCTAATTTCTTGTTGTTTTCATGGTCAAATAACAATCGCAACACCTATTTAATTTGTTATTTGGGTTGCCTATTCTACTATTTTGCTTCATTGATTCGAGCATAAAGCTTTCGAAATCGAAACCAATTCTCTTGTGGATTTTGTATCCATTTTTGTTTATTATATTTTTCATGTAATCAAAAATTTAATCCACGAGCAACAGTTTGATTCATATGCCTAAGCTTTTATTTTTATTCACACTTTTCACATCATATTGTAATCCGATCTGCCACTTCGACTATTCTGTAACCATATTTTTACATTCCCCTTCTATTGTAACCTTTCTGGGGTTGTAACGTTAGAATTCCCAAATCGGAAATTCGTTCGCCCTACATATTTCAAAGACTTAGATTACAAAAGCGTTTCACCTTTTATCAATTACGCTGATAAAAGATAACACATAGAGCGAGTATTAAATTATTTATGCAACACGGATATACCTATAGTATCTTCGAAAATTTCTGCATGCATTACATAATTATTAAACCTTTATTCTTCTGTCCAATATACTTTTGAAGATGATACGAAAATAGAGTAATATTATTTGTTACATGAAATATGATATATCTGGAAGGCGACATTATACCTTCGTCTTTGCTGTAGGAGCTAAATTTAAAAATTTCTATTTCTGGCAAGTTTATAAATCTTTCTCAACTTCTAGGAGTATAATGTAATCTGATCTGAATTAATTATTTTTCAAACTACTTGAAACCGTTGATATTATTCGTGTGTACCGGGTGTATCAAAATAGTTACGGATATTTAAATCGGTAATCTAATAGATTAGCACAATTAGTAGAAGAAGTAAATATTTACTTTTTGCTAAATGTAATGTTCTTTATAAAGCCACCACACGAAAAATTTTTACTCGTAGTACTATAGTTACCCTTTGGGGATAATTTGTGTTAAACCAAAAATCGGTCATTATAAAAATAAAACAGCATTTCCTTTCGCAATATTTACTTTTTACATTTTTGCGTTTTTAGAATTCTACCTGTTCTTATATTTCAACATCATTAGGATTGAATGGCGGGTTGTGAGAACGTCTTCACTTCCAATTATATTTCCCAGTACTGCAAACATTTTCATTTACCTTTAATTTACCACATCATAATTCTGCCAGCATCAAAGATTCTACACCGAATACCAAGTCTCACAACATTAATTTCTACTTCTCCTCAATATACTGATAATATAAACTTGTATTTCGCATTATCTTGCTGTGGTTTAGAGAGACAAGAAACTAAACGCTTGGAAATGGAATTGTTCCCTAAATTCCGAAATAGTCTTACAAGGATGAATTCGTTGAAGTTACAATAAATTTGAAGGACAAAATATTGTTAGAAAATTAGTAGTTATTAGTTTAATTAATTAATTAACCCAATGATATATCAGCGTTGAGTATAAAATAATTTTAATTACGATACGTAATTATCATACGAGTTTAAGACATTTCCGACTTTTTTTAAAGAAAATGAGAATAGGTATATTCTTAAAATCAACCGGAAAACTTACTTACTATAACAAACGTAATGAAACCATTTTATCACTTGCTATAAAAAGAAAGGCTTTTCAAACTGATTTTCAAAAGTTCATTTTTCAAGAATTTTACTGAAAATTTACTTTCTTGCTGGAAAAAGTTGCAGTAATACAAACGATTTCAGAGAAATGTTATTTAATAAATTAAATGTAGCTGAATACAAAATACACACCCTACATAATATTTAAAATTTTAATCAGTTTAACTTTGAGATTGTTATCTAAACAGAAATTAAATACAAATTACCAAAAAGTTTATAATTCATGTTTACATTCTGTATGGATTTTTATCCAATATTTCTCTGCATTTATTCAACCGTGGTAACAAAATTTAACCAAATATTACATAAAATGTTGAAAGCAGTATTTGATTAATTTACTAATTACTCATTTTATGCGCGTGTAACGCTCTGACAACACAATAAAGAGTAGCAATTAGTAAAATTAATAAATTCGCAAATCAGTATTTTCATATTTGATATTTTGATGCAGTAAGTGGTAAGTGCCCTATGCAACTTGTTTTTTAATAAATATTATACATGTAGATATTATAGGTACTCCACAATAAATTTTTCACGATAATGCATGCGCTCCTTATCTTGGACATCCTGTATAGTATTTGATTATTAAAATCCTTTAAATGAATGGAATATATTACGTTTTCAATCAAGCAAGCGAATGAAACGCATTTTCCGGTTTCTCGTACTTAAACATCAAAATGTAGTGGACAACCAAAACCAGTTCGCATAAATATATGCTACCATAATTCTTCACACCCAGGAGAAATAGCAACCAGCAGTCATTGTCAATTGCCATCTTGCTACATAAGTACTGATATTATAAAATTTTTATAAAGCAACGATTGTTTGTTTTCACTAACGAAGTAGAATTGAATAGCTGGAGGCCAACTTTCATGCAACGTTAACTTTTCAGAACAAAAGTTTTCAAACTCGGAGTTACAAAGATTTCTTCCTCTAAAAGCTTTGTCAAACGCCCTTAAAGAAAGAAATTACTTCACTGTTTTTAACGATGACAAGTTCTAACAGCAAACTTCGAATATTAAAAGATGTTTTGGTGGTGGTAAATGGCATTGGCATTTTACTTAGAAAACAGACTTAGATAATATTTTCTGGCAGAATTTACCCCTAAAAATACAGAAGTATATATTTTTTAAATTTTAAGACAGATAATTAATCCACGGATGTTCGTTTCCATTTTGACATTAGAAGAGATTTAATTTAATTTCCACTGTTTTACTTTTAGTCTCTATTCCCCATTTGTTAATTTGTCAAATGACTTTTCAGTCTGACATACGACTTTGATGATTGGCAGGTTGCAAACATATTTAACCAATTGTGAAACACAATTGACAAAAAGTGAGAAACCAATCGAAATCGACTGTAAGTTGAACCATTGAGTAAAATCTGTTACTCAATGGTTGAACATTAAAATCATACTACATTACTACCCCATTTTACACTACATGGGGGAGAGTAATCCGGGGCCGAATTGTCTTTGAACCAAAAGATCAAAAAAAAAGTACCAAAAGACTAAACTTAAACAATTCATGAAGTAATATAACTAATGGATACTTAAAGTTTTGTTGTTTATTTAACTCTGTAGGTACTACTGTATATTACAGAGGAATAATTAATTCATTTCTAAAAGTTTAATTTTCCACTCTACGAGTTGGTTGCCTTTGGCTCTTAGTAGTTTATTATTCTTGTGAGAAACTTTCCATTTGCTTAAAAATGCAATAAAACTTACTTAAGAAAATATTTGTAATTAAAACCCACAGGAAATTTGCTATTAAACGAAGCAACTAATATTAATACTTAAAAATTAAACCGCCACAATTTCCATTAGAATGGTAAATAATTCAACGGTAATACTTACAAAACTATAAGATCTGATAATAATAACATAACTATTTTTAATGTTGTAATTTACGAGACATAAAAGCTTCAACAGCATCGTAAAAGGATGATCACCCCATAATTCTACAGTTTCTACAACTATAAAAATTGTTCTTAAACGTTTTGCAACACAGCAGATCCCTAATGCGTTAATAATAGAAACATTATAATATTGAAAAGTTCCTTTTGGTCAAATTTTAGTTCTAAAAAGTGGCAGTTTATTAAAAAATCCATAGTTTTGATTTTGTTAAATTAAAGATGCAAATCAGAAACGGTAAATAGGAGATGACACATTTTGTAGATCTCGTTTCATTGGTGCACTCCTCGCTGCGCTTGTAGTGCCCTATACCCACTCGTGCTATAACAACCCGTCTTACACTGTAACTGTTTTTAAGTTTTAGCCCACGTTTAAATCACAGAACACCATGAATTAAAATACAAACATTCATTTTAGCATCTACTCTCTGCCCTTACTTCCAAAAATCGTTTTTCCAAAAAGTATAGTTCAGGAATATCCACCACGCTGCACTAATCTGTTTACAATATATGCAGGTGGTAATTTTTCAGGTAATATTTTGCATCAAAAGAAAATGTTTATTATTGACCTGACAAACACGTTTAACATTTTTTTCAGCCGCCAACAATTCAAAAATCATGAACTAATACTTAATCTGAATTTTTCAAATTTCTAGCATTAACTTATATTCTCCAAGTTTAATATTAATATTTCCTTATTTTATCATGATGCCGATGAAGTATAGCTAAAATTATCCAGGTATTCGAGATTCGACATAGCGTTTTAAAACATCAAAGATATACAAATCAGGATACTGTAAAAAGCATCAAACGGTATTTTCCACCCATCTCTTTGATGAATTCCGTAATAGACTTTCTGGAAATGTACCTGACAATTTTCTTGTGCTATTCTGCAATTCATGAGATGATTACTCCCTACTTTTTTCAACTTCTTCTGTGACTTCACCAACCAACGATGTTCCCAAGGTTTATTTGGAGAAGAGCGCGAGTTTCTCGGCAATATCCTTGATTTGCAAGTCATGCGTGCTCCACCCACTCAACTACTCATAATCAACTCGCTGCTGTTTACTTCTTTTGTATTTTAGTTTATTTTCATCATTCTTTAAATGGAATACAATATTATTTACGTCCTAAACGGTCTTCCAATCTAAACTATTTTATTATTACATTCAAATCTATACATTTTCATAAAACATGCTTTGTAAAATATAAAGGTAGTACTATACAGAGTGTATCAGAGATAGGTGTAAATATTAAAACCGACAAACTAGAGACAACATTTGTTTGGCAATGGGACCCTTAAGATTTCAATTTACCCCAAAAACTGTTTGAGGACCGCGGGATAATAACAAAAATTTGGGTTGACATTAAAGTTAGATTACAATTTATAAGATGAAATACGTATGAATTTATTTTGTTTAAATTTAAAAAAATCAAGTTAATGATTTAACAAAAAAAATTATTCAGTAAACCTAAAGAGTATACCTACAGACCTACTTCTAAGTAAATGTCCTATATTAAATTTTCGTGGTGCATTAAATGGATGTCACGTTTATTCCGATCGATTCAAGAACTGCAGCGATAAGAATAAATTGTTATAAAATTTTATCGCTCTGAGTATGAGTAGGAATAATATTAAATGTATTCTGGATCTCGTAGAAAGTGTACGTGTCTGTTATTTGATCCCACGGAACGTCTGCTAGATTTCTATGGAGGATTTTCTTGGGATTTGCCGCAATTTTCGCGGCTTAGCTGCTTCCGAATTTCACTTCGCTTTATACCTAATATTATACACTCCGCTTGCTTTGTAATAATCTATTACCTGCTTTTGTTCCGTCTTTGAAATTATTAAACCTACCAAGGCAATTTGTTTTGATCTGTACTGCTTACTTCCTTTGCAGTAATTTAATGTCGGCAAACCTAAAAGGAATTGCATACCTTAAAGTGAATAATCCTATCTAATTAAAAAAATTGCGCCCTTGAATCATTTTCCAAGCTATTTAAGTTTGTATCGGCCATAAAATCACTCCAACACGAAACGTATTATTTTTTTTAAATTTGTGTTTACAATATTACCCTATACAAGTTTCCATTCTTCATAGGTAGCTATCCATTTTTTCCTTATGCACGATTAAGTTATCTTTTGGAATAAAAAACTAAGTGGCGGTTAAGTAGGAAACGGTGAAGCAATATAACCCGCGAGATACCATCACACGAGCTTTCAGTGTAAGACCTTTATGTCTTATACAGTTTCTTTAGCCTTAGCCTTACATCCGAGTGTGAAAATACCTGTAACCATCTAGTGACCAGTAAATATATTTTTTGTATTTCAACACTAACAGTTAAATTAAATTTTTAATTACAACTTATTTTAGTTTACTTGCCGTCTCGATACTATCTTACCTTTTAATTAATTTAAAAGAAATGGGTTATATTAAATTCCCAAATTTTTTATAACTGAACATCGACTGCGTTAGGTGCTGATAAATTCATAAAAATCGAACAAGAATCCGGGCTGAAGTGTGCAGTATCTACCTACTAGAGTTGTCCCAGAGCGCCCAGTTATCCTAGACCAGGCACACTTGACGAATACTACCTACTAACTGAACTAACTGATCCAAGACAAATCCTCAATGGCAACTTGGTGACACAAACAAAATTTTGTGGAGGATCAAAAGAAAATGAGTAGAGAACGTCAAACAAACAGCCCGGAAAAGTGGTTAGAAAGAAGTCAATATAAAAGTGAGTGGGAAGGGGGAGAAGAGAGTACCTGTATACAGAGGAAAAGGAGAAGGCCAAAACAGTACAAGAAACAATCGATTTACTTGTTTTTGTAGAAGGTTTTAGAATCATGTGCGTATCCTAGTGTCAATGTAACAACGTAGGGGCTAGCGCTCTAGGGCTAACCTAACCCGTTGTGGGCAATTTAAAATTAGCGTGGCTGTCTGCGGATCCATGGGTTCAAACGCAGCACACGTTAGTAAGATTTTTATAAATACGGACATTACAAACAAGCAATCCTTTGATTTTTTTTCTAATTGGGTTTTCTTGTTTCGGTAGTAATATTTACGACAACTGGAATTGACAGTCTCTGAAGCACGTGCCGCTGATTGTAGATCTGCCGTTCCATGTAAAAAAACGTTTTCGCAACTGAACAGGTACACATTCCATCCTGCTGCTACGTTACTGCTAATACTGTATCTAAAAATACAACAGACCTACAAGGACTTTTTTCTTTTAAGCTTAAATCCATACAAAATATTTTTCTTTTATTGAAAGAATGATAAACATACGGCACTGAAAAATATTGGATAAATTATGAAATGCTAATAATGTAATTTTAATGATTACGTCCACACCTAACTTATACAAAATCCGTTTCAAGCCGTTTAATAAGACTTAGTTTTAAAAAACAATTACTGCTGAAAATAATGCCCAAGAAAAAAGACGTGGGTAGGTGTTTGCTACATCAGAATACATCAATATACACGTGCAGTGGCAAATCCTTTGTTTGGCCTACAAATGATATTAAAAATAATCAATCACCTTTTCCGACTATTTAGGGACACTCTGTATAGTTTTGGGAATAAAGGAAGAATAGTAGACACAACCTACATATCCTGAAAAATTAACTTTTTAAGCACTGAAGTTTGGTTGCTTGAAAAATTGATTTGGCAGTTCCATTTCCCTCTACATGGAAGTGGGCATTGGAAAACTTTATCTGGACCTCGATGAAATATTTATCGCTACAGTTCATCCACAAATTGTCTGTCGCTGGAAAGATTTACTCGGAAGAAAGTTTGATTAGTTAAACCTTGTGGAAAAATTGCTAGGCACCTATTAATTTTTTGCAGTGGTAACACAAGAATAGCTCGTTAGGTTAAAGACAAATACGGTGTGCAGGAACACTTAATTACTACGGACGAATTTGCTTTATTAGCCAAGCCTGCCAAGATAAATATTTTGCGAGGACTTCCCGCCTTACATCAGAATTTTTAATAAAACCAGCGTTTTAATCTTTCTTTTATGTTTACTGCTCGACTAATAAATTTGCCTCCTAATGTAGGCCTTACCTTTTCCGGAATTATAACGTACATTTTACGTCGAGAAAATCCTGGCTTCCCCCAATTTAATTTATCTAGGGGCATTACCTCGTCATAATATTTTTATAAAATTACGTATAAAATCCTCCCTATATTAAAGCCTACCACGAATATTAAAATACTTTGTTAAGTTCTGTTTTTATGCATAACCCACACATTTTACACCGCTTTGTACTTATTACTGCCAAAGATAATTATACGCCAGGGTTTATTAAAAAACACCCCAGATTTAATTTATTTCATTATTATTATAATTAATGATCAAAAATGCATTTAAGTTCTTACTGGCGCGTTTTAATAACTGTTTGTTTTTGTTAATTATCAGCATAATTTTTAAGAATTATTCCTTTCTTCAGGATATTATGGAAGCGGACAGTGTTGAGACATAGCATTTTAGAAGATTGATAACAAGAGGGTGTTAGGGGTATTATGTTGAGGTAATTTGTTTCATTTCATTAGGGAAATTAAATAGTCTGACTAAATTGGGGATGAAATTGAATTAGTTTATGAATTGTTATTAATTTAAAAAACTTAGTCCTGCCGTAATTCTTAATAATTTGCCCTGCAGTGCGTTCCCGGTAATTTTACTAACGATTAAACTTTGGATTCAAAAATTAAATGACAGAGTGATCATTCAAAATTGAATATCTGTTCCATAAATCACAAAATCCTTACTTGCTACGATTGATTCTACTAATTTGAAAGTTTAATCGTGCCTACGGATACAGAAAACGCACGCGGTAGTAATTAATGATCTAATTAATCTAGCTTCAAAATTCTAATGCACACAATTAGTGAAGTTTCAATTAACTAATTATCTATCACCAGAAATTAATCTAAATTTTCTGTAAAAAACAGTATCAGTAAAAAATTAATTCACCGAAGTATGCAAAATAAATGATAACGAAAGATTAAACACATTTCCCAATTTTAGTTTACATACACTCACAAAAGCAATGTTTTAGGGAATGAAGAACAATCTGTTCATTTAAATCTAGATTAAATTTCGGCAAACTGTCGGACGCAAATTTCCAACGGCTGAGAATGAAAACCCCGAGCCTGAATCGGTTTCCGTAGAAATATCTGGACGGAATAAACCAGCCAGGCACGTATCAAAAGCAGCAACAGACTTGGGTTCGTGTTTGGGTTTTCGCATTTACACATTAAAATTGATACACTTTCCCAAAATAGTCCGAAATCCTTTTTAAGATACATTTGTACAAATGTCACGATTTACTGAATCGAAAATAGTTTATCTCGATATTCCCAATCGGGTTAACAAAAGGCGAAAGTAATTTACCAGTCAACTAAAATAATTACGAAATGACGATTAAAATTTTAACTACCTATCTCGCTTTATCTCTCGCGAACTGTATTTTACAGTTAATTTACGTAAAGTGCAAGGATCATAGTAATTGAAACGACAGGATAATTCTGTTTTATTTATTTTAATTATCCTCCATTGCGATCACCCGTATTATAAAATATAGAATCCGGGATTTCCATCAATCAATCGTCCTATACTCGAATCGCCGAAGCAAAATATTAGAGTAGGCAACCCAAATAACAAATTGATTAGCTGCCTGGATTGCTATTTTTGATATGAAAACAATAAAAAATCAGAGAAGCCTGTTGCACAAATTATAAAAAAATATATACAGTGTGTCTCAGACATAAGAAAATTAACAACAATATTTGTTCTGGCGAGTGCTAGTAGTGCATTATTCTGCCAATTCTATTTAAACCAGAATCTCTTAGGTAGATACTAGTAAACGAAATCATAATCCTGAAGCTTGGACAAAACTTTATAGCATGTATTTTATTTTCAAATATTTCTAGCTTAAAAGCGACTATAACCTAAAACTAGTCAATTTTCTATTAAATTTATCGTCCAAAAACACCAAAATTGAAGTAAAAAAAAATTGTTTGTAAAATATGAAAGCAGGGTTTGCGAAATATGTTTTTGATATGAAGCGTCGGTTTATCGAATAAACCCCTTTCGAACAAAAGAGGTACCGCACTCAAGTAGTATTTTTATAGTCCGTATTGAATTTTTATAGTTTACGGTTTACAGTAAACTCCACATCGGTCAACGTTCCTCTAAATTTCGTACTCTGTATATGAGTATGACAAGTAGAGTCAAATTTCACGCCCATTTAGATTACAGAAAGCATTACAGATGGGAAAAAATGCTAGCAATACAAGTTTTAATTTGTCTTTTGCTGTTACCTGTTACAAAACAGTTTTATGCAGCAGCAATGCGATGGTGTGCAGCAATCTGAAATTATTTTTTTCTGTGGCAGATTCTATGGCAGATATCGCAATCAATCATGTTATTTGTTAATTAGAATATCTGTGTGTAAACAATTTTGCCGAATTTGGAAAAACAACATTGCGCATATCTTCCGGTCCCGGCCACTGGTTTTCCCATTGCTCTAGTTTTCTATAAATTTTTATAGATTAGAACTTGATTACAGCATTTAATGAACAGGACATATTAGAAATTCCTTATCTATTTAACTTTTAATTGTAAAGTATGCTAGAATTAATGGGATGAATAAATAGGATGATGTAGTTGTAGGGAATTTTCTCTGCTATTATTATAATAGAGTATTGTCTATACAAGCAAAAAGAAAGAGATCTTATTGAAAATATACTATTACAGTCGGACCTCCATATAACGAAGTCGCAAAATCCTGAAAAAAAATTCGTTATATAGAAATTTCGTTAAATAGAAACAACCTTTTTTTCAAAAATTTTTTTTATTATTTATACTATATGTAGATACATTAACTAAATTTTATTTACACTTTATTTACATTTAACTAGAGAAAGTCTGTAATTTTACGTTAAGATACTTAAGATACTACATTGTTTCTACAGGGATTCACTTTTGCTAATGACATTCCCGAGTTGCTCTTGGGATTTTTGAAAATTTTCTTTAAGATATGCATGAAAAAAATTCGTTAAATAGAAATTTCACTTCGCTATATGGAAGTAATTTTGCATGGTTTTTGCTTCCAAGTTCAAGGTGCCGCAAAAAAATTCGTTAAATAGAGAATTTCGTTAAATAGAAGTTCGTTATATGGAGGTCCGACTGTACTTCAATATACAATAGATCGTGTATATTGCAGATTTTCAGGCAATATTTTAAGGAAAACGGACAAGCAGAGTATAGCAATAGCAGTGGCGTCTTTTCCCTTTCTCTCTCGTTCATTATACCTTTATCCTACGTATTCATCCACTGGTGGATGTTTCCCAATTCTCTCTATCTCTCTCTATCCTCTGCTTCTCTTGGGCCATATAGCTTTTGGTCTTTCTAATATTTACCATATTATATGTTACAATCGAATTTTGCTCATATAGTCATATAAGACAGTCGCTGGTTATTTCAGGAATATTCTGTTGTAAAACTTCAATCAAATTCTTGAATTACGTAAAGTTTTACACAAAGTCCGCCATTTTTTTTTAATTTATACAAGTTTTGCTAAGAACCATTAACTAAATTGAGAGATTATTATTAACAAGATCTCAAGGCAAGGAAGTTCAAGAGTGGATAGGAAATTTCTACCAAGTTCGCAAACTGTTGAATTTTGAGATAATTGGTCGTTTGATTGAATCGCATTCATGACAATGGTGTATTGTATGGTGTGGAGTAACACCCACTTAATTGAATTAACTCCTTAGTCCTTAATCAATATAGACACACACACACCACACCATTCTACAAACAACAACACGAAATGGTAACATAACATAACATCAACACGGGTTGTCATCTTAATGAACGGTCAACCCAAAGGAACTGCACGAAAGACCGCGAAATTCGGGAAATAGGATATTCTCGTTAAGGATATACTATATAGATGTTGGAGAGCAATGCGGTGCAACCACCATTTCATCCTTGTGTGCGGTAATAGATTAAGCAATTTATCCAGTCAACACGACTGATTGTAAATTCTAAAATCGAAAATCTTTCCAATCATCCCCCGAGAATTTTAATTTATCCACAATTAAAACAGATTGCTGGAGCAAAATTAATGTGGGAGCCTTATTAAACCAGGAAAATACTTCACGCGCTTTTGTTTTTCCTTTTCAGGAACTTAGAAATTCACGTGGGAACGAAATAATATTCATCTGGGACTTTTGGAAGAATTAGCCTTCAACTTCAATTTATAAGTTTGTTTATATGGCTTTCGAACTTTTCAAACCATTATCAAAACCGAAACTAAATTAAAAATATAAAAGTTATATTTCCACTGTTATTTAAAAAAAAAAAATTGGTGTGCGTCATGGGACACACGACTGAAGTGTAACTTCTTACTTCTTGTGTGTTTGTTGCATTTATTTTGACGCACCCTGTATGTGCATTATTATCCATTTGGTTGCATTAATTTTGACGCACCTTTGTCTTTAAATGTTAACAAACACAAAATGTGTATGTATTGAATATAAACACACATTGCATGCGTCATTCCTCGGCGATCGCCACCTGCTTTATCTTCGAGTCTGCGCAACACGCACGCTTAGTCGCTTAATGTATGAATTTAAAACCCCCGCGCGTCACGTGCTTCCGTTACGCGAAACGTCATATCCGTTTCACTTCCAAGATTTTACTACCCATCGCCGCATAAGAAGTTACACTTCAATAAAAGTTTATAATGTGGAAGAAGTTAATACGTTATGAATTGGTTAGATAGTAACAGTAATGGAATTGAAACTTTAAAAATATAACCACATGAAAAATCGAAGCGGCGCCGGCTTGATTTTTAATGCTTTTGCACCTCGCTTTTATTGCGTGGCTGAAAATGCAAACCGTAAAGCCCCTAATTAGATTTGTGACGTAATTACGACTTAAATCGAGTTGGGAATGCAGTTTAGCTTTCCCGTTCTACGTTACTACACCTGCTTATCCAAACGAGTAAGTGTCCTTCCATAAAATATTTATTACGCATATTATAATAGACGAGTTTTCCATGTTATTGCCACAAGTTCTGCATAAAATATGTGTACCGAAAATAATGCAGTTATTTTTGTACATATAGGTACCTACAAACATGTACAGTAACTGACAAATGTTTCCACCAGTCTTATACCACTGAAGGTAACTGAGGTAACATAACGCCGTTTTTATTGTTTTACATAAGTATGTTGGTAACCCTGTTAACAGGATGAAATCAAATAGGGGAAAGTGTTATACTTCTCAGTAAATCGGGTTACAGTGGTATAAGACTGGTGAAAACATTTGTCACTGACTGTACATAAATTCGTTAAAGTTATTCATTTATTATTGTGGTAATAAAAAATAAAATCGATCGAATTAAAAGAAGATCCTGAGTTGCGTAGTTCAGTTACCCATTCGAATTCGATCAGGGGAGTAAAACTTTGTATCTCCGATCAGTACTTGGATGGTTAACCCTGACTCCCATAAGGACCATTAGCCCATATGGAAGAGCAACACGAAATACCTTTTCTCCGATATTCACTGCAATAAGACGCAGAAAGGCTTATCATGATGATTAATGAACAATAAAAAGAAACGCCCTAAACTTTGTTCAATTCAGTTAATGGTAAACCTAACAATGGTGAGAACCCAGTTAGCAACCAAGAGGTCCCTGGTTCTAACCGTGGATTTAAATCCGACTCACGCCCATTGTTTCCTTGGTTCATTAATCTTATCTCCCTATTTGGGTACAAGAAATTATTTCTAGTTTCCATCGAGCTTGTTCAATGTCAATTCAACAGCTTCATGTTGGGATCTATATTCATGATACCTACATTACTGTTTAAAACATTACGTCCGCAGTAATACAGTAGTGTTCAAAAAAATTAAAATTGCCTACACTTAAAAATCTAAATCTCAATTTTGCATCCATAATCGTCGAACAGCTTAGATGTTAATTTGAAAATGACGTGCTCGTAATAGCTAACCCTGTTAGGACTAATAATCCCCTTTTGACCCGCTAGTAACTTGTACTATAAATAGGACAAAGTGGCATGTATTAAATTGGATTACTCTGACTGCTTTGTGCTGTTATAATATAATACCGGATGGTGTGTTCAAAAGTTCAAAATTAATAAAACTAATATTATTCTAGATACGACAAGGTACATAATTAAATCGTATTCCTAATTAAATTCATCTACCTAGTTGGATTATTTATTTTCAACATAATAAATATTAAAAATTATGCCCCTAGCTGTCCTGCTTTCAATTCGTGTCTTTATGATTTCAAATTCTACTATTTTATATGCTACCTAGTACATTCGAACCCAACGTAAAGCTACTACTGCAGGGACAACATTAATCTGCAAAAGTTGCAGATATTGATTAACTGTTAATGTCCTATCAGTAAAATGTGGGACCATAATTAATAGTCGACGATTAACAACCCTAACATATTTCTCAGAATGTTGGCTGGGAGTGTAATTCCTGAATTTGCTTTGCGCTATCGCCATACCCTTTCATCTTCATTAGAATATGGAATACTTATAGGGTATTGAATTAATTACGCAACAGCATATAATAATTTCTATCAATATTCCCCAAGCTTGAGTTTTTATGAAAATCAATATCTTTGGACCAGTGTAAAGCTCAAAATTTTTTTTATTAAATTTTTAAAATGTTCGAAATTTGGGTCGCACTATCGGGATCCCGGAATCCTTAACAGATAAAATGATTAATTGGGTCAAAGTTGTATAAACGGATTGTTAGGAATGCTCCATCAAGGAATTGGAGGTAGCTGATAAGGTTCCAAAGATACCGGGCAACCCGGAAATATTCAGTTTTATTTTTATATGTACCTACGATGCGAATTTGTAATAGGATATTACGTAGATGTAGATTATTAAATCCTTTGTTAAATGAAAAATTTGCAGGATATAACTTTTAGTTTTATTCATTTTATGGTAATATTACTAATAGTGAACTATGCAATATTCCCTTTGTATAGAAAATTAATTTAATATTGGCATTTCACGTTTTGGTTTTAATATTTTTATCTGAATTGGAACTGGCTCCGGTTATTAAAATTCTATTTTAGGAAATTAATTAAATGTCAGAATGAATGTAGGTATTTTAGTTTTGTTTAAAAGGTAAAAAGTTTAAAATAACGGATCCTATAGAATTGCTTTGAAACTATACAAAATTGCATATGTATTTATTTATGTTTAATTTTTATTTAAAATTGGTATCAAAATGAATATTTCTGACTTATACATGGAATTTTCGTTAAAAGAAAATCTCTTAACCTTTTGCTTATCTGCTAATCTAACATTCCGTAATAGAAACTTCTAAAAATTCACAGTAGGTATAACAATAATTATTATAAGATTGATATATTTTAACAATTAAAGTTTTGAACTTCTGATATTCTAAAACCAAAAGTCGAGGATTTCTAAAAGAACTGAGAATCATATCTGAGATTACGATATTAAATACTTAATATATTCAATTTAAAAATGTCAAGATTTAAATCAAAAATTCCGATAAAAATGCTTCAATTATTCAAATATTAAAGCACCAAAAATTTCGATAAATGATTCGTATACAAAATATCTTACAGGGTTTTTCAATGAAAAGTATTCACCCTCAGTATCTTTCAAAACTATTGTTTGCTTGAAAATCGCCAGGACATGTCAACAAAGACAGCAAGAGGAACATCTTTTAAAAACAAGGACGTCTGTCATCAACCCCTTAGCCGTCACAGCCACCCTGTCTAAAATTTCAAATGGTACCATACCATGTGTGGCACATCGTTGGAAAAGTAATTTCATAAGGAGTTAATTATTTTTTTATTCGCTTCAAATTGAACATAAAAAAATTTCAACAAAATAATACACATCACGTTATCCATGGACCTGTACGTTGGGTTCCCTATTTACATGGTCCACCCTGTACATACAGTGTGTCCACTTTATCGTGTAACGTCTTGATTTTCAGAGTAGGCAACACACACTGCATATCATAGGTAACGTTGCTAATTGAAATATACTACAATAAATTGGAAGAAAGTTTGCCATGAAAATAAAAAAAATAGTCCTATGCAGTATTTGGATTTTTAGATGGCAACCAATTGCATACACAGCACTCTTTTTTTTATTTTACGTTGAATTTTTTTAATTGGAAAGTTTGGGAAAGCTTCAGTCTTTGGATTGTTAAGTGTATTACCTAGTAGCGGCTTAAGCGGTTAGATGTTAAAATGGGCACTTGTATTGATCATGTTTTCATTAACTTTGTGAATGTTGTGCTTGAAGTCAACAATTTACGTATTATACGGTATTTCTAAACTCGCGGTACTAAGAAGAAATGCAAAACATAAGGACAAAAAGTAAAAACAGGGTTGCGTTCCAAAGAGCTCTGGCTTGTTGTCGGAAAATTCATAGCTACAATTTATCTAGGGTAAAATTTTGTTGAAATTCTATTAAGATTTCCTTTATTCGCAATTTTGAAAATTTCTAGAGTTGCCTAAACCAAACATTTGAAAATATAATTCGAAAAATTCATGATTGGAATTTACATTTTCGTAATGGTCGAATTACACTCGACGAAGTTATCAGATTGGACTTGAGAAAACTCAGAAATAGGAAAAATATTCCTATATTAAATTTAAAAAATGTAGGTACTTAGTTTCCAAAAATCCATCCAAAAAATATAACGATAAATTGCGATGAACTTTAATATTTAATTTCATCAATCTCGAGTACTTGCATCTAGTACGCAAATTAACGGACGTTTAAGAATACTTGCTGAACGTCTCTGCTAGTTAAATAAAAAATGGCCAAATTAAGTAACAATTTTTTTATAAATATGTAATGTAAACATCGTAGACAGTGAAAGCGTTATAAGTATTAGAATTAATAATTTATTTAGGTATTTTAGATTTTAGTATTTCTCAGTAAACTGTATCTATAAAGCAATCGGTAAAGGTAAATATTTCCAAAACTTTACATTAAAAACAGTTTGTTGACGGCTGCAAACGGAAAAATGAAATTGTTTAAAGATGTTACTACATTTAAATAAGCGCGGTAACTTTTTCAGTTAGGGTTTTTAGTATTGATTGCTCTCGTCGCTCTTTGTCTGTGCTTGATGGTTGGCAGCGTTGTCGCGTGAAGTAAACACGTGGACAACGAGTGAGACGCAACACCAAATCGTTATCTACGATTATTTTTAATTTTTTACAACTACATTTTACAGTAAGTTTATTATTAATATTATTCTAGAATTGTACATGTATGGCACCGTTTAAAATATAATAATTTCCGATAAGTGCTTTTTTAAATGGTTACGGTTTAACACGCCGTGGTCATGTATTATGCATATCACCCATATAACGCTTGTTGTTTGTTAACTGTTAATTGCGGATAAATTTAACTCGCAGTTTCTCATCGGAATTTACTCTAAATAAGACGGTGTGCATGCATTTAAGTCCAAAAAATAAGATTACTCATTATCTTTTCTTGTTACAGAACTGAACCCAAAGTCCTTTCCTAGCCCTGACCCTTTCTACACAACATGGATTTGGATAAAGCAATGTTAAACGATGATCCGAACGTCACGCTCACAATCCGACTTATTATGCAAGGAAAGGTAAGAAAAGCCTAACAATGTTCATAAATGTATTTAAAAAAATTATTGTGTCGTTTAACCTGTTTTGCAAGTTTTACATCCAGTTTGTGTTTCATTTGTTTACTAACCATATCTATCTTGAATTATTTCTTATTGTTTTCAAAAGTTTTTAATTCTCAATGATATAAGTACAAGCTAATATTATATTTTGCGTCTGCGAAGTATTAGTTAGGTCAATTAAGTCGGCTACTTGCCAGCACATTCTTTAATGCAACACAGGATTGTGTTCTTCTTTAAGGAGTGTATCGGCTGTATCTGGTAATGAAGCATTTATACAGTTGGCATTTTAGCTTGAATATATTTGTAACTGTCTGGTCTATATTTTTTGTTTTGCATGTTTCTATGTCAGCGAACAAGTAAAAGTACATTTTAGTTTTTGCATATCAACTGTGGTTTAATAAAAGCGCATTTATTATTCCAATTAATAATTATCTTTAATGTTGTTCACCATTTTTAACAAATTACAAGAACTTTCATATTCTTATCTTGTTTTGAGTTTGTTGTACTGGGAGCAAAACAATTCTCTTATCAAGAGGGCTGTCAAAAGAAATTGTCCGTTTAATTATTGGTTTAATTTAATCCTTGTAACAAATTGTACGAAAATTATTTTAAGAGATTACAACTATTACTGAAAAATTATTCCATTGTTGTAATACATTTTGTTATATAAAAATGTTGGGTGGCTGTGACCTGATAACAATACCTACCTACTAAATTGCAAAATACTATGAAAAGTTTTATATGCATACAATTCCATTCTTGATAAAAGTACATTTAATTTTTAAATAGTTTTTTTTAAATTCTGTTTTGTTTCATATATTGAACGAATGAAATTTGTGGTCTGTGAACCTACCTTCAATACTATATCTGTACTGTCTGTACCCCCAAAGCATAATGTATTATCAAAAAAGCAAATCTTATGGAAGGGCCATTTGAATTTTTATTACCTAGTCTGTTGTTACTACAGCTGTTTAAAAGTGCTGTGACCCATTGGCTGCGTCATTTTTTTATGTGAGTCATCCCGGTTATTAAGTAAATATTTTCAAATCAGATAATAGACTCTGCAAAACTCTGTACTGTTTACGTTTTCTTCAAGAAGTAAAATCTCCTTACTTCAGTTCCCTCCTGCCATCACGTCAGACGATGTTAAATAAGAGTTGAAAAGCTTTTACTTCATTTTCTAATCTTACCGTCGTCACCTTTTTTCTGCAATAATGGGATACCTAGTCTACATATTTATATCTGCAATCACCCAAGACTAGTATTTACCTGGTTCTAGGTCACACTGATAAAGAATTTTTGCTTGCCTGATACAGTTTTATCACAGACTAGTACTTATTTATGTTCCAAATTAAACTTCTAGTGTTTTTATTTTTATTGTTGCAATCACAAAATTTCAATCATTTTCTTAATAAAATATTCTATAGAACCTACAAATTATTTTATTTATGCATGAAGTCAATGCCAGCTTTAGCCTCGTTGACGCTCTCGGGGAGAATTTATCAAAGCGCCACTTTGAAATTTTTTAATGACTTTAAAAAAACTTTTGGCGCTCTAATTTAATTATCGCCTGACTTCCCCCTCCCCTCGATCCGGCCCTGTATGAAGTTTAAAGAGTTGTTGCACTATTTCAAATTTAATTACCATGTAAAATGATTTTGATTTAAAGAATATTATTTTTAATGTTATTTCAAAAGTGTTTATGCAATTTTTATGTCCTTAGAGAAACCTTTCTTGGTACAGCTTAAGATTTCTAATAATAGATTCGTCCTTGTGTTGTTCATTGTTCGAATGACAACAATTTTCATTTTAAATTCATTTGATTTAAATGTTATACCTACAGAAAAATATTTGGGGAATATACAGAGTGATCAAAAAAGATTAAATAGGACCCTCGTATTTTATTCGCCAGGGAACCACATTAAAATTTATCACTGTATATACACTTGTAGGCGAAATTATTTTATATTTATTCAGTATCAATATAGGTGGTTCTCTGTTTTTAAATTCATGTTATGTTTGGGTGGGTGGGATACTGACAGACCATAACATAAACATATTGTTCATATTATTGCAATCAAAATATTGTTATTTGTGTACCAAGGCCGCGAAATGTGTCATCGTGCGTGGAAAGACAATCTCGAGGACGCTAAAGAATTTCGCGGATAAGGTATACACAATATTTTTTGTGCAACCGTAAAAAATGTGTAATTACAAATGTTCTTGCTTTTAGACAACGAACAGCTTAATTCATTGTAAATAGAAAGACGACTATCAGTCGGCGCGTTACTATGGAAATAGCGTAAATAAAACAATTACTTTTACTTTAGCGGTCGTTACCTTAACAACGGCCGCGAAATTCAGGCCGCGAAATTGAATTTCGCGGCCTGCTTGTATAGCGGACACGAAACGTTCACTTCGCGGACGGTTGCACAAAAATTATATTTTGGAAAGAGTGCAAAGAAAAAACAATCCTACTATATTTTTAAAAAAATCAATAGAACAGATGACTAAATATTAATCAATTTCTAAACTTTCAGGAAGTTGGTAGCATCATTGGCAAAAAAGGAGAAATTGTTAAACGATTTAGGGAAGAAGTAAGTATGATATCTTACATAAAATCTGTTAAAATATCAATGCCCAGTGATGAGAACTAACATGCTAGAGAGAATTGCAACAGTTTCGGTGGTTGTCGAACATAACAATTTGTTGTGTCTATACTGTTGCAGTTGGTGGCTCAATGTGCATAGATTATGAGAGCTGAGGGCAAATTAAAAATATTATTTTTTTTACTTGTCCGTGAAATTTACTATACAATGTATGGATTTTATTTTCAGTCTGGAGCAAAAATAAACATATCCGATGGATCTTGCCCTGAACGTATTGTTACTGTAACAGGGTTAACAAGCGCTATTTTTAAGGCATTCACACTTATCTGCAAGAAATTTGAAGAGGTAAATATTTTGTTATTAAAAGTAGGAAACATTCACTTTTTGTGCTGATTAATGATTAGAAATGCAAGTTACTAATCTGCAATTTTATTAATTATTCTATGTTGAGTGCTGCATTTAGCTTTTTGAACGAATTTGTCTCCCCTTAGTAAAACATGAACATTTTAATGTGGTGCTTATTAAAAATGCACTTGATAAAATCTCAAAGCAACCCCAGCCCGCTAGTTTTGATGTAGTAGCATTAGTTCTGCAGCATATTAGTATCCTACTAAGTAATCCTGTCTAGTGTGTACTTGTGCACTTCTTAATGTGGCCATGTATTGTTGTGGACTCCCTCAGTGGTGCTCCCAGTTCCAGGAAATAAACAGTGGAAGTAGTGGCGTGCCTCGTCCTCCGATCACATTACGTCTCATAGTCCCTGCCAGTCAATGCGGGTCTCTCATTGGAAAGGGTGGTTCCAAAATAAAAGAGATTCGGGAAGTTACTGGGGCATCTATTCAAGTGGCATCAGAAATGCTTCCAAATTCCACAGAAAGAGCTGTCACAATATCTGGCACCGCTGAAGCTATCACACAGTGCATTTATCACATCTGCAATGTCATGCTCGAGGTGAGTAATACTTCAATTATTAAATGAAATATATTTTCCCGACTTCACTTTGGTAGTTATCAAAACTTATATTATTTTTTTGTTGTTACAGTCCCCTCCCAAAGGAGCAACCATACCCTATCGCCCTAAACCCCAAGTGGGTGGCCCTGTGATCCTGGCTGGCGGACAAGCCTATACCATCCAAGGCAACTACGCCGTTCCTGCCCACACAGACGTAAGTAACTCTATAATGCCTCCCCTTGTTCCCCCCTTGCCCCTCGGCCACCCGCTGGCTGGTGCCGTGGCACCTGCAGCGCCTCTCATGCAATTCGAGCCACTCAAGAACGGACACTTACAGGCTGCCCTGCCACCCACACATCTTATGCCAGATGTAAGTTAATCGTATTGGTGCTCCCCCCTCCCTCAGTACATACGGACCTATTGTACTTGATGTGCTATGTTGCTCTATGTTTTAATAATTATTAACTGCTTTTTGCTTGTGTGATGTGTCTGTGTTCCTTAAAATGATTGCACATTTGTTGCCTTTTTGCATGTTGAACTAGAAATTGATGTATTTATTTCTTTCAGTTTGGGATCGTATTAAATATTTGTTAATTAAAATTTGTATAATAGGATTATATGTTATAGAGAAAAGTGAAGGTGTTGTATAATAATTGTCGCATTTCTTTGTAAAACCGTCAGAAAGTGAGACTGTTGGAGTTTAGAGCAGTTTCTATTTTGAATTACTGTTTTGCCGCAATTTTTCTGTATTCTGCATAAGTATACACTACACTAATGAGCTGAGTTTTCTTTGTAATGATAGCCACAATGGTGCATGCGTTTAATTAATTTCATGCGCATAATTATTCTAGCTGCTTTGTAATAAATAATAATGAATATATGAAAACGTTATTTGTGTATTGGGTACGCTTTGCTAACAACAAACTGCATATCTTACATCATTTTTTTAGTTCAGCTTCTTCTATGTGTATATTTAATTATTCACATAAATAAATGTCCTTTTTCATTTCAATTTGCAAAATCTTGCACAGTGCATGTGAAATGAGGGAGACCATACGATTGATTCTTTGCCGAGGGGCTGATTTATTACAGTTTGTATGTTACTTATTAATTTAAATCTTTTTATTTATATATTCAAATGAAATATTTTTATGCTCGGTAATTTATTTCCCTTTCTATACATTTACAGGAAATACCCATACATTCTAATTACTTTCACTTATACATTAAAATATGAACTCATTAGGATAACAATGGAATATGTAACTACACAGTAACATAAACATTAACATCTCATTACCAAATATACTGTTTTACAAACATTATTTTGGCGTAGTAGCTAAGACACAACATTTTATACAGGGTGTAGAATTGAATGACACAACATAAGGACACCAATGGTAAAATTTTAAAAGGCAAATATTATCTTTCCTTTATTTGAAAAAAATGCAGTATAGGTGTTTGTAGAGAAAAATTTTGTATCCATAAATGTTATCAACATTTTTTTTTACAAACAAATCGAAAAATAATAAACGCTGTTTTGGCAAAAATATACATTTTGAATAAAGCAGCTACATGTTTAATGTATTCAGAAAGAATAAATTAAATATTTATCAACATAATTGTTACAAATTAAATATTTATAGGTTTTTTGTTATTTAATTATTTGGTTAGACACATTTATTCATACTACCTACTTCATATAAACATAAATATTGCATTATGTAAACAAGAATAATTAAAAATAATCAGTACTGCAGTCATTATATGCATCTCATTCTTGCATATATGAATTAGCTTTTTTACTACTTCCACTCACAGTATATGGTGTTCCTACACTTGACCAATAATTGCTATTTAAAAAACTGAACATAGTTTATACTCTCAAACAATTAATATTCATTATTAAATAATAGAGAAGGATAAACGTACATTTAAATAAAAATACACATACATGAGTATTGAGGCAATATTTTAAACATCCGTAAAGACAATACGTAATGCTCATGAAAATGGTGCATTGTAGTGTAATAATTATGCAGGATCAGAATAGAAAATGTTCTATTTTAAAAACAAATGGATGTTTGGGTTTGTTACAGATTGGTGCTCTTGGCAAAAACCCTCTTGCAGGATTAGCCGCATTAGGTTTAGGAGGACTGACACCAGCTAACACCGGAGGACTTAACCCTGCAGGTAGACATTTTTCTGCATTTCCAACTCTTGATAATTATATTCTATGAATAAATTATGTCACATCATTTCTGTGGGAATAGAATATGATCAGAAACCTATTAAAAAAAATTGAATGTTCCAATGTTTTGAACACATTTACTTTAAATAAATATCAAAAATTTAATTATAGTGGAACAAAAGTATTTTTTAAAACTGATTTCTATTCTGTCTAGCATTGGCAGCTCTAGCAGGATCTCAGTTACGAACCTCAAATTCTCGAAATCAACAGAATTCGAATACACAGACTCATGAGATGACAGTGCCAAATGAATTAATCGGCTGCATTATTGGCAAAGGTGGTACCAAGATAGCAGAGATTCGTCAAATCTCTGGGGCTATGATTCGTATTTCAAATTGTGATGATCGTGAAAATGGTGTGACAGATCGTACAATTACTATTTCTGGTAATCCAGATTCCGTTGCATTGGCACAATATCTTATCAACATGAGGTAAGTAAATATTTGTGTTTTCTATTTGTTATAGATTCAGTATTTACAAATGTTAGAGTTTGTAGTCGGCATGTTGGTATCATGTTTTGCTGCAACAATTCCTCCCCCTTTTAATTATAATTTGTCTGAAATTGCTGTTATGATCACAAATATCCATCCTTGTGGGGTTAGTGCAAGTAATGCTTAGTAAACTGCATTTCCTTACCTAACCAAATATTTTATTAGGGATCCATTAATATGTACGTAATATTTATTATATAATATTTAGGTATATATCATATGGTAAGAATATTTCATTACGTGGTACATATTATCCAATATTTTATTTCATATCGACTTCATTTGTTTCACACAAATCTGGAATAGGGAATTACACTAAAAAAAATTGTGGCTTAAGTTTTATTTCTACAAAAGCTTACGAGGCTTCTAAAATCCCTTGGATGAGGCATACTTTTGTAAAGATGACTTGATTCCCAAATGATTCCCCTACTTGTAAACCTTTCTTGTCTGTAGGGATTAAATTTGGTATCCCTATATCCACATAAACTTCAAAACTAATGACGAAAACCGACTACTACTAATCCTTAAGATATTCCTATAACATTTGAACCCTTTACATGAAGAAATTTTGTTGCAAACTTTAATTATTATGACATATTTCGTGCAATTTGATGCAATATTTTTTGTATCCAGAAGATATTAATTTGAGGGGTATTTAGCGTAAGCATTAATTTCCCAATCTTTAACGGGTCTACACTATTGGAAAAATTTTAACTGTGGAGCTTATCCATGTTGATTCAGAACTATTTGAACAAACGGGTTTATTTAAAGAATTAAATTAATTTTCACAGTTTTGGCGAATAATTTTTGAATACAGGGTAGGGTGCTCAAGAATTTTTTCCCATTTTCTCCAGGGTGTAATACAATAATTTGAAACAAATTCAAAGATTTTATACCAAAATTACCAAGGGTACTGAAATTCGTATTCACTTGTCGGTTTCACCTTTGGAATGGGGTCCAAAATAGAATTTTAACTGTTACTCAGTTTTATTTTCTTTATCATGCTCTGGGCAAGTCAAAAATGAATTTTAGGACGCTCTGTATAACATCTAACTTCGTAATGTGTATTTTCAATCTATTTTGTACATATAATTTCCCCTTTTGAACTTTATGTCGTTGTAAACTATTTAATATTCTTGTTCAGTTAAACGATTTTTCATTTGTTTATCCTACAGGTTGTGTTGAATTAATTTTAGGAATTTGCCAGAGAAACATTTTTATTTAATGGTTTACATTTTCATAATTTCTGAATGGGGAAGTGTCTATTTTAACACCCTGTATTGTATAAGTGATTAATATTTACTTTCATAGATTCCATTCCATATTACTGTCCTGGTTGGCGAATTTTTTTATTTTTATTTAATTTGGTAATAAAAATAACAAATCTAAAACTATCTAGGTACATGAAGCATAAATAAAATAAATGCAGGGTTGTGTGCATATTTTAGATCAAACATACAAAGTAATATAATAATCTTCCGAGATATAGTAGCAGTAAATTGAAAAACAAAAAAAAAATTGCAAGAAATAACTTTTTTTTTTTCGTTGAAGTAATTTCGTTCACTAACTTCCTTATCTTTTTCAATTATAGATGTTTATAATCACAAAATTTTTTTTAATGTTTTGTAATTTTTTTTTTTTTTTAATTGCCTGCTACTATATCTCAGAAGATTATTATAATATTCAAACCAGTCATTCTACACAAAAAAAATTATACAAAGTAATGTAGCTATTCCTTATCATTTGATGTGTTAGTGATATCCGTAAGAGTAATATTGTGTCTCCTAGAATCCTGATAGTTTCCAAACTATTTTGGCACAATGGGTAAAAATCCAATATGTACATTAATAGCACATCAACTGATCCAAGTCACCCTTAATAACAAAAAAGCTCGATGAGGTCAAATCCATTACTTCAACGAAATGGATTTGACCATCTCCCTAATCATGCCTGATTCCAGCTGGTGCTGTCTTTGAAATAAACCTCCGTACCATAGCTCACTGCAATCATTACAATCCTATTTTCTATGTGTTTCCCTAGTGTTGAGCTGCAGAAAGCTAACCTTGAGGCCCAAAATTCTCCTAGCACTGGCGGGTCCAGCCAGTCCTCCACTGCTGCCAATCCCCTGGCTAGTGCCATTCCTCTCGCTCAGCTTCTGGCTAAACCGGGGGCACTCAATGCTCTGACCAGCCTCAGTGCATTGGGTGGCCTAACGGAGCTGCTGGGCGCACAGGGTGGTGCTCCCCCTGTTCAGACCACCGGCGTCCACCGCACCCACAAGAGCTACGCTCCTCGCCTTCGATCTCCTGGAGGTGGTGGCGGCCCTTCAGAGGGCTCCAAACTCAAGAATGAACGCAACAAGTTTAATCCTTATTAATCAGCCATACTTAGGTTTATAACAATCTGACATTATGTGTTAGTATTTTCTTTTTTTTTACATTTTATGACGTTTTATTTTAATTACTTATATCATGTTGTTTTAATTTTACATTTCAAAGCGTATAAAAATGTGTTTATCAAGTAGTAAATAGTTCTTTTTTTCAGTGACTGGTTTTTAAATTAAAGTACCTTTTTTTTTACTTTATTTATTACCAAAAAATAGCAGTAGGACTTGTTTAGGTATACTATTTACAGTAGTTTTGTACAAAATTATAACCCGCCTAATTATATGCATATTAGGCAGCTTTTATTTTACATATCAAATGCAAATTTTTCAGGACTTGCAATAGCATCCAATATTGGTAAAGTGTGTTAGGTCTAAAGAATATTTATTATGTAGAAAGTTATTTCAGGAAATTTAAAAAAAGTTGCGATCATGATTAGTTTTTATTAATTGGAAAGACACTCTTTTATTAGAAGTGTGTTACATTATATTTTAGGTGTATTTACTGTCTACAGTTTACATTACTAGTGTGCTCATTATATTCATGTACTCTATTAAAAATAATACATTAATGTGTGTAAAATTTGGTTGTTATTTTTAATCGGTACAGAGAAAAATTTTATTGAAACAAAAATTAATTTTTATTTTTCATATTAAATTACGGGTTTCATATTTGTGTTCACCACATCAAAAAAATTCGTGGAAAGGTGACTAAATTTTTAAAATGCGAGAGTGAGTAACATGGTTTGCGTGCTCCATGTCCTATGCCTGCTACATTAACAGACCAGTGCCTTACCATTTATCCAGGCAAGAAGATCACAATCCTGGGATCCCGGTAAGCTTGACCATCCACTAGTCCTCTCACGGCCTATATCTCAGTATATTCAAATATTTCTAAAACAATATGATATTTGAATACACTTAGCCCTTTTTGCACATCATTGTATTTTTTTTTGTTATCAGATCATTAAAAAATATTCATCAATATAAAAAAAAAACACAATGATGCGAATTACTGTAGAGTAAATTAATTTTAATTCTCAACCTAAATCATTGCCACCTCTCACCTAAAAGTAGGTGTCATACTTCCAAATAAGCTTGAATTTTTTTTAACACTTACCCTTTTTTTTGGTTTTTTCTGCATATGACGATGGTGCATTTAAAATTCCACATCTGCTTGTATCCGCATTCTCCATCATTTTATCTTTGTGAAGTGCACTTCCTTTAAAACCAACTTACCGTTCCATAAACAGCACCTAAGATCCATTTGCTGGTTGTTTTAGTATTTAGGGAAAAGATAAAAGGACTGAGAATACGGATTGTATATGTTGTGTTTTGATTATTGTTCATACAGAACAATAAAAAAGTAAGGAACACTGATTTTCTGCCATAATTTTTTTCTGAAGTCTGTGTTTCCTTATCTTTTACTTGTTCTGCATTGTATGGTGGCATACAGTCAACAAACAAAAGAATTTAAATTTTCTATAAGAAGGTGATGGATGCCATCATATCAAGTATGAATCGTTAGTTTTAAATGCACTTGATTATGCACTAAACATAAAATGAAAATAAGAAAATATTTAACCTTTTGGTGTTTTCTTGCTAGGATATCGATGGAAACTGCAGGATTACCAATGCCAGGCTACCATTACATTGCTCCAAACCACATTGTGAAGGCTCCGATTCACTAACTATGCTTGCCATGGTATGGGGATATCTGTTACCATCCGCAGATGCCCCTTACGTATGACATTTCAGGTAATACAAACCAACCAATGGTATATTATGATCTGTGAAATTCACAAACATTGACAATATTGTCATATTATGATGGATTATTACATACAAGATTGGTAATGGGAACAAGCCAAAGATTTGTTATTTTTAATTTTTTATATAAGCGTATTTATATATAATATTTAGATACCGTCATATTTACTGTGTTTACAATTAGTACGATTGTAGGATTTTACATTGGACTGTTGAAATTGCTTGATCGAGTCATTTTTTTCATTTTATTTTTAAGTATAAGGTAGAAATATTTATTTACAGTATTTATTCATGATTTTATTATTTTAAATTTTAAACAAATGTTAATATTGTTAAACGTAACCAATCCTTTTTATTAATTTATTGCAAATAATTGGTTATACGTCATTTTTTTATTGTTAAAATGTTATTGCTTTTTATTAGTGTGAAGTGTTGTTCGAGTGAATTGAGCAATAGTTTATGATGAGGATTTTTAGACACACGGTTTTATTAATAAAATATGAAACAATTTAAACTTAGGTCATATGCAATATCCAAAATTATATTAATTACCTTACAATTAATATCGAGACATTTCCATAATAATGGATGCCCTTTAATAAAAGTATTGCATATGAATCGATGAATAAACAAATGTTCTAAACAACTTGCTATAAATAATCCCATTCAAGTGATTTAAGATAGAATCTCATTAGTTAGTTAAGATTGACATTAAAAAGAGAAGGCATTAGCTGTGTTAGGCTTAGTTATTTGTACCTTTTGTAAAACTACGTTTTGTAGCTTGTTATTAGGTACATAGGGATAGGCTTGAAATTTTCTGGCTTTGGGTGTGATTTGATTTCTATGGTAATTGGGGGCGGGGGGGAATAAGAATTTTTAAGCTATGTACACACACTGCGCCACTGTCTCAACTGATAGCTGCCTCCCACCTATTAAAACAAGAACCACTAGTTTTTGAGGCAACAATCACGGCACAGTCATCACCAAGTCCTATTGTTGCATTCTCGTTTATTGTGATACATTGAAGTTTGACAAATAGTAAGAAATAGTGAAATGGTGGGTCAAAGAGTTTTTATTAGCGACTTCATTTTAGGTTTTAATGTACCTACAGGTACCCGTAAAATGTTCTCAATACGTATTATACTAATTTTTCTGTTTTGGATCCAATACAGAATGTTGTTTATAGTGATCCATAAAATGTCTACACCTTTCCTTGTCCATTTCGAGTAAACGAAAAGAGCGAGTATTTCGTTGCATGACCAAAAACCATCTTTGGTGCCTCATCATGAGGCTGGTATCTATCTACTTTGTGAGGCAGGCCGCTGCAGGAGGCCACCACAGTGTGCATACATAGACAAGCAGATAGCACGTATGCCTACAGGGACCGAGCAGCTGAGCATATGTATTCACAAGTCCACTGTACTTATGAAACTGGGTTTGTGAGAAATAATTCACAAACCCAGTGGACTTGTGAATACATACACTCAGCTACTAGATCCCTGTAGGCGTAAGTGCTATCCGCTTGTCACACATAGCTTTAGAAAACTGAAATTAATCCCAGAAAAAAAGACTTTTTTTAATAGACAGTGGCTTAAAATCGGCCTCCATGCTCTTTAGAACTTGCAAAAAGTACCTGAAAATAAATAAATAAATGTTAATGTAGGTTTCGAAGTGTTCAAAAAAAAATTTCGGTATTGAGATTTATTATTTATTTTAAGACGTGTTTTGAAGTGCAGGGATGTAAATTTTAAGCCATCCTGTAGATAATATTTTTGTTTTTGTACTAAATTTAAAACATAGATGCCTTATAAGTGAAGTAAGTAAGTAAAACCGTGAAATCCTCATCAATGACTGTATTATGTGATCGTAGCTAGTGTTGTTAGTCGAATATGTTGAATACAATATGTTTCGAATATTATGTTAATAGTGGGCTGTGGATTAAGTATTTTTTAAGTAGTTCGACTATCTTCCAAATTTATTTTTTGTGCCAAAATATATACTTCTAATCATTATGTGACCAAATGCTCACTTCACTCATTAAGATCCCTTAATATATATTTCACAGAATGCTTTTTAAAAGGTGTTAAGCCAAAAAAATCAGCATCTATTTGCGATTTACTGTAGCATACTGTGATCACATTATTATAATAACGTTGCACTACAGCAACGCTAATCTAGAATAAGGTTTTTCATTTTATTAGGGCATGGCCAATTTAAAAAAAATACTGCTGAAAATATTTCATGTACAAATACAACAAATGGGTAATGGGAGTAAGCGTATTATTATGAGCATTGCTAAAAGATTTCGATTACTTTTTGTACATGAATCTACCCCACTCTGGTTTTTTCAAGCTAGTCTGACATTTGCTTTAAATTTTAAGTATTATTGTTTATATATTAATTTATATATGTTGCCAAATTTATGGCCCAAAAATTACAAATGTAATTATAGTGCTCATATTCAATTATTTTTATAAACCTTACAATTGGAAAACAAATGAAATTGGTTTGGTACGAAACAAAATTAAAAGTACTAAACAATGTTCAATAGAATTGGAAGCGTAAGTGTTTATAAAAATATCGCAGTAATAATAATAATTGTTTGTTTTTAGTTTTCAATTTTAGCACTGGCTTGTTACATAGGAAGTAGTGATAAAAATATTCTAGTCTTGTTCTTTACTAACGTTTTTAATGTTCACAGTTATTGGTGTCGTTTATTATTCAATCTAAACGTTTGACTATAAATAGGGACAATCTCTTGTTATCCCTTTGTGTTATGAGTGTTTTTATGGAATAACATTTTAAATCAGTGCCAAATTTTTGGATAAACGGTTTTGAATTCGAGAATGTACAAAATTATAAACATGTCATTATTTATAATTTTTTTAAGAATACTTGTAAGTTCATGTTAAGTAATGGTCATTAGGCCAACATTTAGAGATAGGTTTTAGAAGGTGACACTAGCATCAGTTGCAAGCTTTATCAGGTAGTGTTGCAATACTCAATCATAACGAGAGGGTAATAATTGTGTGTTGGCTTGCCCTGACTCGTATAGTTCGAGTAGTGAGTTAGCAGGGGCCTTAATGTCAAGCTATCTCATAGTTGTCGTGTTGTGCAGGCAATCAATTGTTAGCTTCATGTGTATTGTAGTGCTATTGAGAAGCACTTCCAATATGCATTCGATAGTATACCAAAAACTGTGCTAATACGGAATATTTACAATTTTGCACCTAGTCTCTTTATATAAAAGAGACATCGAGAGTAATGCCGGATCTGGCATAAGTAATCATCAAAATCTCATTCGATGGCTGGTTTAAAAGCCTTAAGTTTCTTCAATCCTGTAACTTGCAATCAGCTAAAAAAAAGCTATCATTTATAAGCCTTTATTGAAACAGGGTCTTTATTAATATATAAGAGATTGTGTATTTAGTACTGTAAAGAGAATTTCGTATGTCTTTCAGACATCAAGCATCAGTATTGATTTTGTGAGAATATAGTGGTGTTCTAAGATGCCAAAATTGTTCTAATATTAATTGCACCGTTGCATTTTTTATTTCTTTTGTTTTGTAGTTACAGAGGGGCATCTGAAAAGACTTCTATTTTATAAAAACCCTTTTTTCTTTTTTTTTTCTCTGGACTAGCGAACTTTAATGTTTATTATCCTGTCCAGTAATCGTCGAAAGTGTTCACTATCTCAGGGTTTCCATTTATTGCAACTGCTAAGTTGTAATGATTGGTGAGGTAAGACAAAAAAAAATTGATTTTTGGAAATATTTTACACAAAATATAAACAAACGGGGGATGGCGTTTTTTTTACTTGCATTTTTTTTTTCATAAAAATTTTAAAATGCTGTATATAGTATTGCTCAGTAAAATAAATATGAACCGTTGCTACATTTATGTATTGTAATGGATTCTTTTAGGGTTGAGAGGTTTTGAAGATGTCCCATAGTACCTACCGTGTTAAAAATATAATTGTTTTATTTTAAAAATTTGATTAGCTAAATGAAAATTAAAAATATATTAAAATTGTGCGAATGCAAAATACAAATTGATTGGGAAGCTCAAAATGTTATAGCTAAGAGCTTTTGACATTGAAAATTTATATTGGCAACGTATTTCAGGGTAAATTTTTAACTTTGCTATGGTACATAGATTATGTTTATATATACAATAAGATATTGTAAAATGCAATTAGTTAGGTTTATATAAATATATGTGTATTGCTACAATTAGAGCTTTTTGCTTATGGAACACAACACGACTGTCCCAGTGGCATTAGCACTAGCTGCACGCTGTTACTCATACTTTAAATTAAACAAAAAAATCATATCATTAACATATCCCTTTAACATTTCTTCTTAGCATATCGTTATTTCAGTGTTTTCACTTGCACTTGTTTCTTTACTGATTAATAATAGCAATTGCTCAATCTTTATGGCATATCCTGCGTACCTCTATATCAAGTTAGAATGAGTAACAGCTATGTATTTATATTTATTATAATGTTTTGTGTATTATACTGTTTTCGTGTGTAGTATTAACATTATGGCAATAAAATGTTATTATACAGATGTACGATGCATAAAAGACAATTTTAGATATTGCACATGTCTATTGTTCTTTCCATAATCAAGATGTTTAAAATATACATATTTAGATAAAATGTTTTACGTTGGTTTTGTTTAATAAAGTGTGAATAAAAAATCACTAAGGTCTTTTATTACCAAAATTATAGCACAAAAATAATATTTGTTTTACTATGTCCCAATTAAGGTTATCACGGAATAGAAGCCTATAGGTACCAGACGACATGATGCAATATTGAAAAATCTAGCGACCCTTGGAGTTAGGAATTGGAGAAGAAAACAAGTCTCATGCTTTTTTTGGGAAGTGAAGTAAGCCTCAAAATTTTTGCCTATTTGTTTGGTGTATGCTTATATAGGAGACCCAAGGATGCTGTACTCCCACTACTTGAATCATCTGGCCTTCTACCTGCAACGCAGATAAGTATTTTATATTTATTTATAATTTTTTTAATTAAGCACGCGGTATGGGGACTTCAATTTTCATAGCCATCTGTCTCCTCTAGGACAAAGCTCAGAATTT